>CM040118.1:366982379-369703770 GCA_022559845.1 Amorphophallus konjac | reverse complement strand
AATGATAAGGACATGAGTATCTTGACTTATGGACATGTTTCTTTGGGCTAACACTTCATTTTTGCAGGTTTAGGTCTTTCCGGTCGACCAACACACCTTGGCCGGTCGACCAGATTTTCCAGAGACGAAGAACTTCAGAATTTACAAGTTCCGGTCGACCAGTGGGTAGTGGCCGGTCGACCAGTTCTTCCAGAAACGAGAAACTCCAGTTTTTAAAGGTTTCGGTCGACTGCCCCTAGGTGTCCGGTCGACCGGTTTTGCCAGAGATGAAAAATCAACCGACTGTAAATTTTCGGTCGACCACCCCATGCCTTCCGGTCGACCGCCAGCCCCGAGGCCCCCTTTTGTTGACTTTTGTTTCAAGCTCGAGGAGAGGTATTTCGACCCATTTGTTTAACTCCAAAGTCACCCAATCCCCCATGGATTGTGGATTTGGTCTAGGGGATGTCCAAGGACCATTCAAAGTCTATAAAACCAACACATGAGGGGTTAGAAACCCTAAGGCTTCAATTGGAACAAGAGAGATCAAGGAAGGCTAGAGGAGGTGATTCGCGGGTACTGTAGCACCTCCGTGAACAGTGCTTCGGACTGGAGTTCTTCATCCATCCAAGGTGATTCAAGCTTGTTTTTGAAGCCATCAACCTCCAAGAGAAGTGCAGAAGCAAGCAAGGCTATCAAGGTGATCCAAGGAAGCTGATTTCACAAGGTTTTCAAGGGAGATCAAATCTGCATCCTTTATCTTCTTCATCAACTCAAGATGATCCAAGGAAGATCATTTCACAAGGAAGAAGATATCATTGAAGAATCAGATTCAAGCTCCAGCAATCTCAGACAAGATCTTTTCTCTTTGAGCATATTCTATATCTTGTTTGAGTGTTTTCATATTTGTTCTCTTTCCATTTCATTCAATCATTTGAAACTGAAGATCGTCCCTACCGGTGGTTAGTAGGAAGGCAATCGGAAGTTGTCCGATCTGCGATGTTGACGTCCCTACCTGTGGTTAGTAGGAAGGTAATCAGAGGTCTTTCCGATTTGCGGTTTAGTGCGTGGCACTAGTGGAGCCTCACTGGATTTGGTGAGGGGTGGACGTAGGACTGGGGATTCAGGCTGAACCACCTTAAAATCTCGTGTGTTGTGGTTTACTTGTGCGATTGCTTTGTGTTAGATGCATGCTTAGGTTCAATATCTATATTACGTAATCATCTTGCTAAGCAAATCATTTGTGTCCTTTGTTAAGGTAGTTATATTCCGCTGCTATTATCATCATCTAGCTTTAAAAAGGGTTGCATTGCGAAAAGAGGGGCAGATCTATTCACCCCTCCCCTCTAGATCCGCTATCCACTACTCAACAAGGGTGACCTTTTGTACGGGTTTTTCACACACTTCACGGCAAGCCATAACTGATTCCTCTAAGGCACACCGTTGCTACTTTGGCCATACCATGGGTATGCACAAAGGCCTTTTCTTTTCTCTGCTTGGCCGAGTGCAGGGGCAAGAGATTGGCGGATGAGATGACTGACCTAGGCGCTCCCTAATACGAGAGAGGTCTCAAATAGGGACAGTCTTGACCTTGAAAAATGAGCTTTCATGTAATATCTAGCCAATAAGGGCTCTCAAAATCAAAATTCAATGAATCAATATGCAAAATTATGAAAATAAAGGCATGGCAAGAGTGGCAGTACAGTTCCCCGCGGGACGTCATGAGCCCGGTCGCATGCGTGCCTGATAAATATGGGTCTAAAAATTAAAGACACAAAGCCCCGGCACAACAGAATGTATCTTTGAGGGGTAGTGCCTTGGAAGGAAGTCGAGTCCTAATATCTCCCATCCTGCATAAAGCTTGTCTCTAATTTTTCTTCTATTTTTCCCTCTTAGGCTGTGTTGTATCCCGGGTATGGCCTTAGTAGGGGCACCGTTCTTTAGAGGCAGTTGGTTGTGGCGAGCCACCCTCATATGCACGCCCTGCTTAAGGGAAGTCTTTAATGAGAGGGGTAGGAACGACGGTCCCTAGCTAGTAGTTCGAGCCCGTCTTTGGTGCTGCGGATTACTATTTTAAAAAATTTTTAAAAAAGAAATATTACCAAAAATCCAAAAAATGAGATATTATCAAAAGTCCAAAAAAAATCAAATATTGTTCAAAAACCAAAAAAATCAAATATTGTTGAAAATTTAAAAGAAAATCAGAAAATTGAAAAACCTAAAAATATTTATCTTTTTATTCCTTTCTATCTATTTATTTTGAGGATGGATACGTGATCTGTTTGCTAAGTGTGTAGGTTGCAGGTGTTCAAGTTCCTTGCTCTATCTTTCGTTCTACCTCCTGTTCACGATTGCTGATCTGTTCTCTCTTCTTCAATCTATATCTCTCGATCTGTTCTTAAACTTGTCATGTCTCTATGAGAGGGCATTACCTCACCGATTTTGAACCTGGCAAGTTCTACTTCAATCCGATCTTGGGGCTTTGATTGAAGAATGTGTTTGTTATCTTTTGTCCCCGAGTTGGTTGTCACATGTGTTTATGTCTGTCATGTCTTTATTTCATGTGTCTATGTCTCGCACGTGTTGTCCTTGTCACACGTGCCTTTGTCCGTCCGTGTCATCGCACGTGTTGTCTTATGTCCTACGTGTCTTTGTCTCACCATGTCCTTGTCCCACCGTGTTGTGGTGTTGTCGTGTTCCACCGTATTCTTCAATCTCACGCATGCTTGCCATTTGTTCTTGTGATGTTTGTTATGTTGTTATATTTTTTGTGAGGATATGTTTAATTCATGTTCAGCTATGTTATGTTATCCTCATGCTTGTTCATGTGGTTGTGTCTTATTCAAAAATCCAAAAGAAATGTCGTTTCGCCTGCACAAGTATGTCAGGTATGACTTTCTATCCCTACTCATTGTTGCATTACTATATGGTATCTATATTATTATATTATCTCGAGAACTAGCTGATCATTCATGTGTTCCAGGATCTGATGTTCCCCTATAACAAAAATGATGATGATCTAGGTGCACGTATTTAATCATCGGATAGGCCGTTAGGTTGGAAAAATTGTGGGACGATGGTTCTATCTCGCACGCCATGGTTGCGGATAGTCTCTTGACCCTGATTCTTCCAGTCTAGTAATATTATTCTCGAGTATTTTTATTTTATGGCTTTATTGGCATTCATTTTTATGATTTCTTTTATTTTAGCCCAGCATGCATCATATGCATCCTTTTGAGCATTCATGACTCATGGTCTGTCTGAAAGTATCTCATTTGTGATGGATGATTGTGCGTTCATGGTTTCGAGTAAGAGGAAATATTCCACTCAGAGTTGGAAGGTTTTCTCTAGTCTGTTCATCGGGTTTGATTGACTGAAGGTCCCTGTCTGGAGTTTTAGTCTGTTTCCTTTTGCTGCTTGGTCCGGTCCCCTCATTGGTTCGAGGGATTGTGTCCCCCATGAGGTTGATCATATGTTTTCCTTTTCGTTTAGTTAGTTTCTCCAAACTGGCATCGTTTTGGTTCGATCGTTCCATGTGTTTGGTTCAGAGTTTTTCGGAAGATTCCTATCACTCATTGGCGATGAAACAAGTGTCTTTTACCTTAATGTGTGCTTTTCAGTCCGCTCCATTTCATTTCCCGCTTCATCTCCATATTCCATCTTGCTTTCGATTCACCTCCGCTCGCTCCCCGGCAAAGAGGATGTTAAGGAGGGGCATCTTTTGACACCCATTTTTTGCCTATGAGTTGGGTCTTTCCTCTTATCACCATTTGTTGATGTCTCGAGTTATCTATTATTCATTGGGCCATTTCTAGGCTCATCTTTGGGCTTATTCTATGGGTATCTCCCTCCCTGGCTAGGTCTGTTCTTGAATTCAGGCTTATAGGGCCTTGATCTCGCTTGGTTTCTAGGTTAAATGGGCTCATTTATCAATTTCAACCACCCAGCAATTGCATGGTCTATCGCTAGGCCGTGTATGTATTGAACGGTCAGATTCGGGACTCGCGTGAAATTTACGGTGATTTATCTCTGACTTTTCGGCATTTCCACCCACACGGCCTGTCACTCGACCGTTCAGTGTGTTGGACGGACCATTACACGACCGTGTTGTTTTCATGGGCAGTTGTTTTAAATGCACGGTCGCAGGATTGGCCGTTTACTGTTGGGCGGTCTATTTGGAACCATTTACAAGCTCAGAACGATTTATTGGATATTTATTTGATTTTTTGAATTTCACTGACAAGCCTTTGCACGGTCTTAGTGCAGCCGTTTACTACCATTGAACGGCGTGGATTTCGACCGTTCAGCTCCCAAAAAAATTCATGTTGGCAATCTATCTCTTCCAAATTTCTCTTCTCAACCCCTCTCAATTTCTTTAGTTAAATTTATTTCCCATGCATGTTAATTTCTTATTTTTGTACAAACGCACTCCAAATAAATGATTCTTTCTCAAATATAAGAATTGTCCGATGCACTTAATTAAAATATTTTCTCCTCGTGGGATCGACCCATTATTCACCACTTGACTCATATTTTCAAATCTATTTGAGTGAGTGATTGTGGTTATATAAATTTTGAAATTATGTGTGGCACGATATTTTTAAACGACGGGTGCCGAGCGCATCAATTTTTGACACCGTTGTCGGGGAGGAAATTATTTTTAATGTTGGAAAATTTTTGTGTTGATATATATATGTGAATACTAATTTTTCTATTTTTATTTTACAATAAAAATTATAAAAAATAAAAAAACCTGAAAAAGACAGAAATCATGATTTTAGGATTTATTCTTCATTAGGTTGCATGTTAATTAGTATTTTTAGTTGTTATTTACATTTTATCTATCTCTCTTTCTGAACAAGAAAAAATAGAAAAATAACTTTTTAAAAATCTAAAAAAATTAGAAATCCAGAAAAACTTCAAAAACATAATTTTTAGGCATTATTGTTTAGTAGATTTGCATGTTGGTTTGATATTTTTAGTTCATAATTTTTGTTTATTCATCTCTTCTTATAAGAAAAAAAAATTCCTGAAAAAAAAATTAGAAATTAGAAATCATAAAAAAATTATCCCATACTATCATGTCCTCATTTAGTTGCATCAATTTCATGTATTGTGCATTTAGTTGAGTTTGTTCTTTTATTTGCATCATTAAAAAAAATCATTATATTCCTCTTCTTCTCCTTTCTCTTCTTCTCTATTTCCCCCTTTTAAGGGTAACATAGGCAGATCTCTCTTGGAATGGGAAGGACCCTCCATTGAGCACTTCGTCTCTTTAGACTAGAATTTTCTTTTCTAAAATCTCCATAAGTCCCTGCACCCGTGGATTCCCTCACGGAAGCCGGGCAGGTTATACCAAGAAGCATCCCGGAGTTAGATTGCCCTTAGAATGTTAGAAAGAAGTTTTAAAATTTGTTGCTATTATGAAAAATTGGTGTCTAAGGCTAGAGGTCAATGGCAAATGCCATAAGCGGACTTGTGGTTATTTAATTAGGTCCCTACGAAAGTAGGGGGAGCCTCCCACAACCCCCACCTCTTACCTAGTCGGTGAACCAACTTGGCAACAGGTCCCGACTCCTCTTTTGTAAAAAAAATAAAAATAAAATAAAACAAAAAAATATCATTTTTGCATTCATATAGTGATAATTCGTAACATTTACATTTAGTAATTTATTCATCGCCTAATTCTTAAAAAAAATTTAAAAAAACATCATCATTGTTGCATAAACCATTCATTTAGGAATTAATTCATTACAATGTTTCAATAAAAATAAAATAAAATAAAAAGATTTTCCTGTAAAATATAACAAAACAATAAAAAAATCAAAATAGAAAAAAGTTCATTAAAAAATATCACTCTTTCTTGGGCCGTTTTGCATTGCCACATCCACTTTTGTTCAGGCCCATTAATGGGTTCTTTCATGTTCAACCATGCGGGCTATTTGAATTCAAATCCTTCATTTTCTCATTGTCATCAAACTCTTTCACTCTTCCACAATGGGGTTCACAATTCATCTTTCACCCAAGAGGCATATCAATTGTCATCGGATTTTTTCACCTCTTTCTCTCACACAAATCCATATCCTAGGTGAAAAAACCAACAATCATCTTCTTGGACACATTATCAAAACCCCATGCAAAGTCCTTTAAACCCACACTTTTCAGATTGGGCTTCGTACTCAAATGATCCTTACAACCAAGCCCAATATGAAAGATAACCCATCTACTCCCCATCACCTCAGTACTAGACTGATTTCTATTATAATTATCCATCACAGTCTTAGTGCCACCCAACCTATCCAGCTCCTCCACAGTTTGATTTCGCGGATAGGTTTGATCAAATGACTCAACTCATCTTAGCCAATCAACAGTCCCTTAAAGCTCAGAGCTAAATTATCCAGCCCACTTGACCAACTTAATAGAGAGCTTGAAATGGACCAACATGCTAGCCCCCTCACGGAAAACCTTGAAAATCAATTTCCTGATTACGATTATAATATCACACTGAATAATCCATCCACCAATCCTTAATTCAACAACTCTCAAATAATTTTTGATGATGAGGAGTATATAGGGCAGTTATATCAGGAGAATTGGGAGGAAGCTAGTGAAGCTCAAGTTGTGATGGCCAAGCATAATCATGAAGAAAAAGATGAGGAGTCTAAGCTGGGAAGAGACGAAGAGAGAAATGAACATCAGATCTATACTCAAATGCCTCTTCCTGAATTTGACAAAACTCTCTTTGAAGATGGGAAGGAAGACGAAGTGAGGATAGAAAAAGAATTGAACATTTATTTAAAAAATGCCACTGGGGTTCATGAGGAGTTGAATTTTTTGCATGAAAATCTTTATGACCAGGCAACATTTAATCTGGAGGAGAGGATAGAGGTCTCGCCTATTTCTGACCACGACAATCCTACCAATCTTTCTGAATTCTTCAAGTCGATTGGTCGAATCCACCTGAAATGCATGAAGAGGGGAATTGTTGTGTGGTGAATAATATTGTTGATTTAATGTAAAAGAATTCCGAATATCCTCCCCTTGATGAGTGTGATGAAGGGGTCCTAATAGAGAAATTCACATTTGATCTTACCTATGATGAAGGGGCCGAGCTGGAATAATTTACATTTGATCTTCCCACCTCATTATTGGGAAATTTGATTGGTAATCTTCCATTGATTGATGAGTGTGATGACGGGTCCTTATTAGAGAATTTCACATTTGATTTAACCCCTGAGCCCTATCAAGTGAAGTTTGAATCATTGGATGAGTTAGATTCTGGGCTCACGCTTCCTTCCAATATGATTCCTCTGAAAGTAAAGCCTCTCCAAAATGACATTCTAGGACATGAGGAGGATGTGCCAGCTATATTCACATTTGATTGACTTCCTATCAGGAAAACCAGCTGATTACTGCCCTTAATGCTCATGAGGCTGTTACTGAGAGGAATGTGGCTAATAATGACACTCTTGTTCATAAGTCACCAATGCCTGACCAAGTTACTGTGGAGGAAGTGGTCAATAAAGGGTTAGTCAGGAAGGAAGATACAGGACAAGAGGACCAATGGGTAGATGTTGTGCAAAGGTTCCACCTCAATCTTGAACGATTATTGGCCATTGATCCTTTCATGATCCCCAAAAATGCTACTGGCTCACACACATGGTAAAAGTAAAAATCAATAATGTGCGAGACCCACATATTTCTAGCGCCAATACGTATATGCTTACTCTTGTCTTCCAATGGCATAAGGGCTGGAATTTGAAGGAGGATAAGATCACTTGGTGGCTCATTCTGAATGCCACACGTTGGTTAGTGAGCTACATTGCGTCTGGCTGAAGACGTAAAACTTAGCACTTCTTGGGATGCAACCCAAAGTTTTCGTGATTTCTAATAAATGGCTTCTTGGGAGGCAACCCAAGTTTATATTATGATTTTATTTTTATTTTGCAGGTGTGAATAAAGGATAAGTTGGGGGGAGAAAAGAGTGCTTGCTCTATTGTCTATATTTCAAGCCAAGTACCACCTTTCATTCCAGCAAGGATGCCTGTCGAAGTTCACTTCCGTCAGGTTGTCCTGTTCCTTCACAAATTTTATGTCTACATTGTTCATTATTCTATATTGTTCATGCCATTGAGGATAATGTCATTTAAGTTGGGGGGACGGAAATCATGTTGCACATGTTGCATTCATCTACAATCTCATTTTTTTCAAATAAAAAAAAATAAAAAAATCAAAATAAAATCCATTTTGAGTTTCATGATTCATGCTTCAATTGAAAGTAGTTCTGGAATAGAAAAGACTAGGGACAAGGATGATGGAAAATTTATTTAATCTAGCCATGGAAAATTGATCTAAAAATCTCTTTAAAGTTCATATGCACTTTAGAAAAATGAAAAATCACTTACACGCTAATGAAACATGTCGGACAAGCCTTCTGCTATTTTGGATATGTTGCCTGATATTCTACACTTTGTAAAGAAGAGATTTTTTATAAGCTTTCTGTCAAGTTATTTATTACATTAGTGCAATAGCACATTGAAAAAAATTGAATTGAAAAAGAAAACACCATGAAAAATGCTCTGAATCTGAGTAACCGGGCCTACTTCACCTAAGACGTGTTGAGGTTCGCGTCAAAAGGAAAAGGGAACATTGATCTGCGAAACCGAGTCTGCTTTTATGTTCGCGTTAAACAGAGAAGGGTAGTGCAGCATCATGTCTGTAGAAAACTAAGAAGATCTCTATGGGACGAAGTAATAAGGCATACAAAAAGCTAATATGCTTAATGCTCTAATTAAGAGGTGCAGGGTTGAAAGGCACTTATTTGAAATAGTAAATGGGCGATGCAATTATCTACGCTGTGGATTTAGTATTTACACATGCACTAGTGCTATTGAATTTTGAGTTGAATTCTTGATCATGTACCTTAATTTCCAAATCTAGGCTAGTATGTGTTAATACTTCCAGATTCCTAATCTTTAGTTAATTCTGTAAAAGAAAAGTTGGATATGAAAGTATGGACTTTAAAACTCTTGTTGGTCCTTAATTTTAATTTTTTGCATTGCTTAGAGATTAACAATGAGTAAGTTGGGAGATGTGATAAGTGTACATTTTTACATGTTAATTTATGTTATACACACTTTTTATGAGCTTTAATATTAATAAATATACACTTATCACACTTAATTATAATTTCAGACCAAATATTTAGTTTGATTGACTTAAGTAATTTTAATAAATATTTTTTTTTATTTTACAGGAACAAAGAGGACGATGGCAAGAACTCTACAAGTCTGCACAATAATGGGCCAAAGTCCATTACAAAAAAAAAGAAAAAAGGAAAAAAAATATAGTAGCTAGTTATTCAATATATATGCATGTATAATATATATATATATATATATTAATGCATACATGCATGCAGGACGTGGCTTTGGCGAGACCAGCCCACGCTGGTGGGCGAAGTTGGCATGGTCACACGGGCGAACCACCACGTGGTGGGCTGGCGAAAGCTTCAAGTGGCCAAGGCATAGGCTTGGCTTCACACGCTGGCACGGGCTTGGCTTCTCACGAGGGCGTGACAGGTGGACCATGGCAGAGGCGTGGATTCGGCCAAGTCAACGAGGCCAGCGGCCTCTTCTCACATGGGAGAATGGACGACGTGGCATGCTACGATGATGGGCGGCTGTCACACGGAAAGTCAGCAAAGCAGGCAGGATTGCGGGTGAAGGTTGGCCTCTCACGCGGCTTCACGTGGAGTTCGGTCAGTACTGGGAACGTAGGCGGGCGGCCACCTTCTTCACGCGACAAAACAAGGCACAGTCGACGATGGTCGACATGGCCGGCCAAGCCGCGTGGCGGTCGGTAGTGGCGAATGGACGCGTGGCCAAGGCACCAAGCTTCTTCACGCATGTAGAGTCAACAAAGCAGGGCGGTCGATGGTCGCGAACGCGGGATAGAAGAGAGCTGGAGAGAAGGATTCAACAAGGGCGGCCAAGGCCCATTCACACGACACACGGCAGAAAAATAACAGTGTGTGCTTGGAGCCTATAAAAGGAAGGGAGATGGGGGTTCACGGGGTTCCTCTCCCCCTCTCCTAAGATGCACATACGTAGATTTCTCCCCCTTCACTTCTTATTTCTATAGTTAAGCTCTCTCTTTAGTTAGTGTTTTATTATTGTTGTAATTTTCATTCATTTGTAAGTTTACTTTAACTCATGTTTAATTCTAGTGGTGTTATTATTTTCAATTTTATTTAGCACAATCTTCCCTTCTTCTCTTCTATCTATCTCTTCCCCCTCTATTTTCATCTAAATCTCCCTAAGGTGAAGTTGCTCTCTCTCGGTCCTCTCACGGCGACGTTCTATACCAAAGCGGGGGTGGCGATCAAAGGCTCGGCACGGCATGGACGGCGTCACTCTTCCGATTCCTCGGCTCATTTCTTCCCTTATTCTTTTAATTTTAAATTATACTTTTGATTTTTATAGTTGTAATTTTTATTTCCATAGTAATAAAAATTCATGTTGGCAATCTATCTCTTCCAAATTTCTCTTCTCAATCCCTCTCAATTTATTTAGATAAATTGTTTCCCATGCATGTTAATTTCCTATTTTTGTACAAACGCACTCCAAATAAATGATTCTTTCTCAAATATAAGAATTGTCCGATGCACTTAATTGAAATATTTTCTCCTCGTGGGATCGACCCGTTATTCACCACTTTACTCGTATTTTCAAATCTATTTATTGAGTGATTGTGGTTGTATAAAATTTAAAATTATGTGCGGCACGACATTTTTAAACGATGGGTGCCGAGCACATCAATAGTCAATTGATTTATTGCTTTATGGATGCCATATATGCTTTACAAGTGGGCTTAAAGGGCCGAAATACAACTGGTGCAAGCTGCGGGACAATTCTGATATGTGGGTCGCTCCCCGGGTCAATGCAAGATAAAGCGGATATCCATGTGTTTTTATAGAGGCTCTCTATGAGGAGCTAGGCACATGCCCAAGTTGCCGAGGGAGGGCTAGACTGGATGGCAGGGGTGGACACTGGCTGGCGCCTGAGGGAGGCCAGACATGGCTCGAGGTGAGCTGTTGGGTATATGTCCTGGAAGGCGAGTGTCTTCATGCCATGGAGTTGGAGCCGATCCTGGGAATGTTACTTCCCTGCCAGGTCCGGCTAACTCGAGTCAGCGGTTGGGACTATCGGTGGCAGGCTCGGGACGAGCGGCGGGCACATGGTCCCATGGCGAGAGCAAATCCGACGTTATGGCATGCACATTGTTATAATAACGCACCATACGCGGGCGGACCCGATATGCGGGTGTATTTGCTGTTATCATAACGCCTCACGTGCGAGAGTGTGGACTTGAGTGAAATGGCTAGACGCCATGTGAGGGGAGTACGTTCGACATACTCTCGCTGTATACGAGCCGATCAACAAGCCACCCAACACGTGCTTTGCTCCTTGCGTCTTTGTCGGAATCTTGGGGCTTGAGTCGTTGCGCGCTTGCAGGTTCTTGTCTATGTGTCCATGTGTTGTATGCCCCTTGAGCTTCTAAGGGGGGGTTTATAGTGGAAGATGAAGGGTTGGGTGGGTTTACGCGGACTTGGTTGGAGGGGGTGACCAGGTCCGCGTAAACCCCCTAAAAATAATTAAAAAACTATTTTTTTTATTCCTGAGAGGGGGAGGGCATTGTTAACATCTAAAATATCACTGTACGGCAAACACGCCTTAATAGCCAGGGAAATGGCTGACCAAGTGCGGGAAAGCCGAAGGAAACCTAAAAGGAGGTTCACTCGGACTGTTGAAGCCCTAAGCCACCTGATAGAGCATCAGGGACTCCATAACTCATCGTCTCGGGACGTCTGAAAAGATTCTACAATAGCTCGGCAACACTATATGGCAAGCCAAAATTAACTAACCCAACAAATTAGCATCGACTTGTTCGTGCCGAACAAATCCCACACCTCGCCCGACGAGGACAAAAAATACAACTGGTGGTTCGCCACCTGACAAGGAAGTCTCCCTAGATGAAGAAATATCCTTGGTCTCCCAAAATAGGGTGCCGAAGGCAATATCGGTAGAAAACCTGAGTGACTCGATCAAGGTACACGTTATGATCGAAAGGTCCGTAAGAGATCGAAAAGCAGCCCAATGAGGGCAAAAATAATTCGAGTGATGGCCCACTTGATGAAGATGCTCTCCACATCCATGGAGCAGGCCTGATGGCACAAATCACAGTGCCGACGGCCGAATCAGGCTGAAACCCGAGTGATCTGACACGGGTACGGCACGTGTCAAAAATCACTCGGAACTATAACTTGAAGTCCAGAACCTCGAGTTTAGCACCCAAGAGTCGCTTCGTCAAGCCTGGAATAGTATCAGACATCAAGCATCCATCTGCATCAGTCCAAAGCCAACAGAGCAATGAAGATGCCAAAATTTACCAAAATGCCCCTTAATGGCCAAGGTGAATTGGCCCCATTCGCTTGGTGAATGATGAATCGACGCACCCCTTCATGCTTGATGAATCGGCGTGCTCCTGTTCGCTTGGTGAACCGTCCTGGCAGAAAGGTGAATCGGCTGCATGCTCCTTGCTTGATGAATCCAGCATGTGCCCATTGCAAAATTTGAATCGGTGCACCCCTTCATTGCCTTGTATCGACGAAGCAAACAGGAGGCGGGCCGGTGATTCGGCGCCAGGCCTCCTGTCACGCCCCGAAGCAATAGCAGCGGAACGCATTGCTCGGAATGTGGTAGGGAACAGTCATGAATAATCAGAGCAAACCATATGACACTAATACAGAAGGCCAGACAATGATGCCAAAATATGATTCTTATTAATAATCAAATGTCAAAATTACATAGCCGACTCAACTTACATAAGTAAAAGAAAAGGACTCAACTACACTTTAATATAAGGGAAAAGGGTAAAAGACTCAATGATAGGACGAGACTCAAGAAAATAAAAGGACACTAACTCGGTCTTCTAGAGCCCTCATCACTCTTGCCCTTTCCCATCTGATTGATTGTATTCAACATTATTACCTGAAAAATGTTAAAATAGGCGGGATGAGCAAAATGCTCAGTAGGAATTACATATCTTATCAAACAGGATATACGTGATTACCTAATTAATTGTGTACATGGGCATATAATGCATGAATGATATAACTTGAAAATCATGATAATCAATCTAGACGAAAGGGTGATAATTTTTGAACATCAAGGCCAAGGCAAATATAAGCTCAAGAGAAAAGGGAATAAATTCCCATGCAAAACCAAGGACCAGATACCAGTATGAAAACAAAGGCAAATGCTTCAGATGAACATAACTTGATAATTTTGCCAAAATATATTAGAATTTCAATAATTTTAAGCAAAAATAATCAGTCTAGCAAAATATCTAAATTATCAGAATGAACATAATAACATAATAATAAAATAATAGAATTTGCAGATAGCAAATATAACAGAATTTTACGGATTTTCAGACTTTGGTGCAATGCCACATCCAGAATTCCCATGATTTACAGAATGGACTTCCGTCCTACGTCGCTGACCCACAGCCCTTAATATTTCAGAATTTTACATTTATGGCCAACATAGAGTCAAAGGGTTATGTTATCAAAATATTGACAATGAATTTTCTAAAAGGAATAGCGTGTCATAGCTAACATGGTGATAATCATGATCTATGATATAACGGAGTTCAAGGACTGAACATTGAGTAGGGACAATATAGCAATAAATCTCTCATGAAAATTCAAGTATTCGTGAAAACTGAGTTAAATGATGTTCAATCAGGATGCTCCGAATTTAGGAATACGCATCCCCTATAGTGGGCGCTAATTCCATAGAACGGGTAAACATGATCGAATTAGCACCACCTGGTCTGGGCGCTGATTCATAAAATGGCGACGTCTGATCCAGACGCAAATTCCGTGCCGAATCAGGACTCTTAAAGAGCACCCGATCGCGGCGCTCTATGATGGTTGATGTCATGTTTCTTTAGAGTGACATGACTATAATAAGGCTCAAGGGTTTTTAGGGTACAACCTGATCGATTGCCTTGAGGGATTCCAAGACTAGCGGAGACTTACAGAGGCCTTAAAGAAATAAATTCCAATCCAACAGAAGGAATATCCGGCGGAGAGAAAGCGGAGGGTCGTTCAATCTCCAAGAATTTAGGTGTCATCGTGAAATTGGTGAAAAATAGGGACTCCATCTCGGACATGAGTAGCAGTGCCAGAAGACCCGTGATATGGGTCAAAACCTGATAAAAACCATGAGACAAGAAATAGCGTCTGTTCAAGAGGGTATTAATTAAAGAATTATCCATATTTATTATATTTCCAGAAATCTGCGTCTCTTTATAGAGGCACCAATTCTTAAATTAGTCTCTAAAAGGGGGCGCTAATACTTATTTAACATATCATTTATCAATTTTTAAGTAATTGGAGTCACAGCTAAAGACGCCAATTCATTTTTGTTATTTAATTATGTAATTTTAGGAAATAGCGCCTCTACGGAAGGGCGCGGATTCTCTAAATAGCGTCATACGTGTGGATGCGTTTTTTATATTTATATATTCTCATATATATATATATATATATATATATATATATATATATATATATATATATATATATATATATATATATTTGAGAGAATGGGAATAGAGATAAGGTTTTTATAGAAATACGATGGAAGAGGGCAATAATAAGGGTACGAAGAAAATATGGTGGCTTATAGGGTTAGGGGAAAAATCATACAACGAATTAACGCCAACGTGAATTGTCGTTAATTCTTTTAACGTAAAATTTGTAAAAGTTATGTGTGCCGTGTCACTTTTTATTTATTGAGATTTTAGTGAAGAATTTTATATGATAAATAAGAGAAAAATTCAAGGACTTCAATCTTAAAATATCATAATCTTATCCTATCTAGTTTAAAGATAAAAATCTTTAAAGTTCATGCAGAATCTTAACCCATGAACAGTGTCATTTTTCGTTTATTAAGATTTTAGCAAAATAAATTATATGATAATCATAAGAAAAATCTAAGATGTTTAACTATGAAAAATCATGATTTTATTTTATCTAGTTAAAAAGATAAAAATCTTTAAAGGGGCACAAAATCTAATTACTTGAACAGTGCGACTTTACAAATATTAAACCCTTCCTAGATCCAAATACATGAAAATTACAAGAAAATTATGAGGGTTTCAGAAATATATTTATCTAAAATTTTAGATACATGATTATAAAATTTTAATCATGCGATAGTGTGTTTCACGTAAGACAGGAACGTAAGAACTACCGATTATTTATAGGGGAAGGCCCCGAGTGAAGTCCTACTAGAACTAAGGAGTCCTAATATGTGCATGGATCCTACTCTAAGTGAAGCCTCCCCTTCCATAACTCAAACCTTACCGTAAACTCTGTCGCTATTTTGATCTCAATCCTAATGCACAAGCCATCCTAATCCCAACAGGGAACTACCAACGCCGTGGGTTCTTTGGTCGGCTATCATTTGAGCTTATTTCTTAGTTGGGCTTAAACGTAAAGAATAAAAGGACCTCCTACTATTAGACTCATTATTTTATATATGTAACCCACTGATGATCTTAGCCCATTAGTTTTAATAACCTCAAGCCCATTAGAATCCTCCTGACATGAGGTCCATATATAAAGATTTCTAAGGTTAAGCCTTAGCTATTATTAGTTGGACCTGGGCCTTACATGAGAAGTTAGAGTTTATTATTATTGGGTCTTCTTTAATTGGGCTTACATGTGAGAGAGCTTTAATATGTATTTTGAGTTGGGCCTCTTTTTAATTATTTGAGATTTTGAATTATGGTAGATTTGATTTATATAGGAATTTAATTCCCTATAATTTTTATCGGGGTGTTACACCCTCTCCCACTTAAAAGAATTTAGTCCCCAAATTCAATTACATATAAACATGGAGGGGGTGCAAATTACTTACACTTAGAATAATTTTGAAAACCTCTTTTAGAATTAGCACATTTTAATTGGAGAGTGAACATATTTTAACACTTAACTCGTGGCTTTATCCAATCTCACCAGGTAATAATAGGATTGAAACTATAACTTATGGCAACCTATGACTTAGGGTTTAATAAACCTAGGCTCTGATACCACTTCTGTCACGTCCCGAACCAATAGTAGCGGAACGCATTGCTCGGAACGTGGTAGCAAATAGTCATGAATAATCAGAGCAAACTATATGACACTAATACACAAGGCCAGACAATGATGAAAAAATGTCACGCTCCGAGATTTATGCAGCGGAAAAAATCGGAATGTGAATAGCCGGCAAGAGAAGCCTCAAGTGACAATAACAATCGAAGCGCAAAAATCACCCACACATACGATGAATGGACACACAAATCTAATTTTATTGATAATAATAATCAAGTACATGATCTTGACTCATTGACTAACTGGACTCAATAAAATAGAAAATTACATAATTGACTCTTGACTAGACTAACTACGGCTTCTCTCGAACCATCAATTACTCTCGGATCCATCACTAGAATAATCTGAATCCGACCCGCTAGATTTTATTGAAAAAGATTGGGAAAAGTAGGCATGAGCACATATGCCCAGTAGGTATCTTCGTATCAACATAAAGATAATATTTAAGTGATTAACATTTTAGCTCTAGAGTGTTAGATAAAAGAAAATGCAGTAAAACACACTATAAAATAAAGTGACATAATAGCATGATAAGATCACGATGTAAGGCGAATGATGATAAATGAGCAGGATCAAGTAAGAATATATCAAGAATGTAACTTGGCCCTTCACGAACTAGCATACTTGCATGTAACCAGAATGCACTTTCACTTTTCACTTTTCATAACCATAAAAGCTATGCACTAGAATGTCATGAAATCAAGCATGGAATAATTCAATCAAGAGAGAGCCTCGTGAGAATTCGTAAATTTCACTTATTTATAAAGAAAGTACTCCCAGCGCAATGCGACACCAGTAGCATCATATCCCATAATTTATAGAATGTTTCTGACAATCAGTCGAGAGGACTACCATAGAGCCCTTGGACACAATCAGTACCCGAACTGCATCTTCACGTGAGGGGAGCAAGGGCTGGAGCTTACCTGGTTGGTTTGAAGAAACCAACCCCGTTCGCAGACGAGGGCGAGCGGGGAAGTGTGGGTTCCCCGCACACTACGTCGACTGAAGCTTCGACCCCGTTAAACGTTTACATGTACTACGCCTCACGCAAGAGGGGGGATCTTGGGGTGGGGAGAATTTGATTACAAACAAACACTACCTCCACACAGGGAGGGGCGGTAAGCCGGCGAGGCGGGGAGGGACGTGAAGCTAAGGACGGAGCCGAACTGCCCCTTCGAGGTTCTGCCCGCCTATTCTGCTCGTTGATAGGTACCCCCTGTTGGATTTCCTGAGGACACTCCCGAACTCAAAAACTGACGTGACCAGTGCCAAAACGTCACTGGCTGGTCCAGGATGTGGCCTGAATTTTTTCGGGACATCAGGTTGTCGCTGTCGGCTGAGGTGGGGGCTGGACCGGTGCTGCTTGGTTCTGATTTGGACGGAGCCCAGATTGTAGCAGCAGGTTGACGCCGTTACCACGATCGCTCCCGTGATCCGATCGAGGCAGGACCAGGACGGTTGCGAGCGTGGTTGAGTCTTCTTCGTTCAGCAACAAAGAATGGCCCCAGACGAGGTCGGGGTCGAGAGATATGTCCAGAAGAGCGGGAGGGGGTCTGGACGGATCCCGACTGACCTGATCTGCGACCCTGGAGTAGAAAAATCAGAACGAGCTGCTCCGGGCTTCAATCGGTGCCCCGCTGGATGCGTTGGACAGGCGACTGGTGGAACTGCACTCCGGCCAAGTGGCACGCCAAGGGGAGTTCCGGTGTGGTCTCTGTAGCTTCTGAACTGCAGCTCTGGCCCCTGCTCAGGTCCCAGTTGTGCAGTCGGACGAAAATGAGCCTCTCGGGTGCCTCCGAACTCGGATAGGGGCGAGACCGCCTCGCATGCGAAGCTAGCTGGGAGAGCTTTCCGTCGATGTATGGCACACCTTGAGGAACATCGGGATGTGGGCGTGGCTGGCACTACAACAGTCATGAACTCTGCTGACCTTCTTCTGCACACAAGTCAATAGGGATGGGAAGGAAAGGGATGGGTTCTTGGTGGGGGTTTGATGGGTATGGGGGTGGAGGAGTTGCTGCAAGTGGAGAGTTGGGTGGGAGGGCGATGGTGGTGGGAGGTGGCAGCAAGGGGGGACTGGAATGGGGGCGTGGGGGGTTCTTGGGGTGTCAATGGGGGAGTGGGGGGGGGGGGGTCGCCCAAGAGCTAAGGGAGGGGGTAATGGGGTTGCGGTGCGCAGCTAGGAGAGGGAGGGGGATTCAAATCCCTAGGGAATGTGAAGAGGTGTGTGGGGAAGAGGGAGGGATGCTTGGAGAAGAGGGAAGGGTGCTTGGGGGAGAGGGAAGGGTGCTAGGGAAGTGGGAGGGTTGCTTTGGGATACCAAGGGGTGCTTGGGTAGTGGTGAGAGTGAATGGGGATTTATGGGTCTTGGGGAGGTGAAGGTTGTATTTAATGGAGAGCTGATGTGGCAAGGAGGGAGGAGAGAGAGGGGGGAGAGAAATTGGAGAGAGAGAGAGGGGAGGAGAGAGAGAGGGGGAGAGAGAGAGCTAGAGAGAGAGAATGAGAGGTAGAGAGAGAGGGGGGATTCTCACAATGGCTTTGTGGAATACTTAATTCAAATTCTTCATTAGTCTCTCAAGGGGGGTTTGGGGTCCTATTTATAGGGACCCAAACTTTTTACATGACAAGACTGCCCCTGGCTTTACACATAATGACCAAGCTGTCCAAAAAGCAACCAAGGGGTAGATGAAGACTAAAACATAGGGAAATGACTTAGGACCTAGGATGATGACTCAAATAAAGGGGAAAATTACATCAAAATGACTCAAACAAAAGTAAGAAATACATCAAAATGATCCAAGTAGAAAAGCAAAGAGTCGAGGGGGCCCTGCTTGACATGGAGCTCGATCCTATTCCTCTCCAGGAGGAAGTGAAGTCCCGAGCCAGAGAGAATCGTGGGTGATGTACCCATCACATCCCTCCCATCCCGGTCTCCAACGGGTGCACGGGGGAGGTTGTTGCTTGTCACGTCGGTATGGACGTGGACGTGCTTGCCAGGTTGCTTCTTCGACAAGTCTCGCGGGAGCCGATGATGCCTGTTTGGGCGAAGCTCCTTTGCCACTGCTACGAGAGGATTGGCAGATGCCTCCTCCTTTCTTGCTGCACCTCTCGGTGGCATGGACGCTGCCCCTCTACTCTCATCAGCCCTAGCTGGTGAGGGGTCTGCTACCGTTCACCGCCCTCCCCTTGGCGGTTTGGCGTCTATGCCTTATCCTACCTCCGACCTTCCTCCCCCACTGGCCGATGGCGAGGTGCCAGCGCAACGATCTCCTCTTGGTGAGATATAGCGGTCGTTGCACCCCCCAGGGTCTCCCTCCCGTTCCCTTGACCATCGCTGCGGTTGGCGGCTCAACGATTGTCTCCAGCCTTCCTGGCCCCGGTCCACCTATCGCTATGGCAGAAGCCTCGACCCCTAAAGGTCCTGCTAACTCCCAGGCTGCTGCCTCCCCCTCTGCCGGCCTAAGCAATGCCGCCATCGTGCGGTCCGCAACAGATGACTTTTGGCCCCTCCCGGCGGCTACGCTACCTACTGCTCCCACTACTGCGCCTGGGTGCTCGGTGCCCCGAGCGGCGTTGATGGCCAAGCAGGTTGCTGGGCCATCAACTGCTGGTCCCCCAGCCTCGTCCGCCCCTGCCAAGCGTCCGTTGGTTCGTGTCCCGGATGAAGCCTTCGACACCTCTCCATCACCACCTGTGGGACCATCTTTTGCACAGGTCGTCCTCCAAGCTGTGCAGCCGCCATCTCTACCTCTGTCCATTCATGCCCCTGCTTCCATAGACTCTAGAGAGCCTACGGCTTTCTTTACTTCTGAAGAGGTGAAGATGTCCTGCCAGCCATTGGAACATGCATCATCGCCAGGACCTTGCAGGGTCGTCCCCCATTCCAAGACATCTGCTATCATCTGGCCCAGAGGTTCAAGCTTCGCCAGGATTTTGTCATTAGCTCACTAGACTGTAGACACTTGCTGCTCCGCTTCCACAACCGGGAGGACTTCTTCCAAGTGCTTCTAAAGGACACTCTATATGTCAAAGAAAGGCCATTCGTATTTTTTAGATGGACCATGGATTTCTCCAAAATGCCGACTCTCCCCTAGTTCCGGTCTGTCTCGAACTGCCCGATCTCCCAGTGAATTTCTACAATGAGGCAATGATTATGTCCATTGCTGGCAGCATTGGGCCTACTTTGAAAGTAGACTGAACACCCTCTGCCTCACATGATCACTTGCTGCTCGAGTCTGCGTATAGATGGACATCTCCAAGAGCCTCCCCTCAAGGGTTTATATTGGCCATGGAAGTTTTGGTTTTGGCAACCTATTACTTATGTTGACCCCCCCTTTACTGCTCTGCCTGCAAGCGGTTGGGTCATCCTGCCTCCAAATGCAAGAAGGCACCCACTGTCCACCTGGCAATGTAGGCCCTCGGCCAACCCGCCTTGACCCTCCTCCCTAGTTCCAGCCGCTGCCTCCACCTTGCTGCCGATGCAGGCTGCCGCGCCACTGCCAGTCCACCCCCCCTTGCTGCCGATGCAGGGCTGTCGCGCCACTGCCACTCCACCCCTATGCCCTGAGCTTGGTGCCTCTAATTCCCCCTATAACCCCAGCCTTGCCTTGTAGGATCCTGCATCTGTGGCACCCCCTCAGCTGACCTGGCGACCCTCAACCCCATGCTTCCCTCCGAAGCGAGGGGCTCGGAGGCCTGCGTTGAGGCCCCTACCTTGTGCGCTGCCCACGCCATTTGCTCTGTGGCTGGTGGCATAGAGAAGCCTCGACGTCCTTCTCTACCCACACTAGACTCCGACAGCCCTTGCCTACTGTGTTCTGGTCAACCCCTCCGTTGTGGACCTTTGCGCCCAGAATCCTATAGTGGACCCCCAACTCCACTCGAATGACATGGGCGGGCCACCCTCGGAGGTCTAGGGGGTCTCTCAGAGGATGTCTCTCCCACTACTGGGAGCTCTCTGCTTTCTCCCCAGAGGTCTACCAAGAAGGGGTTTGGCCCCCCACCTCTGGGGGTCACCCCCCCACACCCGACACTCTGTCCTCTTGCAGCTGTCTGACATCGCCGAAATGTCCGTCATTAAAACCTGTGGCAATCAATCAAAATTAAGTGCCGAACTCATAATACAATACAAACTAACTGTAATACATTGGTGAGCACGGGTCGAATCTACAGAGAGGATTGTTGAGATTGAAAACTTTGATTTTTTTAAAAGTAAAATAGATGAATGTTTTGAATTTTCATAATTTAAATGACATGAAATAAACCTATCTAATCCAACAAAATTAAATGAAAAATAAAATAGATGAAGTTGAGATAGTTGGTGCGGCTGTGGTATGATAACAGCATCGTCTCCTCGAGCCTTTGATTTACGAGTCGTCGGGAACGGCTACGTACACTCATCTGGTTCGGAACAGCTTCTCTTGACCGTCTTTAGAAGAAGTTTAGAGGGTGAAGGATAAAGAATTTAGGAAGAGAGATTAGAGAGATGGAGGGAGATTGTGCTAAGTAAAAAAATGTAAATAACAACACCATTGGGATTAAACATGAATTAAAACTAACTTGAAAGTGTATAAACATTACAACAAAACAAATAAATTACAATAAAGGAAATGACAAGAGGTGGGAAGATAGAGAGGGGAGAGCCTAACACTAGAAATGAAAGGGAACATAATGAAAGCTATCTACGTAGGGAGTGGGGGAGAGAAACTATCTATGTAACTAGATAGGAAAGGGGAGAAGGAGGAGAGCTAATGCTACGTAAGGAGTGGGGGAAGAGAGAGGAGAGGGAAGAGCTATCTACGTGAGAGTGAAAAAGAAGGAGAGGGGAGAGCTATCTACGTGAGAGTGAAATAGAAGGAGAGGGAAGAGCTATCTACGTGAGAGTGGGGGAGGAGGAGAGAGAGACCCCGTGAGTTTTCAGGCCCTCTTTTTATTGGATCCAAAGTTAACCCCTTCTCATGTGAAGACCCCAAATACTATTTTTGAAAATCACATTGTCTTCTCCTCTTTTCTCACCTCCGCGTGAAACACGGCGAAGCCATCTACTTTTGACCGTCACGCTTCGACCTGCTGTCAGCTACCTTAGCAGCTTTGTTTGAATTGGCCGAAGCCCGCTGGCCACCACGTGACTATTGACAGTGCCCAGCAGCAGCGCCCTTGGGCACTGTTGGGTCCCGTAGTGCAGGAACACGGTTCTAGAGGGGGGGGTGAATAGAACCCTCTACTAAAATTATGTCCAATTAAAACTATTTACTAGCTCACAACGGAATTAGCAAGATTAGCAAGAGTGAGGAATTTTAACTAATTGGAATAGACTTGATTCTCTCAATCTCACCGTACTCACTCGAACGGATAATTAGATATGAACAATAAAGTAAACCACCACAACACAAACCACAATGCAAGCCACAATGCACGATGATTTTTAAGGTGGTTCGGGACCACGATGGGCTCTCTACGTCCACCCCTCACCAAACCGGTGAGGCTTCACTGCTGTATAAAATAGCTCGGGGATAAATCCCTACACACACACGGAGCCAAGCTCCAACACACACACGTAGGGCAAAGCCTACACAATCACACGGGAGTAAACTCCCAACCACACATGGGGAACACACCCCACAATATGCCTAAGCATACACGCAGATATGCTCCGCACCACACGACACACATGCGTCAACACAAACACTCGGAGAACCCCTTTCTCTGAACACTACACACACAATATTCCTTCAGAAATGTAAGAAGCCTAGACAAATAGATACAATGAATCCCAAACAAAGTCTAAGACTGAATGAAGAAGATATAGCATGTAGAGAGCTCCCCCTTCTTCGATTCTTTCGGTCCTCTTGGTTCGTTGTCGGATGATGGCGATTTTGGCATCCTCTTGTTCCTCTCTTCGAGACGCTTATTTTCTTCTTCTACCATAAGCTCCAAATCTTCATGGATGTAGATGATAACCCTTTCTCAAGAGCTCCTTGGTTGCTTTGCCCCTTTTCTCCACCTACAAGATAGAACAAAATGCATTAGGGCTTCTCATCTCCCAAATTCGGAGTTCACATTCATATATATAGAGGAGTGGACAAAAGACACATAAAACCATTCCAATACATGTTAGAAACCCCCTAATTTGTTTATGAACCAATGGGGGGTAGTTTGGTAAAGTTTAGACAGGTTTTCAATGGGTTTTAATCGGGTTCGCAAATCCCGTGCCGGAATGGGTCGACCCCATGGGTCGACCCCTGGACAACCAGAGGGCAGGCAGATGAAAATTGGAAACTCAGTTTCCAGGGGTCGACCCCATGGGTCGACCCATGCAGGCAGACTGCATGAAATGTTTTCTGTCCGGCCCAAAACTTCTAAGGGTCGACCCTATGGGTCGACCCCTGCAATAGGGGTTAGAAAAACCTGTTAAAACACCATTAATTCATGGGAAAATAAATGAATAAATATTACCATAATCCCATGATGATTAACCATGAATTTTCAACCTGAAAAATATGATAAAGGAAGAGGTTAGATGAGAATCAAAATTCATGAACCAAGCATTAACTCTTTGAACTAGTTCACATAAAAATACATCATTGAACACATTCAAGCATGTATTTGACTTCTCAATTGAACCATCAAAAACACATTCACCATATGACAAGGTTTTGATATGATGAACATGAATCTCTTACTTAATCAAATAAAATGACATGGGAGCTCAACCATTCAATCACTTTCTCGAATCAACCAAATCTTCAACATCAAAATGCTTCATAACACAAGTGTTAACAATTATGCCAAACGCAAAGCATGCATAATATCATGGAACCACATTCATTTAAATAGCATTCTTGTTGATTAAAAACTAACATTCATGAAGCATTATCTCACGAGAAGCATTGATATAAGCAAAGGATCCTCCTTGAATCATCCATACATTTAAATCACAATCACCCCATCAATAATATGGCATGAACATACTTGAGCATGTGACAACCCTCAAAAGTCTCATGTGAACTCATGTGAAACATGAATGAAGCACATTAACCTTTTTTCAAATCAAATGACCATGAGTCCAATTAATGAGCAAGCATCATTAAAGTCACAATCATCAAATTTCAAGTTATAAGGTTGAGATATTTCAAGTCCCAAAAACCTTAAAAGAAAATACATGAAAATAACCAACCAAGACTTTAAAAGTCTATTTGATGAAATGTATGAAACATAGTGGGAGTCGACATAAGGCAATGAATGAGTTAACTCCCTTTTACAAGAAGAGCTTCATTGATGGACTCCTTTAAGTTCCAAGCATGAGCCATAGATTTTGTTCCTACAAGTTAAGATAAATGTAGCATTAGTTCCTTAAACACCAAGGATTCATATGACTTTCAAGAGTAAACCTTGAAGCCATCTTTCAACTCATCAATCAAGATATACACATGTTGCTCAATGAAACACATGCAAGCACATGCACAATCGTTTTGATATCATTAAAACCATATACCAAACATCAACTAGGGGATGTAACAATCTCCCTATTTTTGATGATGATAAAACGATGTGTGTGATAGAACAGATATGCAAGCATCTTTATGAAAGGCCAAGCATTGAGCATGAACAATGAGCACAAAGATCAATTCTCCAATTCTCCCCAAAACAACAACATACATAAGACATTGAGCACACACAAACATTCTCCCCCTTTTTGTCATCTACAAAAAGTCATGGGGTTATGTGACATGATATGAACGTGTTAGGCCAAAAGATATGATACCAATGCAAATACCAAGTGATGCTAATCAAAGGCCCAAAAATATGATACCAAAGGTTGGAAGAGCTCATTTCAGCATTTATGCAACATGATGTGTTCAAATGAACTATACCAATTGTTGAAAAGTATGAATTGCTCAAGATGATATCATGTGTGAACTATATGCATGCTGAAAATGCCATACATGAAATTATGCACACGATGAGCTTCATCTTTCAAATGCAAGGTTTATGCTCAGAATTGGACCCAAGGGGAATGCATGAACATGCAAGCACACAAGCACAATCGTCATGCACACAAATATTACATATAGTAACTCCCCCTAAATGAGGCACGGGTTAAGAAAGGAGCATGTGATTCAAATTCAAGAATGTAAGACATTAAGCATAACTAAGAGATTTATGCATACACAACTAGAAGTACTACATAAACCATGAATGTAGTCAAATTCATAAAATACATACATCACAAAAATACCCATGTGAAATGTGAGGCAATGACTAATGAGCTTCAAAACATATGAATTTTCAGATCTTCTAAAGAACACTAGAAGGTAATCTCCTCTCTACACTTTCACTTTAGATTCTCGACTTTCGGTAGCTTCGCACAACCCCTATTTTGTTTCTTTTAATGGACTTCACCTTTCAGCGCGAGTTTCCTCATATGTCTCAATGGAGATTCCCGGCTACTTGGATTCGTCACACATGTGGATTTTTGCTTCTCCTTTCGACACGAGTTTCCTCCTTTGTTTCAGGGGGTATTCTCGATTACTCGGATCCACATTCCACTTATGCAATTTTTGTGGGGTAGGTAGTTTTTTCCTCACGATTACTCTTTAATGTCCATGTAGAGATTCAAGTTCCCTTTAAAGTGTTGGAAGGAATTTCTTAAATCCTTATCAATGAGAGTCATTAAATTCATTATGTGCAAGAGTGTGGGGGTAAACTTTTATTTTGCATGTATAGAATGAATTTGTCAAGACATAGCTATGACTCACCCTAAATGTATGCACGGTCGGAATCAAATCCTCTCCCTTAATATATGACATGTATCACATATGATTAAAATCACTGCATTGTTATTTAGCAAGGAGGTGAAGTCTTAGAATTTTCCAAGAAAGGTTTTATAAAATAAATACATACACGCATGCAAGGATTTATGGAAGCATTCATGAATCAAGGTATGCATGAGACTCATTTTCACAATGATATGCAAAAATGCCAATGCATTATTTTTATGCAAGTTTTCAGATTTTGTAATGACTTGAGCATTTGAGAAAAGCATGAAACAAGTGAATGCATGAGATGGGTTTTCAATGAATTTACCATAGAACCAAGAGCAATTCATTTCAGAGTTCTTTATAATAAACCATTTTCCTTAGAACCCAAACATTCAACCATGTTCATTCAAAACAGTATTGCATGAAATGAATTTTCAGTTTGAACAGATCAAGCAAATTATCATTTATGCAAAGCAACCACACATGGTCAATGAGCCTTAAACTGAGCCATGGTCAACATTCAATATCAAATGTTGCATTTGATCAAGCAAGTCCATAGTTCAGAAAATTTTACCTTTTGAAACAAGAAGGATTTCAGATTGAATTTGAAAGCTATACAAATCAAAGGTAAATTGATTTCATTCAAAACACATGGTTCCTCATAAGCCAAATAATTCAATTTCAGAATTTTGGTACAAGGCGGAGAGCATTGATCCTGAGATCACCTCACGCATAGTGATAGCTTCCTAACATGCTTAACCTGTCATTTCACACATCACTATCTGATATACCAAATATTCATTTAATGAAGACATGTATGGCTTGTGAAGAATTTAGAGTAAAACATGAGAACACATCAAAATCTCATTCCAAAATATCAAAACCATCAAGTTTGACAATGAAGGAGCAAAGTTGGGATTTTACCATATGAGTGTGCCTTGTTCCATTTTACTGAAACCCCTTTCATTCTTTATTTATCTCAAGGCACACCTTCACCACAACCGACTCATTTGTCAGATTTTGACACCCAAGCCTTCTTGGGTCCTTGGATGTTAGTAGCATATCTTCCAAATGTTTTCTTTGACTTTTTTATTGCCACTATATCATCATCCTTCATGATCCTGCAATCCTCAATGACATGTCCATGGTTTCCACAATAAAAGCATTGAGGGATGGCATTTCTAGCAAAAGATTTTCTTTTAAGAGCAAAGATATTTTCAAAAGTTTTTCATCTCCTATTTCCAAAAGATCTAGGTCTAACAAAATTAAACCTAGCATTCATTCTAGAAGCATGGAAATTATTAGTTTTTAAAAACCAACATTCTTTCATAACATGCCCGTACTTCCCACAATGATAGTACCAAGGAGAAGTAGTTTTAACAAATGATTTATCATTATGAGCAAAAAAAATTCCAAAGAACTTTTCCTTGTTAGTTGAAAACCTTTGAGGAGGAAAGGCATGTTTGTCATTGTATTTTCTTTGAAGATCAAACTTAGCATTCATGGCATAATAATCATCATTTTGTTTCACGAAGTAATTATCCATGACATGTCCAATTGTATGACAATAGAAACAAGAAATATTTCTTTTTCTATTAAAAGTATTTTGTTCACTTTTCTGCTTTGAAAAATAATTTTTCATCCTGTGGCCTAGCTTACCACAATGAAAGTAAGAAACATTTCCTTTTGATTTGAAAACATATTTATCTTGGCATGCATGTTTGTCATCCTCTTTCATGACAACATAATCATCCATCACATGTCCATTCAATCCGCAATAGAAACATTCAACATTTGATTTCATTTTCTGCCCACCTTGAACTTTTTGAAATCTTTTTCATGGTGGGTTTTGTGTGAACATTTTTCTTTTCTCAAAATATTTTTCAGAAATTTTTGTTTGTGTAATAGGAGGAGAGCTTTTGAAGTACTAGGGATATTAGAAGCATGAACAAAAGAGGTTTTTAGTTTTGATTCAAAAGACTTTTTGTTGATTGGAGAATATCCAAGACCCTCTTTTTGAAAGTTGACCTTAACACCTAGCATTTTATCTAAGTTCTCCTTCCCTTTGACAAATTTAGACAATGATGCATTTAAGTCTACAATTTTAGATTCAAGGGATGCAATGTGCAATTCATAGCTAGCTATTTCTTGTTCACTGCAAACATTACATTCATTCAACACTTTATTTGCAGTTTTATAGCTTTCAAGTTCTTGTTCCAGCACATGCAATTCTTCACATTCATTAACAACCATAGATTTTTCTTTTTTAAAAGCAAACAATTTTTCAGACATGGTTGTATTCAAATACTTTAGTTTTTCAATTTTATCTTTCATACAAGATATGATTTCTTCATGCTTTTTGACATCTATCAATAAGGACTCATTTTCAGATTTTAACAACGCATCTTCTTTTTCAAAGTTTTCAAAACATTTTAAACGATCTTCAAGCAAAGACATTTGAATTAGCAAGGCAACGTTTTTCATTTTAAGATCCTCATTTTCATCCATGATGCTTTTACTATCAATTTCAGAATCCAGAAGTTTTTCAAACATTTTATCATCGTCAGATAAAGAAGCTAACTTATTTCTCAAACATTCTTCACTTTTCTCAAGCATGAAGATTTTGGACAACAAGGATTTATTTTCCTCACGTAACTCATGGCATTCATTTTTAGATTCAAGAGCAGTATTAAATTTTCTATACATTTCAAGCTCTTCATTCAAACAAGACATCTCATCTGAAAATAATTCAACTTTAGATTTTAAAAGTTCATTTTCATATTGTAGGTTCTCAATCTTTGACTCCAAATCATTGCATTTCTCACAAGAAGGTTTATCGTGCACATTTTTATCAAGTTTCTTTTTCAATATTTTATTTTCGAACTTGATTTTCTTATTTTACTTTTCTAGTTCATCATAAGCGTCAATGAGTTCTTCAAATGAGAATTCATCTTCATCAGAATCAGAATTTACCTCTTCAGTATTTTTCTCATCGTGTTGATCAGTATCGTCGGCCATGAGACCTTTTTGTCCTTCCTCCTCTTGAGCATTGATCAAATGGTCCATAAGCTCCTTTGCCATCCTACAAGAAGAAGCAAATGGAAACACATGAGTATCAACGGCATTTTTCAATAAAGTCAAGACAGTAACATTTTCATGGTTCTTCAATTTATCCAGATTGGACCACTTGGTCTCATCTAGAGGCAATATGTGAGGACCATCATGAATCAACTTCCAAAGATTTGGATTAATAGAATTTATAGTCCTACACAATCTGCCCAACCACAAGGAGAAATCAGAACCATTAAAACTATGAGCGGAATTCATCAAAAACTATTCTACAGAAAAATTCATGATTGTAAAGTGTACTGGGATCACTCTGTAGATCGTGAGATCTAGGGACAACAGAGTCTCGCTCTGATACCAATTGTTGGGTGCCGTAGTGCAGGAACACGGTTCTAGAGGGGGGGTGAATAGAACCCTCTACTAAAATTATGTCCAATTAAAATTATTTACTAGCTCACAGCGGAATTAGTAAGATTAGCAAGAGTGAGGAATTTAAACTAATTGGAATAGACTTGATTCTCTCAATCTCACCGTACTCACTCGAATGGATAATTAGATATGAACAATAAAGCAAACCACCACAACACAAACCACAATGTAAGCCACAATGCACGAAGATTTTTAAGGTGGTTCGGGACCACGATGGGCTCCCTACGTCCACCCCTCACCAAACCAGTGAGGCTTCACTGTTGTATAAAATAGCCCGGGGATAAATCCCCCCACACACACGGAGCCAAGCTCCAGCACACACACGTAGGGTGAAGCCTACACAATCACACGGGAGTAAACTCCCAACCACAAATGGGGAACACACCCCACAATATGCCTAAGCATACACGCGGATATGCTCCGCACCACACGACGCACATGCGTCAACACAAACCACTTGGAGAACCCCTTTCTCCAAACACCCACACACAATATTCCTTCAGAAATATATGAAGCCTAGACAAATAGATACAATGAATCCAAAACAAAGTCTAAAGACTGAAATGAAGAAGATATAGCATGTAGAGAGCTCCCCCTTCTTCGATTCTTTCGGTTCCTCTTGGTTCGTTGTCGGTTGATGGCGATTTTGGCATCCTCTTGTTCCTCTCTTCGAGACGCTTCTTTTCTTCTTCTACCAAGAGCTCCAAATCTTCATGGATGTAGATGATAACCCTTTCTCAAGAGCTCCTTGGTTGCTTTGCCCCTTTTCTCCACCTACAAGATAGAACAAAATGCATTAGGGCTTCTCATCTCCCAAATTTGGAGTTCACATTCATATATATAGAGGAGTGGACAAAAGACACATAAAACCCTCCCAATACATGTTAGAAACCCCCTAATATGTTTATGAACCAATGGGGGGTAGTTTGGTAAAGTTTAGACAGGTTTTCAATGGGTTTCGGGTTCCGAGAATCCCGTGCCGGAATGGGTCGACCCCATGGGTCGACCCCTGGACAACCAGAGGGTAGGCAGATGAAAATTGGAAACTCAGTTTCCAGGGGTCGACCCCATGGGTCGACCCATGCAGGCAGACTGCATGAAATGTTTTCTGTCCGGCCCAAAACTTCTAAGGGTCGACCCTATGGGTCGACCCCTGTAATAGGGGTTAGAAAAACTTGTTAAAACACCAATAATTCATGGGAAAATAAATGAATAAATATTACCATAATCCCATGATGATTAACCATGAATTTTCAACCTGAAAAATATGATAAAGGAAGAGGTTAGATGAGAATCAAAATTCATGAACCAAGCATTAACTCTTTGAACTAGTTCACATAAAAACACATCATTGAACACATTCAAGCATGTATTTGACTTCTCAATTCAACCATCAAAAACACATTCACCATATGACAAGATTTTGATAGGATGAACATGAATCTCTTACTTAATCAAATAAAATGACATGGGAGCTCAACCATTCAATCACTTTCTCGAATCAACCAAATCTTCAACATCAAAATGCTTCATAACACAAGTGTTAACAATTATGTCAAATGCAAAGCATGCATAATATCATGGAACCACATTCATTTAAATAGTATTCTTGTTGATTAAAAACTTACATTCATGAAGCATTATCTCACGAGAAGCATTGATATAAGCAAAGGATCCTCCTTGAATCATCCATACATTTAAATCACAATCACCCCATCAATAATATGCATGAACATACTTGAGAATGTGACAACCCTCAAAAGTCTCATGTGAACTCATGTGAAACATGAATGAAGCATAGTAACCTTTTTTCAAATCAAATGACCATGAGTCCAATTAATGAGCAAGCATCATTAAAGTCACAATCATCAAATTTCAAGTTATAAGGTTGAGGATATTTCAAGCCCAAAAATCTTAAAAGGAAAATACATGAAAATACCCAACCAAGACTTTAAAAGTCTATTTGATGAAATGTATGAAACATAGTGGGAGTCGACATAAGGCAATGAATGAGTTAACTCCCTTTTACAAGAAGAGCTTCATTGATTGACTCCTTTAAGTTCTAAGCATAAGCCATAGATTTTGTTCCTACAAGCCAAGATAAATATAGTATTAGTTCCTTAAACACCAAAGATTCATATGACTTTCAAGAGTAAACCTTGAAGCCATCTTTCAACTCATCAATCAAGATATATGCATGTTGCTCAATGAAACACATGCAAGCACATGCACAATCGTTTTGATATCATTAAAACCATATACCAAACATCAACTAGGGGATGCAACAGGCACGCGTCCGCCAACCGCGTGAGAAAGCGCGTGAACTCACCTTTGTGAGAATGCCCCACGCCCGAAGCTTCCGCCTTGGCCGCCCTCCATGTGGTGGATTGCCCGCATGCGCCCAACTGCATAAAGGTCACTCGCCAGCTTTCTTTGACCCTGTGTGAAGCTGCCAGTGGAGACCGGCGTTCGAACCCGCTGGCCACCACCTCGCCACGTCGCTCCGTCGCTCGCCCTGCCTTCTTGGCCTCGTCGCCCGTGCCGTCGAAGCCAGCCGCGTGGAGATGCCCTCACGTGTTTTCTTGCATTGACCAGCGCGTGGTCGACCGTGCTGAGCACGCCTGAAGCCGCCCTCGTCCGCATGTGAACTGCATGCATGCAAAATATGTATTATATAGATATATATATATATATATATAAAATATACATATATACATATATATATATTATATATATATCATATATGAATATATATATCTATTCAATAACCATTTATTTCTTTTTTGTTTTTTCTTTCTCTTTTTTTTTATTTTAACCAAGCTTGGGCTTGGTCGGCCATGGGCCTTTGGCCCATTTGTATGTATATTTTTTTCTTTTTGTAATAGACTTTGGCCCATTTCTGTGAAGACTTGTGAAGTTCTTGCCATCGTCCTTTTTGTTCCCGCAAAATAAGTAAATTATTTATTAAAATCACTTAATTCTATCAAACTAAATATTTTACTCTAGATTAGAATTAATTGTGAGAAGTGCATATTTATTAATATTAAAGCTCATAAAAAGTGTGTATAAGATTAATTAACATTTAAAAATGCACACTTATCACACACCCCAACTTAATCATTACTAGTCCCTTAACAATGCAACCAATTAAAAATTTAGGACTAATAAGGGTTTGTAAAGTCTATACTTTCATATCCAGCTTTTCTTTCACAGAATTAACTGAAGATTAGGAATCTGGAAGCATTAACGCACACTAGCCTTAGATTTGAAAATGAAGCTACATGATCAAGAATTCAACTCAAAATTTAATAGCACTAGTGCATGTGTAAACACTAAATCCACAGCGTAGATAATTGCGTCCTCCATTTACTATTCTAAATAAGTGCCTTTCAACATTGCACCTCTTAATCAGAGCATTAAGTATATTAACTTTTGTCTGCCTTATTATTTCGTCCCTTAGGGATCTTTTTATTTTTTCTGCACACATGATGATACACTACCCTTCACTGTTTAACGCGAACCTCGAAGCTGGCCCGATTTCGCAGATCAAGGTTCCCTTTTCCTTTTGACGTGAACCTCAACACGTCTTAAGTGAAGTAGGCCCGATTACTCGGATTCGGAGTATTTTTCATGGTGTCTTTTTCTTAATTTTTTTTAAATTATGCTTTTACACTAATTTTGACAGATATCTTGGCAGAAAGCTTATAAAAGATCTCCTCTTTACGAAGTGTAGAATATCAGGTAACATACCAAAATGGCAGAAGGCTTGCCCTGCTTGTTTCATTAGCATGCAAAGTGATTTTATTTTCATTTTTCTAAAGTACACATGAACTTTAAAGAGATTCATAGATCAATTTTTCATGGCTAGATTAAATCAATTTTTCATCATCCTTATCCCAGTCTTTTCTATTCAAGAATTACTTTCAATAGAAGCGTGAATCATGAAACTCAAAATGGGTTTTATTTATTTTTTTACTTTTATTCATTTATTTATTTTTTTTAAAAAATGAGGTTGTATATGAATGCAACATGTGCAACATGAATTCGGTATATGAATGCAACATGTGCAACATGAATTCCGTATATGAATGCAACATGTGCAATGGCATGATTTTCGTCCCCCCAACTTAAATGACATTGTCCTCAATGGCATGAACAATATAGAATAATAGAACAATGTAGACATGAAATTTGTGAAGGAACGGGACAACCTGATAGAGGTAGACTTTGACAGTCGCGGCTTTTGAATAAAAGGCGGTACTTGGCCGGGGCAAAGGTGCAAGTAATCATCTATTTCTCCCCCCAACTTATCCTTTATTCACACCTGCAAAAGAAAACCACAATAAAAACTTATGTTGCCTCCTAACAAGCCATTTATTAGCACACGAAAATCACTAAAATGTTGGGTTGCCTCCCAAGAAGCGCTAAGTTTTACATTTTTAGTCAGACGCAATATAGCTCACTAACCAATGAGTGGCATTCATAATGAGCCACCAAGTGATCTTGTCCTCCTTCAAATTCCAGCCCTTATGCCATTGGAAGACAAGAATAAGCATGTATGTATCGGGGCTACAAATAGGTGGGTTTCGCACTTTATTGATGTTAACTTTAACCTTAAATGTGAGCCAATTTTCAACTTTTGGGATCATAAAATGATCAATGGCCAATAATCGTTCAAGATCGAGGTGGAACCTTTCCACAACATCTACCCATTGGTCCCCTTGTCTTGTATCTTCCCGCTTGACTAATCCTTTAGTAACGACTTCGTCCATGGTAACTTGTTCAGGCCCTGGTGGCTTAGGAATAAGATTGTCATTCTTAGTCACATTCCTCTCAGTAATAGCCTCATGAGCTTGAAGGGCATTAATCAACTTGTCTTCCTGATGGGAAGTCAAATCAAAGGTGAATTTTGTTGGCATGTCCCCCTTAGGTCCTAGACGGCCATATTGGAGAGGTTGTACTTTCAGAGGAATCATATTGGAAAGAAGCGTGAGCCCATAATCTAATTCATCCAATGATTCAGACATTATGGGATATGGCTCAGGGGTCAGATCAAATGTGAAATGTTCTAATAAGACCCCTTCATCACAATCATCACTCAGATGAAGATTATCAATCACATTTTCTAATAATAGGGTGGGTAGATGAAATGTAAACTTTTCCAACAAGGCCCCATCATCATGTTCTTTCACTAGAGGGGGATATTCAGAATTTGTTATCATTAAATCAATAAGATTATTAATCACAAAGTAATCCTCCTCTTCATATATATCCTCAATTGAGTTGTTTGGATCACTATTCTTCACAATGGTATTCTCAATCTCAAAACATTCATAGAATGGGGTGATGATATCAATATGATCATTTTTATCCTTTACTTCACCCCCTAATTCTGTCCATTCTTCCATCATGGTATTGCGAGTGCACTCCCCCTCACTCCCAATAGTGATATCCTGAGCCAAAATGACAAGGATCAGATCATCATCATCATCATCATTCACATATTGAGGGGGTTGGTTGAATATTAAAGGAGGGTCATGGTAAGTAGACTGAGAGTACACGATTTGAGGTTCAAAGTAGTGGCCCGGTGAATCACCCCTAGTATCGATATCGCTTTGGATTGTTGGGTGAGATGAGTTGGGCTGCAGTTGATTGCACATGGGTTGCTCGTGGGCTGCTTGGGCTGAAGGTTTAGACAAATGAGTTGGGATTGTTTGATCCATCCAAGTCAAATTTGAGTGGGTCCTCCAGCCTAGATTATAGTCATCTGAAAAGATTTCACAATTGAGTTGAGAGAATCCTAGGACATTTTGGACTTGAGCTCGGATAAATGGTGGGAGCCGAGCTACCGTAGGACATTCACTCACATGGTGAGTGGGACTGGCACAGAACTCACAGGCTTCTTTGAAAGTTTGTATTAGATTTTCAGCCTATTTGAAAGATCCTACAGATTGTTTATGAGATAAGATTGAGGCATGATTCATCGAATTTTCACTCAAAATTTCAAACAGGTCATAAGCCTCATCTTCACTTTCGTTTATAAATGTCTCTCCACAACATATGTCCACCATTTGTCTATCATAATCAGATAACCCCTCATAAAATGCAAACAAAACTTGCCATTTGGGCAACCTATGATGTGGACATTGACATAACAAATCCTCCAGCCATTCCCAAGATTCATGAATGTGCTCTTCCGGAAGCTGAGTAAATCCCATAATCACTCTTCTCATAATGTTGGTCCGGACTATGGGGTAAATTTTTTTCAAAAATTTGAACTGCATAACCTCCCAAGTTCTGATAATCTTTCCAAAACTCCTTGACCAACATTTTACCTTTTCTTTTAATAAGAATGGAAATAAAATCAACTTAAGGGCATCATCACTAAAATTCTAGATTTTGATCAGGGAGCAAACTTCTAAAAAATCATCCAGATGCCTATAAGGATTTTCATTGAGATTCCCATAAAAAGATGGGAGCATCTGGATGAGACTAGGGTCAATCGCATAATGATCCACGAGAATGTGAGGGAGTTCAATACAGGTTGAGGGTTTATAAGTAGAAGAAAAAAATATTCCTTCATAGGCGTGGGTTTCCCTCCAAGATGGATGGCCATTAAAAATAGGTTGGATCCCAAAAAGATTTTTAATTTTTTTTAGTTTTTTTTCAATTTTTCAATTTTATTTTCTCTTTATTGATTTCCTTTTTTATTTTATTCTCTTTTTTTGATTAAGATTCGAAAACCACAATATTTTATTTATTTATTTTTTTGGTTTAATTTTTTCTTTTAATTTTTTTTTGAAAAAAACACTAAATTAGACGAATAGAAAGAAGATGAGGATTTTTGTTTTGATTTTGTTTTGTTTTATTTTTTATTACATACACAAACAAGTTAACACGTAAATTACCTAACGACCTAGATGTCACTTAGACCTACACATGAGGTTTCACAAAATGACTAAAGTACAACTTAAATTCACCCTCAATATTTCCACCGGCCAGGTAAGGGGTGAGGTAGTGGGAGGCTCCCCCTACTTTCGTAGGGACCTAATTAGATAACCACTATCCTACTTATGGCGTTTGCCGTCTGACAGTCTTGCCTTAGGGACCGGTTTCCACAAGAGGGTAAACCTAAATAGCACAAAAATCACAGTGTGAATCTAGTGCCAATGTCTACTGAATTTTATTTATAGCTTAGGTCATACAAAGATGCAAGGAAAATATAGTTTGTGGGCTAACGAAGGGTGATGAAATCCCCACCTTATCTTATTTAGGGGTAGTGCCCTTAAAGTGTTTTGAAAAATGAGATGCAACAAACATGTTCAAACAAAGGGTTTAAGATGCAAATGCATGAACAATTATTTTCTAAAACATAAATATAGAACAAAATTAATGCAGCCTATATGATGCATGACCTAAAATATGATGTGTGGTTTCTAATCTTGGAATGAAGATTTTATTTTTGTGATCAAGTGTTTTTTTTAATTAATGAAACTAACTAGCCAACATAATTTTTTTTTGAGATTTTCAAAATATAAAAACTAACAAAATATATAAAATAAATTAAACTACAAGAGAAAAGATTGAGATACTTACTTGGAGCGCGATCCCTCATCCTTTATTATTATTATTTTTTTTAAGGAGATGTAAAAAGGGAAGATATTTATCAAATATTTTTTTCTTTTTTGAATATAAATATATACAAAAGCAAAATAATGTTTTCAACTCATACTAACCTCCCCGGCAACGGCGTCAAAAATTGAGGTGTCGAAATGTTCGTCGTTAAAACCTGCGGCAATCAATAAAAATTAAATACCGAACTCACAATACAATACAAATTAACTGAAATACATTGGTGAACACGGGTTGAATCCAAAGAGAGGAATGTTGAGATTGAAAACTTTGATTTTCTTTTTTTTTTAAAAAGTAAAATAGATGAATGTTTTAGATTTTCATAATTTAAAGGACATGAAATAAACCTATCTAATCCAACAAAATTAAATGCGAAATAAATTAGATGAAGTTGAGATAGTTGGTGTGGCCGTGATATGATAACGGCATCGTCTCCTCGAGCCTTTGATTTACGAGTCGTCGGGAACGGCTATGTACACTCGTCTGGATCGAAACCGCTTCTCTTAATCATCTTTAGAAGAAGTTTAGAGGGTGAAGGATAAAGAATTTAGGAAGAGAGATTAGAGAGATGGAGGGAGATTGTGCTAAGTAAAAAAAAATGTAAATAACAACACCATTGAGATTAAACATGAATTAAAACTAACTTGAAAGTGTATAAATATTAAAACAAAACAAATAAATTACAATAAAGGAAATGACAAGAGGTGGGAAGATAGAGAGGGGAGAGCCTAACACTAGAAATGAAAGGGAACATAATGAAAGCTATCTACGTAGGGAGTGGGGGAGAAAAACTATCTATGTAACCAGAGAGGAAAGAGAGCTAATGCTACGTAAGGAGAGGGGGAAGAGAGAGGAGAGGGAAGAGCTATCTACGTGAGAGTTGAAGAGGAGGAGTGGGAAGAGCTATCTACGTAAGAGTGGGGGAGGAGGAGAGAGAGACCCCATGAGTTTTTATGCCATCTTTTTATAGGCTCCAAAGTTAACCCCTTCTCATGTGAACACCCCAAATACTATTTTTGAAAATCACATTTTCTTCTCCTCTTTTCTCGCCTCCGCGTAAAACATGGTGACGCCATCTGCTTTTGACCGTCAGGCTTCTACCTGCTGTCAGGTGCCTTAGTAGCTTTGTTTGAATTGGCTGAAGCCCACTGGCCACCACGTGACCGTTGACAGTGCCCAGCAGCAGCGCCCTTGGCCATGCGTCCGCCAACAGCGTGAGAAGGCCCGTGAAGCCACCTCTGTGAGAACGTCCCACGCCCGAAGCTTCTGCCTTGGCCGCCCTCCACGTGGTGGATTGCCCGCATGCGCCCATCTACATAAAGGTCGCTCGCCAGCTTTCGTTGACCCTCTGTGAAGCCGCCGGTGGAGACCGAAGTTCGAACCCTCTGGCCACCACCTCGTCACGTCGCTCCGCCACTCGCCCTGCCTTCCTGGCCTCATTGCCCATGCCGTCGAAGCCAGCCGTGTGGAGAAGCCCTCGCATGTTTCCTTGCGTTGACTAGCGCGTGGTCGACCGTGCTGAGCACGCCTGAAGCCACCCTCGTCCGCATGTGAACTGCATGCATGCAGAATATGTATTATATACATATATATATCTATATGAATATATATATATATCTATTCAATATATATCATATATGAATATATATATATCTATTCAATAACCATTTATTTTTTTTTCTTTCTCTTTTTTTTATTTTAACAAAGCTTGGGCTTGGTCGGCCATGGGCCTTTTGCCCATTTGTATATATATATTTTTCTTTTTTATTTTTTTTTGTAATGGACTTTTGCCCATTTATGCGCAGACTTGTGGAGTTCTTGCCATCGTCCTTTTTGTTCCTGCAAAATAAGTAAATTTATTTATTAAAATCACTTAATTCTATCAAACTAAATATTTTACTCTAGATTAGAATTAATTGTGATAAGTGCATATTTATTAATATTAAAACTCATAAAAAGTGTGTATAATGTTAATTAACATGTAAAAATGCACACTTATCACTGTCACCTTGCCTGTTGCAGCCCCCACGCCAGTGGATACTTCGCCCTCGTATGCATCTTTACTCCAATGCGAAAGCACTTCCGCACTGGGCGGTGGGCTTATCTCATCCATCGTCAATGCTGGCCCGGCCATGGTTCGCGAGTCCATGGTGGTTGGCGCTCCTGGCGCGTCTGCAGAGTTGGACCCTTATGATCGAACTCTACCTATAGACCACCACCATGGTCTCTCGGCGGACGGGGATGCTTCCTCGTCTAGTGACTCTTCTCTGCTCTTCCCCCAGACCGTTCAAGTCCTAGCTGTCCCAGGCCTTGAGCTGGTCTCCCAGTTCAAAGATCTTGCCGCTGCACATGCTCCCCCGCAGGAGATGCTGGAGTCCTCACCCGCAGCAGCGTGCGTCGCTCTGCCTCGGCTGGTCCCTCCATCTCCCATGCTCCATGAAGGCCCTCCTCTGGAATGTGCGAGGACTAGGGAACACCCAGTCACTCTGTAGGCTGAAGCTCCTCTTCCACCAATACAAGATCCTCCTCGTTGCTGATTTGGAGCCCAAGCTCCCTTCTACCATGCTGGAACGCTACAGGCTCAAGCTCCGCATGGGCCATTGTCTGGCCAACTCTCCCATCAAAGGCCGCATTTGGGTCTTCTGGTGGGATCCCATCGACGCTTCTCTCGTTTCCTCCTCTGACCAGCACATCACTATATCTGTCCGCTCGCCGCTAGGCTACGATTACTACTTCATGGTGGTCTACGCCAGTTGCTCCCTGCCTAAGAGACGCATCCTCTGGGATCTCCTTGTAGATTTCTCCTCCGCTTGCGATCGGCCCTAGCTAGTTGGTGGGGACTTCAACAGCATCCTGCACCTGTCTGAGAAGCGGGGGGGACGGAGGGCATTCTCTCTATCCGTGGCTGATTTCCAGGCGTATGTCTCTGCTGCGGGCCTGGAAGATGCACGATTCGCTGGGCCCCAATTCACCTGGTTCAATGGACAACGGGCCAATGACATTTGAGCGCGATTGGATCTGGTATTTTTTAATGGAGATTGGGCCATCTCTTGCCCTGTCGTCTTCATTCTTCACCTCTCACGGGCTTGCAGTGACCACTCCCCTTGCTCTTGTCTGCGGAGTCCATTGATGCCCGGCCACCTGCCAGATTTTGCTTCCAGCAGATGTGGACGACCCATGCCCAGTTCCTTGCTGACTCTCAAGCTGCTTGGCAGGCTGCTCCGGCATCCTCATTCCCTCTGACCGCTCTAGCCATCAAGCTCAAACATATGAAAGGTTTTTACAAAGCTTGGAACAAGTCCACCTTCAAGAATGTCTTATCCAACCTGTTGGTGGCTGAAGATTCATTCTCTTCGACACATGTGGCCTTCGACACCTTCCCATCTAATGTGAACCGGTCAGATCTCCTGGCTGCCAAGGACGTTCTCGACCGGGCCCTGCTTCAGGAAGAAATCTTTTGGAGACAAAAATTGAGGCTATAATGGCTAAAAGAGGGCAATCAGAATACTAAATTCTTTCATGCTTATGCCCTCTCGCACCGGCGTCGCGCATCCATCACCAAACTGCTTGTAGAGGATGGCAGCCCCGTGGTTGGGGATGACAACATTGCTCCATTATTGGTCAACTTCTTCTCCTCAACCTTCACCACCGCCCCGCACCACACTCATCTTGAGGTTATGGGTTCTATCCCCTCCCTTCTGGGTGAGCAACACAATGCCTCTCTCTGTACCGTGCCATCTTGCGAGGAAGTCAAGCTCATCATTTTTGACATGTCAGCCGATAGGGCGCCGGGCCCGGACGGGTTCACCGGCCACTTCTTTCAAGCTTGCTGGGATTTTATCGACCCCGATGTGGTTGCGGATGTTCAAGCCTTTTTCTGTGGGCACCCACTACCTCGGAGTTTCACCTCCTCCTTTATTGCTCTCATTCCCAAGGTGGACTCCCCGACCACTTGTGCAGACTTTCGGCCCATCAGCCTGTGCAACTTCATCTACAAGGTCATCTCACGCACCCTCAGTGATCGGCTGGCCTGTCTCCTCTCGCTCTTGGTCTCGGAGGAACAAGGGGCCTTTGTGAAGGGGCGATATATTGTGGAGAATATCTCCTTGGCATGGGAGTTGATCCAGCACCTCGACAAGAACTGTAGGGACATGAATGTCATCTTTAAGCTCGACATGGCCAAGTCATATGATCCTATGGAGTGGGGCTTCCTTTATGCTGTCCTCCGCCAGTTCGGGTTCGACTTGTTAGTCATCTCTCTTATTGAGCCCTTGCTCTCCAACTGCTGGTTCTCCGTCCTCGTCAACGAGAGAGCTCATGGTTTCTTCCAGTCCACCAGAGGGTTGCGCCAAGGGGACCCCATCGCCGCTGCCCTGTTCATCCTCGCCGAAGAAGCACTCAGTCGTGGCCTTGATTCCCTCTTCCACTGCAGACCTGGGGGCTGCTTTCAGACTCTTCGAAGATGCCCCCCGTCTCCCACCTGCTCTTTGCGGATGATACCCTCATCTTCTCCAACGGTTCGGTCCGTCACTTAAGATGTCTTATGAGCTTCATCATGAAATATGAAGTGGCATCCGGTCAGCTAGTAAATGCCACCAAGAGCTATTTTATCACCGGCCACTCGGCCTCGGGATCCCTCCACTCCTCTCTTGCGCATATCACCAGAATTCGGAAGGCCACTCTCCCGTTCACTTACTTGGGCATCCCTATCTTCTCCGGACGGCACAAACCTGCTTACTTTGCTCACATCTTATCCAATGCCGCTGCCAAGCTTTAGACTTGGAAGTCAAGATTCCTCTCCTTAGGAGGATGCCTCACTCTTCTTCGCCATGTCTTATTTGCGCTGCCCATTTAAACACTTTCCTCTTCTGTGGTTTCGAAGTCTATTCTCAAGGCTTTTCACCGGATCCTAGCCAATTTTTTCTGGGGATGCTACGAGGGCTCTCCTAAGAAGCACTAGAAGTCATGGGAGGTCAGCTCCAGTCCCACCGGCTGCGACGGTCTCGGCGTCCTCAACTTCCACACCATGCAGGTTGCCTTAAGGACCAAGATGTTGTGGACAGCCATTACCTCCAACTCGCTTTGGGCTACCTTCTTCCGGGCCAAACACCTTCATGCGGAGCATTTTTCCACGACATCTTTTGGCCTTGCTTATGCCCCTGACCGAGCTCTCTGGCAGCAGGCCGCTCTCCTCATCCACGCCAATCACCGTGTACTTATCTCCAAGGAGGGCTGTCACGCATCCTTCTGGCATGATTGCTGGGCTGGCTCGGCTCCCTTGAAAACCTTCCTGCCACCTCCTGTCTGGGTTGGCCTGAGGGACAAAGCATACACCTCCGGATTGCATTGCCGCTACTCGGCGGTTCTGCCCACCGGCCCTCTTTGACCTCACCGCGGGTTCCACCTCCTCCAAGGACCAGTGGATATGGACCCTCACTGCAGACGGGGCCTTCTCTTCTAGCTCTGTCTGAAGCATTCTCTCTTCGGCACCATCTCCTTCATGGCCTCTTCTCTAGAGCCAGGATATACCCGTGAAGTGGTCTCTGCTTGCTTGGCGCATCTCCCACGGCTACCTCCCCACCGACGATGCCATCACAGCTTGCGTTGTGCCCCTCTGCTCCAAATGTAGTTGCTGCCAATCAGGCCACTCTGAGACCTGCTTGCACCTCTTCTTTCATGGAGTCATTGCCATGCAAGTTTGGGCGGCCTTGCTCGATGTACTACACATCCAATGCGCGACGGCGTCCTCCCCTGCTTTTGCCATTTTTGATTTCCTGTTCGGTCTGCAACCATCATCCTCCATCGGCCGACTCTCTAGGTCTTTGTTCATGGCTGCACTGTGGGAATTATGGGTCTGCAAGAACCAAGCTCGCTATGCTGACCAGCCGATGAATGCTCGCCAAGTCCTTTGTCGGATCTCTCTATTTGTCCGGCCCATGGCACTGTTGTCCAAGCCCACAGCAAGAGGCCTCCCTCTAGATCTGCATCGGCTGCTCGCGTCTTGGGGCGTTCCGCTCACGGAAACACAGCTGCGCCTGTCAAGGATCATCCGCTGGCTCCACCCTCCCCCGGGCAGGTTGAAGCTCAATGTTGACGGTGTGTTTAAGCGTGGCTCCGGTGTGGCTGGGGGTGGCGGTGTCCTCTGGGACACCCTTGGAAATCTACTCTTCGCCTTTGCTGCTCCCTTTCCACAGGCTGCAACCAGCCTACAAGATGAAGCTTTCACCCTCTGGGAAGGGCTTCACCTATGCTCTGGTCGTGGCTATCTCTCCCTCGCAGTTGAAACTGACTCCCTCTTGCTGGCGCAACTTGTACAGGGTTGGTCACCTTGCCGTTGGCGGCTGCGGTTGGTCTTGAACGACATCGCTTCTGTGCGGTGCTCCTTGCATGCTTCTATCTCTCATGTACTCAGGGAAGCAAATCAAACGGCCGACATGTTAGCTGGCCTGGGTTGCACTTTGTCATCCCTGTCTTGTTGGGCTTCTTGGGCTGAGCTCCCCCATGTTGTTAAAGGCCCCTTTCGTCATGATAAGATTGGGTGCCCGTCGCTCTGGCCCTAGGCTTTCTTGTACTCCTTTCTCATAAAATACTACTCCATTCCCTGTCTGGCGGTTGAGGGTGGAGCGCACCTTCCCTTGTTTAAGGGGTGACCGCTCTCCCTCTCTCTCGCCTTGTCAGGTATTGCCTTAAAAAAACGTATCTTGAGGATGCGCTGTAGTGTGCAACCCAGAAAAGAAACTACGACCAGTAGCTTGTCGACAATTATAAATCTGCGCCTGTGTACAAAGGCGCTATTTCTTGAAATATATTTATATAATGGAAATTCATATAGAATAAGCGTCCGTTTGCTTGGGCGCTATTTCTGTAGTTAAAAGGAATCAATGCCCTCTTAAAGAGGCACAAATTCATGACCTAAAAGAATGTGTGCCCCTTCAGAAAGGCATCATTTTCCTGAAAACATGTATATGTAAAGAAAAAAATAAAAGAATTGGCGCCCCATTTAAGGATGTAAATTGTTGGAAAAATAGATATAATTGCTGTAAAATCATGAATTGACGTCCAGTCACTGGGCGCCAATTGAAATTGACGGCCACTACTAGGACGCAATTTTCTGTGACTGTTTCCTTCGCTTGTTTATGATCCTAGACCGCCGGATCTCGTTGGCACCACTATCTCACGTCCGAGACTTGGTCCCTACTTTTTTTTGACGCTTACACTCAACTCTTGGTGATGATTGGACCCTCCGCGGGATATTCCTTCCTTTGGACTTGTAATTTCTTCATTGAGACCTCCGTAAGACTCCGATAGTCTTGGATTCCATCAAGGCAATCGAACGGGTTGTACCCTACAAACCTTGGAACCATTGATTGTCACGTCACTCTGAAGAAACATGATGTCCTAGCCCTCATTGAGCACTATTTTTGGCCTCTATGGGAAGTCTATCTCTATCTGAAATTAGCGACCAGACAGTGGACGCTAATTGAATTAGTGACCGTTTGAGTGGTCGCTATTTCTTTGTGCCTATACTGTTCCCAGAATTAGCAGCAACCCGAGTGGGCGCCAATTCTGGAATTGGTGGCAGTCTGAGCGGACGTCAATTATCCAGTTTTATGATATGTCATGGTTTTGATGTGGTTTATCGATATATCATCCTTACTCAAGCTCTGTCCTTGGATCTATGTTCCGTAAATCCACCTTATGTTATTACAATAGCTTATTCCTTTGGAATTCTATTGGCTCTAAACTATAGTGGATGTCTAAAATATTTACATGACTCAATGCCTGGCATTAATGGGGCCTGGTCTGGTCCTGGGAGGAGCACCCGAAAGTACTTGTGTCCATAGGAGCTATTATTGACCACGGTGTGACATTGCACCGGAGTGCATGACTTTCTAGCTCTTTCTATGGCATTCCACTCTCTTCCTCTCTCTCATGATGTGAAAATACGTGATATTACTTGACGTACTTGACTCGACGTGGTACTTGCTAGAACTTAAATAGCCAATATCACATGATGTTATACAATAATTACAGGCTTGATAATACCTTGAAGCTTTTCTTATTCCTTCTTGCTAGTATTTTCCATGTCTTGCGCAATTGATACATTTCCGTTTCATCTTGCGATCATTCATGCATAGTGGCCTTGCATTTTCATGTAACATGTAATTTACTTAGAGCAAGCTTGGTCTTGAGATGTTATTCCTACTGAGCTTCTCGTTCATACAGTTTTATCCCAATGTTTTTCAAGTAATCAGGTGGCTTGCGAGACCATGACTCAAATGGAAAGGGAAAGTGTGCAAGAGAGCTCTGAAAACTAGATGACCCATGTCTTTTAGTTCATACAGTCTAGATTAGCATGGTATCTTTTATCTAGTATTAAATGTCTAAGTCCTGTTAGTGCGTCTTTTCCTTTTTCTTTCTATAAGTTGTAATTGAGTCAATAAGTTGTAACAACAAGTTTATATCAATAAAATTTACTTTTGTCAATTATGGTCTTTTGCGTCTTAAGTTTTGCTCTGATTGACACGACTGAATCGCTGCCACATTCTTAGCATATTTCCGCTGCTATCGGTTCGGGGCGTGACAGAAGTGGTATCAGAGTCTAGGTCTTCTTAAACCCTAGGTTTGGCCATGACTATGCGTCATTAAGCCGTTTTCCTTATTGTCACCCGGTGAGAATGTGTAGAGCTCGGGGTTAAATAGTAAGAGAAGGATAAGATAATTAATTTTCATTATTAACCCTCCAAATTCTTGCATAAGATAATTAACCTCCCTAATTGTTCTTGTAGGAACCTAGATTCAATGAAGGTGACTAGGTCTAGTTTTGTTCCCCAGATGGCACTCGTACATATCCAAGCCAATGCGGACCTAGTTAGGAGAGTCCAACTACTAGAAAAGCTCGTGGAAGAAAGAGAAAGAGGGAGAGTTGATGAAAAAGAGCAAGCTACGAACTCTAAAAAGTTTAACTTAGCCATGAAAAGACCAAATAAGAGTGGTAGTTCGTAAAAGTGTAAGAAATGTAAGAAGGGGAAATGTTGGGTAGCTCCTATAGACCTATCACCAGAAAGGTGTAAGTTTTGTGGTAAGTTAAATCATCAATCGGAGGTTTGTTATCGGAAAACGGGAGCGTGTCTCAGTTGTGGAAGTCTTGATCATAGGATAGCCCAATGCCCTAATCAAAATCTGGAGCTTCAAGAAGAGACTCAAGCCTTTGTAGAAGCAGAGCCCGCAAAAGAAGGAACCGTAGAAGGTACCCCTCATCCTTAACCTTGAGTTAAATTCTTTTCCCATTTCGTACATCTTAGTTTCTTTTACTTGCATAACTATCTTAGCAAATTGTAGTCTTCCCCATTCTAAGAAGAAGGTGGTGAATTTGAGGACCAAATTCTCTTTAGTGGGGGAGGGTGTAACGCCCGGCAAAAACGTAAAGGTTAAAATGGAATAAATGTGAGCCCACTTGTTAGAGATACAATAAAATAGGGTCATCGCATAAACAAATAGCAACAGATGTCACGCCTCGAGCGCGGAAGATACCCATAGATGCGTGACGAGTTTATATCAATCATGTCAATCAGAGTAGTAGTGTATTCGACACAAAGACATAGTGCGCAAATATAAAGATAACCCAATCTATTTATTCCTTTAATAAGAATATGTCTATTACAAACCCTTGCCAATACTAGACCCAATAAAAGAAAGGTACATTTCTGACTCAACAAAAATATAGAGAAGACAGGACGGATGGATGCTTGAATAGCTCTAACTCTTTCACTCTTGACCTTCCCAGTCGGTTTGGGTCTCGTCATCGGACTTACCTGAAAAGTATGGAAACACTGAGTGGGCGAATGCTCAGTAGGAAATTATATCTCAAGAACTAGCAAGGGGTTTAAGTAATTACATCTTTCCATGAATGCACTATAGCTATTCATGCTCGCGTAAAACGACAAGATAGAGAGTATATCAACAAGATAACAAGGTAAACTATTCATGATCTTTCAAGTAATAGATGTCAGGATGTTCAAGCAAGTAATTTCATCATGTCATGTCGAGAACTTGGCTATCTCGTTTCAAGCAAGCAAGTATATAAATTACCCTTTTTCGGGTCAAGCAAGTCTTGGCATGTCAAGTTGAGTCAAGTACGAGATTTTTATGGAATGTCCAATCAAGCTAGTCATGCACTTCGGTACAATGCCAATACCATTATCATTACAACTCTCATGGGCACTAGTACTTTTGGGTGCTCCTCCCAGGACCAGATCGGGCCCTATATGCGTAGGCATTGATCATGTATGTTGACATCCACTTGGTGTATAGCCAATATGGAGTTTCAAGGATAAAGAACTTGTATGAACTTAGAGGTAGATAGCATTTCAAGGATTTGAACATGACCATAATGACGATAATAACGGTGCAATCACGAGTATCGATAAAACTAGGTGGAATTGGTTCCCTAACTTGGGTACCATGACAAGTAAGTGCCCGCAAGTAGACGGTCACTCTTTTAATATAGAATTGAGGTCCACAAGAAAATCATAATAATGACATGCTTTCCCCATTTATTTAGATACTACTCATATTATACACATAGCATAACATGAGGGCCGGTATACCATGTTTCTTATAGAGTGACATGGCAAAAATAGTGTGATAGGTTTTTATGGTACAACCAGCTCAGTCGGTCTTGAGGGAATCCAAGGCTCGAGGAGTCTTACGGAGGTCTCTTATGACTAACTCGCTAGTCCAAAGGAACAGAATGTCCAATGGAGAACTTGTATGTCACTGAGAGTTAGGGGGTAAACGATAAAACATCATGAAACATGGGACTATATTCACGGACTAGAATATAGTGCCGATATATATATATATATATATATATATATATATATATATATATATATATATATATACATATGAAACCCTCGGTTACCAGTAACAGTGTAAAATAGTATCACAGGAAAATAGCGACTTAGGTAAAGTCATTAATCATGGAATTAACGCCTTATACAGGGGCGTTTATTTATAAATTGACGGCTTGTTCAGCAGTCGTTCATTCTGTATTTCTATTTTGCAGAATTTAGATAATATGGAATTTTAATAAAAACGCGCCCTGGACAGGGGCGTTACTTTTCAATTAGCGCACTGTTCTGGGGCGTCAGTTCAATAAGAGACGACCTTCCTCAGGTCGTTAATTCAAGATATTCCAGGATTAATAGGAACAGGGGTAATTTCAAGGATAATAAAATTTCAGAAAGAGGAATCACACTGTCAGGAAGAGAAAAATAGCAGGATTCGACAACTATGATCATGCATTAAATTAGAATCATGTTTTGATAAACATAAAAGTTTTTAAACGTGGGTAATTTAATAACTAGATGAAATTGACGACTTAATGCAGGACGTCAAAACTGGAATTAGCGACCTGGGCATGGTCGTTTCTTTAAATTAGCGCCCTTGATAGAGTCGCTTCTTTTAAAATCCACATAAAACCCTTTTAAAAACTATAATAAAACTATATTCATGCATGCCATGATGGTATTTTGATGGAATTAAACTAGTCTGGGATACGTTCTTGAGAAAACCTACCTGATGAATGTTCTGGTGAAGGAACGTGAAGAAAGTTGAAGAGAGAACGATACTCTGTTCTAAACAGAGTGTCCTGAGAACAGCTACTCCCTCTTTCACAGTGAACGGAAGAAGAGGACGTCGATGAAGAAGCTCACGTCCTTCAGCTAGGTAGAAGAGTTACTACTTATGGCAGACTTCCTGCAGCAAAGACGATGAAGAATCATTAATATTCTTCATGATTATGACCGAAGGTAGGGAAGAAGAACATTACCTGTTCTTTACGTATGCAGCAGCAGAGCTTCCTTCAGCCAAATAGCCTATTAGGGTTCGACAGGAAGGGTTATTTATAGGGTTTTTATGATCCTAATGGAGTTAGTATCGTATTGGAAGTAATGTTTCCCTCATATAGTCCTTGCCATAATCAATCTCCCTCGTAGTTATCTAGAAACTTGCTCTGGATAGTCTCCTGGTTCGAACGAAACTCGAACGGAACACAAATGGAATTAACGCCTTACATTAGGGCGTTAATTTAAATTGACGCCTTTGTTAATGTCATTTCTTATGTAAAACGCGTCCATGTGGAGGGCGTCACGTTTACTTGCCATTTTTATTATTTTGGCCGTTTGGGAATTGACGACATCTGCTGTGGGCGTCCTTTCTGGAATTCGCGCCTTGTATAAGGGCGTTTCTTTTTGAAGTAGCGCCTTGAATCAATGCGTTATTTACATTTTGGTTTATTAGTCACTTCTTTAAATCTTTTAATCTTATTTTGATCAATTGGGGTTTTCATTTCCTTTTATTTTTACCAGGGTTGCTACACCCTCCCCCACTTAAAAGAATTTGGTCCCCAAATTCAATAGTACACATATATATATATATGTGGAGAGTGTAGAGTATATACCTTTTTAGAATAAGTTCGGGAATCGTTTCCTCATATACTCCTCAGTCTCCCACGTGGCTTCGCATTCTGAACATTTATTCCATTGCACCTTTAACATGGGGATAACTTTATTCCTTAATGTTCGTACCTCGCGATCAAGGATCTTCATGGGCTTTTGTTCATAAGTGAGATCCCTTTGAATTACCAGGTCTCCATGATCAATGATATGTGACGGATCATGCACATATTTCTTCAACATTGATATATGGAATACATTATGAACTTCAGACAATTGAGGAGGCAATGCGATGCGATAAGCAACCTCGCCAACTCTTTCCAGTATCTCAAAAGGTCCAATAAACCTTGGTGTAAGTTTGCCCTTAACACCAAATCTCCTTATTCCACGTCCAGGTGATATCTTGAGAAAGACGTGATCTCCGACTTGGAATTCAAGATTTCTTCTTCTTGTATCAGCATAAGTCTTTTATCTGGACTGAGCTACTTGCAGTCTTTCTCTAATCAACTGTATCTTCTCGGTGGTATCCCTTACCATATCTGGACCTAATAGTTGTTTCTCTCTAACTTCGTCCCAGCATAAGGGTGATTGGCAACTCCTTCCGTATAAGGCTTCGAAAGGTGCCATTTGTATACTTGCCTGGTAGCTATTATTGTATGCAAATTCAACTAGAGGTAAGTGATCATGCCAGCTTCCTCCAAAGGCAATGATGCAAGCCCTGAGCATATCCTCAACCACCTGATTAGTTCTCTCTGTTTGACCATCCGTTTAAGGATGAAAAGCTATACTAAAGTTAAGTCTCGATCCCAACGAATGTTGTAGTCCTTTCCAAAAATGCGAAGTAAAACGGGGATCTCTGTCAGACACAATCAAGACAGGGATACCATGTAATCTGACTATCTCTTTTATGTATAACGCAGCCAGAACATCAACCGACCATCGACTCTTGATTGGCAAGAAGTGCGCTGATTTGGTCAATCGATCAATGATAACCCATATTCCATCATATCCTCCTTTTGATTTAGTTAGACCCATGATGAAATCCATACCAATATCCTCCCACTTCCATTTGGGAATATCCAGAGGATGTAGCTTTCCGGCAGGCTTCTGGTGTTCAGCCTTAACTTGTTGGCAGGTGAGACAGCGAGACACAAAGTCCGCGACTTCTCTCTTCATATTAGGCCACCAGAAGGTCCTTTTTAAATCTTGGTACATCTTAGTAGATCCTGGATGAATTGTGTACCTTGATCTGTGAGCTTCATCTAAGATCTTCTTCTTTAATTCTGGACAATCCGGTATACAAGTTCTATTTTGGAATAACAACCTTCCATCTGAAGCTAGTTGGAACACAGATTGTCCTTCTAGTTTGCCCTTGATTTCCACTAATACCGGGTCACTACCCTGAAGTCCTTGTATTTCAGGTAGCAAATCTGACTGTATGCTCATATGGGATAAGGTGACACACCTACTGTCCTTGTCCATGCTTATATTAAGTCTGGTAAATTGTTCTAGCAAATTCCACTCCTGAATCATACAATTGGCTAATAATGCTCTCGGCTTTCGACTAAGGGCATCAGCTACCGGATTACCCTTTCCAGGATGATATTGTATAGTAAAGTCGAAGTCTTAAGATATTCTAGCCAACGTCTTTGCCTCATATTCAATTCCTTCTGAGAGAAGAGATACTTAAGGCTTTTATGGTTAGAGTATACAAGAAACGGCACTCCATAAAGATAATGTCTCCATATCTTTAGTGCAAATACGACTGCAGCCAATTCTAGATCATGAACTGGGTAGTTCTCCTCGTGCTTCTTCAATTGACGTGAAGAGTAGGCTATAACCTTCCCTTGTTGCATTAAAACACATCTGAGGCCAATGCCAGATGCATCAGTGTACACTTCGAACTTTTCTCCTTCAATTGGTAGAGCTAAGACTGGGGCAGTAGTCAAATGATCCTTGAGAGCTTGGAAGCTTTGTTCACAATCCTCGCTCCATTCATAGCGTATCTCCTTGCGAGTTAGCCTAGTGAGTGGTACGGCTATCTTGGAGAAATCCTTGATGAATCGCCGATAGTAGCCCGCAAGACCCAAGAAACTATGGACCTCGCTAGCATTGGTCGGTCTTTCCCAATTCCTTACAGCATCAACCTTTGATGGATCTACGGATAAACCGTCCTTTGATATAACATGCCCCAAGAAAGCTACTTCTCTTAACCAAAATTCACATTTGCTGAGCTTTGCATATAGCTAATTTGTCCTCAATATCTGTAATGCAATCCTTAAATGTTCCTCATGCTCTCCCTTGATCTTGGAGTAAATCAATATATCATCAATGAAAACCACCACGAATTGATCTAGATAAGATCTGAATATACTATTCATCAACTGCATAAAGGCAGCAGGGGCATTTGTTAGTTCGAAAGGCATAACAACAAACTCATAATGGCCATACCTGCTTCTGAATGCGGTTTTATGAATGTCCTCATCCTTGATCCTTAGTTGGTGATAACCTGACCTGAGATCAATCTTTGAAAAATACTTGGATCCAGATATTTGATCAAATAACTCATCGATTCTCGGCAGTGGATACTTCTTCTTGATAGTGAGATGATTCAACTGTCGATAGTCGATGCATAACCTCATGGATCCATCTTTCTTCTTTACAAATAGCACCGGTGCTCCCCACGGGGAAGTGCTTGGTCTAATAAATCCCTTCTTGAGAAGTTCCATCAATTGCTCCTTCAGCTCCTTGAGTTCGGCAGGGGACATCCTATATGGTGCCTTTGAAACTGGTCCAGCACCAGGGACTAAATCGATGGTGAAGGCCACTTCTCTTTGTGGGGGTAATCCAGGCAATTTCTCCGGAAACACGTCCGGAAATTCCTGCACAACTGGGATGTCTTCTAACTTAGTCTCCTTAGTCTTCTTAATGGTGACAAATGCAAGGAAAGATACACATCCTTTCCTTATTAACTTGCTAGCTCGGAGAGCCGAAATAAGAGGTGACTTGCTCCGACTCTTAGGGCTAGAATAGACTAGTTCTGGAAAGTCCTTGAAAGTAATTGTGCTGTTACGGCAATCCATAGTTGCCTGATACCTAGATAACCAATCTGCTCCCAATATGACATCGTATTCCTTTAGGTCTAAACATATGAGATTGATAGGAAGATTTCTTCCTTTTACTAAGACTTCACAGTTTTGATAATGGTGAGTAATATCGGTTTCGTTTCTGAGAGGAGTAGATAAAAATATTTTCATCCATTCCGGTTCCAATGGCAATGGGTTAGCAAACTTCTTGGAGATAAAAGAATGTGATGCACCCGTATCAAATAAGACATGTGCAGACTTGGAACAAACTTTCAGTGTACCTTCTACTAGTCCGCCTTCATCTTCCTCGGTCTCCTTAATGGCGTGGAGACGAGCATTCTTTGTTACTGGGCGCTTTCCGTCACCGACTTGATCATTGAGTAGGGGATAGTCGGGAATCCGATGATCACGGCTCCCACAACGGGGACACGCTCCAAGTTTCCTCCAACATTCTTCGACCTTGTGCCCGGCCTTATCACAGTGCTTACATACCACCTTAGCAGGTGTGGTGGTGATGGAGAAAGGTTTGGTCTTTTTGAACTTTTGCTCTTGGGAGGGAATGCCTCCATTACTTGGCCTCTTCTTGAAATTAGGTTTGAAGGTGCCGGAGCTAGTAACATTATCCTTCTTGTCTTTCCCACGGATCCTATCAGATAGTTCCGTGGCATCTTCTAGTAATTGCGCTCGTCGAACCATCTCCGAATAGACTTGTATGTCCATCAGTGCCAGTTGTGTGATATATTAGGGCCTGAGCCCATTAAGGAATCTTCGAACTTTCATCTTATCAGTACTAACTAAGTGTTTAGCGTACCGAGACAGCCTAGAGAACTGCGCTTCATATTCAACCACCGACGAAGATCGTTGCGTAAGTGCGGCGAATTCAGCGGCTTTCTTCTCTTGAACTCGATCTGAGAAATATTTATTTTTGAAATGTTCAACAAACTTCTCCCAAGTAACTTGTCCTTGATCTAATGTGGCTTCTACCACCTCCCACCAGCATCGGGCATCTCTTTCTAATTGAAATGTGGCTAACAGGACCTTCTCTTGGTCGGAGCATTGCATGACTCTAAAAACACGTTCCGTCTCTCGGATCCAGTGTTCGGCATCATCTGGATCAGTGGATCCCATGAACTTAGGAGGGTTCATGTTCTTGAAGCTTTGGTGGAGATTTCCTGCTCCACGATGTGCACCTCCTTGTGCCACTTGTTGAAGTGCTTGGGTCATGCCTTGGAGAGTGCGTTGCATGTTACGCCATTGAGCACGTTCGGCAGCCATTGTCCTACAATTATAATAGCTATTAGTATGTGATTGCGTTCAAAGGCTTTTAATTCTATGCTGACTTTAACCCTTGGTTCTACCCAATCTCACTGGTTAGAGGTTCAGACTTATCCTTGGACTTGGGCTTCCTAGGAATTGAATACCCTAGGCTCTGATACCACTAAAACTGTCAAGTCCCGAGCGCGGAAGATACCCGTAGATGCGTGACGAGTTTATATCAATCATGTCAATCAGAGTAGTAGTTTATTCGACACAAAGACAGAGTGCGCAAATATAAAGATAACCCAATCCATTTATTCCTTTAATAAGAATATGTTTATTACAAACCCTTGCCAATACTAGACCCAATAAAAGAAAGGTACATTTCTGACTCAACAAAAATATAGAGAAGACAGGATGGATGGACCCTTGAATAGCTCTAACTCTTTCACTCTTGACCTTCCCCGTCGGTTTGGGTCTTGTCATCGGACTTACCTGAAAAGTATGGAAACACTGAGTGAGCGAACGCTCAGTAGGAAATTATATCTCAAGAACTAGCAAGGGGTTTAAGTAATTACATCTTTCCATGAATACACTATAGCTATGCATGCTCGCGTAAAACGACAAGATAGAGAGTATATCAACAAGATAACAAGGTGAACTATTCATGATCTTTCAAGTAATAGATGTCAGGATGTTCAAGCAAGTAATTTCATCATGTCATGTCGAGAACTTGGCTATCTCGTTTCAAGCAAGCAAGTATATAAATTACCCTTTTTCGGGTCAAGCAAGTCTTGGCATGTCAAGTTGAGTCAAGTACGAGATTTTTGTGGAATGTCCAATCAAACTAGTCATGCACTTCGGTACAATGCCAATACCATTATCATTACAACTCCCATGGGCACTAGTACTTTTGGGTACTCCTCCTAGGACCAGATCGGGCCCTATATGCGCAGGCATTGATCATGTATGTTAACATCAACTTGGTGTATAGCCAATATGGAGTTTCAAGGATAAAGAACTTGTATGAACTTAGAGGTAGATAGCATTTCAAGGATTTGAACATGACCATAATGACGATAATAACGGTGCAATCACGAGTATCGATAAAACTAGGTGGAATTGATTCCCTAACTTGGGTACCATGACAAGTAAGTGCCCGCAAGTAGACGGTCACTCTTTTAATATAGAATTGAGGTCCACAAGAACATCATAATAATGACATACTTTCCCCATTTATTTAGATACTACTCATATTATACACATAGCATAACATGAGGGCCGGTATACCATGTTTCTTATAGAATGACATGGCAAAAATAGTGTGATAGGTTTTTATGGTACAACCAGCTCAGTCGGCCTTGAGGGAATCCAAGGCTCGAGGAGTCTTATGGAGGTCTCTTATGACTAACTCGCTAGTCCAAAGGAACGGAATGTCCAATGGAGAGCTTGTATGTCACTGAGAGTTAGGGGGTAAACGATAAAACATCATGAAACATGGGACTATATTCACGGACTGGAATATAGTGCCGATATATATATATATATATATATATATATATATATATATATATATATATATATATATATATATATATATATATATATATATATAATATACATATGAAACCCTCGGTTACCAGTAACAGTGTAAAATAGTATCACAGGAAAATAGCGACTTAGGTAAAGTCATTAATCATGGAATTAACGCCTTATACAGGGGCGTTTATTTATAAATTGACGGCTTGTTCAGCAGTCGTTCATTCTGTATTTCTATTTTACAGAATTTAGATAATATGGAATTTTAATAAAAATGCGCCTTGGACAGGGGCGTTACTTTTCAATTAGCGCCCTGTTCTGGGGCGTCAGTTCAATAAGAGACGACCTTCCTCAGGTCGTTAATTCAAGATATTCCAGGATTAATAGGAACAGGGGTAATTTCAAGGATAATAAAATTTCAGAAAGAGGAATCACACTGTCAGGAAGAGAAAAATAGCAGGATTCGACAACTATGATCATGCATTAAATTAGAATCATGTTTTGATAAACATAAAAGTTTTAAACGTGGGTAATTTAATAACTAGATGAAATTGACGACTTAATGCAGGATGTCAAAACTGGAATTAGCGACCTTGGCATGGTCGTTTCTTTAAATTAGCGCCCTTGATAGAGTCGCTTCTTTTAAAATCCACAGAAAACCCTTTTAAAAACTATAATAAAACTATATTCATGCATGCCATGATGGTATTTTGATGGAATTAAACTAGTCTGGGCTACGTTCTTGAGAAAACCTACCTGATGAATGTTCTGGTGAAGGAACGTGAAGAAAGTTGAAGAGAGAACGATACTCTGTTCTAAACAGAGTGTCCTGAGAACAGCTACTCCCTCTTTCACAGTGAACGGAAGAAGAGGACGTCGATGAAGAACCTCACGTCCTTCAGCTAGGCAGAAGAGTTACTACTTACGGCAAACTTCCTACAGCAAAGACGATGAAGAATCATTAATATTCTTCATGATTTTGACCGAAGGCAGGGAAGAAGAACATTACCTATTCTTTACGTATGCAGCAGTAGAGCTTCCTTCAGCCAAATAGCCTATTAGGGTTCGACAGGAAGGGTTATTTATAGGGTTTTTATGATCCTAATGGAGTTAGTATCGTATTGGAAGTAATGTTTCCCTCATAGAGTCCTTGCCATAATCAATCTCCCTCGTAGTTATCCAGAAACTTGCTCTGGATAGTCTCCTAGTTCAAACGAAACTCGAACGGAACACAAATGGAATTAACGCCTTACGTTAGGGCGTTAATTTAAATTGACGCCTTTGTTAATGTCATTTCTTATGTAAAACGCGTCCATGTGGAGGGCGTCACGTTTACTTGCCATTTTTATTATTTTGGCCGTTTGGGAATTGACGACATCTGCTGTGGGCGTCCTTTCTGGTATTTGCGCCTTGTATAAGGGCGTTTCTTTTTGAAGTAGCGCCTTGAATCAAGGCGTTATTTACATTTTGGTTTATTATTCACTTCTTTAAATCTTTTAATCTTATTTTGATCAATTGGGGTTTTTATTTCCTTTTATTTTTACCAGGGTTGCTACAACAGATGTGAAAAGGATTCAAAGACAAGTTGGACATTAAATGACGTCATCTAAATATTTCTCTAAGAAATCGTTAATAAAGTTTGAATTAATAAAACTTGAGTATAATGTCTTTAGAATAAATAAATATGGCTAGTTAATATTCCCTTTAGAGTGAAAATAAATATTTTTCTAGGATTGAATCCTGCCTCTGATATCCAAGACAACGGAAAAAAATTAATAAGATAAATAAATAAGTAAAATTATAAGAAATAAAATCTCTTTATAAAGTTCTACCTTAATCAACTCTCAAAGACCCTAGTGTATATTATGACCAACCCACACCAAATAAATAAATAAGTTTAATAGAACTTTATAGGAAAATGGGCTTAGCATAGGAAGCCCATGCCATATTAAAAGATGGCCTTAAAACCTTAAATATGGGCCTCACGTATATAGGTTTAGCCTAAGGACTAATGGGCCTTACCGTTGTATAAAGGAGCCTAAGGGATATATACATAATTACTCACACTAATAGGATCCTTTGATAAACTCAAAGCCTTACCACGTTCGAACCTTGCATGAGGCCTTAAGGTTTTTAACCTAACTAGGAGGGCGGCCGTTGTTTTAGAAGGAGATTGGATTGCAGGGAAACTTGCATGCTAATGGGACTGATACGTGGGAAAATTCATTCCCACGAAGGACTCTTACCCCGCAGTAGGATTCCTTCCCTTATAAATAGAGCCCCATCGAACGAGCAAGCCTGCTATTGCTGCTGCGTTCGAAGGAGCCCCTATGCGGCGTCTTCTTCCTACCCCTGCTGCCATCGTCGTCTTCCTCTCTCCGTGCTGCCGTTGTTGTTGAGTGATGATAGGAAGATTTAGAAGAGATGGGTGAATAGATCAGCCCCATTTTGCCCTTCTTTGCGAAAATAAAAAAGGATCTAACACCAATGATGATAAGATAGATATTTAGTTAATAGCTAAGAAGCTGGACACACAAATGATATCCATGAACGGTCCTACCAAGCTTCTACCGCTAGAACATAAAGGAAAGCAAACCACAAGACACAATTTTTAAGGTGGTTCGGTCTCAATCTAGAGACCTACGTCCACCTCTCACACAACACGGTGAGGCTTCACTAGTGCAAAAGCACATCTGCTGATTCACAGCTTCTATCATAGAGATACACTCTGACAACTCTGCTGCCACATAGCTTGAGAGATCACAACCCAAAACACTCCGCTGCCAAACAGCTTGAGGGATGACAACCCAAAACACACAGACCGGTTACCACACCGTCTGTCTTCCTACTCACAGGTAGGGAACGAATGATATGAAGTGTGTTTTGAAGAGAAGCAAACTGAAAATGAAACAACTAGATAGAGTATCGTAATGAAGCACTATGAGAAAGAAGTCTCCTGTCTGGGAAAGAGCTTGAGGGCTCCTTGGCTCTCTTCTTGTTCTTCGTGGTTATTCACCACAACCCTTGTGAGAGGATGATGATCTAGCTTTCTGCTTTCAAGGGTTCTGGATGGAGCTTCACGAGACCTTCCTGCTTGAAAGGAGTCCTCTCATCGTGAGGAAGAGGATCATCTTCTTTTTGTTGCACTTACGCCAGCAGCATCACTAGGAAGAAGATAACTTCGTCAGCAAGCTTCTTGATGTTCTTTTCCCTGCTTGCTTCCTTGCTGTCGAACTGGAGCTCATCTCCTGATATATTGGTACCCTTCAGCGACACCAATGTTGTCCACTTTTCTAGCTAAACCAAGAATGTCACATCCACATTATTTGATTTGCTTCCTATCGCATAGTTGACCCTTTTCTGGCAAGGCTGCAGATATGTGGGTAGGTAGGAGACAATATCAGCACAAGTACAGTCCTTTCAGGGGATTTCTCTGCCAGATCATAGTCCTCTGATTAAGTAGCCTCTTTGACGACTTTTTCCAGTCTGGATGGATCCTCTAGGACAAGTTCCGGATCTTGAAAATGGCTTCTATCTGTTTCAGACCCGTTCTGGTTGAATACGAATGTGTCAAAACTTTCCAGACAGTGTGTCGAGACATTCCATTAAATAGCTTGAAGACAGCTTCAGAACCGTTCTGGTCGAACACTGATGTGTCGACACTTTTCACACAGTGTGTCGAGATATCCATTGAAACCTTGAAGATCCGTGGCTGATGTGTCTGGACAACACAATGTTGTGCTGGGACATATGTGCTTGGTTCCGAGATGACACCATGACTGTGTCGAGACATCGTCAAACGGTGTTGAGACATGTGCGTCATGTGCAGAGTTGCCACACGAAGGTGTCGACACTTTTCACTCAGTGTGTCGAGACATCAATTAATTCATAGACCGGATAGACAATGGCTTCAGCTTGATTTCTTCTGGAGGTGTCGAGACATTGGTTAGATGTGTCGACACATTCTTTTCTGCTGGAGCTCAACCATTCGAATATCAACATGATATCTTCTAGATGTGTCGAGACATCATTAGATGGTGTCGAGACATCACTTAGAGAAATTCTCCTACACTTGTTTAGACCATTCATTAAACCAAAACATGTTAGATATTACTGAAATATCTGCTAATGATTTATGATTTGTTATCATCAAAACTAGGGGATGCAAGATTCTCCCCCTTTTTGATGATGACAACCATGAATCATTATAACCAAGCAATCATATATAATTACACATTTTGGTTGAGGAACCATCAAACAAGTGAAATTTATCCATTCAACACAACAACTGAACGTTAGCATTTTTCAACAAAAAGCTTGTTTCATTGATCAACCAAGGCTTCATACAGATCAAGCAAGACATGTATTCAAGCATTTACATTGCACTGACTAAATGCAAAAGCTAAACTCTAGATGAAAAAGGCTAACTACATGCTAGATGCTAGATGATGCTTGTCTTCTCAGAAGGTCTTCAGTACTTCTCCCCCTTTGTCATCGGCAAGGAGGGGGTGAAGGAGGCGATTACTGTGGTGGAGGCATGGTGCTAGAGCTGGCTAGGTGAAAGATATGTGCCTCTTGGATGTCCTGTTGCAGGTGAGAGATTACTATTGCTAGAGAGTCAACCCTCTGATTTAGCTCCTCATCCCTTTGTCTAACAAACTTGTGTAAAGTATTGACATTTTCATTGATGTCCTTGAGCCAGCCATGGCTCTTTTCACAAATGTATTCTGTCTCAGCCCTCTATTGGGAGCATTGTGGTGGAAAACGAGAAGAGGTGGCTTCTATTTGAGGAGGAGGGCACCATTCATCACATGCATCTTGCAGGGCTAGTTGGAGTTGAGCTTTATGCAGACGAATGAGTTCCAAGATTTCAGTACCGACCATATCCAATTTTCTGTACACTACATCCATTTTGGCCTCAGCTTTGGTGGTGCTGTTTACTGCTCGAGCTGTGTCTGTGCGGACAGTTTCTGCAAGCTTGGAGGAGGCATCCAGTAGCTTGTTACACTCAGATTACATCTTCCCTTTCAGCCGTTGGGAGGCATCCAGTAGTCGAAAAGTAGTAGCATTAACTATTCTCTCCAGATTGGAGGTGGCATCAATGGATCTGGTGGTCTCTGTGGTCACATGTGCTCTGATGGATGTAGTTGCGCCAGTCACTTGCGCTCTGATGGATGTAGTTGCGCTAGCCACTTGTTTAGCTAGCTGATTGGAGGAATCCATCAGTTTGGCACACTTAATGTTGAGATTACCATGATCTTCTCAGATGTCATAGGCATGCATGACCATTTTAGCAGTTTTCTCATGGGTTTCAGTGTGGATCGCTCGTAGTCTTTTCATGATTCTCCCTGCTCGTTCACACACATTTATCAGGGAGTTCATAAACCTGTTCAACCTTTCATTTGACTTATGTTTGTCGTGCACAAATTTTTCCCATCTGCTGGTTTGGACTTGCTTAAAGTGAAGTTGTCTGGCTTCAATTCTGTCCACTTGCAGACTGAGTTGGCGAAAGGAGGAGTTCATGCTCCCAAACTGTGCAGTCAGAAACTTGATGAGAGTGGGGTGAATGTCCATGGGATTGGCAGTGGCACCATGAACGGTACCTCTTGAGGTGGATGCCTCGGCATGAAATTCTGGAGGAGCATCACCTTCAGTGAAAATTTGTGGTTCAGGTTCAGGAGAGAGAGGAGGTTGGATTCCGAAAGTTGTCATTACCCCAGGCTGGTCCATGAGATCTTCAGACTGCTGCTGCTGATGTGCCTGCTCAAAGTGAATGTCTGAATGGAACATTTCCTCATGCTAATCTAACTGTGCATCCGAAGCTGGCTGGTCCTGTGTAGGCTGTTTCTGTAGAGCTGGTTGGACTGGAGGGTCAGGTAAATGTCTAGGCAGATTCCTTACAAGTTTGTCACCTTCCTTTTTGAAGTGCATGTAATTTTCTATGAACCTCATGCAGTAGACATTGATCCTGGGGATAGGTATGGACTTCTCATTATCAAGAGGGATGCCAACCTTTTGAAAAATAGCAGTTAGCTGTGCGGCATAAGGCAGGCTATGCCGGTTGTAAGTGCAACTATCCATGATCTGGAGCATGATCTCTTGAAGACAAACGTGGTAATTGTTGAACAAGTAGTAAAACATGAACCTCTAGGTCTCAGTGAGTCTACTTCTGCCACGCCCTTGTGGGGTAATCATGGTAGTGAAAATGTGATGCAGCAGACGTTGTAAGGGGGGAAACTGATTGGTGTCAAAGGATTTGACAAGAAGTTGGGTTGCATCCTGAGGGTCTCGAGGCTTTCCTGTAAGGATTGTGTATGCTGCAAACAGGTCAATCTCAACCTCAGATTCTATTTCCCTACCCCGAGGTATGTGCACGACTTTGTGAAGAAGCTTTGTTGTAAGCTTGATGGAGACCCCCTTTACTTCAGTCCTAAGGACTTTCTTGTTCTCATCAAAAAATAGGTTCTTATAGAGTTGCTGAACTAAAGATGGGTAGTATACCCTGGAATAAGACTGAAATCGTCACCATCCTTAGAACTTAAATAACGGCAGTAGTTCATGAAATTACTCGAGCATCTCGTGGTCACAAAAATTCATCTACCTAGGGAAGAGGATTCTAGTGGGATCACTTTCATTTTCCCTAACGGAGGGAGCATTACTGGCCTGTGGAGGAACTGACGGCATCTTGGACTTCCCTTCTTCCTTGGCGGACAGCCGTGGCCGCTTGGCCTTTGGTTGTGGTGGCGAAACCCTTTCACTGTTGGATCCCTAGGCCTTGGCAGCTCTTCTCTTTGATGGTTCAGTAGCTGGGCCGTTTTCAATATTCTTGGAGCGCCCTTCTGTGTGAGCCTTCAAGGTCGCGGCCTTCTTGGATGAAGCCGTGCCTTTCTTCTTGCCGCAGGTGACCGGTGGAGCCATGGAGAGAGTAGACGGAAAGAAGGAGAGGAGACGGAGGGATTGCAGGAGCTAGCCGGGGAGATGGTGCACGAGGGAAGGAGGTCGGAGCGAGGGCGTCGACCTCCATAGTGAGAGTGTGCAGGGTCACCGGAGAACGGGTGTGAGAGTGAATAGGGTTAGAAATGAGGAATGGTAAAGAAGAATGAGTTTCACCGTCGAGTAAATAAGGAGAGTTGAGATTTTTAATTTTTAAATTAGCAACCCTGAGATAAGAAATGCCGTATATACCCCTACGTTAAGTTCATAACGGTTTAAAGCTTATAAGCTCATTTTTTAGAATGAAGGTTTGAGAGAAAAACCATTGTTGCAACAAATAAGAAGATTAAAATATTTGAGATAGTTAAAGAAGATAGAACCAAGCCCATTTGACTTACTTATCATGTTCAATTAGCATGATTGGAAAAAGAAGATAAGCAAGTAGTGAAGATAAACAAGGAACCTTTTTATTTTGAAGCAAGGTGTAGAGTCAACCCCAAACCATTTTTTTTATTTTAATTAATAAAACAGTCCGATATAGCATTCACTTTTTGACTCAAGGAAACACATTGATTAGACGCTAGAGTCCCTGGTTATTCAGTGTAGCTTATCTTTCTGAATATTTCTGAACAGAGTTGACAGCCTTCATCATGACTAGATTAACATTCATTTCATTGATGGAGGATCTAATTTCTCTGAAGATGAGGTCATTGCTCTAAAAATTACAGTATGATTTTTGAGAGGCGTATTCTCTAATTGACTTCAGATTAGGTAACTTGTTTAAGGACAATACAAGCCAATCAATTCATAAACCTAGAAGCCTATTTGTAGTGAACTTTCAGACGCTTAGGCAATGGTCATTTTCAATGACTTGATAAATGTTTTAATCCTATTATGAGTACAAGATTGGTAGAACTCAACACAATGATTAACGAAAATGAGGATTATAAACAAGAAACCATATCTTTAAACAGGAGTAAAACATATGAACTTATCCAGGGTTGTATAATTAAATGAAAACATTCTCAACTCCCCCTCACTTAATGCTCGGTGAAAAGTGAAGGTTGAGGGGCAAAAGATTTGAGGTGGAAATGAATGAAGTAGTGTGTAGAAAGAAGTAGAAGGCTCTCCATTGGATCTTCAAACCCAAGGGCAGCTGAGAGATAGTCTCGATACATGACTGGAGGGTGTCGACTTGTTCAATAGACTTGTCCTTCATGTCTCGACCCAAAGCTGTAGGGTGTCGACCTGATCAGCAGACTTTGTACTGCATGACTCGACACATGACTGTTCAGCAAACTGTGCTCAACCAGCTTCTATGAATCTTCATTTTTGAAATATAGCTGCCAACTTCTACTACTAATACCCCTGACATTCTTCTTTCAGACAATCATTCAAGTATGGCTTTACCTTTTTACTCTCATTGAGAAGTGCTTTATGAGATGCTAAAGCTTTAAACATGCTTATGCACAAGAAATCACTTATGCAGTTAACAATATGCATTTCTGACTTATGGTACTTGGCAGAGGCCTGTCCTCAAGCATGAGGAGAGTTTCCTGACAGTCGTGACCTGTCTTTCCACTTCTCGACATTTAATATACTAAATAGTCATCAGATGATGTTCAACTAAAAACAACCAGAAATGCAAACAGGCTCCCCCTGAATGTGACCATCATTCATAGCAAGGTTCATACAGCCAATGGGCCCATTCTAAATCAAAACAGATATGCTTGTTCCAATTATAGTAAAGACAAGTAAGTTGAGCATCGAAGGAGGAATAGATAGCTCAAACCTGATTGGATTGAGGTCTGCATAGACCAAGCTCTCTCCTTAATGTTGAAAACCTGTCATTGCTTAAGGGTTTTGTTAAGATATCTACAATCTGATTTTCTGAGTCAACAAAGTGGAGCTCAAAGTGATTTTTTAGGACTTCATCCCACATAAAATGATGCCTAATTTTAGTGTGTTTAGTCTTAGAGTGCATGACTGGATTCTTTGCAAGATTTATAGCACTTGTGTTATCACACAGAATGGGAACACAACCAAGATATATTTTATAGTCTTGGAGTTGGTGTTTGATCCATAGTACTTGGGTGCCACAACTCCCTGCAGCAACATATTTTTCCTATGCAGTTGAGAGGGCAACCGAGTGATGTTTCTTGGAGGCCCAAGAAACCAAACACCCACTAAGAAATTGGCAATAGCCACTAGTGCTCTTGTGGTCCAGTTTGCATCCAACATAATCTGCATCTGAATAAGAAATAAGTGAAAGTTCACAAGATGCAGGTTCCATAATCCCAATTCTTGAGTGCCAGTGATGGGAATCAAGCCAGCTGTCGAGCCGAAGCACATCGAGCAAACTGCCAGGCCGAACTTGAAGGCGCTATAGGACCCTAGTGCAATCTTGAAGAAGGCGCTATAGGTCCCTAGCGCGACCTGAAGAAGGCGCTATGTTCCCATAGCGCGATCTCAGGCAGAAACGTGTTGACAGCCAGTCCAACTTCCCGACGCCGAATTCCTCAAAGTCTTCGATGTTAGCTATCTTCCATGGTTGTAAATCGACGTGTTAGCATCATTTTGTCTTCCCTTTCCCTATATATGTACCCCTTTCATTTGATTAAGCATATAATGAATGATATGAATCAATGAATTTGAAATGAGTATTCTCGAGTGTAGCCCATGGCTAACTCCTCCAAATCTTTGGAAACCCCCGTCCTCCGTCCCTCTCTGGGCACGAGGCCCAATTCTGTCCCTCTGATCCTCTCCTTTTCCCCTTCAATGGAGGACGATCGAAGCCCCGGGTGCATCGGCTCTGAGACGGGGTCGAGTGTGAGGCTCCATTCAGAGCTTTGATCTTCTTCCACCAACGATTCCACCTCCCCACCTCCACCAACGATGCTGTTATGATCTGGATGGAGCTCGGCTGCACCGTACCTACGAAGGGTTCGGGTGTGAGGCCCCAGCCAAGCCCCTTCAAGGCCCTAACATCATCCACGTCCACCTTTCTTCCCTTGCCACTCACCCCCACATCCGCCTTCACAAAGTTATCCTAGATAGGATTTGCTTGGTTTGATTTCAATTTCAGCATCCTCCGTGTGTTGTCCATCGTCCTGTGTGCTTGCCCCTTGTGTTTTGAGCCCCCAGAGTCATCCACGGGAGCCCCGACGTCGAGTTCTTCGTCCTGCTGTTGTCTGTGAACGCGCTAGGACGATATAGCGCGTTCTTCAGAACGCGCGTAATGGGTATAGCGCGACTATGATCAGAAGGAAGAAGAGGACCCCCACTTTCGCCCCGCATCAACTTGGTATCAGAGCTTAGGGAACTAGGCTGTTCTCACAGTCTGGGATCTTGAACTATGAGGTTCGAGGATGAACCTTCCAAAGTGGAGGGGTTTTGATGGGAATCAAGCAAGCCGTCGAGCCGAAGCAAATCGAGCAGCTGCCAGGCCAAAGCATGAAGGCGCTATAGGGCCATAGCGCCATCTTGAAGAAGGTGCTATATGTCCCTAGCGTGACCTGAAGAAGGCGCTACGTTCCCCTAGCGCGATCTCAGGCAGAAACGTGTGGGCAGCAAGTCCAACTTCCCGGCGCCGAAATCTTCAAAGTCTTCGATGTTAGCTGTCTTCCATGGTTGTAAATCGACGTGTTAACGTCGTGTTGTCTTCCCCTTTCCCTATATATGTACCCTGTTCATTTGATTAAATATATGAATGAGATGAATCAATGAATTCAAAATGAGTGTTCTTGAGGGTAGCCCATGGCTATCCCTCTAAATCTTTGGAAACCCCCCTTCATCCGACCCTCTCTGGGTGCGAGGCCCAATTCTGTTCCCCTGACCCTCTCCTTTTCCCCTTCAATGGAGGACGATCGACGCCTCGGATGTACCGGCTCGGAGACGGGTCGAGTGTGAGGCTCCATTCGGAGCTTTGATCTTCTTCCAACCAACGATCCCACCTCCCCACCTCCGCCAAGATGCTGTTACGATCAGGATGGAGCTCGGCTACACCGTACCTGCAATGGGTTTGGGTGTGAGGCCCCAGCCAAGCCGCTTCAAGGCCCTAACATCATCTACGTCCACCCTCCTTCCCTTGCCGTTCACCTCCACACCCACCTTCACAAAAGTTATCCTAGATAGGATTTGCTTGGTTTGATTTCGTTTTAAGCACCCCCCATGTGTTCTCTATCCTCTTGAGTGTTGTCCCCTTGTGTTTTGATCCCCTAGAGTCATCCACGGGAGCCCCAACGTCGAGGTTCTTCGTTCTGCTGCTGTCTGTGAACGCGCGTAAACGATATAGCGCGTTCTTCAGAACGCGCGTAATGGGTATAGCGCGACTATGATCTGAAGAAAGAAGAAGACCCCCCCTACTTCTGTCCTGCATCAATTTGGTATCAGAGCTTAGGGAACTAGGCTGTTCTCACAGTCTGGGATCTTGAGCTACGAGGTTCGAGGATGAACCTTCCAAAGTGGATGGGTTTTGATGGGAATCAAGCCAGCTGTCGAGCCGAAGCACATCGAGCAAACTGCCAGGCTGAACTTGAAGGCGCTATAGGACCCTGGCGCTATAGGACCCTAGCGCAATGTTGAAGAAGGCGCTATAGGTCCCTAGCGCGACCTGAAGAAGGCGCTATGTTCCCATAGCGCGATCTCAGGCAGAAACGTGTTGGCAGCCAGTCCAACTTCCCGGCGCCGAATTCCTCAAAGTCTTCGATGTTAGCTGTCTTCCATGGTTGTAAATCGACGTGTTAGCATCATTTTGTCTTCTCTTTCCCTATATATGTACCCCTTTCATTTGATTAAGCATATAATGAATGAGATGAATCAATGAATTCGAAATGAGTGTTCTCGAGTGTAGCCCATGGCTAACTCCTCCAAATCTTTGGAAACCCCCGTCCTCCGTCCCTCTCTGGGCACGAGGCCCAATTCTGTCCCTCTGATCCTCTCCTTTTCCCCTTCAATGGAGGACGATCGAAGCCCCGGGTGCATCGGCTCTGAGACGGGGTCGAGTGTGAGGCTCTATTCGGAGCTTTGATCTTCTTCCACCAACGATTCCACCTCCCCACCTCCACCAACGATGCTGTTACGATCTGGATGGAGCTCGGCTGCACCGTACCTATGAAGGGTTCGGGTGTGAGGCCCCAGCCAAGCCCCTTCAAGGCCCTAACATCATCCACGTCCACCTTTCTTCCCTTGCCACTCACCCCCACATCCGCCTTCACAAAGTTATCCTAGATAGGATTTGCTTGGTTTGATTTCAATTTCAGCATCCTCCGTGTGTTGTCCATCGTCCTGTGTGCTTGCCCCTTGTGTTTTGAGCCCCCAGAGTCATCCACGGGAGCCCCAACGTCGAGTTCTTCATCCTGCTGCTGTCTGTGAACGCGCTAGGACGATATAGCGCGTTCTTCAAAACGCGCGTAATGGGTATAGCGCGACTATGATCAGAAGGAAGAAGAGGACCCCCACTTCCGTCGCGCATCAGCCAGCAAGGTATCTAAAAATAAGCTTGACAGCAGTCAAGTGGGACTCTCTAGGACTAGACTGAAATCTAGCACAAATGCAAACACTAAAATGAATGTCTGGTCTAGATGCAGTGAGATAGAGTAATGACCCGATCATATCTCTGTACCTCTTTGCATCTACTAGTGTACCTTGTTCATCTGCATCCAGTGAAGTGGCAGTCCCCATTGGAGTTCCTAATGGTTTACAGTTTATCATATCAAACTTTTTTAGTAACTCCTTCACATATTTGGCTTGATTGATAAAACAACCTTCATTGATTTGACTAATCTGCAAGCAAAGAAAGAATTGAAGCTCACCCATTAGACTCATTTCAAATTCATTGGTCATGAGTTTTGCAAACTCCTCACACATTTGAGGTTTAGTGGACCCAAACACTATGTCATCCACATAAATATGAACTATCAAGATATCCTTATCTTGTTTCTTGGTAAATAGTGTCTGGTCTACATTACCTCTTGAATACCCTTGTTCGGTGAGGTGTGAGCTTAGTCTGTCATACCAAGCTCTAGGTGCCTGCTTCAAGTCATATAAAGCCATGTCCAACTTATAAACATGATCTTTGAAATATGTGCATTCAAAATCGGGGGGTTGCTCTACATAGACTTCTTCTTTAATAAGACCATTTAGAAAAGCACTCTTAAGATTCATTTGCTGCAATTTGATTTTATGAGAACATGTAAATGCTAGCAAAATTCTAATGGCCTCTAGTCTAGCAACAGGAGCAAAAGATTCTTCATAATCTATGCCAAATTCTTGATTATACCCCTGAGCCACCAATCTGGATTTATTTCTTATTATCTTTCCATCTTCACTTAGTTTATTTCTGAAAACCCATTTAGTTCCTATGACTGATTTCCCTTGAGGCCTGGGAACTAGATGCCAAACTTTGTTTCTTTCAAACTGGTTTAATTCATCATGCATGGAGTTTATCTAGTTATCATCTTTTAAGGCCTCTATAATATTTTTGGGTTCAGTTTGACATACAAGAGCAGGTTGTTTAATTTCATCCATAATTTTGAAATGAGACCTAGTTTTGGTTCGGTCATGCAGATTACCTAAGATGTTTTCTAATGGATGGTCTTTTAACACTCTTAAATCAGGCTGAGTGTTGCCTTCATCTGCTTCGGTGACCGGATCATTGCTTGGCCCTTCTTGGTCTTCATTTGCTTGTGTCTCCTCATGTGGAAGTTCCTCTTTTCCTTTTATGTTCAGGAATTCCCCATCATCATCTTCCCTACTAGTGTTAACATGATCAATCTCATCAAAGGTGATGTGAGGAGATTCTCCCACACAGAGGGTCTTAAGATTATAGACTCTATAATCTCTAGACTTATCGGAGTACCCAAGGAATATCCCGTCTTCGCTCTTGGGCTCAAACTTGTCCAGAACTCTATTATCATTGTTATGAATAAAGCACTTTGACCCAAAAACTTTCATGTGAAAGAGAGATGGCCTTTTACCTTTTAGCAGCTCATATGGGGTCATTTTGGTGAGTGGCCTTACCATTGAGCGGTTGATGATATAACATGTAATGTTTACCGCTTCTGCCCAAAATCTCCTTGGTAGATGCCTTTCAGCAAGCATTGTGCGTGCCATCTCTATGAGAGTTCTGTTCTTCCTCTCAACTACTCCATTTTGTTCAGGAGTTCTTGGTGATGAAAACTTGTGAATGATTCCTTCAGACCTACATAAATTTTTAAAGTCAGCATTGTCGAATTCACCACCATGATCTGAAATTATGTTTGAAATCTTAAACTTACCGTCTTGCTTCACTTGCATATATAGTGCCTGAAACTCATCAAAGGCATTATTTTTATGTGCAAGATAAAATACCTAAGTGAATCTAGTAAAGTCATCTACAAAGACATAACCATATCTTTTACCACTTAAGCTTGCTGTCTTGGTTGGACAAACAAGTCCATATGGATTAGTTCAAGTGGTTTAGATGATGAGTTTTCAGTTCTGCTTTTAAATGACTTTCTAGTTTGTTTTCCTTGAGCACATGCATCATAAATCTTAGAGTTCAGTTTGAATTTTATTTCAGGTAGACCTTTGACAATAGAATGGTTCACTAACTTATGAAGAGTATTGTAGCTAACATGACCTAGTATGCGATGCCATAAACATGTTAATTCAGATTTGGGTGCAGCAAGATAATGATTTATGTGAGCAGGGTCATCTAAGTCAATCATGTACACGTTATTGACTCTTTTACCAGAAAACTTGGTTTCTTTTGAATTAGGGTGCAAGAACCTACATTCATTAGAGTCAAAGAGTACAATATGACCTTTATCACACAGTTGACTTATGTTCAGCAAATTGTACTCCAGATCATCAACAAGTAATACATTATCAATTGAGTTGGAGGGGTTGTTACCAACTTTACCTGTACCAATGATTTTTCCTTTGTTGTTTCCTCTAAACGTGACATGTCTAGCTTCCTTTTCAACCAGGAGACAGAATTTGGTTCTATCTCCAGTCATGTGTCTTGAGCAGCCACCATCAAGATACCAGCAGTTGTGCACGGCTGCAAGACACTTCTGCACAAGGAATTAAGTGACAATGTTTGGAACCCAAGGACAATTGGGTCCCAATAATTTCTTCATTTAAATAAAGCAAGATAGCACAGATTTTGAAATCCAGACTTTCTTAGGATTTTTTCTTTACTAGGAGTTCTGGTTTTTCTTCTCCTTAGTCTGTTGAACTTTATGGTTTTTGGGAATGGTGGAAAAGGATTGTTTGTTAGACCATCTGTTCCAGTTGGTTGGTCTAGATGAATAGGAGGTGTTATAGTGCCTAGGTTGTTGAGGTTGAGTGAACCTATGATCATAGGGAACATAACTTCTCCTAACCCATGGAGGTGTCGACCTATAGAAGGTAAAGTCTCGACCTATCTCACGTTCTATCCATCTATGGCTATTTCTGGATGAAGGATGTGTTGACCTCCTATACTGAAAGTGTCGACCTGTTGGTGCAAACGTGGGGTAATGTTGGGCATTTGACCATGTGGGTGTCGACCTGCTCCGTGGATTGTCCCGACCTATTCCAACATTGTAACTGTTTCTTCTATTGGAATGTGCAGGCTGATGCTTGGATGGGTGTCGGCCTGTTTGGGATCGTTGGTTAACCTTTTTGGGTTGTTGAGAAGTTTTGTTGATTGATTCTCCTACTTTTTTTTCCCTTTGTTTTCAACATTTTCCTGGTGTATTATTTTAGAGGTTGATGCTTCGGAAGATGAAACAAAGGTGATAGTTTTTAACCCAAAAATTTTCTTCTTGGTTGGCTCATACCCTAGCCCTTCTTTGTTGAAGTTTATTTTAATTCCTAGCAGGGCATTCAAGTTTTCACTTCCATCAACAAAATTTTCAAGAGCAGTTTGTTTATCTCCTAGGTCCTTCTGAAGTTTTTCATTTTCTTTCAGCAGTTGTGAATTGACTTGTTTGAAGGCTTCTGATTTTTCATTGCACAGATTGTTGTCCTTCACATAGCTTTGCATCTTTTGCTTCAGTTCATCAATTTCATCTCTCAATCTTTCATTTTCATCCTCCAAATCTTTCATCTATTTTCTTCCTTCTTCAAAATTTTCATTCATTTTTCTTAGATCCTCAATTTCAGTTTCCAGAGAGATTATCTTTTCGTTAAGAGTTTTATCTTGGCCAGAGGAGTCAACTTTCTTCTTTAAGGTTTTGTTTTCTTTTCTGTACACTTCATACTTATCCATCAATTCGAAGTAAGCTTCTTCCCAATCATCAGTGGACAAGTGCTCAAAGGGAGAGCTCACCTCGCTGTCTTTTTCTCCTTTGGCCATTAGACAGAGATCATCTTTTTCCTCTTCAGAGGAGTTGTCTTCAGTCTCTTCCTCTTCTTCATCACTCCATGTGCACACCATGGCCTGCTTCTTCTTGCTCTTCCACTTGGGCATAGCTTTCTTAGCTCCTTCTAGACACTCAAACTTGATGTGTCCTAGTTTCCTGTAAGAGTAGCAGACAAGCTTTTCAGACTTTTTAATATTTTCAGGTCTTGGCCTGAAACCTCTTTTTATTTGAGGCTTCTTCTTAGTGAAGCCTATACCTTCCTTTCTTAAGAACCTTCTGAACTTCCTTGTCAATAGAGCAACTTCAACCTCTTCCGTGTTGCTACTTGAAGGCTCTTCTTCTTCAGATAAATCCTTAGTGCTTGATCCAGCTTTAAGAGCCAGAGGCTTCTTTTTACTTACGCCAGCCTTTTTGTTCTTCAGATTCATCTCATAGGTCATCAGGGACTCTATGAGTTATTCTACCTTGATGGTAGTTAAGTCTTTTGATTCTTCAACCAATGTGGCCTTTGTATGCCAAATAGGAATTAGTAATCTCGGAATCTTCCTTACTATCTCCTGCTTAGAATAGGTCTTACCTAGCTCAGTCAAGCCATTAGTGAGCACGGTTAGCCTAGCATACATGTCCGAAATGGACTCATCAGATTTCATTCTAAACTTTTCATATTCAGACACTAACATGTTTGCTTTGGTTGCACGTACCTGCTGTGTCCCTTCATATATTATCTCAAGACGGTCCCACATTTCCTTTGCTGTAGCACAAGTTGACACCCTTGAGTACTCTGTTGGATGAAGGGAGCACTGCATGATGTGTTTGGCACCCCAGTTCAACGTTGATTGCCTGATCTATTCTTTTGTCCATGTATCTTCGTCCGGAGGCAGCTCAAATGGTCCCTTGCTGATCACTCGCCAGACTTCATGATCCTGGGCTCTAATGAAGACCTGCATGCGGTTTTTCCAGTAAGGATAATTTATCCCAATGAAAAAGGGAGGTCTATTTACGGAATGTCCTTCGGCCATAAGACCTTTAGTTGCCATATCACCAGTTCTCTCAAGGTCGTTGGACTACATACAGAGAACCTGGCTCTGATACCACGTGTTGAGTGGTGATAGGCAAATCTAGAGGGGAGGGGTGAATAGATCAGCCCCTTGTTGTCCTTCTTTGCGAAAATAAAAAAGGATCTAACACAAATGATGATAAGATAGATATTTAGTTAATAGCTAAGAAGCTGGACACACAAATGATATCCATGAACGGTCCTACCAAGCTTCTACCGCTAGAACAAAAAGGAAAGTAAACCACAAGACATAATTTTTAAGGTGGTTCGGTCTCAATCTAGAGACCTACGTCCACCCCCCACATAACACGGTGAGGCTTCACTAGTGTAAAAGCACATCCGCTGATTCACAGCTTCTATCAGAGAGATACACTCTCACAACTTCGCTGCCACACAGCTTGAGGGATCACAACCCAAAACACTCCGCTGCCAAACAGCTTGAGGGATCACAACCCAAAACACTCTGCTGCCAAACAGCTTGAGGGATGACAACCCAAAACACACAGACTGATTACCACACCATCTGTCTTCCTACTCACAAGTAGGGAATGAATGATATGAAGTGTGTTTTTAAGAAAAGCAAACTGAAAATGAAACAACCAGACAGAGTATCGTAATGAAGCACTATGAGAAAGAAGTCTCCTGTCTGTGAAAGAGCTTGAGGGCTCCTTGGCTGTCTTCTTGTTCTTCCTGGTTATTCACCACAACCCTTGTGAGAGGATGATGATCTAGCTTTCAGCTTTCAAGGGTTCTGGACGGAGCTTCACGAGACCTTCCTGCTTGCAAGGAGTCCTCTCATCGTGAGGAAGAGGATCATCTTCTTTTTGTTGCACTCACGCCACCAGCATCACTAGGAAGAAGATAACTTCGTCAGCTTGCTTCCTTGCTGTTCTTTTCTCTGCTTGCTTCCTTGCTGTCAAACTGGAGCTCATCTCCTGATATATTGGTATCCTTCAGCGACACCAATGTTGTCCACTTTTCTAGCTAACCCCAGAATGTCATATCCACATTATTTGATTTGCTTCCTATCGCATAGTTGACCCTTTTCTGGCAAGGCTACCGATATGTGGGTAGGTAGGAGACAATATCAACACAAGTACAGTCCTTTCAGAGGATTTCTATGCCAAATCACAGTCCTCTGATTAAGTAGCCTCTTTGGCGGCTTTTCCAGTCTAGATGGATCCTCCAGGAGAAGTTCTGGATCTTGAAAATGGCTTCTATCGGTTTCAGACCCGTTCTGGTTGAATACAAATGTGTCGACACATTCCAAATAGTGTGTCGAGACATTCCATTAAATAGATTGAAGACAGTATCAGAACCGTTCTGGTCGAACACTGATGTGTCGATAATTTTCACACAGTGTGGCGAGACATCCATTGAAACCTTGAAGATCCGTGGCTGATGTGTCGAGACAACACAATGTTGTGCCGGGACATATGTGCTTGGTTCCGAAATGACGCCATAACTGTGTCGAGACATCGTCAAACGGTGTCAAGACATGTGCGTCATATGCAGAGTTGCCACACAAAGGTGTCGACACTTTTCACTCAGTGTGTCGAGACATTAATTAATTCATAGGCCGAGCAGACAACGGCTTCAGCTTGATTTCTTCTGGAGGTGTCGAGACATTGGTTAGATGTGTCAACACATTCTTTTCTGCTGGAGCTCAACCATTCGAATATCAACATGATATATTCTAGATGTGTCGAGACATCATTAGATGGTGTCGAGACATCACTTAGATAAATTCTCCTGCACTTGTTTAGACCATTCATTAAACCAAAACATGTTAGATATTCCTCAAATATCTACTAATGATTTATGATTTGTTATCATCAAAACCAGGGGACACAACAGCTATGTGCTGCTGCTGCTTCCTGCGACTACTACTACGGTGGTGTGAAGGAGCCTCTATGTTGCTTCCTCCTTCTTCCTCACGCTCGTTGCTGTATTTGTTGGCCTACTGCTGTTGCTGCTTTTATTCGTGTTGTTGCAGTTACTACCGCGCTTCTTCTTCTTCCTTTTCCTATCTTCTTTGTGCGTTGTTCCGTTTAACCCAAACATGTAGGTTTTCTCAAGATTATAAGTCCAAGATGATAATTAAGGACTAGTGCATGAAAATTTTCATCGTGCTTCCTCACAAATTTCATTTTCTCTCTCCTCACCCGATTCCCGCCCCTACGCGTCCCTCTCCTACTGCGTGCGGGTTCGCCGGCGCGGGGGGGGGGGGGGTCTTCCGCCTCCCCCTACCCCTCCTCCTCCTCCTGGTGCTCCGATGCCCTCCGTCCCTGGTGTTATTCTTGCCTTCGCCGCCATGCCCGCCTCCCCTGGTCGTCCCATAGCTCGACATGTCATTGCCTCCCATCTTACGCCACCTGCTATGGCCGTCCCCTACTGCAGTGTTTTTCCCTCCGTCGGTCTGCTCTCTACCACCGGCGCTCCTCCACCCTCTGCTGCTCTGGTTCCCTCCCCCTCCAGCGGCGGTCTGTGTGTAGAGCCTAGCACAACTCCCTCTACTTCCTCTCCGACCGCTGTGGGAGGCCTCGCGGCTCTGCCTCTTCCCGCTCCTCCCCTTACAGGCACTGTTCCTTCCTCCAGCTCTCCTGTGTGCTCTGATGTTGTCCCCTCTTCCGTCTCAGAGGTGGCTGATGGCCGTGCTGGCTTCGCGTCGTCAACGGCAACGCTGCCTGGACCTGCTGGGCTGCTAGCGAGGGCTCCCCCAGTGCCTTCATCTACGATCGGTGTTGTCTCTGTGCCGTTCTCTGCGCCTGGTGTTGCCTCACCGTCCAGGTCTCACTGGGCTATTCGTGGGGACAGCAGCACTCCCTCTGTTGAGCCTGGCCCATCTTTCTCACAGGTTGTCTTGCACTCTGTCACCCCTCCGGCTCTCCCTCTTGTGGTCCACCCTCCTGCCTTCACCGACTCAAGCGAACCTGTCGCCTTCTTCTCCCTCGACGAGATCTAGACGTCCTGCAAGCCCCTTCATCATGCTATTATAGCCAGAACTCCTCAAGGCCGTCCACCTTTCCAGGACATCAGAGGCCATTTGGTGCAAAGGTTTTCCCTTCTACAGGACTTCATCTTCAGTTTGCTAGATGGTCGCCATCTTCTCCTCAGGTTTTAGAATCATGAAGACTATCTTCAGGTTCTTCTCAAAGAGTCCTTGTATATCCACGGGCGGATCTTCAGGTTTTTCAAATGGACTATTTATTTCTCCCCGGGTGCTGATTCTCCTATTGTTCCCATTTGGCTGGAGTTGCCTGGTCTCCCGGCCAACTTCTTCAACGATGTCATGATTCGCTCTATCACCGGGAGCATTGGGCCTATTCTCAAGGTTGACAGGAACACTTCCTGCTTGCTCAGGGCTCATGCTGCCAAGGTGTGTGTTCAGTTGGACGTCTCCAAGCCTCTTCCGGCTCGCGTTTAGGTTGGCATTGGGGGTGGTGGGTCATGGCAGCCCATTGTCTGCCCAGATCCTCCTTTGTTCTGTTGTGGGTGTTTGCATCTTGGCCACCTCACGGACAAGTGCAAGAAGAAGCCCCAGCCGCTTTTGGGGTCTGATGGCTCTAGGTTTGGTAGTCTGGGCATTGATCCGAATGCTACTGCACGCGGTCCTCCTCCCGTGTCTGTCAAGGCTTAGAGACATGTCCGTTATGGGGGCCAGGTTTCTACCACTTCTACTGTATCTCCTGCTGATGCTCTTCAAGTGCATGTTCTACCCCATGGTCTGGTTAGTGCTTCCTTGCCTCCCCCTGCACATGGTGATGATTCTGTCATTGTGCCTTTAAGGGGAACATGTAACGGCCTACGCCCAGGCCCTGGTGATACTACTATGGACGCTTTGCTTCTTCAATCACTGTCCTTGCATATTACCCATGAGCTCTCTGCTGTGGGTATGCTCCCTACGAATCCCCCAGTTTTGGTTGATGGCTTCTTATTTGTGGAGCTCGACGCCTTGAAGCTAGTTATTGCCAGCCTTCTGGATGTTGTTGATCCCCCTGCTCCGGTGCTGCGTGGCCCTCAGGTCGACGTCTCGGTCCCAGCTGCGCCTGACATGGTGCTTCCTGCCTTGGTGTCCGATGATACGTTGCTTGCTGGCTCTCCCTCTACGGATCGAGTTCTGCCTAGTGGGGTTGACTCCATCCCTCAAGGAGTCGACTCCTCTCCCTCTGCTACTGATGGTGTTCTCTGCCCAGGTGGGGCTCTTGGGCCCGTTGATGCTGGAGCTCCCTCGGCGTTGTCTCTACCTGCTGTGGTGTCCCCTACCGTGGTGCTTGGCCGGCCTGCCTGCTGCCTCTCCAGGTGACGTGCCTCAACCCCCTGATGCTCCTTCGGTCGCCAGTGCTGCTACTTCGGTGGTCCCTGGCCCCTCGTCTATCGCCACGTCTGCTACGGCGGGGGTCGACTTCTCCTTCGCAGGAGTCGACTCTGGCCACTCCTCCTATGTGCTGGGGCTCTACCAGCCACGGCCTACTTCTTCTGTTGCTATGGGTTCAGCTCCCTCTTCGGCTGGGGACCCTGCTTCCTCTCCTTCTGGTGTCCATGGCTCTGGAGCTCACTTACCCTCATCAGATGGGGCCTTGGCTTCCTCCCACGGTGCCTCCTCCTTTGGGCCGCCAGCCCATGTTCTCAGTTGTGACCTTAAAGCTGTTGCTTCTACTTGGTCCCCTACAGTTGGCCCCTATGTCTCTTTGGGACCCCGTGCAGTCGAGGGTTTCAGTTCTCCTAGAGAGGTTGACGCCCAGCGTTCGCCTACTGCCGAGCTTGCCAAGCCCCGTCTCTCCTTTGCTCAGGCCCTGCAACGGGCAACCAAGTCGTCTGATCGCAGACCGCCAACCCCGTTTGTGTGTGCACCTGCGGCCATGGCTCCTGCTACCTGGGAAGGTTCCTCTTGTATTGAAGCCTTGGCTTCTTCCTCTGATGAAGGCATTCAACTCCCCATTCTTTATCAGGTCCTCGCTGTTCCAGGCTTGGAGCCGACTGGTTCATTTGACGTCCATTGCGCCCATGCTAACTGGGTGGGTGATCATGGCAAGGAGCGTTCAAGACTGTCCTCTAAGCCTTATAAAGTTGCAACCAAGAGCTCCCACCGGTGATCCAACTCCACTAGTTCCTCTCGGGACCACTGATGGTTGCTGCTGGTTGATTCACTTCTTCGTGCTGCAGCTTGTCTAGTTATTTTCGTCTCTTGGGTTGAGTCTCCCTTGCCCCCTCCTGTTGGGCTTTTTGGGCTGTGTCCCCCCTGTTGTATTTGGCCCCATTCGTCTCTATATGTTTGGGTGCCCTTATCTTGCCCTTGCCTCCTTCTGTACCCTTCTTATTTGCTCTTCTTTACTGAAAATCTGCTTGCCAGGCGGCCGGGGTGGAGCGTCCCTCCCGTTCTGAGAAGGGGTGAACAGTCTTCCTCGTCTCACCTTGCAAGTATTGCCTTTGAGTTAAAAAAAAGGACTATTGCATGCATATAAACCTGTATACCATGATTCCATGATCTCTGTTTTGAGTTTTATGTAGATCTGTTACCTTGCTGTTTCTATTGAAAATAGCGACCAGAGTAGTGGCTGCTTATTAATAAACGACCATGTAGAAGGCCGCCAATTCTTGAATCGGCGACAGTCTTATGGCCGCAAATTAATTAGCGACCATATAACCGACGCTAGTTCTTTTAGTGAAATTAATAAATAACTTATGTTTAAAATTTAATAACTATGGAACCATGTATCTAAAAACCATGTTATGCATATTTATGGATTCCCCAGATTTTTCTCTTCTTGTCCATGTTATTAGTTTCCTGAAAGTCCCCATAAATGTCAAAGTGACACTGTTCATCCCCCTAATGAATAGTAACAATTAAATTAATATCGTGTTGAGTCTATGAACGTATCCTGAGGATGTGTTGCAGTGTGCAACCCTGAAAAGAAACTACGACCAGTAGCTTGTCACCAATTATAAATCTACGCCCGTGTACAAAGGCGCTATTTCCTGAAATATATTTATATAATGGAAATTCATATAGAATAAGTGTCTGTTTGCTTGGGCACTATTTCTGTAGTTAAAAGGAATCAATGCCCTCTTAAAGAGGGGCAAATTCATGACCTAAAAGAATGTGCCCCCTTCAGAAAGGCATCGTTTTCTTCAAAATATGTATATGTAAAGAAAAAAATAAAAGAATTGGTGCCTCATTTAAGGACGCAAATTACTGGAAAAATAGATATAATTACTGTAAAATCATGAATTGACGTCCAGTCAGTAGGCGCCAATTGAAATTGACGGCCACTGCTAGGACACAGTTTTCTGTGACTGTTTCGTTTGCTTGTTTATGATCCTACACGGCTGGATCTCGTTGGCACCACTGTCTCATGTCCGAGACTTGGTATGTAACATCCCGATGAAATATTAGAGGAAATAAAGAGAAATTTTAAGGAATTATATGGAAAATACGATAGGTAAAGTTGTAAAAAATTTATAAAAATATAAAAAATTTATAATCATGTAGAGGACTAAAAATTTAGATAATTTGTCTTCTCTGGCAAACCAAAAATAAAATCGTAAGCCAGCCGAATTAAGGGAATTAGGGCTAATCCACGTTTTACCCTATCGGACCTCAGATCACTCAATTCGGACCCAATTCTCGATCAATTGAGCCCAGATCAGACTTTTTTGGACGGCCTTGATCTGTAGATCATTTCCCCTCTCTTTGCCCATCAAAACCCTAACCCCAGTAGAGGAATTTCGGAGCTAAAGGCGGTGGACTTGGTCAGTCCATGTTTTGCGAGCACGACGAGTTGTGGGACTCTATTCGGCCGATTGGGACATTCATAGAGTGTGTGCCTCTTTATATTCAGACCTTAGCACGACCTAGAAACTCTTGGATGCTACGACGACCATCGAGGAGCACGTTCGTGGGAGAATTTTGGGGGTATTCTTGGGTTGTTCTTTACGCATCCGGCGGCGACGTCATCCTCTTCTTCCTTATTTTAAGGTAGGTTTTAGCAGACCAAACCCTAAGTAGTTTATACCATTGGATTCGTCTCTGAGTCCTCTTTCGATACATAGAAAAAGCCCTAAATTTCATCCTGTGTAGAGGTCGTATTTCTAATTTTAGCAGAAGCATGTAAATCTAGGGTTTCGTTCTTGATAGCTTCCATTTGTTGATTGATTTTAGATTGCATAGTAGGCTAAAAACAAATTTATCATGCCGATTCATGCGGATTTTTATGCTCTTTCTATTGCTTCCATTTTGCCCAATTATTATCAAGTGTATTGTTCGAATTTGGCGTGACATTGGGATCTGTCCAAGATCGTCGGAGACCGAGCTGTGAACTCGTTTCAAGGTTTAACAGAAACTGCCTGGGATATAGCGGTCAAACGATAGACCATTTAGATTTCTTAGCAGTCGTTCGATAGATCGACTTTCCCTCTTCATCAGTTCTGTTGGTCGCTGCCCTAAGCGGTCATTCGACAGACCACTATTCTCTGTTAGCGGTTCCCTTTAGACCGTCTCGTGCCTGTTTTGCTCTGTTTTATATGCTTGATTATACTAGTTATCTCAATTAGATTGCATGTGTAGGTTAGAAACCCACACAAGAATCTGGTAAATTATAGAACTTATAAACTGATTGATGGGAATCGACACCGAGCCAGTACTTTTCATATTACATTTATATCCTTTAGTTTATTTTTATATTCACGGGAAAGTATACGCGCAATTGTACGGCTTTATCGGCCAATGCATCATTCCCACGGATTGTGTGGGTTTCTATGTAATTTGTTAGTAGGACCAGCAAGGGGGCCCCCAGCCCTTTCCCATTGGTCCATGTCATCCATGTGGGGCTGGTAAACCATCCTAGGTGGCCATCTAGAAGGGTTGAATGCCATTTGACCACATGGGAGACAAGTGGCTTAATTAGTCCAAGGTGGGTTACCTACCTCACCTACCCATTCAACTCCATTAACCATGGTCAAGGGGGCGCCCCTCTCCCCTTAGTAGTTTATTAATTTTTGTGTGTCATTCACACTTAATCCCAGCCCTTCAATCCCCAACCCTTGATCCAAGGGTCCACATTAGATTAGAATGGTAGCATATATAAGCTTGTATTTTCATGAGAAAATCAATGAAAAAATCAAAAATTTTGTTGAATAGCCAAGAGCTTGGTGCCCCCCCAGCCCTCTCCCCTCTGGTTCCTCTCCTCCAAACTCAAGTTCTAGAGTGTTTCTACCTCCTATCCCCTCCCCTCTATCTCCGGTGATCATCTGTGCCGCCGCCGCCGCCGTTCGTGCCGCCTTCGAGCCGCCGCGAAACCGTTCTCGGTGTTCTGTCCTACTGGACAGAGGTCTCTTCCCGAAATTCCTGCTATCAGCCACGGCCTCTTCGTAGTCTGCAATTTTTATGGTGTATTCTTCCTTTGTATCCCAAGCTCCACCTCAATTTTCACGCCCAAATTCCATCGTTTAGTATTTTCCCATTTTCGTGCATCTTTCATTCCTAGTTCTGTTTTGTCACTATCTATAGTGACAGCAGCCCTGTGTTTCCCACCTCCGGACATCTTTTTGATTTGTCCAAACCCTCCCAATTTTACTGAGAGTTCTGTCCATCACTCCCTACATCCACAAATTTTCTTAATGTTTTATCAGCCTTCTATCTATTTTTAGAAATTCGTGTTCTTCCTAAGCTATAGTGTTGTCAGTCAGATCTCAGATCCGACCACCCTCCACTTCCAAAATTAGAACAAATCACCACCACCTCCAAATCCAGATCCCAAAAGAGTCCTGGTTTCCTTACGTGATTTCCTACAACTTTCATGAACAAGTCGAAGTCTGAATCCGAGGTCTTCATATCGGTCAAATGCAACTCTCAGGAAAGTTCCCTGCTAGTCTGAGAGTTCAGACACTGTACAATAGCAAACTTCAAAATTCGCCAATCAGAAGTAAAGGCTTAATTATTTTTCTATAATCACCTTAGATTGAAGCCCTTCAAAGCATCTTTCCAACGGCACCAGTTTCGTCGCATTCCGAAGTTGGGGCTGATCGCAGCGTCCGTTCTCGCCGGAGCGCGCGCCGGAAAACAGAACCGGCAGGTCCGTGGCCGGTTATTCCGAACGGTGCCGATCGGAGCCGCCCGGCCTCCGGCCGGCGAACCAGCGTGCCGCCAGCCCGGGGAACGCTTCCCTAAGTGTCCCCACTACAGCGGTGTCACCGGGTCCCACTCGACCCCTCCGGACAGCACGTGGGCCCCACCGTCACTAGTTCGGGTGCTGCCGAAGAGACGCGAGAAGCCGCCTGTCAACCCGAATTCGGTCCTCCCGGACCCGTTTGTGTAGCCCTTTACCTCCCTGCGTGGAGTGGGCAGTAATTCATTTGCTGTAATATGGTGTATTAATTGTCCCGGGAGTACGAGTTTCGGCCGGGTCCGTCGTCCCCACGCCGAGCGCATGGAGGTATCGTGTTCGCTCCTTGCCTGGCATTTTGCTTACTTCATATATATTTATTTATGCCACTGCTAGAGAGCATGTGTAGGGATATCTAGCTCACTTTATTTATTCATTACCGCTGCTGCGAGAGAGTGCGAGACCGTCCCGTGACCCGATCCGGGCACACGAGAGAGCCGATCACCCTAGCTCATTGTCGGTTTCTCAACCGCGCGCGTCCGACGCTTCCCTCGTTAAGGGACAACCGCGACTTGTCATGTCCGTGGTCCCGTCCCGCATCAATTTGGTATCAGAGCGAGTTTGAGTCTAGGGTGTCAAAAAAAAAAGTGTGTCATTTAAGTCTAGTCATGTAAGTCTAAGTGTCTCAAGTCTAAGTCGGTCTTAGGTGTTGCATTTGCATACCATCGTTTGGTATATCAAAAGGTGTTGTCCGAACGTTAGGCTACGCCTATCGGGAAGGCCGGACACTTGCGCGAGTGGTCTTCGGATCACTTATCTCTGTCACGTACCGAGTCTTGGTCGTCATGTTTAGGGTTGTAGTCCATTGTCTAGGTGGTTCATCTACTAGTGTCGACATGTCCACCCACTAGTCCCTAATCCCCATGGATTCCCAAACGCCCGGATGGTGGCGATACTATCTCAAAAGGAAGGACCACCCGAACTACCCCACGAGGCCCGAAACCTGGGACTTCTACGGGTCCGATGACCCGAGTGTCTACCTAGAATGGGAAGCCATTATGGACGATTACTTCGAGGTGTACATTATGTGCGGGCCCATGCAAGTCGATGTTGCCAAAAGGCAACTTTTTGGTGAAGCCGCCGCAACTTGGAGGAACATCAAATACTGGAGGGAGGATAGGAATCTAAGGCCCATCGAGTCATGGTGGGAAATTAAGGGAGCGCTTAGGAGGGCCTACTTGCCCCGCCCACCTACCTCCAACCACGGAGGTCATACCACTCACCCACCCCACCAACTCACCCACAACCAAGTGGGCCACACTGCTACCCAATCCCACCCCTTCACCACCGTCCAAGCCCAACAAAGCGACCCCAATCTAGTGGCCCGCCCAAGCACCTCCAACCAACCTCCCCTTGGCACCCCCATCCCAACCCACTCAAGTACCTCCAACCGAGTGGAAGCCCCGCTTATAGCCGAGCCTAGGACCACACCTAGGCCGAGGGGCGAGGAGCGAGTCCACCCCAAGGTCTCTACTCCAACCCGCTCCTTTGAGGAATTCAAGAAAATGATTTCGGATTTGTTGGACAGAATAAGTGCTTCTTCACCTCTCGTAGGTGCTCCATCACCACCCTCTCCTTCCGAGCTCTATTCGGAACCTTCTTCTTTGGAGTTACCAAAGCCCGAGCCACCCGTGTTTCTTACGGGAACACTTTACATAGCTGAGCCACTTCTTAGTTGGCTCAAGGATGGCTTGGTCCCACCTCCCTTTCCATCCATGGACCCCATCCTACCTATAGTGCCGGTCAACTCATTCCATACCACCTTTCGATCTCGTCACCATGTTGATACGTTGGACGATCTTGTCATGGGATTAGATTCACAATGGGAGTTGACGCATCTTTTGGCGCGAGGCTTTGACCAACCCGCTAGTCTTAGCTTCACCCATCCGGCCTTCGGGTCCATTACCTCCGAGTGCACCGCGGGTTGTGTCACCACGGAGGTCCTCTTACTCCTCCCCATACCGGACGAGCCCGAATTCATACCCTTTTGTCCGAGGGAGGAATCATACTTCTTGCCTACGATCCCCGTCCCACCCGTTACAATTCAAGAAGGTGACTACCCACATCTTCAAACCTTCTACACGTGGGATCGTGACTTGTGGGAACCCACCACAAGGGGTCATACCTTCTTTGACCCTTTTGACCCCTTCACTATTAGGCTTCCCGAGTTACCACCCGTACTCCCCTTCTTCAAGGAAGCCCACTTTTATGCCCCTTCCCCTCGGGATGGTACATCTACATCCACCAACCCCGACCCACCTACACCCGGCCCTTCTAAACCACCCGAGTCGCCCACATTCAAAAGACCATCCACGCATAACCACACCCGACGTATAGGTGTTCCCCATGCCATCCATTCCCAGTTGCACCACATGCATGCATGGCACATATTCGGGTGTCCTGGTCCGCCGTCGCCCATGTACGGGTCGGACTAACATTAGGTATGTCTAGGGTCATATATGAGTCGGTGTGTTTTCCTTGTGTGATTTGTTTGCATGGTTTGTGTGTCGTTTGTCTGCATGTGTCTTGTGCAAGCTCGTTCTCGTTCTCTTATGAGTAAGAGGCGAGTGGACTCATTCGATGAGTATGGGATAGGTTCTACATCTATACCCGGATCAGTCACCTATAGGGACTCAGCGGTGATTCCTAGTGACTCTTCGAGCTGCTTCCTTCCCTTTGAGAGTGCCCCACCCGGAGTGTCCACCTCTAGCCCATGGCAGCTTGCGCATATCGAGTATATATGGAATGAGCAGGTGACGATCACTTGGAGTGGAGCATACCCGCGCTACTTGGCACGGTGACGGATCCGCCGGAGTACTCAAGCATCCATACCCCTACTCGACGGGGTCGAGTTCCTCCCACCCGAGGAGAGTTGATGGGAACCGACGCCGAGACAGTACTTTTCATATTACATTTATATCCTTTAGTTTATTTTTATATCCACGGGAAAGTATACGCGTAATTGTACGGCTTTATCGGCCAATGCGTCATTCCCACGGATTGTGTGGGTTTCTATGTAATTTATCAGTAGGACCAGCAAGGGGGCCCACAGCCCTTTCCCATTGGTCCATGTCATCCATGTGGGGCTGGTAAACCATCCTAGGTGGCCATCTAGAAGGGTTGAATGCCATTTGACCACATGGGAGACAAGTGGCTTAATTAGTCCAAGGTGGGTTACCTACCTCACCTACCCATTCAACCCCATTAACCATGGTCAAGGGGGCGCCCCTCTCCCCTTAGTATTTTATTAATTTTTGTGTATCATTCACACTTAATCCCAGCCCTTCAATCCCCAACCCTTGATCCAAGGGTCCACATTAGATTAGAATGGTAGCATATATAAGCTTGTATTTTCATGAGAAAATCAATGAAAAAATCAGAATTTTTGTTTAATAGCCAAGAGCTTGGTGCGCCCCGAGCCCTCTCCCCTCTGGTTCCTCTCCTCCTACCTCAAGTTCTAGAGTGTTTCTACCTCCTATCCCCTCCCCTCTATCTCCGGTGATCATCTGTGCCGCCGCCGCCGCCGCCGTTCGTGCCTCCTTCGAGCCGCCGTGAAACCGTTCTCGGTGTTCTGTCCTGCTGGACAGAGGTCTCTTCCCGAAATTCTTGCTATCCGACACGGCCTCTTCGTGGTCTGCAATTTTTATGGTGTATTCTTCCCTTGTATCCCAAGCTCCACCTAAATTTTCACGCCCAAATTCCATCGTTTAGTATTTTCCTATTTTCATGCATCTTTCATTCCTAGTTCTATTTTGTCACTGTCTACAGTGACAGCAGCCCTGTGTTTACCACCTCCGGCCATCTTTTTGATTTGTCCAAACCCTCCCAATTTTACTGAGAGTTCTGTCCATCACGCCCTACATCCACAAATTTTCTTAATGTTTTATCAGCCTTCTATCTATTTTTAGAAATTCATGTTCTTCCATAGCTACAGTGTTGTCAGTCCGATCCCAGATCCGACCACCCTCCACTTCCAAAATCAGACAAAATCACCACCACCTCCAAACCCAGATCCAAAAATAGTCTTGGTTTCCTTACTTGATGTCCTACAACTTTCATGAACAAGTCGAAGTTTGAATCCGAGGTCTTCATATCGGTCAAAGGCAACTCTCAAGAAAGTTCCCTACTAGTCTGAGAGTTCAGACACTGTACAACAGCAAGTTTCAAAATTCGCCAATCAGAAGTACAGGCTCGATTATTTTTCTGTAATCACCTTGGGTTGAAGCCCTTCGAAGCATCTTTCTAACGGAGCCAGTTTCGTCACATTCCGACGTCGGGGCTGATCGTAACGTCCGTTCTCGCCGGAGCGCGCGCCGAAAAATAGAATCGGCAGGTCCGTGGCCGGTTATTACGAACGGTGCCGATCGGAGCCGCCCGGCCTCCGGCCGGCGAACCAGCGTGCCGCCAGCCCGGGGAATGCTTCCCTAAGTGTCCCCACTATAGCGGTGTCACCGGGTCCCACTCGACCCCTCCGGACAGCACGTGGCCCCCACCGTCACTAGTTTGGGTGCTGCCGAAGAGACGCGAGAAGCCGCCCGTCATCCCGAATTCGGTCCTCCCGGGCCCATTTGTGTAGCCCTTTACCTCCCTGCGTGGAGTGGGCAGTAATTCATTTGCTGTAATATGGTGTATTAATTGTCCCGGGAGTACGAGTTTCGGCCGGGTCCGTCGTCCCCATGCCGAGCGCGTGGAGGTATCGTGTTCGCTCCTTGCCTGGCATTTTGCTTACTTCATATATATTTGTTTATGCTGCTGCTAGAGAGCATGTGTAGGGATATCTAGCTCGCTTTATTTATTCATTACCGCTGCTGCGAGAGAGTGCGAGACCGTCCCGTGACCCGATCCGGGCACACGAGAGAGCCGATCACCCTAGCTCATTGCCGGTTTCTCAACCGCGCACGTCCGACGCTTCCCTCGTTAAGGGACAACCGCGAGCTTGTCGTGTCCGTGGTCCCGTCCCGCATCACTGATCTAACCATGGTCATGTGTATATCTCTTTATTTCTATCATATTGCTTTCCCCACATGATCTCGATTATAAAAGAATTCAATATGTCTCAATGCTTATGTACTATGATTATGGTGAAAATTATGTAGGTTGTTTGACAGTCATTCCACTCCGGTGGTGTTGACTGACCGCCATACATTCGTTTTCTGATGTTTTATTAGCCTGAATTCATGTAATGGTTGGAACTCTCCGTCGGATATTCCTTCCCTCGGACTAGGACCTTCATTATGAGACCTCCGTAAGCCCCCGCGAGCCTGGGATTCCCACTAGGACGCCGGGCGGGTTGTACCCCCAAAACCTGAACCATTGGACTCGATCGAATCGCGTGATTTTGCCAAGCCCGGAATCGGGGCTGTCCTATTAATAGCGGCCCTTCTGGAACGACTACTGTCAGTGAACGGTCCAGGCTTGACCGCTTATGACTGAGTGGTCCTTGGGGTGACCGTGTTCATCTAGCATGTGCATCGACCTTGCATGTGCATCGACCTTGGTTGTAAACAGCTCTCTCTGGACCGTTCTATGATGGGATAGCCCAATTAGGACCGTTTACTCTTGCTTATGGCCTAGGAACCTTCTTGTTCTGAGCGGCCTCCCTGTTGACCACTTTCATGATGGAACGGCCCACCTGGGACCGTTTACATTCTTAACTTTGGGTCTGGTTCCCCAAGCCCAGTAGTGCTTCTAGCGGTCCATGTCAAACCGTTTATTTTATTATAGCGATCCGTGTTAGACCATTTTTCTCGCTTATGACTGCAACTCAGCCTAAAGCTTGTTTCCCGTGTTTCTTGTATGTTTTGGTAAGCTGAGCCAAGATGGGCTTAAGATTGCTGCTCTTGTTCTTTCCAACCATGAATCTTTTGGTTCCTACTCAATTATTGGAATCTCTCTTTAATCTTAGAAATTAAGTTACATGGCTTGACCTTGGAATTCTTGGCCGACTCCAATGAATGTCTAGATATTACTTGGGATGTTGGATCCACCAAATCAATGCCAACGCATCATAAGGGCCCGGTCTGGTCCTAGGAGGAGCGCCCAAAAAGTACTAGTGCTCCGGGCAGTTGTAATGACATGGTGAGGCATTGCACCGGGTGGATGACTAGCGTGTGTCTATGACATTCATCCCTTTATTAGATTCCTACATGGAATTTATCTTGATATGATATGCTTGTTACATACTTGATCGGCCAAATTCCTGAAAATTGATATATCTATGTTCAATTCATGCTATTACTTTCGTTCCATCAATTCTTATGTTAACTTGTCTTCTTATCGTTCTTAGTTCGCATGCATGACAATTAATTAATTGGCTAATTACTTAAATCTTGCCTGCTATTATCTATTGAGCGTTCGCTCACCCAGTTTTCCCCTTTTTTTCAAGTAACTCCAGTGATGACTCGCAAACAGACGGGGATGGGCAGGAGTGAAGTCTTTGGAGCGAGCCAGCTAGAAAACCTCTTGGAGTGTCCTTATATAGCTTGAGTCTAATGCGTCGTCACGTTAAAGTTGTTTTCAGAGATTGTAATTTAGTTGTTCAGTTATTATTTGAGTTGTAATGTTAAGGAGTCAGTGTATTGTGGGAACTTCTTTGATTCCTTTAGTGGTTGGTGGTGATTGGAACTTATTTATGTTTCATTAGTTGGAATGTATGATTGTATTTGGGAATATCTTTTTTTTTCTTCTCTCTGCCATGGTGTTGTGTTGGAATTATCTAATTGCTAGCCCCAGGCACAGCATGTCTCGAAATCAACATATTTTAACTGCCGCGTTCCGATTTTCCTCGCCGGGGCGTGACAGTTTTGTGGTATCAGAGCCTAGGTTTTAAGTTCCTAGGTTTATAAGTAGTGTCGTAGAACCTACAGCCTTGTTACGGTCTAAGAATCTAACCCGCTGAGGTTGGGTAGAGACTTGGGGTCGAGTTAGCTAATAAACTCTAAAAGACTCTCGCTAGACTATTTTAAAAAATTTTTCTTGCACGTATGTAGGAGTATTTTTCGATGGCGGCTGAACGTGCGTAATGGAGGGATATGCAGCGTACGGTGCAAGGCTTGACTCAGGCCCTTCAGCAGGTGGCCCAGGGAGGACCAGCACATCATGGAGCCGGGGATCTCCACCGGAATTTTTGAGGCCTAAATCCCCCGCGTTTTGGTGGATTGGCAGATCCCGATGAAACCGAGAATTGGCTAAAGGAGACAGAGCGAGTTTTTAGAGTAATGCAGTGCAATGACCAAGATCGAGTTCTTTTGGCAATATTTCAACTAGAATGCAATGCACGCGCTTAGTGGGAGGCGGTATAAGCTACGCTCGGAATTAGGCGAGCGACATGGGATGAATTCAAGGAACACTTTAATAGTAAGTACTTCTCGGACCGGGTGCAAGAGAAGAAGGCGGCATAATTCGCTGCTCTGAAATAGAGGAACCTATCAGTTGCTGATTATGAAGCTCAGTTTGCCAGGTTATCCCAATATGCAACACACTTGATATCCACCGAGAAGATGAAGGCCAAGTGTTTTATGAACGGGTTGAAGCTCCATTATATCAACCAGTTGGCACCCTTGGAAATTCAGACCTATGCAGAGATGGTGAGAAAAGCTCAAGTTCTGGAAGATACATTAGAAATGACTGAGAGGATCCGAGGAAAGAACCCTAAGAAAGAACAGACCACTAGTTCCAGAAATTTCAAACCCGGCAATGACAAGAAGAGACCTAACGGTGGGTCTAGTTCGTGGAAAGGTAAGGTGCCGAAGAATGATGATAAGAAGGCAGGTTCAGCTGCCCAGTCTAAGACCATTTGCAAGTTTTATGATCGGCCAGGTCACAAGATGGAGGAGTGTTGGTGCAAGCTAGGTGCCTGTTTACGTTGTGGAAGCCGGGACCACCGTATACCTGAGTGTCCCCTCTTGTCAGACCAAGCTACTCCAAATAAGCCGCAAGGAGGCCAGAAGTGGCCAGGCAGGCTTCAGGCTCTATAGGAAACTAAGACAGAAACCACTGAGGAGGGTGGATTTGTTAAAGGTACACTTATTGTCTCTGATAAGCCAGCTTTCGTTCTATTTGACACCGGAGCGATGCATTCTTTTATTTCTCAGAGTTTTGCTAAATCCTTAACTGTGAAACCTGTATTAATGAATTCTTCATTGGAAATTTCAACTCTTATTGGTTTGGGTTCAACAATCAAATATTACTACCCTTCTAGTAAGATCCTGATTAGTGGGAAGAATATGCCAGCTGATTTGGTTTGTATGGCAATGAAAGATTATGATGTAATCCTAGGAGCAGATTGGTTGGCCAGGTTTGAGGCCAGTGCCCATTGTAATACTAGCTCCGTGTCTTTTTCTAGACATCCCGAGCTTTCTTTTGTTGGTGTTAGGCACTCTAGGTATGTGCCACTTATTTCGGCTCTTCGGGCTGAGAAGTTATTGAAGAAAGGATGTCAGGCTTTCCTAGCTTTGGTTTCTTTAGCTAATAAGAAGGAGTCTGAGATTAAGGATATCCCCATTGTCCAGGATTTTCCTGATATCTTTCCGGAGGATTTGCTAGGACTTCCGCCTGAGAGGGAGGTAGTCTTTTCTATTGATCTGATTCTTGGCGCGTCTCCTGTTTCTAAAGCTCCGTATCGCATGTCTCCTGCGGAGTTGAGAGAATTAAAGAGGCAATTGATGGAGTTGCTCGAGAAAGGGTTTATTCATCCGAGTACATCCCTGTGGGGAGCCCCCGTGTTGTTCGTACGAAAGAAGGATGGTTCTTTTAGACTGTGCATTGACTATCGGTAATTAAATCAGCTCACTATCAAGAATAAGTATCCATTGCCGAGGATAGATGAATTGTTCGATCAAATAGCGGGAGCATCATATTTCTTCTTCGATCAGGATATCACCAGCTGCGGATCAAGGATGAGGATATCTTTAAAACTGCCTTCCGTAGCAGGTACGAGCATTTTGAATTTGTAGTAATGCCTTTTGAACTGACGAATGCTTCTGCAGCTTTTATGCAGTTGATGAATAATGTGTTCCGACCTTACCTAGATCAGTGGCTCATGGTGTTTATTGATGATATCTTGATATAATCTAAGAGTGAAGAAGAGCATGCTGAGCACTTGAGGATGGCATTGTAATTATTAAGAGATCACCAGTTGTACGCCAAGTTTAGCAAATGTGACTTCTGGATGCAGGAAGTGTCCTTTCTAGGACACATTATCACTAAGGAGGGAATTTCTGTTGATCCCTCGAAGGTAGAGGCAGTAATAGACTAGAATAGGCCTGTGAATGTCACTGAAGTAAGAAGTTTTCTAGGCCTAGCAGGTTACTACCGGAGATTCATTAAAGATTTCTCCAAGATTGCGGTACCCTTGACTAGATTGACCCGCAAGGAGAACCTGTTTGAGTGGTCGGAAGATTGTAAGCGGAGTTTACAAACTTTAAAGGATTGTTTAACCACTGCCCCTATTTTGGCTTTGCCTTCTGGAGAAGGAAGATTCGAGGTCTACACGGGCGCTTCGGGCATTGGCTTGGGTTGTGTGATTATGCAGAATTGCAGGGTGAGAGCTTATTCTTGGAGGCAATTGAGGAAGCATGAATAGAATTATCCCATCCATGACTTGGAACTTGCTGCAATAGTGTTTGCCCTAAAAATTTGGAGGCACTATTTATATGGAGAGGCTTTTACCATGTTCTCTGATCATAAGAGCCTTAAATACTTGTTTTCTCAAAAGGAGCTTAACATGAGGTAGAGAAGGTGGCTCGAGTATTTGAAGGATTTTGATTTCTTTATTATGTATCATCCTGGGAAAGGCAATGTGGTGGTAGATGTTTTGAGCCGCAAGCCGATAGCAAAATTGTCAGGTCTCATGTTGCAAGAATGGAGACTGTTGGAACAGTTAGCTAGTTTGGATATCAATGTTAGTAAGGATCGGGTCATGATCGCTCAGCTTCAGCTTCGTTCAGAATTTTTGATGGAAATTAAGTCCCTGCAAGAAATTGATCCGATGTTGTTAGAAATTAAGGAAAGTCTGAAGAATAGACCAGATTTTATGTTAGCCGATGACGGTCGGTTATTGTTTCAAGGAAGAACATGTGTTCCTGATGTGGTCGAAGTAAAAGGCAAGATCTTAGAAGAAGTCCATAGGTCCAAGTATAGTATTTACCCTGGAGGTACTAAGATGTACCGGGATTTAAAAAGGACCTTTTGGTGGCCGAGCATGAAAAAGGAAGTGGTAGAATTTGTGAGTAGATGGTTGGTATGCCAACAAGTAAAGGTTGAACATTTCAGACCCGCAGGAAGCTTAAAGCCGCTCGATATATCGCAATGGAAGTGGGAAAGTGTCAGCATGGATTTTGTCATGGGTCTACCAAGAACTCGTGGTGGATTTGATGCAATATGGGTTATTGTTGATAGACTAACTAAGTCTGCCCATTTCTTATCCATTAAGTCAAAGTGGACAGTTGATGTTTTGGCTGCCCTGTATATGAAAGAAGTTGTAAGACTACACGGAGTACCGGTGAGAATTGTGTTAGATAGAGACCCCCGGTTCCCTTTGCATTTTTGGAGAGGACTGCAAGAGTCCTTGGGAACCCGTCTGAATTTCAGCACTACCTTTCATCCTCAGACAGACGGACAAATTGAAAGAACTAACCAGATCATTGAAGATATGTTAAGAGCTTGCATGATCGATTTTGGAGGCAGTTGGCATGAACATTTAGCTTTGATTGAGTTTGCCTACAATAACAGTTACCAGTCTAGTATCCAGATGGCTCCGTTTGAGGCTCTTTATGGGAGAAGTTGTCGATCACCACTGTGTTGGGATGAGGTAGGAGAAAAGCAATGGCTGGGACCAGATCTCATTTCAGAATCATCCAAGAATATCTGTATTATCTGAGATCGTCTGCAAGTGGCACAATCGAGACAGAAAAGTTATGCCGATTGTAGGAGGAGAGCTTTGGAATTTCAAGTAGGTGAGCATGTATTCTTGAAGGTTTCTCCAATGAGAGGACTTCGAAGGTTTGGCATTCGTGGCAAGCTAAGTCTGAGATACGTTAGCCCTTTTGCCCCGCTTTGGAAAGGGGTTAGGCTATTTGTGGGTTAAGTAAATCTACTTAACTTAGCCCCGGATTAACCCAATTTTGATTTGGTAGAAAACTAGTTAACCTGGAAGTAAAGAAGTGTGTTAAGTTACTTCTATTCCATTGTGATTTGGTAACAAGTGGGTTAACTCTTTACTTATGACAACCTAAATACCATATTTGCCCCTACTTCATGATTTTTTTAATGGGTGTTTAGGCTCTTTCCCCCTTCACTCTCTCCCTCCTCTCACTCTCACGTCACTCTCTCCTTCTCTCTCACGCTTACTGATATTCATTGCTAAATAATATATACATAGGTATACTATAATTAACATTATATTATATATTGTTCTAAAAAATATTACAATGATATTGATTGTAGTTAGAAAATATATTATAAAAATGTATAAGTGATGACATATAAATTAGGTGACAATAAAATTATGATTAATATAATGTAAATATAAAATTGAAAATTATCCTTGAAATTTTTAACATCTAATTAGTAAATAATACTATTCTCATCAACATTGATCACCTAATTAATATTCGTATTCTTATAAATATTTAAAATTTGATTATATATTTATTATTGATGGTATATTTTATCTATGTCTCTCTGTTGCTAGTGCTCGTCTCTCTCATTCTATCTCTCTCTCATTCTCTGTGTGTGTGTGTGTGTGTGTGTTTGTGTTTACGTATATCTTCCTCCACACAGATAACGTGATAGGATTTACAACGAAAGATAGCCAATCTACCGGGGAGAGGACGACAGTGAAAAAAAAAGGAAATGCACGCACACACATATATCTATATACATATGCAGATGGACATCTGTATATATATGTTCTCCCACGGGAACATATGAACTTGACAAGAGACGATACGATAAACAATATGGAGTAAGCGACTACGTCACAAACAGACACACACACACGCACACATACACAGGCGCGCGCACGCACACACACACAAAGAGAGAGAGAGATATATATATATATATATATATATATATATATATATATATAAGAACATCTGGGTGCACAAAGGGTAGGCTATTTGTAATTGGGTTGAAAACCTTGCTTTCATTTAATACATCACGAACATTTACATCAGGGCTACAACATACCCCACAAAAGGACATTTACATCCGGGCTATAACAAACCCCACAGAACAGATGTGTACATGTAGCATCAGATTATTATGGAGAAGCCCTTTCTTGGGTGAGGAAATTAAACTGGAGCATTACTGCAATCATGTGCTGCCCCCTTCATCCGATCTTCTTTCCGACCGTAGTGCAGTAGGGCTTGGCGAAGTGGGTCCTTATGCATGAAGATTGTATCAAACTGTAATATGTTTTCAGCTAGTCATAACTAAACAAGTTTAAACATGAAATAATTGATACATACATTAGCATCAATACGGCATCCACTTATCAAAACTCGAGTATAACACTGATAATACCACTTCATGCAATAATAAAATTTGATTAGAATCAGCATTAGCACTCCAACATAAATAAGTCAATTCCTAGGGATGAACATTGTATCAAACTGCACTACATATTCAGCTATTCAGCTAGTCATACAATTAAAAGTTTAAACAACAACTAATTGATACAGAATTTGGAGATACATAATGTGATGGTGGAGTGGGCTCAGTATGGAAATTTGGAGTATGTGTAATCATTTTGTGTGTGAGGGTGTCACAAGTTGACATCCGACCCCCAAGGAAAATCTGGAAATCCATTCATCATCGCCGCAACCCGTACTTGGATCACACATGATGTCACCTCATCCAGAGTAATGAGCCAAATAATACAAGGGGCATGGCTGTGATGGAGTTGCATTACTATGCCATCTACAACACCCAACCATGCACATGTATGACATATTGGACATGCAATGGGGGCAACAAACAAGGATCCCTAATATGGGTTGATTTAATAGAACACATGCGACTGTTTCATATTGGGAAGGGCATAAATCAGGGGTAACCACGGGATATCCATGGGCTTTGAAAACCATCGGGGGAGGTGGGTTGCATTTGTCCCGATTTCGCTGTTTCTTTTCTACCTGCAGAACCCGGGGAGCCCTTTTTGATGTGGTCGGATTCTGATGCCCGCAATGCATCTGCCCTGAAGGTATAATTACAACAGAAAGATGGAACAGTGGCAGGGCTTTTGAGGTGGCATATATATAACATTGGAAATTTGATGTGCTTACAAAATAAATGCTACTGAGCTTAATTCAAGAGTAGGAGAAATGCTACTGAGCTTAATGTATGTAGATGGAGGGCCATATATACAACCTGTCATAAAAAAGAGCTAGGAGAAATGAACGGATACTTAATTTGAACATAACCCAAAGACCATATTCTTGAGAAATGAGTGTCATGTAACACACAAAAGCAAAAGTTGGCATAAGATTGGCAAAGCCACAAGGTGCACAAAATGAAAGCTAACATTCGAACTTAACTAACAAAATGAAATCCACAAGTTCACTATAGCATTGAATCATATACAAATCTGCTCATCATGAAAAGGTACAGAAAAGTGCTTGGGGTGCAGCAAACCTGGAGAATGAAGAATGATAAGAGCAACATGTGTGGAGATTGGCCAGCATAAGTGCCAAGGTAGTCTGGACTCCTTAACTGAGAAAACTAAATACAACAACTTATTCTGAAACATTGATATGCGTGGCATTATCAATTACAAGAAAAGAAGTGTTCAAATATTTGTTCCTACCAAAAGAGTATAACAATCCATTTGAACCATGGTTATGTAGATGGAGGGCCATATATATAACATGTCTTGCAAGGATGCTCAAATTGCAATACACAGGTGACAGAAATGAGAATGTCTGTTTTCAAATAACTTGCATAAAGTCCTTGAAATTGTTATGACCGACACCACAAAGTTGAGATCAGTATTCTCCAACATAACACATGTACATGCCATTGTAAGCATAAAAGCTTGGATATAATTGATACATACCTTGGCATCAAGATGGCATCCACTTATCCAAACTTGGGTATAAGACTGCTAATATCTCTTCATGCAATAATAAGATTCCTAAGGATCAGCATTAGCACCCTAACATAAATAAGCTCTTATGAATGATCATTGTATCTAACTGCAATATGTATTCAGCTAGTCAGACAATGCCAAGTCTAAACATGAAGTAGCAATGCCAAGTCTAAACTTGGCTGGCCCACTTTATCCAGTTCTTCTGCCCGAGCACTTGTCTGGGACTGGGTGCGTCGACGCCAGCATCTGGATGCGTCGACGCTGTGTGAAGATAGCTTCTGAGGCTTCTTTCGGTTTAAGGCTTCAGGCAACCGCTGCGTCGACGCTGGTAACTGGTGGCGTCGACGCTGTGTGAAGATAGCCTGAAGACAGATTTCTGTCTTGGGCTTCTGGAGGCAAATGCGTCGACGCTGCACCTGAGTGGCGTTGACGCAGTTAGTATGCGCGTGACTCAACCAGCTTGAGATCCAGTCACAGCGTCGACGCTGTCTTGCTTGAGGCGTCGACGCAGTCTTGATGAAGTGTGCTTCAACTTGGAGGAACTGAAGGCTGCGTCGACCCTTTGAGCTTGTGGCATCGACGCTGACTATTGCCTGCAGTAATTTTCAACAAAAATACTTGCCACATAACAGATTGTTAAATAATAAGTCAACCTGTCATATCATGGTGGTCATCATCAAAACCAGGAGGACAACAAACAGGAAGTAGCATTGACACATTATCTAAAGATACATACTGTGATGGTGGAGTGGGCTCAGTATGGAAATTTGGACTATGTGTAATCATTTTTTATTTGAGGGTGTCACAAGTGATCATCCTACCCCCAAATAAAATCATGAAATCCTTTCCTCCTCATCGCCCCAACCCGTACTTGGTGCACACGTGATGTCACCTCATCCCAAGCAATGAGCCAAATAATGCACGGGGCATGGCTGTGATGGAGTTGCAATACAATGTCGTCTACGACATCCAACCGTACACACACATGACATATTGGTCATGCAATGGGGGGAACAAACAAGTAGACCTAATATGGGTTGCTTTATTGGAACACATGTGACTGTTTCAGATTGGGAAGGCCATAAATCAGGGGTAACCAGGTGACTGTTTCAGAAGGAGGGCCATATATACAACCTGTCATAAAAAAGAGGTAGGAGAAAAGATGGGATGCTGAATTCGAACATATGTAACAATGCTACATTCTTGAGAAATCAGTCTTCATTATCACACATAAGCAGATTAACGACATAAGATTGGCAAACCCACAAGTTGCAGAGGGAACCAGAAGAGGATCGCAGGTGGAACAATCAGGGGAGCAAGAAGAGGATAGCACAAGACGAAAGCAATTACAGGGCAATAAAAGGAAAACAGAGGAAGATGGGCCAGCTGTGCTTGTAAACACTCTACATTTCACAGTTGAGGTAACAAGTAAATGCACTTCACTAGCATTGAATCATATACAAATGTACTCATCATGGAAGGGTACATAAAATTGCTTGGGGTGCAGTATTACTGAATAATGAAGAATGATAAGAGCTACCTGTGTGGAAAATGGACAGCATAACTAACAAGGTAATCTGGACAAATTAACTGTGAAAACTAAAGACAACAACTTATTATGAAACATTGATTGCATCCAAACCATAAAATCAAAACTTACCCTGTGCAAGACCAAGTTAGAGAAGGACATAATACACTATACTACATAGAAATTAACCTCTGACTTCACCTTTGTACAATAGAGAGAGAATTAGATTGATTGCAGGAACCAGTGCATGATCCTTTCACCCCTGAACATTCTGGTCAATTACTTAGCACTTCCAACAACACAGAAGAACAATTGACTGCAAATCTTGAATAATCTCCATGCCATCCTCTGAACAACTATAACGCAGGCATACACTTAAAGCTAATAATGCATGCACATATGTTTTAAAAGAACACATATATCTAAGGAAAAAAGCATTATTAGTACGAGAATGATGAATGATAAGAGCAACCTGTGTGGAAATTGGCCAGCAGAAGTGCCAAGGTAGTCTGGACTCCTTCACTGAGAAAACTAAATACAACAACTTATTCTGAAACATTGACATGAATGGCATTATCAATTACAAGAAAAGAAGTGTTCAAATAATTGTTCCTACCAAAAGAGTATCACAAGCCATTTGAACCATGGTTATGTAGATGAAGGGCCATATATATAACATGTCTTGCAAGGATGCTCAAATTGCAATACACAGGTGACAGAAATGAGAATACCTCTTTTCAAATAACTTGCATAAAGTCCTTGAAATTGTTACGACCGATACCAAAAAGTTGAGATCAGTATTCTCCAACATAACAGATCTACATGCCATTGTGAGCATAAAAGCCAAGAGACTCGCTGCAGTTAACAATCTCTGTTGTAGAGTTTAGATAAACATGTATTGTTGATATTCTGATGGAAGAATGGGTCACATAAGAGGGTGGATATTATGCACAATTAGTCTCACCTTATTGACTGCTATGGCAGTTAGAAGTGGGAAACAGTGAAATAAAGACAGGAGGAGAAGGAAAATACCAACAGAGAAATAAAGACAAGAGCAGCAAGACTCTCTGTTCATGCAGCCAGACAATGTGTAGATAGACAATGCATATACTTGAATGAGAGGCTGGACTTTGTACAGGAACATGTATAGTACACTCATGCATTTTTCACACAACAGATCAGACAATGTATGAACTATGAGACTCTCACTGTCTTGCTATCATCAAAACAACATAGCATATGCTTGTGCCTGAGGAGCCCAAGAAAAAGAACACCTATATCCAAGGAAAAAAGCATTATTAGTACGAGTAACAGTAGATGATAGCAAATTTTGAAACATAAGTGGACACCATTTTACCTATGCATAAATGATTATTGGAGACCCCGGCGTCCGACAATCCCAGATTAAACTTGAACATGAAGATTTTGATGGTTCGGTGGGCTCAGTATGGGTTTTGGGTTGCTTGTAGTCATTTTTCATGTTGGGATGTCACAAGTGCTCATCCTACCCTAACATGAAATTATAGAACCCATTCATCATCGCCCCACCCCCTAGTCGATGCACAAATGATGCCGCCTCGTTCCGGAGATATGACCCAAATGGCAAACAGGCATGAAAGTGATGGAGTTGCATTCCTTTGCCATCTACGACACCCAACCATGCACGCTCATGACCAATTGGGCATACACCGGGGGCAAAAAATATAAGGACCCTCTAAGGGGTGTTTTAGAAGAGCACCTGTCAAATGACAATAACGCACCTGACAAAATTAAACAACTTGTCACAGCAATTGCATTGGACTCGAAGGATTATTTAGAGAAGGTGAATATTGGCATTAATAACAAAAGTGGCACGGTAACATTAGATCAAGTTTGAAGCCAGAGATGAGTAGCAATAGTGTCCCTAAGCTGCTCTCCCTCCCTAATGTCACGAGATGCCATAGGGACATTGGGATCCACATCCTCGTCACCGGCATGTTCAACGTCAACTTGGGCATGTTGAGAGTAGAAGTCATCCCCTTGCTCCCGACGTATGAAGTTGTGGATGACACAACATGCAACAACAATTAATATTTGGGTGCGAAGTGGGTACATGTTCCCCTCTTTCAACATTTGAAATCGCATCTTGACCACCCCGAACGCTCGCTCTACAACATTCCTCAGCTGTGCATGGCAGTGATTAAACTTGTCTCGTAAACTTCGATATCCCCTAGTACCACGGCCTCGATATTGTGAAATGTGATACCACTCTCCCTGATAAGGGCAGAGAAAACTGCCAGTGTTTGCATACCCAAGGTCGGTAAGATAATATTTACCTGAAGAAATAGTGTTATTGAATTACAAATTCTGTATTTAGATTTTTGAGGTGAATTTTTGAAAAAGTAACATTAAATTTGAACTCACCCGCAGGCACTCTAAAACCACCATTTTCTATGGCCCAAGTCAAGACTTTTTGATCACCCGCTGAGCCTTCCCAACCGGCGGCCAAATATTGGAACTGTAAATCAAAAGATACAGCAGCCATTACATTCTGAGTTATTTGTTGCTTACGGTTACGATAACGTGCATGTTTCGAAGCTAGAACATTGGCAGGGATGTGTGTGCCATCTATTGCCCCCAACGCATCCTGCAGTTGTAATATAGTCCCATTAGAATGTTGTTGCAAATCCAACGGTAATGAATATAATTTACCTTAAAGTAGGGGTAGAAGTTTTCATTATGTCGAATGAACGGATGCACCTCTTCTGTTGTTGTCGGGAGCTGGATGTATGTTCCCCTCAATTCAACTATGGCATTACACACATGATTCACATGGTGACTTATTGTCTGCGATGAGTGCTGGAAGTGCTCACACATGGCACCAGTTGCAACGCCGTGACCCATTGCATATAGAAACATCGCCAATTGCTCAGTTGCTGTGACAAATCGACTGTCCTTTATCAATCCCCGCTCTAAGAGGACGTCACGCAAACGAAAGAACATCGGTTGGTTAACCCTGAACATGTTGTAACATCATTTTTCATGACCCCTTAAAATGTCGTGGACCCACACATGTTCTGTGTAGTGAGATGTATGCATAGGTCTAGGCACACAAACAGTAGTCCTTTCTTCATCCATCGCATCTACTAAATCTTCCACTATACATTCAACCATGTTATGGCATGCTACAATCCCCTCCTGTATAAGCCGTATCACAAGATTATTGGCATCCATAATTTCCTGTTAAACGTACGAAAGCCACATGACAAATATTAAGTTTGGAGAGACAACTTCTATTTAAGGTCGGCAAAATACTAGTACATCGACATCACACAACTAGTAAAAGCATGAGAAAGTACATGAAATCACTACTAATCAACTAGATGAACTATGCCACTCAATGGCCACGACCAATATCAGTACATCGACATCACACATCCATAAATAGAGGTGAAAATACAACAAACCACTAATAGACAACTACATCAACTATGCCACTCAATGGCCACGAACAATAATGACAAAGACGCCAAGCAGTATGACGAAAAGGAAGAGAATGGTAATGAAAAGGATAACAATGATAGTTGGCTGATGCATAACAATAGGCGTAGCCCTCAGGTGTAAGTGGATCCGAGGAGAGGGGTCTTCAGTCCCGCGGTCCATCAATCCCCTTGGAAAGGTCACGGAACTAGTGCTGCATGCAGCAATGGCTCGAAATGCGTCCTTCGCTTCATCAATTGATACAAATCCCTTGTACCTCGCTCCGGGAAACCCATTCACTTGTGCATAACAGTCATCCCAGGTGTAGTACACACCCGGACACCGACCAACCCACACCACGTAACACTTATACTTTCCCATGATCCACCTGCATAACACCCCCAGATATTATTACAAGCTAGTCAAAATGATAAAGTGTTACGAAGTAGAAAGAATCTAGGCAAATATAGAGACAAGTAACACATAGTGGTTTAACGGAGCCGATGAGCGATCCACCCCAGCTTGTCCTCGTCATCCAATGCCATGAAGACAGACCGAACATGAGCATTATCGAATAGATCCACTGCATTAAACAAGATATCCTGGTTGTAGCCTGGCAACTCCTTCACTTTTTTAAGACAATCTTTGACTGTGCAAGACTGGTCTGAAGTAGATGTGGCAGAAGAATTTCCACCGCCAAAGCTTTTGCACAAATCCACCAGATTAGCATTCACAGCACAATACTTGTGGAGTGCATCAGTGGCATTATTTAACCTCTTATTACGCTTTCCCCGACCACATGTGTATGAGGGAGTGGCACATGTCCTCGTCTTGTTGGGAGAAGTTGCCTCATCTTCAGATGGTCGTTTTGTAGGCGGTGAAGGAGTGTAGTGCCTTGTGCCACTGCATCCTCCCACTGACAATGGAGTATTGAATCTCCCCCCCTGCGTCTCGGGCTCAAGATGAACTTCGTAACTGCCAGAAGTTGGTATGAAGGGGTTGAACTCAGTCTCTAGGTCCACATGTGAAGCATTTGGATGAAGACCCATGGAACTTAATCGACAGCGAGGTGAATCTTCATCCCCCCAAGACCTCCTTTGTGATAAGTCATTGTCCATCATTGTGCCAAATCCTAAACATCCCCTGGACATGCTGTTACAACACAGGATGTCCATTTCTGCCTTGAACTCATATGGCTTCCCGAGAAGCTTCTTGTATTCAACATTAGCCTATGAGACAAGAAGACACAGTAAGTATCTTGGAGTGAACCTCTACTAGGATATTAATATTTAACATACGTGTTCAAAATATTTGTTACATACCGCAATCGCCTCTGCCCAAGCACCCTCTTCAAGCGGCACAGGCATCTTCAATATGTCATTCCATCCCCAGCCAGTCCGTGCGATCAACTGTTCGAGTGTATGGTATTGTTTTTTCAAAATTTTCCACCTATTCTGTAGATTATTTTTGTCAACCCCCTTTTTTGTTTTAGCATTGAAGGGTCCTATGATATCGTTCCACACATGTTGCTTGAAAGTGCCTTGGTTACAAGTGTTCTTGTGGTACTGGTCAATCAAGAGATTTAACAACACCTTATCCTCCCTAGTCGTGAAGTTCGTTACTCGTGGCTTCCCCCTGCTATCCGACATGAGTTTGTCTACAAGGATAATAAGGAAGACAATCTACCATATAATGGCCCGAAGTAAACATACGAGAATAAAGCTAACACATGAAATTAAAGATGATAAATCATGCTAACTTCATAAATGCACATCAGTTATGACATGCACAGCTGTTCATAGACCAAGGCTGTCCCACGTACAGAGAGAATGTATAATGTCCTTATACAAGGGTAATGTCCTCCCCTTAAACCACATGACAAGTGGATTAAACTGCAAAAATAATGTGCATAAAATTAGCATGCATTTCATAGTCACAAAACCTTAGTGTACTCAGTGATTCGTGGCTATTTAACACACCTCATTGTATGCATCCCATTGCATGTCAGTGCCTTGTATCTGTTTTGACGTCTCATCCCATTTGAAACCTCCATCAGACACAAGAGCATTGGCTACTACATTGAATGATTTGTAGAAGCCAAGCCTATGTTTCAAATGGGAGGTGGGGAAATTGAGGCCACTTCGGATGTTGAATGTTTCTCGCACAATGTCCCACGAATCTGATACACTGAACTCTCCACATATCAACTCCTCACTAATTAATTTTAGTAAGATAAGGTCCATCTCCAATGTCCATAATTGACCTAAATAGAGAGGGTAAATGCCGATTATGGGAGGATGTTCTGCGGGACAACTGTTTTCAAACTTTAAGGTCAAATAGAAGTGGTCGTCAATTACCAGTGCAAGACATGTTGATGTGTAATCAGCACTGGTCAAGGCTTGGAAAGTCCACAAACCAAAATCAACTTTTTCCTCTCCAACCTTTTACGTCCAACAAATAAATGAGGAGTTCGATTGGCAATAATTGAGAAAAAATATCACTTGCGAAAGTGTAATGTTTCTATGACATCTATGAAAAATACACACCTATATGGTATACGCCAATGTAAAGGAAATGAATAATTCTGTCACGATGAATACTGTATGAAAGGCAAATAAGATAATCATGTTGTTACAATAACATACGTCTAAGTAACATACAGTTAATGCTCTTTTCTAAAATCTACGTTTTTATCAACAGTTTCATGCCAACTAGCACTTCAAATGATAGTAGATTATGTAACATCAAAATTAATAGGGAGGAGAGGCCTCTTACAGTTAAAGATGAACTTTGATAGAAACAATAGCACATGCCGATGTGTACCTACAAAAGAATATCCCTGTTTAGATGGCAGCACCCGGTTGCTTGCCAAGGCTATACATATCAATGTCCAGCCTAGCACAAGTGAGGTCTAACCTAGCATAATAACATCAAAACTAAGCTTGATGCATAATAAATAACGCTAGGAATGCACAAGTTACACAACTCACACTTGATCAGCACTGGTCAAAAATGAAAGTAACATCTATTTTTAAACAGTGAAGGTAATGTCATATAATAACAAAAGTAGACCTGATGTATAACAGATAATATGAAAATTTGTCAATTGAAAGTTGTCCTGTTATTTAACATTGAAAGTAGCAGCCTGAATACATAATGCATACCTTTATGGTAAGCTGCTTCCAATTGTAGCCCAAGAAGTGAATAAATCATTAAAAAGAGGAGACATGAATGACAAGGCAGATGGTTAGCAGTAGGAATAGCAGCAGCGAGGAAAAAGGGCAACAAAAAATATAAGGTCACCATGGAAGGGTATTACAAATGCATAACAACAGAAGAAGGAACAATATCACTTGTGCACTATAAACTGTTGTTTATCATCTGCACACCTTAGATAGAACCCAGGTACATACCTTTTTTGGTTAAGCCAGACAAGAAGACCTTACACGTAAGAGTATATAATCTGCCACCAACGACCCTGGCTAGACAAATGGCGAAACAAAAGCCATCCAAAACATGCAAAGCTGCCCCAAAGTGGAGGAAGCAATGACAAAATTTTAAAGATGACACATATGAAAATCAATGCAGATGTGTAGCAGTAAGAACCTCAATATTGTGGGGAAAATGTATGTAGGAAATATGGATGAGTAGAACAAGGTACACGCGAATAATATGTGCATGCCCGGGCTTTCATTCTGAACATAAGATGAACAAAATACAATAACGGGTTTAATTTTTTGGGCAAGACGGAGAAGAATATCTAACAGGTAAGAGTGAAGGTTGAACCACACGACAGCACAGAAAGATCTAACACACCACACCCGTCACCAACGATCGGGTCAAACACGGAGCAGGGGCGACGGTTGCCATAGACAACGATCGTAGCACCGGACAACACAAATGAACGACAGAGGGGATCCGTAGATATGAGGAAGATGGGGTTAAGAGCAGGTGGAGAAGGGGGGCGGAGGATCGTCGGGGTGCTTAAAAGGGGGAAAATGGAACTGGTCACTCACGAGAAAGGGGTCGGCTGCAATAATCTAGGCGAAGTTGATGGAAGGGACGCCACACTGCAAAGTTGCAAGATTACCTACCATATTTTTTGGCCCGAAGGACGACGACTGGAAGGCACCGCTGACCGGGTAGGAGGGATATCGGAGACGAATGACAACGAACATGAACCAGTGGCGGCACAGACCGAACTACTTCTCAGCCGTAGGAAGGATCTAGCATCACAAGTCTGTGTGCGGAGGGACGGAGTGATGGGGACATCACCTCTCATGCCCACGCTCACAGCTCGTCTCCTCACCCCGGTTGCATCCGGCATAGTCTAGTTATCTAATTTTGACTCCTACGTAATTTTTATTTGAGTCATTTGATGTAATTTTTATTTTACTTGAGTCATGTCCCTAGGTCTTGTGCTTATTTCCCTAAGTTTGAGAGTCATTATGTTGTTTAGTTAGTTATTGGGCCCAATTCATTGGGTTTGGCACAAGTGCACCCCCTACCCCCTCGGTTATTTGTCATTGAGTCTTTTGTCAGGGACTTATTGTAAAATGTGGGTTGCCTATATATAGGACCCCATTCCCCCCATTTCAACTTAATGAATCAATGAATGAAAAAACTTGCCATTTTGAGAGTTTACACTTCTTATCTAGTGGAGAGATTCCATTTTTTGGGTGAGAAACCCTAGGGGAGAGATTCCCCACCCTTCTCTCTCTTAATCTCTCTTTTTCACTCCACTTTCTGTCTCCTCAACACCCAAATTCGAATTTTCTTCTCTCTCCTCCCTTCCCAATCACCTCCACTCCCCACCTACCCCATTTAAGCCTCTTCCCATTCCCCACAACCCTCATCAATACTCCACCCCTTCCCAAGACCCCCTCCACCAATCCTCTCCTCACCATCCAACCCTCAACTACCCCTCCCACTTTCCCAAGCACCCTTCCCACTATCCCAAGCACCCCTTCCCTTCCCCAACACAACCCCCCCATTCCCAAGACAAAAAATTAACCCCACCCTTAAACCTATTTTCGAATATCCTTTCCCTCTCTCCATTCCAACCAAATTCGCAGCCCCCACTACCACCATCTATTGGACCCTCTTCCAGACCTTATTCTCCACCTCCCACACCTTAGAACACCCCCTCCAAGACCCCCTTACAACCAGGGGTCACTCCCACACTCATCTACCCCCTCCCCTTCTTCTTTCTTGGTCATTGGAAGCTACTTCGAAGTTGCAGTTTGCTGTCCAGAGGTTACAGATGAACCAGCAATCTGCAGCGGCCACCACGACTTCCTCCAGACGAGTTTGAAGACCCAAAGCCATTGTCGGAAGCGTCTACCAGTCGCCTTTGCAACAGAAGTGGTTTCATCTTCTTCCGATCTCCGAGCCGTCCAGGAAGTCCATTCTCCCACAACTGTGCAGTTCTACCTCGGCTGAGGACCTGAGCCAGATTAGAAGCTCTGCCACGACGAACCCCGAAGGAATCAGTCCACAAGTTCTTCTTCAAAGTTCTTCATCGCCCAGTCTACTTCCAGAATCAAGAAACAGAACTTCATTCGGCATTCGTGATCTAGAGTTCTCATTTTTCTCCCTCAGCTACTCAGATCTGCTACTCATAGTCTGCACCGACCAGTCGCCATTTTTTTTGCATCCCCTAGTCTTCTCTGACATCAGTTAGCTTCCCCGTTAGTTTTTCTGTGAAGAGGACTCGTCCTCGATTCCAACGACTCGGACGGCGCTTGATTCCGAGGTCGGGAGCTACCGGGGCATCCTCTACAACCTGCTGTTGGAAACCAGGAGCTAGCTCTACAGGGATCCTGATCCGGAGAGAAAGCTTCACCACGATAAATTCCGGAGGAATCAGGCCACAAGCGCTTCTGTAAAGTTCTTTCTCTCCCTGTCTACTTTCAGAACCAAGAAGCGGAACTCCGTTCGGCATCCTGCAGCAGAAGTTACCAATTGTCTTCCTCAGGCGTTCGACTCTGCTTCCCACTATCTGCATCGACCACTCCTCACTTTTCTGAGTCCTCTGATCTTCACCGGCATCTTTTGGCATCCTCGTTTGTTCTGCTGTAAAGAGGACTCACCCACGGTTGCAACGGTTCTAACGGCGACTGATTCAGAGTTCGGGAACGGTCGGGACAGCCGCATCTTCCTGTTGTTGATAGTCTGTTGCAGACAGTCCGAGATTCAGCAACCCTGTTCGTACTTCCGCCCAAGCCGCCAGCGACCCCTGAAGAAATTGGAAAAATTCAGAGGTACTCTTGTTCCAGAGATGAAGAGATCCCCACTGGTCTCACCATCAGAGAAATTCCAGAGAGAGTTCTGCGGCCTCCACACCCTCTGTCTGTCAGCTATTACAGAGGGAAGACTGATTCGGTGTCATCACTTCTTCATCACTCTTAGCACTAGTTTCCCCTCCCCGCTTGGCCAGCTGAAGGCCCCTCCCTGTGTGGAGGTAGTGTTTGGATGTAACTATCTTCTTCCCTTCCTCACGATCCCCGCCTTGCATGGGGTGTAGTGTTGTAATAGCTTAAACAGGTCAAGCTACCCCGGCGCGGCGTGTGGGGAACCCATGCTTCCCCGCTCGCCCTCGTCTCCGAGCGGGACCAGTTTCTTCAAACCGGTCGAGTAAGTGCTCCAAACTTTGCTCTAATTTGTGCTTGTTCTTTCAATATTAGTTCATAAACTCCGCTGGCCGTGAATGAGAGCCCGATCCTTAAGCTCCTTTGCTATAAGTGATCACCATGGGAAAAGAGTGGAACCCGTGGCCTCGGCACGACGTCGGCTCCCTTGAATTAGGCTGCCATTACCCTTGGGAATCAACTTAGGCCTTGCTGGCCCTCTACCAGCAAGGGCCCAGCCCACACAACCTTCACTTGGCATTGCCAAGTTACCCCGGGTCTTAGTGAGCACGGGTGAGCGGTCGCCGACATCGGTCCGTTTGATTGCGATTGTGCTTGTTTGTTTAAGTCCTAGGTTGTGTCACATCAAATTGGTATCAAAGTAAGTCATTGACTTGTCTCTATCAAGTCAAGTCCTAGGGCATGCTTGCATTGGTGTCATCATCAATCCGACCCTTGCATTGATCCCCCCGTTCATCATGACCACCTACTTAGCCTACTCACCACCCATAGAATTCATCCTAGATAGGGATATTACCTTTGACGGATCACATTCTAGTGACTATCTTAGGTGGGAGGCTATGATAGAAAAGTACTTCGAAAAGACTTGGGTATATGGACCGGCGAGAGTCCGAAAGGCCAAGGGACGACTTCGGGGTCAAGCCAAAAGTAAGTGGGAACACATAGAGGGCATAAGGAGAGTTAGAAGACAAGAACTTATTCACTCATGGGAAGAGATGAAGGTAGAACTTAGAAAGATCTACATCCCCAAACATTCCCACCCCTCCTACTTAAGCACCCCTAAGCCGAGGAGCACTACCACTCCTCCATCCCCACCCGGCCAACTTGAGACCGACCTTTGGTCTCCACCCCCACCACCCCCAACAATTCATCTCTCAACCATCATAACAACACTTCGCGACCAAGTCCTCTCCATTAAGACCCAAATAAACCAAACAACCACCTCTCCACCAAATCCCATGAGGATCCCCACACTCCAACCAAAACCTCCTTCCGCAAACCTATCTATCCAAACTCAATTGGCCCCCACTACCACCCCTCCACAACCAGCCGATCCCAAGGGGAAGAGACCCCTAACCGACCCGGTTTCCCCAAAAAGGACCACCACTCACCCTATTCTCACCATTCAAACCCAAGTAGACCCCGTGTCCATCCCTCCACCTAGAACCATGATGGCCACCACCACCCAACCCAAATCCTGTCACCCAACCCACCTTCCACTTCCAAACCCAATCCTACCCCAACCTAGACCTCCACTACTTCCACTCCCAAACCACATCCTACCAATCCCAATCCAAGTTTCTCTTTACCCTCTACCCTGGGAACACCACACACAAACCCTCATCACCCCAAAAGACTCTCTCACCTCCTTGGTAGCAGAACTCATACCCAATCCAATAGTTGTGAGCACTCCAAACCCACCCCCCACTTTGGAGGAAACCCAAGTCCAAGCTGAAGAAGGAACCTCACATGATGGTCTTTACCTTACACCACCCTCTCTAGTTGGGGCGGAGCTCATTTTAGGAGAACCCATTGTTAGTTGGCTAAAGGAGAGCCCAATTCGAGAGACCCCGGCCCATGTTTTCCCTCCCATAGAACGAGACCTTCCCATAGTGCCCTTCTTCTCCTATCACACCACAATCCAAGCATCCTATCAAGTGGAGACCTTAGAGGACCTTCTCAAGGGCATAGCATGGCAATTAGAGATGACTAGCATGATGACCCCTATGGTCGAACAACCTAGGAGCCTTAGCCTCCTACACCTATGCATAGGGTCTATCACCTCGGTTTGCACCATTGGTTGCTACACTAGCGACCTCCCTCTATTCCTCCCTACACCCGATGAGCCCAACCTTCTCCTCGATTTAGAGCTTCTTATCTCGGGTAGAAAGCTAAGCCCTCCACTCATGGCCGACCCACTTGTCAAGAACATTGGCCCAACTATCATGGAGAAGGATGACTTAGCACCTTTTAAGGATATTGAGGACATGGAGTTCCTCCCCCTAGGTGACCCATTTTATGATCCATATGATCCATTCCAATGGGAGTCAAGGGACTCATATGACCCAACCATCTTACCAACCACCCACCCTTTCGTACCCTCACCCACCATATTGGGCCAAACCCACCTCATCCATGACCCGGGTTACACCTTGGGAGCCATGACCTTAGGCCACATATCCCTAAGTAATAAGGTTGTGCCCCACCCCATGACGACCACCTTCTTAGATCCATTCGATCCTTTCCAATGGGAGTTCAAAGGTTGTCCCACACCTATACACATGGAAGTCACCTTTGGGAAGAGTATGCATGTGTCTAGGCTTACCACACCCCTTGGCATGAACACTATGTTGGGTCCATTCATTCATATCACCCACATGTCAAGTAGAAAGTATGAGTGGTCCATATTCGGATGTCATGGTCCACCTTCATTCATCATGGGTCTTAAGCATGTCAGAGGCATCTACAGATGTCTGGGTCCCCCGATATTTATCATCAATTTGCATGATAGGGCCACCTACGGGTGCCCCGGCCCACCTAGGCTGACCAAAGACTACACTGCATCATTACATGATAGGTCTACTTTTGGTTGCCCAGGTCCACCCATCACTCCTAGAATGTCTGCATTCATAACATTGCATGAAGAGATCCGCAAGCACATTAGCAAGAAGAATGTGACTGATAATAGGGTGGCCGACTCTCATCGGCGTCACCAAGAATTCCACATGGGTGACTTTGTGATGGTGAGGAAGGAGAGGCTCTCCCCGGGAGTCATCTCCAATTTGAGGCTATGTGGGGCTGGTCCCTTCCAGGTCCTGAGGCGCATTGGCGCTAATGTCTATGAGTTAGATCTCCCCGAGGAGTATGGAGTGAGTCCCACATTCAATGTAGCCGACCTAGTGCCTTATAAGGGACCCACGGTGGTACCTAGTAAGGATATTGAGCCTATTCCCTCCGTTGAGAGAGCACCCACCCGTGAGGAGAGACCACCAGCCAAGAGAGCCCAGCGTGAGCGCATTGAACGAATATTGGATGAACAAGTCACTACCACCCGGAGCAAGGTATACGAGCGCTATCTCGGCAGGTGGATGGATCGGTCTCATTCGGAAGACCTAAGGGCTGTACCACTTCTACACCCTCCGAGGAGGGAAGGACACTTACTCGACGGAGTCGAGTTCTCAGCACCCCGGGAGTATGATGGGGGCATCACCTCCCATGCCCACGTTCACAGCTCATCTCCTCGCCCCGGTTGTATCTGGCATGGTCTAGTTATCTAATTTTGAGTCCTACGTAATTTTTATTTGAGTCATTTGATGTAATTTTCATTTTACTTGAGTCATGTCCCTAGGTCTTGTGCTTATTTCCCTAAGTTTGAGAGTCATTATGTTGTTTAGTAGTTATTGGGCCCAATTCATTGGGTTTGGCCCAAGTGCACCCCCTACCCCCTCGGTTATTTGTCATTGAGTCTTTTGTCAGGGACTTATTGTAAAATGTGGGTTGCCTATATATAGGACCCCATTCCCCCCATTTCAACTTAATGAATCAATGAATGAAAAAACTTGTCATTTTGAGAGTTTACACTTCTTATCTAGTGGAGAGATTCCATTTTTTGGGTGAGAAACCCTAGGGGAGAGATTCCCCACCCTTCTCTCTCTTAATCTCTCTTTTTCACTCCACTTTCTCTCTCCTCAACACCCAAATTCAAATTTTCTTCTCTCTCCTCCCTTCCCAACCACCTCCACTCCCCACCTATCCCATTTAAGCCTCTTCCCATTCCCCACAACCCTCATCAATACTCCACCCCTTCCCAAGACCCCCTCCACCAATCCTCTCCTCACCATCCAACCCCCAACTACCCCTCCCACTTTCCCAAGCACCCTTCCCACTACCCCAAGCACCCCTTCCCTTCCCCGACACAACCCCCCCATTCCCAAGACAAAAAATTAACCCCACCCTTAAACCTATTTTCAAATATCCTTTCCCTCTCTCCATTCCAACCAAATTCGCAGCCCCCACTACCACCACCTATTGGACCCTCTTCCAGACCTTATTCTCTACCTCCCACACCTTAGAACACCCCCTGCAAGACCCCCTTACAACCAGGGGTCACTCCCACACTTAGGGCTGTCAATGGGCCGGGCCCGGGCCGGGCTTAGGTCGGCCCGGCCCGGGCCCGACTTATCAAGAGTAAGGCCCGAGCCCGGCCCGAGCCCGACCTATGTCGGGCCCGACATTGTGTAAAAAATTCAAAGCCCGACTAAGGCCTGGCCCGGCCCGACTACTTAAATAAAATAATAAAAATAATAAAAATCAATAGATTTATTACTATAAAACTTATAACCTCACTAAATAAATTAAAATCTTGATATTAATTACATAATTTGTGTGAAAAGAGAATTTTAAAATTTCTAATTAAGTAAAATAACATAAGTTTGACTAAATAATTTTTAAAATTTGAAGTGAGAATAAAAAAAGGGATCGGGCCGGGCCGGCCCGCGGGCCGAACTCAAAGCCTGAGCCCGGCCCGCGAGTCTAGTCGGGCCGGGCTTTTAGGCCCGACTAAAAACCCGCGGGCCTAAAAAGACCTTGCGGCCCGGTCCGAAATTGGGCAAAGCCCGCGGGCCTGTCGGGCCGGCCAGGCCCATTGACAGCCCTACCCACACTCATCTACCCCCTTCCCCTTCTTCTTTCTTGGTCATTGGAAGCTACTTCGAAGTTGCAGTTTGCTGTCCAGAGGTTACAGATGAACCAGCAATCTGCATAGGCCACCACGACTTTCTCCGGATGAGTTTGAAGACCCAAGAGCCATTGTCGGAAGTGTCTACGAGTCTCCTTTGCAACAGAAGTGGTTTCATCTTCTTACGATCTCCGAGCCGTCCAGGAGGTCCATTCTCCCACAACTGTGCAGTTCTGCCTCGGCTGAGGACCTGAGCCAGATTAGAAGCTCTGCCACGATGAACCCCAAAGGAATCAGTCCACAAGTTCTTCTTCAAAGTTCTTCATCGCCCAGTCTACTTCCAGAATCAAGAAACAGAACTTCATTCGGCATTCGTGATCCAGAGTTCTCATTTTTCTCCCTCAGCTACTCAGATCTGCTACTCATAGTCTGTACCGACCAGTCGCCATTGTTCTGCATCTCCTAGTCTTCTCCGACATCAGTTAGCTTCCTCGTCAGTTTTGCTGCGAAGAGAACTCGTCCACAATTCCAACGACTCTGACGACGCTTGATTCCGAGGTCGGGAGCTGCCGGGGCATCCTCTGCAACCTACTGTTAGAAACTAGGAGTTAGCTCTATAGGGATCCTGATCCGGAGAGAAAGCTTCACCACGACAAACCCCGGAGGAATCAGGCCACGAGCTCTTCTGAAAAGTTCTTCCTCTCCCTGTCTACTTTCAGAACCAAGAAGCAGAACTCCGTTCGGCATCTTTCAGAAGAAGTTACCAATTTTCTTCCTCAGGCATTCGACTCTACTTCCCACTATTTGCATCGACCACTCCCCACTTTTCTGAGTCCTCTGATCTTCACCGGCATCTTTTGGCATCTTCGTTTATTCTGCTGTAAGGAGGACTTACCCACGGTTCCAACGGTTCCAACGGCGACTGATTCGGAGTTCGGGAACGGTCGGGGCAGCCGCGTCTTCCTGCTGTTGATAGTCTATTGCAGACAGTCCAAGATTCAGCAACCCTGTTCGTACTTCTGCCCAGGCCGCCAGCGACCCCTGAAGAAATTGGAAAAATTCAGAGGCACTCCTGTTCCAGAGAAGAAGAGATCCCCACTAGTCTCACCCTCAGAGAAATTCCAGAGAGAGTTCTGCGGCCTCCACACCCTCTATCTATCAGCTATTACAGAGGGAAGACTGATTCGGTGTCATCACTTCTTCATCACTCTTAGCACTAGTTTCCCCTCCCCGCTTGGCCGACTGAAGGCCCCTCCCTGTGTGGAGGTAGTGTTTGGATGTAACTATCATCTTCCCTTCCCCACGATCTCCCCCTTGCATGGGGTGTAGTATTGTAATAGCTTAAACAGGTCAAGCTACCCCGGCGTGGCGTGTGGGGAACCCACGCTCCCCGCTCGCCCTCGTCTCCGAGTGGGACCGGTTTCTTCAAACCGGTCGAGTAAGTGCTCCAAACTTTGCTCTAATTTATGCTTGTTCTTTCAATATTAGTTCATAAACTCCGCTGGCCATGAATGAGAGCCCGATCCTTAAGCTCCTTTGCTATAAGTGATCACCGTGGGAAAAGAGTGGAACCCGTGCCCTCGGCACGACGCCGGCTCCCTTGAATTGGGCTGCCATTACCCTTGGGAATCAACTTAGGCCTTGCTGGCCCTCTACCAGCAAGGGCCCAGCCCACACAACCTCCACTTGGCATTGCCAAGTTACCCCGGGTCTTAGTGAGCATCGGGTGAGCGATCACCGACATCGGTCCGTTTGATTGCGATTGTGCTTGTTTGTTTAAGTCCTAGGTTGTGTCACATCACGGAGACATCGACGCCGGATCGGGGGAGATCCATGGATGTCGAAGCAGATATTAGGGTTCGAAGCAGAGAAGACGAGCGTCGCGGGCGGGAGGGACTCGAGGTGGTTCTCGAGTTCCCAGACGCGAGGGCAGAAGAGAGACAGCGCAATCGGGACAAGTGAAACCCACCTCGCCCCCTGGGTTTCGGAACCCATGGATATCCCGTGGTTACCCCACTACTGAACCAGACTAACGGTAGCCCGCATCCAAAGCGTCAAGTGCACCTAACCCGCGGTTACCCCCGGGTTAACAAGGGTTTAAACCTTTTCCAAAGCGGGGCTTTGAGATTCTGGAGAGAATTGGAGAAGTTGCTTATAGATTAGCTTTACCACCTCAGTTATCTGGAGTACACAATGTTTTCCATGTATCGATGTTACAGAAATATGTTTATGACCCCACTCACATTATTCAACATGTGGATTTGGAAATTAAGGAAGATTTGACGTATGAAGAAAAGCCAATCATGATTTTGGATCGGAAGGAACAACAAGTCAGGAATCGATCCATCCCTATGGTTAAGGTTCAGTGGAGCCGACGAGGAATCGAAGAAGCTACTTGGGAGTCCGAAGATGCTATCCGAAGGCAATACCCCGATTTATTCTGAGGTCAGTATCGTACCTTTCTCATTTCGATAAGTGCAGTGAATTTGGAGGACCAAATTCCTTAAAGTGGGGGAGGGTGTAACATCTCGGTGAAATATTAGAGGAAATAAAGAGAAAATTTAAGGAATTTTATGGAAAATATGATAGGTAAAGTTGCAACCAATTTATAAAAATCTAAAAAAATTATAATCAAGTAGAGGACTAAAAATTTAGATAATTTGTCTTCTCTGGCAAACCTAAAATAAAATCGTAAGCCAGTCGAATTAAGGGAATTAGGGCTAATCCACATTTTACCCTATCAGACCTTAGATCACTCAATTCGGACCCAATTCTCGATCAATTGAGCCCAGATCAGACTCTTTTGGACGGCCTTGATCTGTAGATCGTTTCCCCTCTCTTTGCCCATCGAAACCCTAACCCTAGTAGATGAGTTTCGGAGCTAAAGGCGGCAGACTTGGTCAATCCGTGTTTTGCGCGCACGACGAGTTGTGGGACTCTATCCGGCCGATTGGGACGTTCATAGAGCGTGTGCCTCTTTATATTCAGACCTTAGCCTGACCTAGAAACTCTTGGATGCTGCGGCGACCGGCGAGGAGCACGTTCGTGGGAGAATTTTGGGGGTATTCTTGGGTTGTTCTTCGCGCGTCCGGCGGTGGCATCGTCCTCTTTCTTCTTCTCTTAAGGTAGGTTTTAGTAGACCAAACCCTAAGTAGTTTATACCATTGGATTTGTCTATAAGTCCTCTTTCGATACATAGTAAAAGCCCTAAATTTCATCTTGTGTAGAGGCTGTATTCCAAATTTTAGCAGAAGCATGTCAATCTAGGGTTTCATTCTCGATAGCTTCCATTTGTTGATTGATTTTAGATTGCATAGCAAGCTAAAAACAAATTTATCATGCCTATTCATGCAGATTTTTATGCTCTTTCTATTGCTTCCATTTTGCCTAATTATTATCCAGTGTATCGTTCGAATTTGGCGTGACATTGGGATCTGTCCAAGATCACCAGAGACCGAGTTGTGAACTCGTTTCACGGTTTAACAGAAACCGCCTCGTGATATAGCGATCGAACGATAGACCGTCTAGATTTCCTAGCGATAGTTCGACAGACCGTCTTTCCCTCTTCATCAGTTCTGTTGATGGCTTCCCTAAGCGGTCATTCGATTGACTGCCGTTCTCTGTTAGCGGTTCCCTTTAGACCGTCTCGTGCCTGTTTTGCTCGGTTTTGTATGCTTGATTATACTAGTTATTTCAATTAGATTGCATGTGTAGGTTAGAAACCCACACAAGAATATGGTAAATTATAGAACTTATAAAATGATCTAACCCTGGTCATGTGTATATCTCTTTCTTTATATCCTATTGCTTTCCCCACATGATCTTGGTTATATAAAAATTCAAATATGTCACAATGCTTATGTGCTATGATTATGGTGAAAATTGTCTAGGTTGTTTGACAGTCATTCCACTCCAGTGGTGTTGACTGACCGCCATACATTCATTTTCCGATGTTTTATTAGCCTCAATTCTTGTAATGGTTGGGACTCTCTGCCGTATATTCCTTCTGCCGGACTAGGACCTCCATTATGAGACCTTCGTAAGCCCCCGCGAGCTTGACATTCCCACTAGGATGCCGGGCGGGTTGTACCCCCAAAACATGAACCTTTGGATTTGATTGAATCGCGTGATTTTGCCAAGCTCGAAATCAGGGCTGTCCTATTAATAGAAGTCCTTCTGGGACCGCTACTGTCAGTGAACGGTCCAGGGTTGACCGCTTGTGACTGAGCAGTCCTTGGGGTGACCGCGTTCATATAGCATGTGCGTCAACCTTGCATGTTCGTCGACCTTGGTTGTAAACGACTCTCTCTTGACTGTTCTATGATGGGGCGGCCCAATTAGGACCGTTTACTCTTGCTTATGGCCCAGGAACCTTCTCGTTCTGAGCGGCCTCTCTATTGACCACTTTCACGATGGAATGGCCCATCTGGGACCGTTTACATTCTTAACTCGGGGTCTGGTTCCCCAAGCCTAGTAGTGCTTGTAGTGGTCCATGTCAGACCGTTTATTTTATTGTAGCGGCCCGTGTTAGACCATTTTTCTCGCTTATGACTGCAACTCAGCCTAAAGCTTGTTTCCCGTGTTTCTTGTATGTTTTGGTAAGCTGAGCCAAGATGGGCTTAAGATTGCGGGTCTTGTTCTTTCCAACCATGAATTATATGGTTCCTACTCAATTATTGGAATCTCTCTTTAATCTTAGAAATTATGTTACATGGCTTGACCTTGGAATTCTTGGCCGACTCCAATGAATGTCCAGATATTATTTTGGATCTTGGATCCACCAAATCAATGCCAACACATCATAAGGGCTCAGTCTGGTCTTGGGAGGAGCGCCCAAAAAGTACTAGTGCCCCGGGGAGTTGTAATGACATGGTGAGGTATTGCACTGAGTGCATAACTAGCATGTGTCTATGATATTCATCCCTTTTATTAGATTCCTACATGGAATTTATCTTGATATGATATGCTTCTTACATACTTGACCGGCCAAATTCCTAAAAATTGATATATCTATCTTCAATCCATGCTATTAGTTTCGTTCCATCAATTCTTATGTTAAGTTGTCTTCTTATCGTTCTTAGTTCGCATGCATGACAATTAATTAATTGGCTAATTACTTAAATCTTGCCTGCTATTATCTACTGAGCGTTCGCTCACCCAATTTTCCCCTTTTTTCCAGGTAAATCCAGTGATGACTCGCAAACAGACGGGGATGGGCAGGAGTGAAGTCTTTGGAGCGAGCCAGCTAGAAAACCTCCTGGAGTGTCCTTAGATAGCTTGAGTCTAATGCGTCGTCACGTTAAAGTTGTTTTTAGAGATTGTAATTTAGTTGTTCAGTTACTATTTGAGTTGTAATGTTAAGGAGTCAGTGTATGGTGGGAACTTCTTTGTTTTCTGTAGTGGTTAGTGGTGATTGGAACTTATTTATGTTTCATTAGTTGGAATGTATGATTGTATTTGGGAATATCTTTTTTTTCTTCTCTCTGCCATGGTGTTGTGTTGGAATTATCTAATTGCTAGCCCAAGGCAGAGCATGTCTAGAAATCAACATATTTTAACTGCCGCCTTTCGATTTTCCGTGTCGGGACGTGACATGCTCCCTACTTTGTTTTGACGCTTACACTCAACTCTTGGTGATGATTGGACCATCCACGAGATATTCCTTCCTTCAGACAAGTACTTTCTTCATTGAGACCTCCGTAAGACACAGCTAGCCTTGGATTCCCTCAAGAGAGCCAAGCGGGTTATACCCTAAAAACCCTAGAACCATTGATTGTCACGTCACTCTGAAGAAACGTGATGCCCTAGCCCTCATAGAGGGCTATTTTTGGCTTCTGTGAGAAGTCTGCCTCTATCTGGAATTAGCGACCAGACAGTGGACGATAATTGAATTAGCAACCGTTTGAGTGGTCACTATTTCTTCGTGCCTATACTGTTCCCAGAATTAGCGGTCACCCGAGTGGGCGCCAATTGTGGAATTGGTGGCGGTCTGAGTGGACGACAATTACCCAGTTTTAAGATGTGTCATGGTTTTCATGTGGTTTATCGATATATCGTCCTTACTCAAGTTCTGTCCTTGGATCTCTGTTCCGTAAATCCACCTTATGTTCTTATAATGGCTTATTCTTTTGGAATTCTATTGGCTATAAACTATAGTGGATGTATAAAATATTTACATGACTCAATGCCTGGTGTTAATGGGGTCCGGTGTGGTCCTGGGAGGAGCACCCGAAAGTACTTGTGCCCATAGGAGCTATTAATGACCACGGTGTGGAATTGCACCGGCGTGCATGCCTTTCTAGATATTTCTATGGCATTCTACTCTCTTCCTCTCTCTCGTGACGTGAAAATATGTGATATTACTTGACGTACTTGACTCGACGTGGTACTTTCTAGAACTTAAATAGCAAATATCTGTTGAGTAGTGGATAGCGGATCTAGAGGGGAGGGGTGAATAGATCTGCCCCTCTTTTCGTAATGCAACCCTCTTTAAAGTTAGATGATGATAATAGCAGTGGAATATAAATAGCTTAACGAAGGACACAACGATTTGCTTAGCAAGATGATTACGTAATATAGAGATTGAACCTAAGCATACATTTAACACAAAGCAATCACACAAGCAAACCACCACACATGAGATTTTAAGGTAGTTCGGACTGAATCCCCAGTCCTACGTCCACCCCTCACCAAATCCGGTGAGGCTCCACTAGTGCCACGCACTGAACCGCAAATCGGAAAGACCTCCGATTGCCTTCCTACTAACCACCGGTAGGGACATCAACACCGCAGATCGGACAACCTCCGATTGCCTTCCTACTAACCACCGGTAGGGACGATCTTCAGTTTCAAATGTTTGAATGAAATGGAAAAGGAACAAGATATGAAAGCACTCAAACAAGATATAGAATATGCTCAAAGAGAAAAGATCTTGTCGAAGATTGCTAGAGCTTGAATCTGATACTTCAATGGTATCTTCTTCCTTGTGAAAAGATCTTGCTTGGATCACTTTGAGTTGATGAAGAAGATGAAGGATGAAGATTTGATCTCTCTTGAGAATGGGCTTCTTTAGATCACCTTGAGATGATGAACAGGATGATGGTTACAGCTTTATCTTCACTTGGCTTGGGGTTGATCTCCTCTTGAAGTAGCTTGAATCACTTGAGGATTTGATGAAGAACTTCTTCCCAGAGTACTGTTCACAGCTACAGTACTCGAACTCCTCTCCCTTGAACACACCCTTGCAGCCTCCTTTGATCTCCCAAATGATCAACTAGGGTTTCTAACCCTCTTGCATGTGTTTTATAACCTTTGAATGATCCTTGGACATCCTTCAGACCAGATTCACAATCCATGGGGGATTGGGTGACTTTGGGGTTAAACAAATACAAGGAAGGGGGCTCTTCTCGACGTGGAAAATAAAGTCAACATTGAAGGCTCGGGGCTGGCGGTCGACCTGCAGAAGCTGGTGGTCGACCGCTACTGAGAAACGCTGTAGACGGATGGTCCCTAGAATTTTCGGTCGACCACTGCTGGGTTGGCGGTTGACCGCCACTGAGACTCGTGCAGACTGGGAGCTGTTGGCTGGGGCGGTCGACCGCCCCAGTGCTGGCGGTCGACCGCCAGCTGGGCAGACCCGGGTTTTCCCGGGTCGGTCCGTTAACCTCTTTAGCTCCGTCGCTTGATTCCTTTAGCAGCCCATTCTCATCTATGGCATCAAGCTTGATAGTCTTGAAGATTTCTATTGATTATATTGCTCCTATAATCAAAATTTTGTTCCGGGGGCTCCGCCCTAGGAAACCCCTGTAAGGGGCGCTGCCCCCTTGACCCCCGCGACCTGACCGCACAGGTCGATCCGCGTGCTAGGGCGTAATCATTGAGCTTTCACTTTTGCCATCTCCACTCTATTCCTTGGCATATCTGTCATGAAAGAACATCAAGTAGTTTAGTCATATAAGAGTGGTAAAACATCAATGACTTATAGTGTTTAGCCATTATCAAAACAAAGAATATCAAATAACTCAAATGACCACAGGATGATGTCGAATGACCCAAGTGACCACAAGATGACTCAATTGACCACAGGGGCACAACAATATCTCATGATGTTATACAATAATTACATGCTTGATAATACCTTGAGGCTTTGCGTATTCCTTCTTGCTAGTATTTTCATGTCTTGCGCAATTGATACATTTCCGTTTCATCTTGTGATCATTCATGCATAGTGGCCTTGCATTTTCATGTAACATGTAATTTACTTAAAGCAAGCTTGGTCTTGAGATGTAATTCCTACTGAGTTTTTTGCTCATCCAGTTTTATCCCAATATTTTTCAGGTAATTAGGTGGCTTGCGGGACCGTGACTCAAATAGAAAGGGAAAGTGTCCAAGATAGCTCTGGAAACTAGATGACCCGAGTCTTTTACTTTTCTTGTGTCTAGATTAGCATGATATCTTTTATCTAGTATTAAATGTCTAAGTCCTGTTAGTGCGTATTTTCCTTTTTCTTTCTATAAGTTGTAATTGAGTCAATAAGTTGTAACAACAAGTTTATATCAATAAAATTTACTTTTGTCAATTATTGTCTTTTGCATCTTAAGTTTTGCTCTGATTGACACGACTGCATCACTGCCACGTTCCGAGCATGTTTCCGCTGCTATCGGTTCGGGACGTGACACAATGAGTGAGATATGTTGGCTAGCACTGCAGGAGCCAAAGCCAACCATTGTCCCTTAGCTAATAGGCATGCCGGATATAACACCTCAGCCCATAAGGTCTCTTCCTCTCCATATGGGCACATGAAGGTAGAAAGCCAGTAGGCTAGATATGCGGTACGTGATGTTCGGGAGGTCGTGACAGTTCTAACCTTCTTTCGGTGCATACAAATGGCGATGATGACACCCCAGGTTGATCTCCAACTACTCATAATGGTTCGGTGGGGCACCATCCTTGGCAAATCCCTCATAAAAGAATAAAGGACCGTTATAAAAGTGACAAATCCAAGCATTTAGCGTCACGCGGTCTGCCCGGGTGGATCTATCCTTACCAGCTCGCGCCAAATCTCTCCAAACTTTTATTAGATATCTGTAACTGAAGCCAATCTCATACCGGCCCACCCCGACAGTCCCGCTTCGGTGCAATTCGTCAAGCACTACCTCTTCATACATGTGACCAGCAATGGGAAGTCCCAAAATTCGATGGAAAGACCATAAATCTAATGCAGTCTCTCCCTCCACAGTAACAAAAGTGTTCCACCGACGGTTGAAGAGCTCTATCACCACCTGCAGTAGCCTTGTGTTTAGGGGGTACTGATATAGGGCAGTTGTCACAGCATGCCTAATCCCTACCACCTCCAACGGCACCCGGTAGTAGTGGAGAACCCCCATTAGCCATTCTATGGCCCCGTGATGATAACGATGTGAAGGAACCATGGCCCATTTGTTGTACCAACATGCCACATTCAGCCAGAGAATCCCGTCCAGCATACATAATAGGTCGTAACAATCCTTTATATACTCCCGATCAGAAGATAGATATGTGCTCATGAGAAGCCCGATGGTGACCGTGTAAGTCCCAACTCGCTAGAAATAGTGATAAAACTCGGACACGAAAATCCTCGTGTTGTGTAAAGAATCCCAAAGACTCCAAGTCTGAAAATTCCATGGGCCGCTTGAACCCCACCGGGAAGCTAGGATAGGAGGAACTACAAGTTCCAAGTAAGTTATCCCGGTCACGTAAGATGGCAACTTCCACTCGGCAGCGCTTGCCTGGCACAAGGGGATCATCATCTTCCATCCCCACCGGCACAAAATTCTGTAAGAAGGCACAAAGGTGCCAATCTAGGGGAAAATGACGAGCATAGGAGCTAAGGCGATCATAGTCCCAGAGCTATCCCACACGCCTGAGCCGATTAAGTTCTACTGTCCCCTCGCCGGCCTCGGCAATGACTCCTTCGGCAACCCAGTGGTATCCCCGATCTATAGTCCTGAAGACCTCTAATGTGATTGTTGCAGGGGAAAAGGGAGGCATGAACCATCCCGTGCGATGTATGATAGGAGCTCTCTGGATCTCTTGTTGTGATGTCCCCGGTACTCGACAGTCAATTTAAGAGCGAGACATGGTGTCAGAGGGCTGTTACAATGACAAAGAAAAAGGTTTGTGGGATAAGCGAAAGGACACGGGCCATCCACTGTCATTATTTCTGACCGATGTCTCATGGGGGGCATTTGTTGATGATACAAGATTTATGGGTATTTTTTAAATACTTACATAGAAATTGGTGAAAAAATGGTCAATATATCATCCAACCAGTCAATTTCAGATCGAAAAAATAGAAAATCAGAAGAGTCAACTCGAAATAGTCAAGTGTGAACAGTAGGAAGAGAAGAGAGGGGAGAGGGGCCCTCGCCACCCCTAGGTGGTCTAGGTGGGGTCGGCTAGCGCCCCCACTTGGATGAAGAAGCCAAAAGGAGCGCCCCCCACCTTGAGGAAAAACCCAACCACCTTGAGAAATAAACCCAATTGAACGTCCCCCACCTTGAGAAAAAACCAAAAATAGTGCCTCCCACCCTGAAGTGAAAATCAAATCTAGGGCCCCCCATCTCGAGCCAAAACCAAATTAAGTGCCCCCCTACCTTGAGCCAAAACCAAATTGAGCGCCCCCCTTACCCTAAGCTAAAACCAAATCCAGCGCCCCTGACACCCAGAGTAATACCCCATCCTAGCGCCACTCCCCCACTCCGACCGTTTGCAAATTCGAGCACCACCGCTCCACCACGGCAGTTGGGCCAACTAGGGGCGCCCAACGCCTCTACCCCGACGAACTAAGGTGATGGTGAATACGAAGGAGACCAAATGGCGTCGCTCAGTGCCCCTAGGTGGTCCTCATGGGCCCTTCTACTACACCCAGCCTCTCTTACCCATCGCCTATAAATATAGGGGGTGGGAGCACGAGCAAACACAGACAACATGAACACTCAGACAGACGGACGCACTGACCAGCGAAGGAGCACCTGAGGAGTTTTGATCTGAGGAGTTCTGATTTCTCAACATCTCATTGGGTACTGTTGTTGCTTCATTACTGTTGGTGCCGGATATTATATTTATTTTGAAGATCACATTCTTATATTGTAATAAAAGGGATTTTACCCCGGAGCGTTACTAGCCAGTTGCCCCCAGTGATATATCTTTTCTTTTTTTAGAAAAGAATTCCAGTCAGTCTCTCTGGCCGTCTCATTTTCATAAAGATGGGGCCTCAGTCAACCAGTCAACCTTAATCTCTCTGCCCAATTTAAATGTGACTTTGGTCAATTTTCATTGGGTCCAACCCAATTTATACGATTACTCAGTCCAGTCTAGCTTACACAGTGGCTCAGTCCAGTCTAGTTTACACGATTGCTCAGTCCAACCTAGTTTACACGATTGCTTAGCCTAGTATAACTTACACAATTGTTCAATCTAGTCTAGCATACAAACTGTTCAATCCAGTTTACATAATTGTTCATATCCAACGGGGTTTATTGAGTCACCTAGCTGTTCCAGGCTATCCAGCTGCTCCAATTTACCCAACCCCATATAACCGCTCCAATTTACCCAATTTCTCCTCCAATTTACACAACTGTCCCAGTTTATATAGTTATTTTCGTCCTTGGCCTATACAGCCAATTAGCTGTCTCAGTTTATACACCTATCCGGCTGCCCCAGTTTGCCCAATCCCAGTTTACACAACTATCCCAATTTATACAGTTGTTTTAGTATATTAACTACCCCAGTTTGCCCAGTTACACCTATTTCCTACTTTTTTTTAAGGCAATCAAACCCCTAGAGCAAGATCTAGGAGAGCGCACATCCCTTCAAAGAAGGCATGTGTTGGCCGCTCCACCAAATCTCAACTCCAAGGAAGAAATTATATTCCAAGTAAGAAAACAAAAGGATTAAGTACAAGACAAGGCCCATGGATCACAGCCGCACAGAAGGGCAACCCGTCTTATCAAGGCAAAGCGGCCCTTTAACAATTGGGGGGAGCTACATCCAATCTCTCCAAATGGTCAAAAAAGGAAGAGTACAACCAAAATTAGCTAAACCGTCAGCCGCCTAATTGGCCTCCTTGTAAACATGAGTGAACTGAATAGTCACGGAGGAAGTAATATGTCCAATGTTGTGTAGGGTGTATAAAAGCTTCCAAGGAGGTTGAAATCCACCATTGAGACATCTGACTAGAACTGTTGAGTCCGATTCAATCAAGAGAGAAGTATACCCGTGGTCCAAGCAAAGACGTAGTCCATCACGCATAGCCTGACCCTCAGCTTCAGTACTAGATGATGTGTAGTAAGGAGTGGCAAGGCAAAAGGAGATTGCCAAGATAATCACGTAATACTCCTCCCCCACCAGCAAGCCCGTAGTTATCCTTGTATGATCCATCCACAATAAGTTTGAGAATTCCATGAGGGGGCAGAATCCAGCGAAGGATAAGGGAATGCTTCGCCTAACAAGAGGGAGTGGAGATAGACCAACTCTGAAGCTGAGCCAAATGTCTGTAGGACGGCGAACTCCCCCTCAGGGGGAAGGAAGGCACCGACAGTCTTGATTGGCCGAGCACACGCTGAATAATTGCAGTAGCATTCATACATCGCCCATCAAAAACATGATGGTTCCTGCTCGTCCATATTTACCATGGAGTACACAAAAATATGAAGCGAGAGATGATACCATAGGCCGAGGAGAGAGGCAGCGAACCCAAAAAATCAGCAAGTACTGCGGCACAGGAGGAACCAGCCAAAAGCCAAAAAGCCCCAAAAATGCGACTAAACAAGCCGAGCAATATCACCACCAAAAAATAGATGAAAGCTAGACTCCTCGGATGGGTGCTGGCAGCAAGAACAACGGAAGCAGAGGGACACTCCACACCGGTAGATTTGATCATTAGCAGGAAGATAGTTGTGGGCAGCACACCACGCAATAATGTACCATTTGATAGGAGCATTTTTATCCCATAACCAGCGCCAAAAATCAAATGATGACCGACCCTGCAATAAACCACGCGCAGACTTGGAGGAGAAATTTCCAGCTGTAGTCGGTGTCTAAATCCATTTATCACCACTATAAGAAACTGAGAGAGTGCAGGAAAGCATAGACTGGGGCACAAACAGCCTAGCTAAAGCAAGATGAGGAGAGCTAGCATCATTGATCACGTCTGACACAGGAATGGCACGATCCTGGAGAGACATCCGGGTCGAAATAGGCAAGAAACTTTTCAGTGAAGCCGACCCAATCCAGACATCATGCCAGAAGAAAACAGAGGATAAAGTAGCATTTATCACCACCCTGTGGTTAGTAGCAACAATAGCAGCCACCTCTCTCCAAGAGGAGCAATCGGGGGCATTGAATAGAGGAAAAGTGGCTTCAGAAAAATGTGTCTTGTGTAGGTGTTTAGCTTTGAAGAAAGACGCCCACGGGTGTAGATGTGTTTTTACTTACTGTTCATTACTCTACCCGAACTCCAAAGATATCTTCCATCCCTTCTACTAAATCGATGTGAGAGTTAAATGGAAAATAGAAGGGGGACAGAAGGGCTATGTGATCGCCACCAAGGTGCCAAACGTGATGGACACGCCGTACCTTGGAAAGAGGGGAGGTACTTGCCTTTAACAAGCATTGCAGGGGATGAGCGGCCCTTGAAGAACCACCTTAAGAGTAGTGCGGCCGTTCGACAGACCGCTCGTCAGTGCTAGGTGGAATGCATGATGAAGAACGAGGGATGATGAACGGTTCAGGACCGGTCGCGAGAAGGAGATGAACGGTGTAATATTGGCCGCACATCCCTTAGAACGGATAGTCTAGAACTGCCCAACGCCACCACGCCCTAAGATGCAAAGGTCCAACCTCCACCTTTTCCGGTCGGCCAGAAAGGATGGGCCTCGTGTTAGTCTGTTGCTGACCTGCGAAACAGAGTGTAGAACACTAAAAGAAACCCAAATTAGAACTATAGAATGTAGCAAATGCTCAAACAGAAGGAAATAAACATAACTAAATGAAGTGGGGGATACCTGGGGGTTTTAAACCCCTAGGGGCATCAAAAACATAGGAGGGTGTGTGAATGATGCATGAGAATGACAAAAATGTGGAGAATGGGTGTGAAGAAAACAAGCATGGAACTAGAGGAAACTGTTAAGGTGCTAGGCCCGGATACAGAGGGGGGGTGAATGTATCCTTCTATGAATAATGGCCAATTAAAAACTCAGATGCTAGACGCAATCACAGAATGAAACGAATTCAATTAAACTTATGAGCAAACACATAGAGCGCGCCTATCCAAGCATCTAGCGGAAGCAAGCACACAAAGCAAACCATTGCTCAATAGACTTTTTAGGTGGTTCGGTCCTCCAGACCTACATCCACCCCTCACTCCCAACCGGAGTGAGGCTTCACTAGCCAATGCTAGACAAGCAGACTCAGTCTGCAAACAGTTGCTGCCACACAGCTTGACCAGGGGAACAGCCTCCCCTCTTCCTCCCAACCGGAGGGACCCCTGGACTTGCAACCCGCAAGCCCAGAACCGGAGACAAGTCTCCCTTCCTCCAACCGGAGGGAACCCACAAGTAGCTCCCAGCTACTTGCAACCGGAGATCAGATCTCCCTTCTCCTTATCCACAGGAGGAACCCGACCTCACTACTGAGAATCGGAAGAACAAGGATAACCAAATAAGAAGGGGAAAAATAGAAACACGAAATGAAAATAACTTCAGCAAACAGAACGCTGAAAAATGAAATGCACAATGTGGCTCTCAACGGAGCTGACTGGCCTGAATCTGATCCACGATCCAGTAGACAGATCTTCAAGTAAGCTTCTCTTCCTCTTCTCTTCTCTCTCACTTTCTTTTTCTCTTAACCCTCATGAGCTCTCTAACTCTCTCTTTCTCTTCTTTTCCTTCTGCTCTTCTTCTCTTTCTTTTCTTCTGGATCGAACTCTCTGCACATCTGCTTTTTACTTTTCCCTGTCGATCAACCTTCATCTGTGGATGAAGGCTTCAATATATAGCAGCAGCAGCAGGTGGGTAAGGTGCAGAATGCGTGTGCCTCCCACACTTCATCCAGAACCTTCTTGCCACGTGCCTTTATAGCATTGGTTCCTTTAGCATTAGATCACGTGCAGCCCAGTCCCTGGGAATATTCTTCCTCGGACCACCTTCTTCTTTTTGTTTTTCTTTTTCTCCTGCAAAGAAATAAAACGATTAAAATTCAGGGCCACAAAAACTAAAACTGCATGAGGTATGTGATAGCAATACGAGATGCACTGTACTGAGAACGACACGAGATACACAAGATTACTACAGTACGAAATAAAGAGAGAATGACACGAGGTCAGATTAAAACAGCACGAGGTAAAAAGAGACGACACGAGATACACAATAATAAAGCTAACACTACAAAGAAAATGACACGAAGTCAGAAGAGAACAGCACGAGGTGAGAAGGAAGTCTCACGGAGTGAAAATGTAGATAAACACGCGATCAGAGGGAACCTGGGCGAAGATAGAAAGAAACAACACGAGGACATAAACACAAGAATAACACGAAGACACGAATACAAAAGCAACACGAAGACACGAATACAAAAACAACACGACATAACAAACATCAAAGAGAACGGCACGAGGTGAAACGGCACTTTACTAAAAAGACTTGAATACACACGAAAACAGCTCGAGTACTAAGTTGCTCGAACGTACGAACGACTTGAAGATGAGGATGACATGAAAACAACATGGACTGAAACCAACTCGAAGACAAAAATAACACAAAAACAACATGGACTGAAACCAACTCGAAGATGAAAACAACACGAAAACAACATGGACTTTCACAAGGTATAGACTTGAACAAGGCAAAGTCTGTACAGACTTGAGGGTTCACAACGTATATACTTTGGCAAGACAAAGGCTGTACATACTTGAAGTGAAGACCAATGTATAGACTTCAAAGTTCAGCAGCCAATGAATAGACTTGGAAAGCTTGAAAGCCAATGTACAGACTTGGAAGCTTAAACCAATGTATGGACTTAGATTCGAACATGCTACAGTGCATTGAATGGACTTTGAAGAATGATGCATGACGCTAAGACAATGTGTAGACTTTGGCTTGGGACGAAGGAAAAGAGGAGGCTGTATAGACTTGGAATGAACATAAGTCTCGAAGACAAAGGGGTGACACAGATGGAGCGACACGAGGTGGTACAGAAAGCAGCACGAGGTGCTGCAGTGTTCAGTATGCGCTGGAACAAAACATGACACGAAGACAACCAACAAACATAGTTGGAACAACACGATGTTGAAAAAGACAACACGAAGTGAAGTGAACACAACCAACACGAAGTATGAAAGGAACAGTACGGACATGCAGGGTATTATCTCATAGCAGTTTTTCTTGTTAATCATGGAAAGTTCGAATGCATAACATTACTCATGATATCTGATTAAAAATAACAATATTTAACATAGTGATGCTCATCATCAAAACACTAGGGAAGTCACAAAAGTCCAACAATCTCCCCCTTTTTGATGATGGCAACACTATATTAAATAACAGAGATGAAGTGCATGAAGATAAGCTGTGAAAATAAGCAATGCAGACACACAACACACTCGCCTCCTCTGACGACTCCCAAGAGCTCCCCCTTAACACAACATCTACTTTCCTCTGACTAGATAACTCAGGGCACTTATCTTTCGCTCCCCCTCAGCAAAGCACAAAAGCACAAGCAAGACACTAGCAAGACACTCTCCCCCTTTGACATCATCAAAAACTAGGGGCAGGTCTGAAGATATGACGAAAAGAAAATTGCTGACAGTGGAGAGAAAACAATAGAGAGTATGGCTGATAAAGGAGAGTTATTGAGATGTTTAAGCAATTAAGAAAGCCATTAATTTTATGTGAGGATTTTGAGGACCAGTTAGTCAGACTGCGTGCAAAATGGTGAATGAAGATTTGCTCCATACACAGAACCAAATTCTAAGCAAGTAAGGTACAAGATACCAGTATGGTCAGAGTAAGTCTTTACTCAGAGAGTATAAAGCAAGGAAGTCAGGAAAAATAAAGACCTGTGGTATTGAAAACAAACAAACCAAGACCTAAATGCCAAGTGAACAGAATCTGGATACCAAGAGGGAGAAAATTGTTCAAAGATGGTCAAGATCAAAGATAAATCTGTTAAGTACACCTTTGGCATTAGGGAGACACCTTGTTTAGAGGCAAGATTCCCCAGTTACTTGGTGGCAAGACCACATTACCCCTTCTGACAAGAGGATAGAGATAGTATTTTAACTAGTGTCGACATTAAGGTGACACCTTTAACAGAGGCCAGACACCCCAGTTACTAACCAGATATGTACCATTGCTCTATATGATCAAGACAACTAATTAAGCCTGATTTAAACTGCCATCTCATGACATGGGATTCGTTCATTTCATTGATGAAAGTCCCAGTTTCTCAATGAACAGTTAACAAGGTTGTTAAAACTTCTTTCATGAATTTTTCATTAAACTGCACTTGAAACCTTGTAAATTAGTCTTGATTCAGTTTGAGAACAATACGCCAGCTCCAAAGTTTTTAAGACACAAGCACTATATACCTCATTTCAGACTTAACTAGACTGAGTAGGTATGCTGTACTGGCTAGATCAGAAGTCAGTTACAGTGTAGGAAGATAGTCTTGAATTCAGATTTTGATCTCAGTGGGACTAACAGCTGAAATTCCAACAAGAAATTAGATGAACAGTCTTAACGGATAAAACATTCAAAAATTTCTTTTATCCACCTACTCAAACTGATTCTCTTATAAGGTCAGCAAAAATCCGTTCAAAGTATGTTCAGATTTGGCCAAAAGAGCATGACACCAATTATTAATCTAGCTCCCCCTGAGACCTTGACACCAACTCAGACTTAACCAAGACATACCTCAAAACAACTCAAGAAAGAAAAACAAAGTGATATCAATCAATACGAGTGAATCAGCAAACACTCATAATGAGGTTATTTTCAGCAACAGACAATGAGTATAGGTAAGCACAAGAGCAGATGACAGATTATTCAGAGATCAATTATTCAATTATGAAATTCTGTAAATACCTAATTCTCTGCGCAATGTGCTAAATTTTTCAGTATCCAGTGGCTTAGTGAAAATATCTGCAATTTGTGAGTTAGTGCCAACATGGATCAATTCAAAGGTCTTCCTAGCTACTTCATCACGAATAAAATGATGCATGATTTCGATGTGTTTAGTTCGAGAATGAAGTACAGGATTCTTTGCAATGTTTATTGCACTAGTATTGTCAAAAAAGATGGAAGTGCAACCTAGCTCAACTGAGTAATCCAGAAGCTGGTGTTTTATCCATATAACATGTGTGCCACAGCTCCCTGCTGCCACATACTCAGCTTCAGCTGTAGAAAGAGCCACAGAGTGTTGCTTCTTGGATCCCCAAGAGACTAGGCATCCTCCTAAAAATTCACAGTGACCACTAGTACTTTTCCTGTCCAATTTACATCTTGCATAGTCTGCATCTGTATATGCAATGAGATCTAAACTACAAGATGCAGGATACCAAAGACCTAAATCATGGGTAGCAGATAAGTATCTAAAGATTCTTTTTACAGCTGCCAAATGCAATTCAGTAGGCCTAGACTTGTATCTGGCACACATCCCTACACTAAATTGAATGTCAGGCCTGGATGCTGTTAAGTAGAGGAGTGAACCGATCATACCTCTATATAATTTAGCATCCACCTCTTTACCTTTTTCGTCTGAATCCAGTGAGGAGTTGGTGCCCATGGGTGTTGAGATGGTCTTGAGGTTTGTCATCCCAAACCTCTTCAGCATCTCCAGGGTATACTTGGTTTGATTTATAAAACAACCATCCTCCATCTGTTTGACCTGCAGCCCAAGAAAATACTTTAGTTCGCCAACTAAACTCATTTCAAATTCATGAGACATAGATTCAGAAAATTCTTTACACAATTTTGAATTGTTAGATCCGAAGATGATATCATCAACATATACCTGGACCACTATTAAATCCTTTCCGAGATTTTTAGTGAAGAGGGTTTGGTCAACCTTACCTCGAGTGTAGCCCTTGCTCAAGAGGAATTCAGAAAGTCTCTCATACCAGGCTCGGGGAGCCTGCTTCAATCCATACAGGGCTTTATTCAACCTAAAAACTATGTTAGGCTGAACAGAGAAATTAAAACCTGGAGGTTGTTCAACATATACCTCTTCCTTCAATACCCCATTTAAGAAAGCGCTTTTGACATCCATCTGCTGCAGCCGAATGTTCCTAGAGCATGCAAATGCAAGCAGAATTCGTATAGCTTCCATCCTAGCCACTGGGGCATAGGATTCATCAAAATCCACACCAAATTCCTCACTGTAGCCTTGAGCTACAAGTCTTGCTTTGTTTCTAGAAATAGCTCCATTCTCATCAACTTTATTCTTGAAAATCTATTTAGTGCCAATGACATGAGTGTTATCAGGTCTGGGAACTAGTTCCCATACAATATTTTTCTCAAATTGATTTAATTCCTCACACATGGCGGATACCCAAGAATCATGTCTTAAGGCTTCTTCCACAGATTTGGGTTCCACCTGAGATACCAATGCAGCTAAGTCCTATTCTTGGACAATTCTAAAATGAGACCTTGTCTTGGGAGGATCATGCACATTGCCTATGACATTTTCACTAGGGTGGTCTTTGTGAAATATTATCTCACCTAAGGGTTCACCTACCTCAGCTGCTCCTTCTTGCTGTGAGTTTTCTGGTTGAGTAGCTGGCTGCATCTCTTCTTCTTGAATTCTTTCCAAGAAATCTCTCTCATTAGATGGCTCCATGTCATCATTCATCACTTTGTTAGAGAAATCATTTTCATCAAACACTACATGCGGTGTTTCTTCAACAGTTTGATCATCTTTATTGAAAACTCTGTAGGCCCTTGAGGTTTCTGAATATCCGAGAAAAATTCCAGGAGAGCTTCTAGCTTCAAATTTGTCCAAACCATTCTTACCATTATTGTGAATAAAACATCTAGAGCCAAAAACTTTAAAGTAAGAAATGTTTGGCTGCTTACCCTTGAGAAGTTCATAAGGAGTTTTCCTATGAGTAGGTCTTACCAAGGCTCTGTTTAGAATGTAGCATGCAGTATTCGCAGCTTCAGCCCAAAATCTCCTTGGAAGTCCACTCTCAATCAGCATAGTCCTGGCCATTTCAATGATTGACATGTTTCTTCTCTCAACAATTCTGTTCTGCTCCGGTGTCCTGGGGGAAGAGAATTTGTGAGTCACTCCCTCTCTTGAGCAAAATTCAGAAAATGAAGAGTTCTCAAACTCTCCTCTATGGTCAGACTGAATTGTAATGATGTTATGTTCACCTTGCAATTTGATTTTATTGAAAAGTTCTTCAAATTGAACAAAGGCATCATTTTTATTTGCTAAACAAAACAACCAAGAAAATATAGTGAAATCATCAACTATGACTAATCCATATCTCTTACCTGACAAACTTTGTATGCGAGTAGGACCAAAGAGATCCATGTGCAAGTGCTGCAGCGGTTTTGATGAAAGACTCTCAGTTCTCAACTTAAAAACTGCACGAGTCTGTTTACCTTGTGCACAAGCATCACATAGCTTGGACCCTAACTGAAATCTTATTCGGGGCAAACCTCTAACTAGGTTATGCTTAGATAGTTTATTCATTGTAGACAAACTAGCATGGCCTAGACGCCTATGCCAGTCAAAAGCAACCTGTTCAGAGTTAGCAAACATACACAAGTGAGTTTCAGGATTATCATCCAGGTCTACGATGTATACATTGTTTACTCTATGACCTTTGAACATGACGTTATCAGAATTCAGCTCAAAAACAGTGCAGGAATTGTGGTCAAAGAGTACCTTGTGTCCTTTGTCGCAGAGTTGACTTATACTTATCAATAATGTGCTGAAGTCCTTCTACAAGATACACATCTTCAATGGAGTTAGTAGAGGACTTACCAACAGTACTAATTCCAATTATTCTTCCTCTGTTATTTCCACCGAATTTGACCCGGCCCCCAAACTTCATTTTCAGTTTGCTAAATTTGGACCGGTCTCCTGTCATGTGCCTGCTACAGCCGCTGTCAAGATACCACTTGTTATGCTCGGCTGCCATGCTAACCTGCGAAAGTTCAGACAAAGTGATGTGGGACCCAATTCAAATTGGGTCCAAAGACAGTTTTCAATTTATCCAAATCACACTTAGGAACCCACATTTGTTTTACTGTTCTTTTCAGAGATTTCATGTAGATTGATTCTTCCTTTTGGCATTTCTCAGTGGGTGTTGAATTAGCCTATTCCTATTAAAATTATGCTGTTTCCGAGCAGAGAAATTGTTGTTTGGCCTCTTAGAGGAAACACGTGTGTGCTGAGCATAATTCATGTAACCATTTTTATTCAAATGAAAATTGTACTAAAGGTGATGCATGTTCGCATGCTTTCCTTGATAACTATCATGCTGACCTTTCTTAGCGAAACTGTTCACCCTTCTAGTGACATCAATAGGAATGGTCGTGTGAAAACCTTTGTTCCACAACTGTTGCACAGGAATAGTTCTAGTCTCAGGATTTCCTGACTTAGCTTGCTGACCAGTGGATTGAATAGATTTGCTGGTCGAAACCTTCAATGTAGAGACAGATTTGGAACTGGATGGGGTTTCCAGTTTTTCTTTGCCCTTGGCGGGGCAGAACGTGACAGTTTTGAATTCAAAGGGTTTTTTACTTGTGGGATTGTATCCTAATCCCTCCATGTTGAAGTTTACCCTCGACCCTAGAAGGGCATTCAGATTGTTTCTCCCCTCTGTAGATTTTTCTAGTATTTTTCCTTTGTCCTCAATCTCCTTCTGAAGTTCATTACATTGGTCCTGGAGTTCCTGATTAACTTTTCTAACCGCCTCATATTTTTCTGCAATCAGTCTAAACTCCTTTTTACTCTCTTCAGTTTTACTCTTCAGCTCATTCATCCTAGCTAGATTTTCCTCTCTTTCCATTCTAAACTTCTCGATCTCACTTCTAGCCTGATCTAGCTCAATGGCCATCTCCTTGGTTTTCATGTTGTCCGTAACAGCAATAGAGTGTTCCTCAGAAACTGAGTGAAACTTTTGTTTAAGCATTCTGTGCTCCTTGGTTAGAAAATTATATTTAGCTAACAGGTCGCCATAGGCGTCCTCCCAATCATCCAAAGTAAAATTCTCAAATAAGTTTGTTACCTCTTCCTCGTGGTTGGCCATGAGGCAAGTCTTTTCTTCACCTTCACTGGACGAGGTGGCTTCTAGATCCTCCTCCTCGTCGCTCCATGTGCACAGCATGGCTTTCTTCTTCTTGTGCACCATCTTCTTCTGGTATCCGGGAGCCTTAGCTTGCAGCTCTGGACATTCACTTTTCATGTGACCAGGTTTCTGACAATGGTAGCATGTAACCTTTTTAACAAATCGGTTCTTCTCAAGTTCTCGCTCAGGAGACTTCCTTGTAGCATTAAATCTCTTTCTCCTGTAGAATTTCCCTTTAGTTCTCAAGAACTTTCTGAATTGCCTAGTGAGCATGGCCTGCTCGCCCTTGTCCAGGTCTGAGAATCCGTCAGAGTCTTCGCTGCTACCACCATTGTTGCTGCTGCTGCTGCTCTTCTTAGTATGTCGTGAGACTTTCAGAGCAACATTCTTTCCCTTTCTGTCATGTCCATCATTCCCTTGTCTGAAGTTCATTTCGTGGGTCATGAGAGACCCAATCAGCTGGGTTACTGACATGGTGGATAAATCTCTTGATTCCTCTATGACGGTCACCTTAGTATCCCAGATGGGAGTTAGGGACCTAAGGATCTTCCTGACAATGTCTTCTTGCTGAATCTCCTTTCCAAATCCTCTCAGACTGTTGATGATCACAGACAATCTAGCATACATTTCTGTGATCGTCTCCTCTGGCTTCATCTTAAACAACTCATACTGAGTTGTAAGCATATTGATCTTGGTAGCTTTCACTTGAGAAGTGCCCTCATAAATTAACTGCAATTCATCCCACATTTTCTTTGTAGTCTTGCACGCTGAAATCCTCAAGTACTCTTCCGGGTGGACGGCGCACTGTATGATGCTAAGAGCCGTCCAATTCAGTGCGGAGAGTTTAACCTATTCCTCTGTCCACATGTCTTCGTTCGGTGGAAGTTGGTACGGACCATCTGTAATTACTCTCCAGAGCTTGTGGCTTTGAGCCCTGATGAAGACTTCCATCCTGTTCTTCCAAAAGAAATAGTTATTACCATCGAAGAAAGGGGGGCGGGTGATTGACTGCCCTTCAGCAATGTAGCTACGAGGACCAGCAGATCCGTTTCCCTGGCTGTTGGACCACATATTGGGAAATACCCGCTCTGATACCAAGTGTTAAGGTGCTAGGCCCGGATACAGAGGGGGGTGAATGTATCCTTCTATGAATAATGGCCAATTAAAAACTCAGATGCTAGACGCAATCACAGAATGAAACGAATTCAATTAAACTTATGAGCAAACACATAGAGCACGCCTATCCAAGCATCTAGCGGAAGCAAGCACACAAAGCAAACCATTGCTCAATAGACTTTTTAGGTGGTTCGGTCCTCCAGACCTACATCCACCCCTCACTCCCAACCGGAGTGAGGCTTCACTAGCCAATGCTAGACAAGCAGACTCAATCTGCAAACAGTTGCTGCCACACAGCTTGACCAGGGGAACAGCCTCCCCTCTTCCTCCCAACCGGAGGGACCCCTGGACTTGCAACCCGCAAGCCCAGAACCGGAGACAAGTCTCCCTTCCTCCAACCGGAGGGAACCCACAAGTAGCTCCCAGCTACTTGCAACCGGAGATCAGATCTCCCTTCTCCTGATCCACAGGAGGAACCCGACCTCACTACTGAGAATCGGAAGAACAAGGATAACCATATAAGAAGGGGAAAAACAGAAACACGAAATGAAAATAACTTCAGCAAACAGAACGCTGAAAAATGAAATGCACAATGTGGCTCTCAACGGAGCTGACTGGCCTGGATCTGATCCACGGTCCAGTAGACAGATCTTCAGGTAAGCTTCTCTTCCTCTTCTCTTCTCTCTCACTTTCTTTTTCTCTTAACCCTCACAAGCTCTCTAACTCTCTCTTTCTCTTCTTTTCCTTCTGCTCTTCTTCTCTTTCTTTTCTTCTGGATCGAACTCTCTGCACTTCTGCTTTTCCCTTTCGATCAACCTTCATCTGTGGACGAAGGCTTCAATATATAGCAGCAGCAGCAGGTGGGTAAGGTGCAGAATGCGTGTGCCTCCCACACTTCATCCAGAACCTTCTTGCCACGTGCCTTTATAGCATTGGTTCCTTTAGCATTGGATCACGTGCAGCCCAGTCCCTGGGAATATTCTTCCTCGGACCACCTTCTTCTTTTTGTTTTTCTTCTTCTCCTGCAAAGAAATAAAATGATTAAAACTCAGGGCCACAAAAACTAAAACTGCATGAGGTATGTGATAGCAATACGAGATGCACTGTACTGAGAACGACACGAGATACACAAGATTACTACAGTACGAAATAAAGAGAGAATGACACGAGGTCAGATTAAAACAGCACGAGGTAAAAAAGAGACGACACGAGATACACAATAATAAAGCTAACACTACAAAGAAAATGACACGAAGTCAGAAGAGAACAGCACGAGGTGAGAAGGAAGTCTCACGGAGTGAAAAGGTAGACAAACACGCGATCAGAGGGAACCTCGACGAAGATAGAAAGAAACAACACGAGGACATAAACACAAGAATAACACGAAGACACAAATACAAAAGCAACACGAAGACACGAATGCAAAAATAACACGACATAACAAACATCAAAGAGAACGGCACGAGGTGAAACGGCACTTTACTAAAAAGACTTGAATACACACGAAAACAGCTCGAGTACTAAGTTGCTCGAACGTACGAACGACTCGAAGATGAGGACGACACGAAAACAACATGGACTGAAACCAACTCGAAGATGAAAATAACATGAAAACAACATGGACTGAAACCAACTCGAAGACGAAAACAACACGAAAACAACATGGACTTTCACAAGGTATAGACTTGAACAAGGCAAAGACTGTACAGACTTGAGGGTTCACAACTTATATACTTTGGCAAGACAAAGGCTGTACATACTTGAAGTGAAGACCAATGTATAGACTTCAAAGTTCAGCTGCCAATGAATAGACTTGGAAAGCTTGAAAGCCAATGTACAGACTTGGAAGCTTAAACCAATGTATGGACTTAGATTCGAACATGCTACAGTGCATTAAATGGACTTTGAAGACTGATGCATGACGCTAAGACAATGTGTAGACTTTGGCTTGGGACGAAGGAAAAGATGAGGCTGTATAGACTTGGAACGAACATAAGTCTCGAAGACAAAGGGGTGACACAGATCGAGCGACACGAGATGATACAGAAAGCAACACGAGGTGCTGCAGTGTTCAGCACGCGCTGGAACAAAACACGACACGAAGACAACCAACAAACATAGTTGGAACAACACGATGTTGAAAAAGACAGCACGGAGTGAAGTGAACACAACCAACACGAAGTATGAAAGGAACAGTACGGACATGCAGGGTATTATCTCATAACAATTTTTCTTGTTAATCATGAAAAGTTCGAATGCATAACATTACTCATGATATCTGATTAAAAATACCAATATTTAACATAGTGATGCTCATCATCAAAACACTAGGGAAGTCACAAAAGTCCAACAGAGACGAGACTATCAAATGTAAAAAAAACTCACAACGAAGATTACTCCCTGAACTGGAGGCATGTAGGGACGTAGAAGGCCTCCCTCCCTGGTGCTAGGTCGCTCAAAGATTCGTTAGGGCTTCTCCGTCGACCAAAAATCTCCCCCCCCCTCTTCGAAGGTAGCCTCTAGGGTCTATTTATAGAGCCTAAGAAGCCAGCCCCGAAATTAGGGTTTTAAGCATTTTCAGGTCGAGATAATCAAAGGAAAGTCGTAGATAATCGAACTATCTTTCATCTAGAAGAAACGACACTCAAAATGACTCAATATCTGCGGAGGAAATGACGGGAGAAGTTAGGGATAAAACCACACATAGAGAGAAAAAACCCTTGAAATTCTCAGGAATCGAGAGGATGAACGGTCTCACGATAGACCACCCAACGTGTTGAGCGGCCATCTCCTAGGCCGTCCAACCCTGTCGGTGGAAATTCAAATAAATCATAAATATTATCCAACTAGCCATCGAGATGACCGAAAACCTCGTCGTTGGACTCTCATAGATGAACGACTGCTATCAGACCGTACAATCACAAGGGCGGCCAAGAGAAAACCGTCCATGCCTTGTCGGTGATAAATCAGAAGGTGCCAAAAAATAGCACTGTGAGTGATGGACAACGCGAGGCATCAATAAATGGGAGTAAGAGAAATGACTCAACTTATCGGTCAAAAACGGGTGTCAACAGATGCCCCTTTTTAACGTCCTCTTTGTAGGGGAGCGAGCGGAGGTGAAGCGGAAGCGAAATGGAACATGGAGATGAAGCGGAGTGGACTGAAAAGTGGGCGTTAAGGTAAAATGACATCCGTTTTTACCAACAAGCGATAAGAATCTTCCGGAAAACTTTGAACCAAATGCAAGGAATGATTAGACTAAAAGCGACACTAATCTAGAGGAACTAAACTAAATAAACAGAAACACATGATCAACCTCATGGGGGACACAATCTCACGAACCAATGAGGAGACCGGAATAAGCAGTAAAAAAATACAGAAGCAGATTAAAACTCCAGACGGGGACCTCTTAATCAACCAAACCAAGCGAATCGACCAGAGAGAACCTTCCAACTCAGAGTGGAATTATTCCTCTTACTCAAACACTAAACGCACAGCCAACCATCACTGATGGGACATTTTGCAAGCAAACCAAGGGTCATGAATGCTCAAAAAGATGTGTATGATGCATGCTGGGGTAAAATAAAAGAAATCATTAAAACAAATGCGAAGAAAAATTAAAATATAAAATAGTCTAGAATAATATTGCTAAGCTGGGAGAATCAGAGTCAAGACACTATCCGCAACCACGACGTGCAGGATAGAACCATACTCCCCAGATTTTCCCAACCCAATGGCCTATCTGGAGATTAAACACGCGAACCTTGATCATCATCATTTTTGTTAAAGGGGAACATCAGATCCTGGGACACGTAGATAACCAACTAGTTCTCGAGGTAATATAACATAATACCATATAGTAATGCAATAAGGGATGCAGGGATAGAAAGTTATACCTGACTTACCTGTGCAGGTGAAACGACATGCTTTTTGGATTTTCATTTCAGACTTTTATGAATTTTTATGAATAAGACAAATGAACAAGCATAGATATAACAAAGATAACTTAACGATCAATTGAACGACAAACGGCATGACATAACATGACGATCAGATAAAATGGGAGACAATGCAACACAACATATCAAAGGCAAACGAGCACATATGCAAAGGCATAAACAAACAACACGCATGCACGAACACGGTGTGACAAGACAACAATGCGGCGTGACAAAACACGGTTGGGACAAGAACATGACGGATGATCACACGGTTGGGACAACACATGGAACATAGGGGGACGACTATCAACATGTGTAAGTCAACTAACAACATGTGGTGAGGGACAAAACAAAATGTGTGAGACGACATGGTGGGACATAGACACGAGACAAGGACACAGCAGGACAAAAGACATGAACAAAATACGTCCTTCAATCAAAACCCAAGATCAGAATGAAGCAGAACCGCCGGGTTCATAATCGTGAGGCGAAACCCTCTCACATAGATATAATCGTTGCAAATAAAAGTTGAGAAGGACACAAGCTTCAGAATAGATCGAGAGATATGATTGAAGAAGAGAGCAGATCAAGGATGTGGACAGGAGGCAGAGCACAAAGATATAGCAAGGAATGCCTGAGCACCTGCAACCTGCACACTTAGCAAACAGATTACGTATCTGTTCTTAAGATAAAATGTAAAAGATAAATATTTTAGATTATTCAAATTTTTTATTTTTTTTTATTTTTGAAAATATTTGATTTTTTTAGGACTTTGAAAATATTTGATTTTTAGAATTTTGACAATATCTGATTTTTTTGGATTTTTGAAAAAGTAATCTGTAGCACCCAAAGATAGGCTCAAACTACTGGCCAGGCATCGTCGTTCCCACCCCTTTCATTAAAGGTTTCCCTTAAGCAGGGCGTGTATATGAGAGTGACTTGCCACAACCAACTGCTTCTAAAGAACGGTGCCCCTACTAAGGCCATACCCGGGATACAACCCAGCCTAAGAGGGAGAAACAGAAGAAAAATTGGAGACAAGCTTCGTGCAGGATGGGAGATATCAAGGCTCGAATTCCTTCCAGGGCACTACCCCTCAAAGAGTAGGTCTGTTGCGCCGGGGCTTTGTGTCTTTGATTTTTAGACCCATACTTATTAGGCACGCACACGACCGGGCTCATGACGTCCCGCGGGGAACTGTACTGCCACTCTTGCCATGCCTTTGATTCATAATTTTGCATTGATTCTTCTCTCATTTTGATAGCCCTTATTGGCTAGATAAAACATGAAAGCTCATTTTTTAAGGGTCAAGACTGCCCCTATTTGAGACCTCTCTCGTATTGGGGAGCGCCTAGGTTGGTCATCTCATCCATCAATCTCTTGCCCCTGCACTTGGCCGAGCAGAGAAGAGAAAAGGCCTTCGTGCGTACCCAAAGTATGGCCAAAGCAAGAGATCGGCTATGGCTCGCCGTGTAGCGTGTGAAAAACCCATACTCAAAGGCCACCCTCAACAATTGGGGAAAGAAATTAGACTCCCAGCGCGGAGCTATCACCAGCCTAAGATGCTGCAGAAGCTAACTCGTTTAATTAAAATAAGAAAATTTCTAAAAGCCACTTAACCATGTTGAGGAATAGCATTATAAGCATGCGCAAGAGTAAGAGAGATAATAGCGATGATAACATTTTCTTGCACAAAATAATGATACCTTTGCAAATCGATGGCGCGAAAACTGGCATCCTGAAGCGATCATGATCATCGAGCTTTGATCAGCACGAGCTTTATATTCCTTGCTTGACAGGATAAAGAGTGAAAAAGGATAGCAAAGTGTAGATATTCCTTGACATGGAGGAGCGGCAGACATCAAACTGGATGAAGAAGAAATAAAAGGAAGAGAGACGAGGGCTAGAACTCCCTCGTTAAGGCACCGAGGCCCTGATAACAAGGAACCGAATACAGAATGAATAGACATTAACTGAGATCAAGGTGGACTAAAGCCTCGAAAATAGCAAGAAAAAGGGTAAGAACCCTGAAAGGGTGAGGAGGAAAGAACAGAAAGACAATGAGAAGATAACTGTGAAGATAAGGAAGAAGAAGAGTGATCATCTGACGTGGTCGGAGAAGAGGAATAGCGATCACCCGCCAAAGGCGGGGAAGAAGATGCATAAACACCCGACAGGGTCGGGGAAAAGAAATGGAAACCACCCGACAAAGTCAGGGAAGGATCAGAAAAACCACCCGACGTGTTCGGGGAACGAGCATAAGGAATCCCCAACAGGGTCGGGGGAAAAGGATGAGAAGCAGAATTTGGACGTACCCGGGGAGAGAAACTAGAAGATGCCCCTAGATCGGGGAAGAGGAGGACATAGGCCGATGCCTAGAATGGTGAGGATAGTAGAAGATGGTAGAAATATAGGCAGGTGGTGGAAGGTACACCACCCAAGGGTTGGAACTGAGCAAAAGAAAAGATGAATGGACAGAAGAAGGAGAGGAGGAAGTGGATCCCCGAATGCACAACTGACGACCCTTGAACTTATGCCGCCGCCTCTTCTTGGCCGAAATCTTCTTGAAACAACTCCGCCTGGGGCGGACTCGGGCCTTCGGGCTTCTTGTCTTGCAATGTTTTCTTAAATAACGGGCCCACCTGGCAGACGGCCTGGCCCGGTCGAGAATATGCAGCTTCATCAGGACAGTTGCCCCTAGCTGTGCGGTGCCAACCATAGAAAGACATTCCAAAATAGTCAACTCCTCGGGATGAACATCCAGAAGCAGTGGAGTTTTGTCGTTCGGTACTAGAACATGGAGCTTTGGCATCTTCACTCGATAGTTGGGCATGAAGCATAACTCCCTTGCTAGAAGCGTAGGACGGAATTGAGGGAGGGCGATGCGCGGCGTTGACGTGGCCGCCTCACCAATAAGCCGAGGGAGATGAGACAAAAAATGCAGAATGCCCCTGTTCAATCTCGAGGACACGATCGATTGCCCCTTGAATGCTGAATTAATTAAAATTTTGGCGGCCGTGTGGGTTAGCACCATCCGGGCGAAAAATTCTCCTGGGCTAGTGAACTAAATAGCAATCAAGCGAGAGGTGATAACAACATGAATAGTGAATTCTCTGGCGAGCAAAGAGATTGCCACCGGCCTCACTTTTGATGAAACTAGCACCAGTGCACAGGAACTCTTCTTAGCAACAGTCTTCATAGCAAGTGCCGGCTCATTGTCCCTAGAAGAGCTAGGGACCAGGACTCGGACCGGCATGCGGCAAATGAAATCTTGAAGCTTGTAATGCACAATCAAAGCCTGGCTTGGCTCTTCATCTCCCTCGGGGTTAGACCCGAGGGGCACCCAAGGTAGCAGGCACCCGCTCCGTGGGGTAGAAGTAGATGAAGAAATGGATGTAAAAGGCTTGGAAAGCGTAGGCGAAGACAATGCGAGCGGCGGAGAGATAACGACGATGATAGGCAAGGGTGGGGGTAAAGGCAAAGGTGGAGGCGTAGGAGGAGATGAAGGCAATGGCGGGGGTGTGGGCGTAGGGGTAGCTTGCTCAGGTTCGGATGATGATGGTGAATGGAGTGGTATCGGTAGCGGGGATGGTTGTGAAGGTGACAAGGTCGGGATCGTTGCGAGGGGAGGCGATGAAGGCGGTAGTGGTGACGGTAATGGGGATAATGGAGAAGGTGATGATGAAGATGTGGTCAATGGAGGCAGCGAAGATGGGGGTGGAGAAGGTGGTGGCGAGGCAAAAGAGGTGGCGGGTCAGGGCGCCCATCTCCGACGTGTCGGTACAACACGTCGAGCGGCGTTGGGAGTAGAGGTGGTGGTGGAAATGGAGGGGGAAAGAGAAGAGTTTGCGCTAGCCTGAGTAGAGGCTTGGGTTTATGGAGGCCGTGGAGGTTGAGTAGGAGACGGTGAAGGTGAGGGAGTAGGTGAGGGGATAGATAACGGAGCGGGTGCTTTATCAACTGAAGAACCACAGGGATGCCCCTGGTCTTGAGATAGAGACGGCTGCCTAGGCGGTGCTTGCTGCTGCTGCTGTTGTTTGTGAAGATCTACAATAACTTGGCGCATGATAGCCCAACCAATCATCTTCTTATCTTCCAAGCTGTAAACAAGTTCTCGAAACTCGGGGCAGCCCTCAATCAAATGCCCCTGTTGATGATGGAATTCACAAGAATGGAGCAAATTCCTGACCGCGGGTTGGCAAGGCACAACCGAAGGGAGTTGCAACGCATGGGTGGCCATCAAAGCCCTGAAAATATCTGTAAGAGATTCTGGCAATGGAGAGTGAGAAGCCTGTTTCGGGCAAGGTGGATGCCGAGGGGTATGAGAAGGTAGTGGGGATGGTAACAGAGGTGGTGTAGGTAAAGGGGATTGCGTAGGTGAAGGCGGAGGGCTAGAATGATGTGGAGGCGTGGAGGGAGTGGGAATATAATGGACGGCATCCACCTGCTCAGGGTGTGATGTTTCCTTTATCGGGAGTGGAGAGGCGTGGGGAAATAAAACAACGGAGGGTTGACTCGTGGAGGAAGATGTAGTGGGGTGACATGGGAAGGCATACGGATAAGTGGGAGCGGACGGCTGACTCATGGAGTGATATGTGGTGGAGTGCTGACTCGCGGTGGAGGGTGGAGGGAAAGTGTATGTGGAAGGCGAAGGTGAAGGAGACTCGTGGTCAAGGGAAACTAGGAGTTATTGGCTAATGAAGCGGGCTCGACTGTAAAGCTATTGCCAAGAAGTGATATCGTTCAGGGCTAAGTTGCATCTGAGCTCAGGCATTGCATTAGAAATAACCATCTTGATCTACTCGCCCTCCGAAATATGCCCTAGAACTTGCGCGGCTAGGTGACGCCAACGGTCGGTGATAGCTTTGGATAATTCCGTTAATAAGGCAGAACGTGTAGAATTTCTCGTCAGGCTTCATCTTCTTATGGGCCAGATCCACCATAGAATATCTGGGCCCAACCTGGTCCTGGTACTGCTGAATAAATCTTACTTTGATGGCTTGAAAATTCATCATCTGCTCTTGCGGTAACGTGAAGAACCAATCCTTAGCCGAGCCCTCTAAAGATAGGCCAAACAAATAGGCCATCAAGCGTTGATCATGCTGGAACTGGGCCGACTCATATAGGAAATCCTTCAAATGGACGTAGGGGTCACCAATTCCACCATAGCGACGATATACGGGGTTCTGTGAACGTGGTGGTAGTTGAAGACCCTGGAATGCAAATGAGATATCTAAAGAAGATTGGGGATTGATTCGTCGTTGCAATTCATCAAGCTGGCATTGGGCCTGAGCGAACATCTCCTCGCTAGGAAAAGTCCGAGAAGGATATGGGCCAGCCTGAGCAAGAGAGGATGAATTTAAACCAGGATAATGATGATGGGCCGGATAAGGGGATCCGGCCTGAGGTGAAGACAAGACCATTCCGGGAATGGAGGAATGCATGGGCCTGGAAGAATCGTGAATGTGGAAATGGGGACCGATCGGGCCAACAGCAGCACGGGCGGGACAAGAAGGCTCGTTTAAAGAATAGGGCCCAATGGAGGAATAAGGAGATGGACCCGCATGGGAAGAGGAATCTGCACGGGGATAAGAAGATGGAGAAGTATAGGAATAAGGTATAGGAGAGAAGTGCTCCATGGGGAGAATGGAGACTTTATACAGTGAACTTTAAAGAATTACAAGGAGGGAAATGACCCTAAGACAAATGCAACTAGATGTAGACACACAAAGATGAACTAGACCAAATGAGCCTAATCTGATAAAAAGATGAAAATGATGACACTGCAACATACAATGGAGGGAAGAGATGAGAAAAGAATCAACCAATTATCCAATCAAATTCTAAATGATGCACGAAAATTTTTATAAGTTCCCTTTTTGGACCTTAGTGGATTAATTAACATATGAATTCACCCAACCACAAGGTACCTCACCAGGGTGGGGGACGGGAAACTGGCAGACTCTACGGGACTTTCTCTCTCATGAATGTAGACCCTAAACTGGGGGGTGGTATGGTACAACCTACCCGGCGTCCGTGTGGGAATCCACGGCTCACGGGGACTTACGGAGGTCCTCGACAAGGTCCCCTAGTCGGCTCCAAGGAGTATAGAGATGAGAGGAAACCCTACCTCGGTAGGAATGCAACTAAAGTATGATAAAATGCATGGACCCTATGAGCACCGGAGTGCATGCAAAGTCTAGCCTAGCAGCTAGCAATCAATAATCAAACAAACATGTAAGAAATGAAAATAAGTATGCAATAATGATATAAGAGCAGGGGGGAGATCAATAATCAGCACCAAGTGTCATGAAAATCAAATAACATGGTAATCAAAGTGAAGCACGGGTGCACTGTAGCATGACAAGGACGGTCTCTGTAAGATCGCTCAAGGAGATAGACGGTCTGTAGACGACCACATAATCCAGGGAGTAACGACAGACTAACATGAAAATCAAAAAACTCTGGAATGGAAGGGGACAGTAATCTGAAGCATACCAGGTTGAACGGTCTCCAGGTAGATCGCGTAAGAGTTGGAACGAACCTACAGCACCCGTGTAATAGCAACCAAGCCAACACTATGGGGACAGAGGCGTACCAGTGCTAGAAAGATGAACTACCAATAATAGACCGTATACAATGTGAACGGGCGGTAATGGACCGCTTATAACAGCAGGCTTTGCAGAAGAGTTGGAGCTGTTCACAGAGAAGGGCGGTGGACTTTCAGCCACAGAAACGATGGACGGCACTGGAAGAACCGCGCAAGCTCTAGAGGACAGAGAACGCGACCCAACCTACAACCACTTCAGGAAGAGGACTAACACAGCAAAAGAAAGGGTTAGCAAATCACTAACACGATGGGCACTAGGTGTCCCACCGTGATCGCCAAAAAATGGGTGTAGATGTGTTTTTACTTACTCTTCATTACTCTACCCGGACACCAAAGATCTCTTCCATCCCTTCTACTAAATCGATGTGAGAGAGAAATGGAAAATAGAAGGGGGATAGAAGGGCTGTGTGATCGCCACCAAGGTGCCAAACGTGATGGACACGCCATACCTTGAAAAGAGAGGGGTACTCACCTTTAACCAGTGCTGCAAGGGATGAGCAGCCCTTGAAGAACCACCTTCAGGGTAGTGCGGCCGTTCGACAGACCGCTCGTCAGTGCTGGGTGGAACGCGGGATGAAGAACGAGGGATGATGAACGGTTCAGGACCGGCCGCGGGAAGGAGATGAACGGTGTAATATTGGCCGCACTTCCCTTGGAACGAACAGTCTGGAACTACCCAACGCCACCACACCCTAAGATGCAAAGGTCCAACCTCCACCATTTTTGGCCGGCCAGAAAGGATGGGCCTCGTGTTAGTGTGTTGCTGACCTGCGAAACAGAGTGTAGAACCAAAAAGAAACCCAAATTAGAACTATAGAATGTAGCAAATACTCAAACGTAAGGAAATAAACATAACTAAATGAAGTGGGGGATACCTGCGGGTTTTAAACCCCTAGGGGCATCAAAAACATAGGAGGGTGTGTGAATGATGCATGAGAATGACAAAAACGTGGAGAATGGGTGTGAAGAAAACAAGCATTCAACTAGAGGAGACGGGACTATCAAATGTAAAAAAAAAAACTCAAAACGAAGATTACTCCCTGAACTGGAGGCCTGTAGGGACGTAGAAGGCCTCCCTCTCTGGTGCTAGGTCGCTCAAAGATTCGGCAGGGCTTCGTCGTCGACCAAAAACCTCCCCCCCCCTCTTTGAAGGTAGCCTCTAGGGTCTATTTATAGAGCCTAAGAGGCCAGCCCCGAAATTAGGGTTTTTAGGCATTTTCAGGTCAAGGTAATCAAAGGAAAGTCGTAGATAATCAAATTATCTTTCATTCAGAAGAAACGGCACTCAAAATGACTCAATATCCGCGGAGAAAATGACGGGAGAAGTTAGGGATAAAACCGCGGATAGAGAGAAAAAACCCTTGAAATTCTCAGGAATCGAGAGGATAAACGGTCTCACGATAGACCACCCAACGTGTTGAGCGGCCATCTTCTAGGCCGTCCAACCCTATCAGTGGAAATTCAAATAAATCATAAAATTTATCCAACTAGCCATCGAGATGACCGAAAACCTCGCCGTTGGACTCTCATAGATGAACGGCTGCTATCAGACTATACAATCACAAGGGCGGTCAAGAGAAAACCGTCCATGCCTTGTCGGTGATAAATCAAAATAGATTAGATTATTAGATAACTATCTGAAAACCAACGACGTTAGGACTCTTGAGAGATAGACGGCTTAGGAGTTACCACACAATGGTCTTATGCGGCTAAATCCCGACCGTACAAATGCTTGTCGGTGGAAATTCCAAAAATCAGATAAATATCTCGTAAATATATGAACGGCCCAGTATCAACCGCACATATGGTTATGTGGCTGGCGACTGACCGCACATGTGCATGGGCGCTTGAAATTCATAGAAAAGTTTAATCAACCAAAACCAAGGCCCATTAAGCCCTGAATCAACTCGGACCTAGCCAGGGAGGGAGGCCACCCATAAAATTGGCCCAGAACGTGCCAGAAAATAGCCTAGTGAGTGATGGACAACGCGAGGCATCAATAAATGGGAGTAAGAGAAATGACTCAACTTATCGGCCAAAAACGGGTGTCAACAACAGTGTATCCAAAGTGATTGTGTTCCACAATAGCTTGGCCCTTGAGGCAATTTGCATAGTAGGGATGCTAATGTTGCCCAAACCACCCGCCTCCTCTGGTTTAGATAGTCGATCCCAGGCTAGCCAATGTCACCGAGGGCCATGATCAGAATTGCCCCAAAACCAATTCGAGAGCAACCTGTTAATTTCGTTAATAGTAGCAGAGGGTAACGACAACACTGCAGAAGTGTAAATGGGAATGGAACTCAAGACATGCTTGATGAGCACCAGGCAACCACCCTTTGATAGGAAAGTTATCTTCCGGGATTGGAGTCGCGCATGAATCTTTGTTGTAATGTGCGAGAAGTAGTTTCTTTTGGGCCTGCCATAAAAGAGATTAATACCAAAATACATAGTGGGAAGAGTCTTCTTGCTGAAACCAGTGATATTCTCAATAGAACTTTGGAGGTGATTCGGAAAATTCTGATGCACAATGAAATTACTCTTCCGAACATTGGCCAATTGTCCTGAGGAGGCTTCATAAGTCCTTATGAAAATCATTAGGTTCCTCACTGATCTGGCTATCCCATTGGCAAAAATGAGAGTGTCATCAGCGAATAACAAGTGAGTGATCTTTGGACAGCGGCGCAGGATAGAGAAATAGCCCACTTTACCAGATAGATAGAGACCTGTTAGACCTCTACTGAGGGCTTCCTCCGCAAGAATGAACAAGGACCGGGCAAGCGGGTCACCTTGGCCTAGGTCACGGGTAGATTTAAAATAGCCGTATAATGCACCATTGAACATAACAGAAAACCATCAGTTCGTCAAGAGCGGTTCCAGGAGAGAAATAAACAGCATGGAAAAACAAAAATGCTACAGAACAGCAAAGAGAATCCCACTCCAGGCGGTCGTACACCTTTGCCATGTCAAGCTTAAACATCACATTCCTGCCCCGAATCTTCCTATGCAGTTCCTGAGAGAGCTCTTGTGCTAATGAGACAATTTCAATAATATTCCATCATTTAACAAAAGCACTTTGTTCCTGAGAGATAAGGTTGGGGAGAACCCGCCAAGCGCTCAGCAATAATACGGTAGATAATCTTATAGGAAAAATTGCAAAGGCTGATGGGACAGAAGTCCAAACATGACATGGGAGCCGCTACCTTGGGAACCAGAGCAATGATGGAAGATGACATGGCTCTGGGGAGAGCATGTCTGCAAAAATAAGCTTGAATAGCTACACAGACATCATGCCGAATAATGTCGCAACATGCATGATAAAAATATCCAGTAAAATCGTCAGGACTAGGAGCACTATCTGGAGACATTGAAAAGACAATTTTGTAAATTTCTTCCACATCAGGAAAAGCATAGAGACAATTGTTAAGACCATCAGTCATAATAAAGGGAATAGCCTCCAACAAAGAGGGGTTGATATTGTGGTCCTCCGAAGTGAAAGTGTGCTGATAATGGGTGACAAACATAGATGATAAAATGTTTGGATCCTACACAAAATCCCCATGATCATTTTTAAGGTTTAAGATATGAGCCCTCCTTCTATTTGACATCACACAAGAATCGAAAAATTTAGTGTTCCTATCCCCTTCCTTCAACCAAGTCACACGAGACTTTTGTCGCCAGAATGTTTCCTCTTGGAGATGAATTTTATCTAGGGCAACCTTAGCCTTATACAGGTATCAGAATTCACCTGTGAAGGTACCGCATCATACAAATTTTGGGCTATTGCAAATGAATCTTCAGCTGCCTTCACATGAGAAAAAATGTTACCAAAGTTGGATTGATTCCACTCCTTAAGAGCAGCCTTAGTGTGGTTAAGCTTAGCGACTAAGCTGAGCATAGGAAAAGAAGACAACGGCACTGACCGCCAGGCTGTGGTCACCGTGTGCATAAAGGAATCATTGAACAACCACATTTGTTGGAAAGAAAAGTGCCCGAGAACACGAGGCCGCTATTGCGCAACATGTAAAAGAAGGGGGATGTGATCAGAGTAGGCCCGAGACAGATGATCTATAGAGAAATGCTGAAAACAATTAGGCCACTGGCCATTAATAAAGACTCTATCCAAACACGCCTAAATCCCACCATTGATGCGGCCATTAAACCAGGTGAACGTCCCCCCTGAGAAGCCAACATCCTCCACCTGAGCCTCTGACACAAATCCCTAGAATTCCAACATGGAGCGATTAAAAGCTTGACGACCCCCACACTTCTCATCCGGGTCCAAGATACAATTAAAATCACACCCAATCATCAATGGATCTGAGCAGCCAACAGTAAAAGAAGTAAGAGAATCCCATAACAGTTGTCGAAGAGCAGGAATATAACTAGCATGGACCACCGTAATATACAAAACCAATGGCATAGACGAGCCGGCCGAGACAGTAAAAAATTGATCAGCAGAGTCAACTAGGATGAGGTCAAGGGTATGCTTCCAGAACAGCGAAATATGAGATCTACCTTGTCCATTGGCCAAGCAACCATGCATCCTCAACTTCCTCATAAAGGAATGAACACCGCTCGCATCAAGCATAGGTTCAATTATTGCAAGAAAATCAATATTGTGTTTCCTAATCAAGAACTTTAAGCGACCAAGTGTACGATCATTACCTATCCCCCAAAGGTTCCAAATAAGACCTTGCATTAACACAGCAGTGGAGAAGAGTTTACCGAGTTGCTACGCCATAACATTCCACGTGTCCAGAACCCAACCTTGTCTGCCGCATCATTGTTGTTCGCACCCACGAAATTTTTGTGGCCATGGATAAATGCATCATTGGAGACCTGAGCCAGACGAAGCTGCAATCCACAGGGTTGAGAACATGATGTAAAACATGGGCGGCCATAGCAGACGAGCTAGAGATGTTGTTCACTGCCAAACCATGTTGGTAGATGATGCCTAAGGCAAGAGCTGGGCAGCAGATAAATCCTAAGGAGCCGACTCAGAGGGATGCTCCACTCCTTCATCATCTCCAATATAGGATGGAGCAGTAGGTAATTCCTGAGGAGCCGATGCAGGGGGTCGTACCACACCTTCAACGATTCCAAAAGAACATGGGTCAGGGACAGCAGGAGCTTCCATAGGCCCAACTTGAACAACATTGGCAGCCATAGCAGAGCCTTCGACATCCAGATTTTGCAGCAGATGGAAAGCATTATCCATGGGAATATCAAAGAAGGGAGACACAGAGGGTAGATGGGCCATAAGTTGAGTCGACATAGAAGTCGTCTGAAGCGGAGGGCCTGGGGCAGTGCCAATAACGCCGATGTAGGGGCTAGCGAGGAGCCGAAGTGCGTTGACTCAGAAATAGGTGGGTGCTCAAGCGACACTAGCTGTGTCGACGCCGGGATGGGTAGTGTCGTCACTGGGGCAGGCAGCACCAACAGTGTCGACGCAGGGGCTAGAGAGGAGCCAGGGTGCGTTGAGTTAGAGATAGGAGGGTGCCCAAGCAGCTCCAGCTGCATCAACGCAGAGACAAGAGGGGGCATGGGGAGCGTCGAAGCAATGGTTGGAGTAGAGGCCTTTATAGAGCCCAGCAAACTTTCCCTCCTCTAAACATGAATCCAATTCCCAGGAGGGGGAGGATTAGAGTATTGCACATGTGCCTTACCTTGCTGGAGCCCTCTCTGGGCAGAGGGGTGCTTCTTGGGAAGGAGAGATCAACATTTAGGCTGGAGATGACCGACCTTCTTGCAGACGGAATAGAACTTAGGAAGCCTAGGGTAGACAACATCTTGCGAGAACCCATCATCCCCAAGCCCAATCCATATACGAAGGAAAAGCGGCTGTTGCACATCAAGTTCTACACGAACACTAGCTGCCTGGGTGTAAGTTAACAGAGCAGTAGCAGGCACAACCTTGAGGATGGTGCCGAGGTTTCCAGCAATGGAGCAGATGCACGAATCTTGATACAGGTTAATGGGAAGGCGAGGGAACTCAACCCAGACTGGGAGGAGGGAGGGCTCTTCAAAAGCCTTGAAAAGGGGGGTCCACTTGGAAAACCTGAAGAGCTTGCCCATGATGTAGAGAGACTCCCGTTGTAATATCCCGGACCCTTTGGATCCTTCTTCTTGGGTCCCGGATTCATTTTCTCAGAGAATTTGTTATAATGTTTTCTGGAACTATCTTTCGGACATTTTTCAGGTTCGGATCCATGCGTTTCGGATCAGTTTCGGAGGTCCTGGAACGTGTTCTGCGGTTTCTCGTGTTTTTCCCTAACAGGACCTACGAAACCCCGTAGCGGGTAAACCGGGTCGTTCACCTACTCAGGGATGGTACCATGGCGATCAGTGTGTTCCGAGGATCGCGGGGGTATATTTTTCTATTTTTTCATATTTTTTGGAAAATAAAGATTTTCTATATAACCCATTTCTTTTTCTTTTCTCCTTTCTCTATCTTCTTCTTCTTCTTCTTCCTTTCTCTCCTGTACGCATGCGACCGTGACCGCCCCCCTCTTCCGGCGACGGCCCCGATGCCCTCCCCTTCAGCTGCGGACGCGGCAAGGCGACGGCGTGGTGGCATAGGCGGCGGCGTGGCGACTCTCGGTGAGGTCGTGGGAGCTCGTGAGGTTTCAAGCGGGTTTTTGAGGATTGACGACGATCCGCCGCGTTTCGGACGAATCTGAGGTAGGGTGATGATCCTTAGCTCGGCTTTTATCTTCCCCGTGATTTCTAGGCCGAGGCGAGGTCGAGAGAGGGCTATTTCGTGCTGGGAAGGGAAAATCATGTTTTTGGGCTTGAGTGGCAGATCTAGCGATTTAATCTGCCATTTTGTGGTTTGTGGGCATCAAAAAATGCATTGGGGGCTTGGGAACAAGTTTCCCTTTTGTTTCCCCTTCACCCGGGGCTGAATGGGGCGTGGAATGGCAATTTTGGAGTTTTCCCGCCGTTCTCAATTTTCTGGAGCTCTGGCGGTCCTTCCAGTGACCGCCATTTCCTTCTGGCGGTCCCCATGCGACCGTCTCAATCGTCTCGTGCGTGGGTTGGGCCTGGCAGCCGCACGATGAGCCGCTAGAGCCCAGGTGGCAGCCGAAGGACCGACCACCAGTCGAGTTGGTCGGCGTGGCCTTCGAGGCATTTTTGACCGTTGGTTTCTGACCGTTGGAGATTTTGGGGTCTGGCAGCCGAAGCTAAGCCCACCTCATCCCCTTTGGCGGCCCTATATAGGACCGTTTGTGCCTTCGCAACCCAGAGGGTGGCGGTCTAATGTTGAACCGCTACACCCAGTGTAGCAGCCTAATGTTGAACCGCTAGCCCTTGTGGCCGCCCAAAGGTGGACCGCCAGTGGTTCATGTCCAACCGGAGTTATGTTTTATCGATTCAAGTCCAGGGTGAGTGGATCTCGATCCACGTGCTGACCCGTGGTCTGACTGATGCTAGGCATCATGTGGGGACCACACGTCAGGGTGTCGTGGGATCCCAGGAGGTGGTGCTCTCGTCTTGTGTCACCGTGAGTCGGTGTCAGTATGAGGAGCGACCCTTGTACTTTGTCCAGTTTAGACGTTGTTTTCCATTGACTCGAGAGTCAATACCTTCAGTGACCCTCCACTAGTCGTAGCCTTCTGACACCCGTGTGGTCCCACTAGGGAGTGGTGGCGAGGCTACCCGAGAAATGGTTTTAGGCTGGTTACCGTTGGTCTCCTACTGTGGTGGCTCGAGTCCGGGCCGGGAGGATGAACCAGCTAGAGGGCCTGACGTAGCGCAGTCAGTCCGTGTGTGCATACGTGGTCGGGGACTTAGGACGCGTGCTGACGAGCACGACCCCGACTGGACCCTTGTTAGTGTTACTTGTGAGTGTCTCAGTTTCCGCCTTGGGAGAGTAGGGAGACACGGCGGAGTGGTGTAAGTCTGTGGACATCGAAAAATGTCGATGATGATCATACGGCATGCACGTCTCGACACTCGAGAGCAAGCTGAAGATGGAAATGCCAAATAAACCTCATGCCTCACCCGATCGGGATGAGGACTCGCTTAGTGGTCCGCTAGCCAATGAGGGAGCCCCCCGGGCAGAAGATATGGCCACAACTCTACAGTCGGCCGTGCCTAGGGCTGAATCGAAGAAGAGTCGGGAACTCCGACACAGCCCGACGTGCACCGAAAGTCACGCAGAGTCTGGGACCGGGCCCCAAAGGCTGCGAACGGAATATTGTAGAGGCCATACATTGCAACCGGAATATTCTGGGAATGCCAACATTCATATAAACGGCCGCGACTTCGAGAAGAATCCGTTTAGTGCCTAAAACGGCATGAAGGGGCTATAAAACGGCGCGCCCCCCTCTTAAAACGGTGCGCCCCTCTTCTTTTTTTGGCTACACGGTGCGCTAGAAGGGGCCTTCATCTTTGCTTAAAATGGCGCCCCTTTGAATATGGCACCGTTTTAACCCCTGAACCTATTCTCTGAAGCGCTTCCGACACTCAGTGAAGCCATCCCGTCATCAATACGGTCCCCTGTTTCCTGCGAACAGCACGTCGATGAACTGCTGAAAATGGCTAGATGTCTGCTTCGATCCGTTGGGCAACCGAGCATATGCCATGAATGGAAACTCTCGAGCCCTGCACCGTCGAACGCCCACTTCGTCCGTCGGCCGCCGATTCTCCTGCAAATGATGAAAGCGGCGTGTCTCGCGGTGGATATGCCAGCAGAGGAGGAGGCCATGCCTCTGCCCCCCTCCCGGTCACACTGTAGCCTCGGCGGAGGTGACGTCCACGACAACGGCACTCGACACGGCGACACGGCAGAGGCGTTGCAGGTGAAGTAAGATGGAAAGAAGAAGAAATAAAGAAGAAAATAAAGGGAGCCGCTCCCTTCGACAGGGCCACTGGCCCCTATAAAAAGCCCACCACGGGGAACTTTGATCGGAGGGAGAGGAGGGACAACTCTCGGAAGTCTAGAGAGTGGAAGTTTTTCTTCTAAGAGAAACCCCTTGAAGCCTGTGTGAAGAAGAAGAAAGAAAGAGTGGGAGAGAAAGGGGAGGAAGAGTGAGAGCCAGCCGTGTGAGGGTGGGTCATTGTCTTTCTCCTCTTCCCTTGTATTCTGCTCGGTGACGTCCAGCCCCGATGTAGCTCTTCTGTTTAAATGGAAATGAAGCATGGGGCCTTCAACCCCGATCCTTACTTATCTCCCTCATGAAACCCGATTTTGATGCTCGCTCATCCCTTCCCTTTTACAAGTCCATATGTTTTCGTCGGATCATATATGAATAGATATGTACATATGTATCTGTAGATAGATATATACGTATGCATGCATTCACTTCTCTTTACTGCTATCCCCTGGATCTCCCCTCCGTCATGTTCATGTGTCGGCTTCGGCTCTCACGCTGTGTTCGGCCACGATCGGATGACTCCTGGGTCACCGGAATCCCTTGTAGGCTTTCCCCCAGGACCTCCGGCCCCATACGGGAGAAGTCTACATGATCGCAACAACCCATGGGTCACCGGTTTCCCTTGTAGGCTAGCCCTCGGGATCTCCGGCCCCAAATGGGGTAATTTTACTAGTGTCGTTGCTTATGCACACACCGGGATGTTTCGGGGCCGTCGGAGTTCTCTCCGCATGGCGCGCCCCATTTTTACCCCCGGACCCTTCGGGTCTAGGGGAGGTGCTGCTCAATTTTCGTCAGGGTCAAGAACATACAAGAACACCAAGAACAATGAATAAACATATCATAGAACTTGCCCACGGGTGAAAAAAAAGAAACACACAGTAAACTCCGTGAACTAAACCCCCCGAACGAAACACTTGAATCACCACGATAATCCACCTGAATAAACAATTAAAACACTTAAATCTTCTTTCCGTAAACATAATCCATCCATAAGATGAACAACTAATCAATAAACCGACTTACAGTTTAAAGAAACAAGAAACAGAGCATAAAAGGGTTGAAATAAAACCTCTTTGAAGCTGTCTCGGCGTGGCCTAATCCGGCGCGGTCACCCCTCACCGCGCCAATTTAACACCACTCTCGTAACCCCCCATTTCCTTTGAACGCTAAAACGGCGCGCCCCCATGGGAGCCTCTCTACCCGGTGCGCCCTTCTACCTTGTTTAACCATTAAAACGGCGCGCCCCCCTTCCTGGACCTTAACCGGCGCCCCCCCCCCCCCTTGAACTCCCTTAAACCGGCGCGCCCCATGGGTGCCTCTACCGGGCGCGCCCCCTTCACATCTTAACCCGGCGCCCCTTAACCGGCGCGCCCATCTCCTTGCAACGTGCCAACACGGCGTGCTAAAAGAAAACTAAAAGAATGAAAAGAAGAAAGAGAACTATTGAAACTAAAGAATAAACCAGAGAATAAGGACTAAATCAACAAACAAAATAGAAAGAATGGAATGGGAATAAAACACTTAACTCAATGATCGGAACAATGACAATAGCAACCCCGCGACCTGACCGCGCAGGTCGATCCGCGTGCGAGGGCGCACGTTGTCGAGTTTTGGCTTTACACTTAACAAACCGCTCCCCCGGACTATGCAATGATGCCCCGTGGTATCAGATGTTGACCTCGGGATCCCCGACATGGTCATGATCTGTGCACCTCTTGGGCCGATAGTTCATCAGCTTGACACACTTCTTCCGAGATCCGATCCCGCATCCACATGAAACGTGCCGTACCTACGGTAGATATCCGAATGTCTTTGTTGTTACCTTCGATGCTTCGAATATGGACTCTCGACCAAACACTGGATGGTCCGTTAGTGACTGATATATATATATACCGGGATCTAATCCCGCACTTGCATTAAATTTGCCGCACTCGCAGCAAGTATTTGTATGGTTTTGAACATCGTTTTGCATACCTATGCGGAGGGTTTAAATCATGTCAACCCAACTTGCATGCTTTAATGAAGAACGATCTTTAGGTCATTTGGCCCCTTCTCTTGGCGATTAATCAGAGGTCTTCCCCTCTCCGAGGGGATGTAATTAACGTCGCGGCCTTTATGGCGCGGCGGGTCTCCAGTCCCGACCCGATATCCACAATCATCTGATCAGTCAGACGGAGTGCACCCCGGGCTTCAGACCACTCCAGTCTTGAAGCCCGAACACATTGTCACCTAGGTGACTGGCACGCCCTCACACTAGATAAACCGATAAACCGATAAAAAGAACACCCCGATATTTTCATGAACACGAAATCCAATGCGTTCCACAAGTTGGCACGCCCGGTGGGACAGATGATCTCGAATCGATATAACCACCAATATCCCAATATTTTCATCCAACGAAATCTAGTGCATTCCACAAGTTGGCACGCCCGGTGGGACAGATGATCTCGAATCGATATAACCACCAATATCCCAATATTTTCATCCAACGAAATCTAGTGCGTTCCACAAAGTCATCAGGGGATGCATCCGGCTGAGCTTCTGGTGGTTGGTACTCCTGTCTTTGTGTGGTAGCGACTCTTGGATTTTTGACGAGCTATCTCAGTTTTCGTGTCGTGCGTTCGATACTAGACGTAGCAAAGCTTTCCCGTTTATTAGTTCCTATAGCTTCTGTTCTACGTTTGCTAGTGGTAGCTTATAGCTGCTTTCCGCGTAATTTCTCAGTTTACGAGGTGGGGACCGGATGATCCCTACTGAGCCTTTTGTTTTAAGGCTCATTCCCTGCGTGTTTTCACCGTATTTCAGGTGTGACGAGGCTTCAGGGGAGCGCTTCCAAGGCTCCACGTGGTTCAGGTGCCCAGGGTTAGTTGTCAGCTGCCAGGCCGGGATATGCCCCGTGTAGTTGTACCTTCTTTTTCTGTGTTGTACTAGTTGTGGACTACTATTATATTTTGGACTGATGTTATATTGTGGACCATGTAATTTAATTAATGTCATTATTTATTTCCTGCTTATTCATATTAACTGTGTAGTTCTGCAATTATTTTAGATTCTTGTGTATCTCCACACCATCCGTTTAACCCTTCTGAGTCTTCGGGCTCGTGGGTGGCGGTTCGAGATTCGGGTTATCAGGCCTTCCCGGTGTTCGGATCTCGGGTCGTTACACCCATAGTAGAACTTTTAGATAATCCTCCTGAGTCTTAAACCAAAGAAGGATGTGAGTGGAGTCTAGAGTGATGATAACAAAGGCTTGTTGCACCAAATAGAGAGCCACAATATGCTCCCGGATGGCGGGGAACGCCGGGCGACCATAAGATGTCTTGGCGACAATGACGAACTAAAGAGCAGATAGGGAGGCCTCGACCTCTTCCTTGCAGAAGAAACATTCAAGTTCTCCATGATCCGTGAAGGCACGATCATGGACATGAGTGGCAACTTGGGGAAACTCCATCAAGGCCGCAACGACCTGGGTGAACGAACGAACACCCACAGAAGGTTGGGGGGGCTCCGAGCCCCCCCCCCCAGCAGACGCCATGAGCGGGCGAGGGACACCCTAGCAGAGCGGTAGTCGAGGGAAACCCTATCAAGTCACCTATTCACGCATGCCTATTTGTAATCGACCAGTCTAATTGGGTAATTGCCCTAGTCAAAATCGGCCTTTTCATTAGAACCCTATGTTCGCCTATGGGTTGGGTCATAATTCCCCCCAATGTTTATTTTATCCCAGTCATCCCACATTGCTGATCTAAATCCAATTTTGCTTCAGGTTAGTTATGATCCTGACATCTTTTATCTTCCAGGTGCCAATTTTGCTTCAGATCAGTTACATCATGGCCGCTAATTTTTTAGATGCAGTCGTGCCACCCCCTCTCTATAAGCCTTGGCAATGGCACAGTGCGTGTCTCACCGCAGGGGCATAACTATTCTACCAGCATACGGCATTTTTGGGCTTGCAATCATTCCTACGTGTGGGCACATCTAGGGGTCTCCTACACACCCATTCAACCCCAGATGTGTTGCATTAAGGGTTTCACTCCCAGGATGTATTCCTGCTCGGGAGATATGCAGTCCTAGCATGCAATCTCCCAGGTACATTCATACCGGCACGTTGGTGTTTCAAGGCCTAACGTATGTCCTTGCACAGTCAATTGAACACCAGCAGTGCTGCATTAAAGACTGGAATCCTCCCAGCATATTGCCCCACTTGTGATAGTGTGATAACGTACACTCGAGTTCTTTTTCCAAGGCAATGACCCGGGGACCATCACTCTCGGTGGATTTGTCCCGTGGCTTGCATATACGACAAGGAGAGCTCCTGTATCTTTGTAAAATGCCTCCCACGGCTTGTTATCAATGAAATGCGGATGATTGTTTATTTTATTCCCACTTTCATGATACTGATGATACATGTTCAACATGAATACAACCCCTCCATTGTGTCACGACCATTACGGTGCATCATCAGCTTTTGTTGACGAAAGAAACAAGTTGCTCGGATTCGTTCCGATGTAAATAAACATCAATCACTCGTATTCAGTGGGGACCTCATCCAATACCTGATCCCTCATATCGCCTGATACCTCCTTGTTTGTGGGTCTCTCTCTCCTTCCCTCCTTTTCTCGATCGAGGCCTTCGATGTTCGCGTCGCCAGTTAGTGCAGAACTCCATTATGGACCCTCGACACATCTTCTCCGGAAACCAAGCAAAGCGAAGAGAGCGATGGGGGTATCGAATCCTTTGTCCCCTATCTCTTTCCCATGCCGTTCCGAAGAAGAGCGAAAGAAAGAAGAAGAGAGAAGACCCCAACAAAAAATAACAACAAAACATAAAACATGAAAAAATAGCCCCATTCAGGACAGACAGATCAGAACTCTGGCAAAATTGAGTTCTACCCTTCCAAAGGCCGGTTGAACTCCGTCTCACACGAGTAGGATGAGATTCCAAGGGTTTTCAGGGTGTTTATGGTACAACCAGCTCGGCATCTATGTGGGAATCTATGGCTCATGGAGTCTTTCGGAGGCCTTGATGAAGATGTTTCAGTTCGACAGAAAGAATATCCGGTGGAGGGTCCTAACTTCACCAAGAGGGGCTATCCAACGAGAACCAGAAACGAATAGTGCGATAGATCAATGCCACCAGGGTGACATGACCTTTAAACAGAAACAATCTATAATCTATTCGTCGAAACGCCGGTCAAACATTACTAATTATAAAGAGATGATGTAATAAGAATATAAAATAGTTTTAACAGGTTATCAGATTTAATTTACTTTTTTAAGCATGCTAGATAACATGGAGATCGGAATAGATTATGAGATCAAGGAGAAAAGATACATGGAGATAGGAATAGATTATGGGATCAAAGAGAAAAGAACATAGATCAAAGAAAGACTTAGGATATTTAGTTATATTCCATGCTTTACCTAATCACATTAGTTGGTTCAGATGACGTGCATAAGTAAAAAACATGCTTCTAGACTCTAACAGTATCAATATAACATGCTGGAATGAAACTAGAGTTTCTGGAAATCGGTGATAGAATGCGGTCACTATAGGAGCCACAATCACAAGGAGGTGGTCGGTCATGGAACCGTGATCAATACTGAACATACTATAGAATATAATGAAAAAGCTTAAGAATGAGGTCTAACGAGGCACCGTGATCAAGGACGCGGTCACTCTTAAGGCTGCGATCTTAGACAATAACTCGTTCAAATGGGAAAAAATCATAAACGATGATACCTCGATTATGAAGTTCAAAATACATGCTATATAGGCGATAAAAATTGGGGAAAACTATGCATGAACGAACTAGACAAGCAGAAGAGCCTTTTAACTTGATTAATTATGTTGGGCCTGATTGAACAGCTACCTTTGAGCCGGATTTAAGGAAGAAAAGGGAAGAACAACTCGAACGCCTAGACCTCACTCCTTCCTCCTCGATCCATGCCCTAACACGGCCCAGCATGATCTCCCACCTCAGCCATAAGCTATTAGGGTTAGCTAGTTTGACCTAGGGTCCTATTTATAGAGCTAAACCTCCCATTGAGTCCTAATTAGGTCAAGGATTTCTAGATAGGAATTAACTCTAAAAATATTGACTCTATCTATATCTAGGGCCGCCACCACCCCATCTAGCACGACTTAGGGTTAGGGTTTAAGCTAGATTTCGGCCTCTCTTAGTTGATTAGGGTTTAGATTCGAAATTAGGCCCAAATGTTAAGGTTTTAGCCTATTAATCCAATTAGCATTAGAGATTTTAAGAAATTCCAAAATTTAGAAATTAATTCTACCTTTTAGGCCCATTAAGACTTTTAATATTAGCCCATAAATCTTTTAATTATTGGCCCAATTCACTATTATAATAATTACAATATTTATTTGGCCCATAATAGTTATATTAAGATTATCCCTATTTTGTCAAGAAGTTTTATTCATTTAATTATGTATATTTTAAAAATCTAGGTTGCTATATGGGCCTTATGTCGTCACAGGAGTTTACGAGGGAGGTGCATACATGGTCATTGGCTACAAATGAGAAAAGTAGTTCCCTCCACTTATTGTATCATACACCTGAGCATGAGTTCACACAACGACCACTACAGGATGTCTCCTTTCCTTGTGTGGATTAAAAAAAAGGGGGGGCTCAAAATAAAGGTGCCTTGATGGACTTAGTCATGATTCCTATCATAGAAATGTCTAAGGGCAAAATGGTCAAAAATTCGACTAAGGTGAAAACCCGAGAGACTGCCTCAAGCAAAAATGGGAAACCTCTCGACGTAAAAATCCATGAAGGCGTGTTGAAGAAAGCAAAACGGGGCCAACTTCTGCGAAAATCTGAAAAGGCACTGAAATTTGTAATGTGAAAGAAAACAAAAACACTTTGTTGTCATCAATCTTCACAAGCCATTATTCTGAACAACTTTTTTCCAGCTGGCTTTGTCCCACCGTGGCAAATACCTATCCAAATTATAACTCTCAGAACACTGAAAACTCCAAACTCCAACGCTCAACCTCTAAAACGCAAAGGTTGACAAGATTTCATAATCCAAACCCTAAACCCAATCCTTGGCTTCCAAACTACAAAGGTCAGCCAAGTCCCAAGTCTAAATTTGGTTCCAAACTATAAAGGTTAGCTAAACCCAAAATCCAATACTTGGCTCCCAAACTACAAAGATCAGCCAAAGTCCAAACTCAACTCCAATTCTTGGCCCCCAAACCATAAAGGTCAGTTGAGTGTCAAACTCTAAACCCAATCCTTGGCTTCCAAACCATAAGGTTCAGCCAACCCCCAATTCCAAACCCAAAATCCAATACTTGGCTTCTAAATCACAAAGGTCAACCAAGTCTCAAAACTCAACTTCAACCCTCGGCCTTCAAACCACAAAGGTCAACCGAATTCTAAATTCAAATCTTAAATATTATTGTCTAAACCACAAACTTGGACGGAAGGTCCGAGCCAAAGCAAGGGGTCTTTTTATTCATCGACTCCAGATAGAAGGTCTGAGCCAACGTGGGAGGGTCTTTTTGTTCTCTGGCCGGGATGGGAAGCCCGATTCAGAGCGATAGGGGTCTTTTTGTTCTTTAACGCGCCGGGGTACCGAATATATGAGTGGTCTTTTTGTCCTTTAATGTGCCAGCGACGCCGACTGTATGAGGGGTCTTTTTGTTCTCTAGTCGGACGAAAGGTCCGATCCAGAGTGGAAGGGTCTTTTTGTTCTCTAGCCGGATGAAAGGTTCAATCCAAAGTGGAAGGGTCTTTTTGTGCTCTAGCCAGGACGGGGACTCTGATCTAGAGTGGGAAATGGGTCTTTTTGTTCGTAGCTTCGGACGGAAGGTCCGGGCCACATGTTTATTCATTGATGGGACAAGAGGTTGTAATGTTGAGGTGGTTTATTCATCAACGCATTTTCCAATTGACACCAATTATTTTCAGTCGACCCATAACCCGGGAGGAGTCGACCTTTTCCAAATCCGCGTCCACCATGGAGGACGCGTCTTGAATTTCCTAATATTTTTGGCCTGAATTATTTCATGAATCAGCGTCTATCTAGAAGGACGCTCATTCTTGAACTCGTCTCGGGTGCTGGACGCGTATTCTTTTATCCTTTTAATTATTGAATTAACGCCTTTTAAAAAGGGTGTTATTTTCTGAAACCACGTCGTCTATAGAGGACACGTTCGTGAAGTCGCGTCAGCCGCCTAGACGCGTATTCTTTTCCTTCCCCAAACTTTGACTTCTTGAAGAATTAACGCCTTTCTACAAAGCCGTCGATTCTTTAATTGGCGTCCATCTTCTTGACGTTAATTTCCTTTCCTATTTTTGGCCTAATTACCAAAATTTCATAATGTCATAATTTGCGTCTATCCTGAAGAACGTGATTTCCTTTTCTGATTTTTGGTAATTTTTGGCTTTCCTAAAATATTAAAGAAATTGCGTCTACCCAGGCGGACGCCTATTTTGGGGCCCATCCATGACCCCGGATGCAGTTTCCCTTGCCTTATTTTGAGCTTTTAACTCCGTCCAAATTTTGTATAATTTACTAATTGGCGTCTGGCCCATTGGACGGCGATTATTTTCTAATTTTAGAAATTTTTAAACTTGCCACATTTAATTCTAAATTGGCACCTCTTTGGACGGCTGCTATTTTAATTGGCGACCACTGTGTTGGACGCCAATTCCTACAGAATTCTGAACTTGGTAGAACCTCTTTCTTTCCCTATTTTAAGCTCCTTTTCCACTTGGGAAAGGGTACCTATGGCTTTCTAACCCTGGGAGGACACTTGGCCAAGGAATATATTCTTCCAAATCCCATTAAAATTGGTTTTCCTTTTTTTCTTGGATTAAACTCTGAATTTCTCTCCTATAGATAGAGACCCTCACTCCCTTGGTTTTGAGGCTGCTCAATCAATTCGAAGGGGAGGTGCTGTTGGACCCAAGGCTCAAGGAGGAGTCTCCCTACATTCAAAGCTACATCCTTGGAGCTCCTTCCTTGAAGATTGAAGATTTGAAGCCCTCTTTTGGAGAAACAATCCAATAAGCCAATTCTTCCTCTTATTTCTTTTATTATTTTCATGCATCTTAATTAGTTCATGCATCATATCTCCCTTTTCTATTTACTCTTTTCATCTCAACATTGAGATACTCCCTTTGTGCAACACTTGCACATCTCCTCCTCATTCATTCATCCTATTTCCTTTACCCTTTTGCATAGGGGTTTAAAGCCAACATCAACAAGGTGTGTTCATAACCATGCTTTCATGTTTATTTCTATCAAGCATTTGATACTACACTCACTTGATCTCAAATTCATATTTCTTTGTTGGTTGTTGTTTTTTCTTCATTTTTCAAGGGTAATCAAGATAAGGAAAAGTCTCTTCATCGGCCGGCCGATTGGAAGAGAAGGTGACACTCACATCTCCCCCACATTTTTAAAGGTATTCTTCGCAATCCCTCCTTGTTATGTTCCTTTGAGGCCCACTCATTTCTGGCGATCACCTTTCCCCTTAGCATCCACGTATGCTCCCTTTATCCTCTTTCCCCTTCTTTTTCCTTGTATTAATCATCTTTTAAGTGGATTTTTCTTAGAATCTACAACTGTTATGGCCACTGCCCACCGGGCCTTATGTTTTCTAACCCCTGATGGAGGTGTGGACTTGCTGGTCTCATCTGCATGATCCATAGCTTCCATTAACTGGAACAACATCCCAATTTCTCCGATAGTGTCACCCATCTTTCAACGTGAATATGGACCTACCACCGAGGAGGGCGCATAATCCCCGTCTAACGATGCTTTCACTTAGGTTCTTTCAATCGCTCTTGGACCCCGGGGGCTTGTTTCCCTATAGCATGGGCACCGGCGGATCCTCCTCGGAGTGTTAACATCAATGGACCGCTTGGCTCAGCCACAGTTAAGTCCACATCTCTTGATTGAGACTGTAGTAGCCTGTAGGTCATCGGGATCCCTCGCAGGCTAGCCCTCAATATTTCTACCCCAACCTGGGTCATGGGGTTGCCACTTTCTGTCCACCCGATAGTTAATGAAATGATCTCAGAGTCTTCCGTGGGTGGATTTCTGTTTCTCCCCCTTACAGTCTCCTGGGACAAGGGGAGATGTTGCCGAAATTCACCCAGCACTGATTCTGGCCTTTCTGTTTAGTTTGTTTTCCTTAGTAACAAAAATTTTATAATGATAATATATGCATTGTGTTAACAAGCTATTCTTGAAATTCATGCTATGCTATGGTGTGTAGATCCACCCCGGACCCCATAAAACCCATGCTTGAGTATGAATCTCGCACGAAGATCAAGCAATTGAGCTCATCTCATTTCAACAGAATAAGGGCAGTGTTAATGTATGAGCCATGAGGGCTTTGGCATTATGGTTATTCCAAAACAAAAAAAAGGATCACCAATGTTCCATGATAATTTGGGACTTGAATGGACTAATTTTAACAAACTTAACAACATTCTGAATCTATGAGTGTAAGGGCCAGCTTGGACCTTCAATCTCTGTCACCCTTGCTCTTACCAAATACCGCTGAGTAGACTCCAAGGGCCTCCCTGCGTCGACCCCAAAACCTCCCTGATGCCAATCCTTTTCTCTCCGGTTGCCCCTGTGTCGACCCCAAATCATCTGGCGTCAACCCTTTCCCCTCCTCATGTGATCCCTGCGTCAACTCCAGCTCTCCCTCACGTCGACCCCTTCCTCTTCCTATTTGCTCTTGGGTCGACCCCACTGTCCATTCTGCATCGACTCCCCTATCTGCTTGATCAACTTGCTGAGTTTGTAGGGCTGACATTAACCTATGTCCCTACAAATGCCACACACGAGAAGGGGGGGAATGTTTTCCTCAGATGAGTGACCGTAGCTAAAGGATGGCTTGTTTGGGCCTTCAGTTCATTTCACCTGGCTGAGTAGAATCCTCAAGGTGAGGAGTAGAATGAATCGGCCCCAAACTTCACAAATGGGTGATTCGGTCACACGGTTAGAAGCCTAGTGTATCGGCGTAAGGGTTCCTCCCCCTACGCCGATTCACTACATTTCCTCTCTCCTCTCATCACGTCGATCCATTGCACCTCCCATCCTCTCATGCGTCGATTCACTCTACCCCACGCCGATTCTTTTCACCTTCCCTTCTCTCTCTCTCTGTGCCATTTCACCTCATGCTCCCCTTTCACTGATGTGAGGCTATTATGCATGTATGAAACAAAAGAAACAACAACAATAAAATTGAAAACAACGAAGATAAAAATACAGAGAAGAGAGAGAGCAAATAAAAAGGGAATATGCCGTAAATAATGGCCATGGTAGAATAAAATTGAACATGTGTTCGCAAATATCTATGTGCATGCTTATCTATCATACTATGTGCTTGTCTTTTTCGATTCTCTGGTATATCAAATGGTGATCTGCGGAAGGTCAGATTAAGTCTGATTGGAAGCTCTCGCTGAGTGTGAGGATATCCTCGGATCTAAGTTCTCCACCATGTATTGGAGGTCGAGTTGACACAATGTTACCATATTACGTGCTTGAGTGCATGTTTTGATCTTGTATCACATAACACACACTTCTTTTTTGCTTCGTGCATCTACTTATGTTCATTTAGCCCCGTCAGCTCTCTATCTTGGTGATTAATCAATGGTTTTCCTTCTTTCAGAGGGATGTAATGAACGTCATAGCCTTTATTGTATGGCAGACTTCGGGTCCCGACACGATCACCCATGTTTGTCTGATCAGTTAGACGGAGCGCATAATAAAATTTGTCACGAATGTGACTGGCATGCCCCATGCTTGAATAAAACTCCTAATAAATAACCCAAAATAAAATAGAATAAAATAATCTACTCCCACAAGTTGGCACTCCTGGTGGGACGAAGTCTCCCTTCATCTCTTTGCCAAGGTAAAGGGCCTCGGGGCCCTCCCCAAGAGTACTGATCGTTTGCCTATTTCTATTTTATAGGAAGAATGATGGTGGATGGATTTACTGCCCTTACCTTTGACCCTTTCGTCGTTGCTGATCATGCCACACACGGGTACCTGGTGGTACTGACCGTGTTTGGAGGTTTTCCTCCGGTCATCGGATTCCCTAACTTCTTGGGGGTTGCCTTCACTGATTTGCTGAACACGGAGGTCCCGGAGCATGCCGAGAAGACCACTACCACAAAGTCGACGGCTTGCCTGGGCGGGAGCCAAGTTTGAAGAGTTAGCTGTTTGGTCCACCACCTGGAACACAATGCCCGATCAACTGACAGGAAGTGGCCCAAGGGCGGTAAGGGTAGGCAATACCGAAGGAACTCTTCGGTGTCACTGAAGGGACGACTTTGTACTTCTGGAAAGTCTGTCATGGTTGGAGGTGCCCGTATTTTGTTAGACGGACGTGACCCACAGGTGCTGCCGGAATGAGTTGTTCCGATGATTCCAGTCTGAAATTCATTCCAAGCTCTGGCCGGGAAGAAGGCCGAGAGGATGGGAGATGGCCACCGAGGCCAGAAAGAGTTAGCCCCACGGGCAAAGAAATTTAATCAAGTTTGGAGGCCTAAAAAGGTCCAAACTTCTCCAGTAATTGCATCAAGTTGCAACAATGTCAAGGCGGCACGGGAGAGAAGGATCGTGCCGGATGAAGAGGCCGGGGTTGTGTCTCCACCACCCCGTGTAAGCTTTAGGGTCAGTGCTTGACAATCCAATATCCCCATTGTAGGAAGGAAGTCCATTTAGAGTGCCAGGTTGTCCTAACTAGCTTATATGCCTCCGGTGCAAGGCCAAAAGCTGTTTCTCGTCTCTCTGCAGGAATATGATCAAGAAGAAATGACCAATATGCTCCAACGCTATTTCCGGGGTTTGGGGAAACTCTCACTTGGCCAACAGCGATTGCTCTGAGCAACGGCCATTGAAGATGAAGAAGAAGACTACGCGCCGGTTGTGGGCGCGGAAGAAGATGATTAAGAAGTGGAAGCTGATTATGCTATAGCGCCTCTGCGAGCCGGCGAGGCGAAAAGAGTTTCTATTTTTGAAAGGCTGACATTCCTGCACCTGCATAAGAGGGAAGTCAGAAGACAAGGGAAAATGATGCAAGCCTATTCCTGTAATATGGCATGAGTGACTACTCGGTACGGGGTGCTCCCGACCTAACAAGAAGAACTCATCATGTTGGTAGAGAGGCCCGGCCTGGCTACCAGAAGAAGCAAAGCCGCAGAAGAAATGCTAAGAGCGGCAAAAGGAAAACTAGCCATCATTGAGGCCATCACTATGCTGACTGCTAATGTAGTGACATCTGAAGAGGAAGAGGTTCTGCTGACTGCCTCACCTGAGGGTGCTTCAGGTGAAACAGTTGACGGTGTCCCTAGTACGACGGCCCTAGACCTATCAGTACTGATGCTATTGAAAAAATATCAACAAGAGATAGAGCTCCCAAAGAAATAATTAAATGAGAGGGCGGAGTAGACCCCATCATTAAAATAGTCAAAAATGCAAGCGGAATCATCACGGGGCGGTGCCAACCTGAGTGATCTTCCGCCAACATGCAATCTTTTACAACTTGCAGAGCATAGCCAGGCTGCCACTCAATAGCGCCTACCTCAACCGTTGCTACCGCCGGTGCTACCTCAGCTACATCAAGCACCACTACTACGCTCTACACCGTAAGCAACCACTCTGCTTACCCCATACCTGTAGCTGGCACACTTCTACCCGGAATCGGTCCACCCGACCGTCATGAACAAGATGATGTGGAGCGAATGATAGAGATGAAGCTTGCTGAACGGGGCGAAGGAGAGTATGCCACGTTCGATGTCTACTGGGTCCCATACCTACCCTACCATGCTGCTAAGCGGTTGCCTCCAAGAATTATCCAGCCGCCTAAATTTGACAAATTTAACGGGCAAGGGTCCCCGAAGGAGCATATTGCATACTATATAACTATTATGGGCAACTTGATGGTAGACGAGTCGTACTTGCTAAAGTTCTTCGGTTCCTCATTGACAAGACTTGCATTTGAATGGTACTCTAGCTTACCGGCAGGATCAATCAGTGATTGGCCAGATATGCAGAAGAAATTCAGGGAAAGATTCCATGTCACTGAGAGGGAGGTCACTATGGCCGAGCTATACTCTACAAATAAGAGACATGACGAGACTACTTTGAGTTATATCAAAAGGTGGAGAGACCTTGGATTAAGATGCAAGCGGCCCCCACACCAGGAGGACACTATACACATATGTAAACAGAACCTCAGAAGGGAGGTCCTGGAAAAAATGATAGGAATGGAAATAAGGTCTTTTGACCGTCTCAATAATGTAGTTGCTGAAATTGAATCCTTCCTAGTGAGGCATGCTTTGCCAGCAACAAATATCATCACTCAAAAGACAAAGGCGGTAGATCGGCGACCAGCACCGAAAGAAGCAAACACTATTGACTTGAAGGCTTTTGAACAACAAAGGGACAAGAAAAAGAAGGCAGCTGACCCTCCTCCCGTCATGATGGATGAAAAGAAGGACGGCCCGTCCCTCAGGGACAAAATGAAAAAGGCATACTCCATCCCTAGAGATAAAACTAGGTTCCTTTTCGACTGGGCCAGCCAGTACAATAAGATTACCCTGCCTGAGCCGAAGAGGCCCGGGGACTTGAAGAGAAAGTATAGCCCAAGATTTTGCCCCTATCATCAAATGTTGGGACATCCAATTGAAAACTACTATGTGTTTAAGGATGTAATTGAAGGCCTGATAAAGAAAGGTGAACTTCAGATGGGGGCGTACAAAGTTGACCCTCCGCAGCCCCATGAAGCACCAATGAACAGGGCAACTGTCAATATGGCATCTCTATACCAGGCATTGCCCGAAGAAATTGCAGAAGCTAGCACCCAACACACTTATGAGGGGTGCTTCCTGACGCCCTTAAAGGAGCAGCAGGCATGGTAGTAGGTCCCTGCGAAGAGCAAAAAGAAGCCTTCACCCCACCCAGCAATAGGGTCACACATCCGTGGTGTAGCGGCACGGCCAGCTACACCAGCTCTGGCACCAGTTTGGGTGAATCAACCCGCTATGATTAGAATACGCACCCACAATCGGAGGAGACAGACTCCGCTACCGGAGAACAAAGAAATAAGCCCGAAAATCTAAAGATTACAGGCTTACATAAATGGGCTAGATGAATATGAGCAGCCCAGATTGCAACCTTTACTAATAAAGGATCATGTGCCGTGGGAATAGCTTGAATAGCTTACACTGGGGAATGAAGAAGAAACAACAGAATTAAAGGAAGATAGCAGCCTATTCTGGGGGCAGGTGCCACCCAAGAAGGAGCATAAAAAGAGAAGAAAAGCTCGAAGCACCAAGGGGGTGACAACCCTTTCCTACAACACTCTGTCAGCTCTCTTCAACCTGCCCAGAGAGGAAGATGAAGAAGACATATGCTTCATGCCTTCTCCTGAAGCAAATCAAGTCGAGGCCCTAGCCACTGCACATGCAACTCGGTCAGGCCGAAAATGGGGGTGTCTCCCACCAGCCAATTACAACATAATCTACAGGGGGGAGCAACCCTACCAAATACCTCCCTCGGAGGTCAAGGGAATTCAGATTCCTCCTCTGCCAGGGTTCTACACACAAAGCAAAGAGGGCAATGTCATCCCCTCTTTTGCTGAATTTCTTAAGGCGACCAAGGGGAAGCACCCTTGCCAAGAAGCCAGCTCTATAACCGGAGGCACACATTCCCAGCCTCCCCAGCCTTTCAGTCTACAAAATGAAGATGAAAATAGACCCGACAGGCTATCATTACGGCCCTGCAGACGCCTGGACGCTATGAAAGCTACTTGGCCGAAACACTGTCAGAAGTAGATGTGACATTTACTAAAGAAGATATGCTACTCCCTTCTGTCAATCATAATAGGCCATTGTATATGAGAGGGCAGCTGAACGGCCAGTCAGTAAACAAAATTTTGGTAGATCCAGGTGCAATAGTCAATATAATCCCTTACCGTATCTACCAGAAATATTACTTTGATGTTCACCTCACTAAAGTCGGGGATATGCATGTCGTAGACTTTAATCAAAAATTTGAAGTCCCGCTGGGAGTGGTCGAGTTCACCCTCACCATGGTTGATTTCACCACAAAGGTGTAATTTCATGTTATTAATTCTAGCACCTCATACAAGGCACTGCTCAACCAGCCATGGCTGCATGAAAATTTGGTGGTGCCCTCCACATTACATCAATGTATCAAGTACAGTCGAGATGGGAAGGAGGAGAGGATATTTGCTTACCTCCACCCTTTCGAGGTATTTGAATGTCACCTATTAGATGCTTCCCTCTACATGGAGGAGCATCGGGAATCCACCAAGCCAAAAGCTCCTACTAAAACAACAAAATAAGCCTCGGGTAGCAGTTGGTTTCCACCACCGCCGCCTGGTTATGAAACACCTAGGGCTATATCACACATCGCCAGCACCGGCGATATTAGTAGAGTTATGCCTCCTGTTATCTATCCCAAGGTGAATGAAGTCAGGATTGAGGAACTCCATGGACATACCAAGGTCCCTAACGGGATCATCAAGCCAATAGCGAGCCTTGATAGTTCAACAGTCGAGCCCCACAAAATAATTGAGGTCCCTCATCAAGCAGGCCCTACCAATCTATACTATATAGCCGAGGAGCATGCTGCACGACTACATGATGACTGCTATATTCCTGAGGACCTAGATAATCCAGTGGTCCCAATTCACGGCTTGATGTTCACAGAAGACAGGGTAGCTGAGCTGTTCAAGAAGATGCACATTCCTTCTTTCTAGACCCGTGAAGAAAGGGGGTCCTTCAAGAAGCTTTGGTATCCCACCAACCTGGACAAGGACCTGAAGCGCATTTCTCAAGACCCAGGGCTAGGGTTCACCCTCGAAGAATACTATTATGGAGGGTGCTATGAGGTGGACGTAATCTCTGCCTTCGTCCCACTAGCTGAAGGCCTACCGGGGGCAACCTATGATGATTACTCGGTAGGATATGAGTATCCAGAGTCACCGCGATAGTCATCAGAGTTATTGCGGCATATACCAAAAACCTCGACCACATGTAGATGCTGGGAAGAGGTCTTTCATGAAGAAGTGGTGTCTCGAGCCAAATTTGATACAGCTAGTAATAGCGAGGCTGAAGATTCTGACCAAGGAGGGAGATGCCCCAATCTTTACTCATCCCTGGTTATACCCCTGATGCAACCAGAACTGATCGCAGAAGTGCCCGGTGAATGCAATCAAATTACACCTGTTATTGAAGCTATGTATGAGAAAGAACAAGCCATTCCGGCTGAAGACCCAGAGCAGAGTCATCCTACCCTCGGACCCGCATTGAACACATTGGCTGAAGCCACAAGAACGGATCGTTCGTCAGTTGAGTAGCCTGCACTCTCGTAACAAGCCAAGTCAGAAGCTCTCCATGAAGGCCGAGGGCAATACAAAAAAGAATTGGAAGTTCTAGAGGCTTAAGATGATGATGAAGATTTCATTGACTTGCAGCCAGCGCCTCCAAAAATTGAAGATGGTGGCCAGTCTACTGTTGACGATTTTTTAGAAATAAACCAGGGAAATGAGGATGACACTAGGCCAACATTTCTCAGCAACCAGCTCTCCCCAGAAGAACAAAAGGTATATATATAGCTGCTCCAAGAGTTTCGGGACTACTTCGCTTCAAACTACAAAGAAATGTCAGGGCTCAGCCCTGCAGTATCACAGCATATTCTGTCCATAGACCCAAAGGTTGAACCTGTAAAGCAACCACCCTGGCGTATGAGACCGGAGCTGATCACACAGATATGCAAAGAAGTTGACAAACTCATTGATGTGGGTTTTGCTGAAGAAAACTAGTATACCACCTGGTCGACTAACATTGTCACGCCTCGAGATATGCAGCGGAAACAAGTCAGGAACGTGAACAGTCGGCATGGTAAGCCTCACGCTAGGTTGATAATTAGAGCGCTATAACATCCACACATAAAAGAGGAATGCACAATATTTAATCAAACTCCAATCTTATTGAATATTGATCATAAGTCTACAAAGACACTTGACTTCTTGACATAACGTTGCACTAGACTCAATAAAAAGAAAATTACATAATCGACTCATAACACTCTAGCATTCTAGGGCTTCTCTTGTTCTTCATTCGCTCTCGCCCTCGGATCCGTCATTTGAGTAGTCAAAATCCTATCCACTAGAGTTTCTTGAAAAGATTCAAAAAGTCGGGAATGATCACACTTGCCCAGTAGGTATCTTCATATCAACATAAAGGCAAGATTAAGTAGTTGACAATTTAGCTCTAGAAGGTAAGATAGAAGAAATACGATGAAATACGTGATAAAACCAACATAATAACACAAGTAACAAGGTATAGACTATAGAAATATGAGAATTCATGTAGAATGAGAGCATGATCAATTAAGAATATAATGTGGCCTTTCATGTAACGAGAATGTACTAGAATGTAACGAGAATGTACTTTTCACAATCATATAAGCTATGCACTAGAAAGTCATGTAACAAGAATGTACTAGCAAGAATCCTATCCACTAAGGTTCAATAATAAGTTCTTGATAGCAAATACCAAGGTAAGAACGTACCAAATATGAACCATGAGAATTCAAGGATGAATTAAAGACAATGTCATGCTACGGAAGGAATCCGACAGCATAACGGTACATTCATAAATTTTCATAGATTATTAATAACTTATTGAATAAGGTTTTCGGTTTTAGATAATCAAAAGACCACCTAGGAACAGAGTAGACTTAACCCCTTAGGTCAAACCACAGGTTAGACATGAACTAGGAGAACACAGTCAAGAAGAGACCGTTTCTTGAAGATAGTGGTCATGCAAGAACCGCTTTTAAGCATAGTCTATTGAATTCTATGTTTTGATGATGTCAATATACCATGTTTTCTTGGTACTGACACCATCTTTATTCTTGCAGAAAATCTGAGTCAGAACAATCCAAGAAAAGAACTTTAAGAAGCATGGATTATTTGATATGTTGAAGAACTTTAGAGTGATGCATTGACGTATCAAAGAAGATACCTTGACGCAGTCAAACCAGCAGAGCAAGTGTCACGTCCCGAGATTATGCAGCGGAAACAATCGGGAATGTGAACAGTCAGCTAGTACGCCTCGAGCAAGCAATATAATTAGAGCGCAAGAACAATCACACAAGGTAATTGCACAATAACTTAATCAACCTTCATCTTTATTTCATATAAAAAAATCATAATTCCAAATACATGAACATTTGACTCTCTCTAGACTCAATAAAAATAAAATTACATGTAAAGACTCAATCTAGATATATTTGACATTCTAAGTCTTCTCTCGAATCCATAGACTTTCAATCGCTCTCGGACCCGCTACTTGAGTAATCCGAATCCGATTCACTCGTATTTCCTGAAAAAGATTAGAAAGTAGGGTCATGAGCACACTTGCCCAGTAGGTATCTTCGTATCAACATGATTGACAATGTTAAAGTAATTAATGTTTTAGCTCTAAAGAATAAGATAAATCATGTAAATATGATGAAACATACGAGTAAAGCCAAAGTAACAAGATAGATTGAGAATATGATTGAGCAAGTATGATCAAGCAAGAATGTAATTATGGCCTTTCATGAACAAGAATATAACAAGAATGTACTTTTCATAACCTTGAAGGCTATGCACTAGAAAGTCATGTAACAAGTAAGAATGTACTCTTCACTCAGTAACAAGTACTTCGTGAATTCATGTGGATCACTCCCGTGGATATTTCACTTATTTATAAAGAAAGTACTCCCAGCGCAATGCGACGCCAGTAGCACCATACCCCATGGTTTATATAGTATGTTTCTGACAATCAGCCTAGGGGACTAGCATAGAGCCCTTGAACACAATCAGTGCTCGAACTGCATCTTCACGTATAAATCAAGCTACTTCCACGTTTATAACAATAATATGGCCAAGAATTTACAATTTCAACTATAGTTCCATGATAAAGTAACCAAAATAAGAATGCTTCTATTGAGAATAAGAGATTTCAATAAATACATTAATAACTAGGTTATGCCGTGGAAATAAATTGGTAGCATAACGGTACTTTCCTTAACTTTCACAATGTTTTTAGATATCTTTGTAATAATGTGACAAGTTCTAGATGATTAATTGGACCATCTAGGAACATAGGAAAATGAACCCTTGAGTCAAACCCTGGGTTAATCAAATTCATGAAATTAGCAGTCATTTACTGGACTGTTTCTTGTTCATAGCGGTCTAGTACAGGACCGTTTATGATAAGACAGTTCGATATTTGAAGCATAACCTTTGGAACTTTAGCGGTCTAGCAGAGAACCGTTTAGGATCCGTTAGCGGTCTAATGAATGGCCGCTAGCAGACTCTGCCGGTCAACCAGAGGGCCGCTAATGTCCAGACTATAAAACATCAATACAAGTGCTTTCTAGACCATTCGGCTTTTAATGGTACAACCAACTCTGCGTCCTAGAGGGAATCCCAGGCTCGCGGAGAATTACGGAGCCCTTGAAGCAAGATTTCCTAGTCCATTGGAAGGAATATCCAAAGGAGAGATCATCAAGTCCAAGATTGTATTCCTAATGTGCAAAGTGTAACTAATGGTCACATACCGGAGTATACGCCATGTACTTAAGAAAATGACTCTAGAAAAGAGAGATAGAATCGTGATAAAACAATGATCAAGTTAAATCATGGATCATATTTAAAACATGTATTTAATTACAAGAATATATGTAATTTTGGTCACAAATTAACATAAGTTAAAAATAATACTAATGTGCATAAAAATATGAAATATATCATGATGAACAGTAAAAATAACTAAGTCTATAAACCAGCACTTAAAACAGGGATAAAACTTAGTTAACTAGGCTTATTATATATTAACTATGGTTATTTCTGCAATATGGTTCGGGTTACCAATATTACAAAATCAGAAACAGAAAACGGTCAAATACAGGACAGTTAATCTTTGGCTAGCGGTCTATCGTATGACCGCTAGAATCCCTGGCGGTCTACAAAAAGACCGTTTCTTCTTGCATAAAATCGAGTTCAATGAAAATAATATAAAATGCTAATCTAAGATACATCATGCATGGAAATCAACATGTATAAACTTCCATAATCATGATAGATCGTATATAGGCAAACAATATGTATAGGTTTGTATGAACAACAAGGAATTCCATTTTTCTCTTCATTAGGCTAAGTATTATGCATGAAGACTAAACTAGATGCATAGTCCCAAGTAAAACATGAAATTATCAAGATATAATGCATGAAAATGAATGAAACAGGAGGGATTTTATTTCTGACATAAAATTTGAGCCATTCATGAGATAACCTACCTTTAATAGTACTCCTAGACTTCGAATTTTTGATTGGAATAAAGCCCTAGTTCCTCCACGTTCTTTACAAAACCAGCAACTTCACGTCCCTCTATCTCCTGATTCCCTTGACCTATGGACGTGAAATTTTTAAGGTAGATAGAAGATATGAAGGGGAACATAAAGTTCTAAACACACGTTTGCTAAATACCTTGTTTAGGGCTCCGAATTTCTTGATCTTCTTGGGTCGGATGCACTAATTCCTGAGTTCTTAAGGTAGAATCAGTAACTTTAGAAGACTCTAACTTCCTGTAGGCTTGATCTCCTATCACAAAAATTGGAGAGTAGTTAGTTCTAAATAAAATAAATATATTCCTAGATGAAACCTACCTCTAATTCTGCCTCCTTACCTGAGTTCCACGTGAGCCAAAGTAGGGGTCGCGTATGTCAAATCTGGGATCTATTTATAGGATCTAGCTACGGTTTGAGGATTAAAACGATTCTAGAGTCCCAATTAGACTTTCAATTCGATCTACAATCCTTCTAGACTTATCTAATTAGCTGATAGAGTTGTTCCATGATGATTTGGACGCTAAAAATCCAACCTTTTCACGTTTTCTTTCTCTCACAGAACTGACAGATCCTAACGGTCGAATGCTAGACCGCTACCCATCTCTTAGCGGTCTCGCGATAGATCGCTAGCAATTGTGGTCTCCGAATTTGAATTGGTTCAAACTCTTTTTGATATTATCCCACTTACTATCCATTTATAAATCTCTAAAAGAGTAATTATCCTTAAATTTCATGATTATACTCATTCCTAGCTTCTAGAACATGGCCCAAGGTCCAAAACAATCTTTTTGGGCCTATTGGGTTTATTGTATGTGTTGTGTCCCTATGATTTTGATGATGTCTCACACTATAAGTGCATTTCTATGCATTATTATTCTTGAGCATTCTGCATATTGATAGCAACATGAATGATAATGTCTAGCATTGATGGCATTTGCTCTTTATATATGTGCATTGCATTCTGTCAGATATCATGTCTCTGCATATATCATGTCTGGGTAGCAAAGTCTATACACTGGACTCTGTAATTGTGCATCATGCAAGTCTATACATTGGACTCTCGTTCAAGCCTATGCATTGTCTTAGGCTAAGTGTGTACAACGTCTTAGGCGAAGTCTGTACAGCCGTGTCTTATGCTCCTAAGTCTATACATTGGTGTTGGTCATCAAAGTCTGTACATCACTGTCAATCTTCAAGTCTATACACTGGCTTATTCTTCAAGTCTGTGCATCCACAGTTAAACTTGAAGTCTGCACACTAGTCTTCACTGTCAAGTCTGCACATTGGTCTTCGATTTCAATGTCCATACATTGGACTGTTCATCAAAGTTTGTACATCAGACTGCTATAGAAAGTCTGTACAGTGAGTGTTTCATTGGTGAAGTCTGTACACTCAACTGAACTTCAAGTCTAGGCATTGCACTGTAGCATCATTGTCTTCGTGTTGCTTTCCCTCACCAACACGAAATGATTTCGTGTCGTCTGAGCGTACAACACTCCGTGTTGATTTCCATGCTTGATAGGAAAACTCGTATGAGGTAATACTTCGTGTTGTTTTATCCTTGTGGTCTCTGTCTTCGTGTCGTTTCTCTTTGTCGCTTTGTGACTTCACCTCGTGTAGGTTTCAGTTTTGGTCTTCGTGTTGTTTTACTCTTTAGACTTCGTGTCCTTCTCGCCTTGACCACACTCCGTGTCAATTCCGTATCATGTCTTCGTGTCGTGTTTCTGAAGCAGCTCTAATAGTTCTGATGAACTTCGAGTCGTTTCCCTGTAGACATCGTGTCGTTCCTGTTTAGTAACCACACTTCATGTCAGTTACTATTGTTTCTGTGTCTTCGTGTCATTTTTGTTCCACTGCGTGCAGAACATTGCAGCACCTCGTGTTGCTTTCTGTGCCACCTCGTGTCGTTTCTGTGTGAACCTCGTGTCGCTTCTCTCTGTCATCTAGTTGCATCTCGTGTCATCTTTTATGTCTTGCTTGTTGTTGCAACCACTTCGTGTCATTCTTCTTTTTTACCTAGTGTTGTTTTCAACTCGTGTCGGTTACTGTTTTGTCTCCATGTTGTTCTCGTGCCGTTCTCATTACTGGTAATTATATCATGATGTTTTTACTTCGTGCTGTAGTCATCGTATGTACTTCGTGTCGTTCTTGTTTCACTTCGTGTCGTTCTCCTCGTTGTGTCTGTTCTGTTACAGTGTACCTCGTGTCGTTCTTTTCCTATCTCGTGTACTGGTCACGTCATGCTGTTATCATATACCTCATGCAGCTTTAGTTTTTAGTGGCCATACTGCGTGTTAATGGTTTTTATCTTCTTACAGGTACGAGGAAGATTATTCCCTAATAAAGGGGGTGCACGTGATCCAAGATAAAAGGAACCAATCCAATAAGGTCACGTGGCAGGAAGGTTCTGGATCGAGCGTGGGTGGCACACACATTTTGTGCCCTATCCACCTGCTGCCGCTATAAATAGAAACCTTCGTCCACCGATGAAGGTGATCAGAGCCAAGAAAGAAAAGGCAGTATTGCAGAGAGCTCGATCCACCAGTAAAGAGAAAGAAAAAGAGAGAAAGAAAAAGAGAGATAGCAGTGAAGAGAGAAAGAGAGTTTGCAGTATCGGGTTTCTGAAATTGCTTCCCAGGAAGCTACATTTGTATTAACTCTTAGTATCGAATGTTTTCTCGATCAGTCTTTAGTTCCTTTTCTGATTTTCTTTATGTGTTCTTCGTCTATTTCTGATCTGTTCCCCTCCGGTGTGTGGAGGAAGGGAGTCTATCTCCGGTTTCCCTCTGGGTTGCAGAGGAAGAGAGATCGCTGATCTCTGGTGTTGCTAGTGACGGGTTGTCATTAGCAGGTTCCCTCCGGTGTGTGGAGGAAGGGAGAGGCACTCTCCGGTTCTGTTCATGCTGGGTGCTAGAACAGGTTACAAGCTCTGTGGGTAGCAAAGCTTGGTTGAGGGATTTGTCTCCCTTGGGTTTTCAAGCTGTTTGGCAGCAAGTTGTTCGCAGACTGAGTCTGCTGTGCTCTAGCAGTGGCTAGTGGAATCCTCACTCTAGTTGGAGTGAGGGGTGGATGTAGATTGCGGACTGCAGTCGAACCACCTAAAAACCGGTTGTCTTCTCTGTGGTTTGCGATCTTTATCAGCGCTCTCTATCTGCTTGTGTCTTCGACTAGTTGTGTGTTCAGCTCTTATCATCATTTTCTTATTCGATCTTGATTGGTACCTGCATTTGCAATTCTTTGTGTGCTAGTTTAGAAGGGGCATAAGCGGTAGATTTATTTTCTCACCTAAACTTTGCAAACTGGGAGTGATCTATTCATCCCCCCCCTTCTATATCACTCTCGCTACGCTAACATTTGGTATCAGAGCAGGTTTACGCCATGTGGACGAACGGTCAAGGAAATGGTGGTGGTCCTAGAACTTTCATGGCCGAAGGTCAATCCATTAGTCGCCCTCCTTATTTCGATGGTAGTAACTATCTGTTTTGGAAGAACAGGATGGAAGTGTTCATCAGAGCTCAGAGTCATAAATTGTGGAGAGTAATCACGGTGGGGCCATATGAGCTGCCACCAAACGAGGATGCTTGGACAGATGATCATGTTAAGCTCTCGTCACTCAACTGGACGGCGTTGAACATAATCCAGTGTGCTGTTCATCCAGAGGAATATGCTCGAATATCTGCATACAGAACTGCCAAGCGAATGTGGGATGAGCTGCAATTAATTTATGAAGGTACAGCTCAAGTGAAAGCCTCGAAGGTAAATCTCTACACCTCCAAGTATGAAATGTTTAAGATGAATGCAGATAAGAATATAACCGAAATGTATGTCAGGTTATCCTTGATCACTAACACTCTTAAAGGGCTAGGGAAGGATCTTGTTGAGGCAGATATAGTCAGGAAAATCCTTAGATCTTTATCCCCGGCATGGCACACTAAGGCCATTGTGATTGAGGAGTCAAAAGATTTGACTGTCTTAACTGTGAATGAACTCATAGGATCCCTGATGACCTATGAGATGAACTTCCAAGGAGGTGGAGAAGGTAGTGAGAGGAAGGGTAAAAATGTAGCTCTAAGAGCTTCCCGCAACAAGGGTAGTAAAAGTGGGAGCAGCAACAGTAGCCCCGAGTCTGAGTCCGAGCTTGAAGGTCTTTCAGATCTCGACCAGGGGGAGCAGGCTATGCTCACTCGTCAGTTCAGAAAGTTTCTGAGGACAAAGGGGAAGACCTTCAGGAAGAAGAACCCACACTCTTTTAACAAGAAAGCTGAGTTTACAAATTACAGGGATAGAAATCCTAAGAAACTGACTTGTTTTAACTGTAACAAACAGGGACACATGAAAGGCGAATGCCCAGAACTCCAGAAGAAAGGTCCCTATCTTCAGAAGAAGTTCACAAAGGTGCAGAAGAAGAAAAAGCCACAGGCGATGGTCTGCACATGGAGCGAGGAAGAAGAAAATCCCGAAGACACTTCCTCGGAGGAATATGAAGAAGGAATTTGTCTTATGGCAAACAGTGAAGAGGAGGTAATAAACGTTTTTGAAAATTTCTCAATTGATGACTGGGAGGATGCTTATGGTGACTTGCTAGATAAATTTAATTCACTTAGCAAAGAGCACAGAGTTCTGAAAAGAAAATTTAACACAAATGTTGAAGAACAAACTCTGGTCTGTGAGGAAAATGCAAAGCTAAAAGAACAACTAGAAGAAATGACCTCACAAAGGAAAGAGAATGATAAGCTTAGGGGAGAAATCCAAGAAAGTAAAAAATAGCTCAATGAATTCAAAACTAAAATTGAAGAAAGCATGAGTGAAATCAGAATGAATTCAGAGAAATATGAAGCTGTGAAGAAAGTAAATGCTGAACTCCTAAAGAATTCAGAGTTTCTTCAAAAGGAGCTGGAAGACAAACAGAAAGTCTTAGAGAAGTTTGTCCAAGGAAAGACTAGCCTAGATGCTATACTAGGAACTAGGGTCAATTTCAATAAGGAAGGTCTAGGCTATGACCCAACCAACAAGAGACCCTTGCAATTCAAGACTATCACCTTCTGTCTAGAGAAGGGAAAAGAAAAGCTGGACACACCATCCAGCTCAAACAGCTCTAAGAAAACTCAAAGTCCTAAAGAGAACACAACAACCAGTACTGGACAACCATTCAAGATTGGAATGAACTTTATGAAGAATAACATTAAGTCCATTCACCAAAACACAAATGGTAGCTGGACCAAGAAAACAAATCAGAATAAAAGCTGGAATTATAACAATCAGATGGGTCCAAACAAGACCTACTGGAGGAACAACTTTCATGGTCAAAGATATACCAATCAACAAGCCTACAGGAAATTTCCTAGGAATAGGAAGACCGATGAAAGGAATAGAACTCATTTCTCCAGTTTAGCTGGATTGAACTTTAATAAACCTGAAAGGAGGGTGCCAGAGAAAACCATGCTGAAACAAATCTGGGTACCCAAACACTTGATCAGAGATTTAAACAATGTACTTGGACCCAACTCATCTTGGGTTCCAAATCACTCTGCTTGATATACTTGTGTAGGTCGGCCTGGCAGCTGAAGACAACAAGTGGTACCTCGACAGTGGCTGCTCCAGGCATATGACAGGAGACCGATCCAAGTTCAGTAAGATAGAGATAAAGCCAGGAGGTCTGGTCAAGTTTGGAGGAAAGAACAAAGGTAAAATAATTGGAGTTGGCACAGTAGGTAAGTCTTCCACAAACTCCATTGAAAAAGTCTTACTTGTGGAAGGGCTACAACATAATCTGATCAGCATCAGTCAGTTATGTGACAAGGGTCACAAGGTTGTTTTTGATGATACTTCATGCAAAATCTTTGAAATAAATTCTGATGAGGTTAAATTTGTAGCCAACCGGATTAATAATGTCTACATTGTAGACTTAAATGAGAAATCTGACTCTACTATTTGTTTGTCTGCTAACTCTGAGATTGATGCTTTTGAATGGCATAGACGTCTAGGTCATGCTAGCTTTTCTACTTTAAATAAACTGGTCAAACTTGATTTAGTTAAAGGCATGCCTAAAATTAAATTTAATTCCATTTCAAAATCATGTGATGCCTGTGCTCTAGGCAAACAGACCAGAAACTCTTTCAAATTAAGATCTGAGCCATTGTCTTCTAGACCAATGGAACTTCTTCATATGGATCTCTTCGGTCCAACCAGAACTCAGAGTCTTAATGGTAACATGTTTGGCTATGTCATCATAGATGACTTCTCCAGATACTCATGGATATTTTTCTTAGCAAATAAGAGTGATGCATTTCAAAAGTTTAATCTATTTTTCAATAAGGTCAAACAAGAAGGAAAGTTCAAGGTTAGTTCTATTCAATCTGATCATGGAGGTGAGTTTGAAAATTCCATGTTTACTGAACTTTGTGACAAAGAAGGACTAACTCACAGGTTTTCCTCTCCCAGGACACCTGAACAGAATGGGATCGTGGAGAGAAGAAATAGAACAGTGGTGGAGATGGCCCGAACCATGTTGATTGAAAGTAAGTTACCTAGAAGGTTTTGGGCAGAAGCGGCCAATACAACAACCTACATAATCAACAGGGCCATGGTAAGACCCATACACAAGAAAACACCCTATGAGCTTCTAAAAGGTAAGAAACCAAACTTGTTTCATTTCAGAATTTTTGTAGCAAAATGTTTTATTCATAACAATGATAAGAAAGATTTAGACAAGTTTGAAGCCAAGAGTTCACCTGGAATATTCTTGGGTTACTCAGAAGTGTCAAGGGCATATAGGGTATTTAATGTTTCAGATCAGAAAGTGGAAGAATCTCCACACATTCTTTTTAGTGAAAAGAAAGATGTTTCTAATATTGAAAATCTTGACAGGGACTCCAATCATGGTGGAGATTTTCTGGAAAACCAACAAGAAGAAGAGAAGACTCAGCAGAATGGAGAAACAAATTCCCAAAATCAGGAAGGTCAAAGAGAAACATGTGAGTCTTCAACAAATATTAGATTCCTTAAAGACCATCCGTTAGATAATGTCATAGGCAATCCTGAAGAACCTCTAAGGACTAGATCTCATTTTAGAAATGTGAATAATGACAACCTAATTACTTTAGTCTCACAAATTGAACCCAAAACAGTAGAAGAGGCCTTAGCTGATCAAGGTTGGGTAAATGCTATGAGTGAGGAATTAGGTCAGTTTGAAAGGAATAATGTCTGGGAGCTTGTCCCAAGACCAGATGGTATTAATGTCATAGGAACCAAGTGGGTGTTCAAAAATAAGATAAATGAAGATGGAATCATCTCGAGGAACAAGGCCAGACTAGTAGCCAAAGGCTACTGTCAGGAATTCAGTGTAGACTTTGATGAATCTTATGCACCAGTTGCTAGGATGGAAGCCATAAGATTGTTGCTTGCCTTTGCATGCTCAAAGAACATTAAACTCCAACAAATGGATGTTAAAAGTACCTTTTTAAATGGAGTTATTAAAGAAGAAGTCTTTGTTGAACAACCTCCTGGATTTTAATTTTCTCCTCAACCTAACCAAGTTTTCAGATTAAACAAAGCCTTGTATGGTCTAAAGCAGGCTCCAAGAGCTTGGTATGAAAGATTATCTGAATTTCTGATCAGCAAGGGCTACAAAAGAGGTAAAGTTGATCAGACTTTATTCACCAAGGGCATGAGTAAAGATCTCATCATAGTTCAGGTATATGTAGATGACATTGTATTTGGATCAACTAGCCATGAACTATGTGATGAATTTTCTACCATGATGTCTGCTGAATTTGAGATGAGCTTGGTTGGTGAACTAAAATATTTTCTTGGATTGCAGGTACAGCAGCTAGAAGATGGGTGCTTCATCAACCAAACCAAATACACAATGGAATTGTTCAAAAGGTTTGGCATGGAAAACTTAAAGCACATTACTACACCCATGGGCACCAATACATCATTGGATGCAGATGAGACAGGTAAAGAAGTAAATGCCAAACTTTATAGAGGTATGATTGGATCACTTCTTTACTTAACAGCCTCTAGACCTGATATACAATTCAGTGTAGGAATGTGTGCAAGATATCAGTCTAGACCCACTGAACTACACTTACCTGCAGTTAAAAGAATCTTTAGATATTTGTCAGCTAGTCACTCCCTTGGTTTATGGTTTCCTGCTTCTCGCACATTGAATCTAGTAGCATACACAGATGCTGACTATGCAGGCTGTAAACTAGACAGGAAAAGCACAAGTGGCCATTGTGAATTCTTGGGTGGGTGTTTAGTATCTTGGGGCTCCAAGAAACAACATTCTGTGGCCCTCTCCACTGCAGAAGCTGAATATGTGGCTGCAGGGAGTTGTGGAACACAAGTAATATGGATTAAACACCAACTTCAGGACTACCAAGTAGACCTGGGGTGCACACCTATTTACTGTGATAATACAAGTGCCATCAATCTTGCTAAAAATCCTGTTTTGCATTCTCGAACAAAACATATAGAGATAAGACATCATTTTATAAGAGATGAGGTGTCTAAGAATAATTTTGAACTAATTCATGTAGGAACAGATAATCAGATTGCTGATATTTTCACAAAACCTCTGGATAATGAAAAGTTCACTACATTAAGAAGAGAGTTAGGCTTATACAAAGTATCTTATTTATGAAGCCCGTTCCTGTTGTGAGGGGGAGGTTTATCTATCTGTTGGTTAGCCTTCTTGCTTGCTGGTTTAAGGGGGAGTTCAGAATGCTCACTGGTTAGCTTTCAGGAATGCTCTAATTTGAGGGAAGCCTTGAGATTTTGCTGAAATGTTTTATTGAGGTATGCTATGTCTTAGGGGGAGCTAAGTTGTAATGTGAGAAGAGAAGTTCTTTGACAAATTCAAAAGGAGTGTCCAGATGTGTATCTCTGCTGGTTTTTCATGACTAATCTAGTGTAGTTCTCTCAGACAGTAGAGTGTCACTTATCTCTTAAGTCAATAAGTCAGTGTCTCTAAAATCCAATTAGAATCTTTTCTTTGGCACTCACACAGAGACCTGGACTAATTGCATAAAGTATATCTTCCTACATTGTCATTGATTATGGTTCAGGCCAAAAACACGTATGTCTTGATATCTGACCCAATCAACTTGAAATCTAGACTTCAAGACTCAATACAAGAAAAGTCCTTCTCTTTTGGTATTGTTTTCAATCATTCTATCTCTTTAACTCAAGGGCTTAACTGAACAAACATGTTCTGTTTTTGATCACTGAGAAACTGGGAGCTTCATCAATGAAATGAACATTTCTCCCAAGTCATGAGGTGTCAGATACTTAAAACAAATGAAAAGTCATGACAGAGCAATGGTGGCTTGCTGGTGAGTAACTGGGGACTCTGGCCTCTAATCAAGGTGTCTCCTCATGTCAAAAGCCACAGTTACTAACTCTGTTCCTTAAAAAAAAAAGGGGAAGTAATGAGGAACTCACTCTGAGTAATTGGGGATTCAGGCCTCTGATCAAGGTGTCTCCTTAATGTCAAAAGAAGTGATCTACCAACTTACTCATTGATCTTCTTGGAAATCATCTCCAACTAACATTCCTTGTTGTTATGCAACTAATGGATTGCTTGTCCTCAATACCTTGAGAACACCTCTCTGATTTAGACTCTTATTGTCATGTGGAATAGTTGAATGATCAGCTCCATTTGGCCATACTTGTCAACTCCTGCTCTACATCATACACTATGTATGCTGATATACTCTTCATAATTCTATCTCTCCATTGTGTACTGAAGCTTAAAGAATCTTCTCTTGATGTTAGAATCTCACTTATTTTCTTAAGACCTATTCGTGACTTTCTGCACTAAGATCGTTACTGCACTTCTTCTTCATGTCTCCAGCATTGTTATGTCTTCTGCATTTCTTTTTGCTGATGTCAAAGGGGGAGAGAGGTTCTGCTATATCAATGATTTAATCAGTTGGTTGTGGCTAGTCGCCTAAGGGAAGTTCCTGATTATGAGTTGTGGGGGAAATGAGAGTGAGTTAATGAGAGTGAGTTGTAGGGTTTGTCTAATTCATTTGCATGAGCATGCCTTGAAGTTAATCTGTTGTTGCAGCTGGCATTGATTTCATGTTAAATCTTGATAAACCTTGATATTGCCTGATTCATAGTGTTGCCATCATCAAAAAGGGGGAGATTATTGTGTCCCTATGATTTTGATGATGTCTCACACTATAAGTGCATTTCTATGCATTATTATTCTTGAGCATTCTGCATATTGATAGCAACATGAATGATGATGTCTAGCATTGATGGCATTTGCTCTTTATATATGTGCATTGCATTCTGTCAGATATCATGTCTCTGCATATATCATGTCTGGGGAGCAAAGTCTATACACTGGACTCTGTAATTGTGCATCATGCAAGTCTATACATTGGACTCTCGTTCAAGCCTATGCATTGTCTTAGGCTAAGTGTAGGCGAAGTCTGTACAGCCGTGTCTTATGCTACTAAGTCTATACATTGGTGTTGGTCATCAAAGTCTGTACATCGCTTTCAATCTTCAAATCTATACACTGGCTTATTCTTCAAGTCTGTGCATCCACAGTTAAACTTGAAGTCTGCACACTAGTCTTCACTGTCAAGTCTGCACATTGGTCTTCGATTTCAATGTCCATACATTGGACTGTTCATCAAAGTTTGTACATCAGACTGCTATAGAAAGTCTGTACAGTGAGTGTTTCATTGGTGAAGTCTGTACACTCAACTGAACTTCAAGTCTAGGCATTGCACTGTAGCATCATTGTCTTCGTGTTGCTTTCCCTCACCAACACGAAATGATTTCGTGTCGTCTGAGCGTACAACACTCCGTGTTGATTTCCATGCTTGACAGGAAAACTCGTATGAGGTAATACTTCGTATTGTTTTATCCTTGTGGTCTCTGTCTTCGTGTCGTTTCTCTTTGTCGCTTTGTGACTTCACCTCGTGTAGGTTTCAATTTTGGTCTTCGTGTTGTTTTACTCTTTAGACTTCGTGTCCTTCTCGCCTTGACCACACTCCGTGTCAATTCCGTATCATATGTCTTCGTGTCGTGTTTCTGAAGCAGCTCTAATAGTTCTGATGAACTTCGAGTCGTTTCCCTATAGACCTCGTGTCGTTCCTGTTTAGTAACCACACTTCGTGTCAGTTACTGTTGTTTCTGTGTCTTCGTGTCATTTTTGTTCCACTGCGTGCAGAACATTGCAGCACCTCGTGTTGCTTTCTGTGCCACCTCGTGTCGTTTCTGTGTGAACCTCGTGTCGCTTCTCTCTGTCATCTAGTTGCATCTCGTGTCATCTTTTATGTCTTGCTTGTTGTTGCAACCACTTCGTGTCGTTCTTCTTTTTTACCTAGTGTTGTTTTCAACTCGTGTCGGTTACTGTTTTGTCTCCATGTTGTTCTCGTGCCGTTCTCATTACTGGTTATTATATCATGATGTTTTTACTTCGTGCTGTAGTCATCGTATGTACTTCGTGTCGTTCTTGTTTCACTTCGTGTCGTTCTCCTCGTTGTGTCTGTTCTGTTACAGTGTACCTCGTGTCGTTCTTTTCCTATCTCGTGTACTGGTCACGTCGTGCTGTTATCATATACCTCATGCAGCTTTAGTTTTTAGTGGCCATACTGCGTGTTAATGGTTTTTATCTTCTTACAGGTACGAGGAAGATTATTCCCTAATAAAGGGGGTGCACGTGATCCAAGACAAAAGGAACCAATCCAATAAGGTCACGTGGCAGGAAGGTTCTGGATCGAGCGTGGGAGGCACACGCATTTTGTGCCCTATCCACCTGCTGCCGCTATAAATAGAAACCTTCATCCACCGATGAAGGTGATTAGAGCCAAGAAAGAAAAGGCAGTATTGCAGAGAGCTCGATCCACCAGTAAAGAGAAAGAAAAAGAGAGAAAGAAAAAGAGAGATAGCAGTGAAGAGAGAAAGAGAGTTTGTAGTATCGGGTTTCTGAAATTGCTTCCCAGGAAGCTACATTTGTATTAACTCTCAGTATCGAATGTTTTCTCGATCAGTCTTTAGTTCCTTTTCTGATTTTCTTTATGTGTTCTTCGTCTATTTCTGATCTGTTCCCCTCCGGTGTGTGGAGGAAAGGAGTCTATCTCCGGTTTCTCTCTGGGTTGCAGAGGAAGAGAGATCGCTGATCTCTGGTGTTGCTAGTGACGGGTTGTCATTAGCAGGTTCCCTCCGGTGTGTGGAGGAAGGGAGAGGCACTCTCCGGTTCTGTTCATGCTGGGTGCTAGAACAGGTTACAAGCTCTGTGGGTAGCAAAGCTTGGTTGAGGGATTTGTCTCCCTTGGGTTTTCAAGCTGTTTGGCAGCAAGTTGTTCACAGACTGAGTCTGCTGTGCTCTAGCAGTGGCTAGTGGAATCCTCACTCTAGTTGGAGTGAGGGGTGGATGTAGATTGCGGACTGCAGTCGAACCACCTAAAAACCGGTTGTCTTCTCTGTGGTTTGTGATCTTTATCAGCGCTCTCTATCTGCTTGTCTCTTCGACTAGTTGTGTGTTCAGCTCTTATCATCATTTTCTTATTCGATCTTGATTGGTACCTGCATTTGCAATTCTTTGTGTGCTAGTTTAGAAGGGGCATAAGCGGTAGATTTATTTTCTCGCCTAAACTTTGCAAACTGGGAGTGATCTATTCATCCCCCCCCTTCTATATCACTCTCGCTGCGCTAACAGTATGGGCCTAATCCTCTTGGATTAATGTAAACAATATGGGCCTAATCCTCTTGGATTAATGTAGGGCCTAATTAATTAGATTTAATTCACCATAATGCATTTAATAGCTCATTAAATGCTTAATAATTATTATAATTATATTTTTAACTTCAAAAATCCTTAGAAAATTTTCGGGCGTTACACCCTCCACAATTTAAAAAGAATTTGTCTCCAATTTCAGTACGTGGATTTATGGAGAGTGTACTTACATTCAAATAGTTCTGAAAATGTTTTGCGTATAGCTTCTTCCGTTTCCCATGTTGCTTCATGAGGCCATGATTTGATCTATTGGATATTGACCATAGAAATAGTTTTATTCCGAAGTTGACGTATCTCCCATTCAACGATCCTTATTGGCTTTTGCTCATATGTCAAGTCCTTCTTAATCTCCAGATTGTCGTAAGTAATGACATGAAATGGATCAGGTACATACTTCTTGAGCATTGAGACGTGAAATATATCATGTACTTCGGATAATTACGGCGGCAAAGTTATTCTATATGCAACTTCACCAACCCTTTCAAGAATCTCAAAGGGGCCAATGAATCTTGGAGTAAGCTTGCCCTTAATACCAAATCTTCGAATACCCTGACCTGGGAAAACCTTAAGGAATATATTATCTCCTACTTGAATCTCCAAGTCGCGCCTTTGATTGTCAGCATATGATTTTTGCCTATCTTGAGCTATCTGGAGTCTCTCCCGAATAAACTTTATCTTCTCGGTAGTATCCCTAATGATGTCGGGACTGAGAAATTACCTTTCTCCTACTTCATTCCAGCAAATAGGTGAACGACAGCTTCTTCCATATAGAGCCTCGAATTGTGCCATTTGTATACTAGCTTGATAGCTATTGTTGTATGAAAATTCCACTAGAGGCAAGTGATCGTGCCAGCTTCCTCCAAAGTCTATAGCACATGCCCTGAGCATATCTTCCACCACTTGATTTGTTCTTTCAGTTTGACCATCGGTTTGTGGATGGAATGCAGTGCTAAAATTTAGTCGGGTCCCTAATGAATGTTGCAGACCCTTCCAGAATTATGATGTGAATCGAGGATCTCGGTCAGATATGATGGTGACAAGGACACCATGTAGTTTGACAATCTTCTTCATGTATAGTGCTGCTAGTACATCCATAGACCATCGACTTTTGATTGGTAGAAAATGTGCAGATTTGGTCATTCAGTCTATGATTACCCATATACCATCATGTCCTCCTTTTATCCTAGATAGACCCATGATAAAATTCATCCCTATACTTTCCCACTTCCATTCGAAAATATTTAAGGGGTGTAATTTTCCAGCAGGTCTTAAATGTTCTTCCTTTACCTGCTGACAATTGAGACATCGGGATACAAATTCTGTTACTTCTCTTTTCATATTGGGACACCAAAAGTTCCTTTTCAAGTCTTGATACATCTTGGTAGCACAAGGATGAATAGCATACCTTGATTTATGCGCTTCATCCATGATCAGTTTCTTAGTGTCATCGTGATTCGGCACACAAATTCGACCCTTAAATAACAATCGTCCATCATGTGAGATAGAGAATTCCAATCTTTGATCAATGTTATCCTTGATTTCCATCAATGTAGGATCATTCTCTTGCAATTTGACTATATCCTCAATTAATGTAGGTTGAGATCTTATATTGGCAATTATACATCCATCTTCTTCCCTATTAATATCAAGATTTAAGTGAGAAAATTCTTTGATAAGACAAGTTATACCTTCTCTGAGGCTTGCTAGTGTTGCCATCGGTCTTTTGCTAAGAGCGTCAGCTACAGCATTTACTTTCCCTGGATGATATTGAAGAGTGAAGTCAAAGTCCTTCAGATACTCCAACCATCTGCGTTGTCGCATGTTCAACTCCTTCTGGGTAAAGAGATATTTCAGACTTTTATGATCTGAAAATATAGTGCATTTCTTCCCATAAAGCTAATGTCGCAAAATCTTCAATGCGAATATAATCGCAGCCAATTCCAGATCATGCACAGGGTAATTTTCTTCATGACGCTTTAGCTGTCTTGATGAGTAACAAATCACCTTTCCATTTTGCATAAGGACGCATCCTAGACCAATGCCAGCCGCATCCGTAAAGACTTCAAAACCACCACCCTCAATGGGTAATGTCAAAATAGGGGTTGTAGTAAGGTGATCTTTAAGAGTTTGAAAACACTCTTCGCAGTCCTTCGACCATACAAAAGGATTCTCCTTTCTTGTGAGTCGAGTCAAAGGAATGGCGATCTTCGAGAAATCTTTAATAAATTGCCTATAGTATCCAACCAGACCAAGAAAACTTCTTACCTCTGATACGGTCGTCGGCCGGCTCTAGTTCTTAACAGCTTCTATCTTAGAAGGATCCACAATGATTCCTTCCTTTGAAATAATATGGCCAAGGAAAGAAACCTCCTTAAGCCAGAACTCGCACTTACAAAGCTTTGCATAGAGTTTGTGCTCTCTCAGCGTTTGTAAGGCTATCCTTAAGTGCTCTTCATGTTCTTCCTTAGTCTTGGAATAAATAAGGATATCGTCAATGAAGACGACAATAAACTAGTGAAGATAAGGCCTGAAGATATTATTCATAAGTTGCATAAAAGCTACCGAGGCATTGGTTAACCCGAATGGCATTACCACGAATTCATAGTGGCCATATCTGCTCCAAAAAGTAGTTTTGTAAATGTCTTCATCTTTAATCCTGAGCTGATGGTAACCGGACCTGAGGTTTATTTTGAAAAAAATATTCTGCTCCTGAAAGCTGATCAAAGAGTTCATCGATACGCGGTAATGGATACTTGTTATTGATAGTAAGCTAATTCAGTCGCCGGTAATCGATACACGTCCTGAGAGATTGTAATGACCTGAAAATTTTATAAAATATTTCTGAATTATTAAATATTCTCTGAGAATTTTTAAAGATCAAAATGGATTAATAAATGAATATTGGGTTAAATAAGTCCATTATTAAGGCCCAAGTATGATGAACAATTAACCTAGCCTATTTAAATAAAGCCCAAAGGATTTAAGGACCAAGCCCATGAAGTTTGGCCCATATTCTAGAAGGTTAATTCAATTATTCACGGAATATAAAGATAAATACCCATTAATTGGATAATGGGGTGGATAATAGAATAAAATAGTTTGAAGCAATTCAAATTCGGCGCCTAGGATCTGTGGCGGTCTATCGTGCAACCGCTACATCCAAGAAAACGGCCCATTATTCGACCGCTACATTCTGTCAGTTCCGTGAATTGAAGAAAGAGCAAAAAGATTAGATTTTTAAGGCTTTATCAGCTAGGGATCGAGATGGGAAGGCTAGTAAACATGCTAAGGACTCTCAGAAGTCGATCTAAGTTTTAATAAGGATTCTAGGATCGTTCTAATCCTCAAAACCCTAGCCAAACCCTATAAATAGGACCTAGTTTTGACCTACACGACCCTTACATTTGGCTCGCGTGGAATCAAGGTAAGAAGGTATTATTTGGGTAAGTTATTTAGAAGTTTTTATTCCCAATACATAGGACTAACATCCCTCAAAATTTCGTGTTAGGAGATCAAGCACACAAGGAGATAGAAGTATGCAAAGTTGCTGGTTCCACATTAGCGACCCAGGAAACTATGCAAAAGTCCGGTGAAGATCAAGGAATTAGGAAACCAAATCGAGGTAATTATCATTAGTACCTTTAGAATTTTTTGTTCCCCTTAGTATCAACTCCTTACCCTCCAAGTTTCACGTCATTTGGTCAAGTGGATCAAGAGATATTAGGACGTGAATTTACTGATTTACAATAGGAAGTGCAGTCTTAAGGGTCGACTTCCAACATCAAATTCCAAGCCTAAAAGCCTTAGCAGAGTTAGGTCATCTCATGAACGGCTAAATTATCATGTTAGGATTAAAATCCCTCTTATTACACTTGATTTCATGAATTGTGTACATAGAATTTCATGTTTTAATAGGATCTATACATCCATGCATCTTTCTTAGCCCTAATGAACTAAGATAATTCTCTTTGTCATAATACCTGAATCCCATGCATATTGTTAGCTTAACCTTCGTTCTATCATGATAGGGAAGTTTATACATGTTGATTTCTAGACATTATGTGTTTTAGACATAGTTCTTCTTATTTAAATGTTACTATCAGACGTTCTCTAGTGGCCTACTCTTTGACCGCAAAACCATGTGTAGCGGCCTACGATAAACCGCTAGACACTCTGTAAACGTGATTTTTATGAAATTTCTGGCGGACCAGACATAGAACGTTAAAGTCCCTCTGGCGGCCTTACAATAAACCACCAAGCTGTCTATAACGGCTCTATATTAGATCGCCAATGTTCTATTTTTTGTCAACCCGAGATAGATTTAAGACCAGCCCATTAACTTATAAGTAAGCCTAGTTAACTATATTCTAACCTATTTTAATGGTATTTCATTACTCTGAGTTTTAAATTACTATTTCATGACAGTGATCGCATGTTCTTTATCATACTTGGGATTATTTTAAAGCTTATGCTAATTTCATGCCAAAACTTATACTTTGTATTAAATACATCTTTCAAGCGTGATAATAAACATGGTTCACTGATTGGTTTATCACTATGACTAATTCTCTTCTTATCTTAGAGTCATTTATATAAGTACATGGCATATATTCCGGTATATGACCATTAGTTACACTTTTGCACTATAGGGACATAATCTTGAACTTGATACCCTCTCCTTTGGATATTCGTTCCAATGGACTAGGAAATCTTATTTCATGGCCTCCGTAATTCTCCGCGAGCCTGGGATTCCCCCTTGGACGTCAAGTTGGCTGTACCATTAAAGTCCAAATTGTCTAGAAAGCACTACCTATGTTTTCTGAATTCTGTCCTGTAACGGTTCAATACTCGACCGCTAAGTCCCATTAACAGTCCAGTATCTGACTGCCACATTCTCAGAGTCCAATTGATTTTTTTATGGATTCAGCCCACTCTGCAAGCCCAATATCAGACCACCATATCAATATAGCAGCCCAGTTATAGACCGCTAAGTTTTCTGAATAGTTCTCCCAAGGTTTGACCCACGGGTTAATAGTCCTATAATCCTAGACTGACTAATGATAGTCCAGGACTTGTAACCCTATTCAAAGACATCTAAGATAAAGTATGAAAGATAAAGAATGTACCGTTATACTGTCAAATTTTCTCCAAGGCATAACTTAGTTATTAATACATTTCTTGAACCCATAAATCTATATTGGGTGCATTCTTATTATTGACATTGAGTCTTGAACACTTATTGAACTTATTACATGTGTGGCCAACTTTATTGCTATATACATGGAAGTAGCTTGATTTATACTTAAAGATGCAGTTTGAGCACTGATTGTGTTCAAGGGCTTTATGCTAGTCCCCTCGGCTAATTGTTGGAAACATACTATTATAAACCATGGGGTATGATGCTACTGGCATCACATTGCACTGGGAGTACTTTCTTTATAAATAAGTGAAATTATCTATGACTCGTGAAGTGAAAATATCCACAGAAATTCACGAAGTACTTGTTACTAAGTGAAGAGCACATTCTTGCTTGACTTGCTAGTACATTCTCGTTACATTCTTGTTCATGAAAGGCCATAATTACATTCTTGCTTGATCATGCTTGCTCAATCATATCTTAATATGATTATGTCTTGTTACTTTGGTTTATTCACGTGATTTTTCGCATTCGCATGATTTACTTTATTCTCTAGAGCCCAAAATGCTAATCACTTTAATATTACATTCATGTTGATGCGAAGATGCCTACTGGGCAAGTGTGCTCATTACCTATTTTTCAATCTTTCCAGGAGATGCAAGTAGTTCGGATTCGGATTTGAGTTATTCAAGTGATGGGTCTGAGAGCGAATGAAGGTCACATAAGATTGAGAGAAGACTTAGGAAGTCAATGATGTCTAGATCGAGTTCATGTAATTTTCTCTTTATTTAGTCACGTAGTTGAATAATTGATGTACTTGAATCATTCTGATTATTAATAAAAGTGGTGGTTTGAATAAATTATTGTGCAATTGCATCTTATGTGTGATTGTTATTGCACTCTAATTATTCTTGCTTGCAAGAGGCTTACCATACTGGTTATTCACATTTCTCGAGATTATCTTCCGTTGTATTAAAGACTCGGGGCGTGACAGTTAAGTTGGTATCAGAGCCTAAGTCCAAGGACTTAGGGAGAAAAGTCATGTCATAGGATAAGTCCAAAGTTTTAGGACCCATACCTATGAACTAAGGAAGAAATTCCCCACCTATGTGAGACATTGGGTAGAGCCCGGGGATAAGATAGTAAATTAGCTCTAGCTTAAACCCACTCTTTCTATGGGAATTAACAAATTCATTATTTTTCTCTGGTACCTTATTCTTATTGTAATGGCTCATCGTGTAGACTGGAATGGTATGCAAGAGACCGTTGCCGGTCTGACACAAGCGTTGCAAACCATGGCGCAAGCATGCGCAGGAGCAAGAGCTGGGGACTTGCATCGCAATTTCCGTAGCTTAAATCTTCCACGTTTCTGTGGTTCTTCTAATCCGGACCTGGCTATTACTACACCTTTAGGTCCCGGAACCAAACTCACAAACTATTATCCTGATAGTGAGGTAATAGTAGAAGGACACAATCTTCCTGCAAACCTCGTATGCCTTAATATGGAGGGTTACGATGCTATTTTAGGGGTAGATTGGCTTGTAGATCATGATGCCTAAATCAATTGCCGCAACCGGATTATTTCTTTTCAGAAACCTAGTCTTCCAAGATTTTCCTTCCTTGGTTTCAAGTATAGGAAACATCCTACCATCATTTCTTCTCTTCACGCTTGCAAATTGATTTTGCAAGGATGTGAAGCTTTCCTTTCTTCTGTGATTGTTACCGAGTCTAAGGAGATAATCTTAGCAAACGTCCCCATCGTAAATGAGTTTCCTGATGTATTCCCATCAGATTTACCAAGTTTACCACCCGAAAGGGAAGTAAATTTATCCATTGAACTCATCCTAGGAGCAGCACCTGTTTCAATAGCCCCCTACAGGATGTCCCCCAAAGAACTTAAGGAACTGAAGAGGCAACTTCCGGAGTTATTAGACAAGGGTTTCATTTGACCTAGCACATCCCCTTGGGGTGCACTAGTTTTTTTTGTCAAGAAGAAGGATGGATCGCTCTGGCTCTGTATTGACTACCGGCGACTGAATCAACTCACAATTAAGAACAAATATCCGTTGTCGCGTATTGATGAGCTCTTTGATCAGCTCTCGTGAGCAGAATACTTCTCCAAGATAGACCTCAGGTCAGAATATCACCAGCTTAGGATTAAGGATGAAGACATATTCAAAACTACTTTTCGAAGCCGTTATGGTCATTATGAATTTATTGTAATGCCGTTCGGGTTAACCAATACCCCAGCAGCATTTATGCAACTTATGAACAAAGTTTTCTAGCCTTATCTGGACCAGTTTGTGGTCGTCTTTATTGATGACATTCTTATTTACTCCAAGACAAAGGAGGAACATGAAGAACATTTGAAAATAGCCTTGCAGACTTTAAGAGAAGATAAACTTTATGCCAAACTTAGTAAATGTGAGTTCTGGCTCAAGGAAGTTTCATTCCTTAGCCACATTATTTCAAAGGAAGGTATCGCTGTTGATCCTTCTAAAGTGGAAGAAGTTAAGAACTGGAGCTGGCCAACGACCGTGTCAGAAGTAAGAAACTTTCTAGGTCTGGCTGGGTATTACATGAGGTTTATTAAGGATTTTACTAAGATTGTTGTTCCTTTGAAAAGGCTTACAAGAAAAGAAAGTCCTTTTATATGGTCGAAGGAAGGCGAAGAGAGTTTCTTAACTCTTAAGGATCATCTCACTACAGCCCCTATATTATCATTGCTCGTTGAGGGTGGTGGATTTGAAGTTTATACGGATGCATCTGGCATTGGCCTATGGTGCGTTCTTATGCAAAACGGGAAAGTAATTTGCTATTCTTCAAGACAGTTGAAGCGTCACGAGGAGAATTATCCCGTACATGATTTAGAATCGGTGACTATTATATTTGGCTTAAAAATTTGGCATTACTACCTTTACAAAGAAAAATTCATGATCTACTCAAACCACAAAAGCTTGAAATATTTGTTCTCCCAAAAGGAACTGAATATGAGACAAAGAAGATTTTTGGAATACTTAAAGGACTTTGATTTTGCTATCCAATATCATCCTGACAAGGCTAATGCTTTGGTAGATGCACTCAGCAGAAAATCAATGGGAAAACTATCAACTCTCATGATTAGTATGACTAATCTCATCTCTCAATTTGCTCAGTTGAACTTAGATATTGACATGAAGCAGGAAGATTATTTTATAGCCAATATCCGGACTCAACCCACATTAATAGAAGATCTGGTCAAGCTACAAGACAATGACCAAGTATTATTAGAGATTAAAGAAAATATTGAGCAAAGGCCAGATTTCTCTATTGCCAATGATGGAAGGTTGCTATTCAAGGGCCGAATTTGTATACCAGATCATGTTGATACTAAGAAATTGATCCTGGAAGAAGCTCATAGTTCCAAGTACACCATTCACCCAGGTGGTACTAAAATGTATCAAGATCTTAAAAGGAATTTATGGTGGCCAAACATGAAAAGAGAAATAGCAGATTTTGTATCCCGCTGTCTCACTTGTCAACAAGTAAAGGTAGAACGTTTAAGACCCGCAGGTAAGTTACACCCCTTGAATATTTCCGAATGGAAATGGGAAGGTATAGGGATGGATTTCAATATGGGTTTACCTAAAACAAGAGGTGGACACGATGGTATATGGGTAATCATAGACCGATTGACCAAGTCTGCACATTTTTTGTTAATTAAAAGTTGATGGTCTGTGGATATCCTAGCGACATTATACATAAGGGAAATCGTCAAATTACATGGTGTCCCTGTCACTATCATATCTGATCGAGATCCTCGATTCACATCACAGTTCTGGAAGGGTCTACAACATTCTTTAGGTACCCGACTGAACTTTAGCACGGCATTCCATCCACAAATCGATGGTCAAACTGAAAGGACAAATCAAGTGGTGGAAGATATACACAGGGCTTGTGCCATTGACTTTGGAGGAAGTTGGTATGATCACTTGCCTCTAGTAGAATTTGCATACAATAATAGCTACCAAGCCAGTATACAAATGGCACCATTTGAAGCTCTGCATGGAAGAAGCTGTCGATCACCGATATGCTTGAATGAAGTAGGGGAGAGACAATTTTTAGGCCTCGATATTATCAGAGATACTACTAAAAAGATAAAACTTATTCGAGAAAGACTCCATATGGCACAAGACCGGTAGAAATCTTATGCTGATAATTGAAGATGTGACTTAGAATTTCAAGTGGGAGATCATGTGTATCTTAAAGTTTGTCCGAGTCGTGGTATTCGAAGATTTGGCATTAAAGGCAAGCTTACACCAAGATTCATTGTCCCATTTGAAATTCTAGAAAGGGTCGATGAGGTGGCTTATCGACTGGCTTTGCCTCCACAACTAGCTGGAGTTCAAAATGTATTCCATGTCTTAATGTTGAAGAAATATGTTTATGATCCTTTCCATGTCATCACCTACGATAATCTGGAGATTAAGAAGGATTTGACATATGAGCAAAAGCCAATCAAGATCCTTGAATGAGAGGTACGTCAACTTTAGAATAAAAGTATTCATGTGGTCAAAATCCAGTGGACAAAGTCAGGAGAAACATGGGAGACGGAGGGAGCTAAGCGCAAGAAAAATCTGAAGTTATTTTGTAAGTACACTCTCCATATAATCCATGTATTGAATTTGGGGACCAAATTCTCTTAAGTGGGGGAGGGTGTAATGACCCGGAAATTTTATAAAATATTTCTGAATTATTAAATATTCTCTGATAATTTTTAAAGATCAAAATGGATTAATAAATGAATATTTGGTTAAATAAGTCATTATTAAGGCCCAAGTATGATGAACAATTAACCTAGCCTATTTAAATAAAGTCCAAAGGATTTAAGGACCAAGCCCATGAAGTTTGGCCCATATTCTAGAAGGTTAATTAAATTATTCACGGAATATAAAGATAAATACCCATTAATTAGATAATGGGGGATAATAGAATAAAAGAGTTTGAAGAAATTCAAATTCGGCGCCTAGGATCTGTGGCGGTCTATCGTGCAACCGCTACATCCGTAAAAATGGCCCATTATTCGGCCGCTACATTCTGCCAGTTCCGTGAATTGAAAAAAGAGCAAAAAGATTAGATTTTTAAAGCTCTATCACCTAGGGATCGAGATGGGAAGGCTAGTAAACATGCTAAGGACTCTCAGAAGTCGATCTAAGGTTTAATAAGGATTCTAGGATCGTTCTAATCCTCAAAACCCTAGCCAAACCCTATAAATAGAACCTAGTTTTGACCTACACGACCCTTACATTTGGCTTGCTTGGAATCAAGGTAAGAAGGTATTATTTTGGGTAAGTTATTTAAAAGTTTTTATTCCCAATATATAGGACTAACATCCCTCAAAATTTTGTGCTAGGAGATCAAGCACACCGGGAGATAAAAGCATGCAAAGTTACTAGTTCCACATTAGCGACCAAAGAAACTGTGCGAAAGTCCGGTGAAGATCAAGGAATTAGGAAACCAAATCGAGGTAATTAGCATTAGTACCTTTAGAACTTTTTGTTCCCCTTAGTATCTACTTCTTACCCTCCAAGTTTCACGTCATTAGGTCAAGTGGATCAGGAGATATTAGGACGTGAAGTTACTAATTTACAACAGGAAGTGTAGTCTTAAGGGTCGACTCCTAACATCGAATTCCAAGCCTAAAAGTCTTAGCAGAGGTAGGTCATCTCATGAACGGCTAAATTATCATGTTAAGATTAAAAGCCCTCTTATTGCACTTGATTTCATGAATTATGTACGGAGAATTTCATGTTTTAATAGGATCTATACATCCATTCATCTTTCTTAGCCCTAATGAACTAAGATAATTCTCTTTGTCATAATACCTGAATCCCATGCATATTGTTAGCTTAACCTTCATTCTATCATGATAGGGAAGTTTATACATGTTGATTTCTAGACATGATGTGTTTTAACATAGTTCTTCTTATTTTAGTTTTACTATCAGACGTTCTCTAGCGGCCTAGTCTTTGATCGCAAAATCTTGTGTAGCGGCCCTACGATAAACCGCTAGACACTCTGTAAACGTGATTTTTATGAAATTTTTGGCGGACTAAACATAGACCGATAAAGTCCCTCTGGCGGCCTTACGATAAATCGCCAAGCTATGTTTAACGGCTCTATATTAGACCGCCAATGTTATGTTTTCTGTCAACCCGAGATAGATTTAAGAATAGTCCATTAACTTATAAGTAAGCCTAGTTAACTATGTTCTAACCTATTTTAATGGTATTTCATTACTCTGAGTTTTAAATTACTATTTCATGACAGTGATCGCATGTTCTTTATCATACTTGGGATTATTTTAAAGCTTATGCTAATTTCATGCCAAAACTTATACTTTGTATTAAATGTTAGATTTTCCAGCATCTCCCTTTTTGATGATAGCAACATAACTTGTTTTGTGGAGAATGCATGTGTATGACTGATATAGTGCTTGATTTCTGATCTGTGCATTGCTTTTCTATCTGCATGTAGTTTGATGACTAGCAAGTCTATACACTGCAGGGTAAAGCATTTCATTAGTCTATACACTCTTCATGCATGTGCATAGTCTATACATTATGCATTTCGTTGACAAGTTTGCACACTCATGAAGTCTGCACATTGGACTCTTGATCAAGTCTACACATTCATTGTTAAGACAAAGTCTATACAACGTCGGTTCATGCATTGTCTTAGGCTAAGTGTGTACATTGTCTTAGGCTAAGTGTGTACAGCGTCTTAGGTGAAGTCTGTACAGCCGTGTCATATGCTCCTAAGTCTATACATTGGTGTTGGGCATCAAAGTCTGTACATCGCCTTCAATCTTCAAGTCTACACATTGGTCTTTACTTGAAGTATATACACTGTTTCACTGTTCATCGCCTTTGGGCAACAAAGTCTATACAATGGCTTTGGGTCTCCAAGTCTATACAGCCTTCTGCTTCGTCAAAGTCTGTACAGCGCACTTCATATACAAAGTCCAAGTCTGTACAGCGTGAAGTCTCACCTCGTGTTGCTTTCAGTGCCACTTGAGTCACACTTCGTGTTGTTTCCCCTCACTAACACGAAAAGATTTCGTGTCGTCTGAGCTTACGACACTTCGTGTTGATTTCCATGTTTGACAGGAAAAACTTGTATGAGGTTATACTTCATGTCGTTTCTGTTTTTATGACTTCGTGTTGTATCCTTGTTGTGGTCAGCCCGTGTCGTTTCACCTCGTGCTGTTCTCACTTAACTTCGTGTCGTGTTTCTGAGGCAGCTCGAACAGTTCTGATGAACTTCGAGTCGTTTCCCTGTAGACCTCGTGTCGTTCCTGTTTAGTAACCACACTTCGTGTCGGTTACTATTGTTTCTTTGACTTCGTGTCGTTTTCCTTGTCTTTCGTCTTCGTGTTGTTTTCAACCCGTGTCAACTTCTGTTTTCGTCTTCGTGTTGTTTTCAACCCGTGTCAACTTCTGTTTTCGTCTTCGTGTTGTTTTCAACTCGTGACGGTTTCTGTTATTTCACTTCGTGTCGTTTCCGTATTATGTCTTCGTGTTGTTCTTCCTAGACCTCGTGTCTTTCGTATGTTGAAACCACACTTCGTGTTGGTTTCTGTTTTATCTTCGTGTTGTTCTCTGTGTAGTGTGTGTTTCTGTCACCTCTGCACCTCGTGTCGTTCTCGTTTCACTTCGTGCTGTCTCTGCGTCTGAGTCTTCTTTGTTATTTCTGTCTTCGTGTTGTTTCGTTCTAACCTCGTCCAGGTTTCTTCTAAAATGCTGTTCTTCTGATAAGTCTATACAGAGTTGTTCTTTAAACTGATGACTTATCCGATACTCTGTTTAACAGGTGCTTTGATCGTGAAGCTTAAGGAGGGCACGTGATCCGAGGTTGAAGGACTGACAGAAAGCTGACACGTGGCCAAAAGTTATGGGCGGGAAATGTGGAAGCCACAAGCGCCCAGTGCTGCCCTCCTACTAGCTGCTGTTATAAAAGGAGGTCTTCGTCCACTGATGAAGAGAGATCGAGTTGGCGAGAGGAAAAGAACAGAGAGCCACGATCCAGATCGAAGCAGAAGAGCAGAAGCTGAGAGAAAGAATAGAGAGCTGTTCGATCCAGAGAAAAGAGAAGAAGAAGAAAAGAAAGAGGGAAGAAGCAGAAGAGAAAAAGAGAGAGGTAGAGAGCTCGAGAAGAGTGTGAAGAGAAGAAGAGAGAGAGAGAGAAGGAGTTCGTTCCTCAGATCTTTGGTTCAAAACCAGATCTGAGGTTGCTCATTGTTAGAGCTACATATTATGCTTTATCGTTTACAGCTTTCCGATGCTGTTATCTTGTATTTTGTTTTTCATTTTACATTTCCTTTCAAGCTGTTAGTCAGCGGATTGCAGAGGTGCTGTCTCTGGACGGCTAAGCTATATTGCCCAGCGGTTTGCAGTGGAGATTCCACTGGACAGCAAGCTGTGTTGCTCAGCGGGCAGTGGTGGATTCCACTGGACGGGTAAGCTGTAATCCCCAGCGGTTGCAGTGATGGATTCCACTTGACGGCAAGTTGTGAGGCCCAGCGGTTGTAGGCAAGCTGTGAGGCCCAGCGGTTTCAAGCTATGAGTCAGCAGGAAGCCACACTCGGGTTGAGTGTGGGGTGGATGTAGGTCTGCAGGACCGAACCACCTAAAAACCCTTGTGCACTGTGGTTTGATTTGTTCATTTGTGCTTCCGCTAGATGAATGCATAGGGGCGCTCCATGTGTTTGCTAACTGGTCGAACATAATAGTTGATTAGCTTTCAGATTTGGTAAATCTGTCTAGTTAGCATCATAGTTCTAGTTTGAGCGAAATTTTATATTGGGTGAGAGTTTAAAAGGGTCATATTCATTCACCCCCCCCTCTGAATACTAGCACCGAACCCAACATTAAATACATCTTTCAAAGGTGATAATAGACGTGATTCACTGATTGGTTTATCACTATTAGAATTTCTCTTCTTATCTTAGAGTCATTTCTTTAAGTACATGGCATATATTCTGGTATATGACCATTAGTTACACTTTTACACTATAGGGACATAATCTTGAACTTGATAACCTCTCCTTTGGATATTCCTTCCAATGGACTAGGAAATCTTGTTTCAAGGCCTCCGTAATTCTCCCTGAGCCTGGGATTCCTACTAGGACGCCGACTTGGTTGTACCATTAAAGCCCAAATTATCTAGAAAGCACTATCGATGTTTTCTGAATTCTGTCCTGTAACGGTTCAATACTCGACCGCTAAGTCCCATTAACGGTCCAGTATCTGACCGTCATGTTCTCTTAGTCCAATTGATTTCTTTCTGGATTCAGCCCACTCTAGCAGCCCAATATCAGACCGCCATATCAATATAGCGGCCCAGTTATGGACCGCTAAGTTTTCTGAAAAGTTAACCCAAGGTTTGACCCAAGGTTTAATAGTCCTATAATCCTAGACTGACTAATGATAGTCCGGGACTTGTAACCTTATTCAAAGACATCTAAGAGAAAGTATGAAAGATAAAGAATGTACCATTATGCTGTCAAATTTTATCTAATGGCATAACTTAGTTATTAATGCATTTCTTGAACTCATAAATCTATATTTAGTGCATTCTTATTATTGACATTGAGTCTTGAACACTTATTGAACTTCTTACATGTGTGGCCAACTTTATTGTTATATACGTGGAAGTAGCTTGATTTATACTTGAAGATGCGGTTCGAGCACTGATTGTGTTCAAGGGCTCTATGCTAGTCCCCTCAGCTGATTGTCGAAAACATACTATTATAAACCATGGGGTATGATGCTACTAGTGTCGCATTGCACTGGGAGTACTTTCTTTATAAATAAGTGAAATTATCCATGGCTCGTGAAGTTAAAATATCCATAAAAATTCATGAAGTACTTGTTCCTAAGTGAACAATACATTCTTGCTTGACTTGCTATTACATTCTCGTTACATTCTTGTTCATGAAAGGCCATAATTACATTCTTGCTTGATCTTGCTTGCTCAATCATATCTTAACTTGATCATGTCTTGTTACTTTGGTTTATTCACATGATTTTTTGCATTCGCATGATTTTACTTTATTCTCTGGAGTCCAAAATGCTAATCACTTTAATATTGCCTTCATGTTGATGCGAAGATACCTACTGAGCAAGTGTGCTCATTACCTATTTTCCAATCTTTTCAGGAGATGCAAGTAGTTCGGATTCGGATTCGAGTTATTCAAGTGATAGGTCCGAGAGCGAATGAAGGTCACATAAGATTGAGAGAAGACTTAAGAAGTCAATGATGTCTAGATCGAGTTCATGTAATTTTTTCTTTATTAAGTCACGTAGTTGAATAATTGATATACTTGAATCATTCTGATTATTAATAAAAGTGAAGGTTTGAATAAATTATTGTGCAATTACATCTTATGTGTGATTGTTATTGCACTCTAATTATTCTTGTTTGCAATAGGCTTACCATGTCGGCTATTCACATTTCCCGAGATTATCTTCCGCTGTATTAAAGGCTCGGGGCATGACAGAGATCCATCCTTCTTTTTAACAAATAGAACTGGCGCACCCCAAGGAGATGTGCTAGGTTGAATGAAACCCTTGTCTAATAACTCGTGAAGTTGTTTCTTTAATTCCTTGAGTTCTGTGGGGGACATCCTGTAGGGAGCTATTGAAACAGGTGCTGCTCCAGGAATGAGTTCCATAAAGAAGTTTACTTCTCTTTCGGGTGATAAACCGGGTAAATCCGATGGAAATACATCGGGAAACTTATTGACAATAGGAATATTATCTAAGATAATTTCCTTGGACTCGGTGAGGATTACAGAAGCAAGAAAAGCTACACATCATTGCAAAATTAGTTTCCAAGCGTGCAGAGATGAAATTATGGTACGATGCTTCCTATATTTGATACCAAGGAAGGAAAATCTTGGAAGACCAGGTTTTCGAAAAGAGATAATTCGGTTGCGGCAATTGATGTAGGCGTCGTGGTCTACTAGCTAATCCACACCTAGAATAGCATCGTAGCCCTCCATGTCAAGGCATACGAGATTTGCAAAAAGATTGTGACCTTCTATCACTACCTCGCTATCAGGAACGATATTTGCAGGAAGATTTCCTAGAAGAAATTTACCTCTAATTCTGCCTCCTTGCCTGAGTTCCACGTGAGCCAAAGTAGGGGTCGCGTATGTCAAATCTGGGATCTATTTATAGGATCTAGCCATGGTTAAAGGATTAGAACGATTCTAGAGTCCCAATTAGACTTTCAATTCGATCTAAAATCCTTTTGGACTTATCTAATTAGATGATAGAGTTGATCCAAGATGATTTGAACGCTAAAAATCTAACATTTTCACGTTTTCTTTCTCTCACGGAACTGACAGATCCTAGCGGTCGAATGCTAGACCGCTACCCATCTCTTAGCGGTCTCGCAATAGACCGCTAGCAATTGTGGGCTCCGAATTTGAATTGGTTCAAACTCTTTTTGGTATTATCCCACTTATTATCCATTTATAAATCTCTAAAAGAGTAATTATCCTTAAATTCCGTGATTATTCCCTTTCCTAGCTTCTAGAACATGGGCCAAGGTCCAAAATAATCTTTTTGGGCCTATTGGGTTTATTATATGGGCATAATCCTCTTGGATTAATGTAGGGCCTAATTATTTAGATTTAATTCACCATAAAGCATTTAATAGCTCATTAAATGCTTAACAATTATTATAATTATATTTTTAACTTCAAAAATCCTTAGAAAATTATCGGGCGTTACAATAAGTATAGAAAAGATCCATCGACGCATCTTGATGTGACACCACATTGGGGGTGGCAGCCACTCGACCGATGCCCTTGGACCTACAATCACAAGCAAGCAACTTGAGCAGCGGACTCACTTTAGCGAATTCATTTGCGTAGCGCACACTCGGGTCCGTAGGCGGATCGGCAAAAGTGGAGAGGGTTCGAAGTGGGACCTCGCTATTCTCGGGTTTGGCTAGCTTGTGGTTGAACTGCTAAAGGTCCTGGGATGCCCAATCTCATGGGCGGCTAGCACGCCGAGGGCGTGGGATGTATTGTCTCTCTCACAACTCACCTGCGGTAGTCACTCATGTGATGGCAATTTGAGGCCATGCACTCACTCACCGACCGACGGGCATTTAGAGACAATATTATTCAAGCAAAGGAATTGAAACCAGCAGGGGATGGGGCCTGAATCTCACCTGATCAGCGTGATGATGCCAACCCCGGCCGGAGACGAATGCGAGCGAGGAAGCGTGGGCTTACCCGCACGCCGCGCCGATGAAGCTTCGACCTGAAATTAATAAGTTACATGCACTACACGTCACGCAGGAGGGGTGGACAAGGGGCGGGGAGTGATAGGTTTACACACAAACACTACCTCCCGCAGGGAGGGGCTTTAAGCCGGCTAGGCGGGGGTGGGGGAAACCATGCTAAAATGGAATTGCTGAAGTATGCTGGTTCTGTCCGCTCTGGAACAGCAGGATATGAAGTCGATGATGACGCCGCCATAGACTCCTCCGACTTCTGGTGATGATGGGACTAGTGCCAAAACGTCTTGGGTTGGCCCAGGAAGATGCCCAAATTTTTGAAGATCATTCCGGTGTCGACGGTGGCCGAGGCGAGATTGGGACCATGGCCAATCTGACCGGGTTCTAGCTGTCCCAGAACCGCTGCTACTGGAAGAAGTGGACGTCACGAGTACTCCCGTGGTCCGATGAGGGTGGGACCATAGCCGTTGCAATCGTGGATGAGTCTTCTTCGATCAAAGACCAACGAGGTCGCCGGAGGAGGTCGGAGCAGACCGCGAGAACTAGAATGGTGGGCAGGGGTCGGTTCTATCTCTGGTGGAACTGACCTGCGCACTCCGGGGAGAAAAATTGTAACTCTGTGCTCTGGGGTCCAAATGGATCCCTACATATTGGAGATGGTAGGGGACTTGGAGGAGAAGACTTCAGCCAAGCACTGCTCCAGGAATCTCAAAGGGCTGGTCCTGGGAGCCTCTGCAAACTGTTGCTGGTTGTCTGCTAGGGAGGAAGTGCGCAGTCTGGCGAAGATGGCTCCTCTGTACAGTGTGGACGTCGGATGGAGGCGGGACCAGCTTGGCTGCGAAGCTGCTTCGACGAGCTTTTCACCGGTATAAGATATGCCACCAGGAGATTCGCAATGCCGAAGTGTCAGCCTCTGCAACTCCAGAGTACTCTATTGCTGCAAACTTGTTATTGGTGTGGTGGTGGATGGAGTTTCTAATGAGGGAAATGAGAGGGGGACATGGGGAAAAATGGGGCTGGGGTGCTGCTTGGTGGGAGAAGGAGCCAGGGGAGGTCGAACCAAGGTGAGGGAGGGGGTGTGGGGGATGCTGGGGTCGAAGCTAGGGTGGGGGAGAGAGGGCTGCGGCCTGGGTAGAGAGGGAGAGAGGGTGGAGGGCGCAGGTTGGCAAAGAGGGAGTGAGAGGGATTTGAAAGTTTATTTATTGGTGGGTGGTTAATGTGGCCTTGGGGAGGGGAAAGGGTGTGTTGGGGAAGGGAAAGGGTGCTTGGGGAGGGGAAAGGGTGTGTTGGGGGAAGGGGTGCTTGGGAAGTGGGTGTCTACCTTGAGAGAAGGAGATGACTCTTGGGGATTGTGGGTGATTAATCGGGAAGTAATGGGAGTGGGAGGGATTTCAGGAGTCAGTGGTGAGGTGGCATATGATGTGGCAAGGGGTGGGTGAGGTGGCAAGAGGAGAGTGGATGAGGTGGAGATGATGTGGCAAGCGAAGGTGAAAGGGCAGGTGCACCCAAGAGAGAGAGGGAGGAGAGAGAGTAGGGTCGGCGCAGGTAAGAGAGAGAGGGAGAGGGGGAGGTAATGGGTTTCTCACCCACTCTAATGGCTTCTCACCAGAAGAAAACTTAAATTGGACTCAGAAATTCTCAAATATTCATTCAACTATTCATTAGTTCTCAAATGGGGGAATGGGGTCCTATTTATAGGAATCCCACATTTTATAATAAGTCCCTGACTCTTAGACTAATGACCATACAAACCAAAGGGAGAGGGCCGCCCCTGGGCCTAGCCCACTTAAATGGGCCCAAATGACACATTAACCACTCTAATGACCTATTTACCTAGGTACTTGACTCAATTAAAAGGAGAATTACATGATAAGACTCAAATAAGAAAATTAAAAATACATCATATGACTCTAAATAAAATGACGAACAAGATGTAGCACTGCTGGCGATCATCAGGAGCCTCGAAAAATTTGGAGTGGTCGGAGATGTCCCCACCATACCCCCGGGATGCGGAGAACTCGACTCTGTCAAGTATGGGCCCACCGAGGAAGTGGTCCTCCAAAGCAGCTCCGGGCGAACCATGATCTCCTGACTCAACCCCGCGTCCTTAGCCGAGGGACGGCGCTTCAGCTTCTCAAGGTGGCACGGACACACCCTCTTGCCGGCGATGGTATCTTGCTTGCCTAGTATTACCTCCGTGTGCACACGTCGGGCTCTCAGGGTGAAATAAGGTGGAACTCCGAGGGTGTCTCTCTCAAAGGTAGGCGTAGGCTCGAGGCACTTACTAGTATCCACTGCGGTGCCCGTATAGGGTGTCGGGTCCGCCATGTGGGAAGTGTGGGTGAATCTCAAAACTCATCGGTAAGTCCAACCCGTAAGCTGGGTTGCCAAAGCCACTCAGAACTCAGGAAGGTCTAAGTCCTCGTGCCCTTGATTTGGAGGTGACCCTAGGGTAGAGCCACTCCAATGTCACCATCACCAAGCTACCTACTTGGAATCCCAAGTGGCGCTTACGAACTGTTGCCCGCTCTTTGTGATCCTCACCGCTCGTTGCTTGATGCTTGCGTGAATGTGTGTGCCATGCACTATGATATGGTGCGGGTATGAAAATTATGATGTGCAAAGGTGGACCGGGGCAACCATGGATGGTCCTATCATGCTTTAATGCCACATTGACTTGGATGAGCTTGGGAGGACCGGGGCATCCATAGGTGTCCCTCTCATGCGTGGGTGTGATGAATGCTGGAGGACCCGGACATCCATGAATGCTCCTAACATACGTAAGACCAATGATTAATGGGGGAGGGCCGCTACACCCAAATATGGACCACTCGTGCTTCCTACTTGACATGTGGGTGATATGAATGAATGGACCCAACTTACTAATCACGCCAAGTGGTGTGATACACCAAGACATAGGCACTCCTATCCTAAAAATGACTTTCATCTGTGGTGTTGTGGGATGGCCTTTGAACTTCCACTTGAAAGGGTCGAAGGGGTCTTGGAAGGTGGACATCCTAGAGAGGGGCACTTCATCGTTCCCTAGGTGTATGTCGCCCATGATCATGGTTTCTTTTGTGTGGCCCGAGTCTTGGAAGAGATGGACTTGGTTCAACATGGTTGGTTGGGGTAGGGAAAGGTGGGTAGTGGGAAGGCGGGTGGGTCACATGGGTAACTAGGCTCCCATTGGAAGGGGTCGAAGGGATCATGATATGACTCACCTAGAGAGAGGCATTCCACGTCCTCAAGGTCCACAAAAGGTGGGTCATCCTCCTCCAAGATAATTGGGCCAAGGTCGTTAGTGGGTTGGCCGATCAAAGCACTTGGGATCTTAATGGGAGGGGAGTGGACCGAGATGGGTTCTTCATCCATGGGGAGAAAGAAAAGGAGGTCGTTAGTGTAGCACCCAATATTGCAAACCGAGGTGATAGACCTGTCATATGGGTGGATGAGGTCAAGGCTCTTGGGTCGGTCCGCCCCTAGGGTCAACAAGGAAGTTAGCTTAAGTTACCATTGTAGGCCTTTGATGAGATCATCCCAACCCTCTACCTCGTAGTAGGATTGGATCGTGGTGTGAGAGGAGTGGATTGGCACAATTTGGGATTGATATCCCAAGGGTGAGAGGTGTGGGGGTGAGTTAGGAATGGTGGGGCCTCATTTGAGCCATTGGAGCATAGACTTATTCATGGTGATGGTGTGTGACTCTTGAAGATCCGGACTAGGAGGGGTGGGTGAGATGTGTGGCTCTTGGATTTTCTCTATGGTGGGCGGCGGATCTGGATTGGCATCCATATTCGCTTGGTTGGGTATGTGAGCCACAAGTCCCAAGGATAATGGGGTAGGAAGGTCTATGGTGGGTGGGTTGGTGATAGCCGGTGCATGGCGCACCCGGGAAGGTGAGCAAGGTCGGACTTGGGTTGGGATTGGTAGTGGGAGTAGTGGAGGCCTCGGTTGGGGTTGGATTGGGGTAGGGAGAGGGAGATGGGTGGGTTGAGGGGGTTTGGGTTGGGTTGTGGGGGATTGGGGTGGACTTAGGTTGGCACTGAGGGGATGGTGGGGTGGTAGGGATTCTTGGGGAAGCGTAGACTTTTCTAAGTTCAGCCTTCATTTCCTCCCAAGTGGCAATTGAGGCTTGTCCGCGGAGCTTCCTTAAACTCTCGACAATTGACCAATGATCGCTGGCTCGCTTTGATAGGTGCATTTTGGCTAGGTTCACTTTCTCTCCTTCGGTCATGGAGTACCATTGAAAGAATTGGCCCACCAAAGTTTCCCACTCTAGGTAATGGCTTGGACAGTGGCACCCATCAAAAGCATGGGTTGTGGTTTTTAGGAGCCTTAAGTGAACGAGATCCAGGTCTACCCGGGGGTTATGACTCATGGAGAAGATGGCAGGGTATGATTGGTATGAAGTGGCCATGTTGGTGGGCAAGGGTGACACACCGGGAGATGAATGCAAATGCGCCCTAAGACTTGACTTGTGGAGACAAGTCAATGACTTACTCTGATACCAATTTGACATGACACCACCTTGGAGGTGGCAGCCACTTGACCGATGCCCTTGGACCTACAATCATAAGCAAGCAACTTGAGCAGCGGACTCACTTTAGCGAGCTCATTTGCGAAGCGCACACTCGGGTTTGTAGGCGGATCGACGAAAGTGGAGAGGGTCCGAAGTGGGACATCACTGTTCCGGGGTTTGGCTAGCTTGTGGTTGAAGCCCTAAGGGTCCTGGGATGCCCAATCTCGTGGGCGGCCAGCACGCCGAGGGTGTGGGATGTATTGTCTCTCTCACAACTCACCCGCTGTAGTGACTCATGTGATGCCAATTTGAGACCGGGCACTCACTCACCGATCGATGGGCATTTAGAGACAATATTATTCGAGCAAAGGAATTGAAACCAGCAGGGGATGGGGCCCGAATTTCACCTAGTCAGCGTGATGATGCCGACCCTGGTCGGAGAGGAAGGCGAGCGAGGAAGTGTGGGCTTACCCGCACGCCGCGCCGATGAAGCTTCGACCAAAAATCAATAATTTACATGCGCTACACCTCATGCCGGAGGGGTGGAGAAGGGGCGGGGAGTGATAGGTTTACACACAAACACTACCTCCCGTAGGGAGGGGCTTTAAGCCGGCCAGGCGAGGGTGGGGGAAACCAAGCTAAAATGGAATTGCTGAAGTATGCTGGTTGTGTCCGCTCTGGAACAACAGGACAGGAAGTCGATGACGATGCCGCCACGGACTCCTCCGACTGCTGGTGATGATGGCACCAGCGCCAAAACATCCTGTGTTGGCCCAAGAAGATGCCCAAATTTTTAAAGATCATTCCAGTGTTGACGGCTGCCGGGGTGGGATCGGGACTACGGCCGATCCGACCGGGTTATCGCTGTCCCAGAACCGCTGCTGCTGGAAGAAGTGGACGTCACGAGTACTCCCGGGGTCCGATGAGGGTGGGACCAGAGCCGTTGTGATCGTGGACAAGTCTTCTTCGATCAGAGATCAACGAGGTCACCGGAGGAGGTTGGAGCAGACCGCGAGAACCATAATAGTGGGAGGGGGTCGGATCTGTCTCTCGTGGAATTAACCTACGCACTCCGGGGAGAAAAATTGTAACTCTGTGCTCCGGGGTCCAAATGGCGCCCTACTTCTAGGAGATGTCAGGGGAATTAGAGGGTAAGACTTCAGCCAAACACCACTTTAGGAATCTCAGAGGGCTTCTCATGGGAACCTCTGCAAACTGCTACTGGTTGTCTGCCAGGGAGGAAGTGAATAGTCTGGCAAAGATGGCTCCTCTAGACAGCGTGGACGTCGGATGGAGGCGGGACAACCTCGCCTCCGAAGCTGCTTTGATGAGCTTTCCGCCAGTATAAAATATGCCACCAGGAGGTTCGCGATGACGAAGTGGCAGTCTCTGTAACTCCGGGGTACTCTGCTGCTGCAAACCTGTTCTGGGTGTGGTGGTGGATGGAGTTGCTAATGGGGGAAATGAGAGGGAGACATGAGGGAAAACGGGGCTGGGGTGCTGCTTGGTGGGAGAAAGGGCCAAGGGAGGTCGAACCAGGGTGAAGGAGGGGGTGTGGGGGCTACTGGGTCGAAGCTAGGGTGGGGGGGAGAGGGCTGCGGCGTGGGTAGAGAGGGAGAGAGGGTGGAGGGCGCAGGTTGGCAAAGAGGGAGGGAGAGAAATTTGAATTTGGTTTATTGGTCGGTAGTTAATGTGGCCTTGGGGAGGGGAAAGGGTGTGTTGGGGAAGGGAAGGGGTGCTTGGGGAGTGGTGGTCTACCTTGGGAGAGGAAGCTGTCTCTTGGGGATTGTGGGTGATTAGTGGGGAAGTAATGGGAGTGGGAGGGATTTGGGGAGTCAATGGTGAGGTGGCATATGATGTGGCAAGGGGTGGGTGAGGTGGCAAGAGGAGAGTGGATGAGGTGGAGATGAGCTGGCAGGGGAAGGTGAAAGGGCAGGTGCGCCCAAGAGAGAGAGGGAGGAGAGAGAGTGTGATGGGCCCAGGTAAGAGAGAGAGGGGGAAGTAATAGGCTTCTCACCCACTCTAATGGCTTCTCACTAGAAGAACACTTCAATTGGACTCAGAAATTCTCAAATATTCATTCAACTGTTCATTAGTTCTCAAATGGGGGAATGGGGTCCTATTTATAGGAATTCCACATTTTATAAGAAGTTTCTGACTCTTAGACTAATGACCATACAAACTAAAGGGAGAGGGACGCCCCTGGGCCTAGCCCACTTAATTGGGCCCAAATGACACATTTACCACTCTAATAACCTATTTACCTAGGTACTTGACTCAATTAAAAGGAGAATTACATGATAAGACTTAAATAATAAAATAAAAAATACATCATATGACTTGAAATAAAATGGCAAACAAGATGTAGCACTGCTGGCGATCATCAGGAGCCTCGAAAAATGTGGAGTGGTCGAAGATGTCCCCATCACATCTTGCAAATGCCTCGATGCAGTCACAATTCGGAAGAGAGTTTACAGAGCTTACTAGCTAGATTCAAAGAGATGACTCGACTCATCAAGTTTCCACATCAAGGACCGACACTTCAAAATGTCTAGTCCGATAGATAGATCGATGCACCTATCAGATGCAATGATGCAACAGGATGGTGCACAGAAATTCTGCACGTTGCTGGAGCCTTTTGCCTCGACACGCTGAGACTGCCATATTGTATAAGAAGTCCATGCATCAAGGTGATGCACCGATGCATCAAGACAAGGTATGAACCTTCAAAAGCAACCACGTCAACGCATCAGGGTGATGCACCGAAGCACTTGTCAAGACTCATATTCTAAAGAGGAACAACGTCGAAGCATCATGATCATGCACCGACGCATCAAGATACAAGTCTATGACTGAGGTCAAAACTGAAAGCCACTGCTCCGACATCTCAGCTATCAGCACACACTACCTTTACTCCATGTCTCAACTTGTCAGACTTGAGCCGCGTTTCACATCATATGGATGGACTATCTTTTGACAATTTTAGAGTGATTAAAGTCTTATTAAACCAGTTAAGGGTTAAGTGTGACATCTGGAGCATCAGTGAAGGGTAATTAAGGAAAAATTGAACCATAAGGAAGAATCTACTCAGGCACGTGCTCACTCAATCAAAGAACACATGATGACCTTACAGTGAAAGAATTGGCGCGAAAATCTTCAGCACACGTGGCTGATCTCTGGAAATTCTGATTGCTATCAGAATATTCTTTATCCACGTGGACGAATCAGCCTTTGGTTGCTGATCGGGATTACAGAGAGAAGGATGATACTTTATCCTATATATTTGAGCTCTTTTGTTCAGGAAGGGTGGATGGAATATTGCAGAAAGAATACCATATCCGAGAGTTCCTTCTGAGAGAAAAGAAAGAAGAGAAATCCACAGAGAGAGGGAGAGAAATCTCAACCAGCCGGCCTGGTTTTTCTAAGAATTTGCTTCAATCTGAAGCTACATTGCCTTCTACTTCATTTTGATCGAAGTTTTTCAATCTGAGTTTCTATTTTCAATTTTCTTCTTTCATTCAGCATTGTAAGTTCGCTCTTGTGATTCCCTCTGAGTAACATCAGAGGAAGGGAGATTGTCCCCGGTGTCCCCTCTGTAGGTTCAGAGGAAGAGAGGTTCGTGACCTTTGGTTGGGTGAATTGCTGGGAGTAATTCATTGGGTTCCCTCTTGGGTAAAGAGGAACGGAGGTTGATCCTCCAGGTTTCCTCCTGGGTTGCAGGAGAAGCAAGGAATCTATTCCTTGGGGAAAGCTGTATTACAGTCGTTGTCGCAAACTAAGTCTACTATGGATGTTGCTTGTTTAAGCAGGGAACCTCACTCAGTTCGAGTGGAAGAGTAGACGTAGGTAGACCATGGGTCTGGCGGAACCACTATAAAAATTGCTTGTGCTCTATCTGATGGTTTGCATGCTTAAATCTCTTTTCCGAATTCATATAGTTCATTGCGCTAATCGATTAGCTTGGCATTCAGTGTGTGTTGCATCGATAAACTGGTGTATCAAAAGGCATAGTTGGAAGGATAGGTTATGCCTATCTGGAAGGCTGCTTCTTGCGTAAGGAGATCTCTCGATCAAACCTCCACCAAGTACCAGTGACAATGGGTGCACGCACATTCAGGTGCTGAGAGTGGATTCTCCTGCTATCTCTCTTGTCATCGAGATTGTTTCACTGCTTTAAATGTGTACTCTAACTATTTGATTGCTGGTCCATCTTGTGTGTGAGATCTAATTAGTGTTGCTATTGCTAATTTGTTTTTGTTTAGTTTCTGGCTATTGTTTACTCAAATTTAGAGATAGATATATTCATCCCCCCTTCTATATCTATCCATTCTGCCTATCAAGTGGTATCAAAGTAGGTTTCCCATTATGTGGTCCAACGACCACGGAAGACCTGGAACTAGCAATGCTCGCAGCTTCATAGCTAAAGGGCATTCTATAAATAGACCTTCGTTCTTTGATGGCACTAATTACTTATATTGGAAGAATGAGATGGAAGTATTTCCACGAGCGCAGAGTCATGAGCTATGGAGGGTAATTACCACCGAACCATTTAAACTCCCTGAAGATGAAAATACTTACCAGGGAGCAGGTCCATGTGTCAACTGTAAATTGGACAGCTATAAGCATCATGCATTGTGTTGTGCACCCAGAGGAGTACTCCAGGATTTCTGCATGCAAGACAGCCAAGAAAATGTGGGATGAACTTCAGTTGATCTATGAAGGAACATCACAGGTGCGAGCCATCAAGGTAAATATGCTAACCTTTGATTATGAATTATTTAAAATGAAGCCCGGTGAAACCATATCAGAGATGTATGCTAGGCTCTCACAGGTTACCAATGGTCTGAAGGCTCTGGGTAAACAAATTCAAGAGAGTGATTTGGTTGGAAAGATCTTGAGGTCCCTAACCCCGGTGTGGCCCACAAAAGCCATGTATTAGAAGAATCTAGGGACCTATCCACAATGACTGTCACAGAGCTGATAGGATCCTTGATGGCATATGAGATCAACCTTAAGAGGAATACAGAAGAAAACAACAAAGGGAAAACCATAGCTCTTAAGGTATCACGAAGCAGTGGTGAGAGTAGTTAGGAATATGAAAAATTTTCAGACCTTGATGATGAACAACAGGCTATGCTAACCGGGCAATTCCAGACATTCTTGAGGACTAGAGGTAAAACCTTTAGGAGAAGAAGGAAACCACAACAGGCCGGTAAGAACTCCAATATTAAATTTGATAAGAATAGAAGTTCTGACAAGATTACATGTTTTCACTGTAAAAAGCCAAGACATATGAAAGGTGAATGCCCGGAGCTCATGAAGAAGAATGTCAAGGAGCAAAAGAAAAAGCCTCAGGCCATGGTCTGCACATGGAGCGATGAAGAAGAAGACCCTGAGAGTGGATCTTCAGAGGAAGAAGAGCAAGGGCGGTGTCTTATGGCTGACAGCGACAATGAGGTAAGCAATCCTTTTGAGAATTATTCAATTGATGAGTGGGAGGATGCTTATGTTGACTTATTAGACAAACTTAACTGTCAAACCAAAGACTACAAGGTTAGGAAGAGAAAACTGAATAATGTTCTTAGTGATAAAGTTTCTATGGATAAAGAAATTGAAGACCTTAAGAAACTGATTGAGGAGATGAACTCACTGAAAAATGAAAATGAAAACCTCAAAACAGAAATGGAAGAAATCAGGAACAATCTGGATGAATTTAAGATAAAGTTTCAAGAGATTCAGAAAGAAAAGGAGTTAATGAAAGAAAAATATGAAGCTGTTAAGAATGCTAATTCAGAAATCTTGAAACAATGTGAAAAACTTCAAAAAGACTTAGATGATAAACAGGTAACATTGGAGAAATTTGTTCAAGGGAAGACCAACCTAGATACCATGCTAGGTGTAAAGATTAACTTCAACAAAGAGGGTCTAGGCTATGACCCAACTAATAAAAAACCCTTTGAGTTCAAACCTATTACATTCTGCCCAGGCAAAGGCAAAGAAAAACTGGACACCCCATCCAGTTCAAACAATAATCAGAATGTCCAGCAACCAAAACTGATGAAATTCATAAAAGCTACTTCAACAAACTCTGCTGGACAACCAATTAAAACTCAAGGGAACTCAACTGGCAAAGCTACCCTACATCAACCCAGTTTCCTTGATGCGTCGAGGCACTCTGTCTCACACAGAGCCAAGGCTAGTATTCAGGATGTGATGCCTCGACGCACCACACCCATGCCTCAACGTAACACACTTAACATGTCGAGGCAACTGACCCAAGATAGAAAACCATCAACTAAAAGAAACATGAATCAAAATAGACCACACTGGTCAAATTCTATCTATTCTCAAAGATATTTTAACAATCATGTTTTTCCAAGACAGAATGAGTTTATGAAACTCTGAAGAAAGAAACAGTCAACCAACTGGAACAAATTCCCTTTTAATAAAGTGCAAAGTGGACAAAACTTTGTGCATAACTCCATCAAGACTGTCAATGCAAAATGCAGGAAACAAAATCAAAAAATGCTTTTAAACAATTTTGGATCCAAAAACTTTGCTGAAGAGTTTGAATGATGTCTTTGGACCCAATCTTCCTTGGGTTCCAATTTTTTCTACTTGATTGGATTTCAGGTTAGTCTGGCAGCCCTAAACAGCTGGTGGTATTTAGACAGTGGCTGTTCCAGACACATGACAGGAGACCAGAGTAAATTCAATGAGCTACAGCTAAAGGTAGGAGAACTTGTCAAATTTGGAGGGAAAAATAAAGGTAGAATAACTGGTTCAAGAACAATTGGTAAGCTCCCTTCAAACATTGTTGAAAAGGTCCTTTTGGTTGATGGTCTCGAACATAATTTACTTAGCATCAGTCAGTTGTGTGACAAAAGTCATCAAGTCATTTTTGATAATCACGTCTGCAAAATTCTTGAAGCAAACTCTTATCAAGTAAAATTCGTAGGACATAGAGTGAATAATGTCTACATAGTAGACTTGAATGATTCTTCTGCATCTAATCTGTGCTTGTCTGCTAGTTTAGAGAATAATGCTTTTAATTGGCATAGGAGACTAGGACATGCTAGTTATAGCACTCTAAATAAATTGATTAAGCATGCTCTAGTCAGAGGCTTGCCCAAAATAAAATTCTCAGAAAATTCAAAAATGTGTGATGCATGTGCTTTGGGCAAACAAACTAGAACATCATTTAAACTTAGGACAGGATCACTGTCCTCTAGGCCTTTGGAGCTTTTGCATATGGATCTTTTTGGACCCTCTCGTTCACTGAGCTTCAATGGTAAAAGATTTGGGTTTGTGATTATAGATGACTTTACCCGTTTTGCATGGATTTTCTTTCTTGCCCATAAAAATGATGCATTCCATAAATTCAAGCTATTTTTCAATAAAATAAAGCAAGAGGGTAAGCATAAAATATGCATAATCCAATCTGATCATGGAGGGGAGTTTTAGAATTATATATTTTCTGATCTTTGTGATAATGAAGGATTGACTCAAATGTTTTCCTCTCCTAGGACCCCAGAGCAGAATGGCATAGTGGAAAGAAGAAACTAGACCATTGTTGAAATGGCCAGAATAATGCTCGTTGAGAGTCAGCTACCAAGAAGGTTTTGGGCAGAAGTGGCCAACACTGCATGTTACACAATCAACAGGGCCATGGTAAGACCCATCCATAAGAAAACCCCATATGAGCTTTTGAAAGGTAAGAAGACAAATGTGGGTTACTTTAGGGTTTTCGGTTCTAAATGTTTCATTCTCAATAACAATAAAAAGGACCTTGATAAGTTTGAAGCCAAGAGTAGCCCAGGAATTTTTCTAGGATATTCTAAAACATCTAGGGCATACAAGGTTTTCAATATAAATGATCAGACTGTAGAGAAGTCTCCTCATGTAGTTTTTAATGAAACCATCAACTCTGCAAATTTGGATGATGATGATAGAGAATCAAGACATGATGAAGACAAACTGGATGAAGAATCAAAGGTACCTAAACCTGCTACACAACATGAACCAGTCCAGGGTGAGTCAGCTGAGCAAGTTGAGCCTTCAACAAATCTCAGATTTCTAAAAGATCACCCTGCACACAATATTATAGGTAATTTGCAAGATCCCCCTAGAACTAGGTCTTATCATCAGGCTGTAAATAATGAAGATTTAATTGCACTAGTGTCTCAAATTGAACCCAAAATAGTAGAAGAAGCTTTGAATGATGAATCTTGGGTAAATGCAATGAACAAAGAGTAGGGACAATTTGAAAGAAATAAAGTCTAGAATCTTGTTCCAAGACTTGAAAACGTGTCTGTCATAGGAACCAAGTGGGTCTTTAGGAACAAAATAAATAAAGATGGTGTCATTTCCAGAAATAAGGCAAGGTTGGTAGCCAAGACTTTGATGAATCTTATGCCCCGGTGGCCAGGATGGAAGCAATTAGGATATTGCTAGCATTTGCTTGTTCTAAAAATATTAAACTTCATCAGATGGATGTTAAAAGTGCATTCTTAAATGGCTTTATAAAAGAGGAAGTTTATGTTGAGCAACCCCCTGGATTAGAACTGTCTGTACAACCTAACCATGTGTTCAGGTTAAGTAAAGCACTGTATGGCTTGAAGCAGGCTCCTCGGGCCTCGTATGACAGATTAATAGAATTTTTAATCAGCCATGGGCACAATCGAGGTAAGGTGGATGAAACCCTTTTCACTAAGAATCTATGTGACCACCTAATCATAGTTCAGATATATGTGGATGATATTGTATTTGGTTCAACATGTCCTGAACTGTGTAATGAATTTGCTGGTCTGATGTCAAGTGAATTTGAGATGAGCTTGGTAGGGGAGCTAAAAGTTTTTCTTGGATTACAGGTTCAGTAGTTGAAGGATGGATGCTTCATCAGCCAGACAAAGTACACCATGGACATTCTCAAGAGGTTTGGCATGGACAATGTGACGACCCAAGATCCGGATACCGGGAGGAGCCCGATACCATTCGAATCCTGGCCCGCCGCCCACGAGCCGGGAGGGCTCGGAAGGGCTAAAAGGAGTGTGGAGGTACAAAGAAATAGGAAATAAAGTAGGACAATAGAACAATTAACAGAAATAAATAAACAACTACTACAACAGAGTCCAGTCCAACAGAAAGTACAGTCTAAAGTAGTAAACCGTACCACCTGCCAAGTGAACACTCGGCCCGATGAGCTGGCAACTAAGAACCTCCGAACAGCACCCTCGAACCTCGAGGAAGAACTGCCGCACCGAAAAAGTAGGGATGAGTCTCTAAATAGAGACTCAGCAGGGGTCCCGCGGAACCCGAACTAGAACCAACGGCAGTAGCGAAAAGGAAAGCTACAACTACAGTAGGAACACCGAACCGGTGGCCGGTCAAAACTCGGCACTACAGCTACTCCTACTGTACCAGAAAAACACACCCCGATCTCACGGTCGGGACTACTGAACCACACTAGTACCACTTACCGAAGTAAAAACCCACGGTCACCCTGCCGTAGAGGCCTGTCTCCTAGAACATGACCAACCTGGACACGTTGTCTAAGGTGTAACCCCGACCACTGGGTCGCGGACATCGCACCAACAAGACGCAACCTCGGTAAAGCTACTAGCACCTTGGCCACTAACTCGGAAACACCAGACGGTCCAAAAAATCACATCTCGCTGACGGGGAACGGAACCCGAAAACTGGAGAGTCACGTCTCACATGACAGGAGTACCTATCCCCCTGAAGCAAGGTCGGATGTGTCCACTGACGTCTTATACTGTGCCTCAGGTGTCCCCCTCGACCCTTGGTGGAACGGGGACACCGTACTAGTAACCATAGAACAAGTGACTAGCTGGGGTCACGCTCGTCAGCGCTGGTCCTACTGCCCCCAACCATGTGTGCACACACAGACCATACGTCCTAGGTCAGGTCCTCTGACTAATTTTCCCCTCAGTCGGACTCTTGCGTCAAACGTGGGGCCCAACGGTAATCAGCCTAAAAACCGTCTCTCGGGGTAGCCTCGCCACCACTCCCTAGTAGGACCACTTGCGTGTCGGAAGGCTACGACTAGTGGGGAGTCACCGATGCGACCACTCTCCAAGGAGAAACTCCGAGAAACACTCACGCACCCTGTGCGAAAGTCTAGAAGGACCAAGTGGCGAAGAGCCACTGGACTTTGGACGGTGCTCTAGACTCACTAAATCCAACGGTCCTTGAGTCACAAGACTCGGGGTCAAGACCGTCGTACGCAACAGCACAAGGCTGTCAATCTAGCCTAATCCCTAGGTCTAAAATCACAGTAGCACAAATACCGAGATAGCTCACGAGCCACTGAGATCATTCCCTCGGGAAGGGAACTGAGAAGCCTTCCAGCCCCAGGCTGGACAGCTGGACTCATAGTCTGAGGCCATACACACGGCCCACGCGGAAAGCACCGAAGCATGATTCCCAAGGCAGCTCACAAGCTGCCATGCTGATTCCTCATCCAAGGGAAAAGCAGGAAACCTCCAGCCCTAGGCTGGGAACTGGACTCACATTCCAACGCCAAACACTTGGCCCACTCGGGAACCATCTTCGGCAGAAACCCACGACATGCGGGATAACCCCACCGCACTCACACTGATACACGGTGACTCGATCGAGCGTAACACAAAGTCCGAAACACACACACCTATGGGCACGCTAGTCGAGGTAATACCGCATCTCCAGACACCCCAGAAAAATGAACACGAAACCTACGGGGTGTCCGGGACACTCACGAGGCCGATAGCAACTCACGGGAACCACGGTCGAAGAGAAACGGGACTGCAAACCACTTGGTGTAGCCTAGAGTCTGGCGGTCCAACCTTGGGCCACCATAGGCTCTGGCGGTCCAACACTGGTCTGCCACAGGACTATAGTGGTCCAACAAAGGAGCGCTAGACGTAGAAGCCACGCTGGCTCTGGCACACCCATCCCACGCCGCCACAGCGCTCTAGCGGTCAAGCCTTGGCATGCTAGAAGCCCTCTAGCGCCCGTACCTATGGCCGCTAGAGGCACGTGACTCCCAACGGTCAGAAAGCACGTGACTCGAGAAGCAACGGTCAGAAACGAGGTAGCGGTCTAACCCAAGGCCGCCACACCGTCTGGCTGTTTATTGTGCGGCTGCCAGACGACAGACGCCCTGCTGACAAAATAGTGCCCTGTGGCGCACCCACCTTGGGCCGCCACAATCTCTGGCGCTCCTACCCTGGGCCGCCAGAGACTCTAGCGGTCTCTGGAAAGACCGCCACACCAGCCCGAGAACAGGCCGGCGGAAAACACCCAAAAATCCAAACCACGCACCCAAACATCCATGGATGAGGGGGAAAATAAGGGGGAAGCTCCCCTAGGACCCCTAGCATGCATCTAGACCCTGAAAACGTGAAATCGTGGCTTGAAACGGTAGATCAGGCGACCACTCCCCAAAACATGGATTTTTCCCAAAAAGCTCAAATAGTCCCTCTCGGCTCACCACGGCCTACAAAACTCACGAGAAAGGAAGAGCACGAGCTGGGAGTCTATCTCCCTACCTCCACCGAAGATTTCACGCCCCGAGCTCGCCGATCCACGAAGAAATCGCCACGATTGTCGGCTCACGATCCCATGAACCGCCTCCACCATCGTGATCCTCGTCCCGAGCCCATCGCTCCACGCCCCACGAGCCACGCCGCCCCGCCCTCGCCTCCTCCGTCAGCCGCCTGGAGTGAGAGGGGGAGAGGAGAGAACGTGAGAGAAGAGAGAGGGAAAAGGGAGAGAAATGAGAGATGGGGAGAGAGAGAAGAAAGGGGTTATATATATAGGAAAATCCAAAAATTACCAAAAATACAGAAAATAGGGAAAAATCATCTCCCTGATCCTCTAAAGACGTACAACGTAGTGGTAACGTCCCGGAGTCAGAGAACGGAACGGTTCACCATACACGGGGTTCCGAAGGTCTGACAAGCGAAAACACGTGTAAAACCCAAAACGCAACCTGGGACCCATAAAGGTGCTCCGAAAATTTCAGAAAAATACCGGCGTCCTCCTCACAACACCACGGACCCAAGGTAATTCACGGGCACACCACCAACGGGTCTGATAATCCGATATAAAAGTCTGAAGCTCACTCAGACACAATTCGTAATCCGCAGAAAGACGATCCGAAACCCACGGATCCAGATCCGAAAAACCCGGGGCATTACAGCCCTCCCCCCTTAAAGGAATTTCATCCTCGAAATTCAGGACTAGCACCAAGAGACAGTGGAAGAACACCTTAACCAACTGATAACACTATCAGAACCCCAGCACGAAAAATCTCGATTCCCACAAAAACATTGATTCTGAGGGACACAGCCAGACTAACACCACGAATGACACCTTGCTCCACATGCCGCACACACACCGGCCATTAGAGAAGGCTCAAGACAAAAGCACAAGTCTGCTATCACCTCAGTCACAACAAAAACCAATCATGGCGCCGCTGCCACCATCTCGCTCGCCGAGGAGACACAACCCTCGTCACGAGAAATAGATACCGATCCATCCTATGGTCGGCAGACAAAACAGACATCAGCTTCACAGCCAGCTGACAGGTCACACACCCTATTCAAGCGAACAACCAATACAAAGCCTTCACCAGCTCACAACAGCATCTTCTGTCTGTGAAAGACCACACGCCGGTCACCAACTGCTCGTCAACGGGAAACCTCCATCGGCCCAACAGGCACGATCTAACTCACAGCAGGCCATCCGCTGACTCACACATAGACAATTACCACATCTCGAGCTGAACTCCTCTCGGACACCTCATCCGAACTCGATCATCACGCCAACTCGACCCTCTCGGGGAGCATGATGAAAGCAAATGACAAGATCCTTGTGTCTTCAGTCATCACCTCACTCGACTCAGACTTACAGGAGAACCATCCCATACTGGTGACCAAACCAGGGATAACCATTGCGACGCCAACATCCCATCAAGGACCACCATTCCGACGCCAACCTCACTAAAAGGCCTCCGCCCACAGGCGTCACTCTTTCGTCTTGTCTCATCACATCCCTCGACTCAATTAATCCAAGTGGACACTTGCCAATCCCAATTCCGCCCTTACCACAGAGCCACGGGACACCACCTAAACAACATATGGCACACATCTCTAGGGGAGAAAGTGCCAACAAAAATTACGGCAACCAGGTCGCCAACACCACAACCAAAGCACACTGGGTCCCCAACAATACACATCTTACCGTGGTCGTCCACGAGACTAGCCTTACCAGTCACTTGCAGCTACCAATCGGAACCCAAAATCTGTCAGAGATCACTTCTCCAAAAATGATCTCATCCGAGGACACGACTGGCAACACAAGCCGGGCACCAGGTCACCGACTCTAATCAACACATCCTCGATCACCGTCAGGCGACATCCTCAACAACCCCATCCGAGTCTAACACTGACGCTTGACACGGCTTCCATCACAGGAACAGGGTACTCATGCGGCACACTTGCCAACATTTTCCCTAAACATTCCATCCTGCCAGTGCCAAGAACCATAATATATTGAGCAACAGTATGACAACAACACGTCTCACACCGAGGAACCAATCCTCCGATGCTCAACATAATATCAGGAATCCGCCCGTAGCAACCAACGCTACGATCCTGAACCTGTGGGTTATGAGCCCACCAGGCTCCCGCTGCGCACTCAGATCCACGCGCACAGCCAACACGGCAACTTGGGACTCGCCATCCTGACAATCCACAACTTGGCTGGTCAACCTCAAGAAACAGGGTGAGGAAAGCTCCATTACCTCGAACCCCAAGCACAGATTCACTCCCAATCTGGCAATCTCTGCAACTCCGCAGGCTCCGATCCGCCAAGCATCAGAAAATTCCAACACCAGCCAAGAATGCGAACACCGCCCAACCAGCACTCGTCCTTCCGGAACAGCGCCAGCACCCTTACACACCAGGGGAAAAGGGCACAGCTTCTCACCGGCAACCACCTTGCTAAAACACAAGACACGTCTCGAACGGATTTCATGGCACGCAGAGGCCAACCAATCCGGGAGCACGCAATGCAAGACGATGAACCTGAGCCAAACACAATCTCTCCAACCCACGGAGAAACCAACACTCCTCTGACCAATCAGAGAAATTCCATGCTCGACTTGACCTCAAACCTCACACATGCTGGGAACAGCACCTTCCAGCACCGAGACAACCATCGCTTCCATCAGGTCAGCGCCTCCGACATACTCAGCAAGTGTCACGTCGGACCACAATCACAGCATCTCTCGATGCACCACCACTGCAATTCCTCGAACTGCAACACACCATGCCAAGAGCCGCAACACGAGCCATAATCGACAACTGTCAACACTCACCCTCGAGTCCCGAAACCACCACGGAACCATCACATCTCAAACCAAATCCAAGGTGAACATGACTCATTCGCACACAAGAGCACATGAGCAAGACTTACTGGGACACCACAGCCCAATCCTGCCTCAAAATCTGCTTGAATAATCGGGACCGACACGTCATTCCTTACGCCACAGAGCATGACAAGAACATCAGGTTCGACGAAACAGCAGCTCACCGAGAAGATCTTCCGCTCACCCGAGCACACCTCTCGATCAGAACACCCGCTCTGCCACCTCAAACCACAACCTTAACACCTCAGAGGTTGGATAACCTCAAGCTCGAGTGGCCAACCTCGACAGAAGCTCCCTCAGAGCACGCTCATGGCCACTTAACCATAAATAATCCTCGCCAGCCACCTGACCTCGTTGCAGACACCTCGAACGCAGCATCGCAGCAATGCACCTACCGGCAACCTCTGCCCAACGCAGCGCAACCGGGATCACCACCGATGAGCGAGAAGCTCTCAACCTCTATCCTTAGATCCCACACCGGCATGAAAGCCGTGAACAGAAACCGCCTTCACAGCGCCACATAGCGCACTTAAGCTCTCAAGCGAAAAGTCAACCGGAAAACAAACACAAAGCCTTAAGCCAGCTACCGACTGTACTGTACCTTATGGACTCTTGATCACTGCAATATCTCAAATTCCTATGTACGTCCACAACCACCGCTTTGATACCAGCTGTGACGACCCAAGATCCGGATACCGGGAGGAGCCCGATACCATTCGAATCCTGGCCCGCCGCCCATGAGCCGGGAGGGCTCGGAAGGGCTAAAAGGATTGTGGAGGTACAAAGAAATAGAAAATAAAGCCGGATAATATAACAATTAATAGAAATAAATAAACAACTACTACAACAGAGTCCAGTCAAATAGAAAGTCTAAAGTAGTAAAATGTACCACATGCCAAGTGAACACTTAGCCCGGCGAGTTGGCAACTGAGAACCTCCGAACAACACCCTCGAACCTTGAGGAAGAATCGTCGCACCTGAAAAGCAAGGATGAGTCTCCAAACAGAGACTCAGCAGGGGTCCCGCGGAACCCCAACCGGAACCAATGGCGGTAGCGGAAAGGAAAACTACAACTACAGCAGGAACAGCGAACCGGTGGCTAGTCAAAACTCGGCACTACAACTACTCCTACTGTACCAGAAAAACACACCCCGATCTCACAGTCGGGACTATTGAACCACACTAGTACCACTTACCGAATTAAAAACCTACGGCAACCTCACCGTATAGGCCTGTCTCTCAGAACACGGCCAACTTGGACACGCTGTCCAAGGTGCAACCCCGACCACCCGGTCACGGACACCGCACGAACAAGACGCAACCTCGGTAAAGCTACTAGCACCCTGGCCACTAACTCAGAAACACCAGACGGTCCAGAAAACCACGTCTCACAAATGGGAAACGGAACCTGAAAATAGGAGAGTCAAGTCTCACGTGACAGGAGTACCAGCCCACCAGAAGCAAGGCCGGATGCGTCTACTGACGTCTTAGACCGTGCCTCAGGTGTCCCCCTCGACCCCTGGTGGAACGGGGATACCGTACTAGTAACCACAGAACAAGTGACTAGCTGGGGTCGTGCTCATCAGCACTGGTCCTACTGCCCCCAACCACATGTGCACAAACAGACCATACGTCCTAGGTCTAGCCCTATGACTGGTTTTCCCCTCAGCCGGACTCTGGCGTCAAACGTGGGGCCCGACGGTAACCAGCCTAAAAATCGACTCTCGGGGTAGCCTTGCCACCACTCCCTGGTGGGACCACTCGCGTGTCGAAAGGCTACGACTAGTGGGGAGTCATCGATGCGACCACTCTCCAAAGAGAAACTTTGAGAAACACGCACGCGCCCTGTGCGAATGTCGAGAAGGACCAAGTGGTAACGAGCCACTGGACTGTGGATGGCCCTCTAGACTCACTAAATCCAACAGTCCTTGAGTCACAAGACTCGGGGTCAAGACCGTCGTAGTAACAGCACAAGGCCATCAATCTAGCCTAATCTTAGGTCTAAAACCACTGTAGCACAAATACCGAGGTAGCTCACGAGCCGCCGAGATCATTCCCTCGGGAAGGGAACTGAGAAGCCTTCTAGCCCCAGGCTGGACAGCTGGACTCACAGTCCGAGGCCACACACACGGCCCACGTGAAAAGTACCGAAGCATGATTCCTAAGGCAGCTCACAAGCCGCCACGCTGATTCCCCATCCCAGGGAAAAGCGGGAAACCTCCAGCCCTAGGCTGGGAACTGGACTCGCAGTCCAAGGCCAAACACATGGCCCACTCGGGAACCATCTTCCGCAGAAACCCACGACATGCGGGGGAACCCCACCGCACTCACACCGATACACGGTGACTCGATCGAGCATAACACAAAGCCCAGAACACACACACCTACGGGCACGCTAGTCGAGGTAACATGGCACCTCCAGACGCCCCAGAAACACGAACACGTAACCTACGAGGTGTCCGGGGCACTCACGAGGCCGACCGCAACTCACGGAAACCACGATTTTAGAGAAACAGGACTTCAAACCACTCGGTGCAGCCCAGAGTCTGGCGGTCCAACCTTGGGCCGCCACAGGCTCTAGCAGTCCAACACTGGTCTGCCACAGGACTATAGCGGTCAAACACAGGAGCGCTAGATGAAGAAGCCACGCTGGCTATGGCGCACCCATCCCAGGCCGCCACAACGCTCTAGCGGTCAAGCCTTGGTGCGCTAGAAGCCCTCTGGTGCCCGTACCTACGGCCGCTAGAGGCACGTGACTCCCAACGGTCAGAAAGCACGTGACTCGAGAAGCGACGGTCAAAAATGAGGTAGCGATCTAACCCTAGTCCGCCACACCATCTGGCGGTTTATCATGCGGCCGCCAGACGACAGATGCCCTGCCGACAAAATAGTGCCATGTGGCACACCCACCTTGGGCCGCCACAGTGTCTGGCACTCCTACCCTGGGCCGCGAGAGACTCTGGCGGTCTCTGGAAGGACCGCCACACCATCCCGAGAACGGGCCGGCGGGAAACACCCAAAAATCCAAACCACGCCCCCAAACATCCATGGATGGGAGGGAAAACAAGGGGGAAGCTCCCCTACAACCCCCAGCATGCATCTAGACCCTCAAAACGCGAAATCGTGGCTTGAAATGGTAGATCGGGCGACCACTCCCCAAAACATGGATTTTCCCCAAAAAGCTCAAATAGGCCCTCTTGGCTCACCATGTCCTACAAAACTCGCGGGAAAGGAAGAGCACGATCTGGGGGTCCATCTCCCTACCACCACCGAAGATTTTACACCCCGAGCTCGCCGATCCACGAAAAAATCGCCACGAAACCCTCGCCGGCTCGTGATCCCACGAACCGCCTCCATCATCGCGATCCTCGTCCCGAGCCCGTCGCTCCACGCCCCACGAGCCACGCCGCCCCACCCTCGCCGCCTCCGTTGGCCGCCCGGAGTGAGAGGGGGAGAGGAGATAACGTGAGAGAAGAGAGAGGGAAAAGGGAGAGAAATGAGAGATGAGGAGAGAGAGAAGAAATGGGTTATATATATAGGAAAATCTGGAAATTACCAAAAATACGAAAAATAGGGAAAAATCACCTCCCTTATCCTTGGAAGACGCACAATGCTGTGGTAACGTCCTAGAGTCAGAGAACGCAACGGTTCACCCTACACGGGATTCCGAAGGTCCAAACGCAACCCGGGACCCACAAAGGCGCTCCGAAAATTCCAGAAAAATATCGACGTACTCCTCACAACACCACGGACCCAAGGAAATTCACAGGCACACCACCAACAGGTCTGACAATCCGGTATAAAAGTTTGAAGCTCACTTGGACACAATCCGTAATCCGTGGAAAGATGATCCAAAACCCATGGATCCAGATCCGAAAAACCCGGGGCATTACAGACAAGGTAAAATACATAGCCACTCCAATGGGTACAAATACATCCTTAGATGTTGATTTGTTAGGTAAAGAAGTGGATGCAAAATTATACCGAGGTATGATTGGCTCTCTTTTATATTTAACGGCCTCAAGACCTGACATTTAATTTAGTGTGTGCATGTGCGCCAGATTTCAATCTAGACCCACTGAATTGTGTTTAGATGCTGTTAAAAGAATTTTCAGATATGTCTCAGGCACATACAATTTGGGTCTTTGGTATCCTGCTGCACACACTCTAGATTTAATCTCATACACGGATGCAGACTATGCTGGCTGCAAGTTATATTCTTTTTTAAAAAGCAAATAATGCCTATGACCCGATCTTGGAGAGTGCACCCAAGATGAGTGTTCTCACTCCACCAGATCATAACCATAGGAGAAGAGCTTTTATTAATAATAGGAGAAATTTACAAGAATCACCGGGGCATACCCCTAAATAAAATTCAAAGCCATCTATAAACGAATGCTGGGAATGCCCAATTTGTCCATCCTACAAGCCCCACGGACTGTGCTAGGAAGTACCATGGAGCTTCCAATAAAGAAAGAGCTAGCACTCTTTTGACAAGCATGATTAGCGAGGCCATCTGCAGCTTGATTTCCTTCCCTGTAGATGTGGACAACTTCAATATTTAATAACTTGATGAGGTCCCTCAATTCACTGATGAGAGGAAGTAATCTCCAAGGACAAGTAGTAGAGTGATTGGTGATGTGGACAAGAGCCTTGGAGTCAGATTCAACAGAAAGAACTTTAATATGACAAGATGTAGCAAAGCAGAGACCATCCAACATAGCACGAGCTTCTGCAACAATGCTGTGATAGGTACCATAAAAATAGCTGAAAGCCATGACAACAGATCCGCTGTGGTCCCTGAAGATACCACCACCTCCCGCCAGACCTGGGTTGCCTTTGGATGCACCATCCACATTAAGCTTTAATCCATGAGAAGGAGGAAAAGTCCATCGCACAATCTTTGGTGTAGATATTTTTATAACTAGTTGGGGCAGGGACAAATGAGGAAGCCTGGATAGAATAGCAATGTCGCCCACGGATTTGCAAGCAGGGAATTTAGTGAGTCTAACAGGGTGCAGGATTTTATGGTAAATAGATTGAGGAGAAGTGACAGAGCCATCATATTTGTGCATGTTTCTTTCACACCAGATTTCTTAAAACCAGAGGAAAATGATGAGCAGCGAAGCTAAGCCAGAAATGGTGGATGTATTGGTTTACTGAATAGCCTGGAGTAAGAAAGCATGGATAGTAGCGAAGGAGGCAGGGATGACATGAAAGCATGGTTTAATGAGAGCCCAAGTGGATGTCGAGAGGTTACTATGCAACAGAAAGTGAGAGCCAGACTCAATATTAGCAGCAGGACAACATAAACATTTGGAACAGAGGGAAACACAACATTTTTACACAGCATTATCAGTAGGAAGGATGCCATGGACGAGCTTCCAGATGAACAAGGAGACCTTTGGTGGCACAAACTCAAACTAGATGAGGTGGTAAGGGTATACCCGATCACTAGTAGCCATATGCTTTCTCTAGGAGGAAATAAAAAAGTTACCAGCAGCAGTGAGACTCCAAACCTATTTATCATCAGTGAGAGGATTCTTGTTGATGCAGGTAGTGACTACCTGGACAATGTCATTTGGGAGTAGCTGACGAATAATACCCCAATTTGGGTTTAAATTATCACCCAAGTCATTAAGAGTAATGTTCTTTTCCTCAACCTGTGCCCATTGATTATTCGGAATATAATCCATCAAAGCCTTTTCGCCAACCCAGATGGCTGCAAGTTAGATAGAAAAAGCACTAGTGGTTTTTGTCAATTCCTAGGTGGGTTCTTAGTTTCTTGGGCCTCCAAGAAGCAGCATTCTCTGGCACTCTCCACTGCAGAAGCTGAATACGTAGCAGCAGGGAGCTGTGGTACACAGGTTATCTGGATTAAGCACCAGCTCAAGGACTACAATGTAGACCTTGGCAGCACATCCATATATTGTGATAACACTAGCACAATAAATCTATCTAAAAATCTTATCTTGCATTCACGAACGAAACACATAGAAATCAGGCACCACTTCATAAGGGATGGAGTCTCAAAAGGAAATTTTGAACTAATCCAGGTAGGCACTATACAACAAATTGCTGATATTTTCACTCAGCCTTTGGATAATGAGAAGTTCTCTACTTTGAGGAGAGAATTGGGTATTTTCAGATCATCCTGAATTTTCATGCTACTTTTGAACTCCAGTTTTTTGATATCTACCTCGTGGCACTGCTTCACTGCGTTGACCTACCAGTTCAAATTCTTCCTATTTGCATTCAAAGAATAAACCCCTACGTCGATGCACTCTACTTCCAGGTCAGTGCATCTGTGAAACTCACAGTTCTCTATCTGTAATTGCTTTTGTTCAATAATCCTTGGTATATAAAATGGTGTTAGGAGAAAGGCAAACAATGTCTATCTGGAAACCTGCACTATGCTTGAGGTGGTCTCTGACCACAGTACTCAGCCCAGTACCAAGGCTCACTAGTTATAGTTCTCTGGGGGAGATTTTATGGTGGTCTAGTAAGTCTTTTTCTCTGTGATTCTAAAGGTCATTTTGATAGGGGGAGTTTGGTTGTTCTTTTCTGTTAGTCAACATTATGTCTTGAGAAACTTATATAGTTCTTTCACAGATCTTGAAACTCATAATTCTCTTAAAGTCTTAAGTTTGATTAACTGAAATCTCAGCAAAGATGTTTAAACCTTATAATCTTGTATAGACTAAGATAAAGGGTCTGAAGAATATCATTCTACATATCTTATGAGTAAAGAACAATGTTGAAATAAAATGCCCTGAAGACTTCTAAAAGCTTGAACTTTTATCATAAGAGGCAACTATAGCTAAAATTTTGTTCATTTGTATTGTCCTCAAACTTTCCAACTCTTTGAAATCAAAAGAAGTAAAATTCTCTCAGAGCAATGATTTGGTTTACTGAAGAACCAACTGCTTCACCAATGAAGGGGAGTAAAGTTGTGTCATGATGTGCCAAGTTATCTCTGATTAAAAAGGCCATGGAATCATGGCAGAGCAATGGCTTAGAGTGTTGAGTAACTAGGTCATTTCACTTAAGACGTGTTATGCCTCATGTAGAAAGACATATCTAATGCTAACTCTGTTCTCAAAAAGAGAAGCATTACGGTTACCACATTGAGTATCTGGGGATTCCTGCATCTAACCAATGTGTCTCTGATAAGTGCTTATTTGTTTATATTTATTTATATCACACATGTTATTTTTTAGGCTTTATTGAAGTAATTATGTAATTTTGCATGGTAATCTCGATCTCACATAAAATGAAGATTTTTCCACAATTAATGGGACCTAAGGCATGTTTGAAATAAATAAAAAAATTACATAATTAAAATTTCATAAGATCATTTAAAAAAATTAATAATAAACACATTTTGCTACAATTAATTTGTTTACAAAATTCACTCTAAATGGGGGGGACAAATGGCAAAGTATATATTGTTGATAAAACTTTTTTTTCTGAGGGGCTCATGTATAATGTTTTGCATTCTTTCATAACCTTTTGTACATGAATCACGGAGGGCCCCTACTTGCACTGTAACAGCATCAGTGGCAGCAACACAGCACCAACGGTAGGAGGCCATGGCTCTCTCGCATGCGCTCCTCACGTGCAAGTGGGCACGACAGTAGCATGGGCCTCTCCCCCCCTTCATGTGCAAGAAGACAATGGACACGGCAGCACCTCCTCCGGCTTGGGCATCTCCAGCAGCATGTTTTCATAGACAGAGGTATGTGCGCACGTAGGTGCAGTAATGGCATGCTGAGCTAGTGGGCGTGTTGGCACAGCAAGCAGCAGGTGTGGGTGTCGCGAGTAGCAGACCTGGGCAAGCACGGGGAAATGGCAGGCTGGCACTAGCAGGCAACGGCCTACACATCACCTATAAGAACCCACTCCTCCTCTCTCCCCCTGGGCAGTCTTCTCCCCCCTACCCCGTCGTATCCCGTCTCTCTCTCTCTCCTTATCACTCTAACAGCCTCCCCCTCTCTCTTCTCTCTCCCTCTCTCTATCTCTCTTCTCTTTCTCCCCCCGCTCCTTCTCTTCACCTCTTCACTTATCTCTCTCCTCCGAACTCCTCTCTTCCTCCCTCTCTCTATCTCTCTCTAACACTCACACCGTTGACCCCCCCTCTCCACGGATCGATGCCACCTGCACTTCACCCTCCTTCTCTTCTCTCCCACGGCCTCCCCTTTCCCTTCTTCTTTCTCCTTCTTCCCCTTCTCCTTTCTCTTACCATCGCACCGTTCTTTTCTTCACCCTCTCCTCTCCTCAGTCCTCTCTCTCTTACCTTCGCACCGGCCGTGTCTCCTCTCCCTTACCTCATCGCCACCACGGTTGCACCATCGGCCACACCGGCACCCTCTCTCTTTCACGCCTACACTACACACGCCCTCTCCTCTCCTTCTCTCCCTATTCTGCACCGCATGCCACCGTCGCCTCCCTCTACTCTTCCCCCCTCTCTCTTAACTCCGCAGTTACCTCTCTCTCCCTCTGCATACACACACACCACCGCCACCACTGCGTTGACTTCCCCTCTTCCCACCACCTTGGCAACACACGTACCACCTCCCCGTCCGCCGTTGCACCTCCTTCCCTCAATGCCACCGGTCACATGCACGTCCCATGCACGTCTTCTCTCTCCCTTGCTCGGCCTTCTCACCTGCACCACCTCCTCTCTCCCAGTTACACCGGCACCTTCGTAGCTCTCCCCCCACTCCGGTTACACCTCCCTCTCCCTTGTTCTCAACACCACCGGCAGCCTCTTCTTCTTTCTCTTCTCCCTCTTCACCTCCAGGATCTCCCTTCTCCTGCACTCACGCACACACCGCTGGTCGCCTTCTCTTTTCCCTCTCCCACCAAGCACCGTAGCCACCGCGACCAACCTTTCTCCTCCTCTCTCTACCGCGCTGGTCTCTCTCGTCCTCTCTCCCTACACCCATACACAGTCGATCTCCACCTGCATCCCACCTCCACTCACCGATGTCGCTATCTCTCTCCGCTCTGCGTCTCTCACCACACCGCCGTCGTCGTCGCAGCATCCCCTTCGCCGGTGTCGTCTCATCCGCATCCATCGCAAGCTCCCCCCCTCCGTCTCTTCTCGCCCTCTCTCTTTCTCTCTTCTCGCCCTCTCTCTTTCTCTCTCTTCTCGCACCCTCTCTCCTTCTCTCCATCTCCGTCTCTTCTCTCTCTCTCTTTCCCTACGTTCTCCCTCTCGCAACCTCTCTTTCCCTCCCCCTTCTCTCTCACATGCCCTCTCTCATCTCTCTCTCTCTCACTTCTCACACATGCACACACCATTTTCATTTTTTCATTTTTTCTCTATTCTTCTTTTATTTTATGTGATTTAAATCCCACCATTTCTCTATTTCTTTCTTTCTCTGCATCCCTCTACTTTCTCTCTCCTCCTTCTCTCTCCAACCCCTCCAAAGATGGCGCAAGATGGGCATCCTCGGCTCCGGGATGAGCGGAAGTCACAGGCTCAGGGAGACGATGTCACCCCGACACCACGACCGCAATATCCTTGCCCATCGTCTTCCTCCATGTTATTTAGGATTTATTTTTATTTGAAATTATAATTTCATTTTTGCACATCGTGTTGTAAGCATTGTATTTTTAATTCAGTAAAAATCATATATTTCTATTTTCTCTCTCTCCTCTTTCTTCTTCTTCCTCTCTCTGTCTTCTTTCTCTCTCTATATAACCCTCCAAATTTCATTAGATAGATTTAATTAATGTAATTTTTATTTTAAGTTGCACAAAATCATCTAAATTTACGTTCCGCTTAGAATACAAGATCTTCAATTCGAAAAATTAAACCTCTCCGTGGATTCGACTCGGACTCGCCACAGTACTACGTTGTTTATTTTAATTGCGAGTTCGGTAAATAAATTTTAGATTGACGGCCATTGTGTTTAACGACGCACGTTTCGGTCCGATCAATTTTTGGCGCCGTTTCCGGGTAGGTTTATGATTTTTGAATTGACAATCTTGTGTTCTTGTATATTAATTAGGCACAAACAATTTTTTTATTTATTTATTAACATGAAAAAATCAAAAAAATATTATCTACCAATAAGGTAACACTCCTCTTTACTATTTCTCGTCATTTTTGTCTTTTTATTCCAGAACGAGGGATCGCGCTTCAAGTAAGTATCCTAAGTCCCCCCATTTCATTTGATTTTTATTTCTTTAGTTTCATATTTTCTTGGTTAGATAGGTTCACAAAAAAATAAAAATAAAAAAAATATTTGAACTCAAATAAAAGATGTCTTTCTAAGATTAGAAACTACACATTATGTTGTTGGCCATGCATCATGTAGGTTGCATTAATCTTGTTCCGTATTTTTAGAAAATAGTTGTTCATACATTTGCATTGTAAATCCCTTGTTTGCAATTGTTTGTTGCATTACATTATTCTAAACCATTCTAAGGGCACTATCCCTAAATAAGATGAGGTGGGGATTTCATCACCCTTCCTTAGTCCACAAACCACATTTGGTATCACTGGGATTTCATTTGTGCATATCCTAAGCCTTAAATAAAATTCAGTAGACATTGGTCATAGGTTCACACTGTGATTCTTGTGCTATTTGGGTTTACCATCTTGTGGAAACCGTTGCCTAAGGCAAGACGATCGAACGACAAACACCTTAAGCGGGCTAGTGATTTTCAATTAGGACCTTGTGAAAACAAGGGGAGCCTCCCACGACCCCACCTCTTACCTTGCCGGTGAAAATATTAGGGTGAACCTAAGTTGCACTTTAACCATTTTGTGAAACCACATTTGTAGGTCTAAGTCACATCTAGGTCATTAGGTAATTACATGTTAACTTGTTTGTGTTTGTATAAAAAAAATAAAAAAAATCATCCTCTTCCCTCTCTTCATCCTAATCAGTGTCAAAACAAAAAAACTAAAATATAAAAAAATCACAAATAAACATGATGGGTTTCTAATAAAATAAATAAACAAAAAACAACAACAAAACTCATTTTTAAGGGAAAAGGAAGAGAGGGCAATCAAAAAAAAAAGATAAGAGAGAGAGAGAGATATGGTAGGTTTCAAATAAAAAGAAAAAAAATCTTAATCTCAAACAAAAAATGAAATAAAATAAAAAAATAAAAAATAAAACTCATTTTAAATTAAGGGAAAAGGAAGAGAGGTCAATAAAAAATTGTTATATATATATATATATATATATATATATATAAACAACAAAAAATCAAAAAAACTCAAAAAAAGAGAATAAAGAAATTATAATAATAACAAAAAACCCAAAAAAATAATAATAAAATAAAACAAAAAAAGAGATCAATAAAAGAAAGTAAAATTTAAAAAATTTAAAAAATATTTCTGGGATCCAATCTATTTAATCAATGGCCATCCATCTTGGAAGGAAACCTACGCCCATGAAGGAATACTTTATTCATTCTACTTGTAAACCCTCAACCTGTATTGAACTACATGATATTCTTATGGATCAATATGAGATTGGCCCTAATATCATCCAGATGCTCCCATCTTTTTATGGGAATCCCAATAAAAATCCTTATAGGCATCTAGATGATTTTCTAGAAATTTGCTCCCTGGTCAAAATCCAGAATTTTAGTGATGATGCCCTTAGGATGATCTTATTTCCATTCTCATTGAAAGACAAAGCAAAATGTTGGTTAAGGAAATTTGAAAAGACCATTAGGACTTGGGAGGTTATGCAGTTAGAATTTTTTTAAAAAAATTACCCCATGGTCCGGACTAACATTATGAGAAGGGTGATTATGGGATTTACTCAGCTTCCGAACGAGCAAATTCATGAATCTTGGGAAAGATCGAAGGATTTGTTACGTCAATGTCCAAATCATGGGTTACCCAAATGGCAAGTTATGTATGCATTTTATGAGGGGTTGTACAATTATGATAGACAAATGGTGGACACATATTCCGGAGCGGCATTCATGAATAAGGGAGAAGATGAGGCTTATGATCTATTTAAAAATTTGAGTGAAAATTTGATAAATCATGCCTCAGCCTCATCTCATAAACAATCTGTAGGGCCGTTCAGACATGCTGAAAATCCAACCAAGGAAGCCAGCGATTTCTATGCTAGTCCAACTCACCAAGTGAGTGAATGTCCTACAATAGCCCGACTCCCACCAGTCATCCAAGTGCAAGTCTAAAATGCCCTAGGGTTCTCTCAACTGAAGCGTGATACATTCTCAGATGATTATAATCTTGGCTAGGGTAATAACCCAAATCTCCCTTGGATAGATCAAACAATCCAAGTCCATTTGCCTAAACTGTAACCCCAAGAAGTCCACGAGCAGCCCATGTGCAATCAACTTCAGCCCAACTCATCTCACCCTAACTTCAAAAGCAATATCGATACTTGGGGTGATTCACCAGGCCACCATTCCAAATCTCAAATCATGTACTCTCAGTTTATTTACCATGACCCTCCTTCAATATTACACCAACCCACTCAACACGTGAATGATGATGATGTTGATCTTATGCCTGTCATTCTGGCTCAAGATATCAATAGTGAGAGTGAGGGGGAGTGCACCATCAATACCATGCTGAAGGAAGGGAAAGAATTAGGGGGTGGATTGAAGGATAAAGATGATCATATTGATATAATCACCCCATCCTATAAATGTTTTGAGATTGAGAATATCACTGTAAAGAATAGTGGCCCAAACAACTCAATTGAGGATATACATGAAGAGGAGGATTACTTTGTGATTAATAATATTGATAATTTAATGAAAACAAATCTTGAATATTCTCCTCTCCTTGAAGAACATGATGATGGGGCCTTGTTGAAAAAAATTACATTTCATCTACCCACCCCATTAGTGGAAGATTTGATTGATAATCTTCAGTTGAGTGAAGAGTTTGATGAAGGGGCCTTATTAGAAAACTTCACATTCAATCTGACCCCTGAGCCCTATCCCATATTGTTTGAATCATTGGATGAATTAGATATTGGGCTCATACTTCCTTCCAATTTGATTCCCCTGAAAGTTAAGCCTCTCCAATATGACATTCTAGAACCTGAGGAAGATATGCCAGCTATATTCACCTTTGACTTGACTTTCCCTTAGGAAGATCGATTGATTAATGCCCTTAATGCACATGAGGCTATTAATAATGGGAATGTGGCTACGAATGTCGATCTTATTCATAAGCCACCGGTGACTGAACAAGTTGCCATGGAGGAAGTAATGAACAAAGGGGTAGTCAGGTGGGAAGATACAAGACAAGGAGATCAGTGGATAGATTCTGGGCCAAGGTTCGACCCCGATCTTGAAAGATTAATGGCTATTGATCATTACAAGATCCCTAAAGAAGAGAACTAGATGACACATATACTAAAAGTTAAAATCCATAATGTGCGAGACCAGCATACCTCTGGCCCCCACGCTTATGCTTTTCATCTTGTCCTCCAATGGAACAAGGGCTAGAATTTGAGGGAGGATGAGATCTTATGGTGGCTAGTTATGAAATCAACTTGCTGATTATTGGGCCACGTTACGTCTGGCTGAAGACGTAAAACTTAGCGCTTGTTGGGAGGCAACCCAACATTTCATCTTTAATGTTTCAATGAGTCATTTTTATTTTTTGTGCTTGTAGGAGTCAGGGTAGCACCAGGAGGATGTTCGGGAAGAACCACATCTGCCTGCCCTAGGTTGTACCTTTCCTTCCCAAGCATTCATGTGCACATTGTTCTTTTCACATATTGTTCATCTCATCAAAGATAATGTTATTCAAGTTGGGTGGTAAGGGTAATCAATGTGAAAATCTTATACAACCTGATGCCTCATTTTGAAAAAAAAAAGACCCCAACTAAGTTTTCATGATTCATGTTCTCATGAAAGAGACTCTAGAATGGAAGAGACTATGGAGATGGATGATGGAATAATTTTAAGTATCTAGTCATGGGAACTAATTTAGGATTCCCTAAGGTCTCCTAGCACTTCAAAAAAAATAACTTGCACACTAATGAAGCAGGTAGGACAAGTCTTCTATTATTTTGATATGGTGTCTGATACTCTACATCTACTAGTGAGGTGACATTTTTGAAACGCTATCTGCCTAGTTATCTATCACATATGTGCAAAGCACATTATTGAAAAAAAAATCATGGAAAATGTTCTAGATCTTAGTAATCGGGCATGCTTCTCCTAAGGTAAGAGTTGAGGTTCGCGTCAAACGGTGAAGGGATGTGCAACACCATGGGTTGAAAAAAAATGATGATGCAAAAATAAGGCAGAATAAAGCGACTACTAAATGCTCTGATCTGAGAGGTGTAGAGTTGAAAGACACCTAACTAAAATGACAATATGAAGGATGCAATTGTCCAACTGTGGATTTAAGTTTCACCCAGCACAAGTGCTATGAGATTTTGGGAGTATTCTAAGAAAGTTATGAGCATCATGTTCTAATCCTATGACTAGCGTACTTTAATGATTCCAAAAGCCCTAATCCTTAGTCGATTTCATGAAGGAGGATCTTGACATGAGGCATGAAACTTTTAAACTCCTATTGGTCTCTAGTTCTTAACTTGTTTGCATTGCTAAGGGACTAGCAATGAGTAAATTGCGGGTGTGATAAGTGATAATTTATTTATATTTATTTATATCACACACGTTATTTTTTAGGCTTTAATGAAGTAATTATGTGATTTTGCATGATGATCTCGGTCTCACATAAAATGAACATTTTTCCACAATTAAAGGGACCTGAGGCATGTTTGAAATAAATAAAAAATTTACATAATTAAAATTTGATAAGATCATTTAAAAAAATTAATAATAAACACACTTTGCTACAATTAATTTGTTTACAAAATTCACTCTAAATGGGGGGGGGCAAATGGCAAAGTATATATTGTTGATAAAAAATTTTTTCTAAGGGGCTCATGTATAATGTTTTGCATTCTTTCACAACCTTGTGTACATGAATCACGCAAGCCCCCTACTTGCACTGCAACAGCATCAATGGCAGGAGCGCAGCACCAACGGCAGGAGGCCACGGCTCTCTCGCATGTGCTCCTCGCGTGCAAGTGGGCACGACAGCAGCATGGGCCTCTCCCCCCCTTCATGTGCAAGAAGACAATGGACACGGAAGCACCTACTCCGGCTTGGGCATCTCCAGCAGCATGTTTTCGCAGATAGAGGCATGTGTGCATGTAGGTGCAGTAATGGCATGCTGAGCTGGTGGGCGTGTTGGCACAATAAGCAGCAGGTGTGGGTGTCGTGAGCAGTAGACCTGGGCAAGCACGGGGAAACGGCAGGCTGGCACTAGCAGGCAACGGCCATCATATCACCTATAAGAACCCACTCCTCCTCTCTCCCCCTGGGTAGTCTTCCCCCCTCCCCCATCGGATCCCGTCTCTCTCTCTCTCTCTCTCTCTCTCCTTATCTCTCTAACAGCCTCCCCCTCTCTCTTCTCTCTCCATCTCTCTATCTCTCTTCTCTTTCTCCCCCCGCTCCTTCTCTTCACCTCTTCACTTATCTCCCTCCTCTGAACTCCTCTGTTCCTCCCTCTCTCTATCTCTCTCTAACACTCACACCGTCGACCCCCCCTCTCCGCGGATCGACGCCGCCTGCACTCCACCCACCTTCTCTTCTCTCCCACGGCCTCCCCTTCCCCTTCTTCTTTCTCCTTCTTCCCCTTCTCCTTTCTCTTACCATCGCACCATTCTTTTCTTCACCCTCTCCTATCTTCAGTCCTCTCTCTCTTACCTTCGCACCGACCGTGTCTCCTCTCCCTTACCTCATCACCACCACGGCTACACCATCGGCTACACCGGACCCTCTCTCTTTCACGCCTACACTACATACGCCCTCTCCTATCCTTCTGTCCCTATTCTGCAGCGCACGCCACCGTCGCCTCCCTCTACTCTTCCCCCCCTCTCTTTTAACTCCGCAGCTGCCTCTCTCCCCCTCTGCATACACACACACCACCGCCACCACCGCGCTGACTTCCCCTCTTCCCACCACCTTCGCAACACACGTACCACCTCCCCGTCCGCCGTTGCACCTCCTCCTCTCACCGCCACCGGTCGCATGCACGTCCCATGCACATCTTCTCTCTCCCTTGCTCGGCCTTCTCACCTGCACCACCTCCTCTCTTCCAGTTACACCGGCACCATCGTAGCTCTCCCCCCACTCCGGTTACACCTCCCTCTCCCTTGTTCTCAACACCACCGGCGGCCTCTTCTTCTTTCTCTTCTCCCTCTTCACCTCCCGGATGTCCCTTCTCTTGCACTCACACACACACCGCCGATCGCCTTCCCTTTTCCCTCTCACACCAAGCACCGTAGCCACCGCAGCCAACCTTTTTCCTCCTCTCTCTACCGCGTCGGTCTCTCTCGTCCTCTCTCCATTCATGCACACACTGCCGATCTCCACCTGCATCCCACCTCCACTTGCCGTTGTCGCTGTCTCTCTCCGCTCTGCGTCTCTCACCACGCCACCGCCATGATCGCAGCAGCCCCTCCGCCGGTGTCCTCTCATCTGCATCCATCGTGAGCTCCCCCCCTCCGTCTCTTCTAGCTCTCTCTCTTTCTCTCTTCCCGCCCTCTCTCTTTCTCTCTCTTCTCGCACCCTCTCTGTCTCTTCTCTCTCTCTCTCTCTTTCTCACTTCTCACACATGCACACAGTGTTTTCATTTTTTTAGTTTTTTCCCCTTTTCTTCTTTTATTTTATGTGATTTAAATCCCACCATTTCTCTATTTCTTTCTTTCTCTACATCCCTCTACTTTCTCTCTCCTCTTTCTCTCTCCAACCCCCAAAGACGGTGCCAGACGGGCATCCTCGGCTCCGGGATGAGCGGAAGTCAAAGGCTCAAGGAGACGATGTCACCCCAACACCACGGCCGCGATATCCTTGCCCATCGTCTTCCTCGATGTTATTTCGGATTTATTTTTATTTGAAATTATAATTTCATTTTCGCACATCATGTTGTAAGCATTATATTTTTAATTCAGTAAAAATCACGTATTTCTATTTTATCTCTCTCCTCTTTCTTCTTCTTCCTCTCTCTGTCTTCTTTCTCTCTCTATAACCCTCCAAATTTCATTAGATACATTTAATTAATGTAATTTTTATTTTAAATTGCACATAATCATCTAAATTTGCGTTCCGCTTAGAATACAAGATCTGCAATTCGAAAAATTAAACCTCTCCGTGGATTCGACTCGGACTCGCCATAGACGTTGTTTATTTTAATTGCGAGTTCGATAAATAAATTTTAGATTGACGGCCATTGTGCTTAACGACGAACGTTTCGGTTCGATCAGTCTCCTTACGCAAAAAGGTGTAGGTTAACCCATTGTGTTAATAAAAGGAAACTTTTTCAGAAAACAATTGCCTACGTTCAAGTGAAGTCATTCTAAGACTTAATGCAAAGTATGTTGTGTGGGTTTGGGTTCAATACGGCTTGACATTTTTTTTTACTTAAGAAGTCTCTGAAAAATAAATTAGTACAACATTTAGACTGCATATTCAAGACATTGCAATAAAACTTTGCTCATTCTCTTTATATCTATACAACGATAATCTTCTATCCTATACTCTTTGTCTCTCTGAATTATCATTTTTAAACATCTATGTGCATTTTAGTGACCTCCGTTAATTCCTTAAAAGATTGACACTTTTTCAAATCTGTGAACTTACTGTCTCTAGCATCTCTTGCTACTCATTTTTTTGATGATGTCAAAGGGGGAGAGTAAAGTGAGGGAGGGAAAGGTAAGGGAAAGTTTTTTATTGTTCTTGAGTAAGGGGGAGAGCTGGTGAGTATAGTATTCTGGTATTTCCTTCTTTAAAAAACCTTCTTCATGAAAAGCCTTCCCTCATGTCCATTTCTGCCTCGATTGGTATTATGTCTTCCTTCTACATTTCAACTACTCAATTCACATATCTGAATGTGTTACCTTCTCTCAAGGGAGATCAATTTATGTTGGATGTTAATAAGACTTAGCTACTCATATTTTTGCCATCATCAAAAAGGGGGAGAATGTTGAATTCTATGTTTTGATGATGTCAATATAACATGATTTCTTAGTGCTGACACCAACTTTATTCTTGCAGAAAATCTGAGTTAGAACAATCCAAGAAAAGAACTTTAAGAAGCATGGATTATTTGATATGTTGAAGAACTTCAGAGTGATTCATCGACGTAACAAGGAAGATACCTCGACGTAGTCAAAACAGCAGAGCAAGTATAGAAGAGATGCATCGATGCATCAAGACAAGGTATGAATGATGCGGGACGGACACGCGACCTGGGACTCTAGCTCGCGATCGTCCCTATGCGAGGGAAACGCTAGACCGTGCGCGGTTGAGAAACTGGCACTGAGTCTCGGGTATCGGCCTTTCCGCGTTAACTCAGATTGAGTCACGGGATGGGTTACACTCACTCACTTGCACCGGTGATAAAAATGATATAACGGGCTAATAACCGATCACATACAATGGCATATACGAATAAATATGAGTAAAGTAAAGTCGAGTAAGAGAGCGAACACGATACCTCCATGCTCCGGGCGTGGGGAAGACTATCCCGGTCAATTACGGTAACTCCCAGTAACAACAGTAAAAAGTTAATTACAACCGTGAATTTTATTGCCCACTCCACGTAGGGAGGTAAAGGGATACAAGTGGGGCCCGGGAGGACCGACCCTGGGTTGACGGGAAGCAATCTAGAGGTGCGTACGGCACGAACTCGGCCTGCTAGTCCGACTCGATCCTGCGCCGACTCGGTACTGCGCCGACTCAGTTCTGACTCGCTGGACAGTAAGGTTCGGAGTCCAAAGGAACGACACCCTCTTGAGGTCTTCTGAAGGTACCGCTTGGCTAGGACGATGGCGGGATGTCCCTGATCGACTCCCTGAAGTGGCGGTTCAGAAGTTTACTTTTAATATTTTTGCTTGAATTCTTCTCAGACTGAGTTTTCTGATCTACACAGGGAACAGATTTGCGCGCCTCGGCGGAAAAAAATATTTCTCTCATATCCCAAATCGGATCGAGGTGAAACTGATGGGGATGGAAAGAGGACTCCCAGATCGACCACATATAAATTTTGTATGTCGATCCAATGAAGGGATGAGAAATGGGAGGCTCTGTAAGACTGAGTTTGTTTCAGACCCGGACTGACAGACACACAGGGCAGCAAGGGATCTGCTTGAAACTGACCTTTGACTGAGGGGTAAATGATTTTCTCAGACTCAAAAAAAAATTATGGTGGAAGGGGGTATACGTGAGAAACACCTGGGAATGTTTGTGGATTTTATGAAATTTTATAAGAGGGTGGGAAAAATGCAACAAGGATAGTCTGTCTCGCAAATCTGGAAAAGGGCATATTACAGAGAGGATAAACAAAAATATGGGAAAAATATCAAACTAAGGCCAAATGGTACGAAATTTGAACTGGAGATTAGGGGAGACACGTAGAACAAGCCCTCAAAGTTTGGGCTCGATCAGACAACTAGAACCAAAGATAAAATTTTGGAGAAGAGGTTCTGTCTTGATGGAGATAGAACTCCGACGATGGTGGCGGCGGCGCGACAGCAGTGCGATGGCAGTGGCGGCGGCAGCAGAATCAGAAACCAGATGTAGAGGGGCTAAGATAGAAGGGGTCTAAACCCTGAAATGCTGGAGGAGGAGGAGAGAAACCAAAGGGAGAGAGGGAGAGGGGCGCACCCTCCTTGGGAGCTCTTGGCAATTTCCAACCTTTTCTTCTCATTAATTCTACATAAAATGGAAATACATGGTATTTATAGAAAAGTAAAAAAGTCCTTAACTACCCTTAGATCTAGGGTTAGGAGGGGGTACATAAAAGATAGAACTAATTAGTTCTAATAGAATTTTTTCAAAAATTAAAATTGGACCATAAATGTGGGGTGCCCCCTTGACTAGGTAGGTAAGGTAGGTGGCATCTTTGATTTTTTTACCACTTGTCTCCCATGTGTCCAATTGACCTTCTAGATGCCACCTAGGACTTTGACCAGCCCCACATGGATCCATATGGCTTATGTGGACCAATGGGGAAGGAGTGAGGGCCCCCTTGCTGGACCTACTGATAATTTGCACAAAAACCCAAACAATCCAAGGGAATGACACATTGGCTTATAAAACCTTACAATTGCACACATAATTTCCCAAGGATATAAAAATAAACTAAAGGACACAAATGTAAAATAAAATGTTAATGCTCTTGCTATGATGTCCCCATCAATTCTCCCCGGGTGGGAAGAACTCGACCCCGTCGAGTAAGGGGGCGGCTGCTCGAGTAGCTCCGGCGGATGCGTCACCGAACCTGGAAGCACGGAGTACACTCCACTCCAAGTAATCGACACCTGCTCATCCCGTATAGATTTGATATGCACATGCTGCCATGGGAATGAGGCTAGAGGTGGACACTCCGGGGTGGGGTCACTCTCAAAGGAAGGAAGACGGCTCGAAGACTCACTAGGAATCACCGCTTGTCCCTGATGTGACTAGATCTGATATGTAAAGTAGAACCGATCTCAAAGTCCGACAAGTCTCGTACTCGAAAGGGACTAACAACGCTAGTGTACAAAACCAACTTGATTCGATGTATGCACAAACACACGACAGACAAACGAAACAAAGACTCACAAAGACCCTAAACTAACCTAATGTTAGTCCGAGCCGTACATGGGTGACGGCGGACCAGGACATCCAAATATGTGCCATGCATGCATCTTATGTACTCGAAGGTTGGTGGTATGGGAAACACCTAGACGCCCAAGTATGACCCAGTCATGCATGAACGACCCTTTGGATTTGGGAGACTTGAGAGGGCTAGGAGAGCCGAGTGTGGAAGAGCCGGGTGTGGGTGTATCGAGATTGGGCTTGGGGGGTGTAGATGACCCGGCCCGTGGGGTAGGGGTGTGGTAGTGGACTCCCTCGAAGAAATGAAGTATATGTGGTGGGTCAAGGGGGCCACTAGAGAATGGGTCAAAGGGATCAAAGAAGGTATGACCCCTTGTTGTGGGTTCCCACAAGTCACGGTCCCACGTGTAGAAGTCTTGAAGGTGTGGATGGTCACCTTCATACATTGTGGTAGGTGGGATGGTGATCATATGTAGGAGGTATGGTTCCTCCCTCGGGCGAAAGGGTATGATGTCGGGTTAGGCCAACATGGGGAGGAATAAGAGAACCTCCGTGGTGATACAACTCACGGTGCACACGGAGGTAATGGACCCTAAGGCCGGGTGGGTGAAGCTAAGACTAGTGGGTTGGTCGAAGCTTCGGGCCAATGAGTGCGTCAACTTCCATTGCGAGTCTAATCCCACAATAAGGTCATCCAATGTATCGACATGGTGACTAGACTGAAATGTGGTATGGAATGAGTTGACCGGTACTAATGGTAGGGTGGGGTCCATGGGTGGGTAAGGAGGTGGGGTCCATGGATGGGTAAGGAGGTGGGACCAAGTCATCCTTGAGCCAACTAAGTAGTGGCTCGGCGATGAAAAGCGTACTCGTTAGAAACACGGGTGGCTCGGGCTTTGGTGACTCCAAATAAGATGGTTTCGAATAAAGTTCGGAAGTAGAGGGTAGCAATGGAGCACTCACGGGTGGTGAAGAAGCACGCGTCCTTTACAACCAATCCAAAAACATTTTTTCAATTTCATCAAAGGTGCGGGTAGGAGTAGGAACCTTGTGGTGGACTCGCTCCTCGTCTCTCGGCTCGGGTGTGGACCTAGGCTCGGCTAGAAGCGGGTCTTCCACTTGGTGGGAGGTGACTGGGCAGACCACTTGATTGGGGTTGCCTTGGAGGGATTGGATGGGGGTGAAGGGGCAGGGTTCGTTGGAGGTGTGGTCCACTTGATTGCCGGTGAGTTGGTGGGGATGGCTAGTGGTATGACCCCCGTGGTTTGAGGTAGGTGGACGGGGAAGGTAGACCCTCCTAAGCGCTCTCTTCATATCCCACCATGACTCGATGGGCCTTAGCCTCCTATCTTCCCGAAAGTACTTGATGTCCCTCCATGTTTCAGCGGCTTCATAAAAAGTCACCTTTTGGCAAAGTCGACTTGCGTGGGACCGGACATAAGGTAACACTCAAAGTAGTCATCCATAATGGCTTCCAACTCTAGGTAGTCACCTGGGTTTTCGGATCCATAGAAATCCCGGGCTACGGGCCTACGGGGGTGGTCCGGGTGGTTCTCCCATCTTAGATAGTATCGCCACCATGCATAAGATCCGGGCATTTGGTAATCCATGGGACATCGGAAGCTATTGAGTGAACATGCCGACACGTGGAGATAAGACAAACCAACTAGACAATGGACTAAACACGACCCTAAACGACAATGCAAGTTGTAATGCCAACTCAACTACCAACCTAGACACGACCAAGATTCGGTACGTGGAGGAGTTAATCGATCCGAAGATCACTCGCGCAAATGTGCGGCCTTCCCGATAGGCGTAGCCTAACGTTCGGACAACACCTTTTTATATACCGAACAATGGTATGCAGATGCAACCTTAGACCGACTTAGACGATGACTAGACGTAAATGACACTTTTTTTTTGTTTTTGACCAAATACTACCCTAGACTCAACTGGCGCTCTGATACCAAATTGATGCGGCACGGACACGCGACCTGGGACTCTAGCTCGCGATCGTCTCTATGTGAGGGAAACGCTGGACCATGCGCGGTTGAGAAATCGGTAGTGAGTCTCGGGTATCGGCCTTTCCACGTTAACTCAGATTGAGTCACGGGACGGGTTACACTCACTCACTCGCAGCGGTGATAGAAATGGTATAACGGGCTAATAACCTATCACATGCAGCGGCATATACAAATAAATACGAGTAAAGCAAAGCCGAGTAAAAGAGCGAACACGATACCTCCACGCTCCGGGAGTGGGGAAGACGATCCCGGCCAGTTACGGTAACTCCCGGTAACAACAGTAAAAAGTTAATTACAACCGTGAATTTTATTGCCCATTGCACGCAGGGAGTTAAAGGACTACAAGTGGGGCCCAGGAGCACCGACCCTGGGTTGACGGACAACAATCTGGAGGTGTGTACGGCACGAACTCGGCCTGCTGGTCCAACTCGATCCTGCACCGACTCGGTACTGTGCCGACTCTGTTTTGACTCGCTGGACAGCAAGGCACGGATTCCAAAGGAATGATGCCCTCCTGAGGTCTTCTGAAGGCGCCGCTTGGCTGGGATAATGGCGGGATGTCCCTAATCGACTCCCTGAAGTGGCGGTTCCAGAAGTTGACTTTTGATATTTTTGCTTAAATTCTTCTCGGACTGAGTTTTCTGATCTGCATAGGGAACAGATTTGCGCGCCTCGGCGGAAAAAATTAGTTTTCTCATATCCCAAATCGGATCGAGGTGAAACTGATGGGGTTGGAAAGAGGACTCCCAGATATACCACATATAAATATTTTAGGTCGATCCAATGAAGGGATGAGAAATAGGAGGCTCTGCAAGACTGAGTTTATTTCTGACCCGAACTGACAGACACACAGGGCAGCAAGGGATCTGCCTGAAACTGACCTTTGACTGAGGGGTAAATGATTTTTTCAGACTCAAAAAAAAATTATGGTGGAAGGGGGTATACGTGAGAAACACCTGGGAATGTTTGTGGATTTTCTGAAATTTTATAAGAGGGTGGGAAAAATGCAACAAGGAGACTCTGTCTCGTAGATCTGCAAAAGGGCAGATTACTGAGAGGATAAACAAAAATATGGGAAAAATATCAAACTAAGGCCAAATGGCATGAAATTTGAACTGGAGATTAGGGGAGACACGTAGAACAAGCCCTCAAAGTTTGGGCTTGATCAGACAACTAGAACCAAAGATAAAAGTTTGGAGAAGAGGTTCTGTCCTGATGGAGATAGAACTCCGACGATGGTGGCAGCGGCGCGACAGCGGTGCGATGGCAGTGGCGGCGGTGGCAGAATCAGAAACCAGAGGTAGAGGGGCTAAGATAGAAGGGGTCTAAACCCTGAAATGCTGGAGGAGGAGGAGAGAAACCAGAGGGAGAGAGGGAGAAAGGCGCACCCTCCTTGGGAGCTCTTGGCAATTTCCAACCTTTTCTTCTCATTAATTCTACATAAAATGGAAATACATGGTATTTATAGAAAAGTAAAAAAGACCTTAACTACCCTTAGATCTAGGGTTAGGAGGGGGTACATAAAGGATAAAACTAATTAGTTCTAATAGAATTTTTTCAAAAATTAAAATTGGACCAAAAATGGGGGGCGCCCCCTTGACTAGGTAGGTAAGGTAGGTGGCATCTTTGAATTTTTTTACCACTTGTCTCCCATGTGTCCAATTGACCTTCTAGATGCCACCTAAGACTTTGACCAGCCCCACATGGACCCATATGGCTTATGTGGACCAATGGGGAAGGAGTGAGGGCCCCCTTGCTAGACCTACTGATAATTTGCACAAAAACCCAAATAATCCAAGGGAATGACACATTGGCTTATAATGCCTTACAATTGCACACATACTTTTCCAAGGATATAAAAATAAACTAAAGGACACAAATGTAAAATAAAATGTTAATGCTCTTGCTCTAATGTCCCCATTAATGAACCTTCAAAAGCAACCACGTCAACGCAGCAGGACGATGCACCGAAGCACTAGTCAAGACATAGATTCTAAAGAGGAACAATGTCGAAGCATCATGATCATGCACCGACACATCAAGATACAAGTCTAAGACTGAGGTCAAAACTGAAAGCCACTGCTCTAACATCTCAACTATCAACACAAAATGTCTTTACTCCATGTCTCGACTTGTTAGACTTGAGCCGCATTTCACATCATATGGAAGGACTATCTTTTGACAATTTTAGAGTGATTAAAGTCTTATTAGACCAGTTAAGGGTTAAATGTGACATCTGGAGCATCAATGAAGGGTAATTAAGGAAAAATTGAACCGTAAGGAAGAATCTGCTCAGGCACGTGCTCACTCAATCAAAGAACACGTGATGACCGTATAGTGAAAGAATTGGGGGGGAAATCTTCAGCACACGTGGTTGCTTTCTGGAAATTCTGATTGCTATCAGAATATTCTTCATCCACGTGAACGAATCAGCCTTTCGTTGCTGATCGAGATTACAGAGAGACGGATGATACTCTGTCCTATATATTTGAGCTCTTTCATTTAGAATGGGTGGCTGGAATATTGGAGAAAGAATACCATATCCGAGAGTTTCTTCTGAGAGAAAAGAAAAAAGAGAAATCCACTAAGAGATGGAGAGAAATCTCATCCAGCCGGCCTGCTTTTTCTAAGATTTTGCTTCGATCTGAAGCTACATTGCCTTCTACTTCATTTCGATCAAAGTTTTCCAATCTGAGTTTCTATTTTCTATTTTCTTCTTTCATTCAGCATTGTAATTTCGCTCTTGTGATTTCCTTTGAGTAACATCAGAGGAAGGGAGATTGTCTCCGGTGTCCCCTCTGTAGGTTCAGAGGAAGAGAGGTCTGTGACCTCTGGTTGGGTGAATTGCTGGGAGCAAGTCATCGGGTTCCCTCTTGGGTAAAGAGGAAGGGAGGTTGATCCTCCAGGTTTCCCCCTGGGTTGCAGGAGAAGCAAGGAATTTGTTCCTTGGGGAAAGTTGTATTGCAGTCGTTGTCGCAGACTAAGTCTACTGTGGATGTTGCTTGTTTAAGCAGGGAACCTCACTCAGTTCGAGTGGAGGAGTGGACGTAGGCAGACCATGGGTCTGGCCGAACCACTATAAAAATTGCTTGTGCTCTGTCCGATGGTTTGCATGCTTAACTCTCCTTTCTAAATTCATGTTGGTTATTGCGCTGATCGATTAGCTTGGCATTCAGTGTGTGCTGCATCGATAAACTGGTATATCAAAAGGCATAGTTGGAAGTATAGGTTACGCCTATCTGGAAGGCTGCCACTTGCATAAGGAGGTCTCTCGATCAAACCTCCGCCAAGTACCAATGACAATGGGTGCAAGCACATTCTGGTGTTGAGAGTGGATTCTCCGGATATCTCTCTTGTCATCGAGATTATTTCACTGCTTTAATTGTGCACTCTAACTATTTGATTGGTGGTCCATCCTATGCGTGAGATATAATTAGTGTTGCTATTGCCAATTTATTTTTGTTTAGTTTCTGGCTATTGTTTGCTCAAATTTAGAGACAGACATATTCATCTCCCCCTTCTATATTTGTCCATTCCGTCAATCAGAGTCGACGCCAGAGAGAAAAATGAGTCGACGCAGCAAAACTGCAGGCACGACACGGTCACGGGTCAACCGCTACTATGAGTAGGCGGTCGCCTGAGAGCCGCGGCTAGTCCAAAGTGCAGGAAAAATGCAAGAAACTCAAGTGCTTTCTAATCCATTTGGCTTTTAGGGTACAACCAGCTCGGGGTCCTAGTTGGAATCCCAGGCTCGCGGAGACTTACGGAGGCATTGAAACATGATCACCTAGTGCGGTGGAAGGAATATCCTACGGAGAGGATCACAAGTCCAAGAGAGTGTTCCTATCATGTGCAAGTGTAACTTGTTGGAACCCTGGTTTTGATAATGATAATCTATGAGTCATGTGAGACTGAAATGCATAAATCTACTTGTAGTTTACTTATGCATATATGATATACGGTCTGTGCATAGTTGCGTCATTCAGAATACAAGGTCTTTGCACCTTGTGCATTTAGTATACGAGGTCTATGCATATCATGGTGAAGTCAGTGCAGGTTCACATAAGCAAGTATGTACATTCATGTATCTGCACAAGGGCTCGGTGCTAATTGCACTTGCTGTAGACCCAAGGTCGGTGCATGCATATCTAATAAGTACACTCGAAGGTCGGTGCATGTCTTCATCTCTCACACGAAGTCTGTGCACATAAGCCGTCATGATCGGTGTTTATTTGCCTTACGCATGCTCTAAGGTCAGTGCATGTTTTTCTCCAATGCATATGAAGTCTATGCATATAAGTCTTCAGGGTCGGTGCACATTTGTCACACGCATGTTAAAATGTCTATGCATGTCTATCCTCAATTCATAATCAAGTCTGTGCATGTTTGCACATAACATCATAAAGTCTGTGCACTTCACTGTTTAGAGTCTGTGCACGTTCTTGCCTTCGAAAAGTAAGGTCAGTGCATGTTCATAGTCTGTGCATAGTATGCGCAGTACGGTCTATGCATATATCCTTTATGCATCACAAAGTCTGTGCATATTTTTGCATACACACTTAATAAGGTCTGTGCATACTCTGACATGGGTAGTGTAGGTCCGTGCATGCTTCATTTTAAAGGTATAACAGTCGGTGCAACTTTTGCCCCGGGGTTGTGTAAGTCGGTGCAACTCTTGCATCGAGCTTGTACAGGTCGGTGCAATCTGTGTTGTTGCACGCACACAAGAGTCGGTGCATGTTTGTGACTCACGCATACAAATATCAGTGCATGTTCTACATCATTCATATTAAGGTCTGAGCAAGTCTTACCTTCACATGAAAATGTCTGTTCACATTTGTTTAATGCACGAACATGGTCCAAGCATTCATGTCAATATATGTACCTTGTCGGTGCATGTTTTTCTTATTCATATAATGAGTCTGTGCATGCGAATGTTTATATAAACTCCAGATCCTCAAGTGTTTGACAAAAATGCTTCTACTTTAATTGACAGGATAAATCTGACACGTGGGCTTCGATAAGCACTCTCTTTGTGAAATCTCTGCGCGGGAAATGTGATTTCCATGTGCCTCTTTTTCGCGAAATATATATATAGAAGGCCCGATCGTGCCTTCTAAGGATGATGGAATTTTGAAGAAAAGATTTGAGAGAGAAAAAGAGAAGAAGATATCTGAGAGAAGCAAGAGCATAAGTCTGAGAGTGAGAGCTGATAGCAAGAGATAAAAGAAGAGGGATCTTGAGTGAAGAGATCGTGAAGAAATCGAAGCGGTCTTGAAGATCGGTTGTTTACTGTGTCCTCTGGATCAGATCCAAGGCACAACGCTCCTGAGTGAGCATTTTAGTTTATTTTTAATGTCAATTTTCCGATACTGAACAGTTTGATTTTCTGCTTTCATTTTTCATATTTCTTTTTAGCTGTGTATCAGCGGTGGCAAGCTGTAAGGTCCAGCGGCAGAGGTGGTTTCCTCTGGATAGCTAAGCTGTAATGCTCAGCGGTCGGCGAAGCTGTAATGTCCAGCGGTTTGTAGGCAAGCTGTGAGGCCCAGCGGTTTCAAGCTATGAGTCAGTAGTAATCCACACTCTGGATTGAGTGTGGGGTGAATATAGGTCTGGTGGACTGAACCACCTAAATGTCTCTTGTGTACCGTGACTTGTTTTCTAAAGTGTCAACCGTTAGATGAATGATAGGCGTGTTTCTTACTAAGCTCTTAGTTGGTCTTAATTCTGCATTAGTCTAAATTTTTTAGGCTAAGTTTTAATTTGATCAAGTTTTTAGAGGAAGATTCATTCACCCCCCTCTGAATCTTGGTTAGCACCACTCCATCGAGCTAATAATTGGTATCAGAGTGGGTGTCTGCACAGAGGGTCCTACGACCTGCAGATCCGTTCCTGTATTACTCTTGGTGCGATCTGGTTTCTTCTAATTCTTACTGATGTTTCTGATATGATCTGATTCGATTGTCATTCATGGCTAAAATTCTTCAATATACTGGTCTTGGCTTTTATGACTGGTTTAGTCGATTTAGAGATCATATAATGCATGTTAATCCTGATCTGTGGATACTGATTACACATAGTCCGTATGAAGTTTCAGAGGACAAATTCCAATTGAGAGCTTCAGACAGAATGAAATTTACCGAAAATCAAGAGGCCCTAGATCTAACCAGAAGGGCGATAGATGCTAATTGTTTTCCATGTATTACTGAGTGCAGAAGTGCAGTAGAGATAATTAACAGGATATGAGCAAGTACTTGTGAAAATGAAGTTAAATGCTTGATGGCCAGAGGCAACAACAATAATTAGACAGAAGATTCAACCTCACATGTAAATTCTGAAACTGATTACATTAGCTTTGATGATTTAGTTATACTGCATGAAAACTTGCTTGAGAAATATGATAAAGTAAAGTCAGAAAAGAAGAAATTAAGAAAAGAAAAAATTGCTGAAGTCACATGTCTAAAAGCTGAGAATGAAAATCTAAAATCTGACATGAATAAGTTGAAATCTGAAAATGAGAATCTTAGAAACACACTAATTGAAGCTGAAAACTCTTGCAAAAAATGTGCCTTCTTAAAGGAGTTGATTGAAGATCTTGATTCAGATGATAACATGCAAAAGAATATAATCAAATCCTTAAAAGAAAAAAATGAGCTATTAATTCAAAAGAAAAAGGAAGTTGATACATATGAAGATAATCTGTTCGAAGAGATTGACCATCTGAAAGAACAAAATAAGAAGTTAATGGTCTTGAACACAATTATGTCAAAGAAATGGTTAGAAATGGAAAAAGGGAAATCTGTGTTGAAAGAAAGAGAGGCAAATTATGAAATAAAGCTTCAATAGGAAAATGAAACATTGAAAAGCTTAAATGATGCTTTGCAACAATAATTAATTTCTAATGAATCTGAGCTGTCTAAGTATGGAGCAAGCATTGTTTCTCTAAATTCTGAAATTGAAGATCTCAAAACCTCTTTGTCAAAGTTTGTTGAAGGAAAAGATAATTTGAATAAACTGCTTGGTTCGAATGTGAACTTTCAGAAAGAGGGGTTGGGATATATTCCATCTAATAAGAAAGTTAATGAAAAGAAGGATTCAATTATCTTTGTAAAAAGCTCAGGACAGACTAATCCCTCTAGCTCATCTATTTTTCAATTCACTGCTAAGAAAACTAAAAATCCTTTAAAAAATCTAAAAAAGACTGAAAAGAAGAAAAAAATCTGACTAAGGCAAAAGGTCATTCTGCTGATTTTGTAAGGGCTGTCCATGATGAGAACTTTTCCATCTCTGAGCAATCTTGAAACTCAATGCATGTAATCAAGAGTTTCCCCACTCATTCACATGCATACATTAAAAAACTTTCATGTCATTACTATGGTAAGGCAGGTCATGTGATGGATGACTGCCAAGTAATGATATCTGATGACATGAAGGCTTTCAAGAAGATAACTGCATCTCAGAATAGGAACAAGCATGCTCAGAAAAATGTCAGACATATTTCCAGAAATAGTGCTAATTTGCATGCTAAGTCTTATTCCATTTCTCACATACATGCAAATAAGAACAAAAATAGAAGCTCATGTTTTAACTGTGGTAGATATGGTCATCACATGCATGATTATTATTACCTATCACATTATAATAAACACACTCAAGTGCCCATCATTGGAAACATTCATGGAAGGATCATGTATATGCATAAACATCCTGTTTGTAATCACTGTGGAAAAATAGGGCACACTATTACTCAGTTCTATTAGATAAGTGGCTGGAATAATCATGCTGGACCCAAGATTTCTTGGGGTCCAAGATATTTCAAATGATTTCTTGGATGCAGGTGTGCTCGTGTTAATAAAATAAAATGAGGGTCAACAGGGCACAAAGGTTAATAAAATCCCTCTTCTCAATTTTCTTCATTTGAATTTGAATAAATTATCTTCTCTGTGGATTGATGCATATCTGACTAAAATAAATTGATGATTGATGATTATTTTGTTATGAGTTATACATGCTGACAATGTGATTCATGCAAATTCCATGTGAGACTTTTAGTTAGCCATTAATGTTCACAAGTAGATGCATAAATCTGCATAACTTCTTGGTATATCAAATGGCAGTTGTGAGAAGGCCAGATGTTTTTCTGTCTGGAAACCCACGCCATGTGTAGAGGCTAGACCTCCGCCAAGTACCAAGAGTCAAAACTGTGCATGTAGCTTAAATCATAAATTTGCATCTAGTTGATACATATTTGTGTACCTTAAGAAAATTAAGTAGTGTTTGTTTGAGATCTCTGCACATTTTGAGGGGGAGCTGAGCTGATCAGAGTTTGTATGTGTAATTCTTTGGGGCTGATTTGTCTGATGATTGTTGTTGATTTGCTGCCCGGATAATGAGCTAAGTTTGGCTTTTGAGAAGTGAAGTGAACTTGGATACCCAGCTGAATCTGCAAGCTGAAGTTTGAAGATTGTAGAATCTTATTGAGAGCTGTTGGCTAGTTGAGTCCTCAGACTTAGTCCCTGGCAGTATGCATTTTGGCCATTAGTCTCAACTATTGCTCTTGTGTGGCCTTCATCCATATCTCAATGTTCATTCTCCCTTTGGCTTATCCACTTCCCAATTCTCATCAATTCTTCACAATAAATTCATGGACTGTGTTAGTCAGCGGGAGTAAAATCTGAAATTTGTCACTTTTATTAATCTTCAACAATTAACTACTAAGATCACTCTGAACTAAGAACAAAATTGCTGATCTTAACTTAAGTGTGATCTTCAGTGTATAAAGATTAAATCTTATCTAAAAATCCTCACAATTGACCTTGAACGACTCTTCAATGGTCTTAAAATAGTCCAAATTGAAATTGCTCAGTAGGGTGTCAAAAATATGAAAGTCTTTAGTGATAAGTCAATCTGATAGGATATCTGACGTTTATATGGTTCTTAAGCCAAGTTTTAAGAAAATTCTGATTAAAAGACCAGAGAATACGCCATTAAATAAAAATTGAAAATGGCATAGCAATGACATATTATTTGAGAAATTGACCATCTGTTTCAAAGAAATTCAGAGGTCAAGTCAAGATAATAAATGTTATCTCTGTTCAAAATATGAAGCAGAAAGGTAGACTGCACTGAGTAACCAGGAATTCTGGTGTTTGATCAACATGTTTCCCTTAGTAAAAAGGTGTAGCAATACTGAAATGTTCAATCAAAAATTTATAAAAACTTAATGAAAAATATGGTTGACTCTGGGTCTCTTTAGTAATCTAAAATTGTCTTAGACTCTATATAAAATGGACTTTTCAATCAGTATTGGCTAATGAAAAGGATTAGTAAGATTAATGATTTTTTTGTCTAGGCTGTTCCTTGATAAAATTGTTTCATTTCCATTGACTTCGTTTCATAGAAAAATGTTGTGAAGGTTCATAGTTTAAGATATAGTCCTATATGTCGGAAATCTCAAAAAAGTCGTAGAGAGGCATTTTCTTTTAAGTAAAGGGGCATTCTGGGTATTAAATGTTGAATTTGGTAAAGTCGACAGTATCTCTTTATATTACTTAACCCTACTCACATTTTCCTTCATACCTCTCTCGTTCAAGCCGAAATCCTTTCCCGCACTCACGACTCCCTCGCTCGTGCCCTTACTACACGCTTGGCCTCTCCAGCTTCCTTCCCCACATTTCCTCTAATTTTTCTTCTAAGATCCATCGTTCACCTTATCGCCTCCACCATTGTCATCCCGCCATGTCATCTCCAATCGCCGAGAGCAAAGGGAAGAGGAAGGCCATGGAAGAGCAGCGGCCAGCGGATATGCCCAGTGAGGTCTCTCAACTAAAGAAAGAAAAAGGGAAGGAAAAGGCTGAAGGAACATCTTCCAAGCGACGCAAGATAGTTGTTGCAGAAGCTACTCACTATGAATCTGAGGAAAAAGGTTTTTCTGCCAAATCGTCAACACAGGTTGAGATGATTTTGGAAGCAGGCAAGATTATGCTTCTCCGGTATGTTGATTTCGCTGACCAACTTATGATTTTAGCATTTCTTGAACTATTGGAGATATTTGAGTTTCAAAAATGACAATTTTTTTTGAGTAAGCATAGGACATACTACCCAAGACTGGTTGCTGAATTTTACTGTAATCTGAAATATGACTTTGAAAGGTCAAAAATCCAGTCTATGGTTAAAGGGATCAAGATTGACTTATCTAGGCACTCTCTACGTAAGATTTTTAGAATTCCAGAAGGAGGAGAAATAGAAGGTGAATTTAATGTCAATATGCATGAGGCCTACTCCCTTATCATAGAATTGCCTAGAGATCCCAGAGACCCAAAGAATCAAGCAAAACTAGCTCAGTTCAATGCATATAAATTCACCCCTCTAAGGAGATTATTGCATCATATTCTTACAACTATGATAACTCCACAAGTTGGAGGTAGAGGGAGAGTGACTGAGTCACAGAGATTTATTCTCTTTTGCTTACTCAAAGGAATCAGGATCAGCTTACTAGCTATAATAATCTAGATTATGGGTACTTGTAAGGAATCAAGAAGAAATTTAGCCTATGCAGCCCATTTAACTACAATTTTCAGAAAAATGGACATTCCATTAGAAGAGGAAACTTCAAAAGAAATTCTTAAAGTGAATATTTACAACATGGATTTCATTGATAAATTCTTGAGATTGAAGTCATCCTCAGTCAGTAAGGAGAAAGATATAGCTGAAAAGAAAACTTCAATAGTTGCATTAGATGTTGTTGAACAGTCCCAACCATCTCCTACCAGAGGTCACATTCAACAACCTCAGATCAGTCATGGGGAGGATCTACGAACTATAGTTGTGCAAATAGAATCATTAGAGCAACCTCCCCTATTGCTTCAAAAGGAAATTGAAGAGCATAATATTGAAAACTTGCAATTGGAACAAGAGGTTCATGAATTGAACCTAACTAAAGAGCAAGTATCGAATCAACTAGATCAGCATATTGATGAACTATTTAATCATTTTGGACAGCAGACTCAGTAGCAAAATGAAACTGGATAGTCTGAACAGACAACTAGTCAGCAGATAAAAGATACTCAAGAAAGGTCTCACTCAAAAACAGCTGAAGATGATAAGATAATTGATGAAACAGTCCTCTCAGAAGGACACAAAACTTATTCAGGAACGGAGACAGAGATTGAAATAGATGTACACTCATTGGTTGATATGGTTGTTGAAATCATGCAACAAGAAGCTGATCAAATCATAGAAGAAATTGCTGATAAAGTTGTTGAAGAACAGATAGTTCAAGATGAACAACCACAGGAAGTTCAAGATGCTGATGAAGTAGCTCCACAGGATCAATTTCTTGGTCCTGCTCCTTTATTTGGACCCTATCATGGGCCATTAACTGCACTTGGGATACAACCTCCTCTATCCCCTGAACAATCATTTATTGCTCCAGGTGTCCAAGCATCTAGCTCCACTAGACCAAGCTCAGAGCCACAGATTGTTGAAATGCTTAACACACTGACAAACCTTGTGATGTCTCAGAATAGTATGATGAATGCTCAATTTATCCATATGAATTTTGCTATTGAACGATTGGATACTAGAATGCGCCATATGGAACAGACTGTAGACAGCCAGTGGCTTAAGTTTATATATGATAAGCACAAGTCTGACAAAAAATTAAATGGTGTTTTGGACTCCCTAGTAGCAGTGTGTCATAAAGCAGGAGAAATCTTGAATAATGTGCAAGACACATAGGTTACAACTTTTACTAGTCTGACTAAAGTTTTTGATTACACATATGATCTCAAGATACATATTGAACTGCTGAAGATTCATGTGAATATACTCAAGCAAGATCAGCAGGAGATCAGTCAGAAAATTGATTTGGTTCAAAATCAAGTGGAGAACTTAGTCAACAGATTCCAAGATATTGTCACTAAACAGGCCACCCGTTCATCCACGTTTATGGCAGACATACACAACTAGCAATCTTCTCAATTAGATAATCTGGGTGGCCTGATACAAAGTTGATTTGTGGATATGTCAACCACTATCAAAGAGCTTCATGCCCTTATTAAGCAGAATGACCAGAAAACTGCGACCAAGTTTGCTGCTCTTGGTACCAAGGTGGACAAAATTTCTATTCCAAGAGCAATACCGACAATACCTCTTAGGGGCTCTAGTAGTATACCACCACCACCACCACCACGAGGAAGAGGAAGTGTTGTGCCCTTGTAGTTTTGATGATCTATAGTTTTAATGATAGCAATCAGTATGAGTCACAAGTCTATTCAGTTTATTCATCCATGCATTCTTAAGTCTAGACATTGCTTGTGCAGCAGACACATTAAGTCCCTACATCGCATGACTCGCAGGCTAGCAAGTCCATACATCGCATGACTCGCAGGCTAGCAAGTCCATACACTGCATGGCTCGCAGGCTAGCAAGTATGTACATCACAGTCGTCGCAGGCACATCAAGTCCATACAATGCATGACTCGCAGGGTTGCAAGTCTATACATTGCATGCACCAGTTCAAAGTCCATACATTGCTGCATTGCTTGCACTTGTGAAGTCTATACATTGGCAGTTGTCCTACAGCGTCAACACAAGTCCATACATTGGTTGCAACACTGCACGCACACTCATGTCCATACACTGCATTGTGGCATGCACACTAGCAAGTCTGTACATTAGGCATCTTTACCTACGTAGGACTTGCAAGTATATACATCGTGCAGTCTGCACATTGTGGCTAGCAAAGCCTGTACAACAGTGTGTTAGCAAGTCTATACATCGCCATTGCTCACATGCAGAGTCTAGACAGTCTTAACCAAGTGTGTACACTGCCATCTTGCAGTACAGCATAAGTCTATACACTGGTCCATCTCACTCAGCATCTCAAGTGGACTTGAATCGTCCGTCTTACTTAACGTCTCATGATTCGAAGTCCATACATTGCCTTGCTTCATGCACTAAGTATGTACATCGGCAAGTCCATACATTGCCTTGCTTAATGCAAAGTCTGTACATCGGACTAAGTCTGCATCAGCTAAGTCTATACATCGTCTTATGCAGTGTCTCAGTCAAGTCTGTACATTGTGCATTCTTTGATTTGAAGTCTATACATCGTTCTTGGCTGCTCATCATCTCATGCAGTGTATCATTGTGGAACGCAAAGTCTGCACAACGCATTGTCTGCAAGTTTGTACATTGATATAGGCACGCATGCAAAGTCTAGACAGCCATGGGTAAGTCTATACAACGCATTGCATGCACGCAGGTCTAAGTATGTACACTGGCTGCATCATGCTCGCATAAAGTCTATACACTACATCTTAGCATGATTGCGCAGCACTCAAAGTCTGTACACTGGCTGCAGTAGGCTCGCACACACCAAGTCCATACATTGCATAGCATTGTATTCACAAAGTCTGAACATGGCATAAGCCCTGCATGCGTAGAGTCTGTACAGACCATAGCAATGTATTCACATAGTCTGTACAACGGATAGCCTCGCATTCATAGAGTCTGAACACTGCATTGCTTCGCATTCACTGAGTCTATACTGCTTCAGCTCTGCTTCATGAAGTCTATACATTGCTTCAGCTTTGTCTTCACATAGTCTGTACAACGCAATTGTCATGCTTCATGAAGTCTATACATTGCTTCAGCTCTGTCTATGTATAGTCTGTACATCAGTTAACCCTTAAACTGATAATTCCTTTTGAATGTCTGACAGGGACTATCTGCAGAGACTGATGACTTGGCTCGTGATCCAAGGCTGGACGAGGTGCTCAGAGTGTGACACGTGTACAGCAACAAGATGAGATGTTGCCACGTGGTCCAAATCATTGGGCAAGAATTCAAATGCCACACGCCCTTCGAATAGCTACTGGTATAAAAGGAATTCTTCTGCTTCAGAAGAAGTAAGAGATCGAAAGAGCAGAAGCCAGAGCTAAAAGAGAAGTACAGACAGTGAGCGCCTGCATGATCCAAAGAGAGAAGAAGAAAAAGAGAGAAGAAGATTCAGAGAGAAGAAGAGAAAGAGAGAAGAGAAGATTGAGAGAGTTGAGTTGAGAGAGCTTTCGAGAGATCTTGTAAGTCAGACTCTTGGTTCAGATACCAGAGCTTATTCTGCTCATACTTGAGCTACATTCGTCTTGTTTTTACATTTCGTTTGTTTCTGTCTTTCTTGCTTTCGATACACTTTTGTTATCAAGCTGTGAGGTAGCAATTGCAGTGGAGGTTTCCACTGGATAGGTGAAGCTGTAATCCTCAGTAGGCGAGACCAGGTCTCGGACGGCTAAGCTGTATTGCCCAGCGGTTGCAGAGGATCTGTTCCTCTGGTCGGCAAGCTGTTAAGCCCAGCGAAGCTGTGTATCAGCGGTTGTTGGCAAGCTGTGAAGTCCAGCTGTTCAAGCTGTTAGTCAGCAGGATCCACATTCCAGTTGGAGTGTGGGGTGGATGTAGATCTCTGGATTGAGATTGAACCACCTTAAAGATCGGTGTCTACTGTGTGATTGCCTGTGGTTGTGTGATTTCAATGTGTTCATTCTACTGCTATACAGTTGCTTGTTTTAATTCCGCATTAGAGTCAACTGTGTTCTAAAATTAGACATTAGATCTATTCACCCCCCTCTAGATCCACTCTCCGTGGTAATAGACTGCGTCCATCTAACATAACAGTTGGTATCAGAGCCTAACTCTTCTACAGGGACTCATCGCCCGAAGAGAAAGGTACAGATGGATGCTCGAGGGATGATAGCTGAAGGACACTCAACCACAAAGCCCCCATTCTTCGATGGATCTAACTATGCATACTGGAAGAACCGTATGCAAGTATTTTTGAGGGCGAAGGATTATGAGATCTGGAAGGTAGTAAGCAAGGGACCTTATGAGCTGTCCCCTAATTAGGAAGTCTGGACCAAGGAGGAGATCAGGAAGTCTACACTAAATTAGAGTGCCATAAACGCCATTCAGTGCTCTCTGCACCCTACATAATTCTCCCGCGAATCAGCCTGCAGTTCAGCTAAGGAGATGTAGGATGCACTTGTAGTGATCCATGAAGGGACCTTTCAAGTTAGAGAGATGAAGGCTAATTTTCTAGTGTCTGAATATGAGGCATTCAAGATGAAGCCAAACGAGACCATCAAGGAGATGTACGCTCGATTAACTATTATCATAAATGGTCTTAGAGGTCTTGGGAAACCTCAGACAGAATACGATGTAGTGAGGAAGATATTGCGTTCCCTGACTCATGCTTGGCATACTAAGGCTACAGTGATGGAGGAGTCAAGGGATTTGCGAACCACAAGGGCTGATGAGCTAATTGGCACGCTGATGGCATATGAGATTAATATGCCAAATATAGAAGAAGCTGAGAGGAAGAAGAAGCCAATCGCTCTGAAAGCTGGTGCCAGCAAATCCAGCAAATCCAGCTCTAGCAGTTCATCATCCGAGGAGAGCCTGAATGAAGAAGATATAACTCGTACTGAGATGGCAATGATGACCAGAGAGTTCAGGCGGTTCCACAGGAAAGGAGCAGGATGATTTAGCCAAAAGAAATATAGTGGCAGCCGAAGGGATAAAAGGTATAAACATAACCATGCTAAGAAAATTGAAACTAATACTTGTTATCAATGCAATAAAATAGGCCATCTGAAAGCTGACTGTCCAGAGAATCAGAAATACAAGGACAAGTCAAAGAGAAGGAACATGAAAGGGAAAGCAATGGTGAGTACTTGGAGTGATGAAGATGAAGGTTCCTTCAGTAGCAGCTCAGACAGTGAAGCCGAATCTGAGAAGCCCATTTGCCTTATGGCAACAAGCTCTGAAGACAGAGAGGAGGACTCAGATGAGGTAATTACTAGATTCGAAAATTTCACTATTGCTGATTGGGTAGATGCCTACCATGACATAGCTGATAGAGCTGATGATATTAGAAAGGAAAATAGGCATCTAAGAAGAAAGATTAACTCCATGCAAAATGATACAACTCTAACTGATAAAATTGCATGTCTAGAATCTGAGAATAAAAAATTGAAACTCACATGTTCTGAATTAGAAGAAATCAAGAATGAGTCAAAAGCCTCTAAAGAAGAAAATGAGAGGTTAGAAAAAGAAACTGATGAACTGAAATTGAAATTTCAGAAATGTGAGAGTGAGATAAAAATAGTGAATGAAAAATATCAAGCTGTCCTAAGTGTGAATACAGAACTTAAGAAATCCATTGAAGATATTCAAAAGGATAATGAGGACAAGCTTAAGACTATTGAAAAAATGACCCAAGGTTCAGATAACCTAAATGCTTTGTTAGGGTCAAAGGTCAACTTCAGAAAAGAGGGCCTTAGATTTAATTCTAGTGCAACAAAAACCTTTGGAATGAAAACTATTTTATTTGTTGCACAAAAAGAGAAAGGACCTCTAATTAGCATGAATTCAAACATTTCAATGAACAAAATTGCTAATCTGAAAAAGCCCAGTGCTGAGGAGAAGGGCAAACAAAAACTGAATGAGACTAGTAGAGCTAGCACATCCAAACAAAATCCCAAAGCTTAGTCTCAGGTTAGGGGTCAACCTACACAATCTTATAAACCCCATGCTAAGGTCACCAAGTCTCCACCATCACCACCACCTATGAAGAAGAACCAATACACACCTATGAATAGGTCAACAGGGTCCAAGGTGCAAGGGAGGTAGAATGCTTTTAGAGCTCAACCCAAACATTTCTACCAACCTAGAGCTCAACCCAAACATTTTTACCAACCTAGAGCCCAGTCCCACTTCTTTGCACAGTCAACCTATCCAAATAGGTCAGGATGGACTAGGACTCAAGGAAGGTTTACAGGTTATGGACATCAGGCTACACAGTCCTATAAACCTTACACTAGGAATTGGGTTAATGGGTATGGCTCTTGGACACCTAGGAACAAATATTTCCACAGCCAGCCCAATGATTACTATGGCCAAAATTTCGTGAATACATCCTGGCCAAGGTATTGGCACAGAAATAATCAATCTGTAAATAATCATGCTAGTGTCAACAAGAAAAAGCAAAACAAAAAGAAATCTGAAAAATCCACTGAACAGAACTGTTTCAAACAAATGTGGATTCCTAAAAGTCTGCTTTCTCATTTTAATTACTTTTCATCTTCTCTGGAGCCCAATCAGTCTTGGGTTCCAAACTTCTCTACCTGATTGTGTGTGCAGGTATGCCTGGCAGCTAAGAATAATTTGTGGTACTTGGATAGTGGCTGCTCCAGGCATATGACAGCGGATAAGGCCAATTTCTGCATGCTGACAGAGAAACAAGGAGGCCTTGTCACCTTTGGTAGCAACACAAAGGGTAAGATTGTTGGAACAGGTAAAGTAGGTAAGTGTACTACTTGTTGCATTGAGGATGTCATGCTGGTTGAAGGATTAGCTTATAACTTACTTAGCATCAGCCAGCTATGTGATAAAGGATGCAAAGTGTTTTTTGACTCTCAATGTTGCAAAGTTTTTGAACCTGATTCCGAAACTGTTAAATTTTCTGGTAAGAGGATAAATAACACTTACATGATAGATTTAGATGATATTCAACATTCTAACCTATGCCTTACTGCTAGTAGAGAAGACTTAGCATTTTTATGGCATCGTAGGTTAGGTCATGCTAGTTACACTATTTTGCATAAACTGAATCAGCATAGCATGGTTAGAGGACTTCCTGAAGTTTCCTTTAAGAAAGAAAATAAAATCTATGATGCATGCACTCAGTCCAAGTTAACTAGAAAGTCATTTAAATCTAGGACAGAAAATCTGTCTTCTAAACCTTATGAGCTGATACACATGGACCTTTTTGGGCCAACCAGGTCTGTCAGCTTATCAGGGAGGAAGTATAGATTTGTCATGGTAGATGACTTTTCTAGGTACACTTGGGTATACTTCTTATCACATAAAAGTGATGCATTCACAGAATTTCAGGAGTTCTGTCTTAAGAAATACCAGAAAATTGAAAATATTCTATCTGATCATGGAGGTGAGTTTGAAAACTCACAGTTTGATGAATTTTGTAGGTCAAATGGAATTAACCATAGGTTCTGCTCACCAAGGACACCTGAGCAGAATGGAGTTGTGGAGAGAAGGAACAGAACCCTAGTGGAGATGGGTCGTACACTCTTGGTTGAAGGTGGTCTACCAAGGAAGTTCTGGGCTGAAGCAGTAAATACAACCTGTTATGTAATTAACAGAGCTATGGTAAGACCTTCTACCCAGAAAACACCCTATGAGATCATAAAGGGTAAGAAACCTTTAATTGCTCATTTCAGGGTTTTTGGTTGCAAATGTTTTATACATATAAATGATAAAAGAGACCTTGATAAATTTGAACCTAAAGGTGAACCATGAATTTTTCTTGATTATTCTGAAAACACCCGAGCATATAGAGTGTATAATCTGAATTCCAAAACTGTTGAAGAATCTCCACATATTATTTTTGATGAATCTTTGGTAAAGTCTAATATTGGTCAATGCAGGAATGAAGACAATGGTGATATTCTGAAAGAAGGGAATCCTGCAGACAAATCCGAAGATGAGGAAGGAAATGAAGAGCTTAATGAAGAAGAGCCTACAGTTCAGGGGGAGGTAAATGAAAATCATGATAATGAAATTGTCAACATTAGATATCTAAAAGATCATCCTGTAGATAATGTGATTGGCAATTTGCATGACCCTCCTAGGACTAGAGGCCACTTAAGAATTCAAAATGAATTGAATGCATATGTCTTTGTATCAAATGTAGAACCCAAGTCCATTGACTGTGCTCTTAAAAATGTGCATTGGATTAATGCCATGCATGAAGAGCTCAATCAATTTGACAGGAATAAGGTGTGGCACTTGGTTCCACCTCCTGATCATGAAACAGTCATAGGGACTAAATGGGTGTTCAGAAATAAAGCTCATGAATCAGGGAATGTGATTAAAAATAAGGCCAGACTTGTAGCTCAGGGGTATAATCGGGAATTTGGAATAGACTTTGAAGAGTCTTTTGCTCCTGTAGCCAGGTTAGAAGCAATCAGAATCTTATTGGCTTATGCATGTTCCCTAGGAATAAATCTTCAGCAGATGGATGTAAAATCTACTTTTCTGAATGGGGAAATCAGTGAGGATGTCTTTGTGAGGTAGCCTCCTGGATTTGAATACTTAGACTTCCCTAATCATGTCTATAAACTCAGAAAAGCTCTCTATGGTTTAAAGCAAGCTCCTAGAGCTTGGTATGACAGGTTGAGCAAATTTTTCACTGGTAAGAACTTCACAAGAGGTGTAGTTGATCAAATATTATTCACCAAGGTGAGTCATTCATATATTCTTATCATTCAAATTTATGTGGATGACATTGTGTTTGGGTCAACTAACCCCAAATTGTGTGAGGAATTCTTTCAAATTATGACTAATGAGTTTGAAATGAGCTCAATGGGTGAGCTCAAACTATTTCTTGGACTGCAGGTTACACAATCAAAGGATGGTACCTTCATCTCTCAGTCCAAGTACATAAGGGATCTATTGAAGAAGTATAAAATGGACAACCTCAAGGAAATAGCTGCTCCAATGGGTACCTCAACCAGTTTGGATGAAGATCCTCAAGGTAAACCAGTGGACCAAAGACTATATAGATGTATGATCGGATCCCTTCTATATCTTACAGCATCTAGGCCTGACATTCAATTTTCAGTGTGTTTATGCTCTAGATTTCAAGCTAGTCCCAAAGAATCACATCTTAAATCAGTGAAAAGGATTTTTAGGTATTTACTAGGCACCCAAGAGCTAGGTCTTTGGTATCCTGCCAAGTGTGAGTTAGAACTTCTAGCTTACACTGATGCAGATTATGCTGGGTGTCGAGTAGAGAGAAAAAGTACTAGTGGATATTGTCAATTCCTAGGTGGATGTCTAGTATCTTGGGCATCTAAGAAGCAACACACTGTAGCCTTGTCTACAGCTGAGGCTGAATATGTTGCAGCTGGTAATTGTGCTGCCCAAGTACTTTGGATCAAGCACCAACTAGATGATTATCAGATAAAACTGGAATGTATTCCAATCTTGTGTGATAATACTAGTGCTATATGCCTTGCTAAAAATCCTGTTCATCATTCTAGGACTAAGCATATAGAGATAAAACACCATTTTCTTAGAGATGTTGTAAATAAAAAGGAAATTGAAATGAACTTCATTGAAACTGAAAAAAAAATTGCTGATATTTTTACTAAGCCTCTTGGGAATGAAATGTTTAAATTTCTTAGAAGAGAACTTGGCTTGTGTAAATTTCAGCATAATGAATAAACTCTCTGATGGCTTGAATAAACCTTGTGAATGTTGAATGTTGCAACAGACTCATGATCATGCATGACATTCATATTTTTTTGGCATCACACTCATGATCATCATTGCATATCATTTAGTCATGACTGTGTCTAAGCTCTCTCTCATCTAAAACCACATGCATATAGACAGGGGGAGTATTGTTAGAAATTCAGAATGGTCATCAAATTTATTGAAATTCAATTCCTTGACCATGAATGAGTTGAATCTGACATATGGCAATCTGTTAGTCAGTTCTGATTCCTAAGCAATAGAAAATAGACTTCTTCACTTATAAGAACTTTAATTACTTAAAGACTGACTAAATGGTTTAAATTTCTTAAAGTTTAAAGTTTAAAGATTGCAATCAGTAAATAAGAAAGCTGAAAATTGATAAAGCTCTCAACCCTTATTTTATTTCATGTCAGACAAAGCCAATTATATCTGAAATCTAAAAACTCATCTAACATCCTGTTAGAGAAGGCTAAGTTTGTGTATTGTCCTTAAATAAGTCATTCTGAAACAATTAAAGGATAGCTAAGAAAAATATTGGCAAACATTGAAAAACACAATTGGCAGAGCAATGACTGGTAAATTACTGAGAAACTAAGTGATCCATCAAAGAAATGGACTATACTTAAGTCATGAAGTGTATCAGTTATCTCTGTATAAATGATCAAAATAATGGGGTGGTTTCACTGAGTACCTGGGGGTAACTGGCGTCTGATAAACGTGTACCCTCACACAAAAATGTGTAAATCAGTTCTATTGAGTTTGATCATAGGCAGAATGGTCCATAATGTTGAGTATCTAGGGGGATTGGCGTCTGATAAACGTATACCCTTACGTAAAAAGATAAATGGTACCTGAATGCCCTTAATGAAATACAATGAAAAATGATGTTCCTTCAAAAGAATTTTCAAGGATGTCAATTTGTTTAATTTCAATACATGACCTGGTATCTCTTAACAACTTTTAATGAGTCTACGAAAGTAAGATATTCTGAAACTGAATCTCCCATGCAAATGTGATTTTGGTTTATTGTTTAATCATGCATAGAAAACTTATCCAATGATTGTAGTGCATGAACTTAAAATTTATAACTTTTAAACTAGAACTCTATCTGAAAGCTATTTTTCAATTCATATGACTGAAGACTCTATGCTTTAGAATGCTTATTCCTGAACTACTTGTTCGGAATGCCAGTCAGATGATCTCTCTTGATTCTTTCCCTTGTAATATCTTTCCCTCCTCGTTGTTGATGGCAAAGGGGGAGAATATTGTCTGTTTGTTGAATTCCAGGGGAAGTGTATACATTGTTTTGGCAAAGGGGGAGATTGTTAGAACTTGCATTCTCATAGCATGCATTAGGAGTCAGTGTAACTCATAGTATTGCCATCATCAAAAATGGGGAGATTGTTGTGCCCCTGTAGTTTTAATGATCTATAGTTTTGATGATAGCAATCAGTATGAGTCACAAGTCTATTCAGTTTATTCATCCATGCATTCTTAAGTCTAGACATTGCTTGTACAGCAGACACATTAAGTCCATACATCGCATGACTCGCAGGCTAGCAAGTCCATACATCGCATGACTCGCAGGCTAGCAAGTCCATACACTGCATGGCTCGCAGGCTAGCAAGTCCATACACTGCATGGCTCGCAGGCTAGCAAGTATGTACATCGCAGTCGTCGCAGGCACAGCAAGTCCATACACTGCATGACTCGCAGGGTAGCAAGTCTATACATTGCATGCACAAGTTCAAAGTCCATACATTGCTGCATTGCTTGCACTTGTGAAGTCTATACATTGGCAGTTGTCCTGCAGCGTCAACACAAGTCCATACATCGGTTGCAGCACTGCACGCACACTCATGTCCATACACTGCATTGTGGCATGCACACTAGCAAGTCTATACATTAGGCATCTTTACCTACGTAGGACTTTCAAGTATATACATCGTGCAGTCTGCACATTGTGGCTAGCAAAGCCTGTACAACAGTGTGTTAGCAAGTCTATACATCGCCATTGCTCGCATGCAAAGTCTAGATAATCTTAACCAAGTGTGTACACTGCCATCTTGCAGCACAGCATAAGTCTATACACTGGTCCGTCTCACTCAGCATCTCAAGTGGACTTGAAGTCTGTACATCGTCCGTCTTACGTAACGTCTCATGATTCGAAGTCCATACATTGCCTTGCTTCATGCACTAAGTATGTACATCGGCAAGTCCATATATTGCCTTGCTTAATGCAAAGTCTGTACATCGGACTAAGTCTGCATCGGCTAAGTCTATACATCGTCTTATGCAGTGTCTCAGTCAAGTCTGTACATTGTGCATTCTTTGATTTGAAGTCTATACATCGTTCTTGGCTGCTCATCGTCTCATGCAGCATATCATTGTGGCACGCAAAGTCTGCACAATGCATTATCTGCAAGTCTGCACATTGCTATAGGCACGCATGCAAAGTCCAGACAGCCATGGGCAAGTCTATACAACGCATTGCATGCACGCAGGTCTAAGTATGTACACTGGCTGCATCATGCTCGCATAAAGTCTATACACTGCATCTTAGCATGATTGCACAGCACTCAAAGTCTGTACACTGGCTGTAGCAGGCTCGCACATACTAAGTCCATACATTGCACAGCATTGTATTCACAAAGTCTGAACATGGCATAAGCCCTACATGCGTAGAGTCTGTACAGGCCATAGCACTGTATTCACATAGTCTGTACAACACATAGCCTCGCATTCATAGAGTCTGAACACTGCATTGCTTCGCATTCATTGAGTCTATACTGCTTCAGCTCTGCTTCAGCTCTGCTTCATGAGTCTGGTCACTCAAGTCGCTGATGTCTAAGGATCCTCCATTTTTTGATAATGACAAAGGGGGAGAATTAGTGGACAGTGGTCATGTATGAAAGCTTTTGGTGGACAGTTTATAGTTTGATGCTAACAGATACTGAGGTGCTGAGCAGATGCTGAAAGTCTGATAGATGCTGATCGTTCTTAGTGGATTGACATCTTAGTGGATTGACATTTCTAATGTAAAAATGCTGCTTGAGAAGTTATCTTTTGTGTAATGAGATACCTCACTCAAACATTAGTTTACATTTTCTTACTGTACACAGAAATGTAATTAATACATATTGCATATTTGTGTTGAATGCATTATTGTGTTGAATATCACTATTGCTGTAGCAAGTTAGCAAATAAATTCCTTGAATGACTAACAACTGGTGAATGCTTGAAATTGAAAGAATGTATGAAGATTGATTGTTAGTTGTTTAATTCACTGTTAGTTTCAATCATACATGACTTATAGTTGTCATCATCAAAAAGGGGGAGATTGTTGGAGCCCTAGTTTTGATAATGATAATCTATGAGTCATGTGAGACTGAAATGCATAAATTTGCTTGTACTTTACTTATGCATATATGATATACGGTATGTACATAGTTGCGTCATTCAGTATACAAGGTATGTGCACCTTGTGCATTTAGTATACGAGGTCTATGCATATCCTGGTGAACTCAGTGCAAGTTCACATAAGCAAGTCTGTACATTCATGTATGTGCACAAGGGCTCGGTGCTAATTGCACTTGCTGTAGACCCAAGGTCGGTGCATGCATATCTAATAAGTGCACTCGAAGGTCGGTGCATGTCTTCATCTCTCACACGAAGTCTGTGCACATAAGCCGTCATGATCGGTGTTTATTTGCCTTACGCATGCTCTAAGGTCAGTGCATGTTTTTCTCCAATGCATGTGAAGTCTATGCATATAAGTCTTCAGGGTCGGTGCACATTTGTCACACGCATGTTAAAATGTCTATGCATGTCTATCCTCAATTCATAATCAAGTCTGTGCATGTTTGCACATAACATCATAAAGTCTGTGCACTTCACTGTTTAGAGTCTGTGCACGTTCTTGCCTTCGAAAAGTAAGGTCAGTGCATGTTCATAGTCTGTGCATAGTATGCGCAGTACGGTCTATGCATATATCCTTTATGCATCACAAAGTCTGTGCATATTTTTGCATACACACTTAATAAGGTCTGTGCATACTCTGACATGGGTAGTGTAGGTCCGTGCATGCTTCATTTTAAAGGTATAACAGTCGGTGCAACTTTTGCCCCGGGGTTGTGTAAGTCGGTGCAACTCTTGCATTGAGCTTGTACATGTCGGTGTAATCTGTGTTGTTGCACGCATACAAGAGTCGGTGCATGTTTGTGACTCACGCATACAAATATCAGTGCACATTCTACATCGTTCATATTAAGGTCTGAGCAAGTCTTACCTTCACATGAAAATGTCTGTGCACATTTGTTTAATGCACGAACATGGTCCTAGCATTCATGTCAATATATGTACCTAGTCGGTGCATGTTTTTCTTATTCATATAATGAGTCTATGCATGCGAATGTTTATATAAACTCCAGATCCTCAAGTGTTTGACAAAAATGCTTCTACTTTAATTGACAGGATAAATCTAACACCTGGGCTTCGATAAGCACTCTCTTTGTGAAATCTCTGGGCGAGAAATGTGATTTCCACGTGCCTCTTTTTCGTGAAATATATATATAGAAGACCTGGTCGTGCCTTCTAAGGATGATGGAATTTTGAAGAGAAGATTTGAGAGAGAAAAATAGAAGAAGATATCTGAGAGAAGCAAGAGCATAAGTATGAGAGTGAGAGCTGATAGCCAGAGATAAAAGAAGAGGGATCTTGAGTGAAGAGATTGTGAAGAAATCGAAGCGGTCTTGAAGATATGTTTGTCAACGCGTCACGTGGTGGACTGAGAGAGAGAGATGTGATTTCTCCCTCTCTGAGTGAAAGAGTAAAAATGATGAAAATGAAAACGCGTGGGTAAAAAGGATGATGTAGAAAAGAAGGTAGAGAGTATGACCTGAAAGGTCACTCTGTACGGGACTGTTGACACCCGTTTTAGCCCACAAGTTGCGTCGTTTCTCTTATTCATCATTTTTGATGTCCCGAATTAGCCATTATTTTGGAGCTTTCCTCGGATAGATTTCGAGCCCATTTTTTACCATTTCATATCCTTTGAGTCTTGGAGATCATGATTTCTTAGAGCCCTGGAGCTTATCTTATCAAAATCCTGACTTCCAAGTCGACTTTCGGCCCATTTAGGCCGACTTCCCTCAAGTAATCGGCTCTCTCTCACTGCGCAGTCTTGAAAGTGGTTCTTTTTCACCCTCTTATATTTCCTCTTTCAAAAAGTTGTCTTCATCAAAGTTGTTCCTCTTTCAAAGATCTACAATTTCTTCTTCTACATCGTTGTCCGGTTCTGCCCCGATTGTGAGCTATTTACATTTTTCTGGCATGCCGTGCTGTTCACCTACATTCTAGAATTTTCCTCTCTCTTCCAGCCCCATTTTCACCATCTTCCAATCATTTTCTCAAATTTCTTTCTTCATAAAAGTTGTTTCTCTCTCAGTTATCTACAACTTCTATGTTTACCACTTTGTCTAGTTCTGCCCCGTTTGAGAGCTATACTTCAATTTCTAAAGTCGCGCGCAGTCTGCCCAGAATCTGCCTTCATCGAAGTGAAGGTCATTTGCAGGTGCGTTACTTCATTGAAGTGACGGCCCAGTGAAGACCGTTACTTTAGTGTGACGGTCCTACGATAGACCGTCACACTAAAACTTGCCCAAAACAGCCCGGTTCAACCCCTAGAGTGTGGCGGTCCTATCCTTGACCGTTAGACCAAGTGACGGCCCTGTTTAGGTGCGTTACATCCAATCTCATCCGAAAACGTCTCGTTCGACCTCCAGAGTGTGACGGACCTACCCTAGTCTGTTACATCACTCTGACGGTCCTACGATAGACCGTTACATGCACAAGAGAGTCCAATTCGTGCTGGACTCTGCTCCGTTTTTGTGCGCCGTAGCCCTCTTGAAGAGTCCATAACTTCTTGAATTCTTATCCAAATTGATCCCCGTTTTTTCCTACTTCTAGCCCTTGGTATTATCTTGAATTTGGTTCATAGGAATCAAACTTCCATTGGCAATATCTCTTGGGAGCTGGGTCGTAAGATCATGATTTATGTTTCCTAGTTCAACTAAAACTCTGCAGATAAGGCTCCGGGGCTGCCTTCCAAAAGACATATCTTCTAGAATCCTCCTCTGAATTGATCCCCGTTTGTTCCTATCTCTTGTCCTTAGTATTATCTCGAGTTTGATCCAAAGAACTCGATTTATCTTGGACTCTATCTCCGGGAATCGTGATAAGAAGATGAGGTTTTCTTGTAAAACTCTATAAAAACTGCCCAATTCGCAGTCGCGACGGGGGGCTCTTTCCGGACGTGGGGCGAAGCCATGCTGCACCGTCGACTCACAACTTCGACCTCATCTTGAAGAGGGAAGTATTGGCTTTCAATTTCATCCTTCTGGGCTTGATTTCATGATCTACACTCTTAGTTCTAGTCTCCTCAAAATCACAAATCATCACAGTTTTCTGCACTTTTCTGCTATACATGCGTTTTTCTCCGTTTTACATCATTGATTTCTCTCAATTCTCTCAATCAAATCTCGTGATTTCAAATCCCATGCATGCACAACACACACACCTGTCTTTTCCACCCTTCCACAGGGGTTAAAAACCTCCCCCCGGTGCGTGCTTCCTCAATTTCTAACACTATTTTATCACTGTGGGATTGATACTACACATGCATGTTCTAATAGGTGTTTTGTCCTTGTTTGATCTTTATTTTGCAGGAGAGTATGAATACAACGTGAGGCCCTCTTCCTCTAGCCGGCTGGAAGGAGAGGAGGTTTGAATCCACAAGTTCCCCGCACCCCGTTTCAAGCGCGATCAAGTTTTCTTTCCAAGGTATACGGCGCCGTTGCACTCCTTTCTTCATCCTTGCGGCGTTGTTAATCCTTGGTGGCGATCACGGTTAGTATTTCCATCCTTTCATCCCCTTGTCTTTGATTCACATGTTTATGCATGTATGTATTAAAAGGGGGCGGGATAGGAATCTAATCTAATAATTAAAACAAATCAACAGTTTTTTGGCGATCACGGTGGGACACCAATGCCCATCACGCTTGTTTTCATGCTCTTTTGTAGGTTGGGTGGGTGCATGTTCATGTTTAGGTGATATTTCTTCCATTCTCCAACTATTTTTGGTGTTTTAAGGGCTTTGGTTGTGTGACGGTCCTGCAGTAGACCGTCACATGCATGTAACGGTCCTTTGGTAGACCGTTACACGGCTTCTGGCAGTCTTGCGTGCATGCTCACATGGTCGTGTTCATCGAGGCATAACTTTTGATCACGGAGTCCGATTGAGCTGATTCTTATTGCGTTGGATAGCCCTTTGTATTGTCTTTCCATCCATATATCATTTGCATCATTTGGTTAACATTTGCATATTCTAATATTGTCCAACTTTTTGAGTTTTGTGCATAAGTTCTGCAAGCAGGCTCAGGGACAGGTTCACATGTACATCTTTAATGAGTGATTTGACTGCCTTCCCGATGTCTGATTACACTGATTTTTGATCCATTGGATAGTCCTTTGTATTGTCTTTCCATCCATAGCTTATTTGCATCATTTGGGTCTCATTTGCTTAGTTACAAATTATCATCATTTTAGCATTTTGTCCATAAAATCTGCATGTGGTCTGCGCATAGGTTCACGGGGGCATCTTTGCTTAGTGATTTGATTGACCTCCCGGGGTCAGATTGATCTATTCTTAGGGCCGTTGTGCAGACCTTTGTATTATCTTTCCATCCATATACTATTTGTTTTAGTTGGATCATGTTTGCATAGTTTTATCTAGTCTTGATTTTCTAGTTTTAAGCTAGAATTTGCATGCACTCCGGTGCACATAGGGCCATACGTTGCATATCATAGTTGCATTTCCTACCTTGGTGCGTGGACCTCTCGTCTCCATATTCCTTGGAGCCGACCAGGAAAGCACATCAAGGACCTCCATAAGTCCCCGTGAGCCGTGGATTCCCACACGGACACCGGGCCGGTTGTACCTTTCCACCCCTTAGGCTTGCATTTGCATAAGTGTGAGGGAGTTAACCTTAGTCAACCCAAAGTTTGGACCTTATTCCCATAGGATTCCCATCTTGAGGGAATTATTATTAATTCAAATCATTAAAAGGTCTATTAAAATCTCTAAAATATTTCCCATCATATCAACTTGTTTGACTTGGGTGAAAACTCTCACATTGCATTGTTTGTGTTGTTTGGGCTTGTCCAAGCCCATTAGTGATTTTCGTGTTGCATTCTTTCATCATCCATATGTTTTGTTGTTGTTAGGCCCATTTAGCTTAGGCCATTTTGTGTGTCCATTGTCTAGTCCATTGTCTCGTGGTCCATTGTCCATTCATCTTTGCATTAGTGGGTCGACCCCCCCTTGTTCTCAAGCCCATTAAGCCATTGCTTCCCCATTTGTATTGTCCTTGATCTCCATGTATTAAGTCTCCATTTGCCCTCATGGAGCATCATTCTAACCCCTTGTATCATTCTTTTTCCCAATCTGCTTCCTATTCCCGCGTGGAATCCTCTTCCCGCGTGGGTCCATCTTCTCGTGGTCCCTCTGACCCATCTGAGGAACAGGCTAATCTCATGGCCCGTATTTCAAGTCTTGTTCGCCAAATGGACCCGGCCCAGGCCCAACGTCTTATTGCATCTCATCTTCATGGGCCTTCTTCTCATAATGGGCCATCTCCTATTCATGGGCCTCCTCCTTCTCCTTCATATGTTGCTGGCCCAATTGCTAATGGGCATTATTCTCTTAATGGGCCTCATCCTTCTGCCCATGTTGCTGCCAGCCCATTCAGCCCATATGCTCATGCTTCTTCCAGGCCCACATATCCTTCTACTCCCGGAATGGGCCCTTCTTCTTCTCAGCCCGGATCCTGTTATCCGGCCCAATACCATGCTCCTGGTCCTAATTCACAACCTCTTGCTCAAGTTGGCCCATATTCTTCTCGATCTCTCCCTACCCAGGAGATGATTGCTCAAACCCAACGCCAACTTGATGAGCTTCAACGTCGGATCGATCCTAAATCCTCTTTAAGTGTTCCATTCGCATTTCAAGGTCTTCGGCTTCCACCTCCATCACAAATTCCCACATATCACCGTTATAGTGGAGTCGGTGACCCGTATGTGCACTTGAAGGAGTTCGTTTATGAGTCGGCCCAATTTTGACATGACCAACACTTGATAGCTTATCTGTTTGGTCTGTCATTGGAAGGCCCGGCTCGGGATTGGTTCTTCTCTCTTCCGCAAGAGCAAGTTGTGAGTTTTCAAGCCGTTCAAGAAAAGTTTATTCAGCAGTACCAAGACCAGGTTGGGCCCAAGAACTCTATTGTGGATCTGGCCCATGAGATGATGAAGCCCGAAGAGGAGTTTTCTACCTTTGCTGATCGTTGGCGTCGCTTGGCCGCGCAAGTCCCGGGGCACATACCGGAGGGAGAGCAAATCAAGATGCTGATATCAAATGCAACGCCCGAGTACCGCTTCATCTTAGCCCTCAACGACATCACCTCCTGGCAATAATTATACAGCCGAGCCCGCTTCATTCGCCAACAAATCCAAGATTCCCTTGACCCCGAGTCTCCACCATCCACCTCCACATATCAGCCTTCACCCTCCACATGCCAATCCTACGCTCCCATGAGCCGGACCGCCATGAGTCAGTCTTCCGCCACGTATCCCTCCACGAGCCAACCTCCTGCCTCTACATACCTATACGCCTCAGCATATCAACCTTCCATGAGTCAGCCTCCCGCATCCACATACCCGTCTCCATCTCCACTTCCGGTCAAGGGAACACCACATCCCGAGCAAGTAGATGCCGTCTACATACCCCCTCATCCTGTTCCACACATGCCTTCACCAAAGCCCTCCACCACTAGCCACGCACTCCTGCCTACGTAACCTCCACTTCCGTCTCCACAACCTTCTCCACCATTACATATCCCTCGGCATCCACCTTGCCCGAAGCAGGCTCATCATCTTCCGTTGCCAGAGTGTTTCACCGATATATTTCTGGCTTTGATGGCCACTCATGCGTTGCCGCTCTCTCCGGTTGTGCCTTGCCGACCCGCAGTCGGGGATATGCTTCAGTTCTGTGATTTTCACCGCCAGCCGGGGCATTTGGTTGAGGATTGTCCTGAGTTCCGGGATTATGTTTATGATCTGGAAGCTAAGAAAAGGATTGACTGGGCCGCTATTCACAAAGTCATTTTACATCTTCGCAACCAACAGCAGCAGTAAGAAGTGCCGCCGGGGCAGCCGTCTCCCTTACTTCAAGGCCAGGGGCACCCTTGTGATTCCTCGTCTAGTTCTGCACTCGCTCCATCACCTACTACCTCACCTACTCCATTACCTCCGCCATCTCCTATCCAATCTCCGCAACCTCCACAAACCCAATCCTCTACTCAGGCTAGTGCCTCCTCTTCTTCTCCCGCCGCCACTTCCACTACTTCTATCCCTCACACCGCTCGACGCGTAGTATCGACACGTCGACGGTGGACACCACAACCTCCCTCTTCACCCTCTCCACCTCCATGTCCACTACCCCCATCATCTTCATCAATATCCTCATTGCCATCACTATCATCCCCGTCTCTACCACCAGTGCTTCCATCACCTCCACCATCTCCACCACCTTTGCCATCTCCGTCACCATCGTGGCTCGGGCCTGAGCAGGCTATACCTCCACCCTCACCTCCGACTTCACCTTTGTCCGCACCTAGGATTGCCACCATCTCAACCCCTTTGCCTCCCCCTAAACACATCACCACTCCCATTGAAACCTCCATGCCATCTAAACCGATTCCTATCCCCATTCCTCCATCCACTTATCCCCCACGGAGTGGGTGCAGGTTACCCATGGTGCCCCTCGGGTCTAATCCCCAGGGAGACAACGAGCCAAGTTAGGATGATTCAGTGCCGACCGTGCATTTCAAGATTCAAGATTTTATCTGTCGGATGCCGGTTCGTGTCCTCGTCCCTGGTTATTTTGGGGATGATCCGCCTCTACTTTCAAAGATGAGAGTTGCTAAGAAGAGTTCCCTTGAGTTGATGCCAGTTTCTTCCCGAGCGAGGCCGGTGGCAATCTTCTTGCTCGCTGGAGAGTTCACCATTTATGCTATTATTTCTCCTCGCTCTATTGTTGTTCAGATGACATGCCAAGAAGGGTTCTCTACCCGTGTTTTGCTAACGCAGACGACCGCCAAGCAGATTATGGATTCTATGTTCAAGGGGTAATTGGATGTATCTTCTACACTTTCCAAGGATATTCTGCACTTGTTATGCAATCTTCCTCAGTTTATTAGCAAACCGGCCATGTCAACGCATTGTATTACTCTCCCTCAGCTTCACCTTTTACCAAGGGAGTTGTGCTTCAAGGCTGAGTTCCGAGTGGAGTTGCCGAATCTCATGCTACTTGTGCCAAGTAACAAGACTCCATGGTTTTATGATATTCAGTATTATGAGGAGTTAGTTGTTCAAGAACGTCCTACTATTGTTAGCTTTGGGAGTCTAGGGGCAACCGCCCCAATGAAGCTGCATGTCCACAGTCGGGCAAGGCCATCTGCTAGATGGGCTCGCTATTTGAGAAGATATTGTAAGGCAAGGTACCCAAGGGTCCTAGTCCGCGCCAGGCGAGTCCATGTTCAAGAAGTATCAGCTAAGAAGAGGCGACGACGTAAGTTTAAGGGCCGTCAGTTGTGCACTCAGGGGTCCACTTCTCTTCCTTCTTCTTCATTTCACTCATCATTTCTTCTACTCAGTTCCCACCCCTGGGTGGTGTATCTGCCCTCTCCTAATTCTCCCCCCACAATTCTCTCCTCCCATCTCGGGTCCGCGAATCCCTGTTCTTCTTTTTCCTATCCAGATCCTCCAGATTTTTCCTCCTCTCACGATTCTAGGCCCTGGCCTATGTCATCATTCCATCCAAATCTCGGGACATCACCTGATTATTCTTCCCCGAGACTTCCAGGTGTTGCCTCTGATTCTTCCCTTCCAGTATCTCCGGGTTCTTCTTATTCCCCGACCTTGGCGGGTGTCTCCCATTCTCCTTCTCTGGCACTGACGGATGATTATCGTTCCTCTTCTCCGACCACGTCGGATGATTCTTCTTATCATCTTTCTGCTCTTTCCTCTTCACCCTTTCGGGGTCTTCGCCCTTTCTCTTGCTGTTTTCGAGGATTTAGTCCGCCTTGATCTCGGTTAATCTGGTTTCTTCTGTAATTGGTTCCTTGTTATCAGGGTCTTGGCACCTTAACGAGGGAGTTCTAGCCCTCGTCTCTCTTCCTTTTTATCCTCCTTCGTCCAGTTTGATGTCTGCCGCTCCTCCGTGTCAAGGAATCTTTAATCCTTTGTTATCCTCTCCCTTTCGTCCTGTCAAGCAAGGAATATGAAGCTCGTGCTCCTCAAAGCTCGATGATCGAGATCACTTCAGGATGCCGGTTTCCACGCCATGGATTTGCAAAGGTATCTTTATTTTGGGCAAAGAAACATGCTTTCATTTTCATTATTTCTATTGTTTCTGCACATGGTTATAACGCTATTCCTCAACATGGTTAAGTGGCTTTTAGAAATTTGCTTAGTTCATTTAAAATGAGTTCACTTCTGCAGCATCCTTAGGCCAGTGATAGCTCCGCGCTGGGAGTCTAGTTCTTTCCCCGATCGTTGAGGGTGACCTTTTGAGCATGGGTTTTTCACACACCACACGGCAAGCCATAGCCGATCTCTCTAGTGCAACACCGTTGCTGCTTTGGCCATACTTTGGGTATGCACAAAGGTCTTTTTCTTTTCTCTGCTCGGCCAAGTGCAGGGGCAAGAGGTTGATGGATAAGATGACCAACCTAGGCGCTCCCTAATACGAGAGAGGTCTCAAATAGGGGCAGTCTTGACCCTCGAAAGTGAGCTTTCATGCAATATCTAGCCAACAAGGGCTGTCAAAAATCAATGAGAAAATGAGTCAATGTAAAATTATGGATCAAAGGCATGGCAAGAGTGGCGAAGCCCCGCGGGACGTCATGAGCCCGGTCGCATGCATGGCTGATAAATATGGGTCTCAAAATCAAAGACACAAAGCCCCAACGCAACAGACCTACTCGTTGAGGGGTGGTGCCCTGAAAGGAATTCAAATCCTGATGTCTCCCATCCTGCATAAAGCTTGTCTCCAATTTTCTTCTATCTCCCTCTTAGGCTGGGTTGTATCCTGGGTATGGCCTTAGTAGGGGCACCGTTCTTTAGAGACGGTTGGTTATGGTAAGCCACCCTAACATGCACGCCCTGCTTAAGGGAAGCCTTTAATGAGAGGGGAGGGACGGCGATCCCTGGCCAATAGTTCGAGCCCGTCTTTGGGTGCTGCAGATTGCTTTGTCAAAATCCAAAAAAAATGAAATATTATCAAAATCTAAAAAAATGAAATATTATCAAAATTCCAAAAAAATCAAATATGTCAAAAAATCCCAAAAATTTGAATATGGAAAAAAAACCAGAAATACAAAAATCCAAAAATACTTCTCTTTTGTTCCTTTTATTTTTATCTTGAGGACATATACGTAATCTGTTTGCTAAGTGTGCAGGCTGCAGGTTGTAGGTTCAAGCTTTCCTTGCCATATCTTTGTGCTCTGTCTCCTGTCCACATCTTCGATATGTTCTCATCTCTTCAATCCTATCTCTAGATCTGTTCTGAAGCTCATGGCCTTCTCAGCTTTCGCTTATTTGCTTAATCATGTTTCCATGAGTGGGTAATATCTCACGGTTTTGAACCTGGCGGTTCCGCTTCATTTGATCTTGGGTTTTGATTGAAGAAAGTGTTTATTATCTTTATCATGTCTATGTCATGCATGTCTTTTATCCTGATGTGTCCTTGTCATATATTTCTATGGTCCTCCATGTCTTTTATCCCGCTGTGTCCTTGTCATATATTTCTATGGTCCTCCATGTCTTTTGTCCCGCCGTGTCATTCGTTACACGTATCCCTATCCTGCCGTGTCATTCATCACACGTGTTGTCCTCCGTGGTATTGTCATCCCACGTGTCTTTGTCCCACCGTGTCCTTATACCACTGCATGTGTTGTCCCACCGTGTGCATGTTGTCTTGTCCCACCGTGCCTTTAGTCGCATGCATGTTTGCCATTTGTTTGTTTGTTATATTTCATCCATCTTTGTTATGTTATGTTGTGCCATGTTTCGTTCATATTTCTCTTACTATGTTATGTTCATGTTATGCTCGTTTATATTCGTTCATGTTCACATCATGTCATGTCATGTGGTTGTTGTCTTATGATGAAAATCCACAAAAATCAAGAAATCGAAAATCTAAAAAATGCCGCTTCGCTTGGCAGGTAAGTCAGGTATGGCTCTCTATCTTTGCTCATTGTTGCATTACTATATGGTATCTACATTATTATAGCCTCTCAAGGACCGGCTGGTTGCCCGTGTGTTCTGGGATCTGATGTTCCCCTTTAACAAAAATGATGATGATCTAAGAGCATACGGTTAATCGTTGGATAGGCCGCTCGGTTGAGTCGAGTGGGGGACGATAGACTCTGTCTCGCACGCCGTGGTTGCAAGAAGACTCTTGACCCCGTCTTGGCTCAGTCTAGCAATATTATCCTTGAGTACTTTCTATTTTATCTTTCTTTGCATTCATTTTAATGATTTCTTTATTTTAGCCCAGTATGCATCATGTCATTTTTGAGCATTCATGTCTCGTGATCCATTCAAGGATTTCTCCTCAGCAATGGTTAATTGCATTCAGCTCTCTTGGATAAGAGATTCCTCATTCCACTCTGAATTTGAACGATTTCTCTGATCTTGCCGCTTGGTCTGGTTGGCCAGCGTGATTCCTGTCTGGATTTTATCTCAGTTTTCTTATCTATCCTTTCCAGCTCTTATGCTGTGTTCCTTCCGACCCACTCATTGTCCGTGGATTGTGTCCCCGATGAGGCTGGTCATGTTTCCTTTCTTTTCTTAGTTAGTTCTCCAGACATGTCTCATCCTTGTCAATCATTCCTTGTGGTTAGTTCGGCGTTTTCGGGAGAATTCCTGTCGCTTGTTGGTTGTAACGGGTGTCTTTTTTGGCCTTGATGCCCGCTTATCAGTTCCCTCCGCTTCATCTCCACTTCATCTCCATTTCACGTCGCTGTCGCTTTCAGAACACCTCCTTTCCATTTTGCCTCCACGTCACTTTCGCTCGTTCCCTTGCAAAGCGGACATCAAGGAGGGGCATCTGTTGACACCCGTTTTAGCCCACAAGTTGCGTCGTTTCTCTTATTCATCATTTTTGATGTCCCGAATTAGCCATTATTTTGGAGCTTTCCTCGGATAGATTTCGAGCCCATTTTTTACCATTTCATATCCTTTGAGTCTTGGAGATCATGATTTCTTAGAGCCCTGGAGCTTATCTTATCAAAATCCCGGCTTCCAAGTCGACTTTCGGCCCATTTAGGCCGACTTCCCTCAAGTAATCGGCTCTCTCTCACTGCGCAGTCTTGAAAGTGGTTCTTTTTCACCCTCTTCCATTCCCTCTTTCAAAAAGTTGTCTTCATCAAAGTTGTTCCTCTTTCAAAGATCTACAATTTCTTCTTCTACACCGTTGTCCGGTTCTGCCCCGATTGTGAGCTATTTACATTTTTCTGGCATGCCGTGCTGTTCACCTACATTCTAGAATTTTCCTCTCTCTTCCAGCCCCATTTTCACCATCTTCCAATCATTTTCTCAAATTTCTTTCTTCATGAAAGTTGTTCCTCTCTCAGTTATCTACAACTTCTATGTTTACCACTTTGTCTAGTTCTGCCCCGTTTGAGAGCTATGCTTCAATTTCTAAAGTCGCGCGCAGTCTGCCCAGAATCTGCCTTCATCGAAGTGAAGGTCATTTGCAGGTGCGTTACTTCATTGAAGTGACGGCCCAGTGAAGACCGTTACTTCAGTGTGACGGTCCTACGATAGACCGTCACACCAAAACTTGCCCAAAACAGCCCGGTTCAACCCCTAGAGTGTGGCGGTCCTATCCTTGACCGTTAGACCAAGTGACGGTCCTGTTTAGGTGCGTTACATCCAATCTCATCCGAAAACATCTCGTTCGACCTCCAGAGTGTGACGGACCTACCCTAGTCCGTTACATCACTCTGACGGTCCTACGATAGACCGTTACATGCACAAGAGAGTCCAATTCGTGCTGGACTCTGCTCCGTTTTTGTGCGCCGTAGCCCTCTTGAAGAGTCCATAACTTCTTGAATTCTTATCCAAATTGATCCCCATTTTTTCCTATTTCTAGCCCTTGGTATTATCTTGAATTTGGTTCATAGGAATCAAACTTCCATTGGCAATATCTCTTGGGAGCTGGGTCGTAAGATCATGATTTATGTTTCCTAGTTCAACTAAAACTCTGCAGATAAGGCTCCGGGGCTGCCTTCCAAAAGACATATCTTCTAGAATCCTCCTCTGAATTGATCCCCGTTTGTTCCTATCTCTTGTCCTTAGTATTATCTCGAGTTTGATCCAAAGAACTTGATTTATCTTGGACTCTATCTCCGGGAATCGTGATAAGAAGATGAGGTTTTCTTGTAAAACTCTATAAAAACTGCCCAGTTCGCAGTCGCGACGGGGGGCTCTTTCCGGACGTGGGGCGAAGCTATGCTACACCGTCGACTCACAACTTCGACCTCATCTTGAAGAGGGAAGTATTGGCTTTCAATTTCATCCTTCTGGGCTTGATTTCATGATCTACACTCTTAGTTCTAGTCTCCTCAAAATCACAAATCATCACAGTTTTCTGCACTTTTCTGCTATACATGCGTTTTTCTCCGTTTTGCATCATTGATTTATCTCAATTCTCTCAATCAAATCTCGTGATTTCAAATCCCATGCATGCACAACACACACACCTATCTTTTCCACCCTTCCACAGGGGTTAAAAACCTCCCCCCGGTGCGTTCTTCCTCAATTTCTAACACTATTTTATCACTGCGGGATTGATACTACACATGCATGTTCTAATAGGTGTTTTGTCCTTGTTTGATCTTTGTTTTGCAGGAGAGCATGAATACAACGTGAGGCCCTCTTCCTCTAGCCGGCTGGAAGGAGAGGAGGTTTGAATCCACAAGTTCCCCGCACCCCGTTTCAAGCGCGATCAAGTTTTCTTTCCAAGGTATACGGTGCCGTTGCACTCCTTTCTTCATCCTTGCGGCGTTGTTAATCCTTGGTGGCGATCACGGTTAGTATTTCCATCCTTTCATCCCCTTGTCTTTGATTCACATGTTTATGCATGTATGTATTTAAAGGGGGCGGGATAGGAATCTAATCTAATAATTAAAACAAATCAACAGGGACGTGGAGTCTAGACTTACCGGACCCTCGGTACAGGGCGGAGAACGGGATCCGAAGACCCTCTCACGCAAATTGAACCCTTCCCGGTAGGCGTGACCTACCATTCTGAGGACAGCTTTCTATATACCGAGTGCGAACCTAAGACTCTATGTAATAGAAGTTGGCGGACACAAAAAACACACGTAGACTCAGAATTTAGAACGGCATATCACTCCTCACACAATAATAATAACATGAATATAAACAGTAAACAGACCGCCACAGGATATTGATCCGTGCGGGGTTTTAACAATAATATAACAAAATGCAGAAAGGAAGTGCAGAGAGTAAATGACCACGGTGAAATGACTCACCGCGACCGATTATAGTACAAACAGACCCGGGATTTAGCTATCCGCGGGTATTATAGACAGAAATTAAAATTTACTACAAGCACGCGTTTGGTGGTGTGATCGCCAGGGACCGTGGGCCCCAAACTGATTGATTGATCGCTTGGCCTTTATCGCGGGATTTGCGTGAGTTCCTTCTTCCTCTTCGTTCGACTGGCCGAAGAAGAGGGCTTTTGACTGGTTACCCTGTAAAATAAACAAACAGAAAATAAAATTAAGTTAGACAAGTGATATAATATGATAACAATTCATAAGATAAAACACTAATAACTTAATAATATACTAAAAATACAATAAAACAATAACAATAAAAATAGAGCCGCTGATGGCGATGCAAGCACGGGGGCGAGCAAGCGGTGGGACGAAACGGCTTCCCTCGTGTACGAGGACACGCGGGAGCGCCGATTGAGCCGAAGTCTCAGCTTTTATTCCTGCACTTCCAAAAAGATAATAAATTAGTATGAGCTAAATAATATTGACATATATAAATATACATACATACATACATACATACGTTAAATATATACATATAAGAGCATACATAACATTTACATATCTGTTTGAGTATATAATATATGTATATATATTCTCTTTGATATGTATATGTGTAGATATTTAAATATATGTATACAAGTATATATATATAGATAGTAGGGTTAACATCCAAAACTATATATACATATATGCGTTACATGTGATTAGGCTTGCACTACAGAAGTATTATATGGCTGGTGGTTACGTGGATGTTGCATGTACGTGACTGTGCATGAAATGTAAACATGAATAGTAAAGAGAGAAACAGCAGGAGAGTGAAAGAGAGAGAGATGAATAAAATAAGAAAAGAAGTGAGGGAGAGATCGAGAGAGAACAGAGAGAGAAGAGAAGGTGAGTTGAGAGGATGAAATAAAAAAAATAAAAAGAGAAAGTGAGGGAGAGAGAGAGAGAGGAGAAACGGGAAAGGGAGTGATAGAGAGAGAGAGAGAGGCAGAGAGATGAGAGGGGGGGAAGAAAAAAAATAAAAGAAAAGAAGAAAAGTGAGAGATCGAGAGGGAGATTAAGAGAGAGAGGCAGTGGGAGAAAAGAGAGAGAGGGGGAGAGATGAGAGAGGGATTAAAAAATAATAAAAAAAGAGAGATAGAGAGAGGGGGTGCGAGAGAAGAGAGGGAGAGAAGGAGAGAGACGAGCGGGAGAGGAGAGAGAAGGAGAGCGGGAGAGGAGAGAGAAGGGGAGAGATCGCGGTAGGGGGTGGGATGGCAACGGCGGATGGCGATGGCGACCGGCGGCGAGCGACGGCCGGTGGCAGGCGGTCGACGGGGAGCTTCACGGTGGCCCGGCGGTGTGCGGACGGTGCATGCAAGGGGGACGCGGCTGGCGTACGTGATAGTGGAGGCGGCGGGCGGTAACGGTGCCTTGCAACCGGACGTGAGGGTGGACGGCGGCGGACGTGGAGATGCTGCGGACTGTCGGACGGTAGTGGACGGCGTGGCCGGTGAAAGGTGCAGGCGATGCAGGTGGCCGGTGACGACGCGCCGTTCGGACGGTGAGCTCGCGGTGCTAGCGGAGGGGAGGTGCCCGGTGGCTGGCGGTCGCAGCGGCGTCCACGGCTTGTGTGCAGGGGCGAGGGAGACGCGGTGGTGGTTGCTGGCGTGGATGACGAGGAGGGTGGCCGTGGGTGGCCAGAGAAGGCTTCGCGGCATCCGTGGGTGACTGACGACGGCTACACAGGCTGGCGGAGTGGCGGTGGAGGCTCACGGCGAAGTCGTGGAGGTGCCAGCCAAGGTGAACGGCTCAACGTGGGTGCCCAGTAGCAACAAGGATGGTGGCCGGAGCTGGCTGCGGATGGGTGTTGCGATGACGGACGTGGCTCACGACGAGGATGCCGGAGACGAAGCGGCAGGCGGTAGGTGGCCGGCCGGAAGTGAGACACGGGTGAGAGGGAAAGGGCGGTGGTGGCTCCGACAGGAGGGTAAGAGGTGAGGTGGGGGTTCACGGTGCATGCACGTACGATGGGTGGTTGGGTTTAGAAGAGAGTGATGGAGATGAAGGGGCCGATGTGCATGGGGGATGGCAGTGGGAGAGGGTTGTGGGCTCTCGCGGCGAAGGCGATGCAGGTGGGGGTCGCCGGCGTTGGGACGTGCTCACGGCGGTCGGGCGGTGGCTTCCTGGAGGACGGTGGCGTCGAGGCGACGTGGAGAGGAGGCCGGCTGCGGCGGTGAGGCTCACGGGGTTGGACGACGATGGCGTGCTCGACGGGCGACGGCTTCACGAGGGCGACATGGTGGTGGAGCAAGAACGACGTGGAGGTGGCGACGATGGGCTTCGCGGCAGCGCCCGTGGGCATGCAGGGGAGGTGGTTTCGTGGAGAGATGAGCGATGGAAAGGGTGGGAAGAGAAGGGAGAGCAGAGAGGGAATGGTTGCTGGTTGGAGGTCGCCGGCAGGAAGGGGAGATCGTGGGGAGGCAAGGGGTTGCGTGGTGGAGTCTTCTACTGAGAAGAGAGAGTAAGGGAGAGATGGGCTCACGGTGGCTGTGTTGTGAAGTGGAAAAGATGATGAGAGGAAGAGGTGGAGGTGTGGCAGTAGAGATAGGCTTCGATGGGGTTGACAGTGAAGTGGAGAGGGATGTGAGGGGGAGAGATTCCCCGTGTCCGGCTGCTATGTGTACAAGACAGAGAGTGATAATGAGAGAAAGGACAGTGAGAGATAGGTGTGTGGTGGTGATTGGAGGAAGTGGATACCAAGAGGGAGATAAGAGAGGAAACGTGAGAGAGACACGAGGATTGAGATCGGGGGATTTAGGGGGTGAGATAAGTGATTAGGATACTAATTGTGATTAAGTTGATTAAGAAATTTTTTGTTTGTTTAAGCTATTAAAAATAAAACTAAGTATACATACACATCTACGTATATATTTACAACCATATATATATATATATATATATTTATATTATATATTATACATATATATACAGCATTCTCTATACATATAAAACATATATATTCAAGGTTTATATTTTTTTTAACCTTTTCTTAATTTTTTTTGATTTTTCAATAACATTTTTGAATTTTTTTATAGCCCTTCTTTTGATTTTTTTTACCTTTTTTGTATTTTCTTTAAACCTTTTTAATAATTTTTTTGTATTTTTTGTATGCTTTTCTCAATATATATATATTTATTTTTATATTTTTTTCTAACCTTTTTTGATTTTTTTATATTTTTTATGTAAAACCTTAAAAATGACTAATCACGCACGTAAATCAAATGCATAAGCCACTTTGGGGCATCACGGTATAATATGAGATTTACCCGCGAAAAATGTGAAAACAACGTGTCTACAGCTGTCCCGCCTTGGCATCTGCTTTGTAGTGACATGACATGTAATGGAATGGAATGAAATGTATGGAATGAAATGGAGTGAAGCGAAAAGTAAGTGCCAAGGTGTGATGAGACACGCCCTCATCATTCTTCCGATGGGAATCTTTCCCGAGTTTCACCGAAGTAACCTTGAAGAAGGTTCTCCGAAATCAACCATTGTTTGGATGATAAACAAACAAGGAAGACAAAGTGTGCACTGGGGCACAAACAACTAAAAGGACCAACTTCACGGTGCGAAAGTACCTGGGTTGTAAACCTTAGGTTTCACCATTGGAGAGCGGTTACCAGCCAGTGGACGTGCTACAGCCAAGGTGGGTCCGAGGGGAACAAAAAGATAAATTGGAATTAAATCCAAACAATGATCTCTTCTAGAGAAACATCTCAAGGCAACATCAGGAAAGCTCAGTACTTGACTCAGAATGGAATATCTCACATTTCAGAGTGTTAAAACACAGTGGCTTGCACAATTGACTTAAGTGAATGATTCTGACAATGAGATCAACTGGCCAAGAATAATATCGTTAAGCTGTGGAGACTGGGTCCGGACACCGATTTGGTGAGCCGGTAATGAGCTGAGGCCCGTTTATCGACACACTGAACGGAACCGTCGTCCCCATTCTTTCACGACATAACAACCTATTCGTACGCTCTGAACTCTTTTGGAGTTATCAGAGTCTGAACTCAAACTCCAAATTCATTCAAGGCGTACGGCACTTACATACTCCAATTATGTACATACAATACCAGACACATTGCGGATATGATACATGTGGGAGGGTGATGACCCATTTTTTTCTTTTTCCTTTTCTTGTTTTTTCTTTTTATTTTTCTCTCTTTTTTTCTTTTCTTTTCTTTAAAATTTACATAGAACAATTTCACAATGATAATAGAATACAATCATGATAGGACAGAATTGTGAACACAATCATGAGAAGATGAAATTATTGACACAATCATGACAAGATAGAATTATAAACACAATCATCAAAAAATATAATCATAACATAACCAATCATACAAGACTAATAATCATAACACGACAAACTGTTGATGACGACCTTGATTCCTTTTTATTCTATAAGTAGCTCATATGCGAGCCAGGAAGAAGCACAAGCACGAATTCCGTAAAGAGAAGTAAGGGAGAGAAAGAGTGATCTTAGCCCCTTTGACTTGAGATGGAAGGCGAATCCTTGCGTCCCGTGAAGAGAAGCAGGGCTAGTAATGAGATCCAACAGCTTAGGGACCTTGAAGGGCAACTGAGTGAAAGAATTCACTCAGGACTGGTGAGTTGACTCACTTTTTAGTTTCTGTATGACTTCTCCTTCACCTTCTCGACATTTCCTTTCCTTTTCAGCCATATCCTCTCGTCCCGGGCCCAAGGAAATTCTCAAAGCTGCCCTGGCTATCGAAGCTCACTTCGAATATAACCATTGGCATGAGAGCTGTGATTTCAAAATGGCATCTCCAAGGACTGGTGATTCACGCCAGACACTATGACAAGATTTACATGGATTGGGCAGCCATGGGCGCACTAGTAGAAATTTGGCACCCTCAAACTCACACCTTCATCTTCTCCACTTTTGAAGCAATAATTCTTCTTGAGGAGGTGGAGCTGCTGCTTGGTTTGAAGAGATTTAAGAAGGATGACAAGATAAAGATCTCACGCATGCTGAAAAATGTGACTTCTGAGGAAGTTCTCGGAAGTTTCATGCCATCGAAGGCTATCAAGGCGGTCCAAACTCGACAGGGAATTAACCTACAAAAGCTTGCAGAATGGACCATGAGTGCCCTGGAAGAATCGACAAGTGATGATCAGCTGGAGAAACTGATGAAGGGGTTCACAATTTGCTTAGCGGGAACTCTCTTATTTCCTTATACAGACAACATAGTGGAGGAGGACCAATTGAGCGCTATTTGTGGGATTTGGAATGGAAAGAGAGTGGGGCCTGCCATCCTTGCCTATCTCTACAGCGGTCTCATAACTTCCAGCATGGGTAAGCCTCCTTTCGGTTGCATACTCCTTCTAAATTGCTGGATTGACTTGCATTTCAAATTTGACCACCACGAGGGGATGACGACTATCTCAAAAATCTTTCAACAAAGTCTACTTTACCACATAGCCGATGTGTTAGGCTTTAGTGGTAATGTGGTAAATCGCGCTCCTTGGTTGAAGAAACGCGAAGACTGGAGGAATCACTACAGCACTATGATGCAGAACATGTTCACTTATGCGCCAACATGTTTACTGTCATGTGAACTCCTCACGAGGTCTTTCCAAGATGTAGAGCTGTAGCTTGTTGGCGCGACTGAGTTTGTTCTATACAATGCACATCGGTGTTATACTCAGATCGGCCTCCCTCGCCATTCATTCCCAATGTTATCTGAAATTCCTCCCCTGAAGAAGAGAGAGCTAGGTATGGAGGGAGATGCAAACGATGTGAAGGCAATTAAAGCATCGTGGAAGGCAAGTGTTCCACTGAAGGTAATGGTGTCTGTAAATGAGGACATGGAGCTGTGGAAAGCTTATGTAACCCAATTGGGGAATTTGAGGCCCGAAGTGCCTAAACCCCTGGTGTAGTCCTCATTTTGAAATAAAATAAGGCCTTAATGCCATTGCACATGCTTTGAATCTCTTCCATCCCTTTTCTGTAAGCGACTAAGATGGCAGACGCCGGGTGACAGCTAACCATCACAGAATAAGAGCTGAAAGATCAGAGCAACTACAACATGAGAGATTGCCCCGAGATGCCTTGACACTAAAGGTTTCTCTCCAAGTGGCGAGGAGAGAGGTAAAGCGAGAGAAGATGAAGAGAAAGGCAAAGACAGAGCAGCACAGGAGGACCAAGAGATGGAACTCTGAGAGGAAGAGCGTCGAGACACGTTACTTGCTCTGCAGATCGGAGGGGAATTGGAGCTCGCAGCAGAGGAGCTCTTGGAACTGGTAGCATCTCCATCAGCAAAGCAGAGGGCAGCTCAACCAGCGACCTCGACTTCAAGAGCTTCGCGGCCATCAGGGTCGCGAGAGAAGCAGGAGGACGACGAAAAGCACCGCCAGAATAGATGGAAAGGCATGGCACAGCAAAGCGATTGCTGCATCACGAGACTATAGAAGGCCTCCGAGGGACTTCTTACCTTTGGAGAGAGAAGAGACGTAACCAGGAGGGTGACGAGGATTAGTGAATGGCTTGTACACCCACTTCTTCCTCATGACAGGCACAAATCCTTATATAGATGTGTGAATGAAATGGCTTGGTTTGAACGCAGCTTACTTGCCCGCTCGTTCCTCCTCTTTTGTGGCTCTTCTCTACCACATGGGTTCTCGCGAGACATGCTCGGCGAGATGTCTCCTTAAAACACAGAGTGGTGACTCACCATAGCCATGATTTTCAAAGAGAATCTGCCATCAGACTTCAACAATATCGGCCCCTGGTGCTCTTTTCCACGTGAATGTCCCTCGTTTCCTTCTTTGCGCTAAAAGTAGTCGCAATAGGACAAGGGACACATGGAATCTTTGGACCGAATAGGAGTGGCGGGTCAACAATCACAACTCTGCTCCATTCACTTCACATGGCGAAGTGACATGCGAGTGTACCGTGGCCATGATTTTTGAAAAGGATCTACCACCAATTTCAAAAATGTCAGCCCTTGGTCCTATTTTCCCGCATAAATGTCCCCGATTTACTTGTTTGCTCTAAAAGTAGATACAACAGGACAATAAACGCGGAGAATCTTTGGACTGAATAAGGACGACAAGTCAACAAATCACGCCCCCAAATTGATCACTCCCTATGGTAGAGTGGCCGCAACAGTAAGGGGGGGTGACTTGTCGCAAAGACTGTTGCTAGGGGTGATGGTGATAGATCTAGATCACCTTCCTTCCAATCCTATAAATACCTCCCCTTTCTCTCGACTTGGAAGCACTAATGTCGTGAGAGCTGATCCAAAGAGTGAAAGTTTGCAAGAAGGGGAGGTAGTGAGAATTGCTCAATTTTCAGGATTGAGGGTGAATCTAGCTTCAGAGCAGAAGGTGAGTCTTCCCGCTCTTCAAAGAGGAGCAGATCTGGCAGCAGTTCCAGGAGACTTTCAGAAGTCGAGGGGTAGCTCGGTGAGAGGACGCAATCACAACTCGTAAGTTGGACCTTGTCATCCCTTCCTTCATTCTTTCTTCCTTTTTCTTTCTTGGCAAAGCTCCCCTTTGCTCAGTTCTTGTGTATGTGCAGAGCATGATGAAATCGCACATTTCCTGGGAGCTAGTGGTTGCCGCATATCATGGTCTTCCAGACTTCCAGAAGGCCAGGCTAGCCGTGATGAGATTTGGGGCCTTTCTGCGGATCGAACCAATCAAGCTCGACCTCGTCCTCATCCAAGCATTGCGCGAAAGATGGGACCCAGTGAGTCGGGCATTCTTGATGCCCTGGGGGCACATGGTACCCAGTCTCGAAGATGTGGTCCGAATCACGAGCCTTAGAGTGGATGGGGAGGCAGTGACCGGAGTCACTTACGCGGACTACCGAGAAGGTGCCCAGAAGCTGTTAGGACTGGAACTTGACAGTCAGAAGAACCGATCAGTAGCCAAGGCGTCTATCATGGAGGCATTAGGGCTTGTTGATACTCATCCACGGGATGATGAGTCCTTGGAAGAATTCATGGAAAGGACAGAAAGAGGGTGCCGTGCTGTATACTGCACAGATTTCGGCAATTGGGAAAGGTCCAACATGGATTTGAGGAGATTTCTCCTCTTCTTGCTGGGAAGATTTCTACTGAGCTCGAAGGGAGGCAGCATCGACTGTCGCTTCCTGGAGCTGCTAGTAGACCTGGAAAGAGTAGGGCAGTATGCTTGGGGAGCTGCCGTGCTGGCACATCTGTTTACATGCCTATCCCAAGAGGCACGCCGTGAGGTGACTGTCAGTGGCTTTACACCATTTATCCAGGTAATTTTTGTTTCATTTTTTTTTTGTGTTTTTCCAATAGTTCACTTAAGGCACTAATGACACATGATGATACAGCTATGGAGCTACTATTATCTCCCGATGGGGAGAGCTCGGCATTGGCAACCAATGACGGTGCCATTAGCCAGACGGGTGAGCACAACACCTCTATCCTACCAATTGATGGTGTTAAGACGTGAGCTGCAGGAGTTCCATGCAGGGATGGTAGGATTTTTTTGCTTTTTGTTTTCTTTTGTTTTTTGTTTCTACATTTGACTAGCTAAATGGATATGTACAATCTAATCTAGGTGAACTGGAGACCCTACTCAGGTATGGTCGAAGCCGACCAACCGTGGGTTTTGATGAGCCGCGCCCGGTTTGGGCGAGAGCTTTGGATCCACTGCCTGAATGAAATCGAACCGCTTCGGCTACGATTAGTTATGAGGACCCTAGGGTTAGCCCAGGAATGGGTGGATACGACTGCGCCACCTCGGGTCGGGAGAAAGACGCGAGGACCGGCAACCTGCATTGATTGGCGTGTGCGACTCCCCGAACAGTATGAAGACTGGCAACGGGGTGGCACAATCGTGGAATCGCAGGCACAGGATAGTGAAGACTATCTGCGTCTGTATAGGGCAATGTATGCAGAGCGACTCCAACCTGGGGGACTTGTGGAGGTAGGCCTCCCTTTTTTGGTCTTTTCTTCTTTTTCTTGTTTTTGTTTTTATTCATTTTTTTATGGAAATGTTGACTCCTATAACATGACTACAGGATGTCCATGATACCATGATAGCGAACCTACGAGCTCGCTTGGCAGACACGGAGCAACAGTTGGGTGACACCCGTGGAGCCTTGAGTGCCTCGGTGGGTGTATATACAATGCACACTCTTAATTATAACCCTGGAGTCATGGTGCTTAGCCACTAATTATCACTTCATGTTGTTATAGCGCGCCCAGATCGACGCGGCTTCATCAGCGATGGGAGCAGATGACGTCTCTTCTAGCTTATGGATCCCTACCTCAGAGCTTGATTTGCTTCACGAGCAACCTGCTCGTGCCACGCAGCGTGCCGCAGAGGCAGATGGAATGCTCTCTATATAGGTATGGGTTCCATTGTTGAATCTTCCTCATTCATGCCTTGCCGCATATCTGAGACGGCATATCTGGCAGGAAAAGGAGACGCAAGAGGCACTTGCCCATGTTGCACAAAGGGAGGCTAGAATAGCGGAGCTGGAAGATGAACTGCGGCGTCGTCCAGATGATGACTCTTCTAGGGATGCCGTGGAGCTAAGGATCACCCTTCAACTGGAGAGGGAAGACTGAGAAAGAGAACGGGAAGAAAAAGAAAGGGACAAAGAAAGAGAAAGAGCCGATAGGTTGGCTGAGAGGGAGGAGCGAAGGGCCATGGAAGCCCAATTGTTTGAACTCCGAACCAGCCTTGGTCTTGCTGAACAATGGCTAAAAGATGGTGAAGAGCGCTACCGAAGAGCACGAGAGCGTGGCTTTCGTGTTACTAGCTTCTTTGGTGCCCCCGCAGATCAACGCCGGGGTGTGGAGATGGGAAGAGGAGCACAGAGCGATAGAAGTACCGCTTTTCGTAGTTGGGTAGCACCCTCGAGAGCGTCTTGCCCGGAGAGCGGTGGAACAAGTAATGTAGAGAGAGAAGGTGGAACTTGATGTACAATTTCTAGGAATGAAATAAAAAGTTTGATTTTTTTGTTTTTGTTGTCATTTCTTTCTTGCTATCTCGAATCCCTGCATACATCACTAAAACAAACAAGTCAGAATCTCTGCTCTGACTTGGCCCCTTGCTCAATAAGCAGATTTCTGTTTTGACTGTCCTTGATAATGGGTCAAGGGGCCAAGCCTTTATTAATAAAGGTAAGATAAAGATATGATGGTGAATGCGGCACACAAGCACACAGATGCAAGCGAAAATTAAAAGTGGAATGCTGCATACAAATGCAATCATAGGAAATGCGATTTTTTTTGTTTTTATTTTTTCTTGCATTTTTTTGTTGTTTTATTTCTCATCATTTTTTGTTTTGCATATGTCTACATTTTTCTCTTTTTCCCTTTTTTTATTGTTTTTATCATCATCATTTTTTGTTGTTGCTAATGCCTGGTAAGCACCCATATGGCACCTAACCTGCATGAGAATATGGATTTCTTACTAACCTCCCAGGTATCCTAAGTGCACATCTAGGTTGATTTGGGCCTCTAGACTCCTCGAATGATAATCCCGCCGGCTAAGTTTTATCCTGATGATAATACCGTCATGCCATGCTTAGGCTCCCAGTCACTTCCGACCGCAGGGATTCACCCAAAAAGTGTTCGAGGTAAATGATTTGCCCGACCCGGGTCTATTTCCTCACAACTCTAGATGATATGTGATGGAACACCCTGGAACCCAAACGACCAACCGCGCGACGCTGACCCGGAATCAGACGCCGTCGCACCCATAGGTGACGCGCTTGCATTGGTCTAAGCCTGAGGTTAGACTAAGAAGGCATTAAGATGGTAGACAAAGGTCTTGACCGGCCAGAAACACGGAGACTCCTTCACGACAATGGCTTCTGCTTTTCAAAATGGACAACCATATGTTTGTGTTAAAAGGATGTTGCAGGCTTTGGCGAGTTTCACCCTTCGGGAACTCTATTGAGCTTTGATCTTCAGGGGAAGAAGGAAGAATATTGGAGGCAAACCTCCTGAGAGGACCGACAAAACCGTTAACCCAGCGAGCCAGTAGGGGCGCACTTAACTTCCCCTTTCGGGTAACTTCAGACCAAATCTCGAGCATTTACATGTCATGACCCCTTTTGTGTAGAATTTAAGTTTCAGTCAAAGGGGTTTCATTTAGTGGAATCAGGCACGGTTACGACCAGACCTTTCATTTGACTTTGATTTCTTGCTTTTCTTTTCTGATTTTTTTGATAGATTTTTGTGAGGGATATAGTATTTTGACATTATGGAATCCCTCTTGGATGCCTGCGGGGACACTGCCCTCTTCTCGTGCTCTGACCCATGCTCGAAGAATTGGATCCTACTCTTACCCTATGAAGATGTGTTTGTGTTTCCCATGCTCAGCGTTTTAAGGGCGCCGACTGTCTCATTCGGTCGAAGAGAGGAGAATAAAGATTACAGCTTTCTTGGAGACCTTTTGAGTGAGGCCCCACCATAAGCGATGCTATCAATTTTTTTATAACACAGATGTGTATACATGTTGTCTTCTTTTGAGGGGGCATAGGCCGAACTGGCCGGACAGGGGTCTCCACGGTTCTGGCAAACCAAGACCTGAGACCTACCAGTCTTTAATGGGCCCTATCTTGACATTGAGGTAAGATACAATGACTTGATTCTATGGTTGTCTCCAAGCATCAGCATTTTGAAATTTCTTTCTTTTTTTTGGTCTTTTTTTTGTTTTATATACATATGTTTATTATTTTCCTTATTTTTCCTTATTTTATTTTATTATTTTTGTTTTCAAAATTTTTTTGTTTTTGACAGTATGTACACCTATCTAAGGGTAATACTTTTTAAGATACAGCCCATTCCAAGGGTGGGATAACTCGATCCCCTCAGCATTGACTAGCCTATAGGCGTTGCCAGGATGTACAGCCTGAACCACGTATGGTCCTTCCCAATTGGGTTTGAGCTTAGAACGCGGCCCGCCAGGTTTTACAAAAATTCTTTTCACTACCATTTCACCAACTTTGAACTTTCTCTCAATAACCTTCTTCTGGTAAAAACGAGCGAGTCTATTTTGGTAGACGCGAGCATGCTCGGCAGCAACCAGACGTTTCTCGTCTAAGAGTTCCAACTGGGCAAGGAGAGAATCGCGACGTTCATCGAGGGGAAGGTCCTTGTCCAATTGTACTCTCAGAGAGGGAATCAGAACCTCATACAGAACTACCGCCTCCATCCCGTAAGTGAGGGCGAACAGAGTTTGCCCAGTAGGAGTTCGGATTGAAGTGCGATAGGCCCATAGAGCTTCGATAAGCTTCTCTGGCCAATCCGAGAATCTGCTAGACCCACAAGTTTTCTTTATGATTTTGATTAGTGTTTTATTCATGGCCTCTGCTTGGCCATTGCCTTGTGGATAATATGGTGATGAATAATGCAATGCAATCTTATACCTTTTGCAGAGGTCCTGAAGGTCCTGAGAAATGAATTATGGTCCATTGTCGGTGACGATGGTTCTTGGAATGCCAAACCTGGCAATGATGTTCTTCATAATGAACTTGCAAACTGTTGACGCCTTGATTTCTGCATAGGCTTCAGTTTCGGCCCATTTGGTGAAGTACTCCGTTGCGGTGAGGATGAATGATTTTTGCTTGATGATGGAGTTAGGATCACCGAGAGGACCAATGATATCGAATGCCCACATGGAAAAAGGCCATGGGGAGGATACTGGATGGAGAGAGGAAGATGGGGAATGAATCTTATCAGTGTGAAGTTGACATTTGACACACCTACGGACATAGACGGCACAATCTTCCTCCATGGTGGGCCAGTAAAAACCTTGCCGAATGATCTTCTTGGCAAGCATTTGACTGTTCACATGGCCACCGCACACACCTGAGTGTGCTTCCTCTACACACTTTCAAGACTCATCATCTTCAAGACACCTCAGAAGAACACCAGTAAGGCTTCTTTTGTACAGCAATCCTCCAACCAATGTGTATCTCTAGGCTACTCTCCTTATAGCCCTCTTATCTTCTGTTGTTGCTTCTGTAGGGTAAGTCTGGTCTTTGCAATATTTGATAATCTCATAGAACCATGGCTTCTCCTCATCAGCCAGTTCTTCCTCCAATTCAACCAACATAATCTCCCTCTTCTCAGCAACGTCACCATCTCGGGCCATCCTCGACATTTTTTCCTTGACCCTTAAATAGGAAGGGTTGTGGATAGCAGGGAAGAGAAGCTTGTGGATAGAAACGGACAGAGCCCTTCTGCCCAGAGGAAACCTTAATGATGATGCCAACGAAGCAAGAGCGTTGGCCAGAATGTTCTGAGTGCGAGGAACATGAACAAAGACTAACTTGGTGAACCGTTTAGCGAAAGTAACAGTAAGCTCTTGGTATGGCTTGAGCTTGGGATCACGAGTGTGATATTTGGTGAGCACTTGGCGAAGGATAAGTTGACTATCACCTATGACTCGCAATTTGGTGACCCAGAAGGAATAAGCAAGATTCAGACCTGCCAGAAGAGCCTCGTATTCAGCCACGTTGTTGGTGACTGGAAATGAGAGCTGGAATGCCTCTGGGATAGAGACACCTTCAGGTGACAAAAGAACGATACCAATACCTCTCCCCTGAGAATTCAAAGCTCCATCAAAATATAATGTCCACATCGAATCATCAGACTGGGTAATGGACATTAGTTCCTCATCTGGAAACTCTGATTGAACAGGATCAAATTTGGGGAGAGGGTGGTGAGCAAGATGGTCAGCTATAGCATAGCCTTTAATCGCCTTTTGCTGGATATAGATGATGTCGAATTGAGATAGAAAGCTCTGCCAACGTGCTAGCCTATCAGTAAAGATAGACTTTTCCAAGAGAAATTTGATAGGATTCATGCGAGCAATTAAATGGACTTCATGAGCAAGAAAGTAATGTTTTAATTTCTGCACTACCCACACAAGGGCGGCACATGTCTTCTCCATGACTGTATACTTTCGCTCACAGGGGTTGAGAAGTTTAGACAAGTAATAGGTTGCCCGTTCCTTGCCTTCTTCATTGATTTGTGCCAGAACGGCTCCCGCAGAGTCATCTAGGACTGAGATATATAAGATCAAAGGCTTATCTGGAATAGGTGGAGTGAGAACAGGCGGGTTGGCCAGATATTCTTTTACTCTGTCGAAAGCATTCTGGCACTTAGAATCCCAACAGAATTTGGTCCCTGCTTTGGTCAACTCATAAAAAGGTCTACACCTTTGCGAGTGTTGAGACACAAAGCGACGGATAAACTGCAATCTCCCGATTAATCCTTGAACTTCTCTCAGATTTTTCGGGGGTGACATATCCCTAATTGCCTTAGCCTTATTGGGATCTATCTCAATACCCCTTTTGCTCACAATGAAGTCAAGTAACTTGCCCGATGGTACACCAAACACACACTTTTTTGGATTCATTTTCAAATTGAATTCACGTGATCTTTGTAGTACCTTTGCCAGAACTTCTGGATGTTCTGCCCTAGTTTTGGATTTTACCAACAAGTCATCCACGTAGACCTCCAAGTATATATGCATCATATCATGGAATATTGCCATCATAGCCATTTGATAAGTGGCCCCTGCATTTTTCAGTCCAAATGGCATGACCACATAACAATAAGTTCCCCAGGGAGTAGTGAATGAGATTTTCTCCTGGTCTTCTTCTGCCAAACGGATTTGATTGTATCCAGAAAATCCATCCATGAATGAAAGAGTTTCATATCATGCCGTATTATCAATTAACACATCAATGTGAGGCAAAGGGAAATCATCCTTCGGACACGCGCGGTTAAGGTCCCGGAAGTCAATGCAAATTCTCACATTTCCATCTTTCTTCATAATCGGGACAATGTTTGCGACCCACTGAGGATACAGGACGACTCTAATAAATCTAACTTTGTGGAGCTTGTCGACCTCTTCTTTCATTTTCAAAGCCATTTGTGGGCGGAAACGTCTTAACCGTTGCTTTACCGAGATGGACCCTGGTTTGAGAGTGAGACGATGCTTGACTAGAGTAGAATCCAGACCCGACATATCCTCATAGCTCCATGCGAACGTGTCCTTATAATCCTTGAGAACCTTAATTAATGCCTCGTCTTCAGATGATGGTAAATTATCACTTATGAGGACAATCCTAGGGTCTTCCTCAGTTCCCAAATTTATTTCTTTGGTGGACTCCTCTACAGCGGCTGACGGCTCGTCAAATCTGCTCATTCCACTAGCATAGGCGTCAGCCGCGTCCTCATATTCTTCATCCTCGTCTTCAATGGGGTACTCCTCATCAGTGATTTCATAAACCCCATACCCTTCATCAATCATACAATCATTCTCACATTCTATCTCTGGCAATTGGATAGGATTTTCTAGCAATTGAGGGATAGCTAGAAGGGTTTGACACCTGGTGGCTAGATCCAAAAGGAATCGACGGGGAATCTACCTACCCTTGGATTTCTTCTTAGGCACTACCCTTGACTTATTATTGCTAGCTAGACTGACATTATTTACAGAAGAAGAAGAAGAAGAAATTGAAACTGACGAAGATGGTAAAGAATGTACAGGGAAGGACCCCTCAGACGAGGGGTAGAGAAGGTCGCTCAGAGGACCTTGAATGAGTGGCCCCTGAGTCGGGGCACACTCATGGGAGATATAAGAGGTTTCCTCAAAGATAATGCGTCGTTGAGGAGTTGGGGAATTGGCATTTTTTTTTCATTTTCATCTTTGATAACAAAACAGTGAAAAGAAGTTGGAGGAGGTGAAAAGGGGATTACAGCTAAAGAGTTGTGTGGCTCGTAGAGCAGATCATGATTGAAAACCTGGCGTGAGTTGAGAACCTCACGTAGGTAGATAAGTAAAGAAGGGGACCTGGGAAGATCATCAGACAACTGTCTGGCCCAGGAAGGAGACATCAACAGAGGCTGTGATAGATGGATAGAGAAAATGACGGCTAGCGAGCCGTCTGTGACAATATTGGTGGCGGGTGATGACCCGTCGATGACAACATCCTCTTGGCGAGGAGGGTTTGACATTCTGGCAAGTGTGGTGGTGTCCTCTGGCATTTCGGAGATCAAAGACGACCCTTCTAGATGTGGAGGCGAGAACATTCTTTCCAGTGCAATGGATATATCTGGTATGTCAAATCATTTATACCATTCACAATCCAGGTGGACAATCTTTCCTCTTTTAGGGATCCTTGAACATCCTTGAGCTAAAAACACATCCCGTGACCCCCCAGGTGATTCCGGTGGAGGATCTCCCCTCTGGACGATGGGCCCCTTATTGAAATGTGAGGACAAAGTCCAAGTGAGGGGTTTGCCGTCTGATTCGAATGGCCCCTTAAAACCCAAGCCAGCTCTATGGATTGGCTTTATCTTTTAGAGTGGTCTCAGCCTTCCTTACAGTTGTGCCCCTAGACCTTTGCCATCTTGGTAGCCAATATTTCTCATAATCTCCCATCCTTTGGAGCGGAAGGGAAGACGCGAGTTTGACAAAGGGAATGGCTTTTGTTGTCTGAAGGGAGCACGACAGGGGTCATATACATCCAACAAGGATAGTATGGGCCGATGAGTGGGCCAGACCGAAGGCAAAGAGGTGGTGATTGCATCCACCGTAGAACAAAGAGGCATGCTCATTACCTTGATAACCCATCCTTTGTATGGAAATTTCAAACACTGATGATTGGTGGATGGTACAGCATTCATAGCTTCAATGTAGGTACGGCCTAGTATAGCCTTAAAAGTAGGATCCATATCAAGGATATGAAATTCCGTAAAGACTGATACAGGGCCAAGTTCTACATTCTGGGTAATCATGCCCATTGGTGGCCTTTTACTATTGTCATAGGCTGTGACTGTGATTGAGGAAGGCATGAGTTGTTCTTCATGAACCCCACATGCTTGGAGAGTACTCGGGGAAATCACATTTATAGACGCGCCCGTGTCCACCAGGCATGGATCCACTGACACGCCATTGATTTTCACCGCAATGCACAATGCATATTTTCAAGCTTCCTTGGGGGCAAGCTCGTGATTGTGGAACATAATGGGCGGTTGTGTATCCATAGGTGTCAGAACCGTCGAGCTTTTCTCCACAGGGAGATCCTTGTTCACCATGACTTTTTGAAGATAGTCTCTCAAAGCTTCTTGATGAGACGTGGATCTTTTAATCAACTCGAGGATGGAGATACGGGCAGGCGTCTTATCCAGATGTTTCAACAAGTCATACTGGGTCCCAGGGATGGACTCTTTGACTGCTCTCCCTTGTCTTTCTCCGGCTGAGACTGTTCAGGGGCCTGACTATTTTGGGGAAATACCCGGTGGAATATCCTTCCACTCCGGAGCACCATTGCTTGTGGGTCTTGTTGCACCTCTATGGTATTAGGTGTGGATTTTAACAAGGGTTTAAAGGGTAATAGTGGAGGAATAGTTGGTGGGATAGGGGTTATGATGGGTGTAGGGGTTTTGATTAGGGGTTTGCTTGGTGGAGGTATAGTAGAGGTAGAAGGAATCTCGGGTGAATCACGGATGATAAGGGGTTTAGAATGTGAAAGAATAGGGGAAGTAGAGGGAATCTCGGGTGAATGGTGGATGATAAGGGGCTTAGAATGTGAAAGAATAGTGGAAGTAGAGGGGATCTCGGGTGAATGGTGAATGATAAGGGGTTTAGATGGTGGAGGGGGTATAGTGGAAGTAAAGGGGACCTCAAATGAACGGTGAATGATAAGAGGTTTAGATGGTGGAGGAGGAGGTTCAATGGGGGTAGAGGTGGATGGTGTGTCATACGGGTAATGGGCGGTAAAAAGGTTAGAAGGTGGGGGTAAAGGTGCGATAGAGGTAGATGGTAAATTAGAGGAATAAGGAGTGATCAGGGGACTTAGGGGTGAAAAAGGAGTGGGAGATGGCCTTTGGTGATGGACTAACGGTGAATTGACGATAGGGGTATGAATAAGAGGGCGTGATGGCTGTGGAACGGAAGAAGGACCAAATAGGGGTTGTGAGGGGGTTGAATGGTAAGAAGATGCTGTTCGAAGGAGACGAGGAGGTTGATTGGTGGTATGACTGGTAGCAAGGACAGAGGTGCTTTCTAAATGACAGGTTTGCTCTCTTCCAACTTCCGAGAAGGAGAAAATCAGATTAACCTGGTAGTTGGGCTGTTGGTGCTCCGGAAGCGGGTTATGGATGATACCCATATTAGGCTGCTGTTGTGGGGCCTGCTGAGGCTGTTGTTATTGATGTGGTTGTTGTGGTAACTGTGGCCTAGGCGGAGGTCTCCTGGCCTTTAGGGTGGCGATGCATCGCCTCATTTCATCCCAATCGATTTCACCGAGGTCATTCATGTCGTAAATGTAATCTTTGAAGTTGAAACAATTCTCCACCGTATGACCCGGCTGTCTGAGATAGACACAGTACCTGGAGGTATCAGCATTTGGGGGCCATGCAAACTTTTCTTTGGGCAAAGTAAGTAGGTTGGCAGCCATGAGGGCATTAAAAATGTCCGGCAATGCCTCGGGCAATGGTGGATAATGGGCTCTTTTGGGTCCAATGGGCCTCATCCGTTGTTGTGGTGGGCTGTAATTTCCCGGGGGTGGAACTTGGTGATACTGAGGTTGTGGTTGTTGTTGTTGTTGTTGCTGGGGATGAAAGGGTTGAGGCATGTTGTTTTGAAGGGGGTTATTTTGGGGTGGAGGACGATAAAGAGGTGGACCTTGTTGAAAGGGAGGTCGTGAAACCTGAGGAGGCCTTGGGTTAACTGGTTGGTTGGGGCCCCCAAGCACACTCACTTGCTCGTTTATGACGACTCCCTCAGTTGTTCCTCCTTGGACACCAGTGCCCGTCTTCTTAAACACCCTTGGCTTTGGAGGTTCAAACATGTGCATGATGGGGGAATCTTTTAATTGGGTCTGGATATACCGAGCCCTCTCATAAAGTTCCTCCATCGTGGTAAGCTTATTCATGGCTAAAATGTGTCTAAACTGCGGGGTTGCATTAGACACAATCATCTTGACTTGCTCGGGTTCTGAAAGGGTATCCTTTATTTTATCAGCCAGAGACTTCCACCTATCAGCATACTGGACAAAATCCTCATCTGACCTCATTTTCTCAGCAACTAGGTCGGTGATAGAAAGGGAGGGACCGACCCTATCCCGGTACTTCTATATGAATTTGGCTTTGACAATTTCAAAATCTCCAGCCTCACTCGGCTCTAGTGAATAGAACCATTCTAGGGCGGGACCATCCAATGATTTCTGAAAAAGGTAAGCCAGGGATTTTGGATCGTTCTGCCATGAGGAAGATTCATACATAAAATCCTTGATGTGAATATAAGGATTTCCCGTGCCGTTATACCTACGGTATGTAGGCATTTCGGAGGGAGGAAGATGAAATATGGGGAGATTTGGCAGGGAAATGTCAGGGACAGACTTCCCATGTGCCTCTTTCTTGAAATTTTGGAACTCCTCGTTCATTTCATTGTATTTGTTGAGGAGGGACTGAGTGAGCTCCTCGGCAGGTGAAAGCGGGGCCTGCCATTGAGGCTGAGAAGGCCTTATAGGGACCTGAGAAGGGAACCCTGAACCAGAAGGGTATGGTGGCCCACCAGTGGACGGACCTGTTTGGGGTACCGTATGAAGGATGGCAGGGGTTTGAGATTGTAGAAGGGGGAATTGGTAAGAAGCGGGCTGTTGACTCGCCTGTCCTTGAAGCGAAGAAGAAGGAGCATCATGTACATATGATGGAAATGTGGTAGCCTGGAATGGCTGTTGGTGGGATGTGGGAGCCGGAGTTGACTCCTGAGGAGGGGGAGAAACAGATTTCCCCTTTAAAATGGCCTGAAAGGCCAGAAGTTGCTCAGGACTGAGCTGTGTACTGGCAAGGACACCCAACAGGGAAAAGATGTCCTGAGGCGGGGCCACTTCTCATGAAACAGCGGGGACCTCTTGTGAGGTCTCACGAGAATGGCCTGAGTCCATTACATGGACGCGTGGTTCAACTGATTGACCACGACCCGGTTGATTCTCTTCGCAAGAGTTGTGAGCCATTTTTGTAATTTTTCCAGAACGTAAAATCATACACCAGCAGACAAATATCAAAGATTACCAAACAAGTGGATGATCTTACGCCACTTTTTTGTTTTTGTTTTACCTCTTTTTTTGTCTTTTTAACAAATATAAATATTCACACAAAATTTGCAAAAATCCTAGTTACACCTTGGTTTTACCGCCGTGTCAACTAGGGACACTCGTCTCACCACGGATAGGTAACTAACTTCGGGGTACTTCAGTGGTACAACCTGTCCAGTGAACGAAGAGGGAATCCTTCGATGTCAGGGACTTACGGAGGTCCCGATGGAGGAGATCGTAGTCCGTCGAGAGGAATTCCCGACGGAGAGTCCTTCCTTCACCGAGAAAGGTTAGTCCTTAGAAAAGTAAAATAAAGGGGTAGATGCATGAAATGCAATACTGAATGAAAGATATGTAGCACAGATACAGCAAGGATAAACACACAAATATAACAGGGATGACAATAATATAACAGATATGACAACAATAAACAGATAGAGTAGGATATAACCGTTCTTCTTTCCGAGACACGTAGACCACTTGGAAAAATAGAAAAGGACTATGAGAGTGCACGTGGTGCACAAGGGGAATGACGTAGCGCACGCGGGCGCAATAGAAAAGGGGCACACGTGGGTGCCGAGTAGAGGGGAGCACACGTGGGTGCTAAACGGAGGGGCACACGTGGGTGCCGAATAAAGGAGAGCACACGGGGTACTAAACGGAGGGGCACACGTGGGTGCCGAATAGAGGAGAGCACACGTGGGTACTAAATGGAGGGGCACACGTGGGTGCCGAATAATGGGGAGCACACGTGGGTGCTAAATGGAGGGGCACACGTGGGTGCCGAATAATGGGGAGCACACGTGGGTGCTAAATGGAGGGGCACACGTGGGTGCCGAATAGTGGGGAGTGCACGTGGTGCACGAGACAATGTTGACCTCTCAAGTAACCACGAAGGACCGGGGGGAGTGCACGTGGTGCACGAGGGAAGTGAGCGCACGTGGGCGCAATAGGGAAGGGCACACGTGGGTGCCGAGAGGAGGGACACGCGTGGGTGTCAAAAGGAGGGGCACACGTGGGTGCCGAAAGCTTGTGGGTAACCAAAAAAGTAAAAAGCAGGTCCCACCGTGATCGCCAGAGATGTGAACGCGTCACGTGGTGGACTGAGAGAGAGAGATGTGATTTCTCCCTCTCTGAGTGAAAGAGTAAAAATGATGAAAATGAAACGCGTGCGTAAAAAGGATAATGTAGAAAAGAGGGCAGAGAGTATGACCTGAAAGGTCACTCTGTACGGGGACGTGGAGCCTAGACTTACCAGACCCTCGGTACAGGGCAGAGAATGGGATCCGAAGACCCTCTCACGCAAACTGAACCCCTTCCCGGTAGGCGTGACCTACCATTCCGAGGACAGCTTTCTATATACCGAGTGCGAACCTAAGACTCTATGTAATAGAAGTTGGCGGACACAAAAAACACACGTAGACTCAGAATTTAGAACGGCATATCACTCCTCACACAATAATAATAACATGAATATAAACAGTAAACAGACCACCGCAGGATATTGATTCGTGCGGGGTTTTAACAATAACATAACAAAATGCAGAAAGGAAGTGCAGAAAGTAAATGACCACGGTGAAATGACTCACCGCGGCCGATTATCGTACAAACAGACCCGGGATTTAGCTATCCGCGGGTATTATAGACAGAAATTAAAATTTACTACAAGCACGCGTTTGGTGGTGTGATCGCCAGGGACCGTGGGCCCCAAACTGATTGATTGATCGCTTGGCCTTTATCGCGGGATTTGCGTGAGTTCCTTCTTCCTCTTCGTTCGACTGGCCGAAGAAGAGGGCTTTTGACTGGTTACCCTGCAAAATAAACAAACAGAAAATAAAATTAAGTTAGACAAGTGATATAATATGATAACAATTCATAAGATAAAACACTAATAACTTAATAATAGACTAAAAATACAATAAAATAATAACAATAAAAATAGAGCCGCTGATGGCGATGCAAGCACGGGGGCGAGCAAGCGGTGGGATGAAACGGCTTCCCTCGTGTACGAGGACACGCGGGAGCGCTGATTGAGCCGAAGTCTCAGCTTTTATTCCTGCACTTCCAAAAAGATAATAAATTAGTATGAGCTAAATAATATTGACATATATAAATATACATACATACATACGTTAAATATATACATATAAGAGCATACATAACATTTACATATCCGTTTGAGTATATAATATATGTATATATATTCTTTTTTATATGTATATGTGTAGATATTTAAATATATGTATACAAGTATATATATATAGATAGTAGGGTTAACATCCAAAACTATATATACATATATGCGTTACTGGTGATTAGGCTTGCACTACAGAAGTATTATATGGCTGGTGGTTACGTGGATGTTGCATGTACGTGACTGTGCATGAAATGTAAACATGAATAGTAAAGAGAGAAACAGCAGGAGAGTGAAAGAGAGAGAGATGAATAAAATAAGAAAAGAAGTGAGGGAGAGATCGAGAGAGAACAGAGAGAGAAGAGAAGGTGAGTTGAGAGGATGAAATAAAAAAAATAAAAAGAGAAAGTGAGGGAGAGAGAGAGAGAGGAGAAACGGGAAAGGGAGTGATAGAGAGAGAGAGAGAGGCAGAGAGATGAGAGGGGGGGGAAGAAAAAAAATAAAAGAAAAGAAGAAAAGTGAGAGATCGAGAGGGAGAGGGAGATTAAGAGAGAGAGGGGGAGAGAAGAGAGATGGGGGAGAGATGAGAGAGGGATTAAAAAACAATAAAAAAAGAGAGATAGAGAGAGGGGGTGCGAGAGAAGAGAGGGAGAGAAGGAGAGAGATGAGCGGGAGAGGAGAGAGAAGGGGAACGGGAGAGGAGAGAGAAGGGGAGAGATCGCGGTAGGGGGTGAGATGGCAACGGCGGATGGCGATGGCGACCGGCGGCGAGCGACGGCCGGTGGCAGGCGGTCGACGGGGAGCTTCACGGCGGCCCGACGGTGTGCGGACGGTGCATGCAAGGGGGACAGGGCTGGCGTACGTGAGAGTGGAGGCGGCGGGTGGCAAAGGTGCCTTGCAACCGGACGTGAGCGTGGACGGCGGCGGACGTGGAGATGCTGCGGACTGTCGGACGGTAGTGGACGGCGTCGCCAGCGGAAGGTGCAGGCGATGCAGGTGGCCGGTGACGACGCGCGGTTCGGACGGTGAGCTCACGGTGCTAGCGGAGGGGAGGTGCCCGGTGGCTGGCGGTCGCGGTGGCGTCCACGGCTTGTGTGCAGGGGCGAGGGAGACGCGGTGGTGGTTGCTGGCGTGGACGACGAGGAGGGTGGCCGTGGGTGGCCAGAGAAGGCTTCGCGGCATCCGTGGGTGACTGACGACGGCTACACAGGCTGGTGGAGTGGCGGTGGAGGCTCACGGCGAAGTCGTGGAGGTGCCAGCCAAGATGAACGGCTCGACGTGGGTGCCCGGTAGCAACAAGGATGGTGGCCGGAGCTGGCTACGGATGGGTGTTACGATGACGGACGTGGCTCACGACGAGGATGCCAGAGACGAAGCGGCAGGCGGTAGGTGGCTCGCCGAAAGTGAGACACGGGTGAGAGGGAAAGCGCGGTGGTGGCTCCGACAGGAGGGTAAGAGGTGAGGTGGGGGTTCACGGTGCATGCACGTACGATGGGTGGTTGGGTTTAGAAGAGAGTGAGGGAGATGGAGATGGAGGGGCCGATGTGCATGGGAGATGGCAGTGGGAGAGGGTTGTGGGCTCTCGCTGCGAAGGCGATGCAGGTGGGGGTCGTCGGCGTTGGGACGTGCTCACGGCGGTCGGGCGGTGGCTTGCTGGAGGACGGTGGCGTCGAGGCGACGTGGAGAGGAGGCCAGCTGCGGCGGTGAGGCTCACGGGGTTGGACGACGATGGCGTGCTCAACGGGTGATGGCTTCACGAGGGCGACATGGTGGTGGAGCAAGAACGACGTGGAGGTGGCGACGATGGGCTTCGCGGCAGCGCCCGTGGGCATGCAGGGGAGGTGGTTTCGTGGAGAGATGAGCGATGGAAAGGGTGGGAAGAGAAGGGAGAGCAGAGAGGGAATGGTTGCTGGTTGGAGGTCGCCGGCAGGAATGGGAGATCGTGGGGAGGCAAGGGGTTGCGTGGTGGAGTCTTCTACTGAGAAGAGAGAGTAAGGGAGAGATGGGCTCACGGTGGCTGTGTTGTGAAGTGGAAAAGATGATGAGAGGAAGAGGTGGAGGTGTGGCAGTAGAGATAGGCTTCGATGGGGTTGACAGTGAAGTGGAGAGGGACGTGAGGGGGAGAGATTCCCCGTGTCCGACTGCTAGGTGTACAAGACAGAGAGTGATAATGAGAGAAAGGACAGTGAGAGATAGGTGTGTGGTGGTGATTGGAGGAAGTGGATACCAAGAGGGAGATAAGAGAGGAAACGTGAGAGAGACACGAGGATTGAGATCGGGGGATTTAGGGGGTGAGATAAGTGATTAGGATACTAATTGTGATTAAGTTGATTAAGAAATTTTTTGTTTATTTAAGCTATTAAAAATAAAACTAAGTATACATACACATCTACGTATATATTTACAACCATATATATATATATATATATTTATATTATATATTATACATATATATACAGCATTCTCTATACATATAAAACATATTTATTCAAGGTTTATATATTTTTTAACCTTTTCTTAATTTTTTTTGATTTTTTAATAACCTTTTTGAATTTTTTTGTATTTTCTTATAGCCCTTCTTTGGATTTTTTTTAACCTTTTTTGTATTTTCTTTAAACCTTTTTAATAATTTTTTTGTATTTTTTGTATGCTTTTCTCAATATATATATATTTATTTTTGTATTTTTTCTAACCTTTTTTGATTTTTTTATATTTTTTATGTAAAACTTTAAAAATGACTAATCACGCACGTAAATCAAATGCATAAGCCACTTTGGGGCATCACGGTGTAATATGAGATTTAGCCGCGAAAAATGTGAAAACAGCGTGTCTACAATGTTGTTTACTGTGTTCTCTGGATCAGATCCAGGGCACAGCGCTCCTGAGTGAGCATTTTAGTTTATTTTTAATGTCAGTTTTTCGATACTGAATAGTTTGATTTTCTGCTTTCATTTTTCATAATTCTTTTTAGTTGTGTATCAGCGGTGGCAAGCTGTAAGGCCCAACGACAGAGGTGGTTTCCTCTGGATAGCTAATCTGTAATGCTCAGCGGTCGACGAAGTTGTAATGCCCAGCGGTTTGTAGGCAAGCTATGATGCCCAGCGATTTCAAGCTGTGAGTCAGCAGCAATCCACACTCTGGATTGAGTGTGGGGTGGATGTAGGTCTTGAGGACCGAACCACCTAAATGTCTCTTGTGTACTGTGGCTTGTTTTCTAAAGTGTCAATCGTTAGATGAATGATAGGCACGTTTCTTACTAAGCTCTTAGTTGGTCTTAATTCTGCATTAGTCGAAATTTTTTAGGCTAAGTTTTAATTTGATCAAGTTTTTAGAGGGAGATTCATTCACCCCCCCCTCTGAATCTCTGTTCGCACCACTCCATCGAGCTAACATAACTAATAGCAACGTATCGGAATACACGCTATATGTGACTTATAAAACAAAAATAAGGTGAGAAAGAAATGTGCCAAACATAGATCCAAGTGCAATCAATTCATGAAAATTCCTTTAAGTACAAAACTATAGTGTTTTGGCATGAAATTAGCATAAGATATAAAATAGTTACTAAAACATGTAAGACATGAAATCTATCATGTTTGATGCACAATATAACCAATATCATGAATGTAAGGACATAACTAGGAATATGACCTAATTACTTAAGCTTATCAGATGTTTATAAAGGTTGATCTGCGTTCTGTTTAGAGTTAACAGGAAGCAGAAAATAGAAAGATGAACGCGGTCTAGAAAGAATCGCTTTTTAGTAATAGCGGTCAGTCTGGAACCACCTCTTTACAGTAGCGGTTCTTGATGAACCGCCTTCTGCCTGAAACTGGCAATAGATCAATAGTGCGTGTAAGGCCTATTCTAAGGCAAATAATGCATTGAAACTATGAAAGATAGAAGGATAACATGTAAGAACATGTTTAGAATGAACAAGGTGCATGGAAAGACATGAATTAAAATAGAATTCTTATCTTTTAATCAAATGGTGCAGGGATAGTTATAAAAAGGAACATGCATGCGCGGTCATAGGAAAACATTAAATACTCCATGTACAAAGCATGAAATCATGAGAAAATTGAGAGCTTTTACTCCTAACACGTTGTTTAAGTCATCATGAGATAACCTACCTTTAATTTGTTCTCTAGACTTCGAAATTCTGACTGGAAGATGGTGTTAGTTTCTACACGTCATGCGTAGAAACAACAATTTCTCACCCCTCTATCTCCTTAACCTCTTGACCAAAATTCACGACATTTGGAGGGTGATTAGAAGATATAAAGGGGATTAAATTATTCTAAAGGATCAACCTAAAATTACCTCGGTTAGGGTTCCTAAACTTTGAATCTTTACTAGACGGATACGCCTATTCCTGTGCATTCTTTAGAGAAACAGTAACTTCTGGATGCTCTAACTCTCTGGTTGCTTGACCTCCTATCATGAAATTAGGAAGGGAGTTAGTTAATACTAAAGAGAATAAAAAGTTCTTAAGTGTCAACCTTAAATGATAACGTCTTACCTTCGAACCACGCGAGCCAAAGCAAGGGTTTGTGATGGTCGATTCTGGGTTCAATTTATAGAGTTGGTCTTAGGTTTGAGAGATTAGATCGATTAGGAGTCCTAATTTGGAGTAGGATCGATCTCCAAGAGTCCTAGACTAGGTTGCCATGCCAGATAGCATCAAACCTAGGGGATTGGGATGGGAAAAATCCCATTTTTCCACGTTTCTAATACTTCCGTTCATAGAACCTAGTAGGGGTCAGGTTGCGACTGCCTCTGTGAGAACGCGGTCGCGCGATAGACCACGTTCTTGCACTTAAATCTGAAATTTTCATATTTTCTAATTATCTCCTATTTATCCCTTTAATAAGCCTATTTATCCCATTTTAAATCCATAAATAGCCCTAATTACATTTCTAGTAATGGGGTTGGACCAAAAAGCTTTGGGATTGGGCTTTTGGGCTTATTTGAATTGGGCTTAGCCCTTTGGTTAATATAGAGCCTTTAAATTGATTTAATTAACTCACAATTCATTTAATTAGCCCATTAAGCCCTTTTAAATGCTAAAATAATTTTATTTAATTCCTAAAAATTCCTAAAAAAAATTGGGGTGTTACAAACATTGTGCCCGTCAAGAAGAAAAATGGGCAAATAAGAATTTGCGTAGATTTCTGGGACCTAAATAAGGCTTGCCCGAAGGATGACTTTTCGGTGCCAATAACGGAAGTCTTGATTGATGCTACTACAGGCCATGAGGATTTGTCATTCACGGACGGGTCGTCTGGCTACAATCAGATATAGATCATGGAGCAGGACCGGGTCCACACTACTTTCAAAACCCCCAAAGGCATTTTCCATTACCAACGGATGTCGTTCGGACTGAAAAATGCAGGTGCAACTTATCAGAGAGTAATGACTAAGATATTTGATGAGCTTCTCTATGATAAAGTTGAATGTTACACAGACGACCTAGTGGTCAAGACCAGGAAGAAATAGGATCATCTGAAAGACCTCCGAGTGATATTCCAGAGGCTGAGGCAGTATGACCTAAAGATGAACCCTATGAAATGTTCCTTTGGGGTGTCCAGTGGCAAATTCTTGGGCTTCGTTGTCAGATATAGAGGAATTGAGATAGACCCTAGAAAGATCAAAGTTATATAGGGCTTACCTCCACCGAGGAACCTAACTGAACTACGCTCCCTGCAAGGTCGTCTGGCATATATCCAGCGGTTCATCTCCAATTTATCGGGTCGTTGCCACCTCTTTCACAAATTGATGACAAAGAATGCACCATTCCAGTGGAACGAAGAATGTCAACAAGCTTTTGAGAAGCTAAAAAACTACCTGAAGGCTCCGCCAGTCCTGGCAGCACCGGTGAAAGGATGGCCTCTCGTCCTGTATATAGCTACTACATAATATTCACTAGGGGCATTGCTAGCCCAGAATAATGAGGAAGGAAAAGAACATGCCCTCTACTATCTCAGCAGAAGATTAGTGAGGACTGAAGAAAAATACTCCCCTATTGAAAATACATGCTTGGCGTTGGTATTCGCCGCAAAGAAACTGAGGCACTATATGTTGTCACATGAAGTCAAGCTGATCTCCAAGGTAGATCCAATAAAATACATCCTCTCCCAGCCAATCCTTAAAGGCCTCCTCGGCAAATGGGCAGTGCTACTGATGGAGTTTGACATTACCGACGTCCCGCAGAAGGCTATCAAGGGGCAACCCATCGCGGATTTCTTCGCTGCACATCCTGTGCCTGAAGACTCCCCTCTAGCAACTGAGCTCCCTGAAGATGAGACATTGGAGGCATATCAGATTGAGCCCGCTGTATGGCAGCTATATTTTGATGGAGCATCCCGAACTGAAGTTCCAGTGACAGGGCCGGTCAGATTCCAATCTGGGGCAAGCATTGTCCTGAAGTCTCCCAAGGGGGAGGTGGTATATACCTCCTGCTCAATAAACAATCCCTGCATAAACAATGAAGCCGAGTATGAAGCCTTAATAATCGGTCTTCAGATCGCTCTGTCTATGGAGATCCAGATGCTAGAAGCATTCAGAGATTCGATGCTAGTTGTGAAGCAGTTAGAAGGGCAATTTGACGTCTGGAAGCCTAGACTCCTCCCATACCACCAGCAGGTGCTGCGCCTTATGGCGAAATTTTATCTTATTGAAATAAAGCATATCAATCGAGGACAAAATGCTCAGGCTGACACCCTTGCAAAACTGGATAGCTCCCTAGCAGTCCCGCCACACGAGACTCTAAATATAGTTGTCATTAACAGATGCCAGGTTCCCAGCATGATAGATGAACTAGCGAATGAAGAAGAATGTATAGCAATGACAATTGAAGAAGCCCGTCAGCCTGATTGGTGGGAACATCTTAAAATGGTTCCTGCACCAGCAACTACAAAAAGAAAACGAGCAAAAAATGAAGCTGATTAGAATCAAAGATTCTTATGAAATGAGGAATGGAACCTTGTTTCGAATAATGGCAGATGCCCGAAAGAAAATACTACTCCGCTGCCTATCAACAGAAGAGTCTTGGCAAGTAATGAAAGAAGTCCATGCCGGGTCAGCTAGAGCACACCAAGCGGGTCCGAAGATGAAGATTGAAATAAAGAAGCTAGGCTACTATTGGCTGACTATATTTGATGATTGCTGCTAGTTCGCCAAGTCATGCCAGAAATGCTAAGAACATGCCACCTTGCCAAGGAGGCCACCGATGCCATTACATCCCACAATCCCTAGTTGGCCGTTCGCCCAGTGGGGCACAGACGTGGTGGGTCCTCTGCCAGCATCCTCATCAGGGTATAAATATATTTTGGTAGCTACGGATTACTTCTCCAGATGGGCAGAAGCTGTAGCACTAAGAGAAGTGACGGGGGAGCTGGTTGCCAGATTCATCTGTTAGAACATAATATTCCGATTTGGTGTTCCTAGCAGAATTATCTCTGACAATGGTAGTCACTTTAGAAGCTAGAAGGTTTACCGACTAGCCGATAAATACAAGATTGATTGGAGGACTTCAACCCCCTACAACCCTCAAGCGAATGGGCTTGCTAAAGCATTTAACAAAACCCTCTGCACCTTACTAGCGAAGATGATCAACGCTAGCAAGAAGGATTGGGAGAAAAGAATGTACGAGGCACTATGGGCCTATCATACTGTCTATAAAACCCCGACTGGCTGTTCATCCTATTCCTTGGTGTATGGGTTGGAAGCAGTGGTGCCGATTGAGCTCAAGGTGTTGTCTCTGCAGGTCGCCATTCAACAAGGCCTGGTCAACAGTGATCAAACAAATATAGAAAGAAGGCTGGAGGAGCTCTCTGAACTTGAAGGAAGACGACTCTAGGGTGTAGACACGCCATTCTTGACGTCTCCTGAGAAAGTCTCATATTACTATACAACGCCCCGCAACGGCTTACGCATTTTGAATCGCCCGAGTGCTTCCTTTTCTTGGGTCTTCTTCTACCTTTCTCGGCATCCGGAATCGTCTCATCACGACATTCGGACGGCATCAACATCAGTCGAACGCATCAGGAGGTTCCGGAACCAAGAAGGATGTCTGCCGGGCGGCCGCTGAGTAGGACCCGGGTGGGTCTTAATGGGGGTGTCCAGGCCCCTGGACGCCCCCATATTTTTGATTTTATTTATTTCTTTTCTCAGGGCCTTAAACTAACTAAAAAATATATATATTAATGGAGGCGTCCAGGCCTCTGGACGCCTCCATAAAAACAATAATAAAAAATGTTTGTAAAAAAGCCAGTTGGCATAAAAACACAAAAAAATAATAAATAAAAAATATATATTTGGAGGCGTCCAGGCCCCTGGACGCCTCCATAAAAATAATTATAAAAAATCAAAATGCCAGCCTTGGCACAAAAGACAAATAAAAAATAATAAAATAATATATGTATGGAGGCGTCCAGGCCTCTGGACGCCTCCATCAAAACCCTCACGGGCGCCGGCCACCGAACGACGGTTTGTCGTGTGTGAAAAAAGCCAAAATATGGAGACGTCCAGCCAGCTGGACGCGCCCATTTCTGAATCACGAGGCGCCCTCACAAAACCACGCGTTGTGCCAAACCGCGTGCGGCCGTCGTCGGCTTTCGGTGGACCTGCTTGAGGCGTCCGGGACCCTGGACGCCTCCACAAAAGTATTCCAAAAAAATCAATAAAAATAGAATAAAATATTATTTCGGCCCTGATGGAGGTGTCCAGGGTACTGGACGCCTCCACCCTCCGGAGCTCTATAAATAGAGCCCCACCCCCTCAGTTCTGGGAGAGCTTCGAAGTGATCCGATAGGCTGCCAGAGCCCAGAGGCTACGGAGTCATTTTCTAACCCGTGGGTTCTTTTGTAGGTGGAGGTTCTGCCGGCTTCTCGGGTGTTCACGCTCGCGAGAGGAAGGTCGTCTTCATCCACCGCGCTTCCACGTCGTCCCCACGCTGCCGGAGCTCCACCGGATTTCATCCTCGGCTCATCCAATAAGCCTTTTCTTCCCCTTTTTTTCTTCATAGTTCTTTTGCATTCATCATCTTGCATCCTCTATCCCCCTTCATAAGGGCGCCTCTTCTTTTATACTTCTTGCATCCATCATCTCATTTTCCTCCTACTCGAGTTCGAGAGGGGTTTAAAAGATAACACCAACCAGGTGTGTGTCTTGCCATCATTTCGTTATTTTTATCGCAAGGATTTGAATACTACACCTCCATCTTTCTAATCCACTTGTCATTTGTTTGTCGTTATTTTGCAAGGGTAGCCGAGGAAAGCCCTCTCCGTCGGCCGGCCGGAGGGAGAGGAAGAAGCAACCCGCCATCTCCCGCTCTTGAGGTAGGCACGATCACTTTCTTATTTTGGGGTCTTTCGGCCCCTGGCGATCACATCTTATTTTCGAGGCCGCGGCGAGTCACTTCCCCAATGGCCGTTTAAATTTCTGTTCTTATATTCTCTTTATACTCTGTTATATTCTGCTCATATTCTCGAGGCCGCGGTGAGTCACTTCCCCAATGGCCGTTTAAATTCTCATTTTTATATGTTATATTCTTATCTATTCGTGTTCTCGAGGCCGCGGCGAGTCACTTCCCCAATGGCCGTTTAAATTCACGTTCTTATACGTTATATTCTTATCTGTTTGTGTTCTCGAGGCCGCGGCGAGTCACTTCCCCAATGGCCGTTTAAATTCCCGCTCTTTGTATTCTCTCTATATTCTGTCATCTTATTATCTGCTCATATTCTCGAGGCCGCGGCGAGTCACTTCCCCAATGGCCGTTTCAATTCTTGTTATTTAATTTTTGCACCATTCCCGCCCCCCCGAGGCCGCGGCGAGTCACTTCCCGCTATGGCCGTTTAAACCCCATATTTTGCTATATCACACTTGTCCCGCTCGCCCCGCCGGAGCAATCTCCCGTGGTGGCCCCTTCTCTCTCTTCTCTTATTTCTGTGTTGCAGCAAACAAACACCAACACCAAAAGAAAGAAAAGAGGAGCCCGCGCGCGCTCCGCGCCCTCTCCGCTCTTCCCCGGACCGCGTGACGTCGCTCACAGATTGGCGATCACGGTGGGACTTCTACTGCTTCCTTTCAGCTACCCTTGCAAGTTCGGCACCATCCGTGCCTCTCCACCTTCGCGCCCGCGCGCGCCCCCGTTGTGCTCACGGCAGCACCGTCAGTTTTGATTGGTTCTTTATTTATTATATGTCTGTTATTTCTGTTGTTTTCCCACTCCATATATCTGTCAGAATTCCATTGCATACATCCATTCCTCTTTTCTATCCTTTTTTTCATTTTTTGAGGATCACCCTTTTCCGGTGAAGGAAGGACTCTCCGTTTGGGAATTCCTCTCAACGGACTAGAATCTCCTACACTGGGACCTCCGTAAGTCCCCGACATCGAAGAATCTCCTCTTTGTTCACTGGGCTGGTTGTACCATTGAAGTTCCCCGGAGTTAGTCATTTCATTCGTGGTGAGACGAGAGACCCTAGCTGACACGGCGGTGAAACAAAAACAAACTAGGGTCCCCATTTTGTGTGAACTTCGGATCTCGCTAAAAATATAAAAAAATTCATCAAAATCAAAACACAAAAAAGGGTGTAAAGGTATCCACTTGTTTGATAATCTCTGCTACCTACTTGCTAGTGTATGTTTTTGCGTTCTGGAAAAACTGTGAGCATGTCTCACGAGTCTTTTGAGGAGAACCACCCTAGCCGTGGTTTGTCAGCCGACCCGCGAGTCTATGATATGGACTCGGGTCCTTCTCATGACCCCTCGCATGAGGTGCAGGTTATTGCCGGGGATACGTCCCCGCCACAGGATATCACTTCCTTACTGGGCGTCCTCGCCAACACGGAGCTTACCTCTGAACAGCTCCGGGCCTTCCAGGCCATTCTAAAAGGGAAATCTGTTTCCCCCACGCCCCAGGAGTCAACTCCGGCCATCGCACCTCTCCAAGAGTCCGTGCAGGCCATTCCATCTCCCTCATTGGCGCAAGCCATCCAGTCTCCCTTGCTTCAAGGACAAGCGAGCCAACAACCACCCTCATTCCAGTTCCCATCACAATCTTAAACTCCCGTTGTTCCCCAGACACCGCTTCAGCCGGGGCCAACTGTCGGTGGTCCGACAGCTCCCTCTCATTCTGGGTTCCCCCCTCAAGTCTCCGGGAGACAGTTTCTCCCCCAGTGGCAAGTGCCACCTTCACCCCCAGAGGAGCTCGCCCAATCGCTCCTAAATAGGTTCAACCGCATGGACGAGCAGTTTCAAAATCTAAGAAGGATGGTGGACGTGAAAGCCACCCCGGAGGTTGCTTTGCCAATCCTTCCCGTCATTCATCTTCCTCCCTCCGAAATGCCCACGTACCGCAGATACAATGGTACCGGCAACCCCTTCATTTATCTCAAGGATTTCATGTATGAGTCCTCTTACTGGCAAAACGATCAGAGGTCCTTGGCATACCTCTTTCGGAGATCATTGGATGGTCCCGCGCTTGAGTGGTTCTATTCTCTGGAGCCCCGCGAGGCCGAGAATTTTGAAATAGTCCAGAGAATGTTCTTGCAGAAATATAGGGATAGGGTCGGTCCCTCACTCTCCATTACCGACCTAGTGGCCGAAAAGATGAAACCTGACGAGGATTTTATCCGATATGCTGATAGATGGAGGTCTCTGGCGGAAAGAATAAGGGATACCCTCTCTGAGCCCGAACAAGTGAAGATGATTGTGTCTAATGCAACCCCATAGTTCAGACACGTCCTGGCCATGAATAAACTTACTACAATGGAGGAACTCTATGAAAGGGCCTGGTACATCCAAACCCAGCTAAAAGACTCCCCCATCATGAACATGTTTGAGTCGCCAAAGCCCAAAGTGGTCAGAAAGACAGGCGCTGGTGTCTCGGGCGGAGCCACAGAAGGGGTTGTGACAAATGAGCAAGTCAGTGCGGTCAACAATGCCAACTATGCGGTCAACCCAAGGCCTCCACAAATGCCCCGACTTCCCCTTCAACCAGGTCCTTTCCCTCTTCGTCCTCCACCCCAAAATAATCCACCCCAGAATAATATGCCTCCATTGCGCCAACCCCAGCAACAACAACCACAACCTCAGCAACAACAACCACCGCTTCAGTACAACCAAGTTCCACCCCCGGGGAACTATGGTCCCCAACAGCAACAAAGGAGGCCGCTCGGTCCCAAGAGAGCCTACTATCCACCATTGCCGGAAACCTTAGCAGACATTTTTAATGCCCTCATGGCATCAAACCAACTCGCCCTACCCAGAGAAAGGCCCGCGTGGCCGCCCAATGTTGATACCTCCAAATACTGTGTCTACCACAGGCAGCCGGGACACACAGTAGATTACTGCTTCCACTTCAAAGATTACATCCATGATATGAATGATGAACATCAAATAGATTGGGATGAGATGAGACGATACGTCGCGGCTCTCAAGGCTAGGAGACCTCCTCATAGGCCACAGCAGCAGTTACAACAGCAACAGCAACAGCAACCACAACAACAACAGCAGGCTCAGCAGGCCCCACAACAACAGCCCGACATGGGCATAATCCAGAATCCATTACCGGAGCACCAACAGCCCAATCATCAGGTTAACCCCATCTCCTCCTTCCCGGAAGTCGGGAGAGAGCAGGTGTGGCACCAGGAAAGTACCTCCATTCTTTCTACCTTCAAACCTATCGTCATGCAACCCCCTCACCTTGCCCGGGTAGCACCTCTCTCTCATCAACCCGCGTCAGTATCACCATCACCATTTCCACTACCATTACGCCCTCTCATCCGCACCCCGACCTCCTATCAACCGACACTCTCCACTACGCCTTCACACCCTCTCACCTTCTCTCACTCCCCCACTTTACCATCCACCTCTACCACATTTATCCCTACGCCTTCTAAACCCCTTATCATCCGTCAACCATACATAACCCCATCTTTCTCCACCACATCACCACTAATGCCTTCAAAATCACTCATCACCCACCATCCACCTCAAAACCATTACCCATTTCAAACCTTACCCACTTCCACTTTGCCTCCGCCTCCACCTTCCAGACCCCTTATCCTTCATAATCCGCGAGATATCCCCTCTACCTCCACCATGCCTCCACCTAACAAACCCCTCATCAGAATCCCTGCCCCCGTCATCACCCCTACTTCATCAACCATTCCTCCACTACTACCCCTCAAACCCCTGTTAAAACCCACTGCTACCCCCACAGAGGTACAAAAGCCGCAGGCAATGGTGCTCCGGAGTGGAAGGATTTTCCACAGGGTTTTCCCCCACAACAGTCAGAATCCTGAGCTATCTCAGCCAGAGAAGGATGATGGAGAACAACCAGAAAGAGCTATCCCTGGAACACAGTATGATCTATTGAAACACCTGGATAAGACACCTGCTCGGATCTCCATCCTGGAGCTACTTCAAAGATCCACATCCCACCAAGTAGCCTTAATAGTGTACCTTCAAAGGGTCATGGTGAACGAGGACCTCCCTGAAGAAAAGATTTCGACCGTCCTGACCCCAACAGACACACAACCGGCCATCATGTTCCACAACTACGAGCTCGCTCCCAAGGAAGCTCGGAAATATGCATTGTGCATTTCAATAAAAATTAATGGGGTATCCATAAACCCGTGTCTTGTGGACACGGGTGCGTCCATAAATGTGATCTCTATGTGCACTCTTCAGTTGTGTGGGATCGACGAGGAACAAATAAGACCTTCCTCGATCACGGTCACGGCCTATGACAATAGCAAAAGGCCGCCGCAGGGGATGATTATCCTGAAGGCAAAACTAGGCCCCATGTCAATTCCCACGGAATTTCATGTCCTCGACATGGACCCCACATTTAAGGCTATACTGGGTCACCCTTACATCGAAGCCATGGACGCTGTGCCTTCCACCAACCATCAGTGCCTGAAGTTTCCTTACAATGGGAGAATTATTAAAGTGGTCAGTACACCTGTCCTTCACGGAGTGGATGCTATCAACACCTCTCTGCCTTCTGTTTGGCCGTCTCATCGGCCCATATTATCACTGCTGGACGTGCGTGATCCATCTCACATCCCACTAGCACCAAAGGAGCCGGTCAGGGCAACCGCAACATCATGTCTCCCTTTTCACTCCAAAGGTTGGGAGATTATGAGGAACATCGGCTATCAACAGGGAAAAGGTCTGGGCGCACAGTTACAGGGTATGCTCAAGCCGCCAAAAGAAATTAGGCCGAACTGCAGGTTTGGCCTAGGCTTTAAAGGACCGTTCAAGGCAGATTGGGAGCCCCTCACATGGACTCTATCAAACCACTTCAGCAGAGGACCCGTTGTTCAGATGGGAGATTACCCACGGGAAGCATATGGGGGATCACATGCTGTATATTTGGCTGAAAAATGTCTGAGGATCACCAAAAGAGGCAAGATCAAAGATCCGGAATGTGAATGGGACAAATGGTTCGACATACGGGACATTTCCGTTGCACTAGAAAGGATGTTCTCGTCTCCGCAGCTTGAAGGACCACCATTGATCTCCGAAATACCAGAGAATATTACCACTCTTGCCAAGGTTCCAAACTATCCTCATCCTCGCCAGAAGGACCCTGTCATCGACGGATCTTCATCCGTCCTCAGCATTGCCGTTGACGGCTCATTAGCCGCCATCCTCTCCATCCACTCGTCTCAGCCTTTGCTGATATCTTCTTCCTGGGCCAGATAATTGTCTGATGATCTTCCCAGGTCCCCTTCTTTGCTTACATACCTGCACGGGCTTTTCAACCCGCGCCAGGTCTTCAACCATGATCTGCTCTATGAGCCTCACAATCCTCTAGCCATAACCCCTTTTCTCTCCCCTCCAATCTCTTTTCACTGCTTTGTCATTAAAAATGAAAACGAAAAAAAAACGTCAATTTTCAAACTCCCCAACAACACATCTTCGTTGAAGAAACCTCCTACATCTCCCACGGGTGCGTACCGCCTTGCGGACCACCCGTCCAAGGTCCGATGAGCGACCTTTTCTACCCCTCCTCTGAGGGGTCTTCTCCTGTACATTCTACACCGTCCTCTTCATCTTCATCTTCTTCTGTAAATATTGTCAGTCAATCTAGGAATGATAGGCCGAGGGTAGTACCTAGGAAGAAGTCCAAGGGGAGGCAGATCCCTCGTCGATTCCATCTGGATTTGGCCGCCAGGTGTCAGGCCCTTCTTGTCATTCCCCAGTTGTTAGAAAATCCCATCCAGCTACCCGAAATAGAATGCGAGGGAGACTGTGCATCTGATGAAGGGTATGGAGTCTACGAGATCACGGATGAAGAATGCCCCAATGAAGATGAGGGTGAAGAATATGAGGATGCGGCGGGCGCATACGCTAGTGGAATGAGGAGATTCGACGAGCCATCAACCGCCGTAGAAGAATCCACCAAAGAAGTCAACTTGGGAACTGAGGAAGACCCTAGGATCATCCTCATAAGTGACAACCTACCACCCTCTGAAGAAGAGGCATTAATTGAGGTCCTCAAGGAATATAAGGACACGTTTGCATTGAGCTACGAAGATATGCCGGGTCTGGATTCAACCTTGGTCGAACACCGTTTAACCCTAAAACCAGGGTCCATCTCGGTAAAACAAAGGTTAAGGCGTTTCCACCCTCAGATGTCTTTGAAAATGAAAGAAGAGGTCGATAAGCTCCACAAAGCCAGGTTCATTAGAGTCGTCCTTTATCCTCAATGGGTGGCGAACATTGTCCCGGTCATGAAGAAAGATGGGAAAGTCAGGATTTGCATCGACTTCCGGGACCTCAACCGCGCGTGTCCAAAGGATGATTTTCCCTTGCCTCACATTGATGTGTTGATTGATAACACGGTAGGCTACGAAACCCTCTCTTTTATGGATGGATTTTCAGGATACAATCAAATTCGTTTGGCAGAAGAGGATCAGGAAAAGACGTCATTTACTACCCCTTGGGGAACATATTGTTACGTGGTCATGCCGTTTGGGTTAAAGAATGCTGGAGCTACTTACCAAAGAGCTATGATGGCCATATTTCACGACATGATGCACATATATCTAGAAGTGTATGTGGATGACTTATTGGTGAAATCAAGGACCAGGATGGAACATCCAGAAGTTTTGGCTAAGGTCTTGCAAAGGTCAAGAGAGTTCCAACTGAAAATGAACCCGAAGAAGTGTGTGTTTGGAGTGTCGTCAGGTAAGTTGCTGGGGTTCATCGTGAGCAAAAGAGGGATCGAGATTGATCCCGACAAAGCCAAGGCCATCAGGGATATGCCGCCTCCCAAGAATTTGAGGGAAGTCCGAGGTTTAATCGGGAGGTTACAGTTTATTCGTCGGTTTGTGTCTCAACATTCACAAAGGTGTAGACCTCTCTACGAGTTGACCAAGCCAGGAGTAGAATTCCACTGGAATTCTAAATGTCAGAAAGCTTTTGAAGGGTTGAAGGAATATCTGGCTAGTTCACCCGTTCTCATTCCACCCAAACCAGAAAAACCTCTGATCCTTTACGTCTCAGTCTTGGATGACTCCGTGGGAGCCGTCCTCGCACAAGCTGATGAAGAAGGTAAGGAACGGGCAACCTATTACTTGTCCAAACTTCTCAATCCCTGTGAGCAGAAGTACACCGACATGGAGAAAACCTATGCTGCCCTCGTTTGGGTAGTGCAGAAATTGAAGCACTACTTCTTGGCTCACGAAGTCCACTTGATTGCTCGAATGAATCCTATCAAATTCCTTCTGGAGAAATTTGTCCTTACGGATAGGCTAGCACGCTGGTAAAGTTTTCTCTCTCAGTTCGACATCACCTACATCCAGCAAAAGGTGATTAAAAGCTATGCCATAGCCGAGCATCTCGCTCACCATCCTCTTCCCAAGTTCGATCCCGTCCAATCAGAGTTTCCAGATGAGGAACTAATGTCCATCAACCAATCAGATGAGCCAATGTGGACGCTATATTTTGATGGAGCTCTGAATTCTCAAGGGAGAAGAATCGGCATCGCCCTCCTGTCGCCTGAAGGCCTCACATTCCCATTGGCATACCAGCTCAAATTTCCAGTCACCAACAATATAGCCGAATATGAAGCTCTTCTAGCTGGCCTAGAACTCGCTCATTCTTTTCGTATCACTGAGTTGCGAGTCGTAGGTGATAGTCAACTCATCCTTCGCCAGGTGCTCACTAAGTATCGCACTCGCGATCCCAAACTCAAGCCATACCAAGAACTCACTGCTGCCTTTGCCAAACTATTCGCCAAACTGATCTTTGTTCATATCCCTCGTCATCAGAATATTCTCGCCGATGCCCTCGCCTCGTTGGCATCATCCATAAGGTTCCCTCTAGGAAGATGGTTTAAGTCCATTTCCATCTACAAACTTCATGCTCCTGCAATCGATGATGCTTCCTACGTAAACATCAAAGACAGGATAGCAAGGAAGATCATGCAGGAGGATATCCTTGAAAAGAGAGAAATCATGTTGGCAGAGGCCGAAGAAGAACTGGCTGATCAAGAGAAACCATGGTTCTATGAAATCGTCAAATACTGCCAAGATCAGTCTTATCCTGAAGGGGCCACCATAGAGGACAAGAAAGCCATAAGAAGGGTGGCTCAGAAATATACTTTGGTTGGAGGTCTACTCTATAGGAGGAGTCTTACTGGTATTCTGTTAAGATGTCTTGGCGACGACGAGGTTTGGAAATGTGTAGAAGAGACGCACTCGGGTGTGTGCGGTGGCCACGTGAATAGTCAGATGCTCGCCAAAAAGATCATTCGACAAGGTTTTTACTGGCCCACTATGGAAGAGGATTGTGCTGTCTATGTCCGTAGGTGTGTCAAGTGTCAACTTCACGCCGATAAAATCCATTCACCATCTTCCTCACTTCACCCAATATCCTCCCCGTGGCCTTTCTCCATGTGGGCATTCGACATCATTGGTCCCCTAGGTGATCCCAATTCCCTCACCAAGTAGAAATCTTTCATCCTTACTGCGACGGAATACTTCACCAAATGGGCTGAAGCTGAAGCTTACGCGGAAATCAAGGCGTCACAGTCTGCAAGTTCATCATGAAGAACATCCTCGCCAGATTCGGCGTCCCAAGCACGATCGTCACCGACAATGGGCCATAGTTCATTTCTCAGGACCTACAGGACCTCTGCAAAAGGTACGCAATTGCATTACATCATTCATCGCCATATTACCCACAAGGTAACTGCCAAGCGGAGGCAACCAATAAAACATTGCTCAAAATCATCAAAAAAACCTGCGAGTCTAGTAAGTTTTCAGACTGGCCAGAAAAGCTTATCGAAGCCCTATGGGCCTATCGCACTTCAATCCGTACCCCCACCGGGCAGACTCCATTTGCCCTTACTTATGGTATGGAAGCGGTAGTCCCGTACGAGACTCTGATCCCTTCTCTCAGGGTACAATTGGACGAGGAATTTCCCCTCGACGATCGTCGTAATTCACTCCTCGCCCAGTTGGAACTCTTGGATGAGAAGCGGCTGGCCGCCGCCGAACACGCGCGTGTGTATCAAAATAGACTCGCTCGCTTTTACCAAAAGAAAGTCGTTGAGAGAAAATTCAAAGTCGGTGAGATGGTCGTAAAAAGAATTTTTGTCAAACCTAGGGGGCCGCGTTCTAAGCTCCAACCCAATTGGGAAGGACCATTTGTAATTCAAGCCGTGTACCCTGGCAACGCCTACAAGCTAGTCAACGCCGAAGGGACTGAGTTATCCCACCCTTGGAATGGGCTTTATCTTAAGAAATACTACCCTTAGCACAACAAAAAAAAAATGATGAAAACATCAAAAAATAAAAAAATATTGAAAACCACTAAAAATATGGAAAATTCAAAATGCCGATGCCTGGCAGTCACCATGTAGTTAAGTCCCTGCATCTAACCTTCATGTTAGGATAGGGCCCATTAAGGCTTGGTAGGCACCGGGTCTTGGTTTGCCAGAACCGTGGAGACCCCTGTCCGGCCACGTCGGCCTATGCTCGCTCGAAGGAAGCTAACATGTGTTCACTTATGTATTTTATTCAAAAAAGTTGGCAGCATCACCTACGGTAGGGCCACACCTAGAAGATCTCCGGAAGCTGTAATCTTTATTCTTTTCTCTTCGACCAAATGAGACAGTCGGCGCCCTTAAAACGCTGAGCATGAGAAATCGAAACTCAAACCCCAAGGGCAAGAGTAGGATCCATTTCCTCGAGCATCGATCAGTGCACGAGAAGAGGGCAGTGTCCCCGCAGGCATACAAAAAGGGAGCCCACAAACATCAAACGACTATATCTCCCTCACAAAAAGAAATACAAAATCAAAATCAAGAGAAAAGCCTGGTCGTGACCGTGCCTGGTGCGATAAACGGAACCCCTCAAAGCAAAAGTCTGAATCCACAAAGGGGGCCGTGGAATGTAAATGCTCGAGATTTGGTCCGAAGTTGTCTGAAAGGAAAGAGTTGATGGGCCCTTATTCGCTCGCCGGGTTAACGGCTTTGCCGGTCCTCTCAGGAGGTTTATCCCCTACACTCTTCCTTCTCCGTCTAAAGATGAAGGTTCGATGGAATTTCTGAAAGGTGAAAACTGCCCAGGGTCTGCGACCTTATTTTAATATACACATTTGGTTGTCCACTTTGAAAAGCAAAAGCTATCGCTGCGAAGGAGTCTTCGTGTTTCTGGCTGGTCAAGACCCCTGTTTACCACCTTGATGTCTTCTTGTTTAACCTCGGGCTTAGGCCAATGCAAGCACGTCACCTATGGGTGCGACGGCGTCTGATTCCGGGTCAGTGTCGCGCGGTTGGTCGTTAGGGTTCCAGGGTGTTCCATCTTATATCGTCTAGAGTTGTGAGGAAATAGACCCGGGTCGGGCAAATCATTTACCTCAAACACCTTTTGGGTGAATCCCTGTGGTCGGAAGCGACTGGGAGCCTAAGCATGGCATGACGGTATTATCATCAGGGTAAGTCTTAGCCGGCGGGATCATCATTCGAGGGGTCTAGAGGCCCAAATCAACCTAGATATGCACTTAGGATATCTGGGAGGTTAGTAAGAAACCCCTGTTCTCACGAAGGCCAGGTACCATTTGGGTGCTTGCCGGGCGTTAGCAATAAAAAAATCGAAATGATAAAAGCACAAAAAAAATGGAAAAGAGAAATGTACATATTTGCAAACAAAAAAAATCTTTTTATGATAAAACAAAAAAATATCAAATATAAAAAAAGAAAACAAATCAATTTTGCATGATTATATTTGCGTGCAGCATCTCACTTTTAATACCGCTTGCATTCGTGTGCTTGCCTGTCGCATTTATCATCACCGCATCTTTCCCTTGCCTTCGTTAAATAAAGGCTTGGCCCCTTGACCAGTTATCAAGGACAGTCACAGTGACCATTTGCTTATTGAGCAAGGGGCCAAGTCAGAACAGAAATTCTGATTTGTTTGTTTCAGTGATGTGTGCAGGGACTCAGGCAACAGAAGCAAAAGTGAAAAACAAACAAACCGAACCTTGTGTTTTATTCCCAAAAAAAAAAAAAATTTACATCAAGTTCCGCCCTCTCTCTCTGCATCACTCGTCCCACTACTCTCCGGGTAAAACACTCTCAAAGGTGCTACCCAACTACGAAAAACGGTACTCCTACCGCTCTGTACTCCTCTTCCTATTCCCGCATCCTGGCGTTGATCTACGGAAGCAGTAGAGAAGCTACCAACACGAAAGCCACGCTCTCGTGCTCTTCGGTAGCCTTCCTCACCATCTCTCAGCCCCTGTTCAGCAAGGCCAAAGCTGATTCGGAGTTCGAATAGTTGGGCCTCCATGGCCCTTAGTTCCTCCCTTTCAGTCAATCTGTTGGCTCTTTCTCTCTCCGCATCTCTTTCTCTCTCTGCACGTTCTCTCTCACGGTCTTCCCTCTCCAACTGGAGAGTGATCCTCAGTTCCACGGCATCCCTAGAGGAGTCGTCATCAAGATGACGCCGCAGTTCCCTCTCCAGTTTTGCTATCCTAGCCTCCTTTTGCGCAGCTTGGCCAAGCGCTTCTTCCGTCTCCTTTTCCTGTCAAGTGTACCATCTCAGATACACGATAAGTCATAAATAAGGAGAACTCAACACTGAGACTCTTACCTGTATAGAGAGCATCCCTTCTGCCTCTGCGGCACGCTGCGTGGCATGAGCAAGTTGCTCATGAAGCGAGTCAAGTTCTGAGGTGGGAATCCACAAGCTGGAAGAGGCACCACCTACTCCCGTCGCTGGGGAAGCCGCGCCAATCTGGGCATGCTACGACCGCGTGAATTAGCAGCCAACATCTGGAATCTGGGGTTTTAATTAAAGAACGCAGTGCACATCTACCGAGGCGCTCATAGCTCCGCGGGCATCGCCCAACTGTTGTTCCATCTCTGCCAAGCGAGTTCGTAAATTCGCTATCATGGCATCCCGGACATCCTGCAGCCTTACAAGTCAGCATTTTCACCAGAAAACCAAAAAAAGGAGAAAGAAGAAAAGAGAAAAAGGGGAAACCTACCTCCACAAGTCCCCGGGGTTGGAGCCGCTCTGCGTACTTTATCCTATATAGACGCAAGTAGTCTTCGCTATCCCGCGCCTGCGATTCTACAATCATGCCACCCCGTTGCCAATCTTCGTACTGTTCGGGGAATCGCACGCGCCAGTCAATGCAGGTCGCCGGTCCCCGCGTCTTTCTCCCGACACGAGGTGGCGCAGCCGTATCCACCCATTCCTGAGCCAGTCCTAAAGTCCTCATAACCAATCGTAGCCGAAGTGGCTCGATTTCATTCAGGCAGTGCATCCACAGTTCCCGTCCAAACCGGGCACGACTTGCTAGAACCCACGGCTGGTCAGCATCGACCATGTCTGAGTAGGGTCTCCAGTTTACCATCGCTGCAGGGAACTCCTGTAGCTCCCGCCTTAGCACCATCAGTTGGTAGGTTAGGGGTGCCGCACTCATGATGGGTTCCCACCGCCTGGCTAGCGGCACCATCGCAGGTCGCCAATGCCGAGCTCTCCCCATAGGGAGGTAATAATAGCTCCACAGCTGCTCGGCGCAGGCCATCAGAACTTTGCAAAAACACAAAAAAAAATATAAAACAAGCAAAACCAAAAATACCTGGATGAATGGTGTGAAACTACTCACAGTCATCTCACGATCCGTTTCTTGGAATAGGCCTGCAAACAAGTGTGCCAGCATGGTGGCTCCCCAGGCATAATATGATGCGGGACTGACCAACAATGCAACTAATCTAAGACTATGACTTGTGCGACCAGCACGCGCACGTGACAAGGTAAGCCGGAGTTCCCGACTAGCGTGGTATTCCTTCGGGCGTTCGCGTCACTCAACAAGATCTCCGGACTCACGGCCGTCCCTATGAGGGAGGCGTTAGGATCTAAGCGGGCAAGGCGCCGCCGAGCAAAAATGGAAGTCTAGTTCGAGCTCGGTGCTCGACTAGGGCCCGGGGAACAAAAGGGGACACTCACCTCACCAATCCGCAGTGATTGTGTATGCTGGCTAGGATCCTACGCTCGGACGCGCCACATGCAATCACATACTAAAATAAGCAAGTACCAAGGGAAGGAGTGGAACGCGTACCTCCACGCCTAGGCGTGGCGAAGGAACCCCGGCCGAGTCCGACAACCCGATACACAAGATGATAACTATTACAAACCCAAATGGTGCCCACTCCTCGCAGGGAGATAACAGGCTACAACAACACAAATAATTCGGGCAGTCGGCGCACGGGCTGACGGGCAGCAGTCGAAGTGGGTGGAAGGCGCCGGTAGTCGATCTCCGGGGCCTCACTCGTCTCCGAAGTTGGGTGTAGAGGTGGTCCACGTCGCCGAGGGCATGCGCTAGGATGCTGAACTGCTGCTGGGGTCACGAGCCGGTGATGGTCCGTGAAGAGTGACGATCCACAACGCTTGCTGCTTGCTGGTTGCTGCAACAGGGGGGCAGAGACGCGGCTGGTACGGGGCCTTCCGGACAGCAATAGGGGCGGGGTCTTCTCTGGTAGGTGACTGACAGGGGAGGCTAACGGTGGGTTGTGGTGGCCGGCGGGGTGCCGTGGGACTTTTGGGCGTGGGTGGCGATGGGAGTTGGGGTCACAGTCTGCACTTCAGGGCAGTCAGAACTGTGACTCCCGGGAGGGCAGTAATGGCGAGGGGTTGTAGGTGGACTCCGGGCCTGTGGCGATTACTGGAGATGGGGTAATGTGTGAGGGGGTGGCCTACCAAATTTCAGGTCAATCAGAGGTGGCTAGAGGGTGGTCCCTTTGGAGGTCTCTGCTGACTGGTCCCGCACAGGTACTGTAGCAGAGAACTCCGCACAGAAAGTGTGTAAAAAGGGAACTCTCAGCCCCGATGGAATTTTGAGGCGAGACCACTTGAAATGGCTTCGTAACTGGCAGAGGAACAATTCTTATGAAGGGAAATGGGGCTAGAAATGGTGGCAAGGGTCCGTAAACGGGTGCCCAAGTGGACTCTGGTCACAGGCGAGACTGCCAGGGATGCGATCTGCGCAACGAAAGTGCCTGTGAAGACAACTTTCTGTGACGAAAGAGTTTTGGGGCGAGGCCGGATGGGTTGGAAAGCTAACAGGCAAAGGAACAAAAACCTTGAAGACACCCCTGGGATTTGCTGTCGGGAACTGGGCGTACCGTTTGCATCTTTGGACCCCTAGTGTGCAGGTCGGACAGGCACTCCGGGGTTGAGCAGCACGCCACCACGAACGTCGTCACCTCGTCGACCGGATCGCCCGTGGACGTGGGGAAGAAGACCGCTGGCGTTGAAGCGTACCACGTGACCTCCAGGCCTCAACTCCAGGGCGTCTCACCCTAGAGGCTGAAGGAGATGGCTGAAGAAGAAGATGGCGGAGGTGGGAGGGGCGTCGCACCCCTTAGAGGATGGGGAAGAGGATCGCCCTCTTCCTTTGGAGCTGGTTGCGCACCAAGCAATTCTCTCACAAAATAAATTTTTCATTAACTTCAAAAGAAAAGTACATAAGCTCTTTTATATGCTAGGGTAGGAACCCTAGCCAAGAGGGAGGGGAAAGGGGGCCGCACATGGCATGGGGAAAGGGGGGAATGCGCCACAAGGCAAGGGGAAGAGGGGGGGTGCGAACCACTCCTAGATTCTAGGAGTGGATTGGGGAAAGGGGCGGTCAAGTGGGGGAGGGGGGGAAGGAATCGGTCAAGAGAGGGGGGGGGAAGGTGACCGCACCCTCTTCCTATATTCTAGGAGAGGGGGCGGCTGCCACCTCCTCCTCTTGGAGGATGTGATAGGGGCGCCCAAACCCTAGCCCTAGGAGGTGGGGGCGCAAACCCCTAGGTGGGCTAAGCAGGGGAGTGGGTGGCCAGCCCAAATGGGCCAGAGATTGAACCAAAGAAATGGCCCAATAGCCCTATCTCCTATCTAATGAGCATAAAAGGGCCCAACTAAAACCTAATTGGCTCCAAATGGCCTACAAAGGTCCATAACAATGCAAAAAGTGTCCACGCAGGGACTAAACTAAGGCCCAGCATGGCCTGAAGCATAAAAGGGACTCTGCTAGTCCGCCAAGTGGTCGCCAAGCCAAAGGGATATCGGCAAGCTCCGTGTGCTCCGTCGAGTGATGCGGCGCGTGTCCTCACCAATTCTCCCCGGGTGGGAAGAACTCGACCCCGTCGAGTAAGGGTCACGGTCGCTCAAGTAACGCTCCAGCAGGTCCGGGTCGATCCGCTCCAGCTCTCCACGTGTGATCCAGGTGTCGTCTGTCACAGGGCGCCCTCTCCAACGCACTAGAAAGCGTTGGTAGGCTCCGCTCCGGGTCGTGGTCACCTGCTCATCCAGTATGCAATCTACATGCTCGCGTCTCGGTAACGGGGCTGGAGGAGGTGGACTCTCAGAGGGTGTAAGGCTCTCAACAGGAGGGGAAGGCCCAAAAAGCTCACTGGGAATCACTGCGGGATCCCGATAGGCCACTAGGTCAGAGACGTTGAACGTCGAACTGATCCCATAATCGTCTGGCAGCTCAATCTCATACGCATTAGACCCGATCCGCCTCAAAACTCGGAAGGGTCCTGCACCGCGGTCCTGGAGTTTCTTCACGGCCCCAGAAGGGAACCGTTCAGGTCTGACCCTGACCATGACGTACTCTCCCTCACGGAACTCACGCGTGTGTCGATGCACATCAGCTAATTCCTTATAACGTGCGTTGCTGGCCTCGAGGGGGTGATGATGATGTAGACTCCGAACTAGCTGTGTTGACTCATACCTATGTGAATGCAGTGGTGGTCCTGGACATCCAAACACAGACCTAGCATGCCTATGACTCCTACATGATTGGACAACACGGGGAGGACCAGGACAACCAAAGTTGTATCTATCAGGCATGGGTGTCCTACGGAATGTGGTAGACTCATGGGGACTAAATTGCCCAAACTCACTCATGACATTCCCTACATGAGACAAACCCCTATATGATGGTGGACATGCAGAAACATGGGGAAGAGACATGTGTCCCTGGCCTCCTAAGCTCGGGCATCTGGATGCCGGTAAGGTGAGGTGTTGACTAGAAGGCCTAGGTGGTGTATGATAGTGGACCTCCTCGGCAAGGTGGGGAAAAGAATATGGGTCGAGAGGCTCACTAGGGAGGGGATCGAAAGGGTCAAAGAAATGATGACCCCTCCCGACAGGTCCCTTCACTATACTTGCCCATGTGCGACATTCGCCCAGGTGCAGATAATCACCTTCAGGCACTCTCATGTATGGGGCAAGGGGCTCATGAGGAAGGCAAGGAAGGCAAGGTTCCTCCCTCGGGACCGTGAAACCATAAGCGGGGACAAAATCAACCTCCACGGGTATAGGAAATAATAAAAGGACCTCGGATGTGATATGTCCTATGGTGTAGACCGAGGTAATAGACCCCAAAGCAGGGAGTGTAAAGCTATGACTATAGGGTTGGTCAGACCCTAAGGTCAACATGTAAGTCAACTCCCATTGATAATCTAAACTCCTAAGGAAGTCCTTCACATTTTCAAGAAAGCAGAAGGACCGAAAAGTGGTGTGAAAGGAGTTAAGGGGTATTATTGGGAGGGCTGGTCCCATGGGTGTATAGCAAGGAATGGAGACATCTAGAAGTGGACCCTCCCTTAGCCAGCTAGCTAAAGACTCTCCAATGACCAGTTCACCCTCGGAAGGTAAGAATGTCTCTATATGAGGGTCTAAGGGTGAAGCCTCTCTCTCGGGAGTGGAAACTGAGTCCTCTATGATGTGGAGGGGATCACTCCCTAACTCCTCAACCTCAGTTAGGTACTCCTCAATCAACTCCTGTTCAGCCTCGTAACTCACTGGAACAAACCCAGGTGATGACAGGGAGGTGGTCAGCGTAACGCCGTCATGGAAGACAAACTCACCGGGAAGGTGAGATGGGTGTAAGGTGCAGGTCCTCCTATCCAGGTCGATGGTCGCACTTCTTTCCTCCAACCAAGTTCGCCCTAAAATGATGCATGGACCAGCAAGTGTGCTGATCTTGCACCAAGCGCCATCGAAATATTTAACGGGGCCAAACCACCGTTGAAACTCGATAAAAGCTAAACCATCACGGAGAACAATCTCCCCAGTCTTAGAGAGTGACTTAATAATGTCTTGTGAGACACAGTTAGACGACACCCTACTGATGAAGTCGATCTCCGTATGCATCCCATTAGGTAGGACGGCAGTGGACATGACAGGGCGCTGGAATGACTCGGTCATCGGTATAGGGATCGGGTCTCCCGACGACTGAGTGGTAGGGGCGACACTTAGGGGTCGTACCATAAGAGCATCGAATCGGGCCAATAGGGATGACTAATCTGACATGTGGTCTCGAGGAACCACCATGGGGTTGGCGCGGAGCTGGACATGCAAGACTCAACGAGACAAGGACAAAACTCTAACTAGACACAAACCTAACATTACAATGCAATGGTGGGTTACCTAGATGAACTAAGAGACTCAATGCAACCTAGATAACTCTAAGGCCTCAATTGCACCCTAGACAACCTAAAGACTCGAATGACCTAAGACCCCAATTTGTTAGAACAAACTGGTTCCCTAAGCTCTGATACCAAATTTGATGCGGGACTGACCAACAATGCAACTAATCTAAGACTATGACTTGTGCGACCAGCACGCGCACGTGACAAGGTAAGCCGGAGTTCCCGACTAGCGTGGTATTCCTTCGGGCGTTCGCGTCACTCAACAAGATCTCCGGACTCACGGCCGTCCCTATGAGGGAGGCGTTAGGATCTAAGCGGGCAAGGCGCCGCCGAGCAAAAATGGAAGTCTAGTTCGAGCTCGGTGCTCGACTAGGGCCCGGGGAACAAAAGGGGACACTCACCTCACCAATCCGCAGTGATTGTGTATGCTGGCTAGGATCCTACGCTCGGACGCGCCACATGCAATCACATACTAAAATAAGCAAGTACCAAGGGAAGGAGTGGAACGCGTACCTCCACGCCTAGGCGTGGCGAAGGAACCCCGGCCGAGTCCGACAACCCGATACACAAGATGATAACTATTACAAACCCAAATGGTGCCCACTCCTCGCAGGGAGATAACAGGCTACAACAACACAAATAATTCGGGCAGTCGGCGCACGGGCTGACGGGCAGCAGTCGAAGTGGGTGGAAGGCGCCGGTAGTCGATCTCCGGGGCCTCACTCGTCTCCGAAGTTGGGTGTAGAGGTGGTCCACGTCGCCGAGGGCGTGCGCTAGGATGCTGAACTGCTGCTGGGGTCACGAGCCGGTGATGGTCCGTGAAGAGTGACGATCCACAACGCTTGCTGCTTGCTGGTTGCTGCAATAGGGGGGCAGAGACGTGGCTGGTACGGGGCCTTCCGGACAGCAATAGGGGCGGGGTCTTCTCTGGTAGGTGACTGACAGGGGAGGCTAACGGTGGGTTGTGGTGGCCGGCGGGGTGCCGTGGGACTTTTGGGCGTGGGTGGCGATGGGAGTTGGGGTCACAGTCTGCACTTCAGGGCAGTCAGAACTGTGACTCCCGGGAGGGCAGTAATGGCGAGGGGTTGTAGGTGGACTCCGGGCCTGTGGCGATTACTGGAGATGGGGTAATGTGTGAGGGGGTGGCCTACCAAATTTCAGGTCAATCCGAGGTGTCTAGAGGGTGGTCCCTTTGGAGGTCTCTGCTGACTGGTCCCGCACGGGTACTGTAGCAGAGAACTCCGCACAGAAAGTGTGTAAAAAGGGAACTCTCAGCCCCGATGGAATTTTGAGGCGAGACCACTTGGAATGGCTTCGTAACTGGCATAGGAACAATTCTTATGAATGGAAATGGGGCTAGAAATGGTGGCAAGGGTCCGTAAATGGGTGCCCAAGTGGACTCTGGTCACAGGCGAGACTGCCAGGGATGCGATCTGCACAACGAAAGTGCCTGTGAAGACAACTTTCTGTGACGAAAGAGTTTTGGGGCGAGGCCGGATGGGTTGGAAAGCTAACAGGCAAAGGAACAAAAACCTTGAAGACACCCCTGGGATTTGCTGTCGGGAACTGGGCGTACCGTTTGCATCTTTGGACCCCTAGTGTGCAGGTCGGACAGGCACTCCGGGGTTGAGCAGCACGCCACCACGAACGTCGTCACCTCGTCGACCGGATCGCCCGTGGACGTGGGGAAGAAGACCGCTGGCGTTGAAGCGTACCACGTGACCTCCAGGCCTCAACTCCAGGGCGTCTCACCCTAGAGGCTGAAGGAGATGGCTGAAGAAGAAGATGGGGGAGGTGGGAGGGGCGTCGCACCCCTTAGAGGATGGGGAAGAGGATCGCCCTCTTCCTTTGGAGCTAGTTGCGCACCAAGCAATTCTCTCACAAAATAAATTTTTCATTAACTTCAAAAGAAAAGTACATAAGCTCTTTTATATGCTAGGGTAGGAACCCTAGCCAAGAGGGAGGGGAAAGGGGGCCGCACATGGCATGGGGAAAGGGGGGAATGCGCCACAAGGCAAGGGGAAGAGGGGGGGTGCGAACCACTCCTAGATTCTAGGAGTGGATTGGGGAAAGGGGCGGTCAAGTGGGGGAGGGGGGGAAGGAATCGGTCAAGAGAGGGGGGGGGGAAGGTGACCGCACCCTCTTCCTATATTCTAGGAGAGGGGGCGGCTGCCACCTCCTCCTCTTGGAGGATGTGATAGGGGCGCCCAAACCCTAGCCCTAGGAGGTGGGGGCGCAAACCCCTAGGTGGGCTAAGCAGGGGAGTGGGTGGCCAGCCCAAATGGGCCAGAGATTGAACCAAAGAAATGGCCCAATAGCCCTATCTCCTATCTAATGAGCATAAAAGGGCCCAACTAAAACCTAATTGGCTCCAAATGGCCTACAAAGGTCCATAACAATGCAAAAAGTGTCCACGCAGGGACTAAACTAAGGCCCAGCATGGCCTGAAGCATAAAAGGGACTCTGCTAGTCCGCCAAGTGGTCGCCAAGCCAAAGGGATATCGGCAAGCTCCGTGTGCTCCGTCGAGTGATGCGGCGCGTGTCCTCACCATAATACCCTACTCTTTCAAGGTCTGACAGCAGCTCCAGCAAGCAACATTGGATACCGTCCCCTTTCGAGCTCAGTACCAATCTCCCCAAAAGGAAGAGAAGAAATCTCCTCAAATCTATGTTGCATCTTTCCCAGTCGCCGAAATCTGTGCAGTACACGGCACGGCATCCTATTTCCATCCTTTCCATGAACACTTCTGAGGATTCATCGTCCCGCCGACGAGTGTCGGTGAGCCCTAATGCATCCATGAGGGACGCCCTAGCTACCGACCTGTTTTTTCGACCATCCAGGTCCAAACCCAGTAACTTCTGGGCACCTTCTCTGTAGTCCACGTAAGTGACTCCGGTCACTGCCTCGCCCTCTACCTTCAGGCTTGTGATCCGGACCACATCCTCCAAGCTGGGCACCATGTGCCCCCAGGGCATCAGGAATGCCCGGCTCACTGGGTCCCATCTCTCACACAAGGCTTGGATCAGGACTAGGTCAAGCTGGATCGGCTCGATCCGAAGAAAGGTACCAAATCCCATCACGTCTAGCCTCGCCTTCTGAAAATCTGGGAGGCCCCTGTATGCTGCTACTACCAACTCCCATAAGATTTGTGATTTCATCACAACCTACACATACAAGGAATGGGGGTGAGGTTTGGTCAGAAGAAAGGAAGAAAGAATGAGAAAAGGGCAAGAAAACTTGGCTTACGAGTTGTGATTGGGCCCTTTCGCTGAAGTGCCCTTCAAGGTCTGAAAGCCTCCTGGAACTACTACCACTGGACCTGCTTCTCTTCGAGGAATGGGAAGATTTGCCCTCCATCCAACTCTCAGAATTTTGAACTCCTCCTCTCCCGTAAGAAATTGTGCTCCTCGAGTTAGCTCTCGATATACCTGGGAGGATAAAAGGGACAAGAATTTATAGAAATGGAAGGAGTGCAGACCAAGATTACCTCCATCACCTGTCAATGATAGCCCTCGCAATGAGGCACCTGCCAAGCGGTCCCATGTGTCGTTTCACCGCTCACACAGGGTGATTGACTGGACGAAGAATATGACGACTAGCCCCCTATGTTGTCTAGGGATACCCTATCATGATTTGGAGGACGTCCACAAAATTTGACACAGCATTCGGGAAAAGAAACTAGGGCCGTCAGTATTGACTTCGATGGCAGATTCCCGTGGAAAATGGTCACAACAGGACGCGATTCTCCGCTTGGAGCAGAGTCTCGGCAGACCCATTACATGGGAACAGTGCAAAGGAGAAGAAGTGTAGGGAAGAAGGAATGCACAAAAGAACAAACAAGCAGCAGAAAATCAAATCACTTCATTCATAATTCTACATAAGTTGTCACAAACACTACAATCATAGAGAGGTGGCGGGTCCACTAGCTCGCCAATCCTCACCATCACTCATCTCTCTGGGCACTCTCCTCCTCTCCCCCGAGGTGAGGGTCCCTCAGAAGCCTCCGGGATCCCCGTGCAGTAGCACCAACCTCACCTCTGGGCGCCTGCTCCGCAGCAGTGACTCACTGCTCCTCCCCTGGCGTGGCAAAGAAGCCACTGGCGGCAAAGCGACCGGACTGGCGGAGTCGCTCCCCGAACTCTCGCGCTCTCTCGTAGCGCATCTCCATCCCTCCTAGCCTCTGCACGACGGCCTGAAGGCCCAGCTGGAGCTCCCTCACTTGGGCCTCCAAGGCCCTCCTCTCGGTCAGATCCCGCTGTCGCTCGGACCTTCTCTCGGCTTTCTCTCTCTCTGCCTCTCTCCTCATCATCTGCAGAAGAACCCTTAACTCCAGGATGTCTGGAGAAGGTCTCTCCTCACCGCGATGCCGCAGCTCCGCTACAGTCGCCACCCAGGCATCACGCTCCTCTTCCGCCCGGGTCGCGCGGGCCACCGCACCGGCAAGTTGCTCCCGGAGGGAGGCAATCTCGAGAAAAGGGGCCGAGGAACTGGAAGATCCGCCAGCCACTCCCACCGTCGTTGTCTGCTGGGCACGCTGGAACAAAATAAACAACGGCCGTCAGTGAAACTCCAAAATCTGAAGTTAAAAGTGCGGCACATAACTTACCAGGAGCGACAACTCATGTTGAGCGACGGCCAGCTGCCGCCTAGTCTCTGATAGTTGGGCGCGCGAGCCGCCGATGCCACGCGTGTCCCCAGCTTGGGGAAGCCCCGCGTAGCTCTCTCTCTGCCGCCGCAGGAAGTCGGCACTGTCCTGCACCAGTATACCTCCTTGCTGTCCAGGGAGACGTACGGGCCACTCCTCGAGTCTCGCCTTGCCGCGACTCTCCCTCCTGACGCGGCTCGGCTCGTCCGCACTCGCCCACTCATTGGCCAGACCCAGGGTCCTTGCCATGTCCTGCACCAAGAAAGGCGTCCCACATCAGTCAAAAGGAACGCGTCCCCTGTCTAGGACGCGTCCATCATTTGAGTGCAACACTCGCCGAACCCTTTCCCCCTCGTGCAGCTCGCTTCAAAACCCAAAATGATATAAAAGAGGAAGAGATCGGAGGACCTACCGGACCGTGTTCACCTCCTCCCACGCCATCGGGCCCCTCGGGTCCCTCGGGGGCCCGGAGCGGCCCTTCCTCCTCCATGGACGCCGTTCCGTGCTCGGGCGCGTCCCTCCTTGGGCGAGGGGTCCCGCGTCCCTCTCCACCTTCACCGTGGTCAGGCCCACCGAACTCCATCGATCAAAAGAGGAGGAAGACGAGAAAGGGGGCAAGCGAGTTTCGGCAGAAGGCGGGCTCGTTTGCGGGTAAGGCACGGGAGAAGAAAGACCACCCATCGCTTTAAATTTGAAATCAAGGATTAAGACGCGTCCTCGCGCCTGGACGCGCCCAAAAGGGGGAAAAGGAAACAAAATCCCCCCGTGCAAAGCGTAGTTCCCCGCTGTTCAGGGCAAGGTCTCGCGGAGCGTGCCTCAAAGGACAACTCAGTGCAAAGAAGAAAGTGTGGGAGAGAGAAAGGTACACACAACACAAAAAAGCCATTTCCATTTCATATAATAATCGAAAGTACATCATACAGTGAGAAGGGTGACATACAAGCAACTCTCTAACTCTCACCGTCACCCTCCTGGTCATCTCCTTCCTCCCTCCTCTGAAGGGGATCCCTAGGGGGCCTCTGCAACCTCTGTGAACCCTGAGAAGCCGTGCTCGCCTCTCCAGGTGGCACCATGCCAGCCTCCAAGGTACGGCGACGCTGCTCGGCCGAGGAAACTAGAAAACTGCCCACAGAAAAGGAACCGGACTGACGAAGTCATGCACCGCGCTCCTTCGCCCTCTGATACCGCTCCTCACTCTCCCGGAGTCTCCCCTCCGCCGTGCCAAGACTCAGCCGGAGCTCCGACACCTGGGCCACCAGAGCTCTCCTCTCGTCCCAATCTCGATATCGCTCTGCCATCCTGTACTCCCTTTCTTTCTCCATGGTCTCCCTATCCCTCTCCCTCTCTCTCTCTAGGGTCTCCCTATCCCACTCCCTCTCTCTCTCCATGGTCTCCCTATCCCTCTCCCTCTCCTCTCTCTCTCTCACCGCCTCCCTCCTCGACAGCTCGAGGGCGATCCGCAGATCCAGCACGTCACGAGGGAGCTCCTCAGCCTCCCGTCGATGCTCCTCCTCCAGCTCCGTAATCCGGGCGTCACGCTCTGCCACCCAGGCATCGCGCTCTGCCACCCAGGCATCGCGCTCCTACTCAGCACGAACAGCACGGGCCAGGGCCTCTCGAATCTCGGCCACCTGTCAAAGCACGCATGCACCGTAAGAGAACAGTGATAGAAGGAAAGCAGCTAGAAAAGGGTCGGGGCCAAGCAAACACTCACTCGAGCCTCGTGGTCACGCTCGGCCTCCTCAGCCCGAGCCACCGCGTGCGCCAGCTGCTCCTGGAGGGCAGAAACCTCCGGAGGAGGGCCCCGCGAACTGGAACCCGCTCCACCAGCCATCCCGGCTGCCGCTGTCTGGTGGGCCCGCTGAAACATGGGACAAACGTCAGTCAAAGGCTAAGCATCAAAAATCCAGGTCACAAAAAATGCATTGCATAGGCTCACCAGGATCTCCAACTCCTGTCGGATGGCCACCAACTGCCGCCTAGCGTCCGCCAGCTGGGCCCGCAGGTCGGCGATCATGTTGTCACGAGCATCCTGCATTGCACATAAGTCAGTACCACATGCATATACATATAGAAGGGTGAAGCATTTTCATTTCACACTTACCCCTGCCATACCGCCGAAGGAGAGGCGGTCCCCGTACGTAGCTCGATATCGTCTTATGTAATCTGTGTTGTCCTGTACATGGGACACCACTGGGACCCCGCCCTGCTGCCAGTCCTGGTACTGTGCTGGGAAACGCGTACGCCAGTCCACAATCTTCGCCTTCCCCTTGGTCTTCCGCCCAATGCGGGCCGGCGCATCTACATCAACCCACTCCTGGGCCAGCCCCAACGTCCTCATGGCCAGTCTAAGCCGCAGCGGCTCAATCTCGTTCAGGCAATGGACCCACACGTCCCGCCTGAAGCGAGGAAGACCCGCTACAACCCAGGGCTGGCCAGCATCGCCCATGCCCAGGTAGGGCCTCCACACCACCTGCATCACCATACATACATTATGTTAGTTACCATTCAGTCACATGCATAAACACAAAAAAAATCATACGCATCATACCATGGCCTCGGGATACTCGCTCAGCTCCCGACGAAGTGACGCCAGCTGGTAGCCGTGGGGTGCTGCAACCACGACCGGCCTCCACTGCCGCGCCAGAGGCACGGCCCTCCTGTTCCCATGCCTAGCCCTCCCCATCAGAAAATAGTAATAGCTCCACACCTGCATCCATCATACATCATTAGTACAATAATTGCATATTTAACTATGGGAATGCATAAATAAAATGTTTACCTGGAGGAAAGGTGCGAAGCCACTGACTGTCGTCTCCTTCTCCGAAGTCTGGGAGAGATCAGCAATCAAATGGGCAAGCAGAGCCGCTCCCCACGCGTAGTGTCCCACTCTATCCAGATCCGCCAAGATCCCGAGGAAACGGCAGTGGATGCCATCCCCCTTCGTCCCCAGCAGAAGGCGGCCCAGGAAGAAGAAAAGAAACCTCCGAAGATCTAGGACCACCAGCTCCCTCTCACTCGGATCCTGGGTGAAAGCTGCACGAGCATCCCCCTCCAGTCGAGCCAAGAACTCCGCTCCAGTCTCGCTAACCCGCTGGCGCGGGTCGACGAATCCGAGCGCCTCCATGATCTCCACTCGGCCGACTACCCTGCTGTCTCTATCAGTCACGCTCGTCTCTAACCACAGCAGGTCCAGGGCACTCTCTCGGTAGTCGGGGTAGGTGACCCCGCTGACTGCCTCTCCGTCAACCCGTAGCCCGGTAATCCGAGCCACATCCTCTAGTGTTGGCACCATGTGCCCCCAGGGCATCAAAAACGCCCGGCTCGGTGCGTGCCACCGCTCCCTCAATGCCTGGATAAGAGGAAGGTCGAGCCGGAAGGGCTCGATCCTAAGGAAAGCTCCAAAGCCCATGGCGTCCACACGCGCCCTCTGGAAATCCGGCAGCCCACGGTATGCTGCCACCACCAGGGACCAGCTAATCCGGCCCTTCATCACGCCCTGCAAACCACAAAACCAACAAAGAACACATCAGCATCATGAACAGTAATAAACAATAACACTGTATATATACTACTTATTCTTTTTATTTTATTTTTACTTTTTTAAAATATTTGTATTTTCTTGTGGAGGCGTCCAATTCGCTGGACGCCTCCTTCCAATTTCCATTTTTTACTTTTTTAGAAAAAACCCAAAAACCAAAACAAAATTTATTAATAATATGTATATTTTTATGGAGGCGTCCAGGGCTTAGGACGCCTCCTTATTTTTTTAATTTTATTTTATTATTTACGTAAATAAATAAATAAACAAAAATAAAAAGAAAAAGTGGAGGCGTCCAGGTCCCTGGACTCCTCCTTCTCTCACTACCCGGCCTTCTCTCACAGCCTCCCGCACGCCCGTTTTAGCCTATTGAACCACAGAGTGAGAATTCCGAAGTACTTACCGGGTCGTGATCGTCCTCTCCCGCGTCACCAGCATCCGCAGCGGCCTCCGCGGCCAGAAGCGGCACCTCCATCTCCTCCTCCGCAGCAATCTCCTCTGCTACGGCCTCCTCGGCATCATCCCTCAACCTCCTCGCACGACGAGCCAGTCGTTTCCGCTTCTCTGGACCCTGGCTCGATCCTCCTGGCTCCATTGGGACTAAGAATGGGTCGTTTGGAGTGGTTGGACGGTCAGAATGAACAGTATAAGTGAGTAGGGGGGAGCCCTCCCCCTTATATATATATTGACCTTTTATTGGGGTGTCCAGGCACCTGGACGCCCCCACACTTTTTTATTTTTTTCAAAATTCAAAAAAATTGGGGCGTCCAGGCGCCTAGACGCTCCCATAAATAAAACAAATAAAAAAATCAAAATAGGGGCATCCAGGTCCCTGGACGCCCCCAAAAATAAATTGTCAAAAAAAAAATAAGATAATAAAAATAAAACTTAGGGGCGTCCAGGCCCCTGGACGCCCCCATAATAAAAATATATATATATATATAATAAAAGAAAAAAGATAAGAATATAATCCAAACAAAATAAAAAACACAAAGAAAAAGAAAAACCATAAAAAAGATAATAATTAACGGAGGTCCAAAACATCCATGCCAGATTTTATTCCATCGGAAAAGCAGAGTGAACTACATCAGGGGTTTAGGCACCTTAGGCCTTAACTTCCCCAGTTCGGTTACATAAGCCCTCCACGGCTCGCATTCTTCCACCACGTGCGCTAAGGCCTTTCCCGCAACACTTGTCTTCCAGGGAGCTTTAATGGCCTTCGCTTCCTTCACGTCCGCTTCAGTGCCTAACTCCCTTTTCTTCAAAGGAACAATGCCAGTCGGTGGCGGGAACGAATGGCGTGGGATGCCAATCTGGAGGCAGCACCGATGCGCATTTTAAAGGACGAACTCGGTCGCGCTGATCAGTTGAAGATCAACTTCGGGAGAAGACCTCATGAGGAGATCTAGCGAAAGCAAACATGCCGGTGCGCAAGTAAAGAAGCCTTGTGTCACGGTGCGAAAGTGAGACCGCCAGTCTTCACGTTTCTTCAGCCACGGAACGCGGTTCACTACGGCACCACCGAAGCCTAACACGTCGACTATGTGATGAAGAGGGCTTTGTTGGAAGAGCTTCGAAGCGGTTGGCATTCCCTCGCGGTGGTCGAATTTAAAATGCAAATCCAGCCAGCAATTCAAGACAAGTGCACAACCAAATGGAGACTTACTCATGCTCGAGGCAGTAAGACCGCTGTAAAGATAGGCAAGGACGGCGGGTCCCACCCTCTTTCCACGCCAGATCCCGCAGATAGCACCCAGTTGGTCTTCCTCCACCATGTTGTTGGTATAAGGGAACAAGAGAGCACCCGCCAGGCAAATGGTGAACCCCTTCATGATTCCCTCCAAATAGTCATCGTCTGGTGACCCTCTCAGGGCGTCCATGACCCACTCCGCAAGCTTTTGGAGATCGATCCCCTTTTGAGTACGGACCTTTCTGGCTGCGTCGAGCGGCATGAAGCTTCCAAGGACACTTTCAGAAGTCCCCCGTGTCAGCATCCGCATAGCCTTCACCTTCCCGTCACTCTTAAATTTCTTCAATCCAAGCAGAAGCTCCACCTCCTCAAGGAGGATGGTCACCTCGAAGGTCGGGAAGATAAAAGTGTGGGTCTGGGGATGCCAGATCTCCACTAGTGCGCCCATAGCCGCCCAGTCCATACGAATCTTCTCGTAATGTTTGGCATGAATAAGGAGCCCCTGCAAATGCCACTTCGAGAGTATGGCCCTCATGCCAATGGAGATATTGGAAGTTAGCTTTGAAAGCCATGGCAGTTTGGAAAACTTCCTCGGGCCTGGGAAGAGTGGATATGGCTGGAAGAGGAAAGAAATAAGAAATGAAGGAAGTAAGAAGAAGGTTCACATGGAAAATTTGAAATGAATCAGCTTACCATATGCGACAAGATCGTCCCACTCAGATGACCCTCGAGGTCGGAGAGTCGCTTGATCTCGCTGCTAGGCCTGCTCCTCTTCATAACGCGGGAAGACTCTCCTTCCATCCTAAAATCTCTAGATTCTCCTCTCTTTCCTCTCCTGAGCTTCCAAAACCCACCTTGGTGCATTTGAATGAACTAGCCTAAGGAGAGTTCTTATAGGAAGGGAAGGGTGCTACAGGATAGAACATGTCACATCAGTCGTCATTGTCAAGATTTTGGTCTGGATCTCCTTTATACTGTGGTACGATTCTACTGTGATTCTGCTACTTTCCGATGTTGCTAACCTTTGCTAGTCTGTGCAGGTTTTACTAACGGACGTCTTTGTCCTATCTCCTGTCCAACCTTTCATTTGTTGGTCCCACCTTGTCATGCATCGTAGTATATGATACTTACGCTACTAGAACATGTCGAGGACCGTGCGGCCCGAACGAATCTGGGATCTGAGTTCCCCTTCAACAAAAATGGTGATGATCCCGGAAGAATTTGGGTTGTACGGATAGGCCGTCAATTTGTGATATAATGGGGACGACGGTTCCATTCAGTGAGTTGGTACGCGGATAAACGGGCCCCATCCCAGTATCAGCTCACCGGGTCGGTATCCTGACCCGTTCTTCACAAGTTGACAATATTATCCTTGGCTATTTTCTATTTTAGTTTGTTTTAAATTTTTCTTTGAACCCAGCATGCATTCATATAGGACTTTGATTTATTGCGGAAGATCATTCAAGTGATTCAATTGTGAAAGCCGTTGTGCTCCAATTCCCACAAATATGAGATATTCCACTCCGAATGAAATACTGAGTTTCCTTGAGACAGCCCTACGCTGCTCTTCCAAAGGAGACCCTTGTTTGGACAGACCCTCAGATATTCCTTTACCTTTTTTGACCCACCTTGGCCGCAGCACTTCCACATTGGCTGGTAACCGCTCCCCAAAGGTGAAACCTCCGGTTTATGACCCAGGTACTTCCACACCGAGAAGTTGGTCTCCTTTTGTTTCGTGCTTGAGCGCACATCTCACCCTCCCTTATTTGATCTCCGTCCAAGCAATCGTTAATATTTGAAAGACCTTCTTCAAGGTCGCCTCATTGAAACTCCAGGAAAGATTCCAAACAGTAACGTCAAAAGCGTGTCTCATCACACCTTGGCATCAACTTATCAGTCCGCTCCCACTTCACTCCACTCCACTTCCACTACGTGTCGCTCCCTTGCAAAGCAGACGCCAAGGCGGGGCAGCTGTAGACACGCCATTCTTGACGTCTCCTGAGAAAGTCTCATATTACTATACAACGCCCTGCAACGGCTTACGCATTTTGAATCGCCCGAGTGCTTCCTTTTCTTGGGTCTTCTTCTACCTTTCTCGGCATCCGGAATTGTCTCATCACGACATTCGGACGGCATCAACATCAGTCGAACGCATCAGGAGGTTCCGAAACCAAGAAGGATGTCTGTCGGGCGGCCGCTGAGTAGGACCTGGGTGGGTCTTAATGGGGGCGTCCAGGCCCCTGGACGCCCCCATATTTTTGATTTTATTTATTTCTTTTCTCAGGGCCTTAAACTAACTAAAAAATATATATATTAATGGAGGCGTCCAGGCCTCTAGACGCCTCCATAAAAACAATAATAAAAAATGTTTGTAAAAAAGCCAGTTGGCATAAAAACACAAAAAAATAATAAATAAAAAATATATATTTGGAGGCGTCCAGGCCCCTGGACGCCTCCATAAAAACAATTATAAAAAATCAAAATGCCAGCCTTGGCACAAAAGACAAATAAAAAATAATATATTTACTGAGGCGTCCAGGCCTCTGGACACCTCCATCAAAACCCTCACGGGCGCCGGCCACCGAACGACGGTTTGTCGTGTGTGAAAAAATCCAAAATATGGAGACGTCCAGCCAGCTGGACGCGCCCATTTCTGAATCACGAGGCGCCCTCACAAAACCACGCGTTGTGCCAAACCGCGTGCGGCCGTCGTCGGCTTTCGGTGGACCTGCTTGAGGCGTCCGGGACCCTGGACGCCTCCACAAAAGTATTCCAAAAAAATCAATAAAAATAGAATAAAATATTATTTCGGCCCTGATGGAGGTGTCCAGGGTACTGGACGCCTCCACCCTCCGGAGCTCTATAAATAGAGCCTCACCCCCTCAGTTCTGGGAGAGCTTCGAAGTGATCCGATAGGCTGCCGGAGCCCAGAGACTACGGAGTCATTTTCTAACCCGTGGGTTCTTTTGTAGGTGGAGGTTCTGCCGGCTTCTCGTGTGTTCACGCTCGCGAGAGGAAGGTCGTCTTCATCCACCGCGCTTCCACGTCGTCCCCACGCTGCCGGAGCTCCACCGGATTTCATCCTCGGCTCATCCAATAAGCCTTTTCTTCCCCTTTTTTTCTTCGTAGTTCTTTTGCATTCATCATCTCGCATCCTCTATCCCCCTTCATAAGGGCGCCTCTTCTTTTATACTTCTTGCATCCATCATCTCATTTTCCTCCTACTCGAGTCCGAGAGGGGTTTAAAAGATAACACCAACCAGGTGTGTGTCTTGCCATCATTTCGTTATTTTTATCGCAAGGATTTGAATACTACACCTCCATCTTTCTAATCCACTTGTCATTTGTTTGTCGTTATTTTGCAAGGGTAGTCGAGGAAAGCCCTCTCCGTCGGCCGGCCGGAGGGAGAGGAAGAAGCAACCCGCCATCTCCCGCTCTTGAGGTAGGCGCGATCACTTTCTTATTTTGGGGTCTTTCGGTCCCTGGCGATCACATCTTATTTTCGAGGCCGCGGCGAGTCACTTCCCCAATGGCCGTTTAAATTTTTGTTCTTATATTCTCTTTATACTCTGTTATATTCTGCTCATATTCTCGAGGCCGCGGCGAGTCACTTCCCCAATGGCCGTTTAAATTCCCGTTTTTATATGTTATATTCTTATCTATTCGTGTTCTCGAGGCCGCGGCGAGTCACTTCCCCAATGGCCGTTTAAATTCACGTTCTTATACGTTATATTCTTATCTGTTTGTGTTCTCGAGGCCGCGGCGAGTCACTTCCCCAATGGCCGTTTAAATTCCCGCTCTTTGTATTCTCTCTATAATCTGTCATCTTATTATCTGCTCATATTCTTGAGGCCGCGGCGAGTCACTTCCCCAATGGCCGTTTCAATTCTTGTTATTTAATTTTTGCACCATTCCCATCCCCCCGAGGCCGCGGCGAGTCACTTCCCGCTATGGCCGTTTAAACCCCATATTTTGCTATATCACACTTGTCCCGCTCGCCCCGCCGGAGCAATCTCCCGTGGTGGCCCCTTCTCTCTCTTCTCTTATTTCTGTGTTGCAGCAAACAAACACCAACACCAAAAGAAAGAAAAGAGGAGCCCGCGCGCGCTCCGCGCCCTCTCCGCTCTTCCCCGAACCACGTGACATCGCTCACACAGGGCCAACAAAATATACAGCTGTACTGGGATCACATGGCTCGCGCCTTCGACAAACTGGTTAAAGAAAGAGAATTCAAGAAAGGTGACCTGGTAATGGTTAAAAGAAAAGAAGTAATGGCATCCAATCCCAAAGGGAAGTTGGTTGAAAACTAGATGGGGCCCTAAGTCGTCCACCGAGTATATGAAGGCAGTGCCTACATCCTTGTGGACCATAAGGGGGTAGTTCAGTTCTCCCCTCTCAATAGAAAACGTCTAAAACTATATCATGCAGCCTCACCGACATTTGAATAGTTGGCCGATGCACCATAAATAAATAAAAACTAAAAAAAAAAGAATAAAAGAGGGGGAAGGAGAGACAAACATTAAGTTGTTTCTCCTTGTCCTGCGCCCTTGGCCAAGCCGACCATCACCTTACTTGGCCTATGGCACTCCGCCTCGGCCGAGCTCTCTCAAAATTCATACCCAACCCAATTTTTTTGTGGCACCCCACTCAAGCCGACCCGAGCATGTTGGCTTGTGGTGCAAATGATTCCCCCAGTGCACAAAGTCATAAGGGTTACAAGAAACTCCAGCATTGTCCCACTGGGCTACACACATCATCACCAACTTGGACCTTACGTCTAGATCGGTGGATAAAACCTTTCCTTTGCGTTGACGTTATCCCCACGTCAATGAAAACACACTTTTATCGGCAAAAGGCCTCGTGCCCTAGCCGAATAATCATCAATTTGGACCTTACGTCCGGATCGGTGCTTAAACCTTTCCCTTTGCATTGACGTTCCCCCACGTTAACGAACATAGTCCTATCGACAAAAGGCTTCGTGCCCGTGCCGACTCATATTATATCATCATCGATTTGGACCTTACGTCTGAACTGGTGCTTAAACCTTCCTTTTGCATTGACATTATCCCCACGTCAATGAAAAACACATTTCTATCGGTGAAAGGCTTCATGCCCTAGCCGAATCAGATACACATTTTTGTCAGCTTGGGCCTTACGTCCAGGTTGGCACATAAACCTCTTTCTTTGCATTAGCGTCCACCCCATGCTAATGAATACATTGTCAAGCGCACATCGGTGAGCTAACTCACAAAATGCTTGGACTTGAAGGTGATATTTCAGTCCATGAACAAACCCATACCAATCATCTTTGTTTCAAAAAAAATGGGGCTTAAAATAGAGGTGCGCACCAGACTTGTTCATACATCTTGAACAAGGGCAAAAATAGCTACAACCCGACTGTGACAAAAACTCGAAAGGGCGTTGCAGGCAAAATAGGGTACCCCAAAACCTGAGAGGGCGCGTGGGCAAAAGCAAGAAGGGGCAGGCTCCGGTGAAAACCCGAAAGGGCGCTTGGGCCAATAATGTGGTAATGAACATAATATCTCCTATTTGAAAGACCCCTCCAGGTGCAAACTTTCTATGCACTCACAGAAATCCCCACGTGAGATTATCTCTATACATCCCACCGGCATAAGCCTTACGCTTATGCTGCTAAACTTAAACCTATCTCTACTTCGGCATTTAACCAATGTCGATGAACAAACCAACTTCCATTCTCATCATCATCGACGAGATCGGTGAGTATACCGTTGATCTGGACCTTTCATCCTCGTTAACGATTAAACCTATCTTTGCTTCGGCATTTAACCAATGTCCATGAACAAACCAACTTTGATTCTCATCATCATCGACGAGATCAGTGAATATACCGTTGACCTAGACCTTTTGTCCTCGTTAATGTTTAAACCTATCTTTGCTTCAACATTTAACCAATGTTGATGAACAAACCAACATCGATCCTCATCATCATCGGTGAGATCGGTGAATATATCATTGACCTGGACCTTTCGTCCTAGTTAACGATCAAACCTATCTTTGCTTCAGCATTTAACTAATATCGATGAACAAACCAACATTGTTCCTCATCATCATCGGTGAGATCGGTGAATATAGCATTGACTTGGACCTTTCGACCTCGTTAACGGCTAAACTGATCTTTGCTTTGGCACTTAACCAATGCCGATGAACAAACCAACATCGATCCTCCTCATCATCGGCGAGATCGGTGAATATACCGTTGACCTAGACCTTCTTTCCTCATTAACGATTAAACCTATCTTTGCTTCAGCATTTAACCAATGCCGATGAACAAACCAACATCTCCAATTCGCTGGACGCCTCCTTCCAATTTCCATTTTTTACTTTTTTAGAAAAAACCCAAAAACCAAAACAAAATTTATTAATAATATGTCTATTTTTATGGAGGCGTCCAGGGCTTAGGACGCCTCCTTATTTTTTTAATTTTATTTTATTATTTACATAAATAAATAAATAAACAAAAAGAAAAAGAAAAAGTGGAGGCGTCCAGGTCCCTGGACGCCTCCTTCTCTCACTACCCGGCCTTCTCTCACAGCCTCTCGCACGCCCGTTTTAGCCTATTGAACCACAGAGTGAGAATTCCGAAGTACTTATCGGGTCGTGATCGTCCTCTCCCGCGTCACCAGCATCCGCAGCAGCCTCCGCGGCCAGAAGCGGCACCTCCATCTCCTCCTCCGCAGCAATCTCCTCTGCTACGGCCTCCTCGGCATCATCCCTCAACCTCCTCGCACGACGAGCCAGTCGTTTCCGCTTCTCTGGACCCTGGCTCGATCCTCCTCGCTCCATTGGGACTAAGAATGGGTCGTTTGGAGTGGCTGGACGGTCAGAATGAACAGTATAAGTGAGTAGGGGGGAGCCCTCCCCCTTATATATAGATTGACCTTTTATTGGGGCGTCCAGGCGCCTGGACGCCCCCACACTTTTTTATTTTTTTCAAAATTCAAAAAATAGGGGCGTCCAGGCGCCTGGACGCTCCCATAAATAAAACAAATAAAAAATAAAAAAAATCAAAATAGGGGCGTCCAGGTCCCTGGATGCCCCCAAAAATAAATTGTCAAAAAAAATAAGATAATAAAAATAAAACTTAGGGGCGTCCAGGCCCCTAGACGCCCCCATAATAAAAATATATATATATATATAATAAAAGAAAAAAGATAAGAATATAATCCAAACAAAATAAAAAACACAAAGAAAAAGAAAAACCACAAAAAAATAATAATTAACGGAGGTCCAAAACATCCATGCCAGATTTTATTCCATCGGAAAAGCAGAGTGAACTACATCAGGGGTTTAGGCACCTTAGGCCTTAACTTCCCTAGTTCGGTTACATAAGCCCTCCACGGCTCGCATTCTTCCACCACGTACGCTAAGGCCTTTCCCGCAACACTTGTCTTCCAGGGAGCTTTAATGGCCTTCGCTTCCTTCGCGTCCGCTTCAGTGCCCAACTCCCTTTTCTTCAAAGGAACAATGCCAGTCGGTGGCGGGAACGAATGGCGTGGGATGCCAATCTGGAGGCAGCCCCAATGCGCATTATAAAGGACGAACTCGGTCGCGCCGATCAGTTGAAGATCAACTTCGGGAGAAGACCTCATGAGGAGATCTAGCGAAAGCAAACATGCCGGTGCGCAAGTAAAGAAGCCTTGTGTCACGGTGTGAAAGTGAGACCGCCAGTCTTCACGTTTCTTCAGCCACGGAACGCGGTTCACTACGGTACCACCGAAGCCTAACACGTCGGCTATGTGATGAAGAGGGCTTTGTTGGAAGAGCTTCGAAGCGGTTGGCATTCCCTCGCGGTGGTCGAATTTGAAATGCAAATCCAGCCAGCAATTCAAGACAAGTGCATAACCAAATAGAGACTTACCCATGCTCGAGACAGTAAGACTGCTGTAAAGATAGGCAAGGACGGCGGGTCCCACCCTCTTTCCACGCCAGATCCCGCAGATAGCACCCAGTTGGTCTTCCTCCACCATGTTGTCGGTATAAGGGACCAAGAGAGCACCCGCCAGACAAATGGTGAACCCCTTCATGATTCCCTCCAAATAGTCATCGTCTGGTGACCCTCTCAGGGCGTCCATGACCCACTCCGCAAGCTTTTGGAGATCGATCTCCTTTTGAGTACGGACCTTTCTGGCTGCGTCGGGCGGCATGAAGCTTCCAAGGACGCTTTCAGAAGTCCCCCGTGTCAGCATCCGCATAGCCTTCACCTTCCCGTCACTCTTAAATTTCTTCAATCCAAGCAGAAGCTCCAGCTCCTCAAGGAGGATGGTCACCTCGAAGGTCGGGAAGATAAAAGTGTGGGTCTGGGGATGCCAGATCTCCACTAGTGCGCCCATAGCCGCCCAGTCCATACGAATCTTCCCGTAATGTTTGGCATGAATAAGGAGCCCCTGCAAATGCCACTTCGAGAGTATGGCCCTCATGCCAATGGAGATATTGGAAGTTAGCTTTGAAAGCCATGGCAGTTTGGAAAACTTCCTCGGGCCTGGGAAGAGTGGATATGGCAGGAAGAGGAAAGAAATAAGAAATGAAGGAAGTAAGAAGAAGGTTCACATGGAAAATTTGAAATGAATCAGCTTACCATATGCGACAAGATCGTCCCACTCAGATGACCTTCGAGGTCGGAGAGTCGCCTGATCTCGCTGCTAGGCCTGCTCCTCTTCATAACGCGGGAAGACTCTCCTTCCATCCTAAAATCTCTAGATTCTCCTCTCTTTCCTCTCCTGAGCTTCCAAAACCCACCTTGGTGCATTTGAATGAACTAGCCTAAGGGGAGTTCTTATAGGAAGGGAAGGGTGCTACAGGACAGAACATGTCACATGAGTGGTCATTGTCAAGATTTTGGTCTGGATCTCCTTTATACTGTGGTACGATTCTGCTATGATTCTGCTACTTTCCGATGTTGCTAACCTTTGCTAGTCTGTGCAGGTTTTACTAACGGATGTCTTTGTCCTATCTCCTGTCCCACCTTTCATTGGTTGGTCCCACATTGTCATGCATCGTAGTATATGATACTTACGCTACTAGAACATGTCGAGGACCGTGCGGCCCGAACGAATCTGGGATCTGAGTTCCCCTTCAACAAAAACGGTGATGATCCCGGAAGAATTTGGGTTGTACGGATAGGCCGTCAATTTGTGATAGAATGGGGACGACGGTTTCATTCAGTGAGTTGGTACGCGGATAAACGGGCCCCAGCCCAGTATCAGCTCACCGGGTCGGTATCCTGACCCGTTCTTCACAAGTTGACAATATTATCCTTGGCTATTTTCTATTTTAGTTTGTTTTAAATTTTTCTTTGAACCCAACATGCATTCATATAGGACTTTGATTTATTGCGGAAGATCATTCAAGTGATTCAATTGTGAAAGCCGTTGTGCTCCAATTCCCACAAATATGAGATATTCCACTCCGAATGAAATACTGAGTTTCCTTGAGACAGCCCTACGCTGCTCTTCCAAAGGAGACCCTTGTTTGGACAGACCCTCAGATATTCCTTTACCTTTTTTGACCCACCTTGGCCGCAGCACTTCCACATTGGCTGGTAACGGCTCCCCAAAGGTGAAACCTCCGATTTATGACCCAGGTACTTCCACACCGAGAAGTTGGTCTCCTTTTGTTTCGTGCCTGAGCGCACATCTCACCCTCCCTTATTTGATCTCCGTCCAAGCAATCGTCAATATTTGAAAGACCTTCTTCAAGGTCGCCTCATTGAAACTCCAGGAAAGATTCCAAACAGTAACGTCAAAAGCGTGTCTCATCACACCTTGGCATCAACTTATCAGTCCGCTCCCACTTCACTCCACTCCACTTCCACTACGTGTCGCTCCCTTGCAAAGCAGACGCCAAGGCGGAGCAGCTGTAGACACGCCATTCTTGACGTCTCCTGAGAAAGTCTCATATTACTATACAACGCCCCGCAACGGCTTACGCATTTTGAATCGCCCGAGTGCTTCCTTTTCTTGGGTCTTCTTCTACCTTTCTCGGCATCCGGAATCGTCTCATCACGACATTCGGACGGCATCAACATCAGTCGAACGCATCAGGAGGTTCCGGAACCAAGAAGGATGTCTGCCGGGCGGCCGCTGAGTAGGACCCGGGTGGGTCTTAATGGGGGCGTCCAGGCCCCTGGACGCCCCCATATTTTTTATTTTATTTATTTCTTTTCTCAGGGCCTTAAACTAACTAAAAAATATATATATTAATGGAGGCGTCCACGCCTCTGGACGCCTCCATAAAAACAATAATAAAAAATGTTTGTAAAAAAGCCAGTTCGCATAAAAACACAAAAAAATAATAAATAAAAAATATATATTTGGAGGCGTCCAGGCCCCTAGACGCCTCCATAAAAACAATTATAAAAAATCAAAATGCCAGCCTTGGCACAAAAGACAAATAAAAAATAATAAAATAATATATTTATGGAGGCGTCCAGGCCTCTGGACGCCTCCATCAAAACCCTCACGGGCGCCGGCCACCGAACGACGGTTTGTCGTGTGTGAAAAAATCCAAAATATGGAGACGTCCAGCCAGCTGGACGCGCCCATTTCTGAATCACGAGGCGCCCTCACAAAACCACGATTTGTGCCAAACCGCGTGCGGCCGTCGTCGGCTTTCGGTGGACCTGCTTGAGGCGTCCGGGACCCTGGACGCCTCCACAAAAGTATTCCAAAAAAATTAATAAAAATAGAATAAAATATTATTTCGGCCCTGATGGAGGTGTCCAGGGTACTGGACGCCTCCACCCTCCGGAGCTCTATAAATAGAGCCCCACCCCCTCAGTTCTGGGAGAGCTTCGAAGTGATCCGATAGGCTGCCGGAGCCCAGAGGCTACAGAGTCATTTTCTAACCCGTGGGTTCTTTTGTAGGTGGAGGTTCTGCCGGCTTCTCGGGTGTTCACGCTCGCGAGAGGAAGGTCGTCTTCATCCACCGCGCTTCCACGTCGTCCCCACGCTGCCGGAGCTCCGCCGGATTTCATCCTCGGCTCATCCAATAAGCCTTTTCTTCCCCTTTTTTTCTTCGTAGTTCTTTTGCATTCATCATCTCGCATCCTCTATCCCCCTTCATAAGGGCGCCTCTTCTTTTATACGTCTTGCATCCATCATCTCATTTTCCTCCTACTCGAGTCCGAGAGGGATTTAAAAGATAACACCAACCAGGTGTGTGTCTTGCCATCATTTCGTTATTTTTATCGCAAGGATTTGAATACTACACCTCCATCTTTCTAATCCACTTGTCATTTGTTTGTCGTTGTTTTGCAAGGGTAGCCGAGGAAAGCCCTCTCCGTCGACCGGCCGGAGCGAGAGGAAGAAGCAACCTGCCATCTCCCGCTCTTGAGGTAGGCGCGATCACTTTCTTATTTTGGGGTCTTTCGGCCCCTGGCGATCACATCTTATTTTCGAGGTCGCGGCGAGTCACTTCCCCAATGGCCGTTTAAATTTCCGTTCTTATATTCTCTTTATACTCTGTTACATTCTGCTCATATTCTCGAGGCCGCGGCGAGTCACTTCCCCAATGGCCATTTAAATTCCCGTTTTCATATGTTATATTCTTATCTATTCGTGTTCTCGAGGCCGCGGCGAGTCACTTCCCCAATGGCCGTTTAAATTCACGTTCTTATACGTTATATTCTTATCTGTTTGTGTTCTCGAGGCCGCGGCGAGTCACTTCCCCAATGGCCGTTTAAATTCCCGCTCTTTGTATTCTCTCTATATTCTGTCATCTTATTATCTGCTCATATTCTCGAGGCCGCGACGAGTCACTTCCCCAATGGCCGTTTCAATTCTTGTTATTTAATTTTTGCACCATTTCCGTCCCCCCGAGGCCGCGGCGAGTCACTTCCCGCTATGGCCGTTTAAACCCCATATTTTGCTATATCACACTTGTCCCGCTCGCCCCGCCGGAGCAATCTCCCTTGGTGGCCCCTTCTCTCTCTTCTCTTATTTCTGTGTTGCAGCAAACAAACACCAACACCAAAAGAAAGAAAAGAGGAGCCCGCGCGCGCTCCGCACCCTCTCCGCTCTTCCCCGAACCGCGTGACATCGCTCACACAGGGCCAACAAAATATACAGCTGTACTAGGATCACATGGCTCGCGCCTTCGACAAACTGGTTAAAGAAAGAGAATTCAAGAAAGGTGACCTGGTAATGGTTAAAAGAAAAGAAGTAATGGCATCCAATCCCAAAGGGAAGTTGGTTGAAAACTAGATGGGGCCCTAAGTCATCCACCGAGTATATGAAGGCAGTGCCTACATCCTTGTGGACCATAAGGGGGTAGTTTAGTTCTCCCCTCTCAATAGAAAACATCTAAAACTATATCATGCAGCCTTACCGACATTTGAATAGTTGGCCGATGCACCATAAATAAATAAAAACTAAAAAAAAAGAATAAAAGAGGGGGATGGAGAGACAAACATTAAGTTGTTTCTCCTTGGCCTGCGCCCTTGGCCAAGCCGACCATCACCTTACTTGGCCTATGGCACTCCGCCTCGGCCGAGCTCTCTCAAAATCCATACCCAACCCAATTTTTTTGTGGCACCCCACTCAAACCGACCCGAGCATGTTGGCTTGTGGTGCAAATGATTCCCCCAGTGCACAAAGTCATAAGGGTTAATAGAAACTCCAGCATTGTCCCACTGGGCTACACACATCATCACCAACTTGGACCTTACGTCCAGATCGGTGGATAAAACCTTTCCTTTGCGTTGACGTTATCCCCACGTCAATGAAAACACACTTTTATCGGCAAAAGGCCTCGTGCCCTAGCCGAATAATCATCAATTTGGACCTTACGTCCGGATCGGTGCTTAAACCTTTCCCTTTGCATTGACGTTCCCCCACGTTAACGAACATAGTCCTATCGAAAAAAGGCTTCGTGCCCGTGCCGACTCATATTATATCATCATCGATTTGGACCTTACGTCTGAACTGGTGCTTAAACCTTCCTTTTGCATTGACATTAACCCCACGTCAATGAAAAACACATTTCTATCGGTGAAAGGCTTCATGCCCTAGCCGAATCAGATACACATTTTTGTCAGCTTGGGCCTTACGTCCAGGTTGGCACATAAACCTCTTTCTTTGCATTAGCGTCCACCCCATGCTAATGAATACATTGTCAAGCGCACATCGGTGAGCTAACTCACAAAATGCTTGGACTTGAAGGTGATATTTCAGTCCATGAACAAACCCATACCAATCATCTTTATTTCAAAAAAAATGGGGCTTAAAATAGAGGTGCGCACCAGACTTGTTCATACATCTTGAACAAGGGCAAAAATAGCTACAACCCGACTGTGACAAAAACTCGAAAGGGCGTTGCAGGCAAAATAGGGTACCCCAAAACCCGAGAGGGCGCGTGGGCAAAAGCAAGAAGGGGAAGACTCCGGTGAAAACCCGAAAGGGCGCTTGGGCCAATAATGTGGTAATGAACATAATATCTCCTATTTGAAAGACCCCTCCAGGTGCAAACTTTCTATGCACTCACAGAAATCCCCACGTGAGATTATCTCTATACATCCCACCGGCATAAGCCTTACGCTTATGCTGCTAAACTTAAACCTATCTCTGCTTCGGCATTTAACCAATGTCGATGAACAAACCAACTTCCATTCTGATCATCATCGACGAGATCGGTGAGTATACCCTTGATCTGGACCTTTCATCCTCGTTAACGATTAAACCTATCTTTGCTTCGGCATTTAACCAATGTCCATGAACAAACCAACTTTGATTCTCATCATCATCGATGAGATCAGTGAATATACCGTTGACCTAGACCTTTTGTCCTCGTTAATGATTAAACCTATCTTTGCTTCAACATTTAACCAATGTTGATGAACAAACCAACATCGATCCTCATCATCATCGGCGAGATCGGTGAATATATCATTGACCTGGACCTTTCGTCCTAGTTAACGATCAAACCTATCTTTGCTTCAGCATTTAACTAATATCGATGAACAAACCAACATTGTTCCTCATCATCATCGGTGAGATCGGTGAATATAGCATTGACTTGGACCTTTCGACCTCGTTAACGGCTAAACTGATCTTTGCTTTGGCACTTAACCAATGCCGATGAACAAACCAACATCGATCCTCCTCATCATCGGTGAGATCGGTGAATATACCGTTGACCTAGACCTTCTTTCCTCATTAACGATTAAACCTATCTTTGCTTCAGCATTTAACCAATGCCGATGAACAAACCAACATCGATCCTCGTCATCATCAGTGAGATCGGTGAACATACCATTGACCTAGACCTTCCGTCCTCGTTAACGATTAAACCTATCCTTGCTTCGGCATTTAGACAATGTCGACGAATAAACCAGTTTTGATCGTCGTCACCATCGATGAGATCGTTAAACAAACCCGTGACTTGGACCTTCCATCCTTGTTAATGAACAAACCTCATGTTGCTTCGACATTTAACCAATGTCGATGAACAAATAAACAAGCCCCGTCAATCTCCAACACCCTATCGGCTCTAACAAACACACCTCTCGATCCAGACCTTCTGTCCAGGATCATCAAACAAATCTCCTTGCTTTGACACTATCCCAGTGTCAACGATAAAACCAAACCACTCTCAGACTCCTTGTTAAGGACTGACAAATACGCCATATCATCAAAAAAAAATGGGGCTTGAAATAGAGGTGCCCTACCAGAATTGTTCAGATATCCTGTACAAGAGCAAAAATGGCTACAACCCGGCCGTGGCGTGAAAGGGCGCTGCGGGCAAAATAGGGTACCCTGCCATGTGAAAACCCATAAGGATGCATGGGCAAAAGCAAGAAGGGGCTGGCTCCGATGAAAACCCAAAAGGGCGCTTGGGTCAGTAATGTGATAATATATATATATATATATATATATATCATTCCCTCTCCACCCTTGTTCACGGAGGATGCTGATAGTACACCCATCACATGTCCCACCAGAAAGTTTGTAACTACCTTCGATCTTTGTCATCATCGACGAGATCGATGGACAAACCTTCGACTTGGACCTTTCATCCCCGTCGATAAACAAACCCTTCTATGCTTTGGCATCTAACCCATGCCAATGAATACACTACCTTCGACCTTCATCATCATCGGTGATGGAGAGGGGGATTTCTGTAGCCCAATTAAGAGCAGCCAAACTAGGCCCATCAGGACCGAACGAGGCTCAGCTCATCCAAGTGACAGCCCTCTAGGGCCCACTTCGGCAAAAAAGCACAATAAAGATCACCCGGGATCCCATCCTTCCTCGGTGGCCCTTAGGCTCGGAAGGCCCGAACGTCAGGATGGAGGAAGACCCACGCCCGAGCCATCCCTCCAGCGGGATAAGGGCGAGCGCTCCGTGCCCACTCTGATCTGACTGCATCCGAGCTATGCCTATCGCCCGGACAGGGCTGGCACTTATCATGCTTGGATCGACTGAGAAGTGTTTATCCATGCAGCCGTTGAAAGTCCTTTATGAGCAGGAGTTCTGGGGGATAAGGGAGCCACGATCCCCCAAGGTCATGAAGAGCCCACGACGAGGACGTAACGATCCCATGATGAGGACGTAACTCCCGCCTGAAACTCCTCAGCTTATGGGACTCATCCGGGGAGCTCGCTATATAAACCAGGGACTCCCTCCGGTGGCAGGTGAGGCAGATACAGGCCTAACACTCCCTTAGCAGGAACCACTTCACCATCTTGGTGTTGGGAGGTCTTGCACATTTCTTTCTACCTCCCTCAATACCTTCCACCAACGCTCTACTGACATAGGCATCGGAGGGTTTTCCCCAGGGAACCATCCCTGGGCCTCCTGATTCGTTTCCCTTTCTCTGCACTTCACTATCCGGTGATCATCCTCCCAGCTCAGGACCAGCGCGAGATCACTCCCCTTAATCTGGCGCCGTCTGTGGGAAATGACCAAAGAGCTAGTATGGTGAGAAGAAGTTCAAGGAGGAGGTCCGCCGGTGACAGGGGAAAGGCCACGGCGGCGGTGGGGGAAGGCCCCTCACAAGCCTCCCAAAACCCCCCCTCCGGTGCCAGCACTCCCACCGACAGACCGCCCCCTCCGCCTGCGGTCGGGCTGCCACCCCCTCCTCCCACGACGGTAGGGCTGCCGCTCAACTGCGGCACCGATGTCTTCCAAGCCCTCAACGCGAAACTGGACGTCCTCGTGGAACTCATGAGGACCCAGGCGGCCAGGGATGGAAGGTCACGCACCCCTCCGGAGAGCCCACCCCGTGAGAACGTGTCCCAGCACACCACCGGAGGCCGCTTCACCCTCCGAGGACAGTAGCTCATCCGCAATAAAGTAGGAGGACCCTCGCAATCCCCCCCTCCGGAGTAAGAGGCTTCCTCCACGCCGAAGCGGGGCAGGCATGGGGCACGCCATCCCCTCCCAGAGATTTAAGTCCCCAGGGAGCGCCAGGACAGCCTGCCTTCATGCCCCCTTATCCCTACGGCACAACGGAAGTTGGAGCTATCCCTCCGACTGCGAGAATTCGAGAGGCATTTCACAGAGTAGGAGCACGCCCTGCGAGCCCTGCAGAAGACCTCTCCACCAGAGGATGAGGAGAGATCCCCATTCTCCGACCATATCTTGAAGGCAGAGGTATCTCCCCGAACTTCCATCCCGACCTTCAAGCCCTACGACGGCCAGGGCGACCCGGCCGACCACTTCAACAGCTTCGACGCTCTAATGACCCTGCACGGAACATCCGACGCCATCAAGTGCCGAGCCTTCGCGACCACCCTGGTCCAAGGTGCCCAAGTATGGTTCCGGGCCCTCGCCCCCGGATCCATCTGAGACTTCAAGCAGTTCGGGCGAGTATTCAAGGAGAGTTTCATCGATAGCGGCCCCCCAAGGTCGGTAGCGGGGCTTTTGGCCCTCAAATAGGCGCAAGCGGAAAAACTTCATGCCTACATCCTCCGATTCAAATCGGAAGCCCTGAGGATCCCACGCCTGGACGTCGCCTTGGCCATAACCGCACTGACCGGGGGCACCCACGAAGAGAACCTCCGCTGCGAGCTTGTCCTCCACCCTCCCTCGACCCTTGCTGCGCTAGTGACTCTGGCATTGCACCACGCCGAGTGCGAGGAAGTGCTCAGTGCATGCCGAGACGCAACCGGCTCGGGTCGGGAGGGGGAGAATAAGCGAGCACCCGAGCCAAGCTCGGGCCTAGGGAAAAGGCGGAACCGAGACGGGGAACGCAAGGAACCGTCACGGAGGTACGAGCGGTACACTCCCCTAACTGCTCCAGTATACGAGATTTATGAAGACATCAAAGGCTCGGGCCTCCTCCGCCAACCCAAGCCAATGAAGTCAAAGAATTGCAGTCGCAGCAAGCATTGCCTATTCCACAGCGACCACGGGCATCATACCGGCGACTGCCACCAGCTCCAGGACGAGATCGAGCATCTCATTCGTCAGGGGCACCTCTCCCGGTTCGTGGCCGGGCACCAAGAAGACCAAGGCGCCCCAGAGGAGATCGACAACGCCCCCCGAGGGGTCCACATCAACGTCATCACCGGAGGAGCTGCATCAGGAGGAGACAGTGGCCGGGGAAGGAAGCGTCATGCTGAGCGGCCGAGCCGAGCCATCGAGCCTCCCAGGGCCCCGCCAAGCGAACCCCATGTCATAATCTTCTTCGACCAAGACCTGGAGGGGCTGAGCACCCCGCACGACGACGCCCTAGTGATATCGGCCACAATAAACCATTGTAACATAGATAGGATTCTGGTTAACAATGGAAGTGCCCCTGATGTATTATCCTACGAATGTTTCCTTAAGATGGGGGAGGATCCGCCTAAACTCCGCCCGATCAGGACCCCCCTGTGCGGGTTCAATGGCCAGGCCACCTATCCTGAGGGAGCCCTTAGCCTGTCGGTTACTCTTGGCACCCCACCCAAAACCGTGACGGTCATGGTGGACTTCATAGTGATCAAAGGTATGATAGCATACAACCCAATCTTCGACCGAGGAATCCTCAGCTAAACGAAAGCGGTGCCTTCTACCTATTACCAAAAGATGAAGTTCCCCACCAAAAATGGATTGGGGGAAGTCCGAGGTAACCAGGCAATGGCCCGAAGGTGCTACAATATCTTGGTTGAAGCCACAAGGCCGGACGAGAAAAATAAGGGCCCCCGGGAAGTCGAGGAAAAATCCGCAACTGTCGAACCTGGAGGCAAATTGCTAGCGGTTTTCCTAAACGACGACCCGACCCTAGGAGTAAAGATCGGAGCCGACCTAACATCTGAGGTTCAACAGAAATACAAAGAGTTCCTTTCTGCGTACATCCGGGTCTTTGCATGGTCTGATGATCAACTCCCTGGGATACCAGAAGAGACGGTGGTGCATAAGCTCAACCTCGACCCAACCATGAAGCCCGTGCAACAACAAAGAAGGAAGTATGCGCCAGAGAAGCAGACAATTATAAAGGAGCAGGTCACCAAGGGGCAGAAGACTGGCCTTTTTAGACCGGTCTTGTACCCGACGTGGCTAGCTAACGTCGTCCTGGTGCCGAAAACTTCAGGAAAATGGCGGATGTGCGTGGACTTCACCGACCTGAACAAGGCTACTCTAAAGGATTGCTATCCCTTACCGAGCATCGACCAACTGGTTGATTCAACCTCGGGCAATGAGATACTCAGCTTCCTGGATGCCTACTCAGGTTACCACCAGATCAGAATGCACCACGAAGACATCGAGAAGACTGCCTTTATCACCAACTTCGGCGTACACTGTTACACCCGGATGCCTTTTGGGTTAAAGAATGCCGGAGCCACGTACCAAAGGCTAGTCAACCATATGTTCGAGGGACAGCTCGGTTGGAACGCCGAGGCCTATATTGACAACATGCTCGTGAAGACCCCCAAGGCCGAGGACCACTTCGCCGACCTAGCAGAAACTTTCGACACCCTCCTGAAGTACAACATGAAGCTCAACCCCGCCAAGTGTGCCTTCGGAGTAAAGTCCAGGAAATTCTTGGGCTTCTTAGTCACTCAACGTGGGATCAAGGCCAACCCCGACAAGGTCCAGGCCATCCTGGACATGCGCCCACCCACCTGCATCAAAGACGTTCAACGCCTTACCGGGCGTGTTGCTGCGCTCAGCAGATTCCTGTCTCGCGCGGTTGAACGATGCCTACCCTTCTTCAAACTGTTGAGAGGGCCCAAAATGGTATCTGCCACATTCGCGTGGGATGGGGAATGCCAAAGAGCGTTCGCCGAGCTTAAGGAGTTCCTGGCTTCGCCCCCAGTGCTTTCTAAGCCCGTCCCAGGGGAAACCTTGTATCTCTATCTCTCGAAAACTCCATCCACAGTTAGCTTGGTCCTAGTTAAAAATGACTTGGGAATCGAGAGACCGGTCTACTACACAAGCAAGGTGCTCGGTGAGGCTGAGAAAAGGTACCCCGCAATCGAGAAACTCGTGCTAGCGTTGGTTACCTTGGCCAAGCGCCTTCGACCCTATTTCCAAGGGCACTCCATCACCGTGCTGACCGGCGAACCATTGAAAAAAATCCTCACTCACCCTAAAGCCTCGAGATGCCTCGTCAAGTGGGCCATCATGCTCGGGGCCTACGATATATCGTATCGGCCTCGCTCGACTATCAAAGGCCAGGCGCTCGCCAACTTCGTCGCCGAGAGTACCATCCCGACTGAAGAAAGATCTCTGTCCACACCCGGGCCGACCTGGGAACTGTTCGTCAACGGATCTTCCAATTCAACCGGAAGCGGTGCCGGCATCCTCCTGAAGTCCCCCGAAGGAGCAGAGCTACAGTACACCCTGAAGTTCAACTTCCAGGCATCCAACAACGCTTCCGAGTATGAGGCCATCATATCGGGAGCCCGCATGGCCCGGCAGTTAGGGGCTGAGCGAGTCAGAATTCACACCGACTCCCAATTGGTCGCTAGCTAGGTCAACGGCGATTATGAAGCTCGGGAGGCACCGATGATCAAATGCCTCCAACTAGTCAAGACTGTGGCACAACAGTTCGAGAGTTTTGAGGTAGTCCGAATAGCTCGGGAGGAAAACTCCCAAGCGGACGCCCTCTCTCGGCTGGCCTCCTCTCTTGACCCCAAGGGTACTCGATCAGGCCTTCTCGAAGATCTAGAGCGCCCGAGCATTGATTCGGAGCTCCTAGCTGTTGACTCAGCCTCCCCAAGCGACTGGCGTATCCCCTACCTGTCGTGGCTCCAAGACTCCCAGGAGCCTCCCGACCCTCGGGAAGCCCAAAGGTTGAAATACCAAACTCGGCGATTCGTCACTCTGGATGGCGCACTTTACTGGAGATCCTTCTCTGGCCCTCTTTTAAAGTGCCTCGGTGTCGACGAAGCCAACCGAGCGATCGAAGAAGTTCACGAAGGTCTGTGCGGAGTGCATTTGGGGGGAAGGTCGCTCGCCAGGATCTTGCTACGGTGAGGTTATTGGTGGCCCACCCTACAGCGTGACTGCTCAGCCTACACGCAACGTTGTGACCGTTGCCAATGATTTGACCACTTGGTCCATCAGCCAGCAACGGAGCTTATCACCCTAGCCGAGCCTTATCCTTTCGCTTGCTGGGGAATCGACATCCTCAGGCCATTCCCCACGGCCCAGGCCCAGAAGAAGTTTATTATTGTCGCCATCGACTACTTCACTAAGTGGATCGAGGCCGAAGCCACTGCAAGGATCACCGAGACAGTAGTCTGGAATTTCATCTGGAAGTCGATCATCTATCGCTACGGCATCCCCCGGGTGATAGTGAGCGATAATGGTCGACAATTTGATTCTTGGTATTTCTGAGATAGATGCGCCGACCTCAATATTCGTAATCACTTCACTTTGGTCACCCACCCTCAGGCTAACGGGCTGGTCGAAAATGCCAACAAGACTATCTTAAAAGGCATCAAGACTAGGCTCGGCAAAGCCAAGGGCAGCTGGCTCGTGGAATTGTCGAATGTACTCTGGTCGCACAGAACGAATCCCAGAACAGCAACCGGTGAAAGCCCTTTTTAGCTAGTATACGGTACTGAGGCCGTGATCCCGTTGGAGACTGGCAACCCCTCTCTCCGAGTCATCTACTTCCCGTCTGAGACAAACGACCAGAAACTGCTCGAAAATATCGACTTAGCAGATGAAATCTGGGAGATTGCCAGCATCAGAGCAACAGAGTACCAACGCCACCTCACTCGATACTACAACGCCAAAGTCCGAGATAGACACTTCCAGCCGGGAGACTTCGTCCTCAGGAAAGCCGAAGCCTCTCGACCACTTGAGGCGGCGGGCAAGTTATCCCCTAACTGGGAAGACCCCTATCGAGTGGTCGAGACGCTCGGAAAATGAGCATACCACCTATCCACGATGGAAGGAGAGCCCATCCCTCGGACCTGGAACGCAACTACATTACGCAAGTTCTACTTCTGAGTACTGAGTATTGTGCAAACGACATGAGATAAAACAAAAGGATCCTTTATTTTTATTCAAACAACCCATTTGTACATCAGGAAGGCCGAAGCCAATAGAATACATGTCAAAAAAGCAAAAGATCCATCTAGCGCTGTCGTATGAGCCCATCGCTCGGCTAACTCGGATGACCTTCATGCGTCCAGCCACTGACTCTGCCTAGTGTAGAAACTGGCTCGGATAAAGGATAGTTGACCCCATTGGCTCGGGCAGCTCGAGACAAAGGTGACAGAGGGATTAAGAAAGAGAAGGCTACCTTCCAAGTTGAAGTTAGAAGAGAAGGAGGAGAGGGAATGCATATGAAAGCATCTTCCCCGCCAAACTACCAACTCCTTGGAAGGAAGAGAGTGCGGGCACCCTCCGAAGAGTGAAATAAAGGAGGACTAGAGCAGAAGAGGGAAAAAGAGGCTGCCAGAAAGAAAAAGAAACCAGCAGAGCTGGATGAGGAGGCAGGGGAAGGCCCGGAAGGGATGGAGCTTAGTTGGCTTCCTCCTCCCATCCGTGAAGCGAGTAGGAAGGAACGGGCAGCAGGGCTGTCTGATTCCCCCATCCGTCCTCCATCTCGCCCCCCTGCAAGCACCGCCGGAATTGATAAAGGGAAAACAGCATGCCTCCGCACGTTAAACCCTTTTCAAGTCCACCCGTCGGCCGTCGAATCCTCTTCAAGTCCGGAGCAGCAGGAACTCTCTGCCCCCCGTCATCGGTATCCTCCCCTTCCGGAGCTTCCTCCATGCTCCGAATATAATGGCACAACGCTACGTGAAGAAGGAACGAGGAAAGACTGTCAGGGAAAACCCTAAGCGGTGTAGAGGAAGGGACGCCATTCAGTCCTTTTTGTAGGCGAAGAGAGCCTTTAATGATTTCCCTCCTCTCGAAAACACGCTAGAAGGATTTCTCCCTACGAATGGTCACCTCAAACTTCTCGTCTTCCGCCCCAGCGGGACACACAAAGCGGCCAGGCATTTAAAGCGTGAGAAAATGGAAAGACACCCTGTCAGACGCTCACCCAACCATTATGCGAAATTCACGTAAAAAATATCGGATCTTTCCAACCACAGCAGATACGCTGAACAAAACAGGGCAATGGCGATATGGAACAGACAAGTCTTCATCACAATGCTACTGCCTTATTTACCTCTACACAAAAAGGGAGTCTTTTTCTTCAAAAAGGGAAAAGGTATACAAAAAGAAGAAGCGAAGCAGATACATCAGGCCTCTGGCCCACCTTGAAGATCGGAAGTAGAGGGCTCGAGCGGTCTGCCCCCGACAGCCTCGGCGACGGCCGACCCTGGCACCGAAACCACCGGTGTGGGAACTACCTTGGTTGCATGCCCTCCCGAGGCATTCGGAGTTGGTGACCCCTCGGGTGATGAGCCCTCGGGATCCTCTTCATCCTGCACCGAAACAGAGGAACTAGAGGATGACGAGTCTGAGTCATAACAATGACCGGATGGGAAGTCAACCACTCCGGATGCCTGCTCCTCGACTTAAGAAATGGCCCGGTTGTAGCCCTGCTGGAAACCCTTGCAGATGCCCCGGTGGAGTCCTAGCTAGTAGTAGGGGAGGGCAGCCTCCTTAAGGTTGAACCGGTAAGCCTCTAAGCTCTTGTATTGCACGAGAGCCTCCACCCCGGCCGATCCCACCCTACTGGCAAGCTCGGCCTCCCTCTGCTCCGCCTCGGCTGCCTTCCGTTTGGCCTCAGCAGTCCGCCCTTCGGCCGCCGCCACCTGCTTCTCTGCCTCAGCTCGATCAGCCTCGGCCTCCCGCCGAAGACGCTCGGCTTCCTCCGCGCGGTCTACTAGCTCGGCACGCTCGGTCTCCCACCGGCCCTCCATCTCAACGCGTGCTAAGCGATCCTCTTCGAGAAGTCGGTTCTTCCTCTCGAGCGATTCACGGGCCTTGGCTAGCTGCTCGGCTAGCGCACAGGTCTCCACTTGGCTCGATCGTACCATCTCCCTGATTGAGGAAAGCTCCCGCCGAAGCCCATAACGCTCCTCAACGAGCCGAGTCAACCTTCTGTCTGACCCACCGAGGGTCCAGGCCAGGTTCGCTCGCTCCCACTCCGATCGAGCATACGCTTTTGCCAGAACCGCCCCCATCTGGGCCAGGGCCAAGCCGCCCTCCATAACCCCGGTAAGAGTCGTAGATGGGGAGTGCTGCCTACCTTCCCCCCTCACCTTCGCGGATATACCACGACACACCTGGTGCAGGGGGCCCGAGATACCCACCTCTCCAAGGCCACCGGAATGGAGAACCCCCCATCACCAGATGCCCCACCGTATGGCCCGGATCGAGCCCCGGCCTCGGCCGCCCCTTGCGCCCCGGCTGGATTTTCCTGCGGCCTCTCAACATGGATCGACTCGGCACTAGCATCGCCACCTGGAGCGCCGGCCTCGGCCGGGATCACAGCATCCCCAACTTCGCCCATGGCCCCCTCGGCTCCGGCCGAGGGGAGAGCCGGGTCGGCCCCGCTACCAGTTGCAGGAGCACCCTCGGCCCCCTCGGACCCGGCCAAAGGAGGAACCGAGCCCTCATCATCGCCGCCCGCAGGGGCAGCCCCAACCTCCTAGGCCCCCTCTAGCTCGGCTGGTGGGAGAGCCCGCCCGGTAGCGTCGGCCCCACTGTGCCCGGTGGAGGGGTGAGCCGCGGTAGGGTCGCCTTCGACTGTGGGTACGGCCCCGGCCTTCCTGGCCCGCTTTCTGGCCCTCACAGTGGCCCGAACCATACCCTCCACAGGGTCCTTACGCTTGGGTCCCCGCGGTTCGGAGGATTCGCCTCGGGCCACTCCCTTGCCCTTATCTTTGGTTCGGGAGCGACCCACGGGAGCAGTCGGTTCGTCGGCAGCCGAGTCATCTCCAAGCTCGATCACCTCTGCGGCCTCCTTCAGAGGCTCCCGCCTAGTGTCTGCACCAAGAAGAAGATGAATTCAGGAAAAGAAAGATGACCCCCACATCCGAAGGAAATTCTAAGCTGTGGCACCTGAGCCCGACGGGTGCAGCCGCGTGAGAAGACACCGCTCGATATTCTACGGTGTCACCAGTTCCTCGGTGGACTAGCGGCGTTTCAGTGGGATGGCTGCGTACTTCTCCACGTGAGGGGGGAACTCATCCTGCCTAGGAGGGATGTTAGGGTGGAAATTGGGGATTACCAGGCACCTCCAGGTTTCCTCCACTGAACAAATCTTCGCCCAGAAGAATAGGGTCTTCCACCCCTTATGCAAAGAATCCTTTGCCGCCAAAGAGATACAACTCCTATTCCGCCTCGCCTGGATGAAATAGAAGCCCTTCCCAGCCGAAGGATGTGCTTTCAACTCAAAGAAAAAGTGGAAGAGGTCCATGGAAGAAGGAACTCCGCACTGACGGCAGAGAATACGGAAGGCGGAAAGGAGGAGATAAGAGTTGGCTACCAACTGAATGGGCGCCAACCGAAAAAAATCAAGAAGCTGAAGGATGAAACGTTCGAAAGGAAGGCAGAATCCACCCTTCCACGACAGAAGAAACATATAGATGTGGCCTATATGAGAGTCTAGGCTCATCTCATATGGAGTAGTAGCGGCAAAACTGTACTTGTGGGGCAAGCGATACTGGTGCTCCAGCCTCCTCACATCCGCCTCCCCCAGTTCGCTAGAGTTGGGGACCGGCGCCCTCGCCACCGGCTCGTCCACCCACTCCTCGACCTCTGGGCGCTGGCCCGCCATGGAGTCAGAAGAAGACTCTAAGGGAAGGCAGCCCCGAGACCCTGAAGATTCCGGGGGAGGAGGAAGCTACCGGACGGCCTCCGTGGTTATCACCGCCAACTCCTCAAATGTCGCCGCAAGCCTCTGTTCCTCCGTCGTGTCCTCACGGCGCATCGAAGAGCCCCAAAAATAAGAACAAAGAAGAGCCAAAACCCTAAAAGACGGAGGGAGTCTGGAATGACGAAAAGTGCCCAACGCCTATAAACCCACACGGAAGGCGGCGAGTCGTTCTGACCTCCGAGGAAAGGGGGGCCCTTCAATTCAAATCCGTCAGGATCATCATTAACACGGGCACAGGTGACCACGACACGTGGCTTCCTAACACCGCCAGATCTCCACCCACCTGAGCCACGTCGGTCTGAAACCCCAAACAGCTACTCATCCGAGCTTACTAAAGCTCAGGAGTAGGAGGGGGACAAGTGGAGAGGGGGATTTCTGTAGACTAATTAAGAGTAGCCAAACTAGGCCCATCAGGACCGAACGAGGCTCAGCTCATCCAAGTGACAGCCCTCTAGGGCCCACTTCGGCAAAAAAGCCCAATAAAGATCACTTGGGATCTCATCCTTCCTCGGCGGCCCTTAGGCTCGGAAGGCCCGAACGTCAGGACAGAGGAAGACCCACGCCCGAGCCATCCCTCCAGCGGGATAAGGGTGAGCGCTCCGTGCCCACTCCGATCTGACTGCATCCGAGCTATGCCTATCACCCGGACAGGGCTGGCACTTCTCATGCTTGGATCGACTGACAAGTGTTTATCCATGCAGCCGTTGAAAGTCCTTTATGAGCAGGAGTTCAAGGGGATAAGAGAGCCACAATCCCCCAAGGTCATGAAGAGCCCACGACGAGGATGTAACGATCCCATGATGAGGACATAACGATCCCATGATGAGGACGTAACTCCCGCTTGAAACTCCTCAGCTTATGGGACTCATCCGGGGAGCTCGCTATATAAACCAGGGACTCCCTCCAGTGGCAGGTAAGGCAGATATAGGCCTAACACTCCCTAAGCTGGAACCACTTCACCATCTTGGTGTTGGGAGGTCTCGCGCATTTCTTTCTACCTCCCTCAATACCTTCCACCAACGCTCTACTGACTTAGGCATCGGAGGGTTTTCCCCAGGGAACCATCCCTGGGCCTCCTGATTCATTTCCCTTTCTCTGCAGTTCACTATCTGGTGATCATCCTCCCAGCTCAGGACCAACGCGAGATCACGCCCCTTCAGGTGAGATCGATGAACAAACCGTCAACTCCGACCTTTTATCCCTGTCGATAAACAAACCCTTCTTTGCTTCGGCATCTAACCCATGTTGATGATGGAGAGGAGAAATCTTGTCGCCCATACGGAGAGGCCAAAAGAGGTCTAACCAGGCTGAACGAGGCCCAACTCCTTCAAGTGGTAGCCTCGGGCCCACCTAATATAAGCCCAATAACTCACTCGGAACAAGCGCTTCCTAGGTGGCCTTCAGGTTGGGAAGTCCAAGCATCTGTTCGATCGGGAAAGATCCCTCGGAGCCACCTATTCCCTGTCCCGACCATGCACTAATTGCTCGGGAGACCACTCATGGGCAAGTGCCTATCGCTCGGGCTCACAGATGGAAGCTTATTGGTACGGCTATTGCGAGTCCCTTAATGGCAGGAAGCTCAAGGGGATAGGGGAGCCCAAGAGTCCGCGTGCTATAAGGAGTCCGCATGAAAGACATAACCCCCCCTGAGACTCCTCCACTTACAGGGATCAGCCGCACAATGGGCCACTATTTAAACTGGAAATGCCCTCCTACAAAGAGGTAAGCCAGGCAAGAGCCAAAAACCCTGAGCAGCAACCACTTCACCTTTTGGTGGAGAGGGATCTCGCACTCCCATCTTCCTCCTAGCTCTTCCCTTCGCATCAGAGCTCTACTACTTTGCTGACTTAAGCATCGGAGGGACATCCCCGAGGATATATCCCTGGGCACCTCTGACTCGTTTCCCTTTTTACAGTTCACACTTCAAGTGTATGTGGTCATGCTCTTCCCCGCTCAAGAGCAGTGCGAGATCACTCTTCTTCATCTGGCACCGTCTGTGGGAAACGAACAAAGAGCCATCATGGTGCAAAGAAGTTCTGGCAGGAGGACTGCCGGTGACCTGGGGAAAGCCCTGGTGATGGAAGAAGGTGCACCTTCCCTCTCCACAGAGAATTCCCCGTCAGGCAACCACTCCAACGAGATACCTCCATCAGTGGCGGGGGAACAGCTTCACGGCGGGAGCACCGACGCCCTCCAAACCCTCAACGCAAAACTGGATGTCCTCGTGGATCTCATGAAGGCCCAGGCGGCCAGGGAGGAGAAGTCACAGCTCCCCCGGAAGAGCACCCCACGTGGAGATGCCTCCCAGTAAATAGCTGGAGGCCGTTTCACTCTTCGGGGGCGGCGGCTCATTCGCAACCTATCATGAGGACCATCGCATGCCCCTCTGTAACGTCCCGAGAATCTGATTATCGGGAAGGCCCGATAACTCGAGACTCGAACCGCCGCCCACGAGCCGGGAGGGCTCGGAAGGGCTAAAAGGAGTGTGGAGACACAAAGAAATAGGAAATAAAGTAGGACAACAATTAACAGAAATAAATAAACAACTACAGCTACAACAGAGTCCAGTCCAATAGAAAGTACAGTCTAAAGCAGTGAAAATGTACCACATGCCAAGTGAACACTCGGCCCGGCGAGCTGGCAACTGAGAACCTCCGAACAGCACCCTCGAACCTCGAGGAAGAACCGCCACACCTGAAAAGCAGGGAATGAGTCTCCAAAATAGAGACTCAGCAGGGATCCCGAGGAACCCCAACCAGAAACACGGCGGTAGCAGAAAGGAAGGCTACAAGAGCAACCGCAACAGTAGGAACAGTAAACCCGGTGGCCGGTCGAAACCCGACACTACAACTACTCCAACTGTACCGGTCAAGCAGAAAGAGAAGTCCCGATCTCATAGTCGGGAACCGGAGCACACTAGCACCACTTACCGAAGCAAAACCCCACGGCAACCATGCCGTAGAGGCTTGTCTCCCAGAACACGGCCAACCTGGACACGCTGTCCAAAGTGCAACCCTGACACCTGATCACGGGTACCGCACGACAAGATGCAACCTCGGTAAAGCCACTAGCACTAGTCTCACGGCACAAAGACCAACACACGCGCCGCGGTGGAACCACCGAAAACTCAACTGTCGGCACGACCGAAAACCCGAAGGTCAAAGTCACGGAAACTGATAGTCTGTCACTCCCGACTCGACAGGAGTACCTCCCACTAGAAGAACGACCGGAAGCATCCCTTGACGTCTTACACCGCGTCACAAGTGTCCAGCTACAACGCCCCGGGCGTGAGACTCAGACATGCAACAAGTACCGCAACAAGGACTAGCTGGGGTCACGCTCGTCGGCGCATGTCCTAAGCCCCCAACTACGTGTGCACACACAGACTATCTACTCTAGGTCGAGTCCTCTGGCTGGTTTTCCCATCCACCAAACTCTGGTGGCAAAGGCAAGGGGCCCTACGGTAACCAGCCTAAAAACCGCCTCTCACCGGGTCTTTCTCTCCACCACTCCCAGGTGGGTCCGCACCCGCGTGCGCAGGAAGCTACGACTAGTGGAGGGTCACTGAGAGAGTAGACTATCAAGTCAATGGAAAACAACGTCCAAACCCGACGAAGTATGGGGACCGTCCCACGTATCGGCACAATCGCACGGTGACCACAGTCGGAGAAGAAACGGGACCCACAGTCCTGTGGACGTGAAAAAAAAGAGAAGAAAAGGAACGTTCCTGCGGCATGGACGTCTCGACATCTCAAGAGCAAGTCGAAGACTGGAAGGCTGAATAAACTCCATACCTCCTCCAAGCAGGACGAATATATCCCCGATGCTCCGTCACCCAACAAAGAAGCCCCTCGGGCAAAATATACAGCTCCGGCTCCCCAGTCGGCGGTGCCAAAGGCCAAATCAAAAGAAACTCAGGAATTCAAGCACATGTTTGGCATGCACCGAAAATCACTCAAAGTTCCGAATCGGGATTCAGAGGCCTAGAACTAAACACCCCAACGGCGGTGCATTACAACTAAAGCAACACGGGAGGACAAGCATCCGTCCGAATAGCCACGAAGTCGAGACGGAGTCTAAATCGGCACGGCCTGCACTTAAACCGGCGCGCCCTTGCTTGGGCCTTAAATCGGCGTGCCCCCCAAGGGTCCTTAGTCCGACGCGCCTGATAAGTGTCCATTTGTTATGATAATTCATTGCATGTACACCATTTTATGTGCATATAATTAGATAATTATGCATATTTCATAGTTAACCTCAACTCCGCATTTAAATTGGAGCTTTCATGTAAATTGATTAATTTGATTATCTTATTTAATAATAAATTAAAGTTGAGGGCCATGGGCATTAATTCTTCATTGCATAATCACGAGCATTTGAGATTTATGTGCATATTGTGGTAATTTTTATGGACTAAAGTGCAATTATGTGTGTGTAGGACACCGAAGGCAATTACAAAAGAAGCCGAGGGTAAAACTGTCACCACTACTTTGACCAAGTCAAAAGCACATATTTTGATTGGAGGGAAAAGAAATTTCAAAAGTTTGAAATTGAAGAAAAGAAACACATATTTCGGTTGGAGGGAAAATTGAATTCAAAGTTTGAAATAAAGGACATACATGATGAGCCTTGGGAAAAGGGGTGCCCAAAGTCCAAGAAAGGAGGTGCCCACCTACTTTTTCTCTTCCCCATGCATCATATTCCACTTAAATCTCAGCCATCCATTTCCTTTTGATACAATCTCTACCCTTCATCTACCCAACTTTCCCTATAAATAGCCCATGACAAGGAGGAGAAAGGAAGTTCTTCTTTTGACAATTTTTCACTCTTTCTCTCCCTCTCACATCTTTTAGTTCGCCGAGTTCACCCTCTTCTATCCCTCTTCTCCTCTTGCTGTCTTCATGAAAGTTCTTTATTTTTACGTTCTCTACAACTTCTTCATCTGCATCATCTTCTAATTCCTTCTGGTTTTCAAGCTATTTCGTGTTGTTCACTGTGATGTCCTGTTCATCTGCGAACCAGTGTTTCTCTCTGTTCTTCCCCTTGTTTCTCACCCTTCTAGTCATTTTATCCTCTTACTTTCTTCATAAAAGTTCTTTTGTTTTAAAATATCTTCAACTTCTTCTTCTACGACATCTTCTAATTCTTTCTGGTTTAAAAGTTAGTTCCCATTTTTCAACTTGTTGTCCTGTGATTTCACTGTTCATCCGAGGTTCTAGATTTTGTTATTTCTCAGTTTTGAAGCACTTTCCCTCTTTATTTCTCTCTATGTTCTTCATTAAAGTTCTTCCTCTCTTGTAGATGTAGATTTTCTTCTTCTATCACTTCCTCCAATTCTTCTTCATTTACGAGTTATATTTATTTTCTCACTGTTTTACTCTCTCATCTTCTTCTTTCTTCATCTCCACACAAACACTTCCACATTTCTCTCTATATTTCTCTCCAAAGTTTGTCCTCCACAACTCCCCTTTCATGGCGGCGCGCACATCAAGACGGGTGACGTTCCAAGGCTCGTGATGTGGACGGCGCCGGCCTCTTCATCCACCTCTTTCCACGGCGATCTCTTTCAAGACGGAGCGATCCTCTCCAAGGCTCGGCGAGGAGGAGACGACGGCGTCATCACCATTGCTACTTCCATCTTCACACCTTAGTCTCCTCTTTTTGTTATTGCTTTAGTTTTATTTCACTTCATTGTAATCTCATTGTGTCATTAGTGTAAACTTGTTTCACATTTCATGTACTCTTTCTTTTAAGTTAATGAAAATTATTCTCTTGATCTAGTTCTTGATCTTCTTCCATCTCTACCCCCTTCTTATGTCTCTTATTTTCACTTCATGCAATTAATTTCTATAGCATAGGCGCATAATCATAGGTGTTTTTAATTAAGTGTTTGGTTTGTTCTTCATTTCACTATTTTCTTCAAGCAAAAAAAAATCACAAGTGTTTTTTCTAAAAGGTTACAAGGTTTTTAACTTTAAAAATCTCTTCTTCCATGTGGATTCGACCCTTCTCGCCACCATATTACGTCTCTCTTTCATCTAGTGCGAGTTGGAATTTTTTTAAGATTGACACGCGTGTTTTAAACGACGAACTTTCGCGTTATCAGCGCCCTCCTTCTTGGCTACAAACCGGTGCTCCCCTTTGTATGTTGTTAATCCGGCACGCTCAACACCACGCCGGTTTAACTCAAATGCCATCCCATCTGCCAGCCGATACCCTATTTTTGCATCAGCCTGGTGCCTAGAGGGCATTCAATGCTCTGAAGCCCTTTCTCCATGGGCATTCAATGCTCTGGAGCCCTGTCTCCACCTCCGTTCGACAACGCAGCTGCATCAACGGTGAAGGCAAGCATCGATGGGGGGAGTAGCAGCAGCAAATCTTCCGGCAAACCCACAAACATCCCATCCTCATATAAATGCCAGCGTACTGCGCAAATCAACAGACGACACCACGGCATGTCAACTCCGGATGCCTCAACGAACGAGAAGGAAAATGGCGGGAGTTCCTTCCGTCCGAGCGAAGAAAGGGCAGCCGGCTATATATACTTTGCATGTTCGGCAGAGAGAAGAGGATGGGCTATTGAAAAGAGAAGAGAAAAGCTCTGGAACCCCCTGGCTGGTCATTGAAGAGAAGAAGAAAAAGAGAGAAGAGAAGCTCCATTCCCTGGCGCCCGTGAGGTGAAGAAGAAGAGAGTGAGTGTGAGAGAAGAGAGGTGAGCATAGAGGGGGAGAGCTTGTGCTCTGTTCCCCCTCCCCATCCATGTATCTCTTCCCTTTTCCCTTCTGCAATGTATTTCTCTTCTTTTGAGATGAAAATCTCTTGGGTTTGAGCCGTTTCCCCCCTTCGGTGGATGAATAAACAGAATGCCCTTTTTGGCAAACGCGATTCTTTGTCTAGCTTCTTCTTTCCCTATTTCACCCTATATTCATCCGGGGTTTTTGAAGCCTGCCTTTCCGTGGCATGGCCTTCGAAGGAACCCACATGAGGGATGAACATTCATGGCCCTCTTGAGGCACACATTCGTCCCACTTTGAGGAATCACCACCAGTAAGCTGTTGGAACTCTTGAAGGCTTGTCCTCGAGTCTCCGCATGCACTTATGGGTTAACGGAGGTCTTACTCCGAGTTTTATGGTTCACCCCGGAGTAATCCATTTGGTGTTCCCCATTTTTCTCTAGCAAGCGTTGGTCCGGGGGAGATGCTACCCAAATTTTGCCAGACGAAGAACACATAGGAACAAACGAATCAAACTAAACTCTCTGAGGGCCGGAGCTGCATGTGCTTGAAGCCTGTGATCAAACTGAACCTATGAACAAGCCGGGCTCCTTCATGTCTGAAACCCTGGACCTTTGAGTTCCTGCACAAACACTTCTAATAAAACATCCAAACTTTCATGCCAATTCACCTTAACAAATAATCAGACACTTTCTATCAACTTAATCCACCAATTCGGTGAACAAACCAATCAACAGATTAACTTGCAGTTGAAAGAAAGAAGAAACAGAGCCAACAGAATAAAAGAAAGCCTCTTTGGAGCTAATCCGGCGCGGTCCTAATCCGGCGCGAGCTAATCCGGCGCACTACCCCCCCCCCCCCCCCCCCGCGCCGGTTTAGCCCCACACTCAAATCCACTTTCCAAATCTTGGAATGAATAGTGCCCTGGCCCCTCCTATTCCGGCGTGCCCCCTTGGCATCACCTAGTCCGGCGCGCCCCCTTGGCATCACCTAGTTCGGCGCGCCCTCCTGTTCTTGGCTAATCCGGTGTGCCCCTCTTCTTGCACCCATTAAACCGGTGCACCCTTCTTCCCCTTTGGATCCCATTAAACCGGCGCCCCCCCCCTTTCACCTCCTATTCCGGCGCACCCCTTCAACATTCTAAACCGGCGCGCCCCCTTGGCATTCCCTTAACCGGCGCGCCCCCCTTTGGCTTCCCCTAATCCGGCGCGCCCATTTGCTTCGTTAAATTGGCATGCCTCATTAAAAAAAGGGGGGGGCTATTAACTAAATAGAAGAAAGGTTTGAAACTAATGACTAAAACAAAAGAAGGGACCTAAACTAATAAATAAGAACGAAAGAACATGAATCACCCTCATGAGAATAAACAACTTAATGAATCACTCTTATAATCAAAATTTTGTTTCGGGGGATCTGCCCCCGGAAACCCCCGCAAGGGGCGCTGCCCCCTTGACCCCCGCTACCTGACCACGCAGGTCGATCCCCGTGCGAGGGCGCACGTTGGCAAGTTCGGGCTCTGCACTTAACAATCCACTTCTCCGGACTACGTTTGAAGCAATGATGCCCCACTAGATCGGACTTGGATCTCGGGAGCCCTCGCCCGAACGTGACCATGATCCGATCTTATCCCGGGCCGATAGTTCGTTAGCTCGACCCGTCTTTATCGGGATCCGATCGTGCACCTACATTAAACTTTCCGTACCTACGGCAGACATCCGTACGGTTTTATCGTCATCCTCGACGCTACTAATACGGACTTCCGTCCGAATAATGAATGGTCCATTAGTGATCGACATATATGCCGGGATCCAATCCCGCACCCACATGAAACTTGTCGTACCTACGGCAGATATTCGTATGGCTTTATCTGTAGACACGCCAAAATTGACATTACTGTGAGTACATCTCATATTACCTTGTAATGCCCCAATTTGACCCTCAAAATAACTTTGTTTGAGTGATTTTTCTCACTTTTCTTGGATTTCACCCTTTTTTGTCCCTTTTCTTATTTTTTCCTATTTTCTTGGATTTTTCTAGATTTTTTGGATATTTTTCTCTATTTTTATAAATTTTTTAGAATTAACGACTTGACGTGGGACATCTTTTACATAACGGCTTAGCCTTGGGCGTTTCTTGAAAAATTGACGCCACTTCCATTAGGCGTCAATTCCTCTCATTTTCCTATTTTTCTAGATTTTTCTGAGGATTTTTCAGAATTTTTTATGAATTCACGACTTAACAAGAGACGTTATTTTGATTTTTAATAAAATAAAAATTAAAAAAATGGAATTCACGACATGTTTGAGGGCGTCACTTTTCAAATTGAATATTTTAATATTATTTTTAACCCTCTTCCAGAGGTGATTTAGTGGTCTTCCGGGTGTCAGAAAAATACGCAAAAATAGTCATTGGAATCAGCACATTGAGATGCACCTCCACCTAAAAAATGAGAAAATAATATTGAGAAATGAAAAATAGCCCTGTTTTGAATATTTTGATTTAACGACCTTGATTCGGACGTCAATTCATGAATTGACGCCCTTGTCCAGGTCGTGTTTCACTTTCGTGTTCTAAACAAACGCAGCCCTTTCCCAGAGAGTCCCTACTTTGTTTGATCATTGCCCATTCTTATCTTTCCCATGTTGGACTCTTGCCGTTCTTATCTTAATTCAATCCTATTAATAGAGCCCTACGGCTCTGTTATGGGGTTCCCCCCCTCTTTTCCTCCGAGGTTCTTCTTCCCTGTTTTCTCTGTTGCCTTTCTTTTCTAACCTTCACGCAGGGGTTGCTGTTGCATTGGCTGAAGGAGGAGCCCCTACGTCTCACATCATCTATCCTTTGGAAAACTTCTCCCCATCGAGCATCAAAAGCAAAAGCACAGGCTCCTCTTCTTATTTTTATTCTTCTGTTTATTGCATCGTTCATATGCATGCATGATCATCTTCTGTATAGTTTTCCTTTTCAACCGTTGAGAAGCTCCCCTTAGTGCACTCTTGCACTCTTTATTTTTACATGTCATCATACATTCATCATATTTTCCCATACCTTTTTGCATAGGGGTTTAAGGGCAACCACCCTTAAGGTGTGTTCTAATCTATGTTTCCATGCTCATCCTTTTATTAATAATTTGATGCTACACTCATCATGTTTCTAATTCCATATTCTCTTATTGGTGTTTGTCTTTGATTGTTTTACAAGGGTAATCAAATAAGGAGAACTCTCTTCATCGGCCGGCCGATCGGAAGAGAAAAGAGCACTCACATCCCCCGCACTTTTACGGTATTTTCGCGATCCCTCTATTGATTATTTGTTATATCCTTTGAGGCCTTCGCGTCTCTGGCGATCACATCTCCATATTTTGCACCTCATGCATGCTTTTTCTTCTCATACTTTTTCTTCTTTGTTCTAAGTGGATTTTTAATTAGATCTACAAATTGGTGATCACGGTGGGACATCCACTATTTTTCTTTTGATTACCATCTCCTATTGGCACCCACGTGTGCCCTTTCCTATTGGCACCCACGTGTGCCCTTTCCCCTTCGGCACCCACGTATGCCCTTTCCCCTCGGTACCAACGGTACCCCTCCTTTTTTGCCCCACGGGCACCCTCCACCGTGCACACTGCACACTCCCAGGATCAGCCAATTTATGATTGTTTGATTATTTTCCTGAATTAACGCCTCACCCAGAGACGCTTTTTCGTTTAACGCCTTCATCGAGGGCGTCTATTTTCTGTGTTACGTCTTCCCAGAAGGCGTCTTTTATCATATCTGCTGTCTTCTTGTTCTATTTGGTAAATCGCGCTCTCCCCTTTGGGTGTCTTTTTATTTGGCAGCGCCTTATACCAAGGTTTTGTTTCCTCGACCGTGTGCACCACTAATATTTGACGCCCTTTTACAGAGGCATCCTTTTCATATTACGCGCCTCACACCAAGGCGCGTGTTTTGCACTACCTGTGGGCCACCACAGTGATTCACGACAGTGACTCTGTCGTCTTTTGGTTGATAGCGACCTGCCCCAGGTCGTCTCTTTCCTGCGTTTTTACAGAAACCTGCTTCCTGTTGCTGTCTGTGATTGTTGGATTGATTATTACATTGCTTGCCTATATTGCTGTGGTCTGATCATATTATTTTGCATCTTGTGGCATTTGGTTGAGAGACCTCCTCTCTCTACACTAGGATTCCACACACCTCTCTTGGAATCGGGACAACCTTCCATTGAGCACTCCGTCTCTTTGGACCGGAAATCCCTTTTCCAAGACCTCCGTAAGTCCCCGCACCCGTGGATTCCCTCACGGACGCTGGGCTGGTTGTACCCTTGAAGTACCCGGAGTATAGAGAACCTATCGTTGGTGAGGGGAGAGAAAGAATCTAGTTAACCCGGAGATCACACTTGGATAAACTAGGTTTCACTTTGCAAAAGAGGGAATTATTCTGCAATTTAATCCACTCTAATCTCAAGCGGAACACTAAAATCTTGCGTTCATCTCAACTTGGTTGCATAAACTTGCTTGGGTCGATTTGGCTTGTTTGGATTGAGTGGGTTTTGTTTGATAGTTCCTTTATAAGGCCGTCTCTCTTCTTAAGCATGCAACTCCGTTCAGGTAAAATCATCAACATGGCAGGCTACGGATATTCTTATGATGATGAGGATGAGAATGTTTTTGGTCAATATGAAAGTCCCCTCCAAGATTTCATCTATCATGAGGGAAATTACCCTCCTCCTCAGTCTCGTTATCCTCAAGTCCATGTGGTTGATACCACTCCTCAAGAGGTTGTGCCCTCTTCTCAGGCTGTGCCTTCCAACACTTCGGGGAATCCTTCCCCATCCTTCAATGTCACGGATTTAATTAATGCACTATCTCAGTTGGATGATTCCCAGCGGTAGGCAGTTCAGGCCGCTTTGAAAGGGAAGTATGTTCCTTCTTCATCCTCCAATCCCCCTCCGGCCGAGAGTGGCCATCACCCCGCTAATGACCAGGCGGTCCTGCATAAACCTCCTTCCCGTCCACCAACGCCCGATACGGCCATGTCGGCCCAACAGGCAAGCCACTCTGCGGTTAGGCACCAATTTCTCCAACCTCCCCGAATTCTACGGACGCCTATACCGCATTCTTTTATTCAAAATCCGGCCCCAGTCGAGTCCGACACTAATGTTCTACTGCTTCAGAAGTTGGCAAGCATGGAAGAGCAACTGAAGAAGGTCACTACGGCTAAGAATGCCCCGGAGATCTCGCTCCCTACATTGCCAGTCTTCCACTTACCACCATCTGAGATGCCGAATTTTCGGCGATATAATGGGACTGGTAACCCTTTTATTCATTTGAAGGATTTTATGTACGAGACCTCCTTTTGGCAAGACAACAAGGCCTCCTTGGCTTACTTATTCAGGAGATCTCTGGAGGGGCCAGCCCTTGAATGGTTCTATTCATTGGATCCTGCTGATGCCGGTGACTTTGATGTCGTTCAGAGGAAGTTCTTGCAGAAGTACAGAGACCGGGTCGGACCCTCCCTCTCACTCACGGACCTGGTTGCGGAAAAAATGAAGCCTGAGGAAGACTTCATAATGTTTGTTGATAGATGGCGGTTGATGGCTGAGAAGCTGAAAGATACACTGTCGGAACAAGAACAAGTCAAGATGATAATTTCCAATGCAACTCCTCAGTTCCGGCATATCTTGGCCATGAATAAGTTAACCACCATGGAGGAACTCTATGAAAGGGCTCGTTATATCCAGACGCAGATGAAGGATTCGCCCATTATGGGCATGTTTGAGCCGAAGCCACGGCTATTCAAGAAAACCACAACTGTCAACAATAGCGGGCCCACGACGGAGGGCACTATCGCAAATGAGCAGGTTGGCGTAGTTGGCCACCCCCACCAAGCTAACCCACGTCCTAACCTTACTCCACCACAAAACCCCCATTTCAACTCCACTCCACAATGCCAATTCGCACCCCAACATTCCTTTGCTTCACCGCAAAACCAAGCACCCCGCGCTAACCCTCCAGCTCCGCAACAGTACCACCAGGTACCACCACCTACCAACTATGGCCAACAACAACAACGGAGACCACCACTTGGCCCCAAAAGGGACCACTACCCTCCACTACCAGAAAGTCTCCCGGATATTTTCAATGCTTTAATGGCCGCCAATTTGCTCATGTTACCAAGGGAAAGAACAGTGTGGCCCGCTAATGTTGACACATCCCGTTACTGCGCTTTCCATCGTGCACCTGGTCACAACCTTGATCGTTGCTTCCACTTTAGAGATTACATTTATGAGCTAAATGATCAGGGTGACATCAATTGGGATGAGATGAGACAGTTCATTGCCACCATGAAAGAAAGAAGGTCTCCTCGGCAGCAACAGGCTCAGCAGTCACAGCAACCAGCTCCACGGCAGCAACAACAAGCTCCAGCGCCTCAGCACGATATGGGGATCGTCCACAATCCACTGCCGGAGCACCCGCCAAACCAGCACGTAAACCCTGTCATGTCTCTCTATGAGGTGGAGAGAGGGCAGGGATGGCATGAAGAAAACGCCTCTGTCGGGGCACTTCATCATAATCAAAATCAACCTCTGCGCCTCTTGCGCACCCCTTCTTCTTCTTCTACCCCTCAATTGGGCCGATCTCTTCTGCGCCCCGTTAATCCACCTACCTCCGCCTATTCTCCGACCTTGCCGGTTCGCCCCCTTCTTACACGCTTACCACCTCCATAGCCTACGCCACAACAAAACCCATCCACCACCAACCCTTCGCCATTGCCATCTAGGCCACTCCTCATCCGCCCAACGCCCACTGCACACGCCACCACTACTCCTTCACCGGCAAGGATTCCCCCACCATCGGTTCCACCACCTTTTGTACCCAGAACTCTTCTCATTCCACCGCCCACCAATTCCCCCCGCATTCGGGTATCCCTTTCTACTCCTACGCCTCCTACCGGGGCACCAACACCCCCAACGGGGATTCCCTCTGCGGGAACTCCCACTCCACCACCTCTTAACACCAACACACCTTCTTCTTCTTCTAATCCTCCTCCCACACTTGCCCCGACAGAGGCACGTCAAGGCGTGGCGCCGCTCCGCAGTGGGTGGATGTTCCACCGTATTTTTCCACAGAGAGAGCTAGAGCCCGTGTAGGGGCCGCAAGAGCAAGAACAAGAGTCAGTGCCAGGGACTCAGTATAACTTGCTAAAACACTTGGACCGAACCCCAGCAAGGATTTCAATCCTGGAATTAATTAAAAGGTCCACCACTCATCAGCTAGCTTTGAAAGAATATCTGCAAAAGGTGATGGTCAATGAGGACATTCCAGTTGAGCAGATAGTCACGGTTTTAACGCCCGCTAGCAGTCAGCCGGTAATTACTTTCCATGAACATGAACTGGCGCCACTCTCAGCAAGAAAGTACGCTCTATGCATCACCGTTGACATTAATAAGGTGGCTGTTAAGCAATGTCTGGTGGACACTGGGGCATCCATCAATGTCTTGCCACCTAACACCTTGAAGTTGTGTGGCATTCCGGAAATCCAAATTAGACCGTCCACTATCACAGTCACTGCATATGATAACACGAAGAAACCTCCTCTAGGCATGATTACGTTAAAAGTAAGTTTGGGTCCTACCGCCATCACAGCAGATTTTCACATTCTGGATATGGATCCGACATTTAATGGCATTCCGGGACGCCCCTACATTCAGCAACTCGATGCGGTGCCCTCCACAAATCACCAATGCCTTAAATTCCCACACAAGGGCCGCATTATTAAAGTTACCAGTATGCCAATTCTACCAGAGGAAGATATTCATGTAGCTTCATCAGTTCCATCCATGTGGCCGGCCAACAAGCCACTATTATCTGTGCTGGACGCCCCTTGTCCACGACCAATGCCAGAAAAAGTCACGACAGTTGCTATGACACCCCTGCCTCCCAAGGAGAAAAAGAAGAAAACAATGATGAACACCTCTGGCTGGAACATCTTGATGAAAATGGGGTATCAAAATGGCAAAGGTCTGGGTGCCAATTGTCAAGGCAGGATTAGGCTTGTTAAATCTCAGAAGCTGATTACACGAGGTGGCCTAGGTTACAAAGGGCCAGGTAAAAACAAAGATGAACCATGGGCATTTATGACATCCACATTAAAAACAGATCGCCAACCGCTCACTTGGACATTGAAGACACATTTTGTCACGGGTGGCTTTCAAAATAAGGAGCAAACTACCATAATTACTTCCATATTAGACTGTCAGGATGTTCATGCTAGACAGTTTACTCGTCATATTGCCCCGTTGGCCACATACAAAGCCTTGGAGTCCTTAAGGCCTGACAAGAGAAGGAAAATGGATGATCCAGAATGTGACTGGTACAGGTGGTTCGATATGCGGGATATTACTATTTCTTTGAGCCGCCTCTTCATGCCGACTGATCTGGAATGGCCGCCACTTATTTATGAATTGATTGAGAAGCCGGCCGTAATTACAAATAAGAGACAGCTGCTGAGTGACTACACTGATACTGGAGAGCCAGATGTTCCGTTTGAAGAAGGTTTCACCGTGGACAGGCTGTGGGCCGGCCTCTTTTCTCTCACTTCCATGCATCCATCTGTGCTTGCTTCTCTATATTCTCATCGGTTTGGTCGCGTGCCAAGGCCGCCTCTGATTATAATCAATTTATCTCCAGATTCAATCTAAGTTTCTCTTACAATTCCTTCTTCGCTCCTCGAGCGATTTTCTAAACTATCCATCACGCCCCCGCGCGGGCCATCACTGATTCAACTCTTCTCTGATCTGGCAATTTCCACTCCTCCTGCTATCCTCCCTGCACACTGCTTTCTTCTTAAAACAGAAAATAAAAATAAAGACAAAAAAAAACGAAAAAAAAACGCCAAATTCCCAACTTTCCAAACCTCCATTTCTGTTGAGGAGACCTCCTATTTTTCTTCTGAGTGCGTCCCGACCCAAGGGCCGCTCCTTCAAGATTCATTGCTAAATCTTTTCTCCCCCTCTGGTGAGGGGACTTCCTCTGTATTACATCCTGTATCCACTTTTTCACCCCCTTCCCTTCCTTTTTCTGATCAAGCTAGTTGTTCCTCCTCTTCTTCCGCTAACGCTAAAATTCAAGGGGTAGATTCACATAAGAAGTCCAAGGGTAAGCAGATTCCCCATAGGTTTCTGTTGGAGTTAGCTATCAGATGCCAGGCTTGTTTAGCTCTTCCTGAATTTATAAGGAATCCAATCATCCTGCCAGAGTTAGAATATGAGGATGCTGTTGTTTCTTATGAAGGTTTGGGTGTCTATGAAATTATGAATGATGAAGACCCTATTGAAGAGGGGGATGAAAGTAATGAAGAATATGAGGACGAGACTGATGCCTTTGCTAGTGACATGAGGAGATTTGACGAACCATCAGCCTCTGTAGAAGAGCCTACCAAAGAAATTAATTTGGGTACCGAGGAAGACCCTAGGATTGTCCTCATCAGCAAGAATTTACCGCCCTCCGAAGAGGAGGCGCTCATTTTGGTCCTGCAAGAATACAAGGACACGTTCGCATGGAGTAATGAAGATATGCCTGGTTTAGACCCTGCGCTCGTTGAACACCGCCTTACACTTAAGCCAGGGTCTGTGCCGGTCAAGCAACGGTTGAGGCGTTTCCACCCTAATATGGCTTTAAAGATGAAAGAAGAGGTCGACAAGCTCCATAAGGCTAGATTTGTTAGAGTTGTCCTCTATCCCAATTGGGTGGCTAACATCGTCCCGGTTATGAAGAAAGATGGAAAAGTTTGGATTTGTATAGACTTCCGTGACCTCAACTGCGCGTGTCCTAAAGATGACTTCCCCCTCCCTCATATTGATATTTTGATCGATAATACGGCAGGATTTGAGACTCTCTCTTTCATGGATGGCTTCTCAGGTTACAATCAAATTCGTCTGGCTGAAGAAGATCAAGAGAAGACATCATTCACTACACCATGGGGTACATACTGTTATGTGGTCATGCCTTTTGGACTTAAGAATGCTGGAGCCACCTATCAGAGGGCTATGATGGCGATTTTTCATGACATGATTCATATTTATATTGAGGTGTATGTGGATGACCTGGTTATGAAATCAAGGACAAGGATTGAGCATCCTGGGGTTCTAGCCAAGGTCTTGCAAAGATCGCGAGAGTATCAATTGAAGATGAACCCCAAGAAATATGTATTTGGTGTTTCATCTGGGAAGTTGCTTGGTTTCATTGTTAGCAAGAGGGGAATTAAAGTTGATCCCAACAAGGCAAGGGCCATTAGAGATATGCCTCCTCCCAAGAATTTGAAGGAAGTTCGAGGATTAATCGGGAGGTTGCAATTTATTCACCGCTTCGTCTCCCAGCATTCACAAAGATGTAGGCCGTTTTACGAGCTTACTAAGCCTGGAGTCAAGTTTAATTGGGATGACAAGTGTCAGGCAGCCTTTGACGGATTGAAGGATTATTTGGCCAATCCTCCTGTCCTGAGGCCGCCAATTCCAGGCAAACCACTTATTCTCTATGTCTCAGTCCTGGATGACTCTTTAGGTGCTGTCTTAGCTCAAGTGGATGAAGAAGGTAAGGAGAGGGCAGCATACTGCTTATCTAAACTTCTTAACCCCTGTGAGCAGAGGTATTCAGCCATGGAGAAAACTTGCGCTGCTTTGGTCTGGGTAGTTCAGAAATTAAAACACTATTTCCTAGCTCACGAGGTTCACCTCATTGCTCGCATGAATCCGATTAAATTCCTCCTTGAAAAATCTGTCCTCACTGATCGATTAGCACACTGGCAAAGCTTCCTCTCTCAGTTTGACATCACTTACATTCAACAGAAAGCTATCAAAGGCTACGCCATTGCCGAACATCTTGCTCATCACTCTCTACCTCGTTTTGATCCTATCAATTCGGAGTTTCCAGATGAAGAACTGATGGCCATTAATCAACCTCGTGATCCTATGTGGACATTACATTTTGATGGAGCTCTAAATTCTCAAGGAAGAGGGATCGGCATGGTTATTTTAACACCAGAAGGGGTCACCATCCCATTTGCGGCTCGGCTCACTTTTCCCGCCACCAACAATATAGCCGAGTATGAGGCTCTTTTGGCCGGTCTTCAAACCGCTCATCGATATGGTGTCACTCATCTACGAATTGTGGGTGATAGTCAGCTCATCCTGTGCCAGGTGTTGGTCAAGTGCCGCACTATCAATCCTAAGCTCAAACCCTACCAGGAACTTGCTTCAGCTTATGCCAAGCTCTTCACCAAATTGATTTTCGTCCATGTTCCTCGTAGTCAGAACATCCTAGCTGACGCTCTTGCTTCTTTAGCCTCTGCTTTAATCTTCCCTCCTGAGCGTGATTTTCATGTTCCTCTAATTCATCAGCGTGACACGCCAGCTATTAAGGATCGTGCATTCCTCGATATTATGGATAAGGTGCTTGAGAAGGTCAAGCAGAAGGAATCTCTTAAAGGCAAAGAGGTCATGCTTTTAGACTGGGAAGAAGAATTGGCTGACGAAGAGAAGCCTTGGTATTATGAGATTGCCAGATATTGCAATAATCAGTCCTATCCCGAGGAAGCCACTGCAGAAGAAAAGAAAGCAATTAGAAGAGTGGCTCAGCGTTATGTTTTGGTTGGAGGTGTGCTCTATAGGAGAGGGCTCACCGGTGTTTTGTTAAGATGCCTCGACGATGATGAATCTTGGAAAGTTGTGGAAGAGGCGTATTCTGGAGTGTGTGGTGGTCATGTGAATAGCCAGATGTTAGCTAAAAAGATTCTTAGGCTAGGTTTCTATTGGCCCACTCTAGAAGAGGATTGTTCCATCTATGTTCGAAGGTGTGTTAAGTGCCAACTGCACGCCGACAAGATTCATTCTCCTGCTTCTTCACTCCATCCTACGTCCTCCCCATGGCCATTCTCCATGTGGGCTTTTGATATCATTGGACCTCTTGGTGATTCGAATCTCCTGACCAAGCAAAAATCGTTCATCCTCACGGCAACGGAGTACTTCACCAAGTGGGCAGAAGCGGAAGCTTACATGGAGATCAAAGCGTCAACCGTCTGCAAGTTTATAACGAAGAACATCATCACGAGGTTCGGCATCCCAAGCACCATCGTCATCGACAATGGACCTCAATTTATCTCTCAAGAAATCAAGGATCTCTGCAACAGGTATAACATTGCATTGCATCATTCTTCTCCCTATTATCCACAGGGCAATGGCCAAGCAGAGGCAACTAATAAAACTTTGATAAAAATTGTCAAAAAGACGTGTGAGGCTAATAAATTTTCAGACTGGCCAGATAAGCTAGTTGAAGCTCTCTGGGCCTATCGCACTTCCATTCGAACCCCCACTGGGCAAACACCTTTCGCCCTTACTTGGAATGGAGACGGTAGTCCCTTATGAGATTCTCATTCCCTCTCTACGAGTACAATTGGATAAGGAACTCTCTATTGATGAGCGTCGTGATTCACTCCTTGCCCAATCGGAACTCCTAGATGAGAAGCGTCTGGTCGCCGCTGAGCATGCGCGCGTTTATCAAAACAGGCTCTCACGTTTTTATCAAAAGAAAGTGATTGAGAGAAAATTCAAAATCGGTGAGATGGTAATTAAGAGGATTTTTGTAAAGCCGGGTGGCCCCCGCTCAAAACTCCAACCCAATTGGGAGGGACCGTTTGTTATAAAAGACGTTTTTCCAGGCAATACTTATAAATTGATTAATGCTGAAGGAGAAGAGTTAACTCACCCTTGGAATGGTTTGTATCTTAAGAAATACTACCCTTGATTCAAAAATCTAAAAATATATATATATATATATGGAGAAATTTTCAAAATCCAAAAAAAATATAAATGTTGTTTCAAAAATCCAAAACAAAGTGGAATATTTCCAGAAACCAACAAAAAAAAATAATATATAGAAATACCAAAAAAGCAAACAAAAAAATAGAAATTCTTCAAAATCAAAAAGAGATCAAGATCAAAAGCTTTCAAAATTGGTGCCATGGCACACGAAGGATCAAGGTCCGAAAGGTCAAAATTTAGAATTCATTCATCAGTCTTGCTAACTTAAAAGGGGGTTGACTCCCGCATACACTACACGCTTTATTCTTGAGCTCAAGTGGTGCAAAATCCGATGGAAAGTCGAAAACCTGACTAATAGTGACAATACCCGTTCTTTTCTTCTTCGGCCCATAAGGGAGGAAGGGAGACCTCGGGGTAGACACGCCAAACCTATCCGCCGCCCTAGTAGGTGGAAGTCAGGGCCCAAAAGGGGAGCAAATGCCACAAAAGCCCAAGTACAATTAGGTTTATTTTCATCAATGCAAATCAAATTCCAAAGTGAAAGTCAAGTTGAGAAAAGAAAAGAATGTCAAGAGGGCAAAGTCCCCGCAAGGAAAACCTTGGGCGTATGCGTGCAATATAAAAGAGGCAAAAAGGCAATAAATTTCCCTACACCAAAGACCGAACCCCAACAGGCATAGGGTAGGGGAGGTAACTTTACCTCGAGCATCTCAGAATCCCTTATGGGCTTCCCTTATATTTTCTTCCATCCTTTCTATGTGGTAAGTCACGAACTGGCAGGATGGTCAAGACGGACCTGGGAAAATTACACTGTACGAAATCTCGAATACAAGTCAACTATGAGCACGTCGACCCCCTTTTAATTACTCAAGAAAGGTCAATGAATTTTAGATGGTGACCGTGTAGGACCCGGGGTCTTGATAGCCTTGTCAACCTTTTTTGCAGAATAATTCAATTAACACCTTTGGCTAAGGCGCTTTTTATAGAATTAACGTCCTAGATTAGTTCGTCTATTTCCAAATAACGTCCCTAAGTAGGTCGTTACTTTTTCAAAAATCAGATTTCCTTTTCAAATTCACGTCGTCTTCTAGGGCGTCTTTATGCGAACCACGACCTACTCTAAGGCGCATTTTGCAGGAAAAATAACAAAAAAATTATATAAATGAGAGAAAACAAAAATGCATTTCTTCACGATGTATGCTTGCATTCTTTTGCATGGGCATCTTTTATTTATAGTTTGCATATGCATGCTTGCATGATGCATCTCCCCGTTATCAGCTATTTTATTTTGCCTTATTTGATTAAAGGCTTGGCCCCTCGACCCGTCATTAAGGTCAAAAGTAAAGGCACCCCTTGCTTATTGAGCAAGGGGCCAAGTCGAACAGATGAATTAACCTGTTTATTCGAAGTGTGGATTACAGTCGCAAAAACAGGGCAAAGCAAAGCAAAAACGAAGAACGTGGAAAGAGGAAAGTACACAAACACAAGGCCACAAACCACACAAGTGCTCAGGTAACAAAGATGTCAATCTCATATATATATACATCATGAATGTCTAAGTATAGGTATGAGGGTGGAGGAGTACAAGTAAGTCTCTCAGCTCTCGCCTCCACCCTCCTCTCTCCTACTCTCAACCTCCTCCTCGCCGTCCCGAGCTGGCGCTGGTGGAGGAGGCATGGGCCCCCGTGAAGAAGCTGGAACCCGAACCTGACCCCCTGCCTCGCTCCTCTCTCAGAGGGAAGAGCCCGCCACAAAGGTGGAGCTGGTGAAGGAGTACCCCGCAGCCCGTGTTCACTCACGCCCTCGCTGGCGACGCTCCTCAGACACTCGTAGCCGCTTCTGAGAAAGGATCAACTGGGTCCTCGAGTCTGCCAGCTCTCGCTCGCGTGCTGCTACTTGCTCCTGGTATCGGGCACGCTCCGCCTGGTGCTCCTCCCGCTTACGAGCACGCTCCTCGCGCTCACGAGCACGCTCCCGTCTCTCCAGCTCAAGGGCCACCCGCAGCTCGGCCACATCCTGAGGCAGCTCCTCTCGACGCCTCAGGGACCTCTCTAGCTCTGAGATCCGCTGATCACGGATCGCCAACTCGGTACGTATCGCCTGAAGCTGAGTCGTCTGCAAATAGGTAAGCAAATCATCAATTCCACAATTAATGCAATGATTCAGTAATCTAGCAATACAAGCAATACATGATTGAACCACTCACCTGTGTGCTCGTCGCACGGAAGCCCTCATCAATGCAGGTAAGAGCGGCTCGAAGCTCCTCAGTCTGTAAAATGAATTTTCATCTGTGCACAATTATATAATCAATAATTGAATGGATCTGTGTTTTGAAACTTACCCGTGAAGCGAGATCATGCTCTGTTGCCTCAGCTCGTGCGGTCGCTCTAGCTAGCTGCTCTGCCAGTGCAGTCACCTCTGCACTGGGCCCTCTCGAGCTGGAGGCCTCCCCTGGGTCTCTCCTCACTGCTCCCTGCTGGGCACGCTGCATTCATTGAGATCGTCAGTTGCTAATCATCAATAATTCAAAAATAATACATTTTCATATAGAAATAATTTAAACACTCCCCAGGGTCCCTAGGTCGGCCCGTGTGGCGGCCAGCTGGTCCTCCAGGCTGTGTAGGTGGGCCTGTGCATCCATCGCCGCTATGTCCCTCGCATCCTGCATTCATTACATGTTAGTCACATGATAGAAACATAAGCATTTGCATTTAATTTAGAAGTAATTGCATTCATACATACCCCTAGGACCCTCATCTGGGGTCGACCGGCGTATACCTCCCAATAGCGCCGGAGGTACTCGGAGCTGTCAGTCGCTCGAGAGGTGACTCTGGTCCCACCTCACTGCGAGTAGGCGTACTGCTCCTCGAACCACACTCTCCAGTCGGTCGCCTTCGTACGACCGCGCGTCTTCTTCCTGATGCCGCATGGCTCGCCGACCTCTACCCACTCCTGGTGTAGGCCCAGGGTCCTCATCACCAACCTAAGCCGTAACGGCTCGATCTCGCTCAAGCAGTGAACCCAAAGCTCATGCTCAAAGCGAGGACGGCCCGCTACGACCCACGGCTGGCCCTCGTCTGTCATCCCCTCATAGGGTCTCCACTGCACCTGCATTCATAAACATACATGTCATCATTTCATCATTTCATCATAACAAATTCAAAATAAATGCAAATGAAAGATGCATAACATTCATGCATACCAGCGAGGGAGGGAAGTCTCGGAACTCTCTCCGCAGCACCCACAACTCGTAGCCCAGTGGGGCTCCAAACACCACCGGCAGCCAGCGCCGCGCTAGGGAAAAGGCTCCCTCACCTCCAGGCCGTGGGTCAACGCGCCCCATCGGCATGTATAGATGGCTCCAAACCTGCATCCATGCATAGCATTAGTGAGGCATTCACACGCATAGAAAAATAAAAGAAAAGAAAAAAGAAGAAAAATGCATACCTGAAGAAAAGGTGAGAAGCCACTGACGGTCGTCTCTCGTCCTGTCCCCGTGGACAGGTCGGCCATCATATGCGCCAGCAGTGCCGCTCCCCAGGCGTAGCTGCCAACTGCCTCCAGGTCCTCGAGTATCCCCAGGAATCAGCAGTTGATGACGTCGCCCTTCGTCCCGAGCAATAGCCTCCCGAGTAGCAGCAGTAGGAACCTCCTCAGGTCTCGGTCCGCTCTCTCCCTGTCAGCTGGGTCCTGGCAGTAGACCGCCCTAGTCCCGTCTATCAGCCTCTGAGAGAACTGCTCTAAGGACTCCCCTGACCTATGCCTAGCATCCCCTAAGCCCATCACCGTAGTCAGGTCGGTGCGGAAGATAGTCCTACACTCGCTAGGCGTCTCGTAGACCATCTCTAGCCCTAGCAACCTCTGGGCGAACTCAGTGTAGTCAGGGTAGGTAATCCCGCTCACAGCCTCACCGTCTACCCTCAGTCCCGTGATCCTAGCTACATCCTCTAGGGTAGGAACCATATGCCCCCATGGCATCAAGAATGCCCGGCTAGTCCTGTCCCATCTCTCCCGTAGAACCTGGATAAGTGGTAGGTCTGGCCTAACTGGCTCTATGGATAGAAAGGCCCCAAACCCCATAGCATCTACCCTGGCTCTCTGGAACTCGGGGAGGCCGTAGTATGCTGCCCGGACCATAACCCAGGAGATCCGTGTCCTCATCAACCCCTGCATGCATGAAGAAAGAAATTTTGGTTTAATTGTTCAATTATTCTGGTTGAAATTCACTTAACTGCCTTGGTTTGAAATGTTAATGTTTGATTTAATTAACGACCATCCTCAGGTCGTGGTTTGTTGAATTAGCGCCCTTGAGGAGGGCGTGGTTCTAAGTGTGCTTTGAATTTACGACCTATCCTAGGTCGCTGTTATCTAAGAAACGCCTCTGTTTTGGGCGTGGTTCTATGGTTAATTTCTGAAATTCTTAAAGAATATTTCAAGTCACGCCCTTGGGTGGGGCTTTTTCCAAAATGGGTCCGTTAATTTAATCAGGAATTAATGAATGGACGACCGCTGGTTTGGTCGTCTATTGTTGAATTAACGCCCTGGTGGGGGGCGTTATTTTCAAATGTTTCAGAAAAATGAAATAGAAATAACAGCATGCATGGAAAAAAATTAAAGCATGGGAATTAACGGAAATTAACAGCATGATATGAAAAATGATGAATTTAAATGGGTGACATGAGGCAGGGCGTGTTCTCATGGGGTTAATTATTTTTCAGGGAAATAATTTAATTAACGCTCTTGGGTTGGGTGTTTCATTTCTAAAACGTGACGCCCCTGAGGGCGTCTTCTTTCTGGGTTGCAGGGTTTATACCCCGAGAGCTATGGAATTACAGGAAAAATGAAAAAAAATAAAAAAAATATATAGGAATTGGGTTGAAGTGCCTACCTTCTTGTGCTTTGGCTCTGTCGGTTGGGGCCGTGGCTGACGTGGCCGCCGGAGTTGGCCGGGGCGAGGGGTGGCCACCGCCGTGGCCGGTGGCCCTCCGTCATCTTCATTTTCCTCCTCACCGCCTTCTTCCTCACCGCCATCCTCTCCTTCACCATTGCCTTCTTCGTCTTCACCAGCACCTTCTTCTTCATCTCGTCCTTCGGCCTCATCGCCGGCCGCCGCCGCTGGAACCTCCACGGCCGCTGATGGTTCTTCCTCGACCACCACAAGGGGAGCTTCTTCCTCAGCGTGGGCATCTTCGCCCAGGTCCACCACCTCAGGCGCCGTCACCCTCTTCCATTTGAGTCCTCCTCCGGCCATCGTCTAGGTCTAGGGTTAGGGGGGAGAAAGAGGTAGAGAGAGAGAATGAGAAATGGGAGGGTTTCGGTTAGGGTTGCAGAGAAGAGAGAAAGAGGGAAAGAGAACGGAGGAAGAAGAAGAAAGGAGGGAAAGTTAAGTCGAACGGTCAAAAAGAATTAACGACTTAAGGAAGGCCGCGTCTTGTAGAATCAACGACTGGAACAAGGACGTTTCTTGAGAATTGACGACATTACTTAAGGCGTTTGTTTGCATGGGGAATGATAACCGCCGTCAGACGCATTCAATATGGAATTGATTGATGCGATGGGAGTCATAATTGCTGTTCTTGATTAACGTCTGAGCTTGAGGCGTTATTTTAATGATCCGTGGCTTAGCTAAGGGCGTTAATTTCGGAATTTCAACGAATATATTTTGGGAATTTGAGTCAATCCACGCCTTAGTTTAAGTCGTTATTCAGTTAACGCCCATTAGTGGAGGCGTCAAATTTGGAGCTGGAACATTGGAAGACGACATCGGCTGAGGCGTCCTTTTGTAAATTCACGACATTGCTTGAGGCGTTATTTGCAACAGAATCACAGAACCTTGGAAGATTTGATCAGAAACACAGTAAGATGGCTCAATCAAAGGAAATATCATTGATTATATGAAAGAAAGATTACAATGCTTAATGAGCCATTTTGGGCCTCAGTTTTCTCAGAGCTATAACACAAGATTTCCATTCATCTCTGTCTTCTTCCAAGCTTTCTACAGGTTGATGAGCTTTATTGATTTTCCACAGAGCTTGAACAGTTGTGCATTCTTCACCATCTTCATTGCTGCCAAGGTCCCGTGTCTTGATTGGAGGAAGGTGAGATGGATCCTCGAATACTCGCCGTGGAAGCCCGAGTTGAGGAAGGCACCAGTGTGAGTTATACAAGATGAATTCTGAAGCGCCGATGAGTCTAAGGTCCGTTCCGGGAGAAAATCTTGCACGGAGCTCTTGAGTCTTGAGTATTCCCGGGGCGCAAGTAAAGAGATTCTTTGGCATTACTTTGAGGTGCTCTCTCTATTCCGCTCTCTTCTTGATTTGAGGAATTCGGTTCTTCACTCTATTGCTTATCCCAAGTGAACCGGTCATGTAAGAGAGTGGGCTTTTTGAGAAGATTCTTGAGGATTGTTGGGTTTCATCACATGGATCGAACTTGAAGTGGAGGTCTACCCAACTAGAGAGTGTTAGCATGCATCCGTAGATGGGCCTTCCCATCGCCGCCGAGGTAAGCCCGCTATAGAGATAGGCTAGAATCGCCGGTCCCACTCTATCTCCTTCCCATAAGTTCACTATAGCGCTTAATTGGGCCTCTTCTAGAAAGTCCTCCGTGGATGGGAATAAGATTGCTCCTGCCAAGCACACCACGAAGGCCTTTGCTACCCGCTCTATCTCTTCATCTTCTTTGGCTTGATCTGCTCTCTTGTACACCCATGAGGCGAGCTTTAGAAGATTGATTCCTTTAGTAGCTTTGATTTGATTCACTAGGTTGGGGCTAGATATCAAGCTTGTTAATAGCTCATGAGAGGAAATTGGTTTTGGCATGATGGCCATCTTTTCCTCATCTCCTTGCTTCATCCGCTTCAAGCCCAAGATCATCTCCAATTTTTCTAATAGGATCGTGGCTTCAAAGGTAGAGAAAAGAAAGGTATGAGTAGAAGGATGCCATATCTCTACAAGAGCCCCTATAGCTGCCCAATCTAAGTGAATTTGATCGTAATGTTTGGCATGGGTAACTAGACCCAGAAGGTGCCATCTTGTTAAGTACACCCTCATATCTGAAGAAAATTTGGAGAGTATGAGAGGCAGCCATTTAGTTTTTGTAAATCTCCTTGCTCCTGGGACATTCGGGTAGTCCTGTGGAAGGAAGAAAGGAAGAACAATGCAGAGAAAGAAGGATAAATGAGCATGCAGAAGAGAAGAACATTTAAGACAAAAGTGGACAAGAACAAAAGGATTTTATCTTTACCTGGTTCATGGAGATTCTACTGCTTATGTGCCCGTTGATCTCAGTTAGTCTGGGAATTGAGGACTTTGATCTCTTAAGTGCCCTCTCCATCTTCGGTTTGCAGGAATAAGCTCGGAAGAACATGAACAGACAGAAGAAGTAGCAGAAGAGCAGAGCTCCGAGGATTGCTTTAATTGATTTGAGGAATTGCCTTCCCTTTATAGGAGTCCGGGGAGTCTTAAGGCTGTTCGGAGTTAGAAAGTTTATGGCTATTAGGACTGGGTTTATTTTTCCAATCGGAAACGGAAGTTTGTGCTTAATTAACGCCTTCTGTTAGGGCGTCAATTGTTGAATTGACGACCTGACCGCGGTCGTGTTTTGTGTAGCGCCCTTGAGCGGGTCATTTTCTTTGAATTAGATCTACAAATTGGCGATCACGGTGGGACTCCTTTTATTTTTTTTTTTTCATTTGATTACCCTTTCCCTTGGGCACCCACGTGTGCCATCTCCCCTTTTTGCACCCACGGTGCGCCTCCTTTCGTGCTACACGTAGTACCTTCCCCACTTATGATTGGCTAATTTGTTGGATTTTATTTGGAAATTCCACTTATCCAAAATTTTGACGAGCATGTTATACTCTGTTGCATGTTATTGATTGCCATGATTATACTGTGACTGTGATTATCCTCCTGATTGGTTTTTGCTGGCCGGTAGAGGGCTGTTTCTGGAGACAAAAAGAATTAACGCCCCTCATAGAGGCGTCTCTTGTGACAGAAGCGCCTCTCCACAAGGCGTTTCTTTAGTTGGCCGTGCATGCCCCTGGATTTGACGCCCTCACCCAAAGGCGTTTCTTTCATTTGTAGCGCCTCCCTCTAAGGCGCATTTTTACCCTGCCTGTGGGCTCCCACAGTGATTCACGACCGTCACACGGTCGTCTATTTTGTTTATAGCGACCTTCCCCAGGTCGTTTCTTTCCTGTGTTTTTTCAAAGCCGTGTTGCATTGATTATTATACTGATTGCTCTGGCTTATTGTTTGATTCACTCATATCCTGCTGCATTCATCCACTTGCATTGGTTTAGGAGACCTCCTCTCCCCACATCTTTAGGAGCCACACACCCTCTTGGTGAAGGAACAACCCTCCATTGAGCGCTCCGTCTCTTTGGACCGAAAATTCCTAAACCAAGCCTCCGTAAGTCCCCGCACCCGTGGATTCCCTCATAGACGCTGGGCAGGTTGTACCCTTTAAGTCCCGGGTTAGTTGGCCTAAGCATGGTGAGAGAGTGTTCCTAGTTGGCACCGAAGTTAAACCTCATTTGAAACTAGGTTCACCCCTTTGAGTGAGCATATCTATTTGCAAAAGTCATTGATTCACCAAAGTTTAAGTAAAGCAAAATCACTATTCCAACTTGTGTGCTTCTTTGCAAGTTATTTTTGCTTGAAACATTGATTGCATAATGGCTTACCATGATAAGAAAACTAACATGTTTAATTCAATTCATGAGGATGCACAACCGTGCACATCTCATAATCCTCAATTTCAACATCATTCTCTCCATATCTTCAAGGGACCACATTCTCATTCTTATGGTCATGCCCGGCCCATGGGCAATGTCCAATCTTATGGCCCCCCTATTCAATCACGAGCCACTACTCCTTCGGGACCATCTCCTCCCGATGATGAGAAGGTCTCCCAAATCATTCATGTATTAGATCATCTCACCCCTCAAAAATCCAAGCCCTTAAGGCCGTTGTTGGGGGTGCATCTCATTCATCGCATTCTTCTCATTCTCCTTCCAATTTTATGCGGGTGGCCCATCACCCACCTCCCTTGTCTACTCATATGCCTACTCGGGTGGCCCATCACCCACCTCCCTCTTCAATTCACATTCCTACCCGGGTAGCCCATCACCAATCTCATCCTATTCACATTCCTCCTTGGGGGGTCCGACACCTGCCTCCTTCTATTCCTCCTCCATCACGGCCCCAAGGCCCATTTATTTCTTACAATCCGGCCCATCCGGGTTTTTCTACGGGTCGGCCCATTCATCCCCCTCCACGGCCTTCTTATGCGGCCCCTCCTTCAAGGCCCTGCCAACCCTTCGTTGCTCAAGCCATACCCCTCCAACAAACTCTTCTTGACAAGGTCACTTTAATGGAGGAACAATTAAAGAGGGTTACGAGCCCACGGCCCGCTCCTCCTACTCCAGTCAATCCCCTTCATGCCGCTCTGAATGATATTACAAAAATGGAGAAATATTGGAAAGATAGGATAGATGACTATGGTTTCGGCAGTTCAAGCAAGCAAGAGCCGGCAGATTTCAACGCTCAAGTGGACACCGTCCGCCCTCCACCCGTCCGCACACTTCATTCATATGGCCTTCCACCTCCACATACGCAACATCATTACATTCCTCCATCCACATATACGCCTCCACTACGATGTCCACTTGAATTTGATGATGAAGAACCGGCAATTGGAGAATTCGAGGCAACATACGATGAAGCTTTGCAGGCACCCCTTCCGAGTTTCCTTCGCTTCCCGCTTCCCCCACTATCATTTGATGAACCCCCTGCTCAGGACGAAGCCACCGTCCCTAATCCAACCCCTATTTCTGAGACCTCTTGGTGTTACGATGATGGGTCGGTACTTCAATCACCCACGCCGGCGCATCTTGAGTCTCCTCCTCCTAACACTGCTCGCCCAATTCGACGTTTTCTCCGCACCAAACCTCCACCAATTACACCTCCACCAGTTATGCCAGCCTCCACACCATCGGCCTCCACCGAGCCTAACGTCGAACTTCCCCCAATTCAACCCTCTATTACACCTTTAACACCAAACCCAACTACCCCTACTCCACCACTTAACCTATTACCCGTGGCTAATCCTGAGAAGGATCAACCCTTTTTTGCACTCGAGCCAACCCAAACTGCTTCCGAGCAAAGGGAGAAGCTCGACGTGTTTGAACCTCCGCCTCCACTTATCCTTTCTCCAACGCCTTCCACTACACCCCCACCATCCACGAAGCCTCCCACCTCCGCTTCACCTCCCTTTACTACTCGGAAGGGGAGCGCTGCTACAAACACTTGTGCCGAGGATGATCAAGAGCCGCGAAAGAAGAATTTGGCCACTGCCGTGCAGCTCAAGATGCAAGAGTTCATTTGCCGGATGCCAATCCGGGTTATTGTGCCAAGCACGGCTGAAGAGGTCAAGCCGCCACTACTCGCTAGAAAAGAATGCCAAGCGTTGATGCCACCCAAGGGCAGGGCAGGGCACCCCTTGTTCTAACTTTCAAATCCTGAATTCATTCTTCCATACAAGGGGCGAATGCCCATTTTTGTCAACATTCTTTATATGCCGCAATCAATGGGCATGGCAATGCTTCCTGTCCCAACTTCCCAACTCCCTCACATTATTACTCTCCACTCTTCAAGAGGGTTGTCATTTATTATTGAAGCTTCTTTCTTTGGGCCGATTGGCTATACACTTTCACTGCCGTGGAGGGGCAGTTATCTTGGTGCTAAGGGGCCTTCCACTCTTTTATCCACCTTCCATTCAACTCCACCCATATTCTCCTCTGTCACCGATTCTTCATGGGCCACTCCAGGGGTAAGGAGGAGGATCTCATCCTCTCGCCCTTCACATTCTTCATGTTCTTTGCATCTCATTGCATTCACGCATTCACTACATTCATCGCATCCATCATATTGCATGCAATTGCACTTCTTCTTTCCCGGGTTTCCGGACCCGTATCTTCCCCGCCTTCCGGCACCTCCGGATATTCTGCATTTCCCATCCTATTCATCTTCATTGCTCGGGCATTGTCCCCTTTCCAATCTCTTCTCAGGGCATCGCGCCCCTTTCCAACTCCTGCACTCGGACCCTCCGGATTTCTCCTTTATCCTGCTAGGGCATCGGCCCTTTTTCATCTCATTCTCCCGGAATTTCCGGACTTCCTTCTTGGGCATCGCGCCCCTTTCCATCTCATTCCTCCAGAACCTTCGGATCTTTTACTTCCCCTAGGGTATCGCGTTCCCCTTTCTGCTATTTCCCTGGCACCTCCAGGTGTTTTACCCCTCCTTTTAGGGCATGACGCCCTTCCTGATTTCATCCCTCCGGAACCTCCGGATTCTCCATCTTATTCTTTCTATCTTTTTCCAGGGCATGACGCCCCTTTCCATCTGCTTCCTCCGGAACCTCCGGACCCTCCATCTTTCTTTCGATTCATCTTTCTGCTCTTCGAGGGCATCACATCCTTCATTTTCTTCCTCCTCTTCCATCATCTTTTTCCATATTTCTTCCCAGGGCACCGCATCCCTCGATATCATATCCCTCCAGAGCCTCCGGATGATTCCTCCTATCACGATTCTCCTCCTCTGCCGCCAGACCCTCCGGATCTGCCTCTTTCCATCTATCAATTTCTTCTTCCGATTCCCCCTAATCCTGGGTCCGACCCAACTTCTTCCACATCCACTGCCTTGGGCATCTGCCCATTCTCTCACTGCTTTCGAGGCTTTAGTCCTCACTCCTCCTTCTAATTCTCCGCTTCTTCTGTAGACCTTTCATGTGATCAGGGTCTCCACACCTTAGTGAGTGAGTTCTAGCCCTCGCCTCTCTTCCTTTTTTTCCTTATTCGTCTGAGTCTGGTCTTGGCACCACTCCTTCTTGTTAAGCCACTTTCAAACCCTTTGCTTCCAATCTTTTTATCTGCCAAAGAGGATAAATCCCATGATGATCAACCTCACCTCTTGCGGTAGCTGCTTCAACAAAGATCGCAAGGTAACATATTGGCGTAAGTAAGTATTTTTATGATATCATTTTCTCATTACTTCACGCATGATTTTCAAAATGAAGTGCTTCTTAACAAGATTAAAAGTGGTGTTTTAGACCTTTATCTTAGGCTTTTGTTTAACTAAATCATTCTCAAAACAATCTTTTAGGCTTGTTTTTGCAGCACCATTGGTTAATAAGAACCCCGCGCTGGGAATTCAACATTCTTTCCCCGCTTGTTAAGAGCGACCCTTAGCTGGGCACCACACACACTTCACGGCGTCCTTAGCCGGCTCCTTTGGTTAAAACACCGTTGCTACTTTGGCCATGCCATGAGAATTCCTGAAAGTCTTTTTCTCTTCTTTACTCGGCCGAATGCAGGGGCAAGAGGTTGACGAATGAGATGACCCACCCAGGGTAATCCCCAATACGAGAGGAGTCTCAAATAGGGGCAGTCTTGACCCAAAATCAATATGAGTTTTCATATGAATTTCATGATATACATCTCACCAAAAAGGGCTATTATGAAAAATCAAGTCAAAATTTCGATAAAAGCAAAATTGTGAATTATGGCATGTCAAGAGTGGCAAAGTCCCCGCAGGGAAAACCCTGGTCGTATGCATGTCAAGGGTCTAAAAATCAAAGGCACAAAGCCCCGGCACAACAGACTACCTCTTTGAGGGGAAAACCTTGGAAGGAATTCAAGTCCCGACATCTCCCATCCTACATAAAGCTTATCCTCAATTATTCTTCTCTTCTCCCTCTAAGACCGAATGTTTCTCAGGTATGGCCTTGGTAGGGGCACCGTTAGTCAAGGGCAGTCAGTTATAGGGCGCCACCCTTCAATGCACGCTCGGCTTTGGGTAATTTTAGCAAAAGGGGAAGGAACAAGGACCCCTAGCCAGTGGTTCAAAAACACACTTTGATGCTGCATTAACAAAGCCTAAATCAAAATCTAAAAAAAAATTGAATATTTCCTAAACCAAAATCCAAAAAAAAATTATATTTCTTGTGAAAAATCCAACAAAAAAAGTTGAATATTTCCTAAGTCAAAATCCAACAAAAATTCAAATATTTTCTAAAATCATAATAAAAATTCAAATATTTTCAAAATCCACATAAAAATTCAAATATTTTCAAAACCCACAAAAACTTGCATATCCCAAAAATCCAAAAAAAATGCATTGCATTTTTCTGATGTTGCTTTTGCAGGAACAACAACTTTGTAAGGACCAAGAGCACGGGATGAGTCCTCTCCATTCATTGCCATCTACCTTTTGATTCTTCCCATGTTCACAATTGATTTGCTACGCATTACTCCGATTATTCATCTCCAAATCTTTTTTATCAAATCTTGCTGATCACTCCGCCAATGGGTATTATTAGATCTTGATCATTCAACTCCAAATCTTGATTAGCCAAGTTGTCATCCTCATGACAAACAACAAACAATGATGCTATGCTATCTATGCTTTAATGATGCTATCTATGTTAAATGTTATTCATGCCTTTCACGCTGTGCACACTTGAATGCTATCCACACTAAGCTTTGATTGCTTTGATGTCCATACCTGCTATTGATGCTTTGATTCATGCTATGCTTGCTATGCTTAAATGCCTTATTCATTGCTTGTTATTTATATCTTGGCTAATGAAATTTTGAGCGCAGGAAGAAGCTCTTGGTCCTACCGACTGGGCATCATCATCCAAGTCCCACGGTGCTTGCACCTCATTTCTCTATTCCCCCATGCTCATTGCTATCACCATACCCCCTATATGTATTTTACTATATGTTATTATGCTATTAGATTATATCAAGGACCTTGTGGCTTTGGTAAATCTGGAATTTGAGTTCCCCTTCATCAAAAATAATGATGATTCCAGAGGAGTCTTAGTCACACGGATAGGCCGTTGAGCCGTCCAAGACTGGGGACGATGGTTCCCTTTTACGAGTTGATGCGTGGATAAACAGGCTTCGGCTTAGTATCGACTCGCAGAATGGGTTTCTTGACCCAATCTTGGCAGTTTAACAATATTATCCTTGATTATCTTATATTTTCATTTGTTTTAATTTTTTCTTTTAAACCCAGCATGCATTCATATAGGACTTTGAATTAACTTTGGAAAATCATTCTGATAAGCTGATTTGGAGGGTTAAAATTGATCACTATCTTTCAAGATATGAGATATTCCATGCCGAATTGTGTCCTCAGTTCGTTTTGTCGCTGTTTTGGGTCATTTTCTCGAAAGCTCTTTGTTTGGATTTCTATCTCTCGTTTCAATCCTTTTCCTTGATCCACCTTGGCTGCAGCACGTCCACATTGGCTGGTAACCGCTCCCCAATAGTGAAACCTACAGGTTTGTGACCTGGGGTACTTCCACCGCGTTGGAAGTTGATCATTCTCCTTCGTGCCCGCGTGCACACTCCCTCTTTTATCCGAACATCGTTGATTTCATTGAATTTCTCGAGATTGCTTCATCTCGAGCTTTTGATTTAATTCTCATCAAGTGATGTTAATTACGTGTCTCATCACACCTTGGCATCTACTTTTCAGTTCGCTCGGCTCCCTTGCAAAGTAGACGCCAAGGCGGGGCAGTTGTAGACACGCCAAAATTGACGTTACTGTGAGTACATCTCATATTACCTTGTAATGCCCCAATTTGACCCTCAAATTAACTTTGTTTGAGTGATTTTTCTCACTTTTCTTGGATTTCTCCCTTTTTTCTCCCTTTTCTTAATTTTTTCTATTTTCTTGGATTTTTCTGGATTTTCTGGATATTTTTCTCTATTTTTATGAATTTTCCAGAATTAACGACTTGGCGTGGGGCGTCTTTTAAATAATAGCTTAGCCTTGGGCATTTCTTGAAAAATTGATGCCACTTCCATTAGGCGTCAATTCCTCTCATTTTCTTATTTTTCTGAATTTTTCTGATGATTTTTCAAAAATTTTTATGAATTCACGACTTAACAAGAAACGTTATTTTGATTTTTAATAAAATAAAAATTAACAAAATGGAATTCAGGACATGTCTGAGGGCGTCACTTTTCAAATTGAATATTTTAATATTATTTTTAACCCTCTTCTAGAGGTGATTTGGTGGCCTTCCGGGTGTCAGAAAAATACGTAAAAATAGTCATTGGAATCAGCACATTGAGATGCACTTCTACCTAAAAATGGGAAAATAATATTGAGAAATAAAAAATAGCCCTGTTTTGCATATTTTGATTTAACGACCTTGATTCGGACGTCAATTCTTGAATTGACGCCCTTGTCCAGGTCGTGTTTCACTTTCGTGTTCTAAACAAACGCAGCCCTTTCCTAGAGAGTCCCTGCTTTGTTTGGTCATTGCCCATTCTTATCTTTCCCATGTTGGACTCTTGCCGTTCTTATCTTAATTCAATCCTATTAATAGAGCCCTACGGCTCTGTTATGGGGTTCCCCCCCTCTTTTCCTCCGAGGTTCTTCTTCCCTGTTTTCTCTATTTTCTTTCTTTTCTAACCTTCACGCAGGGGTTGCTGTTGCATTGGCTGAAGGAGGAGCCCCTACGTCTCACATCATCTATCCTTTGGAAAACTTCTCCCCATCGAGCATCAAAAGCAAAAGCACATGCTTCTCTTCTTATTTTTATTCTTCTGTTTATTGCATCGTTCATATGCATGCATGATCATCTTCTGTATAGTTTTCCTTTTCAACCGTTGAGAAGCTCCCCTTAGTGCACTCTTGCACTCTTTATTTTTACATGTCATCATACATTCATCATATTTTCCCATACCTTTTTGCATAGGGGTTTAAGGGCAACCACCCTTAAGGTGTGTTCTAATCTATGTTTCCATGCTCATCCTTTTATTAAGAATTTGATGCTACACTCATCATGTTTCTAATTCCATAATCTCTTATTGGTGTTTGTCTTTGATTGTTTTGCAAGGGTAATCAAATAAGGAGAACTCTCTTCATCGGCCGGCCGATCGGAAGAGAAAGGAGCATTCACATCCCCAGCACTTTTACGGTATTTTCGCGATCCCTCCATTGATTATTTGTTATATCCTTTGAGGCCTTCGCGTCTCTGGCGATCACATCTCCATATTTTGCACCTCGTGCATGCTTTTTCTTCTCATGCTTTTTCTTCTTTGTTCTAAGTGGATTTTTAATTAGATCTACAAATTGGCGATCACGGTGGGACATCCACTGTTTTTCTTTTGATTACCATCTCCTATTGGCACCCACGTGTGCCCTTTCCTATTGGCACCCACGTGTGCCCTTTCCTATTGGCACCCATGTGTGCCCTTTCCCCTTCGGCACCCACGTGTGCCCTTTCCCCTCGGTACCCACGGTACCCCTCCTTTTGTGCCCCACGGGCACCCTCCACCGTGCACACTGCACACTCCCGGGATCAGCCAGTTTGCGATTGTTTGATTATTTTCCTGAATTAACGCCTCACCCAGAGACGCTTTTTCGTTTAACGCCTTCATCGAGGGCATCTATTTTCTGTGTTACGTCTTCCCAGAAGGCGTCTTTTATCATATCTGCTGTCTTCATGTTCTGTTTGGTAAATCGCGCCCTCCCTGATCTGGCAATTTCCTCGACCACCACGAGGGGAGCTTCTTCCTCAGCGTGGGCGTCTTCGCCCAGGTCCACCACCTCAGGCGCCGCCACCCTCTGCCGTTTGAGTCCTCCTCCGGCCATCGTCTAGGTCTAGGGTTAGGGGGGAGAAAGAGGTAGAGAGAGAGAATGAGAAATGGGAGGGTTTCGGTTAGGGTTGCAGAGAAGAGAGAAAGACGGAAAGAGAACGGAGGAAGAAGAAGAAAGGAGGGAAAGTTAAGTCGAACGGTCAAAAAGAATTAACGACTTAGAGAAGGCCGCGTCTTGTAGAATCAACGACTGGAACAAGGACGTTTCTTGAGAATTGACGACATTACTTAAGGCGTTATTCTTGTTTGCATGGGGAATGATAACCGTCGTCAGACGCATTCAATATGGAATTGATTGATGTGATGGGAGTCATAATTACTGTTCTTGATCAACGTCTGAGCTTGAGGCGTTATTTTAATGATCTGTGGCTTAGCTAAGGGCGTTAATTTCGGAATTTCAACGAATATATTTTGGGAATTTGAGTCAATCCACGCCTTAGTTTAAGTCGTTATTTAGTTAACGCCCATTAGTGGAGGCGTCAAATTTGGAGCTGGAGCATTGGAAGACGACATCGGCTGAGGCGTCCTTTTGTAAATTCATGACATTGCTTGAGGCGTTATTTGCAACAGAATCACAGAACCTTGGAAGATTTGATCAGAAACACAGTAAGATGGCTCAATCAAAGGAAATATCATTGATTATATGAAAGAAAGATTACAATGCTTAATGAGCCATTTTGGGCCTCAATTTTCTCAGAGCTATAACATAAGATTTCCATTCATCTCTGTCTTCTTCCAAGCTTTCTACAGGTTGATGAGCTTTATTGATTTTCCACAGAGCTTAAACAGTTGTGCATTCTTCACCATCTTCATTGCTGCCAAGGTCCCGTGTCTTGATTGGAGGAAGGTGAGATGGATCCTCGAATACTCGCCGTGGAAGCCCGAGTTGAGGAAGGCACCGGTGTGAGTTATACAAGATGAATTCTGAAGCGCCGATGAGTCTAAGGTCCGTTCCGGGAGAAAATCTTGCACGGAGCTCTTGAGTCTTGAGTATTCCCGGGGCGCAAGTAAAGAGATTCTTTGGCATTACTTTGAGGTGCTCTCTCCATTCCGCTCTCTTCTTGATTTGAGGAATTCGGTTCTTCACTCTATTGCTTATCCCAAGTGAACCGGTCATATAAGAGAGTGGGCTTTTTGAGAAGATTCTTGAGGATTGTTGGGTTTCATCACATGGATCAAACTTGAAGTGGAGGTCTACCCAACTAGAGAGTGTTAGCATGCATCCGTAGATGGGCCTTCCCATCGCCGCCGAGGTAAGCCCGCTATAGAGATAGGCTAGAATCGCCGGTCCCACACTATCTCCTTCCCATAAGTTCACTATAGCGCTTAATTGGGCCTCTTCTAGAAAGTCCTCCGTGGATGGGAATAAGATTGCTCCTGCCAAACACACCACGAAGGCCTTTGCTACCTGCTCTATCTCTTCATCTTCTTTGGCTTGATCTGCTCTCTTGTACACCCATGAGGCGAGCTTTAGAAGATTGATTCCTTTAGTAGCTTTGATTTGATTCACTAGGTTGGGGCTAGATATCAAGCTTGTTAATAGCTCATGAGAGGAAATTGGTTTTGGCATGATGGCCATCTTTTCCTCATCTCCTTACTTCATCCGCTTCAAGCCCAATATCATCTCCAATTTTTCTAATAGGATCGTGGCTTCAAAGGTAGAGAAAAGAAAGGTATGAGTAGAAGGATGCCATATCTCTACAAGAGCCCCTATAGCTGCCCAATCTAAGTGAATTTGATCGTAATGTTTGGCATGGGTAACTAGACCCAGAAGGTGCCATCTTGTTAAGTCAACCATATCTGAAGAAAATTTGGAGAGTATGAGAGGCAGCCATTTAGTTTTTGTAAATCTCCTTGCTCCTGGGACATTCGGGTAGTCCTGTGGAAGGAAGAAAGGAAGAACAATGCAGAGAACGAAGGATAAATGAGCATGCAGAAGAGAAGAACATTTAAGACAAAAGTGGACAAGAACAGAAGGATTTTATCTTTACCTGGTTCATGGAGATTCTACTGCTTATGTGCCTGTTGATCTCAGTTAGTCTGGGAATTGAGGACTTTGATCTCTTAAGTGCCCTCTCCATCTTCGGTTTGCAGGAATAAGCTCGGATGGTTGCGGTGCCTGCAGAAGAACACGAACAGACAGAAGAAGTAGCAGAAGAGCAGAGCTCCGAGGATTGCTTTAATTGATTTGAGGAGTTACCTTCCCTTTATAGGAGTCCGGGGAGTCTTAAGGCTGTTCGGAGTTAGAAAGTTTATGGCTATTAGGACTGGGTTTAGCTTTCCAATCGGAAACGGAAGTTTGTGCTTAATTAACGCCTTCTGTTAGGGCGTCAATTGTTGAATTGACGACCTGACCGTGGTCATGTTTTGTGTAGTGCCCTTGAGTGGGTCATTTTCTTCCTGAACTCTTGGTGCATTTAAACGCCTTAGTGAAGGGCGTGTTTCTTCTTTTGACGCCCTCACTATTAGGCCCGTTTCATGTTTTGACGCCGTTCAGTGCAGGCGTGAATTTGTGAATTTATGAATTTGCTCCCCTACATGCTCTGATGAACTTAAGTGCTATTATTTTCATTGGAGTTTTATTTTATTTAGCACTTATGATCATGTCATACTTTGAATTGAAGATTATTGATATTATGGGAGGGCTAATGAACTTTCAAGTGCAGAGGATTGCAGGTTTCGAGATGCCCGGATCGCTGTGGAAGTAACATCTTGTTGCAAGCATTATTACTATATGGTATTCTACGCTATTATAGCATATCAAGGACCTTGTGGTTCTGATGAACCTGGAATTTGAGTTCCCCTTCATCAAAAACAGTGATAGTTCCGGGGAGTCTTGATCACACGGATAGGCCGTTGAGTTATTAAAGGTCTGGGACGATGGTTCCACTTTCTGAGTTGATGCGTGGATAAACGGGCTTCCGCTTAGTGTCAGCTCAGAGATCTGGATTCTTGACCAAATCTAGATGGCTTAGCAATATTATCCTTGATTATTTTCTATCTTTTAGTTTGTCTTATCTTTTCTTTTAGCCCAGCATACATCATGTAGGACTTTGAGCTTCATACTGAAAATCTTCATATTACGGCGATAATGAAGGTCACTCGCTCTTGATTGAATTGACGTGAGATATTCCATTCCAAATTGAGTAATTTATTCTCTCTGAAGTCGCTCAGGCTGGTTCCTTGAAAATGTCCCTTTGTTGGGTCTCCATCTCAATTCCCTTTATTTTTTTCTACAAATCCACCTTGGTTGTAGCACGTCCACGTTGGCTGGTAACCGCTCTCCAATGGTGTCTCCTTATCGTGCCATGCGCACATTTTTACTTGCTTAGTTTAATCTCCTTTATCCAGCAAATCGATGCTTCCTTGGAATCACTCGGAGTTGTTTCACTTTGAATCTTGGAAAGATTTCCAATACTTAGTGTCTGAGGCGTGTCACATCACACCTTGGCATCTACTTATCAGTTCGCTCAATGTCACGCCCCGAACAAGGTGGAAATATTGGGACGTACAGTCAGAGGCAAGCAGGAAGGAGAGAGAACTAATCTAAATATACAAAAGTGCTATGGAAAGGAAATACTAAATGATCATTTAACAACCAAACTGATACAATAATCTCAAAGGCAACTTAATACAACGTGGAATAACAATCACTAAGACTCAACAACATAACTGAAACTAAATGCTCTCCAATCACAACTAACAATAAACACACTACTAACACACTAGAACTGAAACACTTAAGACATCACTCCTGCCCTTCCCCGTCGGTAAGCGCGTCACCTGAAGAGCCTGGAAAGGGGGGAAACACAACTATAAGCTAATGCTCAGTAGGAAATAACAGACATGTATAAGTGATTAACAGTTTAATTACATTTTTCAAAATGTCATGCTACAAACGATAATGCAATAAAAAGGTAATGATGATATAATGAAACAACGGTAATAACAAGATCTTGCAAGGTCAAGAAATATATAATTGATAATGATTAACAAGAATAACAAATACAAGAATTTACAACAGGAGATATAACAAGAGATAGTAGTAAGGAATTGGCCAACAAGCAATTATTTTAAACATTTAACCAAGTATGATCAAGTAACAAGATACCTTTGTCATAGACGGCAACACTCAAGCAGGTACTTCGGTGCAATGTCCCACCTTGTCATTAACATCCCATGGGCTCACTAACTTTCGGGCGCTCTCCCTAGGACCAGACCGGGCCCTTATGATGCGATGGCATTGATTTACTGGGCCCAACGTCCCATCCGTCCAGACATTCAGTCAATTTTAATGGCCAATTAATCAGAGGAAGTTCTGCCATAAGTTCAGATTTAAAGGACTAACCTTGTCCTTGGATTCAAGAGTACAAAACACGGTCAAACTCATCTTCAAGAGATGTGCGGTCGTAACGGAGCCGCTCGATGGGTATATACGGTTCATACAGGACCGTACGTACAGGAACTGGACTGAAACTCAGCCCGTGAAGTCAAGAAAAGAACGGCTGACAGTGGGCCGCCCTAAGGTAAGAACGGTGCAATATGGGCCGCTCATGTCAAAAAGATAGTGAGGCCCAAGAACAAGATATACGGTCCATACTAGGCCGTATAAAGATATGCGGTCATGATCGGGCCGTCGAAGAGGTTATGCGGTCAAATACTAACCGCGCATGCCTCGGGTCGTCCGATTTGATCCAAGACTTAACCCAGCGGTTTAAACTCATAAAACAAGGTATGCTGGTGTTAAACAGATTCTAATCATGATTATAATGATGTTCCAAGATGACGGTAAGACCACCGGATAGAGTTTCCGAGGTAGAACCGAGACTAGTACGCTAATCGGCCAATCGGCTCGTGCAAAGTCGGAAAGTTAAACATGCTGTTCCACTGTACTACAGCAGCTAATCAGTAAGCTAAATAGTCATATTAATCTTAATGCCAAGGTAATTTAATAGGGATTTGGTTATATATTAACCCAAGATGAAGAAAAGTAATTTAAGATGATAACGAGTTCGCATAAGTCGCGTAAGCACGAATAACAAGCAATAATCGTAAATTTAGTTGCATATATAATTAGTTATTAAATGAGTTTCTATTTTACTAATTATCATTAATGACATGCAAATGAATGCCTTAGAACAAGTATTAAGTCCCTCTCTGAAAGGATAAACGGTTCTATATGGACCGCACATATAACTGGGCATTCAGGGGCCGAACAGGGGTCACCCTGTGACACAGGGAGATGGGCGGTTCTCCCTGGGCCGCCCAAGGGTTTGGGCGGCTCTGTATGGGCCACCCAAGGGTTTGGGCGGCTCTGTCTGGGCCGCCCAAGTGGTTGGGCGGTCCTCAGGTAGCCGCCCATCCCCTGGTTGTGCGGCCCGTGCAGGGCCGTCCAGGGATGAGTGGTTGCTCAGGGACCTTTCATCCAGATATGTGGTTCCTGTGGAACCGTTCATCCTGGGATGAGTGGTTCTTGACAAACCGTTTATATAAGGGCATGCTAGGGTCAAAATTGGTCAAAATATGGGCTGGAGTTGGACGGTCTATCGTAAGACCGCCCATCTCTGGGTCGTCTCCGGTCATCCCTGCCGCGTCCGGTGAACGCCGGGAACAAGGTGATTGCTAGGGTGGCACTAAAACGTTAATAACTACTAGGATTGAGCTCCAAATAAGGGGATTTTGGTATCAATGGAAAGCTAATACAAAACTCTACCTGTCTACAAGGTCAATTGCATGATCAATTGCTGGAATCGAGATCTATTAAGTCAAGAACGCATGAAACCCTAATTCTGACATGCTGTGACTAAAACGTTAAATTCTCTCTACATACAGAATGGAATTTGGGGCTTCTTGGCTCAAATGAAAGCTACTTCGATGGTGAATCCAACCATATAAGATATGGTTCATGAGGATTAAGATTAATACTTTGAAATCATAAATCACTTCGGATGAACACATCGAACTAGGTCTAAAACATGTTGTTACTATAAACATAAATTCTATAAGTATGCTTCATGAAACTTAGGGCTTTCTACGTGAAATGAAAGCTAACATCATGCTTATTACATCATATAAATTCATTAGAGTTTGGTCTGTTACACCTACCTCAATCGGAGATTGAAAATCGGTGCTAGAAATGAAGAACAAACTAGAAGACCCTTTAGAAAAACCTCGATATCTCACTCCACACCTGAAGAAAATTGGGGCTTTCAGTCCCACTTGATAGATCTCGTAGAGAGGATCAATTTGCTATACTCATGATCGAGTTTTGGTTGAGAATGCCTACCTCAATTGAAGAAACAAAGGAAGAAGATGGAAGTCGACGGCCTGCCGACACACCTTCAGTAATCGCCGGAATTCTCCCCAGATTTGGCTCCTCTGCCGACACCACAGCCAGCAAAAGAAAGAAGACTCGAAGAGCTTTCTATGTATAGCTCATAGGCCTTCTGGAGAGTTCTGAGCTGGGAGTATTCGGCCGTGGAAGAGACGTGTTAGAAACGGCGCCGTGATTGTTGACTTAAGCAAACTCGACCGAGAGCGCCGCCTAGGGTTAGGGTTTCGCTGAATTTATTGGGGGCTTTTGATCCTTAGATCCTCACCATTCATTTGGCTCTGGTTTGAGCTCATTTGGTCGAGTATCAAGCCCTAATTTCGTGTTTTAATCTAAGGGTTAGGTATGGGTCAAAAGTGTGCACTTTTGGGTTTAAACTCTAAATAGATCTTACCACGGATTTACAATGGCCTAATGCCAGAAGGAAAAGTTATTATCTAACTCGACCTTAATCTGTTTACCATTTTTCTGGATTTTTATAAGGTGGTCAAAATTATCACTATTCTATTTCTAAGGAATTAAATATTAATAAATCTGAAATTCAATTATTAAATCAATAGAAATTCAATTCTTAGTTAACAAGAGCTAAGTAAATATATTAAATCCAATAAAATAATTCGGGGTCTTACACCCTCCCCTACTTAAAGGAATTTGGTCCTCCAAATTCACTGCACTAAGACTGAGAGTAGGGAAAGAGATCGCTCACCTAGAATAAGTCGGGATACCGCTTCCGCATAGTCTCTTCAGACTCCCACGTAGCTTCTTCGGTCCCACGCCGACTCCACTGAATCTTGACCATCGGTATTGAACGATTCCGGAGTTGCTGTTGCTTCCGGTACAGAACCTTTATCGGTCTTTCCTCATAGGTCAGATCCTCCTTCAGCTCGAAATCCACATGCTGTATAACATGAGTGGGGTTGTACACATACTTCCGTAACATAGAAATATGGAAGACGTTGTGCACGCCAGACAATTGAGGCGGTAAGGCCAGCCTGTATGCCACCTCTCCCACTCTATCTAGAATCTCGAATGGACCAATGTATCTCGGACTCAGCTTGCCATGAATGCCAAATCTTCGGATCCCTCTCGTCAGAGAGACCTTTAAGAATACATGCTCGCCAACCTGAAATTCCAATGCTCTCCTCCTGTTGTTGGCATAACTCTTCTGTCTTGATTGAGCCACTTGTAACCGGTCCCGGATAATGTGGATGTTCTGTGAAGATTCCGAGACAAGATCCGGTCCAAGCCACTATTTCTCACCTACCTCATCCCAACACAACGGGGATCGACAGCTTCTCCCATACAAGGCTTCAAATGGAGCCATCTGAATACCAGACTGATAGCTGTTATTGTAGGCGAATTCAATTAGTGCCAAATGCTCATTCCAAGTACCACCAAAGTCAATCATACATGCCCGCAGCATATCTTCCACTATCTGATTGGTTCTCTCCGTCTGTCCATCTGTCTGTGGATGAAAAGCAGTACTAAAATTCAGACGAGTACCAAGAGACTCTTGCAGTCCCTTCCAAAAATGAGAAGTGAATCTAGGGTCTCGATCAGATACTATATTCACTGGAATACCATGTAATCTCACCACTTCCTTCAAATACAAGGCAGCCAATACATCGACTGTCCACTTAGACTTAATGGATAAGAAATGAGCTGATTTTGTCAATCGGTCAACAATCACCCAAATTGCATCAAATCCACCACGAGTTCTAGGCAAACCCATAATGAAATCCATGCCAATACTCTCCCACTTCCATTGGGGTATGTCGAGTGGTTTCAATTTCCCTGCCGGTCTGAAGTGCTCAGCTTTAACTTGTTGGCAAACCAAGCATTTACTTACGAAGTCAGCGATTTCCCTCTTCATATTCATCCACCAAAAGGATCGCTTCAAAGCTCTGTACATCTTAGTGCCTCCGGGATGAATGGTGTATCTGGATCTATGAGCTTCCTCAAGAATCTTGTTCTTTACTGTAGCTTCATCAGGTACACAAGTTCTGTCTTTAAATAATAATCTACCATCATCAGCCAACCCGAAATCAGGTCTGCTGCTCAAGCTTCCCCTGATCTGTACCAGCTCGGGATCATTATCTTGCAAGGACTTGATCTCCATCAATAATTCAGGTTTAAGTTGAATCTGAGCAATCAAAACCCGATCATTGTCAATATTAAGATCCAGACTAGATAACCGTTCCAGTAACTTCCACTCTTGCAACATGAGACTTGACAATCTAGCTACTGGCCTCTGGCTTAATGCGTCTGCCACAACATTGCCTTTGCCAGAATGATACTCAATAGAAAAGTCGAAGTCCTTCAAATACTCCAACCATCTGTGCTGCCGCATATTGAGTTCCTTCTGAGAGAATAAATACTTCAAGCTCTTGTGGTCTGAAAATACCGTGAAAGATTCTCCATACAGGTAATGCCTCCAAAATTTTCAAAGCAAATACGACTGCTGCAAGTTCCAAATCATGAACAGGATAATTCTCCTCGTGCTTCCTCAACTGCCTAGAAGAATAGGCAATCACCTTCCCATGCTGCATGAGTACACAGCCTAAGCCAATTCCTGAAGCATCAGTATAAACGACAAATCCTCCTTCACCAGAAGGTAAAGCCAATATAGGTGCAGTAGTCAAACAATCCTTTAGAGTATGAAAGCTTTGCTGGCAATCGCCTGACCAATCAAACTTGTTCTCCTTGCGGGTTAACCTTGTCATAGGTACCGCAATCTTAGAGAAATCCTGGATAAACCTTCGATAATAACCTGCCAGGCCAAGAAAACGTCTAACTTCCGTCACACTGGTAGGCTGCTCCCAATTCTTCACTGCCTCAACCTTCGAAGGATCCACAGAAATACCTTCCTGAGTGATAATATGTCCGAGAAAGGACACTTCTTGCAGCCAGAATTCACACTTACTAAACTTGGCATAAAGTTGATGATCTCTCAATAATTGTAATGCCATCATCAGATGTTCAGCATGCTCCACTTCACTCTTGGAATAGATCAAGATGTCATCAATAAATACCACGACCCATTGATCAAGATAGGGCCGAAATACATTGTTCATCAACTGCATGAAGGCTGCCGGAGCATTCGTTAGACCAAAAGGCATAACGACAAATTCAAAATGACCATACCTGCTGCGAAAAGCCGATTTATAGATATCCTCCTCCTTAATCCGCAACTGGTGATATCCAGATCGAAGATCGATCTTAGAGAAATATTGAGCTCCCGCTATCTGGTCAAATAACTCATCAATCCTCGGCAGTGGATATTTGTTCTTGATAGTCAACTGGTTTAACTGTCGATAATCGATGCATAATCTCATCGAACCATCTTTCTTCCGAACAAACAATACAGGGGCTCCCCACGGAGACGTACTAGGACGAATAAAGCCCTTCTCGAGTAACTCCATCAACTGTTACTTCAACTCCCTCAGTTCCGCAGGAGACATACGGTAAGAAGCCTTGGAAATAGGAGATGTGCCCGGAAAGAGGTCAATAGAGAAGATAACTTCCCCCTCAGGAGGAAGTCCTGGTAATTCCTCTAGAAAGACATCAGAAAAATCTCGGACAATAGGAATGTCCTTGATCTCAATCTGCTGCTCAGGGGTTGCATAGATAAAGGCTAGAAAAGCCTCACATCCTCACCTCATCAACTTATCAGCTCGAAGAGCCTAAATAAGCGATACAGAGTTATGGTGCTTAACACCCACAAAAGAAAGCCTCAGGTGCCTAGTAAAAGACACCGAGCCAGAACTACAATGAACATTGGCCTCATATCTGGCCAACCAATCTGCTCCTAGAATTATGTCATAACCCTTCATGTCCATGCAAATCAAATCAGCTGGAAAGTTCTGCTCACCAATCAAAACCTTACTAGAAGGATAGAAATGCTGGATTGCCGATCTAGTACCAATAGGGGTTGAAATCTCTAACGGAGTATCCATCATAACCGGTTCCATAGCTAATGACTTAGCAAAACTCCGAGAAATAAAGGAATGTGTTGCACCAGTATCAAAAAGAACAAATGATGGCTTGTTGAGTATAATAAGAGTACCTTCGACGAGTCCACCATCTTCGGCTGTTTTCGCTTCTTCTGCATACAGAGCTTGGAGCTTCCCTTGCGGTTTCTTGAAGACTTACGGTTTTGCCGGTGTTGCTTGCTCCGTTATCAAAGGACAGTTGGGGATACGGTGCTCTTTGCTTCCACATCGCAAACAGGCGCCCAGCTTACGCCAGCATTCCTCCACCTTGTGACCTGGACGATCACAATACTTGCACACGCCCTTAAACGAAACAATAGGGCCAGGCTTCTTGTCTTCATGCCTCGGCATCTTGCCCTTCCACGATCCGGACCCGCTCCACGAACTAGGTCCACTAACAGGACTCTTCTTGGTATACCCGGGTTTGACACTCCCGGAACCCGTAGGTTGTTCCTTCTTCACACCGCTTCCACGGATTTTCTCCGTCATTTCGAGGGTATCCTCTAGAACTTGAGCCTTTCTCACCATCTCGGAATAAGTGGAAATCTCCATTGGTGCCAGTTGGTTGAGATAATGCAGCTTCAATCCGTTGAGAAAATGCTTCGCCATCATTTTCTCGGTGGAAATAAGGTGTGTAGCATATCGAGAAAGCCGTGCAAATTGAGCCTCATACTCTGCCACGGACAAACCTCGTTGCTTCAAGGCCGCGAACTCTGCCGCCTTCTTCTCTTGCACTCGGTCAAAAAAATACTTGCCGTTGAAAAATTCCTCGAACTCTTCCCACGTAACCTGATGATCACCGAGAGTCGCCTTGATAGAATCCCACCAAGTACGTGCATCACGCTCCAATTGAAATGTCGAGAGAAGGACACGCTCCTGGTTGGTGCATTGCATAACTTCAAATATTCTCCCCATCTCATCTAGCCAGTGCTCGGCTTGGTCGGGGTCGGTCGAACCCGCGAATCTAGGCGGATTCATCCCGCGGAAGTTCCGGTATAGATCACCGGTGCCATTTGGTGCCGCTCCTGCCTGAGCCACTTGCTGAAGGGCCTGGGTAAGGCCTTGAACCGTGCGCTGCAGGTTCCTCCATTCGGCGCGATCAGCTGCCATCTACACGAGAAATAGATTACTTAGGTTAATTCAAGATAATTAATTACACGATTAAGAAACAAACTTAACCCAAGTTTCTACCCATTCTCACCAGGTCAGGTCCTAGACTTTAACAAGATTAGGGGTCTAATGCACCTAGACACAACCAAAACTCGGTACCTGGCGGAGATAACCGGTCCGAAGACCACTTGCGCAAGTATGCGACCTTCCGATAGGCGTAGCCTAACGTTCGGACAACATCTTTTGATATACCGGGTTATTGGGATGCCATGCAAGAACTTAGAAAACCTAGAACTTAAGAACTTAAGAAAACCTAGGAATGTGAAACCTAGGCTCTGATACCAACTAAACTGTCACACCCCGAACAAGGCGGAAATATCGGGACGTACAGTCAGAGGCAAGCAGGAAAGAGAGAGAACTAATCTAAATATACACAAGTGCTATGGAAAGAAAATACTAAATGATCATTTAACAACCAAACTGATACAATAATCTCAAAGGCAACTTAATACAACGTGGAATAACAATCACTAAGACTCAACAACATAACTGAAACTAAATGCTCTCCAATCACAACTAACAATAAACACACTGCTAACACACTAGAACTGAAACACTTAAGACATCACTCCTGCCCTTCCCCGCCGGTAAGCGCGTCACCTGAAGAGCCTGGAAAGGGGGGAAACACAACTATGAGCTAACGCTCAGTAGGAAATAACAGACATGTATAAGTGATTCACAATTTAATTACATTTTTCAAAATGTCATGCTACAAACGATAATGCAATAAAAAGGTAATGATGATATAATGAAACAACGGTAATAACAATATCTTGCAAGGTCAAGAAATATATAATTGATAATGATTAACAAGAATAACAAATACCAGAATTTACAACAGGAGATATAACAAGAGATAGTAGTAAGGAATTGGCCAACAAGCAAGTATTTTAAACATTTAACCAAGTATGATCAAGTAACAAGTAACAAGATACTTTTGTCATAGACGCCAACACTCAAGCAGGTACTTCGGTGCAATGCCCCACCTTGTCATTAACATCCCATGGGCTCACTAACTTTCGGGCGCTCTCCCCAGGACCAGACCGGGCCCTTATGATGCGATGGCATTGATTTACTGGGCCCAACGTCCCATCCGTCCAGACATTCAGTCAATTTTAATGGCCAATTAATCAGAAGAAGTTCTGCCATAAGTTCAGATTTAAAGGACTAACCTTGTCCTTGGATTCAAGAGTACAAAACACGGTCAAACTCATCTTCAAGAGATGTGCAGTCGTAACGGAGCCGCTCAATGGGTATATACGGTTCATACAGGACCGTACGTACAGGAACTGGACTGAAACTCAGCCCCCGTGAAGTCAAGAAAAGAATGGCTGACAGTGGGCCGCCCTAAGGTAAGAATGGTGCAATATGGGCCGCTCATGTCTAAAAGACAGTGAGGCCCAAGAACACGATATACGGTCCATACTGGGCCGTATAAAGATATGCGGTCACGATCGGGCCGCCGAAGAGGTTATGCGGTCAAATACTAACCGCGCATGCCTCGGGTCGTCCGATTTGATCCAAGACTTAACCCAGCGGTTTAAACTCATAAAACAAGGTATGATGGTGTTAAACAGATTCTAATCATGATTATAATGATGTTCCAAGATGACGGTAAGACCACCGGATAGAGTTTCCGGGGTAGAACCGAGACTAGTACGCTAATCGGCCAATCGGCTCGTGCAAAGTCAGAAAGTTAAACATGCTGTTCCACTGTACTACAGCAGCTAATCAGCAAGCTAAACAGTCATATTAATCCTAATGCCAAGCCAATTTAATAGGGATTTGGTTATATATTAACCCAAGATGCCAAGAAAAGTAATTTAAGATGATAACGAGTTCGCGTAAGTCGCGTAAGCACGAATAACAAGCAATAATCGTAAATTTAGTTGCATATATAATTAGTTATTAAATGAGTTTCTATTTCACTAATTATCATTAATGACATGCAAATGAATGCCTTAGAACAAGTATTAAGTCCCTCTCTGAAAGGATAAACGGTTCTATATGGACCGCACATATAACTGGGCATTCAGGGGCCGAACAGGGGTCACCCTGTGACACAGGGAGATGGGCGGCTCTCCCTGGGTGATGTGGCACAGCCCAAAGACCACTAAAGAGGATGATATGACCCTAGGACTTAGACCCGCAAGCATACAAGCACTCAATGATTCTCACAATCGACGATTTTTGCTCACACGGTTCACACGCTCACCCGGTGGGTCCGGGGGATAATGATGAGGGTCCGGGATGGGACCCAATTGTTCTAATGGACTTACAATGCTACGGCTGACTCCGAAGAGTCTAGGATACCCAACTTCGTGGGTGGCTGGCCCGCAAGGCGGGGTTTGGGTGACACTCTCTCACGGTCCGCGGTGGACACTAACAAACTAGCATGCAAATTCGAACTCTCTTCTCACCGCCGACGAGCAATCAAAGCAATACTAAGCTAGCAGGAATAAGGCTACAAAGGGTAGTACCAGAAGCTCACCTGATCGGTGTGAAGACACCGATCCCGTTCGGAGACGAGGGCGCGCCGGGAGGCGAGGGTATGCACCCGATCGCCGCGGCGGTGTAGCTTGACCTGAAAATGTAAAGGGTACAGCACTACTCCTCTCGCAGGAGGGGTGATCTTGGGGTGGGGGTTACGTTTAGTACATTCAAAACTACCTCCACGCAGGGAGGGGCCTTCAGCCGGCCAAGCGGGGTGGGGAGAAATGCAAAGGAGATCGAGATTCCGAGCTTCGCCGGTTCTGCCCACCTGCAGGTTTTCTGGACAGTGGATCGGTGTTGTGGCAGCTAAAAATTCCACGAAGCTTGGATTGCGACGAAACCAACGCCAAACGTTTGCCAACTGATAGGGGATGAAGCTTGAATTTTTGGGGAAGCTATGATTCTCAGGGCTGACCGCACCGGAGGCTGGAAGGTGGATGCAGCTCTGGTTGCTGGTCGAGCTCTGTCTGCAACAGCAGGTTGCAGAAGGTACCACGATCGCTCCGGAGCTCCGAACCTGGCACCGCTGGACTCTTTGGAATCGTGGAGGAGTCTTCTTTGCAACAAAACGAACGGGGACGTCTTCTGATGTCGGAGATGAACTGGGTGTCCAGAGAAGTGGACGGAGGTCGGTGCAGACAGTGAGGAGGCAGACCGGCGTGGTTGTGGTAGAAAAATAGTAACTCTGGTTGTCGGATGCCGAACGGGGTTCCGCCTTCTGTTCCTGGACGCTGACAGAGGGAGGAAGAACTTTGTAGAAGACCTTGAAGACTGGTTCTTCAAGGTTAGCCGTGGGCGAGTCGTCTCTGCAGCTCTGGCTCCGGATCTGAGAGGTTCGGCGCAGTCGGAGAAGAATGGTGATTGCGGACAGCACCGAACTCGGATGCCGACGAAACCACCTCGCCTTGAAAGCTGACTTGCAGATGACTCTGGAAATGTAGGCCTTGCTCCCTGAGTCGTTGATGGGTGACCGTGGCCTCCTCTGCAAGTTGCTGTAATTCTGTTTCCTGAAGCAGGGTAAGAATGTGAAGAAGAAGATGAGGTGGGGAAGGGGGTGGCCAAGAGAGAAGAAGGGGCAAGATGATTCTAATGGCTATGGGAGGGAAGGTTCAAATTCGAAATTGGCCTTGGAAGTGGTGGGATTTGTGTGGGGAAGTGGGGGAATTGTGTTGGGAGGTGGAAGAGTTGCTTTGGGACAAGGAGGGGAAGTAAATGAAGGGCTATGGGGAAGGGGAGAGCCTTAATGGAGGTGGGTGAGGTAGTGGAGGTGGTTGGGGGTTGGAGTAAGTGAGGGGGGAAGAGGAGAGAGAGGGAGGGTCGAACTCCCCTTGGGGAGAGAGAGAATGAGAGAGAGATTGAGAGATATAGTGAGTAAGAGAGAGAGTTGAGAGATAATAAGAGGTGGTTTTTTTTTCAATATTCATCAAGAGTGACTACAAGTGGAGAGATGGGGCCTATTTATAGGCAACCACTCTTTTCATGACCAAAATGTCCTTGACAATGGACAAAAGACCGAGCATATCCTAGACTCAATCCTATGGGCCCATAACTAAGGACATAAGGCCCAGTTTAAGCAAAATAAGGGAAATGGGCTAGAACCACATGACTCAATAAAGGAAAATACATAAGATAGGACTCAATAAAAGGAAAATACATAAATGACACTGGGAAAATGAAGATAACAAGTGGAGACCATGATCAGACCATATCAAGAGTGTGCAGACGACCAAACTAGAGGGAGTGTCGTGAGATGCCCTCATCAAATCCCCCGGGGTGGGGAGAACTCGACCCTGTCGAGTATGGGTCTGCCTGGCTGTCGTACTGCTCCAACATGCCGGGGTCCAGGCGCATCAAATCCTCTCGACTCACCCATGCATCCTCGATCGGGGGACGGTTCTTCCACCTAACCAGATAGCGCTGATACACCCTGTGCCTTGTAATGATACTCTGCTCATCCAGTATTGCCTCTACCTGCTCTTGTCGGTCTCTCAGGCTAGAAAGTGGAGTCCCTCCGGGGGTGTCTCTCATAAGGGGGGGTAAAGGCTCAAGCTCCTGACTGGGTTCCACCGCGGGGCCTTTGTAGGGTACCAGGTCCGCCACGTTGAAGGTAGGGTGTACCCCATAGCTCTCTGGTAAGTCAAGCTCATAGGCATTGCTGCCAAGTCGTCGTAGAACTCGAAAGGGTCCCGACCCTCGTGCCCTCAACTTGGAGGCAGGCCCGGGAAGGAGCCGCTCCGTCCTCACCATCACCGGATCTCCCACTTGGAATTCATAGTGGCGCCGGTGAGCATCGGCCCGTCTTTTGTAAGCCTCATTGTTTTTCCCTATATGCTTGCGGATATCATCATGCAATTCTTTGATATGCTGTGCAAAGGACTCAGCTGAGACTGACACTCTAGCATGTGAGGGGAGGGGAATGAGATCTGAGGGTTTTCTAGGCCTATACCCATGTACTACCTCAAATGGACTCTTGCCTATGGACCTATTGACAGAATCATTGTAGGCAAACTCGGCTTGAGATAAGAGGAGATCCCAATTCCCAGGGTGGTCCCCTACAAGGCATCGGAGTAAGTTCCCAAGGCTTCGGTTGACAACCTCAGTTTGGCCATCGGTTTGAGGATGATAGGCAGTGGAGAATTTGAGGAGGGTCCCCATCAAGTGCCATAGAGTCTTCCAAAAATAACTAGTGAATTTCACATCTCTATCGGACACAATAGTCTTAGGTAACCCATGGAGTCGGACTACCTCATCGAAGAATAACCGGGCGACCTTAGAGGCATCAGAGGTCTTGGAACAGGGGATAAAGTGGGCCATTTTTGAGAACCTGTCAACCACTACAAAGATGGAATCATGTTTGCGCAAGGTCTTTGGTAGGCCAAGAATGAAATCCATACTCAAATCTTCCCATGGTCTATCGGGTATGGGTAGAGGTGTGTAAAGCCCGGTGTTTTGTCTTACTTGCTTGGCGGATGCACATATGCGGCATTGTCCCACAATGTGGGCCGCATCCTTCTTGAGACTGGGCCAGTGGAATTGCCTCTCAACCAACTCTATGGTTTTGTGGACCCCAAAGTGACCAGCTAGGCCGCCACTATGTAACTCCCAAACTAGGAAGTCCCTAAGTGAAGTCCTAGGTATGCAAAGTCTATCCCCTTTGAACAGATATCCATCTTGAAGTATGAACCCCTTATACTCCTTGAGTGGTTGGGTAGAAAGGGTGTTGTAGTGGGTCCCAAAGTCGGGGCAATGTGGGTATTCTCCTTTGATCCTCTCAAATCCGGTTACTTCCACTTGGACAGTGGAGAGTAAGGCTACCCGCCTACTCAGTGCATCGGCGGCGCGATTCTCACTACCCATCTTATACTTGAGGACAAAGGTGTAGGCTTGAATGTATTCTACCCATCGAGCATGGCGGGCATTGAGCTTTTGTTGAGTGTTGAGGTATTTCAAAGCCTCATGGTCCGAGAAGATCACAAATTCTTTGGGTAGGAGATAGTGCCTCCAATGCCGGAGGGATTGAACCACGGCATAAAGCTCTTTGTCATATGTGGAGTATCTCGTCCTAGCCTCACAAAGTTTTTCACTAAAGTAGGCTACCGGGTGACCCTCTTGGCTAAGGATACCTCCAATCCCTACCCCGGAAGCATCACATGTGACCTCAAAGACCTTTGAAAAGTCGGGTAGGCAAAGGACCGGGGCTTGGGTCATTTTCTCTTTAAGCTCTAGGAAGGCTTTGGAGGCTGCCCTAGTCCAAACAAATGTGCCTTTCTTGAGGCAATCCGTGATAGGAGTGGTGATAGTGCTAAACCCCCGGATGAATCTCCTATAGAAGGTGGCTAGCCCATGGAAGCTTCGGGCGTCATGAATGGTTTTGGGCTCGGGCCACTCAAGAATAGCTTGGACCTTTTCGGGGTCCATGGATACTCCTTGGGATGAGACAATAAATCCTAGGAAGGCTAGTTGATTGGTCAAGAAATGACACTTCCCGGGATTGGCAAAGAGACTCTCTTTCCTAAGGATGGTGCACACTTGTTTGAGGTGATCGAGGTGGGCTTCCTTGGATTGGCTATATATGAGGATGTCATCAAAGTAGACAACTAGAAAGATGCCAATGAAGGGCCGGAGGACCTCGGTCATGAGACGCATGAAGGTACTTGGTGCATTAGAAAGGCCGAAAGGCATAACAAGCCATTCATAGAGACCGTCTTTAGTTTTAAAGGCGGTTTTCCACTCGTCCCCGGGCCTAATGCGGACTTGGTGGTAGCCACTTTTGAGATCAATTTTGGAGAAGATGGTGGCTCCCGCTAGCATGTCTAGCATGTCATCAAGCCGAGGGATGGGGAACCTATATTTGACCGTTATCTTGTTGACGGCTCGGCTATCTACACACATGCGCCAAGTCCCATCCTTTTTGGGTGTAAGAAGAGCCGGGACGGCACAAGGGCTTTTGCTAATTCGGAGGAAGCCCTTCTTGATGAGTTCTTCAATCTGCCTCCGAAGCTCGGCATGCTCGGTGGGGTTGAGTCGGTAGTGTGGGAGGTTGGGCAAGGTAGCCCCGGGCACGAGGTCGATGGCATGTTGCACATCTCTCATAGGTGGTAGTTTGTCCGGAAGCTCCTCGGGAAATACATCATGGAAGTCCTTAAGGAGTTGATGAATTTCTAGGGGGTGTGGGTCGGTTGGGGTGGATTCCCCTAGACAAATGACAATGGCACATACTTGATCCCCTTGGTTGACTTCTTCCTCAAACTCTTTCCTAGTGACAAGGTGTAGGCTCCTAGGAGGCTCTTTGATGTTACTAGGACTAGGACTTGATGGGGTGGGGTTTGTTGGTGTTGGGATGGGGGGAAGGGTAGTGGGTCCCTCAAGGGAGGGAGAGGCCTTCTTAGGTAGAGTGCGGGGTGGAGATGGGTTGAGTTGGATCTTCTTCCCCTCATGAATGAAGATGCAAGCGTTGGTTCTTCCTAAGAAGGTGGCATCTACATCGTAGATCCAAGGCCGTCCTAAAAGGATACTCCCAACTTCCATTGGAAGGATATCACACCACACTTGGCCTTGATAGGATTGGAATGTAATTGGGACAAGGCAACGGGCACTAACGGGTATGGAGGTGGTATCAATCCATGCTACCCTATATGGGTGGGGATGTGGGGAGGTGGTAAGGCCCAAAAGTTTGACGGTGTCGGGTGACACCACATTCACACTACTTCCATTATCCAAGATGACCTTCCTAACATGGCTCCCCATCCTTATGTAGGTATAGAATATGGTGTTTCTCCTCCAATCATGCTCTTGGTTTTGGGTGAGGGTGCATCTAACCACTCCTAGGTGGGAGTCGGTGGGTGGAGGAGGTTGTTCTTGGTTGCTTTCCATGTAGTGGTTCTCATACTCCTCCTCCCATTCAAGAGAGGGTTCATATACCTCAATCTCTCCTTCAAATTCAGCTTGGGGTTGGGGGTTGGTCTCCTCTATGAGTAAGTTTGATGCTCCCTTGGTGGGGCATTGATTGGCAAAGTGTCCATACCCATAACACCTAAAGCATTGCTGCCCACTTTGATGGTTTGGGGTCACCTTAGTGTGAGGGAGAGTGGGTGTCGAATTGGGCCTATTGGGAGTTGTGTTTAGGGGCCCACTTGCGGGGCGGAATGGTGGATTGGCATTAGGAGGGGTGACCCGTGTGGGAGGAGTTCCCATGGGTGTAGGAAGGAGACCTCTTTGGGGTGGTGGAGGGTTGGCCCGAGGTGCCATGGCTCTAGGGTCCATTCCCCGAGGGGGAACCATTCGCGTGTACCGAGAGAATTTCTCGGCATCCCGAGCTACTTGGTAGGCTTGCTCTAAAGTTGTTACTTGACGCATGAATAGTTCCTTTTTGATATGGAATTGAAGCCCATTCCTAAAGCGGGAGAGTGTGACGGAGGGGTCCTCTTGGACTCCACATTTGAGGAGGTAGTAGTCAAACTTTTCAATGTATTCCATAACGGTCTTTCCTTCTTGAGTCAAGGCTTGCCATTCATCTAGAGGTTTTGATGGTAGGAGGGTGGGACATATTTGAGTTTGAGTTGGTCTTTCATGGCCCCCCATGTGGTGATTGGAACTTCCCTCCTAACTATCCTTAAGGCTTCAACATTCATCCAATGAGTCTTGGCAAGTTTGGTTAATTGCATCTTTGCAAGTCGGACTTTCCTATCCTCGGTCATTGGGTACCAATCAAAATATTGATCCATGGCTGCCTCCCAATCTAAGTAGATGCTCGGATGATGAGATCCATCAAAAGTGGGAGCATCGACTTTCACAAGTCTCATTAGTTGGTCATCCGGGTTGTCCCGGGGAGGCCTCTCATTCCTTCTAGGGGGTGGGTCCCTTTCCGGTTCGGGAGGGGGGTCAAGGTTGAGTCCTCCTATGGCTGGCTCCACATGTGGAGGGGGATCTCTCCTATCTCCTTCCCTTGGAATAGGTCTATTTTCCTCAAGTTGTTCAAGCCGGGCCGTAATACCGTCAAGCCTTCCCATAATTTCGGTCATGTAGTCCACAAGAAACCTCATTTGGTCGGGAAGCTCATGCTCATTGTGAGGGGGATTTCCTTGGGGATTGGGATTCATGGTGTTATTGGAAGAAGATGGATTGCCTTGATAATGAGTTCCACTACGGGTGGTCATGCAAGGTTGGGTGGGCTATGCAAGGGTGTGCGAATGCACCTAAGAAAGACTTAGTGTGACCCAAGACTAGACTTGTAAGGACAAGCCTATGACCGCTCTGATACCACTTGATGTGGCACAGCCCAAAGACCACTAAAGAGGATGATATGACCCTAGGACTTAGACCCGCAAGCATACAAGCACTCAATGATTCTCACAATCGACGATTTTTGCTCACACGGTTCACACGCTCACCCGGTGGGTCCGGGGGATAATGATGAGGGTCCGGGATGGGACCCAATTGTTCTAATGGACTTACAATGCTACGGCTGACTCCGAAGAGTCTAGGATACCCAACTTCGTGGGTGGCTGGCCCGCAAGGCGGGGTTTGGGTGACACTCTCTCACGGTCCGCGGTGGACACTAACAAACTAGCATGCAAATTCGAACTCTCTTCTCACCGCCGACGAGCAATCAAAGCAATACTAAGCTAGCAGGAATAAGGCTACAAAGGGTAGTACCAGAAGCTCACCTGATCGGTGTGAAGACACCGATCCCGTTCGGAGACGAGGGCGCGCCGGGAGGCGAGGGTATGCACCCGATCGCCGCGGCGGTGTAGCTTGACCTGAAAATGTAAAGGGTACAGCACTACTCCTCTCGCAGGAGGGGTGATCTTGGGGTGGGGGTTACGTTTAGTACATTCAAAACTACCTCCACGCAGGGAGGGGCCTTCAGCCGGCCAAGCGGGGTGGGGAGAAATGCAAAGGAGATCGAGATTCCGAGCTTCGCCGGTTCTGCCCACCTGCAGGTTTTCTGGACAGTGGATCGGTGTTGTGGCAGCTAAAAATTCCACGAAGCTTGGATTGCGACGAAACCAACGCCAAACGTTTGCCAACTGATAGGGGATGAAGCTTGAATTTTTGGGGAAGCTATGATTCTCAGGGCTGACCGCACCGGTGGCTGGAAGGTGGATGCAGCTCTGGTTGCTGGTCGAGCTCTGTCTGCAACAGCAGGTTGCAGAAGGTACCACGATCGCTCCGGAGCTCCGAACCTGGCACCGCTGGACTCTTTGGAATCGTGGAGGAGTCTTCTTTGCAACAAAACAAACGGGGACGTCTTCTGATGTCGGAGATGAACTGGGTGTCCAGAGAAGTGGACGGAGGTCGGTGCAGACAGTGAGGAGGCAGACCGGCGTGGTTGTGGTAGAAAAATAGTAACTCTGGTTGTCGGATGCCGAACGGGGTTCCGCCTTCTGTTCCTGGACGCTGACAGAGGGAGGAAGAACTTTGTAGAAGACCTTGAAGACTGGTTCCTTCAAGGTTAGCCGTGGGCGAGTCGTCTCTGCAGCTCTGGCTCCGGATCTGAGAGGTTCGGCGCAGTCGGAGAAGAATGGTGATTGCGGACAGCACCGAACTCGGATGCCGACGAAACCACCTCGCCTTGAAAGCTGACTTGCAGATGACTCTGGAAATGTAGGCCTTGCTCCCTGAGTCGTTGATGGGTGACCGTGGCCTCCTCTGCAAGTTGCTGTAATTCTGTTTCCTGAAGCAGGGTAAGAATGTGAAGAAGAAGATGAGGTGGGGAAGGGGGTGGCCAAGAGAGAAGAAGGGGCAAGATGATTCTAATGGCTATGGGAGGGAAGGTTCAAATTCGAAATTGGCCTTGGAAGTGGTGGGATTTGTGTGGGGAAGTGGGGGAATTGTGTTGGGAGGTGGAAGAGTTGCTTTGGGACAAGGAGGGGAAGTAAATGAAGGGCTATGGGGAAGGGGAGAGCCTTAATGGAGGTGGGTGAGGTAGTGGAGGTGGTTGGGGGTTGGAGTAAGTGAGGGGGGAAGAGGAGAGAGAGGGAGGGTCGAACTCCCCTTGGGGAGAGAGAGAATGAGAGAGAGATTGAGAGATATAGTGAGTAAGAGAGAGAGTTGAGAGATAATAAGAGGTGGTTTTTTTTTCAATATTCATCAAGAGTGACTACAAGTGGAGAGATGGGGCCTATTTATAGGCAACCACTCTTTTCATGACCAAAATGTCCTTGACAATGGACAAAAGACCGAGCATATCCTAGACTCAATCCTATGGGCCCATAACTAAGGACATAAGGCCCAGTTTAAGCAAAATAAGGGAAATGGGCTAGAACCACATGACTCAATAAAGGAAAATACATAAGATAGGACTCAATAAAAGGAAAATACATAAATGACACTGGGAAAATGAAGATAACAAGTGGAGACCATGATCAGACCATATCAAGAGTGTGCAGACGACCAAACTAGAGGGAGTGTCGTGAGATGCCCTCATCACTGGGCCGCCCAAGGGTTTGGGCGGCTCTGTCTGGGCTGCCCAAGTGGTTGGGCGGTCCTCAGGTAGCCGGCCATCCCCTGGTTGTGCGGCCCGTGCAGCGCCGTCCAGGGATGAGTGGTTGCTCAAGGACCTTTCATCCAGATATGTGGTTCCTGTGGAACCGTTCATCCTGGGATGAGTGGTTCTTGACAAACCGTTTATATAAGGGCATGCTAGGGTCAAAATTGGTAAAAATATGGGCTGGAGTTGGACGGTCTATCGTAAGACCGCCCATCTCTGGGTCGTCTCCGGTCATCCCTGCCGCGTCCGGTGAACGCCGGGAACAAGGTGATTGCTAGGGTGGCACTAAAACGTTAATAACTACTAGGATTGAGCTCCAAATAAGGGGATTTTGGTATCAATGGAAAGCTAATGCAAAACTCTACCTGTCTACAAGGTCAATTGCATGATCAATTGCTGGAATCGAGATCTATTAAGTCAAGAACGCATGAAACCCTAATTCTGACATGCTGTGACTAAAACGTTAAATTCTCTCTACATACAGAATGGAATTTGGGGCTTCTTGGCTCAAATGAAAGCTACTTCGATGGTGAATCCAACCATATAAGATATGGTTCATGAGGATTAAGATTAATACTTTGAAATCATAAATCACTTCGGATGAACACATCGAACTAGGTCTAAAACATGCTGTTACTATAAACATAAATTCTATAAGTATGCTTCATGAAACTTAGGGCTTTCTACGTGAAATGAAAGCTAACATCATGCTTATTACATCATATAAATTAATTAGAGTTTGGTCTGTTACACCTACCTCAATCGGAGATTGAAAATCGGTGCTAGAAATGAAGAACAAACTAGAAGACCCTTTAGAAAAACCTCGATATCTCACTCCACACCTGAAGAAAATTGGGGCTTTCAGTCCCACTGGATAGATCTCGTCGAGAGGATCAATTTTCTATACTCATGATCGAGTTTTGGTTGAGAATGCCTACCTCAATTGAAGAAACAAAGGAAGAAGATGGAAGTCGACGGCCTGCCGACACACCTTCAGTAATCGCCAGAATTCTCCCCAGATCTGGCTCCTCTGCCGACACCACAGCCACCAAAAGAAAGAAGACTCGAAGAGCTTTCTATGTATAGCTCATAGGCCTTCTGGAGAGTTCTGAGCTGGGAGTATTCGGCCGTGGAAGAGACGTGTTAGAAACGGCACCGTGATTGTTGACTTAAGCAAACTCGGTCGAGAGCGCCGCCTAGGGTTATGGTTTCACTGAATTTATTCGGGGCTTTTGATCCTTAGATCCTCACCGTTCATTTGGCTCTTGTTTGAGCTCATTTGGTCGAGTATCAAGCCCTAATTTCATGTTTTAATCTAAGGGTTAGGTATGGGTCAAAAGTGTGCACTTTTGGGTTTAAACTCTAAATAGATCTTACCACGGATTTACAATGGCCTAATGCCAGAAGGAAAAGTTGTTATCTACCTCGACCTTAATCTGTTTACCAATTTTCTGGATTTTTATAAGGTGGTTGAAATTATCACTATTCTATTTCTAAAGAATTAAATATTAATAAATCCGAAATTCAATTATTAAATCAATAGAAATTTAATTCTTAATTAACAAGAGCTAAGTAAATATATTAAATCCAATAAAATAATTCGGGGTCTTACAACTTCATTTCGTTTATTACACTTTCACTCCATTTCGTCTCACTCCCTTACAAAGCAGACGCCAAGGCGGGGCAGCTGTAGACACGCCAAAATTGACGCTATGTTGATCAAATCTTATGTCACTATGTTGACGCCCCAAAGTGAACTTCAATACATTCATAATATGAAGTTTTTCTATTTTTGTGTGTTTTGATTTGATCTTTACATTTTTGGGATTCGCGACCTGAAGAGGGGCGTGTTTTAAAAAGCGACCTTATCTAGGGCATGTTCAAAAGAAAGGACGACCAAATGTCAGGGCGTCAACTCCTGGTATTATCCGGTTTCAAAATAAATTCCAATTATTAATTAACGTCCTTTCTCAGGGCGTGTTTTCATCTCAGGACGTGTTTTCAAGTAACGCCTTCATCTCAGGCGTTTTCTCATAATTTTCAAATAAAGTAAGTTTTATTGCCAAAATTAAATCCGAGAAGTGACGCCCTTGAGCATGGTCGTGTTTTTGAGTAACGTCTTGATGTAGGTCGTCAATTTGTAATTTGACACCCTTCTGAAGGTCATGTTTTATCCTTCGGTGTCGTGTTTGAGTATGCCTTTCCTGAGTAGTTCCATGCCTCCATTGGTCTCCTTGCTCGAATTGGAACTAGAGTCCTGCCTTCTTTGATCATTGCCCGTTCTTATCCTTCCGAATATGAGGTTATCTTGGATCTGGAACCCTATATAGGGATGTCTTGATCGACCTCGCGCGAGGTTAGCAGGTTAAGGTTGCCAGGTTACGAGAGCAGGCTATCGAGATCAGAGTTTTTATGCATAGACGCTGAGGCTATCCATCTTCTTCCTGCGCGGTCTTTAAAGCTCTCTGCTTCCTTTTTCTTCCTGCCAACGGCATCAGTTTCGGTTCCCTTTACTGTCATCAGGGACAGTTGGGGTTTTTTTTTGCTTATCTAGTTGTTGTTTTTCCGTCGATCATCATACATTTTTTTCTCTTTTTTGCATTAGTTTCATCATATCTTCTCCTTCCCTAACTCTTTAGGGGTTTTTAAACAAAAAAAAAAGGTGCGCATGTTTTATTCTCTATTCATCATCATGTCATCTACTTGGGATTGATACTACATTCACTTGGCTGATCCACTTCTTTTGTTTGTTTGTTTTATCTTTTTTGCAAGGGTAATCAATAAAGGAAAACCCCCTTCATCGGCCGGCCGATTGAAGGAGGAGGAGGAATTCACAATCCAGCCCGTGTTTTATTTTCCACCAGGTATTCGCGATCTTCTTTGTTTCTTCTTGAGGTAACCCCTCTGGCGATCACCCTCCTTAGTAGCACCACGTGCTTCTTTTATTTATTATTATATCAACTCTCCCCCTTGTGTTTTTCTCATATTTAATCCCTCTTCTTCATGTGTGGATTTATCACAATCTACATTATCGTCGTCTTCGATGCTTCAAATGCGGGCTCTCGTCCGAACAATGAATGGTCCGTTAGTGACCGACATATATATATCGGGATCCAATCCCACACCCACATTAAACTTGCCGTACCTACGGCAGACATCCGTGTGGTTTTGTCGTTGTCGTCGACGCTTCAAATGCTCGTCTGAACGACGAATGGTCCGTTAGTGGCCGACATATATACCGGGATCTAATCTCGCGCTTGCATTAAACTTGCCGTACTCACAGCAGACATTTGCACGGATTCGCTCCCATCACCGTCTTGTTTTTCTATACGGACCTTTGTCCGAACATAAAATGGTATGTGTATGACCGACAAAATCCGAATGGAACGAGACGGCTCTCGTCTTCCCCGAACCCTACATATGGGAATATCAATAAGACCTTCGTGAGTCACGTTTGGACCTCAGGTTCGCCCCAACCATGGTCATCGCCTGACCCACATCCTAGGCCTATAGTCGGCTATCTCTGTACACATCTTTGTTTTGGAATCTGGTCCCAGGACATCCTCCCGTTGCCCCCTTTGGCACCGAAAATATTGACGATGCCCACGCGAGCCCGACTTCGACCACGGGGGGCCCACCGTAGTATGGTCATAGCTCGATCTCGCACCGGGCAAATAAGCTCGCTGATTTCTGACCACTCTAACTGGGATTCAACCGAATGTCTCCTATCCCTTTGAACAATAAACTTGCCGTACCCCGGCATACATATGCTCCAGTTTTCCCCATGATGATCACGATTCTCTGAAGCCGGACGCTCATCCGAATATCAAAATGGTCCCTTGAGTGACCGACGTAATTCGAATACTTGCTTCCCTTGACATAGGGCTTTCCGACTGATTCGAGACCTCTATCGGCTTGTTTCTCTCGATATAGTTTCCTGGCCATGAGGCCTTGATTCCCGGCGATTAATCAAGGGTGTTCTTCTCTCCGAGGGGATGAAAATAACACCGTGACCTTTATGGTGTGGCGGGTTTCGGTCCCGACATGAACCACACAATCGTTTGATTAGTCAGATCGAGCGCACAATAGATCGTCACTTTGTGACTGGCATGCCCATGCACTTAATAAACCCAATGAATAAATAAATAGCCATTTTAAATAAAAAGTGCATCCACATGTCTGGCACGCCTGGTGGGACTGGAACCACCCTTCATCTCTTCGCCGGGATTCGGGGCCTCATGGCCTCCTAATAAATGATGTTTGTCTGCTTTGATGAATTGCAGGTGCTATCTTTGTTAGCCCTATGAGGAGAAAAGCTGGACTAGGCGCAATTGTCTTTGTGACCTCGGGGACACTACTCCGAGGCATATGCAGCTTCCAGGAATCATGAAGGCCGCTAAAAGAAGAAAGAAAAGAAGTAGGAAAAAAAAAGAAGAGAAAGAATTGGCGAGAGAGGGTTGTACGTCCATATCCATCGGGACCTACGCTGAACAAAGATTACCACTGTGGGATTGATGCGGTGGAGCGAACCACTCATCCCCTCCCTGAGGGGGTGAGCGCTCTCCTGCACACCCACCTTGGTCTATTACACAAAAAAGAGAAGAAGAAGAGAAGAAAAGAAAGGACAAAAAAAAATGGCAAGCATGACCGACCAATAGAACGAGAAGAAGGACGGCATCCCGCCAGGCTCTAGGAGGGTCCAAGCCCGCGGTGCAATGCCCCGGCCTATTCCTCCTCCCTGCTGCCCCTATCCGGCATAAGACGACCCCTCGAGTGGCTATTAGAAGATTCGACAAGTCGCAACTGTAGCTTGATGAATTCCTACCCGCCGTGGGGAATGCTTTATAGCAATGAGGCCGAGCACGGCCACGAATCTAGAAGAGAGCGTTCATCCACCCCGCCATAGGGGTGTAAGAAACAAAAGAATACACCCCGACTCAGGGGCATTTGAAGAAGCAACATACCCCGCCACGGGGGCATAGAAGCCGTAAAGAATGCACCTCAGCTTACGGGGATCTGAAGAAGAATTACACCCCACCTTGGGTGCACAAGAAGGAAGCATCCCCCAGTGTGTCAGGGTAGAAAAAGAAGAATCCACCCCGCTCTGGGGCATAAGAAGCGAAAGATACACCCCGCTTAGGGGGCACGTGAAGAGAATACACCCCAACTCGGGGGGCATGTGATAAGAATCTACCTCGACTTGGGGGCATAAGAAGAAACAAAGTTACACCCCGGCTTCGGGGGCACGTGAAAAGAATCTACCCCGACCTGGGGGCATAAGAAGAAACAGAGTTGCACCCCGGCTCTGGGGTATTCGAGGAAGAAATATACCCCGATATGGGGGCACATGAAGCATGCATCCACCCTGCCATGGGGGCATAAGAAGCAAAGACCATACCCCGCTCTGGGGCATAAGAAGCGACAGAATCCACCCTCGCCATAGGGCATAAGAAGAAACATACACTCCACCCTGGGGGCATCTGAAATAGGACAAACAACATTCCCCAGTTTAGGGGCATTTGAAGAAGAAGTATACCCTGACACGGGGGGTAGAAGAAGCAAAACATACCCCGGCCCGGGGGCATAAGAAGCAATGGAGTTTCACCTCGACTTGGGGGCATTCAAAGCAGAAATTACACCCCGCCATGAGGGGCACAGAAGCCATAAAGAATACACCCCGGCTTAGGGGAATTTGAAGAAAAGACATGCCCCGGCCTAGGGACATAAGGAGCAGAAGATACGCCCCGGCTTAGGGGCACGTGAAGAGAAATATACCACGCCATAGGGGCATAAAAAAAAAGAGCAAGAATGCACCCTCGCCTAGGGGCATAGATACAAAGAGACATACATCCCGACCCGGGAGCATATGAAGAGAGGTATACCCCGGTTTAGGGGCATTTGAAGAACCAACATACCCCGCCACGGGGGCATGTAAGCCATGAAGAATTCACCCCAGCTTAGGGGTATTCAAAAAAATCTACCCCAGCTTAGGGGCATTTGGGGCAGAAACTATACCCCACCATGGGGGCATGAGAAGCAAAAACTATACCCTGACTGGGGCACACAAAGGAAGAAACACACCCCTGCTCTAGGGGCATAAGAAGCAGAAGCTACATCCCGCCCTGGCGGCAGAAGAAGCAGAAGAATCTACCCTGGTTTAGGGGTATTCGAAGAAGAACTACACCCAGCCATGGGGGCATGAGAAGCAAGGAATGTACGCCACCTTGGGAGCATAAGAAGCATAAGTTACACCCCGTCTGGGGGCATAGAAGCCATAGAAGATACACCCCAGCCTGGGGGCACATGAAGAGAATCCACCCCGACTCGGGGGGCACATAAAGCAAAGGTTACACCCCGGCTTAAGGGGAATACGAAGAGAAATATACCCCACTCTGGGGTGGAAGAAGCAGAAGAATCTACCCCAGCCTGGGGGCACGTGAAGAAAAGACACACCCTACCTTGGGTGCACAAGAAGTAAAACACGCCCCTCGTGGGAGCACGTAAAAAAAAGCTGCCCTCCCCCTTCAGGGGCATAAGAAGCAAAAGATACACCCCGTGCCGGGGGCATGTGAAGAGGAAGATACCTCCCTTTGGAGGCATAGGAAGCAGAAGAGGCACCCCAGCTTAGGGGCATTTGAAGGAGAAACATACCCCGCCATGGGAACATATGAAGAGAGGTATACCCTGCCTTAAGGGCATTTGAAGAAGAAACATACCCCACCACGGGGGCATGGAAGCCGTATAGAATATACCCCGACTTATGGGGATCTGAAGAAGAAACATACACCCCGCCTGGGGGCATAGAGGCCGTAAAGACACTACCCCGCTCTGGGGGCATAAGAAGCAGAAAATACACCCCGTGCCGAGGGTAAATGAAGAGAAGTATACCCCGCTCTGGGGGCATAAGAAGCAAAAATATACCCCGCTCTGGGGGCATAAGAAGCAGAAACTACACCCCGTGCCGGGGGCAGAAGCAAAATATATACCCCACTCTGGGGGCATAAGAAGCAGAAGCTATACCCCGCTCTGGGGGCATAAGAAGCAAAATATACCCCGCTCTGGGGGCATAAGAAGCGGAAGCCACACCCCGTGCCGGGGGCAGAAGCAAAATATATACCCCGCTCTGGGGGCATAAGAAGCAGAAGCCACACCCCGTGCTGGGGGCATAAGAAGCAGAAAATATACCCCACTCTGGGGGCATAAGAAGCAAGAAAATATACCCCACTCTGGGGGCAAAAGGAGCAGAAAATATAACCCACTCTGGGGGCATACAAAGCAAGAAAATATACCCCGCTCTGGGGGCATAAGAAGTAGAAAATACACCCCGTGTCGGGGGCAGAAACAAAGAAATATACCCCGCTCTGGGGGCATAAGAAGCAGAAAATATACCCCACTTTGGGGGCATAAGAAGCAGAAAATACACCCCGTGCCGGGGGCAGATGAAGAGAAATATACCCCGCTCTGGGGGCACAAGAGGCAAGAAACTACACCCCGTGCCGGGGGCAAAGAAGAACAAACCACGAGGGACGTCTCAAGCCCCTTTCAGTATGACGAAAGCTGAAGAAAGAGCAAACCACGAGGGACGTCTCAAGCCCCTTGCAGTACGGGGAAAGCTGAAGAAAGAGCAAACCACGAGGGACATCTCAAGCCCCTTGCAATACGACGAAAGCTGAAGAAAGAATAAACTTCTCAGCCATCAACATCCTAGTCGAAAGCTCTTCAACCACCGACATCCTAGTTGGCAGTTTTTCAAAGAATATTCAAGCTATTTAATCATCGGCTTTCATGCCGACAGCTTCTTAATTATCGGCTTTCGGGTCGACAGCTCCTCAACCATCGGTGTCCAGGCCGACAGCTATTCAAAGATGTTCAAAAAAAAAGGGGAATAAAGAAACAAACAAAATTATTGGCGTCGAGCCAACAGCTTTCCAATTATCGGCTTCTATGCCGACAGCTATCTCATTATCGGCTTCTATGTCGATAGCCATCTCAATATCGGCTTCTATGCCGACAGCTAGCCAATTATCGGCTTCCATGCCGACAGCTATCTCAATATCAGCCTGAATGCTGAGAGCTATCCCATTATCGGCGTCAAGCCGACAGCTATCTCTTTATCGGCTTCTACGCCGACAGCTATCTAATTATCGGCTTCTATGCCGACAGCTATCTCAATATCAGCCTGAATGCTGAGAGCTATCTCAATATCGGCTTCTATGCCGACAGTTATCTCAATATCAGCTTCTGTGCCGACAGCTATCTAATTATTGGCTTCTATGCCGACAGCTATCTCATTATCGGCTTCTATGCCGATAGCTATCTCATTATCGGCTTCTATGCCGATAGCTATCTCAATATCGGCTTCTGTGTCGACAACTATCTAATTATCGGCTTCTATGCCGACAACTATCTCAATATCGGCTTCCATGCCGACAGCTATCTCAATATCGGCTTTCGAGCCGACAGCTATCTAATTATCACCTTCTGTGTCGACAGCTATCTAATTATCGGCTTCTATGTCGACAGCTATCCCAATATCGGCTTTCGTGCCGACAGCTATCTAAACATCGGCGTTTAGCCGACAACTATCCCATTATCGGCTTCTATGCTGACATCTATCTCATTATCGACGTCCGTGCCGACAGCTATCCGAAGTTGTTCAAAAAAAAGAAAGAAAGAAAAAGAAGAGAAGAGAAAAAAAGAAGAAGAGAAGAAAAAAAGAGAAGAAGCAGAAAAAAAAGAAGAGAAGAGAAAAAAAAGGAAAAAAAGGAGAGAAAAAAAATTCATCATCGAAGCCTCCGAGGGATGTCGACTTGTCAAGTCCCGCCGGAGATCAAAGTATTTTCAGTCTCACCGAAGAATAAACCAGTGGCCCAGACCTTTCATCTGGTCCCATGAGCAAAAGACCCTTGCTTTGGCACTAACCCCGTGTCAATGAATAAACCACCTCAATATCACAATTCCCAGTCCCACCGACGAATAAACCCACGGCCCGAACCTTTCGTTCGATGTTATGAATAAAAAGACCCTTCCACTCTGGATCGGACCCTTCATCTGGATAGAGAGTAAAAGTTCTCTCGTATTGTCGGCAACCCCAACACCGTAAATGAACCTCTTTGCTTGGCTCGGACCTTCTGTCCAAGTCAATGAATAAAAAAAAAGGAACTTCCTTGCTTGGCTCGGACCTTCCGTCCAAGTCAATGAACAAAAAGAACCTCCTTTGCTTGGCTCGGACCTTCCGTCCAAGTCAATGAATAAAAAGAAAAGAGAACTTCCTTGCTTGGCTCGGACCTTCCGTCCAAGTCAATGAACAAAAAGAACCTCCTTTGCTTGGCTCGGACCTTCCGTCCAAGTCGATGAACAAAAAAAAAAACCTCTTCGCTTGGCTCGGACCTTCTGTCCAAGTCAATGAATAAAAAGGGAGAGAGCCTTCTTGCTCGGCTCGGACCTTCCGTCCAAGTCAATGAATAAAAAAAAAAGAGAACTTCCTTGCTTGGCTCGGACCTTCCGTCCAAGTCAATGAACAAAAAGAACCTCCTTTGCTTGGCTCGGACCTTCCGTCCAAGTCGATGAACAAAAAGAACCTCCTTGCTTGGCTCGGACCTTTCGTCCAAGTCAATGAATGAAAGACCCCTTTGTCTTGGCACTCATCCCGTGCCAATGAATAGACCACGTCAGCTCCCGACACCCTGTCGGCACCAGCAAATAAACCCTTCGCTTCGAACGTTCCACCCGAATGCATAAAATCCATCTCACTCCGTCGGAGCCCTCTCAAAAGCATCTGGCTTGGACCTCCCATCCGAGTCGATGAATGAACAACTCTCCTAAACCCAGCACGAGTCACCAACTCCCCCTTGGGATTGGCCTCATCTAAGTCGTTTTAGGCCTCTTCCATGGGACGACGCATAAGCCCTTCCTTCTCGCTTCGGCATTCCCCCATGCCGATGACTGAAGACATGTCGGTCCGCGTGCATATGCGGTGAAGCGATCCCCTCATCCCTTCACTGAAGGAGTGAGCGCTTTCCCGTGAATTCGCACCGGACTAGCATCCCACTGGCTCGGAAGGACAGAAACCCTATTGAAGAACTCTACACTCACGGGCCCCGCGCACTCGTCCCTTGCTTGAACCGCCCACGAGTGGGGGGCATTTGTGGATGTCAAAAAAAAATAGAAGAAAAGGAACGTTCCTGCGGCACGGACGTCTCGACATGTCAAGAGCAAGTCGAATACGGGAAGGCCGAATAAACTCCATACCTCCTCCAAGCAGGACGAATATATCCCCGATGCTCCGTCACCCAACAAAGAAGCCCCTCAGGCAAAATATACAACTCTGGCTCCCCTGTCGGCAGTGCCGAAGGCCGAATCAAAAGAAACTCAAGAATTCAAGCACATGTTTGGCATGCACCGAAAATCACTCAAAGTTTCGAATCGGGATTCAGAGGACCAGAACTAAACACCCCGACGGTGGTGCATTACAACTAAAGCAACACAGTAGGACAAGCGTCCGTCCGAATAGCCACGAAGTAGAGACAGAGTCTAAATCGGCGCGGCCTGCACTTAAACCGGCGCGCCCTTGCTTGGTCCTTAAACCGGCATGCCCCACAAGGGTCCTTAGTCCAGCGCGGCCCCCTGCTTGGCTGCAAACCGGCGCGCCCCTTTGTATGTTGTTAATCCGACGCGCTCAACACCACGCCGATTTAACTCAAATGCCATCCCATCCGCCAGCCGATACCCTATTTTTGCATCAGCCTGGTGCCTAGAGGGCATTCAATGCTCTGAAGCCCTGTCTCCATGGGCATTCAATGCTCTGGAGCCCTGTCTCCACCTCCGTTCGACAACGCAGCTGCATCGACGGTGAAGGCAAGCATCGATGGTGGGAGTAGCAGCAACAGATCTTCCGGTAAACCTGCAAACATCCCATCCTCGGATAAATGCCAGTGTACTGCGCAAATCAACAGACGACACCACGGCATGTCAACTCCGGATGCTTCAATGAACGAGGAGGAAGATGGCGGGAGTTCCTTCCGTCCGAGCGAAGAAAGGGCAGCTGGCTATATATACTCTGCATGTTCGGCAGAGAGAAGAGGATGGGCTATTGAAAAGAGAAGAGAAAAGCTCTGGAACCCCCTGGCTGGCCATTGAAGAGAAGAAGAAAAAGATAGAAGAGAAGCTCCATTCCCCGGCGCCCATGAGGTGAAGAAGAAGATAGTGAGCGTGAGAGAAGAGAGGTGAGCACGGAGGGGGAGAGCTTGTGCTCTATTCCCCCTCCCCGTCCATGTATCTCTTCCCTTTTCCCCTCTGTAATGTATTTCTCTTCTTTTGAGATGAAAATCTCTTGGGTTTGAGCCGTTTCCCCCCTTCGGTGGATGAATAAACAGAAGGCCCTTTTTGGCAAACGTGATTCTTTGTCTAGCTTCTTCTTTCCCTATTTCACCCTATATTCATTCGGGGTCTTTGAAGCCTGCCTTTCCGTGGCATGGCCATCGAAGGAACCCACATGAGGGATGAACATTCATGGCCCTCTTGAGGCACACATTCGTCCCACTTTGAGGAATCGCCACCAGTAAGCTGCTGGAACTCTTGAAGGCTTGTCCTCGAGTCTCCGCATGCACTTATGGGTTAACAGAGGCCTTACTCCGAGTTTTGAGGTTCACCCCGGAGTAATCCGTTTGGTGTTCCCCATTTTTCTCTAGCAAGCGTTGGTCCGGGGGAGATGCTGCCCAAATTTTACCAGACGAAGAACACATAGGAACAAACGAATCAAACTAAACTCTCTGAGGGTCGGAGCTACATGTGCTTGAAGCCTGTGATCAAACTGAACCTATGAACAAGCCGGGCTCCTTCATGTTTGAAACCCTGGACCTTTGAGTTCCTGCACAAACACTTCTAATAAAACATCCAAACTTTCATGCCAATTCACCTTAACAAATAATCAGACACTTTCTATCAACTGAATCCACCAATTCGGTGAACAAACCAATCAACAGATTAACTTGCAGTTGAAAGAAAGAAGAAATAGAGCCAACAGAATAAAAGAAAGCCTCTTTGGAGCTAATCCGGCGTGGTCCTAATCCGACGCGGGCTAATCCGACGCCCTACCCCCCCCCCTCCCGCACCGGTTTAGCCCCACACTCAAATCCACTTTCCAAATCTTGGAATGAATAGTGCCCTGGCCCCTCCTATTCTGGCGTGCCCCCTTGGCATCACCTAGTCCGACGCGCCCCCTTGGCATCACCTAGTCTGCCGCGCCCTCCTGTTCTTGGCTAATCCGGCATGCCCCTCTTCTTGCACCCATTAAACCGGCGCGCCCTTCTTCCCCTTTGGATCCCATTAAACCAGCGCGCCCCCCCTTTCACCTCCTATTCCGGCGCGCCCCTTCAACATTCTAAACCGGCATGCCCCCTTGGCATTCCCTTAACCGGCGCGCCCCCCTTTGGCTTCCCCTAATCCGGCGCGCCCATTTGCTTCGTTAAACCGGCGTGCCTCATTAAAAAAAAAGGGGGCGATTAACTAAATAGAAGAAAGGTTTGAAACTAATGACTAAAACAAAAGAAGAGACCTAAACTAATAAATAAGAACGAAAGAACATGAATCACCCTCATGAGAATAAACAACTTAATGAATCACTCTTATAATCAAAATTTTGTTCCGGGGGCTCCGCACGTTGGCAAGTTCAGGCTCCGCACTTAACAAACCGCTTCCCCGGACTGCGTTTGAAGATAAAAGCAATGATGCACCACTAGATCGGACTTGGATCTCGGGAGCCCTCGCCCGAACGTGACCATGATCCGATCTTATCCCGGGCCGATAGTTCGTTAGCTCGACCCGTCTTTATCAGGATCCGATCCCGCACCTACATTAAACTTGTCGTACCTACGGCAGACATCCGTACGGTTTTATCGTCATCCGCGACGCTACTAATACGGACATCCGTCTGAATAATGAATGGTCCGTTAGTGATCGACATATATGCCGGGATCCAATCCCGCACCCACATGAAACTTGTCGTAACTACGATAGATATTCGTATGGCTTTGTCGTCGTCTTCGATGCTTCAAATGTGGGCTCTCATCCGAACACTGAATGGTCCATTAGTGACCGACATATATATATCGGGATCCAATCCCGCACCCACGTTAAACTTGCCGTACCTACGGCAGACATCCGTGTGGTTTTATCGTTGTCTTCGACGCTTCAAATGCGGACTCTCGTCCGAACGATGAATGGTCCGTTAGTGGCCAACATATATACCGGGATCTAATCCCGCGCTTGCATTAAACTTGCCGTACTCACGGCAGACATTTGCACGGATCCGCTCCCGTCACCGTCTTATTTTTCTATACGGACCTTTGCCCGAACATAAAATGGTCTGTGTATGACCGATAAAATCTGAATGGAATGAGACGGCTCTCGTCTTCCCCGAACCCTACGTATGGGAATATCAATAAGACCTTCGTGAGTCACGTTTGGACCTCGGGTTTGCCCCAACCATGGTCATCGCCTGACCCACATCCTAGGCCTATAGCCGGCTATCTCTGTACACATCTTTATTTTGGAATCTGGTCCCAGGACAGCCTCCCGTTGCCCCCTTTGGCACCGGAAATATTGACGATGCCCACGCAAGCCCGACTTCGGCCGCGGGGGGCCCACCGCAGTATGGTCGTACAGCTCGATCTCGCACCGAGCTAATAAGCTCGCTGATTTCTGACCACTCTAACCGAGATTCAACCGAATGTCTCCTATCCCTTTGAACAATAAACTTGCCGTACCCCGGCATACATATGCCCCAGCTTTCCCCGTGATGATCACGATTCTCTGAAGCTGCACGCTCGTCCGAATATCAAAATGGTCCCTTGAGTGACCGACGTAATTTGAATACTTGCTTCCCTAGACATAGGGCTTTCCGACTGATTCGAGACCTCTATCGGCTTGTTTCTCTCGATATAGTTTCCTGGCCATGAGGCCCTGATTCCCGGTGATTAATCAAGGGTGTTCCTCTCTCCGAGGGGATGTAAATAACGCCGTGACCTTTATGGCGCGACGGGTTCCGGTCCCGACACGAACCACACAATCGTCTGATTAGTCAGATCGAGCGCACAATAGATCGTCACTTTGTGACTGGCACGCCCACGCACTTAATAAACCCAATGAACAAATAAACAACGATTTTAAATAAAAAGTGCGTCCACAAGTCCACGGGCCGCACGCCTGGCCACGCAAAAAACATGAAAACAATGTTCTCAAGGTAGCTCACAGGCCGCCAAACCAAATCCCACTCTCAGGGAAAGGCGGGAACCCTCCAGCCCCAGGCTGGGCAACTGGACTCGCAGTCCAAGGCCATACGCGTGGATTACGTGGAAAGCACAGAAACGTGATTCCCAGGGCAACGCGCAAGCTGCCACGCCGATAACTGGACTCACAGTCCAAGGCCAAACACATGGCCTACTCGGGAATCATCTTCCAGGAAAGCTCACGGCATGCGGGGGAGACCCCACCGCACACACGCCGATACACGGTGACTCGATCAAGCGTATCACGAAATCTCGGAACACATGGAGTCACCGGGACTCACCACACCTATGGGCACGCTAGTCGAGGTAACATGGTCCTCCCGACACCCTCAAAACATGAACACAGAACTCTCGGGGTGTCTGGGATACTCACGAGACCGCAAGTCGACCACTGGGTCCCAACCGGGTCGACCAGGGACCTACACAACGCGAAACAATCACAGCAAGCACGAAGAACCACTTCGGCGCAACGCAGTGCCTGGCGGTCTACCATGGGCCGTCACAAGCTGTAACGGTCCAAGGCTCGACCCTCACAGCACTCTAACGGTCCAACACAGGAGCGCCACACGAGAGGGGAAACAACGGCCGTGACGCACCCAGCCTGGGGCGTCACAATCTCTAGCGTACCAAGCCTGGTGCGTTAGAAGACGGAACAACACAGGCTGTGACGCTCACCCCTCGACTCATCATAGCATCTGACTGTGCTACCTGGGCGCGTCAGAAGAATGGGTTACGTCAGCTCTGACGCTCCCATTCGGGCACGTCACAGTCTTAAACGGTCCTACCTGGGCACATCAGAAGACTCGTGACCCCAACGGTCTGAGAACAAGAGAAGGCACGTAGCGGTCGAACCCAGGCGCGTCACAGTGCCGTGGCGGTCTATCGAGGGACCATCACACCCACAAACCACCAAAAGGCTAACGGGCCCTGTGACGCACCCACCATGGGGCGTCACAGGCTGTGACGGTCACTGGAAGGACCGTCACACCCGTCCGAGCATGAAACGGCGGGAAATAACCCAAAAATCCGATCCACGCCCCGATCACCCCCGGGTGATGAGGAAACAAAGGGGAATCCATCCCCAAGCCCCTAGGCATGCATCTAAACCCCTGGATCGGCCAAAAACGACGTAAAACGAGAGATCCAGCTCACTCCCCAAAAACATGGATTTTCCCTAAAATGTGAAAATAAACCCGCTCGGCTCGCCATGGCCTACAAAACTCGCGGGAAAGGGAATGCACGAGCTGGGGGTCCATCTCCCTACCTCCACCGAAGATTTCACGCCCCGAGCTTGCCCATCCACGAAGAAAACGCCGTTGAAGCCTCGCCGTTCTACGAACCCACGGTCGAGCTTCACCACGCCCCCACCGCCTCGATCTGTTAGGTTCGGTGCTAGTATTCAGAGGGGGGGGTGAATGAATATGGCCTATAAAAACTTTCTCCCAATATAAAATTTCGCTCAATTAGAATTTCGCTCACTAAACAGATTAACCACTTAGAACAAAATCTGATCAAATCATCTAATGAACCTGTGATCAAACACTTGGAGCGCCCCTATGCAAACATCTAGCGAAAGCAAACCATAAGCAATCAAACCACAATGCAAAAGGGGTTTTTAGGTGGTTCGGTCCTGCAGACCTACATCCACCCCACACTCAACCCGAGTGTGGCTTAACTAACAGCTGGGCAACACATCTTGCCAACAGACGCTGATACACAGCTTACCTAGGGGAACAACCTCCCCTCTTCCTCCTACACGGAGGGAACCTCTAGCAACCCATGGTCACTAGAAACCAGAGACTCACGTCTCTCTTCCTCTATACCAAGAGGGAACCCCACTAGTAGCAGCCCCGCTACCAATGAACCAGCCAGTAGCACTCTGCTACCAGCAATCCACCAGAGGCCTAGCCTCTCTTCCTCCTAGCCCGGAGGGAACCCACAAGCAGCCCCCTGCTGCTTGCAAACCGGAGATCAGATCTCCCTTCTCCTGACCCACCAGGAGGAACCCGACCTCACTACTGAGAATCGGAAGAACAAGGATAACCAAATTAAAAAGGAAAAACAAAAACATGAAATGAAAATAACTTCAGCAAACAGAAAGCTGAAAAACGAAATGCACAATGTGGCTCTCAACGGAGCTGACTGGCCTGGATCTGATCCATGGTCCAGTAGGAACAGATCTCCCTCGATCTCACTCTCTTTCTTCACTCTCTCTCTCTCTTTCTTCTCTGCTGCACTTCTCTTCTTCTCTCGATCTCTGTTCTCCTTTTTTCTCTTCCTCTTTTTCTTTTCTTCTGTTGGATCGTGGAAGCTCTCTCTTCTTTTTCCCTTTCTTCTCTCATCTTCTGCTCTTTGGCTTCGATCACGATCAGCCTCCATCTGAAGACGAAGGCTCCAATATATACCAGCAGCAGTAGGGAGCTAGGGCGTGTGCTTCCCACGCCTTCCGTCCAGAAGATTCCTCCTCGGATCACGTGTGTAGACACGCCAAAATTGACGTTTTATTGATCAAATCTCATGTTATATATGACGCCCCAAGTGGACTTCAATATTCCTATAACATAAAGTTTTTCTATTTTTGTGAGTTTTTTCTGCATTTTTCCTGCATTTTTGTGAATCACGACTTGACGAAGGGCGTTACTTTCTAAAGTAACGACCTGTCATGGGGCGTTTTCAAAGAAAGGACGACCGAAGTTGAGGGCGTCAATTTCTGGTGTTATCCGTTAATTTCTGGAATTATCTATTTTCAAAATAAAAGGCATTTTGTGAGTAACGCCTTTCCTCAGGGCGTGTTTTGAAGAAACGCCGTTATCACAGGCGTGTTATCTCAGTTTTTAAACAGAGGAAGTTTTTATTTCCAAAATTTAATCCAGGAAGAAACGGCCTTTCCTAGGTCGTGTTTCAAGAAACGTCTCTGTGCAGGTCGTCAATTCATAAATAGACGCCCTGGATCAAGGCGTGTTTTACTCCAGAGTCCTTCCTTTTTCCATCTTTCCCCCACAGTTCCCTACCGTCCTTGGGACTCTTACTCGATCTTGGTCCTACCCTGGATGCCTCATTACCCGTTCTTATCTTACCTTGTTTGATCACATCCGATTGAACATTATATAAGAGGTTCCATATCGAGCATTAAAGAGCTTGAATGCCCTAAACCCAGAACATCGCGATTGCAAGCAGAGCCTTCTCCCTCTGTGCACTTTATCCTACTGCATCTTGGTGTCTTCTGCATCCGATCGGGCTTCATCCTGGTGTCCTCTGCATCCGTTCAACGTCTTCACAGTTTCCCTCCACTCTCGTCAGGGAGAGCAGGGCTATATTGTGCTTATTTTATTTGAGTTCAATCATTGTCATCATACCGTCAGTTTTCTTATTGCATTAAGCATTATCATATCCCTTCCCTAGTTCTCTGCTAGGGGTTTATAAAACAAAAGAGGTGCGCATGTTGATGTCTTTTCATCATTTTATGTTGTTTTTTTTTACTGATACTACTGCACTTTGGCTGATCCCCCTCTCTTTTGCTTGTTTTTCATTGTCTCTTTTTTTTACAAGGTAATCAATCAAGAAAACCCACTTCATCGGCCGGCCGATTGGAGTTGGAGGAGGAAATCCACATTCATCCCGCATCCCACTCTTCACCAGGTACACGCGATCTCATTTTCTTCTTATTGAGGTAAACCCTCTGGCGATCACAACTCCCCTTTAGCACCTCGTGCTATATTTTTTATCACATCTTATACATGTTGTTGTCATGTTATTTATTTTTCATTCCCAAAAGTGAGGATTTTTAATCCGATCTACAAATTGGCGATCACGGTGGGACTTCCACTGTTTTCTTTATTGATTACCATCTCCATTGGCACCCTCGTGTGCCCTTTCCCTTTGACACCCTCGTGTGTCCTTTCCCCTTAGGCACCCTCGCGTGCCCTTTCCCCTCGGTACCCTCGGTGCCCTTTCCCTTGTGCCCCTCGGGCACCCCCCATTATGCACGCTGTACACTCCCGGATCAGTCAATTGCTGCTTAATAACGCCTTCAACAAGGGCATCTTTTGATTTAACGCCCCTCACAGGGACGTGTTTTGATTAATTAACGCCCCCCTCCAGGGCGTGTGTTTATTGCACCTGCTGGTGTTTTGTTAGTATTTTTCTCGTCTGCCATTTAACGCCCCTCTCAGGGACGCGTTTCGTTGAGTAACGCCCACCTCCAGGGCGTCTTCTACCATAACTGCTGTCTGCTGCATTCTTATTATACTGTCTGTGGAATAACGCCCCTCTTCGAGGCGTTTCATTTCTTATCAACGCCTGTCATTAGGGCGTTTCTCTTTATCATAACTGCTGTCTGCTACATCCTTATCATATTGCCTGTGAATTAACGCCCCTCTCAGAGGCGTTTCATTTATTATCAGCACCTATCATCAGGGCGTTGTCTCTGAGTTTTAACGCCCTCCTTCGTAGGCGTCCTTTATTTAGAACGCCTCACCTCAAGGCGTGTTTTTCCTACCGTCTGTGAGCCCCTCACAGAATTTACGATAGCCACGCTGCCGTGTTTTAATTTGGTCACGACCTACCACAGGGCGTGTCTTTCCTCTTGCTGTGAACACGACCTTTCCAAGGGCGTGTCTTTACTGTTCTTTTTCACATATTGGCTCTTATTCATTGCTGGGCATTTATCTTGATATTACATTGCTGCTTGGATTGTCTTGATTTGTTGGCTTGGTTGAGAGACCTCCTCTCTCTATCCTAGGATCCACACACCCTTCTTGGAATCGGGACGACCCTCCATTGAGCATTCCGTCTCTTTGGACCGAAAATCCCTTTTCCAAGACCTCCGTAAGTCCCCGCACCCGTGGATTCCCTCACGGACGCCGGGCTGGTTTTACCCTCGAAGTACCTGGAGTTTAGAGAACCTATACGTTGTTAAAAGAGAGAAGAACTTAGTTGACCCGGAGGTTACACTCGGATCAAACTAGGTCTCATTTGGCAAAAGAGTGAACTTTCACAAATAATCCACCCTAAATTCAAACATCAAACATTAAAACCTTGCGTTTCTTGCCAACCTTGTTTGCATAAACATAGTTGGGTGATTTGATTGCCTCGTTTGGATTGAATATTTTGTGATAATTCCTTCATTAAACATCTTCTCTCTTAAGAATGAAACTCCGTTCAGGTAAAACCATCAACATGTCAGGCAACGGGTACTCTCATGATGATGAGAATGAGAACATATTTGGTCAATATGAGGACCCTCTCCAGGACTCTGTTTATTATGAGGGGAACTACCTTCCTCCTCACCCCCATTACTCACAAGTCCATGTGGTCGATACCACCATCCATGAGGCGGACCCTTCGTCTCAAGTTCCATCTTCCAACACTTCGGGGAACCCTTCCCCATCCATCAACGTCACAGATTTGATCCAAGCTCTCTCCCAGTTGGATGACTCCAAGCGGCAAGCCGTTCAGGCCGCTTTAAAGGGGAAATCCGTCCTTTCATCTTCCTCTAATCCCCCTCCGGCCGTGAGTGGCCATCAGATTGCTAATGACCAGGCGGTCTTGCATCCCCCCTCCTCTCGTCCACAAACGCCTACTGCGGCCATGCCGGCCCAGCAGGCGAGCTATTCAGCGGTTAGGCATCAATCCTTCCAACCTCCTCGGGTTCTACGAACGCCTATACCGCCTTCTTTTGCTCAGAATCAAGTCCCGGTCGAGCCCGATACCAACACTCTCTTGCTTCAGAAGCTAGCCAGCATGGAGGAGCAGCTCAAGAAGGTTACAGCAACTAAGAATGCTCCAGAAATTTCTCTTCCTACGTTGCCGGTGTTTCATTTACCCCCTTCGGAGATGCCGCACTTTCGGCGATATAATGGGACCGGTAACCCATTCATTCATTTAAAGGATTTCCGATATGAGACTTCTTTCTGGCAAGACAATAAGGCCTCCCTGGCCTATTTATTCAGGAGATCTCTTGAGGGGCCAGCCCTCGAATGGTTTTATTCCCTGGAGCCAGCTGATGCCGGTGATTTTGATGTTATCCAAAGGAAATTCTTGCAAAAGTATAGAGACCGGGTGGGACCTTCCCTTTCTGTTACAGATCTGGTCGCTGAGAAAATGAAGCCCGAGGAAGACTTCATTGTATTTGCTGATAGGTGGCGGTCTATGGCCGAGAAATTGAAGGACACGTTGTTGGAACAAGAGCAAGTAAAAATGGTCATTTCTAATGCAACTCCTCAATTCCGGCATATTTTGGCCATGAATCGGCTGACAACTATGGAAGAGCTCTATGAAAGAGCCCGTTACATACAAACACAAATGAAGGATTCGCCTATCATGGGCATGTTTGAGCTGAAGCCTCAGCTATTTAAAAAGAATACAAATGTCAACAGTGGGCCCACGACTGAGGGCACTGTCACAAACGAGCAGGTTGGCGTAGTTGGCCACCCCCACCACCAGTCAAACCCTCGACCTCCGCCACCTCCACAGCAAAACCCCCATTTTACCTCCGCTCCACAACGCCACTTCACACCCCAACCTTCTTTTGCTCCATCACCAAGCCAAGCGCCTCGCACCGACCCTCCAGCACCACCACAATACCATCAGGTCCCCCCACCCACCAACTATGGCCAACAACAACGGAGACCACCGCTTGGCCCCAAGAGGGCCCATTATCCACCACTCCCAGAGAGTCTCCCTGACATTTTTAATGCTTTGATGGCCGCCAACCTGCTCGTCCTACCAAAAGAAAGAACGATGTGGCCCGACAATGTTGACACATCCCGTTACTGTGCATTTCACCGCGCCCCTGGTCACAACCTTGATCGTTGTTTCCATTTCAGAGATCATATTTATGATTTGAATGACCAGGGTGGCATTAATTGGGATGAAATGAGGCAAGTCATCGCCACCATGAAAGAGAGAAGGCCGCATCGGCAACAGCAAAATCAGCAACAACAGCAGCCAGCTCCACAGCAAGCTCAGCTACAGCAAGCTCCAGCACCCCAGCAGGATATGGGAATTATCCGTAATCCATTGCCGGAGCACGCTCCTAATCAACACGTGAACCCTGTCACGTCTCTCTACGAGGTGGAGAGAGGGCAGGGATGGCACGAAGAAAACGCCTCTGTTGGGGCATTCCACCACGATCCAACCCAAAATCAAACTCCGCGTCTTTTGCGCGTTCCTCCTTCTCCTTCTAGTCTCCTATCGAGATGTTCTCTTTTACGCCCCGTCAACCCATCTACCACCACCAATTCCACGGCCTTGCCGGCTCGCTCTCTTCTTAACCGCTTACCACCACAGCAATCTACCATTCCACCTTCCACCACCAATCCCACATCCGCGCCCTCTAGACCACTCCTACTCCGCTCACCGCGAGCACCCGCTACTCCCTCTACCACTCCTACACCGGCAAGAGTTCCTCCACCATCAGTACAACCACCTTTTGTGCCACGATCTCTCCTTATTCCACCACCTGCCAATACTCCTCGCATTCGGATATCCCTCTCTTCTCCCACGCCTCCTGCGAGGGCACCTTCTTCAAATACTCCTCCCATGCCTCCCGCGGGGGCATCTTTATTAAACACCACTACTACGCCTCCTACGGGGGCGCCCCTTTCATTGAATTCCCCTTTGGTATCCCCTAGCAGGATCTCTGTTACCGACATTCCTTCGTCTTCTTCCAACCCTCCTCCCATTTTCGCCCCGACAGAGGCGCGTCAAGGCGTAGCGCCGCTCCGCAGTGGACGGATATTCCACCGTGTTTTCCCACAGAGAGAGCTAGAGCCCATGCAGGGGCCACAAGAGCAAGAGCAGGAACGAGATTCAGTGCCGGGAACTCAGTATGATTTATTAAAGCACTTGGATCGCACTCCAGCCAGAATCTCCATTCTTGAATTAATCAAGAGGTCCACTACTCATCAGCTGGCCCTGAAGGAATACCTGCAGAAGGTCATGGTCAATGAGGACCTTCCAGTTGAACAGATAATTACAGTCTTAACCCCTGCCAGTAGTCAGCCGGCAATCACATTCCATGAACATGAGTTAGCACCTCTACCGGCGAGAAAATATGCCCTATGTATTACGGTTGATATCAACAAGGTGGCTGTTAAGCAGTGTTTGGTAGACACCGGTGCATCTATCAATGTGTTGCCTCCGAGCACTCTAAAATTATGCGGTATCCCTGAGAGCCAGATTCGGCCATCTACCATTACTGTCACAGCATATGACAATACAAAGAAACCCCCTCTGGGTATGATTACTCTCAAAGTCAGCTTGGGTCCAGCCACCATTACGGCAGATTTTCATATTCTGGATATGGACCCGACCTTTAATGGCATCCTGGGTCGCCCTTATATTCAGCAGCTTGATGCAGTGCCCTCTACAAACCATCAGTGCCTTAAGTTTCCGCACAAGGGCCGCATTATCAAGGTGACCAGCGTGCCGATCTTGCCAGAGGAGGACATTCATGTAGCTTCATCAGTTCCTTCTATATGGCCAGCCAACAAGCCATTATTATCTGTGCTGGACATTCCCCACTCTCAGCCAATGCTATCTGAGACTGTCACCACCGTTGCTATGACACCCCTGCCTTCCAAGGGGAAGAAGAAAAAGAAAAATATGATGAATACCCCCAGCTGGAACATTCTGATAAGAATGGGATATCAAGATGGCAAGGGCCTGGGCGCCAAACTCCAGGGCAAGATTAGGCCCATTAAGCCTCAAAAGGTGGTTGCACGAGGCGGCTTAGGCTACAAAGCACCGGTCAAGAATGAAGGAGAGCCGTGGGCTGTTATGACGTCCACCTTCAAGCCAGATCGCCAGCCGCTCACCTGGACTTTAAAGACACATTTTGTCACCGGGGGCGTTCAGAATAATGAACAGACTACCGTCATTACTTCATTGCTTGATTGTCAGGATGTGCACGCTAGACAGTTTGCTCGGCACATTGCCCCACTGGCCACTTACAAAGCCCTAGAGTCGTTAAGGCCAGATAAAATAAGAAAAATGGGTGATCCGGAATGTGACTGGTACAGGTGGTTTGACATGAATGACATCACTTTCTCTTTAAGCCGCCTGTTCATGCCGACAGATCCGGAATGGCCTCCGCTGATTCAAGAACTGATTGAAATGCCTACCGCAATCACAGATAAAAGGCAGATGTTAAGTGACTACACAGATACGGGGGAGCCAGATGTCCCCTTTGAAGAAGGATTTTCCGTGGATAGGCTGTGGGCCGGCCTTTTCTCCCTCACTTATGTTCATCCGTTGGTGTTGGCTTCTCTCTATTCCCGTTGGTTTGGTCACGTGCCGCGACCACCACCGATTACCATCAACTTGTCTCCCGATTCAATTCAGATTTCCCTCCCGATTGCTCCTTCGCTCCTCGAGCGATTTGCTAAAAACTCCATCTCGCCCCCGCGTGGGCCATCTTTGATTAAATCTTTCTCCAAACTTGCAATCTCCACTCCTCCTACTATTCTCCCTTCACATTGCTTTTTACTTGAGAAAGAAAATAAAAACAAAGGAAAAGCTAAAAATGAAAAAAAAACGCCAAATCTCCAACATTCCAATCCCCCATTTCTATTGAGGAGACCTCCTATTTTTCTCCCGAGTGCGTCCCAACCCAGGGGCCGCTCTTCCAAGACTCCTTGGTAAATCTTTTCTCCCCCTCCGGTGAGGGGTCTTCCTCTGTATCACTTCATGTATCCGCTTTTTCACCTCCTTCTTTCCTTTCTAATCAAGCTAGTTGCTCTTTCTCCTCTTCTTCCTCTCCTTCTAATAAAAAACATGGGGTAGATTCACACAAGAAGGCCAAGGGTAAGCAGATTCCTCACAGATTTTTGTTGGAATTGGCCATCAGATGCCAAGCTTGTTTAGCCCTCCCCGAATTTGTGAAAGATCCGATTATCCTGCCAGAGTTAGAACATGAGGATTCTGTTGCTTCTTATGAGGGTTTGGGCGTTTTTGAAATCATGAATGATGAAGACCCTGTTGAAGAGGGGGATGAGAGTTATGAAGACTATGAGGACGAGGCTGATGCTTTTGCTAGTGGTATAAGAAGATTCGACGAACCATCAGCCTCTGTAGAAGAACCGACCAAAGAAATCAATCTGGGTACTGAGGAAGACCCTAGGATTGTCCTCATAAGTAAAAATTTACCACCCTCCGAAAAGGAGGCGCTCATTTTAGTTCTTCAAGAGTACAAGGACACGTTCGCATGGAGTTATGAAGATATGCCTGGATTAGACCCTGCGCTCGTTGAAAATCACCTTACACTTAAGCCAGGGTCTGTCCCGGTAAAACAACGGTTGAGGCGTTTCCACCCTAGTATGGCTTTGAAAATGAAAGAAGAGGTCGATAAACTCCATAAGGCTAGATTCGTTAGAGTCGTCCTCTATCCCAATTGGGTGGCTAACATTGTCCCGGTTATGAAGAAAGATGGAAAAGTTTGAATTTGCATAGATTTTCGGGACCTCAACCGGGCGTGTCCTAAAGATGACTTCCCCCTCCCCCATATCGATGTATTGATTGATAACACGGCAGGATTTGAGACTCTTTCTTTTATGGATGGCTTTTCAGGTTATAATCAAATTCGCCTATCTGAAGAAGATCAAGAGAAAACTTCATTCACTACACCATGGGGCACATATTGTTATGTGGTCATGCCCTTTGGACTTAAGAATGCTGGAGCCACCTACCAGAGGGCTATGATGGCAATTTTTCATGACATGATTCATATTTATATTGAGGTGTATGTGGATGACGTGGTTGTGAAATCAAGAACAAGGATTGAGCATCCTGGGGTTCTGGCTAAGGTTTTGCAGAGATCCCGAGAATTTCAATTGAAAATGAACCCCAAGAAGTGCGTATTTGGCGTTTCTTCAGGGAAGTTGCTTGGTTTCATTGTTAGCAAGAGGGGAATTGAAGTTGATCCCAACAAGGCAAGAGCCATTAGAGATATGCCTCCTCCCAAGAATTTGAAGGAAGTTCGAGGATTAATCGGGAGGTTACAATTCATTCGCCGCTTCGTCTCCCAGCATTCACAGAGATGTAGGCCGTTCTACGAGCTTACTAAGCCGGGAGTCAAGTTTAATTGGGATGATAAATGTCAGGCCGCCTTTGACGGATTGAAGGATTATTTGGTCAATCCTCCTGTCCTGAGGCCGCCAATTCTAGGCAGGCCACTTATTCTCTATGTTTCGGTCCTGGATGACTCCGTAGGTGCTGTCTTAGCTCAAGTGGATGAGGAAGGTAAGGAGAGGGCAGCATACTACTTGTCTAAACTTCTTAACCCCTGTGAGCAGAGGTACTCAGCCATGGAGAAGACTTGTGCAGCTTTGGTTTGGGTAGTTCAGAAGTTAAAACACTATTTCCTAGCTCGCGAGGCTCACCTCATTGCTCGCATGAATCCAATCAAATTCCTCCTTGAAAAATCTGTCCTCACTGATCGATTAGCACGTTGGCAAAGCTTCCTTTCTCAATTTGACATCACTTACATTCAGCAAAAAGCTATCAAAGGTTATGCCATTGCCGAGCATCTTGCTCACCACCCTCTCCCCCGCTTTGATCCTGTCAATTCAGAGTTCCCAGATGAAGAATTAATGTCCATTAATCAACCCCCTGATCCTATGTTGACATTACATTTTGATGGAGCTCTTAATTCTCAAGGAAGAGGGATCGGCATGGTTCTTTTAACACCCGAAGGGGTCACCATTCCATTTGCTGCTCGGCTCACTTTTCCCGTCACCAATAACATAGCCGAGTATGAAGCTCTTTTGGCCGGTCTTAAAACCGCTCATCAATATGGTGTCACTCATTTGCGAATTGTCGGTGACAGTCAGCTTATTCTACGCCAAGTATTGGTCAAGTGTCACACCATCAATCCTAAGCTCAAACCCTATCAGGAACTCGCTTCAGCTTACGCCAAACTCTTCACTAAATTGATTTTCGTTCATGTCCCGCGTAGCCAGAACATCTTGGCCGACGCACTTGCTTCTTTAGCTTCCGCTTTAGTTTTCCCTCCTGAGCGTGATTTTCATGTCCCCCTGATTCATCAGCGTGATACTCCAGCCATTAGGGATCGTGCTTTTCTTGATATTAGGGATCAGGTGCTTGAGAAGGTTAGACGGAAAGAAGCTCTTGAAGGCAAAGAGGTCATCCTATTGGATTGGCAAGAAGAGTTGGCTGACGAAGAAAAGCCTTGGTATTATGAGATTGCCAGATACTGTAATAATCAGTCTTATCCCGAGGAAGCCACAACAGAAGAAAAGAAAGCAATTAGGAGGGTGGCTCAACGTTATACTTTGGTTGGAGGTGTGCTCTACAGAAGAGGGCTCACCGGTGTTTTATTGAGATGCCTCGATGATGATGAATCTTGGAAAGTTGTGGAAGAGGCGCATTCTGGTGTGTGTGGTGGTCATGTGAACAGCCAGATGCTAGCTAAGAAGATTCTTAGGCTAGGGTTCTATTGGCCCACTCTAGAAGAGGATTGCTCTATCTACGTTCGTAGGTGTGTTAAGTGCCAACTGCACGCCTATAAGATTCATTCTCCTGCTTCTTCACTCCATCCTACGTCCTCCCCATGGCCTTTTTCCATGTGGGCTTTTGATATCATTGGACCTCTTGGCGATTCGAACCTCCTGACCAAGCAAAAATCATTCATTCTCACGGCAACGGAGTACTTCACCAAGTGGGCGGAAGCGGAAGCCTATGTGGAAATTAAAGCATCAACCGTCTGCAAATTTATCATGAAGAACATCATCATGAGGTTCGGGATCCCGAATACCATCATCACCGACAATGGGCCTCAATTTATCTCTCAAGATCTCAAGGATCTCTGCAACAGGTATAACATTGCATTGCATCATTCTTCTCCCTATTATCCGCAGGGCAATGGCCAAGCAGAGGCCACTAATAAAACCTTGATCAAAATTGTTAAGAAGACGTGCGAGGCTAATAAATTTTTGGACTGGCCAGACAAGCTAGTTGAAGCTCTTTGGGCCTACCGCACTTCCATTCGAACCCCCACTGGGCAAACTCCTTTCGCCCTCACTTATGGAATGGAGGCCGTAGTCCCTTATGAGATTCTTATCCCCTCCCTGCGAGTACAATTGGATGAGGAACTTTCTATTGATGAACGTCGTGATTCACTCCTTGCCCAATTGGAACTCCTTGACGAGAAGCGTCTGGTCGCCGCTGAGCATGCGCACGTTTATCAAAACAGGCTCTCACGTTTTTATCAAAAGAAGGTAATTGAGAGAAAATTTAAGGTCGATGAAATGGTAATCAAAAGAATTTTTGTAAAGCCGGGTGGCCCTCGTTCAAAACTCCAACCAAACTGGGAAGGGCCGTTCATCATAAAAGATGTTTATCCTGGCAATGCTTATAAACTGGTTAATGCTGGAGGCGAAGAATTAACTCACCCATGGAACGGTTTGTATCTCAAGAAATATCACCCCTGAACAAAAATCCAAACAAAAATTGAAAACTTCATAAAAAGTCCAAAGAAAATAGAAATCTCCCAAATAATCCAAAAAAAATCGAATATTTTCAAAATCAAAACATGGTTCTCCTTTTGGGCTGACATGACATGCAAAGGTCCACGGTCCGAAAGGTCAAAATTCAGAATCCATTCATCAGTCTTGCTAATTTATAATGGGAGTTGACCCCACACACACTACACACTTTACTCTTGAGCTCAAGCAGTGCAAAATCTGATGGAAAGTCGAAACCGGACTAAAGGCGAAAGACGATATCCATTCTTTTCTTCTTCGGCCCACAAGGGAGGAAGGGAGGTCTCAAGGTAGACACACCAAGCCTATCCGCCGCCCTAGTAGGAGGAAGTCAGGGCCCAAAAGGGAACAAATGCCACAAAAAGCCCAAGTACAATTAGGTTGTTCATCAGTTCAATGCAAATCAATTTCAAAGTGAAAGTCAAAAGGTGAAAAGAAAAGCATGTCAAGAGGGCAAAGTCCCCGCAAGGAAAACCTTGGGCGTATGCATGCAATATGAAAAGAGGCAAAAGGCAACAAAGCGTCCCTACGCCAAAGACCGAACCCCAACAGGCATAGGGTAGGGTAGGTAGCTTTACCTCAGGCATCTTTGAATCTTTTGTGGGCTTCCTTATACCTTCTCTTTTATTTTTGGAAAAGTCATGAACCAGTAGAATGGTCGAGACAAACTGAAAAGGATGCACTGTACGAAATCTGGTGTATAAGTTCAACCATTTTCATGCCAATCCCCATTTTAATTATTCAAGAAAGGTTAATGGATCTCAGATGATGACCGAGTAGGGCCCACCACCTTAACCTCTTTATCAGCTCAATTTGGGAGGAATAAAATTAACGCCTTTGTTCAAGGCGCTTTTATGTTAATTCACGCCTAGCTCTCTGTCGTTTCTTTAAGAAATAACGCCTCTTGGAAGGTCGTGTTTTCAACAAAATTCAAAAAAAATCTTTTCACAGTAACGCCGTCTCCGAGGGCGTCTTTTACGAGAGTAACGACCTAATCTAAGGCGTGTTTTTCAGAAAATCCCCCAATATATATATATATACTGAAAAGAACAAAAAATAAATTCTTCATGTTACATGAATTGCATTCTTGCCTGGACATCTTTTAATTATTGTTTGCATATGTGTGATTGCATGAGGCATCTCCCCAGATTTGGTTATTTTACTTTGCCTTATTTGATTAAAGGCTTGGCCCCTTGACCCATTACTAAGGTCAGAATATTGACACCCCTTGCTCACCGGGCAAGGGGCCAAGTCGAACAGATGAATTAACCTGTTTGTTCAAGTGAAAACCGCAGCTGCAGATACAGGGCAAAGTAAAGCAAATACGAGGAACGTGGAAAGAAAAAAAATACACAAACGCAAGTCCACAACCATACAAGTGCTCAGGTAACAAAAGCTCAAATCTCATATATATATATATATATATCATCATGTCTATCATGTACAGGTGTGAAGGTGGAGATGTACAAGTACAAAACTCTCAGCTCTCGCCTCCACCCTCCTCTACTCTCCTGCTCTCAACCTCCTCCTCACCGTCCCGAGCTGGCGCTGGTGGAGGAGGCATAGGCCCCCGTGAAGAAGCCGGAACCCGAACGTGTCCCCCTGCCTCGCTCCTCTCTCGAAGGGAAGAACCCGCCATGAAAGTGGAGCTGGTGAAGGAGTACCCTGCAGCCCGTGCTCGCTCACGGCCTCGCTGCAACCGCTCCTCGGACACTCGCAGCCGCTCCTGGGAAAGGATCAACTGGGTCCTCGAGTCCGCCAGCTCACGCTCCCGTGCCGCCAGCTGCTCCTGGAACCGGGCACGCTCCGCCTGGTGCTCCTCCCGCTCACGAGCCCGCTCCTCGCGCTCCCGAGCACACTCCCTCCTCTCCAGCTCCAGGGCAACTCGCAGCTCGGCTACGTCCTGAGGAAGCTCACTGCGTCGCTGCAGGGTCCGCTGAAGCTCTACGATCCGCTGATCGTGGATCGACAACTCGGTACGTATCGCCTTCAGCTGAGCAGCCTACAAACAGGTAAACAAATCATCAGTTCCACAGTTCAATAATTCATGAAATGAAATAACAACATGTGACTGAAGGTAGATCACGCACATGTGAGCTCGTCGCTCGGAAGCCCTCATCTACGCAGATAAGAGTGGCTCGAAGCTCTTCAGTCTGTAAAAATGAATTTTTATCAGTATACAATGTTATATCTAATCATTATTTGAATGAGGTTTTGAGTTCAGAATTTACCCGTGAGGCAAGGTCACGCTCCGCCGCCTCGGCTCGCGCTATCGCACCAGCCAGCTGCTCCGTCAGTGCAGTCACCTCTGCACTAGGCCCCCTCGAGCTGGAGGCCTCCCCCGGATCTCTCCTCACTGCTCCCTGCTGGGCGCGCTGCATTCATTAAGACCGTCAGTGGCTAATCATTAATTCAACAAAACAAAAAAAAAATTCATTTGCATATAGGAATAATTTAAACACTCACCAGGGTCTCCAGATCTGCCCGTGTGGCAGCTAGCTGGTCCTCCAGGCTGTGGAGGTGGGCCTGGGCATCCATCGCCGCTACGTCCCTCGCATCCTGCATCCATTGCATGTTAGTCACATGATAGTTACATAAGCATTTGCATTCAATTTAGAAGTCATTGCATTCATACATACCCCTAAGACCCTCATCTAAGGTCTGCCGGCGTGAACCTCCTAGTAGCGCCGGAGGTACTCGGAGCTATCAGTCGCGTGGGAAACGACTGTGATCCCACCACGCTGCCAGTCGGCGTACTGCTCCTCGAATCGCACCCTCCAGTCGGTCGTCTTGGTGCGGCCGCGGGTCTTCTTGCCAATCCCTCGAGGCTCTCCGACCTCGATCCACTCCTGGGGCAGGCCCAGGGTCCTCATCACCAGCCGAAGCCGTAACGGCTCAATCTCGCTCAAGCAGTGTAGCCACAGCTCACGCTCGAAGCGAGGTCGCCCCGATACGACCCAAGGCTGTCCCTCATCTGTCATCCCCTCATATGGCCTCCACTGCACCTGCATTCATGAACACGCATCATTGTCATTTCATCATAATCAATTCAAATAAACACAACAAAAAGAAATGCATATCATTCATTCATACATACCAGCGAGGGAGGGAAGTCGCGGAACTCTCTCCGTAAAACCCACAACTCGTAGTCGAGTGGGGCACCAAAGATGACGGGCAACCAGCGTCGCGCCAGAGGGAAGGATCCCTCAACTCCTGCCCGTGGGTCAACGCGCCCCATCGGCATGTATAGGTGGCTCCACACCTGCATCCATGCATTGCATTAGTACTATATTCACATGCATCATAATAAAGGAAAAGATATAAAAATGAGAAATTGCATACCTGAAGAAGAGGTGAGAAGCCACTGACGGTCGTCTCACGGCCTGTCCCCGTGGACAGATCGGCCATCAAATGCGCCTGCAGGGCCGCTCCCCAAGCATATGTGCCAACTGTCCCCAGATCCTCAAGAATGCCCAGGAAGCGGCAGTTGATGACGTCAGCTTTCATCCCCAGCAGCAATCTCCCAAGCAGCAGCAGCAGGAACCTCCTCAGGTCTCGGTCCGCTCTCTCATGGTCAGTCGGGTCTTGGCAGCATGCCGCTCTCACCCCGTCGGTCAGTCGCTGTGCAAACTCACCTAAGGTCTCCCCCGACCTATGCCTGGCATCTCCTAGACCCATCACCGTAGTCAGGTCCGTACGGAAGATGGTCCTACACTCGCTAGGCACCACATAGACCATCTCAAGCCCTAGTAGCCTCTGGGCCATCTCCGTATAGTCAGAATAGGTGAACCCACTCACGGCCTCACCATCTACCCGTAAACCTGTGATCCTGGCTACATCCTCTAAACTAGGAACCATATGCCCCCAGGGCATCAGAAAAGTCCGGCTAACCCTATCCCATCTCTCCCTCAAAACCTGGATCAAGGCTAGGTCAGGTCTAAAAGGCTCAATGGATAGAAAAGCCCCAAACCCCATGGCCTCTACCCTAACCCTCTGGAAGTCGGGGAGACCCTGGTATGCTGCCCAGACCATGACCCATGAGATACGGGTCCTCATCAGCCCCTGCATGCATTAAAAGAGGATTATTTTTCTTAATTGTTTGAATATCCATGTGGAATTACATTTGATTTGGGCTAATATTGAATTTTAACGTTTTGGAATTCACGGCCACCCTCAGGTCGTTTCTTTATAAATTCACGCCCCTATGGGGGGCGTTTTTCTGAATGTACCTTAATGTAACGTCCTAGATAAGGGCGTTTTTCATCTTTATCACGCCTCCGTGTTGGGCGTATTTTGGTGGCTCTAAAACAAATTTCTAATCGCGCCTCGGTCGTGGGCGTTTCTTGTTGGGTTCACGCCCTATGGTAGGGCGTTTTCCTAAAGGTGGTTAATTTTAAACCGTTAATGAACAAAGCGACGCCCTCTGGTTTGGGCGTCTCTTGTTGAATTAACGCCCCACTGGAGGGCGTGGATTCCTTAATTTAACAGAAAATCAATAGCTAACGGCATGCGAAATAATTCATGAAAATATTTTTGGAAATTATTTAATGAGCATGGAATTAATGAAAAATCATAAGTTTTAAGAAACGACATGCTACGGGGCGTGTTTCATGAAGATTAATTACTAGAAGGAATTAACGCCCTAGGTCAGGGCGTTTCGTTTGTGAGTAACGCCCCCGTGGGAGGCGTGTCTTTTCTGGATTGCAGGTTTCGTGCCCGAGGGCTATGGAAAATCAAGAAAAATATAAATAAAATAAAATAAATGGGAATTGGGGAAGGGAACCTACCTTCTTGTGCTTCTGGGGTTGTGGCCGGGGTAGCGACCGTCTGGGCCGCCGGAGTTGCCCCCGGGGAGCGATCGCCGCCGTGGGCGGTGGTCCTTCCTCTTCTCCATCTCCCTCTTCTTCATCTTCTTCTCCTTCTTCTCCACCTTCGTCTTCTCCTCCTCCTCCTGTCGTTGCTTCGTCGGCCTCGTCGCCGCCGGCCACCACCGGCTCTTCTTCAAAAGCCACGACGGCGAGCTCCTCCACGGAGATTTCTTCCTCTTGGGCGTGGGAGGCGTCGAGGTCAACAACCTCTGGGGCGGCTACCCTCTGGCGTTTCTGTCCTCCACCGGCCATGGCTAGGGTTAGGGTAGGGGGAGATGGAGAGAGTGAGGGAAGAGAACGAGAGAGAGGCTTTGGGGAGGGCTTCGGTTAGGGTTTGCAGAGAAAAGGGCAAAATGAGAATGGAAGGAGGAAGGAGAAGGAGGCCTGATGGCTTTTGGGTTTCGAAACGAAGACACGCCCTTGAGAAAGGCGTTTATAATGGAATTTACGACCATTCTCTGGACGTTTTATGAAAATTGACGACGATGATTAAGGCGTTAATTTATTTTGCATGGGGAATGATAACCGTCGTCAGACGCATTGAATGGGCGTTGATTGATGTGAGAGAAGTCATCATTGTTTTTTAAGTAACGCCTCTGGTAAAGGCGTGTTACTCTTGAAACGTGACTAAGGAAAAGGCGTTATTTATGATGAGTCAACGATTATATTCTTTTGGGTTTGAATCTATTCACGCCTTGTCTGAAGCCGTTATTTGAGTAACGCCCACTGCTGCAGGCGTCAATTGTTGACGATGGGCCACTGGAAGCGCCTTGAGGTAAGGCGTGTATTTTTGAATTCACGGCATTCTTGGAGGCGTTATTCACAACAGAAACACAGGGATTTGGATGATTTGGTTCATAATCACGGTGGCAATTGACTCAATCAGAAAGCAATCTTTATTATTATTTTGAAGAAGGAACTACAATGACTAATGAGCCACTTTGGGCCTTAATTTTCTCAATGAGGTTACATAATTCTTCCACTGTTCCTTGTCTTCATCCAAGTCTTCTACAGGTTGATGAAGCTTGCTTAGCCTCCATAGAGCTTGAATGGTGATAACCTCCTCTCCATCTTCATTGCTGCTTATATCCCTTGATTTGATTGGAGGTAGATGGGAGATGTCTTCCAGCACTTGCCTTGGAAGTCCAATCTGAGGAAGGCATCTATGAGCATTGTACAAAACGAAGTCCGAAGCGCCAATAAGACGAAGGTCCGTCCCGATGGAGAAGCGTGCATGAAGCTCCTGCATTTTGAATACACCCGGGGCGCAAGTAAAAAGATTCTTTGGCATTACCTTTAAATGCTCCCTCCAATCCCCTCTCTTCTTGATTTGAGGAATCCGGTTGGTCACTCTATTGCTTATACCTAATGAGCCGGTTATATATGAGAGTGGGCTTTTTGAGAAAATTCTTGAGGGTTGTTGGGCTTCGTGGCATGAGTCGAATTTGAAGTGTAGATCAACCCAACTTGAGAGTGCTAGCATGCACCCGTAGATGGGCCTTCCCATGGCCGCTGATGTAAGCCCGCTATAGAGATATGCTAGGATCGCCGGTCCAACTCTTTCTTCTTCCCATAAGCTCACCACTGCGCTCAATTGGGACTCCTCTAGAAAGTCCTCTGTGGATGGGAATAGGAGTGCTCCTGCCAAGCACACCACGAAGGCTTTGGTCACTCTTTCTATCTCCCCTTCCTCTTTAGCTTGATCCGCTCTCTTGTACACCCACGAGGCGAGCTTCAAGAGATTAACTCCTTTAGTGACCTTGATTTGGTTCACTATATTTGGGCTAGGTATTAACGAGGTTAGCAACTCATGGGAGGAGATGGGCCTTGGCATGATGGCCATCTTTTCTTCTTCTCCATGTTTCATCCTTTTCAAGCCTAGGATCATCTCTACTTCTTCCAGCAAGATGGTGGCCTCAAATGTGGAAAGTAAGAAAGTATGGGTGGAAGGATGCCATGTTTCAATCAATGCTCCTATGGCAGCCCAATCTATGTGGATTTGATCATAATGCTTGGCATGGGTTATCAACCCCAAGAGATGCCATCTAGCTACGTATACCCTCATATCTGAAGTAAATTTGGAGAGGATGAGGGGCAACCATTTGATTTGGACATATCTTCTAGCTCCTGGAAGGGTTGGGTAGTCTTGTGAGAAGAACAGAACACATGCAGTAATAAACATGAGCATATGACACGTGAGATGAGAGTTCGGCAGAAGGAGCAACACAAAGCAACTAACAGAAGAAAAGCTTACTTGATTCAAAGCAATTCGATTGCTTATGTGCCCTTGTATTTCGGTAATCCTGAGAGTAGAAATCTTAGGTTTCTTCATCACCCTGTCCATTGCTTGATTTTGCAGAAGAAGTTCGTGCAGAGGCCTGCGGTTGAAGAAGAACAGAAACAGAAAAAAGAAGGAAAAGAAGCGATTTGGTCGCGCAGGGAGGTTCTGATGATTTGGTTAAAGAAAGCCTTCCGTTTTATAAGGATTTGAAGAGTCCTAAAGAGTCCCGAAGATAGAAGTTTGATTAGGTTAAGGACTGTGTTCTTAATTTAGAAACGGAGATTCGTGCTAAATTAACGCCTTGTGTCAGGGCGTCTCTTTTTGATTTGACGACTTTACCAGTGGTCGTGTTTTATGTAACGCCCTTGATGAGGTCGTGTTTCTTCTAAGCTTCCTCTATTGGTTACGCCTTTGATCAGGGCGTGTTTTAAAGATTAACGACCTATAGTCAGGCGTCTTTTATGATGTTAACGCCCTATTCTTAGGCGTGTTTTATTGGCCTACGATTTTTTACCCTCTCCATGCTTTGATGAACTTAAGTGCTATTATTTGATGAAATTGTTTATGATTAAGCACTTATGATCATGTCATGTTCTAAATTGATAAATGAAGTCTAATAAGTTTCAAAGTGCAGAAGTTTACAGGATTCGAGGCGTTTGGACCGCTCATGGGAGTAACATCTTGTCACCTTGTATCGTTTCTTGTAAGCATTGTTATTATATGATATCTACGATATTATAGTATATCAAGGACCTTGTGGTTCTGATGAACCTGTAATTTGAGTTCCCCTTCATCAAAAACGATGACGATTTCAGGAGAATCTTGATCACACGGATAGGCCGTTGAGTTGTTAAAGGCTTGGGACGATGGTTCCACTTTCTGAGTTGATGCGCGGACAAACGGGCTTCGGCTTAGTGTTAGCTCAGAGATATGGATTCTTGACCAGACCTAAACAGCTTAGCAATATTATCCTTGATTATTTTCTATTTTAGTTTATTTTAACCTTTTCTTTTAGCCCAGCATGCATCATGTAGGACTTTGAGTTTCATGCTGAAAATCTTCATATTATGGCAATAATGAAGTTCACTCGTTCTCGATGGAGTTGACATGAGATATTCCATTTCAAATCAAGTACTTCGTTCTATTTGAAGCCATTCAGGCTGATTCCTTGAAAGTGTTCCTTTTGTTGGATCTCTATCCCAATTCTCTTTACTTTTCTGCAAAATTTACCTTGGTTGCAGCACGTCCACGTTGGCTGGTAATCGCTCTCCAATGGTCTTTCCCTGTCGTGCCCACGCGCACACCCTTTGTTTACTTAGTTTAATCTCCTTTTATCCAACAAATCGATTTTTCCTTGGAACCACTCAGAGTTGTTTCACTCAGAATCTTGGAAAGATTTCAAATGCTTAGTGTCTAAGGCGTGTCCCATCACACCTTGGCGTCTCCTTATCAGTTCGTTCCACTTCATTCCTTTCGTTACACTTCATTCCATTTCCGTCTCACTCCCTTGCAAAGCAGACGCCAAGGCGGGGCAGCTGTAGACACGCCAAAATTGACGTTTTATTGATCAAATCTCATGTTATATATGACGCCCCAAGTGGACTTCAATATTCCTATAACATAAAGTTTTTCTATTTTTGTGAGTTTTTTCTGCATTTTTCCTGCATTTTTGTGAATCACGACTTGACGAAGGGCGTTACTTTCTAAAGTAACGACCTGTCATGGGGCGTTTTCAAAGAAAGGACGACCGAAGTTGAGGGTGTCAATTATTGGTATTATCCGTTAATTTTTGGAATTATCTATTTTCAAAATAAAAGGCATTTTGTGAGTAACGCCTTTCCTCAGGGCGTGTTTTGAAGAAACGCCGTTATCGCAGGCGTGTTATCTCAGTTTTTAAACAGAGGAAGTTTTTATTTCCAAAATTTAATCCAGGAAGAAACGGCCTTTCCTAGGTCGTGTTTCAAGAAACGTCTCTGTGCAGGTCGTCAATTCATAAATAGACGCCCTGGATCAAGGCGTGTTTTACTCCAGAGTCCTTCCTTTTTCCATCTTTCCCCCACAGTTCCCTACCGTCCTTGGGACTCTTACTCGATCTTGGTCCTACCCTGGATGCCTCATTACCCGTTCTTATCTTACCTTGTTTGATCACATCCGATTGAACATTATATAAGAGGTTCCATATCGAGCATTAAAGAGGTTGAACGCCCTAAACCCAGAACATCGCGATTGCAAGCAGAGCCTTCTCCCTCTGTGCACTTTATCCTACTGCATCTTGGTGTCTTCTGCATCCGATCGGGCTTCATCCTGGTGTCCTCTGCATCCGTTCAACGTCTGCACAGTTTCCCTCCACTCTCGTCAGGGAGAGCAGGGCTATATTGTGCTTATTTTATTTGAGTTCAATCATTGTCATCATACCGTCAGTTTTCTTATTGCATTAAGCATTATCATATCCCTTCCCTAGTTCTCTGCTAGGGGTTTATAAAACAAAAGAGGTGCGCATGTTGATGTCTTTTCATCATTTTATGTTGTTTTTTTTTGACTGATACTACTGCACTTTGGCTGAGCCCCCTCTCTTTTGCTTGTTTTTCATTGTCTCTTTTTTTACAAGGTAATCAATCAAGAAAACCCACTTCATCGGCCGGCCGATTGGAGTTGGAGAGGAAATCCACATTCATCCCGCATCCCACTCTTCACCAGGTACACGCGATCTCATTTTCTTCTTATTGAGGTAAACCCTCTGGCGATCACAACTCCCCTTTAGCACCTCGTGCTATATTTTTTATCACATCTTATACATGTTGTTGTCATGTTATTTATTTTTCATTCCCAAAAGTGAGGATTTTTAATCCGATCTACAACGTGCTCAGCATTTTAGCCTCTAGGATCACGTGCAAGTCTTGATGGCCTCATCCATTAAACCTGTCAGATAATCAATTGAATAACAGTATCAGATGATGTATAGACTTGAAACTTTAACTGAGTGTACAGACTTCATGTGAAGTAATGGACATCAGCCCAAGGCGTCAACGCTTCAATCGTGCAGCGTCGCCTCAACTCCTCAAGCGAGATGCTCACGCCCTTGGCAACTGGCCAATGCATCAACGCATCCTGTGTCAACGTCGACGCAGTGAACAAGACAGAAAGCGAAAGACGCACAATTGCGTCTACGCAGTCAGCCAAGTGCATCAACGCACTAAAAGCACAGAACCCAAAGGCAGTGTACAGACTTGGTAAGTCTGAGCCAATGTACAGACAACAAGTGAAGACCAGTGTATAGACTTCTCGTGAAAACCAGTGTACAGACTCTGTGATGAAAAGCTGATAGAGCGAGCGATGTATAGAGTTGGAGAAGAAGACGCACTGTTCACGCTGTAGAGACTTCTTGATGATGGCAACACTATGAGTTACACTGACTCAGATTAGATTCTTCTCATTGTTGTGCCCCTGTGTGGTTTTGATGATGGCTGACACACCATGAGTCACACTGAGGTGTGCTAATTAATTTAGATGACTGTTTGACTGCTTAAATATCTGATTGTTTGCTTGAATAGCTAATTCATGAATATGGCTAGATTGGGTTAACGTAGTGGTTAATTGTTCATGCAGTGCGTTGACGCAGTTGGAGATTGGGTTGACGCATTGGCTGTCTGTTCACTAGCTGCGTTGACGCTACAAGGACACTGCATTGACGCAGTAGTTGCTGGTTTACTTGCTGCGTTGACGCAGTGGAACAGCTAGGTTGACGCCATGCTGCTTTGTCTACTTTTTGTTGCTCATTAAGTCTTAAAGTCTGTACAGGGTAGTTCATGCATCACTCTATTTGCCAAGTATATACATCAGTCAGCATTGCATCTTGTTCATGAAGTCTATACATCCACCATCTATGTTAAGCTTCAAAGTCTGTTCATCCGATCTTCTCATTTGTGTTGAAGTCTATACATTGGTGGCTAAGTATATACATTGTCTCTTTTACCTACGTTGCTTGAAACGAAGTCTATACACTGTTGGATGTTCATGTCTGCACATTGGTGCTTTTCCCTACGTTCTGGCCAAGTCTATACAGCCTCATCTTTACTTTCGTTCCAAGCCAAAGTCTGCACATTGGCCAAGTCTACACATCGGCCTGTGGCCTACTTAGCTGAAGTCAGTACAGCGTCCGTTGTCTAGAGTTCTTGAAGTCTGTACATCGGACTGTTTCAGCAAGTCTGTACATCCGACTGTTCAGCTTGCAACCAAGTCTGTACATCGGACTGCTTCTTTTGAAGTCTATACATTGGCTCGTTCACGTTTGCAAAGTCTGTACATTAGACTGTGGCAAAGTCTATACATTCGGTTCCTTGGGCAAAGTCTATACATCGTGGCCTTGAACTTTCAAGTCTGTACACTCCTTATTCAAAGTCTGTACATTGTTGCCTTGAAGCCGTTCCAAGTCTATACAACGCTCAAGTCTCTACAGCGTGAACAGTGCGTCTTCTTCTCCAACTCTATACATCGCTCGCTCTATCATCTTTTCATCACAGAGTCTGTACACTGGTTTTCACGAGAAGTCTATACACTGGTCTTCACTTGATGTCTGTACATTGGCTCAGACTTACCAAGTCTGTACACTGCCTTTGGGTTCTGTGCTTTTAGTGCGTTGACGCACATGGCTGACTGCGTAGACGCAATTGTGCATCTTTCGCTTTCTGTCTTGTTCACTGCGTCGACGCTGACACAGGATGCGTTGACGCATTGGCCAGTTGCCAAGGGCGTGAGCATCTCGCTTGAGGAGCTGAGGCGACGCTGCACGATGTAAGAGTTGACGCCTTGGGATGATGTCCATTACTTCATACGAAGTCGGTACACTCAGTTAAAGTTTCAAGTCTATACATCATCTGATACTGTTATTCAACTGATTATCTGATAGGTTTAATGGATGAGGCCATCAAGACTTGCACGTGATCCTAGAGGCTGAAATGTTGAGCACGTGATCCGAGGGGGAATCTTCTGGACGGAAGGCGTGGGAAGCACACGCCCTAGATCCCTACTACTGCTGGTATATATTGGAGCCTTCGTCTTCAGATGGAGGCTGATCGTGATCGAAGCCAGAGAGCAAAAGCTGAGAGAAGAAAGGGAAAAAGAAGAGAGAGCTTCCATGATCCAACAGAAGAAAAGAAAAAGAGGAAGAGAGAAAAGGAGAACAGAGATCGAGAGAAGAAGAGAAGTGCAGCAGAGAAGAAAGAGAGAGAGAGAGAGAGTGAAGAAAGAGAGTGAGATCGAGGGAGATCTGTTCCTACTGGACCGTGGATCAGATCTAGGCCAGGCAGCTCCGTTGAGAGCCACATTGTACATTTCATTTTTCAGCTTTCTGTTTACTGAAGTTATTTTCATTTCATGTTTTTGTTTTTCCTTTTTAATTTGGTTATCCTTGTTCTTCCGATTCTCAGTAGTGAGGTCGGGTTCCTTCTGGTGGGTCAGGAGAAGGGAGATCTGATATTCGGTTTGCAAGCAGCAGGGGGCTGCTTGTGGGTTCCCTCCGGGCTAGGAGGAAGAGAGGCTAGGCCTCTGGTGGATTGCTGGTAGCAGAGTGCTACTGGCTGGTTCATTGGTAGCGGGGCTGCTACTTGTTGTGCCCCTGTAGTCATTTGAGTCATCATGTGATCAATTAGGTCATTCGACATCAATCTATGATCATATGTGTCATTTGGTATTCTTGGTTTTGACAATGGCTAAACACTATAAGTCATTGTTCTTTTCCACTATCTTATGACTGACATATGTGATGTTTTGTTCATGACAGATATGCACATGAAAGCTCAATGTTGCTCCCTCGCACGGGGATCGACCTGCGCGGTCAAGTCGCAGGGATCGACCTGCCCGGTCAGGTCGCGGTGGTCAAGGGGGCAGCGTCCCTTGCGGGGGTTTCCGGGGGCGGAGCCCCCGGAACAAAATTTGGCTTGAAGACTCAGTAATAAAACTTCAAGACAATCAAGGTCGATGCCACAAACATGAACGGGCGGCTAACGGACTCAAGCGACGGAGCTGGTGCGGCCAACAGACCGAACCGTGGTGACCCGGGCTCTGCCCAGCTGGCGGTCGACCGCCAGCACAGGGGCGGTCGACCGCCCCAACCAGGGACCGCCCAGCTGCAGGTCTGGCAGCTGGCGGTCAACCGCCAGCGAGTGGCGGTCGACCGGTTTTCCCAGGGATCGCCCGGTTGTATGTGTTTCAGTGGCGGTCGACCGCCAGGAGCCTTAGGTCGACCGCCAGCCCCGATGCAACCTTGTTTGACCTCGAAATCCACCTCGTGGCTAGCCCCTTTCCATGGATTTGTTTAATCAAATCTTACCTAATCTTCCATGATTTGTGGATCTGGTCTAGGGGGCATCTATGGACCATTCAAGGGTTATAAAACCAACACTTGAGGGGATGGAAAACCTAATGCTTGAAGGAGCTTCTTGTGAGATCTAGGGTGGCTGCAAGAGAGCTTGGAGACGAGCTACTGTTCACGTGAACAGTAGTTCGTGAAGGTGTTCTTCATCCAATCAAAGGGGAATCAAGCTCAAATCAAAGCCAGCAATCTTCAAGGAAGATTACATCAAAGCAAGGCTATCAAAGTGATCCAAGGAAGCCGGTTTGATTCAAGTTCTTCAAGGGAAATCATCTTCATCCATTCAAGTTCTTTCAAGTTCATTCAAGGTGATATTTCAAGCATTCAAACTCCTAGAAGCTCAAGAAGCAATCAAGGTTCAAGGTAGCTTCATCATCTCCTTCATTCATTCAAAGAAGTTCAAAGAGAAGATCAAGAGAGAAGAATTGAAGGAAGAGGTACTGTTCACGTGAACAGTACTCCGTGAAGAACATTCATCCAATCAAGGGTGAATCAAGAAGATTGAGTTGAAGCCAAGAGGAGCCTTGTTGCTGATCAACATTCCATACAAGGGCCAATTCATTTTCACTCATAACTCAATCTCTTGTTTTAGTTCATTCACATTTGTTTCATTTTCATTATTGTTTAAACATTGAAAGTGTGATTCGTCCCTACCGGTGGTTAGTAGGAAGGCAATTAGAGGATGTTCCAATTTGCGGTTGACGTCCCTACCAGGTGGTGAGTAGGAAGGCAATCGGTGGTTTCCGATTTGCGGTTCTGTGCGCTGCACAAGTGAAGCCTCACCGGGTTTTGGTGAGGGGTGGACGTAGGGCTGAGGATTCAGTTCGAACCACCTTAAAAATCCTATCTAGCGTGGTTTGCTTGTGTGATTGAATCGTTCTAGGTGCATGCTTAGGATCGAATTATTATATATCTTGCTTATCTTGCTAAGTGAATCATAGCATACTTGGAAGCTAGTTTCTATTCCGCTGTAATTCATTTTAACTAGCTGTTTAGAGGGCCGCATTGTGAAAAGTGGGGCTGATCTATTCACCCCTCCCCTCTAGATCCGCTGTCCACTACACAACACTACTAGTGGGGTTCCCTCTTGGTATAGAGGAAGAGAGACGTGAGTCTCTGGTTTCTAGTGACCATGGGTTGCTAGAGGTTCCCTCCGTGTAGGTGGGTAAGCTGTGTATCAGCGTCTGTTGGCAAGCTGTGTTGCCCAGCTGTTAGTGAAGCCACACTCGGGTTGAGTGTGGGGTAGATGTAGGTCTGTAGGACCGAACCACCTAAAAACCCCTTTTGCATTGTGGTTTGATTGCTTATGGTTTGCTTCCGCTAGATGTTTGCATAGGGGCGCTCCAAGTGTTTGATCACAGGTTCATTAGATGGTTTGATCAGATTTTGTTCTAAGTGGTTAATCTGTTGAGTGAGCGAAATTCTAATTGAGCGAAGTTTTATATTGGGAGAAATTTTTTATAGGCCATATTCATTCACCCCCCCTCTGAATACTAGCACCGAACCTAACAATTGGTATCAGAGTGGTTCTCTGATTGATCAGATCCAACGATCTGCAGAGGATCCTATTGTCCCTTGGTGCATTTCTGTTTCTACCCTTTGCTGCATTAATCTAGTTGCCGATTTATTCAATGGGTTCTCCACCGGTTTTCAATGGCTCTAACTTTAACTCATGGATTAGCAGTCTTCACAATTATGTGAAAATGATTAATCCGGATCTGTGGAAGTTAATTTCACAAGGTCCCCACAGATTGCCAAAAGAAAAGTCCAAATGGACTAAAAGTCACAAGTCAAAATATGGAGAAAATCAGACAGCCTTTAACCTGGTGAGAGCAGCTACTGACAAGGCTCTACATTCTTGTTTTTATGACTGCAGGTCCGCTAAGGACATTCTGGATCAGCTGAAGCTAGCTCAGAGGATGAATGAGGACAACTGCATGATGGCTGACGAGAGCAACCATAGTAGTGATCAAGAGGAATTCCAAGATGCTGAAGAGGTAATCATCCCCTTGTCTAGCTTCACTTTAGATGACTGGGTAGATGCCTATGCTGATCTGTTACACTCCCATGAAAAAATGAGTAAGAGGTATAGAAGACTGAAAAAGAAGCTGGAAAAACTAGGAGGTGAAAATCTTGAAACTCTGAAAACTGAAAATGAAATATTTAGAAGACAGATAACAGAGTTTGATTCTATTAGTTCAGACTTAGATCATTTCAAATCTGAAAAACAATCTCTTATGAAACAAGTTGGTCTACACAAAAAGGAGAGTCAAGAGCTTGTTTGTGAAATTGCTGAACTAAAGGAAAGGCTTAGCTTAGTTGATCAGGCTCACAACAATGATATTGTTCAAAATGAAAAATTAGTGAGAGAATTAGAATGTTTCAACTCTGAATTGGAAAAAATGTAATCTGCAAATGAAATACTCAATAATCAGCTCAAGGAATTTGAACTCAAATCAATAAATCTTGAAAAAGAAAATAGATTGATTTTTGAAAAACTAGAGGCTGATAGAGTAACAAATTCAGAGATTCAGAAAAGGCTTGAAAATCTTCAATCTGAAGATGAACAAGAAGTGTTTAGTGAATGTCAGACCTCCTCAAGTGTTTTGAAATTTGATGATGAAATCCTGGAACAAAATGGTAAAATGAGACAGGAGATCTGCAAGCTAAAACAGTTAAATACAGCTATGTCTGAGAGACTTATCACTCTTGAAAAAGGGAAGAGTGTTAGCCTGGATAGCTCTGATGAGCTAATGAAAGCTGAACAGGAAATTGAAAGTCTTAGGACTGTTAATCAAATGTTAAAAGAAGATGCTGTTTGCTATAAAAAGAAAGCTGATGAATATGAAATCCATGTATCAAAGCTTGGATCAGAAGTTACAGAATTGAGGAAATCTCTTGAGAAATTTGTCAGTGGAAAAGAAAATCTTGATAAAATTCTTGGATCTAAAGTGAATCTCCAAAGAGAGGGTTTGGGCTACAAACCAATAAATAAAAAGAGCTTTGAAAGTAAGTTTCAAACTTCATTCGTGAGTAGCTCTAAGTCTGGCAGCACATCGAATGTGCCTATTTTTGAATTTAGTGCTAAGAAGAATCAAAATTCCACTGACAGCCCTAAGTCTGAGAAGCAAGTTCAAAAATAGAAAAAGACTGTTCATGTTCAGAACAAAGATTCAAGGAACTCTCATGATAAAACTGAGAATGTTGTGCCTAAATTGAACAAACACATTCATGCAAATATAAAGAAAATTTCATGCCATTACTGTCATAGGTTTGGTCACTTGATGCATGAATGTAAATTGATGGAACAGGATGATATGACTGCTAGGAACCTTCATGATAGAAATCCTTCATTCCAGAAAAAGAAAATTGAATGTTTTCACTGTGGTAAATTAGGACACACAGTTGCATAATGCTGGTTTGCAAATGATAAGAAAACATCTCATTCATATCATGGTAAATCTCCTGCAAGCCAACATGGTCCTAATAAGAACAAATTTGTTTTTAAAGATAAGCTCATTACATGCTTTGAGTGTGGAAAGACAGGCCACAGGGCCATTGAATGCTGGCTGAGGGTTGGTGGAAGAAATTCTAGTTCATGCTTTCATTGTGGCAAGATGAGTCACATTACAGCCCAATGTTGGCATGCTCAGGGAAGGAAGTTTAACAATAAATCTGGTAAATTCCCTGTCAATAGAAATATTTCTGATAGAAATGAATTTGTTTTTGAAAGGAAAACACTTGCATGTTTTGAATGTGGGAAGCCAGGCCATAGAGCTGCTGACTGTTGGCTGGCTTATGTTGGTAAGCAGAATCTTAATTCTGTTAACAGAAAATTTCATGCAAATGCACATAGAACTCATGCTAATCAGAATGTGCATAAAACAAATCTGAAATCTGCTGCCTCTTGCTATTATTGTGGTGTATTAGGTCATTCAATGAATAATTACCATCTGATGAGACCTGATGACCTAAATGCGAAAAGATTGTTTAGAACACCTACCAAAGGAGTCACTATTAACCATGTAGGACCCAAGACTGTTTGGGTACCTGCCCATGCAAGATAGTGTGCTAACTTGCAGGTGTGCCTTGGAAGCTGAAGAATAAAAAGGGAGAAATAAACTAAGGCACCCAAGTTGATAAAACCTCATTCAGGTAAATTTCTCAAATCTGTTCAAATGAAATTTATGGTTGATCTGATAAGTCATAGTTTCATGCATACATGCTTTTTGTTTGGTTTGACTCTTGCATTGAGCTTTGTGGGCTTTCTTGTTTGTACTTTGAGCTGAGTGCATATATGAGGGAGCATTACTCATACATCTGAAATCACTCAACTGTTTTTAGATTTACTTCATAGCATGTTAAATCTGTTGTTGCACAGTCATTCATCATCTACATTGTCTGCATGACATATAGGATGATTCAGTGTCTTTTAGTTAGAGGGAATCATTGCATAGCATATCACTTCTTTGGAAAATCAAAAAAAAGGAAGGGAAATCTCACTGCATATAGATAGGGGGAGCATGCTTAAACCGTTCAGTTGTGGTTTTATCTGAACTCTTCCTATCCACCTACTTGATTCACCTTGTCAATTCTATAGTGTCAGTGATTCCATCACGAAAGTGGTATCAAAAGATCTTTCTTGACTGCTTCTGAAGTTGTTCAAAATCTGAATTCATACTTTATAGGCATCTGTCTGTCTCTCCTAAATCTGCTGAAGGAGAGCTTCACTTCTTTTCAGTCATCCTTGAACTTCTATGCTCAAGAGCAGCTCCTTTGCTACAATTTTTCAGAATCCATGCTGTCTGTTGAATATTCTCACTTGAATTACTAAGCTGAGGTATGAAGTAAATCTTCAGCCTGAATACTACTTCATAAAAGTTAAAACATCTTCAATGAGGAACCTTCCATTATACATGCTTAAGAACATTTGTTAACTGGAACTGGTTTAAGTCTTATGTACTCCTGTTTGGACACAAGGAACTTGGAAATATCTGATTCAATCTCTTAATAAACTTTAACTGTCTGCTTCATGTAAATTCATGTAAGAGCTTCTGACATCTGAAAAGTTGATATCCTTGTCTATGTTGACTGAGATATATAGTGTATGTGATTTTTCTTAAACACTTAACTTGTTCTGAATCATGGACAGAGCAATAACTGTGGTTACTGAGAAACCTGTCCAAAGGATTGTGTCATGAAGTACCATGGTTAACTCTGCTTAAAGAGATGATTGAAAATACTATGAAAATTATGGCAGAGCAATGGCATTGTTGTATTGAGTAACTGGGGATTCTGGCCTCTAATCAAGGTGTATCCTCATGCCAAAGATACTTCCAATGCTACCTCTGTTCTCCAAAATGGGAGAAGCAATACGGTTGTCACACTGAAAAATTGAGGTTTCGGGCCTCTGATCAAGGTGTCTCCCCATCTCAAAAGGTGTTGATAAACCAAAATTGTTCATTTAAAAAGAAAATTTTGAACAAGTGTAAATCAAATTCTGAAAGAACAATGTAAAATTCTTTTGCATTCTCTTATGTATCTCCTAAAACTGTCATGGAAAGTAAACTAAGTAAGATGGAAGTTGGTTGAACTAGAATTTTATATGAGCTTGTAGTTCCTTTTTATTAAGAGCTGGTTTAGATATGAGTACAATTCTTTTTGAAAAACTTGTTTACATCATTCTAAAACCATATCTGAAAATCAAGGTTTCATAAGCTTTTATAATGGAGGACTCTAGAACTTAAAAATTCTGTTCTATGAAGTTAGTATCTTGCTGAAAAGTTCAATATCTCAATTTTCACTAACTGTTGAATCTGCTCATCCTATGGCTCTTTATCACTGTGTTTTGATTCAGTGGTATTAGACTGGTTGTCCTTTTTGAGAAGCACTTCTCTCGGTTTACCATGTGTACTTGCAGTTTTTGGATAACCAGAGTTCATCCTTGTGGATTTCTCTTGCATCATAGATCATAAGGGCAAGATTATCTGGTCTGTTTGAGAGACTATTTGCATAAGGGGACAATGTGCTAGATTGTCTGATCATGTTGTTTGTCTGCATTAGCTCTATATCTTCTGCCATGTCAAAGGGGGAGTATTTGTTGCATATGCATCATTGCATAAGTTGTTTAACAAAGGGAAAGAATTGATTTAATTGCTTCTGATATTGTGTTGTCCTCATCTGCTGAACTATGTTGAGTGTCTCATATGACATCTCTGGATTATTCGTTTTTCTAAAGTAAAAGGGGCAGATTAGTCAAAAGGGGGAGCTTTTAATTCACTCTTTTTATACAGTCTTATTCTTTCCTCTTCAACTCATGTCTTTTTGCTGAAGGCAAAGGGGGAGAAGAATCTAATCTGAGTCAGTGTAACTCATAGTGTTGCCATCATCAAAACCACACAGGGGCACAACACGATCCTCATCCATCCTCGCCCGTGCCTCACCCGCGCCGTCCCCGCCTCGCCCGCACTCCACCCCGTCGACCGCCGGAGAGAGAGGGAGGGAGGAGAGAGCGTGAGAAGAGAGAGGGAGGGAAGAGAGAAATGAGATGGGAGAGAGAGAAATTCATCCTCGAGGCATTACAGCCCTCCCCCCTTAAAGGAATTTCATCCTCGAAATTCAGGACCTAGCACGAGGTCACGGGGGAAGAACACTGGGCCAACTGACAACGCTGTCAGAGCCCCGACATAGAAACCTCTATTCTCACAAAAACACCGATCCTGAGGGACGTAGCCAGACTTATAATCATAACCAACACCTTGCTCCACGCACCGAGCACACTGGCCAACAGAGCAGGCACACACAAAAAACATAGTCCAGCGTCACCTCAGACACCACGAAAACCAATCATGGCACAGCTGCCACCATCTCACCCACCGAGGAAACACACCCTCGACACGAGAAACAGCTACCGATCCATCCTATGGTTGGTAGACAAAACACACATCAGCTTCACAACCAGCTGATAGGCCGCACACCCTTTGCAAGGGAACAACCAACACAGAGCCTCCATCGGCTCACGCAGCCATCTCGACAGGCCGCAACCAGGACATCGGCTCAGCGCCAAGAATCACCTCACACCTGGCAAGCCGAAAGCCAGATATATCACTGAGCCAACTCTGTCAAAGGACAAACTTTGACAAAGCCCAGATCCCGTCCGGAAAGGCACATCACAGAATCAGCCACCCAAGGCCTCACTGGCACACGGCTCTCGCCACGCTCGAGCCTCGACAACCAGCATCTTCTGTCTGTGAAAGACCATCCATTGGTCACCATATACACGTCAATGGGAAACCTCCATCGGCCCAATAGGCACGATCCAGCTCATAACAGGCCATCCGCTGACTCACACATAGACAATTACCACCTCTCGAGTCGCACTCTTCTTGGACTCCGCATCCGATCTCAATCATCGTGCCAACTCGACCCTCATGGGGAGCACGACGAAATCAGATGACAAGATCCTGGTGTCCTCAGTCATCACCTTACTCAACTCAGACTTACAAGGGAACCATCCCATAATGGTCATCAAACCAGGGATAACCATTGCGACACCAACGTCCCATCAAGGACCTCCATGCACCGGTGTCACTCTTCCTTTCTGGTCTCATCAAATCCTTCGATCAATCCAAGTGGACACCTGCCAATCCCGATTCCACCCTTACTACAGAGCCACGGGACACCACCTGAACAATGCTCACGGGTCCACAAGCAATACACATCATACCATGGTTGACTACGAGACTAGCCTTACCAGTCACTCGCAGCTACCAACCGGAACCCAAAATCTCTCAGAGATCACTTCCTCAAAACATGATCTCAACCGAGGACACAACCTCCAATAAAAGTCGGGCACCAGCCACCGACTCTAACCAACACGTCCTCGACCTCCGTCAGGCGACATCCTCAACAACCGTATCTGGGTCCAACACCGATGCCTGACATGACTTCAATCACAAGAACAGGGTGCTCATGCGGCACACTTGCCATCATATTCCCCAACACTCCATCATGCCAGTGCCAAGAACCATAATACCTCGAGCAATGGCACGACAACAACATGTTTCACACAGAGGAACCAATCCTCCAATGCTCAACGCAAACTCAGGAATCTGCCCATAGCAACCAACGCTACTATCCTGAACCAGTGGGTCACAAGCCCACCATGCTTCCGCTGCGCACGCTGATCCATGCGTGCACAGTCGCAAATTCTCAGAAACACCGCCCAACCGGCACTCGTCCTTCCGGAAAAGTGCCAACACACCCTCGCACGACAAGGGAATGGGCACGACTTCTCACAGGCAACCACCTTGCCACGACAAGGAGCACGTCTCGCACGGACTTAATGGCACACAAGGCCAACCAATCCGAACACACAATGCAAGACGACGAACCTTAGCCCAACACAATCTTTCCAACCAAAGGAGAAACCAAACGCACTTCCGACCAACGGAAGAACTCCACGCTCGACCTGACCTCAAACCTCGCGCATGCTGGGAACAACACCTTCCAGCACCGACAAAAGCATCACCACGTCAGGTCAACGCCTCCGACACACTCAGCGAGTGTCACGTCGGACTACAATCACAACATCTCTCAATGCACCACCGTTGCAATTCCTCGAACTACAACACACCACACCAAGAGCCGCAACACGAGCCATAACGACAACCGTCGATGCTCATCCTTGAGTCTCGAAACTCGCCGCGGAGCCTTCACATCTCAAGCCAACTCCAAGGCGGACACCACCCATCCACTGACAGAAACGCAAGGGCAAAGACATACTGGGACACCACAGCCCAATCCTACCTAGAAATCCGCAAGAACAATCAGGATCGACACATCATTTCTGACGCTACAGAGCACGACAAGAACATCAGGCTCGACGAAACAGCAGCTCACTGAGAATATCCTCTGCTCACCCGAGCACACTTCTCGACCAGAGCACCCGCTCCAATGCCTTAAACTACGACCTCAGCGCCTCAGGGGCTGGATAAACCTTGATCTGAAGCGGCCCAAAACTGACAGCATCTCCCTAAGAGCACGCTCACGGCCACTTATCCACGAATAATCCTCTCCAGCCACTTGACCACGTTGTAGATTCCTCGAACACAGCACCGTGAGTTCACGCCTGCCAGTAACCTCTGCCCAACGCAGCACGACCAGGGCCACCACTGATAAGGGACAAGGCTCTTGACCTCGATCCTTAGACCCCATGCTAGCACGAAAGCCGCGGACAACAACCACCTTCACAGCGCTGCACAGCGCACTCAAGCTCTCAAGCGAGAAACTAGGCGGAAATCGAACACAAAACCTTAAGCCAGCTGCTGACTGTACTGGATATTATGGACTCTGATCACTATAATATTTCAAATTCCTATGTACGTCCACAACCTCTGCACTAATACCAGCTGTAACGACCCGAGAATCCGATTACCGGGAAGACCCGATAACCCGAGACTCGAACCGCCGCCCACGAGCCGGGAGGGCTCGGAATGGCTAAAAGGAGTGTGGAGGCATAAATAAATAGAAAATAAAGCAAGACAATAATTAATAGAAATAAATAAACAACTACAGCTACAACAAAGTCCAGTCCAACAGAAAGTACAGTCTAAAGCAGTGAAAACGTACCACATGCCAAGTGAACACTCGGCCCAGCGAGCTGGCAACTGAGAACCTTCGAACAGCACCCTCGAACCTCGAGGAAGAACCGCCACACCTGAAAAGCAGGGAATGAGTCTCCAAAATAGAGACTCAGCAGGGATCCCGTGGAACCCCAACTGGAAACACGGTTGTAGCGGAAAGGAAGGCTATAAGAGCAACCATAACAGTAGGAACAGTAAACCCGGTGGCCGGTCGAAACCCGGCACTACAACTACTCCTACTGTACCGGTCAAGCAGAAAGAGAAGTCCCGATCTCACAGTCGGGAACCGGAGCACACTAGCACCACTTACCGAAGCAAAACCCCACGGCAACCATGCCATAGAGGCCGGTCTCCCAGAACACGGCCAACCTGGACATGATGTCCAAAGTGCAACCCTGACAACTGGTCACGGGTACCGCACGACAAGACGTAACCTCGGTAAAGCCACTAGCTTTAGTCTCACGGCGCGAAGACCAACACACGTGCCGCGGCGGAACCACCGAAAACTCAACGGTCGGCACAACCGAAAACCCGAAGGTCAAAGTCACAGAAACTGACAGTCTGTCACTCCCGACTCGACAGGAGTACCTCCATCTAGAAGAACGACCGAAAGCGTCCCCTGATGTCTTACACCGCGTCACAAGTGTCCAGCTACAACACCTCGGGCGTGAGACTCAGACACGCAACAAGTACCGCAACAAGGACTAGCTAGGGTCATGCTCGTCAGCGCGTGTCCTAAGCCCCCAACTACGTGTGCACACACAGACCATCTGCTCTAGGTCGGGTCCTCTAGTTGGTTTTCCCCCCCATCGGACTCTGGTGGCAAAGGCAAGGGGCCCTACGGTAACCAGCCTAAAAATCGCCACTCACCGGGTCTCGCTCTCCACCACGCCCAGGTGGGTCCGCACCCTCGTGCGTAGGAAGCTACGACTAGTGGAGGGTCACTGAGAGAGTAGACACTCAAGTCAACGGAAAACAACGTCCGAACCTGACGAAATACGGGGACCGTCCCACGTACCGGCACCGTCGAACGGTGACCACAGTCGGAAAAGAAACGGGACCCACAGTCCACGGGCCGCACGCCTGGCCACACAAAAATGTGAAAACATGATTCCCAAGGTAGCTCACAGGTCGCCAAACCAAATCCCACGCTCAGGGAAAGGCGGGAACCCTCCAGCCCCAGGCTGGGCAACTGGACTCGCAGTCCAAGGCCATACGCGTGGCCTACGTGGAAAGCATAGAAACGTGATCCCCAGGGCAACGCACAAGCTGCTACGCCGATAACTGGACTCACAGTCCAAGGGCAAACACATGGCCCACTCGGGAATCATCTTCCAGGAAAGCTCACGGCATGCGGGGGAGACCCCACCGCACACACGCCGATACACGGTGACTCGATCAAGCGTATCACGGAAGCTCGGAACACATGGAGTCACCCAGACCCACCACACCTACGGGCACGCTAGTCGAGGTAACATGGTCCTCCCGACACCCTCAAAACATGAACATAGAACTCTCGGGGTGTCTGGGATACTCACGAGACTGCAAGTCGACCACGGGGTCCCAACCGGGTCGACCAGGGACCTATACAACGCGAAACAATCGCAGCAAGCACGAAGAACCACTTCACCGCAACACAGTGCCTGGCGGTCTACATTGGGCCGTCACAAGCTATAACGGTCCAAGCCTCGACCGTAATAGCACTCTAATGGTCCAACAAAGGAGCGCCACACGAGAGGGGAAACAACGGCTGTGACGCACCCACCCTGGGGCATCACAGTCTCTAACGGACCAAGCCTGGTGCGTTAGAAGACGGAACAACACAGGCTGTGACGCTCACCCCTCGGCGCGTCACAGCGTCTGACGGTCCTACCTGGGCGCGTCAGAAGAATGGGCTTCGTCAGCTCTGACGCTCCCTTTCAGGCGCGTCACAGTCTCTGACGGTCCAACCTAGGCGCCTCAGAAGACTCGTGACTCCAACGGTCTGAGAACACGAGAAGGCACGTAGCGGTCGAACCCAGGCGCGTCACAGGTGGTGATCTATCGAGGGACCGTCACACCCACAAACCACCAAAAGGCTAACGGGCCCTGTGACGCACCCACCCTGTGGCGTCACAGGCTGTGACGGTCACTAGATGGACCGTCACACCCGTCCGAGCGCGAAACGGCGGGAAACAACCCAAAAATCCGATCCACGCCCCGATCACCCCCGGGTGATGAGGAAACAAAGGGGAATCCATCCCTAAGCCCCTAGGCATGCATCTAAACCCCTGGGTTGGCCAAAAATGCCGTAAAACGAGAGATCCGGCTCACTCCCCAAAAATATGGATTTTCCCTAAAATGCAAAAATAAACCCGCTCGGCTCGCCACGGCCTACAAAACTCGCGAGAATGGGAATGCACGAGCTGGGGGTCCATCTCCCTACCTCCACCGAAGATTTCGCGCCCCGAGCTCGCCGATCCACGAAGAAAATGCCGTTGAAGCCTCCCCATTCCACGAACCCACGGCCGAGCTTCACCACACCCCCACCACCTCGATCCTCATCCATCCTCACCTGTGCCTCGCCCGCGCCGTCCCCGCCTCGCCCACACTCCACCCCGTCGGACGCCGGAGAGAGAGGGAGGGAGGAGAGAGCGTGAGAAGAGACAGGGATGGAAGAGAGAAATGAGATGGGAGAGAGAGAAAAGGGGATTTATATAGGAAAATCCAGAAATTCTGAAAAATACCGAAAAATAGAAAATCACTTTTCCGCGATCCTCGGAACGCACCGATCGCAATGGTACCACCCGTGCCCAGGTGAACTATCACGTCCCGAGCGCGGAAGATACTCGGATGCGTGACGCGTCTATATAGATCGTGTCATTAGAGCGATAAGAATTTTAACATACAAAATTTCGGAGTGCGCAAATGACTAAAAATCTAATAAATTCCAATAGTCCAAGTGATGTTTATTTGATTAATCAAAGGAAATAAAGATAGTCCATGACAAATTTCCAAATTTAGAAAGCCAAACATTAGGCTACACGACTTAACACAAAATTTATACCACTAACTGACATAACTGGGAATACAAGGTAGACTCAAATAAATTCAAAGACTCGACTAGCTAATGATAAATGGATGGCATTCTAGCACTCTTCACTCGGGCTCAAACCCATTCTTGTCGCTATCTGAATCACCTGAAAATATTCGAAAATAACTGGATGAGCGGATCGCTCAGTAGAAATTACATCTCAAATACAAGCAATCTTTACGTGATTTACAATTTGCATGTATTCTTAGTATGGCTATGCATGATGTACGTATAATAAAAAAAATTAGGTATACTGGTAAATCTAAGCATGAAGAACAATAAAAGATCAAGAACTGTATAAAGAGAGTATAACAAGATTTCAAGTATTTGACAAGCAGTATTTCAAGAATTTACAGATGTAAATGCCACTTCGGGCAAGCGGGGATTCGTGTACAAGTATGAACGCAGGTATGAGAAGGAACTAATGTACAAGTATATCAAGTAAAAATTCAATTCAAGCAAGTATTATCAAGTACATATCAGTAGAATTGGCTATTATCATGTAAGTATTTTGCCCTTTCTCGGGCCACAAGTCAAGTATTGCCCGTTTTGGGCCACGCAAGTCAAGTAAGTAAGGAGAGAGAGAGTAGGGGTGGAGTGTCCCAAGTCAAACAAGTACTCCGGTGCAATGCTAAACACCGTGGTCAATAAACTCCCATGGGCACAAGTACCTTTGGGTGCTCCTCCCAGGACCTAACGGGCCCCATATGCACAGCATTTCATATATTACCTTTGACATCCACTCTCATTTATGGCCAATATGGAATTTCAAGAATTTAGAAACGTAGTATTTCAGACGAGATTAACTAGTCATTTGGTTATGGAGGATTCTAGAGGTGGCCCCTACAGACTCAAGAGGTGACTTTCGTCGTGTAGCACTTTGCGCCGTACGGCCTCAAGACGTGGCTCCCACAACGTAGCACTTTACCCTACATGACACTTAATCCCTACACTCCCAAATGGTAGTTTAAGAGATTCAAGGTTTGACCATGTAGGGTATACACAAGTAGATTTTTCATGGAACGGAATTTTAAGAACTCATCATATGCAGGAGTATGGATTAGGGTTGTGTTTATACAATTCTCGAGAAAAATCAAGATCAGAAGCTGTAATTACTGAGTTGGCATCTGAGGGTTTGCTAATCCTTCAAATTTTCAATTTTTAGAAATTTATATATGTATATATCAAATTGGCGTCCCTCAGGATGTCTTCATTTAATTGAAGACGTCCTGGAAGTCGTCATTTAAAGAATTGACGCCTGGGGGTTACCCAACCTTTCAAATTTTTGATTTTTCAAAAAAACTATATATATATGAAATTGTCATCTTCAATTCAGTAATTGGCGCCTGGGGGTTGCCCAATCTTTCAAAATTTTGATTTTTCAAATATATATATATATATATATATATATATATATATATATATATATATATGAAATTGGAGCCCCTTTGCCCAGTCTTCAATTAATTGAAGACTTGAGGGCCGTCTTCAATTCTGAAATTGAAGACTTAAGGGTCATCTTCAATTATGTGATTTTCACCTGGCAGATACGTTTTGTGACTCAAAGCACTATTCATTTCAAAAAAGTTTCTCGAAATTTGAAAATAAGGATATGAATACTTAGTATAATTACTCGAGAGTCCAGAAACATGTTCAGATATAATTACTGAGTTTTGGTTTCACATATATGAATTTTTTAATGTTATAACTTTAATTCCTCAAGAAACAGAATTGACGCCCCTGTGAGCATTCTTCAATTAATTGAAGACTTGAAGGCCGTCTTCAATTCTGAAATTGAAGACTTAAGGGCCGTCTTCAATTCAGTAATTAAAGACTTGAGGGCCGTCTTCAATTCTGAAATTGAAGACTTAAGGGCCGTCTTCAATTCAGTAATTGAAGACTTCAGGGCCATCTTCAATTCTGAAATTGAAGACTTAAGGGCCATCTTCAATTCAGTAATTGAAGACTTAAGGGCCGTCTTCAATTCTGAAATTGAAGACTTAAGGGCCATCTTCAATTCAGTGATTTTCACCTAGCAGATACGTTTTGTGACTCAAATCACTGTTCATTTCGAAAAAGTTTCTCCAAATCAGAATCAGAAGACATGGTCAGATGGAGAAAAATCTCAGGGTCACAGAAGTATATTCTGTCAAAAATTTCAAGGTCAGGTTTATTAGTTATAGACTTTTGAATGCGTTGATTTATTGATTTCTGAAAATTCCAGAAAATGGAATTGACGACATGGTGCATGTCTTCAATTAATTGACGCCCTCTCGGGCAGTCTTCAATTCTGAAATTGGCGCCCTAGTCAGGGGCGCCAATTACAGAGAGGTGTCACTATTCATCAGTGTGAAAAAAACTCCGAATCAAGAAGTAATGGCACGAATGTGTTGAGAAAAATGTCAGGATTCCAGAAACATGTTCATGGAAAATTTCGTGCTTTAGTTTGATAGATATGGATTTTTGAATGTGTTGAATTATCAATTACTCAAAATTCCAGAAATCGAATTGACGACCTTGGTGGTGTCTTCATTTAAATGACGACTGTGCCAACAGTCTTCAATTTTAAAAATGGCGCCCTGGTCAGGGGCGCCATTTACCAGAGGGCTGGGAGCCTCCGTGCCTTTAAACTATGAACATATTATGTTAACATCGACTATATATTAAGGTTTAAAACATGGTTATTAATACTGTAAAACTAGTGTGATAACATATGTTCAAAAACTCATAAAAATCATACTAACAAACTAAGTTTAAACTCTTAGGGCGGCTTTGATAACCGGCTTGTCGGCCGGTTATCTCAATCGGGGGATAGGTGGGCCCCGCCTCCCTCTCACCTCCCCTCACACATAAGATCATAACCGGGGTCGGTGGCTTAATCGACCCTTCGGGGTCGATTAACCTACCCATACCCGGTTATCAAAATCGCCCTTAAAGATCATGGTGATATGTAACAGTCTATCAAAATAACATGATACATACATGATTATTGCTTGATTACGGTAAAGCCAGATGATATATATAGCATGGTTGACTAGTTGATCGAACTCTAAACATGAATCAATTAACCTATTAGCTACTAGTTAGGCAAGGATTTGAGAACTCCTACCTCTGTGAAGTGACAGGAGTTGACAAGAGAAGAAGAAGCATCCCTTCCCTTCCTCTGCAACTCTTCAGAACTTGTTCCTGTATCTAGCTGTCGAACTAACCAAATAGGGAGAATAGAGTGTATTTTATAACCTTAGGGTCGACAGGATGGGAGATAAGATCCAGAATTATAAGGTTTTTAGTGGGTTGATAGCCTACACAGGCTGGAAGGATAGAATGATCGTAATAATTGTCGGAATAGAAATGACGCCCCAGAGAGGGTCGTGTATTTCATAAGTTAAGATTTTCATATTAAACTTCAAAGATTTTTATCTTTAAAAATTGATGAAATTTGTTTGTGAAATTTCAGGGGTGAGACCCTTACATTTTTATCTATTTTTACATATACATTTTTTTGAAAAATTCTTTTTAAATAAAAAGTGGCACTATTCATGTTACTATTCACGTTTAGGAAATAACGACTTAACATATGTCGTTATTTTGAACGGAGATTTTTGTATTCACTCTACACTAACCAAAATTGTCTATATACACTTTCTCACTTTCTAAATTATGTTTATCCTTTAACACTTCATCTATATACCCTTATTTCTTCAAAATAATGATATAATGAAAAAGTTGAAATATGAGATTTTCTAAATTATGAAAATATGAATTGGCATCTTGTAAAAGTGATGTTTATCCTTTAAAACACTATCTATATAACCTATTTCCTATTTCTTTGGAATAGTGTAATATTAATTTCCTAAGTGATTGAAAATATAAATTGACATTTCCTAAAATATAATTTGGCATCTTCTAAAGCATCTATTGGTAATTAAATGTTTTAATTGGTTAAATTAATAGAATTAGAATATGAGTTCAATAATTAAATATATATATATATATAATTTTTTTGTATATTTCTATTTTAAAATTCTCGGGTGTTACACCCTCCCCTAGTTAAAAGAATTTGGTCCCCAAATTCAACTGTATAAGGATATTGTGGAAAGTATAAAATACTTACAGTTTAGAATAATTCTGGGTATCTTCTTTTAATAGATTCTTCAATCTCCCAAGTTGCTTCTTGTTCCGCACATCGATTCCATTGGATTTTCACCATAGGGATCGTCTTGCTCCTTAGAACTCGGACTTCGCGGTCGAGGATCAGCATCGGCCTTTACTCAAATCAGCATGGTCGATGACGTGAGAAGGGTCGTGTACATATTTCTTCAGCATAGATATATGAAATACATTGTGCACTTCCGAGAGTTGAGGAGGTAAAGCAATACGGTAGGCCACCTCGCCCACTCTTTCCAATACTTCGAATGTACCGATAAACCTCGGTGTAAGCTTACCCTTAGCATCGAATCTTCTAATACCTCGGCCAGGAGATACCTTGAGAAATACATGGTCACCAACTTGGAACTCCAAATCTCTCCTTCTATTATCAGCATAAGATTTTTGCTTGCACTGAGCTACCTTGAGTCTCTCTCTGATAAGGTGTATCTTCTCAGTCGAATCTCTAACCATATCCGGGACTAGAATCTGTCCTTCACCGACTTCTTCCCAGCATATTGGAGAACGACAACTCCTATCATAAAGCGTCTCGAAAGGTGCCATTTGAATACTTGCTTGATAGCTGTTATTATAGGCAAATTCGACTAGGGATAAGTGGTCGTGCCAGCTTCCGCCGAAATCTATAATACATGCCCTTAACATATCTTCAACAACCTGATTTGTCCTCTTAGTCTGACCATCTATCTAGGGATGGAAAGCAGTGCTGAAATTAAGTTTTGTCCCCAGAGAGTGTTGTAGGCCCTTCCAAAAATGAGAGGTGAAGCGCGGGTCTCGGTCAGATACGATCGAGATGGGAACTCCATGCAATCTAACCATCTCCTTAATATACAGGGCAGCAAGTACGTCGACTGACCATCGACTTTTGATGGGTAAGAAATGGGCCGATTTAGTTAGCCGGTCAATAATTACCCAAATTCCATCATATCCGCCCCTAGACTTGGGCAAACCCATGATAAAGTCCATGCCAATGTCTTCCCACTTCCACTTGAGAATATCCAGCGGATGTAGCTTTCCGACGGGTTTTTGATGTTCCGCCTTCACTTGTTGGCATGTGAGGCAACGAGACACAAAGTTTACTACCTCCCTTTTCATGTTAGGCCACCAGAAAGCTCTTTTCCAGTCTTGGTACATCTTAGTGGCTACAGGGTGGATCGTGTACCTCGATCGATGAGCTTCTTCAAGAATCTTCTTCTTCAATTCGGGACAGTCGGGCACACATGTCCGTTCATGAAATAGTAATCTGCCATCAAGTGCCAGCTTGAAATCCAGTCTGTCGTCCAGCTTGCTCTTTATCTCCACAAGTGAGAGATCTTCTTTTTGTAGCTTCTTGATTTCAGGTAGCAAATCTGGATGTAGGCTCATATGAGATAGAATAATACACATGTTCTTCTTATCTATGTTGATATCAAGCTCAGAGAATTTCTCCAACAGCTTCCATTCTTCTATCATGCAGTTGGCCAATATTGTTCTCGGCTTTCGACTAAGGGCATCAGCTACAAAATTACCCTTACCATGATGGTACTATATAGTGAAGTCGAAATCCTTGAGATACTCGAGCCAACGCCTTTGCCGCATGTTCAGCTCCTTTTGGGAGAATAAGTACTTGAGGCTTTTATGTTCGGAGTACATAGTGAATTGTTCTCCGTAGAGATAGTGCCTCCAGATCTTCAAAGCGAATACTACCGCAGCCAGTTCTAAGTCGTGAACCAGGTAGTTCTCTTCATGTTTCTTCAATTGTCGGGAAGAATATGCAATGACTCTTCCATTCTGCATCAATACACATCCGAGGCCAATACCCGAAGCATCGGTATATACATCGTATTTTTCTCCTTCAATTGGTAATGATAAGACTGGAGCAGTGGTCAAGAGATCCTTCAAAGCTTGGAAACTTTTTTCACAGTCTTCATTCCACTCATGAGGCACTTCCTTGCGGGTTAACCTGGTCAGAGGAACGGCAATCTTGAAAAAGTCCTTGATAAAATGCCGGTAGTAACCAGCTAGACCCAAGAAGCTTCGAATTTCCGTTGCATTTGTGGGTCGTTCCCAGTTCTTCACGGCATCGACCTTGGACGGGACAACAGCAATTCCATTCTTTGAAATAATATGGTCTAAGAAGGATACTTCCTCGAGCCAGAACTTGCATTTGCTGAATTTGGCATATAACTTGTTTTCCCTTAATATCTGCAGTGCCTTCTTGAGATGTTCTTCATGATCATCTTCGGTCTTGGAATAGATCAAAATATCATCAATGAAGACCACAATGAATTGGTCTAAATAGGGCCTGAATATGCTGTTCATTAACTGCATAAAAGCTACGGGGGCATTTGTTAGTCCGAAAGGCATAACAGTAAATTCGTAATGCTCATACCTACTTCAGAATACAGTTTTATGAATGTCTTCTTCTTTGATCTTCAATTGGTGGTAACCAGAATGAATATCAATCTAGGAGAAATATGAAGCTCTTGATAACTGATCGAACAGCTCGTCAATCCTTAGCAGTGGGTATTTGTTCTTGATTGTAAGGTTATTTAGCTGCCGATAATCGATGCATAGTCTCATCGATCCATCCTTCTTTTTGACGAATAGCACGGGTGCTCCCCAAGGGGAAGTACTCGGCCTGATGAAACCCTTTTTCAATAACTCCATTAGTTGTTCCTTTAGTTCCTTCAGCTCAGTAGGGGACATTCTGTATGGTGCCCTAGAGACAGTGCCAGCACCAAGGACAAGGTCGATTGTGAACGACACTTCCCTTTCCGGGGGTAAGTCGATTAAATCTTCTGGAAAAACATCAGGAAAATCCCGAATTACACGGATGTCTTCAAGTGTAACCTTCTCGACTTCTGTGGTAGTCACGAATGCTATGAAAGCCATGCATCCCTTATTCATAAGTTTACTAGCTCGGAGTGCTGATATAAGAAGTGATTTACTCTGAGGGCTATTGTAAACAAGCTCTAGAAAATCTACGAAAGTTACCTTGCCATGACGGCAATCTACAGTTGCTTGGTATGTGGATAACCAGTCGGCACCTAGTATGACGTCATAACCCTTCATATCTAGGCATATTAGGTCAGCAGGTAAATTGCTTCCCTTAATCATCACTTCACAATTTGGATAGTGATAAGTGATATCAGACTCATTCCCAAGAGGTGTAGATATGACCAAGTCTAACATTTCATGTTTCTTAGATAAAGAAGCAGCAAAGTTCTTGGAAACGAATGAATGAGTTGCTCCGGTATCAAATAAAACTTGAGCAGTTTTTGAACAAATAGTGAGAGTACCTTCCACAATTTCACCTTCAGTGGATTCCGTCTCTCGGAGAGCTTGCAAACGGCCTTGTTTCTTTACCGGACGCTTCTCATCTTTGGTGTCTTGTTCCTTCATCAGTGGGCAGTCTAGGATCCGATGCTCTCGGCTCTCGCATCGAAGACAAGCTCCTAACTTCCTCCAACATTCCTCGGTCTTATGGCCAGCTTTATCACAATACTTGCAAATTTCCTTTGATGGTGTGGTGCTGGAGAATGGCCTGTCATTCTTCTGGAATTTCTTTGCCTTGGAGGGCTCCCCTCCCATGAAGAACCTTTTATTGTTAAATGATTGTTTGAATTTTCCTGGGCTTGTGACGGGTTCCTTCTTGTCTCTTCCTCGAATTCTCTCGGATAATTCGGTGGCGTCTTCTAGCAGTTGAGCTCACCGAACCATCTCTGAATAGACTTGGATGTCCATCGGGGCAAGTTGTGTGATATAATGGGGTCGAAGCCCATTGAGGAATCTTCTCGCCTTCATCTTCTCCGTACACACCAAGTGGGGTGCATACTTTGACAATATTGAGAACTGGGCCTCATACTCCGCCACTTTCAGGCCCCATTGTTTTAGAATGGCGAATTTTGTGGCCTTCTTCTCCTGGATATGGTCGGAGAAGTACTGAATTCATCCCATGTGACATGGTATTCTGGCAGTGTTGCTTCTATGGATTCCCACCAACATCGAACGTCCCGCTCTAGTTGGAATACGGCCAGCAAAACCTTCTCCTCGTCCGCGCATTGCATTACACGGAAGATTCGTTCCATCTCCTTTAGCCAATTCTCTGCATCCTCGGGGTCGGATGAACCCGTGAACCTCAGTGGGTTCATGTTACAGAAACTTCGGTGGAGATCTCCCGCTCCACGGTTTGCTCCGCCTTGGGCCACTTGCTGTAGTGCCTGTGTAAGGCCTTGCACGGTGCGCTGCATCTCGCGCCATTATGCTCTTTCCGCAGCCATGATCCTACAAAAGTGTTAAGTATGATAAAGATCGGGTTTACTTGTAAGGTCAAAAGTCATTATAGAACTTAACCCATGGCTCTATCCATCTCAATGGGTAAGGTATATCTATCCTTGGACTCGGGTTTTACCTATCCTTGGACTCAAGTTTTTACTTAGATTTCACTTTCTAACCTTTTATTTCTTCTAGTTCCCTAGGTTTGAAAACCTGGCTCTAATACCACGAAGAATGTCACGTCCCGAGCGCGGAAGATACTCGGATGCGTGATGCGTCTATATAGATCGTGTCATTAGAGCGATAAGAATTTTAACATACAAAATTTCAGAGTGCGTAAATGACTAAAAATCTAATAAATTCCAATAGTCCAAGTGTAATGCCCTGGATCCTTTGCATGTCTTGTGGGATCTTTGTTGGATCTTTCGGATCTGTTTCGGATTGGTTTCGGTGAGTTTTGGTTCGCTTTGGTGGCTTCCGAGTTGAGTTTGACGAGCCGTGTGGGTTTTTCGCACATACTAGTTACGGAACCCTACGGTGAGTTTGTTTGTCAATTCTCGAACTCGTGGATGCTACAGTGACGATGTACTCGTCGAGCCGGTCGTTTTGACTATTTTTGCGTATTTTTCTGAATTTGTGCATTTTCGGCGCATTTTCTGAAATTTTCAAAAATTAGGAAAATTTCCTAATTTCTTTTCTATTTCTTTTCTTTTCCTCTCTCCTCCTTCTCATTCGCCGCCGCCGTCTCTCTCTCTTCCGTTCTCTCTCGTTTTGCCTCCTCGGCTCCGACTGCAGATGGGGTGCCTAGGGGTGCGTGTTGGGGACGTGATGGAGCTGGCTGGGTGCGCGATGGAGCAAGGATCGGATCGATTCTGGCGCGATCCCGAACGGTGGATTCAAAGCCGGTGAAATCAGTTCGCGAGTGGTTTTCGGCGTGGTTTAGTCCTTTCGGGGCACGGTTTCTTCGGTGGCAAAAGGGTGACTGATCCTTACTTCGTCCTCTCCGTTTTCCTTGCCATTGCACGGCGTTCGGCTAGGAAACAGTCGAGTTTGGGCTTGGTTTGCCTAAACCGTGATTTTCGTGGTTTTTAGGGTCGGCCGGTAAACGGCGACCATTTGCGGCATAGTTAGTTTCTAACTTACCGCAGGGATGTCAGGATCCCATCCACATTGATTTCGTGTGGTTTGGTGTTCATTCGAGGCCGGTAGAAGCCCGGGAACCTCGGTGACCCACTTAGGGTCGATTTGTCTAAATCGCCCGGATCTTGAGTTTTTGAGCTTGCATGTGGGGTTTTGAGTCCCCTGATGTTGTTATTTGTCGATTGGGTTTGTATCCCCTGCGTTTCGGCGTGAATGGGGCGTGGAATGGGCCGATCCGGCCATTCCTATGTTTTCCCGCCGTGACAGATGTAGCGGTCGTTCCAGTGGCCGCTACTTGCTTCTGACGGTCCTACGACAGACCGTTACTTTGTTTGACGTTTTTGAGCTTTTTGGCTTTTAGGAATGTGACGGCCCTAGGTTGGCGTGTTGCTTCCTTGTAACGCGCCTAGGTCTGCGCGTTACTTCGCTTGTCGTGCTTTGTGTTGGGGTTGAGTTGGTGGATCTAACGCGCTTAACCCAGCGCGTTAGGTGAAAGTGACGCGCCTGGTGCTGGCCGTTACTTGCTGTTTGATCGACGTTTGACCTGTTGAGGCGGTGCCTCCAGCGGTTGTGCCCCCGTGCGTTGTTTGAGTGTAACGCGCCTGCCCCTGGCCGTTACATTCTGTTTGGCCGAGCTTGGGTGGCTGCGCCCGTTGGAAGTAACGGCTGTGCCCCCATGCGTCGTTGCGGTATAACGCGCCTGGCTCTGGCCGTCGTTTTTTGTTCTGTGCTGGGTTGAGGGTGGCTGTGCCGTTGAGAACAACGCGCCTGCCCCCGTACGTCGTTTGATTGTGACGCGTCTCCCTTGCCGCGTCGTTTGGCTGTAACGCGCCTGGCGTTGCGCGTTACTTTGCTTTGGTGGTGGGTGGCTGTGCACGTTGTGAATAACGAGCTGGCTCCCATGCGTCTTTTGTTTTTAACGCGCTTAGGCCCGTGCGTTACATTGATGTAACGCGCTCGGTGTCGGCCGTTACTTTCTTCGTGTGTTAATAGCTTAGTTAGGGCGGTGTGAGTGACGGCATGTCGTCTGACCGTCATTTGGTGTGCAACGGCCGTGGTCTAGACCGTTATTTGCTTGCAGCGGTCTAGGGGTGGCGCGTTACATGCCTTGTGCTCTGATTTCCGTTCCTTCGATTTCTGCTTGTCTTGGCTTGTCCTTGTGGTCTACCCGTTGTCCCGTGGATGTCTCCCGACATCCTATGAGGGTTAAGACTACGTTGTGAGGTGGCCAGGAGTCTTCTTGCTTGAGGTAGGACTCTTTTTCCTACTGTTCAAGCATTGTGTTGGGTTCAGGTCAACCCGGTGTGACCCAGTGGTTGACATGTGACCTTGTGTGTGTGTGTGTCTCGGTGGTTGTGCTGGCTCGAGACACTGTTTCTGGATGCCTCGAGGTGTTGCCTTACCTCGGTTTGCATGTCCAGGTGTGCTGAGGGTTCTTGGTGTTTCCCTCAGGTCTCCGTGTGTCATTTTCTGTAGAGCGTTGTTTTGCTGGCTTAGGATTAGACCGATTGGCGGCTAGTTCCGCTGTCTGTAACGATCTTGCCTTTGAGTCGTTCGACTCGGGATCGTTACGTTGTAGGTCTAGTTGCCAGGTCCTGAGTCTGTTGGCGGCTATTTACTTGCCTTGGTGCTTCGTGGTGCACGAGACGGGTCTTTTTTGACTGTCTGTGCTTTAGCACCTGTGTTTTGGTGTTCGTGCCTTGTAAGCCTCCCCTAGTTGTAGCCCTAGGCTTTTGCCGACCCACCGGGAGTGGTGGAGGGGTTTTCCTGTTGCGTTTGGTATGTACGGTTCTTAAGCTAGTTCCGTAGGCCCCGGCCAACGGTAGCGTCCTACCGAGGGGAATACTAGCTAGAGGCCTGACCTAGGTAGAGGTCGGTGTGTGCACACGTGGTCAGGGACTGGGGACTTGCGCTGACGGGCGTGGCCCTGACTAGTCACTCGCAGACGGTGCTGTAGTTTCGTGCTGTGGTACCATGTTTCCTTGGAACTGTTGTTCCTCGGACCTGGTCCTTGGTGTGTCTTGTCCTCGAGTGACATGACACTTGAGGCGCAGTGTAAGTCGTCAGTGGACGCATCTGGCTGTTCTCTAGTGGGAGGGTGCTCCTGTCACTTGGTTTGTGACCCTCGCATTTTCTTCGCACTGTGACCTTTGCGAGTTGCCCTTTCGTGGCTGTACTCGAGGTCGGTGTTCTGTCGTTTGCATGGCGTTCTTGTCATGCGTGGGGCTGCATGCACGATGTTTCTAGTCATGTTTTTCTGTGTTTTCGGCGTCGGCGTCTACCTTCGCCTTTCTTTTGGCTGACGGATTGGGTTACCCTACTGTGTGAGTTGTGGGTCGACCATCTGTTGCCATTTGGAGTAGCTTAGGGTGCCGAGTTCTCCTCGGTGGCCGTGTTCCATGTTTTACGGCCTCGCTCTTCTTTGTTGTTGAGCTCCCCTTGCTCTTAGCATGTTCCCTACTCCTGTTGTACCTATTCTGTTTACAGCTTTGTAGTGTAGCTTTTCCCTGCTTTACTGCACTCGTTGTTTAGTTGCTTTCGTTGCACTGTGCGTTTTCCAGTGGGGATCCGCGTGACCCCTACTGAGTTTCTGTTTAGAGACTCACCCCTACTTTTCAGGTGGGTTTCGCCTTCTGCCTCAGCTGTCCTTGGAGGTGTGCGTTCGTTGTAGCTGCCAGCTGTACCTGCGTCGGGCTTCTCACGACTCCTGTGTACGTTTCTTTCTGTGAGACTGTACTGTGCTAGACTTGTTGTCTTTCCTTTGGGCTGGACTCTGGTGTATAATTGTAATTGTTGAAATTATTAATGAAAATGTAATTTTATTTCTGCTACTTTAGCAAACCGTTCTAATGAAATTTAATTGCTTGCTATTATATCTGTCAGTTCAATGTACTACACGAAAGTCCTTTTTCCCTTCGGCGCTTTCCCGCGCTTGGGAGGCCTCGCGGGTCCCATGCGGTACCACGTGTATCCGGTAGTCCTACCGGGTATATCTGGTATCCGAAATCCGGGTCGTCACAATTGGTATCAGAGCATTGTTGTGTGAAGTACATGGGAATCTCAGATATACAGTTTCTAGAGTCGTTAAGGTCCAGTACAGTCTCTTGCTGGCTTAGGTGTTGCGATGGTTTATCGCGTTGTTTTCTATGTGTGGTCTTGTGCGTGCTTGGTTGGCACTGTACGAGATGGTTTTTGCTCTCGTCTGGATGTGACGAGGTGCTTCGTTCGGTTTTAATGTTGATCTCGATCGTGTTGCACTTGGAAGTGTTTGTCGGTTGGCATGAACCTGCAGTGCCTTGTTCGAGCTATTTTCTATGTTTAGCTCAGGTGGCATATGACTTTCAGCGTTGGTGTGATGGCCGTACACGTTCTTACGTTGTCTTGGTCGTCCCGGCTTGAGTTTGTTCATCTCCTGTAGTGCCGTTGTTTCTGTTGAATTGGTCGTTGTGTTGCCTCGATTGAGAAGTTGCTCAGGCAAGCTAGGATTTCCCTTCCTGGTGAGCTTTTGTGGTTGAGCTTCTTGCTTCCTGTCCCTTCTGGTGGAATCTTTTTCGAGGTTTGCCTTAGATTTGCTGTCTTGGTGATGCCTTTGTCCTGTGTCTGCTTAAGTGTAGACAGTCTTGTTTTGAGCCTGATCTACTCTTTGCTATACGGTTGCTTGGCTTTGGACTCCATAATGGTGTTAAGAGCTGTTGTGTACCGTAGTTGTCATGCCGTGTCCAGCAGCCGGTGTATCATGAAGGCTCATTTGTTGTTTCAGGACGTGAAGGTAAGCTGAGATTGATGCTTTCCTTGTGCTTTGTGCTGAAGCTGGTGCTCTTCTCCTGTTGCACTTAGGCTCTTTGTGATCGGTTGTTCGCGGGGATCGGTACTCGTGGCGTGTTAATTACGATCTTTCTTGATTACGATGGCGCCTGGGGTGTGCTGAGGTGCGACTACCGAGGTTATTCTATTGCCGTGTGCATTGTGTGGTGTGAGGGTACGCAGCAGAGGTGTGTGGGCTGGCTACCCATGGGTTCAGAATCGTGTTTTCAAGTTTCTGGCCGGTCGAGAGAATTGTTCTTTCTCGTGGTGACTTTGTCTTGGCTTCCTGTGCCTTGACATTGTCGGTACCGTGCCGTGTTGTGTCGGTTGCCCGTTTGTTGTTGGCATTGGCATTTTGCGAGTGTTGGGGAATCTGCCGGCATTCCTTGCTGATTGAGTACCCTTTGCTCTGCATTTCTTTCTTGGTGTTGAGCTCTCGAGGCGTGTCTATAGTCCTTGAGATGTGTTCCCGGAGATTGTTGTCGTTTCTCGTTGTTGTGGGTCTCTCCTTGGTGAGCAGTCTGATGCGTGACCCATTCCCGTGTGGTCGTGTGCTTAGCTGTTTCTACGCCTTGATGTGACCCTGCTTGCAGTTGTGTTCCATGGTTCTGTGTGCTGTGCGGAGCCGGGATCCTGCAGGTACTGTTTGTTGTTGTTTTGACGCTATTTCTTTGTGATTTTGTGTCTCTGTTTGGACCTGGACGTGTCGGTTAGCTTGCTGTACTCTTCTTCCCTGGAGTTAGCTTGCGACTCGATCAGATGTAATATCTGAGTGAGGACTGACTTGATGGTGCTTGTGGTCCAGTATTGTTGTTGTCATTGGCGTCCTGTGTGCCAGGTGTTCCCTGTTGCCTTTGGCACTGGAGCCGATGATGTGGTCGAGCTGTCAGCTGTGAGGGCTGTGTCTCCTTGTGTAAGATGCCGCTTGCCGTGCTGTCGTTATATTTTTTGGTGTTGGTTATCGGTTGTTGTGGCAGTCGTGTCTCCGTTCCTGGTGAGACGTAAACGACATTGCCCTTGCTTCGGAGGTGTCAGATGTGTTCACTTTGGTGCCATGCTCGTGCTGTGGACTTGCTATCTTGGAAGCTTGAGTGTGTACCTGTAATTGTGGTCTGACGGTGTTCCTTTGAGCTATGTTTCTCGAGATTTGTGTCGTTTCTGTGATTGTGTTGCTAGGTTGTTCTCCCTTGCTTCTCCTTTGTTAGTCCTTAATTTCGAGGGTGAAATTTCTTAAAGGAGGGGAGGATGTAATGCCCTGGATCCTTTGCAGGTCTTGTGGGATCTTTGTTGGATCTTTCGGATCTATTTCGGATTTGTTTCGGTGAGTTTCGGTTCGCTTTGGTGGCTTCCGAGTTGAGTTTGACGAGCCGTGTGGGTTTTTCGCACATACTAGTTACGGAACCCTACGGTGAGTTTGTTTGTCAATTCTCGAACTCGTGGATGCTACAGCAACGATGTACTCGTCGAGCCGGTCGTTTCGACTATTTTTGCATATTTTTTTAAATTTGTACATTCTCGGCGCATTTTTCGAAATTTTCAGAAATTAGAAAAATTTCCTAATTTCTTTTCTATTTCTTTTCTTTTCCTCTCTCCTCCTTCTCATTCGTCGCCGCCGTCTCTCTCTCTTCCGTTCTCTCTCGTTTTGCCTCCTCGGCTCCGGCTGCAGACGGGGTGCCTAGGGGTGCGTGTTGGGGACGTGATGGAGCTGGCTGGGTGCGCGATGGAGCAAGGATTGGATCAATTCTGGCGCGATCCCGAACGGTGGATTCAAAGCCAGTGAAATCGGTTCGCGAGTGGTTTTCGGCGTGGTTTAGTCCTTTCAGGGCACGGTTTCTTCGGTGGCGGTAGGGTGACTGATCCTTACTTCGTCATCTCCGTTTTCCCTGCCATTGCACGGCGTTCGGCTAGGAAACATTCGAGTTTGGGCTTGGTTTGCCTAAACCGTGATTTTCGTGGTTTTTAGGGTCGGCCGGTAAACGGCGACCATTTACGGCGTAGTTAGTTTCTAACTGACCGCAGGGATGTCAGGATCCCATCCACGTTGATTTCGTGTGGTTTGGTGTTCATTCGAGGCCGGTAGAAGCCCGGGAACCTCGGTGACCCACTTAGGGTTGATTTGTCTAAATCGCCCGGATCTTGAGTTTTTGAGCTTGCATGTGGGGTTTCGAGTCCCCTGATGTTGTTATTTGTCGATTGGGTTTGTATCCCCTGCGTTTCGGCGTGAATGGGGCGTGGAATGGGCCGATCCGGCCATTCCTATGTTTTCCCGCCGTGACCGATGTAGCGGTCGTTCCAGTGGCCGCTACTTGCTTCTAACGGTCCTACGACAGACCGTTACTTTGTTTGAAGTTTTTGAGATTTTTGGCTTCTAGGAATGTGATGGCCCTAGGCTGGCGCATCGCTTCCTTGTAACGTGCCTAGGTCTACGCGTTACTTCGCTTGTCGTGCTTTGTGTTGGGGTTGAGTCGGTGGATCTAACGCGCTTAACCCAGCGCGTTAGGTGAAAGTGATGCGCCTAGTGCTGGCCGTTACTTGCTGTTTGACCGACGTTTGACCTGTTGAGGCGGTGCCTCCAGCAGTTATGCCCCCGTGCGTTGTTTGAGTGTAACGCGCCTGCCCCTGGCTGTTACATTCTGTTTGGCCGAGCTTGGGTGGCTACGCCCGTTGGAAGTAACGGCTATGCCCCCATGCGTTGTTGCGGTATAACGCGCCTGGCTCTGGCCCTCGTTTGTTGTTCTGTGCTGGGTTGAGGGTGGTTGTGCCGTTGAGAACAACGCGCCTGCCCCCGTACGTCGTTTGATTGTGACGCGGCTCCCTTGCCGTGTCGTTTGGCTGTAACGTGCTTGGCGTTGCGCGTTACTTCGCTTTGGTGGTGGGCGGCTGTGCACGTTGTGAATAACGCACTGGCTCCCATGCATCTTTTGTTTGTAACGCACTTACGCCCGTGCGTTACATTGATGTAACGCGCTCGGTGTCGGCCGTTACTTTCTTCGTGTGTTAATAGCTTAGTTAGGGCGGTGTGAGTGACAACATGTCGTCTGACCGTCATTTGGTGTGCAACTGCCGTGGTCTAGACCGTTATTTGCTCGCAGCGGTCTAGGGGTGGCGCGTTACATGCCTTGTGCTCCGATTTCCGTTCCTTCAGTTTCTGCTTGTCTTGGCTTGTCCTTGTGGTCTACCCGTTGTCCCGTGGATGTCTCCCGACATCCTATGAGAGTTAAGACTACGTTGTGAGGTGGCCAGGAGTCTTCTTGCTTGAGGTATGACTCTTTTTCCTACTGTTCAAGCATTGTGTTGGGTTCAGGTCAACCCGGTGTGACCCAATGGTTGACATGTGACCTTGTGTGTGTGTGTCTCGGTGGTTGTGCCGGCTCGAGACACTGTTTCTGGATGCCTCGAGGTGTTGCCTTACCTCGGTTTACATGTCCAGGTGTGCTGAGGGTTCTTGGTGTTTCCCTCAGGTCTCCGTGTGTCATTTTCTGCGGAGCGTTGTTTTGCTGGCTTAGGATTAGACCGATTGGCAGCTAGTTCCGCTGTCTGTGACGATCTTGCCTTTGAGTCGTTCGACTCGGGATCGTTACGTTGTAGGTCTAGTTGTCTGGTCCTGAGTCTGTTGGCGGCTGTTTACCTACCTTGGTGCTTCGTGGTGCACGAGATGGGTCTTTTTTGACTGTCTGTGCTTTAGCACCTGTGTTTTGGTGTTCGTGCCTTGTGAGCCTCCCCTAGTTGTAGCCCTAGGCTTTTGCCGACCCACCGGGAGTGGTGGAGGGGTTTTCCTGTTGCGTTTGGTACGTACGGTTCTTAAGCTAGTTCCGTAGGCCCCGGCCAACGGTAGCGTCCTACCGAGGGGAATACTAGCTAGAGGCCTGACCTAGGTAGAGGTCAGTGTGTGCACACGTGGTCAGGGACTGGGGACTTGCGTTGACGGGCGTGGCCCTGGCTAGTCACTCGCAGTTGGTGCTGTAGTTTCGTGCTGTGGTACCATGTTTCCTTGGAACTGTTGTTCCTCGGACCTGGTTCTTGGTGTGTCTTGTCCTCGAGTGACATGACACTTGAGGCGCAGTGTAAGTCGTCAGTGGACGCGTCTGGCTATGCTCTAGTGGGAGGGTGCTCCTGTCACTTGGTTCGTGACCCTCGCGTTTTCTTCGCACTGTGACCTTTGCAAGTTGCCCTTTCGTGGCTGTACTTGAGGTCGGTGTTCTGTCGTTTCCATGGCGTTCTCGTCATGCGTGGGGCTACGTGCAGAACGTTTCTAGTCGTGTTTTTCTGTGTTTTCGGCGTCGACGTCTACCTTCGCCTTTCTTTTGGCTGACGGATTGGGTTACCCTACTGTGTGAGTTGTGGGTCGACCATCTGTTGCCATTTGGAGTAGCTTAGGGTGCCGAGTTCTCCTCGGTGGCCGTGTTCCATGTTTTACGGCCTCGCTCTTCTTTGTTGTTGAGCTCCCCTTGCTCTTAGCATGTTCCCTACTCCTGTTGTACCTATTCTGTTTACAGCTTTGTAGTGTAGCTTTTCCCTACTTTACTGCACTCGTTGTTTAGTTGCTTTCGTTGCACTGTGCGTTTTCCAGTGGGGATCCGCGTGACCCCTACTGAGTTTCTGTTTAGAGACTCACCCCTACTTTTCAGGTGGGTTTCGCCTTCTGCCTCAGCTGTCCTTGGAGGTGTGCGTTCGTTGTAGCTGCCAGCTGTACCTGCGTCGGGCTTCTCACGACTCCTGTGTACGTTTCTTTCTGTGAGACTGTACTGTGCTAGACTTGTTGTCTTTCCTTTGGGCTGGACTCTGGTGTATAATTGTAATTGTTGAAATTATTAATGAAAATGTAATTTTATTTCTACTACTTTAGCAAACCGTTCTAATGAAATTTAATTGCTTGCTGTTATATCTGTCAGTTCAATGTACTACACGATAGTCCTTTTTCCCTTCGGCGCTTTCCTGCGCTTGGGAGTCCTCGCGGGTCCCATGCGGTACCACGTGTATCCGGTAGTCCTACCGGGTATATCTGGTATCCGGAATCCGGGTCGTCACACCAAGTGATGTTTTTTTGACTAATCAAAGAAAATAAAGATAGTCCATGACAAATTTCCAAATTTAGAAAGCCAAACATTAGGCTACACAACTTAACACAAAGTTTATACCACTAACTGACATAACTGGGAATACAAGGTAGACTCAAATAAATTCAAAGACTCGACTAGCTAATGATAAATGGATGGCGTTCTAGCACTCTTCACTCGGCCTCAAACCCATTCTTGTCGCTATCCGAATCACCTGAAAATGTTAGGAAGTAACTGGATGAGTGAATCGCTCAGTAGAAATTACATCTCAAATACGAGCAATCTTTACGTGATTTACAATTTGCATGTATTCTCAGTATGGCTATGCATGATGTACGTATAATAAAAAAAATCAGGTATACAGGTAAATCTAGGCATGAAGAATAATAAGAGATCAAGAACTGTATAAAGAGAGTATAACAAGATTTCAAGTATTTGACAAGCAGTATTTCAAGAATTTACAAATGTAAATGCCACTTCGGGCAAGCGGGGATTCGTGTACAAGTATGAACGCAGGTATGAGAAGGAACTCATGTACAAGTATATCAAGTAAAAATTCAATTCAAGTAACTATTGTAAGTACATATCAGTAGAATTGGCTATTATCATGTAAGAATTTTGCCCTTTCTCTGGCCACAAGTCAAGTATTGCCCGTTTTGGGCCACGCAAGTCAAGTAAGTAAGGAGAGAGAGAGTAGGGGTGGAGTGTCTCAAGTCAAGCAAGTACTTCGGTGTAATGCTAAACACCGTGGTCAATAAACTCCTATGGGCACAAGTACCTACGGGTGCTCCTCCCAAGACCAGACCGGGCCCCATATGCACAGCATTTCATGTATTACCTTTGACATCTACTCTCATTTATAGCCAATATGAAATTTCAAGAATTTTGAAACGTAGTATTTCAAACGACATTAACTAGTCATTTGGTTGTGGAGGATTTTAGAGGTGGCCCCTACAGGCTCAAGAGGTGACTCCCGTCGTGTAGCACTTTGCGCCGTCCGACCTCAAGAGGTGGCTCCCACAACGTAGCACTTTGCCCTGCATGGCACGTAGTTCCTACACTCCCAAATGGTAGTTTAAGAGATTCAAGGTTTGACCATGTAGGATATACACAAGTAGATTTTTCATGGAACGGAATTTTAAGAACTCATGATATGCAGGAGTATGGATTAGGGTTGTGTTTGCACAATTCTTGAGACAAATCAAGATCAGAAGTTGTAATTACTGAGTTGGCATCTGAGGGTTTGCTAATCCTTCAATTTTTCAATTTTTTAGAAATTTATATATGTATATATCAAATTGGCGCCCCTCAGGATGTCTTCATTTAATTGAAGACGTCCTGGAAGTCGTCATTTAACGAATTGACGCCTGGGGGTTACCCAACCTTTCAAAATTTTAATTTTTAAAAAAACTATATATATATAAAATTGGCGCCCCTTTACCCAGTCTTCAATTCTGAAATTGAAGACTTAAGGGCCGTCTTCAATTCTGAAATTGAAGACTTAAGGGGCCGTCTTCAATTCTGTGATTTTCACCTGGCAGATACGTTTTGTGACTGAAAGCACTATTCATTTCAAAAAAGTTTCTCGAAATTCGAAAATAAGGATATGAATACTTAGTATAATTTCTTGGGAGTCCAGAAACATGTTCAGATATAATTACTGAGTTTTGGTTTCACATATATGAATTTTATAATGTTATAACTTTAATTCCTCACGAAGCGGAATTGACGCCCCTGTGAGCAGTCTTCAATTAATTGAAGACTTGAGGGCCGTCTTCAATTCTAAAATTGAAGACTTAAGGGTCGTCTTCAATTCAGTAATTGAAGACTTGAGGGCCGTCTTCAATTCTGAAATTGAAGACTTCAGGACCATCTTCAATTCTGAAATTGAAGACTTAAGAGCCGTCTTCAATTCAGTAATTGAAGACTTAAGGGCCGTCTTCAATTCTGAAATTGAAGACTTAAGGGCCGTCTTCAATTCAGTGATTTCCACTTAGTAGATACGTTTTGTGACTCAAATCACTGTTCATTTCAAAAAAGTTTCTCCAAATCAGAATCTAAAGACATGGTCAGATGGAGAAAAATCTCAGGGTCACAGAAGTATATTCTATCAAAATTTTCAAGGTCCGGTTTATTAGTTATAGATTTTTGAATGCGTTGATTTATTGGTTTCTGAAAATTCCAGAAAACAGAATTGACGACATGCTGCATGTCTTCAATTAATTGACGCCCTCTCGGGTAGTCTTCAATTCTGAAATTGGCGCCCTAGTCAGGGGCGCCAATTACAGAGAGGTATCACTATTCATCAGTGTGAAAAAAACTCCGAATTAGGAAGTAATGGCACGAATGTGTTGAGAAAAATGCCAGGATTCCAGAAACATGTTCATGCAAAAATTGTGTGCTTTAGTCTGGTAGTCATGGATTTTTGAATGTGTTGAATTATCAATTACTCAAAATTCCAGAAATCGAATTGACGACCTTGGTGGTGTCTTCATTTAAATGACGAATGTGCGAACAGTCTTCAATTTTGAAAATGGCGCCCTGGTCAGGGGCGCCATTTACCAGAGGGCTGGGAGCCTCCGTGTCTTTAAACTATGAACATATTATGTTAACAGAGACTATATATTAAGGTTTAAAACATGGTTATTAATATTGTAAAACTAGTGTGATAAAATATGTTCAAAAACTCATAAAAATAATACTAACAAACTAAGTTTAAACTCTTAAAGATCATGGTGATATGTAACAGGCTATCAAAATAACATGATACATACATGTTTGTTGCTTGATTACGGTAAAGCCAGATGATATATATAGCATGGTTGACTAGTTGATCGAACTCTAAACATGAATCAATTAACCTATTAGCTACTAGTTAGGCAAGGATTTGAGAACACCTACCTCTGTGAAGTGACAGGAGTTCACAGTAGAGGAAGAAGCATCCCTTCCCTTCCTCTACAACTCTTCAGAACTTGGTCCCGTATCTAGCCGTCGAACTAACCAAATAGAGAGAATATAGTGTATTTTATAACCTTAGGGTCGACAGGATGGGAGACAAGATCCAGAATTATAGGATTTTTAGTGGGTTGACAGCCTACACAGGCTAGAGGGATAGAATGATCGTGATAATTGTTGAAAAAGAAATGACACCTCAGAGAGGGTCGTGTATTTCATAAGTTAAGATTTTCATATTAAACATCAAAAAATTTTATCTTTAAAAATTGATGGAATTTGTTTGTGAAATTTCAGGGGTGAGACCCTTACATTTTTCTCTATTTTTACATATAAATTTTTTTGAAAAAATCTTTTTAAATAAAAAGTGGCACTATTTATGTAACTATTCACGTTTAGGAAATAACGACTTAACATTTGTCGTTATTTTGAACGAAGATTTTTGTATTCACTCTACACTAATCAAAATTATCTATATACCCTTTCTCACTTTCTAAATTATGTTTATCCTTTAACACTTCATCTATATACCCTTATTTCTTCAAAATAATGATATAATGAAAAAGTTGAAATATGAAATTTTCTAAATTATGAAAATATGAATTGGCATCTTGTAAAAGTGATGTTTATCCTTTAAAACACTATCTATATAACATATTTCCTATTTTTTTGGAATAGTGTAATATTAATTTCCTAAGTGATTGAAAATATAAATTGGCATTTCCTAAAATATAATTTGGCATCTTCTAAAGCATCTATTGGTAATTACATATTTTAATTGGTTAAATCAATAGAATTAGAATATGAGTTCAATAATTAAATATATATATATATATATATATATATATATATAAATTATATATATATATTTCTATTTTAAAATTCTCGGGTGTTACACCCTCCCCTACTTAGAAGAATTTGGTCCCCAAATTCAACTGTATAAGGATATTGTGGAAAGTATAAAATACTTACAGTTTAGAATAATTCTAGGTATCTTCTTTTCATAGATTCTTCGGTCTCCCAAGTTACTTCTTGTTCCGCGCATCGATTCCATTAGATTTTCACCATAGGGATCATCTTGCTCCTTAGAACTCGGACTTCGCGGTCGAGGATCCGCATCGGCCTTTGCTCATAAGTAAGATCTCTTTGAATCACCAAATCAGCTTGGTCGATGACGTGAGAAGGGTCGTGCACATATTTCTTCAGCATAGATATATGAAATACATTTTGCACTTCCGAGAGTTGAGGAGGTAAAGCAATATGGTAGACCACCTCGCCCACTCTTTCCAATACTTCGAATGGACTGATAAACCTCGGTGTAAGCCTCTTGCAAGCAAGAATCAATCAGAGCGCAAGACAATCACACAAGTAAATGCAATTGCACAATAATATTCAAACTCCAACTTTATTTCATAATGCTCAATATTCAAGATATAATCATTAATTTGATTTCCATTCTACTGGACTCAAGAAATAGGAAAATTACATTGACTTAATCTAGACACTTTAACTTCCTATGTCTTCACTCTCATCTTTATAACACTTTCACTCGCTTCCGGATCCACTACTAGTATAGCCCGAATCCGAACTATTTCCATCTCCTGAAAAATATTGGAAAATAGGTCATGAGCACACTTGCCCAGTAGGTATCTTCGCATCAACATGAAGGCACTATTTAAGTAATTATCATCTTAGCTCTAAAGAAATATGGTAAAATCATGCAATGCGAATCAATCATGCGATCAAATCAATAGAAACAAGATAACCATGTAAGATAGAATGATCAAGAATGAGCTAGTAAGAATATAACAAGAACATGATATTGGCCTTCCATGAACAAGAATGTAACGAGATTGTACTAGCAAGCCACATATTCCTCACTTTAGCATCTTATGCTTAAGAGCAAGTGCTTCGTGAATTTCTGTGGAATATCAAGCAAGAATGTCATGTTGTGCCGTGGATCTTCACTTATTTATAGAAATAGTACTCCCAGCGCAATGTGACTCCAGTAGCATCATACCCCATGGTTTATAAAATAGTATGTTTCCGACAATCAACCGAGGGGACTAGTATAGAGCCCTTGAACACAATCAGTGCTCGATCGCATCTTCAGTTATAAATTAAACTACTTCCATACAGTATAACAGTAAAGTATGGCCAAGAATATAGCACTTCCAATAATTCTATGATAACATTAATCAATGAATGCATGCTTCAATTTTGAATATATGAGATCAAGAATGATATTTAAACTAAGTTATGCTTATAGAATAAATCGACAGCATAACGGTATTTTCCTTAACTTCCATTTTTTTAAGATTAATTTAAGCAATATGACAAGTTCTAGATCATCAAGGTTTGTCTAGAATCATTGGAATATCAACCATTGGTCAAACCTTGGGTTAACATAAAAAAGCTATGTAACGGTCATTTGTTGGACCGTTACATTATGTAACGCGCCAGTAATGGGCCGTTACAGTGATCCGAGTCCAGAAAGATAAAAATAGACTCAAAGGAATGTGACGGTCTGGCACTGGGCCGTTACGTGATCCTGACGGTCCAGTTCAAGGCCGTTATATTTCAAGAATCAAAACCACAATAGAGTGTTCTAATTAATGGGCTTTCATTGGTACAACCAACTCGGCATCCTAGTGGGAATCCCAGGCTCGCAGAGAATTACGGAGGCCTTGAAACAATGATTTCCTAATCCATTGGAAGGAATATCCAATAGAGAGGTCCTCATGTCCAAGATTGTGTTCCTATAGTGCAAAGTGTGAACTAATGACAACATACCGGAATATGTGCCATGTACGTATAGAATTGACTCTATTGACAGAGAGAGATATGTATAATCAATGTGAAAATCATGATAAAAACTCCGTCAATACAATGTTAAAAAGTCATGCTTTATAGTACAAAACTATAGAATTTGATTTTACATAACTTAAGTAGAAGTGATGACAAAACATGCAATACCTATCATGAATAATCAAATATCCTTAAAATCACATGATTAGGTTTAAAACTTAGGTAACTAGGTTTTAACCATAATAAGATTGGCAGGTTGTATTCTGTCATAGGGTTGACAGAACACAGGATATAACGGTCTTAAGAGGGGGCATCACAGTGAAAGTGACGGTCATAATCAAGCCGTTACTTGAATGTAACGCGTCTGTCCAAGCGCGTTAGAAACATCAGTGCAATTTAAATACTACAGAGTTTGTAACGGTCTCTAGTAGGGCCGTTACTTGAAAGTGACGGTCCTATGATAGTGCGTTACAGTATCTGCTAACAGAAAATAATCATAGAAACTAAGACATCAACTCACATCATGTCTTTTATCAAAACATGATGAGCTTCTAGTCAGGTTAACGAAGTAAGGTCATCTACATGCATAGGTAATCATGAATAGATGAATAGTCATGTTTTAATTTCTTAATTTGGCTAAGAGGTGCATGATGTGCATAGAACAAATAAAACATGAAATCAATGCTCTATAATGCATGGAATTCAATCAAACCAGAGGGCTTTTAGTCCTATCATGCTGTTTTTGCCATTCATGAGATAACCTACCTCTTACTTAGACTGTAGTTTCTGAATTTGGTTGAGAAACTTGCCCTAGATCCCTTCCTTCTCTTGTGACTTTTTCAGCAACTTCTTTAGGCTCTAACTCCACGCCCTCTTGACCTAAAGATGTGAAATTCGGAGGGGAGTTAGTCTAAAGTATTGTGAACAAATTATTCTGAAGAACTTACCTGAGATAATGACTCATTACCTTACTTCTTTACGTCCAAAAAGTAAGGGTCACACAGTTCCGAACTATGCCCTATTTATAGAGTTTAGGCTAGGGTTTGAGGATTAGATCAAGTTTAGAGTCCTTATTTCATCAAATCCTAATATCAAAGAGTCCTTAGAGTCTTTACAATCCTTCCCAAGTCGATCCATAGTGGATAGGAACATCAAGTTCCAATCTTTTCATGAGTTCCTTCACTTACGGAACTAACAGGAATGTAACGGTCGAGTGCCCATGCGTTACATGTATGTGGCGGTCTTACGATAGACCATTACAGTCATCGTAGCTTAGAGTTTCAATTTATAAAAACTCTTTTGTTAATTATTTAAATAATTATCTTATATTATTAGTATTTATCCTTAATATCCGTGGATAGGCTTAAATACCTTCTAGAATATGGGCCAAACCTAATGGTCTAGGTCCTAAACCCTTTTGGACTTTAATTAAGTGGGTTGGGTTAATTGATTAACAAAATTTTGGCCTTAGATTGATTATTTCGCCCAATTAATGCCAGAATATTATTTAAATAGCTAGAAATTACTTTTATAAAATCTTGGGGCTCTACACTTAACACCGAATCTTCTAATACCTCGGCCAGGAGATACCTTGAGAAATACATGGTCACCAACTTGGAACTCCAAATCTCTCCTTCTATTATCAGCATAAGATTTTTGCCTGCACTGAGCTACCTTGAGTTTCGATCGTATCTGATCGAGACCCGCGCTTCACCTCTCATTTTTGGAAGGGTCTACAACACTCTCTGGGGAAAAAACTTATCAACAGAGAAATACATGACCTAGAATGCTACAATCATGTATGCTGCGGAAAGAGCACAATGGCGCGAGATGCAGCGCACCGTGTAAGGCCTTACACATGCACTACAGCAAGTGGCCCAAGGCGCAGCAAACAGTGGAGCGAGAGATCTCCACCAAAGTTTCCGTAACATGAACCCACCGAGGTTCACGGGTTCGTCTGACCTCGAGGATGCCGAGAATTGGCTAAATAAGATGGAACTAATCTTCCGTGTAATGCAATGCGCGGATGAGGAGAAGGTTTTACTGGCCGTATTCCAACTAGAGCGGGACGCTCGATGTTGGTGGGAATCCATAGAAACAACACTGCCAGAATACCATGTCACATGGGATGAATTCACGGAGCAGTTCAACAACAAGTACTTCTCTGACCATATCCAGGAGAAGAAGGCCACAGAATTCCCCGTTCTAAAATAACGGGGCTTGAAAGTGGCCGAGTATGAGGCCCAGTTCTCAAGATTGTCAAAGTATGCACCCCACTTGGTGTGTACGGAGAAGATGAAGGTGAGAAGATTCCTCAACGAGCTTCAACCCCATTATATCACACAACTTTCCCCGATGGACATCCAAGTCTATTCGGAGATGGTTCGGCGAGCTCAACTGCTAGAAGACGCCACCGAATTATCCGAGAGAATTCGAGGAAGAGACAAGAAGGAACCCGTCACAAGCCCAGGAAAATTCAAACAATCATTTAACAAGAAAAGGTTCTTCATGGGAGGGGAGCCCTCCAAGGCAAAGAAATTTTAGAAGAATGACAGGCCATTCTCCACCACCACACCATCAAAGGAAATTTACAAGTATTGTGATAAAGTTGGCCATAAGATCGAGGAATGTTGGAGGAAGTTAGGAGCTTGTCTTCGATGCGGGAGCCGAGAGCATCGGATCCCAGACTGCCCACTGATGAAGGAACAAGACACCAAAGATGAGAAGCGTCCGGTAAAGAAACAAGGCCGTCTGCAAGCTCTCCGAGAAACGGAATCCACTGAAGGCGGAATTGTGGAAGGTACTCTCACTATTTATTCAAAAACTGCTCAAGTTTTATTTGATACCGGAGCAAGTCATTCATTCGTTTCCAAGAACTTTGCTGCTTCATTTTCTAAGAAACATGAAATGTTAGACTTGGTCATATCTACACCTCTTGGGAATGAGTCTGATATCACTTATCACTATCCAAATTGTGAAGTGATGATTAAGGGAAGCAATTTACCTGCTGACCTGATATGCCTAGATATGAAGGGTTATGACGACATACTAGGTGCCGACTGGTTATCCACATACCAAGCAACTGTAGATTGCCGGCATGGCAAGGTAACTTTCGTGGATTTTCTAGAGCTAGTTTACAATAGCCCTCGGAGTAAATCAATTCTTATATCAGCACTCCGAGCTAGTAAACTTATGAATAAGGGATGCATGGCTTTCATAGCATTCGTGACTGCCACAGAAGTCGAGAAGGTTAAACTTGAAGACATCCGTGTAATTCAGGATTTTCCTGATGTTTTTCCAAAAGATTTAATCGGCTTACCCCCGGAAAGGGAAGTGTCGTTCACAATCGACCTTGTCCCTGGTGCTGGCCCTGTCTCTAGGGCACCATATAGAATGTCCCCTACTGAGCTGAAGGAACTAAAGGAACAACTAATGGAGTTATTGAAAAAGGGTTTCATTAGGCCGAATACTTCCCCTTGGGGAGCACCCGTGCTGTTCGTCAAAAAGAATGATGGATCGATGAGACTATGCATCGATTATCGGTAGCTAAATAACCTTACAATCAAGAACAAATACCCGCTACCAAGTATTGACGAGCTGTTCGATCAGTTATCATGAGCTTCATATTTCTCCAAGATTGATCTTCGTTCTGGTTACCACCAATTGAAGATCAAAGAAGAAGACATTCATAAAACTGCATTCTGAAGCAGGTATGGGCATTACGAATTTACTGTTATGCCTTTCGGACTAACAAATGCCCCTGTAGCTTTTATGCAGTTAATGAACAGCATATTCAGGCCCTATTTAGACCAATTCATTGTGGTCTTTATTGATGATATTCTGATCTATTCCAAGACCGAAGATGATCATGGAGAACATCTCAAGAAGGCACTGCAGATATTAAGGGAAAACAAGCTATATGCCAAATTCAACAAATGCGAGTTCTGGCTCGAGGAAGAATCCTTCTTAGGCCATATTATTTCAAAGAATGGAATTACTGTTGACCCGTCCAAGGTCGAAGCCGTGAAGAACTGGGAACGACCCACAAATACAATGGAAATTCGAAGCTTCTTGAGTCTAGCTGGTTACTACCGGCATTTTATCAAGGACTTTTCCAAGATTGCCGTTCCTCTGACCAGGTTAGCCCGCAAGGAAGTGCCTCATGAGTGGAATGAAGACTGTGAAAAGAGTTTCCAAGCTTTGAAGGATCTCTTGACCACTGCTCCAGTCTTATCATTACCAATTGAAGGAGAAAAGTACGAGGTATATACCGATGCTTCGGGTATTGGCCTCGGATGTGTATTGATGCAGAATGGAAGAGTCATTGCATATTCTTCCCGAAAATTGAAGAAACATGAAGAGAACTACCCGGTTCACGACTTAGAACTGGCCGCGGTAGTATTCACTTTGAAAATCTGGAGGCACTATCTCTACGGAGAACAATTCACTGTGTACCCCGATCATAAAAGTCTCAAGTACTTATTCTCCCAAAATGGGCTAAACATGTGGCAAAGGCATTGGCTCGAGTATCTCAAGGATTTCGACTTCACTATACAGTACCATCCTGGTAAGGGTAATTATGTAGCCGATGCCCTTAGTCAAAAGCCGAGAACAATATTATCGACCAAGTCTAGGGGCATGGACTTTATCATTGGTTTGCCCAAGTCTAGGGGCGGATATGATGGAATTTGGGTAATTATCGACCGACTAACTAAATCGGCCCATTTCTTACCCATCAAAGGCCGATGGTCAGTCGACGTACTTGTTGCCCTGTATATTAAGGAGATGGTTAGATTGCATGGAATTCCCGTCTCGATCGTATCTAACCGAGACCCACGCTTCACCTCTCATTTTTGGAAGGGTCTACAACACTCTCTGGGGATAAAACTTAATTTCAGCACTGATTTCCATCCCCAGAAAGATGGTCAGACTGGAAGGACAAATCAGGTTGTTGAAGATATGTTAAGGGCATGTATTATAGATTTTGGCGGAAGCTGGCACGAACACTTATCCCTAGTCGAATTTGCCTATAATAACAGCTATCAAGCTAGTATTCAAATGGCACCTTTCGAGGCACTTTATGGTAGGAGTTTTCATTCTCTAATATGCTGGGAAGAAGTCGATGAAAGATAAATTCTAGGCCCGGATATGGTTAGAGATTCGACTGAGAAGATACACCTTATTAGAGAGAGACTCAAGGTAGCTCAGTGCAGGCAAAAATCTTATGCTAATAATAGAAGGAGAGGTTTGGAGTTCCAAGTTGGTGACCATGTATTTCTCAAGGTATCTCCTGGCCGAGGTATTAAAAGATTCGGTGTTAAGGGCAAGCTTACACCGAGGTTTATCGGTCCATTCGAAGTGTTGGAAAGAGTGGGCGAGGTGGCCTACCGTATTGCTTTACCTCCTCAACTCTCAGAAATGCATAATGTATTTCATATATCTATGCTGAAGAAATATGTGCACGACCCTTCTCACGTCATCGACCATGCTGATTTGGTGATTCAAAGAGATCTTACTTATGAGCAAAGGCCGATGCGGATCCTCGACCGCGAAGTCCGAGTTCTAAGGAGCAAGACGATCCCTATGGTGAAAATCCAATGGAATCGATGCGCGGAACAAGCAGCAACTTGGGAGACCGAAGAATCTATGAAAAGAAGATACCTAGAATTATTCTAAACTGTAAGTATTTTATACTTTCCACAATATCCTTATACAGTTGAATTTGGGGACTAAATTCTTCTAAGCAGGGAAGAGTGTAACACCCGAGAATTTTAAATTAGAAATATACAATATATATATATATATATATAAATATATATAAATATATATATATATAATTATTAAACTCATATTCTAATTCTATTGATTTAACCAATTAAAACATTTAATTACCAATAGATGCTTTAGAAGATGCCAAATTATATTTTAGGAAATGCCAATTTATATTTTCAATCACTTAGGAAATTAATATTACACTATTCCAAAGAAATAAGAAATAGGTTATATAGCTAGTGTTTTAAAGGATAAACATCACTTTTACAAGATGCCAATTCATATTTTCATAATTTAGAAATTTTTATATTTCAACTTTTTCATTATATCATTATTTTGATGAAATAAGGGTATATAGATGAAGTGTTAAAGGATAAACATAATTTAGAAAGTGAGAAAGGGTATATAGACAATTTTGGTTAGTGTAGAGTGAATACAAAAATCTCCGTTCAAAATAACGACATATGTTAAGTCGTTATTTCCTAATCGTGAATAGTGACATAAATAGTGCCACTTTTTATTTAAAAAGAAAATTTCAAAAATATTTATATGTAAAAATAAAGAAAAATGTAAGGGTCTCACCCCTGAAATTTCACAAACAGATTCCATCAATTTTTAAAGATAAAAATCTTTGAAGTTTAATATGAAAATCTTAACTTATGAAATACACGACCCTCTCTGGGGCGTCATTTCTTTTTCGACAATTATCACGATCATTCTATACCTCCAGCCTGTGTAGGCTATCAACTCACTAAATACCCTATAATTCTGGATCTTGTCTCTCATCCTGTCGACCCTAAGGTTATAAAATACACTATATTATCCCTATTTGGTTAGTTCGACGGCTAGATACGGGAACAAGTTCTGAAGAGTTGTAGAGGAAGGGAAGGGCTGCTTCTTCCTCTCCTGTCAACTCCTGTCACTTCACAGAGGTAGGTGTTCTCAAATCCTTGCCTAACTAGTAGCTAATAGGTTAATTGATTCATGTTTAGAGTTCGATCAACTAGTCAACCATGCTATATATATATCATCTGGCTTTACCGTAATCAAGCAACAATCATGTATGTATCATGTTATTTTGATAGCCTATTACATATCACCATGATCTTTAAGAGTTTAAACTTAGTTTGTTAGTATGATTTTTATGAGTTTTCGAACATATTTTATCACACTAGTTTTACAGTATTAATAACCATGTTTTAAACCTTAATATATAGTCTCTGTTAACATAATATGTTCATATTTTAAAGACACGGAGGCTTCCAGCCCTCTGGTAAATGGCGCCCCTGACCAGGGCGCCATTTTCAAAATTGAAGACTGTTCGCACATTCGTCATTTAAATGAAGACACCACCAAGGTCGTCAATTCGATTTCTGGAATTTTGAGTAATTGATAATTCAACACATTCAAAAATCCATAACTATCAAACTAAAGAATTAAATTTTTGCATGAACATATTTCTGGAATCCTGACATTTTTCTCAACACATTCGTGCCATTACTTCCTGATTCGGAGTTTTTTTCACACTGATGAATAGTGACACCTCTCTGTAATTGGCGCCCCTGACCAGGGCGCCAATTTCAGAATTGAAGACTGCCCGAGAGGGCGTCAATTAATTGAAGACATGCACCATGTCGTCAATTCCATTTTCTAGAATTTTCTAAATCAATGCATTCAAAAATCTATAACTAATAAATCGGACCTTGAAAATTTTGACAAAATATACCTTTGTGACCCTGAGATTTTTCTTCATCTGACCATATCTTCGGATTCTGATTTGGAGAAACTTTTTTGAAATGAACAGTGATTTGAGTCACAAAATATATCTACTAGGTGAAAATCACTGAATTGAAGACGGCCCTTAAGTCTTCAATTTTAGAATTGAAGACGGCCCTTAAGTCTTCAATTTCAGAATTGAAGATGGCCCTAAAGTCTTCAATTTCAGAATTGAAGACGGCCCTCCAGTCTTCAATTACTGAATTGAAGACGGTCCTTAAGTCTTCAATTTCAAAATTGAAGACGGCCCTCAAGTCTTCAATTAATTGAAGACCGCTCACAGGGGCGTCATGTCTGTTTCGTGAGGAATTAAAGTTATAACATTATAAATTTCATATCTGTGAAACCAAAACTCATTAATTATATCTGAACATGTTTCTGGACTCCCAAGGAATTATACTAAGTATTCATATCATTATTTTTGAATTTCGAGAAACTTTTTTGAAATGAATAGTGCTTTGAGTCACAAAACGTATCTACTAGGTGAAAATCACAGAATTGAAGACGGCCCTTAAGTCTTCAATTTCAGAATTGAAGACGACCCTTAAGTCTTCAATTTCAGAATTGAAGATGGCCCTTAAGTCTTCAATTTCAGAATTGAAGACTGGGTAAAGGGACACCAATTTCATATATATATAGTTTTTTTTTAAATTAAAATTTTGAAAAGTTGGGTAACCCCCAGGCGTCAATTCTTTAAATGACGACTTCCAGGACGTCTTCAATTAAATGAAGACATCCTGAGGGGCGCCAATTTGATATATACATATATAAATTTGTAAAAAATTGAAAATTTGAAGGATTAGCAAACCCTCAGATGCCAACTCAGTAATTACAACTTCTGATCTTGATTTGTCTCCAGAATTATGCAAACACAACCCTAATCCATACTCCTGCATATGATGAGTTCTTAAAATTCTGTTCCATGAAAAATCTACTTGTGTATACCATATATGGTCAAACCTTGAATCTCTTAAACTACCATTTGGGAGTGTAGGAAATAAGTGCCATGCAGGGCAAAGTGCTACGTTGTGGGAGCCACCTCTTGAGGCCGTACGTCACAAAGTGCTACACGACGGGAGTCACCTCTTGAAACTGTAGGGGCCACCTCTAGAATCTTCCATAACCAAATGACTAGTTAATCTCGTCTGAAATACTACGTTTCTAAATTCTTGAAATTCCATATTGGCTATAAATGAGAGTGGATGTCAAAGGTAATACATGAAATGCTATGCATATAGGGCCCGGTCTGGTCCTGGGAGGAGCACCCGAAGGTACTTGTGCCCATGGGAGTTTATTGACCACGGTGTTTAGCATTGCACCGGAGTACTTGCTTGACTTGCGACACTCCACCCCCACTCCCTCTCTCCTTACTTACTTGACTTGTGTGGCCCAAAACGGGCAATACTTGACTTGTGGCCCGATAAAGGGCAAAATACTTACATGATAATAGCCAATTCTATTGATACGTACCTGACAATACTTACTTGAATTGAATTTTTACTTGATGTACTTGTACATGAGTTCCTTCTCATACCTGCGTTCATACTTGTACACGAATCCCCGCTTGCCCGAAGTGGCATTTACATCTGTAAATTCTTGAAATACTGCTTGTCAAATACTTGAAATCATGTTATACTCTCTTTATACTGTTCTTGATCTCTTATTGTTCTTCATGCCTAGATTTACCTATATACCTAATTTTTTTATTATACGTACATCATGCATAGCCATACTGAGAATACATGCAAATTGTAAATCATGTAAAGATTGCTCTTATTTGAGATGTAATTTCTATTGAGCGATTCGCTCATCCAGTTACTTCCTAACATTTTCAGGTGATTCGGATAGCGACAAGAATGGGTTTGAGGCCGAGTGAAGAGTGCTAAAATGCCATCCATTTATCATTAGCAAGTAGAGTCTTTGAATTTATTTGAGTCTACCTTGTATTCCCAGTTATGTCAGTTAGTGGTATAAACTTTGTGTTAAGTCGTGTAGCCTAATGTTTGGCTTTCTAAATTTAGAAATTTGTCATGGACTATCTTTATTTCCTTTGATTAATCAAATAAACATCACTTGGAATATTGGAATTTATTAGATTTTTAGTCATTTGCGCACTCTGAAATTTTGTATGTTAAAATTCTTATCGCTCTAATGACACGATCTATATAGACGCGTCACGCATCTGAGTATCTTCCGTGCTCGGGACGTGGTGTAACACCCGAGAATAAGTGCTTGAGGCTTTTATGATCGGAGTACAAAGTGAATTATTCTCCGTAGAGATAGTGCTTCCAGATCTTCAAAGTGAATACTACCGCGACCAGTTCTAAGTAGTGAACCGGGTAGTTCTCTTCATGTTACTTCAATTGTCGGGAAGAATATGCAATGACTCTTCCATTCTGCATCAATACACATCCGAGGCCAATACCCGAAGCATCGGTATATACCTCATATTTTTCTCCTTCAATTGGTAATGATAAGACTGGAGCAAGGGTCAAGAGATCCTTCAAAGCTTGGAAACTCTTTTCACAGTCTTCATTCCACTCATGAGGCACTTCCTTGCAGGTTAACATGGTCAGAGGAATTACAATCTTGGAAAAATCCTCGATAAAATGCCGGTAGTAACCAGCTAGACCCAAGAAGCTTCGAATTTCCATTACATTTGTGGGTCGTTCCCAGTTCTTCACGGCTTCGACCTTGGACGGGTCAACAACAATTCCATTCTTTGAAATAATATGGCCTAAGAAGGATACTTTCTCGAGCCAGAACTCGTATTTGCTAAATTTGGCATATAGCTTATTTTCCCTTAATATCTGCAGTGCCTTCTTGAGATGTTCTTCATGATCATCTTCGATCTTGGAATAGATCAGAATATCATCAATAAAGACCACAATGAATTGGTCTAAATAGGGCTTGAATATACTGTTCATTAACTGCATAAAAGCTGCGGAGGTATTTGTTAGTCCGAAAGGCATAACAGTAAATTCGTAATGTCCATACCTGCTTCGGAATGCAGTTTTATGAATGTCTTCTTCTTTGATCTTCAATTGGTGGTAACCAGAACGAAGATCAATCTTGGAGAAATAAGAAGCTCCTGAGAACTGATCGAACCGCTCGTCAATCCTTGGTAGCAAGTATTTGTTCTTGATTGTAAGGTTATTTAGCTACCGATAATCGATGCATAGTCTCATCGATCTATCCTTCTTTTTGACGAACAGCACGGGTGCTCCCCAAGGGGAAGTACTCGACCTGATGAAACCCTTTTTCAATTACTCCATTAGTTGTTCCTTTAGTTCTTTCAGCTCAGCAGGGGACATTCTGTTTGGTGCCCTAGAGACAGGGCCAACACCAGGGACAAGGTCGATTGTGAACGACACTTCCCTTTCCGAGGGTAAGCTGATTAAATCTTCTGGAAAAACATCAAGAAAATCCCGAATTACACGGATGTCTTCAAGTTTAACCTTCTCGACTTCTGTGGCAGTCACGAATGCTATGAAAGCCATGCATCCCTTATTCATAAGTTTACTAGCTCGGTGTGCTGATATAAGAAGTGATTTACTCCGAGGGCTATTGTAAACTAGCTCTAGAAAATCCACGAAAGTTACCTTGCCATGCCGGCAATCTACAGTTGCTTGGTATGTGGATAACCAGTCGACACCTAGTATGATGTCATAACCCTTCATATCTAGGCATGTCAGGTCAGCAGGTAAATTTTTCCTTAATCATCACTTCACAATTTGGATAGTGATAAGTGATATCAGACTCATTCCCAAGAGGTGTAGATATGACCAAGTCTAACATTTCATGTTTCTTAGAAAATGAAGCAGCAAAGTTCTTGGAAACGAATGAATGAGTTGCTCCGGTATCAAATAAAACTTAAGCAGTTTTTGAACAAATAGTGAGAGTACCTTCCACAATTCCGCCTTCAGTGGATTCCGTCTCTCGGAGAGCTTGCAGACGGCCTTGTTTCTTTACCGGACGCTTCTCATCTTTGGTGTCTTGTTCCTTCATCAGTGGGCAGTCTGGGATCGGATGCTCTCGGCTCTCACATCAAAGACAAGCTCCTAACTTCCTCCAACATTCATCGGTCTTATGGCCAGCTTTATCACAATACTTGTAAATTTCCTTTGATGGTGTGGTGGTGGAGAATGGCCTGTCATTCTTCTGGAATTTCTTTGCCTTGGAGGGCTCCCCTCCCATGAAGAACCTTTTATTGTTAAATGATTGTTTGAATTTTCCTGGGCTTGTGACGGGTTCCTTCTTGTCTCTTCCTCGAATTCTCTCGGATAATTCGGTGGCGTCTTCTAGCAGTTGAGCTCACCGAACCATCTCTGAATAGACTTGGATGTCCATCGGGGCAAGTTGTGTGATATAATGGGGTCGAAGCCCATTGAGGAATCTTCTCGCCTTCATCTTCTCCGTACACACCAAGTGGGGTGCATACTTTGACAATATTGAGAACTGGGCCTCATACTCGGCCACTTTCAAGCCCCATTGTTTTAGAATGGCGAATTCTGTGGCCTTCTTCTCCTGGATATGGTCGGAGAAGTACTTGTTGTTGAACTGCTCCGTGAATTCATCCCATGTGACATGGTATTCTGGCAGTGTTGCTTCTATGGATTCCCACCAACATCGAACGTCCGGCTCTAGTTGGAATACGGCCAGCAAAACCTTCTCCTCGTCCGTGCATTGCATTACACGGAAGATTCATTCCATCTCCTTTAGCCAATTCTCTGCATCCTTGGGGTCGGATGAACCCGTGAACCTCAGTGGGTTCATGTTATGGAAACTTCGGTGGAGATCTCCCGCTCCACGGTTTGCTCCGCCTTGGGCCACTTGCTGTAGTGCCTGTGTAAGGCCTTGCACGATGCGCTGCATCTCGCGCCATTATGCTCTTTCCGCAGCCATGATCCTACAAAAGTGTTAAGTATGATAAAGATCGGGTTTACTTGTAAGGTCAAAAGTCATTATAGAACTTAACCCATGGCTCTGTCCATCTCACCGGGTAAGGTATATCTATCCTTGGACTCGGGTTTTACCTATCCTTGGACTCAAGTTTTTACTTAGATGTCAATTTCTAACCTTTTATTTCTTCTAGTTCCCTAGGTTTGAAAACCTAGGCTCTGATACCACGAAGACTGTCACGTCCCGAGCGCGGAAGATACTCGGATGTGTGACGCGTCTATATAGATCGTGTCATTAGAGCAATAAAAATTTTAACATACAAAATTTCGGAGTGCGCAAATGACTAAAAATCTAATAAATTCCAATAGTCCAAGTGATGTTTATTTGATTAATCGAAGGAAATAAAGATAGTCCATGAGAAATTTCCAAATTTAGAAAGCCAAACATTAGGCTACACGACTTAACACAAAGTTTATACCACTAACTGACATAACTGGGAATACAAGGTAGACTCAAATAAATTCAAAGACTCGACTAGCTAATAATAAATGGATGGCGTTGTAGCACTCTTCACTCGGCCTCAAACCCATTCTTGTCGCTATCCGAATCACCTGAAAATGTTAGGAAGTAACTGGATGAGCGAATCGCTCAGTAGGAATTACATCTCAAATACAAGTAATCTTTACGTGATTTATAATTTGCATGTATTCTCAGTATGGCTATGCATGATGTACGTATATTAAAAAAATCAGGTATACAAGTAAATCTAGGCATGAAGAACAATAAGAGATCAAGAACTGTATAAAGAGAGTATAACACGATTTCACGTATTTGACAAGTAGTATTTCAAAATTTTAAAGATGTAAATGCCACTTCGGGCAAGCGGGGATTCGTGTACAAGTATGAACGCAGGTATGAGAAGGAACTCATGTACAAGTATATCAAGTAAAAATTCAATTCAAGCAAGTATTGTCAAGTACGTATCAGTAGAATTGGCTATTATCATGTAAGTATTTTACCCTTTCTCGGGCCACAAGTCAAGTATTGCCCGTTTCGGGCCACGCAAGTCAAGTAAGTAACGAGAGAGAGAGTAGGGTAGAGTGTCTCAAGTCAAGCAAGTACTCCGGTGCAATGCTAAACACCGTGGTCAATAAACTCCCATGGGTACAAGTACCTTCGGGTGCTCCTCCCAGGACCAGACCGGGTCCTATATGCACAGCATTTCATGTATTACCTTTGACATCCACTCTCATTTATAGCCAATATAGAATTTCAAAAATTTAGAAACGTAGTATTTCAGACGAGATTAACTAGTCATTTGGTTATGAAGGAATCTAGAGGTGGCCCCCACTGGTGTTGACACCTGCTTTTTTGCCGATAAGTTGAGTCGTTTCTCTTACTCCCATTTGATGATGCCTCGAGTTGTCCATCACTCGTTGGGGCTATTTTCTGGCGTATTTTGGGCTAATTTTATGGCTTACCTCCCTCCTTGGTTAGGTCCAAGTCGATTCAAGGCTTAATGGGCCTAGGTTTTGGTTGATTGGGCTTTTCTTTGAGTTTCAACGTCCACATTCATCTACGGTTCATCCATGACCGTTCAATACATTTGCGGTTATCTACGGGCCGTCCATATATTTTCGGAACTTTTTGGCTAATTTTTTGAATTTCCACCGTCAAGCATTTATGCGGTCCTGTTAGACCCTGCAACTTAATGAACGGACGGATTGTGACTGCTTATATCTCAGAGTCCTACGCTTGGTAATTTTCTCAGATAATTATCCAATTAATTGAATTATCACCGACAAGGCTAGAACGGATTGTCCTTGGCCGCTCAACGTTTGAACGGTCTCATCTGAGCTGTTCTTCTATGAGAGTCCAACGGCGAGCGTTTCGGTCAATTCGAGGGATAATCTGGATTATTTCAGAGTTATTTTGAATTTCCACCGACGTGGATGAACGGTCCGAACATAGCCGCATATCTCGTCGCGCGGTCTATCGTGAGACCGTTCATCATGTTCGATTCCTGAATTTCAACAAATTTTAGCCCTTTTTTCCATGGTTTTATCCCCAACTTCTTTCATCATTTTCTCCGCGGATAATCAACCATTTTAAGTGCCGTTTTGACTGGATAAAAGATGATTCATTTATCTACGATTTTTGTTTGATAATCTCGATCTGAAAATGACTCTAAACCCTAATTTTGAGTTAAGCTTTCTAGGCTCTATAAATAGACCCTAAAGACCAAGCTTGAAAAGGGGGGAAGATTTTGGTCGACGGCGAAGCCCTGTCACATTCTTAAGCGACCTAGCACCAAGGAGGGAGGCTTTCTACGTCCATACAAGCCTCCGGTTCAGGGAGTAGTCCGGTTTGAGTCGTTTGTGTTTCATAGCTTTCGTCATTTCTCATTGCATGCATTACTTTCACTACTTTCCCCCCACGTTTTTCTTCATTCTCAACATCATGCACACATCCACCCACGTTTTTCTTCATTCTCATCATCATGCACACATCCACCCACGTTTTTGACACCCTAGGGGTTTAAAACCCCCCAGGTATCCCCCTTTCCACTTAGTCACGTTCACTCCTTATTGTTTTGTAGTTACTACACCATTCAGTTCTAATTAAGGTTTTCAGTGTGTTTTTACATTGTTTTGCAGGTCAGCAATCATCAGTACGAGGCCCATCCCCTCTGGCCGACTGGAGAGGGTGGAGGTTGGACCCCTTTGCGACTTCTGGCTCGGTGGTCTCGAGCGGTTCTCTTCTGTCCATTCAATGAGAAGTGCGGTGCATCCTCGGCCGTTCTTCTTCGTCCGGCGGTCGTTACAGAGCCGTTCAACATCCAGGAGCGCTGCCTCCCGCATCTTCTGCAGCACCCTTAGGCGGTCTATCGTAAGACCGTGCGTCTGTAGGCGGTTCTTCATCAACCGCTCATCTTCTCAGTGCTGCAGCTAGGCGAGTGTCTCCCCTTCCTTTCCAAAGCACGGCGTGTTCATTACGTTCGGTGCTTTGGTGGCGATCACGGTCATTTTCATTTTCTGTTCTCCTCTTACTATTTTTCACTTACTCATCGCATGTTGATTTATTCATAACACCATCTTCCTTTAAGTAAGAGGAGAAAATATATCTACACCCTTCTTTTGTGGTGATCACGGTGGGACACCTAGTGCCCATCGTGCTTGTGATTTACTGACCCCCCTTTTTTCGTTGAGCTAGTGTTCTTCTCTGAGTGATTGCTAGGTTTGGGGCACGGTTTCTACCTTCTGGAGCGTGAACGGTCCTTCCCGAGCCGTCCATTCTCCGAGCGGTCGATCGTTCACCGTCTATCCCTGCGAACAGTCCCAGGTTTCGCCCCAGTGTTCCGTCATAGACGGCCCTTCATCGACCGTCTAACATTCTGAGTGGCCTCCTGTTAGCCGTCCATCTTTCCGGCACAGGTATGTTTCTGGCTGTTCTGATTGTAGGTGCACGGCTACTGGAGATCTGTCCCAGAGATTACGCGGCTATTCTCATACCATTCTTCTGGTACGTTCTCCATCCCTATCATATTTCCAGCATTCTCTGCTTATTTCTACAGTTATTCTGTCATTCTATTACTCCCTGGATTATACGGTCCTTTACAGATCGCCTATCTGTTTGAGCGGTCTTTTACAGACCGTCCTTGTGGTGATTGCCATGTTTCATGAGATTTATGAGCTGTGGTGCTAATTATTGATCTTCCCCCCTGCTCTCATATCATTGTTGCATCATTATTCTCATCGCCTATATATTTGATTGATATTTGCTTCATAGTTGCTAGGTTAGATTTTGCATGCACTCCGGTGCACATAGGACCATCCATCTCTTTCATAGTAGTTGCATTCCTACCGAGGTAGGGTTTCCTCTCGTCTCCATATTCCTTGGAGCCGACTAGGGACCTTGTTGAGGACCTCCGTAAGCCCCCGTGAGCCGTGGATTCCCACACGGACGCCGGGCAGGTTGTACCGTATCCACCCCCAGTCTAGGGTTTGCATTCGCAAGTGAGAGATCCCTATAGAGTCACACAGTTCCTCATTTCTTACCTTGGTTAGGCACCTAATTGTTGAGTGAATCTACATTTTAATTAAGCCACCAAGGTTCAAAGAGGAAATCATAAGAATTTGACGGCATCATTTAATAACTTGATTGTCTAAGTGGGTGATTCTCCTCTCATCTCGCCCTTCCATTGCATGTTTGTTGTTTGATTTGTTGATTTGGTTGGTTAGGTTTGTCTACCCTAGTCTTAGGTGTTTAGTGCATGTGGGGTTGTCTCTTTCTCTCAGGATCATCTCCTAGGGTCAGTTCTCATTTCCATTCATACTTCAACCCTTTGTTTGATTCATCATCTCCAATGTTGTCCTACGACTTCTCTCAGTCTCACGAGGACTCTCTTCCCCGTGGCCTTCTTGAGGACCCGCCTAGGGTCGCCCATATGCAGGGAGGAGAGGGGACTGCCCCTCCGCTCCCGACCATCCTTGGTGAGGGTGCCCAACCCTCTCTTTCGAATAAATCCATTCAGAACCCGGCCAATCAAATTCTTAATATGATGGCCCAGCTGGACCCCACCCAACTCCATCTCATCCGGCAAGCCTTGCAAGGGGCCGACGCCCCGACCTCAATTCCTGCTCGTGGCATTAATGCTGCTGCCACCACATCGTCTGCTGCTGGGACCACCTCTGTGGCCCCCATTGACGTTACTCCCACCCGTCCTCAGATCCTTCGCTACTCCAGCATGGAAATGGGCCAGGCTTCCACCTTGGCCCATCAACCGCTCGATAAGGGGAAGTCTCAAATCCCCTCTGTTCCTTACCTTGATCCCTATGCCACTGTTTCTCTATCGCTGCAGGCCCTCGTAGCCCCGGCAGACTTCATTAGGTTGCAACCAGGGGCTGCCCAACTGGCTCATGCGGATGTGGGCCCTTCCCCGGCCCATTATCCATCTTATGGGCCGCCCCCTCAGTCAGCTTATCCTTTGGCTACATATCCAGGTGCTACTCCTCCTACTCCTTCTCCTCCGTCCCGGGAATGGGAGATTCTTGATAAATGGGCTGCTATGCAGCAACAAATTGATCTCCTCTAGAAGCGGGTTGGCACGCAATCATTGGCTGACGTCCCTATTCCTAACTTTAGGGACATTCATTTTCCTTCTCAGTCCGAGCTCCCCGTGTACCGCAAATATGATGGGAATGGCAACCCGTTCATCCATGTTCGGGAGTTCCTATACGAGTCAGCACAGTTCCGGCAAGACGATCGCCTGATGGCTTATTTATTTCGCCGATCATTGGAAGGGGTCACCCTTGAATGGTCTTATACTTTGCCCATGAAGGAGGCCGAGAATTTCAAGATCGTCAAGGAGCGGTTCATTCAGAGATTCCAAGATCGGGTCGGTCCCGAGTATTCCTTCACCGACCTGGTAGCTGAGAAGATGAAGCCAGAGGAAGATTTTGCAACCTATGCAGATCGATGGAGGCAGATGGCCTCACGTGTGCCCGGGCAAATCTCGGAAGAATAGAAAGTAAAGTTGTTGATCTCCAATGCTACACCATCATTCAGAAATATCTTGGCAATGAATGACATTTCGAATATGCACCAGTTATACAGCAAAGCTCGGTTCATACAAACCTAGTTTAAAGACTCCCCTATTCATTCACTATTTGAGGCCCAGAAACCCAAAGCCGCCAAGAAATCCCAGGGCCCCGTCACTGAGGGAGTGTAAATCAACGAGCAGGTCCAGGCTATTCAATTCCCCCACCAGGCCGCTCCACCTCGCTTCCCGCAGCCTCCACGCAAGCCCCAGTTCGCCACTCCACAAGTTCCCCAACCCAATTTCCAGGTTCCCCAATACCCGCAACAACAACCACCACCACCCCAACAGCCTCAGCAACCGCCACAATATAACAATGTTCCTCCACCTACCGCTTACGGACCTGCTCGACCGAGCCCAAAGAGGGCCTATTACCCTCCTCTTCCTGAGACCTTGCCCGATATTTTCTCTACTTTGATGTATACTAGGGATCTTCAATTGCCTCCCGAGCGTCAAAATTGGAATCCGGCCGCCGATCAGTCCCGATATTGCATATACCATCGGCAGCCCGGGCACACGATAGAGCGGTGCTATCAGTTTAGAGACTTGGTGTATGATTTACATGAGGGCCAGAGGATTGATTGGGCCCAGATGCACCAGCTGATTGAAGACATCAAGTAGAGGCAGAGACAAGCCAGGCCGCAGCAGGCGACGCCCCAGCAGCAGCAGCAACAGTAACCCAGTAGCAATAGCAACCCCAACAACAACAACAACAAGACCTTGGGATCCATCAGAATCCCATGCCGATGCATCAACCCGCTCCTCAGCAACAACAGCAGCCGCCGGCGCCGGCACCAGCACAAGTAAACATTATCCAGCACCTAGCCCCCAACGCTGGGTGGACTTTTGATGATGAAACCCCTGCACACCTTTTGGCCTTCCACCACAACCATTCCCCCGCACCTGCTATCCCCTCCATCCTCAGGCCCGCCATTTTGACCACTACACCACTCGTTATTCCCTCCGCATCACCCATCAAGCCTGTCGCATTCCCCTCCGCACCGCCAGTCCTTTCACCACCACCCACCATACCCTCCATCATCACCCCTCCGCTTAACCCCTCGCCCATCTCCCCTTCACCAGGGCCCATTAGACCAGCTTCCGCCATCCTCACCCCCATTTCTACACCTTCCACCTACCCCACCGGGCCAAGCGGGGTTCATCTCAGGCCTCGCCGGCACCACATTGCGCCCTTCGGAGCGGGCGTCCCTTCCAACGAATTTTTCCTCCCTCGGGTGCGTCTGCACCCAACCTCCAAGTTCCCTCCCCCACAGATGAGACAGAAGAAGTAGACCCAGTTCCGGGCACAAAATATGACCTATTGCAGCACTTGGACCGGATGCCAGCCAAGATCTCAGTTTTGGAATTGATCAAAAGGTCTCCACTACACCAGGATGATTTGAAGACTTTTTTACAGAAGGTTATGGTGAGCGAGGATGTGGCAGTGGATAGCTTGCCGTCGGTGTTGGCAATGATTACCAAGGGGCCTTCTATTTCATTCTCTGAGTCAGAGCTAGCGTCCCCTGAGGCACGGCAGATGCCGCTATGTATTACCATCTCTTTGAACAAAGTGGCCGTGGAGTCTGCCCTTGTGGACACGGGAGCGTCGATAAATGTGTGTCCATTGAGTACCCTTCGTGCCTGAAACATTTCATAGGATATGCTCAAGCCAACCCCGACAACAATAGCAGCATATGACAATTCCAGACGTACTTGTCACGGGGTCGTGACTGTACAGGCCGAGCTAGGGCCTTTGGTTATGGACAAGGAATTTTATGTATTGGACATAGACCCAATGTTCAAAGCTATTCTGGGTCATCCATGGATAAACAGCCTGAATGCCGTGCCCTCCACTGCCCACCAGTGTTTGAAATTCCCATTCCAGGGGCTGGTGGTCAAGGTGAAGAGCATTTCCACAGTCCAGAATGTTGATGCGATAGCAGCCAAGATTCTTCCTACACTATGGACGAGTAATAGGCCAGTTCTGTCAATTATGGACTTGAATTATTCATGGGCATATGCGTCACGCAAGCCCGCCACTGTGCCAATAAATGTCAAGATCAAGTCCAAGATGAGAGATTCCAAAGGGTGGCACATGATTCTGAAACAGGGCTATCAGCCGGGCCTGGGTCTCAGCCCACAATTACAGGGCCGGACCAACCCCGTCCCTAAAGGTAGGAAGATGGGCCACCGAGGCCTCGGCTACCGTGATTCCGCAATATCGATACTTGGAGACTCTGGGCCGTTAACATGGGACTATCGACAGCATTTTGTGAAAGGCCCGTTACAGCCCGGCACTTTGAAGATGCCGCCACCCGATTCTGAAGACAAGGCAGATGATGCCCATGTTGTTGCTGACCCACCACCGCCGCTGCAGGGGTTGGTGAATGATATAGAAGATTGTTCTGATGGTTTTGAAGAATTGTTTAGTGAAAGAGAAAGCCAGCCGAAGAAGAAGGAAACGTAGCTAGTGAAGCATCCTCCGGCAACTGGTCCGCCGGGGGCCACAGGAAGTGGGGAGCTCTATCACCACTTATTCTATGTCCCCATCCCATCTTGCCTCTTGGTTTCAACGATTGGGGTTTGTCCCCCGTTCCCCTCCAATCCTGGTCGACCCGTACCCCACGGAGAGGCCACCTGAAATTTTATTCGTTCCCTGTGCTTGCGGGCATTGCCCACCTATTGATTTCTCAACCTTATTTACTCCTCCTCCCCCCGGTGCTCAACTCCATGAGATGTGGTTCTCTTCCTCCGATCCGTTCTTTGATTGCATATTCCCTGAATTATTTCCCATGCAACTGCCTCCTCCTCCGTCTTCTTCCTCCTCCTGCTGCGTGATCACCTCCGGCCTCCAAAAAAAAATGCCAATTTCAAAACGGAGGTTTCAGTGGAGGACTACGCTGTGTTCTGCTCAGATTCCCGACCCCTGTTCCTTTTCCAGTTGATTTCCTCTCTCCTAGGTTAGATGTGCAGTGTGTAGAGTCTCCTAGGTTAGTTGAGTTGGTTGGGGTAGAGTCTAGTTCGAGTCTAGTCAGCCCGTCCTCATCCGCAGCGCACCCTGTGGCACGTCGTCCCACATCCATCCCTGATAGGTTTCTACGAGATTTGGCCGAGAGATGCCATGCCCTTCTTAGGTGCCCGGAGTTTGTGGAGACTGCGATTGTTTTGGAAGATGATGAGGAATTAGAAGGGGTACGGAGCAACGACGGATTAGGGGTATATGAAATTGTGAATGAGAAGGACCCGGCTGATGATGAGGAAAGCGACGTGGATGACACTGCTGACCTGTACGCGAAAGGTTTGAAGAGATTTGATGAACCATCCTCGACAGTGGATGAACCCACTAAGGAAATTAATCTTGGAATCGAAGAGGACCCCAGGCCCATACTTATTTCCGCCAATCTCCCCCCTCAGGTTGAAGAGGAGCTCATCAAGGTTTTGAGGGAGTATAGCGATTCCTTTGTCTGGTCCTATGAGGACTTGCCGGGTCTTGACCCCATGCTGGTTGAACATCGATTGATTCTTAAACCAGGGGCAACACCCGTTAAGCAGAAAGCGAGAAGATTCCACCCACAGATGGCCTTGAGAATTAAGGAAGAAGTTGACAAACTGCATAAGACCAGGTTCATTAGAGTTGTTTTATATCCGCAGTGGGTGGCCAACATAGTCCCGGTAATGAAAAAGGATGGCAAAATTTGGATTTGTATCGATTTCAGGGACTTGAATAAGGCATGTCTGAAGGATGATTTCCTGCTTCCTCACATTGATGTATTGGTTGATAACACAGCTGGATATGAAGCCCTCTTGTTTATGGATGGTTATTCGGGATATAACCAAATCCGTTTGGCTCCTGACGATCAAGAGAAGACCACGTTCACCACGCCCTGGGGCACATATTGCTATGTTGTTATGCCGTTTGGATTGAAGAATGCAGGTGCTACCTATCAGAGGGCAATGATGGCTATCTTCCACGACATGATGCATGTCTATTTAGAAGCTTACGTAGATGATATTTTGGTAAAGTTGAGGTCTCAAGAAGAACACCCCGCCATTCTAGCCAAAGTGTTGCAAAGGGATAGGGAGTATAAGTTAAAGATGAATCCAAAGAAATGCGTGTTTGGAGTTGCCTCAGGGAAGTTACTAGGGTTTATAGTTAGTAAACGGGGGATTCAGATCGATCCAAATAAAGTAAAGGCCATTATGGAGATGCCGCTGCCTAAGAACATCACTGAACTCCGAGGTTTGATTGGATGTTTACAATTCATCAGGAGATTTATATCTCAACACTCACAAAGATGCCGCCCATTCTATGAATTGTTAAAGGCAGGCGCAAAGTTTGAATGGAATGAACAATGCCAAAAGGCCTATGAGGAGCTTAAGGTTTATCTTTCTAATCCCCCGGTTCTGCAACCACCCGTCCCTGGGAAACCCCTGATCTTATACATTTCTGTGATTGAGGACTCCCTAGGAGCTGTCTTGGCGCAGGTAGACGATGAAGGAAGGGAAAGGGCGGCATACTACCTTTCGAGGTTGTTTAATCCTACTGAATCCAAGTATACTGCCATGGAAAAGACCTATGCAGCACTAGTATGGGTAGCTCAGAAGCTCAAACATTATTTCCTTGCCCATGAGGTTAGGCTGATCTCTAGAATGGACCCCATCCGTTATCTTCTAGAAAAGCTTTTCCTTTCTAGCCGATTAGCTCGTTGGCAGAGCTTTCTTTCCCAATTCGACATCACCTTCATTGTCCAAAAAGCAATCAAGGGATATGCTATTGCTGAGCATCTCGCTCATTCTCCCATCCCTCGCACTGATTCAATCCAGTATGAGTTTCCCGATGAACACTTGGCTGTAATCACTCATCTTCCTTTTTGGTCTCTCCATTTCGATGGTGCTCTCAATTCCTAGGGCAGTGGAATTGGCGCCGTTCTCCTTACTCCGGAAGGGGTAACCATCCCCGTCACTTATCAACTCTCATATTCTGCCACCAATAATATAGCCGAGTATGAGGCTCTCCTTGCCGGTCTGAAGCACGCCTACCTCATGGGCGCGCGATACCTTAACATCATAGGAGACTCTCAGTTGGTGTTGCGTCAAGTTCTGTCGACTTACTACACCCGTGACCCTAAGCTTAAGCCCTATCAAGATTTGGTCACGCTCTTGGCTAGGCAATTCCAGAAGCTTATCTATATTCACACTCCTCGTTCTCAAAAAATTTTGGCTGATGCCCTTGCATCGCTCGTTTCTTCTCTATCGTTCCCCCTCACTCGCGTCACTGAGACCATTGTGGTCCAGCGGCTAGATGCTCCTTCTCTTCAAGATCCCTAGTTCGACAACCTTAGGAAATCTGTAGAAAGGAAGGCAGAAAGGGAAGAGGTGAAAGAAGTATCGTTAACTGAGCTTGAGGAGATCATCGAAGAAGAAGAATTGCCGTGGTATTATGAGATTGAGCAGTATTGCAGGGATGGTTCATTCCCGGAGATGGCAAATGCCGAGCAGCGAAAGTCCATTAGAAGAGTCACCGCAAGATACACAATTGTTGCTAGAGAATGTTACATCCCTATGGTTTTGATGATGTCTCACACTATAAATCAACCTTCTATCTCTAGATTCATGGTGGTTCATCACCTAAGTGAGTTCAGTTCATATGCTGTTCCATTATTTCATCTATCTACACTGTTTGGTTAATATGAACAGTAGTGGGTCGACTCATCAGCAAGGGTGGGTCGACGCATCAGAGCATTGATAGTTTGGGCACAAAGTCTATTCACCAGATTGATCCATTTAGTCTGTACATTGGCATATCCTCTTCTAGTCTGTACATCGGGCACTTTCTAACTGAAGTCCATACACTGGTCTCAATACTCAAAGTTAGTTCAGCTCAACCCTATACATCCTTCCAAGCTTCAACTCTATACATTGGAATTCCAAGCTTCACGTCTATACACTGGCTGCTGCATTCTCTTGATGTCTAAACACCCGATAGTGTAAGTCTATACATCGCCCAGTGTCATGTTTGCATAGTCTGTACATCGCCTGCTTTACACAATCAAAGTCTACACGTTGCTTGTCAACAGGCTCGCACACACTAAAGTACATACATTGCACAAAGTCTGAACATTGGTTCAGAGATAGCTTCAGCAAAGTCTATACATAGACTGGCAGTCTTCATGCTAAGTATATACATTCCTTGAGTCCAAGTCTGTACAGCGTCCGTTGTTTAGAATCCTTGAAGTCTGTACATCGGACTGCTTCTTTTGAAGTCTATACATTGGCTCGTTCACTTCTGCAAAGCATGTACATCAGACTGTGGCAAAGTCTATACATTCGGTTCCTTGGGCAAAGTCTATACATCGCTTAGTCTGCACATTGCTTTCAGCCCAAGCGTTCAAAGCCAAGTCTATACAATGCCAAGTTTGTACACTCCTCATCTGTTCCTACGCTTGGCCAAGTCCATACACTCAACATTTCCCTACGCTTTCCTGGCCAAGTCTGTACATCACTAAGTGTGTACATTGCATGCTGCTCAAACGTTCAAAGTCTTCAAAGTCTGTGCAGTGTCCGTCTCAGCCAGCGTCTCATTCTGCGTCTTAGGCAAGTCTGTACATCGGCGTCATTCGTTCAAGTCTATACATTGAACTGCTCTTCAAAGTCTGTACAGCGTCCGTCTCAGCCAGCGTCTCATGCTGCGTCTTAGGCAAGTCTATACATCGGCTTCATTCACTCAAGTCCACACATCCACAGTGGTTCATCAAGTCTAAACATTCACTTGAGCTTCACCAAGTCTGTACAACGTTGAAGCCTTCACAAGTCCATACACTGCTTGAGCTTCACCAAGTCTGTACAACGTTGAAGCCTTCACAAGTCCATACACTGCTTGAGCTTCACCAAGTCTGTACAACGTTGAAGCCTTCACAAGTCCATACACTGCTTGAGCTTCGTCTAGTCTGTACATCGCTTCAAGCGATTCAAGTCTATACAGACTGCCTTTACATTCAGAGTCTATACATCGGCTCAACAGCCGATCGTTTCTTTCAGAACGTTGCAAGTCTGTACAGCCGAGTGTCTAATGCATCGTCTCACCCTGGCAGAGTCTATACACTGGCTAAAGCTGTCGAAGTCTATACATCACCGTTGGGGTTCAAGTCAATACATTGCTCACCGTCTTATTAAGAGTCTCACACAGGTTCCAAGTCTGTACACTGTTTAGGCATCGTGAAATCTACACAGTGGCTGGGCTATGTAAAGTGTACACATTAGTAAGGCTTGTTTGCTTTGTTCTTCATAAGTCTATACACTGCCTTCATTTGCATTGTTCATAGTCTATACACTGCCATTCGTCTGCATTGTTCATAAGTCTATACACTGCCATTCATGCGCATTGCTCATATGTCTATACACTACCTTCACACATGCGCTTCTTTCATTAAGTCTGTACACTCTCTCACGTTGTACACACTTAATCAGTTGAAGGTTCTGAAGTATATACATTCATGTTAATAGCCTGAACTAACTAAGTCTATACATTCCATCTATCTGTCTGCAGGTGATTCAGGCTGATGATTGGGCACGTGAACCGAGGTTGGCACCAGGCACGTGATCCAAGACAACAGGCGCATGACACGTGGATGGCAACCTAGTCAGGATGCTGCCATGTGGTCGAAATTCAAATGATCTGGCAAAAAGTGCATGGGCGGGAACCTGGCAGCCACACGCCAATATCTGCTATAAATATAGAGCTTCATCCTTCAGTAGAAGCCAGATCATGAAAAGAAAAAGCAGAAGCCATTGGTGAGAGTCTGCACGATCCAGAAAAGAAAAAGAGCAGAGAGTTCCAGATCTGAGAGGAATTTGTTCGAGAGAGAGAGCAGTGTGTGTGGATTGATGAATTGCTTCATTTGAAGCTACATTTGTATTGGGTTTCAGAACCGATTTCTTCTTCATTGGTTTTTGTTTCTACTTTGTTTTCGTTTCATTTTGTTCATCCTTCTGATTTGAATTGGTTTCCCTCCGGTGTGTGGAGGAAGGGAGTATTACTCCAGTTTCCCTCTGAGTTGCAGAGGAAGAGAGATCGGTGATCTCTGGTGGTGTTAGTGACTGGTTGTCATTAACAGTTTCCCTCCGGTGTGTGGAGGAAGGGAGAGGATTCTTCGGTTGTGTTCTAGCTGGGACCTAGAACATGTTTCAAGTTCTGTGGGTAGCAGAACTTGGTTGAGGGATTTGTTTCCCTTGGTGTTCAAGCTGTGTGGCAACATGTTGTTCGCAGACTGAGTCTGCATTGATCTAGCATCGTCTAGTGGAATCCTCACTCTAGTTGGAGTGAGGGGTGGATGTAGATTGCGGACTGCAATCGAACCACCTAAAAACCGAGTGCCTCCTCTGTGGTTTGCTATTGTTATCTGCGCTCTTCACCTGCTTGTCTCTTTGATTCCATGTGATCAGTTCTTCATTCTCATTTACATTTCTCTGTGTACGGGTTAAGGAGGTGCGTTAGCAGTAGAATTTATTTTCCGCCTAAGTTTCTACAAATTGGGAGTGATCTATTCATCCCCCCCTTCTATATCACTCTTGCTGCGCTAACAGAGAATTGTATAGGCGGGCTCTCAATGGAGTTCTAATGAGGTGTTTAGATGACGATGAGGCTTGGAAAGTAGTAGAGGTAGCTCACTCTAGTGAATGTGGAGGGCATGTTAATGGGCAGGCGTTGGCAAAGAAAATTCTTAGGCAGGGCTATTACTGGCCAACCCTAGAAGAAGATTGCTCCACCTATGTCCATCGTTGTCTTCAATGCCAGCTTCATGCCGACAAGATCCATGCTCCTGCTTCTTCTCTTCATCCTCTTTCTGCTCCTTGGCCATTTTCCATGTGGGCCTTTGATATCATCAGACCTCTCGGTGACCCGAATTCCGCAGTCAAGCAGAAGTCCTTCATCTTGACGGCTACGGAGTACTTCACCAAGTGGGCGGAAGCTGAAGCCTATGCAGAAGTCAAAGCCACTACAGTATGCCGCTTCATCATGAAGAATATCATCTTGCGGTTTGGAGTGCCAAGTGATATCGTCACCAACAACGGGCCTCAATTTGTCTCTCAAGAACTCCAGGACCTCTGTAAGAAATTTAATATATCATTGCATCATTCATCACCATACTACCCCCAAGGTAATGGCCAGGCTGAGGCCACGAATAAAACCCTTCTTAAAATCATCAAGAAAACATGCGAGTCACACAAATTTGCCGATTGGGCCGATAAACTGGTAGAGGCTCTATGGGCTTATCGCACCTCCGTCTGCACTCCCACAGGGCAAACTCCCTTTGCTCTCACCTATGGGATGGAGCCAGTACTCCCGTACGAGATCCTGATCCCTTCTCTAAGGGTACAACTTGATAAAGAACTTAATCTCGACGAGCATCGAGAGGCGTTGCTAGTCCAACTGGAACTCTTAGATGAGAAGAGGCTTAACGCGGCCAATCATGTTTCGGTTTATCAAAAGCGTGTCTCGCGATATTTTCAAAAGAAGGTCATCGAACGAAAATTCCAAGTGGGTAATATGGTTTTGAAGCGCAAATTTATCAGGTCAGCAGGTCCCTGGTCTAAGCTGCAACCTAACTGGGAAGGGCCGTTGGTAATTAAGGAGGTCTATCCGGGTAATGCGTATCATTTAATCAACGCGGAGGGCGAAGAATTACCAAATCCGTGGAATGGGCTGTATTTGAAACGCTTTTATCCATAGAGTCAAACCAGCAATGACTTGGTGGCAGGGTGCGCCTTCGCTTGATCACGAAAGGAAATCCCTGGTTCAACATTTCACACACTACACAACCCCTCGTGGGTCGGTTTCTTTCTTTTGCATAAAACACCGTTTCTGCCTTGGCCATGCTTTAGGAGAGGTGAAAGTCTTTGTCTTTCCTTCTCTCTCGGCTGAAAATAGGGGCAAAAGGTGAATAAGGGGGCAAGAACCGATCTAGACCCCCCCAATTAAAGAGGTCTCAAATAGGGGCAGTCCATTATGACCTTATTCCGCAAAAGAACAAGAAAGAAATGAAAAAAGGGGCAAAACTCGAGGCTAAAAGCTCACTCAAAGCTCGTAGCTCTAAAAAAAAAAGGAAAAAAAAAGTTTGAAAGTCCCCAAATAGCAAAACTAGGCACGACAAGAGTGGCAATACAGTTTCCGCGCGGGATGTTATGAGCCCGGTCGTATGCGTGCCTAGAGCGGAAGTAGGTTCGAGAATGGACATAAAGCCCCAGCGCAACAGACCAAATTCTTTGAAGAGGGGTGTCGCGAGAAGAACTCAAACCCTAAAAACCTCTATACCTATCGCCAGTCTTCCTATTAAAATCTGTTTTATTTTCCAAGGATTGGATCCTACCCTGGGTATGGCCTCGGTAGAGGCACCGCCAAAGCAAGGTTAGCACCGGCTACGAGCGGTCCTTTATATTGCACGTTGAGCCCGGGAGGCCCCTGGTGAGATGGGGGAGGTTCCCTGTCATCAGGTCTAAGCCGGTGTCAAAACTCAAAAAAAAATCAGATATTTCAAAACTCAAAAAAAAATCAGATATTTCAAAACTCAAAAAAATCAGATATGTCAAAACTACAAAAAAAACAAAAACAAAAAAAATCGAATATTTCAAAGCACAAAAAAAAACAAATCAAATATATCAAAACTAAAAAAAAATCAAATATGTTCAAAACTCAAAACAAAATCAAAATATTTTAAAAATTCAAACAAAAATCAGACATTTTCAAAACTCCAAAAGAAAAAAGATTTTCTTCATTTGCATTCATAGCATCCATTGCATTCATTTGACATTTGTTATTTGCCTATTTAAATAAGGCTTACCCCCTTGACCAAAGATCAAGAGCTGGTCACTCTCCTAACTTGTCGTAGGCAAGGGGTTAAGCCTCAAACATATTTAATCTGTTTTCTGTATTTGTGTGTGTACAGGGGCAGGTTGAAGCTGAAAGTGCAGTTGGCTCGTGGCCATGTGAATGGTAAAAATCCTATTCCAACCTATGCAATCACATCATAACCCAAACAAAGCTCAAATTTGATCCAATCATTACATTTATTCATTCCATATATCAAGCTTTCTAAACACATGAGTCCTATCCAACATCATCATCATGAAAACAAAAGGAAATCACTCGGTCCTCCGCTGGGCATCCCCGAGGGGACGTATCTCTCTCAGCTCTCTGACGTAGGCCTGGCGCGTCGTTGGGCTCTCTGCAACCTCTTCTGGTAGGGTAAGCACCCTGCTCACCTCCCACATGATCAGGGCACTCCTGACCGCCTGCTCGTCCTCCTCCGTACCAATCCTCCTCGCCTGTAGCGCGGGAAGGTGGGGTAGTGCTGGTAGAACAGTCCGGGGTAGTCCAACCTATAGGTAGCACCGGTGTGGGCTATACACCGCCAGTGCGGTGTTGCTCACTAGCCTCAAGTCCAAACCTAACCTCCTGTGAACCCTGACAGTACTGTCGCGGAGGAAGCCCGGGCGCATCATGAACCTATCCAGGGGTAGTTTGTTGATGTACAATCGCCACTCATCTCGGGTCTTCATCTCAGCTGTCCTGCACTCTATCTGCGGAGAGAATCCGAACGCACCACCTATGAAGAAGAGAGGGTGGCTCCCAAAGATCCTACTGGCCGAAGCGACATCCTCCCTATAAATAAACTTCATCCTGGCACCCATCCAACACTCTAGAAGGATCATAGAGTTAAACAAAGGACCTTCTAAGGCTGCTGAAGTAAGGCCCTCGTACAAGTAAGCTAGGATGGACTGGGAGATGGAAAGACCCCGCCAGAGGCCACTAATGGTACTAAGAAGGGGCATCTCTAGAACATGGTCAACTGAAGGGAATAAGATGGCCCCGCACAAACAAATGGACGCAGCCTTAGCTATGGCTTCATCCCACCCACACCTATTCTTTCAATGCTCCACTACCCACTGGCTAAGAGGAAGAAGGCGAATCTGACGTGGGCCTACGAAGGTGTGGACATCCCTGCTATCTGGTATGAACCCTCCCAATATGAGCCTAGGATCTATAGGGGCAATGGTATGACACACCGAATCTTCTCCTCCCACCTGGGACCTGGGTAAAGAGAAGTAGGCCTCTACCTCATCCAGTAGGATAGTGGCCTCGGATGATGGGAAGATGAACGTATGGGTTTGTGGATGCCAAATTTCAACTAAGGATGAGATGTTGTGCCAATCAAGGGAAAGCTTTGGGTAGTTCTGACCTAACACTAGGAGAGGTTGTAAGTGCCAAGATCTCAGGATAGATGTCACTCCTAGGGGCAGGGCGCGGACCATGGGAGCCAACCACTTCAAGGTGGAATACCGCCTCGCGCCAGGAAGAAGCTGAGGTGGAAAGAAGATGGAGGAAAGAGAGAGAAAGGAAAAGCATGTAAGTAAAGGAAAGGTTTGAATTAAACGGAATCATGATTAGCTTACCTCTCTCAGAGGGCTCGAGCTCAGATGTCGCGGGATCGCAGTCAACCGTTGGATCGCCTCCCGCTCTTTCCTGGCCGGCTTTGGCCCTTCAAAAGATGCTCCCCCCATAGAACTCCCCTCTAGGGCCCTTTTCATGATGATTTGTTGATGAATAGCAAGGATTTTAAGGCTTGGGAGGAAGAGGATGTGTGAATCACGAATTTAGGCTCCCCTCCCACTTATAGGGCTTGTTAGGAAGTCTAGGCCTCTTGAGATTAGGTTGGATAAGTCTAGGATGGGTTAAGATGAGGTTTGGATAGGTTCAAAGCATTTTCCCTTCGGGTTAAGGACTCTCCAGGAGAGTCCCCTTCAGATTCGCAGGATACCCATTTGGACGATCTTACGATAGACCGCCCAACCTATTGAGCGGTCCATGAACAACCGTTTATCATCCTCCAAAGAACCCGAGGGCAAGAATTTAAGCGGCCCGGTCTAGACCGTTCTTATGGTTATAGGGCCCATGGTAAACCGTTCATCACTTCACACAGTTAACATTCAACCGTTCTGTTCTCTTTGGAACGGTCTTACACAGACCGTATGTCTCTTTGAGCGGCCCACTGTGAACAGTTCATCGGATCCGGTGCCCTTTGTCAAACCTGCCCAACTAATAAGTCGTGCGGCCCCTCATCTCACTCATTTGACGTCCCTCATCTCACTCATTTGACGTCCCTCACCTCACTCATTTGACGTCACTCATCTCACACATTTGGCGTCACTCATCTCACTCATTTGGCGTCACTCATCTCACTCATTTGACGTCCCTCACCTCCCTCATTTGACGTCCCTCTGTCTCACTCACACTCGTGTCGCGTCTCACTCGTAGTCATGTCGCGTCTCACTCGTAGTCGGGTCACGTCTCACTCGTAGTCGTGTCGCGTCTCACCCGTAGTCATCGTCTCTCACTCACACTCGTGTCAAGTCAGTAGTCGCATTCATCCATTCATTCATACATTCATCCATTCATTTATGTATTCATACATCCACAGAGTCAAAAAAAATGCATATCACTATCATATCATAACAAAAGTCGGGCCGAGTACAAAGTCAACCATGTCCCTCTCCCTGGCCCCCGTCACTGTCTCCACCGCCCTCATGCCTCTTTGGGGGAGGCATCGCTGAAGTCACCTCGTAACGCCATCGCCGGCGTCGCTCCTCCTCCTCATTCCTCCAATGGCCGGAGGAACTAGTGAAGTAACTCCTCATGGAGCCATGGGTGCCGTGGCTGCCACTCGCAGTCGCTCTGCTGCGCTCCCGAGTCGCCTCTCTCAAGCCCTCCACCTTGCCCTCCAACCTGGCAACCTGCAGTCGGGCCTGCTCTGCCTCAGTCAGGTAACGCTCCGCCTCGGCCCGGTAGCGCTCCGCCTCGGTCGCGCTGGCTCGGAGTCGCTCCGTCTCAGTTCGGTAGCGGTCCGCCTCGGTCGCACCTACTCAAAGTCCATCTAGCTCAGCCCGAAGAAGCGCCGTCTCCAACGTGTCTGCTGTCTGTGCCGCCTCCTCCCGCACACGGGCCACCTCCTCCCGAGCCGCTGCCCAACTCTGCTCCAACTCAGTCCTGAGACGGGTCAGCTCGGACGTCTGCATGCACATATCATGGTCAGTCAATTGCATTTCATACATATCATAAGCATAAATAACAAAGGGAAAGTGTAGTGATTTGCGTACCCTCTCAGTGAGCGCCACCTCGGCCGCCTTGGCCCGCGCCACCATCCTGTTGAAGTCGGCCTCCCGCTCAGCCCGGTCAGCTAGAGTCTGGGTAGTAGAAGAAGAAGGAGCATCTGCCCCTTGTCGCTGGGTACCCTCGGCACGCTGCATCCAAAACTCCAGGTCAGTCACATGCATAATCATAATCATAAGCATTTGCATAATTTAAAGAGTCTAGGGTTTTAGAAAACTCACCAGTAAGGCCAGGGCCTCGTCCCGCTCCCTGATGGTGGAGTGTAGGAGCCCCAGTAGCTCCGCTAGTCGTCCTACTGGATCAATCTACATTTACAAGTCCAAGTGTCAATGCATCATCATCACAAGCATAATAGACAGAGTTTGAGTTTAGAAGTCGTACCGGTCGGTGGGCACCCCGGAACACCTAGTCCCGGTAGTGTCTGGCGTACGAGGTATAGTACGCCGAGTCGCTCTCCGCTCGGGCGGTCACCACTCACCCCTGAGCTGCCCAGTCAGCCACTTGCGTAGCGTTCCTCGTCGACCAATCAAATGCTGCTGCTAGGCCCCGCGTCATCCTCATCACTCGTTTCCCCGCCTTCTCAGGCGCTGGGAACTCCACCGCGGGCTGATGGACCCCGATGGTCCTCATCACCAACCTGTAATGCAGTGGCTCCACCACATTCACGCAATGAAGCCACACATCTCGTCCGGTGAAGGCAAGGGCGCCGACCACCCAAGGCTGACCCTCCTGGCCCTCCTCTGTGTAAGGTGACCACCGTACCTACAAGAAATAGAAACTCGCATCAGCATCATCATCATATAAGAATTGCATTTAATTAAAGAGTCTGAGTTTGGAAGCATACCGAGGCATACGGTAGAGCGTCCAAGTCGTCCTGTAGCTCTCGGACCTGTCACCTCAGGGCCACAGTCTCCCGAGGTGCTGTCCACCTCCGTGCAATCGACAGGAGCCCAGGACGGGTCTCCTCGCCTCTGCCCAGCCCACGTAGGCGTACGTAGGCCCACACCTACATCATAGCATTGTGTCAGCATATAGGAAGCATATGGAGTTGCATAATTAAGTCTAGGGAAAGGGTCGTACCTGGAGTAAGGGGGAGAAGCCCCCGAGCATCGTCCGACGGGCCGTCGAACTCAGCGTGTCAAAAAGGAAGGTGAGAACTGCAGCTCCCCACGCATAGTCGCCTACGTGGCTCAGCTCCTCGAGGAAAGGAAGGAACCGGTAGCTCATCACGTCCACCCTGGTGGAGAAGAGGAGTCGCCCAAACATCAGCATCAGGAACCGCCTCAGCACTCTGTCCGCCTCTGCTCCCGGTCCAGCAGCTACCCGCGGCCGTGCCAGCTCGATCAACCGCTGCAAGTGCTCCTCCGGCTGCTCGTCGACTGCAACTCCCGCTCATCGTAATCCCAGGCTGTCCTGGAGACTAGCCTGGGGTAGGAGGGTCGACTGCCTCTCGGGACGCCGCAGCTCTAAGCCCAGCAATCCTCGAGCCATCGCCCGGTAGTCAGGAAAGGTAGTCCCGCTGACCCGTGCACTCATAGGCATGTGAGCCTGGCCACGTCCTCTAGCGTGGGGACCATATGCCCCCACGGGAAAAGGAACGTCCGACTCACTGGGTCCCAGTGGTCGTGCAGGGCGTAGAGCAGAGCTGCGTCGAACCGACACACCTCGATGCTCAGGAATGGGGCGAACCCCATGGCAGCCAACCGCTCCCTCTGGAAGTCCGGTAGTGCTAAGTATACTGCGCGGACCTGCAGCCACGAGGTGCGGGTCCTGCGCTTTCCCTGCATTCATTCATTCATTTTAGATGCATTTTAGTAATTAGTTTAAACATTTTGTTTCATTTCTAAATAAAATCATCAAGCTTTGAATCTCCGTCAGAAAAGCGGTCCTTCATAGGCTGCTCGTCCCGTTGAACGGTCCTGTGAGCACCGTTTTACTCCCTAGGTTCTGTGTTTTGAACGGGCCAGTGTAGGCCGTTCTTATCTTGAACGGGTGGTCCTGCACTACTCTTTCTTCTTGCTTCTTAGTGTCACACGGTCGCTCCTGCGCCGCAGGAATGTTGGGCGGTCCTATATGGACCGCATTGTTCTTTCTTGACCTATTTGGCACGGACCGATGAGGCCCGTTTGGTTGGTTGTGTGGTGATACTCTCACCGTTGTTGTTTGGACCGATTCTATGGTTGTGTGTGAGTTTGAACGGCTTCTCCCAAGCCGTATGGATGTTGAGCGGTCCTATATGGGCCGCGTGTTTTGGGTTATGCGGTTTCTGTCCAACCGCTCCACCGTCGTCTTCCCCGACGACGGTGGCGGTTTCCCCTGCCTGTAGGGAGGCCACCATGACCCCCCAAACCGGCCCCTAAGCCTCTAAATCCCCCTAAAACCCCCCTAGGACTAACATGCATCTCTTAAAATTGAAGAAAATAAGATTAAGGGTGGGGGGGAACCTACCTCAAGGTCCCTCGCCGGCCTCGCCACCCTTGCCGCCGCCGGTGGCGCCTCGGCTTCCTCCCCCTCCTGTGCCTCGGCCACGACGATCGTGGTCGTCTCCTTGTCGGTTGTAGCCATCGATGGCATCTCGGTGGTCACCGTCACCTCTGCTTCCATGGCCGCCGTCGTCGCCGGCGGTGGTACGTCGTCGTCTCCTCCGCTCGCCCCGGGGTGGGAAGCTTGGTGCTTTGTCCTCGTCATGGTGGCAATGGGCACGATGGGGAGTGAGGGAGTTTGAGAGATTGAGAGTTGAGAGTAGAAGGGTGGAGAATGGGCTCGGTTGCCCTTCGTTCTCCCTCCCACCGTCGGTTACGGTGGAGGGAGACGAAGGGTTTTGGCTTTTCGAGGTTGCAGAGGATGTGCGGTCTAGAGATAGACCGTCCTTGGTTTGTGCGGTTGACATGTGGCCGCTTTTCTTCAACGGTAAGTTTGTTAGTCGGTTCAAAATCTATGATATAGATGGTGTACACATAACCGTTCTTATTGGTGTGGTTGGTCATTGACCGTTCATGTTTTGAAGTTGTTTGACTCCCTATATCTGCACTAGGTATTCAATTGATGAAATTTGATATTATTGCAAATATTGTTAACAAATTTTTTTGCAGTATCCGAAAGTCCACTTGCCGTTTCGCCTGCATAGGTAAGTCAGGTATGGCCTTCTATCCCTGTCTCCCTTATTACATTATTATATGGGACTACATTATATTATCTCGAGAACCAGTTGGTTATTTACATGTTCAAGGATCTGATGTTCCCCTTTAACAAAAATGATGATGATCCAGGTTCACGTGTTTAATCTTCGGATAGGCCATTAAGTTGGGATGTCACGGGGAGGATGGTTCTATCCCGCACGTTGTGGTTGCGGATGGTATTTTGACTCTGATTTTCCCATCTTAGCAATATTATTCTCGAGTATTTTATATTTTAAACTTTTCTTCGCATTCGTTTTAAATGATTTCTTTTATTTTAGCCCAGCATGCATCATACGCATCTTTTGAGCTTTCATGACCCATGGTTTTCCTAAAGAATGTCCCGTCAGTGATGGCTAGCTGTACGTTCAGTGTTTGAGTAAGAGGAACTAATTCCACTCTGAGTTGGAAGGTTCTCTTTGGTCGATCCGCTTGGATTAATTGATTGAAAGGTCCCTATCGGGAGCTTTAGCTTGTTTCCTTTACTTTTGATGCCTGCTTTTGTGGCCCCCTCATTGGACCACGGGATTATGTCACCCATGAGGTTGGTCCTGTCAGTTTAGTTCATTTAGTTTAGTTCCTCCAGACTGGTGACGCTTTTGGTTTAATCATTCCTCGCGTTTGGTTCAGAGTTTTTCGGAAGATTCCTATCGCTTGTTGGTAGAAACGGGTGTCGTTTTACCTTAACGCCCGCTTTTTCGGTCCACTCCGCTGCATTTCCGCTCCATCTCTATGTTCCATGTCACTTCCGCTTCACCTCCGCTCGCTCCCCTACAAAGAGGACGTTAAGGAGGGGCATCTGTTGACACCCGCTTTTTTGCCGATAAGTTGAGTCGTTTCTCTTACTCCCATTTGATGATGCCTCGAGTTGTCCATCACTCGTTGGGGTTGTTTTCAGGCGTATTTTGGGCTAATTTTATGGGTTACCTCCCTCCTTGGTTAGGTCCAAGTCGATTCGGGGCTTAATGGGCCTGGGTTTTGGTTGATTGGGCTTTTCTATGAGTTTCAACGTCCACATTCATCTACGGTTCATCCATGACCGCTCAATACATGTGCGGTTATCTACGGGCCGTCCATATATTTTCGGAACATTTTGGCTAATTTTCTGAATTTCCACCGTCAAGCATTTATGCGGTCCTGTTAGGCCCGTTCAACTTAATGAACGGACGGATTGTGACCGCTTATATCTCAGAGTCCTACGCTTGGTAAGTTTCTCAGATAATTATCCAATTAATTGAATTATCACCGACAAGGCTAGAACGGCTTGTCCTTTGCCGCTCAACGTTTGAACGGTCTCATCTGAGCCGTTCTTCTATGAGAGTACAGCGGCGAGTGTTTCGGTCAGTTCGAGGGATAATCTGGATTATTTCAGAGTTATTTTGAATTTCCACTGACGTGGTTGAACGGTCCGAACATAGCCGCATATCTCGTTGCGCGGTCTGTCATGAGACCGTTCATCATGTTCGATTCCTGAATTTCAACAAATTTTAGCCCTTTTATCCATGGTTTTATCCCCAACTTCTTTCATCATTTTCTCCGCGGATAATCAACCATTTTAAGTGCCGTTTCGACTGGATAAAAGATGATTCATTTATCTACGATTTTTGTTTGATAATATCGATCTGAAAATGACTCTAAACCCTAATTTCGAGTTAAGCTTTCTAGGCTCTATAAATAGACCCTAAAGACCAAGCTTGAAATGGGGGGAGATTTTGGTCGACGGCGAAGCCCTGCTGCATTCTTAAGCGACCTAGCACCAAGGAGGGAGGCTTTCTACGTCCATACAAGCCTCCGGTTCAGGGAGTAGTCCGATTTTGAGTCGTTTGTGTTTCATAGCTTTCATCATTTCTCATTGCATGCATTACTTTCACTACTTTCCCCCCATGTTTTTCTTCATTCTCATCATCATGCACACATCCACCCACGTTTTTGACACCATAGGGGTTTAAAACCCCCCAAGTATCCCCCTTTCCACTTAGTCACGTTCACTCCTTATTATTTTGTAGTTACTACACCATTCAGTTCTAATTAAGGTTTTCTGTGTGTTTTTACATTGTTTTGCAGGTCAGCAATCATCAGTACGAGGCCCATCCCCTCTGGCCGACTGGAGAGGGTGGAGGTTGGACCCCTTTGCGACTTCTGGCTCGGTGATCTCGAGCGGTTCTCTTCTGTCCATTCAATGAGAAGTGCGGTGCATCCTCGGCCGTTCTTCTTCGTCCGGCGGTCGTTACAGAGCCGTTCAACATCTAGGAGCGCTGCCTCCCGCATCTTCTGCAGCACCCTTAGGTGGTCTATCGTAAGACCGTGCGTCTGTAGGCGGTTCTTCATCAACCGCTCATCTTCTCAGTGCTGCAGCTAGGCGAGTATCTCCCCTTCCTTTCTAAAGCACGACGTGTTCATCACGTTCGGCGCTTTGGTGGCGATCACGGTCATTTTCGTTTTCTATTCTCCTCTTACTATTTTTCACTTACTCATCGCATGTTGATTTATTCATAACACGATCTTCCTTTAAGTAAGAGGAGAAAATATATCTACAACAGGCTCAAGATGTGACTCCCGTCGTGTAGCACTTTGCGCCGTACGGCCTCAAGAGGTGGCTCCCACAACGTAGCACTTTGCCCTGCATGGCACTTAGTTCCTACACTCCCAAATGGTAGTTTAAGAGATTCAAGGTTTGACCATGTAGGGTATACACAAGTAGATTTATCATGGAACGGAATTTTAAGAACTCATCATATGCAGGAGTATGGATTAGGGTTGTGTTTGCACAATTCTCGAGATAAATCAAGATCAGAAGTTGTAATTACTGAGTTGGCATCTGAGGGTTTGCTAATCCTTCAAATTTTCACTTTTTTAGAAATTTATATATGTATATATCAAATTGGCGCCCCTCAGGATGTCTTCATTTAATTGAAGACGTCTTGGAAGTCGTCATTTAAAGAATTGACGCCTGGGGGTTACCCAACCTTTCAAATTTTTAAATTTTTAAAAAAACTATATATATATGAAATTGGCGCCCCTTTACCCAGTCTTCAATTCTGAAATTGAAGACTTAAGGGCCGTCTTCAATTCTAAAATTGAAGACTTAAGGGCCGTCTTCAATTCTGTGATTTTCACCTGGCAGATACGTTTTGTGACTCAAAGCACTATTCATTTCGAAAAAGTTTCTTGAAATTCGAAAATAAGGATATGAATACTTAGTATAATTCCTTGAGAGTTCAGAAACATGTTCAGATATAATTATTGAGTTTTGGTTTCACAGATATGAATTTTATAATGTTATAACTTTAATTCCTCACGAAACGGAATTGACGCCCCTGTGAGCAATCTTCAATTAATTGAAGACTTGAGGGCCGTCTTCAATTCTGAAATTGAAGACTTAAGGGCCATCTTCAATTCTGAAATTGAAGACTTAAGGGCCGTCTTCAATTCAGTGATTTTCATCTATAGATACGTTTTGTGACTCAAATCACTGTTCATTTCGAAAAAGTTTCTCCAAATCAGAATCCGAGGACATGGACAGATTGAGAAAAATCTCAGGGTCACAGAAGTATATTCTATCAAAATTTTCAAGGTCCGGTTTATTAGTTATATATTTTTTAATGCGTTGATTTATTGGTTTCTGGAAATTCCAGAAAACGGAATTGATGACATGGTGCATATCTTCAATTAATTCACGCCCTCTCGGGCAGTCTTCAATTCTGAAATTGGCACCCTAGTCAGGGGCGCCAATTACAGAGAGGTGTCACTATTCATCAGTGTGAAAAAAACTCCGAATCATGAAGTAATGGCACGAATGTGTTGAGAAAAATGTCAGGATTCCAGAAACATGTTCATGCAAAAATTTCGTGCTTTAGTTTGATAGTTATAGATTTTTCAATATGTTGAATTATCAATTACCCAAAATTCCAGAAATCGAATTAACGACCTTGGTGGTGTCTTCATTTAAATGACGAATGTACGAACAGTCTTCAATTTTGAAAATGGCGCCCTAGTCAGGGGCGCCATTTATCAGAGGACTGGGAGCCTCCGTGTCTTTAAACTATGAACATATTATGTTAACAGAGACTATATATTAAGGTTTAAAACATGGTTATTAATACTGTAAAACTAGTGTGATAAAATATGTTCAAAAACTCATAAAAATCATACTAACAAACTAAGTTTAAACTCTTAAAGATCATGGTGATATGTAACATGCTATCAAAATAACATGATACATACATGATTGTTGCTTGATTACGGTAAAGCCAGATGATATATATAGCATGGTTGACTAGTTGATCGAACTCTAAACATGAATCAATTAACCTATTAGCTACTAGTTATGCAAGGATTTGAGAACACCTACCTCTGTGAAGTGACAGAAGTTGACAGGAGAGGAAGAAGCAACCCTTCCCTTCCTCTGCAACTCTTCAGAACTTGTTCCCGTATCTAGCCGTCGAACTAACCAAATAGGGAGAATATAGTGTATTTTATAACCTTAGGGTCGACAGGATGGGAGACAAGATCCAGAATTATTGGGTATTTAGTGGGTTGACAGCCTACACAGGCTGGAGGGATAGAATGATCGTGACAATTGTCGAAAAAGAAATGACGCCCCAGAGAGGGTCATGTATTTCATAAGTTAAGATTTTTCATATTAAACTTCAAAGATTTTTATCTTTAAAAATTGATGGAATTTGTTTGTGAAATTTCAGGGGTGAGACCCTTACATTTTTCTCTATTTTTACATATAATATTTTTTGAAAAAATATTTTTAAATAAAAGGTGGCACTATTCATATCACTATTCACGTTTTGGAAATAACGACTTAACATATGTCGTTATTTTGAACAGAGATTTTTGTATTCACTCTACACTAACCAAAATTGTCTATATACCCTTTCTCACTTTCTAAATTATGTTTATCCTTTAACACTTCATCTATATACCCTTATTTCTTCAAAATAATGATATAATGAAAAAGTTGAAATATGAAATTTTCAAAATTATGAAAATATGAATTGGCATCTTGTAAAAGTGATGTTTATCCTTTAAAACACTATCTATATAACCTATTTCCTATTTCTTTGGAATAGTGTAATATTAATTTCTTAAGTGATTGAAAATATAAATTGGCATTTCCTAAAATATAATTTGGCATCTTCTAAAGCATCTATTGGTAATTAAATGTTTTAATTGGTTAAATCAATAGAATTAGAATATGAGTTCAATAATTATATATATATATAAATTTTTTTTGTATATTTCTATTTTAAAATTCTCGGGTGTTACACCCTCCCCTACTTAGAAGAATTTGGTCCCCAAATTCAACTGTATAAGGATATTGTGGAAAGTATAAAATACTTACAGTTTATAATAATTCTGGGTATCTTCTTTTCATAGATTCTTCGGTCTCCCAAGTTACTTCTTGTTCCGCGCATCGATTCCATTAGATTTTCACCATAGGGATCGTCTTGCTCCTTAGAACTTGGACTTCGCGGTCGAGGATCCGCATCGGCCTTTGCTCATAAGTAAGATCTCTTTGAATCACCAAATCAGCTTGGTCGATGACGTGAGAAGGGTCGTGCACATATTTCTTCAGCATAGATATATGAAATACATTGTGCACTTTTGAGAGTTGAGGAGGTAAAGCAATACGGTAGGCCACCTCGCCCACTCTTTCCAATACTTCGAATGGACCGATAAACCTCGGTGTAAGTTTGCCCTTAACACCGAATCTTCTAATACCTCGGCCATGAGATACCTTGAGAAATATATGGTCACCAACTTGGAACTCCAAATCTCTCCTTCTATTATCAACATAAGATTTTTGCCTACACTAAGCTACCTTGAGTCTCTCTCTGATAACGTGTATCTTGTCCGTTGAATCTCTAACAATATCCAGGCCTAGAATTTATCTTTCATCGACTTCTTCCCAGCATATTGGAGAACGACACCTCCTGCCATAAAGGGCCTCGAAAGGTGCCATTTGAATACTAGCTTGATAGCTGTTATTATAGGCAAATTCGACTAGGGATAAGTGGTCGTGCCAGCTTCCACCGAAATCTATAATACATGCCCTTAACATATCTTCAACAACCTGATTTGTCCTTTCAGTCTGACCATCTATCTGGGGATGGAAAGCAGTGCTGAAATTAAGTTTTATCCCCGTGGAGTGTTGTAGACCCTTCCAAAAATGAGAGGTGAAGCGCAGGTCTCGGTCAAATACGATCGAGACGGGAACTCCATGCAATCTAACCATCTCCTTAATATACAGGGCAGCAAGTACGTCGACTGACCATCGGCTTTTGATGGGTAAGAAATGGGCCGATTTAGTTAGTCGGTCGATAATTATCTAAATTCCATCATATCCGCCCCTAGACTTGGGCAAACCCATGATAAAGTCCATGCCAATGTCTTCACACTTCCACTTGGGAATATCCAGCGGATGTAGCTTTTCGGCGGGTTTTTGATGTTCCGCCTTCACTTGTTGGCATGTGAGGCAACAAGACACAAAGTCTGCTACCTCCCTTTTCATGTTAGGCCACCAGAAAGTTCTTTTCAAGTCTTGGTACATCTTAGTGGCTCCAGGGTGGATCGTGTACCTCGATCGATGAGCTTCTTCAAGAATCTTCTTCTTCAATTCGGGACAGTCGGGCACACATGTCCGTTCATGAAATAGCAATCTGCCATCAGGTGCCAGCTTGAAATCCAGTCTGTCGTCCAGCTTGCTCTTTATCTCCACTAGTGAGGGATCTTCTTCATGTAGCTTCTTGATTTCAGGTAGCAAATCTGGATGTAGGCTCATATGAGATAGAATAACACACATGTTCTTTTCATCTGTGCTGATATCAAGCTCAGAGAATTTCTCCAGTAGCTTCCATTCTTGTATCATGCAGTTGGCCAATATTGTTCTCGGCTTTCGACTAAGGGCATCAGCTACGGAATTACCCTTACCGGGATAGTACTGTATAGTGAAGTCGAAATCCTTGAGATACTCGAGCAAACGCCTTTGCCGCATATTCAGCTCCTTTTGGGAGAATAAGTACTTGAGGCTTTTCTGATCAGAGTACACAGTGAATTGTTCTCCGTAGAGATAGTGCCTCCAGATCTTTAAAGCGAATACTACCGCGGCCAGTTCTAAGTCATGAATCGGGTAGTTCTCTTCATGTTTCTTCAATTGTCGGGAAGAATATGCAATGACTCTTCCATTCTGCATCAATACACATCCGAGGTCAATACCCGAAGCATCGGTATATACCTCATATTTTTCTCCTTCAATTGGTAATGATAAGACTGGAGCAGTGGTCAAGAGATCCTTCAAAGCTTGGAAACTCTTTTCACAGTCTTCATTCCACTCATGAGACACTTCCTTGCGGGTTAACATGGTCAGAGGAATTATAATCTTGGAAAAATCCTTGATAAAACGCCGGTAGTAACCAGCTAGACCCAAGAAGCTTCGAATTTCCGTAGCATTTGTGGGTCGTTCCCAGTTCTTCACGGCTTCGACCTTGGACGGGTCAACAGCAATTCCATTCTTTGAAATAATATGGCCTAAGCAGGATACTTCCTCGAGCCAGAACTCGTATTTGCTGAATTTGGCATATAGCTTATTTTCCCTTAATATCTGCAGTGCCTTCTTGAGATGTTCTTCTTGATCATCTTCGATCTTGGAATAGATCAGAATATCATCAATGAAGACCACAATGATTTTGTCTAAATAGGGCCTGAATATGTTGTTCATTAACTACATAAAAGCTACGGAGGCATTTGTTAGTCCGAAAGCATAACAGTAAATTCGTAATGTCCATACCTGCTTCGGAATGCAATTTTATAAATGTCTTCTTCTTTGATCTTCAATTGGTGGTAACCAGAATGAAGATCAATCTTGGAGAAATATGAAGCTCCTAAGAACTGATCGAACAGCTCGTCAATCCTTGGTAGCGGGTATTTGTTATTGATTGTAAGGTTATTTAGCTACCAATAATCGATGCATAGTCTCATCGATCCATCCTTCTTTTTGACGAACAGCACGGGTGCTCCCCAAGGGGAAGTACTCGGCCTGATGAAACCCTTTTTCAATTACTCCATTAGTTGTTCCTTTAGTTCTTTCAGCTCAGCAGGGGACATTCTGTATGGTGCCCTAGAGACAGGGCCAGCACCAGGGACAAGGTCGATTGTGAACGACACTTCCCTTTCCGGGGGTAAGCCGATTAAATCTTCTGGAAAAACATCGAGAAAATCCCGAATTACACGGATGTCTTCAAGTTTAACCTTCTCGACTTCTGTGGCAGTCACGAATGCTATGAAAGCCATGCATCCCTTATTCATAAGTTTACTAGCTCGGAGTGCTGATATAAGAAGTGATTTACTCCGAGGGCTATTGTAAACAAGCTCTGGAAAATCCATGAAAGTTACCTTGCCATGCCGGCAATCTACAGTTGCTTGGTATGTGTATAACCAGTCGGCACCTAGTATGATGTCATAACCCTTCATATCTAGGCATATCAGGTCAACAGGTAAATTGCTTCCCTTAATCATCACTTCACAATATGGATAGTGATAAGTGATATCATACTCATTCCCAAGAGGTGTAGATATGACCAAGTCTAACATTTCATGTTTCTTAGAAAATGAAGCAGTAAAGTTCTTGGAAATGAATGAATGAGTTGTTCCGGTATCAAATAAAACTTGAGTAGTTTTTGAATAAATAGTGAGAGTACCTTCCACAATTCCGCCTTCAGTGGATTCCGTCTCTCGTAGAGCTTGCAGACGGCCTTGTTTCTTTACCGGACGCTTCTCGTCTTTGGTGTCTTGTTCCTTCATCAGTGGGCAGTCTGGGATCCAATGCTCTCAGCTCCCTCATCGAAGACAAGCTCCTAACTTCCTCCAACATTCCTCGGTCTTATGGCCAGCTTTATCACAATACTTGCAAATTTCCTTTGATGGTGTGGTGGTGGAGAATGGCCTGTCATTCTTCTGGAATTTCTTTGCCTTGGAGGGCTCCCCTCCCATGAAGAACCTTTTCTTGTTAAATGATTGTTTGAATTTTCCTGGGCTTGTGACGGGTTCCTTCTTGTCTCTTCCTCGAATTCTCTCGGATAATTCGGTGGCGTCTTCTAGCAGTTGAGCTCACCGAACCATCTCCGAATAGACTTGGATGTCCATCGGGGCAAGTTGTGTGATATAATGGGGTCGAATCCCGTTGAGGAATCTTCTCTCCTTCATCTTCTCCGTACACACCAAGTGGGGTGCAAACTTTGACAATCTTGAGAATTGGGCCTCATACTCGGCCACTTTCAGGCCCCGTTGTTTTAGAACGGTGAATTCTGTGGCGTTCTTCTCCTGGATATGGTCAGAGAAGTACTTGTTGTTGAACTGCTCCGTGAATTCATCCCATGTGACATGGTATTCTGGCAGTGTTGCTTCTATGGATTCCCATGAACATCGAGCGTCCCGCTCTAGTTGGAATACGGCCAGTAAAACCTTCTCCTCGTCCGCGCATTGCATTACACGGAAGATTCGTTCCATCCCCTTTAGCCAATTCTCGGCATCCTCGGGGTCGGACGAACCCGTGAACCTCGGTGGGTTCATGTTACGGAAACTTCGGTGGAGATCTCCCGCTCCACGGTTTGCTCCGCCTTAGGCCACTTGCTGTAGTGCTTGTGAAGGGACTTGCACGGTGCACTGCATCTCGCGCCATTGTGCTCTTTCCGCAGCCATAATCCTACAAAAGAGTTAAGTATGATAAAGATCAGGTTTACTTGTAAGGTCAAAAGTCATTATAGAACATAACCCATGGCTCTATTGATGCGGGACGGACCACGGACTCGACTCGAATTAGGAATGCGATCCTCGGACTCTAGACGAGCTCGCCATTGTCCCTTAGCGAGGGAAACGTGGGACCGGGCACGGTTAAGAAACCGGCCGTGAGTCACGGGTATTGGCTTTTCCGTGTAGACTCGGATCGAGTCACGGGACGGTAACACTCAAACTCGCTCTCTCGCAGCGATGATACAAGTATATCTAGCTAGAAACCTACTCTCGCAGCGGCATTCAAATCTATACAAGATAAGCAAATGCGATAAAGAGTGGGGAGCGAGTGTACCTCCACGCTCCGGGCGTGGGGAAGACGTTCCCGGCCAGTTACGGTAACTCCCGATTAACAACAGTAAAAACTTTAATTACAGCAGTAATTATATTGCCCACTCCACGCAGGGAGGTAAAGGGCTACAGTGGGGCCCGGGAGGACCGACCCTGGGTTGACGAGCAGCAATCTGGAGGCGAACTCAGCACGAACTCGGCCGGTTGGTCCGACTCGGTACTATTCCAACTCGGTGCTGCGCCAACTCGGTAGCTGACTCGGTGGACAGCAAGCAATCCATTCCAAAGGAACGTTGCCTTCCTGACGTCTTCTGGAGGCACTGCTTGGCTGGGACGTTGGCTGGATGTCTCTGATCGACTCCCTGAAGGGGCAGCTCCTGAAGTTGACTTTTGACACTTGTTCTTGAATTTTTTTCAGACTGTAATTTCGGACCTGCACACAGGACAGATCTGCAGGCCTTGATGGTAAAAATGCTTGCGCCCAGATCCAGCGGCCGATCGAGGCGTGGCTGGTACCGTTGGAAAGAAGACTCAGACATCTACAACATACGTTTCTTACAGCTTCATCCACCACATGGATTGAAAATGAAAACTACTTCAAACTGACCTTTTTTTCCTGTCCCGGACTGACAGACACACAAGGCAGTCAACAATCTACCTGAAACACACCTTTGACTGAGGGGTAAACGATTTTGGTAGACTCCAAGAAAATTATGGTGGAAGGGGGTATACGTGGGGAACACTCAGTATTTGTTTGGGATTTTCTAAAAATAGATAAGGGGGTGGAAAAAATAGAACAAGACGACTCTGTACTGTAGATCTGCAGAATGACATATTGACAGGGGTGGTATAGAAATTACGGGAAAAATATCAAACGAGATTAGAATTGGGCATAAGATATATGGATGGAAAGCTAACAAAGAGAGGAACAAGATCTCAAAATTTGAGCTCGATCAGACAACAGCATAAAAAGATAGATCCACGGAGGTGGGGTTCTGTCCTGATGGAGACAGAACTCCGGTGGCGGTGGCGGCGGCGCGACGGCGAGGGCGTCAGCTTTAGAAAGGGAACTCAGAGGAAGAGAGGGGGAGGTGGAAAGAGTCTCATACCCTAGATTTCTGGAGGAAGGGGAAGAACAGCAAGGAGATAGAGAGAGGGGCGCACCCTCCTTGGAGCTCTCTTAGGGCAAATGCCAATTTTTCACCTCATTAATCTCTAATGACACTATACATAGGCTTATATAGAGAATGGCAAGGGGTGGGGGGCTGGGAATTTCGTGGGAAAGAGGCCATTTTCTTCCCCCATGTGGTCAAAATTCTAAAATAAATAAATTACATATGGAGGGGACACTCCTTTGACTAGGTAGGTAAGGTAGGTGGCCTCCCTTTGACATTTTCAACCACTTGTCTCCAATGTGTCCAATTGACCTTCTAGATGCCACCTAGGACTTTGACTAGCCCCACGTGGACCCATATGACTTATGTATACCAATGGGGAAGGAGTGAGGGCCCCCTTGCTGGACCTACTGATATTTTGTACAAAAACCCAAACAATCCAAGGGAATGACACATTGGCTTATAAAGCCTTACAATTGCACATATACTTTCCCAAGGATATAAAAGAAAATAAAAGGACTCAAATGCAAAATAAAAAGTCAGTGCTCGGCGTCGATTCCCATCAACTCTCCTTGGGTGGAAAGAACTCGACCCCGTCGAGTAAGGGGTGTGGCTGCTCGTGACGTCGGCGGATCCGTCATCGTACCTGGAAGCGCGGAGTACGCTCCACTCCAAGTAATCGACACATGATCACCCCGTATAGATTCGATATGCACACACTGCCATGGGAATGGGGCTAGAGGTGGACACTCCAGGGTGGGGTCACTCTCAAATGGGGGAAGGTGGCTCGAAGACTCACTAGGAATCACCACTTGTCCCTTATGTAACTAGATCCGATATGAGGTAGAACCGATCCCAATAGTCCGACAAGTCTCGAACTCGAAAGGGATTAACAACGCGAGCATACAAACCGACTCGACTCGATGGATGCACAGACACACAAGACCCTAGACACACCTAATGTTAGTCCGACCCGTACATGGGTAACGGCGGACCAGGACACCCGAATATGTGCCATGCATGCACTAGTGGCAACCGATGGTTGGCGGAGAGTGGGACTCCTAGACACCCTACTTTGTCCCTAACATGCGACTGCCTATTGGATTTGGGAGACTCGAGAGGGCTAGGTGAGCCGGATGTAGGTGTATCATGGACGGGCTTGGTGGGTATGGAGGACCCGGCCCGTAGGAAAGGGATATGAAAGTGGACTATCCCGACAAGGTAGAATGGAAGGGATGGATCACTAGGCCCACTAGAGAAGGGGTCGAATGGGTCCAAGAATGTGTGACCCTTTGATTTCTCCATTACATAGTCCCATGGGTGAAATTCATGAAGGTGATGATCACCTCCATCCATCGTGGTAGATGGGACCGTGCATAGGAGATATGACTCCTCCCTCGGAAGAAAAGTAATGAAGTCAGGCTCGTCCGGTAGCGGGAGAAGTAGAAGAACCTCTGTGGTAACACAACCCACGGTGCATACGGAGGTAATGGACCCTAAGGCCGGATGGGTGAAACTACGACTAGTGGGTAGGTCGAAGCCTCGGGCAAATAAATGCGTCAACTTCCATTGCCAACCTAAACCAAGAATAAGGTCACCCAATGTGTCAACATGGTGACTAGATCGAAATATAGTATGGAAGGAGTTGACGGGCACTATAGGTAAGGTGGGGTCCATTGAGGGATATGGAGGTGGGACCAAGCCATCCTTGAGCCAACTAAGAAGTGGCTCGGCTATGTATAGCGTTCCCGTAAGAAACACGGGTGGCTCGGGTTTTGGTGGCTCCAAATAAGATGGTTCCGAATAAAGTTCGGAAGTAGATGGCAATGGAGTACTTACGGATGGTGAAGAAGCACGTGTCTTTTCCAGCCAATCCCAAAACTTTTTCTCGATTTTCTTAAAGGAGCGGGTTGGAGTGGGGACCTCGGAGTGGACTTGCTCCTCGACTTTCGGCTCGGGTGTGGACCTAGACTCGACTAGAAGCGGGGCTTCCACTTGGTTGGAGGTGCTTGGGTGGCATTGGACGGGGAAGCCAAGGGGAGGTTGGTTGGAGGCGACGGGGCGGACCACTTGAGTGGGGTTGCTTTGGAGGGCTTGGATGGGGGTGAAGGGGCGGGGTTGGTTGGAGGTGTGGCCCACTTGATTGCGGGTGAGTTGGTGGGGATGGCTAGTGGTATGACCCCCGTAGTTGGAGGTAGGTGGACGGGGAAGGTAGACCCTCCTAAGCGCTCTTTTCATATCCCACCATGACTCGATGGGCCTTAGCCTCCTATCTTCCCGGAAGTACTTGATGTCCCTCCATGTTTCGGCGGCCTCATAGAAAAGTCACCTTTTGGCTAAGTCGACTTACGTGGGACCGGACATAAGATAACACTCAAAGTAGTCATCCATAATGGCTTCCCACTCTAAGTAGTCACTCGGATTTTCGGAGCCATAGAAGTCCCGGGCTTCGGGCCTTTTGGGGTGGTTCAGGTGGTCCTTCCATTTTAGATAGTATCGCCACCATGGATTAGATCCGGGTGTTCGGTAATCCATGGGACACGGGGAAGCTAGTGGATGGCCATGCCGACACTTGGACAAAACACTAGACACGACCCTAAGTAATGCAAAGTTGGAATGTCGACTCGACTACCAACCTAGACACGACCAAGATTCGGTACGTGGCGGAGTTAATCGATCCGAAGATCACTCGCGCAAGTGTGCGGCCTTCCCGATAGGCGTAGCCTAACGTTCAGACAACACATTTTTATATACCGAACAATGGTATGAGGATGCAACCTTAGACCGACTAACACTTAGACTCGACGTAAATGACTCTTTTTTTGTGTGTTTTGTTTCGGACTTAGACACAATGACTACCCTAGACTCAAACTCGCTCTGATACCAAACTGATGTGGGACGGACCACGGACTCGACTCGAATTAGGAATGCGATCCTCGGACTCTAGATGAGCTTGCGATTGTCCCTTAGCGAGGGAAACGTGGGACCGGGCATAGTTAAGAAACCGGCCGGGAGTCACGGGTATCGGCTTTTCCGTGTAGACTCGGATCGAGTCACGGGACGGTAACACTCAAACTCGCTCTCTCGCAGCGGTGATACAAGTATATCTAGCTAGAAACCAACTCTCGCAGCGGCATTCAAAGCTATACAAGATAAGCAAATGTGATAAAGAGCGGGGAGCGAGTGTACCTCCACGCTCCGGGCGTGGGGAAGACGTTCTCGGCCAGTTACGGTAACTCCCGGTTAACAACAGTAAAAACTTTAATTACAGCAGTAATTATATTACCCACTCCACGCAGGGAGGTAAAGGGCTACAGTGGGGCCCGGGAGGACCGACCCTGGGTTGACGGGCAGCAATCTGGAGGTGAACTCAGCACGAACTCGGCCGGCTGGTCCGACTCGGCACTATTCCAACTCGGTGCTCCGCCAACTCGGTAGCTGACTCGGTGGATAGCAAGCAATCCGTTCCAAAGGAACGTTGCCTTCCTAACGTCTTCTGGAGGCGTCGCTTGGCTGGGACGTTGGCGGGATGTCTCTGATCGACTCCCTGAAGGGGCGGCTCCTGAAGTTGACTTTTGACACTTGTTCTTGAATTTTTTTCAGACTGTAATTTCGGACCTGCACACAGGACAGATCTGCAGGCCTTGATGGTAAAAATGCTTGCGCCCAGATCCCGCGGCCGATCGAGGAGTGGCTGGTACTATTGGAAAGAAGACTCAGAGATCTACAACATACTTTATTTAAAGCTTCATCCACCACACGGATTGAAAATGAAAACTTCTGCAAATTGACCTTTTTTTCCTGTCCCGGACTGACAGACACACAGGGCAGTAAACAATCTACCTGAAACACACCTTTGACTGACGGGTAAACGATTTTTGTAGACTTCAAGAAAATTATGGTGGAAGGGTATATACGTGGGGAACACTCAGTATTTGTTTGGGATTTTCTAAAAATAGATAAGGGGGTGGTAAAAATAGAACAAGACGACTCTGTACTGTAGATCTGCAGAATGACAGATTGATAGGGGTGGTATAGCAATTGCGGGAAAAATATCAAACGAGATCAGAATTGGGTATAAGATATATGGATGGAAAGCTAACAAAGATAGGAACAAGCTCTCAAAAGTTCAGCTTGATCAGACAACAGTATAAAAAGATAGATCCACAGAGGTGGGGTTCTGTCCTGATGGAGACAGAACTCCGGTGGCGGCGGCGGCGGCGCGACGGCGGCGGCGACAGCTTCAGAAAGGGATCTCAGAGGATGAGAGGGGGAGGGGGAAAGGGTCTCATACCCTAGATTTCTGGAGGAAGGGGAAGAACAGCAAGGAGATAGAGAGAGGGGCGCACCCTCCTTGGAGCTCTCTTGGGGCAAATGCCAATTTTTCACCTCATTAATCTCTAATGACACTATACATAGGCTTATATAGGGAATGGCAAGGGGTGGGGGGCTGGGAATTTCGTAGGAAAGAGGCCATTTTCTTCCCCCATGTGGTCAAAATTCTAAAATAAATAAATTACATATGGAGGGGACACTCATTTGACTAGGTAGGTAAGGTAGGTGGCCTCCCTTTGACATTTTCAACCACTTGTCTCCCATGTGTTCAATTGACCTTCTAGATGCCACCTAGGACTTTGACCAGCCCCACATGGACCCATATGGCTTATGTATACCAATGGGGAAGGAGTGAGGGCCCCCTTGCTGGACCTACTGATATTTTGTACAAAAACCCAAACAATCCAAGGGAATGACACATTGGCTTATAAAGCCTTATAATTGCACATATACTTTCCCAAGGATATAAAAGCAAATAAAAGGACTCAAATGCAAAATAAAAAGTCAGTGCTCGGCGTCGATTCCCATCATCTATCCATCTCACCGGGTAAGGTATATCTATCCTTGGACTCGGGTTTTACCTATCCTTGGACTCAAGTTTTTACTTAGTTTCCAATTTCTAACCTTTTATTTCTTCTAGTTCTCTAGGTTTGAAAACCTAGGCTCTGATACCACGAAGACTGTCACGTCCCAAGCGCAGAAGATACTCGGATGCGTGACGCGTCTATATAGATCGTGTCATTAGAGCGATATGAATTTTAACATACAAAATTTCGGAGTGCGCAAATGACTAAAAATTTAATAAATTCCAATAGTCCAAGTGATGTTTATTTGATTAATCAAAGGAAATAAAGGTTGTCCATGACAAATTTCTAAATTCAGAAAGCCAAACATTAGGCTACACGACTTAACACAAAGTTTATACCATTAACTGACATAACTGGGAATATAAGGTAAACTCAAATAAATTCAAAGACTCGACTAGCTAATGATAAATGGATGGCATTCTAGCACTCTTCACTCGGTCTCAAACCCATTCTTGTCGCTATCCGAATCACCTGAAAATGTTAGGAAGTAACTGAATGAGCGAATCGCTCAGTAGGAATTACATCTCAAATACGAGCAATCTTTACGTTATTTACAATTTGCATGTATTCTCAGTATGGCTATGCATGATGTACGTATAATAAAAAAATCAGTAATACAGGTAAATCTAGGCATGAAGAACAATAAGAGATCAAGAACTGTATAAAGAGAGTATAATAAGATTTCAAGTATTTGACAAGCAGTATTTCAAGAATTTACAGATGTAAATGCCACTTCGGGCAAGCGGGGATTCGTGTACAAGTATGAACGCAGGTATGAGAAGGAACTCATGTACAAGTATATCAAGTAAAAATTCAATTTAAGCAAGTATTGTCAACTACGTATCAGTAGAATTGGCTATTATCATGTAAGTATTTTACCCTTTCTCGGGCAACAAGTCAAGTATTGCCCGTTTCGGGCCACGCAAGTCAAGTAAGTAAGGAGAGAGAGAGAGAGAGTAGGGGTGGAGTGTCTCAAGTCAAGCAAATACTCCGGTGCAATGCTAAACACCATGGTCAATAAACTCCCATGGGCACAAGTACCTTCGGGTGCTCCTCCTAGGACCAGACCGGGCCCTATATGCACAGCATTTCATGTATTACCTTTGACATCCACTCTCATTTATAGCCAATATGGAATTTCAAGAATTTAGAAACGTAATATTTCAGACGAGATTAACTAGTCATTTGGTTATGGATGATTCTAGAGGTGGCCCCTGCAGGCTCAAGAGGTGACTCTCGTCGTGTAGCACTTTGCGCCGTACGGCCTCAAGAGGTGGCTCCCACAACGTAGCACTTTGCCCTGCATGACACTTAGTTCCTACACTCCCAAATGATAGTTTAAGAGGTTCAAGGTTTGACCATGTAGGGTATACACTAGTAGATTTTTCATGGAACGGAATTTTAAGAACTCATCATATACAAGAGTATGGATTAGGGTTGTGTTTGTACAATTCTCGAGACAAATCAAGATCAGAAGTTTTAATTACTGAGTTGGCATATGAGGGTTTGCTAATCCTTCAAATTTTCAATTTTTAGAAATTTATATATGTATATATCAAATTGGCGCCCCTCAGGATGTCTTCATTTAATTGAAGACGTCCAGGAAGTCGTCATTTAAAGAATTGACGCCTGGGGGTTACCCAACCTTTCAAATTTTTGATTTTTTTAAAAAACTATATATATATGAAATTGGCGCCCATTTACCCAGTCTTCAATTAATTGAAGACTTGAGGGCCATCTTCAATTCTGAAGTTGAAGACTTAAGGGCCGTCTTCAATTCAGTAATTGGCGCCTGGGGGTTGCCCAATCTTTCAAAATTTTGATTTTTCAAATATATATATATATATATATATATATATATATATATATATATATATATGAAATTGGCGCCCCTTTACCCAGTCTTCCATTAATTGAAGACTTGAGGGCCGTCTTCAATTCTGAAATTGAAGACTTAAGGGCCATCTTCAATTCTGTGATTTTCACCTGGCAGATACGTTTTGTGACTCAAAGCACTATTCATTTCAAAGAAGTTTCTCAAAATTCGAAAATAAGGATATGAATACTTAGTATAATTACTCGGGAGTCCAGAAACATGTTCAGATATAATTACTGAGTTTTGGTTTCACAGATATGAATTTTTATAATGTTATAACTTCAATTCCTCAAGAAACAGAATTGACACCCCTGTGAGCAGTCTTCAATTAATTGAAGACTTGAGGGCCGTCTTCAATTCTGAAATTGAAGACTTGAGTGCCGTCTTCAATTCAGTAATTGAAGACTTGAGGGCCGTCTTCAATTCTGAAATTGAAGACATAAGGGCCGTCTTCAATTCTGAAATTGAAGACTTAAGGGCCGTCTTCAATTAAGTGATTTTCACCTAGCAGATACGTTTTGTGACTCAAATCACTGTTCATTTCGAAAAAGTTTCTCCAAATCAGAATCCGAAGACATGGTCAGATGGAGAAAAATCTCAGGGTCACAGAAGTATATTCTATCAAAATTTTCAAGGTCAAGTTTATTAGTTATGGACTTTTGAATGCGTTGATTTTTTTATTTTTAAAAATTTCAGAAAACGGAATTGACGACATGGTGCATGTCTTCAATTAATTGACGCCCTCTCGGGCAATCTTCAATTCTGAAATTGGCGCCCTGGTCAGGGGCGCCAATTATAGAGAGGTGTCACTATTCATTAGTGTGAAAAAAACTCCGAATCAGGAAGTAATGGCACAAATGTGTTGAGAAAAATGTCAGGATTCCAGAAACATGTTCATGCAAAAATTTCTTGCTTTAGTTTGATAGTTATAGATTTTTGAATGTGTTGAATTATCAATTACTGAAAATTCCAGAAATCGAATTGACGACCTTGGTGGTGTCTTCATTTAAATGACGACTGTGCGAACAGTCTTCAATTTTGAAAATGGCGCCCTGGTCAGGGGCGCCATTTACCAGAGGGCTGGGAGCCTCCGTGCCTTTAAACTATGAACATATTATGTTAACAGCGACTATATTTAAGGTTTAAAACATGGTTATTAATACTATAAACTAGTGTGATAAAATATGTTCAAAAACTCATAAAAATCATACTAACAAACTAAGTTTAAACTCTTAAAGATCATGGTGATATGTAATAGGCTATCAAAATAACATGATACATATATGATTATTGCTTGATTACGGTAAAGCCAGATGATATATATAGCATGGTTGACTAGTTGATCGAACTCTAAACATGAATCAATTAACCAATTAGCCACTAGTTAGGTAAAGATTTGAGAACACCTACCTCTGTGAAGTGACAGGAGTTGACAGGAGAGGAAGAAGTAGCCCTTCCCTTCCTCTGCAACTCTTCAGAACTTGTTCCCATATCTAGCCGTCGAACTAACCAAATAGGGAGAATAGAGTGTATTTTAAAACCTTAGGGTCGACATGATGGGAGACAAGATCCAGAATTATAGGGTATTTAGTGGGTTGACAGCCTACACAGGCTGGAAGGATAGAATGATCGTGATAATTGTCGGAAAAGAAACGACGTCCCAGAGAGGGTCGTGTATTTCATAAGTTAAGATTTTTCATATTAAACTTCAAAGATTTTTATCTTTAAAAATTAATTGAATTTGTTTGTGAAATTTTAGGGGTGAGACCCTTACATTTTTCTCTATTTTTACATATAAATTGTTTTGCAAAATTCTTTTTAAATAAAAAGTGGCACTGTTCATGTCACTATTCACGTTTAGGAAATAACGACTTAACATATGTCGTTATTTTGAACGGAGATTTTTGTATTCACTCTACACTAACCAAAATTGTCTATATACCCTTTCTCACTTTCTAAATTATGTTTATCCTTTAACACTTCATCTATATACCCTTATTTCTTCAAAATAATGATATAATGAAAAAGTTGAAATATGAAATTTTCTAAATTATGAAAATATGAATTGGCATCTTGTAAAAGTGATGTTTATCCTTTAAAACACTATCTATATAACCTATTTCCTATTTCTTTGAAATAGTGTAATATTAATTTCCTAAGTGATTGAAAATATAAATTGGCATTTCCTAAAATATAATTTGGCATCTTCTAAAGCATCTATTAGTAATTAAATGTTTTAATTGGTTAAATTAATAGAATTAGAATATGAGTTCAAAAATTAAATATATATATATATATAATTTTTTTGTATATTTCTATTTTCAGGATGTCTTCATTTAATTGAAGACGTCCTGGAAGTCGTCATTTAAAGAATTGACGCCTGGGGGTTACCCAACCTTTCAAAATTTTAATTTAAAAAAAACTATATATATATGAAATTGGCGCCCCTTTACCCAGCCTTCAATTAATTGAAGACTTGAGGGCCGTCTTCAATTCTGAAATTGAAGACTTAAGGGCCGTCTTCAATTCAGTAATTGGCGCCTGGGGGTTGCCCAATCCTTCAAATTTTGATTTTAAAAAAAAACTATATATATATGAAATTGGCGCCCCTTTCCCAGTCTTCAATTAAGTGAAGATTTGAGGGCCGTCTTCAATTCTGAAATTGAAGACTTAAGGACCGTCTTCAATTCAGAAATTGAAGACTTAAGGGCCATCTTCAATTCAGTAATTGGCGACTAGGGGTTGCCCAATCTTTCAAAATTTGAGTTTTAAATATATATATATATATATATATATATATATATATATATATATATATATATGAAATTGGTGCCCCTTTACCCACTCTTCAATTTTGAAATTGAAGACTTAAGGGCCGTCTTCAATTCTGTGATTTTCACCTGGCAGATACGTTTTGTGACTCAAAGCACTATTCATTTCAAAAAAAATTCTCAAAATTCGAAAATAAGGATATGAATACTTAGTATAATTACTCGGGAGTCCAGAAACATGTTCAGATATAATTACTGAGTTTTGGTTTCACAGATATGAATTTTATAATGTTATACCTTTAATTCCTCACGAAACGGAATTGACGCCCCTGTGAGCAGTCTTCAATTAATTGAAGACTTGAGGGCCGTCTTCAATTATGAAATTGAAGACTTAAGGGCCGTCTTCAATTCAGTAATTGAAGACTTGAGGGCTGTCCTCAATTATGAAATTGAAGACTTAAGGGCCGTCTTCAATTCAGTAATTGAAGACTTAAGGGCTGTCTTCAATTCTAAAATTGAAGACTTAAGGGCCGTCTTCAATTCAGTTATTTTCACCTAGCAGATACGTTTTGTGACTCAAATCATTGTTCATTTCGAAAAAATTTTGTTGAGTCCCAAATGTGGCAATCAAGAGGGGAGGGGTGAATTGATTGGCTAATAAAATTTTACTTCTCTTAAGAAAATAATGCTGATTAAACAAACAACCACTAATACTCGCACGAATAGGATCACACTCATGAATGCGTGCGGAATGTGTTTGAAAGCTGTTGTAGTGATCTCTCAACTCACCGTGAAACCCACTCGACAAGAATCGGAAAAACCACAGCACATGAGACACGGATTTTTTAGGTGGTTCGGTTTCACAACCGTGTCCCCTACGTCCACCCCTCACACTTGAGCATTAAAGCTTCACTAACGAGTGAATCACACACACACGTTGTTTAGAACAGCACACACACACACACACACACACACACACACACACACACACACACACACACACACACACACACACACACACACACACACACACACACACACACACACACACACACACACACACACACACATAAACGGCTTCCGATCTGGTAGCCAAACGCGCACATGCGAACATACACACACACACCAAGTTTCCGAACACGAACACCACACACAAGAATCTAAAGTTATGATTACACAAATATTCAAGATCAAGCTAAATGATTCATAATGAGAAGTTTAGAAAATGATTTATTCTGATCGGTGCTCCCCCTATCACTTCAGTGAATTTCGTCGAACACTTGGTGCAGCCTGATGATCGTTCTTGACGATTGTGCTCGGATGTGGTACGATCTTGAACTCCACGCAGCCAACCAGCATGAGGTCGATTTGGAGGCTTGAATCCCTCTTCTTTCCTTCACTTTCACATACACAAGAAGGTGGAAGAAGAGTTGTGGCTGCTGGTTGCGACCTGCACTCACAAGGGTTAGAGCCAAAAACCCAAAATCAGAAGATATGAATTTCTCTTAGGGTTTTCATCTCAATAGGATAATATATAGGCTAAGGGCGGTCAAGGGATGTCTAAGGGATAAGATCCGCACATCAAGGAGTGGTTTAGGGACAGCCACACAAGTGTGGTTTGACATTAAGCTCGCATGGACAAGAGTCCACAATCACGGCGCCGCCCAGACCAGAAAGGGTCGACCCTTGGGGTCGACCCTTGTGAGGGGGCAGAAGGGCCAGACGGCATGGGTCGACCCTTGGGGTCGACCCTCTCTGGAACCCTTGCTGTTTTCATAAAACTGGCATCTAGAGTTTTCAGGGGTCGACCCTTGCGGTCGACCCTCGCTGGAGCCTAAACAAGTAGAGCAGAAAGGGTCGACCCTTGGGGTCGACCCATGATGAAACCCGTTCTGGAAATAAATTCCTCAAGCAGGGGTCGACCCTTGGGGTCGACCCATTTGATTGGGAATCTGCCTGGCAGCAATGGGTCGACCCTTGGGGTCGACCCTTTTTCCTGCACTTCCTAATATGAATATATAATAAGGCTAAGTCCAAGGGGTTCAAGTTGGGGGATTAAAACATGAATGCTCCACATCTAGAAATAAGTTCTAACAAGGTAATTGAGGAGTTAGGATCGATCTCACCAATCGTCCTTCAGTAGTTGAGGAGCTTTGGCCATATTGTTTTGTCCTGTCAAAAAGAAAGTCTAAATTATTTCCACATTTTACACATTGAAACCAAAATACTTACAATGAGTTGCTGTTCTTGAGCCTTCTGAAATACCATGTCTTCAAGTGTTGTGTTCATTTCCAGAGCATAGTTATGCTCATTTTCAGTTCATACAAAATCATTTGATCATCATCAAAAACCATAAGTCATATACATGAGGAGGGGGTTCAACAATCTCCCCCTTTTTGATGATGACAAAATACTATTTCACAAAAAAATGGAAACCACATTGTAGAGCATTCACATTTCATAATCATGAGTCAATCCATCAGTTCAAGGACATGGTCAAAAAGAAATCCAAATATAAGATTGATGATCATGTGGCATAATCCCAAAGTTTTCTTGCCGACAATCAGTGGAAAAGGAACAAGGTCTGTAATGCAAATAACATGCAAATAACAAGATGCAATGCATGAAAACTAAAAGGAAATGCAACAGGACTAATGAACTAGAAAAATGATAAAGGCACACATTCATGCAAGCACACATCACACACTAACATATAGTAGTCGGGGCACATATAGGCCAAGAGTTCTCCCCCTTTGACATCATCAAAAAGGAGGGGGTGAAAGAGGAGTAGCAAGAGCGCCAAGCTAGAGGAGCAACGCTGTTTAGTCATCATCATCATCTGGAGTGGAGGAACTAGGAGGACGCCTTATATATGCTAAGATTTCTTCAAACTTATGGGCTTGGTCGGCCAAGGCGTCGGTGACAAACTGAGAGTGCTCCTGGTGAGAGAGTTTCAGATCAAAAAGCTCTTGTTGCATAGCCTCCATAGTCTCCCCATACCTGTCTAACCGGTCATCAATTGAATCCAAACGGTCCATGAGTAGTTGTGCCTCCTCAGAAGGCATCCCTGCGACAGGAACATGAGCATCTTCAGCCTGATCTGCATTGTCATCCTCATTATCTTCTGAACTGTCTGTTGGTACTGCCCTTTTCATTTGACAAACTAACACGCCATCTTTCTTTTCAAACCCCATGTGGTGACAAATAGATTGATAGGTGTAGATATCCACGTCACGGATAGTTTGAGATGCTTCTTTTGACAAATCAATATCCATATAAGTAAAGATGGCTGTCAAGGCCGCAGCATATGGCAGTGTGCGGTGCTTGTGCATCATGCTTGAACATATGTGATCAAGAATAAGGTGTGGACATTTAATGGGAATTCCACCGAATAAGTAGTAAAACAAGAACATATGTTTCTCCGTAACCTTGTCATGGCCTCCTCCACGTGGCAATAAAATTATTGTAATCATTCCGTGCAATATACGTTGCATAGGAGGGAAACAGTTTGCATTTAATCCGGCGACCGACCGGTCACCCATTTCTTCAGAAGTCATAAAGCGGTAAACAGTGGCATCTGAAACTTCTACATCACCAAATGCATATCCTTCATTTGGCAAGTCAAAGGCAACTCCCAACAAGTGTGGTGATAAAACAATTTCCCGTCCATTAACCGTTGTAATTGGAACATCACCCGAAATACCCAAATTGCTATAAAATTGGTGTACCAAATTGGGGTAAATGCGGCGATGTGCAGACATGAAGTTTTCCAAATTCGGTTGGCTGCAAATTAGATCAACTAGTCCACGGAGATGGCGGGTGAGATTTACTAAGTTTACCACCCGGGGACGAAGAACAGTGCGGTCCAAGATCTTGCTTGCTGGCGGAGCTGCAGCCGCCTTAGGTCGACGCTCACGGGCTGAGCTTGATGCTTCTCCTCGCTGAGAAGAACGCCTCTTCGGGGCCATCTAAAACATATACCGAATGAATCGTTTGATGCGGTATAGATCAAGATGGTTCAACAAGAGAGGAATGCTATATACGTAAGCCAAAAGATCCTCCACATCCACCAAGAGCATACCTCAAGTGTGGGAAAAGAAAGGAACGATGCCCGGAGCCGCAAGATGAAGGATTCGCGCAGATGGCCATCGGAGGAACCGCGACTAGGGCTTGAAGATGTTGATTCAAGAGTGGGTGTTTAGGGCTTCCAAGAGGTGGTGGCTTGGCTTTGAAGGGGTGTGGAGAGGGTATTTATGCATTGAGGGGGTCCAACTTAGGGTTGGGAGCCCCATTCGCGAGCGGCGCGGCGCGGCAAGTCCGCCCGGCCGGTTTGGGTCGACCCATTTCACTCTCCACCCCGGACAAGAACCGGGTTCGCGAGGGTCGACCCTTGGGGTCGACCCATTTGCTGGGTTCGCGAGGGTCGACCCCATGGGTCGACCCGTTTTCTGGTTTTCAGCAATATGACATAATAACTTGAAGAGAATGTCAAGGAGTGTCCGGCTCGAGTCCCCAAGTGTAAAAATTTATGAAATCAAGGAATTTGAATAAAGTGTGGGTTGAAATCAATTGGGGAGATGTTTGTGAAAAAAATACTAAGAATATATAAGACGTTTATGGTCCACTTAACCGGATTTCTGATTTTGAACAAATTAGCTCATTTGTTGGCAAAATAATTGTATCCAAGGTGATTTTGGCCATAGAAGTAACAATGAATATGGGTGAATACAATATACATAGTAGAAACGCAGAAGCACACCAAAGTGATTTTTCACACATTTTGATTTTTCTTATATTTTTCACACAACATGATGCATATGCATGACAAGGGAATTACATTGTGCATGGAACTAATGCAATTACATGTAATGAAGTGACCTGTATACACATGATGCACATGGTTATGAATCATACTCTTCTATCCTACAAACCCCTAGTTCTCTTCTAAATGTAGTGAACTTATCTTCACTTAGACGTTTGGTGAAAATGTCGACAATTTGACGATCGGTTTCAATGAAACTGATTTCTACATGACCCTTACTTACATGATCTCTAATGAAATGATGTCGAATTTCAATATGCTTGGTTCGAGAGTGATGAACAGGGTTTTTGGACAAGTTTATGGCAGAGGTGTTGTCACAAAGAATTGAGGTGTTTTTAAAAGAAATGCCATAATCAATCAATTGTTGTTGGATCCATAACACCTGGGCTACACAACTACCGACAGCCACATATTCGGCTTCGGCAGTAGATAATGCCACTGAATTTTGTTTCTTGGAGGCCCATGAGACCACGCAGCCCCCAAGAAATTGGCAATACCCACTGGTGCTTTTTCGATCCACTTTGCAACCCGCATAATCGGCGTCAGAATAAGCAATTAAATCAAGACTCGAATTACACGGAAACCATAGTCTGAAATTAACTGAACCAGCAACATATCTGAAAATTCGTTTAATAGCCGACATGTGTGATTCTTTTGGGTTTGACTAAAATCTAGCACGCATGCAAACAGTAAACTGTATGTCGGGCCTACTGGCAGTTAAATACAACAAAGAACCTATCATGCTTCTGAAAAGTTTTTGGTCTACAGTTTTACCTGTTTCATCTTGGTCAATTTTTATTGAAGTAGACATTGGAGTTGGTTGTGGTTTAGTGGTTGTCAAATTGAACTTTTTCAGCAACTCCATTGCATACTTCCTTTGATGTATGAACATCCCATCAACCGTCTGGTTCACCTGCAATCCCAAGAAGAAAGTCAGTTCTCCCATAAGACTCATTTCAAACTCACTTTGCATTAATTTGGCGAAGTCTTTGCTGAGAGCATCTTTAGTGGAGCCAAAAATAATGTCATCAACGTAAACTTGAACAATTAAGATTTCTTTACCATTCAATTTTGTAAAGAGGGTTTGATCAACATTACCTCGTTTGAATTCATGTTGAATGAGGAAATCACTTAACCATTCATACCATGCACGGGGTGCTTATTTCAGACCGTAGAGTGCTTTGTCCAGCTTGTACACATGGTCTGGTTGCTTGGTATCTTCAAACCCTGGTGGTTGCTCCACGTACACGTCCTCCTGAATATAGCCATTCAAAAATGCACTCTTGACATCCATTTGAAACAGTTTAATGTTGTTACAACAAGCAAATGATAAAAGAACTCTCACTGCCTCGAGTCTTGCTACTGGAGCAAAAGACTCATCGAAGTCAACTCCTAATTCTTGGCTATAGCCCTTGGCTACAAGCCTGGCCTTGTTCCTAATTACCACTCCTTGATCGTTTGTTTTATTTCGAAACACCCATTTGGTTCCGATCACAGAGTGATTCTTAGGACATGGTACGAGGAACCACACTTTGTTCCTTTGGAACTGGTGTAGTTCTTCTTGCATGGCCATGATCTATGACTCATCTTTCAAGGCCTCTTCAATGGAGTGAGGTTCAGATTGAGAGAGCAAAGCTAATAAATCATGAGTTTCAACTTCCCTGAAGGAGGCTCGTGTCCTTATCCCTTCTTGTACATTATCCAATACATTCTCCGGCGGATGGTCCTTTGCAAATATCCATTGCATTGGTAGCTTCTGTTCAAGTTGAGGTTCCTGATTTGCATCCTCTTCTTTCGGTTCTTCCGCTTCTTGATTTTCTGATTTTTCTTCCTTCTTCTCGATATTGCCATCTTTCAACTCATCATCCTGTAAAATAGATTTTTCATCAGTTCTAGATGGAGATGATTCATCAATAATAACATGTGGGCTTTCTTCAACTACAAGAGTTCTCAAGTTATACACTCGATATACTCTTGAATTGAGAGAGTACCCAAGCAATATGCCTTTGTCACTTTTGGGATCAAATTTAGCCAAATCCTTCTTACCATTGTAATGAATGTAGCATATTGAGCCAAACGGTCTCAAGTATGAAATGTTTGGCTTCTTATCTCGGTATAGCTCATACGGAGTTTTCTTCAACAATGGTCTTACCATGGCTCGATTTATGATGTAGCAGGCCGTGTTCACTGCTTCAGCCTAAAAGTACCTCAGTAGTTTATTCTCGTTCAGCATGGTTCTTGCCATCTCAATCGGTGTTCTGTTCTTCCTTTCCACAACTCCATTTTGTTCCAGAGTTCTTGGTGCGGAGAAGTCATGCATATAGCCTTGAGCCCTGCAAAAATTGTTGAACTCATGGTTATCAAATTCTCGGCCGTGATCGCTCCGCACAGCTTTGATGCAATACCCTTTATCATTTTGAACAAATCTGTAAAATACTTCAAATTCTATCAGGGCATCATTTTTATGAGAAAGGAAATAAACCCAACAGAATCTTGAATAATCATCCACAATCACAAATCCATATAATTTACCACCCAAGCTGTGAGTTCTGCTTGGTCCGAAGAGATCAATGTGGATGAGTTCAAGAGGCCTTGATGTGGTCACATCTTGTTTGGACTTGAATGATGTCCTTGTTTGTTTGCCCATGCTGCAAGCTCCACAAACTCCATCATCGACGGCCTTCAACTTGGGCAGTCCAATTACCAAATCATTTCTAGATAATTTTAGCAAAACATTAAAACTGGCATGCCCAAGCCGGCGATGCCATAGCCAAGCATCAACATTGTTCCTTGCAACCAAACATAAATTTTCATGAGAGACATCATTCAGATCAATCATATAAACATTGTTATGTCTGAAGCCAATGAATTTAATCTCATGAGTGTTTCTATTCACAACAGTGCAGTGGTTGGAATTAAAGATCACATTGCAACCTTTATCACAAAGTTGACTTATGCTTAAGAGATTGTTATTCAAACCTTTCACAAGCAATGCATTCTCAATGGCATGTTTTTGATTCTTACCTATTTTTCCTTCTCCGATGATTTTACCTTTATCCTTACCACCAAATGCCACTGTTGCACCATCCTTTTCATGCAGGTCCGCAAAAAGTTCCTTATTCCCCGTCATGTGCCGAGAGCAACCGCTGTCCAAGTACCACTTGTTTTTTACAGCTCTCAAGCAAACCTGCAACACAACCACAGTGCTTATCGAGATTTTGGTACCCAAGCAAACTTGGGTCCATGTTGGTTAGGAACATGATGCATATATGATTTATGTCTAATTCTAGCAGAATTTTCATCATCATATTTCAAAATTCTACAATCATACATGTCATGACCCATTTTTCCACAATAGAAACAAGTGATGTCTCTATCTCTTTTTCTCCTTCTACCAACATTTGAAAAGGAATTATGCATGTGTTTCTTTGGTTTGAAGGATGCTGAACTTATGGGAGCCCAATGGGTTGTTTGAACTTTTGATTTTTCAAGGATGGCATGAGCATCCTTTAGCTCTTTTATTTGAGCCATTTGAGATTGGCTTTCTTTTTCAGCCTTTCTTGTTTCCGGTCATTGGCCATGAAACATAGATTCTGGACTAGCTCATCTAGTCCATCTTCATTTCCAGATTCCTCCTGATCTTCATCACTCCATGTGGCCATCATGGCCTTGGGCTTTCTGACTTTTCCTTTCTTCACCTTCTTGATCAGATCGGGGCACTCACCCCGCATATGCCCGGATTTCTTACATTCGTAGCAGATTACTTCTTCTTTCTTGCTACTTTCACCTCTGTTTGGACCTTGCCTTCTCGGTCCTTTTCTGAATTGACCACCAAAATTTCTGGTTCATTTCACAAATCGTCTTGCTCTTCGTGTGATCATGGCAACTAATTCCTCATCTTCAGTGTTGCCAGTTGAATCATTTTCACTGCCCTCTGAATCGTGTGGATTCACCTTTAGGGCCATTGTGGTGACAACTTTATTTTTCTTATGATCCTCCTCGCTCCTTTTGATGTTTATCTCGTAAGTCATCAGCGAGCCAATTAACTCGTCCAGAGTTAAAATACTTAGATCCTTGGAGTCTTCAATTACAGTGGCCTTTGTATGCCACTGTGGAGAAAGGGATCTTAGGACTTTTCTGATGAGTTCCTTGTTGGAGTACTCCTTGCCAAGTCCCTTTAGTCCATTGGTAATTTCTGTTAGCCTTGCAAACATATCAGAAGTTGATTCTTCCAGCTTCATTGCGAACAGCTCATAGTCCCGAACTAAGAGGTTGGCCTTTGTTTCCTTGACTTTTGATGTTCCCTCATATATAAGCCGCAGCTTATTCCACATCTCCTGCGCAGAGGAACACGTAGATATTCGTGAGTATTCGTTAGGATGAACAGCACATTGAATTATATTCATAGTCTTAAAATTTGATGAACACTTCTCTATATCTTCTTCATCCCACTCATTTTCATTTTCAGATAAAACATATGGACCCCTACTTATGACACGCCAGACATCGTAGTCCTGGGCACGTAGGAAAACATACATTCTATTTTTCCAATAGGGGTAGTTTGATCCATCAAAGAACGGAGGTCTTTGAATGGAATTCCCTTCGGGCATCATCCCTTTATTTGCCATATGTACGAAATCAAGCTCTACGACCGTGTGGTCGAGACTAAACAGAGACCAAAGCTCTGATACCAATTGTTGAGTCCCAAATGTGGCAATCAAGAGGGGAGGGGTGAATTGATTGGCTAATAAAATTTTACTTCTCTTAAGAAAACAATGCTGATTAAACAAACAACCACTAATACTCGCACCAACAGGATCACACTCGTGAATGCATGCGGAATGTGTTTGAAAGCTGTTGTAGTGATCTCTCAACTAACCGTGAAACCCACTCGACAAGAATCGGAAAAACCGCAGCACATGAGACACATGGATTTTTTAGGTGGTTCGGTTTCACAGCCGTGTCCCCTACGTCCACACCTCACACTTGAGGATTAAAGCTTCACTAACGAGTGAATCACACACACACGCTGTTTAGAACAGCAAACACACACACACACACACACACACACACACACACACACACACACACACACACACACACACACACACACACACACACACACACACACACACACACACACACACACACACACACACACACACACACACACACACACACACACACGGCTTTCGATCTGGTAGCCAAACGCGCACATGCGCACATACACACACGCGCGTTCGTGTTTCCAAACACGAACACCACACATAAGAATCTAAAGTTATGATTACACAAATATTCAACATCAAGCTAAATGATTCAGAATGAGAAGTTTATAAAATGATTTATCCTGATCGGTGCTCCCCCTATCACTTGAGCGAATTTTGTCGAACACTTGGTGCAGCCCGATGATCGTTCTTGACGATTGTGCTCGGATGTGGTACGATCTTGAACTCCATACAGCCAACCGGCAGGAGGTCAATTTGGAGGCTTGAATCCCTCTTCTTTCCTTCACTTTCACGTACACAACAAGATGGAAGAAGAGTTGTGGCTGCTGGTTGCGACCTGCACTCACAAGGGTTAGAGCCAAAAACCCAAAATCAGAAGATACGAATTTCTCTTAGGGTTTTCATCTCAATAGGATAATATATAGGCTAAGGGCGGTCAAGGGATGTCTAAGGGACAAGATCCGCACATCAAGGAGTGGCTTAGGGACAGCCACACAAGTGTGGTTTGACATTAAGCTCGCATGGACAAGAGTCCACAATCACGGCGCCGCCCAGACCAGAAAGGGTCGACCCTTAGGGTCGACCCTCGTGAGGGGGCAGAAGGGCCAGATGGCATGGGTCGACCCTTGGGGTCGACCCTCTCAGGAACCCTTGCTATTTTCATAAAACTAGCATCTAGAGTTTTTAGGGGTCGACCCTTGCGGTCGACCCTCGCTATAGCCTAAACAAGTAGAGCGGAAAGGGTCAACCCTTGGGGTCGACCCATGATGAAACCCGTTCTGGAAATAAATTCCTCAAGCAGGGGTCGACCCTTGGGGTCGACCCATTTGATTGGGAAACTGCCTGGCAGCAATGGGTCGACCCTTGGGGTCGACCCTTTTTCCTACACTTCCTAATATGAAGATATAATAAGGCTAAGTCCAGGGGGTTCAAGTTGGGGGATTAAAACATGAATGCTCCACATCTAGAAATAAGTTCTACCAAGGTAATTGAGGAGTTAGGATCGATCTCACCAATCGTCCTTCAGTACTTGAGGAGCTTTGGCCATATTGTTTTGTCCTGTCAAAAATAAAGTCTGAATTATTTCCACATTTTGCACATTGAAACCAAAATACTTACAATGAGTTGCTATTCTTGAGCCTTCCTAAATACCATGTCTTCAAGTGTTGTGTTCATTTCCAGAGCGTAGTTATGCTCATTTTCAGTTCATACAAAACCATTTGATCATCATCAAAAACCATAAGTCATATACATGAGAAGGGGGTTCAACAAATTTCTCCAAATCAGAATCCGAAGACATGGTCAGATGGAGAAAAATCTCAGGGTCACAGAAGTATATTCTGTCCAAATTTTCAAGGTCAGGTTTATTAGTTATAGACTTTTGAATGCGTTGATTTATTGATTTCTGAAAATTTCAGAAAACGGAATTGACGACATGGTGCATGTCTTCAATTAATTGACGCCCTCTCGGGCAGTCTTCAATTCTGAAATTGGCGCCCTGGTCCGGGGCGCCAATTATAGAGAGGTGTCACTATTCATCAGTGTGAAAAAAACTCCGAATCAGGAAGTAATGGCACGAATGTGTTGAGAAAAATTTCAGGATTCCAGAAACATATTCATGCAAAAATTTCGTGCTTTAGTTTGATAGTTATGGATTTTTGAATGTGTTGAATTATCAATTACTCAAAATTCCAGAAATCGAATTGACGACCTTGGTGATGTCTTCATTTAAATAACGAATGTGCAAAAGTCTTCAATTTTGAAAATGGTGCCCTGGTCAGGGGCGCCATTTACCAGAGGGCTGGGAGCCTCCGTGTCTTTAAACTATGAACATATTATGTTAACAGAGACTATATATTAAGGTTTAAAACATGGTTATTAATACTGTAAAACTAGTGTGATAAAATATGTTCAAAAACTCATAAAAATCGTACTGACAAACTAAGTTTAAACTCTTAAAGATCATGGTGGTATGTAATAGGCTATCAAAATAACATGATACATACATGATTGTTGCTTGATTACGGTAAAGCCAGATGATATATATAGCATGGTTGACTAGTTGATCGAACTCTAAACATGAATCAATTAACCTATTTGCTACTAGTTAGGCAAGGATTTGAGAACACCTACCTCTGTGAAGTGACAGGAGTTGACAGGAGAGGAAGAAGCAGCCCTTCCCTTCCTCTGTAACTCTTCAGAACTTGTTCCCGTATCTAGCCGTCGAACTAACCAAATAGGGAGAATAGAGTGTATTTTATAACCTTAGGGTCGACAGGATGGGAGACAAGATCCAGAATTATAGGGTATTTAGTGGGTTGACAGCCTACACGGGCTGGAAGGATAGAATGATCGTGATAATTGTCGGAAAAGAAATGACGTCCCAGAGAGGGTCGTGTATTTCATAAGTTAAAATTTTCATATTAAACTTCAAATATTTTTATCTTTAAACATTGATGGAATTTGTTTGTGAAATTTCAGGGGTGAGACGCTTACACTTTTTTCTATTTTTACATATAAATATTTTTTAAAAATTCTTTTTAAATAAAAAGTGACACTATTCATGTCACTATTCATGTTTAAGAAATAACGACTTAACATATGTCGTTAATTTGAACGGAGATTTTTGTATTCACTCTACACTAACCAAAAATGTTTATATACCCTTTCTCACTTTCTAAATTATGTTTATCCTTTAACACTTCATCTATATACCCTTATTTCTTCAAAATAATGATATAATGAAAAAGTTGAAATATGAAATTTTCTAAATTATGAAAATATGAATTGACATCTTGTAAAAGTGATGTTTATCCTTTAAAACACTATCTATATAACCTATTTCCTATTTCTTTGGAATAGTGTAATACTAATTTCCTAAGTGATTGAAAATATAAATTGGCATTTCCTAAAATATAATTTGGCATCTTCTAAAGCATCTATTGGTAATTAAATGTTTTAATTGGTTAAATTAATAGAATTAGAATATGAGTTCAATAATTAAATATATATATATATATAATTTTTTTGTATATTTCTATTTTAAAATTCTCGGGTGTTACATGAACGACCCGGTTCACCCGCAACGAGGTTCCGAAGGAATCACCGAAACACACACCGGGAATCGGAAAACACACGCGGAAAAGCCACGGACGCGCTCTGGGCCTCCGAAACAGCTCCGGATCGCGCCGATCCGAACACGAAAGATGTCTGACACATCATTTCAGACACAACGGCGCCAGATACACCAGAAACGCAGATCCGGGACCCGAGAAGAAGGATCCAAAAAACTCGGGGCATTACACCCTCCCCCCGAGTAGGAAGCCTCCTCAACCCCGAGGAGGGAGAAGATCGGAGCACGCCGACCATTTTCAAAAGCCGAGGCCCCCGAGGAGCATCGAGAGAGCATGCAAGTGTGCCCCCCCAACCCCTCGGGCCAACGACAATCGGAGCTATCTCTCCGACTGCGAGACTTTGAGAGGCGTTTCGTGGAGCAAGAGCTCGCCCTCCGTGCCTTGCAGAAGACCTCTCCTGTGGAGGATGAGGAGTGATCCCCATTCTCCGACTATATTTTGAAGGTAGAGATATCCCCCAAGATCTCACTCCTGACCTTCGAGTCGTACGATGGCCAGGGAGACCCGGCCGACCACTACGACAGCTTCGACGCCATAATGGCCTTAGATGGGGCGTTCGACGTAATCAAGTGCTGAGCATTCGTGACCACTCTGGTTCATGGCGCTCAGGCTTGGTTCAGGGCCCTCGCCCCTGACAGCATCCACAACTTCAAGCAATTCGTGCGAGTGTTCAAGGAAAGCTTCACCGGCAGCGGTCCACCCCGGTCAATGGTGGGATTATTGGCCCTCAAGCAGGAACATGGGGAGAAGTTGCGGGCTTATATCAACCAATTCAAATCGAAAGCCCTGCGCATCCCCCGCCTGGATGTTGCCTCTGCCATCACTGCATTGACCGGGGGTACTCGCGACGAGAACCTGCGGCGTGAGTTAGTGCTTCATCCTCCCACGTCCCTTGCCGAGCTAGTGACCCTGGCCTTGCGCCATGCAGAGTGCGAGGAAGTCCTCAGCGCCTGCTGAGGCACGACAGGCTCCGGTTGGGAGGCGGACAAGAAGCCACAGTCCGAGTAAGGGACGGGCCAAGGAAAAAGGTGGAACCAGGACAGGAGACCTAAAAGAGCCATCCCGAAAGTACGAGCGGTATACCCCCCTTACTGCTCCCGTCTACGAAATCTATGAAGACATCAAAGGCTCGGGCCTCATCAACCAACCCGAGCCTATGAAAGCCAAGCATCGCAATCGCCGCAAGCATTGCCTGTTCCACAGTGACCACAGGCATCACACCAGTGATTGCCATCAACTTCAAGATGAGATCGAGCGCCTCGTTCGCCAGGGACACCTATCGCGATACGTGTCCGGGCAGAAGGAAGACCGAGGTGCCCCTGAAGAGATCGACAATGCCCCCCGCGGAGTCCACATCAACATCATCGCAGGTGGTGAGGCTTCAGGTGGAGATAGCACCCGAGGAAGAAAGCATCACGCCGAGAGGGTGAGCCGGGCCTCTGTTGAGCACTCTATGGCCCCGCATGCGAGTGAATCGCAGGCCCTGATATTCTCCGACCAGGACCTGGAAGGGTTAACCACCCTACATGATGACACTCTCGTTGTATCGGCTACAATAAAGCATTGTAATGTAGATAGGATCTTAGTTGACAATGGTAGTGCCCCTGATGTATTATCCTATGAATGTTTCCTCAAGATGGGAGAGAATCCATCTAAACTCCGCCCGATCCGAACTCCCCTCTGTGGGTTCAATGGCAAGGCAACTTATCCCGAGGGAGCCCTGAGCATGCCAGTTACTATCGGCACCCCGCCCAAAGCCGTTACGGTTATGGTAGACTTCATTGTGATTAAGGGGATGACGGCATATAACGCCATCTTCAGCGGAGGCATTCTCAGCCGAATGAAAGCGGTGCCCTCTACCTTTCACCAAAAAATGAAGTTCCCAACCAAACATGGCGTGGGGGAAGTCCGAGGTAACCAGGCATTGGCTAGACGGTGCTATATAATCTCAATCGAAGACACTAGGCCGGAAGAGAAAAATGAAGGAGTAAAGGGAGCCGAAGAGGGACCCGCCACATCTGAGCCTTGTGGCGAGTTGCTAACGATCTTCCTTAACGGTGACCCGACTCTAGGAGTAAAGATCAGAGCCGAGCTACCACTTGAGTAACAGGAAAAATATAAGGATTTCCTTGCCCGGTATATCCGAGTCTTTGCATGGTCTGATGAGCACCTTCCTGGGATCCCAGGAGATGTGGTGATGCACAAGCTCAACCTCGCCCCAACGGTGAAGCCAGTCCAGCAACGCAAGAGAAAGCATGCCCCGGAGAAGCAAGCGGTCATCAAAGAGCAAGTCATCAAGGGGCAGAAGACTGGCCTTTTTCGTCCGGTCATGTACCCTACGTGGCTCGCCAATGTCGTCCTGGTGCCAAAGGCTTCTGGGAAATGACGAATGTGCGTAGACTTCACCGACCTCAACCAGGCTACCCCGAAGGATTGCTACCCGCTGCTGAGCATCGATCAACTGGTCGACTAAACCTATGGCAACGAGCTACTCAGCTTCCTGGACGCCTACTCTGGCTACCATCAGACCAGGATGGACCCGAAAGACATCGAGAAGATCACCTTCATCACCGACTTCGGCATACACTACTACATCCTGATGCCATTCAGGTTAAAGAATGCCAGAGCGACATATCAGAGACTGATCAACCACATTTTCAAAGGACAGCTCGGTCGGAACGTCGAGGCCTACATTGATGACATGCTCGTCAAAACACCGAAGGTCGAAGACCACCTCACCGACTTAGCCGAGACCTTGGACACCCTTCTGAAGTGCAACATGAAGCTCAACCCTGCCAAATGTGCCTTCGGAGTTAGATCCGGGAAGTTCCTAGGCTTCCTGGTAACTCAGTGTGGGATTGAGGCCAACCCTGATAAGGTCCAGGCCATCCTAGACATGCGGCCGCCCACCTGCATCAAGGACGTCCAACGCCTTACGGGGCGCATTGCTACGCTCAACCATTTCCTGTCCCGAGCAGCCGAACGATGCTTACCCTTCTTCAAATTGTTGAGGGGACCCAAAACGGCATCTGCTACGTTCGCTTGGGATGAGGAATGTCAGAAGGCATTCACTAAACTCAAGAAATTCTTAGCCTCGCCCCCGGTACTGTCCAAGCTGGTCCAAGGCGAAGCTCTATACCTCTATCTCTCGGTGACCCCTTCTACAGTGAGCTCGGTCCTGGTCAGGAACGACGAATGGGTCGAGAGATCAGTTTACTATGCCAGCAAGGTGCTTAATGAGGCTGAGAAAAGGTACCCCGCAATCGAGAAACTCGTGCTAGCGTTGGTTACCTCGGCCAAGCGCCTCCGACCCTACTTTCAAGGGCACTCCATCGTCTTATTGACCGGTGAACCCCTGAAGAAGATTCTCTTTCACCCTGAAGCCTCGGGACACCTCGTCAAATGGGCCATCATGCTCGGGGCCTACGATATCTCGTATCACCCCCGCTCGGCCATCAAAGGACAGGCTCTCGCAGACTTCATCGCCGAAAGCACAGTCCTGATTGAAGAAGTACCTCCACCAGCGCCTAGGCCCACTTGGGATCTGCTTGTCGATGGGTCCTCCAATTCGGTCGGATGCGGCGCCGGTGTCCTTCTCAAATCTCCCGAATGAGTGGAGCTGCGGTACGCCCTGAAGTTTAACTTCTAGGCATCCAACAACCCCTCGAGTACGAAGCCCTTATCTCAGGGGCTAGGATGGCCTGATGACTAGGGGCTGAGCGAGTCAGGATCCACACTGACTCCCAATTGGTCGCTAGCAAGGTCAACGGTGATTACGAAGCTCGGGAAGGACAAATGGTCAAGTACCTCTAGGCGGTCAAGAGGATGGCCCAACTCTTCAAGAGCTTTGAGGTAGTCTGGATAGCTCGGGAGCAAAACCCCCGAGCAGACGCCCTCTCTCAGCTGGCCTCCTCTCTCGACCCCGCAGGTACACGATCGGTCTCTCTCGAAGAGCTCGAGCGATCGAGCATCGAGTCTGAGCTTATGATCGTTGACCCGGCACCCCCGAGCGATTGGCAGGCCCCCTACATATCCTGGCTCCGAGATTCTCAAGAGCCCCCCGACCCTCGGGAGGCTCGGAAGCTCAAGTACCAAGCTCGGCGTTTCGTCATGCTGGACGATGCCTTGTACCGCAGATCTTTCTCTGGTCCCCTCCTCAAGTGCATCAGCGCCAACGAAGCCAGCCGAGCGGTTCAGGAAGTACACGAAGGCACCTGCAGAGCGCACCAAGGAGGAAGATTGCTCGCCAGGATCTTGCTTCGGCAGGGTTACTGGTGGCCCACTCTCTAGTGTGACTGCATGACCTATGTACAGAAGTGTGATCGATGTCAGCGCTTCGACCACCTTATCCATCAGCCCGCCGTGGAGCTCATCACCCTTGCCGAGCCGTACCCTTTCACTCAGTGGGGGATCGACATCTTGGGGCCATTCCCCACGGCTTAAGCTCAGAAGAAGTTCATCATCATCGCCATCAACTATTTCACCAAGTGGATCGAGGCCGAAGCCACCATTAGGATCACCGAGTCAGTCGTATGGAGTTTTGTTTGGAAGTCGATCATCTGTCGCTATGGTGTCCCCCGAGTGATCATGAGCGATAACGGTTGGTAGTTTGATTCTCATTACTGCAGAGACAGATGTGCCGACCTAAGCATTTGCAATCACTTCACTTCGGTTGCCCACCCTCAGGCTAACGGACTGGTCAAGAATGCCAATAAGACTATCTTAAAAGGCATCAAAACCAGGCTCGGTAAGGCCAAGGGAAGCTGGCTTGAGGAATTACCAAGCGTACTATGGTCGCACCGAAGTACTCCGAGAACGGCCACAGGTGAAACACCTTTTCAGCTGGTATATGGCACGAAAGTCGTAATTCCGTTGGAGGTCGGCAATCCCTCTCTCCGAGTCATCCACTTCAAACCTGAGGTAAACGAGCAGAAACTGTGAGAAAACCTCGACCTAGCGGACGAGATCCGAGAGATTGCAAAGATCCGAGCAATGGAATACCAACGGCGCATCACTCGATACTACAACTCCGGAGTCTGAGAGAGACACTTCCAGCTGGGAGACTTCGTCTTGAGGAAGGCCGAAGCATCTCGACCACTAGAGGCGGAGAAGAGCTGGCCCTTACCTGGGAAGGCCCCTACCGAGTGGTCGAGACGCTAGGGAAAGGAGCATACCGACTGTCCACCATGGAAGGAACACTTATCCCTTGGACATGGAATGCAGCAAATCTTCGCAAGTACGACTTTTGATCATTTGGCAAACATGCACATGTAAGCAAGGTAGAATAAAAGCCATTCTTCTCTTCTTATTAAACTTTGATGTACAACAAGTATGCCGCAGGCCATACAATATACATGTATAAAAATTACACCCTCTTGCACTATAACGCGAGCAAAACACTAGGCCAGCCCGGTAAGCACTCCTACGTCCAGCCACTGACTTTGCCTCGTGCAGAAACTGGCATGGATAAAGGACTACCGGCCTCGTTGGTTTGAGAAAGCTCGGAAGAAAGATGCCAAAGGGATTGGAAGGAAAAAAAAGAAAAAATAGAAGAGGTCGACCCGAGCAAAATGGAGAGGAAGCTTGAGAGAGCTCCCCTCCTTAGCAATGGGGTCGACGGTGGAAAGAGGGGTCGGGTGGACAGTGAAAGAATGAAGCTTGACGAGCTTCATCCCCCCCTCCCCTCGGGATAACGTCGACAGGTCAGGGACAGGAAGGCGACATGCTCTAGCATGAACCCTCTCCCAGAGGGACCCCCGATTGACGAACCCTCTTCCAGACTGAAACAGCAGGAGCTTCCCTCCTACCGACATCTGCATCATCGTCTTCCGAAGTGCCTTCCATGCCCCGCCAAGACCGATAGCACAACGCCTCACGGAAGGGAAAGAAGGAGAAACCGCCATGGATGGCCTTAAGCGATGAAAGGAAAAGGAGACGCCCCTCGGACCTTTTATAGGCCGAAGGGGGAGCTGATCGCCTTAAATGACTCTCCCCTTACAAAACATGCTAAAAGGGCTTTCCCTGAGATGGTTGCCTCATTTTCCAAACATCCCGCCAGCGAGATGCGCGAAGCAGCAAGTCATTAAGGGCGGTATGGAAAAATGGAAATGTGCCAACGCCATGTCAGTTATTTGACAGATCGACACGCGCGATATCTGTAGAGAAAATCGGCGCCTTCTCCAGCGACTACGGATCCGATAGTCAAATCACACCAAAAGCGGTAAGAAATAGTCAATTCAACATTTAATACTGTCGCTACTATATTTTCCAAAAAAAGCCTTACCCGGCTAAATAAGGGAAAGGAAAAAGAAAGAGAGAGTTATTACATCAGGCCTCAGGCCCATCTTCAGGCTCGGCAGGCAAGGATTCCTCAGCACCAGATGATCTGCCCCCAGTATTCTCGGCGACGGCCGACCCAGGCACTGACCCCACCAGTGTGGGAACTGTCTCAGTCGTGCGCTCTCCCGAAGATGTTGGAGTTGGCAATCGCTCGGACGAGCACTCCCGACCCTCCTCTTTGCTCGATGTATAATGGGAAGAGTCGGTGGAACCCCAGTCCAAGTCATAGCGCTGCCTGGAAGGAAAAATGAGCTCCTTCGCTTGGGCCTCAGCCTCTATGGCGGCCCGATCGAACCCCTGGGAGAAGCCCTTCCGAAGGCCCCGGTGATAGCCCGACTGATAATAAGGGAAGGTAGCCTGGAGAAGAGCCGTGTGATAGGCCACTTAGCACTTATGTCGCTCGAGTGCCTCCACCCCAGCCAACTCCGCCTTGTTGTAAATCTTGTTTTGATGATTGGCAACTTGTCAGATGTTCATCTAAATGTTGCATGCTCAGTCACACTTAGTCCGTGCATTAGATTGACTCGGTGCAACATCTGACTAGTCTGCATTGAGTCTGTGCATCTTTAGCTATAGCACGCAACAAAGTCCGAGCAGAGTCTGTGCATATGGGTGAAGTTCAATGCTTGCAAGTCAGTGCATCTTTGCATTAGGCAGACACAAGTCGGTGCACATTCTGTGTCTATCTTATACTGCATCTCATAAGGCCTAGGTCTGTGCATGTGCCTGTTTTATCTTGCGTCTCATATAGCCTAGGTAAGTGCATGTGCTATGTCTCAATTTGTGTCTCATGATACGACTAATGGTGTGCAAACGAGGTCGGTGCAATGTTTTAGCATGGTCTGTGCAACTCTTGCATCGATGCGTCGTTTGCCTCATGCTCATCTTGAGCACTTGAGCTTAGGAGTCGGTGCAATATCTGTGCCATGCATATTGAGTCTGTGCATTCCTTCTGAGCGAAGTCAGTGCAACGTCTCTAGTGGCATGTCATCGAGTCGGTGCAATACTTGCACCTTGCACATTAAGTCCGTGCATCTCATATACTCGCACTGTTGTAGTCTAAGCATGCCACTCATGAGTTGATCAGGTCTGTGCAACATGTGCACATTGCATATACATAGTCAGTGCATCCATAGGCCTTGTGGTGAATTCAAGTTTGTGCATCTGTTTGTGCATGAATGTTAAGACTGTGCATGTGTGTGTGATCACCACATTGAGTCGGTGTAGTTTAGTTCTGTCAGAAGACCTACTCTGTGCAATCTCTGTTCATCTCGTATAACTATCTGAAGATGACCTTATGTCTGATGTCTTGACAGATGCTTTTTCGTAAAGATTAAGAATGACATGTGATCCAAGATTGGAGAAGTTTCCAGGATAGTGACACGTGCAAAGCAGTAAGCTGGGATGCTGCCACGTGACCAAGGTGTTTGGGCACGAATCGTGGAGTGCACACGCCCTATTTCTCTGCTGCTCTATAAATAAGAAGCTTCTCACTCAAGAGAAGACTGATCGTGCCAGAAGAGCTGAAGCAGAGAGAGCAAGCGCCTGAACGATCCAGAGAGAAAAAGGAAGACAGAGAGAGCAGAAAAGAAAGAGAGTTCTGAGAGAAGTCCCTTGAAAGAATTGAGAGAGAGATTGTTCTTCAGTCTCCAGGTTCAGAATCGGAGCTGAATTCGCTCAGTGTTGAGCTATATTCCCTTTCTGGATTTTTGTTTTTCGCTTTGTTTCATTTTCGTTTTAGATACTCTTTCTCAATCTGTTTGTCAGCGGAGCAAGCTATGACGCTCAGCGGGCAGAGGTGTAGTATCCTCTGGACCGGTTAAGCTGTAAGCCCCAACGGTTGCAGAGGAGGACTCCTCTGGTCAGCATAAGCTGTAAGGCCCAGCGGTGTGTAGGGTTTTTACCTCGAAGCTGTGGATCAGCGGAAGCTGTGCATCTGCGGTGAAACCACACTTTAGTTTGAGTGTGGGGTGGACGTAGATCTCAGGTTTGAGATCGAACCACCTTAAAAATCATCTGTCCACTGTGCGATTGTTTATGGTTTGCTTTCGTCCTCTATCATTGTTCATCGCTTGGTAGATGATTGCTTAGGATCGCGTGAGAGCTAATCCGCTTGATCTGGTTCATTCTTATTGTGACTGAGTGCCTTTCGATCATCCTACAGCAGTTTTTTTATTTCCTGCAACTATTTTTGCTGTAGTAAATTTTAGTGGGTGACCGATCTATTCACCCCCCCTCGAGATCGTCTATAGATATTCTACCTATAGGCATTAGAGCGTCCATCTGTTCTATCTATTGGTATCAGAGCATACCATCCGCACCTATCAATTGGTATCAGAGCCTAACTCTTCTGTAGGGATCAACATCCTGAAGAGTCAACAACCATGGACGCTAAAGGAATGACAGCTGAGGGACACTCCACTGCCAAGCCCCCATACTTCGAAGGATCCAACTATGCATACTGGAAGAATCGTATGCAAGTATTTCTAAGGGTGAAAGACTATGAGATCTGGAAGGTAGTTAGCAAAGGTCCGTTCGAGCTTCATGAGAATGAGGAAGTTTGGACAAGAGAGGAGATCAGGAGATCTACCCTCAACTGGAACGCAATCAATGCTATTCAGTACGCACTTCATCCCACCGAGTTCTCCCGGGTTTCATCATGCACCACTGCAAAGGAGATGTGAGGTAAGTTGGAGGTTATCTACGAGGGAACCTCTCAAGTAAGGGAGACCAAGGCGAACTTGCTGGAATGAGAATATGAAGCTTTTAGAATGAAGTCCAGTGAGACCATCACAGAAATGTATGCGCGCCTCATGATCATCACCAATGGTCTCAGGAGTCTAGGAAAGAATTATTTAGATTATGAAATTGTGAGGAAGATCCTTCGGTCCCTGACTCCAGTATGGCATACAAAAGCTATAGTTGTTGAGGAGTCAAGGGATCTACAAAATATGAAAGTTGACGAGCTCATCGGTTCACTAATGCCCTACGAGATGAATCTTCCCAAGACCGAGGAGCTGGAGAAGAAGAAGAAGCCTATTTCTCTGAAGGCCAGCTTCAGTAGATCGAACAGATCCAGCCACAGTGGATCATCAAGCGAGGAAAGCCCCTCTGGGTCAGAAATCGATGGAGACCAACTGACCATGCTGACCAGAGAATTTAGGTGATTTCTGAGAAAGGAAGGAAGAAACTTCGGTCGAAGGTAGTTTGGTGGCGATAGGAGGCAAACTAGGTATAGATCTAACCCTGCCAAGAAAGTTGACACTAATGTTTGCTATCACTTCAAGAAGGCCGGCCATATGAAGGCAGATTGTCTTGAGCTCCAGAAGCTGAAAGAGAAGTCAAAGAAGATAGCTCCCAAAGGAAAGGCGATGGTGAGCACATGGAGCGACGAGGACGAGGGCACATTCAGCTGCACATCGGAGAGCGAGGACGAAGAAAACACATCTGCCTGATGGCAAAAGATGACGAAGAAAAAGAAGAAGACTCCGATGAGGTATCATCTCCTTTTGAGCATTATACCATTTCTAACTGGCAAGATGCCTACGGAGATTTGTTAGACAAAGTAGACGATATTAGGAGAGAGAACATGCATTTGAAGAAGAAGGTTAACTCTGTTTTGAATGATAAGACAATGTCTGATAAACTTGCCTATTTACAGTCTGAAAATGATCGATTAAAAAATTCTTGTTCTGAATTTGATGAATTAAAGCATTCTTTGATTGAATATAGAAAAGAAAATGAAATGCTGAAAAATGTTATTAATGATTTGAAATTGACATTGAAAAAATATGAAAATGAAATGAAGATTGTTGATGAAAAGTATAAAGCTGTTCTTGGTGTCAACAATGAATTGAAAAATTCAATCGAATAGCTAGAAAAAGGAAATGCTGACAAAGTGAAAATAATTGAGAATATGACCCAAGGATCTGATAATCTGAATGCTTTGTTGGGGTCAAATGTCAATCTCAGGAAGGAGGGTCTCGGGTATAATCCTATTGCTAAGAAAAGTTTTAATGTCAAGACAATTTCATTTGTAGCAGAAAAGGAGAAGAGACCCCTTATCAAAATGAATAATGAAAATTCTATTGCTAATATTGTAAATTTCAAAATGTCCAGTGCTAAGGACAAAGGTAAGCAGAAGGTTGGTGAGCCTAGCACACCCTACTCTACACCTAAGGGTAAGTCTAAGGTCAGGGGTCAGTCCATTTGCACACCCAAATCCCAGAGCAAGGCCACCAAGTCTCCACCACCACCAACAACCAAGCAGAAGACTAAATATACACATATGCACAAGCCAGGTGGGTCAAAGGTGCAAGGGAGACAGAATTCAGTCAGAGGTCAACCAGGCCAGTTCTCCCAACCCAATGTCCAGACCTACCATTACAGACAGCCATAACAATCCTATAGGTCTGGATGGAATAAATTTCAAGGAAGGTCTATGTATCAGTCCATTCCTACTCAATCTTATATACCTCAGGTTAGAAATTGGGTCGGTCAGTCTAGGACGTGGGCTCTTAGTAGACAATTTTTCTTTGGTCAGGTTAGGACCAATTATGGCCACCATTTTCTGAATACATATTGGCCTAGGCACTGGCACAAAAATAGCAAAGTTGGTAACAACAATAGTGCCAGGACACAGCACCAGAAAAAGAAGGCTAATTCTGTTGGTGCTGAGAAGAAAAGAAACAATGAAAAGAATGTTGGGAAATCCACCAAGTCAACCATGCTTAAACAAATGTGGATTCCCAGGAGTTTATTGTCTTGTTTAAATTGCTCTTCATAAGTTTCGGAGCCCAAACACTTTTGGGTTCCAAAATCTTTTCCCTGATTGTGTCTGCAGGTATGCCTGGCAGCTAAGAACAACATGTGGTACCTAGATAGTGGCTGCTCAAGGCATATGACAGGAGACAAGGCCAAGTTTTGCTTGCTGACAGAGAAGAATGGAGGCCTTGTCACCTTCGGCGACAACACAAAGGGTAAAATCATCGGATCAGGTAAAGTAGGTAAGTGCACTACCTGCTGCATTGAGGAGGTTATGCTGGTTGAGGGTCTCGCTTATAACTTGCTCAGCACTAGCCAGCTATGTGACAAAGGTCATAGAGTACTTTTTGATTCTCAATGCTGTAGAATTTATGAACCTGATTCCAATATAATAAAATTTTCTGGTGAGAGAGTAAATAACATCTAAATGGTAGATTTAGATGATCTCTATCAATCTAACCTATGCCTCACTGTCAATAAAGATGATCTTTCATTTTTGTGGCAACGTAGGTTAGGCCATGCTAGCTACACTGTTTTGCATAAATTAAATAAACATAGCATGGTTAAAGGACTCCCTGAAATATCTTTTAAGAAGAAAAACAAAGTCTGTGATGCATGTAGACAGTCCAAGCAAACCAGAAAGTCATTCAAATCTAGAACCGAAGACCTGTCTTCCAAACCTTATGAGCTGATACATATTGACCTATTTGGACCCACAAGATCTGTCAGCTTTTCAGGTAGGAGGTATGGGTATGTACTAGTGGATGACTTCTCTAGGTTTACTTGGGTGTTTTTCTTGTCTCACAAAAATGATGCATTCACAGAGTTTTAGGAGTTCTACTTGAAAATAAAACAGAAAAATGAAAATTTAATTGAGAATATTCTATCTGATCATGGAGATGAGTTTGAAAACTCACAATTTGCTGATTTTTGCAGGGATAATGGGATTACTCATTGGTTCTCCTCCCCAAGAACACCTGAGCAAAATGGAGTAGTGGAGAGGAGGAACCGGACACTAGTGGAGATGGCTCGTACACTCCTAGTCGAAGGTGGCTTACCAAGAAAATTCTAGGCAGAGGCAGTTAACACTGCATGCCATGTAATCAACAGAGCTATGGTAAGACCTTTCACTCAGAAAACTCCTTATGAGCTTCTAACAGGTAAGAAGCCTTCAATTGCTTACTTCAAGGTCTTTGGCTGTAAGTGTTTCATTCTTGTTAATGATAAAAGAGACCTCGATAAATTTGAACCTAAAAGTGATCCAAGAATTTTCCTTGGATATTCTGAAAACACTAGAGCATATAGAGTGTACAATCTTAATTCTAAAACTGTTGAGGAATCTCCACACATTATCCTTGATGAGTCTCTAAATAAGCCTGATGTTGGTCAATGCAAGAAAGAAGATGATGGAGAAATTCTGAAGGAAGGAAAGTATGCAGACCAATCAGATAATGAGGAAGAAGTTGAAGAGAACAATGCAGAAGAGCCTGCTGTTCAGGGGGAGGTAAATGAGATCCAGGTAACCAAATCATCAATGTCTGACTTCTTAGAGATCATCCTGTAGATAATGTCATTGGTGATTTGCACGAACCCCCTAGACTAGAGGCTACTTTAGAGCTCAGCATGAATTAAATGCATATGTATTGGTTTCTCATATAGAGCCCAAGACCATTGACAGTGCTCTCAAAGATGTGCATTGGATCAATGCCATGCACGAGGAGCTTAATCAGTTTGACAGGAACAAGGTGTGGCACATAGTCCCACCTCCTGATCATGGGACTGTCATTGGAACCAAATGGGTGTTTAGAACTAAAACTAATGAGCTAGGTAATATAGTGAAGAGTAAGGCCATACTTGTTGCTCAGAGGTACAACCAGGAATTCAGAATTGACTTTGAAGAGTCATTTGCCCCTGTAGCCAGGTTAGAGGCAATTAGAATTCTTCTGGCTTATGCATGCTCTCTTGGAATAACTCTCCAGCAGATGGATGTAAAATCTACTTTCCTCAATGGGGAAATAAAAGAGGATGTCTATGTCCGACAACCTCCTGATTTTGAATGCTTAGATTTCCCTTCTCATGTTTATAAATTGAATAAAGCTCTTTATGGATTGAAGCAAGCTCCTAGAGCTTGGTATGACAGGCTCAGCAGATTCCTTACCGAGAAGAAATTCACAAGAGGTGAGGTTGACCAAACTTTGTTCACCAAGGTAAGTCATCCTGACATTCTCATTATTCAGATTTATGTGGATGACATAGTCTTTGGTTCAACCAATCCTAAAATGTGTAAGGAATTTTCTGAACTTATGACAAAAGAATTTGAGATGAGCTCAATGGGTGAGCTACAACTATTTCTTGGACTGCAGGTGACACAGACCAAAGATGGAACCTTCATCACTCAGTCCAAATACATAAGGGACCTTCTGAAGAAGTTTAAATTCGACAACCTCAAGGACATTGCAGCTCCAATGGGCACTTCAACAAGTCTTGATAAAGATACCAGAGGTAACCCTGTGGATCAAAAGCTGTACAGAGGTATGATCGTATCCCTTTTGTATCTGTAGTGCCCCAGAATTTATGTAATAATTTCTAGATCATTTATAAACTTTTCTGGAATTTATTAGAAATTTATAAAGACTAAATAGATTTATAAATGGATTATTGGATTAATAAGTCATTATAAGGCCCAATTGTGTCAAATAATTAATCTAGCCTATTTCAATAAGATTCAAAAGGTCTAAGGACCAAGCCCATTAAGTTTGGCCCATATTCTAGAAGATTATTTAGCCTATTCACGTATTTTAAGGATAAATACTATTTTATAGATAATTATATTGGATAAACGAATAAACGAGTTTTATTAATTTGAAATTCTACCCATGTTGTATGTAACGGTATATCGTACGACCGCCACATGCATGTAACGCACCTAGACCGATGCGTTACACCTTGACAGTTCCGTGAATGAAAGAACGAGCAAAAAGATTAGAACTTTGGGATCATATCTGCAAGAGATCGACTTGGGAGACTTTATAACATTACTAAGGACTCTTAGGGATTAGGTCCTGGCAATGAAGGACTCTAGAATCGATCTAATCTTTAAAACCCTATAAATAGGACCTAGTTCTAAATTGAGCGACCCTTATTTTTGGCTCGTAAAGAATCAAGGTAAGGAAATAGAATTTTAGGTAAGTTCTTTAGAAGATTTTGTTTGATATACTTTAAACTAATAGTTCTCCAAATTTCGTACTAGGAGATCAAGCAACCAAGGAGATTGAAGCTTCCAAAGTTGCTGGTTCGACCATAATTACGTAGGAATCTGAACGAAAGTCCTCTGAAGATCAGGAGATTAAGACATCTAAACGAGGTAATTATAATTCAATCCTTTCGAACTTTTTGATCACCTTAGTTTCATATTCTTACCCTCAAAATTTCACATCATTAAGATAAGAGGTTGGAGAGAGAGCAGCAGGAAGTTGCCGGAAAATTGCTGGAAAATGAGAGCTAGGGCTCGATTTTCAGGTTCAAATTAGAAGCTTAAAGCCTAGTTAAGAGGTAGGTTATCTCATGATTGGTAAAAACATCTTGTTAGGGATAAAAGCCCTCAGGTTTTGATTGATTTCATGCATCATGAATCATGAATTCCATATTTTAGTGGGTTCATGCATACATACATATCCTTAGCCCTAATCAAAGATCAAAGATATTATCTTGTCTATTCACTAAAACCCATGCATGTAGTTGGCCCATACTTCGTTTATCATGCCTAGAATAATTGTAGTATTTTGATTTTTAGGCATGATATGTTTTCATAAACTTTTTCTTTATTTTACTGCGAGCAGACGATCTGACGCATCAAGGTAAGACCGTCACAATGATATAGCAGCCTTACGATAAGCCGTCACACCTCCTTTGGTGTTTGAAGTTATCTGTTGTCTCTGACGCATCATCGATGGAGCATTACACTACTGTAACGGCCTCACGATAAACCGTCATAGTCACTGTGACGCACCCATTGTAGACCGTCAGGGTAACTGTAGACAGAATGAGAAACTAGTTAATTTAACTTATAAATAAGCCTAGTTATCTAAGTTTGGACATGTTATCATGACTTTAAGTTTATTTACTAATTCATAATAGAAATTGCATGAATAAGGTATCTTAAGTTATTTTAAGTTATGTTAATTTCATGTGTCAAATTTCTATAGTTTTGTATCTAAATCATGATTTTCGAAGGATGTATTGACGGAGTTTTATCATGATTTCCTATTGTTACACATGCTCTCTATCAATAGAGTCATTTCTCTAAGTACATGGCATATATTTATATTCAGGTATATGTCCATTAATTCACACTTTACACTATAGGAACATTATTCTTGGACATGAGGACCTCTCTATTAGATATTCCTTTTAATGGACTAGGAAATCTTGTTGCAAGGCCTCCGTAATTCTCCGCGAGCCTGGGATTCCCACTAGGACGCCGAGTTGGTTGTACCAGTAAAACCTAATTGATTACATTAGACTATCAATGTTTCTGGTTATCAGTAGTGTAACATATCTATATTGGACCGTCAGGCACATGTAACGGCCCAATATACGACCGTCACATTCAACAGAGTCTGATTTCTTGGTTCTAGATTCAGACTATTGTAACAGTCCAATACTAAAGCGTCGCATCATGTAACGGCCCAGTACACGATCGTCACACTGCTTGAGTATTTTAACCCAAGGTTTGACCAAGGGTTGATATTCCAAGGTTTCTAGATAGACTCTTGATGATCTAGAACTTATCATATTGATCAAGAAACCTAATATAATGAATGGAAGATAAAGAATGTCCCGTTATGCTGCCGATTTATTTCCATAAGCATAACATAGTATAAGTCATTCTTGATTTCTCATGATTCTTATTAAAGCATTCATTCATTGAATTATTGTTATCAAGAGCTTGTTGGAATTATACATTCTTGGCCATACTTTATTGTTACATGCATGGAAAAAACTTGATTTATACTTGAAGATGCGATCGAGCACTGATTGTGTTCAAGGGCTCTATGCTAGTCCCCTCGGCTGATTGTCGGAAACATACTATTATAAACCATGGGGTATGATGCTACTGGCGTCGCATTACGCTGAGAGTACTTTCTTTATAAATAAGTGAAGACCCACGATACAGCATGATTGATACTTAAACATGACTTTCTTGATATTCCACAGGAATTCACGAAGTACTTGCTCATAAGTAAAAGATACTGGAGTGATGATTATGTGGCTTGCTAGTACATTCTCGTTACATTCTTGTTCATGAAAGGCCATATCATGTTCTTATAACATTCTTGCTAGTTCATACTTGCTCTCATTCTATCTTACATACTTTGGTTTAATCGCATTATTGATCACATTCGCATGATTTTACCTTATTCCTCTATAGCAAAAACGTTAATTACTTTAATGATGCCTTCATGTTGATGCGAAGATACCTACTGGGCAAGTGTGCTCATTACCTATTTCTATTCTTTTTCAGGAAATGGAAGTGAGTGGGGTTCGAATTCGGAATGTTCAAGTAGCGGATCCGAGAGTGAATAAAGAATGAGCGAAGACTTAGGAAGTTTATATTGTTTAGATCGAGTCTATGTAATTTCTTATTTCTTAAGTCTAGCATGATGGAAGTTGAATTAGTGGTTGTATTCGAATATTGGATTTGATTATTAATGAAAGTTGAAGTTGAGTAAATATTGTGCGATTACATTCTTATGTGTGATTGCCTTGCGCTCTGATCGTTCTTACTTTCAAGAGGCTTACCATGCCGACTGTTCGCGTTTCTTGAGCGAGTCTTCCGCTGTAATAAAGGCTCGGGGCGTGACAGTTAAGTTGGTATCAGAGCCTAAGTCTCAGGACTTAGGAAGAAGAGTCATGTCATATGATAAGTCCAAGGTTTAAGAACCCCTACCTATGAACTAAGGAAGAAATTTCTACACCCATGTGAGAATTGGGTAGAGCCCGGGATAAGATAGTTAATTAGCTTTAAGATTGATTTTCCTTCCAATTCCACGAGAAATAACAAGTTGTTATTTTTCCCTCAGGTATCCTATTATTACCATGGCTCATCGCGTAAATTAGGATGGTATGCAGCAAACAGTTGCTGGCCTCACTTAGGCATTACAAACCATGGCGCATGCTGGCGCAGGAGCAAGGGCTGGTGATTTGCATCGTAACTTTCGGAGCTTAAACCCTCCGCGTTTCTATGGTTCTTCTAATCCGGACGAAGTGGAGAACTGGATAGATGAGATGAATCGTATCTTTGATGTTATCCAATGCACCGATCAAGAGAAGGTGCGTCTCGTAACCTTTCAACTCAACAAAGATGCCCGTACATGGTGGAAGTCGATTCTGGCACCTCCGACCGATGCACCTCATACATGGGATGGTTTTCTTACCCTATTCCATGCCAAGTACTTTTCTGAGCACGTAAAAGAGAGAAAGGCTATGGAGTTTTCCGCTCTTCGGCAAGGAATGATGACGGTTGCCGAATATGAACTGCAATTCTCAAGACTTGCACCTTACGCATCGCATCTTATCAGCACCGATTTATTGAAGGCTAATCGGTTCATGGACGGGTTACGGCCCGGTTTCATTCAGTAGCTCGGAACCCAAAACATCCGTACTTATGCGGAGATGGTTCAGCAGGCATACTTATGTGAAAGGACCTTAGAGAAGGTCGAGAAATTAAAAGGGAAAGGAGAAGAGTCTAGCTGACGCTCAGATCGGCGTTATAAGAAAGAAAAGTTCAGCATCACGGAGCCCTACAAGAGCTGTGATAGTAAGAAAAGATCTAGGAATGGGAATAGTGGAAATTCCCAGAAGAACAAGAAGATCAAGGAGGAGGAGCAAGTTGCTACAGCTTGCACGTTTTGTGAAACTTTCGGCCATTCGGCTGAGGAGTGTTGGAAGCACCTTGGCGCATGTTTACGTTGTGGAAGCAGGGAGCATCGCATGCCAGATTGCCCCCTTATGAAAGACCAATCGTCTGGTGGAGGACGTAGGAGGCAGGCTCGCCTCAATGCCATTCTAGAAGAAGAGGAAGCGCCCAGGGATGGTGGACTTATGGTAGGTACTCCTCAAATTTGTTCTCGTCCTGCATTTGTGCTATTTGACATTGGTGCCTCTCATTCTTTTATCTCCACTACTTTCACAAAAATATTATCAATTGCATCAGTCCCCCTACCTTCAGATCTTGCTATTTCCAAACCCTTAGGTTCTGGAACAAAGCTTACCAACTATTATCCTGATAGCGAAGTGATAGTAGAAGGTCATAATCTCCCCGCAAACTTAGTATGCCTTGACATGAAGGGTTATGATGCTATTTTAGGGGTAGATTGGCTTGTAGATCATGATGCTTATATTAATTGCCGAAATAGGATTATATCCTTTCGAAAGCCCGGTCTTCCATGATTCTCTTTTCTTGGCATCAAGTACTAGAAGCATCCTACTATTATATCTTCTCTTCACGCTTGTAAACTTATCTCGCAAGGATGTGAAGCTTTTCTTGCTTCTGTCATTATTACTGAATCCATGGAGATTATCTTAACGGACATTCCTATTGTAAATGAGTTCCCAAACGTGTTTCCATCCGAATTACCCAGTTTACCGCCCGAGAAGGAAGTAAATTTCACTATTGAACTCATCCCAAGAGCAGCACCTATTTCTATAACCCCTTACAGGATGTCCCCCACAGAACTCAAGGAATTAAAAAGGTAGTTGCATGAATTACTAGACAAAGGCTTCATCAGACTTAGCACATCCCCTTGGGGTGCGCCGGTTCTATTTGTCAAGAAGAAGGATGGTTCTCTCAGGCTATGCATCGATTACCGGCGACTAAATCAACTTACAATCAAAAACAAGTATTCGTTGTCGCGTATTGATGAGCTCTTTGATCAGCTTTCGAGAGCAGAATATGTTTCTAAGATTGACCTCACATCAGGTTATCATCAGCTTAGAATTAAAGAAGAGGACATTTATAAATCGGCTTTTCGAAGTCGTTATGGCCACTATGAATTTGTGGTAATGCTGTTCGGGTTAACTAATGCCCCAACAGCATTTATGCAACTTATGAACAATGTCTTCTGCCATATCTGGACAAGTTTATCGTCGTCTTCATTGATGATATCTTGATATATTCCAAGACAAAGGAGGAACATGAAGAACATTTGAAAATAGCTTTGCAAACACTTAAAGAACATAAACTCTATGCCAAGCTAAATAAATGTGAATTCTGGCTCAAAGAAGTTTCATTCCTAGGCCACATTATTTCAAAAGAATGTATTGCAGTGGATCCTTCTAAAGTAGAAGCTGTCAAGAATTGGAGCCGGCCAACGACCATATCGGAAGTACGTAGTTTTCTGGGTCTAGCTGGTTATTATAGAAGATTTTTCAAAGATTTTTCAAAGATTGTAGTTCTTTTAACTAGACTCACGAGAAAAGAAAATCCTTTTGTCTAGTCCAAGGAATGTAAGAAGAGTTTCCAAACTCTTAAAAATCATCTTACCACAGCTCCTATTCTATCACTACCGATGGATGGTGGTGGATTCGAAGTATATACGGATGCATCAGGTATTGGCTTAGGATGCGTTCTCATGCAAAATGGAAAAGTAATATGTTATTCTTCAAGACAATTGAAACGTCACGAAGAAAATTATCCTGTGCATGATTTGGAGTTAGCAGCTGTCATTTTCGCCTTGAGAATTTGGCGTCATTATCTCTATGGAGAAAAGTTCACGGTCTACTCGGATCACAAAAGTATGAAGTACTTATTTTCTCAAAAAGAGCTAAATATGAGGCAGAGAAGATGGTTAGAATATCTCAAAGACTTTGATTTTGCTATTCAATATCATCCTGGCAAGGCTAATGCTATAGCTGATGCACTCAGCAGAAAACCAATGGGTATGCTATCAAGTCTTATGATTAGTATGAATAATCTTATTCCTCAATTTCCTCAGTTGAACTTAGATATTGACAGGAAGGAAGAAGATTGCTTCACGGCTAATATCCGAGCTCAACCTACCTTAATAGAGGATTTAATCAAGTTACAAAATGATGATCTCGTGTTACTATAAATTAAAGCTAATATTGAACAACGGCCGGATTTCTCTATTACGGAGGATGGAAGATTGCTATTCAAGGGCCGAGTGTGTATACCGGATCATGAAGATACGAAGAAATTTATCCTAGAAGAAGCACATAATTCCAAATACACCATTCATCCAGGTGGTCCAAAAATGTATCAAGATCTTAAAATAAATATCCGGTGGCCCAACATGAAGAGAGAAATAGCTGATTTCGTGTCTTGCTGTCTCACTTGTCAACAAGTAAAGGCCGAGCATTTTAGACCCGCAGGTAAACTGCATCCCTTGAATATTCCCGAATGGAAATGGGAGAGTATAGGGATGGATTTCATTATGGGGTTACCTAAGACAAGAGGTGGACACGATGGTATATAGGTAATCATAGACCGATTAACTAAATCTGCACATTTCATACCAATCAAAAGTCGATGGTCTGTGGATATCCTGGCAGCATTATACAAAAGGAAAATTGTTAAATTACATGGTGTCCCAGTCACTATTATATCTGATAGAGATCCTCGATTCACATCACAGTTTTGGAAGGGTCTACAACAGTCACTAGGGACTAGATTGGATTTCAGCACAGCCTTTCATCCACAAACTGATGGTCAGATAGAAAGAACGAATCAGGTGGTAGAAGACATGCTCAGGGCTTTTGTTATTGATTTTGGAGGTAGTTGGCATGATCACTTGCCTCTGGTAGAATTTGCATATAACAACAGTTATCAGGCCAGTATACAAATGGCACCCTTCGAAGCTCTATATGGAAAAAGTTATCGATCACCAATATGTTAGAGTGAAATAGGGGAAAGACAATTCCTAGGCCCCGATTTTATCAGAGATTCTACAAAGAAGATCAAGCTTATTCAAGAGAGAATAAAGATGGCACAAGATAGGCAAATGTCTTATGCTGATAATCGAAGACGCGACATGGAATTTCAAGTAGGAGACCATGTGTATCTCAAGGTTTCTCCAGGTCATGGTATTCGGAGATTTGGCATTAAGGGCAAACTAACTCCAAGGTTCATTGGTCCGTTTAAAATTCTCGAAAGGGTCGGTGAAGTGGCTTATAGACTGGCTTTACCTCCACAATTAGCAGGAGTTCATGACATATTTCACGTCTCTATGCTAAAGAAATATGTATATGATCATGACCATATTATCACTTAGGACAATCTAGAGATTCAGAAGGATATGACGTACGAGCAAACGTCAACAAAGATTCTGGAACGAGAAGTGCGTCAACTAAGAAATAAAGTTATTCCTATGGTTAAGTTTCAATGGAAGAAAACATGGCCATATGAAGTAACATGGGAAACCAAAGCAGCCATGCGGAAAAGATTTCAAGAATTATTCAACTATAAGTACACTCTCCATAATCCATGTACTGAATTTGGGGACCAAATTCTTCTAAGTGGGAGAGGGTGTAGTGCCCCAGAATTTATGTAATAATTTCTGGATCATTTATAGAATTTTTTGGAATTTATTAAGAATTTATAAAGACTAAATAGATTTATAAATGGATTATTGGATTAATAAGTCATTATAAGGCCCAATTGTGTCAAATAATTAACATAGCCTATTTAAATAAGATCCAAAAGGTCTAAGGACCAAGCCCATTAAGTTTGACCCATATTCTAGAAGGTTATTTAGCCTATTCAAGTATTTTAAGGATAAATACTATTTTATAGATAATTATATTGGATAAATGAATAAAAGAGTTTTATTAATTTAAAATTCTTCCCACGTTGTATGTAACGGTCTATCGTACGACCGCCACATGCATGTAACGCACCTAGACTGATGCGTTACACCCTAACAGTTCCGTGAATGAAAGAACGAGCAAAAAGATTAGAACTTTGGGATCATATCTGCAAGAGATCAACTTGAGAGAGTTTATAATATTACTAAGGACTCTTAGGGATTAGGTTCTGGCAATTAAGGACTCTAGAATCGATCTAATCTTCAAAACCCTATAAATATGACCTAGTTCTAAACTGAGCGACCCTTACTTTTGGCTCGTAAAGAATCAAGATAAGGAGATAGAATTTTAGGTAAGTTCTATAGAAGATTTTGTTTCATATACTTTAAACTAATAGTTCTCCAAATTTCGTATTAGGAGATCAAGCAACCAAGGAGATTGAAGCTTCCAAAGTTGCTGGTTCGACCATAATTACCTAGTAATCTGAACGAAAGTCCTCTGAAGATCAGGAGATTAAGACATCTAAACGAGGTAATTATAATTCAATCCTTTAGAACTTTTTGATCACCTTAGTTTCATATTCTTACCCTCAAAATTTCACATCTTTAGGACAAGATGTTAGAGAGATAGAGTAGTAGGAAGTTGCTGGAAAATCACTGGAAAAGGAGAGCTAGGGCTCGATTTTTAGGTTCAAATTAGAAGCTTTAAGTCTAGTTAAGAGATAGGTTATCTCATGATTGGCAAAAACATCTTGTTAGGGATAAAAGTCCTCTGGTTTTGATTGATTTCATGCATCATGAATCATGAATTCCATGTTTTAGTGGGTTCATGCATACATACATATCCTTAGCCCTAATCAAAGATCAAAGATATTATCTTGTCTATTCACTAAAACCCATGCATGTAGTTGGCCCATACTTCGTTTATCATGCCTATAATAATTGTTATATTTTGATTTCCAAGCATGATATGTTTTCATAAACTTTTTCTTTATTTTACTGCCAACAGATGATCTGACGGATCAAGGTAAGACCGTCACAATGATATAACAACCTTATGATATGCCGTCACACCTTCTTTGGTGTTTGAAGTTATCTGCTGTCTCTGACGCATCATCGATGGGGCATTACACTATTGTAACGGCCTCACGATAAACCGTCACAATCACTGTGACGCACCCATTCTAGACCGTCAGGGTAACTATAGACAGAATGGGAAGCTAGTTAATTTAACTTATAAATTAGCCTAGTTATCTAAGTTTGGACCTGTTATCATGACTTTAAGTTTATTTACTGATTCATAATAGAAATTGAATGATTAAGGTATCTTAAGTTATTTTAAGTTATGTTAATTTCATGTGCCAAAATTCTATAGTTTTGTATCTAAATCATGATTTTCCAAGGATGTATTGACGGAGTTTTATCATGATTTCCTATGTTTACACATCCTCTCTATTAATAGAGTCATTTCTCTAAGTACATGGCATATATTTATATTCAGGTATATGTCCATTAATTCACACTTTGCACTATAGGAACATTATTCTTGGACATGAGGACCTCTCTGTTGGATATTCCTTCCAATGGACTTGGAAATCTTGTTGCAAGGCCTCTGTAATTCTACGCGAGCCTGGGATTCCCACTAGGACGCCGAGTTGGTTGTACCAGTAAAACCCAATTGATTAGATTACACTATCAATGTTTCTGGTTATCAGTAGTGTAACAGATCTATATTGGACCATCAGGCACATGTAACGGCCCAATATACGACCGTCACATTCAACTGAGTCCGATTTCTTGGTTCTAGATTCAGACTATTATAACGGCCCAATACTGGAGCGTCACATCATGCAACAGCCCAGTACACGACCGTCACACTGCTTGAGTATTTTAACCCAAGGTTTGACCAAGGGTTGATATTCCAAGGTTTCTAGATGGACTCTTGATAATCTAGAACTTATCATATTGATCAATAAACCTAATATAATGAATGGAAGATAAAGAATGTACCGTTATGCTGTCGATTTATTTCCATAAGCATAACATAGTATAAGTCATTCTTGATTTCTCATGATTCTTATTAAAGCATTCATTCATTGAATTATTGTTATCAAGAGCTTGTTGGAATTGTACATTCTTGGCCATACTTTATTGTTACATGCATGGAAAAAGTTTGATTTATACTTGAAGATGCGATCGAGCACTGATTGTGTTCAAGGGCTCTATGCTAGTCCCCTCGGCTGATTGTCGGAAACATACTATTATAAACCATGGGGTATGATGCTACTGGCGTCGCATTACGCTGAGAGTACTTTCTTTATAAATAAGTGAAGACCCACGATACAGCATGATTGATACTTATACATGACTTTCTTGATATTCCACAGGAATTCACGAAGTACTTGCTCATAAGTAAAAGATACTGGAGTGATGATTATGTGGCTTGCTAGTACATTCTCGTTACATTCTTGTTCATGAAAGGCCATATCATGTTCTTATAACATTCTTGCTAGTTCATACTTGCTCTCATTCTATCTTACATACTTTGGTTTAATCGCATTATTGATCACATTCGCATGATTTTACCTTATTCCTCTAGAGCAAAAACGTTAATTACTTTAATGATGCCTTCATGTTGATGCGAAGATACCTACTGGGCAAGTGTGCTCATTACATATTTCCATTATTTTTTAGGAAATGGAAGTGAGTGGGGTTCGGATTAGGAATGTTCAAGTAGCGGATCCGAGAGTGAATAAAGAATGAGCGAAGACTTAGGAAGTTTACATTGTTTAGATCGAGTCTATGTAATTTCTTATTTCTTGAGTCTAGCATGATGGAAGTTGAATTAGTGGTTGTATTCGAATATTGGATTTGATTATTAATGAAAGTTGAAGTTGAGTAAATATTGTGCGATTGCATTCTTATGTGTGATTGCCTTGCGCTCTGATCGTTCTTGCTTGCAAGAGGCTTACCGTGCCGGCTGTTCACGTTCCTCGAGCGAGTCTTCCGCTGTAATAAAGGCTCGGGACGTGACAGTATCTCACTACATCTAGGCCTGATATTCAATTTGTAGTGTGTTTATGTGCTAGATTTCAGGCTAGTCCTAAAGAATCACACTTTAGCGCAGTGAAAAGGATCTTTAGGTATTTATCTGGCACCCAAGAACTAGGCCTATGGTATCCTTCTAGGTGTGAGCTACAGCTACTAGCCTATACCGATGCAGACTATGCTGGGTGTCGGATAGATAGGATGAGCACTAGTGGCTATTGCCAATTCCTAGGTGGTTGCCTAGTATCTTAGGCTTCTAAAAAGCAACACACAATGGCACTCTCCACTACAGAGGCTGAGTATGTTGCTGCAGGGAACTGTGCTACCCAGGTACTCTGGATTAAACACCAACTCTCAGATTATCAGATAAATCTAGGATGCATTCCACTTCTATGTGATAACACTAGTGCTATCTGCCTAACTAAAAATCTTGTTCACCACTCTAGGACTAAGCACATCGAAATTAAACACCACTTTTTTAGAGATGTAGTGAGCAAAAATGAAATTGAATTAGTGTTCGTTGAAACTGAAAAATAGATTGCTGATATTTTTACCAAACCCCTTGGAAATGAAAGATTTAAATATTTAAGAAGAGAATTAGGGCTTTGTAAATTTCAACAGGAAAATAATGAATGATTTCATTCTTGAACTATTTGTTGAAGTGCTTTCAGATGTTTGTGCCAGTCTGTTCTTTAAAAATTTGAATAAAGAATGTTTGCTGCTTGAATAATTATTTTGCACTGAGTACATTAGTTGCTTGATGTCTTGCACATACTATTTCTGATATAGATGCATGAGCAGCACAGAGTCCTTTGTTATTGCACGTACTGCACAAAGTCAATGCATTGCATACTCGCACCAAGCCTAAGTCTTTGTAAGACTTGCATTCAGTCCATGGGTTTCTATGCTCACATTGGGTCACCGGGTAGCTATTCTCAGCTCACCCATGAATTTCAGGAGCCATCTCGAATTTCCCGTGGATGAGCCTCCAATTTTTACATCCCGCAAACCCCGGGTCCAAGGGAGGTGCTGCCAAATTTTCGCTAGGAACGCGAATAACAGAAGGGACGAATGGTCAAACGAAGATAACCATAAGAATAAGTCAAAACAAAAGGGATTTAAAAGATCCTCGTGAATCAACAAAAGAACCTGCATTTCTATCTGCTCTGCACTTTTAAACTCAAAGGAATGCTGAGCTTCCCCATTTCATAGCCATCAAAGTATAGCACCAGATCGCATGTGGGCTAGTTCAAGAAAAATCTACAGACCTTTTCTGGCCGTTGCCTGCGCCACCCCGTGCATATCACCTCCATGCAAGGTCCCTGCTACTCCTTCATGAATAAATGTTACAGAGAATGAAAGAGCTTCATGAGCCCATCATAAACAAAATCTAACCATCTTACAATCCCATAGGTGCATGAATGAAGTCCCCATGATCTACTTTCCTAAGTGAACAATGTAAGTATAAAAAAAAGGGAAGAAGTCTGTCTAAAAACCTGGGGCCGACCCATAGGGTCGACCCTCCCCCTTTCCACCTCTCTACTACTGCTGCGAGGGGAAGTTGACTTGGCCCCTTTGCCATGTCGACTTTCCCCCTTTCCCAGATCTCTTCCTACTGCTGCTACTACGCCCAGGGGCCGGGTATCTAATACCGGCAAGTCTGTTCTAATCGGGGGTATCAGGGTTTACCTGAATGGCCGTAGTGCCGAAGTGATCCCTGAGTGGATCGTCCCAAACATCTATGGGCACAACTCATTCCAAGCACTGGGGAGAACAGAGAAGAAGAATGCTGGAACGGCCCGTCGGCCAAAGAATGAGCTGGCCCTAAGGCCAGTTAAAACTAAACAAGCCTGGGTGCCCAAGTCAACTCGGGTCCCAACGATGACTCAACCGGGGTCGATCAAAGTCAACAGGCCTAGGAAGGGAGGGAAGGAAAGAGAAAAGAAGAATGATATGCCAGCAAGGGCATCTCACAAGCCATTTGGCCAAGCTTATAGGCGACAGACAAATACCTCTTTGCAAGTTGAGAGTCATGGTAGGATTGCCAGAGAGGCTCAGCCTGCCTATGGGCCCCCAACACAAGCAAGGGTACCGCCACCCGTGGTCTACCCTGATTATGAATAAGAAGATATCACCCAGTCCGTGCTCGGATATCTTTGTGGCCTTGGGAACACTTCCCTAGGGAGGCAAAGACTGCTACAGGCCATCACCGCTGCTCAAGAGGATCAAGAATATCCAATCGACCTGGTTGAACTAGAAGATGCAGAATCGGGGTTCTATGGGCCTCCCCACCGTGAAGAAGATCCACCAAGAGTCTCAGTGTTTGAAAGACTATCGTTCCCTAGTCATCCGACCAGGCGGGTGAAGAGGAGAAACAGAAGCATGCAAGTCTACACCTGCCACATGGCCAGGGTGGCCGGTCGCTATGGGGCTCTACCAACTGAGCCCGAATAAGTTGCCAAGATTACTGAGAGGCAGGGCCCTCTCACAAAAAGAAGGAAGGCCACGGGCGAGGCACTACAGACCCTTGCCGGAATAACAAATCCAGAGGAGACTATGGCAGCTTTGACTGCCAATGTAATTACAACTAAAGATAAGAGTGGGGTGCCATCCACCTCATCTGAAGAAACACCAGCCGAGGACAGGGGAAGCCTCCCCAGCCCTTCTACCAATGATCCGGACTTACTGATGTTGTTGCAAAGATATCAACAAGAAATTGAAGCATTAAAGAAGTAATTGAGCGAGAGGGATACTCACACCTCTACACCCGAACAAGTCGAAGTCCTACCTAGGACATCTGGGGGCAGCAGCCAGGCATTTGAAGCCTCACTGCAGGCAATTGCCTCACAACCAATGCCCAACTATGCTGGGGGCATTTTTCCCCCGCAACAACAACTTACAGCTGCCCCGCAACCTTCAATCTTCCAATTTCAAGGGGCCCCTGCTATACCCCATGCGGTCGTGTTAACAACGCCACATATGCAACAAGCCCACTTCTACCCAAGCCTGGTTGATCCGACGGTGATGAATAAGCTCATGGTTGAGTAGATGATAGAAATGAAGCTGGCGGAAAGGAGCGATGGCGACTCCGCCTCATTTGATGTATATAGGGTTCCATACCCATCTCACCATGCTGCCAAGAGGTTGCCCCCAAGCATTAGTAAACCTCCAAAGTTCGAGAAGTTCAACGGGCAAGGGTCCCTACGGGAGAACATTGCCTACTATACCAATGTGATGGGTGACTTGGCGGCTGACGAGTCATACCTGCTGAAGTTCTTTAGGTCCACACTAACGAGGCTCGCCTTTGAGTGGTACTCAAGCTTGCAGCCCGAGTCTATTATTGATTGGCTCGACATGCAAGGAAAGTTTAAAGAAAGGTTCCACATTACCGAGAGGGAGGTGACGGTGACCGAACTATAAGAAACTAGGCAAAGGAACGATGAGTCCGCCCTGGAATATATCAAAAGGTGGAGGAACCTCAGCATGAGGTGCAGGCATTCGCCGCATCAGGAGGATGTCGTCCAAATATGCAAACAAAATCTGAAAAGAGAAGTGCTAGAAAGAATGATAGGGACTGAAATTAAGTCATTCGATCGACTAAACAGTGTGGTAGCAGAGGTCGAGGCGTTCCTCTCGAAATACTCCACCACTCTCGCCACTTCTACCTAGAAGGCCAGGTCAGCTGACAAACGATCGGCACCTCAAGAAGTGCACATGGTCGACTTCAAGACCTTTGAACAATAGAAGGAAAAAGACAAAGGGGTAGCTGAGCCTCCCATATCCAAGACCGCCAACCAGCGAGAGGGCCCCTCCCTACGGGATAAAATGAAAAGGCTATATTCGTTTCCTCGAGATAAAACTCGAGTCCTGTTCGAATGGGCTACAAGATTCAACAAGATCACTCTCCCAGAGCCAAAGAGGTCGGGTGATCTCAGAAGAAAAGACAACCCCCGTTTCTACCCGTATCATCAAATGCTCGGGCATGCTATCGAGGAATGCTATGTTTTCAAAGACACTATTGAGTCTATAATAAAGAGGGGGGCTGCAAATGGGGGAACACAAAGTCAATCCCCTGCACCCGCATGAAATGCCCACTCTGGGGGTGACAATCAACATGATATCCTTATAGCAGCAACTATCCAAAGAAGTGGCAGAAGCCTGCACTCGGCATACCTATGAGGCCTATATTCTAGCGCCACTAGAAGATCAAGGAGATTGGCACACCGTGCCATCAAGAACCAGAAGAAGGTCAGTGCCTCCTCATAACCCGAGAATCATATACGAGGTGTCACACCTCAACTGGAACCCCGGCTTCGACCTCCGTCTGGAATAAGACGGCTCCCCAGCTGGTCATCAGAAGGTTCACCAACAATAAGAAGAAACACATCCCCATGTGGGCGCACAAAGAAGCCAGCCCGACGGTGGAACGGCTTCAAGAAATCATTGATGGACTAGATGAATATATGAACAGCCCGAACTCTGGCCTGTCCAGCTGAAAGAATATGTCGCTTGGGAACACTTTGAGTCCCTAGAATTAGCAGAAGAAGTTGAAGCTGAGGCTGAAGAACCAGGCATATGGGATGAACCTCCCCAGGATCAGGCGCCGACTGTGAAGAAAAAGAAGAAGTCAAAGAACAAGGAAAAAGGCAATGCCGTATCTTGCAATACTCTTGCGACCATGTTCGACACAGTCCAAATTTCCGAAGAAGATGATGAAGAGGTATGCCTCGCGCCAGCAGAGGCAAATCAACCTGAAGCTTCCACCTCTCAACAAGTCACCAAGTCCGGAAGAAAATGGGGGCATCTCCCTCAGGCAAACCGTAACATCATGTTTCGGGGTGAATAACCATATCAAGTTCCCCCACTTAAACTTAAGGGTGTAGAAATCCCCCCTCCTACAGGGCTCTATCCTGAACATGTAGATGGCCGAGAGGCCCCTTCATTCGCTGAATTCTTGTTATCTTGGGATGGCAAGTAGTCGTGCCCACAGCTACCAACAAAGGCCAAGAATGTCCCAACCGTACCTTCAACCGCCCCTCTGCTAGCAAACAAAGAGCCTACGGGCATCCCAAGCTTCATCGAATTTATGCAAGGGAAGGAGCCGGTCGGACCAGCGCAACATGTTCAGGCAGCACCTGAAGAAAAAGATGAACCACCTCCCGAGCCAGCTCCTCAAGAACACCATGAGGGCAGGCATAATAGGGTCGAAGAACTGAAGTTGGTCAACGTCAGAGCCACCAGCAGAATAGAGAAGCAGTTGAAAAGAATCCCCGCAAGTTTCTCTGCCTGGGATATACTCTCCCTCGACGAAGAAACAAGACAAGCCGTTATCACGGCCCTACAGACCCCGACATACTTTGAGAGCTATTTGCCGAGGCATAGTTGGGGGTGACTATGACATTCACAGAAGAAGACATGCTTCTGCCTTCCGTCAACCACAACAGACCGCTCTACATGAGGGGGCAACTGAATAGGTAGCCAATAAGTAGAATCTTGATCGACCCAGGGGCAGCGGTAAACATACTCCCCTATCGGGTATATCAGAAATACTATTTTGATGTACACCTGATCGAGGTCAGGGATATGATAATTGCTAGTTTCAACCAGAAGTTTGAAGTTCCTATGGGCGTGGCGGAGTTTGAACTCTCACTCGGTGACTTCACTACCAAAGTCCAATTCCATGCGATAAACTCCGATACATCATACAAGGCGTTGTTGGGCCACCCATGGCTACATCAAAACCGGGTGGTGGCCTCCACCCTCCACCAATGCATAAAATACCCTTGGAACGGGAAAGAAGAAAGATTGTTCGCCAACTTTCACCCTTTTGAGGTGTTCGAATGTCACTTGTTAGATGCATCTCTGTATCTAGAGAAGCTGAAGAAGCCTACCCTTCCAGCCCAGGATAAATGGAAAAAAAAGCCTAGAATCTGGGGATTGGTTCCCTCCGCCGCCGCCTGACTACGTGGCTCCCCCAGAGGTGTCACTCATATCTGAGGAAGAAGGGGATCTCAGAGCGATTCAACTCAGCATCTACCCTAAACTGGGGGCATTAAAACTCGAAGAGTTACTTGGGGATGTCAAGGTCCTGCCAGGGATCGTCAAACCCGTAGCTGATGCGGACTATCAAATAGTCGAGGTATTGAAGACCCTAGAGGTCCCTAGCCTTGATGGACAACCCACCATGTTCTATATGGCCATGGAGCAGCCTACAAAAGGGGATGATGATTGTAGATTCCCCGAAGAGATGTATGACCCGCCTGTCCCAATTATGGGGCTCCCGTACATAACTGGCCGCACAATCAAGTTGGCCAGGAAGCAGTAGGTTTCCTTCTGTCAACCCTCCAGTCAGAAGAAAATGTTCAAAGAATTATGGTATCCGCCGAATATGGACAGAAGATTGCTTCAAATTACTCAGAACCAAGGGTTGGGCTTCTCTGTAGAAGATTGCCATGAGGTTGACATGCTCTCTACCTACACTGTAACAAGTGAAGACCCCCTGGGGGCAATCTATGATGAATACCTGGGGGATTATGAACTAGCGGAGACATCCGCTAGAGTGAAAAGGCCATGCCCGTCTCGGCCGCAGGAGCACAATGATCATGAAGTTGCTACTCCATGCAGATGTTGGGAGTCCATCTCTGTGGAGGCAACCGCTATCCCCAACTATGACTCACAAGAGTCAAAAGCTGAAGAAAGTCATCCTGCCCTTGAGGGTGCTCCACCCATAAGTCGGCCCCCAAGCTACACAGAGTCTACACCATCAACAGCGGGGATGCTTCTCCAGCACAGTGAACAGCCGACTGGCTCAGAAGAAGGCAAAGCCGAAGCCCCGCCGCCAGGCGAAGTAAGATAAGAACATATCTGTGAGGCCCTTAAAGTTGAAGAAAATGATGAAGGCTTCGTCGACCTATAGCCGGCCCCTCCGGAAATAGAAGATGACGGCCAAGCCACTGTTGATGAATTGGTCGAAATAAACCTTGGCACAAAGGATGATCCTAGGCTGACCTTCATCAGTGCCCTCTTACTACCCAAAGAGAGGGAAGAATGCATAAAGCTACTCCAATAATTCCAAGAGTATTTTGCTTGGAATTACAAAGAAATGTCAGGCCTCAGCCCTACAATCGCCCAGCATATCCTGGCCATTAACCCTAAAGCCGAACCGGTAAAGCAGTCACCTCGATGAATGAGGCCAGAATTTATAAACCAAATATGCAAGGAGGTCGACAAGTTGATGGACGCCCACTTCGTGGCTGAAAACCAGTACACTACATGGCTGGCCAACATCGTGCCTGTAAAGAAGAAAAATGGCTAGATCCGGATTTGCGTGGATTTTCGGGACCTGAATAAAGCTTGTCCAAAGGATGAATTTTCGGTGCCAATCACCGAAGTCATGATCGACGCTACTACCGGCCATGAGGCCTTGTGATGAGATCGACAAACGGCTCCAGCAAAATTATCAAATAGATATTTATGTTTAATCATCTCTTGTTAATTGGGCCACATGTTTGGGCCTAATGGGTCATGTTTTATGTCAATTATGTCCACAACTATTATGTAAGAGTCCTTTTTTATTTGAGTCTTTTAGTCTTCCCAAGGGAGTTATGAGGAGTAATTGTTAGGTGAGTTGTCTTTTAATCTTCTTTGTGGAGTCTATAAAAGGGTCATGTAATCTTTCTTTATAATACCAAGTTGAATAGAATTTTTGGAAACCACTCTCTTGTAAGGTGCGAAGCCTTGCTTGCTTGTGTCACTTCTCCGAGAAGGAGATGGAGTGAGAAGCTTCGTGAGTGAGAAGCCCAAGCCTTGGTCGTGAGATGCGGCCCCAACTACCTCTTTCCACTGCCCACCACCTTCCCTTCCTGACCCCTCCCCTCCTCAGCCCTCTCTCACCCCTTTGAACCCCCACCTGCCCTCCCACTCACTTCCCCTTCTATGCACACCTACACTTCTCTAAACTAGCAGCCACCCGACCATCGTCCACCAGCGACCTTTCTCCTCCCTCCTTGTGCAGATCACACACCCCTGCCCACTCCCGTCCGCTGCTACTGTCCCAACCCCTCCCTCTTTGCCACAAAGAAGGCCGCCGGCCACCCTCCGCAGAACACCTAGGCGGCCCATGTTCCTCCTATGCCGCACTCGCCAACCACAGCCGCGACACTCGGCACCAATGGCGGGAACCATGGACAGCATCGACGTCCACCTGTCTCGCTTGCCACCACCGTTGTCTACTGTTATCCCACCGTCATCGGCTCTCGCCTACACCCGCCGCCGTCGAGGACACCTGCAAGGCCCGTCTGCTAGCCCTTGCATCTTCCCCTGCCAGCCATCACCCGTGTGCACCACCCCGCCGTCGTCCATGTCCTGTGGTCATTCTAGCTCTCCCGTCTACAGCCTGCGGGGTGGCCGCGCAAGCTCCGAGCTCCACCCCATCGCCTTCGTCCTCCGTTGCGAGCTCCCCATGCAGCCGTGGCTGTTCCCCATCTGCCGCTCTCTCTCTCTTCCCTCCCTCTCTTTCTCTTTCTATAATTATCTATATATATATATATATATATATATAAACAGATAAGCCCCCCTCCCTCATCGATCTTTTCCTCTTTCCCTCTCTCATCACTTTCTCTCTTCTTAATTCTCTCTCTCTCTCAATCTCCCTTTCTCTCTCTTTACCATTCTCTCATCCTCTCTATTCTCTCTCTCTCTATCTCTCTCTCGTAAAAGTTCTTTGAAGATTACCTGTGATTGCATCTGGTGTATTGCAACATGAGTCCAAGATGTATGTCCTCCATTTCAGCGTAAAGAAATATGACTCATATGATCCTCCTATCAAATCGAAAGAGTCTCATATTTTTAATGTTGTCTTTCGTCAGTTTGTTGCAAGGCCAATATTTTCTTCTGATAATATGAATTCTGGCAAACATAAAATAGAGAGGTTTCTACACCCAGGGTGATTCTCAATAGCATCAGTTCATGCCCCTATTTCCTTCCCTCCATTGCATTTAATCGTTCTGAAGAGTAGGGAAAGAATGGAACCAGCTATTTCTGCTTTTGGTTCACTAGGAAGTGTAGACCCTGACAGAATTATTCTAAATAAAATCATATTAAGTGGATATCCTCAAAGAGCCTCGAAACTAAAGGCCTCAGTGTGTTTTATGTTTCATAATCATGACGAGGTGAGATGGTTAAAGCCTTTGGAGCTCTGGATGAAGTGTGGTCGACGTGGCCGTAGAAAAAAACCTGTTGGTACTCAAGGGGCCATGAAATGCTTATTTAATGGTGTGGTGCAGCAACGTGATACCATGTGCATGAGTTTGACGACGACTCTCTACAACCTTTTTGATATCCTCTTACGCCGCCTCAACAACGAAGCCAAGATGTTTTGACTGATTCAGATGCACTATTTCAGAGCCCGATTTTCGTGTCACATCAATTTGGTATCAGAGCTTAGGGAACCGGGCTGTTCCATCAGACTGGGATCCTGAGCTACGAGGTTCGAGGTAGAACCTCCTCCAAGTGGAGGGGTTTGACATGATCATCGGTTCGAGATTCAAGGTTCGAGGTCGAACCTTCTCCAAGCAGAGGAGTTTGATGAGATCGACAAACGGCTCCAGCAAAATTATCAAATAGATATTAATGTTTAATCATCTCTTGTTAATTGGGCCACATGTTTGGGCCTAATGGGTCATGTTTTATGTTAATTATGTCCACAACTATTATGTAGAAGTCTTTTTTTATTTGAGTCTTTTAGTCTTCCCAAGGGAGTTATGAGGAGTAGTTGTTAGGTGAGTTGTCTTTTGATCTTCTTTGTGGAGTCTATAAAAAGGGTCATGTAATCTTTCTTTATAATAACAAGTTGAATAGAATTTTTGGAAACCACTCTCTTGTAAGGTGCGAAGCCTTGCTTGCTTGTGTCACTTCTCCGAGAAGGAGATGGAGTGAGAAGCTTCGTGAGTGAGAAGCCCAAGCCTTGGTCGTGAGATGCGGCCCCAACTACCTCTTTCCACAACCCACCACCTTCCCTTCCTGACCCCTCCCCTCCTCAGCCCTCTCTCACCCCTTTGAACCCCCACCTGCCCTCCCACTCACTTCCCCATCTATGCACACCTACACTTCTCTAAACCAACAGCCACCCGACCATCGTCCACCAGCGACCTTTCTCCTCTCTCCCTGTGCGGATCACACACCCCTGCCCTCTCCCGTCCGCTGCTACTGTCCCAACCCCTCCCTCTTTGCCACAAAGCAGGCCGCCGGCCACCCTCCGCATAACACCTAGGCGGCCCACGTTCCTCTTATGCCGACTCGCCAACCACAGCTGCGACACTCAGCACTGCCGGCGGGAACCAGGAACAGCATCAGTGTCCATCCGTCTTGCTCGCCACCACCGTCGTCTACTGTTAGCCCACCGTCATCAGCTCTTGCCTGCACCCGCCACCGTCGAGGACACCTGCAAGGCCCGTCTGCTAGCCATTGCATCTTCCCCTGCCAGCCATCGCCCGTGTGCACCACCCCGCCATCATCTGCGTCCTGTGGTCATTCCAGCTCGCCCGTTTGCAGCCTGCGGGGTGGCCGCGCAAGCTCCGAGCTCCACCCCGTTGCCTTCATTGTCCGTTGCGAGCTCCCCATGCAGCCGCGGCTATTCCTCATCTCCCGCTCTCTCTCTCTCTTCCCTCCCTCTCTTTCTCTTTCTATAATTATCTCTATATATATATATATATAAATATAAACAGATAAGCCCCCCTCCCTCATCGATCTGTTCCTCTTTCCCTCTCTCATCACTTTCTCTCTTCTTAATTCTCTCTCTCTCAATCTCCCTTTCTCTCTCTTTACCATTCTCTCATCCTCTCTATTCTCTCTCTCTCTATCTCTCTCTCGTAAAAGTTCTTTGAAGATTACCTGTGATTGCATCTGGTGTATTGCAACATGAGTCCAAGATGTATGTCCTCCATTTCAGCGTAAAGAAATATGACTCATATGATCCTCCTATCAAATCGAAAGAGTCTCATATTTTTAATGTTGGCTTTCGTCAGTTTGTTGCAAGGCCAATATTTTCTTCTGATAATATGAATTCTGGCAAACATAAAATGGAGAGGTTTCTACACCCAGGGTGATTCTCAATAGCATCAGTTCATGCCCCTATTTCCTTCCCTCCATTGCATTTAATCGTTCTGAAGAGTAGGGAAAGAATGGAACCAGCTATTTCTGCTTTTGGTTCACTGGGAAGTGTAGACCCTGACAGAATTATTCTAAATAAAATCATATTAAGTGGATATCCTCAAAGAGCCTCGAAACTAAAGGCCTCAGTGTGTTTTATGTTTCATAATCATGACGAGGTGAGATGGTTAAAGCCTGTGGAGCTCTGGACGAAGTGTGGTCGACGTGGCCGTATAAATGAACTTGTTGGTGCTCCGGGGGCCATGAAATGCTTATTTAATGGTGTGGTGCAGCAACGTGATACCGTGTGCATGAGTTTGACGACGGCTCTCTGCAACCTTTTTGATATCCTCTTAAGGCGCCTCAACAACGAACCCAAGTTGTTTTGACCGATTCAGATGCACTATTTCAGAGCCCGATTTTCATGTCACATCACCTTGTCGTTCATGGACGGATCATCCGTCTACAACCAAATCTCGATAGCTGAGCATGATCGAATCCACACAACTTTTCGATCACCTAAAGGCACATTCCATTACAAACGGATGCCCTTCGGCCTCAAAAATGCTGGCGCCACCTACCAGACGGCGATGACCAGAATATTCGATGAGTTGCTCTACAGCAAAGTCGAATGCTATATTGACGACTTAGTCGTCAAGACAAAGAAGAGGGAGGATCACTCGACGGACCTCAGAATTATATTTGAAAGGTTGCAACAGCATGAGATGAAGATGAACCCGATGAAGTGTGCTTTCGGCATCTCTAGCGAAAAATTCCTGGGCTTCATCGTTAGATATAGGGGGATTGAAATAGACCCCGCAAAAATCAAAGATATTTAGGAGTTGCCTCTTCCTAGAAGCCTGACAGACTTATGGTCATTGCAAGGCCGGCTAGCCTACATTCGAAGGTTCATCTCCAACTTTTCCGGGCGGTGTCAGCCATTCCATAAGTTAATGACTAAGGATACAGCATTCCATTGGGGTGAAGAATGCCAAAATGCTCTCGAGTAGCTGAAAGAATACTTGAAGAACCCCCCAGTGCTGGGGGCACTGTCAAAGGGCGGCCACTAATCCTCTACATAGCTGCCACCAAATACTCTCTGGGGGCAATGCTAGCCCAAAATAGTGATGAAGAGAAAGAACAAGCCCTCTACTACCTCAGCCGAAGACTGGTCGGGGTTGAAGCCAAACATACACCTATTGAAAAGGTCTGCCTCGCTCTAGTGTTCGCAGCCAAGAAGATGAGACACTACATGCTGTCGCATGAAGTCAAGCTGATATCTAGGGCCGACCCGATCAAATATATACTCTCCCAGCCGGTCCAGATAGGGTGACTGGGCAAATGGGCCATCATCCTCATAGAGTTTGACATCACTTATGTGCTGCAAAAGGACATCAAAGGCCAGGTCGTCGCTGATTTCTTTGCAGCACACCTAGTGCCTGAAAATTCTTTGCTGATTACGGGGCTCCCCGAAGATGAGACTCTAGAAGTGGGCCAAGTCCAGCAAGCCACCTGACAGCTACACTTTGACGGTGCTTCAAGAACATAAGCGTCCCCGCAAGGGTGAACAAGAATAAGAGCGGGGGCAGGAGTCATCCTCAAATCTCCCGAAGGAGAGGTGCTACATACCTCTTCCTCAATCAACAAGGCTTGTACAAATTATGAAGCAGAATATGAAACTCTAATCATCAGTCTCCAGGTTTCCCTCTACGTTGAGATCCGCATGTTGGAAGTGTTTGGGGATTCAATGATGATCGTCAAGCAAATCTAGGGATAGTTTGAAGTCTAAAAGCCTGAATTGCTCCCCTACCATGCTAAGGCAAAGCAACTCATGGAGAAATTCTATTTTATTGAAACAAGCCACGTCGGCTGAGGTCAGAATGCACAGGCCGATGCATTAGCAAAGCTGTAGCACCCCGATTTATTAAAGAATAAAAATTTTGAGAAAATTAATAAGAGATTCCTTAAGAAATAAGATAAGTCAAAATTCATAGAATGGATAGAATGTGGGGACAGAAACACCTCCTTTTATCATGCTGTTGCCCAATGTAATAGAAGGAGAAATGCAATCAGAAGATTGAAAGTAGGAGACCCTGAAGAATGGTGTGATAATTAGGAAACTTTGAGGAGTCATGCAGAGGCTTTCTTCAAGAACCTTTTCTCTACTGAGGAACACTTCATAAATTCAAACTTGATGGAATGCATTCCATAGGTTATAACTGAAGCTTAGAACTCTACTCTATGTGCCAAACCAGATGCTTCAGAAGTCCGGAAAGCGGTGTGGTCTCTAAAGGGCTCCAGTTCCCCTGGCCCAGATGGTTTTTCTAGAGAATTCTATACAATAGTCTAGGATATAATTGGGCATGATGTTACTGAAGCTGTTAGTGCATTTTTTGAAGGCTTCCCTCTTCCAAGAGGTATATCTTCCTCTCTCATCACTCTAATCCCTAAGGTGCCAAAGCCCAGGTCCTTTAGTGATTTCAGACCTATAAGCATGTGCAATTTTTCATATAAAATCATTTCCCGGATTATCTCTGAAAGATTGGCTCCCTTATTGCCAAGCATTATATCAGTGGAGCAAGGGGCATTTGTTAAGGGGAGATTAATTTTAGACAAGGTGGCTCTTGCTCGGTAGTTAATGGTGGATATAAATAAAAAGGTACACGGTCATAATATGATCGTTAAGCTTGATATGGCAAAGGCCTATGATAGGATGGAATGGGATTTCATCTTGACTGTCATTAGGAAATTTGGTTTCAGTACCAGATTTGCTTCGTACATTGGCATGCTTCTTTATAATTGTTGGTTTTTGGTTAATTTTAATGGAGTGGCATCAGGCTTTTTTAAGTCTAGCAGGGGCATTAGGCAAGGGGACCCCATAGCCCCATACCTGTTCATAATTGCTTCTGAAGTTCTTAGTAGAGGCCTCTCTGCCCAATTTCAATCTGGAAGCTTACAAGGCTACAAAGGACCAAGGCAGTCTATGCAGATTACACACTTATTATATGCAGATGATTCTCTAGTTTTCCTTAATGCTAGCAGACAGAATGTTGTGGCATTCCAACAATTCATATGCAGATATGAGCAATGCTCAGGGCAGCAAGTGAATGTCAATAAAAGTTGCTTTATTCTTTCTGAGAAAGAACCTTCCTCCCTTAAACAGTCAATTCATGTTCTTACAGGTTTTAAAAATCAGACTACTGGTATCAACTATTTGGGTATTCCTGTGAAAAAGGGTAGGTACCTCTGCTCTGATTTTAAATCCCTGATTGAAAGGGTTCAGATTAAGCTGGAAGGTTGGAAATCCAAACTTTTATCCCAAGCTGGCAGAGTTGTTCTTATAGATTATGTTCTGCATAGTATGCCAATCTACCTTGCTTCTGCTTGTTTTATCCCAAAGAAGGTTATCAGATTCATTGATAGTCAATGTGCTAATTTCTTATGGCAAGGCGATGATGGCAAAAATCGAAGACATTGGATAGCTTGGTCAGTAATTCAGAGGCCACGCTCAGAGGGAGGACTGGGAATAAGAGATTTACAATGGGTTCAAATCTCTTTGGCAGTTAAGAGTCTATGGAACATTCTTCATGGGTCTTCCCTCTGGTCTCGATATGCTAGGCAACATTTTATTAAATTTCATTTTGCCAACTGTACTAAGCCTTTCCCTGCAGGTATGCCTTTGGCAGTCTTCAGGCAAGCCCAATATTTCTTAATAAACAATAGCAGGTGGCTTATTGGGAATGGGGCATAAATAGATTTTCTGAGAGATAACTGGACTGGTCTAGGCCCTGCCATTAATGTTGTTCAGACCGATGGTAGAAATAGAGGTGCAGATCTCCCTCTGGCTTCTGTCCGAGAAGTGCTCCAGGACTCTCAGCATATTGCCAGGGGTTTTCTTAGTAACAACTTTCACTTTCCACACATCCAGTTTAGCAATGAGGCCAACATCTGTATTTGGACAGGCACTTTAAAGGGCAATTTCTCAGTAAAGTCAGCATGTAATTTGATCCGAACAAAAGGTATTCGGAGGCCAGCTTGGGCCAAGCTATGACACTCAGCTATTGCTCCAAGAGCAGCTCTCTTCACCTGGAAAATACTCCACCGAGCAGTGCCGGTTGACAGTAGGGTGGCTGAATGTGGATTCAAATGGCCTCTAGGTGCAGCTGTTGTTCATCTCCTTCCCAAGAAGACCTTAACCATGTTTTCATCTCCAGTGAGTTGGCTTCTGAGTTATGGGGCTGGGTGCACCCTCTTGTTAGCAACAAGATTGCTCTTAGTGAGTAGATTACAACCCGAAGCTGGAATTTAATCTCTGCAACTAACATGTTATGGGATGTATGCTGTAATCTTGATGATATGGGAAATATGGAAACATAGATGTGCTCTAAGATTTGAAGGGGTGGCCCTCAACAGTGCATCCATCAAAAGGAAAATAATCTCTTCAATAGCTTTGGTGTTGGACAAGCTAAATTTTCACAAGCCTTTATCTCCAGCCCAATTCCATTATTTATCATCCTTCCAATTATATCCACGGGTGGAAATCAAACAGCCACTCTTGGTCTTTTGTCAATTGGCTGCCCAAGATTTTACATTGCATGTAGATGGAGCCTCGAAGGGCAACCCCGGCAAAAGTGGAGGTGGAGGATGTATCAGGGACCCTGCAGGCAAACTCATAGTTGGTTTTGCATTTCACTATGGTCAAGGCAATAGTATCTCAGATGAGACAAGGGCTCTTCATGATGGTTTAGCCATTGCTAAGCAATGTCAAATTAGGCTGGCAGCAGTGTACTCGGACTGTGCCCTCCTAGTAGAGGCAATCCGGAATGGAATGGCCCCAAGCTGGATGGTCCTTCCCTGGTGGGAAAGGACCTTGGATCTCCTCCAGGACAATGGGTATCCGGTTTGGCATGTATTCAGAGAAGGGAATCAAGTTGCTGATTCCCTTGCCTCTTATGCATGCACCATTACTGAAAACACAATTTTCACTCAAGTAGGGGACCTCTCGCGATTGGCCATGGGAGCGATAAGAATAGACAAAGTTGGACTGCCAGCCATCCGTCTATGTTAGCCTCTTAAGGTTCAGACATTGAATGCACAGGGAGTGCAGTGTATGGACTCCTCAAATGTACAGACCTCAGAAAGCTACAGCGTAAAGGAGTATCATGTACAGACTTCTCAAATGTACAGACTTACAAAGCTTGGGAGTGCAGTGTATGGACTTCTTAAAGCTCAGACATTGAATGTACAAACTTCGGCAGTGAAAAGGAATGCAATGTATGGACTTCTCAACTGTACAGACTTCACAAAGCTGAAAGGGTGTGGAGTGTACAGACTTCACACTGTACAGACTTCAGTAAAGCCTTGACATTGAATGTATAGACTTCAGCACCCCAACTGTACAGACTTCACAAAGCTGAAAGGGTGTGGAGTGTACATACTTCAGCAAAGCCTTGACGATTGTACAGACTTGCATCCCAACTGTACAGACTTCACATGGTACAGACTTCAGTAAAGCCTCGACATAGAATGTACAGACTTCAACACTGTACAGACTTCAGCAAAGCCTAGACATAGAAGACTTCTCATTGTACAGACTTTGACTGCAATGCAGTGTATGGACTTCATAAAAGCTGATGCATCACAATGTACAGACTTTCACCGTCTTCAGCAGCGAACGGGCTTTAACAGCACAATGTACAGACTTTAACATTGTACAGACTTCCTCACAGTGTACAGACTTCTTCACAATGTATAGACTTCACCATCTTCAGCAGCGAACGGTCTTCACACTGCACAGACTTCACAATGTGCAGTGTAGATCTGTAGATCCTATCTTTCATGCTGCAATCTGTAAATGTTCAGGGGTATGCCCCGATGATCCTGAATTCATTACAAAATCAATAAAATTCTATGGCCATAGTGTTAGTCTGGGGGAGTGAGAACACTGTCCCCTGCTGGGGGATGGTGCACTCGACTGGACATAAACTCTGTTGGTCGGTGATTTAAAAAAAAAAGATAAGTCAAAATTTGACCATTTTATAAAAATCTGGAAAAATTAGAATCTCGTAGTGGATAAAACGCTTACTAAAATTGTCTTCTATGACCAGCCCAAATAAAAATTGTAACCAAGTCGAATTAATAGATTAAGGCCCAAAACCACACTTAGCCTAATCGGACCTTAAAACGCGAAATTCGAGCCCAATACCCGACCATTTAAGCTAAAATCAGATGCAAATGAAAGGCTAAGATTAACTCTTCATTTCCCCTCTGATTAATCTTTGAAACCCTAACCCTAGGAGGAGTATTTGGCGGCGGAGTAGTGGATAGACTCGGTCTCGCATGAATCTCTCACGTCCACGATGATAGGACTCTATCTTCGCGATTAGGACTCCCTAGACTCAATTGAACCTATAAAAATGACCCTTAGCAACCCTAGAATTGTTTAGTTGCTGTGGCGGCTGGAGAGGAGCTCGATCGACGGAGAATTCCAGTGATCTTTGGCGGTGTGTACCTAGCGCGTCAACATCCCTCTTCTTCCTTCATCCTTCGATTAAGGTAGGTGATAGCAAGCCAAACCCTAAGTGTGATCTATCAAAAGAAGTGTTATTCTGTCCTCTTTCGATTGGTCTAGAAAGGCCCAATTTTAATCTAGTATCCTGTTAGTATTTCGAGGTTTAGTGGAAGCATGCTAGAACTAGGGTTAACATTGTTCCATCTTGATTTACGTAGGGATTCCAGGCACTAAACACGAAATTGATCATGCTATCTTGTAAAACTTTTCATGCTCATTCTTTTGACTATAAAAGCCCTAATTTTTATGCTCTATACTGTTTGTATTTAGACATTCTTGCTAACCCTAGCCAACCCCGCTGGCAACGGATAAGATGAAGGGGTGGCGGGCTGGGTTGATTTGCGCGGCCTCTCGACAGATCACCCATCCATGTCAAGCGGCTAGTTCTTGATCGTTCATGTATTGTGCTTTTGATCGGTTTCGTAGTTTATGTGGCTAACCCTAACCGCCCTATCATTAGGCGGCCTGTTCCAGACCGTGCATGTTCCCCAGCGGCACATTACAGACCGCTCAACCCTGACAGGCATTCTGACCTAGAAGGAGCTGAACGGCCTGTCGTGCGACCGCCGAGGACAGTGAGCGGCTCAGACAGAACCGCCCAATTGTAGAGAACTGTTTGTTTTCCTTTTTAGCATGATTTAACTTAGTAGAATTATGGCTAATGATAGGTTAATAACCCATAAGAAAAAGGAACATATGTGAGAAGAGTGTTGACACCCGTTTTTTGCCGATAAGTTGAGTCATTTCTCTTATTCCCATTTATTGATGCCTCGAGTTGTCCATCACTCGCTGGGCTATTTTCTGGCACGTTCTGGGCCAATTTTATGGGTAGCCTCTGATGTGACACAAGCTATTAGGAATGCAGTAGCTAGCTGTGATCCCTTGGACTTATATCGCAAACACAATCGCAAGAGTTGAGATTTTTGGAAATCGCCAAACCACCTGCGCACACACTTCCCGGGGTGACTCGGTGATGCCGAGTGGAGGTAGTGGAACAAGGCCCTTGCTGGTAGAGGGCCAGCAGGGTTATGGTTGCCCTCCCAAGGGTACGGTGCCCACAATCAAGGGGCTGGCTAGGTGCCTAAGGGCACCGGGTCACTCTCTCGCACAAGTCCACGGTGATCGCACGCAAACTGGAAGCTTCGGGGTCGGGCTCTCTCTCACCGTCCAACGGAGCAATTCCACAGATATTAAATGAAAAAATACTAAAATGAGAGCAAGGGATAGAGTTTACCCGGTCAGTTTGAAGAAACCAACCCCGTTCGGAGACGTGGGCGAGCGGGGAAGTGTGGGTTCCCCGCACACTGCGTCGACGAAGCTTCACCCTGTGTAAATATTTACATGCACTACTCCTCACGCAGGAGGGGGAACTCGGGGTGGGGAGAATAGGGGTACAAGCAAACACTACCTCCACACAGGGAGGGGCGGTAATCCTGCCAGGCGGGGAGGGGAGTGGGGCTAATAGGAGAAGTCGGAAGGCCCTTCGTGGTTCTGCCCGCCTGTTTGCCTGCCTGATAGATGCTTGCTTTTGGCGCTGCCGAGGACTCTCCCGAACTCATAAGTCAACGAAACCAGCGCCAAATGTTTACTGACTGGCCCGGGATGACTCCTGAATTTTTTTGAATTCCCAAATTGCCAGTGCTGACCGTGGACGGGTCGCCAACAGGGCCCCTGATTTCTGATTCTGACAGTAGGGGTATCTCAGCAGTAGGAAGGAGTGGTCATCATGAACGCTCCCGAACTTTGATTTGAACTTGGCTGGTGTAGTTGGAACCGTTGTCGGGTCCTCTTTGAAACGGCACCTGCAGGAGCACTGGCAGAGATCGGAGCAGACCGGAGCAGTCCGAGAAGTGAACAGGTGTCTGTTCAGTCCAGGAACGGACAGAACGGAGCACCTGGGGGATAAAATTCAGAAAATGCTTCTCCGGGTGCCGAATGGGACGCCCCTTTTTGGTGATGGTGGATGCCTTGTGGTAGGAGCTCTCAACAAAGTGGCGCCTCCAGAAGTTGAGGGATGTGGACGTGGAGGCTCTTGGAAGTCGCTTCAGGTTGCTGGCCAGCCTGATCTGCGCAGCCGATGGAGATCAGCTCTCTCGGGCAGCTCCGAACTCGGATTGAGGCGGGATCACCTCGCCTGTGAAGCCGACTGGAAGAGCTTTCCGGAAATGTATGGTACGCTACCAGGAGCTCCGGGATGTGGTTGGGGCCGGCGCTACAACAGGCTATTGATCAGTAGATCTTCAACTGCACACAGATTAGTAGATAGAATGGGTGAAAGGGGTGGTTTCTTTGGTGGGGGGGTATAGGATATGGAGGTGTTGATGGTGGGGAAGGGTTGGAAGGTGGGAAGGGAAAGTGGGGAAGATGGCAGGGGGGCGGAGATAGCAAGGGGGAGAGGTGGGGCGCTGGTGGCTTTGGTGGAGGATAGGAGGGGGGCGCAAATGGGCTTGGGGGGAGGGGAGGGTTCCCTCCCTAGATTTGGAATGGGTTTAATGGAGAGTTTAATTTTGGTCTAGGGAAGGGGAAGGGGAAGGGGTGTCTTGGGGATGTGAATGGGTGCTTGGGAGATGGGGTTCTCTCTTGGGGAAAGGAAGGGGTGTATGGGGAATGGCAAGGGTCACCTAGGAAGGGGGAGGGAATTGATGGGGGAAATTAATGCTTCTTGGGAGGTGAAGGGGCTTGGTGATGTGGCAAGTAGAGAGTGGGAGAGGTGGTGATGAGGTGGGAGGGGGGAAGGAGAAGGGGCAAGTGCGCCCTAGAGAGAGAGAGGGAGGAGAGAGAGGGGGGTCGCCCCTTTAGAGAGAGAGGGGGAGAGAGAGCTAGAGAGAGAGTGAGAGGTAGAGAGAGAGGGGGATTCTCACAATGGCTTTGTGGAATGCTTAATTCAAATTCTTGATTAGTCTCCCAAGGGGGGTTTGGGGTCCTATTTATAGGGACCCAAACTTTTACATGACAAGACTACCCCTGGCTTTACACATAATGACCAAGCTGTCCAAAAAAGCAACCAAGGGGTAGATGAAGACTAAAACATAGGGAAATGACTTAGGACCTAGGATGATGACTCAAATAAAGGGGAAAATTACATCAAAATGACTCAAACAAAAGTAAGAGATACATCAAAATGATCCAAGTAGAAAAGCAAAGAGTCGAGGGGGCCCTGCTTGACATGGAGCTCGATCCTATTCCTCTCCAGGAGGAAGTGACGTCCCGAGCCAGAGAGAATCGTGGGTGATGTCCCCATCAATTTCCCCGAGCTGCAAAAAGCTCGACTCTATCGAGTAGGGGCCTGCCCTGCTGTGATACTGCTCCAATATGTCAGGGTCCAACTGCTGGAGATCCTCTCGACTCACCCAGGCATCATCCGAGGTGGCCGTCCCTTCCACCTAACCAGATATCGCTTATATGCCTTGCTCCGAGTAGTAGTGATATGTTCATCTAATATCCGCTCCACTTGCTCACGCTGGTTCCTTGGGCCTGGTGGAGCTCTCTTATGGGTAGGGGCTGTCACGCCCCGAACCGATAGCAGCAGATCGTGTCGTTTGCTCGGAACGTGGTAGTTAAACAGTCATGTCAATCAGAGCATAGTCATTTCCACAGAAAAATAATTTGGACAAATAACAAATTTCATTTCAAATATAAGTTCTTTACATATTCGGGCCCACAGTAAACGAAAAGACTCAATGAAGAAAAACTACAAAGAGACATAAGACGCAAGATAACTAGACTAGACGGTTCATATAGATGTCAGAGTTCTCTTCACTCTTGTCCTTGCCCATCATGTTCGGTCTCGTCGTCACTAAGGTTATTACCTGAAAAATATTGGAAAACGCAGGGTGAGCGAACGCTCAGTAGGACTTAATATCTCATGCTCCAAGCTAGCTTTAAGTCAATTACAATTTAACATGCTCATGCATGTCATGCGAGATATAGAAATCCAGAACTATAATAACACGAGATAAATTCAAGAACTAAAAAAAATGAGTAAGCAAGATGCTAGATAAACTCATGAAGAGTAAGGACGATGATAATCAAGAGAGTATAGCAAGATCTAATCAAGTACTTTCTCAAGCTAGGTCAAGAGCATTAATGAGGAAATATAACATTCATCTCTCTATGACGAACACTATCACGAGAGCTTTAATGTATCCATTAATATGAAGGATCTTCATGACAAGATAACGAGTATTATCAATGGGATAATTCAAGAACATCTATGATGATCGATATAGAAGTAGAACAATTACTTCTGCAAGCACTACATAGCATTTGCCAAGACACTAAGGGAATATCACGACGATATAATAACCCCTCCAATAAGGCAAATCAAGATCTTTTCATGACGAACAATAAGTTTTAGAAAGGTGTACTATGATGGCAATTACTCCCGATCATCACTATCACGAGAGCGTTTGCACATCTAGCACTATATAGGATTGGCCAATGCATTAAGGGGAAAATCATGACGATATGAGCACCCCTCATGGAAATAGCACTAGGTAGTATTTGGTTGCACACTTAGGAGTTCTCACGACTGTATGATTGCCCCTAAATGCCAATAACCGAGTTGGTGAATGCCAGCACCCGATCACCGTATACCGGTAACGTTTGGACTTTGCCTCACCCAATGAGGGTCAGATCAGGACCCGTAGCATTTAAAATATCATTTTAGTGGGACCCATAGCCCCTGACATTTAGTCTAGACTAATTCCATATTAATGGCCAAGAATTTCAAGGATCAAGCATGTAAGATATTAAGATAGATTTCATGGAACATAGAGTTCAAGGATAGAACTTGTAATAAGGATGATATATCGATAAACCATATGAAAACTATGACATTCTAGAAATCTGGGTGATTAGGTACAACCAGCTAAGTCGGCCTTGAGGGAATCCAAGGCTGCGAGGAGACTTACGGAGGTCCCAATGACTAACTTGCCAGTTCGAAGGAACGGAATGTCCAACGGAGGGCTCGTATGTCACCGAGAGTTGAGGTGTATAACGTGAACCAATCATGAAACATGGACTCCATCTACGGACGTGAGATGAGAGTGCCAAAAGACCCAAGGTATGGGTCATAATCGGAAGAAAACGGCGAGAACATGAATGCGTTAATTATAGAATTTATGTCCATCCAATTCTATAATTAACTATAATTAAATAAATTTATATTAATTGACGTCTGTGAGTAGTGTCATTTATTAATTAGCATCCACTTGGAGGGACGTTAATTCTATGATTTTTAACTTAATTTATTTAATAAGAATTCACGTTAATATCTATTTAATTGAATAATTTTAAAACATACATTCAAAGACACATTTATTTATATAAAATAATTTAGAGAAATAGAATATATGATAATTAGGAGAAAAATTCAAGGATTCCAAATATATAATTTTTATAATTTTCTGTTACATATCTTAATAGATATGAATTTTCAAAGATATAGTTACATATATATATATATATATATATATATATATTAAAGATATGACGACATTACAAAATGTCGTCAAAATGAATCAACGGACATTCTCAATGTCGTCATTTCAAAAATATAAATTCTAACTTCTTCAAACCTACGATTCCCGACGTACACACGTCGGAATCACGCGTTCCATATATCGAAATGACGGGCTCGAAAAACTCTACCTAACCGGGTGTTCAAAATAATTTTTCGTTAAGAGATGGGGGATCTAAAGATAGGAGGCACGAAAAATGGTGCAACCACTCTTACTACCTCGGTCACCTCCCCAATAATACACCCATAAAATTTCATGGCCAAAGGACACTATGGCGCCCCCAAACAGGCCATCAACGTAAAAATATATAACTATGGTACTACAGCAACCATTGCAATTCACCGTGTAACTATTAGAAATTCATATATTTAATAAAGTTAATCATTAACAGGTTAACACACCATATAATAACATAAAAATTTACAGTAAATTTTGGGGATTTCAAAGATATATTTTTCTAGAATTTTAATTATATGATTACGTGATTATAAAATATTTAATCATGATTTACTTCTATTCACTTAATGATTTTCTACTTAGAACATGCACGAAGTCATGGCATCAAACGTATAAAAACATGTAGGATGATTTAATCGGATTTGACTTGGGAGATTACCTACCTTTTGGATCGATTGGATGATGAATAGTGGCTTCGGGGGTGTATGACGATGCTCTATTTTGAACAGGGGATGAAGATGGCGGGAGAATAATGCCTTGGCTTTCTTCTTGTTGTTGGCAGGATCGCAGGAGGAAGAACAGGAGAGGAAGAACAAGAACTTTTCTCCTCAGTTGCAGAACGGCAGGAGGAAGAGGAGGCGGTCAACAGCAGGAAGAGAAAGGTTGCACAGCAAGGGGATGGCGACGGCACTGCAGTAGATGGGTTCTATTCGTTCGACGGTGTTAAGTTTTTATAGAGAAAAGATTTCTAACGGAGGTGATAGAACAAATGAGGGCAAGGTTTGTAAACCCTTCCTTTCGTTGATGATTCCCTTCCCATTAAGTAGCCGCCAGTCATACTTTGTTTAAAACCCTAAGCCCCATGCACGAGCATGCATGCAGTGGGTGGGGGTTCGATTGGCCTTGGGCTCACGTGGGCTTTGGTTAGCAGGTGACCATTGGTATATGCATTTGGGTTTTGGGACATGTACGCATATGTGTGGATCTGGGATTAACTTTTGAGGGTGGCATATAATGGGTTGTATTATTTGGGCTTGTCAGGTTGATCGTGGTTTGGGTTTATATATATATATATATATATATATATATATATATGTGTGTGTGTGTGTGTGTGTGTGTGTGTGTGTGTGTGTGTGTGTGTGTGTGTGTGTGTGTGTATAGGTGGGCTGTTACGTGAGTTTTGTATATATATGGCCTCATGGGTTAAATGGGTTGGGTTTTGAAATTGCATGTTGGGCCTTATATCTTTACACACTTATATATGTAAGTTGTGAGCTTAGTGGGTAGCATATGTGTTTAACATTTAGATCTTTAGTGAAACCCATTTAACTTAGTATTATTTGGGTTAGGTTATAATATATATATATATATATATATATTACGTATAACTGTTTTAATGCAAAGGCCCACTAATTATATTTAGTAGACTAATAAGTAGTTTTATCTAATTGGTAGAACTTTATATACATACTTTATTTTCTTTAACTTTATTTATTTGTATATCTTATTTATTTTGCATTGTTGTCTCGGGTATCAGAGTCGGGTTCGATCCTATGAGAGTCTTTATATAAGTATGTAAATATATTTTTGGCACGAGATTCCTTCTAAATAGTGGAGTCGTATTTTCTTTAATTTAAACCATAACTAGATAAAAGAATATATTAAATTTCTATTTCTCGATCATTTGTTTATACTTTTATTTGTGCCCATTTATTATTGTTTAGGCTAAATAACTAGTTTCACTCTTCCTTTATCGAAATTTTAAATTTTCATAGTTTTCTATGGCTAATAATCATGATTATTTTCATATATTCTCTATTTAAATTTTTGGGGTGCTACACCCTCCCCCACTTAAAAGAATTTGGTCCCCAAACTCACATGATTTCTTTCCATAATTAGTGGGGTAAAATCACTATATCCCAAACATGTATTCTAGCTAGATCCATTCTCATAGCATGCTAAGTGCTAAGATCACAGTATTCGATTCATGCAATTATGGATGAGATAGGTTTATTGAGTTACCTTCTAACGTCTGAGGTGTTTCTTCTTTTAAGAGTGGACAACGGGCGATCTTATGATCCTTGCTTCCACATCGGATGCATTTCCTGAGTTTGTACCAACACTCGTCAGGATTGTGCCTTCCCTTCTTGCAATGTTCACATTTTCCATTGGCCGGAACAATTGGTTGATCATCATTCTGGGGTTTCTTGTTCTTACGGAAACCTTTACCTCCATTGGACCTCTTCTTGCCATCCACGGGTTCCTTGTTCTTGGATCCGTTGGCTAACTTCTTCTTAGTGACTTTCCCTTTGATTCGTTCCATCATATCCATAGCGTCTTCCAATAGTTGTGCTTTTCAGACCATCTCCGTATATGTTTTGATTTCTAGTGGAGCTAATTGAGGTATAAGTTCCACCTTCAAGCCATTCATAAATCTCTTTGCTCTCATTTTCTCCGTACATACTAAGTGTGGTGCATATCGGGCTAATCTAGAAAACTTCGCTTCATAATCTGCTACGGATAAGCTACGTTGTTTCAATGCCGCGAATTCCATAGCCTTCTTCTCGCGGATCCTTTCTGAGAAATATTTCTCATTAAAGTGTTCTAAGAATTCCACCCATGTTACTTGTTCGTTGGGAAAGATTGCTTCCACAGATCCCCACCAAGCTTGAGCATCCTTCTCTAGTTGGTAGGTCCCTAGTAGTACCTTATCTTCGTCGGTACACTGCATCACCTTAACGGTCCGCTCTATTTCTTATACCCAATTCTCTGCTTCATCCGGGTCCGTCGACCCACTAAACCTTGGGGGATTCATCTTTTGGAACTTCCTATGCAAATCCCCGGCTCTATGTTGTGCTCCACCTTGTGCAACTTGTTGCAAGGCTTGTGTTAATCCATGGACAGTGCGTTGTATCTCTCTCCACTGAGCTCTCTCGATGGTCATTCTAGCCTACAAAACAAGTTTTTAAATTAATGATTACCCATATCTTAACATTAATGTAGCGTAGACGGATGTATTTTATTGATTAGCCCATAGCTCTACCCAAATCTCATTGGGTTCCTATAGGATAACTAACAAGGAGAAGTCAATCTAAAACTTGGACTAAATGACCTAGGGATTTAGAAAGTCTAGGCTCTGATACCACCTTCTGTCACGCCCCGAACCGATAGCAGCGGAACGTGTCGTTTGCTCGGAACGTGGCAGTTAAACAGTCATGTCAATCAGAGCATAGTCATTTCCACAGAAAAATAATTTGGACAAATAACAAATTTCATTTCAAATATAAGTTCTTTACATATTCGGGCCCACAATAAACGAAAAGACTCAATGAAGAAAAATTACAAAGAGACATAAGACGCAAGATAACTAGACTAGACGGTTCATCTAGATGTCAGAGTTCTCTTTACTCTTACCCTTGCCCATCATGTTCGGTCTCGTCGTCACTAAGGTTATTACCTGAAAAATATTGGAAAACGCAGGGTGAGCGAACGCTCAGTAGGACTTAATATCTCATGCTCCAAGCTAGCTTTAAGTCAATTACAATTTAACATGCTCATGCAGGTCATGCGAGATATAGAAATCGAGAACTATAAAAACACGAGATAAATTCAAGAACTAAAAAAAAAAGAGTAAGCAAGATGCTAGATAAACTCATGAAGAGTAAGGACGATGATAATCAAGAGAGTATAGCAAGATCTAATCAAGTACTTTCTCAAGCTAGGTCAAGAGCATTAATGAGGAAATATAACATTCATCTCTCTATGACGAACACTATCACGAGAGCTTTAATGTATCCATTATTATGAAGGATCTTCATGACAAGATAACGAGTACTATCAATGGGATAATTCAAGAACATCTATGATGATCGATATAGAAGTAGAACAATTACTTCTATAAGCACTACATAGCATTTTCCAAGACACTAAGGGAATATCACGACGATATGATAACCCCTCCAATAAGGCAAATCAAGATCTTTTCATGACGAACAATAAGTTGTAGAAAGGTGTACTATGATGGCAATTACTCCCGATCATCACTATCACGAGAGCGTTTGCCCATCTAGCACTATATAGGATTGGCCAATGCACTAAGGGGAAAATCACGACGATATGAGCACCCCTCATGGAAATAGCACTAGGTAGTATTTGGTCGCACACTTAGGAGTTCTCAAGACTGTATGATTGCCCCTAAATGCCAATAACCGAGTTGGTGAATGCCAGCACCCGATCATCGTATACCGGTAACGTTTGGACTTTACCTCGCCCAATGAGGGTCAGATCAGGACCCGTAGCATTTAAAATATCATTTTAGTGGGACCCATAGCCCCTGACATTTAGTCTAGACTAATTCCATATTAATGGCCAAGAATTTCAAGGATCAAGCATGTAAGATATTAAGATAGATTTCATGGAACATAGAGTTCAATGATAGAACTTGTAATAAGGATGATATATCAATAAACCATATGAAAACTATGACATTCTGGAAATCTGGGTGATTAGGTACAACCAGTTCAGTCGGCCTTGAGGGAATCCAAGGCTACGAGGAGACTTACAGAGGTCCCAATGACTAACTTGCCAGTCCGAAGGAACGGAATGTCCAACGGAGGGCTCGTATGTCACCGAGAGTTGAGGTGTATAACGTGAACCAATCATGAAACATGGACTCCATCTACAGACGTGAGATGAGAGTGCCAAAAGACCCAAGGTATGGGTCAGAACCTGAAGAAAACGACGAGAACATGAATGCGTTAATTATAGAATTTATGTCCATCCAATTCTATAATTAACTATAATTAAATAAATTTATATTAATTGACGTCTGTGAGTAGTGTCATTTATTAATTAGCATGCACTTGGAGGGACGTTAATTCTATGATTTTTAACTTAATTTATTTAACAAGAATTCACGTCAATATCTATTTAATTGAATAATTTTAAAACATACATTCAAAGACACATTTATTTATATAAAATAATTTAGAGAAATAGAATATATGATAATTAGGAGAAAAATTCAAGGATTCCAAATATATAATTTTTATAATTTTCTGTTACATATCTTAATAGATATGAATTTTCAAAGATATAGTTACAAATATATACATATACATATACATATATATAAATATATATACATATAAATATATATATATATATATATATATTAAAGATATGACGACATTACAAAATGTCGTCAAAATGAATCAACGGACATTCTCAATGTCGTCATTTCAAAAATATAAATTCTAACTTCTTCAAACCTCCGGTTCCTGACGTACACACGTCGGAATCACGCGTTCCATATATCGAAATGACGGGCTCGAAAAACTCTACCTAACCGGGTGTTCAAAATAATTTTTCGTTAAGAGATGGGGGATCTCGAGATAGGAATGGCACGAAAAATGGTGTAACCACTCTTACTACCTCGATCACCTCCCCAATAACACACCCATAAAATTTCATGGCCAAATGACACTATGGCGCCCCCAAACAGGCCATCAACGTAAAAATATATAACTATGGTACTACGGTAACCATTGCAATTCGCCGTGTAACTATTAGAAATTCATATATTTAATAAAGCTAATCATTAACAGGTTAACACACCGTATAATCACATGAAAATTTACAGTAAATTTTGGGGATTTCAAAGATATATATTTTCTAGAATTTTAATTATATGATTACGTGATTATAAAATATTTAATCATGATTTACTTCTATTCACTTAATGATTTTCTACTTAGAACATGCAGGAAGTCATGGCATCAAATGTATAAAAACATGTAGGATGATTTAATCAGATTTGACTTGGGAGATTGCCTACCTTTTGGATCGATTGGATGATGGATAGTGGCTTCGGGGGTGTATGACGGTGCTCTGTTTTGAACAGGGGATGAAGATGGCGGGAGAATAACGCCTTGGCTTTCTTCTTGTTTTTGGCAGGATCGCAGGAGGAAGAACATGAGAGGAAGAAGAATAACTTTTCTTCTCAGTTGCAGAACGGCAGGAGGAAGAGGAGGCGGTCAGCAGCAGGAAGAGAAAGGTTGCACAGCAAGGGGATGGCGACAGCACTGCAGCAGATGGGTTCTATTCGTTTGACGGTGTTAAGTTTTTATAGAGAAAAGATTTCTAACGGAGGTGATAGAATAAATGAGGGCAAGGTTTGTAAACCCTTCCTTTCGTTGATGATTCCCTTCCCATTAAGTAGCCGCCAGTCATACTTTGTTTAAAACCCTAAGCCCCATGCACGAGCATGCATGCAGTGGGTGGGGGTTCGATTGGCCTTGGGCTCACGTGGGCTTTGGTTAGCAGGTGACCATTGGTATATGCATTTGGGTTTTGGGACATGTACGCATATGTGTGGATCTGGGATTAACTTTTGAGGGTGGCATATAATGGGTTGTATTATTTGGGCTTGTCAGGTTGATCGTGGTTTGGGTTTATATATATATATATATATGTGTGTGTGTGTGTGTGTGTGTGTGTGTGTGTGTGTGTGTGTGTGTGTGTGTGTGTATAGGTGGGCTGTTACGTGAGTTTTGTATATATATGGCCTCATGGGTTAAATGGGTTGGGTTTTGAAATTGCATGTTGGGCCTTATATCTTTACACACTTATATATGTAAGTTGTGAGCTTAGTTGGTAGCATATGTGTTTAACATTTAGATCTTTAGTGAAACCCATTTAACTTAGTATTATTTGGGTTAGGTTATAATATATTTATATACATATATTACGTGTAACTGTTTTAATGCAAAGGCCAACTAATTATATTTAGTAGACTAATAAGTAGTTTTATCTAATTGGTAGAACTTTATATACATACTTTATTTCCTTTAACTTTATTTATTTGTATATCTTATTTATTTTGCATTGTTGTCTCGGGTATCAGAGTCGGGTTCGATCCTATGAGAGTCTTTATATAAGTATGTAAATATATTTTTGGCACGAGATTCCTTCTAAATAGTGGAGTCGTATTTTCTTTAATTTAAACCATTACTAGATAAAAGAATATATTAAATTTCTATTTCTCGATCATTTGTTTATACTTTTATTTGTGCCCATTTATTGTTGTTTAGGCTAAATAACTAGTTTCACTTTTCCTTTATTGAAATTTTAAATTTTCATAGTTTTCTATGGCTAATAATCATGATTATTTTTATATATTCTCTATTTAAATTTTCGGGGTGCTACTGGGGCTCTCTCAAAGGATGGAACAGGCTGGATGTCCTCACTGGGTGTCACCGTGGGACCCTTGTATGGCACCAGGTCAGCCACGTTGAAAGTGGGACTTACTCCGTATTCCTCAGGGAGGTATAACACATAAGTATTAGTGCCAACGCGTCTAAGAACCAGGAAGGGGCCTGCTCCACGAGACCTTAATTTTGAGACATTTCCAGGGAATAATCTCTCAGTCCTCACCATCACAAAATCACCGACACGGAATTCTTGGTGGCGGCGGTGGGAATAGGCTAATTTCTTGTATACCTCATTGCTCTTGTTGATTTGTTTGCGAATGGTGCCATGTAGTGTCATGGATGATGATCCTCTAGAGATGAAGGGAGGGCCTGGACAACCAAATTCAGCCCTATCAAGTGTTAGATTGGTTTTGACGGACTTAGGAGGACCGGGGCATCCATAAATGATTCTATCAGGTATGGGTGCAGTGAATGCCGGAGGACCTGGACTTCCATGTATACTCCTATTATGCATAAGATGGATGATGATTGGGGGAGGACCTGCATATCCAAATGTAAACCTGTCGTGCACTGGACCTAGTGTGTGTGTGACACAAATGAGATGACTTGACTTACTAGCCCTACCAAATGATGCAAAATATAGTGACACATGCATTTCCATCCAAATGGCATCTTCTATGTGTGTGGCTTGGTGTGGGAGTTTCCACTCATAGGGGTCGAAGGGGTCTAGGAAAGTGGAGTGGGCTTGGTCCAATAAGGTGGGTGAGGGTAGGAAGGAGTGGGTGGTGAGTGATGCAGGTTGGTTACATGAGTACTCGGAAGCCCATTGGAAGGGGTCAAAAGGATCAAGATGGGTCGAGGGGTGGGTGAAGTGGAGGTGGGCCTCAATCCAAGAGATAGACCTGGGGTCCCTAGCACACGTGGGGAAGTGGAAATCATGAACCCGATGGGACCTAACATAATGCTCCTTGCAAAGGGGCGAGGGGTAGGGAAAGGTGTAGGAGGGCAAGGAGGTGGGTTGGCAATGAGGGGCTAGCGGGAAGGGATCATGCGGATCTAGGAGGACTTGGGTTGAGGGGAATGAGGCTTCTTCCCATCCTAGACCTTGAGCACTCCAAAGCATACACTCCCTAGTGTGGCCTAGGCACTCGTCTCCTAATGGGGTAAGTACCAAAGTGGATTCCCTAGGTGGAGTGCCCTTTCCTTGTGGTAGGGGGGTGGTGTAAAACTCATCGTGCTCGGGTAGAAACAATAAGAGCTCACTCGTGCAAGGACCCTGGGTGTAAATGGAGGTGATGGACCCGATAGAGGGGTGTGAGAAACTAAGGTACCCCATGTCGCTTGCTCCTAAGGCCAGTATGTTTGTCACCTCTATTTGCCTTAGTATACCCTTAATTAAGTCCCTCAGGGTTCCTACAAAGCAGCCTGAATGGTAGGTTGTGTGGAATGGTGGGGTGGGCACGATTGGGTTATGGTTATCCATGGAGGGGCGCGTGACGTGGAGGAGGAGGTTTTGCTTTAGTCACTGAATGAGGGGTTCCCCTAAAATCACAATTCTCATGGAGGGAGGGGTGGGGGGACTTGGTTGGTCATCTTGTAACTCTCGAAGGAGGGTGCACCCAATTAGGCTCAATGGGTTTTCTTTGGGTAGGGATGAGTTCTCTTGACCCAACTCTTGGCATTGGGCTTCATATTCCTCTTCCCAATCTAGGGGAGCCTCATGGACTTCGGTCACCTCCTCAAGTTCCCCTTGGGTAGGGGTAACTATTTCTTCAGTCAGTATGTTGGACATCTCTCGTGAAGGGCATTGATTGATGAAGTGTCCAAAGCCTCTACACTTAGAGCATTGTTGTCTATTTCCCTGAGTGGTCTCACCTACACTTGGCCCATTGGAACTCCCTTCTCGCCGGGGTATGGGTTGACTAGGGGTGACTCTTGTCGGATGAGGGGTGGGAGGAAGATGAGTGGGCCGAAATGGGGTACTTCCATTTGGACATGGCGTGGGGATCTTCAAGAGAGGAGCTGGGTTAGGACGGGGTCCCATGTCCTCGGGATCATCCGATCGTGGAGTGAACCTTGGAGACCTAGAGAACCGCCTCATTCCTAAGAGATGGTTATCCAGGTTATCTCGGGGATGCCTTTTCTCGCGCCCATAATGTCGGGGCCTCTCATAGTCATAATATGGATCATAGTCCGACCCTTCACTATCAAACTCATCCCGTGGAGGCCAGACTCTAAGGTCATGGTTCCTAAGTGGGGGTTCATTGACTTCGCTCTCAAATTCATCCCGTGGGGGACGAGCTCTAGGACCGTAGTTCCTAAGTGGGGGTTCATTGGCTTCCCATCCAAATTCATTCCGTGGGGGCTGAGCTCTAGGGCCGTAGTTCCTAGGTGGGGGTTCATTGGCTTCCCATCCAAATTCATCCCATGGGGGACGAGCTCTAGGGCGGAGGTTCCATTTTGCTTCAACCCGATCAAGTCGGGTGGTGATGGTATCTAGCTGATCAAGAAGGTTGTTGACGGCAGCGTCAAATCGGTCAATGGGTACTTGGTGTGTTTCCCTAGGGTGGTCATGCAAAGGAGCGATGGAAAACACGATGCAAGGGAGACCCAAATGCCAATGCCCTAGGACTAGACTCGTAGAGACAAGTCTAAAACTTGCTCTGATACCAAATTGATGTGACACAAGATATTGGAAATGCAGCAGCTAGCTGTGATCCCTTAGACCTATATCGCAAACACAATCGCAAGAGTTGATACTTTTGGAAATCGCCAAACCACCGTGCGCACACACTTCCCGGGGTGACTCGGTGATGCCGAGTGGAGGTAGTGGAACAAGGCCCTTGCTGATAGAGAGCCAGCAGGGTTATGGTTGCCCTCCCAAGGGTACGGTGCCCACAATCAAGGGGCTGGCTAGGTGCCTAAGGGCACCGGGTCACTCTCTCGTACAAGTCCACGGTGATCGCACGCAAACTGGAAGCTTCAGGGTCGGGCTCTCTCTCACCGTCCAGCGGAGCAATTCCACAAATATTAAATGAACAAATACTGAAATGAGAGCAAGGGATAGAGTTTAACCGGTCGGTTTGAAGAAACCAACCCCGTTCGGAGACGTGGGCGAGAGGGGAAGTGTGGATTCCCCGCACACTGCGTCGACGAAGCTTCACCCTGTGTAAATATTTACATGCACTACTCCTCACGCAGGAGGGGGAACTCGGGGTGGAGAGAATAGGGGTACAAGCAAACACTACCTCCACACAAGGAGGGGCGGTAAGCTGGCCAGGCGGGGAGGGGAGTGAGGCGAATAGGAGAAGCCAGAAGGCCCTTCGTGGTTATGCCCGCCTGTTTGCCTGCCTGATAGATGCTTGCTGTTGGAGCTGCCGAGGACTCTCTCGAACTCAGAAGTCGACGAAACCAGCGCCAAATGTTTACTGACTGGCCCGGGATGACTCCTGAATTTTTTTGAATTCCCAAAGTGCCGGTGCTGACCGTGGACAGGTCGGCAACAGGGCCCCTGATTCCTGGTTCTGATAGCAGGGGTATCTCAACAGTAGGAAGGAGTGGTCATCATGAACCCTCCCGAACTCTGATTTGAACTTGGCTGGAGTCGTTGGAACTTTCATCAGGTCCTCTTCGAAACGGCACCTGCGGGAGCACTGGCGGAGGTCAGAGCAGATCGGAGCAGTCCTAGAAGTGAACAGGTGTCTGTTCAGTCCAAGAATGGACAGAACGGAGCACCTGGGGGAGAAAATTCAGAAAATGCTCCTCCGGGTGCCGAATGGGACGCCGCTTTTTGGTGATGGTGGAAGCCTTGTGGTAGGATCTCTCGGCCAAGTGGCGCCTCCAGAAGCTGAGGGATGTGGAGGCTTCGGGAAGTTGCTTCAGGTCGCTGGCCGGCCTGATCTGCGCAGCCGATGAAGATCTGCTCTCCCGGGCAGCTCCAAACTCGGATTGAGGCGGGATCACCTCGCCTGCGAAGCCGACTGGAAGAGCTTTCCGGAAATGTATGGTACGCTACCAGGAGCTCCGGGATGTGGTTGGGGCCAGTGCTACAACAGGCTGTTGATCAGCAGATCTTCAGCTGCACACAGATTAGTAGAAAGAATGAGTGAAAGGGGTGTTTTCTTTGGTGGGGGGGGGGGTATAAGATATGGAGGTGTTGATGGTGGGGAAGGGTTGGAAGGTGGGAAGGGGAAGTGGGGAAGATGGCAGGGGGGCGGAGCTAGCAAGGGGGAGAGGTGGGGCGCTGGTGGCTTTGGTGGAGGATAGGAGGGGGGCGCAAATGGGCTTGGGGGGAGGGGAGGGTTCCCTCCCTAGATTTGGAATGGGTTTAATGGAGAGTTTAATTTTGGTCTAGGAAAGGAAAGGGGTGTCTTGGGGATGTGAATGGGTGCTTGGGAGATGGGGTTCTCTCTTGGGGAAAGGAAGGGGTGTATGGGGAATGGCAAGGGTCACCTAGGAAGGGGGAGAGAATTGATGGGGGAAATTAATGCTTCTTGGGTGGTGAAGGGGCTTGGTGATGTGGCAAGTGGAGAGTGGGGGAGGTGGTGATGAGGTGGCAGGGGGTAAGGTGAAGGGGCAAGTGCGCCCTAGAGAGAGAGAGGGAGGAGAGAGAGGGGGGGTCGCCCCTTTAGAGAGAGAGGGGGAGAGAGAGAGCTAGAGAGAGAATGAGAGGTAGAGAGAGGGGGGGATTCTCACAATGGCTTTGTGGAATGCTTAATTCAAATTCTTCATTAGTCTCCCAAGGGGGGTTTGGGGTCCTATTTATAGGGACCCAAACTTTTACATGACAAGACTACCCCTGGCTTTACACATAATGACCAAGCTGTCCAAAAAAGCAACCAAGGGGTAGATGAAGACTAAAACATAGGGAAATGACTTAGGACCGAGGATGATGACTCAAATAAAGGGGAAAATTACATCAAAATGACTCAAACAAAAGTAAGAGATACATCAAAATGATCCAAGTAGAAAAGCAAAGAGTCGAGGGGGCCCTGCTTGACATGGAGCTTGATCCTATTCCTCTCCAGGAGGAAGTGAAGTCCCGAGCCAGAGAGAATCGTGGGTGATGTCCCCATCAGCCTCCCTACCTGGCTAGGTGCGAGTTGATTCAGGGCTTATTGGGCCTTGGTTTTGGTTGATTGAGCTTTTCTATGAATTTCAAACACCCATATACATGTGCGGTCAACCTCCAGCCGTTCAACCATTTGTGCGGTTGATAGTGGGCCGTCCAAACATTTAGTGGGTATATTGGTTAATTCTCTGAATTATCACCGACAAGCATATATACGGCCTAGTATTAGCCGCATAAGTCCATTGTGCGGTATATTCTGAGCTGTCTATCTCTCAAGAGTCCTAGTGTCGATTGACTATTCAGATAATTACCTATTTATCTTCTTATTTGCGATTTATGACCGACAGGCTTGGGCGGTTTCCAAAGAGCCGTTCAACTATGAAAGAGTCCAGCGCCGATTTTATCTGTTAGTTCAATGGATAAATTAATTATTTCAGGATTTATTTGAATTATCTGAATAGTTGTGCGGTCTATCGAGAGACCATTTATGCTCTCGGACCAGAAAGTTGTTAAGGCTTTTCCTATCATACGTGGCTTTTCTCCCAAACTTTCTCTGATGATTTCTCTACGAATCCTTAACCATTTTGAGTGTCGTTTCTTCCAGATGAAAGATAATTAAATTATCTTCATCTTTTATTTGATTATCTTGACCTGAAAATGGTGAGAAACCCTAACTTCGAGCTTGGACTTTAGGTGCTCTATAAATAGACCCTGAGGCCCGGGTTTGAAAGGGGGGGAGATTTTTGGTCGACGACGAAGCCCTGCCGAATCTTTGAGCGACCTAGCACCAGAGAAGGAGGCCTTCTACGTCCATATAGGCCTCCGGTTCAGGGAGTAGTTGTTCTTTGAGTCATTAGTACCTTTAGTTCCGTCGTTCTCTCTCGTTTGCATGTATTACTTTCTCCACGTTTCCTCCACATTTTCCTCATTTTCATACATCATTCACACACCCTCCTATGCTTTTTGACGCCCCCAGGGGTTTAAAAATCCCCAGGTACCCCCCATTTCATTTAGTCATGTTCATTTCCATCCGTTTGAGCATTTACTACACTTTCTAGTTCTAACTTGGGTTTTTCTTTGTGTTTTACACGTGGTTTTGTAGGTCAGCAACACACTAACGCGAGGCCCATCCTTTCTGGCAGGCCGGAAAGGGTGCAGGTTGGACCTTTGCAACTCACGGCGTGGCAGTCTTAGGAGGCTCCCAATTGTCCGTTCACGAAGACGAGCGGTGGCTTCTGGACCGTTCTTCTTCGTCCTGTAGTTGTGTTAGAGTCATTCATCTACCAGTCGTTCTCCATCCCGCGTTCCTCTTCAGCCGCTACAGACGGTCTATCGTACGGCCGCTCATCTTTACAGACGGTTCCTCATGAGCCGCCCATCTTCGCAGGGCTGGTCCTAAGGCGAGTACCTCTCTCTCTTTCCAAGGTACGGCGTGTTCATCGCGTTCGGCATCTTGGTGGCGATCATAGGTTTGTGTATTTCTGTTCCTTCCCACCATTCACATATATATTTCTCACACTGTTTTAGTGGAAGGAATGGGAGAGACCCTTAAGATAGTAAGTGGAAAAAACATGTCAACATCCCCTTTTTTGGTGATCACGGTGGGACACCTAGTGCCCATCGTGTTAGTGACTTGCTGACCTTCTCTCTTGCTTTGGTAGTCCTTTTCTCGAAGTGGTTTCAGGTTGATCTTGGCTGGTCGCGCTCTCTGTCCTCTGGAACTTGAGCGACTCTCTAGGAGCCATCCAAATCTTGCGCGGCCGTAAACCCATCGTTCTCCTCTGCGAACAGTGCCACTTCTCCTCCATGCCTGCTGTCGTGAGCGGTCTCTCACCACCCGTTCATCATCCATACGGCCTACGTTTGGCCATCCATCTTGCTGTTTTAGGTACGCCTCTGCCTTCATACTGTTGGCCGGATTACTGTCACGTGGTTGCTACAGGTCCGTTCTAGTACTTACGCGGTCTATCAATAGACCGCTCATCCTGGTACGCTTCTGATTTCTATCTTTCTTCATTCTAGCATTTTCTGATTTTCCTGTTACTCTGTCGTTACTCCCTGGTATGCACGGTCGTTCACAGACCGTATTTGCTCCCTGAGCGGTCTCGATTAGACCGTCCTTTTACTGCTACAGTGCACCCCATGCTACAGTTTGATCATTGAGTTATATCATTATATACATATATGTTGGTGCTGTTTGATCTCCCCCTGCTATTGTTATATCCTTCCATGGTTGCGTTCATCTCATTTTCTTACATTTGCTAGATCATTGCTTGCTAGTTTCTAGGCTAGATCTTGCATGCACTCCGGTGTGCATAGGATTCATGCATATTTGTCATCTGTAGTTGCATTCCTACCGAGGTAGGGTTTCCTCTCGTCTCCATACTCCTTGGAGCTGACTAGGTGACCTTACCGAGGACCTCCGTAAGTCCCCGTGAGCCGTGGATTCCCACACGGACGCTGGGCAGGTTGTACCACATTATCCCTCAGTCTAGGGTTTTGCATCCGAAAAAGGGGGAGTCCCCTAGAGTCACCCAGTTTCCCACTCTTACCCTGGTTAGGTACTTTGTGGTTGAGTGAATTCGTATAGTAATTAACCCACTAAGGTCTTAAAGAGGAACTTATAAAATTTCCGTGCATCATTCATAACTTGGGTGGTTAATTGGTGGATTCTTCCCTCATCTCTTCCCTCCATTTGTGTATTACAGTGTCATCATTTACATCTTTTTGTCAGATTAGGCTCATTTAGACTAGTTCATCTTAGTGTCACATTTGTCCTAGGTTTCTTCCCCTTTTGTATCTCCTCCCATTCTTGATTGTATAAAGTCCCCATTCTTCCCATGGAGCATTTTTTCCCTGCATCCTATTCCTATTCTTCTCTACCTTCTTATCCCCGCGTAGATTCCTCTTCCCACGTGGGCCCATCTCCTTATTCCTCCGTTGGACCCTATTCTTTTAACGGGCCTTCTTATCCCGCCCGTTCTGCTATTGGCACAATCAGTCCCCGCTCCCACATTCACCATCATTCCAGGCCCATGCATTCCTCCATTCCCGGAATGGGCTTGCCTTCACCTCAGGCCGGATCCCCTCATTCGGCCCATCATCATTATCCTGGTTTAAATTCATCCTCTCTTGCTCAGGCTGGCCCATATCCTTCTCGGACTCTTCCCACCGAGGAGATGATCGCTCAGGCCCAACGTTAGCTTGATGAATTACGATGCCGAATCAATCCCCAAACTTCTTTGGATATTCCATTTGCATTCCAGGGTCTTCAACCCCCACCACGTTCACATATTCCCGCATATCGTCGCTATGGTGGAATTAGTGACCCCTACGTCCATTTGAAGGATTTCTTATATGAGTCGGCCCAGTTCCGATACGATCTACGCTTGATGGCCTATTTGTTTGGTCTGTCTTTAGAGGGCTCGGCCAAGGATTGGTTCTTCACGTTACCGCAAGAGCAGATGATGAATTTTCAAGTTGTACAACAAAAATTCATTCAGCAGTACCGAGACTAGGTTGGACCTAGGTATTCCATGGTGGATTTGGCCCAAGAGAAGATGAAGCCCGATGAGGAATTCTCCGTGTTCGCCAACCACTGGCGTCGCCAAGCCGCGCAAGTTCCAGGGCATATTCCGGAGGACGAACAAATCAAGATGGTTATTTCTAATGCAATGCCTGAGCTCAGATGCATCTTAGCCCTGAACGATATCACTTCATGGCAACAACTCTATAGCCGAGCCCGCTTCATTAGCCAACAACTCCTAGTTTCCCTCGACCGCGAGTCTCCTCCACCTTCGCCTTCCACATACCCCTTCTCTTCACCATTCCCCACAAGTCAGCACTCTACTACATATCCCTCCATGAGTCGGCTGTCTGCTCCCACTTATCCATATGCCTTCCCATGTCACCCCACTACATCTTCCTCCACGAGTCAGACCTCCGCTGTTTCATTTCCCCACACCTCTCCACTTCCGGTCAAGGAAATGTCACACCCTGAGCGGGTGGATGCCGTCCATTATATTCCCACTCCCTCCACGCCACCACATCATTCTAGCCCTCCACCTTCACCTACGTAATTCCTCTTGCCTACGCAACCTCCACTACCATCCCCACTACCTTCTCATACCCCTCGGCATCCACCTTGCCCGAAGCGGGCTTCTCACTCTCCATTGTCGGAATCTCTTACAGATGTTTTCAAGGCTTTGATGGCGACCCATGCGGTAAAACACCCTCCGGTTGTGCCTTTCCAACCCGCGGTCGGGAATTTGCTCCATTTCTGTGAGTTTCATCGTCAACAGGGGCATTTGATTGAGGACTGCCCTGAGTTCCGGGAACTTGTTTACAATTTGGAAGACAAGAAGATGATCGATTGGGCTATCGTGCGCCAAGTTATTGTAGATCTTTGAAATAGCAGCAGCAGCAGCAAGCGCCGCCCAGGCAGCCATATCCGTCTCAAGACCAAGGGCATCCCTGTGATTCTTCAGTTGATAAAGCACCCGCTCCGTTATTTATCCCTTCATCTACCCACTCACCTTCACCGTCTCCTACTCAACCTCCACGGCCTCCACAAACCCAAGCCTCTGCTCAGGCCAGCACAAACTCTTCTTCTTCCCCCTCCATTTCCACCACCGCTTCTACTCCCAACGCCGCTCGACGTGTTGTACCGACACATCGGAGATGGGCGCCACGACCTGCCACCTCTTCTGCCTCGCCACCACCTTCTCCACCCCCATCTTCACTGCCTCCATTGACCACATCTCCATCATTGCCTTCTCCATTATCCCCATTGCCGTCACCACCACTGTTTTCATCGCCTCCTCTCACAATGATCCCTGTTCCGTCACCTTCACAACCATCCCCTCTACCGATGCTGCTCCCTTCACCATCATCGTCCGAGCCTGAGCAAGTTACCCCTACGCCCACACCCCCGCCATTGTCTTCATCTCCACCCACGCCACCTTCACCTTTGCCCTCTCCTACACCTCTACCCTCCAAACCTTTACCCCCAGCAGAGCCTATCATCACCGTTATCTCTCCGCCGCTCGCATTGCCTTCGCCCACACCTGCCAAGCCTTCTCCACCCCTCTCTCCACCTATCTCCACCCCACGGAGCGGGTGCGTGCTACCTTTGGTGCCCCTCGGGTCTAGTCCCCAGGGAGATAAAGAGTCGAGCCAGGCTTTGATTATGCATTACAAGCTTCAAGATTTCATTTGTCGCATGTCGGTCCGAGTCCTGGTCCCTGGCTATTCTAGGGATAATGAGGCCACACTTGCTATGAAGACGGTTGCTGAGAAGAGTTCCTTAGCACTGGTGCCAGTTTCTTCCAAAGCGAGGCCGGTGGTAATCACTTTGCTCACCGGAGAATTCACTATTGATGTTGTTATCACCTCTCGCTTGATTGCTATTCAGTTCACTGGCCCAGAAGAGTTTTCCACCCGGATGGTGCTAACCCACACGGCCGCCGAAAGTTTAATGAATTCAGCATTCAAAGGCAATTGGCCGTGCCTTTGAGATTGGTCAGAGGGCATTCTGCATTCTCCGTCTCATCTCCCTCGGCTTATTGGTGAGGCAGCCGCGTCAACACCACACATCGCCCTCCCTCAGTTCCGTCCTGTGCTTCTAGCAAGGGAGTTATGCTTCATGCCCAACTGCCGAGTGAAGATGCCAAAGCTCCATGTTCTAGTGCCGAATGACAAAGCTCCACTGTTTCCTGATGTTCATCCCAAAGAGTTAATTGTTCTGGAATGTTTTTCTATGGTTGGCACTGCACAGCTAGGGGCAATCGTCCCGATGAAGTTGCATATTCATGATCGGTCTAGGCCGTCTGCCAGGTGGGCCCGTTATTTAAGAAAATATTGCAAGACAAGAAGCCCGAAGGCCCGAGTCCGTGCCAGGCGGAGTTGTTGAAAGCAGATTTCTGCCAAGAAGAGGCGGCGACGTAAGTATAAGGGCCAACAGTTGTATATTCGGGGGCTCACTCCACCTCCTTCTTCCGTCTCTTCATCTTCCTTCCATTCATCTTTTCTTCTGTTCAGTTCCTATCCTTGGGTAGTGTACCTTCTGCCACCTGAGCATGTTTCTACCATCTTCTCCTACCCTGACCATTCTAGGTCTCCCCCTATGTCCTCCCCTTCCCCTGATCCAGGGGCCTCTTATAGTTTTCCTCCCCGGGTATGTCCAGATTCCACTTCTCATCCTTTTCCTCTGACCCTGTTGGGGGTTCCTCATGCTCGTTCCACGACCTCGTCAGGTAGTTTTTCTGATCTTTACCCGACTTTGTTGGGTGACCGTCACTTTCTCACCCCGACTTTGCCAGGTGGTTTCCATTCCTTTTTCCCGACTTCATCAGGCGACCATGTCACTTCTTCCCCGCCTTCGGCGGATGACCCTCACTCTTTTCTTCCGCCCATGTCGGATGATTATTCTCTTTCTTCCTTATCTTCGCAGCTATCCTTTCATCGTCTTTCCGTTCTTTCCTCCTCACCCATTCAGGGTCATTACCCGTTTTCATGCTATTTTGGAGGCTTTAGTCTGCCTTAATATCAGTTAATCTCTGTTCATTCTGTATTTGGTTCCTTGTTATCAGGGCCTCTGTGCCTTAACGAGGGAGTTCTAGCCCTCGTCTCTCTTCCTTTTATTCTTCTTCGTCCAGTTTGGTGTCTGCCGCTCCTCCATCTAGAGGAATCTTCAAGTCCTTGTTATCCTCTCCCTTTTACCCTGACAAGCGAGGAATACAAAGCTCGTGCTACTCAAAGTTCGATGATCAAGACCGCTTCAGGACGCCGCTTTTCCGTTTCATGGATTCGCAAGGTATCTTTATTTTGTGCAAGAACATGCTATTATTGCTATCATTTCTATTTTCTCTTGTGCATGGTTATAATGTGGCTTCCTCGACACGTTTTGAGCGGCTTTTGTTCATTAAGTTTGGTTAGTTCGAGTCGAGTTACTTTTGCAGCATCCCTTAGGCTGGTGATAACTCCGTGTTAGAAGTCTAGTTTCTTTCCCTGATTGTTGAGAGTGACCTTTGAGTATGGATTTTTCACACACTACACGGCAAGCCATAGCCGATTCCTCTTAGGCACACCGTTGCTGCTTTGGCCATACTTTGGGTATGCACGAAGGCCTTTTCTCTTCTCTGCTCGGCCAAGTGCAGGGGCAAGAGATTGATGGATAAGATGACTAACCTATGTGCTCCCTAATACGAGAGAGGTCTCAAATAGGGGCAGTCTTGACCCTGAAAAGTGAGCTTTCATGCTATATCTGGCCAATAAGGGCTACCAAAATGAGAAGATGAATCAATGTAAAATTCTGAATCAAAGGCATGGCAAGAGTGGCAGTACAGTTCCCCGCGGGACGTCATGAGCTCGGTCGTATGCGTGCCTGATAAATATGGGTCTTAAAATCAAAGACACAAAGCCCCGGCGCAACAGACTATCTTTTTGAGGGGTGGTGCCCTGGAAGGAATTCGAGTCTTGATATCTTCCATCCTGCACGAAGCTTGTCTCTAATTTTTCTTCTACTTCTCCCTCTTAGGCTGGGTTGTATCCCAGGTATGGCCTTAGTAGGGGCACCGTTCTTTAGAAGCGGTTGGTTGTGGTAAGCCACCCTCACATGCACACCCTGCTTACGGGAAGTCTTTAATGAAAGGGGTAGGAACGACGATCCCTGAGTAGTTTGAGCCCGTCTTTAGGTGCTGCGGATTGCGATGTCAAAATCTAAAAAAAACAAATATTACCAAAAGTCTAAAAAAACAAATACTTCAAAAAATCCAAAAAAATCAAATATTGTCAAAAAACTAAAAAAAAGAAAAAAAAGAAAAAAAATCAAATATTTGAAAAACCTAAAAATCAAATACTTCAAAAAATCAAGAAAAATAAAATACTATTGAAAATCTAAAAAATTCAAAAAAATTACAAAAAAATCTAACAAAATGTGTCTTTTTCATGCATTTGCATTTGTTTTAAGGACAGATACGTAATCTGTTTGCTAAGTGTGCAGGTTGCAGGTACTCAGGCATTCCTTGCTATATCTTTATGCTCTGCCTCCTGTCCACCTCTTTCATCTGTTCTTTCCTTCTTCGATCCACTCTCTCGATCTGTTCTGAAGCTCATGTCCTTCTCAGCTTTTGTTTGCAATGATCATATCTTTATGAGAGGGCTTTGCCTCACGATTATGAACTTGGCGGTTCTGCTTCATTCTGATCTTGGGTTTTGATTGAAGGGCGTATTTGTTTATGTCTTTTTGTCCCGCTGTGTCCTTGTCACGTGTTTATGTCCCCCCGTGTTGTCCCACACATGTTCTTTTATCCCTCACCAAGTGTTGTTAGTGGTCTTGCACATGTTGTTAGTCGTCCCTCTATGTTCCATGTTCTTATCCCAACCATGTGGTTATCCGTCCCCAACCGTGTGTTGTCCCACCGCGTTGTTATCTTGTCACACTGTGTACATGCACGCATGTTGTTTTGTTCATGTCATTGCATATGTGCTCATTTGTCATTGTTATGTTATGTTACATTGTCTCACATTTCATTTTTGGTATGTTATGTTGTTGATCGTTATGTTATCTGCGCTATGTTTTGCTTGTTTATCATATGTGTCTTATACATGAAAATCCATAAAAATCTGAAAATGAAAATCCAAAAAACGTCGTTTAGCCTACGCAGGTAAGTCAGGTGTGGCTCTCTATCCCTACTCATTGTTACATTGCTGTATGGTATCTATATTGTTATATTATCTCGAGAACCGGCTGGTCATTCACGTGCTCCAGGATCTGACGTTCCCCTCTAACAAAAATGATGATGATCTAGGTGCACATGTTTAATCATCGGATAGGCCGTTAGGTTAGGAAAATTAGGGGAGGATGGTTCTATCCTGCACGCTGTGGTTGTAGATAGTGTCTTGACCCTGATTCTCCCAGCCTAGCAATATTATTCTCGAGTATTTTATATTATAATCTTTCTTCGCATTTATTTTAATGATTTCTTTTATTTTTAGCCCAGCATGCATCATGTGCATCTTTTTTTTCAACATTCATGACCCATAGTTTGCCTGCAAAATGTCCCACCGATGATGGATAGTTGTGCGTTCAGTGTTCGAGTAAGAGGAATAATTCCACTCTGAGTTGGAAGGTTCTCTCTGGTTTGTTCACTTGGTTTGGTTAATTAAGAGGTCCCCGTCTGGAGTTTTAGTCTGTTTCTTCACTTTTTCACTGCTTATTCTGGTCTCCTCATTGGTCCAAGGGATTGTGTCCCCCATGAGGTTGATCGTGTGTTTCCTTTTATTTTAGTTAGTTCCTCCAGACCGGTGTCGCTTTTGGTTTAATCATTCCTTGTGTTTGGTTCGGAGTTTTTCGGAAGATTCCTATCGCTTGTTGGTAAAAATGGGTATCGTTTCACCTTAACGCCCGCTTTTCGGTCCACACCACTTCATTTCCGCTTCATCTCCATGTTCCATTTCGCTTTCGCTTCACCTCCGCTCGCTCCCCTACAAAGAGGACGTTAAGGAGGGGCATCTGTTAACACCCAATTTTTGTCGATAAGTTGAGTCATTTATCTTATTCCTATTTATTGATGCCTCGAGTTGTCCATCACTCGCTGGGCTATTTTCTGGCACGTTCTGGGCCAATTTTATGGGTAGCCTCCCTCCCTGGCTAGGTCCGAGTTGATTCATGGCTTAATGGGCCTTGGTTTTGGTCGATTGAGCTTTTCTATGAATTTAAAACGCCCATATACATGTGCGGTCAACCTCCAGCCGTTCAACCATTTGTGCGGTTGATAGTGGGCCGTCCAAACATTTAGTGGGTATATTGGTTAATTCTCTGAATTATCATAGACAAGCATATATACGGCCTAGTATTAGCCGCATAAGTCCATTGTGTGGTATATTCTGAGCCGTCTATCTCTCCAGAGTCCTAGCGTCGATTGACTATTCAGATAATTACCTATTTATCTTCTTTTTTGTGATATATCACCGACAGGCTTGGGCGGTTTCCAAAGAGCCGTTCAACTATGAAAGAGTCCAGCGCCGATTTTATCTGTTAGTTCAATGGATAAATTAATTATTTCAGGATTTATTTGAATTATCTGAATAGTTGTGCGGTCTATCGAGAGACCGTTTATGCTCTCGGACCAGAAAGTGGTTAAGGCTTTTCCTATCATTCGTGGCTTTTCTCCCAAACTTTCTCTGATGATTTCTCTATGAATCCTTAACCATTTTGAGTATCATTTCTTCCAAATGAAAGATAATTGAATTATCTTCATCTTTTATTTGATTATCTCGACCTGAAAATGGCGAGAAACCCTAATTTTGAGCTAGGACTTTAGGTGCTCTATAAATAGACCTTGAGGATCGGGTTTAAAAGGGGGGGGAGATTTTTGGTCGACGAAGAAGCCTTGCCGAATCTTTGAGCGACCTAGCACCAGGGAGGGAGGCCTTCTACGTCCATATAGGCCTCCGGTTCAGGGAGTAGTTGTTCTTTGAGTCATTAGTACCTTTAGTTCCGTCATTCTCTCTCGTTTGCATGTATTACTTTCTCCACATTTCCTCCACGTTTTCCTCATTTTCATACATCATTCACACACCCTCCTATGCTTTTTGACGCCCCCAGGGGTTTAAAAATCCCCAGGTACCCCCCATTTCATTTAGTCATGTTCATTTCCGTCCGTTTGAGCATTTACTACACTTTCTAGTTCTAACTTGGGTTTTTCTTTGTGTTCTACACGTGGTTTTGTAGGTCAGCAACACACTAACGTGAGGCCCATCCTTTCTAGCTGGCCGGAAAGGGTGCAGGTTGGACCTTTGCAACTCATGGCGTGGCAATCTTAGGCGGCTCCCAATTGTCCGTTCACGAAGACGAGCGGCGGCTTCTGGATTGTTCTTCTTCATCCTACGGTTGTGTTAGAGGCGTTCATCTGCCAGTCGTTCTCCATCCCGCGTTCCTCTTCAGCCCCTATAGACGGTCTGTCGTACGGCCGCTCATCTTTACAGACGGTTCCTCATGAGCCGCCTATCTTGGCAGGGCTGGTCCTAAGGCGAGTACCTCTCTCTCTTTCCAAGGTACGGCGTGTTCATCGCGTTCGGCATCTTGGTGGCGATCACAGGTTTGAGTATTTCTGTTCCTTCCCACCATTCATATATATATATTTCTCACACCGTTTTAGTGGAAGGAACGGGAGAGACCCTTAAGACGGTAAGTGGAAGAAACATGTCAACAAACAAATTTCATAATGTTTGACTATTCTTTCATCATAGCCTTAATTTATTTCAATATGTTAATTTAACCATGATTTCATGCTATTAGGATTGTTTGACAATCGTTCTACTCCGGTAGGATTGACTGAATGACATACTAATTTCTGATGATTTGATAGCCTCATTTCCATGTAATGATTGGGACTCTCCGCCGGATATTCCTTCTGTCGGACTAGGACCTTCATTACTGGACCTCCGTAAGCCCCCGCGAGCCTGGGATTCCCACTAGGACACCAGGCAGGTTGTACCAGCAAAGCCTAAACCTGTGTACGTGATCGAATCGCTTGGATTATTGTGTTGTGAGGTCACGGCTCAACTTGGACCCCTGAGGGTTGCGCAGCCCTGAAAGGACCGTCTGACTCAGTGGGCGGCCCATTAAGAACAGTGCAACTCTGGCCAAGTGCCACTTACCCTTGTCGATTAACCTTGTTCTATCTTCGACCAAATCACGTTTGGATGGACCCGATCAGCCCTAGGCTGACCAAGTGGACAGTGGGCTGGACCTGGTTCAGTTCTACCCAGCTTATGACAGCCCGGAGCCCATTTGGGTAGATTTCTAATTCCTTGTGCTAAGTTATGTTAAATGGACTAATTTGATCCGCCCACTTCACAGAGCGGATCTTATTGGACCGTCCATAATTTGAGCTGCCCCATAAGGCCCGTTTATTTTGTTCTTGGGCTCCCAGTTGTGCTAGCCTTCAGCGGTCCATTATTGACCGTCCAATTCTTTGAACGGCTCGACATGGACCGTGTACCCTTGACTTCGGTGAGGCTGATCCTCAGCCCAGTGTGAACCGCATATCATCCAGAAGTGATTTTTCGTGATTATTCGTGTTAGAACCCAAGGACCTAATTGGTTCTTGATAACTTGAATTTCTGGTCCAAATATCTCTTCAACTTATCGTTGGGATCCTCCGAGGTAAGTTATACCTTGACATTATTGGCCATTTAACTTGATTAATGTCTAGACATAACTTGGGATCTTGGATCCAACAAATCAATGCCAACGCATCATAAGGGCCCGGTCTGGTCCTGGGAGGAGCGCCCAAAAAGTACTTGTGCCACGGAGAGTTTGAATGACATGGTGAGGCATTGCACCGAGTGCATGACTAGCGTGATGTCTACGAGAGTAATCTAGTACTTGATGTTTTCTTGACTTGGTTAGTTCATGCTTGATTGGCCAATTTCCAGTTATATCTTGATCTTGCCTTCGTTCGATTATCTTGTTGTCATATTATCATTTCATTTTGTTCTTTATTTTTGCGCTTAAAAATGCAATTTAATTGGTTAATCACTTAAATTTGCCTGTTATTACCTACTGAGCATTCGCTCACCCAGTTGTTTCCCCCTTTTCAGGTAGCTCGGGAGAGGATTCACAGACTGATGGGGATGGGCAAGAGTGATGGCCTTGGAGCGAGCCAGTTTGAAGCCTGTGGATCTAGTCGTAGTATTTGTGTCTATTTATGTTGTGAGAGGATTGTAATTTGAATTCAGCAATGTAATAGTGTTAAGTGGATGTTGTCGAAAGATTGTTTTAGGGACTTTATGTGATTGGAACCTGGATTATGTAAATATTATTTAGTGAATGGAGTTGTATGTTGTTGATCTCTTAGCTTTAGCACATCATGTCTGTAAATTAACATATTATTATTACTTGTTTCTACTACCAGTCCCGATATTTCGAGTCGGGACGTGACAGTTAGGTGGTATCAAAGTCTAGGTTTCTAATATTCCTAGGTTTTCTAAGTTCTAGGATTCTAAGTGATGTCGTAGAACCTACAACCTTGCTATAAGTCTAAGAATCCAACACAGTGAGAATTGGGTTGAGTTAATAAACAAATTCTAAACTATTCCTTCTAAATGATCCTAAAATAATTTATTCTACGTGTAGGACATTCTAATGGCGGCTGAACGTGCGTAATGGCGAGATATGCAGCGAACAGTTCAAGGACTCACTCGGGCCTTGCAGCAAGTGGCCCAAGGTGGAGCGGCAAATCATGGAGCTGGCGATCTTCATCGAAATTTCCATGGGATGAATCCCCCGCATTTTGGAGGCTCAAACGACCCCGATGAAGCCGAGCACTGGTTGAAGGATATGGAGAGGATCTTCGAAGTGATGTAGTGTAGTGACCAGGAGCGTGTTCTTCTAACGACTTTCCAGCTAGAACGTGATGCGAGAACATGGTGGGATGCAGTAAAGGCGACCCTCGGTGACAGGCAAATCTCGTGGAAGGAGTTTGAGGAATTCTTTAACAGTAAAAACTTTTTCGACAGAGTCCAAGAAAGGAAAGTCGCTGAGTTTGCTGCTCTGAAGCAGCAGAGTTTATCTGTGGCGGAGTATGAAGCTCAATTCTCTAGACTTTCTTGTTACGCCACTCACTTGATTTCCACAAAAAAGATGAAGGCGAAGCGTTTTCTCAACGGGCTGAAGTTACATTATATTAATCAATTGGCGCCAATGGAAATTCAGACATATGCGGAGATGGTAAGGAAAGCTCAAGTTTTGGAAGACACCTTGGAGATGACGGAGAGAATCCGTGGGAATAATGTTAAGAAGTAGCAACCTACTAGATCCGGGAACCCTAAACCCGACAATGGCAAGAAGAGGCCCAATGGAGGGTCTGGTTCGTGGAAGGGCAAGGTCCCGAAAAATGAAGACAAGAAGCCCGGCACGATCGTGCCATTTAAGGGCGTGTGCAAGTTTTGTGACCGTCCAGGTCACATGATGGAAGAGTGCTGGCGCAAGCTGGGCGCCTGTATGCGTGTGGTAGTAGGGACCATCGTATTCCTGAGTGTCCCCTTTTGTCAGATCGAGCGACTCCGACTAAGCTGCAAGGAAGCAAGAAACAGCAGGGCAAGCTCCAGGCCCTACAGGAAGATGATGTAGGCACCACCGAGGAGGGTGGAGTCGTTGAAGGTACTCTTATTATTTATGATAAGCCAGCATTCGTTCTCTTCGATACCGGTGCCACTCATTCTTTTGTTTCTCAAAAATTTACTAAGTCTTTGGCTGTGAAGCCAGTTTTGATGAATTCCTCATTAGAGATATCAACCCCTATTGGTTCTAGTTCAGCAATTAAGTATTTCTATCCTTCTAGTAAGGTTATGATTAATGAACAGAACTTGCCCGCTGATTTAGTTTGTATGGATATGAAAGACTATGATGTAATTCTAGGAGCAGATTGGTTGGCTAAGCATGAGGCCAATGTTCATTGTGGTTCCAATTCCGTGTCTTTTTCTAGACACCCGGGACTTTCCTTTATAGGGGTTAGGCACCATAAGTCTGTGCCACTTATTTCGGCCGTCCGAGCTGATAAGTTGATGCGGAGAGGATGTCAGGCTTTCCTAGCCTTTGTTTATGTGACCCCTGAGAAGAAGATTGAGATTCAGGACATTCCTATTGTCCGAGACTTTCCGGATATTTTTCCTGAGGAATTGCGAGGACTTCCACCGGAGAGGGAAGTTATCTTTTCTATTGATTTAATTCCTGGCGCGACCCCTATTTCTAAGGCTCCTTATCGTATGTCTCCTGCGGAGCTGAGGGAATTGAAGTAACAGCTAATGGAATTACTTGAGAAGGGATTCATTCGTCCAAGTACATCCCCGTGGGGAGCTCTAGTATTATTTGTCCAGAAGAAGGATGGTTCGATGAGGTTGTGCATCGATTATCGACAATTGAATCAGCTAACTATCAAGAACAAGTACCCATTGTCGAGAATTGACGAATTATTTGATCAGATAGCAGGAGCTTAGTATTTTTCTAAGATTGATCTCCGATCAGGATACCATCAGTTACGAATCAAGGATGAAGATATTTATAAAACGGCATTTCGTAGCAGGTATGGGCATTTTGAATTTGTGGTTTTACCTTTTGGACTAATGAATGCATCAGCAGCTTTCATGCAGTTGATGAACAATGTGTTTCGGCCCTATCTTGATCAATGGGTCGTGGTGTTTATTGATGACATCTTGATTTGTTCTAAGAGCAAGGAGGAGCATGCCGAACATTTGAGGATGACGTTGCAATTATTGAGAGACCATTAGCTATACGCCAAGTTTAGTAAGTGTGAATTCTGGCAGCAAGAGGTGTCCTTTTTAGGGCATATTAGTACAAAGGAAGGTATTTTCGTTGACCCCTCAAAGGTAGAGGCAGTGAAGAATTGGGATAGGCTTGCTAGTGTGACTGAAGTTAGAAGTTTCCTAGGACTAGTAGGTTATTACCGAAGGTTTATTAAGGATTTCTCCACGATTGATATACCTTTAATAAGATTAACCCACAAGGAGAATAAATTTGATTGGTTTGAGTATTGCGAGAGAAGTTTTCAGACCTTGAAGGAATGTTTAACTACTGCCCCTGTGTTGGCTTTACCATCAGGAGAAGGAGGTTTCATGGTGTATATGGATGCTTAAGGCATTGGTCTAGGTTGTGTGCTCATGCAGCATGAGAAAGTGATAGCCTATTCTTCGAGGTAGTTGAGGAAGTATGAAGAGAACTATCTTGTTCATGATTTGGAACTTGCACCGGTGGTGTTTGCCTTGAAGATATGGAGGCACTACTTGTATGGAGAGACATTTACAGTGTTCTCAGATCATAAGAGTCTGAATTATTTATTTTCTCAAAAGAAACTCAATATGAGGCAAAGGAGATGACTCGAGTATTTAAAGGACTTTGACTTCTCTATAGAATACCATCCTGGAAAAGGGAATGTAGTAGCAGATGCCTTGAGTCGCAAGCCAATAGCTAAATTGTCGCATCTTATGTTACAAGAATGGAAGCTATTGGAGCAGTTAGATAGTTTGGATCTCAATGTTGACAAGGATCGGGTTACGATCGCTCAGATTTAACTCAGACCAGAATTGTTAATGGAAATCAAGACCTTGCAAGACAACGACCCAGAGTTGGTAAAGATCAAGGAGAATTTGAGTAGCAGACCTGATTTCATGGTAGCTGATGACGGTCGATTGTTGTTTCAAGGAAGGACATGTGTACCTGATGTAGCAAAAATCAAGAGTAAGATTCTCGAAGAAGCTCATAGATCCAGATACACTATTCATCCTGGAGGTACTAAGATGTTTAAAGATTTGAAAAGATCCTTTTGGTGGCCGAATATGAAGAAGGAAATTACAGATTTCGTGAATAGATGCTTAGTGCGTCAGCAAGTCAAGGCTGAGCATTTCAGACCTGTAAGAAAACTGAAACCACTTGATATACCCTAATGGAAGTGGGAAAGTATTGGTATGGACTTTATTATGGGTCTACCTAGGACTCGTAGTGGATTCGATGTAATATAGGTTATTGTTGACAGATTGACGAAGTCTACTCATTTCTTGTCCATTAAGTCTAAGTGGACGGTAGATGTCTTGGCGGCTCTATATATGAAGGAAGTTGTAAGACTTCATGGTATTCCGGTCAGCATTATGTCTGATAGAGATCCCAGATTCACCTCACATTTTTGGAAAGGACTGCAAGAATCTTTGGGAACCCGTCTGAATTTCAATACTGCTTTTCATCCACAAACAGACGGACAGACTGAAAGAACCAACCAAATAGTGGAAGATATGCTTAGAGCCTGCATGATTGATTTTGGAGGTGGTTGGAGTGATCACTTGGCGTTGATTGAATTCGCCTACAATAACAGTTATCAATCTAGCATTCAGATGGCTCTGTTTGAAGCTTTGTATAGAAGAAGCTGTCGATCTCCATTATGTTGGGATGAGGTAGGTGAGAAGCAATGGCTAGGACCAGATCTCATTTCTGAATCGTCCAAGAATATTGGTGTTATTATAGATCGGTTGCTAGTAGCACAATCAAGACAGAAAAGTTATGCTGACAACAGAAGGAGAGCCTTGGAGTTTCAGGTTGGTGAACATGTGTTTTTGAAGGTTTCTCCCATGAGAGGGATTCGCAGGTTTGGTATTCTAGGCAAGTTGAGTCCAAGATATGTGGGTCCATTCGAAGTTCTGGAAAGAGTGGGGGAGGTGGATTACCGTTTAGCACTACCACCTCAATTATCAGGAGTACACAATGTCTTCTATGTGTCTATGCTGCGAAAATATGTGTATGACCCCACTCATGTCATTCAGCATGTGGATTTGGAACTGAAGGAAGATTTGACTTATGAAGAAAGACCTATTAAGATTCTGGATCGTAAGCAGCAACATCTCAAAAGTCGTTCTATACCCATGGTTAAAGTTTAGTGGAGTCGGCGTGGAACCAAAGAGGCTACTTAGGAGTCAGAAGATACCATGCGGAAGCAGTATCCCGACTTATTCTAGGTGAGTTATCTCGCTCCCCGTTCTATTAAGTGCAGTGAATTTGGAGGACCAAATTCCTTTAAGTGGGGGAGGGTGTAGCACCGCGATTTATTAAAGAATAAAAATTTTGAGAAAATTAATAAGAGATTCCTTAAGAAATAAGATAAGTCAAAATTCGACCATTTTATAAAAATCTGAGAAAATTAGAATCTCGTAGTGGATAAAACGCTTAGTAAAATTGTCTTCTATGACCAGCCCAATTAAAAATTATAACCAAGTCGAATTAACAGATTAAGGCCCAAAATCACACTTAGCCTAATCGGACCTTAAAACGCGAAATTCGAGCCCAATATCTGACCATTTAAGCTAAAACCGGATGCAAATGAAAGGCTAAGATTAACTCTTTGTTTCCCCTCTGATTAATCTTTGAAACCCTAACCCTAGGAGGAGTATTTGGCGGCAGACTAGTGGATAGACTCGGTCTCGCACGAATCTCTCACGTCCACGATGATAGGAGTCTATCTTCGCGATTAGGACTCCCTAGACTCAATTGAACCTATAAAAATGACCCTTAGCAACCCTAGAATCGTTTAGTTGCTGTGGCGGCTGGAGAGGAGTTCGATCGAGGGAGAATTCCGACGATCTTTGGCAGTGTGTACCTAGCGCGTCGACATCCCTCTTCTTCCTTCATCCTTCGAATAAGGTAGGTGATAGCAAGCCAAACCCTAAGTGTGATGTATCAAAAGAAGCGTTGTTCTGTCCTCTTTCGATTGGTCTAGAAAGGCCCAATTTTAATCTAGTATCCTGTTAGTATTTCGAGGTTTAGTGGAAGCATGCTAGAACTAGGGTTAACATTGTTCCATCTTGATTTACGTAGGGATTCCAGGCACTAAACACGAAATTGGTCATGCTATCTTGTAAAACTTTTCATGCTCGTTCTTTTGACTATAAAAGCCCTAATTTTTATGCTTTATACTGTTCGTATTTAGACATTCTTGCTAACCCTAGCAAACCCCGCTGGCAACGGATAAGATGAAAGGGTGGTGGGCTGGGTTGATTTACGCGGCCTCTCGATAGACCGCCCATCCATGTCAGGCGGCTAGTTCCTAACCGTTCATGTATTGTGCTTTTGATCGGTTTCGTAGTTTGCGCGGCTTAACCCTAACCGCCATGTCATTAGGCGACCTGTTCCAGACTGTGCATGTTCCCTAGTGGCACATTACAAACCCCTCAACACTGACAGGCCTTCTGACCTGGAAGGAGCTGAACGGCCTATCGTGCGACCGCCGAGGACAGTGAGCGGCTCAAACAAAACCACCCAATTGTACAGAACTGCTTGTTTTCCTTTTTAGCATGATTTAACTTAGTATAATTATGGCTAATGATAGGTTAATAACCCATAAGAAAAAGGAACATATGTGAGAAAAGATTTCATAATGTTTGACTATTCTTTCATCATAGCCTTAATTTATTTCAATATGTTAATTTAACCATGATTTCATGCTATTAGGATTGTTTGAGAGCCGTTCTACTCCGGTAGGATTGACTAACCGCCATACTGATTTCTGATGATTTGATAGCCTCATTTCCTTGTAATGATTGGGACTCTCCGCCGGATATTCCTTCCGTTTGACTAGGACCTTCATTACGGGACCTCCGTAAGCCCCCGCGAGCCTGGGATTCCCACTAGGACGCCGTGTAGGTTGTACCACCAAAGCCTGAACCTGTGTACATGATCGAATCACTTGGATTATCGTGTTGTGAAGTCACGGCTCAACTTGGACCTCTAAGGGTTACGCGGCCCAGAAAGGACCGTCTGACTCAGTGGGCGGCCCATTAAGAACCGTGCAACTCTTGCCAAGTGCCACTTACCTTGGTCGATTCTTCGAGCAAATCACGTTTGGATCGACCCGATAAGCCCTAGGCTGACCAAGTGGACTGTGGGCTGAACCTGGTTCAGTTCTGCCCCGCTTATGACAGCCCGGAGCCCATTTGGGTAGATTTCTAATTCCTTGTGCTAAGTTCTGTTGAATGGACTAATTTGAACCGCCCACTTCATAGAGCGGATCTTATTGGACCGTCCATAATTTGAGCGGCCCCATAAGGCCCGTTTATTTTGTTCTTGGGCTCCTAGCTCTGCTAGCCTTGAGCGGTCCACTATTGACCGTCCAATTCTTTGAACGGCTCGACATGGACCGTGTGCCCTTGACTTCGGTGAGGCTGATCCGCAGCCCATTTCTATCCTAAACGGTCCAGTATCGACCGTCTATGGTTTGAGCGGCCCAGTGTGAACTGCTTATCATCCATAAGTGATTTTCCGTGATTATTCGTGTTGGAACCCAAGGACCTGATTGGTTCTTGATAACTTGAATTTCTGGTCCAAATATCTCTTCAACTTATCCTTGGGATCCTCCAAGGTAAGTTATACCTTGACATTATTGGCCATTTAATTTGATTAATGTCTAGACATAACTTGAGATCTTGGATCCAACAAATCAATACCAACGCATCATAAGGGCCCAGTTTGGTCCTGGGAGGAGCGCCCAAAAAGTGCTTGTGCCCCGGGGAGTTTGAATGACATGGTGAGGCGTTGCACCGAGTGCATGACTAGCGTGATGTCTACGACAATAATCTAGTACTTGAAGTTTTCTTGACTTGGTTAGTTCTTGCTTGATTGGCCAATTTCTAGTTATATCTTGATCTAGCCTTCGTTCGATTATCTTGTTGTCATATTATCATTTCATTTCGTTCTTTATTTTCACGCTTAAAAATATAATTTAATTGGTTAATCACTTAAATTTGCCTATTATTACCTACTGAGCATTCGCTCACCCAGTTGTTTCCCCCTTTTCAGGTAGCTCGGGAGAGGATTCACAGACTGATGGGGATGGGCAAGAGTGATGGCCTTGGAGCGAGCTAGTTTGAAGCCTGTGGATCTAGTCGTAGTATTTGTGTCTATTTATGTTGTGAGAGGATTGTAATTTGAATTAAGCAATGTAATAGTGTTAAGTGGATGTTGTCGAAAGATTGTTTTAGGGAGTTTATGTGATTGGAACCTGGATTATGTAAATATTATTTAGTGAATGGAGTTGTGTGTTATTGATCTCTTAGCTTTAGCACATCATGTCTGTAAATCAACATATTATTATTACTTGTTTCTGTTGTGCCCCTTGTGCCTTGATGATATTGTGTAGTTTTGATGATAGCAAACACTATGAGTCATGTGAGATTAGAATATATAGATGTTCTGCATGCAATCTCTACTTACATGGTTCAATGCATAGTTTTATTTTTCAGTATACATAGTCTGTGCAAACTTTGTTTACGCATTGAAAGTCGATGCGTGTACATTGCATCTGTCGGGACTATACATCGTTGCATGCTATCAAGTCTGTACAACCTCCGTTGTTTCACTCGACCAAGTCAGTACACTCGACCAAGTCAGTGCAAGCACTATTCATCCATTAGCTCAGTTCGCAGCTAAGTCAGTACAGTCCGTATTCTTCATGCATGTACATAGTCATTACATCTTTTTGCATCGTTGTGCTTCATGCATACACATAGTCCGTGCATCTTTTTGCATCATTGTGCTTCACGCATACACATAGTCAGTGCATCTTTTTGCATCGTTTTGCTTCATGCATACACATAGTCAGTGCATCGCTTTGCCTCGCGCATATACATATACACAAAGTTCGTGCAACTCCTGTTGCAGCATGAACTGAAGTCGATGCAACTTGTGTTGCTGCACGCGACTAAGTCCGTGCATTTGTGCATCCTTTACTCCATGAAAACAAAGTCTGTACATTCTTCAGAAGCAAGTCGATGCATCCTTTACTCCATGAAAGCAAAGTTTGCACATTCTTCAGTAGCAAGTCGATGCATCTTTTGCTTCATGCACACAAGGTCTGTATATTCTCTGGTGGCATGTCCGTGCATTCATCTTCATTGTACATACTGCATTATATGCATACTGCATTATATGCATCAAGTCTGTACATGTCTCGATGGCATGTCCGTGCATTCATCTTCATTGTACATACTTTCTTATATGCATACTGCATTATATGCATCAAGTCTATACATGTCTCGATGGCATGTCCGTGCATTCATCCTCATTGTACATACTTTCCTATATGCACACTGCATTATGTGCATCAAGTATGTACAGGCTTAGATCAAATTTCGAACTAACTCAGTGCATCCTTTTCTCTTCTCTTTCAGATCAATTCAAGTTGGTAACTAGTCTGACGTGACAGAATATCTGCTCGAGGAGCTTAAGAAGGGCACGTGATCCAAGAATGGAGAAAGTGCTAGGATCGTGACACGTGTATTGCAGCAGGCGGAAATGCTGCCACGTGGTCAAGGCGCTAGGGCAGGAATTCGTGGATGACACACGCCCACCTATTTGCTACTGCTATAAAAGGAAGGTTTCTCCATCTGGAGAGAGAGTATGGTGAAGTATGGTGATCGTGAATATACTTCAGAGGAGCAGAAGCAGAAAGAAATTACACGATCCAGAGAGAAGAAAAAAGAAGAAGAGCAGAGGAGGAGAGTGTTCGAAAAAGAAAGAGTGAGCAGTAAAGAAGAAGAAGAAGAAGAAGAAAGAGAGATCGAGAGTTTAGAAGAAGAAGAAGAAGAAGAGAGTCATATGAAGCTTTTTCTCTACTGGACCGTGGATCAAATCTAGGCCAGTCAGCTCTTTGAGAGCCACTTTATGTTTTATCGTCTACAGCTTTCTGTTGCTGTGTCCTTTCCATATTTTGTTTTTCTTTTTACCTTTGTTTCAAGCTGTTTGTCAGTAGAGCAAGTTGTGTTGCTCAGCGGGCAGAGGAGGAATCCTCTGGATGGGTTAAGCTGTAGTCCCCAGCGGTTGTAGAGGTGTGGTATCCTCTGGACGGGTTAAGCTGTAAGCCCAAGCGGATGGCGAAGCTGTAATGCCGAGCGGTCAAGCTGTTAGTCAGCGGTTTGTAGGCAAGCTATGTCGCCCAGCGGTTTTCAAGCTGTTTGGCAGCGGAATCCACACTCTGGTTTGAGTGTGGGGTGGACGTAGGTCTGGAGGACCGAACCACCTTAAAAATCTTCTGTGCAGTGGTTTGATTGTCTGTTGTGTTTCGCTAGATGCATGCTTAGGCTCGATGTGTTCTTTCATCTAGTGAGTGGTTTATTCGCACACCGCATATTTGATTGGAATTGGGTTTGCACACTAGCGCATATAGAGTAGATCAGAAGTTTAGATTATCTGATCTTTCATTCTCGCTAGAAGAGAGCACCTGTGTCATACAAGGCACCTATTTATGTTAATTCCTTATCATCGTTTTGTTACAGGCTTTAATCAGACAATATTTTAAACGGGTGATTCATTCACCCCCATCTGAATCCATCGCACCGATCCCAACAATTTCTACTGCCAGTCCCGATATTCCACGTCGGGGTGTGACAAAAGCTAGCAAGCTCACTGGCAATCCCACCGGATGAATCACTCAACATACGGGTGATCAACCAACGGCAGGTCCCCAGCATGACAGAAGAAGAGCCAGGTGGAGAAGAGCCCGAAGTAGCAGCTGCGAAAGTGGTCGGCTCACCCGACTGGCTCGAGCCCCTCTTGCAATTTAAACATCTGCAGCTGCCCAAGCAAAGGGAAGAGAAGGTCAGGCTCATGCGAATAAAAGACTCCTATGAAATTAGAAATGGAATTCTATTCCGAAGTGTGGCGGATGCCAAGAAGAAAATACTGCTTCGGTGCCTCTCTATGGAGGAAGCCTGGAGAGTCATGAAAGAGATTCATGCTGGGTTAGCTGGGGCACACCAGGCGGGGCCGAACATGAAGATCGAAATTAAAAAGCTGGGTACTATTGTCCGACAATGTTTGATGACTTCTACAAGTATGCGAAGTCGTTTCAAAAGTGCCAAGAGCATGCAATGGTCCCCAGGCGACCTCAAACATAGCTACATCTAACAGCACCCTGTTGACCTTTTGCCCAATGGGCAACATATGTCATGGACCCACTACCCCCATCATCTTTGGGATGCAAGTATATTCTAGCAATAACATACTATTTCTCCCGCTGGGCAAAGGCTGTAGCCCTGACAGAAGTGACAGGAGAAATCGTGGCCCCATTTATCCGACGAAATGTAATATTCTGATTCGGCATCCCCAACCAGATCGTCTCAGACAACGAAAGCCATTTCCAGAATCAAAAGGTCTACAGATTGGCCGAAAAGCACAAGATTGACTGGAGAACATCCACTCCGTACAACTCGTAGGTAAACGGGCTGGCAGAAGCATTCAATAAAACCCTCTACACCCTCCTAGCGAAGACAGTCAGTTCTAACAAAAAGGACTGGGAAGACAAGATGTATGAGGCGCTATGGGTGTACTGTACCATCTATAAAACCCTAAAGGGTTGTTCGCCTTTCTCTTTGGTGTACGTCTCGGAAGCAGTTGTCCCCATTGAACTGGAAGTACCTTCACTTCGGGTCACAATCCAACATGAATTGGTCAAAGACGACCGAAGTAACGCAGAGCGAAGATTGGAAGAGCTCTCCGACCTAAAAGGAAAGTGACTCCAGGCCCAGCAGAACATACAGGTCTACCAGGTCCGCATAACCCGCGCCTTCGACAAGCTTGTCAAAGGGTGTGAATTCAAGAAAGGCGACCCCGTGATGGTCAAAAGAAGGGAGGTTATGGTGCCAACCCTAAAGGCAAGCTGAATGAAAACGAGCTCGGGCCCTATGTTGTCCAAAAAGTCTACGATGGAGGTGCGTATGTGGTTGTCAACCATCGGAGGGAAACTCAATTCCCACCCCTTCATGGAAAGCATTTAAAACTATATCACGCATCCCATCTCCAGTTTGATGAACAATTGAACTCCGCGCCTCACGTGGAGCAAGCATGCTTCTTAGATCTCCATTGAGACTATGCAATATCCACTAAAAAAAGAAAAAATAAGAAAAAAAAGAAGAAGAAAGAGAGAATAAAAGAGAGAATAAAATTTTCATCAAAGTCACCAGGGGATGTCGAGTCATCAAGTGCCACCGGAATTCAAAATTCCCTCCTCCAGATCAGACCATCTCGTCTCGACCGAATAACCAACAGTTGCATCCCAAGTAGTAGCAAAAAAAAAAACCTCATACATAGCTCAACACTACTTCATCCTCTCCCATCGGTGCATAAAACTTTTGACTTGGTCCTTCCATCTAAGCCGATAAAACAAGGACCCTTGATTTGACTCAGACCTTCCATCTTGGTCAATGAATGAAAAGACCTCCTTCCTTCGACCCAGATCCTCCATCTGGATTCGGTGAACAAAAAGTCCTCCCTTTCTTGCTTTGGCACTAACCCCGTGTCAATGAATAAACCACCTCAACAATACGACCTCTTGTCCCACTGACGAATAAATCGGTGGCCCAGACCTTCCGTTTAAAGCCATGAACAAAAAGACCATAGCTTTGGCACTAACCCCATGTCAATGAATAAACCACGTCGGTCTCCGACTCCCTGTCGGCATCGATGAATAAACCAGTGACCCAGACCTTCCATCTGAAGCCATGAACAAAAAGACCCTTGCTTTGGCACTAACCCCGTGTCAATGAATAAACCACGTCGGTCTCCTACTCCCTGTCAGCATCAAAGAATAAACCAGTAACAAAAAGACCCTTGCTTTGGCACTAAACCCGTGTCAATGAATAAACCACGTCGGTCTCAGACTCCCTGTCGACATCGATGAATAAATTGGTGGCCCAGACCTTCCGTCTGAAGCCATGAACAAAACGACCCTTGCTTTGGCACTAACCCCATGTCAATGAATAAACCATGTCGGTCTCCGACTCCCTGTCGGAATCGATGAATAAACCGGTGGCCCAGACCTTCCGTCTGAAGCCATAAACAAAAAGACCCTTGCTTTGGCACCAACACCATGTCATTGAATTAACCACGTCGGTCTCCGACTCCCTATCTGCATCGTCGAATAAACTGGTGGCCCAGACCTTCTGTCTAAAGCCATGAACAAAGAGACCCTTACTTTTGCACTAACCCCGTGTCAATGAATAAACCACATCGGTCTTCGACTCCCTGTCGGCATCGATGAATAAACCGGTGGCCCAGACCTTCCGTCTGAAGCCATGAACAAAAAAACTCTCGCTTTGGCACCAAGCCCATGTCAAGGAATAAACCACATCAGTCTCCGAATTTCTGTCAGCATAGACAAATAAACCAGTGGCCCAGACCTTCCGTCTGAAGCCATGAAAAAAAAGACCCTTGCTTTGGCACTAACCCCGTGTCGGTGAATAAACCTCGTCAATCTTCGGCGCTTTGTCAGCATTGATGAATTAACCCTTGACTCGAACTTCCCATTCAAACAAATGAACACACAAATTTCACTCGTCCCATCGGGCTCATTACAAAGTCTTTGGCTTAAGCTTCTCGTCTGAGTTGACGAATAAACAAACACTCCTTAACCCAACACGAGCCACCAGTCCCCCCTCGGGATTGGCCTCACCCAGTCGACTTAGACCTTCCGTCTAGGTCGACGAATAAAGCCCTATCTCTTTGCTTTGGCATTGACCCCATGCCGATGACTAAACTCCTCTAGAGCTAAACTACTCGGCCGGTGTGCTCTCTGCGGTGAAGCGAACTCCTTATCCCTTTGCTGAGGGGGTGAGCATTTTCCCATGAATTCACACCGGATAGATGGTCTACTGGCTCAAAGAATAAAATACTGTGCTGAAGAACTCTACACCGGTGGGCCCCGCGCGCTCGTCCCTCACTTGCGCCACCCGCGGGTGGGGGGCATTTGTTGACATCCAAAAAATCACTGCACAGCATGCACGCCTTAGCAACCAAGAACAACTAATTAAAGGCAGAAAGGCCGAACAAACCCCACAGCTCATCCGATCAGGATGAAAACACACCCGGTGGCCCGCCAGCTGGTAAGGAAGCCTCCCGAGCTAAAGAAATGGCCCTGGCCCCTCAATTCACAGTGCCGAAGGCCGAATCAGCATAAAATCCGGGTAACCCGGTAGGGGCACACGGTATGCCGGAAAGGTCAATAGGAGGCCGAAGAGCCGCCCAATAAGGGCGAAAACACTTTGAGTTGTTGCCCACTCGATGAAGACACTCCCCATAGGTGGGGAGTAGGCTTAAGGGCATGATTCACAGTGCCAAAGGCCAAATCAGGAAGAAACTCGAGTAATCTGACGCGGGCTCAGCATGTACCGAAAATCACTCAGAATTGCGGAACGAAGCCCGAGAGCCTCGAAATTAACACACCAGAAGCGGTGCATTAAAAATGAGCCGACATCGGATGCCAAGCACTTATCTGAGGTGAGGCTGAGTCAATAAGGCAAAATTGACCAAAATACCCCTCAAATAACTTGTGAACTGGCACCCCCCTTTTGAATCGACGCTCAGAAAGGGAGGGCATGGACCTCTGAATCGGCGCACAAGGACGCCACCTAAACCAACGCTCATGCCAGCTCCTTGAATCGGTTCAAGCATGGCCCTCCACTGGCCACTTGAATCGGTGCAAGCATGGTCCTCCAAGGCCTCTGAGTCGGCGCGCAAAGAGATCATCAACCCTCTGAATCAGCGCACTAAAAAGGCCTCCCCTGGCCACTTGATATGGCACACATGTATGGCTCTTGAGGCCCCTGAATCGGCACACTCAAAAGGCCTCCCATCCACTTGATATGGCACACATGTATGGCCCTTGAGGCCTCTAAATCGGCACACTCAAAAGGCCTCCCATTTACCTGATATGGTGCAAGAAAGGCTCTTGGCCTTTTTGATCTGGCGTGCAAGCTTCAAAAGGGAAGTGAACCGACGCAGGCTATTCAAGCCTTGAATCGGCGTGAGAACCGTCCCATCTTGGACACGGAACTCTATTTCCACTACAATGAAACAGGGGAGCAAGGAGGCGCGCAAGGGAAGCTCCCCCGGTGGCTTCCTACAGGACATTCAATGTCCGATTCGATGAACTGTCAAAGGATGCTTGTGTGAGTATTTTGTCCACCGGGTAAACCACGAACTCCCGCGTCCAAGGTCGACAATGCGATAGCCACTTGCCATCGACGCTTGGGCGGATTGTCTGACAGCTGCAGAGACGCCCGACCTTGGACGCTCCCTTGTCTTACGCGAACCTACAGGCGACAGCGTAGCAGGTAAACCCCGTTCTCCTATCCAGAAAAAGGAAAGTGGCGGGAGTTTTCTCCCGAAGAGAAGAGACCCCCCGTTCTATATATAGAGTTGGCTCAGGTCAAAAGAAAAAGGGGGGATAGGCAGAAGGGAAGGGTTTTGTTGGTAAGCAAAAGATGAGACTAGTGAAGAGAAGAATCGAAGAAGCAAAGAAGAGAAAGCAGGAGGGAGGGAAAGAGAGAAGAGAGGTGAGGTGTACAAAGAGCGGGGGGAGGAGCTCATGCTCCGTCCTCCCCGTTACTGTATTTTTTTCCCTCTCTACTCCGTCTTCTTTTCTGGCTTTCTTGCTGTAATATCTCCTTTTAGCTCTGCTATATGCAACTTTCAAGAATAAGGAGCCCGCGGTGGCGAATATTATGTGTTTGATTTGGCCCTGCTCATTTGGTCTATTTCTTTCTCTCCTTCTCTCGTTTCTATAGATGTATGCTACCGGGTCTGGTGAGTAAGCAATGTGCCTCTTGCAGAAATGACCGCTGCCCTCTCAGTCACGTCTATGAGTTGTGAGGGTGCGGTTACTTCTCTTATTTCCAACCCTTGATTCCTTGATCACCCTAAGCCTCCAGTAGAAGCCTACTCCTTTATAGTATGGCTTCTGGGGATCCCACTCGTAGGGTGAACAGCAATGGTCATGCATTTGACGACATGTCGGGCCCACGCCCCCGAAAATTTTCTCAAAGCCGCGGCTTGTGAACCCCTAGAATCCCTCGAAGACTAGTCCTCAGGTTTCTACGCTCACCTTGGGTCACCGGGTAGCTGTTCTCAGCTCAGCCATGAATTTCAGAAGCCATCTCGGATTTCCCGTGGATGAGCCTCCAATTTTTACATCCCGCAAACCCCAGGTCCGAGGGAGGTGCTGCCAAATTTTTGCTAGGAACGTGAATAACGGAAGGGACGAACAATCAAACCAAGATAACCATAAGAATAAGTCAAAACAAACAGGATTTAAAAGATCCTCGTGAATCAACAAAAGAACCTGCATTTCTAACTCCTCTGCACTTTTAAACTCAAAGGCATGCTGAGCTTCCCCTTTTCATACCCATCAAAGTATAGCACCAGATCGCATGTGGGCTAGTTCAAGAAAAACCTGCAGACCTTTTCTGGCCGTTGCTTGCGCCACCTGGGGAATATCACCTCCATGCAAGGTCCCTACTACTCCTTCATGAATAAATGTTACAGAGAATGAAAGAGCTTCATGAGCCTATCATAAACAAAAGCCAACCATCTCACAATCCTATAGATGCATGAATGAAGCCCCCATGATCTAATTTCCTAAGTGAACAATGTAAGTATAAAAAAAGGGGAAAGAAGTCTATCTAAAAACCTGGGGGTCGACCCATAGGGTCGACCCTCCCCCTTTCCACCTCTCTACTACTGCTGCGAGGAGGGGAAGTCGACTTCCCCCCTTTGCCAAGTCAACTTCCCCCCTTTCCGAGACTCTTCCTGCTGACAGTGAAAGGGAGAAGTCGACTTGGCCCCTTTTGCCAAGTCGACTTGCCAGCCGGCGCCGATCCATCTCTCTCTCTCTTCCACTTCTCACGTCGACTCACCCATGTGTATAAAAAAAGGGAAGAAAGCTCAGGAGGCGAAGGTGAACCGACGCGCCCATTGGCACGCCGGATCATCTCCCCCCCCCCCTCTATCCATCTCTCTCCACTGTGCCATATCACCCCCCTCATTCCCTCCTTTACCCCTTTTAAAACGAAAGAAAAATCAAACCAAAAAAATTCAAAAGGGGAATAAAACAAAAGAAAGGAGACAAAGCAACATTCAAAGCTCAAGAAAGCAAACAAAGAAAATGTAATAATAACACTAACAAATGAGTAAAATAAATATATTCATGCATTTAAGCAAATAAATAAAATCAATCAACAGCCAAACAAAGAATAATCAAGTAGCCACAAAAAATGTGTGATAATGATAACAACAAGTTAACAAAAAATACACTCATGCACCTAAATAAAATTAAATAACCAAACAACAACATATTAAAGTCCATTTCGTAGCTTCGCTTCCCGCACCCGGTGAAAGGAATATCAATGATGCCCCGATAAATCGGGATTGGACCTCGAGGATCACCCCGATATGGCCATGACTCAGTTTTGTCTCGGGCCAACAGCCCAATAAACTAGACTCGTCACCGCTGGGATCTAATCCAATACTCTTATTAAATTTGCCGTATGCTCGGCATACATTTGCGCGTGTTTCGCACCAGCCTTCATCACGCTTTCAATACGGACTGTCATCCGAACAACAAATGGTCGATAAACGACCAACATGACTTAAACGTTCATACCCCAATCCGGGGGCATTTTAACCCAATTTGAGATCTTCGTTATCTCATTTTCATCAGACGTTAATTTTAGGCCATGGGGCCCCTTTTCCTGGCGATTAATCAAGGGTTTTCCCCTCTTCGAGGGGATGTAATTAACATCGTGGCCTTTGCGGTACGGTGGATTTTTGTCCCGACCCGACACACACAATCATCTGATTAGTTAGACGGCGCGCACCAAGGGCTTCCTTGAAGTCCGAATAAATCGTCACATATGTGACTGGCACGCCCACACACCAAATAAACCAAATAAATGAATTGTATAAATAAATAAATAAATAAATAAAAGCATGTTACCAAAAGTGCGTCCACAATGGATTAGCGGTCAATTCTTGCATACGGGACTCCTCGGCCTGAAGTCTTGTCAACTCTTCCCGGACGGATATTGCTCGCCCTTCTACCAGCTCTACTTCTTCCATACTTTGCACCCGCAGCTGCTCAGAACATTCCAGGTCCTCCTCGATGCGAGCAAGCTCGGCCTGGAGTTCTAACGCCTGACTTTTCAAGGAGTCAATATGATGGGAAGCTATTTCGATAATTCCCCTTTGTTGTTGGGCAGTCTCCTCTAGCGGCCGGAGGATAGCTTGGCATTCAGTCTACTGGAGTTTTAAAGCCGTCAACCGGTCTGTCAGACCATGCACAAGATATTCCCTTCGGTTTACAAATTTTAGCAGCAAGGTCACTAGTTGCGTCCATTCTCCTAAAGGATATCCGAAGGCTTGAAGTGTTGTAGAGATGCGCTCCACTATCGCCTGCAATTGCAAAAAAGTTAAATCTCGGAGGGTCGACACGGTTTGCCATAGCACATCAAGATTTTGCCACATCATCTCATCCAAAGAGCATAGTCCAAGGGGCGCCGCTTCGGGAAGGTGAAATTCCACCCTGCTGTCGACTTCAACTGAGATATTTTCAGGTGGTTCTGAAGAGGATGATGGTAGTGTCATCGATAAATGTGAAGCTTCTACCATCCCCTCTTTAGTTTCCTCGAAGGGCCCGGGCGGAGTAGAGATGATAGCTACTGGCTCGCCCCTGGCTTTGGGTGTGGAATGAGGAATTTCAAGCACAGAACTGGGGGTTCAGGCCACGCGCACCAAGGAAGGTCCTTCATCTCCTTCAGTTTGAACAACCTGTGCAGGAGCCACTTTAGCAGCAAGTGCTAAGACAACCATTTTATCTACTGCTTCCTCTTGGGGCTCCGTCTGTTTGGCGATGGCATCAGATGCGTCGCCAACTGGCCTATGCTCAATGCTTAGTTGCTGGGGTTGCATCTACTCCATTATACAATCAAGTCCTGGTGTTTCCACAAGCTCATCAAGGCCCTCGACTGAGGGTACCCGATCGGGAACCTTAGTGCAATCGGCCTCAATACGGGCGTCGCCCCCCAAACTGGTGTGAATGTCGTAGGCCTTATCTCCAAAGGAGGAAGCGACGCTGCCATGCTCACTGCAAGTAGGGTCGGCTATTCTAAAGCGACAGAAGTCTGCCAAAAAAAATAAGGGTGGAGATGTTAAAGGATCTGCACTTTGAAAGATAAACAAGAATGAAGCAAAAAAGAAAATGAAGTACGTTACTTCAGTTGGCACGAGGCTCAGCTCAGTGACATGGGGAATCTCCATGGGAGTGCATTCTATACTTGAGGTGACCTCCCCTTCCTCCAGGGAAGAACTCGGCACACCGAGGGTGCCCAGCCTAAGTCGGTGCGGGCTAAAAGTTGGGAGATCACTCCCATAAGAGCGCGAAGGGGTGGCCTCTCCCGATCCATCCTCGAAGGGCTCCTCATCACTGGATGAGCTGTAATCCACCAGCTCCTCGAAGGGTGAGCTCTCAGATGAACTCGCCTCTGTTGTGGCTTGCCCTTGTAAGCGTGCGGAGCTGTCTGGAGCCACCACTGATGGGATCTTCTTCACCCCAAGTGCAGCCAATCGTTCTGAAGAATGATGGGACACCGGCACATCTTGTCGGGTAGGGGTTCGTTCACTCCTCTCTGGAGATGGAGAGCTAGGCAGAGGAATCTCAACAGGAGCGGGTAGTCCGGCACCTACTTGAAAATACATGTCAATCAGAAGGAGCACTCCATGAAGAATTTAAAGAATGGTGATAGGTTACCTTCACCCTCATGGCTGGGGGTAGGAGAAGGAAAATCCCCCTCCATCGGAATATCGGCCACTGCTCCATCCTTACCCTTTCCGACTCCTTCGGCAGCAGCCACCTCCTCAGCAGTCGGGACAGACGGGGTCGCAAGAGCTATAAAATGAAGATTAGCACATAGTTGAGATAAAATGACAAAGCAAAGTCTATACCTACAGCTGGACGTTCTTGCACCCATGAGGCCTCGAACTCTTCAGGAGATGGTATGGCTGAAAGTGTCACCGCCAGCTCCACCACCGTGGTTTTCTTTTTCTTTGAAGCTTCTGCTTATGCCCTCTTGGCCTGGGTCACTACTTCTTTGACCCGAGACCTCTCCTACTTCCGTGAACCACCAGTTGGAAGAGGTGTGGTCGTCAGTGCGGCAGCCAGAGTCTCGAAATAGCTCAGCTTTTGGGCTTTCAAAATTAATTATCTGTACTCCCCAAATTTCTTTGAATCAGGCAGATCTGCATAGAATGCATATACAAGGGAATCACATACCCAGAGACCAAATATGCTGAAGAGGAATGGTTGTAAATGAATGAACAAGGCAAGAAAGATATACCTGCCGACCCTGAATACAAAGGAGATAGCGACCAATAGAACAATGAAGATTCCTTGTCCCTGGACGCTGCCTCATGAACTATCCAACAAATATCTCCAATCGTCATGCATTGCTCAGCTAGTAAGGGAAGGTCTTGATGGTCGTGTGTCGCCAGACAATAATATAAGCCGAGATAGTCCAGTCCCCATCCATCAGCATATTTGTAAGCAACAAATAGCGGCTGGCCCAATATCGCCTCAGCCTTATCACCTATTGAAAGGCCATGGAGGCGCAATAATACGAACAATCATGAGGTCTGGTTATAAAATGTGGACCGCTAGTCTTCGCTTCTGGACGCCAAGGGGTGGTAAAAGAAGAGGATTCTTCTACTGGCAAAGGAAATTGTTGAATTGCAAGCCTCTCGCTCCTTATCCGGCACAGTCCCTTAAGGGTCTTCAAAATTTCATCCTTGTTAATAGCTGGCAGCTCAGGTTGAGGCCACGGCGTGCTGCGCTTAACAGCTTTCCAAGCCTCTAGATAAGCCTGCACCTCTATATCCTTCCGAAACTTCAACCTCTTTAAGTGTGTTGGGTCAATCTCGAGCACTGGAGAGGATTGGAAATTTAGGAATTTGCGTTCCGCTACTCTGAATGAAGCAGTTGCTCTGCGATGGAAATAGTCCCACCAGGTCCTGGCCTCCTCAATTGCTACTGACCCTGAGCATACTCTGCTGTCCAGTGGGAATTGATCCAAAGATGCAGGGATATGTTGGTCATAGCCAAAATTTCTTCAGAAGCGAAAAGGGTAGTAGGGCTCCAGCCAATTAGTCCCTCCGTTTTGAAAAACTAGAACGCTCAGTCTGATAGCTAAGACCCAATCTATCAGCTCCGGCTCTAGAAACGGCCTTGTGCAAGTTGCGCCAGTGATAGGATGTGCATAGTTCTCAACAGCTCCAAACATGTACTCCCGTAGCTGATTCACCAGTGGGCTAGAGTGTGTAGTTAAGGTCTAGAAATGTAGAGCGCCTGGGGAATCCATTGGGATTTTCGTCAATTGTCCCCTAATAGAAAATACCTGATCTGTTGGCGGGCTCGGTTCAGCACTAGCAAACTCTAGCATCCTCGGGAATAAATTTGACGACTGCAACCTCCGAGGAGCAAACTCAGGGAATAGGGTGCACACCCAAGCATTAAAGAAATGTAGAAGACCGACGGTCTGCAAATTCTGAGGGAGATGTTAATGTTGAAGATCTACCATCATTTTATAAATTAGACACAAGGCTTCCGGGCAAAGGGACAACTTTACTCCCCACACCATTAAGCACGCCGGGTAAATAGCCTCGACGCGAATCACGCTCTCGTCACCATAAGGAAGAGTGAATTCACACAACCAATATGTTAACTATGCGGCGTAGTGCTGTGAACGACGTCACGTGAAAGGTGATAGGAGAAGAAATGCGCGTGGCGCGGAAACATGGGAAAGATACCGCCGCGAGAGAGTTGTTGCTCTCCGCGGGGTCGAAACGGGAAACTCACGGAATGGAAGCTGGACAATAAGAGGCCGCAACGGGATGTTACTCTCCGCGGGTTTGAACTGAAATTGAAATGGGAAGGGGAATGACATAAATGAAATAAAGGGAAGGGAAGTAAATGAAACCTACCACGAGCAGTTACTCTCCGCAGGGTTTTGACAGTCATGGAAATAAAATGAATGAAACCTACCGTGAGCAGTTACTTTCTGCGGGGTTTTGACAGTAATGGAAATAAAGTTAATGAAACCTGCCGCGAGCAGTTACTCTCCCCTGGGTTTGATAGGAATGGAAATGACAGTAATGGAAATAACGTAAATAGGACCGCTGCGGGAAGTTACTCTCCGCGAGTCTGCATTGGAATTGAAATGGGGAAGGGGGATGACAGAAATGAAATAAAGGGAAGGGGGGATTGCATAAATGAAATAAAAGAAAGACACATGTGAGGGCGTGTGTGTGGTTGTGTGATCGCTAGGGGTCAAGGATGTTGGGTACTTGGGGTGCAACTGGATCTAGAAGGGGGGGTTGAATAGATCCTGCCAAAAACTTTGGCCTAATTAAAACACTTGGCTGATACAAACATAAACCACTTCTATAAACAAGTGAGATACTTAGACACAATGCACAACGAATTTAATAGGAATAGCTCAAATGAAAATGACAAAAGACAGTGCATATGCTACTGAGGTCGACACTGCCATAAGGTGAGGTCTATGCACCTACAGAGCAGGTTCAGAGATAAGAGAGATCTTGCTACACTAGACTACAGAGGTCTCACCAAACTCCAGCAGGATGAATGAATAGGCTGGATGTATGAATGAAGACGATGCTAGAGTGAGTTTTGGAAAAACAACTACAAATGCAAGTCAGTGCAGATAAATCAGTCCAAGTGTAAATCCTTTATGCTGGCCGTCCTATGAATGGAGGAAAGAAGAAATGGATCAATCACACAAATCACACCCCATTGCACAAGGAGTTTTTAAGGTGGTTCGGCTGTAAACCTGCAACCTACGTCCACCCCTTACCAAATCCAGTGAGGCTTTCTCCACACAAGGATGAAGTCCGCAACTGACACACGAGGATGAAATCCTCCACACATACACACACGCACATGGGGACGAGCCCCGCAACACACCCACACACACACGCACATAGGGATGAGCCCCACAACACACGGACATACACACGCACATAGAAAACAACAAGCTGCAAGTGCAGCAACCACACTTCCGGTCTCTCACAAGAGCATCGGACACCCACAATTTAAAGATTGTAAATACAGAAGTAAAACCAGAAAGTTCAACACCAAGAGAAGGCATGGTGGCTTCCGATCGAACTCTTGAAACTCTATCAAGCTTAGGCCGGCTGCAAGGAGGGGTTGCACTCCATTCAGCTTCTTCTTCTTCCTTTCTCACAATTGGTTTGACTTGAACCAGGGCCTTGGCTGCTCTCCATACTCTTTTCTTTTCTTTCTCATAGATTTCTATTGAAGGCACAGATAAGACGTGGGCTTTTTTTCTTAAGGCAGCAACTGCAGCAGCTTCAGCAGCTTATCTATTGGAAGCTTCATATATATATATATATATATATATATATATATATATATATATATATATATGATCCTGGTGAAGAAATTTTCCCTCCAAAAGAGCTGCAATCGAAATTGGCTGGAGTTCAAATTAGAGTAACTTCTTTTGACCTCTGACCTTTCAGCAATGCTTGACTTGATCCTCCGGATATAAGGAAGTAGCTGGAAAGTCAAATTTCCGTCCAACATTTTTCCTTAGCCTTGTAGAAAATATTCTGATGATATTTGTCTTGAGCTGTAGTGCTTTTCAGACTACTCCTAGGATAGGATGATTGCAGGCAGAAGGTAAAGTATATTTGAAAACCTGTTGGCAGAGGGAATGGCTTGGTCCAGTGTTCACTAGAGGGCAGATCACCTGACCAGTCCTTTCTTAGGACAGAAGGGACACTCTTCTGGTAGAGAAGAGACTTTCACAGATTTGGTGGCTGACCAAGTTTTTTCGAAAAAGATGTTCTGAGCTGTTATAATTAAATGGCAGAAGCTCTAACCTGGGAGACTCTTCTGTTGGTTTTCTAAATGGTTCCCTTAATGGTGATGATATGATGATGAACAAGTTGATATAAATGATGTGAACTCATGAACAAATGCAACATCAACTCAAGCAATCAGCAAGGAAATATAAGCACATGGGCATGTCATCTTCATTAGCAATAAGCAAGAGAAAAGAAAACACACACTGGGGCATGGAGCAAAAGAAAAAAACCAAACACACACCGTAGATGTGGAGCAACTAAAATAAAGCCAAGAAAGAGAGATATGGGGAAGATAAAGAGGACTACTGCCCAAACTAAAGGAGTGTGATCGCCACCAAGGTAATTAAAATAGCAAAGCTAAGGTAAATACCTTGGAAAGAGGAGGATGAAACACCCGCCCACGGGAGATGAAAACCAGAGATCTGCACTTTCAAACGGTCTAATATCAGACCGCGAACGAACCAGAAACGGCCTTACCATAAGCTGCCAGAGCCTCGCAAACGGTCTAATGTAGAGCCGCCAGAGCACACAGAATAGCAACTTGGGACTTGAATCTCCACTTCTATTGGCCGGCCAGAAGAGCTGGGCCTCGTGCTAGGAACCCTGTGGACCTTCAAAAAAAAGTGTAGAAGCACAGAAAAACAACCCAAATTAGCCCTATGACAAGTGTAGCAACTATAATGCAAATAAACCAAAGTGCATGCAAAAGGAAGGGTGGATACCTGGGGTGGTGGTTTTTAAACCCCTGTGGGGCGTTGAAAAGATGGGAAGATGTTTAAAAATGATGCAAAGATGATAGAACGTGGAAGAGGAAGAGGGGAGATGCTTGTGAATGCTATGAAGAGGGGGAAGAAACTAAAGAGGAAAATAACACTATTGAACCCTTGGAACTCAATACTCCCTAAACTTGAAGGCTAATGAACGTAGACAACACTTTTCCTTGATGGGTACTCGCTTCAGAACGCAGCAGCACCTCGACATAATCTCCAGAATTCTCCTCCTCAACCCATGAACTCAAGGGTTCTATTTATAAACCCTCAAACTCTCTGGACGAGTTGGAGAGATTCTAGCGAAAAAGCAGGGCAGAGCTTAGCAAACTCTTGAAGATAATACTCCCAAGAGTCCAGAGAAACAAATGGAAGCTTCTAAGGATCACTATCAAGAGAGAAATCATCAAATCAAAACTCTAATTCGACCACGGTGCAGCAGAGAAAAGACAGTTCTAGCAGGACTCTCTATCTGCACAAACGGTCTTACGATAAACTGCAATTTAGAACAAACGGTCTAAGTATAGACCGCTAACCTCGGTCGTTCACCAGAAGATAAGGTCAATGGGTGAAAACTTTGTGAACAGGACTCTGGAACTAGAAAATAGTCTAAGGTTAAACCGCCACAATGCCTCTAACGGCCATACGATAAACCGCCAGAGCTCAACGGATAAGAAAGGATAAGGCTGAGAGAAAGGCGTTGGCTCTGGACTCTTGCGTCAGCAAACGATAATAAGATAAACCGCTACACGTCATCAAATGGTCATTCCATAGACCGCCAGTGACAGTGGCGTGGCAAAACAAATGAAAGGCCTACTATGCTTCAACCCACGGAAAAATGAATAAGGAGCGAGACCCAATCAAGGAGAATGACCCATGAAATAAGCCTCAAAGCTGACCAAGATGGCTCAATAAACGGCATATAACTCAGAGCATCATAAAGATAAATAAGGAGATGTCCCAACTCATCCGTCATAATACAGGTGTCAACAGATGGCCCTCCATAACGTCCTCTTTGTAGGGGAACGAGTGGAGGTAAAGCGAAAGTGACATGGAACATGGATGTGAAGCGGAAATGAAGCGGAGTGGACTGAAAAGAGGACATTAAGGCAAACGACACCCGTCCTCAACCAATGAGCGATAGGAATCTTCTGAAAAACTTCGAACCAATCACAAGGAACGGCAAAACTGAATGACGCACGTCTGGAGAAACTAACAACTAAAGGAAAGGAAAACACAACCAACCTCCTCACTGGATAAAGGTAGCAGGGGCATTTGTTAGTCCAAAAGGCATAACAACAAATTCATAGTGTCCATACCTGCTTCTGAATGCGGTCTTATAAATGTCCTCATCCTTGATCCTTAGTTGGTGATATCCCGACCTGAGATCAATCTTCGAAAAATACTTGGATCCAGATATTTGATCAAATAACTCATCGATTCTCGGTAGTGGTTACTTGTTCTTGATAGTGAGATGATTCAACTGTCGATAGTCGATGCATAACCTCATGGATCCATCTTTCTTCTTTACAAATAGCACAGGTGCTCCCCACGGGGAAGTGCTTGGTCTAATAAATCCTTTCTTGAGAAGTTCCATCAATTGTTCCTTTAACTCCTTGAGTTCGGCGGGAGACATCGTATATGGTGCCTTAGAAACTAGACCAACACCAGGGATCAAGTCGATGGTGAAGGCCACTTCTCTTTGTGGGGGTAATCCAGGCAAATCTTCCCGAAACACGTCCGGAAATTCTTGCACAACTGGGATGTCTTCTAGCTTAGTCTCCTTAGTCTCCTTAATGGTGACAAACGCAAGGAAAGATACACATCCTTTCCTTATTAGCTTGCTAGCTCGGAGAGCCGAAATGAGAGGTGACTTATTTCGACTCTTTGGACCAGTATATGCTAGTTCCGGGAATTCCTTGAAAGAAACCTTGCTATTACGGCAATCCACCGTTGCCTGATACATGGATAACCAATCTGCTCCTAATATGACATCATATTCCTTTAAATCTAGGCATATTAGGTTGATAGGAAAATTTTTACCCTTTACCAAGACTTCACAATTCTGATAATGATGAATAATATCGGTTTCGTTGCCGAGAGGAGTAGATAAAACTATTTTTATCCATTCCGGTTCCATAGGTAATGGATCAATAACCTCTTGGAAATAAAAGAATGTGATGCACCCGTATCAAATAAGACATGTGCAGACTTGGAAAAAACTTTCAGTGTACCTTCTACCAGTCCACCTTCGTCTTGATCCGCCTCTTTAATAGCCTAGAGACGTGCATTATTGGTCACCGGGCGCTTCCCATCACCGGCTTGATCATTAAGTAGGGGATAGTCGGGAATCCGATGATCACGGCTCCCACAAAGGAGACACGCTCCAAGTTTCCTCCAACATTCTTCGACTTTATGTCCGGCCTTGTCACAGTGTCTACATACCACCTTAGAAGGTGTAGTGGTGATGGAGAAAGGTTTGGTCATCTTGAACTTTTGCTCTTGGGAGGGAGTACCTCCATTACTCGGCCTCTTCTTGAAATTGGGTTTGAAGGTGCCGGAGCTAGTAACATTCTCCTTCTTGTCTCTCCCACGGATCCTATCAGATAGTTCCGTGGCATCCTCCAGTAACTTAACTCGGCGTACCATCTCCGAAAAGACCTATATGTCCATCGGGGCCAGTTGTGTGATAAACTGGGGCCTGAGCCCATTTAGAAACCTTCTAGCTTTCATCTTCTCGGTACTAATTAGATGTTTTGCATATCCGGATAACCTTGAGAATTGTGCCTCATACTCGGCCACCGATAATGATCGTTGCTTCAGTGCGGCGAACTCGGCGGCCTTCTTCTCCTGGACTCGGTCCGAAAAATATTTATTGTTGAAATGTTCAACAAACTCCTCCCAAGTAACTTGTCCTTGATCTAACGTGGCTTCTACCGACTCCCACCAATAGAGGGCGTCCCTTTCCAATTGAAATGTTGCTAACAGGACCTTCTCTTGGTCCGTGCATTGCATAACCCGAAAGATATGTTCGGTCTCCCGAATCCAGTGCTTCGCGTCATCCGGATCAGTGGATCCCATGAACTTAGGAGGGTTCATGTTCTTGAAGCTTTGGTGGAGATTTCATGACCCACGATGTGCACCTCCTTGTGCCACTTGTTGAAGGGCCCGGGTCATGCCTTGTAGAGTGCGTTGCATGTTGCGCCACTGGGCACGTTTCGCAGCCATTGTCCTACAATTACGATAACTATATTAATACGTGATTAGGTTAAAAAGGTCTTGATTCTAAGTTAACTTTACCCTTGGTTCTACCCAATCTCACCGGTTAAAGGTTTAAACCTATCCTTGGACTTGGGTTTCCTAGGAATTGAATATCCTAGGCTCTGATACCACAAAAACTGTCACGTCCCGAGCGCGGAAGGAACCCGGAGATGCGTGATGAGTTTATATCGATCATGTCAATCAGAGCGTTAGTGTATTCAACACAAAGACAGAGTGCGCAAAAGTAAAGATAACCCAATCCTTTATTCAATTACAACCTCAAAGGACTTCTATTACAAACCACTTAATGAAAGTGCTAAGACTCAATAAAAGGAAAAGTACAATGGTTGACTCAAGAAATTAGAAAGATAAGACTAGTAGATGCTTGGATAGACGGAGAGCTCTAATCTCTTCACTCTTGACCTTCCCCATCCAATTGAATCTCATCATCGGACTTACCTGAAAAATAAGAAAAAACACTAGATGAGCGAATGCTCAGTAGGAATTATATCTCAAGAGCTAGCTTGCTTTAAGTAAATTACATGTTACATGAATGCAATAAAGCTATGCATGTTTGCGTAAAACGACAAGAGAGAGAGAGTATAACAAGAGATAATTGAGTGAACTAGTAAGTCTTTCAAGAACTTATATTAATAAATGTCAAGATATTCAAGCAAGTATATTCATCATGTCATGTCGGGAATTTGGCTATCACTTTTCAAGCAAGTATATAAATACCCGTTCCGGGTCACGCAAGTCATGTCATGTCAAGTCGAGTATGAGATTGTGGAATGTCTAATCAAACTAGTCATGCACTTCGGTACAATGCCATACCGTGATCATTATAACTCCTATGGGCACTAGTACTTTCGGGTGCTCCTCCCAGGACCTGATCGGGCCCTATATGCGCAGGCATTGATCATGTATTTTTCGACATCCACTATAGTTATAGCCAATGTGGAATTTCAAGGAATAAGCTTGTACGAACTTTTAAGGTAGATCTTGTGGAATAGCATTTCAAGGATTTGATGATGTGGTATAATGACGATAATAACGGTATAATCACGATTAACGATAAAACTAGGTGGAATCGGCTCCCTAACTCGGGTGCGATGACGATAGGAATAAGCACCCATATGAACATGGTCGCTCGTTCTTGTACATGATAAGGTAGATAGAATTAGGGTACACAAGTACGGTACACTATTCTTAAAGGATATGAATGATATGGATTACCCATCCCATTATTTCAAGAATATTCTCATGACATACAAACAACATGTCGTGAGGGTCAGTACACCATGTTTCTTTAGAGTGACATGGCGATTAAGTGGTGTCATGGGTTTTAATGGTACAACCAGCTCGGCTGCCTTGAGGGAATCCAAGGCTAGCGGAGGCTTACGGAGGTCTCTATGATAAAGTCACCGGTCCAAAGGAATGGAATGTCCCATGGAGAGTTCATCTATCACCGAGAAATAGTGTGTAACCGATAAAACATCGTGAAACATGGGACTATATTCACGGAATGGAATATAGTGCCTATATATATATATATATATATATATATATATATATATATATATATATATATATATATATATATATATATACAACCCACTGCCATGGATTACAGAAAAACCACGAAAACATGATTGTTAGAAAATTGACGTCTGGTACTGAGTCTTTATTTTTATAATTGACGCCTTTGTTTGGGTCGTCATTTCAGTAATTGACGACTCTTCATTCAGTCGTTTAATCCATATTTTTGTTGCTAAAAATTTCTAAATTTCAGTCGTTCAGGTAAATGGCGACTTATCTAAAGTCTTCAATTTATTAAAACGTGCCCTAGTCAGGGGCATCATACATCAAAAACAAGGCAGGGTTCACGTCGTCAATTCCAATATCCAGGAAGGTTAATATATATCAAAATTTCAAGGCTTGTCACTAAGTCGCGCCCATGGTTGCGGGCGTCCATTTAAATGACGACCTGATCTGGGTCGCTAATTCTTTGTCTTGTGATTTGCACCGGCAGGTACAATCACAGGCACAAGGTTCATGAAGTTGGTCTGATCAAGAAACAAATGACATGTACAGGTAGAGAAAAATATCAGGAATTTATGGACATGATCATGCATTAGTTTACATATATAGGTTCACAGTTAATAAATTTTGAACATGGTGTATTTATTAAATAACTAGAAAATTGACGACTGTTACTCGGTCGTTAGTTAAAAATGACGCCCTGATGTGGGTCGTCAATTCCATTTATGCAGTAAACGAACAAACTTCATTCTGGAAATGAAATCTGTAAGTACTGAATTCATCTATAAACCTATATGCATGCATTAACTTGTTAACTATTGAATTTTGCTAAATCTTGAGAAAACCTACATTGTGGATTGGTTTGGTTGACAGACGTGAAGAGTTTGAAGAAAATATGATACTCTGTTTCTAACAGAGTAACTAGAAGCCAATATAACAAGAGCAGTTGTTCGTCGGGAGAAACTGCGGGATGATAATAAGAGCAGCAGCTCTTGATTTCCAACGAAGAGGCAACAGCTGCAGCAGCCGAAGAGTTCTCCCACGTTCTTCTTGTATCACGACAGGAGCAGCCTTCGGAGGATGAAGCAATCAGCAGTACTACTTCGTTGCAGACAACCTGGAGAAGAAAGATGAAGAACCATTAATGTTCTTCATGTTCTATACCATCAGGTTGAATAGAAAGAAGATAGAATCCTACTATTGGATGGAGAGAAAGAAGAATTTCCTTAGGTTCTTCACGTTCGGAACAGCAGCAATAGAGTTTTGATGAAGAAAAGAGCCTTCATGTTGGCTCGATGGGAGGGGGTATTTATAGGGTTCTAGAGACTCTATAGGGTTGGAGTTCAATTGGGAATTGAAACTTCCTTCTTAGAGTCCAATGAGCATTTAACTATTCCACGTATTGATCCTTTCCTTAATCTAAACTTGCCCAGTTATCATCTTAGTTCGAACCTAACACAAACGGGTCCTTTTGTAATTGACGCCTTAGGTTGGGGCGTTTATTTGAAATTGACGCCCACAAGTGAAGTCTTCAATTCTTTATCTTTAACCCTTTCTGGATTTTTATCTTTTTTTTCTGGATGTGATCTAGATGGGAAATTTTAAGAGTATTAGATTTCCATTTTTCTTTATTTTTTCATATAATTATTTTTCCAAAATTCTTTAGTCGAAAAATCGGCACAATTCTTTATTTTTGAAATGACGACTTAGTCTAAGTCACTTCTTATGGAATTGACGCTCGTAGATGTGGGCGTCAATTCATTTTTGACTTTTCTATTTGACCTCCAAAAGATCGATATCGTGTATATGCCCCTATTCTTTTATAATATCGCTAACTATATACTTTATTTGACCTTTACTAATTTAGAAATAACGACTTATATTAAGTCATTTTTCACGTTATATACGCCTATACTAAGAGGCGTCATTTAAGTTTTGGTCATTTCTCATTGCCCATGAAAAGTCCAAAATTGTATATATGTCCATTCTTTTATCCTTTATATATCTTTAATGTATTTAAATCTTATATATATATCCTTCTCCCTTCTAATAAAATTATAATATAGTAAATGTGGAATATTAAAATTTCTAAATTAGTAATAAAATATGAATTGACATTTTCTTCAAGATTTAATGATTCTTAATTCAATTAAAATTATTTTGTGCATCTAATGGCTACTTAAAATAACATGTTATTCTTAAATGTATTATAATATAATGGTAAGGTCTATGAGTCCATTTTGTAAGACTTTTCAGAATGTAAGGGGGTTATGTATAAGGTCTAAGCCTCGTTTAATTATTATATGTTTATATATTTTAATTTTATTTGGACTTTCTAGTCCTTTAATTTACTAGGGTTGCTACACCCTCCCCCACTTAAAAGAATTTGGTCCCCAAATTCAATCACATATAAACGTGGAGAGTGTAGAGTACATACCTGTTAGAATAAGTCTGGGAATCGTTTCCTCATAGACTCCTCAGTCTCCCATGTGGCTTCGTGTTCTGAACATTTACTAAATTGCACCTTAACCATGGGAATAACTTTATTCCTTAATGTTCGCACCTCGCGATCGAGGATCTTTATGGGCTTTTGTTCATAAGTGAGATCCCTTTGAATCACCAGGTCTCCATGATCAATGATATGTGACGGATTGTGCACATATTCCTTCAACATTGATATGTAGAATACATTATGAACTTCGGACATTTGAGGAGGTAACGCGACGCGGTAAGCAACCTCGCCAACTCTTTCTAGTATCTCAAAAGGTCCGATAAACCTTGGTATAAGCTTGCTCTTAACACCAAATCTCCTTATTCCACGTCCAGGTGATATCTTGAGAAATACGTGATCTCCCACTTGGAATGCGAGATTTCTTCTTCGTGTATCAGCATAAGCCTTCTGTCTAGACTGAGCAACTTGAAGTCTTTCTCTAATCAACTGAATCTTTTCAGTGGTATCCCTTACCATGTCTGGACCTAATAATTGTTTTTCGCCAACTTCGTCCCAGCACAAAGGCAATCGGCAACTCCTTCCGTATAACGCTTCGAAAGGTGCCATTTGTATACTTGCCTGGTAGCTGTTGTTGTATGTAAATTCAACCAAAGGCAAATGATCATGCCAGTTTCCACCAAAATTAATGATGCAAGCTCTGAGCATATCTTCAACTACCTGATTGGTTCTCTCGGTCTGACCATCCGTTTGAGGATGAAAAGTTGTACTAAAGTTAAGTCTCGTCCCTAGCGAATGTTGTAGACCCTTCCAAAAGTGAGAAGTAAAACGGGGGTCTCTGTCAGACACAATTGAGATAGGTACTCTATGTAACCTGACTATATCCTTAATGTATAATGCAGTAAGAACATCAACTGACCATCGGCTCTTGATTGGCAAGAAATGTGCCAACTTGGTTAATCGGTCTATGATAACCCATATTCCATCATGTCCTCCTTTTGATTTAGACAGACCCATAATGAAGTCTATAACGATATCCTCCCACTTCCATTTGGGAATATTTAGAGGATGTAGCTTACCGGCAGGTTTTTGGTGTTCGGCCTTGACTAGTTGACACGTGAGATAGCGAGACACAAAGTCTGCTACTTCTCTTTTCATATTGGACCACTAGAAGGTCCTTTTCAAATCTTGGTACATTTTGGTAGACCTTGGATGAATTGTGTACCTCGATCTGTGAGCTTCATCTAAGATTTTCTTCTTTAGCTCTGGACAATTCGGTATACATGTTCTATTCCTGAACATCAATCTTCCATCCGAGGCTATCTTGAAATCAGTTTGTTCTTCCATTTTGTCTTTGATTTCTACTAGTACGGGATCACTATCTTGAAGTCCTTGTATCTCGGATAGTAAGTCTGGCAGTATGCTCATATGGGATAATGTGACACACCTACTATCCTTGTCTATGCTTATATCAAGTTTAGAGAATTGTTCTAGCAACTTCCACTCCTGAATCATACAATTGGCTAATAGTGCTCTCGACTTTCGACTGAGGGAATCGGCTACAGGATTACCCTTTCCAGGATGATATTATATAGTGAAGTCGAAGTCCTTGAGATATTCTAGCCAACGTCTTTGCCTCATATTTAATTTCTTCTGAGAGAAGAGATACTTAAGACTTTTATGGTCAGAGTATACAATAAACTGCACTCCGTATAGATAATGTCTCCATATCTTCAGTGCAAACACTACCGCAGCCAATTCTAAGTCATGGACTGGGTAGTTCTCCTCGTGCTTCTTCAATTGGCGAAAAGAGTAGGCTATAACTTTCCCTTGTTGTATTAAAACACATCCGAGGCCAATGCCAGATGCATCGGTGTATACTTCAAATTTTTCTCCATCAACCGGTAGAGCTAAGACCGGGGCAGTAGTTAGGTGATCTTTGAGAGCTTGGAAGCTTCTTTCACATTCCTCACTCCATTCATAACGGATCTCCTTGCGAGTTAGCCTAGTGAGTGGTACGGCTATCTTGGAGAAATCCTTAATAAATCACCGATAATAACCTGCAAGACCTAAGAAACTTCGGATCTCGCTAGCATTGGTCGGTCTTTCCCAATTCCTGACACCTTCAACCTTTGATGGATCTACGGATAAACCATCCTTTGATATAACATGCCCCAATAAAGATACTTCTTCTAACCAGAATTCACATTTACTGAGCTTTGCATATAACTAATTCATCCGCAATATCCGTAATGCAATCCTCAAATGCTCCTCGTGTTCTTCCTTGGTCTTTGAATAGATCAGTATATCCTCAATGAAAACCACTATGAATTGATCTAGATGAGGCCTGAATATACTATTCATCAACTGCATAAAGGCAGCAGGGGCATTTGTTAGTCCAAAAGGCATAATAACAAATTCATAGTGCCCATACCTGCTTCTGAATGCGGTCTTATAAATGTCCTCATCCTTGATCCTTAGTTGGTGATATCCCGACCTGAGATCAATCTTCGAAAAATACTTGGATCCAGATATTTGATCAAATAACTCATCGATTCTCGACAGTGGATACTTGTTCTTGATAGTGAGATGATTCAACTGTCGATAGTCAATGCATAACCTCATGGATCCATCTTTCTTCTTTACAAATAGCACATGTGCTCTACACGGGGAAGTGCTTGGTCTAATAAATCCTTTCTTGAGAAGTTCCATCAATTGTTCCTTTAACTCCTTGAGTTCGGCTGGAGACATCCTATATGGTGCCTTAGAAACTAGACCAGCACCAGGGATCAAGTCGATGGTGAAGGCCACTTCTCTTTGTGGGGGTAATCCAGGCAAATCTTCCGGAAACACGTCCAAAAATTCTTGCACAACTGGGATGTCTTCTAGCTTAGTCTCCTTAGTCTCCTTAATGGTGACAAACGCAAGGAAAGATACACATCCTTTCCTTATTAGCTTGCTAGCTCGGAGAGCCGAAATGAGAGGTGACTTGTTTCGACTCTTTGGACCAGTATATGCTAGTTCCGGGAATTCCTTGAAAGAAACCTTGCTATTACGGCAATCCACCGTTGCCTGATACATGGATAACCAATCTGCTCCTAATATGACATCATATTTCTTTAAATCTAGGCATATTAGGTTGATAGGAAAATTTCTACCCTTTACCAAGACTTCACAATTCTGATAATGATGAATAATATCAGTTTCGTTTCCGAGAGGAGTAGATAAAACTATTTTTATCCATTCCAGTTCCATAGGTAATGGATCAGCAAACCTCTTGGAAATAAAAGAATGTGATGCACCCGTATCAAATAAGACATGTGTAGACTTGGAAAAAACTTTCAGTGTACCTTCTACCAGTCCGCCTTCGTCTTGATCCGCCTCCTTAATAGACTGGAGATGTGCATTCTTAGTCATCGGGCGCTTCCCATCACCGGCTTGATCATTAAGTAGGGGACAGTCGGGAATCCGATGATCACGGCTCCAACAACGGAGACACGCTCCAAGTTTCCTCCAACATTCTTTGACTTTATGTCTGGCCTTGTCACAGTGTCTACATACCACCTTAGAAGGTGTAGTGGTGATGGAGAAAGGTTTGGTCTTCTTGAACTTTTGCTCTTGGGAGGGAGTACCTCCATTACTCGGCCTCTTCTTGAAATTGGGTTTGAAGGTGCCGGAGCTAGTAACATTCTCCTTCTTGTCTCTCCCACGGATCCTATCAGATAGTTTCGTGGCATTTTCCAGTAACTGAACTCGGCGTACCATCTCCGAATAGACCTGTATGTCCATCGGGGCCAGTTGTGTGATAAACTGGGGCCTGAGCCCATTTAGAAACCTTCTAGCTTTCATCTTCTCGGTACTAATTAGATGTTTTGCATATCGGGATAACCTTGAGAATTGTGCCTCATACTCGGCCACCGATAATGATCGTTGCTTCAGTGCGGCGAACTCTGCGGCCTTCTTCTCCTGCACTCGGTCGGAAAAATATTTATTGTTGAAATGTTCAACAAACTCCTCCCAAGTAACTTGTCCTTGATCTAACGTGGCTTCTACCGACTCCCACCAACAGCGGGCGTCCCTTTCCAATTGAAATGTTGCTAACAGGACCTTCTCTTGGTCCGTGCATTGCATAACCCGAAAGATACGTTCGGTCTCCCGAATCCAGTGCTCGGCGTCATCCGGATCAGTGGATCCCATGAACTTAGGAGGGTTCATGTTCTTGAAGCTTTGGTGGAGATTTCCTGCCCCACGATGTGCACCTCCTTGTGCCACTTGTTGAAGGTCCTGGGTCATGCCTTGCAGAGTGCGTTGCATGTTGCACCACTAGGCACGTTCGGCAGCCATTGTCCTACAATTACGATAACTATATTAATACGTGATTAGGTTAAAAAGGTCTTGATTCTAAGTTAACTTTACCCTTGGTTCTACCCAATCTCATCGGTTACAGGTTTATACCTATCCTTGGACTTGGGTTTCCTAGGAATTGAATATCCTAGGCTCTGATACCACAAAAACTGTCACGCCCCGAGCACGGAAGAAACCCGGAGATGCGTGACGAGTTTATATCGATCATGTCAATCAGAGCGTTAGTGTATTCAACACAAAGATAGAGTGCGTAAAAGTAAAGATAACACAATCCTTTATTCAATTACAACCTCAAAGGAATTCTATTACAAACCACTTAATGAAAGTGCTAAGACTCAATAAAAGGAAAAGTACAATGGTTGACTCAAGAAATTAGAAAGATAAGACTAGTAGATGCTTGGATAGACGGAGAGCTCTAATCTCTTCACTCTTGACCTCCCCCATCCGATTGAATCTCATCATCGGACTTACCTGGAAAATAAGGAAAAACACTAGATGAGCGAACGCTCAGTAGGAATTATATCTCAAGAGCTAGCTTGCTTTAAGTAAATTACATGTTACATGAATGCAATAAAGCTATGCATGTTTTAGTAAAATGACAAGAGAGAGAGAATATAACAAGAGATAATTGAGTGAACTAGCAAGTCTTTCAAGAACTTATATCAATAAATGTCAAGATTTTCAAGCAAGTATATTCATCATGTCATGTCGGGAATTTGGCTATCACTTTTCAAGCAAGTATATAAATACCCGTTCCGGGTCACGCAAGTCATGTCATGTCAAGTCGAGTATGAGATTGTGGAATGTCTAATCAAACTAGTCATGCACTTCGGTACAATGCCATACCGTGATCATTACAACTCCCATGGGCACTAGTACTTTCGGGTGCTCCTCCCAGGACCTGATCGGGCCCTATATGCGCAGGCATTGATCATGTATTTTTCGACATCCACTATAGTTATAGCCAATGTGGAATTTCAAGGAATAAGCTTGTACTAACTTTTAAGGTAGATCTTGTGGAATAGCATTTCAAGGATTTGATCATGTGGTATAATGACGATAATAATGGTATAATCACGATTAACGATAAAACTAGGTGGAATCGGCTCCCTAACTCGGGTGCCATGACGATAGGAATAAGCGCCCATATGAACATGGTCGCTCGTTCTTGTACATGATAAGGTAGATAGAATTAGGGTACACAAGTACGGTACACTATTCTTAAAGGATATGAATGGTATGGATTACCCATCCCATTATTTCAAGAATATTCTCATGACATACAAACAACATGTCGTGAGGGTCAGTACACCATGTTTCTTTAGAGTGACATGGCGATTAAGTGGTGTCATGGGTTTTAATGGTACAACCAGCTCGGCTGCCTTGAGGGAATCCAAGGCTAGCGGAGGCTTACGGAGGTCTCTATGATAAAGTCACCGGTCCAAAGGAACGGAATGTCCCATGGAGAGTTCATCTATCACCGAGAAATAGTGTGTAACCGATAAAACATCATGAAACATGGGACTATATTCACGGAATGGAATATAGTGCCTATATATATATATATATATAACCCACTGCCATGGATTACAGAAAAACCACGAAAACATGACTGTTAGAAAATTGACGTCTGGTACTGAGTCTTTATTTTTATAATTGACGTCTTTGTTTGGGTCGTCATTTCAGTAATTGACGACTCTTCATTCAGTCGTTTAATCCATATTTTTGTTGCTAAAAATTTCTAAATTTCAGTCGTTCAGGTAAACGGCGACTTATCTAAAGTCTTCAATTTATTAAAACGCGCCCTAGTCAGGGGCGTCATACATCAAAAACAAGGCAGGGTTCACGTCGTCAATTCCAATATCCAGGAAGGTTAATATATATCAAAATTTCAAGGCTTGTCACTAAGTCGCGCCCATGGTTGCGGGTGTCCATTTAAATGACGACCTGATCTGGGTCGCTAATTCTTTATCTGGTGATTTGCACCGGACAGGTACAATCACAGGCACAAGGTTCATGAAGTTGGTCTGATCAAGAAACAAATGACATGTACAGGTAGAGAAAAATATCAGGAATTTATGGACATGATCATGCATTAGTTTACATATATAGGTTCACAGTTATTAAATTTTGAACATGGTGTATTTATTAAATAACTAGAAAATTGACGACTGTTACTCGGTCGTTAGTTTAAAATGACGCCCTGATGTGGGTTGTCAATTCCATTTATGCAGTAAACGAACAAACTTCATTCTGGAAACGAAATCTGTAACTACTGAATTCATCTGCAAATCTATATGCATGCATTAACTTGTTAACTATTGAATTTTGCTAAATCTTGAGAAAACCTACATTGTGGATTGGTTTGGTTGACAGACGTGAAGAGTTTGAAGAAAATACGATACTCTGTTTCTAACAGAGTAACTAGAAGCCAATATAACAAGAGCAGTTGTTCGTCGGGAGAAACTGTAGGATGATAATAAGAGCAACAGCTCTTGATTTCCAACGAAGAGGCAGCAACTGCAGCAGACGAAGAGTTCTCCCACGTTCTTCTTGCATCACGACAGGAGGAGCCTTCGGAGGATGAAGCAATCAGCAGTACTACTTCGTTGCAGACAACTTGGAGAAGAAAGATGAAGAACCATTAATGTTCTTCACGTTCTATACCATCAGGTTGAATAGAAAGAAGATGGAATCCTACTATTGGATGGAGAGGAAGAAGAACTTCCTTAGGTTCTTCACGTTCGGAACAGTAGCAATAGAGTTTTGATGAAGAAAAGAGCCTTCAGGTTGGCTCGATGGGAGGGGGTATTTATAGGGTTCTGGAGACTCTATAGGGTTGGAGTTCAATTGGGAATTGAAACTTCCTTCTTAGAGTCCAATGAGCATTTAACTATTCCACGTATTGATCCTTTCCTTAATCTAAACTTGCCCAGTTATCATCTTAGTTCGAACCTAACACAAACGGGTCCTTTTGTAATTGACGCCTTAGGTTGGGGCGTTTATTTGAAATTGACGCCCACACGTGAGTCTTCAATTCTTTATCTTTAACCCTTTCTGAATTTTTATCTTTTTTTATGGATGTGATCTAGATGAGAAATTTTAAGAGTATTAATTTTCCATTTTTCTTTATTTTTCCATATAATTATTTTTCCAAAACTCTTTAGTCAAAAAATCGACACTATTCATTATTTTTGAAATGACGACTTAGTCTAAGTCACTTCTTATGGAATTGACGCTCGCAGATGTGGGCGTCAATTCATTTTTGACTTTTCTATTTGACCTCCAAAAGACCAATATCGTGTATATACCCCTATTCTTTTATAATATCCTTTACTATATACTTTATTTGACCTTTACGAATTTAGAAATAACGACTTATATTAAGTCATTTTTCACGTTATATACGCCTATACTAAGAGGCGTCATTTAAGTTTTGGTCATTTCTCATTGCCCATGAAAAGACCAAAATTGTATATATGTCCATTCTTTTATCCTTTATATATCTTTAATGTATTTAAATCTTATATATATATCCTTCTCCCTTCTAATAAAGTTATAATATAGTAAATGTGGAATATTAAATTTTCTAAATTAGTAATAAAATATAAACTGACATTTTCTTCAAGATTTAATGATTCTTAATTCAATTAAAATTATTTTGTGCATCTAATGGCTACTTAAAATAACATGTTATTCTTAAATGTATTATAATATAATGGTAAGGTCTATGAGTCCATTTTGTAAGACTTTTCAGAATGTAAGGGGGTTATGTACAAGGTCTAAGTCTCGTTTAATTATTATATATTTATATATTTTAATTTTATTTGGACTTTCTAGTCCTTTAATTTACTAGGGTTGCTACAAGGAAGCACCTCCAAAAATGGATAGCAGAGGAAGGAACGCCACCCACGGCGGCGGCGGTGAACCCACCGGCGGAGGAGCCAAGGCCGGCGGAAGAAGTGGTTCCCGCGGTGGAGGAAGGCCCTGGGGAAGCCATGAAGGAAGGGGAGTAGGCCACGGCGGCCGGGGAGGCACCAACGGCGGCGACCGGTATGAATTCTAAACTCATGCTCTTTAATTAAATTAACTTATTCCTATATGTACTGACACCATGATTTACTATATGTAGCTAGACCTCCAGGGCAGAATAGCAGAGCTCTATGGACTCCTCCACGCTACTGTACAACAGAGGGATGAGCTCCAGCATGCTCTGGATCTTCTGGTGAGAACGTGAATCTTAGTCTTGAATTTATGCTTATGCTGATGATGAATGTGACTGACCCTGACTTCTAAAATACAACGAGCCGAGGGAGCGCAGCAACAAGGACCGGATGCTCCATCCTCTTCGTCACGGCCTGTGGGAGACAGAGCTGAGGGAGATGCTGACTTTGCTCGGGCGATTACTCGGGCTGAGGATGTCGAGGCCACTCTCGCGGAGAGGGTAAGCAAACTGAGCTCCTTAGACTTACATGCTTTGATGCTTATGCCTTGACTGACTATGATGAATGCCTATGCAGGCGAGAGAGCTGAGCATAGCACTGACCGAAGCGGAGCGTGCCCGAGCAGAGGCAGAGCGATGGCGAGCAGAGGCGGCAGAGGTGACCCATCTCCGTGAGGAGGTGGCATGATTGAGCGCAGGAGGAGCCTGTCGTCGTGCCGATGAGGAGGAGATAGAGCGCCTCAGAGCGGATGCCGCCGGGCTGAGGAGCGAGCGAGACCAGTCTCGAGTGCAGGCTATTGAGATGAGGGGAGTGGTGGTGGCACTGAAGGATGCCCTCCAACTTCTGGGAAAGAGGTCGGATGCTAGCAGGAGCCAGAGCATTGCATCGAGCAGCGCAGTCCGAGGTTACTTCACTGGTTCTTCCGGCTACCGGAGGAACGAGGAGGAGGAACGACGACGCCGTTGCAAGGAGGAGAGCACTGCCATAGCGCCACCAGCGAAGCGGCATGAGGGCACAGGTGACAGCGATGGCCCGGGAGATGGACCAGCCGAGTGATTTGCACTCTTCCTTTTGTTTTTTGATGCACACTTGTACATGGTTTTTGATAGTGAAATGAAATCTTTTTGTTGTTTTTATTTAAGATGCAAATGCATATGGATGTGAATGCTAACTGACTGACAGAGAGTACGAATGAGAAAGACGGAGAGAGAACGGCAGGACTGACGACTAAGAGGGGAAAGAATTAACCAAAATCTGACAAAACCTGACAAACGGTCTAACTTAAGACCGCGAGAGGCTGGAAAATGGTTAAACCAATGGCTGTCAGAGGGACGGAGGAAGGCGGTGGATGAAGAGATAAAATGGTCTAAGTGTAGACCGCGTGGGGACTCCTAGCGGTCTTACGATAGATCGCTAGTGCAGAAACCCTGTGTAGTCCGAGCGGGACTCTTCCATGAGAGTCCGAGCCTGGGGATAAAGGTCTCTAATATGCACTAGAACACACCCCAACTTAAGTTAAGGCTATCCAGTCCAAATCATAATGCACCAACACTAAAATCAGAGCTTTATAAGAAGGAACAAGCCCAGAATTCGTAGCTCACAAAAATCCTCTGCTATAAGCCTTGAAATTTCATCAAAAACACCCAAGAACATCATGAAGATGAGTTTTGAAGCTAGTGCCATGGGGGAGATGGCTTATACCGGTCCAAAGGCGGCTAGGAGAGAGCACGGGGAGCTACAGCGGCTAACCTTGATCCCCAAGCACCTGAGTTCAAGTTCTTCAAGAGAGGTAAGCAAAATTCTAAGTTCAAAAAAAGTTCATAAACTTCCTAAATTTCTTCTCATGGCATTTCCCTCTCTTCTTTTCTTCTTTCTTTTCCTTATTTTCCAGCTTATTCTTGGCCCAAGATGTTATTCTAGCCTTAAGTGGGTGGCTCCTTTGATAAAGGAACTTTCTTTAGAGGTCATTTCCATCCAAGGGCATGGCACCTTCACCCTTTAGTGGTTCTAGCCAAAAAAATTTAGAAAATCTCCCTAAATTGGCCAAGCATTTCAGCCCTTGTAGAATTATGGCATCCTCAAACACATACGTTCATATTCCCAACCTTTGAGGCCACCGTCCTATTAGAAGAGGTAGAGACCTACCTAGCCCTTCCTAAGACTAAGGCGGGGGATGAAGACTTAGTGAGCCATACGGTAGAGCCTATAGACCCATCACTCATATTAGGGGATGAAGACTTAAATTTTTACCCAAGGAGGACATGCCTTCAGCTAGCCATATATTTGGGAGCCACCCTTTATCCTTTATAAAAGGCGCATCTGGATTCTCTTTACAGGTTGAGTGCCGGACGGCGGACAAGAAAACACGGGATGATTGGCGCCTCTACCTCAACACTTTGCCAATTGACAAGTATCACTACCTTGGCAATCTACAACCCACACTGGTGCCATCTCCAAATTGGGCTACCCCGTACTATGGTCCCTGCACTATCACACTTCCCTCCCGTGGACACAAAAAAATGATGTCGATGATGATCATACGGTATGCACGTCTCGACACTCGAGAGCAAGCCGAAGATAGAAATGCCGAATAAACCTCATACCTCACCCGATCAAGACGAGGAATCGCTTGGTGGTCCGCTAGCCGATGAGGGAGCCCCCCCCCCCCCGGGCGGAAGACACGGCCACCACTCTACAGCCGACCGTGTCGAGAGCTGAATCAAAGAAGAGTCGAGAACTCCGGTACAGTCTCGGCATATGCCGGAAGTCACGCAAAGCCCTGGACCGAGCCCCAAAAGCTGCGAACGGAAAATTGCGGAAGCCATGCATCGCAACTAAAACATTCCGGGGACGGCAACATTCGTATAAATAGCCGCGACTTCGAAAAGAATTCATTCGGTGCTTAAAATGGTGCGGCAAGGCCCTTAATCGGCGCGCCCCCCTTGCATTGCATTAAAACGGTGCGCCCCGTTTGATGCTCTAATACGGCGCGCCCATGTTGATGTCTTAATCTGACGGGCCACTTTCGAAGAAACCGTCATGCCCAATTGCTTGGCCAAACCGGCGCGCTCCATTTGTAAGGCTATTCCGGCGCGCTCAAAGAACCCCCATTTTGGAAACTTAATCCGGCACGCTACAGGACCCATCGTGCCCCCATTTTCAAAAGTTTTGCCTTCAAATGCTAAAATGGCGCGCCCCATTTCCTCATTTGAACTCTAAAATGGCGCCATCCTCTTCCTTCACTAAACCGGCGTGCCTCCTTAATACAAAAAGGGAATAAACAAGCAAAAATAATAATAAAAGGTCAATCATGTTAATAAAGAAACTCCATCCCCGCGACCTGATCGGGCAGGTCGATCCGCGTGTGAGGGCGCACGATGGTGAGTTCGGGCTTTATACTTAATAAACCTCTCTCCCGGACTAGGTACAAAGAGAAAATCAATGATGCCTTGTGGTATCGGACGCGGACCTCGGAACCCCCGACATGGTCATGATCCGAACACATCCCGCCGATAGTTCATCAGCTTGACCCACCTCTACCGGGATCTAATCCCACATCCGCATTAAACTTGCCGGATTCACAGCAGACATTTGTACAGTTTGTCACCGCGTCTTACGCTACAAACGAGGACTTCCGTCTGAACAAGAAATGGTCCACCAGTGACCGACATGCATGCATACCTTGGGACCCTCGTTTCCCCAGACTGTGTGAGAAGAGAAAATCAATGACGCCCCATGGCATCGGACGTGGACCCCGGGGACCCCGACATGGCCATAGTCTGAAACCTTCTCGGGCCAATAGTCCATCAGCTTGACCCACTTCTATCAGGATCCAATCTCGCAATCCCATTAAACTTGCCGTTCCTACGGTGAATATTCGTATGGCTTTATCGTCATTTTCGATGCTTCAAATGCGGACTCTCGTCCGAACAATGATTGGTCCGTTAGTGACCGACATATATACAGGGATCTAATCCCGCACTTGCATTAAACTTGCCATACTCTCGGCATACATTTGTACGAGTTTGTTTTCGTCTACACCGTACCTTCAATACGGACCTTCGTCCGAACATAAAGTGGTCTATGAATGACCAACAAAATCTGAATGGAACGAGACGACTCTTGTCTTCCCCGAACCCTACGTGTGGGAATATTAATAAGACCTTCGTGAGTCACGTTTGGACCTCGGGTTCGCCCCAACCATGGTCATTGCCTGACCAACATCCTAGGTCTATAGCCGGCTATTTCTGTACACGTCTTTGTTTTGGAATCTAGTCCTGGGACACTTTCCCGCTGCCCCTTGGCACCGGAAATATTAACGATGCCCACGCAAGCCTCGTTTGGACCGTGGGAGGCGCCCCCGGAATGGTCCTGACTTGATCTCGCACCGGGCCAATAAACTTGTTGATTTTCAACCACTCTAACCGGGATTCAACCGAATGTCTCCTATCCATTCGAACAATAAACTTGCCGCACCCCGGCATACATATGCTCCAGTTTTCCCCGTGACGATCATGATTTTTTGAAGCCGGATGCTCGTCCGAATATTAAAATGGTCCCTTGAGTGACCGACATATTTTGAATGCTTGCTTCCCTAGACATCAAGATTTCCGACTGATTCGAGACCGCTATCGGCTCGTTTCTGTCGATATAGTTTCCTAGCCATGAGGCCCTGATTCCCGGCGATTAATCAAGGGTGTTCCCCTCTCTGAGGGGATGTAAATGACGCAGTAGCCTTTATGGCACGGTGGGTTCTGGTCCCGACACGAACTACACAATCGTCTGATTAGTCAGATCGAGCGCACAATAGATCGTCACCTAGGTGACTGGCACGCCCACGCACTTAATAAATGAATAAACCATAGATCTTAATTAACTAATAAAAAGTGCGTCCACACCTCCCCATCTAGCTAGGAAGATAGGGACCGAGGAGGACGAGCGAGCTGTCTGGAATGTACTAATCATGTGGGAAATCAACCGGGTGCGTGTTCTGCAAGCAGAAGTGGCAGAGGATGAAGAGGAGTACCGTGCTTATGTGAAGGAATTACGCCAGATCCGGCCTTGCGCAGATAAAAGAATGAATGTAATTTGAGCTTTCCTTCTTGATGTACTTGGAATGATCAATAAAATGATGTTCAATGAACTTGATTGAATGGAATAAGAGATTTGTGTTGGGAAATGTGTAATGGATTGCTTGATTGATCTTAAATGGATGGACAAATCAGTTTAGAATAGGGTTCTCTATCTGACAAATGGTCCATAAAAGGGCCGCTAACCAGGGACTAGCGGTCTTACGATAGACCGCTAGAGACAGCGCTCAGGAAAACTAAGAGTTTTCAACCTTTGGGAGAGGAAAGCGGTCTAATTATAGGCCGCCAGTAAACTTCTGACGGTCTAAAGTAAGACCGCAAGGGACAGTTTATTGAGAGTTGATTTTTCTAGCTTTCGAGAAAGGAAAACGGTCTAATTATAAACCGCCATAGATGGTTAGCGGTCTAATGATAGACCGTGAGGGAACCAGAAATAGAAGACTTGTGAGCTTTGAATCTTAGGTGCTTGAACCTGCATCTGCACACACTTAGACAAGAAAATAAGTTAGATCTGTTCTCAGACTCAACCGCTTGCCTGCAGCAAGTTAGAGAATGACCGATTCTTGATATTTGGTCAAGGGGTGGAGCCTTATCAAATATGCGAAAATATAATGAAGAAAATGTGATGCATGCAATGCAAGATGATGGTATTTTTTGAGTTTTGAAAGTATTTGGATTTTTGTGAGGTTTTAAAAATATCTGATTTTTTTGGATTTTAAAATATCTAATTTTTTTTGGATTTTGAAATATGTGATCTTTTTGGATTTTGAAATATATGATTTTTTGGATTTTGAAATATATAGTTTTTTTGGCTTTTGAAATATCTGACTTTTTTGGCTTTTGAAATATATATATATATTGATTTTAAAAGCTAATTCCGTCCCGACAATAAGAGCCCTACCTGTCATACTAGGATTCTCCTGAGGTCGACGTGCTTTTGAGGTGACAATCCCTGGCCAGGGCCAATGATGGTGATTCTACCGAGACCACACCCAGGGTACTGTCTGGTCCTAAAAGAAAAATAGAAATAAGTAGATAAGCGTAGGCTAGGTATAGAGGTGTTTAGGGTTTGAGTCCTTCTCATGACAACCCATTCAGAGACTCGGTCTGTTGTGCCGGGGCTTTGCGTCCGTCATCGGACCTTTATCCTCCCTAGGCATGCGTACGACCGGGCTCATAATGTCCCGCGGGGAAACTGTACTGCCACTCTTGCCATACCTAGTTCCACACTTGTGGAGCTTTAACTTTGAAACTTCGAGCTCTTGAGATGAGCTTTTAATATAGCTTTGATTTGCTCCTTTTCTTTTGATGCTATAGTTACTTTTTTTCTCTTCATGTGGACTTAGGTCATAACAGACTGTCCCTATTTGAGACCTCCTCTCGTCAGGGTGTCCAGATTAGTCATCGCTGTAGACAAGCCAAAATTGACGCTATGTTGAGTAAATCTCATGTCACCATATGACGCCCCAAAGCGGACTTCGATATTGATTTAATATGAAATTTTTCTATTTTTTATGAATTAATTGTGATTTCTTATTTTTTTTCTTGGGTAATTAGAATTAACGCCCTAATCAGGGGCGCTATTTAAATTGACGGCCTGGCCAAGGGCGCCTCTTTAATAAATGGACGACTACCAATACGGGCGTCATTTTCTGGATTTACTGGAAATTACGGATCGCAAAGAAAATGAAAATTGAAGAATTGACGTCTCTCTTGAAGACGTTGATTATTTGACGTCCGTATGACAGGCGTCAGTTCATCATTTTAAATAAGGAAAGGTAATTGTTTCTATAATTAAATCCAGGAATTGACGACTTTATGGGCATCGTTATTTTAATTAACGCCTTTTGTGGTGTCGTCATTTTTAATTAACGCCCTTTAAGGGGTCGTCATTTTCAATTCCGTCTCCCTTTTGCCTCCTTCTTTCCAGTAATGATTATTTCCCCATTTTAAACCTTGTGTTCGACTGGGAAGAGTGTTTCTTGATGGAGGATCATTACCTTGTTTTAATCCTTGTTTTGCAAGGATATTTGGCCTTATAAATACCCCTCTTGATTCTCATCGCGCGAGGGGACGAGAGAGGAAAGAGAGGCAAAAAGGAGCAAACAGTAGAGAGAAGCACATACAGAGTTAACAGAGAGAAGAGCGTTTCTTTGATTGCAGGTGATTCTTCCAAGCTCTTCTTCCTGGCAGATTCCTCTCTTTCTATGGACGAACCTCTACTGCCCCTCTTGCATATTGAAGACTCCTTTCTCCCCTTCACTGCTCCATGCACAGCAGAAAGGAACCATCCCTTTAGCTTGTTTAATTGCTTTTGTCATTAACATATCATCATCATCATACATCCCTTCCTCTAGTACTTTGCTAGATCCCACATCACATCTCTCTTGTTACATTAGCATATTCATCCATATTTTTCAAACCTTGTTGCTCCTCTTAGGGGTTTTAAAAAAACACACAAGGTGTGTTCATGCTCAATTTGATTGATTTCATATTCTTAGAACATTGATACTACACCCTTTTGGCTAATCCATTCTTGTTATTATTTTCTTTGTGTGTGTTCTACAAGGGTAATCAAAGCTAAGAACCCCCTTCATTGGCCGGCCGGTAGAAGGAGGAAGAAAGGATCCACAATCTCACCCGCTCAACACAAGGTACATGCGATCATTCTTTTCTTCTTCGAGGTAACCCCTCTGGCGATCACATTCACCCTTAGCATCCTACGCATGCTGCCATTCATCCCTTTATATTTTCCCTTTTCTTCTTTTTCTTTAAGTGGATTTTTCATAATCTACAAATTGGCGATCACGCTGGGACTTCTTGTGTTTTTAGTTTGATTACCCCTCCCATGTGCTCCACGTAGCGCACTCCCTTCGGCACCCTCGCATGCCCCTCCCATTGACACCCTCGCGTGCCCCTCCATTGTGCTCCACGTAGCACCTCCCATTGGCGGCCTCGGGTGCCCCTCCTTTGACACCCTCGCGTGTCCCTCCCTTGTGCTCCACGTAGCACACTCCCCATTGTGCACCACGTGCACACCTCCCACTGGTTAGACAATTTTGGAGTTCCCATATGTTTATTCTGATTGTCAGTTCATTGAGTTGAAATAACGCCCTCCCTGCGGTCGTCATTTTGTAATTCACGCCTCTTATAGAGGCGTCATTTCTTCATAAAACGCCTTACAGCAAGGTGTCATTTGCATTGTTACTGTTCACTCTTCCGTTGCCCGATCACTGTGCATTTGTTTTGACGCCCCAACTCCAGGGCGTCATTTGCTCATTGGACGCCTTAGATCAAGGCGTCATTTGCTTCATTATTGGTGGTTTAGTTATTTCCTGAATATTTTTCACAGTGCTTCACGCCCCTGCCCAGAGGTGTCATTTCCACTGTTCGCAGCGATTAGCGCCTGCAATCCAGACGCTGTTTATTCATTTAGCGACCTGCCTTGGGTCATCTTTTTTGTGTCCACAGAACTGCTCATTCTGTCTGTTTACTTGACTGATTATATATCTGTTGTTTGATACTACCTGTTTGCATTCATCTCTGCATACGGTTTGAGAGACCTCCTCTCCCCACACTTTTTAGGAGTTACACCCCTCTTGGTAAAGGAAGGACCCTCCATTGAGCATTCCGTCTCATTGGACCGAAAATTCCTAAGCCAAGCCTCCGTAAGTCCTCGCACCCGTGGATTCCCTCACGGACGCCAGGCAGGTTGTACCTTTGAAGTACCCGGAGTATAGTTGACCCTACACGGTGGAAAGGAGAGAAAAATCTAGATACCCAGAGATTATGCTCAAATTTTCAACCAGGATCTACCCTCGAAAGAGAGAACCTAATATTAAACCCATCCTAATTTCTAAGCGAAATTTTAAAATCTTTGGGACTCATTACAACTTGTGTGATTCTTTTGCTTGAGAAGGTGATATTCATTGATTATATCTCATTGCTGAAAATTTATTTCTTTCTCCTTAAGAATGAAATTACGTTCAGGTAAAATTATCAATATGGCCCACTACAGGTACACTTATGACGGTTACGAGGAGGGTCACTCTGACCCGTTCTATGAGATTCCTTCTCAGGATTCTGTTTATTATGAGGGAAACTACCATTCTTCTTCTAATTAGGTCCACATGGTGGATGCCACCACTACTGCTTTGGAGGTTGAGCCTTCTTCCCAGGCCTAACCTACTACTCAAAATACTCCAGGGGACACTTCCTCTTCCCTAAATTTCAATGAATTTCTCAAGGTTATTGCTCAGCTGGATGACTCCCAGTGTCAGGCAGCTCAAGCCGCCCTTCTAAAGGGAAAGTTCATCCCGTCATCTTCTAACCCTCCCCAGGCCATGGGTGGCCACTCTATTAATTCCCCCAACGACCCGGCGGTCGTCCCTAGGGTGCCCTCGCGCCCATCAACCCCTGTTATGACTATGCCGGCCCAACCGACAAGTCACTCCGTTGCTAGGCCTCGACAACCTCTTGTTTCCCAAATTTTAAGAAGGCCTATGACAAACCAACACTCTTTTCATCAGGCCCCAGCTGAGTCTGATAGCCATGCTCTGCTTCTCCAAAAGATGGCTAGTATGGAGGAACAACTTAAGAGGGTCACTGCATCCAAGATTGCTCCCGAGATCATGCTTCCCCCTATGCCAGTTTTTCATCTACCACCGTCTGAAATGCTGAATTTCCGGCGGTATAATGGCACGGGCAACCCGAACATCCACTTGAAGGACTTTATGTATGAAGCATCATTTTGGCAGGATAATAAGAATTCGTTGGCTTATCTCTTTAGACGGTCTTTGGATGGCCCAACTCTAGAATGGTTTTATTCTCTGGAGCCGGCTGATGCCGACGATTTTGATATAGTTCAACGGAAGTTCATACAAAAGTATAAGGACTGTGTGGGTCCCTCCTTGTCTGTTACTGATTTGGTTGCTGAGAAGATGAAGCCCGAGGAGGACTTCGTCTCATTTGCTGATAGGTGGAGGGCCATGGCCGAGAAGCTAAAAGACACATTGTCGGAGATGGAACAAGTCAAGATGATAATATCAAACTACACTCCGCAATTCCGTCATATTTTGGCCATGAACAAATTAAGCACTATGGAGGAACTCTATGAAAGAGCTAGATATATACAGACGCAAATGAAAGATTCGCCAATTATGGGCATGTTCGAGCCAAGGCCGAAGGTGATAAAGAGGAATGTCAACATTGGCAATACTGGTGCGACCACCGAAGGTACTGTTACTAACGAGCAGGTGGGCGCGTTCGGCAATTCCACACCCTTCCGTCACCCTCCAAACCAAGGGCCGTCACCACAACAGCCCGCCTTCCAGAGTCAAGTCCACCAGCCAAATAACAACCCTCCTCAGACCTTACGGCCCCCTCCACCTCCTCAACAACAACCTCACTTTGCTCCACAAAATCAAACCCCACAATATCACCAAATGCCCCCACCGGCCAATTATGCACTGCAATAATTTCAACAATCCAGAAGGCCATTGGGTCCTCGAAGGGCACAATACTCCCCTCTACCTGAAAGCTTATTAGACATCTTTAATGCCCTCATGGCCGCCAACCTGCTCACATTGCCAAAGGAAAGAGCAATATGGCCGCAACATGTAGACACCTCCCGGTATTGCGTCTTCCACCGACAGCCGGGGCACAATATTGATCATTGCTTTCATTTCAAGGATTACATACATGACATGAATGACCAAGGTGATATTGACTGGGATGAGATGAGGAAAGTTATTGCTACTCTAAAGACCCGAAGGCCTCCTCGACAGCCATCGGCTGAACAGCATTAGCAGCATGGTCAACAACAATAAGCCTTCCAGCAACAACAGGCTCCTGCACCCCAACCCAATATGGGGATTGTTAACAATCCTCTACCGGAGCACCCGGTTCCAAATCAACAAGTGAACATTGTCACCTCGATCCATGAAGTGGAGAGAGGGCAAACCTGACATAATGAAAACACCTTTGTTGGGGCTATTAACCAAAATTCCAACCCACCACAACCACCGTCATTATTAAGAAGGCACCAACCTATCCCTCCTTCCCAACCACAACGTCCCCTCATACGTTCTTCAGGGCCACTCAATGCCAATCTTATCCCTTCACGGTCTCTTCTTTTACGCCAATCTACAAATTCTCCATCACCCCAAAACCCTCCACCAAATAGAACTCCCCTTATCCGCCACTCGCCGGCAGCTGTCGCTCCTCCCGTTCCACCTCCAGCTACCACTGCTATGATTCCAAGGCCCTTCCTTGTTACCCGCTCACCGTCACTACATTCTAACAACTCCTAGCCGGCGAGGCCCCTTATAAGAACCCCTCCTCCCACCATTCCTGCACCTACACCCAACACCGCTCCCTCTACTTCCTCCACCCCTTTACTCACTCCAAGCACGACAGAGGCTCAAAGAACAATGGTGCTCCGTAGCGGACGGATGTTTCATCGAGTATTTCCCGAACGGGAGCAGGAGCCAACACAAGAGCAAGGAGAACAAGAACAAGAGCCTACACCGGGCACGGAATATGATTTATTGAAGCATTTGGATAGAACACCGGCCCGTATTTCTATCTTGGAATTAATCAAGAGATCTACCACACATCAGCAAGCTTTGAAACAATATCTGCAAAGAGTAATGGTGAGTGAAGATATTCCAGCCGAACAAGTCACCACTGTCTTAAATCCAGCTAGCAATCAGTCGGCCATCACTTTTTATGAACACTAATTGGCTCCGCAGCCAGCCAGGAAGTATGCACTGTGCATCACTATTGCTATCAATAAGATAGCCGTGAAACAATGTTTGGTTGATACTGGGGCATCCATTAATGTTCTGCCGCCAAGCACTTTGAAAATGTGTGGCATCTCGGAAAGTCAGATCAGGCCATCCACAATTACTGTCACAGCTTATGACAACACTAGAAAGCCACCATTAGGAATGATTACTCTAAAAGTTGGTTTGGGGCCAGTCTCGGTCACGGTAGATTTCCATATTCTGGACATGGACCCAACCTTTAATGGAATTTTGGGTCGCCCGTACATTCAAGAACTTGATGCTGTGCCTTCGACAAATCATCAATGTATAAAGTTTCCACACAAAGGGTGCATCATTAAAGTCACTAGTATGCCCATCTTGCCGACCGAAGACATACATTCCGCAACCTCAGTGCCTTCTATGTGGCCTTCCAATAGGCCTTTGCTTTCAGTTTTGGATGTTGCCGATCTGTAGCAAGATTTGGTAAGATTATCCCCTTCAACCTCTCCTACCACTCAAATACTACCACAGCCATCCACAAGCAAGAAGAAGAAAGGTTTGATGAATACACCAGGATGGAACATTCTGATGAAAATGGGCTATAGAACTGGCAAAGGCCTGGGTGTCAATCATCAAGGGAGAGTCAAGCCTGTCAAGCCTCAAAAGATGACTCCCCGAGGTGGCCTAGGGTACAAAGCACCAAACAAGGATGAAAAAGAGCCGTGGGCCGTCATGACTTCCACTCTCAAAACGGACCGGCAACCTCTCACATGGACCCTACAAACACATTTTGTAACAGGGGGTATTCAAAATGATGATGAGCAGACAACGGTAATTACTTCCATGCTGGATTGCCAAGATGTGCATGCACGGCAGTTTGCTCGCCATATAGCGCCGTTAGCCACATATAAAGCATTGGAGTCATTAAGGCCAGACAAGCGGAGAAAGATGGACGATCCTGAATGTGACTGGTATAGATGGTTCGACATGAATGATATCTTCATTTCCGTAAGTCGTCTCTTCATGCCAACTGATCCAGAATGGCCACCGTTGATTCATGAGCTAATTGAGAAGCCAGTAGTAATTACAGACAAGAGGCAGCTTCTGAGCAACTATACAGATACTTGGGAGCCTGATGTGCCGTTTGAGGAAGGCTTCAACACAGATAGGCTGTGGGCCGGCATTTTCTTTACCAAATCCGTTCATCCAACGATTGTTGTCCGTTTAATTGATCGGGTGTATTTCTCAGATATCCCTAGACCGCCCGCGGTCTTAATAAACTTTTCTCCAAATTCACTTCAAGTTTCTCTTCCGATCCCTCCCTTGCTCCTCGAGCAATTTTTAAAACTCTCCATTACACCCACGCGTGGGTCATCATTCACCCAATCCCTTGACGATCTGTCAATTTCAACACTCCCCCCTATTTTACCCTCTCATTGCTTTCTCCTTGAAAACGAAAAAAAAATGCCAAAATTCAAACCTCCCAATCCATCGCCGTTGAGGAAACCTCCTATCTTTTTCCTAAGTGTGTCCCGATCTCGGGGCCGCTCTTCTAGGATTCATTAAGAGACCTCCCTTACCCCTCCGGTGAGGGGACTTCGTCTGTATCCCCTTCTGTACCTACTTTTTCCTCTCCTCCTTCACCTTTATTGAATTCTAGTGATCAGTCTAGTTGTTCTTTCTCTTCTAGTGTTCAAAATCATGGGGGAGGTTCACATAAGAGATCCAAGGGTAAGCAGATTCCCCGTAGATTCTTGTTGGAGTTAGCTAGAAGATGCCGGGCATGTTTAACGCTTCCCGAATTTGTGGAGAATCCGATTATCCTGCCAGAGATAGAATATGAATTATGAATGATGAAGACCCTATTGAAGAGGGGGACGAAAGTCACGAAAAATATGAGGACGAGGCTGATGCTTTTGCCAGCGGCATGAGGAGATTTGATGAACCATCAGCCTCAGTAGAAGAGCCTACCAAAGAAATAAATCTGGGTACTGAAGAAGACCCTAGGATTGTCCTCATTTCAAAGAACTTGCCGCCATCCGAAGAGGAGGCTCTTATTTTGGTTCTTCAAGAATACAAGGACACATTCGCATGGAGTTACGAAGATATGCCTGGACTAGACCCTGCGCTAGTTGAACATCAACTTACACTTAAGCCGGGGTCTGTCCCGGTCAAACAACGGTTGAGACGTTTCCACCCTAATATGGCATTAAAGATGAAAGAAGAGGTCGATAAGCTGCATAAGGCCAGATTTGTTAGAGTTGTCCTCTATCCCAATTGGGTGGCTAACATTGTCCCAGTCATGAAGAAAGATGGAAAGGTTCGAATTTGTATAGACTTCCGGGACCTCAACCGTGCGTGTCCTAAATATGACTTCCCCCTCTCTCATATTGATGTTCTAATTGACAACACGGTAGGATATGAGACTCTCTCCTTTATGGATGGTTTTTCAGGTTATAATCAGATTCGCTTGGCTGAGGAAGATCAAGAGAAAACATCGTTCACTACACCATGGGGAACTTACTGCTACGTGGTCATGCCTTTTGGACTTAAGAATGCTGGAGCCACCTATCAAAGGGCTATGATGGCTATTTTTCATGATATGATCCACATTTATATTGAGGTGTATGTTGACGATTTTGTAGTGAAATCAAGAACGAGGATTGAACATCCTAGGGTTCTAGCCAAAGTCTTGCAAAGAGTACGGGAGTATCAATTAAAAATGAACCCTAAGAAGTGCGTATTTGGTGTTTCATCAGAGAAGTTGCTTGGATTCATTGTAAGTAAGAGGGGTATTGAGATTGATCCCAATAAGGCGAAGGCCATAAGAGAAATGCCTCCTCCTAGGAATTTGAAAGAAGTTCGAGGATTAATCGAAAGGTTGCAATTTATTCGCCGATTTGTTTCCCAGCATTCACAAAGATGCAAGCCGTTCTACGAGCTTACCAAGCCGGGAGTCAAGTTTCTTTGGGATGACAAGTGTCAGACAGCTTTTGACGGATTGAAGGATTATCTATCAAATCCTCATGTCCTGAGGCCGCCAGTTCCAGGCAAACCGCTTGTTCTTTATATTTCTATCCTGGATGACTCCGTAGGCGCTGTCCTAGCCCAAGTTGATGTAGAAGGAAAAGAGAGGGCAGCCTACTACTTGTCAAAACTTCTTAACCCCTGTGAGCAGAAGTACGCAGCCATGGAAAAGACTTGTGCAGCTTTAGTCTGGGTAGTTCAGAAACTTAAGCATTATTTTCTAGCTCACGAGGTTCATCTCATTGCTCGTATGAATCCAATCAAGTTCCTTCTTGAAAAATCTGTTCTCACCGACCGATTGGCACGATGGCAAAGCTTCCTTTCTCAGTTCGACATCATCTACATTCAGCAAAAAGTAATTAAAGGCTATGCCATAATAGAACATCTTACTCATCATCCTCTCCCTAGATTTGACCCTGTTCGCTCAGAGTTTCCAAATGAGGAACTAATGTCCGTCAATCAATCCGACTCAATGTGGACGTTATATTTTGATGGAGCTTTGAATTCATAAGGGAAAGAGATTGGCGTTGTTCTTCTATCACCGGAGGGTATCACTATTCCACTCGCCTCTCAGCTTGCATTTCCAGTTACAAATAATATAGCTGAATATGAGGCTCTTCTGGCCGGACTGGAAGCCGCTCATCAATTTGGTGTTACCCACTTGCGAATTGTAGGTGAGAGTCAGCTTATTCTTCGCCAAGTGCTCTCCAAGTGTCGCACGCTCAATCCTAAACTCAAACCCTATCAGGAATTGACCTCTGCTTATACCAAGCTTTTCACTAGATTAATCTTTGTCCATGTTCCTCGTGATCATAATATCTTAGCTGATGCTCTCGCTTCTCTTGCTTCTTCCTTGGCTTTCCCTCCCGAAAGGGATTCCCATTCTATCATTATTCACAAGCGGCTCACTCCCGCTATTCAAGACCCCACTTTCCTTAGAGTTAAGGAGGAGGTGCTTAGGAAGGTTGAGCAAGGCAGGATCATTGAGAATAAGGAGGTCATGCTATTGGACTTAGAGGAAGAATTGGATGATGAAGAAAAGCCGTGGTATTATGAAATTGCTAAGTATTGCCAGGATCAATCATATCCTGAAGAAGCTACAGCTGAAGAAAAGAAAGCCATTAGAAGGGTTGCCCATCGATACACCCTGATTGGAGGTGTGCTTTACAGAAGAGGTCTCACTGGAGTTCTGTTAAGATGCCTAGATGATGATGAATCTTGGAAGGTTGTGGAAGAAGCCCATTTGGGAGTGTGTGGTGGTCATGTCAATAGCCAGATGCTTGCTAAGAAGATCCTTAGACTAGGTTTCTATTGGCCCACTCTAGAAGAGGACTGCTCGATCTATGTTCGAAGGTGTGTTAAGTGTCAACTGCACGCTGACAAAATTCATTCTCTTGCTTCTTCACTCCATCCTGTATCTTCTCCATGGCCTTTCTCCATGTGGGCTTTCGATATCATTGGACCTCTTGGTGATCCGACCCTCCTCACAAAACCAAAGTCATTCATACTTACGGTGACGGAATACTTCACCAAGTGGGCGGAAGCGGAAGCATACGTGGAGATAAAAGCGTCAACCGTGTGCAAATTTATAATGAAAAACATCATCGCAAGATTCGGCATCCCGAGTACCATCATTACCGACAATGGACCGCAATTCATCTCTCAGGAACTTCAGGACCTCTGCAACAGGTATAATATTGCATTGCATCATTCATCTCCTTATTATCCGCAGGGCAATGGCCAAGCAGAGGCAACTAATAAAACTTTGATTAAAATTATCAAGAAAACATGTGAGGCTAACAAATTTGTAGATTGGCCAGAAAAATTGGTTGAAGCTCTTTGGGCCTATCGTACTTCCATTCGTACCCCTACTGGGCAAACCCCTTTCGCCCTAACTTATGGAATGGAGGCGATAGTCCCTTATGAGATTCTTATCCCTTCTCTACGAGTTCAATTGGACAAGGAGCTCCCCATTGATGAGTGTCGCGAATCTCTCCTTGCTCAGTTGGAACTCCTAGATGAAAAAGGTCTGGCCGCCGCCGAGCATGCGCGTATTTATCAAAACAGGCTTTCACGTTTTTACTAAAAGAAAGTGATTGAGAGAAAATTCAAAATCGGTGAGATGGTAATTAAAAGAATTTTTGTAAAACCAGGTGGACCTCGTTCAAAACTCCAACCTAACTGGGAAGGGCCCTTCATCATAAAAGATGTTTTTCCTGGCAATGCTTATAAATTAATTAATGCTGAAGGTGAAGAGCTGGCCCATCCTTGGAATGGCCTTTACTTGAAGAAATATTACCCCTAAACCAAAAAGAAAAAAGAAGAAGAAAAATAAAACTAAAAAAAAGAAGAAGAAAAACAAAAAGAAAAAAAAGAGAATAACAAACAAACAAAAATAAAAAAAATAAACAAAAATTTTGGAGGCTGGTATAGTACATGGGCCACGAGCCCGAAAAAATCAAAATCCTTAATTCATTCTTCAGTCTCGACGATTTAACTCTTGGGTCAATTCACGCACACACTACACGCTTTATTCTTAAGCTCAAGCAGCCCAGAATTTGAAGAAAGTCTGACCCAAACAAGAGTGTAAAAGCCTTACCTATTCTCTTCCTTTCTGCTCACGAGAGGGAATACAAGTTAGGGGTTACTAACCAAGCCTGCCTGCCGCCCTAATAGGTGGAAGTCAGGGCTCAAAAGGGAACAAAATGTTTAAAGCCCAAGTACAATTATGTCTTTATCTGTTTCGAAAAAAAAAAGAAAGGAAAAGGAAGTTATGATAAAAGAAAGCATGTCAAGAGGGCAAAGTCCCCGAAGGGAAAACCCTGGTCGTAAGCATGCATGAATAAGGGCAAAAAGAGTAACAAAATTTCCCTAACCTGAAGACCGAATCCCAACAAGCATTAGGGCAGGGGAGGAGCGTGCTCCATTCTTGAAAACCTTTCGTGAGCTTCCTTAATCACTCTTCTCTTCTCCCTCCATGGTGGGTTGTAAGCTCGAAGAATGGCGAAGACCGACTACGAAGGATGGGCTGCGAGAGAATATGAGTAAAAGCCTAAATAAGTCATGTTGGCTCTTTTGTTAAGTCTCTTGAGAAAGTCTAATGAATTCTAGATTATGGTGGTTAAGGTTTCAAAGCTCTATACCATACTCGCCTCCAAAATAAAAAATTTCAAATAGGCGTCCTTTTCAAAATTAAGTGCCACTTTCAAAACAAAAATTCAACAAAAAAAAGCTATATATATAAATAATAACAAAAAAAATGATTGTGGAATTTCAAGCCCTCTGCTTCTCATATGCTTGGTTGCATTCTTGTATGGGCATCTTTTACTTTTGGCTAGCATATGCTTGCTTGCATGGCGCACTTTATATCTATCATTTGCCTTCATTGATAAAGGCTTGGCCCCTTGACCCGTTATCAAGGTCAAAATAAAGACATCCCTTGCTTATTGAGCAAGGGGCCAAGTCGAACAGATGGATTAACCTGTTTGTTCAAGTGTGAACTACAAGCACAGGGCAAAAGTAAAAGGCGAGAAGGAAAAGAAGACACAAGTACACGACTATACAAGTGCTCAGGTAACAAAAATTTCAATCTCATAAATATACATCATAAATATCTGGGTACAGGTGTGAGGGTGGAGGAGTACAAGTATAGTCTCTCAACTCTCGCCTCCACTCTCCTACTCTCGGCCTCACTCTCGTCCTCTCGACGAGGCGCTGGTGAAGGGGGCATGGACCCCCGGGAAGTAGCTGGAGCTCGAGCCAGCTCCTCTGCCTCGCTCCTGTGCTGGAGAGAGGAGCTCGCCACAAAAGTTGAGCTGGTGAAGGCGTACCCTGTAGCTCGTGCCCGCTCCCGACCTCGCTGAAGCTGCTCCTCGGTCGCTCGTAGCCGCTCCTGTGTAACGGCTAGCTGGGCCCTCAAGGCTGTAAGCTCCCGCTCGTAAGCTAACCGCTCTTCTCGATCCCGGGCACGGTTCATCTGGTGCTGCTCACGGTCACGAGCGCACTCCGCCTGGTGCTCCTCGCGCTCTCGAGCACGCTCCCTCCGCTCCAGCTCGAGGGCGACCCGCAACTCCGCCACGTCCTGAGGCAGCTCCTCTCATCGCCTCAAAGCTCTCTCAAGCTCCGTGACACGCTGCTCACGGATGCCCAGCTCCGCCCCAGCTAAGGCAGCCTGGGTGAGTGCCGCCTGTAACTCTGAAGTCTGCAAACATTCAAACAAATTATCAGTTCCACGTATAATTCAATAATTCATGAAATAAGCAATTAACAACTGAAAACAAAACTCACCGGGTGGCCATCGCCTGCTGACCCTCCTCGATGCAGGTAAGAGCGGCCCGGAGCTCCTCGGTCTGTAAGAAAACAATTTTCATGAGCATATCACATAAATAATTTAAATTAATGCAAGGTTAAGTTTGAGTTTGAAATTTACCCGTGAGACGAGGTTGCGCTCTGCTGCCTCGGCCCGTGCAACTGCCCCTGCTAGCTGCTCCGCTAGTGCCGTCGTCTCTGCACTGGGCCCTCTTGAGCTAGAGGCCTCTCCTGTCTCTCTCACCGCTGCTCCCTGCTGGGCACGCTGCATTCATTAAGATTGTCAGTGGCTAATCATCAATAATTCAAAAAAAATTCATTTGCATATAAGAATAATTTAAACACTCACCAGGGTCTCAAGGTCTACCCGTGTGGCAGCTAATTGTGCCTCGAGGCTGTGTAGGTGGGCCTGTGCATCCATCGCCAATATAACTCGCGCATCCTGCATTCATTACATATTAGTCGCATGATAGATATACAAAGCATTTGCATTTAATTTAGAAATAAGTGCATTCATACATACCCCCAAGACCCTCATCTGGGTCGGCCGGCGTAAACCTCCCAGTAGCGTCGGAGGTACTCGGAGTTGTCCGTTGCCTGTGAGGTGACTCGGGTCCAGCCTGTTAGGGTGCTAGGCCCGGATACAGAGGGGGGGTGAATGTATCCCTCAAGAGATACTGCCCAAATTAAAACTCTAAAGCTCAGATATACGGAATAAAACTAATGAGCTCTCCAAGATGAGATGATAAGACAACACATGATCAAACAGTTGGACTGCAACAATGCAGTCACCTGATTACACCACAAATGCAGGCAGAGTTAAACACACCAAACACACTTAGCAGAATATAAACCTCAAAATTTACTCCCAAGATAACACAACTAATCAAGCATGCACAACCTGTGAATAGGAGGTAGAAGGCAAGGAACAAACGCACAAAGCAAAACCACTGCACAGAAGATTTTTAGGTGGTTCGGTCCTCCAGACCTACATCCACCCCTCACTCCCAACCGGAGTGAGGCTTCACTAGCCAACGCTAGAAACAAGCAGACTCAGTCTGCGAACACTTGCTGCCACACAGCTTGACCAGGGGAATAGCCTCCCCTCTTCCTCCAACCAGAGGGACACCCCAAGTGACTCCCAGCCACTTGGAAACCAGAGGTCGAAGACCTCTCTTCCTCCAGACCAGGAGGGACCCCTGGACTTGCAACCCACAAGCCCAGAACCGGAGGACGAGCTTCCCTTCCTCTAACCAGAGGGAACCCACAAGTGACAACCTGTCACTTGCAACCCGGAGATCAGATCTCCCTTCTCCTGAACCAACAGGAGGAACCCGATCCCCAACAGGGCAATCGGAAGAACAAAGCTAACCAGAGAAACAAAATGAAAAATAAGAAAACATAAAAGGAACAGCGACAAAGGCTGGAAATGAAACACAATAGTCATTCTGGATTTGATCCACGAACAGACTAAACAGGTCTTCAATAGAACTCTCTCCTCTCTTCTTTTCTTCCTCTTCTTTCTTCTTCTCAGCTCACGTAATCTTTCTCTCTTTCTTCTGCTGCTCTCACTCTCTATTTTCTTCTCTTTCGCAGGCTCTCCCTATCTCTTCTTTTCTCTTCTTCTTCTGCTCTTTTGATCGTTGCTCTCTTTCTTCTGCTTCTCTACTTTCTTCACTGGCTTCTATTCTCTCTGTATATACTTGGCCACTTCAACCAGCCTCCTTCAGACAACGGAGTCTTTCTTATATAGCAGCTCGAGCAGGAGCAGCACTGGGCGCGTGTGTTCCACATTTCTCGCCCAAGATATTTGGCCACGTGTCAGCTTCCTGTCAGCCCACGGATCACGTGCCCTTCATTAGCCTAAATCACCTGCAGACAAAGACAAAAGGAATGTATCTACTTAATTAGTTCAGGCTTTTAACACGAGTGTATATACTTCAGAAGTAGCAAATGAGCAAGTGTGAACACTGAGTGAGTGTATAGACTTGAAGTTCTTCATGCGAGCTCAGTGTATGGACTTTCAGTTAAATGCATTAACATACCAAGGGAATGAGTGTATGGACTTAAAGCATCAGTTAACCAAGTGTGTAGAGTGTATACACTTGACTGCGTGCATGACAGACAATGTCTAGACTTGCTATTAACATGCATGAGAACCCAATGTACAGACATGCTGTAGCTTCAGCTGACGACCCCAGTGTATAGACTTGCTGAGGGAGAGAGTGTAAAGACTTGAAGCAAAGCAAGGCAATCGAGTGTGTAGACTTGATGGTTGAGAGACGATGGCCAGGACAAGGCACAAACGGATGTATAGACTTTGGACTTGAACGCCCAAGTAGGCTGTACAGACTTGAAGAGTAAGCCAGTGTATAGACTTCAAAAGCTTGAAGGCCCAATGCACAGACTTTGAAAAGTCTGAACCAATGTACAGACTTGATTAAGACAAGGCAGTTGAGTGTATGGACTTTGGCAAGCAAACGGCTGTACAGACTTTGACACAATAGCGATGTACAGACTTCCAATGAAAGCTACCGCTGTATAGACTTACTCAATCAAACCGATGTATAGACTTTGAAGCAAACGCCAGGCAAACGATGTGTAGACTTGGCCAGAAAATGTAGGGAAAGGTATGAGTGTATAGACTTGGCCAAACGTAGGGAAAGGTGAGGAGTGTATAGACTATGCTTCACTTCGAGCAACCACAGTGATGCATAGACTTGGCCTTTGAGATGTGGCTGTACAGACTTGGAGAGTTGAAGCCAATGTACAGACTTGATGATATCAAACCGATGTACAGACTTGCAGATGCGAAGCCAATGTACAGACTTTATGATATGAAGCCAATGTACAGACTTGCAGATGCGAAGCCGATGTACAGACTTTAAAGGCTGTGAACAACAAGGCATGCTGTACAGACTTACTCAATCAAACTAATGTATAGACTTTGAAGGATTTGAATGGGAGAATGTATAGACTTTAAGAACCGAAGCTCACGTTGTACAGACTTTGTTACCCAAACGATCAATGTATGGACTTGAACTTCTGGAAACAAATGAATAGACTTTGCCACAGTCTAATGTGTAGACTTCCGGTATGAATGAAATGCTGTACATACTTGCTCAAACAGTCCGATGTATGGACTTGGAATTCCAACAGAAGGATGTATGGACTTTGATAAGAGAATGGTTGTACAGACTTCAGGTGAAGACCAATGTATAGACTTCCAATATGAAGACCAATGTATAGACTTCGAATATGAAGACCGATGTATGGACTTCGAATATGAAGACCAATGTATAGACTTCCAATATGAAGACCAATGTACAGACTTCGAATGTGAAGACCGATGTATGGACTTCGAATATGAAGACCGATGTATATACTTCAATTGAGTCCATTGGCTGTACAGACTTGGAAATCTTTGAGCGATGTACAGACTTGGAGTTAATGCATGAAGACCCAGCAATGTGTAGACTTGACAGTGAATGCATGAATAGTGATGTATAGACTTAGACGCAACATGCTATGCAATGTACACACTTGATGTAATGCATGCCGATGTACAGACTTCAGTTGAAGTCAACCGAAGAGTGTATATACTTTATGAATGCATATGCCAAGACCAGTGTACAAACTTGATCAAATGTCTAGACTTTGCATGAACAGTCGATGTGTAGACTTCACATGTAGAGATTTTGAACGTGTGTGCTGGCGATGTACAGACATTGATAGTCTAGGGGGGTCGACCCACTTCAGTCCTGACAATGCTGACAGAGTTTACACTTGAACAAATAATGCATGTGAAGGATTTATGCAGCAGATAACATGACTGAACATATAATGCATTGCTTCATGATCTGATGAACTGGCTGAACAGCAAATTAACTGAACATATGAGAGACTGCATTATGATCAGAAAATGACTTAATAACAGCATGATGACTCACACAGCAAGATGACTCACAGTGATTAACTCACATCAAAACCAATCATCAAAAGATTAACTCACATCAAAGCCAATCATCAAAACCACAGGGACACAACAATCTCCCCCTTTTTGATGATGGCAACACTACACTGTGAGTAATTCTGATGACACAAACTATTCTCCCCCTTTGACTTCATCAAAAAGAAAATAGTTTGAGAAGTTAAAGCAAACCAACATGCAATGATTGAATAAAATTCTCCCCCTTTGGCAAAAATCTCCCCCTTTGATATAATCAATATGAATGCAGATGCAGAAGGAGATACCAAAATGCAAGAGCTCCCCCTAAAAATATGAATGCAAATGCAGAATGAGATACCAAAATGCAAGAGCTCCCCCTAAAAATATGAATGCAAGAACACAATTCTCCCCCTTTAAGAGTTTCTATGCGGCATGATGCATATGACATGGAAGCTCCCCCTCAATAAGTGGAATCTTATGAGATGGATAACAAGGAGAGGTTCTGGTCAATGAATCAATGATATTGAGCAGAAGAGTTTCAAGTAGCAGATTTTCAAAGAAGCTCCAATCACAAGAAATTCAGTCAGATTTTCAAAGAGATATCAATCTCATAAATCCAAAATATAAGTTTTCAAAGTCTTCCATTATAAGGGCTTATGAATGAGCTTTATTGAACAGCATGGTTTAAACATGATGTATGCAGAGTTTATCAATAAAATTCTGTATTGATATCTAAAACTATGGTTTAATAAAAATGAATCAAGCCCTCATATTTATCTTGATTAATCTCCATTTCTCTTACACAATCAAATTTAATGACTTCTTTCAGAATTACATGCACTAGTATTGAAATCAAGCAATTATGAAGTCATATGATTTTGTCTAGGGTTGTAGCAATTTGATTTTAGCATCAATATTCAGATATTGAGATATGTTCAATAATTTTTCTTGCTACAAATTTTACGAGCACTCTAGTTCAGTGCACACATTGTAACTAGAGGATATACCTTGATTAGAGGCCAATATCCCTAAACACTTAGTGTGACTAACTGTCATGTTTTATGTGAATAGAGGTAGCATTTACACATCCTAACACACTCCAAATCATTTCTGGATGAGTGAGTTGTATTTCTCAGTGTGCAGGCCATTGCTCTGCCTGATTTTCAATGAATTTTATTTTACAGAGTTAACTAAGGCACCTCATGACACAGTCCTTTGGACATGGTTTTTCAGTGACCAAAGTCATTGCTCTGACAACACTTTACCCTTTAGACATTTCAGACTAATTCATTAGCTTCAAGTCAATAATAATTTCATGTACTTAACCAATTAAAGCCATGAATTCAATAATGCAGATTTCAGAGGATTTTACAAGACACAGCATGAAATAGATGGTTAAGGTTTATTAAACATGCTTCAGATATTTTAAAGAGATTTTAAAGTCAAACTCCATGAACATTAAACTTAAACCACATGAGTTATTTCTGACATTCATAAAAACGTATAATAGAAGATTCCTAGTTCAAGTGTTTTCAGATTTATGATCAAGATAGTCCCATTGAAATCTTCATGAAAGACTGATGGAATTCTGAAGCCAAATGATACCAATTGATAAGAGAGATTTTGAAGCCCAGTGACTGTTTTTCAGAGTATGATCGAGATTTGTCAACCAAATGAATAAGAAAAGATATGCAATGAATTTTGACAACTGTATGCATTTGACAACCTATATGCAATGCATTGACTCCCCCTGACAACATGTATTCAATCACTCTTTTTGGCATTTTTCAATATCAGAAATGCAATGCACTATATGTATGCAAGGATATGCAATTTACTCAACATTGATTGCTATGCAAAGTCATGTAATTAACTCCCCCTGAAAACATGCAATGTTTGCACTGAAAACTGAACATATGATTCCAAATGATATTGTGACTTGTGCACATTCAGACTGTCCTATCCAGCAAAGTGACCCATGGTACTAGGCGGAGCACTTGGTCTAAAAGATCACTTCTCACATAGTAAGAACCTCCAGACAGATTTCCCTGCCTTTTGGTAGCTTACCATTTGATATACCATTGAGGTCAATCATGATAATTCAACATGGGTAGCATGCATGGATCAAATTTCAGCTTATCAGATTTTTCAGAATGCAATAGTCAGATTTCAAACAACATACATATGCAGTTCAAATTTTTAGAAATTGCAAGTTTATTCTCATTTCAATATCTAAACAGCCAATTCATATGAGCATTACGAGACACGAATGCTCATAGTGTTCAAAAGATGACAGATATGCAAGAACACATCAAACCACATATGCAATGAGTTTTAAAAACAGGAAATGCAGAGAATTTACCTGAAAAGTTCAGAATGGGTTTTCATTCTTGAGTGCCTTGGATTAATACCCCTTTTTATTCCATTCCAAGGCACACCTGCAACAAACACATCATTTTGATGCAGTAGGTACCCAAGAAAACTTGGGTCCTGGATTAGTAGTGACACCTTTGGTAGGTGTTCTAAATAATTTTCTAGCAGCATGGTCATCAGATTTCATCAAGTATCAGTTTTTCATTGAATGACCAGATGTGCCATAATAATAGCAAGATGCAGCAGGTTTCAGATTAGATTTATGCACATTCTTATAAACATGATTTTTATGTGCATATGTATGAAAATGTTTGTTAACAGAATTAAAATTCTGTTTATCAAAACCAGTCTTGCTTTGGTATCCTGCCAGCCAACAGGTTGCAGCCCTGTGACCTGGCTTTCCACAGTTATAACATGAAAGTTTTGCAAATTATTTTACAGTGAATTTAGCATGTTTGAGATTCACATTTCTACCCTGAATATGCCAACAGTCCTTGACTGTATGGCCATACTTTCTACAGTGAGTGCAATTTAGAGAATTTCTTCTAAAAGAACCTGACCAGCATTCAGATGTCTTGTGACCAATTTTGTTGCAGTTAAAACAGATGATGTGCTGGTTCATTGAAACAGATTTGTTTTAATTAAAAACATGTTGGTTTGCAGGGAATTTAGCATGATATGAATAAAAGGTTTTCTTACCACTAGCAAACCAGCAATGAGCAATTGAGTGTCCTAATTTGCCACAATTAGAACATGTGACACTCCTTTTCTGACCAGACACAGATTTTCTAGCATGCTTCTTGTCATCTTGTTTCATCACAAAGCAGTTACTCATAAAGTGTCCATGCTTACCACAATAATGACAGGAGCCATTTGATTTCTTTACAGCATGGCATTTATCTGATGAGTTTTCAGCATGCAAACTGTTCCTTTGAATTTTTGTTATTTTATGATTTTTATTTTGATTTCCTGTTTTCTTAGCCTTGTACTGAGGTGGAGATGAGGTAGAAGGCTTTTCTTGTTCAGAAGATTTAACGAAAACAGTTTTCAGCTTGGATCCATCACCCTTTTTCGACTTTTCACTTTATTTTTGGGTTCTCTGAACAGTAGACTGAGAAACATGTTACTTTAAAGAAGTGTGAAAAGTAGAGTTAGCAACAAAAGATGTATGAATTTTATTTTCAAAATTCTTTTTATTTACAGGATTATAACCTAACCCCTCCTTCTGAAAATTGACTTTTACTCCCAGCAGTTTGTTCAGATTATCCTGCACACTAACAAATTTAGACAAGGAGTTTTTTAAATCCTGAATTTCATTTTCTTGAGAGGAAATGTGTAACTCATAACTGGCAATCTCTTGCTCACTGCAATTCATAGCTTCTTTCAAAACTTTGTTAGCAGTTTTATATTTCTCAATTTCCTGCTCTAGATTGCTCAGTTTTTCAGGGTCTTCAACACAAGCAGTTTTTCCTCTTTCTAAGGTTAGAAGTCTCTCAAACATAGTGGAGTTCAGCATTTTTAGTTTCTCATTTTCTTCCTTAAGCTTGTCATTCTGAACCAATTCATTTATTTGAAGCTGATCTTCTGAATTGACTTCATACTTTCTTCCATTTTCAATTTCCTTCATATCTTTTTGCTATTTTTCACGATCTTTCTGTAATTCTATGTTTACAGATTTTATGGCATTAAGTTTTTCAATCAGCAAATCATTCTCTCGTTTAAGTTTCTCTAATTGTTCTTCATTTTCTTTGAAAAATTTTCTGAGAGAGTCATTCTCATTTTTCAGCTTGTTTAAATCAGATTTAACACATTCAAATTCTTTCAGCAAATCCTTGCTCTGAACAGAATAATGACTAGCTAGGCTAAGCTTCTTTTCAAGTTCTGAGATTTCTTTTACATGATCTTGATTTTTAATTTTTAGCAATGAAATTTGTTTCTTCAGCATTTGAGTATCAGACATACTAGCATCAAGAACATTTTTCAGTTCAGCACAATTTCTACATGGAGAACTTGAACTAACTAACCCAGTACCCTTCTTCAATTTTTTATACTATTTTCTTAACAGTTCATGAGATTCAAGTAGCTCAGAATATGCATTTTCCCAATCATCTAAAGTATAGTTTTCAAAGGGATTTACCTCATCATCATCATCATCTTCATCTTGACTGCTGCCTTGATTATTTCTGTCAGCCATCAAGCAGCTGTCCTCATTTCTTGTCTGAGTTCGCTTCAGCATGTCCAAAATATCTTTAGCAGAACTGTAATCAAAGAAACATGAATGAAAGGCTCTATCAGTAGCTGCCTTCATTAGATTTATAGCTATCTGATTTTCTTCATGCAGTGATTTTTGACTGTCAGTCCATTTGGACTTTTTCTTTGGTAGTTCATGAGGACCGTGTGAAATCACTTTCCGCAGGTCTGGATTAACAGCTTTAGCATAATTTTTCAGGCTAGCAAACCATACATTAAAATGCGTACCACTGAAAATTGGTGGTTCACCCATGAAAACAGATCAGATATAAAGCAACAAGAATATTGATGCACCAAAAGCAAATTAGCACCTAAGACTGCAAGATCGGATCTGCAGGTCGCTGGACCTTGTGTGCAGACACCGCTCTGATATCAATTGTTAGGGTGCTAGGCCCGGATATAGAGGGGGGGTAAATGTATCCCTGTAGAGATAATGGCCAAATTAAAACTCTAAAGCTCAGATATGCGGAATAAAAATAATGAGCTCTCCAAGATGAGATGATAAGACAACACATGATCAAACAGTTGGACTGCAACAATGCAGTCACCTGATTACACCAGAAATGCAGGCAGAGCTAAACACACTTAGCATAATATAAACCTCAAAATTTACTCCCAAGATAACACAACTAATCAAGCATGCACAACCTGTGAATAGGAGGTAGAAGGCAAGGAACAAACGCACAAAGCAAAACCACTGCACAGAAGATTTTTAGGTGGTTCGGTCCTCCAGACCTACATCCACCCCTCACTCCCAACCGGAGTGAGGCTTCACTAGCCAACGCTAGAAACAAGCAGACTCAGTCTGCGAACACTTGCTGCCACACAGCTTGACCAGGGGAACAGCCTCCCCTCTTCCTCCCAACCAGAGGGACACCCCAAGTGACTCCCAGCCACTTGGAAACCAGAGGTCGAAGACCTCTCTTCCTCCAGACCAGGAGGGACCCCTGGACTTGCAACCCACAAGCCCAGAACCGGAGGACGAGCCTTACTTCCTCTAACCAGAGGGAACCCACAAGTGACAACCTGTCACTTGCAACCCGGAGATCAGATCTCCCTTCTCCTGAACCAACAGGAGGAACCCGTGTTGTACCCCTGCGGTTTTGATGATGGTTTTGATGATTGATTTTTGATGTGAGTTAATCACTGTGAGTCATCTTGCTGTGTGAGTCATCATGTTGATATTCAGTCATTTTCTGTTCACAATGCAGTCTTTTTCAAACGTTCAGTCAAGCATTGCATATTCTGATGTTCAGTCTGATTATCAAAGCATTGTATTGCTGTTCAGTTAGTTTAACAGATTTAAAGCATTGCATGTTTTATGATTAGTCATTTTGTCTACTGCATAAACCATGTTCAGTTATGCTGTCTGTTTGTGCAAGTCTACACATCCTATTTGGTCGCTCTCCAAGTCTATACACTGTCAGCACACACGTACAAAATCTCTTCATGTGAAGTCTTCACATCGACTGTTCATGCAAAGTCTAGACATTCGATCAAGTTTGTACACTGGTCTTGGGATATGGATTCATAAAGTACATACACTCTTCGGTTGACTTCAACTAAAGTATGTACATCGGCATGCATTGCATCAAGTGTATACATTGGGTCATACATTCACTGTAGAGTCTACACATTGCTGGGTCTTATTCAATGTCTTCATGCATTCATCAAGTCTATACGCTGGAAGACAAAGTCTATACAGCGTCAACTCATTGGGCTGCAGCGTCAACTCAGCAACTCTATACATCCTCAGTTGAACGTAAAGTATATACGTTACAGCGTCAACTCATTGGGCTGCAGCGTCAACTCAGCAAGTATGCACATCGCCTCATTTCTTCAAAGTCTATACGCTGGATCATCTTTCTAAGCGTCTCATTCAAAGTCTGTACACTGCGCACCACTGTACAAGTCCATACAATGGCTGTTGAACTGTGAAGTCTATACATTGTCTGATCATTCATCTTTGAAGTCTATACAACGTTGCCTTGTCTCTTCAAATCTATACAACGTTGCCTTGTTTATTCAAGTCTATACAATGTGCACAGTTTCTTCATGTCTATACATTACATCGTGGTCTTCAGCTAAAGTCTATACATCAGACTGTTTGAGCAAGTCTATACAGCGTTTCATTCACACTGGAAGTCTATACATTAGACTGTGGCAAAGTCTATTCATTCGTTTCCAGAAGTTCAAGTCCATACATTGATCGTTTGGGTAACAAAGTCTGTACATCGCCTTCAAGGCATCAAGTCTATACAGTGGACTGTGCTTCAAGCATTGGCCAAGTCTGTACATCGACCTGTTCACTCGTATGAGCAAGTCTATACATTGGTCGGTGGCAAGTCTATACATTGCTTTGATTTACCTACGTTCAAGACCACCAAGTCTGTACATTGGGTAAAGTCTACACATCACCTTGGTAACTTGCTTCAAACTCTATACACTGTGAACATTCAAGTCTGTACAGACTTCACTTCAATCAAGTCTGTACATCGTTAAGCTGCCTTTGTGCCGAAGGAAGTCTATACAATCGTCTTCATAGGTTTCAAGTCTGTACAGCCTGCCTTGATTCAGAGTCTATACATCGCTGTTGAGTTAAAGTCTGTACAGCCGTTCCTTTGGCTAAAGTCTACACATCGTGTAGTCCATACACTCGACTGCCTTGCTTTGCTTCAAGTCTGTACAGTCTCTCCCTCAGCAAGCCAATACACTGGAGTCGTCAGCTGCAAGGACAGCATGTCTGTACATTGGTTCTCATGCATGTTAACACCAAGTCTATACACTGCATTCATGCATTGTTCTTCACAGGAAAGTCTGTACACTGTGTTCTCTCGCACGCAAACAAAGTGTGTACAGCCTGTGCTTGCATTAGTAAGTCTACACACTCGATTCATTCATGCATTTCACAGAAGTCTATACACTCCTTCCTATTATGATAATGCATTCTTCAGCAAGTATATACACTGAGCTCGCATGAAGACTTCTAAGTCTATGCACTCCCTCACACTGTACACACTTGCTGTATTGATATCAATAAGTCTATACATTGCTGAACTATGTATAGCCTGTGTTAATTTTGTCCATCGACTGAACTCCTCAGTTACTCCTGTAGGTGTTCTGGCACGTGAACCAAAGAAATGTCTGGCACGTGATCCAAGGAGCTGAGATGCTGACACGTGACCAAATACTTGGGCGGGAAATGTGGAGGCCACACGCGCCCAGTGCTGCCCCTGCTCGAGCTGCTATAAAGGGTAGTCTCCGTTGTCTGAAGGAGGTTGATCGAAGCCTTGAGAGCAATAGCAGAAAAGCAGAAGTGCTGAGAGTTCGATCCAGCAGAAGAGAAGCTGTAGCAACCCTGATAAAAATAATAATAACAAATAAAGATTTTTAAATAAGTGATAATAGACTAAACGAGGAGTCAAAATAAAACAAAATGTAAATAACGCCTTAGCTTAAGGCATTAATTTTACAAGAAACGCCTTCACCTAGGGCGTTAATTTAAAAAGGACGACTGCACCATTGGGCGTCAACTTTAGACCAACACAACAACAATAAATGGTAAGGCCAAGAAACGCCCCCATCTTGGGCGTGTTTTAAAACAAAGAACGCCTTCATATCAGGCGCTTCTTAAGGAACGACCTGAACCAGGTCGTCAATTTATGAATCGACGCCCTGACCTAGGTCGTTAATTCCATTCGAGTTCCGTTCGACACGGGAGCTTATCCTGGGAAGGATTAAGCTAATCTAGTAAGTATCTACTAGGGTAAGGACTCTATATTGGAAGCATTACTTCCACTAGAACAATAACTCTAATAGGATTTCCAAAACCCCTATAAATACTCATCTAATTCTATTAGGAACGCTATTTGGCGTTCGAATTCTCTACAGGTATGTATAGTTCTTCCTTCCCTCTGTCCTTTGATTTCACGAGGGGTATTGATTCACCATCTTCCTTCTCCTATTAACAGGTTAAGAAAGACCTGACGTGTGAAGAACGAGGGTTCTTCATCAGAACAAACCCGTCCTGTTGGTTGCTGCAGAGGCAAGGCTTCTCATCAATCTCTTCACGTTTCCCCCTCCAGATCATAAGGTAGGTCTTCTCTCTGATGGCTAAATTAAATTAACAAAGATGATATTGACATGTTTTCTTTTGTCAAGTTCATATCCCCTAGCTCCTTGTTAGAGTTTCTCAGTATTTCTGTCAAGCATGCATATAGGTTCTTCGTGCCTGTGAAGGTTTACAGTAAAAGACGCCCCAGTTGAAGGCGCGTATTTAATTAAAAACGACCCACCTGAAGATGTTTTTCAATATAACGCCCTCTAGACAGGCGTCAATTCCCCAGGTCTTTATTGTGTAGATTAAAAGACGCCCACAAGTATAGGCGTTTTATATGCGTAAAACGACCCAGTACACGTCGTCAATTCTTGTTTTGACGCCCTCACCATGGTCGTCAATTCTGCATAATTGTTAAGAAGCTGTTAATCTGAATTATTAAGTGTTCATATGTATTAAATCCTGTTAATTTTATCATCCTGACATAGATTATTTTCTGAAATATTATCCTGTTAATTTTATCATCCTGAACTTAAAATCATCCTCTGAATATTATACTGGTAAGTTAATGATATTGAATATAAATCATTTTCTGAAGTATCGTCGTGCTGTGTCCGGAGGATATGAAAGTAACGACCTGATTAAGGACGTCTATTAAAAAGGTAACGCCCTGAACCAGGGCGCTACTTGTAAAGAAACGCCCCTTCCCAGGGTGCATTTTCTGAAAATTCAGGGAAAATATATATTGTGTAAAATTAAGTCCACAGAAAGGATGACCACTCTGTACGTCGTCAAATTGAAATGAAACGCCCCTGCCAAGGGCGCGTTTTTGATAAAATACTGAATTTGAGAAATTCCTGTTAAAAAGGAAAATAGATAAGCGCCTTTATCTAAGGCGTTAATCACTTGAGTTGTGACCTTACTGAAGTCGTTATTTTCCTGAAAAAAATGTTTTACCTGTTACTCTTACCCGAGGGTTTCATTATATCTATATATATATGTATATCGGCACTATATCTCCACTCCGTGAGTATAGTCCCACGTTTCCATGATGTTTTATCGATCACCCTCAACTCTCGGTGACATACAAGCTCTCCATTGGACATTCCGTTCCTTTGGACTAGCGAGTTAGTCATTGGGACCTCCATAAGACTCCGCTAGCCTTGGATTCTCTCAAGGCAGCCGAGCAGGTTGTACCTTTTAACCCATGTTACTATCGATCATGTCATTTTAATGAAACGAGGAACAATAGTCTTCATGACATATTTTTGGATGCTATATAAATCGAAAATTGCAACTTTGATAATATAGACATCATCCAAAAGAATAAGTGACCGTATAGAGTGTTGATTAACGGGTTCTTCTCGGATCCCGTATAAGTAGACATCATGCATAATCATGGTCCGTCGCTTCAAGCATTTCATGACATTGGAATCCTTAGAACTTATCCTTAATTCGAGAACATAACCCTTTGACTCTACATTTGGCCATATCTGATTTTGAAATATATAAGGGCTCTGGGTCCGCGACTTTTTCAGTGCCAGGAAGGACGGAAGTCCAATTCTGTAACCATGGTAAAATTCTGGGTGTGGCATTGCACCAACGTCTGTATATCTGTTCTGATCTGTTATCTATTAAATCTGTTATTTTGCTAATTCTGATATTCTATTATTCGGATATTCTGATATTCTGATATTCTGTTATTTGTTATTCTGTTATTCTGTTAAATTCAGTTATTCCGCTAGACTGATTAATCTGCTTATTATTATTATTGAACTCTGTTATATTCTGGCCAATTCTGAAGTTATGTTCATCCGCGCATCTATCCTTGTTATATTCTGATAACTTGTCCTTGACTCTGTATGGGAATTCATCCCTATATCTCTTGATCTCATATCTACCTTTGACTTTAGTATTCATCTTTCTTGATAAGTTGATCATCACGATTTTCTAGTTACATGCATTGCATCATCATGAACATGTTAATTGGTTAATCACTTATATTCTGCTTGATGAGAGATGTAAATCCTACTGAGCGTTTCGCTCACCGGCCTATCTTTAACATTTTTCAGGTATTGACATTGAAGATGGTCCATCAGATGGGGAAGGGCAAGAGTGATGAGTGTAATGAAGAATCATGTCGGTGTCTTTTGTTTTTTTTTCTTTGAGTCTCGTCCTATTATTTGAGTCATTTCTCTTTATTAGAATGTAATAGTGAGTCCTTCCTACACTTATGTAAGTTGGGTCAAGATATGTAATTTGAATATTTGATTATCAATAATGATTAAATTGGCCCACATTGTCCAGTGTGAAATTTTAGTGTCTTATGTTTGCTCTGATCATTCATGACTGTATCACTGCTGCGTTCCGAACTACACGTTCCGCTGCTATCGGTTCGGGGCGTGACAGTTTGTGGTATCAGAGCCTAGGCTTTCTAAGTCCTAGGTCATTAAGTCTAAGTCATAGATCGAGTTCCCTTGACAGTCATCTTAGAAGTACCCGGTGAGATGGGGTAGAACCTTGGGCTAAGAGCTAAAAATAGAAGCTAGAAAACTAATAAGATTAACTCATGAAAAAAAAACTGCTTGGTAAAATTTCGCAAGAGATATGTGATAAACCTTACATAAGATTGTTTATGTCTTGTAGAACTACATAGATAGCAATGGCTGCCGAACGAGCTCAATGGCGTGCCATGCAACGCACTCTCCAAGGCATGACTCAAGCTCTTCAACGAGTAGCCGACGGTGGAGCCAGTCGTGGAGCCGGAGAATTGCATCGTGAATTCCGGAGTTTAAATCCCCCTAGGTTTAGTGGAACTCCTGATCCCGATATGGCTGAAGATTGGACTAAAGAGATGGAGAGGATCTTTCGGGTCATGGAATGTTCGGACCGGGATAAGGTGTTGTTGGCAACCTTTCAACTTGAAAAGGATGCGCGGGCATGGTGGGAGTCAGTAGAAGCCACCATGCCAGATGACGAGGTTACATGGGAGGAATTTTTGGAACATTTTAACGAAAAGTATTTATCGGAGAGAATTCGGGAGAGAAAGGCAGGAGAGTTTGCTTCACTCAAACAAAGGAGCATGACCGTGGCCGAGTACGAGGCCCAATTCTCGAGGTTGTCTAGATATGCACCTCACTTAATATCAACAGGGAAAATGAAAGCTAGAAGATTCTTGAATGGGTTAAGACTGCAGTATATACCCCAGTTAGCACCAATGGATATACAATCTTATGCCGAGATGGTTAAGAGAGCTCAGTTATTAGAGGACGCTATGGAGTTATCCGACAAGGTAAGAATGAGGATGGAAAAGAAGAAAATGGGTAACAATCACAAAAGGCCAAATGAAGAAAACAACGTTTCCCGTGGCAAGAAGTTCAAAGAAGAAAAGTGTAAACACTGTGATAACGAAGGTCATCCATCCGAGAAGTGCCGCTGGAAGAGTGGAGCTTGTTTTCGATGTGGGAGCAAAGAACACAAGGTATCTAATTACCCTCTTCCAAAAGACCAACCTCAGTCGGAAAGAGACGGTAATCAGGAACGTCATCAAGGGCGACTTCAAGCAATAAAAGTCACCCCTGCTGGTCAAGGAATGGATGGAGGTATTTCCCTTTTTCGTAAGCCTTAGTTCCTTAGTTCAATTGCTAGTCATGATTGTTGAATTGAGGAGCGTGGATTAGATGAACATATGAGGTGCATAGGAAATTGAATTTGGGGACCAAATTCTTTTAAGTGGGGGAGGGTGTAGCAACCCTGATAAAAATAATAATAACAAATAAAGATTTTTAAATAAGTGATAATAGACTAAACGAGGAGTCAAAATAAAACAAAATGTAAATAACGCCTTAGCTTAAGGCATTAATTTTACAAGAAACGCCTTCACATAGGGCGTTAATTTAAAAAGGACGACTGCACCATTGGGCGTCAACTTTAGACCAACACAACAACAATAAACGGTAAGGCCAAGAAACGCCCCCATCTTGGGCGTGTTTTAAAACAAAGAACGCCTTCATATCAAGCGCTTCTTAAGGAACGACCTGAACCAGGTCGTCAATTTATGAATCGACGCCCTGACCTAGGTTGTTAATTCCATTCGAGTTCCGTTCGACACGGGAGCTTATCCTGGGAAGGATTAAGCTAATCTAGTAAGTATCTACTAGGGTAAGGACTCTATATTGGAAGCATTACTTCCACTAGAACACTAACTCTAATAGGATTTCCAAAACCCCTATAAATACTCATCTAATTCTATTAGGAACGCTATTTGGCGTTCGAATTCTCTACAGGTATGTATAGTTCTTCCTTCCCTCTGTCCTTTGATTTCACGAGGGGTATTGATTCACCATCTTCCTTCTCCTATTAACAGGTTAAGAAAGACCTGACGTGTGAAGAACGAGGGTTCTTCATCAGAACAAACCCGTCCTGTTGGTTGCTGCAGAGGCTAGGCTTCTCATCAATCTCTTCATGTTTCCCCCTCCAGATCATAAGGTGGGTCTTCTCTCTGATGGCTAAATTAAATTAATAAAGATGATATCGACATGTTTTCTTTTGTCAAGTTCATATCCCCTAGCTCCTTGTTAGAGTTTCTCTGTATTTTTGTCAAGCATGCATATAGGTTTCTCGTGCCTGTGAAGGTTTACAGTAAAAGACGCCCCAGTTGAAGGCGCGTATTTAATTAAAAACGACCCACCTGAAGACGTTTTTCAATATAACGCCCTCTAGACAGGCGTCAATTCACCAGGTCTTTATTGTGTAGATTAAAAGACGCCCACAAGTATAGGCGCTTTATATGCGTAAAATGACCCAGTACACGTCGTCAATTCTTGTTTTGACGCCCTCACCATGGTCGTCAATTCTGCATAATTGTTAAGAAGCTGTTAATCTGAATTATTAAGTGTTCATATGTATTAAATCCTGTTAATTTTATCATCCTGACATAGATTATTTTCTGAAATATTATCCTGTTAATTTTATCATCCTGAACTTAAAATCATCCTCTGAATATTATACTGGTAAGTTAATGATATTGAATATAAATCATTTTCTGAAGTATCGTCGTGCTGTGTCCGGAGGATATGAAAGTAACGACCTGATTAAGGACGTCTATTAAAAAGGTAACGCCCTGAACCAGGGCGCTACTTGTAAAGAAACGCCCCTTCCCAGGGCCCGTTTTCTGAAAATTCAGGGAAAATATATATTGTGTAAAATTAAGTCCACAGAAAGGACGACCAATCTGTACGTCGTCAAATTGAAATGAAACGCCCCTGCCCAGGGCGCATTTTTGATGAAATACTGAATTTGAGAAATTCCTGTTAAAAAGGAAAATAGATAAGCGCCTTTATCTAAGGCGTTAATCACTTGAGTAGTGACCTTACTGAAGTTGTTATTTTCCTGAAAAAAATGTTTTACCTGTTACTCTTACCCGAGGGTTTCATTATATCTATATATATATGTATATCGGCACTATATCTCCACTCCGTGAGTATAGTCCCACGTTTCCATGATGTTTTATCGATCACCCTCAACTCTCGGTGACATACAAGCTCTCCATTGGACATTCCGTTCCTTTGGACTAGCGAGTTAGTCATTGGGACCTCCATAAGACTCCGCTAGCCTTGGATTCTCTCAAGGCAGCCGAGCAGGTTGTACCTTTTAACCCATGTTACTATCGATCATGTCATTTTAATGAAACGAGGAACAATAGTCTTCATGACATATTTTTGGATGCTATATAAATCAAAAATTGTAACTTTGATAATATAGACATCATCCAAAAGAATAAGTGACCGTAGAGAGTGTTGATTAACGGGTTCTTCTCGGATCCCGTATAAGTAGACATCATGCATAATCATGGTCCGTCGCTTCAAGCATTTCATGACATTGGAATCCTTAGAACTTATCCTTAATTCGAGAACATAACCCTTTGACTCTACATTTGGCCATATCTGATTTTGAAATATATAAGGGCTCTGGGTCCGCCACTTTTTCAGTGCCAGGAAGGACGGAAGTCCAATTCTGTAACCATGGTAAAATTCTGGGTGTGGCATTGCACCAACGTCTGTATATCTGTTCTGATCTGTTATCTATTAAATCTGTTATTTTGCTAATTCTGATATTCTGTTATTCGGATATTCTGATATTCTGATATTCTGTTATTTGTTATTCTGTTATTCTGTTAAATTCAGTTATTCCGCTAGACTGATTAATCTGTTTATTATTATTATTGAACTCTGTTATATTCTGGCCAATTCTGAAGTTATGTTCATCCGCGCATCTGTCCTTGTTATATTCTGATAACTTGTCCTTGACTCTGTATGGGAATTCGTCCCTATATCTCTTGATCTCGTATCTGCCTTTGACTTTAGTATTCATCTTTCTTGATAAGTTGATCATCACGATTTTCTAGTTACATGCATTGCATCATCATGAACATGTTACTTGGTTAATCACTTATATTCTGCTTGATGAGAGATGTAAATCCTACTGAGCGTTTCGCTCACCAGCCTATCTTTAACATTTTTCAGGTATTGACATTGAAGATGGTCCATCAGATGGGGAAGGGCAAGAGTGATGAGTGTAATGAAGAATCATGTCGGTGTCTTTTGTTTTTTTTTCTTTGAGTCTCGTCCTATTATTTGAGTCATTTCTCTTTATTAGAATGTAATAGTGAGTCCTTCCTACACTTATGTAAGTTGAGTCAAGATATGTAATTTGAATATTTGATTATCAATAAAGATTAAATTGGCCCACATTGTCCAGTGTGAAATTTTTGTGTCTTATGTTTGCTCTGATCATTCATGACTGTATCACTGCCGCGTTCCGAACTACACGTTCCGCTGCTATCGGTTCGGGGCGTGACAATTTGTGGTATCAGAGCCTAGGCTTTCTAAGTCCTAGGTCATTAAGTCTAAGTCATAGATCGAGTTCCCTTAACAGTCATCTTATAAGTACCCGGTGAGATGGGGTAGAACCTTGGGCTAAGAGCTAAAAATAGAAGCTAGAAAACTAATAAGATTAACTCATGAAAAAAAAAACTGCTTGGTAAAATTTCGCAAGAGATATGTGATAAACCTTACATAAGATTGTTTATGTCTTGTAGAACTACATAGATAGCAATGGCTGCCGAACGAGCTCAATGGCGTGCCATGCAACGCACTCTCCAAGGCATGACTCAAGCTCTTCAACGAGTAGCCGACGGTGGAGCCAGTCGTGGAGCCAGAGAATTGCATCGTGAATTCCGGAGTTTAAATCCCCCTAGGTTTAGTGGAACTCCTGATCCCGATATGGCTGAAGATTGGACTAAAGAGATGGAGAGGATCTTTCGGGTCATGGAATGTTCGGACCGGGATAAGGTGTTGTTGGCAACCTTTCAACTTGAAAAGGATGCGCGGGCATGGTGGGAGTCAGTAGAAGCCACCATGCCAGATGACGAGGTTACATGGGAGGAATTTTTGGAACATTTTAACGAAAAGTATTTCTCGGAGAGAATTCGGGAGAGAAAGGCAGGAGAGTTTGCTTCACTCAAACAAAGGAGCATGACCGTGGCCGAGTACGAGGCCCAATTCTCGATGTTGTCTAGATATGCACCTCACTTAATATCAACAGGGAAAATGAAAGCTAGAAGATTCTTGAATGGGTTAAGACTGCAGTATATACCCCAGTTAGCACCAATGGATATACAATCTTATGCCGAGATGGTTAAGAGAGCTCAGTTATTAGAGGACGCTATGGAGTTATCCGACAAGGTAAGAATGAGGATGGAAAAGAAGAAAATGGGTAACAATCACAAAAGGCCAAATGAAGAAAACAACATTTCCCGTGGCAAGAAGTTCAAAGAAGAAAAGTGTAAACACTGTGATAACGAAGGTCATCCATCCGAGAAGTGCCGCTGGAAGAGTGGAGCTTGTTTTCGATGTGGGAGCAAAGAACACAAGGTATCTAATTGCCCTCTTCCAAAAGACCAACCTCAGCCGGAAAGAGACGGTAATCAGGAGCGTCATCAAGGGCGACTTCAAGCAATAAAAGTCACCCCTGCTGGTCAAGGAATGGATGGAGGTATTTCCCTTTTTCGTAAGCCTTAGTTCCTTAGTTCAATTGCTAGTCATGATTGTTGAATTGAGGAGCGTGGATTAGATGAACATATGAGGTGCATAGGAAATTAAATTTGGGGACCAAATTCTTTTAAGTGGGGGAGGGTGTAGCAACCCTGATAAAATTAAAAATAACAAATAAAGATTTTTAAATAAGTGATAATAGACTAAACGAGGAGTCAAAATAAAACAAAATGTAAATAACGCCTTAGCTTAAGGCATTAATTTTAAAAGAAACGCCTTCACATAGGGCGTTAATTTAAAAAGGATGACTGCACCATTGGGCGTCAACTTTAGACCAACACAACAACAATAAACGGTAAGGCCAAGAAACGCCCCCATCTTGGGCGTGTTTTAAAACAAAGAACGCCTTCATATCAGGCGCTTCTTAAGGAACGACCTGAACCAGGTCGTCAATTTATGAATCGACGCCCTGACCTAGGTCGTTAATTCCATTCGAGTTCCGTTCGACACGGGAGCTTATCCTGGGAAGGATTAAGCTAATCTAGTAAGTATCTACTAGGGTAAGGACTGTATATTGGAAGCATTACTTCCACTAGAACACTAACTCTAATAGGATTTCCAAAACCCCTATAAATACTCATCTAATTCTATTAGGAACGCTATTTGGCGTTCGAATTCTCTACAGGTATGTATAGTTCTTCCTTCCCTCTGTCCTTTGATTTCACGAGGGGTATTGATTCACCATCTTCCTTCTCCTATTAACAGGTTAAGAAAGACCTGACGTGTGAAGAACGAGGGTTCTTCATCAGAACAAACCCGTCCTGTTGGTTGCTGCAGAGGCTAGGCTTCTCATCAATCTCTTCACGTTTCCCCCTCCAGATCATAAGGTAGGTCTTCTCTCTGATGGCTAAATTAAATTAACAAAGATGATATCGACATGTTTTCTTTTGTCAAGTTCATATCCCCTAGCTCCTTGTTAGAGTTTCTCAGTATTTCTGTCAAGCATGCATATAGGTTCTTCGTGCCTGTGAAGGTTTACAGTAAAAGACGCCCCAGTTGAAGGCGCGTATTTAATTAAAAATGACCCACCTGAAGACGTTTTTCAATATAACGCCCTCTAGACAGGCGTCAATTCACCAGGTCTTTATTGTGTAGATTAAAAGACGCCCACAAGTATAAGCATTTTATATGCGTAAAACGACCCAGTACACGTCGTCAATTCTGCATAATTGTTAAGAAGCTGTTAATCTGAATTATTAAGTGTTCATATGTATTAAATCCTGTTAATTTTGTCATCCTGACATAGATTATTTTCTGAAATATTATCCTGTTAATTTTATCATCCTGAACTTAAAATCATCCTCTGAATATTATACTGGTAAGTTAATGATATTGAATATAAATCATTTTCTGAAGTATCGTCGTGCTGTGTCCGGAGGATATGAAAGTAACGACCTGATTAAGGACGTCTATTAAAAAGGTAACGCCCTGAACCAGGGCGCTACTTGTAAAGAAACGCCCCTTCCCAGGGCGCGTTTTCTGAAAATTCAGGGAAAATATATATTGAGTAAAATTAAGTCCACAGAAAGGACGACCAATTTGTACGTCGTCAAATTGAAATGAAACGCCCCTGCCCAGGGCGCGTTTTTGATGAAATAATGAATTTGAGAAATTCCTGTTAAAAAGGAAAATAGATAAGCGCCTTTATCTAAGGCGTTAATCACTTGAGTAGTGACCTTACTGAAGTCGTTATTTTCCTGAAAAAAATGTTTTACCTGTTACTCTTACCCGAGGGTTTCATTATATCTATATATATATATATATCGGCACTATATCTCCACTCCGTGAGTATAGTCCCACGTTTCCATGATGTTTTATCGATCACCCTCAACTCTCGGTGACATACAAGCTCTCCATTGGATATTCCGTTCCTTTGGACTAGCGAGTTAGTCATTGGGACCTCCATAAGACTCCGCTAGCCTTGGATTCCCTCAAGGCAGCCGAGCAGGTTGTACCTTTTAACCCATGTTACTATCAATCATGTCATTTTAATGAAACGAGGAACAATAGTCTTCATGACATATTTTTGGATGCTATATAAATCGAAAATTGTAACTTTGATAATATAGACATCATCCAAAAGAATAAGTGACCGTATAGAGTGTTGATTAACGGGTTCTTCTAGGATCCCGTATAAGTAGACATCATGCATAATCATGGTCCGTCGCTTCAAGCATTTCATGACATTGGAATCCTTAGAACTTATCCTTAATTCGAGAACATAACCCTTTGACTCTACATTTGGCCATATCTGATTTTGAAATATATAAGGGCTCTGGGTCCGCGACTTTTTCAGTGCCAGGAAGGACGGAAGTCCAATTCTGCAACCACGGTAAAATTCTGGGTGTGGCATTGCACCAACGTCTATATATCTGTTCTGATCTGTTATCTATTAAATCTGTTATTTTGCTAATTCTGATATTCTGTTATTCGGATATTCTGATATTCTGTTATTTGTTATTCTGTTATTCTGTTAAATTCAATTATTCCGCTAGACTGATTAATCTGCTTATTATTATTATTGAACTCTGTTATATTCTGGCCAATTCGGAAGTTATGTTCATCCGCGCATCTGTCCTTGTTATATTCTGATAACTTGTCCTTGACTCTGTATGGGAATTCGTCCCTATATCTATTGATCTCGTATCTGCCTTTGACTTTAGTATTCATCTTTCTTGATAAGTTGATCATCACGATTTTCTAGTTACATGCATTGCATCATCATGAACATGTTAATTGGTTAATCACTTATATTCTGCTTGATGAGAGATGTAAATCCTACTGAGCGTTTCGCTCACCAGCCTATCTTTAACATTTTTCAGGTATTGACATTGAAGATGGTCCATCAGATGGGGAAGGGCAAGAGTGATGAGTGTAATGAAGAATCATGTCGATGTCTTTTGTTTTTTTTCTTTGAGTCTCGTCCTATTATTTGAGTCATTTCTCTTTATTAGAATGTAATAGTGAGTCCTTCCTACACTTATGTAAGTTGAGTCAAGATATGTAATTTGAATATTTGATTATCAATAAAGATTAAATTGGCCCACATTGTCCAGTGTGAAATTTTTGTGTCTTATGTTTGCTCTGATCATTCATGACTGTATCACTGCCGCGTTCCGAACTACACGTTCCGCTGCTATCGGTTCGGGGCGTGACAGTTTGTGGTATCAGAGCCTAGGCTTTCTAAGTCCTAGGTCATTAAGTCTAAGTCATAGATCGAGTTCCCTTGACAGTCATCTTAGAAGTACCCGGTGAGATGGGGTAGAACCTTGGGCTAAGAGCTAAAAATAGAAGCTAGAAAACTAATAAGATTAACTCATGAAAAAAAACTGCTTGGTAAAATTTCGCAAGTGATATGTGATAAACCTTACATAAGATTGTTTATGTCTTGTAGAACTACATAGATAGCAATGGCTGCTGAACGAGCTCAATGGCGTGCCATGCAACGCACTCTCCAAGGCATGACTCAAGCTCTTCAACGAGTAGCCGACGGTGGAGCCAGTCGTGGAGCCGGAGAATTGCATCGTGAATTCTGGAGTTTAAATCCCCCTAGGTTTAGTGGAACTCCTGATCCCGATATGGCTGAAGATTGGACTAAAGAGATGGAGAGGATCTTTCGGGTCATGGAATGTTCGGACCGGGATAAGGTGTTGTTGGCAACCTTTCAACTTGAAAAGGATGCGCGGGCATGGTGGGAGTCAGTAGAAGCCACCATGCCAGATGACGAGGTTACATGGGAGGAATTTTTGGAACATTTTAACGAAAAGTATTTCTCGGAGAGAATTCGGGAGAGAAAGGCAGGAGAGTTATCTTCACTCAAACAAAGGAGCATGACCGTGGCCGAGTACGAGGCCCAATTCTCGAGGTTGTCTAGATATGCACCTCACTTAATATCAACAGGGAAAATGAAAGCTAGAAGATTCTTGAATGGGTTAAGACTGTAGTATATACCCCAGTTAGCACCAATGGATATACAATCTTATGCCGAGATGGTTAAGAGAGCTCAGTTATTAGAGGACGCTATGGAGTTATCCGACAAGGTAAGAATGAGGATGGAAAAGAAGAAAATGGGTAACAATCACAAAAGGCCAAATGAAGAAAACAACGTTTCCCGTGGCAAGAAGTTCAAAGAAGAAAAGTGTAAACACTGTGATAACGAAGGTCATCCATCCGAGAAGTGCCGCTGGAAGAGTGGAGCTTGTTTTCGATGTGGGAGCAAAGAACACAAGGTATCTAATTGCCCTCTTCCAAAAGACCAACCTCAGCCGGAAAGAGACGGTAATCAGGAACGTCATCAAGGGCGACTTCAAGCAATAAAAGTCACCCCTGCTGGTCAAGGAATGGATGGAGGTATTTCCCTTTTTCGTAAGCCTTAGTTCCTTAGCTCAATTGCTAGTCATGATTGTTGAATTGAGGAGCGTGGATTAGATGAACATATGAGGTGCATAGGAAATTAAATTTGGGGACCAAATTCTTTTAAGTGGGGGAGGGTGTAGCAACCCTGATAAAAATAATAATAACAAATAAAGATTTTTAAATAAGTGATAATAGACTAAACGAGGAGTCAAAATAAAACAAAATGTAAATAACGCCTTAGCTTAAGGCATTAATTTTACAAGAAACGCCTTCACATAGGGCGTTAATTTAAAAAGGACGACTGCACCATTGGGCGTCAACTTTAGACCAACACAACAACAATAAACGGTAAGGCCAAGAAACGCCCCCATCTTGGGCGTGTTTTAAAACAATGAACGCCTTCATATCAGGCGCTTCTTAAGGAACGACCTGAACCAGGTCGTCAATTTATGAATCGACGCCCTGACCTAGGTCGTTAATTCCATTCGAGTTACGTTCGACACGGGAGCTTATCCTGGGAAGGATTAAGCTAATCTAGTAAGTATCTACTAGGGTAAGGACTCTATATTGGAAGCATTACTTCCACTAGAACACTAACTCTAATAGGATTTCTAAAACCCCTATAAATACTCATCTAATTCTATTAGGAACGCTATTTGGCGTTCGAATTCTCTACAGGTATGTATAGTTCTTCCTTCCCTCTGTCCTTTGATTTCACGAGGGGTATTGATTCACCATCTTCCTTCTCCTATTAACAGGTTAAGAAAGACCTGACGTGTGAAGAACGAGGGTTCTTCATCAGAACAAACCCGTCCTGTTGGTTGCTGCAGAGGCTAGGCTTCTCATCAATCTCTTCACGTTTCCCCCTCCAGATCATAAGGTAGGTCTTCTCTCTGATGGCTAAATTAAATTAACAAAGATGATATCGACATGTTTTCTTTTGTCAAGTTCATATCCCCTAGCTCCTTGTTAGAGTTTCTCAGTATTTCTGTCAAGCATGCATATAGGTTCTTCGTGCCTGTGAAGGTTTACAGTAAAAGACGCCCCAGTTGAAGGCGCGTATTTAATTAAAAATGACCCACCTGAAGACGTTTTTCAATATAACGCCCTCTAGACAGGCGTCAATTCACCAGGTCTTTATTGTGTAGATTAAAAGACGCCCACAAGTATAGGCGTTTTATATGCGTAAAACGACCCAGTACACGTCGTCAATTCTTGTTTTGACGCCCTCACCATGGTCGTCAATTCTGCATAATTGTTAAGAAGCTGTTAATCTGAATTATTAAGTGTTCATATGTATTAAATCCTGTTAATTTTATCATCCTGACATAGATTATTTTCTGAAATATTATCCTGTTAATTTTATCATCCTGAACTTAAAATCATCCTCTGAATATTATACTGGTAAGTTAATGATATTGAATATAAATCATTTTCTGAAGTATCGTCGTGCTGTGTCCGGAGGATATGAAAGTAACGACCTGATTAAGGACGTCTATTAAAAAGGTAACGCCCTGAACCAGGGCGCTACTTGTAAAGAAACGCCCCTTCCCAGGGTGCGTTTTCTGAAAATTCAGGGAAAATATATATTGTGTAAAATTAAGTCCACAGAAAGGATGACCAATCTGTACGTCGTCAAATTGAAATGAAACGCCCCTGCCCAGGGCGCGTTTTTGATGAAATACTGAATTTGAGAAATTCCTGTTAAAAAGGAAAATAGATAAGCGCCTTTATCTAAGGCGTTAATCACTTGAGTAGTGACCTTACTGAAGTCGTTATTTTCCTGAAAAAAATGTTTTACCTGTTACTCTTACCCGAGGGTTTCATTATATCTATATATATATATATATATCGGCACTATATCTCCACTCCGTGAGTATAGTCCCACGTTTCCATGATGTTTTATCGATCACCCTCAACTCTCGGTGACATACAAGCTCTCCATTGGACATTCCGTTCCTTTGGACTAGCGAGTTAGTCATTGGGACCTCCATAAGACTCCGCTAGCCTTGGATTCCCTCAAGGCAGCCGAGCAGGTTGTACCTTTTAACCCATGTTACTATCGATCATGTCATTTTAATGAAACGAGGAACAATAGTCTTCATGACATATTTTTGGATGCTATATAAATCAAAAATTGTAACTTTGATAATATAGACATCATCCAAAAGAATAAGTGACCGTATAGAGTGTTGATTAACGGGTTCTTCTAGGATCCCGTATAAGTAGACATCATGCATAATCATGGTCCGTCGCTTCAAGCATTTCATGACATTGGAATCCTTAGAACTTATCCTTAATTCGAGAACATAACCCTTTGACTCTACATTTGGCCATATCTGATTTTGAAATATATAAGGGCTCTGGGTCCGCGACTTTTTCTGTGCTAGGAAGGACGGAAGTCCAATTCTGTAACCATGGTAAAATTCTGGGTGTGGCATTGCACCAACGTCTGTATATCTGTTCTGATCTGTTATCTATTAAATCTGTTATTTTGCTAATTCTGATATTCTGTTATTCGGATATTCTGATATTCTGTTATTTGTTATTCTGTTATTCTGTTAAATTCAATTATTCCGCTAGACTGATTAATCTTCTTATTATTATTATTGAACTCTGTTATATTCTCGCCAATTCTGAAGTTATGTTCATCCGCGCATCTGTCCTTGTTATATTCTGATAACTTGTCCTTGACTCTGTATGGGAATTCGTCCCTATATCTCTTGATCTCGTATCTGCCTTTGACTTTAGTATTCATCTTTCTTGATAAGTTGATCATCACGATTTTCTAGTTACATGCATTGCATCATCATGAACATGTTAATTGGTTAATCACTTATATTCTGCTTGATGAGAGATGTAAATCCTACTGAGCGTTTCGCTCACCAGCCTATCTTTAACATTTTTCAGGTATTGACATTGAAGATGGTCCATCAGATGGGGAAGGGCAAGAGTGATGAGTGTAATGAAGAATCATGTCGGTGTCTTTTGTTTTTTTTCTTTGAGTCTCGTCCTATTATTTGAGTCATTTCTCTTTATTAGAATGTAATAGTGAGTCCTTCCTACACTTATGTAAGTTGAGTCAAGATATGTAATTTGAATATTTGATTATCAATAAAGATTAAATTGGCCCACATTGTCCAGTGTGAAATTTTTGTGTCTTATGTTTGCTCTGATCATTCATGACTGTATCACTGCCGCGTTCCGAACTACACGTTCCGCTGCTATCGGTTCGGGGCGTGACAGTTTGTGGTATCAGAGCCTAGGCTTTCTAAGTCCTAGGTCATTAAGTCTAAGTCATAGATCGAGTTCCCTTGACAGTCATCTTAGAAGTACCCGGTGAGATGGGGTAGAACCTTGGGCTAAGAGCTAAAAATAGAAGCTAGAAAACTAATAAGATTAACTCATGAAAAAAAACTGCTTGGTAAAATTTCGCAAGTGATATGTGATAAACCTTACATAAGATTGTTTATGTCTTGTAGAACTACATAGATAGCAATGGCTGCTGAACGAGCTCAATGGCGTGCCATGCAACGCACTCTCCAAGGCATGACTCAAGCTCTTCAACGAGTAGCCGACGGTGGAGCCAGTCGTGGAGCCGGAGAATTGCATCGTGAATTCTGGAGTTTAAATCCCCCTAGGTTTAGTGGAACTCCTGATCCCGATATGGCTGAAGATTGGACTAAAGAGATGGAGAGGATCTTTCGGGTCATGGAATGTTCGGACCGGGATAAGGTGTTGTTGGCAACCTTTCAACTTGAAAAGGATGCGCGGGCATGGTGGGAGTCAGTAGAAGCCACCATGCCAGATGACGAGGTTACATGGGAGGAATTTTTGGAACATTTTAACGAAAAGTATTTCTCGGAGAGAATTCGGGAGAGAAAGGCAGGAGAGTTATCTTCACTCAAACAAAGGAGCATGACCGTGGCCGAGTACGAGGCCCAATTCTCGAGGTTGTCTAGATATGCACCTCACTTAATATCAACAGGGAAAATGAAAGCTAGAAGATTCTTGAATGGGTTAAGACTGTAGTATATACCCCAGTTAGCACCAATGGATATACAATCTTATGCCGAGATGGTTAAGAGAGCTCAGTTATTAGAGGACGCTATGGAGTTATCCGACAAGGTAAGAATGAGGATGGAAAAGAAGAAAATGGGTAACAATCACAAAAGGCCAAAAGAAGAAAACAACGTTTCCCGTGGCAAGAAGTTCAAAGAAGAAAAGTGTAAACACTGTGATAACGAAGGTCATCCATCCGAGAAGTGCCACTGGAAGAGTGGAGCTTGTTTTCGATGTGGGAGCAAAGAACACAAGGTATCTAATTGCCCTCTTCCAAAAGACCAACCTCAGCCGGAAAGAGACGGTAATCAGGAACGTCATCAAGGGCGACTTCAAGCAATAAAAGTCACCCCTGCTGGTCAAGGAATGGATGGAGGTATTTCCCTTTTTCGTAAGCCTTAGTTCCTTAGTTCAATTGCTAGTCATGATTGTTGAATTGAGGAGCGTGGATTAGATGAACATATGAGGTGCATAAAAAATTAAATTTGGGGAGCAAATTCTTTTAAGTGGGGGAGGGTGTAGCAACCCTGATAAAAATAATAATAACAAATAAAGATTTTTAAATAAGTGATAATAGACTAAACGAGGAGTCAAAATAAAACAAAATGTAAATAACGCCTTAGCTTAAGGCATTAATTTTACAAGAAACGCCTTCACATAGGGCGTTAATTTAAAAAGGACGACTGCACCATTGGGCGTCAACTTTAGACCAACACAACAACAATAAACGGTAAGGCCAAGAAACGCCCCCATCTTGGGCGTGTTTTAAAACAAAGAACGCCTTCATATCAGGCGCTTCTTAAGGAACGACCTGAACCAGGTCGTCAATTTATGAATCGACGCCCTGACCTAGGTCGTTAATTCCATTCGAGTTCCGTTCGACACGGGAGCTTATCCTGGGAAGGATTAAGCTAATCTAGTAAGTATCTACTAGGGTAAGGACTTTATATTGGAAGCATTACTTCCACTAGAACACTAACTCTAATAGGATTTCCAAAACCCCTATAAATACTCATCTAATTCTATTAGGAACGCTATTTGGCGTTCGAATTCTCTACAGGTATGTATAGTTCTTCCTTCCCTCTGTCCTTTGATTTCACGAGGGGTATTGATTCACCATCTTCCTTCTCCTATTAACAGGTTAAGAAAGACCTGACGTGTGAAGAACGAGGGTTCTTCATCAGAACAAACCCGTCCTGTTGGTTGCTGCAGAGGCTAGGCTTCTCATCAATCTCTTCACGTTTCCCCCTCCAGATCATAAGGTAGGTCTTCTCTCTGATGGCTAAATTAAATTAACAAAGATGATATCGACATGTTTTCTTTTGTCAAGTTCATATCCCCTAGCTCCTTGTTAGAGTTTCTCAGTATTTCTGTCAAGCATGCATATAGGTTCTTCGTGCCTGTGAAGGTTTACAGTAAAAGACGCCCCAGTTGAAGGCGCGTATTTAATTAAAAATGACCCACCTGAAGACGTTTTTCAATATAACGCCCTCTAGACAGGCGTCAATTCACCAGGTCTTTATTGTGTAGATTAAAAGACGCCCACAAGTATAGGCGTTTTATATGCGTAAAACGACCCAGTACACGTCGTCAATTCTTGTTTTGACGCCCTCACCATGGTCGTCAATTCTGCATAATTGTTAAGAAGCTGTTAATCTGAATTATTAAGTGTTCATATGTATTAAATCCTGTTAATTTTATCATCCTGACATAGATTATTTTCTGAAATATTATCCTGTTAATTTTATCATCCTGAACTTAAAATCATCCTCTGAATATTATACTGGTAAGTTAATGATATTGAATATAAATCATTTTCTGAAGTATCGTCGTGCTGTGTCCGGAGGATATGAAAGTAACGACCTGATTAAGGACGTCTATTAAAAAGGTAACGCCCTGAACCAGGGCGCTACTTGTAAAGAAACGCCCCTTCCCAGGGTGCGTTTTCTGAAAATTCAGGGAAAATATATATTGTGTAAAATTAAGTCCACGGAAAGGATGACCAATCTGTACGTCGTCAAATTGAAATGAAACGCCCCTGCCCAGGGCGCGTTTTTGATGAAATACTGAATTTGAGAAATTCCTGTTAAAAAGGAAAATAGATAAGCGCCTTTATCTAAGGCGTTAATCACTTGAGTAGTGACCTTACTGAAGTCGTTATTTTCCTGAAAAAAATGTTTTACCTGTTACTCTTACCCGAGGGTTTCATTATATCTATATATATATATATATATCGGCACTATATCTCCACTCCGTGAGTATAGTCCCACGTTTCCATGATGTTTTATCGATCACCCTCAACTCTCGGTGACATACAAGCTCTCCATTGGACATTCCGTTCCTTTGGACTAGCGAGTTAGTCATTGGGACCTCCATAAGACTCCGCTAGCCTTGGATTCCCTCAAGGCAGCCGAGCAGGTTGTACCTTTTAACCCATGTTACTATCGATCATGTCATTTTAATGAAACGAGGAACAATAGTCTTCATGACATATTTTTGGATGCTATATAAATCAAAAATTGTAACTTTGATAATATAGACATCATCCAAAAGAATAAGTGACCGTATAGAGTGTTGATTAACGGGTTCTTCTAGGATCCCGTATAAGTAGACATCATGCATAATCATGGTCCGTCGCTTCAAGCATTTCATGACATTGGAATCCTTAGAACTTATCCTTAATTCGAGAACATAACCCTTTGACTCTACATTTGGCCATATCTGATTTTGAAATATATAAGGGCTCTGGGTCCGCGACTTTTTCTGTGCTAGGAAGGACGGAAGTCCAATTCTGTAACCATGGTAAAATTCTAGGTGTGGCATTGCACCAACGTCTGTATATCTGTTCTGATCTGTTATCTATTAAATCTGTTATTTTGCTAATTCTGATATTCTGTTATTCGGATATTCTGATATTCTGTTATTTGTTATTCTGTTATTCTGTTAAATTCAATTATTCCGCTAGACTGATTAATCTTCTTATTATTATTATTGAACTCTGTTATATTCTGGCCAATTCTGAAGTTATGTTCATCCGCGCATCTGTCCTTGTTATATTCTGATAACTTGTCCTTGACTCTGTATGGGAATTCGTCCCTATATCTCTTGATCTCGTATCTGCCTTTGACTTTAGTATTCATCTTTCTTGATAAGTTGATCATCACGATTTTCTAGTTACATGCATTGCATCATCATGAACATGTTAATTGGTTAATCACTTATATTCTGCTTGATGAGAGATGTAAATCCTACTGAGCGTTTCGCTCACCAGCCTATCTTTAACATTTTTCAGGTATTGACATTGAAGATGGTCCATCAGATGGGGAAGGGCAAGAGTGATGAGTGTAATGAAGAATCATGTCGGTGTCTTTTGTTTTTTTTTCTTTGAGTCTCGTCCTATTATTTGAGTCATTTCTCTTTATTAGAATGTAATAGTGAGTCCTTCCTACACTTATGTAAGTTGAGTCAAGATATGTAATTTGAATATTTGATTATCAATAAAGATTAAATTGGCCCACATTGTCCAGTGTGAAATTTTTGTGTCTTATGTTTGCTCTGATCATTCATGACTGTATCACTGCCGCGTTCCGAACTACACGTTCCGCTGCTATCGGTTCGGGGCGTGACAGTTTGTGGTATCAGAGCCTAGGCTTTCTAAGTCCTAGGTCATTAAGTCTAAGTCATAGATCGAGTTCCCTTGACAGTCATCTTAGAAGTACCCGGTGAGATGGGGTAGAACATTGGGCTAAGAGCTAAAAATAGAAGCTAGAAAACTAATAAGATTAACTCATGAAAAAAAAAAACTGCTTGGTAAAATTTCGCAAGAGATATGTGATAAACCTTACATAAGATTGTTTATGTCTTGTAGAACTACATAGATAGCAATGGCTGCCGAACGAGCTCAATGGCGTGCCATGCAACGCACTCTCCAAGGCATGACTCAAGCTCTTCAACGAGTAGCCGACGGTGGAGCCAGTCGTGGAGCTGGAGAATTGCATCGTGAATTCTGGAGTTTAAATCCCCCTAGGTTTAGTGGAACTCCTGATCCCGATATGGCTGAAGATTGGACTAAAGAGATGGAGAGGATCTTTCGGGTCATGGAATGTTCGGACCGGGATAAGGTGTTGTTGGCAGCCTTTCAACTTGAAAAGGATGCGCGGGCATGGTGGGAGTCAGTAGAAGCCACCATGCCAGATGACGAGGTTACATGGGAGGAATTTTTGGAACATTTTAACGAAAAGTATTTCTCGGAGAGAATTCGGGAGAGAAAGGCAGGAGAGTTTGCTTCACTCAAACAAAGGAGCATGACCGTGGCCGAGTACGAGGCCCAATTCTCGAGGTTGTCTAGATATGCACCTCACTTAATATCAACGGGGAAAATGAAAGCTAGAAGATTCTTGAATGGGTTAAGACTGCAGTATATACCCCAGTTAGCACCAATGGATATACAATCTTATGCCGAGATGGTTAAGAGAGCTCAGTTATTAGAGGACGCTATGGAGTTATCCGACAAGGTAAGAATGAGGATGGAAAAGAAGAAAATGGGTAACAATCACAAAAGGCCAAATGAAGAAAACAACGTTTCCCGTGGCAAGAAGTTCAAAGAAGAAAAGTGTAAACACTGTGATAACGAAGGTCATCCATCCGAGAAGTGCCGCTGGAAGAGTGGAGCTTGTTTTCGATGTGGGAGCAAAGAACACAAGGTATCTAATTGCCCTCTTCCAAAAGACCAACCTCAGCCGGAAAGAGACGGTAATCAGGAACGTCATCAAGGGTGACTTCAAGCAATAAAAGTCACCCCTGCTGGTCAAGGAATGGATGGAGGTATTTCCCTTTTTCGTAAGCCTTAGTTCCTTAGCTCAATTGCTAGTCATGATTGTTGAATTGAGGAGCGTGGATTAGATGAACATATGAGGTGCATAGGAAATTAAATTTGGGGACCAAATTCTTTTAAGTGGGGGAGGGTGTAGCAACCCTGATAAAAATAATAATAACAAATAAAGATTTTTAAATAAGTGATAATAGACTAAACGAGGAGTCAAAATAAAACAAAATGTAAATAACGCCTTAGCTTAAGGCATTAATTTTACAAGAAACACCTTCACATAGGGCGTTAATTTAAAAAGGACGACTGCACCATTGGGCGTCAACTTTAGACCAACACAACAACAATAAACGGTAAGGCCAAGAAACGCCCCCATCTTGGGCGTGTTTTAAAACAATGAACGCCTTCATATCAGGCGCTTCTTAAGGAACGACCTGAACCAGGTCGTCAATTTATGAATCGACGCCCTGACCTAGGTCGTTAATTCCATTCGAGTTACGTTCGACACGGGAGCTTATCCTGGGAAGGATTAAGCTAATCTAGTAAGTATCTACTAGGGTAAGGACTCTATATTGGAAGCATTACTTCCACTAGAACACTAACTCTAATAGGATTTCTAAAACCCCAATAAATACTCATCTAATTCTATTAGGAACGCTATTTGGCGTTCGAATTCTCTATAGGTATGTATAGTTCTTCCTTCCCTCTGTCCTTTGATTTCACGAGGGGTATTGATTCACCATCTTCCTTCTCCTATTAACAGGTTAAGAAAGACCTGACGTGTGAAGAACGAGGGTTCTTCATCAGAACAAACCCGTCCTGTTGGTTGCTGCAGAGGCTAGGCTTCTCATCAATCTCTTCACGTTTCCCCCTCCAGATCATAAGGTAGGTCTTCTCTCTGATGGCTAAATTAAATTAACAAAGATGATATCGACATGTTTTCTTTTGTCAAGTTCATATCCCCTAGCTCCTTGTTAGAGTTTCTCAGTATTTCTGTCAAGCATGCATATAGGTTCTTCGTGCCTGTGAAGGTTTACAGTAAAAGACGCCCCAGTTGAAGGCGCGTATTTAATTAAAAATGACCCACCTGAAGACGTTTTTCAATATAACGCCCTCTAGACAGGCGTCAATTCACCAGGTCTTTATTGTGTAGATTAAAAGACGCCCACAAGTATAGGCGTTTTATATGCGTAAAACGACCCAGTACACGTCGTCAATTCTTGTTTTGACGCCCTCACCATGGTCGTCAATTCTGCATAATTGTTAAGAAGCTGTTAATCTGAATTATTAAGTGTTCATATGTATTAAATCCTGTTAATTTTATCATCCTGACATAGATTATTTTCTGAAATATTATCCTGTTAATTTTATCATCCTGAACTTAAAATCATCCTCTGAATATTATACTGGTAAGTTAATGATATTAAATATAAATCATTTTCTGAAGTATCGTCGTGCTGTGTCCGGAGGATATGAAAGTAACGACTTGATTAAGGACGTCTATTAAAAAGGTAACGCCCTGAACCAGGGCGCTACTTGTAAAGAAACGCCCCTTCCCAGGGCGCGTTTTCTGAAAATTCAGGGAAAATATATATTGAGTAAAATTAAGTCCACAGAAAGGACGACCAATCTGTACGTCGTCAAATTGAAATGAAACGCCCCTGCCCAGGGCGTGTTTTTGATGAAATATTGAATTTGAGAAATTCCTGTTAAAAAGGAAAATAGATAAGCGCCTTTATCTAAGGCGTTAATCACTTGAGTAGTGACCTTACTGAAGTCGTTATTTTCCTGAAAAAAATGTTTTACCTGTTACTCTTACCCGAGGGTTTCATTATATCTATATATATATGTATGTCGGCACTATATCTCCACTCCGTGAGTATAGTCCCACGTTTCCATGATGTTTTATCGATCACCCTCAATTCTCGGTGACATACAAGCTCTCCATTGGACATTCCGTTCCTTTGGACTAGCGAGTTAGTCATTGGGACCTCCATAAGACTCCGCTAGCCTTGGATTCTCTCTTGGCAGCCGAGCAGGTTGTACCTTTTAACCCATGTTACTATCGATCATGTCATTTTAATGAAACGAGGAACAATAGTCTTCATGACATATTTTTGGATGCTATATAAATCGAAAATTGTAACTTTGATAATATAGACATCATCCAAAAGAATAAGTGACCGTATAGAGTGTTGATTAACGGGTTCTTCTCGGATCCCGTATAAGTAGACATCATGCATAATCATGGTCCGTCGCTTCAAGCATTTCATGACATTGGAATCCTTAGAACTTATCCTTAATTCGAGAACATAACCCTTTGACTCTACATTTGGCCATATCTGATTTTGAAATATATAAGGGCTCTGGGTCCGCGACTTTTTCAGTGCCAGGAAGGACGGAAGTCCAATTCTGTAACCATGGTAAAATTCTGGGTGTGGCATTGCACCAACGTTTGTATATCTGTTCTGATCTGTTATCTATTAAATCTGTTATTTTGCTAATTCTGATATTCTGTTATTCGGATATTCTGATATTCTGATATTCTGTTATTTGTTATTCTGTTAAATTCAGTTATTCCGCTAGACTGATTAATCTGCTTATTATTATTATTGAACTCTGTTATATTCTGGCCAATTCTGAAGTTATGTTCATCCGCGCATCTGTCCTTGTTATATTCTGATAACTTGTCCTTGACTCTGTATGGGAATTCGTCCCTATATCTCTTGATCTCGTATCTACCTTTGACTTTAGTATTCATCTTTCTTGATAAGTTGATCATCACGATTTTCTAGTTACATGCATTGCATCATCATGAACATGTTAATTGGTTAATCACTTATATTCTGCTTGATGAGAGATGTAAATCCTACTGAGCGTTTCGCTCACCAGCCAATCTTTAACATTTTTCAGGTATTGACATTGAAGATGGTCCATCAGATGGGGAAGGGCAAGAGTGATGAGTGTAATGAAGAATCATGTCGGTGTCTTTTGTTTTTTTTTCTTTGAGTCTCGTCCTATTATTTGAGTCATTTCTCTTTATTAGAATGTAATAGTGAGTCCTTCCTACACTTATGTAAGTTGAGTCAAGATATGTAATTTGAATATTTGATTATCAATAATGATTAAATTGGCCCACATTGTCCAGTGTGAAATTTTTGTGTCTTATGTTTGCTCTGATCATTCATGACTGTATCACTGCTGCGTTCCGAACTACACGTTCCGCTGCTATCGGTTCGGGGCGTGACAGTTTGTGGTATCAGAGCCTAGGCTTTCTAAGTCCTAGGTCATTAAGTCTAAGTCATAGATCGAGTTCCCTTGACAGTCATCTTAGAAGTACCCGGTGAGATGGGGTAGAACCTTGGGCTAAGAGCTAAAAATAGAAGCTAGAAAACTAATAAGATTAACTCATGAAAAAAAAAATTGCTTGGTAAAATTTCACAAGAGATATGTGATAAACCTTACATAAGATTGTTTATGTCTTGTAGAACTACATAGATAGCAATGGCTGCCGAACGAGCTCAATGGCGTGCCATGCAACGCACTCTCCAAGGCATGACTCAAGCTCTTCAACGAGTAGCCGACGGTGGAGCCAGTCGTGGAGCCGGAGAATTGCATCGTGAATTCCGGAGTTTAAATCCCCCTAGGTTTAGTGGAACTCCTGATCCCGATATGGCTGAAGATTGGACTAAAGAGATGGAGAGGATCTTTCGGGTCATGGAATGTTCGGACCGGGATAAGGTGTTGTTGGCAACCTTTCAACTTGAAAAGGATGCGCGGGAATGGTGGGAGTAAGTAGAAGCCACTATGCCAGATGACGAGGTTACATGGGAGGAATTTTTGGAACATTTTAACGAAAAGTATTTCTCGGAGAGAATTCGGGAGAGAAAGGCAGGAGAGTTTGCTTCACTCAAACAAAGGAGCATGACCGTGGCCGAGTACGAGGCCCAATTCTCGAGGTTGTCTAGATATGCACCTCACTTAATATCAACAGGGAAAATGAAAGCTAGAAGATTCTTGAATGGGTTAAGACTGCAGTATATACCCCAGTTAGCACCAATGGATATACAATCTTATGCCGAGATGGTTAAGAGAGCTCAGTTATTAGAGGAAACTATGGAGTTATCCGACAAGGTAAGAATGAGGATGGAAAAGAAGAAAATGGGTAACAATCACAAAAGGCCAAATGAAGAAAACAACGTTTCCTGTGGCAAGAAGTTCAAAGAAGAAAAGTGTAAACACTGTGATAACGAAGGTCATCCATCCGAGAAGTGCCGCTGGAAGAGTGGAGCTTGTTTTCGATGTGGGAGCAAAGAACACAAGGTATCTAATTGCCCTCTTCCAAAAGACCAACCTCAGCCGGAAAGAGACGGTAATCAGGAACGTCATCAAGGGCGACTTCAAGCAATAAAAGTCACCCCTGCTGGTCAAGGAATGGATGGAGGTATTTCCCTTTTTCGTAAGCCTTAGTTCCTTAGTTCAATTGCTAGTCATGATTGTTGAATTGAGGAGCGTGGATTAGATGAACATATGAGGTGCATAGGAAATTAAATTTGGGGACCAAATTCTTTTAAGTGGGGGAGGGTGTAGCAACCCTGATAAAAATAATAATAACAAATAAAGATTTTTAAATAAGTGATAATAGACTAAACGAGGACTCAAAATAAAACAAAATGTAAATAACGCCTTAGCTTAAGGCATTAATTTTACAAGAAACACCTTCACATAGGGCGTTAATTTAAAAAGGACGACTGCACCATTGGGCGTCAACTTTAGACCAACACAACAACAATAAACGGTAAGGCCAAGAAACGCCCCCATCTTGGGCGTGTTTTAAAACAATGAACGCCTTCATATCAGGCGCTTCTTAAGGAACGACCTGAACCCGGTCGTCAATTTATGAATCGACGCCCTGACCTAGGTCGTTAATTCCATTCGAGTTACGTTCGACACGGGAGCTTATCCTGGGAAGGATTAAGCTAATCTTGTAAGTATCTACTAGGGTAAGGACTCTATATTGGAAGCATTACTTCCACTAGAACACTAACTCTAATAGGATTTCCAAAACCCCTATAAATACTCATCTAATTCTATTAGGAACGCTATTTGGCGTTCGAATTCTCTACAGGTATGTATAGTTCTTCCTTCCCTCTTTCCTTTGATTTCACGAGGGGTATTGATTCACCATCTTCCTTCTCCTATTAACAGGTTAAGAAAGACCTGACGTGTGAAGAACGAGGGTTCTTCATCAGAACAAACCCGTCCTGTTGGTTGCTGCAGAGGCTAGGCTTCTCATCAATCTCTTCACGTTTCCCCCTCCAGATCATAAGGTAGGTCTTCTCTCTGATGGCTAAATTAAATTAACAAAGATGATATCGACATGTTTTCTTTTGTCAAGTTCATATCCCCTAGCTCCTTGTTAGAGTTTCTCAGTATTTCTGTCTAGCATGCATATAGGTTCTTCGTGCCTGTGAAGGTTTACAGTAAAAGACGCCCCAGTTGAAGGCGCGTATTTAATTAAAAACGACCCACCTGAAGACATTTTTCAATATAACGCCCTCTAGACAGGCGTCAATTCACCAGGTCTTTATTGTGTAGATTAAAAGACGCCCACAAGTATAGGCGTTTTATATGCGTAAAATGACCCAGTACACGTCGTCAATTCTTGTTTTGACGCCCTCACCATGGTCGTCAATTCTGCATAATTGTTAAGAAGTTGTTAATCTGAATTATTAAGTGTTCATATGTATTAAATCCTGTTAATTTTATCATCCTGACATAGATTATTTTCTGAAATATTATCCTGTTAATTTTATCATCCTGAACTTAAAATCATCCTCTGAATATTATACTGGTAAGTTAATGATATTGAATATAAATCATTTTCTGAAGTATCGTCGTGCTGTGTCCGGAGGATATGAAAGTAACGACCTGATTAAGGACGTCTATTAAAAAGGTAACGCCCTGAACCAGGGCGCTACTTGTAAAGAAACGCCCCTTCCCAGGGCGCATTTTCTGAAAATTCAGGGAAAATATATATTGTGTAAAATTAAGTCCACAGAAAGGACGACCAATCTGTACGTCGTCAAATTGAAATGAAACGCCCCTGCCCAGGGCGCGTTTTTGATGAAATATTGAATTTGAGAAATTCCTGTTAAAAAGGAAAATAGATAAGCGCCTTTATCTAAGGCGTTAATCACTTGAGTAGTGACCTTACTGAAGTCGTTATTTTCCTGAAAAAAATGTTTTACCTGTTACTCTTACCTGAGGGTTTCATTATATCTATATATATATGTATATCGGCACTATATCTCCACTCCGTGAGTATAGTCCCACGTTTCCATGATGTTTTATCGATCACCCTCAACTCTCGGTGACATACAAGCTCTCCATTGGACATTCCGTTCCTTTGGACTAGCGAGTTAGTCATTGGGACCTCCATAAGACTCCGCTAGCCTTGGATTCTCTCAAGGCAGCCGAGCAGGTTGTACCTTTTAACCCATGTTACTATCGATCATGTTATTTTAATGAAACGAGGAACAATAGTCTTCATGACATATTTTTGGATGCTATATAAATCGAAAATTGTAACTTTGATAATATCGACATCATCCAAAAGAATAAGTGACCGTATAGAGTGTTGATTAACGGGTTCTTCTCGGATCCCGTATAAGTAGACATCATGCATAATCATGGTCCGTCGCTTCAAGCATTTCATGACATTGGAATCCTTAGAACTTATCCTTAATTCGAGAACATAACCCTTTGACTCTACATTTGGTCATATCTGATTTTGAAATATATAAGGGCTCTGGGTCCGCGACTTTTTCAGTGCCAGGAAGGACGGAAGTCCAATTCTGTAACCATGGTAAAATTCTGGGTGTGGCATTGCACCAACGTCTGTATATCTGTTCTGATCTGTTATCTATTAAATCTGTTATTTTGCTAATTCTGATATTCTGTTATTCGGATATTCTGATATTCTGTTATTTGTTATTCTGTTATTCTGTTAAATTCAGTTATTCCGCTAGACTGATTAATCTGCTTATTATTATTATTGAACTCTGTTATATTCTGGCCAATTCTGAAGTTATGTGCATCCGTGCATCTGTCCTTGTTATATTCTGATAACTTGTCCTTGACTCTGTATGGGAATTCGTCCCTATATCTCTTGATCTCGTATCTGCCTTTGACTTTAGTATTCATCTTTCTTGATAAGTTGATCATCACGATTTTCTAGTTACATGCATTGCATCATCATGAACATGTTAATTGGTTAATCACTTATATTCTGCTTGATGAGAGATGTAAATCCTACTGAGCGTTTCGCTCACCAGCCTATCTTTAACATTTTTCAGGTATTGACATTGAAGATGGTCCATCAGATGGGGAAGGGCAAGAGTGATGAGTGTAATGAAGAATCATGTCGGTGTCTTTTGTTTTTTTTTCTTTGAGTCTCGTCCTATTATTTGAGTCATTTCTCTTTATTAGAATGTAATAGTGAGTCCTTCCTACACTTATGTAAGTTGAGTCAAGATATGTAATTTGAATATTTGATTATCAATAATGATTAAATTGGCCCACATTGTCCAGTGTGAAATTTTTGTGTCTTATGTTTGCTCTGATCATTCATGACTGTATCACTGCCGCGTTCCGAACTACACGTTCCGCTGCTATCGGTTCGGGGCGTGACAGAAGCAGAGAGCAGAAGAAGAAGAAATAGAAGAAGAGTGAGCCGGCAGAAGAAAGAGAGTTGCAGAGAAGAAGGAGAGAACAGCGTGAGAGAAAAGGAGAGCAGAGGAGAAAGAAAGAGAGATAGAGAGAGAGAGAGTTCGTGGAAAAGAAGGAAGAAGCTATTGAAGATCTGTCATCTGGCGTTTGGATTAAATCCAAGTCAGATCTGCTCCTTTGAGAGCTACATTCTTGTTGTTCGTTTACAGCCTTCCGATCGCTGTGTATTTTCCATTCCTTATTTTTTCCTTTTCATCTGGTTATCCTTGTTCTTCCGATCCTCTGGTCTGAGGTCGGGTTCCTCCTGTGGACTCAGGAGAAGGGAGACTTGTCTCCGGTTCTGGGCTTGTGGCTTGCAAGTCCAGGGGTCCCTCCGGTTGGAGGAAGAGAGTTCTGCGACCTCTGGTTGCTGGTGACTGGGAGTCACTAGCGGGTTCCCTCCTGGTCTGGAGGAAGAGAGACTTCGGTCTCTAGTTTCCAAGTGGCTGGGAGTCACTTGGGGTGTCCCTCCGGTTGGGAGGAAGAGGGGAGGCTGTTCCCCTGGTCAAGCTGTGTGGCAGCACCTTGTTCGCAGACTGAGTCTGCTTGGTTCTAGCATTTGCTAGTGAAGCTTCACTCCGGTTGGGAGTGAGGGGTGGATGTAGGTCTGGAGGACCGAACCACCTAAAAATCTATTGAGCAGTGGTTTGCTTTGTGTGTTTGCTTCCGCTAGATGCTTGGATAGGCGCGCTCCATGTGCTTGCTCATAAGTTTAATTGAATTAGTTTTATTCTGTGATTGCGTTTAGCTTCTGAGTTTTTATTTGGGCATTATTCGTAGAAGGATACATTCACCCCCCTCTGTATCCGGGCCTAGCACCTTAACAATTGGTATCAGAGCGGTGTCTACATACAAGGTCCAGCGACCTGCAGATCCGATCTTGTAGTCTTAGGTGCTAATTTGCTTTTGGTGCATCAATATTCCTGTCGCATTATATCTGTTTGTCTCCATGGGTGAACCACCAGTTTTCAACTGTTCCAATTTTAGTGTATGGTTTGCTAGTCTGAAAAATTATGCTAAATCTGTTAATCCAAACCTGTGGAAAGTGATTTCACATGGTCCTCATGATCTACCAAAGAAAAAGTCCAAATGGACTGACAGTCAAAAATCATTGCATGAAGAAAATCAGATAGCAATAAATCTAATGAAGGCAGCTACTGATAGAGCTTTTCATTCATGTTTCTTTGATTGCAGTTCTGCTAAAGATAGTCTGGACATGCTGAAGCGAACTCAGAAGAGGAATGAGGACAGTTGCATGATGGCTGACAGAAGCAATCAAAGCAGCAGCCAAAATGAAAATGATGATGATGAGGTAAATCTCTTCGAGAATTTTTCTCTTGATGATTGGGAGAATGCATATGCTGAATTGTTAGAGTCACATGAGAGCTTTAGAAAATAGTATAAAAAGTTGAAGAAGGGTACTGGGATAGATAGTTCTAGCTCTCCATGTGAAAACTGTTCAAGTACGAAGCAATTTCATGATGCATGTCTATCTGATAATCATATGTATAAAAATCAGAATGCAAAACTGAAGAAGGAACTTGAATGTGCTTACTCTGAACTAACCAAGCTAAAATCTGAAGATGACTCTCTCAGAAAACTCTCCAAAGAAGATGAAGAAAAATCAGAGAAACTTAAACAGGAGAACAAATTGCTGATTGAAAAACTTAATGCCATAAAGTCTGTAAACATAGAATTACAGAAAGATCTTGAAAAACAGCAAAAAGATATGAAGGAAATTGAAAATGGAAGAAAGTATGAAGTCAATTCAGAAGATCAGCTTCTAATAAATGAATTGGTTCAAAATGACAAACTTAAGGAAGAAAATGAGAAGTTAAGAATGCTGAACTTCACCATGTCTGAGAGACTTCTAGCTTTAGAAAGAGGTAAAAGCATTTGCGTTGAAGATTCTGATAAACTGAGCAATCTGGAACAGAAAGTTGAAAAATATAAAACTGCTAACAATGTGTTAACTGAATGTGTGAATTGCAGTGAGCAAGAGATTGCTAGTTACGAGATGCATATTTCCTCTTTAGAAAATGAAATTCAAGACTTAAAAAACTCTTTGTCTAAATTTGTTAGTGGGCAAGATAATCTGAACAAATTGCTGGGAACAAAAGTCAATGTCAAAAAGGAAGGGTTGGGCTACAACAATGTCAATAAAAACGCTTTTCAGAACAAGCTAATGATATCATTTGTAAATGCTTCAAATGTAGTCACAACATCAAAAGACAAACAACCCACTGATCAGAAAAAGCTGGGAACAAAGATTAATTTTAAGAAAGAAGGACTGGGTTACAGTCCAGTCATGAGGAAGGTTGATGGAGTCAACCTGAAAACTATTTTTGTTAAATCTTCTGAACAGGATGAGCTTTCTACTTCATCTACAACTCAGTACAAGGCTAAGAAAATAGGAAAATAGGATAAAAATCAGAAAAGGACTGTAAATCAAAAAATAAATGAAAAGGGTTCATTAATGCATATTGATCACAGTCCTCACACACACTCACAGGCATCTAAAAAGAAGATTATCTGTCATTACTGTCATAAATTTGGTCATCTGATGCATGAGTGTAAGTTGATGGAGAAGGATGATAAAAATGCTAGGAGATCTCATGATGAAAATCCTTCACCTCAGAAAAGGAGTGTCACATGTTCTAATTGTGGCAAATCTGGACACTCAATTGCTCATTGCTGGTTTGCTAGTGGTAAGAAAACCTTTTATTCATATCATGCTAAAGTCCCTGCAAACCAACATGTCTTTAGTAAAAACAAATCTGCTTTAATGAACCAGCACATCATCTGTTTCAACTGCAACATGATTGGTCACAAGACCTCTGAATGCTGGTCAGGCTCTTTTAAAAGAAATTCTATTTCATACTTTGAATGTGGAAAGAGTGGCCACAGGGCCATTGAATGCTGGCATGCTCAGGGTAGAAATGAGAATTTTAAACATGCTAAAATCCCTGCAAATAGACATGCTTTTCATGAGAATTTTAAGAGAATCAATTCTTCTCATTATTTTAACAGTGGGAAGCCAGGCCATAGAGCTGCTGAATGTTGGCTGTCCGATTTTAGTAAACAGAATTTTAATTCTGTCAACAACAAAAAGTTTCATGCATATGCACATGGATTTCATGCTAACAAGAATGTGCATAGATCAAATTTGAAACCTGATGCATCTTACTATCATTATAGTAAACAGAACTCTCTATCTGCCAATGAACTTCATGACAACAGTAATGTGCATAAGAGAAATTTGAAATCTGCTAATTCATGCCATTGCTGTGGACAAATTGGTCATTCAATGAATAATTGCTACTTGATGAAATCTGATGACCATGCTGCTAGAAATGTGCTGAGAAAACCTGCTAGAAGTAATAGTGTCATGTCAGGACCCAAGACTTCTTGGGTGCCTATTTGTGCAAAATAGTTTGCTAACCTGCAGGTGTGCCTTGGAAGCTGAAGAATAAAAGGGGTTAATAAACCAAGGCACCCAAGTTGATAAACCCCATTCTCACATTGTTCAGGTAAATTCTATGCATTTCTTATTTTGAAACTCATTACATATCTTGGTTGATGTGTCCATGCATACTTGCTATTTTTTTCTGCATAGCATATTTACTCTTCATCTGCATTGTCTAAATTGAAGCCTCTGAACTCTCCTCAACTGAAATTTATGTTTTGGACACTATGAGTATTCACATCTCTCAATGCTCATACTATTTTGTCTGTTTAAATCTGAACTGCATATGAATGTTGTTGAAATCTGTCTGTTGCATAGTTCATTGAGAATCTGAATTGCATATAGGACTGCATATTGAATTATCATGATTGACCTCAATGGTATATAAATGGTAAGCTACCAAAAGGCAGGAAAATCTGTCTAGAGGTTCTTACTATGTGTGAGGTGGTCTTTTAGACCAAGTGCTCCGCCTAGTACCATGGGTCACTTTGCTGATAGGACAGTCTGATTGTGCACAAGTCACAATATCATTTGGAATCATATGTTCAATTTTCAGTGCAAACATTACATGTTTTCAGGGGGAGTTAATTGCATGTTTTTGCATACATATAGTGCATTGCATTTCCTTATATTTGAAAATGCCAAAAAGAGAGTTTGAATGCATATTGTGAGGGGGAGTCAATGCATTGCATATAGGTTGTCAAATGCATACATTTGTCAGAATTCATTGCATATCCTTTCTTATTGATTTTGTTGACAAACCTTGATCATATTCTGAAAACTTTGAGCTTCACAATCTCTCTTAATAATTGGTATTTCTCCTATCAATTGGTATCATTTGGGTTCAAAATTCTATCAGTCTCTTATGAAGATTTCAATGGGCTATCTCGATCATAAATCTGAAAACTCTTGAACTAGAAATCTTCTATTATATGTTTTTATGAATGTCTAAAATAACTCATGTGGTTTAAGTTTAATGTATTCATGGAGTTTGACTTTAAAATCTCTTAAAAATAACTGAAGCATGTTTTAATAAACCTTAACCATCTATTTCATGCTGTATCTTGTAAAATCTTCTGAAATTTACACTTTTGAATACATGACTTCAACTGATTAAGTACACGAAACTATTATTGATTTGAAGCAAATGAATTTTTCTGAAATGTCTAAAGGGTAATATCTGTCAGAGCAATGACATTGGTCACTGAGAAACACATGTCCAAAGGACTGTGTCATGAGGTGCCTTAGTTAACTATGCATAAAATTCATTGAAAATCAGGCAGAGCAATGGCATGCACACTGAGAAATACAACTCACTCATCAAGAAATGATTTGGAGTGTGTCATGATGTGTAAATGCTATCTCTGTTCACATAAAGCATGACAGTTAGTCACACTAAGGGCTTAGGGATATTGGCCTCTAATCAAGGTATATCCTCTAGTTACAATGTGTGCACTGAACTAGAGTGCTCGTAAAACTTTGTAGCATGAAAAATTGTTGAACATATCTCAATATCTGAATATTGATGCTAAAATCAAATTGCTACAACCCTAGACAAAATCATATGACTTCTTAATTGCTTAATCTCAATACTAGTGCATGTAATTCTGAAAGAAGTCAATAAATTTGATTGTGTAAGACAAAGGGAGGATAATCAAGATAAATATGAGAGCTTGGTTCATTTTTATTAAAACATGGTTTTAGATATCAATACAGAATTTTATTGATAAACTCTGCATACATCATGTTTAAACCATACTGTTCAATAAAGCTCATTCATAAGCCCTTATAATGGAAGACTTTGAAAACTTATGTTTTAGATTTATGAAATTGATATCTCTTTGAAAATCTAGCTGAATTTCTTGTGTTTGGAGCATCCTTGAAAAATCTGTTAATTGAAACTCTTCTGCTCATGTCCTTGATTCATTGACCTGAACTTCTCCTTGTTTGCCCCTGTGGTCTCCTTCTCATCTATCTCATAAGATTCCACTTATTGAGGGGGAGCTTCCATGTCATATGCATCATGTTGCATAGAAACTCTTAAAGGGGAAGACCTTGCATTCTGGTATCGGCATCTGCATTCACCCCTTCCCATGGTTCATCCTGACTATACTAAAGGGGGAGATTGTTTGCCAAAGGGGGAGAACTATGTTCTTGCAAGGGGGAGAAATTGACTGAATTTTATACATGCTTTAATTTCTCAAACTATTTTCTTTTTGATGAAGTCAAAGGGGTAGAATAATTTGAGTCATCAGAATGCCTCACATCATCAGAATGACTCAATGTGTTGAAAGTGTTGCCATCATCAAAAAGGGGGAGATTGTTGTGCCCCTGTGGTTTTGATGATGGTTTTGATGATTAGTTTTTGATGTGAGTTAATCACTGTGAGTCATCTTGCTGTATGAGTCATCATGTTGATATTCAGTCATTTTCTGTTCATAATGCAGTCTTTTTCAAATGTTCAGCCAAGCATTGCATATTCTGATGTTCAGTCTGATTATCAAAGCATTGTATTGTTGTTCAGTTAGTTTAACAGATTTAAAGCATTGCATGTTTTATGATTAGTCATTTTGTCTGCTGCATAAAGCATGTTCAGTTATGCTGTCTGTTTGTGCAAGTCTACACATCCTATTTGGTCGCTCTCCAAGTCTATACACTGTCAGCACACATGTACAAAATCTCTTCATGTGAAGTCTTCACATCGACTGTTCATGCAAAGTCTAGACATTCGATCAAGTTTGTACACTGGTCTTGGGATATGGATTCATAAAGTACATACACTCTTCGGTTGACTTCAACTGAAGTATGTACATCGGCATGCATTGCATCAAGTGTATACATTGGGTCATACATTCACTGTAGAGTCTACACATTGCTGGGTCTTATTCAATGTCTTCATGCATTCATCAAGTCTATACGCTGGAAGACAAAGTCTATACAGCATCAACTCATTGGGCTGCAGCATCAACTCAGTAAGTCTATACATCCTCAGTTGAACGTAAAGTATATACGTTGCAGCGTCAACTCATTGGGCTGCAGCGTCAACTCAGCAAGTATGCACATCGCCTCATTTCTTCAAAGTCTATACGATGGATCATCTTTCTAAGCGTCTCATTCAAAGTCTGTACACTGCGCACCACTGTACAAGTCCATACAATGGCTGTTGAACTGTGAAGTCTATACATTGTCTGATCATGCATCTTTGAAGTCTATACAACGTTGCCTTGTCTCTTCAAATCTATACAATGTTGCCTTGTTTCTTCATGTCTATACATTACATCGTGGTCTTCAGCTAAAGTCTATACATCGGACTATTTGAGCAAGTCTATACAGCGTTTCATTCACACTGGAAGTCTATACATTAGACTATGGCAAAGTCTATTCATTCGTTTCCAGAAGTTCAAGTCCATACATTGATCGTTTGGGTAACAAAGTCTATACATCACCTTCAAGGCATCAAGTCTATACAGTGGACTGTGCTTCAAGCATTGGCCAAGTCTGTACATCGACCTGTTCACTCGTATGAGCAAGTCTATACATTGGTCGGTGGCAAGTCTATACATTGCTTTGATTTACCTACGTTCAAGACCACCAAGTCTGTACATTGGGTAAAGTCTACACATCGCCTTGGTCACTTGCTTCAAACTCTATACACTATGAACATTCAAGTCTGTACAGACTTCACTTCAATCAAGTTTGTACATCGTTAAGCTGCCTTTGTGCCGAAGGAAGTCTATACAATCGTCTTCATAGGTTTCAAGTCTGTACAGCCTGCCTTGATTCAGAGTCTATTCAACGCTGTTGAGTTAAAGTCTGTACAGCTGTTCCTTTGGCTAAAGTCTACACATCGTATAGTCCATACACTCGACTGCCCTGCTTTGCTTCAAGTCTGTACAGTCTCTCCCTCAGCAAGCCTATACACTGGAGTCGTCAGCTGCAAGGACAGCATGTCTGTACATTGGTTCTCATGCATGTTAACACCAAGTCTATACACTACATTCATGCATTGTTCTTCACAGGAAAGTTTGTACACTATGTTCTCTCGCACGCGAACAAAGTGTGTACAGCCTGTGCTTGCATTAGTAAGTCTACACACTCGATTCATTCATGCATATCACAGAAGTCTATACACTCCTTCCTATTATGATAATGCATTCTTCAGCAAGTATATACACTGAGCTCGCATGAAGACTTCTAAGTCTATACACTCCCTCACACTGTACACACTTGCTGTATTGATATCAATAAGTCTATACATTGCTGAACTATGTACAGCCTGTGTTAATTTTGTCCATCGACTGAACTCCTCAGTTACTCCTGCAGGTGTTCTGGCACGTGAACCAAAGAAATGTCTGGCACGTGATCCAATGAGCTGAGATGCTGACACGTGGCCAAATACTTGGGCGAGAAATGTGGAGGCCACACGTGCCCAGTGCTGCCCCTGCTCGAGCTGCTATAAAGGGTAGTCTCCGTTGTCTGAAGGAGGTTGATCGAAGCCTTGAGAGCAATAGCAGAAAAGCAGAAGTGCTGAGAGTTCGATCCAGCAGAAGAGAAGCAGAGAGCAGAAGAAGAAGAAATAGAAGAAGAGTGAGCTGGCAGAAGAAAAAGAGTTACAGAGAAGAAGGAGAGAACAGCGTGAGAGAAAAGGAGAGCAGAGGAGAAAGAAAGAGAGAGAGAGAGAGAGAGAGTTCATGGAAAAGAAGGAAGAAGCTATTGAAGATCTGTCATCTGGCGTTTGGATTAAATCCAAGCCAGATCTGCTCCTTTGAGAGCTACATTCTTGTTCTTCGTTTACAGCCTTCCGATCGCTGTGTATTTTCTATTCCTTATTTTTTCCTTTTCATCTGGTTATCCTTGTTCTTCCGATCCTCTGGTCTGAGGTCGGGTTCCTCCTGTGGACTCAGGAGAAGGGAGACTTATCTCCGGTTCTGGGCTTGTGGCTTGCAAGTCCAGGGGTCCCTCCGGTTGGAGGAAGAGAGGTCTGCGACCTCTGGTTGCTGGTGACTGGGAGTCACCAGCGGGTTCCCTCCTGGTCTGGAGGAAGAGAGACTTCGGTCTCTGGTTTCCAAGTGGCTGGGAGTCACTTGGGGTGTCCCTCCGGTTGGGAGGAAGAGGGGAGGCTGTTCCCCTGGTCAAGCTGTATGGCAGCACCTTGTTCGCAGATTGAGTCTGCTTGGTTCTAGCGTTTGCTAGTGAAGCCTCACTCCGGTTGGGAGTGAGGGGTGGATGTAGGTCTGGAGGACCGAACCACCTAAAAATCTATTGAGCAGTGGTTTGCTTTGTGTGTTTGCTTCCGCTAGATGCTTGGATAGGCGCACTCCATGTGCTTGCTCATAAGTTTAATTGAATTAGTTTTATTCTGTGATTGCGTCTAGCATCTGAGTTTTTATTTGGGCATTATTCGTAGAAGGATACATTCACCCCCCTCTGTATCCGGGCCTAGCACCTTAACAACCCGATCCCCAACAGGGCAATCGGAAGAACAAAGCTAACCAGAGAAACAAAATGAAAAATAAGTAAACATAAAAGGAACAGTGACAAAGGCTGGAAATGAAACACAATAGTCATTCTGGATTTGATTCACGAACAGACTGAACAGGTCTTCAATAGAACTCTCTCCTCTCTTCTTTTCTTCCTCTTCTTTCTTCTTCTCAGCTCACGCAATCTTTCTCTCTTTCTTCTGCTGCTCTCACTCTATATTTTCTTCTCTTTCGCAGGCTCTCCCTATCTCTTCTTTTCTCTTCTTCTTCTGCTCTTTTGATCGTTGCTCTCTTTCTTCTGCTTCTCTACTTTCTTCACTGGCTTCTATTCTCTCTGTATATACTTGGCCACTTCAATCAGCCTCCTTCAGACAACGGAGTCTTTCTTATATAGCAGCTCGAGCAGGAGCAGCACTGGGCGCGTGTGTTCCACATTTCCCGCCCAAGATATTTGGCCACGTGTCAGCTTCCTGTCAGCCCTCGGATCACGTGCCCTTCATTAGCCTAAATCACCTGCAGACAAAGACAAAAGGAATGTATCTACTTAATTAGTTCAGGCTTTTAACACGAGTGTATATACTTCAGAAGCCGCAAATGAGCAAGTGTGAACACTGAGTGAGTGTATAGACTTGAAGTTCTTGATGCGAGCTCAGTGTATGGACTTTCAGTTAAATGCATTAACATACCAAGGGAATGAGTGTATGGACATAAAGCATCAGTTAACCAAGTGTGTAGAGTGTATACACTTGACTGCGTACATGACAGACAATGTCTAGACTTGCTATTAACATGCATGAGAACCCAATGTACAGACATGCTGTAGCTTCAGCTGACGACCCCAGTGTATAGACTTGCTGAGGGAGAGAGTGTACAGACTTGAAGCAAAGCAAGGCAATCGAGTGTGTAGACTTGATGGTTGAGAGACGATGGCCAGGACAAGGCACAAACAGATGTATAGACTTTGGACTTGAACGCCCAAGCAGGCTGTACAGACTTGAAGAGTAAGCCTGGGTATAGACTTCAAAAGCTTGATGGCCCAATGTACAAACTTTGAAAAGTCTGAACCAATGTACAGACTTGATTAAGACAAGGCAGTTGAGTGTATGGACTTTGGCAAGCAAACGGCTGTACAGACTTTGACACAACAGCGATGTACAGACTTCCAATGAAAGCTACCGCTGTATAGACTTACTCAATCAAACCGATGTATAGACTTTGAAGCAAACGCCAGGCAAACGATGTGTAGACTTGGCCAGAAAATGTAGGGAAAGGTATGAGTGTATAGACTTGGCCAAACGTAGGGAAAGGTGAGGAGTGTATAGACTATGCTTCACTTCGAGCAACCACAGTGATGCATAGACTTGGCCTTTGAGATGTGGCTGTACAGACTTGGAGAGTTGAAGCCAATGTACAGACTTGATGATATCAAACCAATGTACAGACTTGCAGATGCGAAGCTAATGTACAGACTTTATGATATGAAGCCAATGTACAGACTTGCAGATGCGAAGCCGATGTACAGACTTTAAAGGCTGTGAACAACAAGGCATGCTGTACAGACTTACTCAATCAAACTGATGTATAGACTTTGAAGGATTTGAACGGGAGAATGTATAGACTTTAAGAACCGAAGCTCACGTTGTACAGACTTTGTTACCCAAACGATCAATGTATGGACTTGAACTTCTGAAAACGAATGAATATACTTTGCCACACTCTAATGTATAGACTTCCGGTATGAATGAAATGCTGTACATACTTGCTCAAACAGTCTGATGTATGGACTTGGAATTCCAACAGAAGGATGTATGGACTTTGATAAGAGAATGGCTGTACAGACTTCAGGTGAAGACCAATGTATAGACTTCCAGTATGAAGACCAATGTACAGACTTCGAATATGAAGACCGATGTATGGACTTCGAATATGAAGACCAATGTATAGACTTCCAATATGAAGACCAATGTACAGACTTTGAATATGAAGACCGATGTATGGACTTCGAATATGAAGACCAATGTATAGACTTCAATTGAGTCCATTGGCTGTACAGACTTGGAAATCTTTGAGCGATGTACAGACTTGGAGTTAATGCATGAAGACCCAGCAATGTGTAGACTTGACAGTGAATGCATGAACAGTGATGTATAGACTTAGACGCAACATGCTAAGCAATGTACACACTTGATGTAATGCATGCCGATGTACAGACTTCAGTTGAAGTCAACCGAAGAGTGTATATACTTTATGAATGCATATGCCAAGACCAGTGTACAAACTTGATCAAATGTCTAGACTTTGCATTAACAGTCGATGTGTAGACTTCACATGTAAAGATTTTGAACGTGTGTGCTGGCGATGTACAGACATTGATAGTCTAAGGGGGTCGACCCATCTAAGAAGGGGGGTCGACCCACTTCAGTCCTGACAATGCTGACAGAGTTTACACTTGAACAAATAATGCATGTGAATGATTTATGCAGCAGATAACATGGCTGAACATATAATGCAATGCTTCATGATCTGATGAACTGACTGAACAGAAAATTAACTGAACATATGAGAGACGGCATTATGATCAGAAAATGACTGAATAACAGCATGATGACTCACACAGCAAGATGACTCACAGTGATTAACTCACATCAAAAGATTAACTCACATCAAAGCCAATCATCAAAACCACAGGGACACAATACCGCCACGCTGCCAGTCGGCGTACTGGTCCGAGAACCGCACTCTCCAATCGATCACCTTCATGCAATCGCGCGTCTTCTTGCCTATCCCACGCGGCTCTCCTACCTCGATCCACTCCTGGTGTAGGTCGAGGGTCCTCATCACCAGCCTAAGCCGTAGTGGCTCAATCTCGTTCAGGCAATGAACCCAAAGCTCATGCCCAAAACGAGGTTGGCCCGCTACGACCCACGGCTGGCCCTCGTCGGTCATCCCCTCGTAGGGTCTCCACCGCACCTGCATCCATAAACTTGCATATCATCGTGCATCTCATCATAATTAATAAATAAAAAAATGCATAACATTAATCATGCGTACCAGTGAGGCGGGGAAGTCTCGGAACTCCCGTCGCAACACTCGCAACTCGTAGGCGAGTGGGGCTCCAATCACCACTGGTAGCCAGCGCCGTGCTAAGGGGAAAGATCCCTCATCTCCAGGTCGCTGGTCGACGCGTCCCATCGGCATGTACAAGTGGCTCCAAATCTGCATTCATGCATCGCATTAGCAAAGCATTCATATGCATATGTATTCTAACAAGAAAACAAAAAGAAAGAAAATGCATACCTGAAGAAAAGGTGAAAAGCCACTGACTGTCGTCTCTCGACCTGTCCCTGTGGACAGGTCGGCTATCAAGTGTGCCAGCAGCGCTGCTCCCCAGGCGTATCTACCAACGCCCTCCAAGTCCTCGAGTATCCCCAGGAATCGGCAGTTGATAACATCACCCTTCGTGCCAAGCAGCAGCCTCCCGAGAATCAAAAATAGAAATCTCCTCAAATCTCTGTCTGCCCTCTCTCTCTCAGCCGGGTCCTGGCAATAGGCAGCCCTAGCCCCATCTATCAATCTCTGTGAAAACTGCTCTAAGGACTCTCTAGATCTCTGCCTAGAGTCCCCCAATCCCATAGCTATGGTAAGGTCAGTGCGAAAAATGGTCCTACACTCACTCGGTGTCTCGTACACCATCTCTAGCCCTAGTAGCCTCTGAGTAAGCTCACTATAGTCGGGTAGGGTGATCCCGCTTACAGCCTCGCCATCTACCCTCAGCCCGGTAATCCTAGCCACATCCTCTAGGCTAGGGATCATGTGCCCCCATGGCATCAGAAATGCCCTGCTAGACCTATCCCATCTCTCTCTGAGTACATGGATCAAGGGTAGGTCGGGTCTCACTGGCTCAATACTAAGGAAGGCCCCAAACCCCATAGCATCTATCCTAGCCCTCTGGAACTCAGGGAGCCCATAATAAGCTGCTCGGACCTGGACCCAAGAAATCCGCGTCCTCATCAGCCCCTGCATGCATATAAAAAAAAAATTTTGCTTAAGTTTTCATGTGGAAATTCATTTAAGTTCATTTGTTGAGATATTTGCTGTTTGGTTAATTGACGGCCAACCTTGGGTCGAGGTTTTCCTATTTGACGCCCCTAAGAGCGACGTTATTTCCAAATGGGTTTCTGGTAACTCTAGGCCTTCATTGAATTAACGACCCAGCCTGGGTCGTTGATTATTTAAAAGACGCCCCTATGGGAGGCGTTGTTTTGAAACTAATTTCTTAAATTCTGAGAGATTTTTAAATTGACGCCCATCCCTAGGTCGTCAGTTGTTTAAGTAACGCCCCTATAGGGGACGCTGTTCAAAATGAATAATTTTGGCCCGAAAAGAAATTCTGGAAATTTTTTAATTGATGACCACTCCATTGATCGTTGTTTATTGAATTAACGCCCCGATGGGGGGCGTGGTTTTCTTGAGGTAGTTAATGTGCGAAATTGAAATAAACAAAGACACATGCATTTTAAATTTAATAAAATCACAGGGAAATAACAGCATGATGGTAAAACATGATAGAATTTAAAATGACGACATGCTGCAGGGCGTGGTTTTCATGCGATTAATTATTTCAAAAAAAATGAAATAATGATATTGACGACCCATTCCGGGACGTTACTTAAATTGACGACGCCCCTGGGGGCATCATTTTTCTGAGTCATTGGTTTTCCCTCTCCCGAGAGCTATGGAAATGAAAGAAAATGAAAATAAAATAAAAATAAAATGGAAAAATGGGGCGTGGGGGCCTACCTTCTGTCGTTTGGGCCCAATCAGCCCTCCACGGAGGGGCTGCCATGGTTGGCGTGGCCGCCGGAGTTGTCTGGGCCGAGGGGGTGCCGCTGCCGCCGCCGGTGGGTCCTCTACTCCTTATTCTTCTCCTCCTTCTTCTTCATCCCCTTCTTCGTCTTCTCCATCATCTTCCTCTCCTTCGTCGTCATCATCACCTTCATCTCCTTCGTCTTCTTCTTCTCCATCGCCTTCACCGCGTTCTTCCTCTTCACCGGCTGCCACCGCCGGTGCTTCTTCGGCCGCCGCGGGAGGAAGCTCCTCCACGGCGTGTTCTTCTTCCAGGTCCACCACGGCCGGGGCAGACACCCTCTGGCGTTTGTGAGCGCCGCCAGCCATAGGGAGAGAGAGTGGAGTGAGGGAGAATGAGAGAGATAGATTGGGGGGTTGCGGTTAGGGTTTTGCAGGAAGGGAGAAAGAAAAGAAATGAACGAAGGAAGGAGAAAGGGGGGAAAGTAGGGTTTAACGGTCGAGATGAATTGACGGCTGTATGGAAGTCGTTTATTGGTAAATTGACGATTTGAGGAAAGGCGTGGTTTATGGATTTGACGCCCTGTGGCTTGACATCATTTGTTATTTGCATGGGAATTTGTAATTGTCGTCAGGCGCATTAATGGGAGTTGATTGATGTGATCGGGCGTCATTATTACCCTTTGAATTTGACGACGACCAATACGGGCGTCCATTTTTGAACACGCGACGTGAGAAAAGGTGTTTTTTTCTGAGAAAACAAGGAATTATTTTGAAGATAATTTGAAAATTTGAATTGATTAATGCCTTCTATAAAGGCGTGAGTTAAGAAACGCCAGTGCCCTGGGCGTCAATTGTGGTTTTGAAATATAATGGATGACATTATCTGAGGCGTGGTTTCATAAAGTGACGCCGTTGATGGAGGCGCCGTTAAGAACAGAGAACCCGAAGTTTGCTTTATCAGACAGAATTGCATAAATTGGAAGAGATGATCATTTTAACTCATTGCTTTGGCTCAAATAAGAACAGAATTTTTATTTCATTAAAAGAAATCAGGATTACATTCTCTAAGCCACTGAGGGCCTTATCTTTTTGAGAGCCAGTACATAAGCTTTACATTTATCTTCTTCTTCTTCAACATGAGTCTTGGATCTGTGAAGAAGTCCCACCTTCCATTAAGCCATTATGGTCCTGATTTCTTCATGATCTCCGTTTGAGCATAGTTCTCTTCTTTTGATTGGAGGAAGGTGAGAAGGTTCTTCTCAGAGATGTCGAGGAAGCCCGAGTTGTGGGAGGCACCGGTGTGCGTTGTAAAGGAAGAAGTCAGTCCCACCAATTAAGCGGAGCTCGATGCCGGAGGATAACCTTGAGCGAAGTTCTTGAGTTTTGAGAAAACCCGGTGTATGTGTAAAATTGCTCTTTGGCATTAATTTGAAGTAATCCCTCCATTCATTCCTCTTCTTGAGCTTGGGAACTCTATTGGTCACCCTTTCACATAGACCCAATGAGTCTGTCATATACCGAAGTGGGCTCTTGGAGAAGATTTTGGAGGCCGTTTGGTTTGCTTGACATGGATCAAATTTAAAGTGGAAATCTATCCAACAAGCTAGAAGGAGCATTGACCCAAATAGGGGCCGTCCTAGTGAATCCAAAGTGAGCCCACTGTATAGGTTGGCTAATATTTCCCCACCTATTCTTTTTCCCTCCCACATGCTAGGTATAGCACTTAAGTGATGTTCCTCTAAATGGTCTTCCAATGATGGGAATAATAAAGCTCCCGCTACACATATGACAAACCCTTTCATCACTCTCTCCAAAAAATCTTCATCTTCTTGAACCTTGTTCATGTTTTTGTATACCCATGAAGCCAACTTCAAAAGGTTGATTCCCTTATTGGCCTTTATTTGATTCACCAAATTTGGACTTTGGACAAGACTCATGAGCATGTCATGGGCTTGTATGGGCTTGGTCATATGAGCCATCCTTGATTCCTCTCCTTGCTTCATCCTTTTCAAACCCAAGAGCATCTCCACTTCTTCTAGGAGTATGGTAGCTTCAAAGGTTGGGAAGAGGAATGTGTGAGTATGAGGGTGCCATAATTCTATGAGAGCTCCAATTGAAGCCCAATCTAGGTGAATGTCATTGTAATGAGTGGCATGGGTGATGAGGCCAAGAAAGTTCCATCTAGAAAGGAAGGATTTCATATCTAATGAAAGTTTTGAAAGCAATAAAGGAAGCCATTTGATTTTCAGAAATCTTCTTGGACCAGGAATAATGGGGTAATCCTGAAAATATAAAACATAAAAAGAAGGAAGGAAAAGAGAATAACATCAGAAATTTTGAAAAGAAAGAAAGACAGAACAAAAATAAAAGCTTCAAACACAAAGAACACTTACTTGGTCTTTAGCAATTCTCCCACTGATGTGGCCTGGCACTTCACAAATCCATGGAAAACTCATCCTTGGCTTCTTGGAAAGCCTCTGCTGCATTAGCTGGTTCATCCTTCTGATAGTGTTACTTGTTCTGCTCTATTATTCTTCTGCTGCTGTTCTTTTGCTTAGTTCCTCTGTCTGCTTGACAGAAGGTGGCTAGTTCCTCTGTCTGCTTAACAGAAAATAGCTTCGATGTTCTGATGCTTGGAAACACCAGCAGTTGCCCTATTTATAGTGTTTTAAACGTTAACGGGTATCATGGTTTGTGTTTGAATAAAACGATTTGCTGGAAGCTTAACTCTGAGCAGGAAACGAAAATAGCTAATTAATGACGCGCTCTTTGGCATCATTTGTTCAATTGACGACATCTTCAGGGTCGTCATTTATCCAGCACCTCCATGGAGGGCGTCATTTGCATTCCAATTCCAACTTAAACTTTTATTACAATTAACGCCCCAGTGAATGTCGTCCTTTCTTGTTTTGACGTTGACCAGAAGGGTCGTCATTTTTTGAGCTTATGTTCTTGAGCTGCTTTCTAATATCTTGATTTCTCATGAACTTAAGTGCTATCATATCATGATTAAATTGTTTATATCAAGCACTTATGATCATATTTTGAGCTAATGATCTTTTTGAGCTGAGAAGTTTTGAGTGCAGGATGTGCAAGTCTGGAAATGCTTGGATTGTTCTACTGGTAACATCACTTCACTTTTGTATTTCCCATGTATGCATTGTTACTATAAGGTATCTATGCTATTATAGCATATCAAGGACCTTGTGGTTCTGATGAACCTGGAATTTGAGTTCCCCTTCATCAAAAAAAATAGTGATAATTTCAGGGGAATATTGATCACACGGATAGGCCGTTGAGTCATTCAAGGTTTGGGATGATGGTTCCACTTTCTGAGTTGATGCGTGGACAAACGGGCTTCGGCTTAGTATCAGCTCAGAGATCTGGAATCTTGACCAAATCTAGATGGATTAACAATATTATCCTTGATTATCTTTTATTTTTAGTTTGTTTTAATTTTTCTTTTAGCCCAGCATGCATCATGTAGGACTTTGAGCTTAATGATGAAAGTCTTCATATTACACCAATAATGAAGGTCGCTCGCTCTTAATTGAGTTGACATAAGATATTCCATTCCAAATCAAGTACTTCATTCTCTTTAAAACCGTTCAGGCTAGTCCCTTGAAAATCATCCCTTTGCTGGATCTTTATCTCAACTTACTTTACTTTTCTACAAATCTACCTTGGTTGTAGCACGTCCACATTGGCTGGTAACCGCTCTCTAATGGTGCCTCCCTGTCGTGCCCTCGCGCACATTTTGTTTATCTAGTTTAGTCTCCTTTATCCAGCTAATCGATGCTTTCCTGGAATCACCCGGAGTTGTTTTATTCAGAATCTTGGAAAGATTTCCAAACGCTTAGTGTCGGGAGCGTGTCACATCACACCTTGGCATCTACTTATCAGTACGTTCCACCTCATTCCACTTGTTTCACTTTCGCTTCATTCCGTATCACTCCCTTGCAAAGCAGACGCCAAGGCGGGGCAGCTGTAGACACGCCAAAATTGATGCTATGTTGAGTAAATCTCAAGTCACCATATGACGCCCCAAAGTGGACTTCAATATTGATTTAATATAATGTTTTTTCTATTTTTTTATGAATTAATTATGATTTCTTGTTTTTTTTCTTGGGTAATTGGAATTAACGCCCTAATCAGGGGCGCTATTTAAATTGACGGCCTGGCCAAGGGCGCCTCTTTAATAAATGGACGACTACCAATACGGGTGTCATTTTCTGGATTTACTGGAAATTACGGATCACAAAGAAAATGAAAATTGAAGAATTGACGTCTCTCTTGAAGACGTTGATTATTTGACGTCCGTATGATAGGCGTCAGTTCATCATTTTAAATAAGGAAAGGTAATTGTTTCTATAATTAAATCCAGGAATTGATGACTTTAGGGGCGTCGTTATTTTAATTAACGCCTTTTGTGGTGTCGTCATTTTTAATTAACGCCCTTCAAGGGGTCGTCATTTTCAATTTCGTCTCCCTTTTGCCTCCTTCTTTCCAGTAATGATTATTTCCCTATTTTAAACCTTGTATTCGACTGGGAAGAGTGTTTCTTGATGGAGGATCATTACCTTGTTTTAATCATTGTTTTGCAAGGATATTTGGCCCTATAAATACCCCTCCTGATTCTCGTCGCGCGAGGGGACAAGAGAGGAAAGAGAGGCAAAAAAGAGCAAACAGTAGAGAGAAACACATATAGAGTTAACAGAGAGAAGAGTGTTTCTTTGATTGCAAGTGATTCTTCCAAGCTCTTCTTCCTGGCGGATTCCTCTCTTTCTACGGACGAACCTCGGCTGCCCCTCTTGCATATTGAAGACTCCTGTCTCCCCTTCACTGCTGCACGCACAGTAGAATGGAACCATCCCTTTAGCTTGTTTAATTGCTTTTGTCACTAACATATCATCATCATCATACATCCCTTCCTCTAGTACTTTGCTAGATCCCACATCACATCTATCTTGTTGCATTAGCATATTCATCCATATTTTTCAAACCTTGTTGCTCCTCTTAGGGGTTTTAAAAAAACACACAAGGTGTGTTCATGCTCAATTTGATTGATTTCATATTCTTAGAACATTGATACTACACCCTTTTGACTAATCCATTGTTGTTATTGTTTTCTTTGTGTATGTTCTACAAGGGTAATCAAAGCTAAGAACCCCCTTCATTGGCCGGCCGGTAGAAGGAGGAAGAAAGGATCCACAATCTCACCCGCTCAACATAAGGTACATGCGATCATTCTTTTCTTCTTCGAGGTAACCCCTCTGGCGATCACATTCACCCTTAGCATCCTATGCATGCTCCCATTCATCCCTTTATATTTTCCCTTTTCTTCTTTTTCTTTAAGTGGATTTTTCATAATCTACAGTCGCCTCCTTATTTCCCTCTTGCCCCTAGATTCGTCCGAGGAGAGAAATAGATAAGGACTTTGACTTCCCCCGGGCATGGCCAAGGAGAAACGGCATTTACATGAGGAACCCGACCAGGGACGTCGTGAAGTGTGCGATTTGCCAAACTCGGGGCCCTCCTTTGTGATCGAGAAAAAGGGACACCTCGCTACCAGGTTTTCATTAGCCTGACTATAAGGGAAAAAGTGTTTAAGATACAACCCATTCCAAGCGTGAGACAGCTCCTCACCTTCTGCGTTGACTAAGCAATAAGCATTCCCTGGATAAGCCTCTCTAATGACGAACTGCCCTTCCCAATTAGGTTGCAATTTTGACCTGGGACCTCCGGACTTGATAAATTTTCGTTTCAAAACCATATCTCCTATTTAAAATTTGTGCTCAATTACCTTCTTTTAAAAATAACGTGAAACTCTCTTTTGATAGACAGACACGTTATCGGCCGCATTCATCCTCTTCTCATCCAAGAGTTCCAGCTGAACGAGCAACGCCTCTCGTCGTTCATCGGGATTTAGTTCCTTATCGAGCTGTACCCTTAAGGAAGGGACCAAGAACTCATATGGGAGCACCACCTCCATCCCGTAGGTAATAGCATAAGGGGTTTGCCCTATAGGAGTACGGAGGGAGGTGCGGTAAGCCCATAGAGCTTCCACCAATCTTTCAGGCCAATCTGAAAATTTATGAGATTCGCATGTTTTCTTTGTAATTTTAAGAAGGGTTTTATTAGTGGCCTCAACTTGACCATTGCCTTGAGGATAATACGGAGATGAATGATGCAATGCAATATTGAACTTCTTACACAGGTCCTTGAGCTCTTGAGAGATGAACTAGGGTCCATTGTCGGTGACGATGCTGCTTGGCACTCCGAACCATGAGATGATATTCTTCAGGATAAAGCGACACACGGTGGTAGCTTTGATCTCTATGTACACCTCTGCTTAGGCCCACTTGGTGAAGTACTTAGTGGCGGTAAGGATGAAGGATTTCTGCTTGGTATGAGAATTGGGATCACCGAGCGGGCCAACAATGTCGAAGGCCCACATAGAGAATGGCCAAGGAGTAGAGAGAGGATGAAGAGATGAAGCTGGAGCATGGATTTTATCAGCGTGGAGTTGGCATTTAAGACACCTCTAGACATAGAGGGAGCAATCTTCCTCTAGAGTGGGCCAATAATAACCCTACCTAAGAATCTTCTTAGCTAGAGCCTAGCCATTCACATGACCTCCACACTCACTAGAATGCGCTGCTTTAGTCACCTTCCAAGCTTCATCATCATCTAGGCATCTCATGAGCATTCCATTGAGAGCGCGCCTGTATAATCCTCCAGCAATGATGGTTTACCTCGAGGCAGCTCTTCTAATAGCCTTACGCTGCTCGGCATTTGCCCCTTCTAGGAACGATCCATCTTTGCAATACAGCTCGATTTCATGATACTATGGCAATTCTTCTTCTTCCAAGATCTCCTCTAATTCTGTTAAAGACACTTTCGCTAGATCTTCCTTCTCTGCCCTAGCCTCTACAGTCTTCCTAAGGTTGTGATACCATGGATCCTGAAGAGAGGGAGCATCTAATCTCTGGATGACGATAGTCTCAGTATTCCGACTGAGAGGAAAAGATAAAGAGAAAGCGAGTGATGCCAGCGCATCAGCGAGAATATTTTGAGATCGGGGAGTATGGATGTAGATTAGCTTACGAAATTACCTAGCCAAGAGGGTGACCAAATCTTGATATGGCTTGAGCTTCGGGTCACGAGTGCGGTAAGTGGACAGAATCTATCGTAGGATAAGCTGAGAGTCTCCTATGATGTTCAAATAGCGCACGCCTAAGAGGTAGGCGTGCTTCAATCCATCTAGGAGAGCCTCATACTCAGCGAAGTTGTTGGTAGCAGGAAATTGAAGTTGATAAGCAAAAGGAATCTTCACCCCTTCTGGAGTGAGCAGAACGGCGCCTATCCCTTGGCCTTGAGAGTTGAGTGCACCATCGAAGTGCAGAGACCAAAATGGATGATGGGTAAGGACAGAGAGATGCTCATCAGGGGAATCATCCTGAATAGAGTCTGTGTAGGGGATGGGAAGATGGGCAAGATGCTCAGCGATGGCATATCCTTTGATTGCCTTCTAAACAACGAATGTGATATCGAACTGAGAGAGAAAGCTCTGCCAGCGAGCTAACCTACTAGAAAGGACGTGCTTTTCTAAGAGATAATGGATCGAGTCCATTCTAGAGATCAACCTAACTGGTGGGCTAGTAAATAATATTTTAATTTTTGAGCTACCCATACTAAGGCGGCACAAGTCTTTTCCATGGTGGTGTATTTGGTCTATGCTGGGTAAAATAACCTGGAGAGATAATAAGCTGCCCGCTCTTTGCCTTCATCATCTACTTGTGCTAGAACCACCCTTAGGGAGTCCTCAATAACAGAAATGTGTAGGATTAGGGGTTTCCCAGGGACAAGAGGTTGCAACACTGGGGGATTGGTCAAATATTCCGTTAGGTCCTTATAGGACTTTTGATAATCTTGATTCCATTCAAATTTGACCCCCGCCTTTAGCAATTCGTAAAACGGACAGCACCTCTAAGAATGTTGAGATATGAATCTTCTAATGAATTGTAATCTACCAATCAGTCCTCGAAGTTCCGTGATATTCTTAGGCAGAGGCATTTCCATGACGGCCTTTGCTTTGTTAGGATCGATCTGAATCCCCCGTTTGCTAACTATAAAGCCTAGCAACTTCTCTGAAGAGACACCAAAAACACATTTCTTTGGATTCATTTTTAACTGGTACTCCCTAGCTCTCTGGAGCACCTTAACCAGAATCGAGGGGTGTTCTTCTTTAGTTCTTGACTTCACCAAGATATCATCCACGTAAGCTTCCATATAGACATGCATCATGTCATGGAATATAGCCATCATCGCCCTTTGATAAGTGGCGCCCGCGTTCTTCAATCTGAACGGCATAACCATATAGTAATATGTACCCCAGGAGGTTTTCTCTTGATCTTCGGGAGCGAGATGTGTTTGGTTGTATCCTGAATAACCATCCATGAATGATAATGCTTCGTACTTGGCAGTGTTATCCACCAATACATCTATGTGAGGTAGCGAAAAATCATCCTTGGGACATGCTTTATTAAGATCCCTAAAATCAATGCAAATACGCACCTTTCTGTCCTTCTTGATAACAGGGATTATGTTCGCCACCCACTGAGGATATAAGACAACTCTAATAAACTTGGTCTTGTACAACTTATCGACCTCTTCCTTAATCCTCAAGGCCATGTGGGGGTGAAATCTTCTTGTTCTTTGTTTCACGGGCGTTGCCCTTGGTTTAAGCACGAGTCGATGTTCCACTAAAGAGGGGTCAAGACCCGACATGTCCTCGTAAGACCAGGTGAAAGAATCGCTATACTCCCTTAGAACCTTGATTAAATCTTCTTCTACCTCTGGAGGGAGATTAGCGGCAATAATAATGGGCCGGGAGTCTTCTTCGGTTCCCAGATTTATTTCCTTCATAGGTTCATCCACTGCCGATGATGGTTCGTCGAATCTCTTTAATTCGTGCGCATACAGATCGGTGGTGTCATCTATGTCGCTGTCCTCACCATCGACCGGGTCTTTTTCATCCATGATTTCATAAAGACCTAGTCCGTCGTCGCTCCACACACCTTGTTGCTCGTCATCTTCTTCTACCACAATCGCCGTAGCGATACGCTCTGGGCACTTCAGAAGAGCATGACATCGCTGAGCTGCATCATGCAAGAACCTATCAGGAATGGATTTGGAATGACGCGTAAGCGGGCGCGGCTCAAGTGAGGAAGGATTGGACGACCTAGAACAAGACCCTACTTCTCTAGACCAAACAGACTCTACTTCCCTAGACTCGACGGACCCTACGTCTAACCTAGGAGCAAGGAAACCTAATGGGAAGGAAGCAGCAGGGGCCTCATGCCCCTAGGAGGAGGATGGAGAGAAGATAGCGTAATCTTCCACTCAGATCTCCATTTCAAATTTGACGTTTTTTTTTTTGGAGAGAGTCAGTGGAGATCATGTAGCAAGATGGAGGCGAAGAAGGTGGAGGAGGAAGCCTGAGATGGTACTTGGAGGGACAGAAGATGTCGAGAAAGGGATCAGAGGAGGTGAAGAAGGTAGTAGATAGATCAACTGGGGGACAGCAATCACAGGCTGGCGTGATGATGAGATATTCCGTGAGGATTTCAAACAAGAATGGATCGATCATTATAGGAGGCGAGGGTGGTATGGATGCCAGATTTTGGAACAATGAAAATAGGCGGGAAGGAGGCCAAGTGGATATAATAGGTGAGCTCCCCCTTTCCCGTGGACGGTAAGTTGGTTTCTTCGGCTCATAACATATAAGCCGTACCTCCTGACTTTTTTCTTCATAAAATAGCCTTTTAAAAGCCTGGCTATAATCAACCAAGTCATCAACTGGCCCCTTTGGAAGCAATGGTGGGCTGGCAAATACCTGAGCTACATCTTCTTTAGGCTGACCTGGCTGTGCTTTCAATGTGCCGGGCTGAAGAGGACCTTTGATCAAATGCTGGCGGTAGTCCCATGTCAGGGGCCCTGAATCGCCCAGAACTGAGAGTGCGAACTCTCGATAGCCGGGGCCCCTTCTATTCATCTTTCTTCCTTTAGGGACCGGCTTGCTTCGCCCTTGCAGTTGTGCGCCGAGGCCTCTCCCCGACTGATAGCCTAGCTTCAATATGATGTCCCAGCCCTTGGAATCTTGAATATGGGGCTTCACTTTAATATTTACTGCTGCAGAGAAAGGCTTGCGTGGTGCATAAGCCCATGGGAAATCTAGATCTAGCACTGAAATAACCAGCCGATTGCTGGGCCATAGTGTTGGCAGAATTTTCTCAGAAACGGCCTTCACAGACTGGACCGTGGACATGCTCTTCACCATAACCACCCTCTCTTGGAAAGGGTGATGCGGGATGGACACACGACCTGGGACTCTAGCTCGCGATCGTCCCTATGTGAGGGAAACGCTAGACCGTGCGCGGTTGAGAAACCGGCAATGAGTCTCGGGTATCGGCTTCTCCGCGTTAACTTAGATTGAGTCACGGGACGGGTCACTAACTTTCTCTCTCGCAGCGGTGAATAACAATATGATAACGAGCTAATAACCTATCACATGCAGCGGCATTCAAAAATATACGGGTAAAGCAAATGCCTACGAGGAGGGTAGCGAGTTTACCTCCACGCTCCGGGCATGGGAAAGACTTCCCGGCCAAGTACGGTAACAACGGTTAAAATTTAATTACAGCAGTGAATTATATTACCCACTCCACGCAGGGAGGTAAAGGGCTACAAGTGGGACCGGGAGGACCGACCCTGGGTTGACGGGCAGCAGTCTGGTGGTGCGTTCGGAGTGAACTCGGCCTGCTTGTCTGACTCGGTCCTGCGCCGACTCGGTACTGCGCCGACTCGGTTCTGACTCGTTGGACAGTAAGGCACGGATTCCAAAGGAACGTCACCTTCTTGAGATCTTCGGAAGGCGCCGCATGGCTGGAACGTTGGCAGGACGTCCCTGGTCGACTCCTGGGAGTGGCGGCTCCTGAAGTTGATTTTTGATATTTATTTCTAAATTTTTCCCGGACTGAAATTTCAGACCTGCACAGGGAACATATCTGCATGCCTCGGCTGCACGAATGAATTCTCTCAGATCTGAAATCAGATCGAGGCAAGACCGGTGGCGTTGGAAAGAGGACTCCTAGATATACAACATATATTTTTTTCAAAGTAATCCAATGAAAGGATGAGAATGGGGAGGCTCTACAAGACTATTTTTTTTCTATGTATCAGTTTACAGACACTCAGGACAGAAGGAGATCTACCTGAAACTGACCTTTGACCGAGGGCTAAATGATTTTTTACATAGACTGACCAAATTATGGGAGGTAGGGGGGAACGTGAGGAACACTGAGGAATTTTTGTGGATTTTTAGAAAATTTCTAAGGGGGTGAGAAAAATACGAAAAGGTGACACTATCCTGTGGATCTGTAGAATGATAGATTACAGGGGGGAAACAAGAAATATGGGGAAAATACTAAATGATGTCCAAATGACACAAAAATTGAACTGGAGGTTAAGAGAGACGGGTAGAACAAGCCCTCAAAGTGTGGACTTGATCAAACAACAAGAACCTAAGATAAAATTCTGGAGATCATGTTCCATCCTGATTTGGACAGAATTCCGGCGTTGATGGCAGCGGCGCGACGGCGGTGCGATGGCAGCGGTGGCAGAAACAGAACTCAGAGGATGAGTGATGGGAATCGACACCGAGCCAGTACCTTTTCATATTACATTTATATCCTTTAATTTATTTTTATATCCACGGGAAAGTATACGCGCAATTATACGGCTTTATCGGCCAATGCGTCACTCCTGTAGATTGTGTGGGTTTCTATGTAATTTGTCAGTAGGACCAGCAAGGGGGCCCTCAGCCCTTTCCCATTGGTCCATGTCATCTTGTGGGGCTAGTCAACCATCCTAGGTGGACATCTAGAAGGTTGGACTAGTCATATGCCACATGGGTAGACAAGTGGCCCATTTTGTCCAAGGTAGGCCACCTACCATTCAACCTACCCATTCAACCTTGCATATGGTCAAGGGGGCGCCCCATTCCACTAGGATTAGTTTAATATTTTTGTGTGTTATTAGCATGCAATCCTAGCCCTTGATTCCCCTTCTCTAGATCAAGGGTCCACATTGCATTTGATGTAAACTATATATAAGCTTGTATTTTCATGTGAAATTCAATGGAAAAAATCAGAAAATTGTTGAGTTGTTTGAAGCTTGGTGCGCCCCTCTCTCTTCCCCTGCTGTTCTTCCATCCCCAACCCCAGATCTAGAGTGTATTCTATCTTCTTTCATCTCCTCTCAACCTCCGGTGATCGTCTGTGCCGCCGCCGCCGCCGTTCGTGCCGCCATTGAGCCGCCTCTGCAATTCTATCTTCGTCCGACCACAGCAGCTTCCACGAATTGTCTGTCTCAGCCACGAGCTTGGATGGATCTGAATTTTTTATGGTGTGTTCATCCCTTGCATCCCAAGATCCACTTAAAGTTTCACGCCAAAATTCCATCTTTTAGTATTTTTACATTTTCATCCAACCTGTCATCCCAGATCTGCCAGGTTTCTATCTACAGTGATAGAATCTCTGCGTTCTCCCCCTCCGACCATCTTTTTGATTTATCCAAGCCCTCCCAATTTTACTGGGAGTTCTGTCCATCACCCTATACCTCCACAAAGTTTCTTAATTTTTTATCAGTCTTCTAGCTATTTTTAGAAATTCGTGTTCTTCCTCTGATACAGTGTTTTTAGTCAGATCCCAGATCCAACCACCCTCCACTTCAAAAATCAGAACTAATCACCACCACCTCCAAATCCAAATCCAAAAATACTCCTGGTTGTCTTGTTCAATTTCCTACAACCTTGCGGAAGAACACATCTTCAAATTCGGACATCTACTTCACGGTCACAGGCAATCAACAGGGAAGTTGTCTACAGATCTGAGTCTTCGGTTACTGTACAACAGCAACATATAAAATTCACCAACACAAAGTACAAATCTGGTGAATTTTTCTGAAGGCCACTAGATTGTAGTACTTTGAAGCAGCTTTCCAACGGCTCTGATCTCGTCGCATTCCGACACCGGTGCGGATCGCAGCGTCCGTTCTCGCCGGAGCGCGCGCTGAAATACAGAACCGGCAGATTTCCGATCGGTTTTTCCGACCGGTGCCGAACGGAGCCGCCCGGCCTCCGGTCGGCGAACCAGCGTGTCGCCAGCCCGGGGCGTGCTTCTCCAAGTGTCTCCACTATAGCGGTACCACCGGGTCCCACACGGCCCCTCCGGCCAGCACGTGGGCCCCACGGTCGTGAACACGCATGTAGCCGAATCAACACCCGAAGCTGCCCGTCAACCCGAGTTCGGTCCTCCCGGGCCCATTTGTATAGCCCTTTACCTCCCTGTGTGGAGTGGGCATGTTCCCATTGCTGTAATTATTGTGTGTTAAGTTTCCCGGGAGTACGAGTTTTCGGCCAGGTCCGTCTTCCCCACGCCGAGCGCGTGGAGGTATCGTTCTCGCTCCCTACACTCGGCATTTGCTTATTTTTCATATATACTTGTTTATGCCGCTGCTAGAGAGCATGCTTTAGGTCCGTTAGCTCACTATATTATCATTCACCGCTGCTGCGAGAGAGTGCGAGACCGTCCCGTGACCCTATCCGGACACACGAGAGAGCCGATCACCCTAGCTCATTGTCGGTTTCTCAATAGCGCATGTCCAACGCTTCCCTCGTTAAGGGACAGTCACGAGCTTGTCGTGTCCGTGGTCTCGTCCCGCATCAATTTGGTATCAGAGCGAGTTGAGTCTAGGGTGTCCAAAATAAAAAAAAGAGTGTCATTTAAGTCATTGTCTAAGTCAGTCTAGGTTGCATTTGCATCCCTTACTCGGTATCTCAAAAGGTGTTGTCCGAACATTAGGCTACGCCTATCGGGAAGGCCGCACACTTGTGCGAGTGATTTTCGGATCGCTTATCTCCGCCACGTACCGAGTCTTGGTTTACGTCTAGGGTCCTTAGTGTGCATGCATTCCAAACTTGCATAGTCGAGTCACATTCCAACTTGCATCGCATTTTAAGTCATGTCTAGGAGCTTGCATTAGTTTGCTTATAAAACAAAAACAAAAAAAATGGCCTTGCATATCCAATCCTAGGGGACCCAACCCATCTTGGCCACCATGGCCACGCCCCGAGTCCATAGTGGTGATGAAGTGGCCGGAATGTTCCGAGCCATTATGGGAGCATTTAAGGGGTTGAATACGAGCCTAGATCGGGTTAGTATTAACCTAGATCAATTTTCCACCGGGGTAGATCGGATGTTCTTGGAGCCACCCCACGGGCCCCTTCTCCACGAGGTGGACACCTCCACGAGGGCTCCATTGCCACCCCCTCCAACCCGTGCCCCCTTCGAGGAGTTCGATAAACTGATTTCGGATTGGTTGGAAAGGACACGTGCTCCTTCACCACCCGTGGATGCTCCATTGCTATCCACTTCCGATCTTCCTCCGGAGCCGTCAAACTTGGGGTCACCCCATCCCGAGCCTCCCGTGTTTCTAACGAGTACGCTATATATAGCCGAGCCACTTCTTAGATGGCTCAAGGAAGGCTCGGTCCCACATTCCTTTCCATCCATGGACCCCACCTTACCTTTAGTGCCGGTCAACTCATTTCATACCACATTTCGATCTAGTCACCATGTTGATACATTGGACGATCTTATCATGGGATTAGATTCACAATGGAAGTTGACGCACCTACTGGCCCGAGGCTTTGACCAACCAGTTAGTCTTAGCTTCACCCATCCGGCCTTAGGGTCTATTACCTCCGAGTGCACCGTGGGTTGTGTCACGACGGAGGTCCTCTTACTCCACCCCTTACCGGACGAGCCCGAATTCATACCCTTTTGTCCGAGGGAGGAATCATACTTCTTGCCTACGATCCCCGTCCCACCCGTTACAATTCAAGAAGGTGACTACCCATATCTTCAAACCTTCTACACGTGGGACCGTGACTTGTGGGAACCCACCACAAGGGGTCATACCTTCTTTGACCCTTTTGACCCCTTCACTATTAGGCTTCCCGAGTTACCACTCGTACTCCCCTTCTTCAAGGAAGCCCACTTTTATGCCCCTTCCCCTCGGGATGGTCCATCTACATCCACCAATCCCGACCCACCTACACCCGGCCCTTCTAAACCACCCGAGTCACCCACATACAAAAGACCATCCACGCATAACCCCACCCGACGTATAGGTGTTCCCCATGCCATCCATTCCCAGTTGCATAACATGCATGCATGGCACATATTCGGGTGTCCTGGTCCGCCGTTACCCATGTCCGGGTCGGACTAACATTAGGTGTGTCTAGGGTCATAGATGAGTCCGTGTGTTTTTTTTCTTGTGTGGTTTGTTTTGTGTGGTTTATTTGCATGGCTTGTGTGTCATTTTTTTGTCTGCATGTGTCTTGTGCAAGCTCGTCGATGTCAGTCCCTTATGAGTGTGAAGCGAGTCGACTCACTCGATGAGTATGGGATCGGTTCTACATCTATACCCGGATCAGTCACCTACAGGGACTCAGCGGTGATTCCTAGTGAGTCTTCGAGCTGTTTTCTTCCCTTTTGAGAGTGCCCCTTCGGAGTGACCACCTTTAGCCCATAGTAGTTCGCATATCGAGTATATATGGAATGAGCAGGTGACGATCACTTGGAGCGGAGCATACCCGCGCTACTTGGCACGGTGACGGATCCGCCGGAGTACTCGAGCATCCCTACCCCTACTCGACGGGGTCGAGTTCCTCCCACCCGGGGAGAGTTGATGGGAATCGACACCGAGCCAGTACCTTTTCATATTGCATTTATATCCTTTAGTTTATTTTTATATCCACGGGAAAGTATATGCGCAATTGTACGGCTTTATCGGCCAATGCGTCACTCCCGTAGATTGTGTGGGTTTCTATGTAATTTGTCAGTAGGACCAGCAAGGGGGCCCTCAGCCCTTTCCCATTGGTCCATGTCATCTTGTGGGGCTAGTCAACCATCCTAGGTGGACATCTAGAAGGTTGGACTAGTCATATGCCACATGGGTAGACAAGTGGCCCATTTTGTCCAAGGTAGGCCACCTACCATTCAACCTACCCATTCAACCTTGCATATGGTCAAGGGGGCGCCCCATTCCACTAGGATTAGTTTAATATTTTTGTGTGTTATTAGCATGCAATCCTAGCCCTTGATTCCCCTTCCCTAGATCCAAGGGTCCACATTGCATTTGATGTAAACCATATATAAGCTTGTATTTTCATGTGAAATTCAATGGAAAAAATCAGAAAATTGTTGAGTTGTTTGAAGCTTGGTGCGCCCCTCTCTCTTCCCCTGATGTTCTTCCATCCCCAACCCCAGATCTAGAGTGTATTCTATCTTCTTTCATCTCCTCTCAACCTCCGGTGATCGTCTGTGCCGCCGCCGCCGCCGTTCGTGCCGCCATCGAGCCGCCTCTGCAGTTCTATCTTCGTCCGACCACAGCAGCTTCCACGAATTTTATGTCTCAGCCACGAGCTTGGATTGATCTGCATTTTTTATGGTGTGTTCATCCCTTGCATCCCAAGATCCACTTAAAGCTTCACGCCAAAATTCTATATTTTAGTATTTTTACATTTTCGTCCAACCTGTCATCCCAGATCTACCAGGTTTCTGTCTACAGTGACAGAATCTCTAAGTTCTCCCCCTCCGACCATCTTTTTGATTTATCCAAGCCCTCCCAATTTTACTGGGAGTTCTGTCCATCACCCTATACCTCCACAAAGTTTCTTAATTTTTATCAGCCTTCTAGCTATTTTTAGAAATTCGTGTTCTTCCTCTGATACAGTGTTTTTAGTCAGATCCCAGATCCGACCACCCTCCACTTCAAAAATCAGAAATAATCACCACCACCTCCAAATCCAAATCCAAAAATAGTCTTGGTTGCCTTGTTCAATTTCCTACAACCTTGCTGAAGAACACATCTTCAAGTTCAGACATCTACTTCACGGTCAAAGGCAATCAACAGGGAAGTTGTCTGCAGATCTGAGTCTTCGGTTACTGTACAACAGCAGCATATAAAATTCGCCAACATAAAGTACAAATCTGGTGATTTTTTTTGAAGGCCACTAGATTGTATTACTTTGAAGCAGCTTTCCAACAGCTCTGATCTCGTCGCATTCCGACACCGGTGCGGATCGCAGCGTCCGTTCTCGCCGGAGCGCGCGCTGAAATACAGAACCGGCAGATTTTCGATCGGTTTTTCCGACCGGTGCCGAACGGAGCCGCCCGGCCTCCGGCCGGCGAACCAGCATGCCGCCAGCCCGGGGAGCGCTTCTCCAAGTGTCTCCACTACAGCGGTACCACTGGGTCCCACACGGCCCCTCCGGACAGCACGTGGGCCCCACGGTCGTGAACACGCGTGTAGCTGAATCAACACCCGAAGCTGCCCGTCAACCCGAGTTCGGTCCTCCCGGGCCCATTTGTATAGCCCTTTACCTCCCTGCATGGAGTGGGCATGTTCCCATTGCTGTAATTATTGTGTGTTAAGTTTCCCGGGAGTACGAGTTTTCGGCCGGGTCCGTCTTCCCCACGCCGAGCGCGTGGAGGTATCGTTCTCGCTCCCTACACTCGTCATTTGCTTATTTTTCATATATACTTATTTATGCCGCTGCTAGAGAGCATGCTTTAGGTCCGTTAGCTCGCTATATTATCATTCACCACTGCTGCGAGAGAGTGCGAGACCGTCCCGTGACCCTATCCGGGCACACGAGAGAGCCGATCACCCTATCTCATTGCCGGTTTCTCAACCGCGCACGTCCAACGCTTCCCTCATTAAGGGACAGTCACGAGCTTGTCGTGTCCGTGGTCTCGTCCCGCATCAATGAGAGGGGGAGGTAGAAAGGGTCTCACACCCTGGAATGCTGAAGGAAGAAGAAGAATAGCAGGGAGAGAGGGGAGAGGGGCGCACCCTCCTTGGAGCTTCCAAAAAATTTCATAAAATTTTCACTTCATTAATTCCTTACAAAACACTATACATGGGTTTATATAGAAGGGGAGGAAGGGGGAGGGGGTTGGAATTTGTGGGAGAGAGGGGAGGGGTAGCATTTTCTTCCCCCATGGTGTCAATTGGGCTAAAAATATAAAATACAAAATGTCATTTTAATGGGGGGGCACCCCCTTGACTTAAGGGGTTGGAATCTTGGACATTTTCTACCAATTGTCCCCTTTGAATGTCAAACCATCTAGAAGCCCACCTTGGACCTTTGACTGACCCTACATGGGCCCTAAGACTTAGGTGGACCAATAAGAAAGGAGATGGGGGCCCCTTGCTGGTCCTACTGGACTTTTGCAAAAAACCCAAGGAATCCTAAGGAATGACAAATTGGCTTATAAAGCCTTACAATTACAAACCTACTTCCCAAGGATATAAATGCAAACTAAAAGGACACAAATATAAAAATAAAATTTAGTGCCCGGTGTAGATTCCCATCAATTCTCCCCGGGTGGGAAGAACTCGACCCCGTCAAGTAAGGGGTGCGGCTGCTCATGACGCCGGCAGATCGGTCATCGTATCCGGAAGCGCGGAGTACACTCCACTCCAAGTAATCGACACCTGCTCATCCCGTATAGATTCGATATGCACACGCTGCTGGGGAAGAGGCTATAGGTGGACACTCCGGGGTGGGGTCACTCTCAAATGAAGGAAGCGGCTCAAAGACTCACTAGGAATCACCGTTGAGTCCCTTAAGTGACTAGATCCGATATGAAGTAGAACCGATCCCAAAGTCTGACCAGTCTCGAACTCGAAAGGGACTAACAATGCGAGCGTACAAACTGACTTGACTCGATGTATGCACAAACACACGACAGACAAACGAAACAAAGACTTAAAAAGACCCTAAACAAACCTAATGTTAGTCTGACCCGTACGTGTGTGACGGCAGACCAGGACAACCGAATGTGTGCCATGCATGCATCTGACGTAACCGGAGGTTGACATCATGGGGAATTCCTAGACCTCCTAAAATGGACCATGCATGCATAGTGGACTTAGATGTGGGAGGGCTAGGGGTACCAAATGCATCTTCTTTCTTTCCCCTAGATGATGGTGTATCACGCAAGTGAACGAGCTTGGTGGGTGTAGACGACCCGGCCCGTAGGGAAGGGGTGTGGTAGTGGACTCCCTCGAAGAATTGAAGTATATATAGTGGGTCAAGGGGCCCACTAGGGAATGGGTTAAAGGGATCAAAGAAGGTATGACCCCTTGTGGTGGGTTCCCACAAGTCACGGTCCCATGTGTAGAAGTCTTGAAGGTGTGGATGGTCACCTTCATGCATTGTGGCGGGTGGGACGGTGATCATAGGTAGGAAGTATGATTCCTCCCTCGGATGAAAGGGTATGAAGTCGGGCTCGGCCGACATGGGGAGGAATAGAAGAATCTCCGTGGTGACATAACCCACGGTGCACATGGAGGTAATGGACCCTAAGGCCGGATGGGTGAAGCTAAGACTAGTGGGTTGGTCGAAGCTTCGGGCCAAGGAGTGCGTCAACTGCCATTGCGAGTCTAATCCCATAACAAGGTCATCCAAGGTATCAACATGGTGACTTGACCGGAATGTAGTGTGGAAGGAGTTGATGGGCACCAATGGTAGGGTGGGGTCCATGGATGGGTAAGGAGGTGGGACCAAGCCATCCTTGAGCCAACTAAGTAGTGGCTCGGCGATGAAAAGCGTACCCGTTAGAAACACGGGTGGCTCGGGCTTTGGTGGCTCCAAATAAGATGGTTCCAAATAAAGTTCAGAAGTAGAGGGTAGCAATGGAGCACTCACGGGTGGTGAAGAAGCACGTGTCCTTTCCAACCAATCCGAAAAGATTTTCTCGATTTCATCAAAGGTGCGGGTTGGAGTAGGGACCTCGGGGTGGACTCGCTCCTCATCTCTCGGCCCGGATGCGAACCTAGACTCGAGTATAAGTGGGGATTCCACTTGGGTTGAGGCGACTGGGTGGACCACTTGATTAGGAGTGCGTTGGTGGGCTTGGAAGGGGCAGGGTTGGTTGGAGGTGTGGCCCACTTGATTGCTGGTGAGTTGGTGGGGTCGACTAGTGGTATAACCCCCGTGGGTGGAGGTAGGTGGGTGGAGCCGGCGGGAGGTGATTGGGTGGGACGGTTTTGAGGGGACCGGGTGGGGTAGGTAAACCTTCCAAAGCTCCCTTTTCATGTCGCACCATCATTCGACGGGCCCTTGTCTCCTAATCTGCCTCAAGCATTCAATGTATCCCCACTTCTCGGCAGCCTCGTGAAGCAACCTATCCTTGGCAAAAGAGAATTCATGGGCCTCAGACATGATGTAATAAGTTAAGTATTTGTCCATGGCGGGTTCCCAACGTAGGTAGCCGCTCGGGACTTTGGAGCCATAAAAGTCCGGGGCTTCGGGCCCAAGCCCATGAGGGTGCCAACGGTAATATCGCCTGGGCGACCGAGATTCCATAGGGAATGGGGAACTACAAGGCGGACATGCCGACACACGGAGACAAGACACTTGACACGACCCTAACTGATACAAAGTTGGAATGCACTAACTAATGCACTCTAAGGACCCTAGACTTAAACCAAGACTCGGTACGTGGCGGAGTTAATCGATCCGAAGATCACTCGCGCAAGTGTGCGACCTTCCCGATAGGCGTAGCCTAACGTTCGGACAACACCTTTTTATATACCGAACAATGGTATGCGGATGCAACCTTAGATCGACTTAGACAATGACTAGACGTAAATGACACTATTTTTTTTGGAGTTTTGCAAATGACTATCCTAGACTCAACTGGCGCTCTGATACCAAATTGATGCATGACGGACACGCGACCTGGGACTCTAGCTCGTGATCATCCCTATGCGAGGGAAACGCTGGACCGTGCGCGGTTGAGAAACCGGCAATGAGTCTCGGGTATCGGCTTTTCCGCGTTAACTCGGATAGAGTCACAGGACGGGTCACTCACTTTCTCTCTCGCAGTGGTGAATAACAATATGATAACGAGCTAATAACCTATCACATGCAGCGGCATTCAAAAATATAATGGTAAACCAAATACCTACGAGGAGGGTAGCGAGTTTACCTCCACGCTCTGGGCGTGGGGAAGACTTCTCGGCCAAGTACGATAACAACGGTTAAAATTTAATTACAGCAGTGAATTATATTGCCCACTCCATGCAGGGAGGTAAAGGGCTACAAGTGGGCCCGGGAGGACCGACCCTGGGTTGACGGGCAGCAATCTGGTGGTGCGTTCGGAGTGAACTCGGCCTACTGGTCTGACTCGGTCCTGTGCCGACTCGGTACTGCGCTGACTCGGTTCTGACTCGCTGAACAGTAAGGCGCAAATTCCAAAGGAACGTCACCTTCCTGAGATCTTCGGACGGCGCCGCTTGGCTGGAACGTTGGCAGGACGTCCCTGGTCGACTCCAGGGAGTGGCAGCTCCTGAAGTTGATTTTTGATATTTATTTCTGAATTTTTCCCGTACTAAAATTTTAGACCTGCATAGGGAATAGATCTGCACGCCTCGACTGCACGAATTAATTCTCTCAGATCTGAAATCAGATCGAGGCAAGACTGGTGGCGTTGGAAAAAGGACTCCTAGATCTACAACATATATTGTTTTCAATGCGATCCAACAAAAGGATGAGAATTGGGAGGCTCTGCAAAAATTTTTTTTTCTGTAGATCGATTTACAGACACTCAGGACATAAGGAGATCTGCCTGAAACTGACCTTTGACCGATGGCTAAATGATGTTTCCATAGGCTGATCAGATTATGGGAGGCAGGGGGGAACGTGAGAAACACTGAGGAATTTTTGTGGATTTTTCAAAAATTTCTAAGGGGGTGAGAAAAATACGAAAATGTGACACTATCCTGTGGATCTGCAGAATGACAGATTACAGAGGGGAAACAAGAAATATGGGGAAAATACTAAACGATGTCCAAATGACACAAAAATTGAACTGGAGGTTGAGGGAGACAGTTAGAATAAGCCCTCAAAGTTTGGGCTCAATCAGACAACAAGAACCTAAGATAAAATTTTGGAGATCAAGTTATGTCCTGATTTGGACAGAATTCCGGCATTGATGGCGGCAGCGCGACGGCAGTGCGATGGTGGCGGTGGCAGAAATAGAACTCAGAGGATAAGAGGGGGAGGTAGAAAGGGTCTCACACCCTGGAATGCTAGAGGAAGAAGAAGAATAGCAGGGAGAGAGGGGAGAGGGGCGCACCCTCCTTGGAGCTTCCAAAAAATTTCACAAAATTTTCACTTCATTAATTCCTTACAAAACACTATACATGGGTTTATATAGAAGGGGAGGAAGGGGGAGGGGGTTGGAATTCGTGGGAGAGAGGGGAGGGGTAGCATTTTCTTCCCCCATGGTGTCAATTGGGCTAAAAATATAAAATACAAAATGTCATTTTAATGGGGGGCACCCCCTTGACTTAAGGGGTTGGAATCTTGGACATTTTCTACTAATTGTCTCCTTTGAATGTCAAACCATCTAGAAGCCCACCTTGGACCTTTGACTGACCCCACATGGGCCCTAAGACTTAGGTGGACTAATAGGAAAGGAGATAGGGGCCCCTTGCTGGTCCTACTAGACTTTTGCACAAAAACCCAAAGAATCCTAAGGAATGACAAATTGGCTTATAAAGCCTTACAATTGTAAACTTACTTACCAAGGATATAAATGCAAACTAAAAGGACACAAATATAAAAATAAAAGTTAGTGCCCGGTGTAGATTCCCATCAAAGGGAATTTGAGACATTGGTGTGCAGTGGATGGTATGGCGTTGAGGTTGTCGATCCATGGACGACCCAAGATTGCCTTGAACATAGGGTCGATGTCCAGCACATATAATTCTATCGGCATAGTGAGAGGCCCAAGCTCAGTCTGAATAGTGACCACCCCATGACATGCCCTTCGGGAGTTGTCATATGCTACTATTATTGTAGGGGTCGGCCTCAACAGATCTTCTGATAAACTGCAGGCACTTAAGGTGCTGAGCAGGTAGACATTAATAGATGCCTGATGCGGGACGGACATGGGAGATGACACTATATGGTGCCACCCTCGGACTCTAGATGAAGACACGACCAGCAACACACACCAGGGAGACACTAAGCCCGACACTACGAGCTCCTAGTGGCGAAACGTCGCTAACAGAAGTGGAAGCTCACTCGTTGTCCCAAGCGAGGGAAAGCGCGGACCATGCGCGGTTAAGGAACCGGCGGAGGTCAAGGGTAGTCCGACTCAACTTCCGGACTCGGATCGAGTCGCGGGACGGGTCACTCTCACTCTCACAGCGGTGACATGGACACACGGGCTAGTACCTACACTCTCGGCAGCGGCAACAGACCATATACTAGCTAAGCAAATGAACGCCAAGAGGTTCGGACCATTACGTCCACGCACCCGGCGTGGCGAAGACAACCCCGGCCGAATTATGGACTCCCGGTTAACAATGATTACAGCAATACACTAAGTCGACCCACTCCACGCAGAGAGGTAAAAGGTCACATGTGGGGTCCGGGAATCACGCAACTCGGGTTGACGGGCAGCATCTTGATGTCGCCCGGCGGTGCCGAACTCCGCGTTTTCGTGCTTTCCGAACGGCGGGTTCTGCGGGCCAGTGGGGCCCACGGACGGCGCTGTCCTCTGGATCTACGGGGTCGGACCCACTGTTATGGGGACCCTTGGTGGCGCGCCTCCACGGACGGCGATCGGCCGGGAACACCGATCGGGGGTCGATTGGCCCCGATTCCCAATTGTTGAACTAGCTGCCCACGGATTTTGATTTCTATTTTCCGGCGCGCGCTCCGGCGAAAACGGCCGCAGCAATCAATCCCGACGTCGGATCGGGACGCACGAGCTATCGTTGGAAAGCTCTCTTCAAATGCTTCAATCGAGACCTAGAGAGATCTGCTGAATCTGGTCGGATCAGAATTTTATTGAATTTAAAAGTCCCTGTTGTATAGTAACTGAAATCTCAGATCTGCAGGGCACTTGTCTAAGAACCACCATTGACCGCCTACTAAAACTCCGATTCAGCTCTTGAGATCTTCTTAGGAGTTGTAGGGAATTAAACCACGGAACTGGGACTATTTTTAAATTTTGATTTGGAGGTGGCTGCGATTTGTTATGGTTTTTGGGGTGACTAGTGGTCGGATCTAGGAACAGGTGGACAGAACTGTAGATGGGTATGTGAATGAATTTTAGAAAATATGATATGGGCGAATCAAAAATTGAGAAACATTGTGGATTAAGGGGTGGATAGATGGAACCCCCAGTAAAATTGGGCGAACTAACAGAAATCAAAAAGTGGATCTAAGACATGAAACTCAGGACGGAGGTGAACCTGGACAGATTTCTGGCAGAACCAAAATGAAAGAGTGAATGAAACTCAAAAATTAGCAAACGTAATCTGAATGCTGGCCTGATTTTTGTGGGTGGAGAGGAACATCCCTGGAACAACTCCTCCAAATTTGGTAGCTAAATGAGCTCGGGGAAGACCTGTGAATTTCGAACAAGCTGCTGTGATACTGCGCAGGCAGAACTCCGTTGATGGCGTTGGCGGTGCGGTAGCAGCTCGTGGCGGCGGCGGCGGCGACCGGAACTGATAGGGTGGAGTCTCACCACCTGAAGGAAGCCTTCACAGCTTCAAGGGGAAGAGGGAGAGGAGAAGGGGGCGGCCTAGGCCATGCTCCAACAAATTTCACAATTCTTATGGCATTAATTCATGAAAATGGGAAAATACAAGCATATATAGGTCACCCATCTAATCCATCCTCCACCGTTGGATCTAGGGGTGTGAGATGGAGGGCTGGGATGGCATGTGACCATTCCACAAAAATTAAAATAAAAAATAAGGGGAAGGGGGCGCCCTATTGGCTTTGGTGGCAAGGGGAGACATGGTAGCTAGCCACCTTGGACTTTGAAGTCCACTTGTCTCCCATGTGCCTTTTACCATTCAAACTTCCAGATGCCTCCATTTGACATGTTGACTGACCCCACATGGGGCCCATGGGCTGAGGTGGATCAATGGGAGGGGCCCTGGGGGTCCCGTGGGGCCCAGGGGTCCCACTTTGCAAATAAGCCCCTCGAACTATCTAAATTACACACTGACGAAAGAAAATAAAATACATTACACACAAATAAAAATCCCCAAAAAATATGATAAATGATATGACTCAGTGGGGAACCTCCAGACTGTCTCCGAGCCATAGGGATGCTGAGGCGGCTCGAGTCGTGCTCCGTGTGCGGTACCGGTGGCTCGCCGGCTCGTGTCTCGCATGCGCTCGGGTGTCCGCACCAATTCTCCCAAGGTGGGAGAAACTCGACCCTATCGAGTAAGGGTCCGCATCGCTCCGGTATCGCTCCAGAAGATCCGGATCAATCCGCTGCAACTCTCCATGTGTGATCCATGTGTCCTCAGTAGCGGGCCGTCCTCTCCATTGCACTAGGTAGCACGGGTAAGATCCACTCCTGGTAACTGTCACTTGCTCGTCCAGTATACGATCTATATGCTCACGCTGCCGTAAAAAGGGGCTGGAGGTGGAAGTAGACACTCAGGTGTGGGATCACTCTCAAGGGGAGGAGATGGCTCAAAAGGCTCACTAGGGATCACCGCTGGGTCCCTATATGCAACAAGATCCGATACATTGAAGGTAGAGCTTATACCATATTCCTCGGGCAGGTCCACAACATACGCATTAGATCCAACGCGTTTCAACACTCTAAATGGACCGGCTTCGCGAGCTTGCAACTTCTTAACGATTCCAAAGGGAAACCGTTCAGGTCTTACCCTGATCATGACGTATTCGCCCTCGTGGAACTCTCGGTGGTGTCGGTGGGCATCAGCTATTGTACCGTGCATTGCTGGCCTCAATGTGACGACGGATGTCGTCATGCAAACTCCTAACATGCCTAGCAAACGACTCGGCCGACTCCGACACTCTAGCATGGATAGGCATGGGGACAAGGTCAACGGGTTTCCTAGGCCTACGACCTATGACAATCTCAAATGGACTCATGCCGGTAGACCTATTCACCGAGTCATTGTATGCAAACTCAGCCATGGGTAAAATGAGATCCCAATCCCCAATGCGGTCCTTGACTAGACACCTCAAAAGATCTCCCAGACTCCTATTGACTACCTCGGTCTGGCCATCTATCTGGGGATGATATGCAGTAGAAAACTTGAGGTGAGTACCCATTATATGCCATAGTGTCATCCAAAAATAGGAAGTGAATCTAACATCACGGTCAGACACTATAGTGCGAGGCAACCCGAACTTGCACACCACATGCGTAAGGAAAATGCGGGCTACCCTAGAAGCATCCGACGTCTTTGAGCAAGGAATAAAGAGGGCCATCTTCGAGAAACGGTCAACCACCACATAGACCGAATCATGCTTCCTGGACGTACGTGGCAATCCTAAAACAAAGTCCAATCTAACATCCTGCCACGGAGCATCAGGCACGGGGAGAGGCGTATAAAGGCCCGAGCTTTGCTTCTTCATCTTGGCCATAGCACATGCACGGCACTGAGCCACGATGTTAGCAACATCGCGCTTCAAGCTCGGCCAATAAAATCGATGCTTCACTGCCTCAATAGTCTTGTTTTGACCAAAGTGACCGGCTAGACCTCCCACATGTAGTTCCCACACTAAGAAATCTCGAATCGAAGTTCGGGGAACACATAGCCTGCTACCTCGAAAGAGGTAACCCTCCTGAAGCACATACTCATCAAGGTCTCTCGAGGGTCCGGCCTGGAGAGTGGTTAAAATCTGACCGAAGTCAGGACAATCAACATAGGCCTCCTTCATCTTCTCTAACCCTATGACCTCGGCACTCATGGTGGTAAGCAAACATGTTCGCCGACTCAAGGCATCAGCCACCTTGTTCTCCACTCCAGCCTTATGTTTCAGCACAAAGGTGAACTGCTGGAGATACTCGACCCAATGACTATGACGCGAGTTAAGCTTCTTTTGCGAATGGAGGTATCTCAATGCCTCATGGTCGGAGTATAGGACAAACTCCTGATGTAAAAGATAGTGCCTCCAATGCCTAAGAGCCTGAACAACTGCGTAGAATTCTTTATCATACGTGGAATATCGCAGTTTCGCGTCATTCAGCTTCTCGCTGAAATATGCGATCGGGTGGGACTCCTGACTCAAAACTCCTCCAATCCCAACACCCGACGCATCACAAGAGACCTCAAACACCTTCAAAAAATCAGGCAATCGAAGGATAGGTGTCTGCGTCATGCGCTCCTTGATATCCTTGAAGGCGGCAGATGCGGCCTTCGTCCATACAAATGTGTCCTTCCGGATGCAATCCGTGATCGGGGCGGTGACGGAGCTAAATCCGCGGATGAAGCGACGGTAGAACGTTGCAAGGCCATGAAAGCTGCGAACATCATGAACCGTACAGGGTTCCGGCCACGCAACAATGGCCCGGACCTTCTCCGGATCGGTAGAGACCCCAGTACTAGACACAATGAAACCCGAGAAGGTAAGGTGAGGTGTCATGAAGGCACACTTCTGTGGGTTCGCAAACAACTGCTCTCGCCGAAGAAGTAGACAGACCTGCCGAAGGTGGTCTAAGTGGTCCCCTGTGGTGCGGCTATAGATAATGATATCATCAAAATACACCACTACAAAGACTCCAATGAAAGGTCGAAAGACCTGAGTCATGAGCCGCATGAAAGTGCTAGGGGCATTGGTCAACCCAAAAGGCATGACCAACCACTCATATAGACCGTCCTTGGTCTTGAAAGCGGTCTTCCACTCATCACCTGACCTAATCCTCACCTGATGGTAGCCACTCTTAAGATCGATCTTCGAAAAGATAGTGGCACCTGCCATCATGTCCAGCATGTCATCAAGGTGGGGAATAGGGAACCTATACTTCACGGTGATTTTGTTGATGGCATGACTATCAATGCACATTCTCCACGTGCCATCCTTCTTCGGGGCGAGTAATGCGGGTACAGCACATGGACTCATGCTGTCCCGAACAGACCCTCTCTGCACTAACTCATCGACCTGCCGTTTAAGCTCGGCATGCTCCGTGGGACTCATGCGATAATGAGGAAGGTTGGGCAAAGAAGAGCCCGGAACAAGGTCGATGGCATGCTGAATATCCCGCATAGGTGGGAGTCCCTCGGGAAGCTCATCGGGAAAGACATCAGCATACTCCTGCAGAATGGGAACAACCTCGGGTGGGAGCTCACCCTTGGAGTCCCGCTCCACCTCTCGGACCGTAATGGCAAACACCGGACAGCCCTAACTAAGCTCCTGCTCCATCTCCCGGGAGCTAATCATCATCAATCTCCTCGTCGAGGGCTCTCCTGGGCCAGAGGTAACGGTCATAGCCCAAGCTGGGGATGGGATACTAGGCCCGGGAATGGAAGGCTTCGGAGTACTAGGGCCAGTAGGACCCCTGACTGATGGGCTCCTGGGCCGAACGGGTTGGAGGGTGACCCGCTGGCCTGCGTGGTCGAAGGTACAGGTGTTCGACCGGCCATGGAGCGTGATATCCCGGTCAAATAACCACGGCCTACCAAGAATGATACTGCCCACTTCCATGGGGAGAACATCACACCAGATCTCGTCATGGTAGGAGTGGAGCTGCAGCGGGACCAAGCACCGCAGCCTGACCGAAATGGAAGTGGTATCCACCCATGATACCTGATAGGGGCAAGGGTGGTCTACGGGTGTGAGACCAAGACGAGTGACAGCGTTTGTGGAGATTGCATTGATACAACTCCCGCTATCGATGACCACCTTGCAAATTTGCTTTCCCAGCCTACAGAATACATGAAGGATAGTAGTCCGTCGCCAGTCATCACTGACCTGTGGCTGGGTGAGGATACATCTGACGACCCCCACGTGGGTATCATCTAAATGCTGGGCATCCTGGGCCTCACCTCCCATCTCATAGTACTCGTCAGCTAGCTCTTCATCGGCCTTATAGCTGACTAACTCGAGGCCCGTAGGGGTGGTATCCTCGGCCTGTGTGTCCCCAATGTGAAGAGATGGGCGGGTGGGACACTGATTGGCGAAATGGCCAAACCCATTGCAGCGATAACACTGCTGCCGTGATCCACTAGGCTCCCCAATCATAGGTCCTTTACCTTTATCCTCCCGACGGATAGGAGGTGTAGGCAACAAAGGACGTGCAGGAGGTGCGGGTGCCGGTGGACGGGCTGGGGGTGGGGCCGTAAGATGCTGGGGACGAGGGAGGTCCCTCGGGGGTGGAGGACGAGGCCTAGGAGCAAACGGCTCGGGACGAGCGGGCTCCTGAGGTCGAGCCATGGGGGCCCTCGGATATGTGCCAGAAGAGCCACGGGGCTCGACACTACGAAGGGGAAAAGAGCCCAACCGGTGTGGTGACTCGAACTCGGCCTCGAACTGCTCCAATTCGAGAGCAATCTGATACGCCTGCTCCAAAGTGGTCGCGTTGCGGTGAAAAAGTTCATATTGATAATTGGGCCGCAGACCTCTCCGAAAGCGGGATATCGTCGCTCTCTTCCGTGACCCCGCACCTCAAGTAATACTCATCGAACTCGGCGGTGTACTCGGTCACGGATCGGTTCCCTTGGGAGATGCTTTGCCACTTGTCTATAAGACGCTGGCGATATGAGGCGGGAAGGTACTTCTCCCTCAATTTGATTTTCATATCATCCCAAGTACCGATTTGGGGTTGACGTCGCTGGTTGAGTAGGCTCTCCACATTGATCCAATAAGTTTGGGCCTGCCCTTGCAACTTCATCTTTGCGTATCGGACTCTTCGGTGGTCCGTCATCTCAAACCACTCGAAGTACCAGTCCATGCCGGCCTCCCAATCTAAATACACCCTAGGGTCCAAGGACCCGCTAAAAGTGGGAGGGTCCGCACGCACACCCCTAAGAATGCGGTCGTCATCCTCATCATCACGATTCCGTCGTTGATGATGACGACCGTTACCCCCTTGATCATTATCAGATGCATAATCATCCACCACATGCACCACATGCACCTGTTGAACCCCAACATTCTCCGCCTGAGCCCTTGGCACAGCAGGCTGCTGAACCGGCTCCTGTTGGCCGTTCGTCGGCGCGGGTTGCGCCGCTACTGGGCCCCTCTCGAGGATGGCAATCCTCCCAACTAAGCCCTGGATGGACTGATCCGAACTCTCGACCCGATCCTCGAGGGCTTTCATCCGCCCTTCTAGACGCGTTCCTATGCCATCCATACGCGTACTAAGACCATCCATACGCGTGTCAAGACGTTCCATAATAGCTCGGAACATCTCGGCCGTCGAGGACTCGTCGGAGCTACGGGCCCGGGAGTCCGCCGTAGGTGGTGGTGACGAGTATTGGGTACCTCGACGGGTGGGCATGCAAAGACACACGACCTAGAAGACACCGACTAATGCAAACACTCACTAGATGATGCACTTAGACCTAGCCAATAGCCGGTACGAGGAGGAGATAAGCGATCCTAAGATCACTCGCGCAAGTGTGTCACCCTCCCGTTAGGCGTAACCCAACGTTCGGACAACACCTTTTGATATACCGGGTAAAGGGTGCAAATGCAAGTTAAAACACTCTTTTTTTTTTGAAAATGATGATCCTAGACTTGACTTAGACCATGATGCATGTAAGACATATGCAAAGACTACCCTAGACTCGACTCGCTCTGATACCAAACTGATGCGGGACAGACACGGGAGACGACACTATATGGTGCCACCCTCGGACTCTAGATGAAGACACGACCAGCAACACACACCAGGGAGACACTAAGCCTGACACTACGAGCTCCTAGTGGCGAAACATCGCTAACAGAAGTGGAATCTCACTCGTCGTCCCAAGCGAGGGAAAGCGCGGACCGTGCCCGGTTAAGGAACCGGCGGAGGTCAAGGGTAGTCCGACTCAACTTCCGGACTCGGATCGAGTCGTGGGACGGGTCACTCTCACTCTCACAGCGGTGACATGGACACACGGGCTAGTACCTACACTCTCGACAGTGGCAACAGACCATATACTAGCTAAGCAAATGAATGCCAAGAGGTTCGGACCATTACCTCCACGCACCCGGCGTGGCGAAGACAATCCCGGCCGAATTACGGACTCCCGGTTAACAATGATTACAGCAATACACTAAGTCGACCCACTCCACGCAGAGAGGTAAAAGGTCACATGTGGGGTCCGGGAATCACGCAACTCGGGTTGACAGGCAGCATCTTGATGTCGCCCGGTGGTGCCGAACTCCGCATTTTCGTGCTTTCCGAACGGCGGGTTCTGCGGGCCCGTGAGGCCCACGGACGGCGCTGTCGTCCGGATCTGCGGGGTGGGACCCACTTTGATGGGGACCCCTGGTGGCGCGCCTCCACGGATGGCGATCGGCCGGGAACACCGATCGGGGGTCGATCGGCCCCGATTCCCAATTGTTGAACTAGCTGCCACGGATTTTGATTTCTATTTTCTGGCGCGCGCTCCGGCGAAAACGGCCGCAGCGATCAATCCCGACGTCGGATCGGGACGTACGAGCTATCGTTAGAAAGCTCTTTTCAAATTATTCAATGTAGACCTAGAGAGATCTGCTAGATCTGGTCGGATCAGAACTTTATTGAATTTACAAGTCCCTATTGTATAGTAACTGAAATCTCAGATCTGTAGGGAACTTGTCTGAGAACCACCGTTGACCGCCTAGTAAACCTCCGATTCAGCTCTTGAGCTCTTCTTAGGAGTTGTAGTGAATTAAACCACGGAACTGGGACTATTTTTAGAATTTGCTTTGAAGGTGGCTGCGATTTGTTATGATTTTTGGGGTGACTAGTGGTCGGATCTAGGAACAGGTGGGCAGAACTGTAGATGGGTCTGAGAATGAATTTTAGAAAATATGATATGGGCGAATCAAAAATTGAGAAAACTTGTGGATGAAGGGGTGGATATATGGAACCCCCAGTAAAATTGGGCGAACTAACAGAAATCAAAAAGTGATCTAAGACATGAAACTCAGGATGGAGGTGAACCTGGACAGAATTCTGGCAGAACCAAAATGAAAGAGTGGACGAAAATCAAAAATTAGCAAACGTGATCTGAATGCTGGCCTGATTTTTTTGGGTGGAGAGGAACCTCCCAGGAACAACTCCTCCAAATTGGGTAGCCAAATGAGCTTGGGGAAGACCTGTGAATTTCGAACAAGCTGCTATGGTACTGCACAGGCAGAACTCCGTTGATGGCGTTGGCGGTGCGGTAGCGGCTCGTGGCGGCGGCGGCGGTGACCGGAACTGATAGGGTGGAGTCTCACCACCTGAAGGAAGCCTTCACAGCTTCAAGAGGAAGAGGGAGAGGAGAAGGGGGCGGCCTAGGCCATGCTCCAACAAATTTCACAATTCTTATGGCATTAATTCATGAAAATGGGAAAATACAAGCATATATAGGTCACCCATCTAATCCATCCTCCACCGTTGGATCTAGGGGTGTGAGATGGAGGGCTGGGATGGCATGTGACCATTCCACAAAAATTAAAATAAAAAATAAGGGGAAGGGGGCGCCCTATTGACTTTGGTGGCAAGGGGAGACATGGTAGCTAGCCACCTTGGACTTTGAAGTCCACTTGTCTCCCATGTGCCTTTTACCATTCAAACTTCTAGATGCCTCCATTTGACATATTGACTGACCCCGCATGGGGCCCATGGGCTGAGGTGGATCAATGGGAGGGGCCCTGGGGGTCCCGTGGGGCCCAGGGGTCCCACTTTGCAAATAAGCCCCTCGAACTATCTAAATTACACACTGACGAAAGAAAATAAAATACATTACACACAAATAAAAATCCCCAAAAAATATGATAAATGCTATGACTCAGTGGGGAACCTCCAGACTGTCTCCGAGCCATAGGGATGCTGAGGTGGCTCGAGTCGTGCTCTGTGTGCGGTACCGGTGGCTCGCCGGCTCGTGTCTCGCATGCGCTCGGGTGTCCGCACCAATGCCCCTGTGTCTACCAGTGCCGCATCTATGCAGACTTTGTTGAGAGTTATAGAAATGCATAGCGGCATTTTTCGGGCTTCCGGGGGTGCCAGTTCAGTTTCAGAAAAAGTGATTGCCGGCCCCTTTGAGATTGTAGCCAATGCAGTCGGCAGGCTGTCCACTGCCATATCTTTATTGACGATGACCTTCTGTAGGAAATTCTTGAGTGCATCTTGATGTAGGGTGGATCTCTTTATCAACTCTAGCCCGGAGATCTTGGTGGGCACTCTATCCGGATGATGTAGCAAATCATATTGTGTGCCCGGCAGCGGATCTGCCTCCTCCGGATCAACAGCCTATTGAGAGAACTGGGGATTAGGTGCGGGTGCACCAGTGGAAGGATAATTCCTTTGAAAGAAATGTCCACTCCACAGGGCAAGGTTGTGGGCCGACACGGCCTGGGATGGGGTAAGAATAAGCAGCTTAACAGGCCCCAAGGGATGAATCAGTGGCGCGGGGGAAGGCGTAGCGGAGATGATAGGTGAGGGATTTGATGGAGGTGGTGTGAGAATTGGTACGGGTGTCGGTAATGGGGTAGAGGTAGATGGAAGGAGGATAATGGGTAGGTGGCTGGCTAGTGGTGTGGCGGTAGACGGGGGTGGAGTGGAGAGAGACGGGTTAATGGGGAATGTGGATGGTAGGATGAGGGGTTTGGTGGAAGCGGAGGATAGTGGGGTTTGTTGGTTAAGTGGGAGGATGACGAAGGGAGAAAGGCTACGGTGGTTGTGGTGGAGGGCCATGAGCCGTTGAACTGATGCGTCATCGTCATAAGACCAACCGGCGTCGGGAGCCGGGGGTTGGACAAGATTAACTTGGGCTGGTGCCGGCGGTTGTTGCTGTGGAGCGGGAGGATGATTCGGTATGGGGTTCTGATAGATCCCTAAGTCTTGAACAGGCTGTTGTTGATGATGTGGCTGCTGCTGTGGTGGTGGTGCTTGTTGCTACTGCACTTGCTGCCTCTGCGGCTGACTTCTCTTCTCTTTAATTTCAATGATGGCCTTATGCATCTCGGCCCAATCGATATGTTATCCTTCATGCAGGTCATATACCAAATCTGATGCGGGATGGACACGGAAGACGACACTATTAGGTGCCACCCTTGGACTCTAGATGAAGACGCGACCAGCAATACACACCAGGGAGACACTAAGCCCGACACTACGAGCTCCTAGTGGCAAAACGTCGCTAACAGAAGTAGAAGCTCACTCGTCGTCCCAAGTGAGGGAAAGCGCGGACTGTGCGCGGTTAAGAAACCGACAGAGGTCAAGGGTAGTCCGACTCAACTTCCGGACTCGGATCGAATCGCGGGACGGGTCACTCTCACTCTCACAGCGGTGACATGGACACACGGGCTAGTACCTATCGCTCTCGGCAGCGGCAAAAGACCATATACTAAACTAGCAAGCGAATGCCGAGAAGTTGAGACCTTTACCTCCACGCACCCGGCGTGGCGAAGACAACCCCGGCCGAATTACGGACTCCCGGTTAACAATGATTACAGTAATACACTAAGTCGACCCACTCCACGCAGGGAGGTAAAAGGTCACATGTGGGGTCCGGGAATCACGCAACTCGGGTTGACGGGCAGCATCTTGATGTCGCCCGGCGGTGCCGAACTCCGCGTTTTCGTGCTTTCCGAACGGCGGCTTCTACGGGCCCGCGGGGCCCACGGACGGCGCTGTCCTCCGGATCTGCGGGGGTGGGACCCACTGTGATGGGGACCCCTAGTGGCGTGCCTCCACGGACGGTGGTCGGCCGGGAACACCGATCGGGGGTCGATCGGCCCCGATTCCCAATTGTTGAACTAGCTACCCACGGATTTTGATTTCTATTTTCCGGCGCGCACTCCGGCGAAAACGGCCGCTGCGGTCGATCCCGACGTCGGATCGGGACGCATGAGCTATCGTTGGAAAGCTCTCTTCAAATGCTTCAATCTAGACTCAGAGAGATCTGATGGATCTAGCCGGATCTAGAATTTAATGAATTTAAAAATCCCTGTTGTACAGTAATCGAAACATCAGATTTACAGGGTACTTGTCTGAGAACCACCGTTGACCGCCTAGTAAACCTCTGATTCAGCTCTTTAGTTCTTCTTAAAAATTGTAGGAGATCAAACCACGGAACTGGGACTATTTTTGGAATTGGATTTGGAGGTGTTGGCGATTTGATATGATTTTGGGAGTGGCTGGTGGTCGGATCTGGGAACTGGGGGACAGAACTGTAGCTAGGACTGAGTACGATTTTTAGAAAATATGAAATGGACGAACCAAAAATTAAAAAAAATGGTGGATGAAGGAATTGATGCAAGGAACACCCAGTTAAATTGGAAGAACCAAAGAAAATCAAAAAAAGGACCTAAGACTTGAAACTCATGGCGGATGGGAACCTAGGCAGAATTTTGGCAGAACCGAAGTGGAAAGGTGGACAAAAATAAAAAATTGTGAAACGGGATCTGAATGACAAAAAAAATTTTATGGGGTATCCTTGACACCTCTGGGACCTCCAGTAAAATTCCCAGCTCGATCTGAGATCGTGGTTGATGGCTGAATTTCGTGGAAGCTGCTGTGGTACTGCACGGGCAGAACTCCGATGAAGATGATGGCGGTGCGGTGGCGGCTCGTGACGGCGGCGAGGATGACCGGAACTGATAGGGGAGGAGTCACACCTCCAGAGGCAACCTTCACAGCTGCAAGGGGGGAGAGAGGGGCGCACCAAGCTGGAGCTCCAACAATTTCTTTGATTCCAAATGACATTAATTCAAGTAAAATGGAAAATACAAGTTTAAATAGCTTACATCTCACATCCATCCACAACCGTAGGATCTAGGGGTAAGAGATGAAGGGCTGGGATGGCATGTGACACACACACAAAAAAGAAATAAAAAATTAAGGGGAGGGGGGCGGCCCTTGGACTTTGAATGGGAGGGGTGTGGAAGGTTGAAATGTAGGTGGGAGGTAGGTAGCCTCCTTGGACTTTTTAAGCCCATTGTCCCCCATGTGTCCAATTACAAGTCAAGCTTCTAGATGCTCCCACGTGGCATGTTGACTGGCCCCACGTGGGACCCTAGGTTGAGGTGGCCCAATGTGGTGGGAATGGCAAACCGAATGCAACGAAATAAATACAAATTACACACACATAAAGTCTAGATAAATATAATAAATGGGAAGGCTCAAGGCGGAGTCTCCAGGCTGTCTCCGAGCCAGATGGACGCTAAGGTGGCTCGTGTCATGCTCCGTGTGCGGTACCGGTGGCTCGGTGTGTCGCGCCGATCAACTGCTCGGGTGTCCGCACCAAAATCTCTTAACTGAAAACATCCTTCAATTGTATGCCCCGGCTACATGTATAACATACAATACTTTGTCTGATCAATGGCTGGGTTCCAGTTAGGCCGTTCCGGAGGAAGTTGAATTGCACTATTTGACATGAGAGCCGAAAATATGTCTGTGAGAGATTCAGGCAAAGGAGGGTACTGGGCTCTCTTCGGACCTGGACGCTTGTTGTTGTTGGTGTAGCCGTTGGGTGGAGGGACGTTGCGGTATTTCGGGAGTTGCGGAGGTTGTTGTGGAGTGGAGAATGTGTTTTGCGGAGTGGTGAAGGTAGGGTGAGGGTTTTGTGGAGTGGAGAAGGTGGGTTGGGCGTTTTATGGAGTTGAGAATTGGGGATTGCGGAGGTTTCGTGGGAAGCAGAATGGTGCGAGTTGGTTGGGAAAAGGAAATGCAACGGCTTGCACCTGCTCATTTGTTTGGACCCCCTCAGTGACAGGCCCCTGAGGCTTCTTGTGATACTTGGGCTTTTGGGCTTCAAAAAGAGTGTGGATGGGGGAGTCCTTGAACTGTGTTTGTATGAATCACGCTCGGCTATATAGTTGGTGCATGTTTGATATGTCATTCATGGCTAGGATGTTGCGAAAGGTAGGGGTAGCATTTGATATAAGCAACTTGACCTTTTCTTCCTCCGAAATGTGACCCAGCACACGGGCGGCCATCTGTCTCCACCTGTTAGCATAGGTGGCAAAATCCTCATCCACCTTCATCTTCTCGGCCACCAAGTCTGTAAAGGAATATTCTGGGCCGACCCAGTCTTGAAATCTCTGAATAAACTTTTCTTTCACCACTTTAAAACTCTCGGCATCTTCGAGTGGTAAAGCATAGAACCACTTCAAAGCCACTCCATCTAATGACCGGCGGAATAAATACGCCATAAGGTGATCATCATATTGGAATTGTGCCGATTCATACATAAAGTCTCTCACATGGATGAAGGGATTACTATTCCCATCATATTTTCAGTACGTGGGGAGCTCAGACTGGGGAGGGAATCGGATGTTATGAAAGCTAGGAACCGGAACATCTGCTATAGATTGTGGGCCAACTCGCTTTTGAAGAAAGTCGAGTTGTTGTTGCATGGTGGCCCATTTATCAAGGAACGCTTGTTCCCGAGATGGAGCGGTCAACGTAAGAGGAGTGGGCTCAAAGTGGGGAGCCGAAGGATAGACCGAAGGAGTGGGAGGCCCATAAGAAGGATATTGGGCTGGAGGATGACCCAAACTGGCATGGACTAGAGCCGCACCTTGCTGAGGGCGAGAAAAGTCAGATTGGCTGATAAGAAACTGAGGCACAGAAGAGATGGGCCTATAAGACTCAGCCTGAGTAAATACGGGAAGAACAGACTTCCCTTTATCAAGAATTTGATGGGCCGATCCAGGTTGTTGAACCCCGTGCACAACAGTGTATTAAGGAATTTTGATGATGAACTATATACCATGTGATTGTTCTCCATGTAAACATTTTGCATATGTAGTTTGTGGATTTGAAATGAATTGAGCAAACTCCAGTTGATTGAACGGCTAGTGTATGACATGGTCAACTGATTTGATGAAATTAACTGATGTGTGTTTTGAAATGTTTACAGGAGTTAGTGAGAAAGGAAAGTCTCCGAACAATTTGGGTGAAATTCTTCTAACTCTTCCTTGGTTGATTTGGATAGGATTCAAGCTATTGTGATAGCTAACATGTGGTTTGAAGAGACTTAGTCTAAATATTGAGTGATTTATGAGAGATAGGTTTCAACTTCTAGAATTTGAATGATATGGAAGACTAACTTCCAGTATGTAATGTGACAGGTGTAAAGAATGGGAATAAACATATAGACCACATTGGATATCTTCCAATTGGATCTTCACATGCATGTGGACCAACAAAATGGTAAGTTGCTTTGGTTGAATGGTAGGAGGAGGTTTATTGTGAAAAATGGATGGACATCTCTCAAGGTAATTCTCTAACAATCTCTACTTGGTATATCTATGATTTGGGGTACTTAATACCCATTTCTCTCTTACAGGTATTCATCTTTGTTGTCTCATGTCTTTTGAATAACCCCATTATGTGCTGTGTTATAATGTGCTTCTGTCAGGAAAAGTGTCGACCCCATGGGTCGACACTTTGTCTAGGGGTAAGCTATTTTCAGCTGGCCCTCTTATGTCTTTGAACGTAGGGATAAAAAGTCGACCCAAAAGGTCGACCTTTTTATCACTAGGTTCTGCCTGGGTTCATTTTTCAGAACCCTGAACATAAGTGTCGACCCACAAGGTAGACACTTATTCCGGGACTTTCTGCCGTGGCCTTTTATTATTGCCACAGGTGGAAAGTGTCGACCCATGGGTCGACACTTTCTACGATGGGTTCTGTTTGGGCTTTGTTCTATCTTGCCCGAACGCGAGTGTCGACCCATGGGGTCGACACTTTCCGGTGACCGGGAAATTCACCGGTTCACGCGGTGGCCGGTGCCCTAGCCCATTCCCCTCTTCGTGTGCCCTATTGTGATTGGTCCTTGGGGGATAATATCCTCCACGTGGCCGCCCATTCCTCTTGGGTATATATCATATGTGATAGGGTTTCCAAAAACCAGAGGAGAGCATCTAATGAGATATTCGATTTTTGAGTTTTTGCAGGGAGAGAGGCCGGAGCGGTGTTGAAGCTTCTTCCCAGGTCGTGCTGAGCTCGATTCAAGGTTGAAGACTATCGTCTTCCACCTTCCAGAAGCCATCCTGTTGAAGAAGAAGGATGTACCTTCTCCAAGTTACCCAATGCGCAGAAAGTGATTCAAGGTGAAGAAGAAAGGGTCTGATGTTCATCCTCTTCCATCCTTCAGAAATGAACCTGTTGAAGCATCATCTTTCATCCTCCTTCCGAAGTCCAGTCCGCCTCAGTCATTAAAGAAGCCAAGGCCATCGTCCTCCAGATAGGAGTTCTCTCAACCCATCCTAGTTCTTACTTGCTGTAGGCTAGTACTTAGTTGATGTTTAGTGAGATTGCTTTGAAGATTTGTGCTTATTGAGCTTGCAAATGTACATCTGTGTCCATCTCTTAAACTGAAGAAAACTATGTGTATGTTCGGAGCGGTGTCTCTGAGTGTGGATTGATTATTGGGGTGTGTTCCCCGTCTTGGTGTGTGTGTGTGTGGTGCTGAGCACCGTGTTGAGGGTTCACCCTCGTGTTGATGCTGCTCTGCAGTGTGTTGAGCGTCGAGCTCGTGTGTGTGTGGTTTGCTGCCGTCGTGCAGCGTGTGGGGTATTGGGGTTCATCCCCGTGTGCTACCTCGTGTAGCGTTTTAGTGAAGGCTCACCGAGGTGGTGAGGGGTGGACGTAGGGTACCCGTCGTGGTCCCGAACCACCTAAAAAATGCTTGTGCATGTGTGATTGGTTGAGTGTTTGTTCCTTATCTTCTACCCCATTCACAGGATGGATTATTGATTATCTTGCACATTGATGCTAAATTTGTTATCGTACACTGCTAGTTCAAATTGCCATCTCTCCGTGTGTGATCTTGTCACTTGCATGTTCGGTGAGGTTTGATTGAGAAGCCATCAAGTCTTTTTAATTGGTCTTAATTTTTAGAGAGAGGGATCTATTCACCCCCCTCTAGATCCGTGCCACTACACTGTGGGACCCAACAATTGGTATTAGGGCCCGGCTCTGTTATATTAGATCAAACGATCTTCAGAGGGATCCTAGTGTAGTTTTCAATGATGAATGCTTCTTCAGATATTGCTTCTTTGACTTCCTTACCCTTTTATAATGGTGATGACTTCAACTCATGGCTGGGAAGAATGTGTAGGACCATAAATTCAATTGATCCAAATTTTTGGAAATTAGTGAATGATGGTCCTCATAAGCTGCCTCGGGATGAGACCAAGTGGTCCAACCAAGACAGACTAAAGAGTCATGAAAATGCTACAATTTTGAGATTGCTAAAAAATTCTGTCAATACTAACAGGTTCACGTTCGTCTCCACTTGCAGAACCGCTAAAGAACTTATGGACAAGTTAATGCTAGCTCAAGAGAAGCAAGGACTGAGGGGATTAATGGCTGATGATATTTATCAGACTTGTGATGAAAGTGCTGAGGAGGTAAGCTCTAAATCCGATGAAGATGAATTGTCGTTTGAAGATTTGGTAGATGCTTATGAAGAATTATCAGAGAAATATGAAAAGGTAAAATGTGAAAACAAAGCTTTGAAAAAGAAGTCTAATGAAAATATCCATGATAATTTCTCTTGTGTGAAATGCATTGATCTAAGTTCAAAAACTGAAGAACTGGAAAAAGAAAATGAACTCTTGGCATGTAAAGTGACCTTGCTTGAGAAAAGTGAAAGAACTCTAAAGAACAAGTTAGATTCATTGTCAGATAATGAAAAAATGTTTGATAAACTACTTGACTCTGAAATTGATGCCAAGTCCCTTCTGGACAAAAATGAGAAATCTGAGAAAGAATTTTTTTTTTAAATCCAGAAAACCCTACCTAGGTGCAGATGGGGTGACCATCGGCCACTAGGGGGTGAATTTTATTGCTAAGGAGCAGGAAAAAATGATTACATCAAACGGATGCTGGGCATTCCCAGCTTATCCATACGAGCCTCACCCTTTATAGCACAGGGTAACTCATTGTAAGAGAAAAAGATATTACATTTGGATGAGCATGCTAAGGAAGCCAAGAGATCAGCAACTTTGTTTCCTTCTCTATAAGTATGTATAATCTTGTCATGCTGTTTGATGTATCTCCAAATCTCTCTGACATATGAAAGAATAGACCAAGGACATTGATATTTCTTATTGATTACTCGAACAAGGACATGTGAATCACATTCAATGATAACTGGGTGATCTGAAATAGTGTGGAGGTACTGAATTCCATCAATTAAGGCTCTAGCTTCTGCTATAAGACTGTTGGACTGGCCATAAAAATGGGAGAAAGCAAGTATAACATTACCACAATGATCTCTAATGACACCACCCCCTCCAGAAGTTCCATCAGATTTACAAGCACCATCAGTGTTCAATTTAATGGAAGGCCACGGGGGGCATACCCATTTAATAGCTTTCAGCTGAGCACCAATTGGCATGAAAGTAGAGATCCCCAATGAGTCAAGAATCCTCCTTTTTCCAATATCAGGTTCCTTATAGTTTGCACTAGCAAAGGCCTGCTTTACTTGAAAAATGATTTGGTGTCGAATGCGGCCTTTGGACATAGTAGAGCCTTCATATCTCACTGAATTTCTAGCCCTCCAAATATCCCAGCAACCATAACCAATGACTGCGAGGATTAGGAATCCATAAGCAGACTTGGGTTTAATATTTGCTGCAGCATTTGAAAGAAGTGATACAACAGAATTTCCTTCCAGTGGCAGTCCCATAGAGTGGAAAAAAGACCAAATGTAGGAGGCTAGTTCACTGTGAAAGAATAGATGATTAAGGCTTTCCCTTTGTTGGACCTTACAACAGAAGCACATAGAACATAGCTGGATACCCAGGCGTTGAACATTTGTGTCGACAGGGAGGCTGTTATGTAGGATTTTCCAAAGATGGACAGAAATTTTGGTCAGTAGCCATTGAGACCAAGGCTTTGCCCACTGATTAAAAGGTTGATGAGAAGCAGTTTCAGATATGGCCTTATAAGTAGAAGCCACCAAACATTTGCCTGAGTAGGACAAGCTCCACGCTGGGAAATCAGTGTCTAGTGTGAGATTAGTTTGAATAACTGTTGTTTTGATGCCAGCTGGTATAAAGCTGTTCATTAAATCTGTTTCTTCTCTTGGGGAGTGTAGGAGAAAGTCATGAACAGTGAGACTTGGGTTAGGGATGCTGGTGGCAGGAACAAAATCAGCCAAGCATTGCTTTCCAATCCAGTTATCATACCAGAAATTTGTACCTTTTCCGTCCCCAATGATAATCTTATGAAACTGTAGAAAGAGATTTTTTGCCTTAATCCAGCTTCGTCTAGCAGGTCCAGCCATATTAGTAAAATGCACCTCCCTTAGATGGCGCTGTCCAATATACTTAGCTCTGAAGAAATTGCCCACAGGGAATTTGAATGCAAAGCTTGCCATAACATTTTTACTCGTAATGCAATGTCCATCTGCCTAAGAGACATGATGCCAAGACCTCCCTGAGATATAGGTCTGCAAATCTTGTCCCAAGAACTCCAATGTCTTTTATTTCCATTCGTTGAAGAACCCCAGAAAAAGTTTGCAAAAGACTTCTCCAGCAACTGATGAGTTCCTGCATGGAAGGGTGAGGTGGACAAGGAATATATGGGAATGGAGGTGAGCACATGCTTAATCAGGATCAGCTTGGCACCTTGAGAAAGGAGACTAGATTTCCAACCAGATATTCTTTTTCCAATGGATTGCACAATACCAGCAAAGTGCACTTTCTTCCTTCTGCCTAGAACCAGGGGGAAGCCAAGATATTTAATAGGGAAACTGTGTCTGCTGAAACCAGTCAAAGAGGAAATCCGAGTAGCAATAGCATCCTTTGTCCTTGTGTGCAAAATGAAAATGATTTGCTGAAATCCGAACTTGAAAAACTAAAGCAATTGAATATGACCATGTCAGAAAGACTTCTGACTTTTGAAAAGGGCAAGTCAATGATTGGACAAGAAAGTGATGATGTGAGTCTTCTAAAACAGGAAATAGAATCTCACAAAACCATAAACTCCACTCTGAATGAGAAAGTGATTTCTTGTGAAAATGAAATTCTAACTTGTGAACTTCAAATTGCTTCACTCCAGAACGAAATTGTTGACTTGAACAAGTCATTGGGTAAATTTGTAAGTGGGGAGGAGAACTTGAACAAACTTCTAGAAACTGAGGTTAATTTCCAATGAGAAGGTCTAGGATACAATCCTAGCAAAAAGGAAGCCTTAAATATGAAAACCAAGACCTCCTTTGTGCATGCTTCCTGCTCCTCCAGTACATCAAACATTCCTACCCATGTCAAACAAAAGCCAAACATGCATGCAAAGAAATCTAATGTGGAACACCAAGCTCCAAAACAAAACAATGCTTCATGTAACTATTGTGGTGAGCTTGGACATCTAATGCATGACTGTAGTTTGATGAAAGAGGATGATTTGAATGCTTGTAGGATGCATGACAGTAAATTTCAAGTTCATCAGAAAAAGAAGGTTGAATGCTTTCATTGTGGGAAAATGGGTCATACTATGAAATTCTGTTGGTTGTTAAATGTTGAACCTAAATTTGACACTCAAAATCATAGACCCCCCAGACATGCTCAAAAGCCCAATGCTTATGTCCAATCAAAGAAATTGAATCAACGCATGTATTGTCATTACTGTGGTCATGTGGGACATCTTATGGATGATTGCTCTTTATTGCACCTTGATGATATGAATGCAAGGAAATTGTGGAGAGCCACAAATCGTGGTGCACCTAACCCCCAGGGACCCAAGATGGCTTGGGTTCCCAAAACACCAAAGTGAAGATTTTGTCTTGCAGGAATGCCTTGTGATGGAAGAAGCTGTCAATAGAATAAAATTCCTCCAAGGCAAGAAATTTGACGAGCTATTGTGGTAATACATTCCACTTTTACTTCCACGTTTGAATAACAATCTTTTGCAATTGTTCATAGAGTTTATTAGATTTCACTCATGTTTTCTTGTGTGAATAGCTATAATTTTGTAGTTGTTCACAGAGTTGTCTATTGTTCACTCGTCTCTTTTTGTGGATAAAAGTTGAACTTTACACATAGAGCACACACACTCTTACATCCATACACATCACATCTTTTTGAACACTTGTGAATACAAATGAAAATTAGTCATCTGTCACCTTGATGTACAGACTTGCATATACATCATATTCGTGTGCATGAATGCCACGATTAACCGGTATATAAAATGGTGTCAGTGGAAAGATAGATTAAGTCCACCTGGAAGCTTTCATCATGCGTGAGTGTGGTCTTCGGACCTACGTACTTGGTCACGTACCGGCAATCAACTTGCTTGAATACATCATTTTGACATGCTTAAATGTATATAATTTACATCCGTCTCTTTTTGAGCTCTTCTATGACCAAACAACCTTGTTAAATAAACTTGCATTGATTCAGGCATGAATGCTCATGACTCATCTTAACAAGGTCATTTTGGTTTGTCAACCGTGCATACACTTAGGGGGAGACAAAACCTTGATAAGGCTAATTCATGTTCTACTATCTGTTCAATCACTCACTTCATATGGAACCTTGATAAAACTGACTTCATTCAATAAGGATTTTTGTTATTCCACTAAACACTTTTAAGGATTCTTAAACCCCTACATTAAAGTCAAGTGACTCGTGGGGAAAAAGCTGTCAGTCCCTCCAAAAATTGAATAAGTGTGATTTGACATCGAGTACATCGGGAATCCCCCCTGAAATAAAGGAGGAAACTCACATCGGAAAGTGTCTTATCCACATTATCATAAATGACGATACCGAGTAACCAGAAACTGCCCCTAAGACAAAGGGCATGTCTCGTATCAAAAGGTTAGTCATGTTGCTATTTAAAATAAATACAAAATTGTATGGGACTGTGCGAAGCTACCAAAAGTCGAGCATTTTGTATTGAAATGTAGGGAGGAGAGATTCTTGTTAGTGTTACTTAGAACATATGATTATCCATATTGTTTTGAAAGTCATTCTTCATCGTTCACATGTTGAATCTGAGCTTGATTGTTTGAATGTATTTCCTGAATTAGTTGATGATCAATGGTTAAGCAGTACGTCTACTTGTAAGCACAACCATGTTAATATGGTTCATGGACATAATTGTTCAAATCTATTGCATTCTTCTTATACCTGTCCCTAAGGGACCTTTATGCTTGATTTTATAACTATGTATGCTTGCTTGTCTGCCTACATGCTCAAAATGCATTATAAGAACTCAATTGTTGAACCCCCCACAATTGAAGTACATAACTCACTTTGAATCTGCAATCCCACTCATATTCCTTGAATTTCCTGTAAAATAGATTTTGCTGAAGAGAAAACCATGTCTGTTTGATTGTTGAACTAAGTCGGTTAGAAACACTCCCATGTGACCAACTAAAAATTGTGATGGGTAAAAGGAATACAAATTCTGATTGAAATGTTTTTGTGCGTTGAGTTACTACTCGGACATTGTGTCCATTCCTCAAAATTTGTCTCATAATTCATTGACCACGAGTTCTGATGCACAGGGTTATTAGATTGCATTTGGTGACCCTAACATGTTTTAATCTTCAGTTCAGTGAACTGCTCAGAAGGAAGGAGATAAGGTAAGCAATCCTGGCTTTACTGCTATTCATGAGGATGAAGTGTGCTCAATTGAAATTTGGTCTATTCTGTGCAACAATCTAGTTTCAATGATTTATGTTGGTTATTAGAAATGAAAGCTTGCATGTTTAATTGAATTGATCATCTTAGTGTGGTTATTTGATTTCTCGTGTCCAAGATCAATCTTTTCAGTTGAACAACCCACATATTGCCCAATTTGTGTTTATCATTTCGTGGATACCAAGTTTGATTCATTTGGTCTTCAATTCACTGCATTCCTCTTGATTCTTCAAAGTGCAGAAGAAGTGTCGACCCCTAAGGTCGACCTTTTACCCGTGCTTCTTCTTTTTTCTCGCGAGACAGAATTGTCTCCAAAATGTGTCGACCCACAAGGTCGACACTTTTGTTTCGGAACCCGGTTTGTGAACTGGACCGCAGGGTTCACTCCTTACACCGGTTGCTCTCTTGGTTCGAACCCAAGGTCACTTGGGTCTCTCTTTTGGCCGAACCTGATCGAACCCTCTTCCTTAAACCCCCCTCTCTTCTCCTTAAACCCTTTCATCACCCATTCTCTCCTGCCCTAACGTTCCATCCGCAACACCCCACGGATTATCCTCCACTTCCCAAGCCTCCGCGGCTCCTCCTCTCCACTCCTCCTCCAGCCCTCGTTTCTCTCCGTCCACCCCATCTCTTCGAAGAGCATCCTCCGGCGAGCGGCGGCGTTCGCCCCTCCTTCTTCGTCTTGAAGCTATCGCGGCGCCCTCCTTCGAAGCTCATCCGGTTGGAGAAGGTGCTACTTGTGGTGTGAAGTCCAGCCAGTCAGAGGAAGCCCTTCATCTGCTCGAGGGTATCTGATGTGACACAAGTGATGAGGAATGCAGTAGGGGAATGTGGACCCTTGGACCTTATTCACAAACACAATCGTGAGACTCGAGATTGATTGGAAATCGCCGACCCACCGTGCACACCCGTTACCCATGGTGACTCGGTGATGCCGAGTCGAGGTGGTGGAACAAGACCCTTGCCGGTAGAGGGTCAGCAAGACTATGGTTTTCCCTCGCGAGGGTATGGTGCCCACGATCAAGGGCGGGCCAGATGCCTTGGGGGCACAGGTCACTCTCTCACTTTAGCCCACGGTGACCACACATAAGCTGGAAGCTCCGGGAACGAGCGCTCTCTCACCAACCAGCGGACCAGTTTTGCAGAAATTAAATGAACAAATACTGAGGAGAGCAAGGGCAGAAGCTTACCTGGTTGGTTTGAAGAAACCAACCCCGTTCGGAGATGATGGGCGAGCGGGGAAGTGTGGGTTCCCCGCACACTGCGCCGATGAAGCTTGATCCCTGTTAAATATTTACAAGCACTACGCCTCACGCAGGAGGGGGGACTTGGGGTGGGGAAATTTGGATTACAATCAAACACTACCTCCACACAGGGAGGGGCGGTAAGCCGGCCAGGCGGGGAGGAAAAAGGGACTACGATTGGAGCCGGGTCGTCCTTCCGGAGCTCTGCCTGCCGATTCTGCCTGCTGATAGGTCCTCGCTGTCGACTCCGCTGTGCTCACTGACGAACTAAGAAGTGGGTGGGACCAGCGTTGAAATGTTGGTGGCTGACCCAGGGTAGACCCTGAATTTTTTTGGTGCCAGAAGTTATCGACGCTGGCATGGACAGACGCTGGACTGGCGCTGCTCTGCTCTGCCTTGGAATGTGTTCAAGTTGTTGCAGCAGGTTGGCAACTTCACCACGATCGCTCCCGTGATCCAATCGAGACGGGATCAGGACGGTTATGAGCGTGGTCAAATCCTCTTCGATCAGCAACCAAGATGGGCAGCAGACGTGGTCGGAGCATGGAGGTCGAACCCGAAGAGTGAGAGGGGGTCTGATCAGTCCCTGACAGTACTGGCCTGCGCAGCTGGGGAAAATAATTTGGAACGGGGAGCTCCGAACTCCAAACGAGGTCCCGCTTGCTGTGTTGGACAGAGGACTGGTGTATATTCACCCCGGTCAAGTTTCGCACCAAGGGGTGCCAAGGTGTTTCCGCAGGAGCTTCTGAAAGTCGCCTCTGGTTGCAGTCTGGGCCAGATCTGCGCAGTCGGGGGAGAATGGTTCTCCGAGGCAACCCCGGACTCAGAATGGAGCGGGATCACCTCGCCTGCGAAGCCGACCAGAAGACCTTTCCAGCGATCTATGGTACGTCTCCAGGCGATGCCGAACAACTCCGGGGATGGTTCTGCAAGTCGTCCTTTCCACTGCTACCTGCAAGCTGAGCAGTGCAAAGGTGTTGTTGGTGGAAATAGGTTGGTGTGGAGTGGAGGGGTAGCAAGGAGGGGTGGAAGGGTGTTGGTAGGTGTTGGGGGAGGGTTGGTCAGGGGTGGTGAGAGGGGAGGAGCAGGGAGAGTAGAATGCTTTAGGGGAGGTGGGGTGAAGGGGGGCGCAAATGGGCTTTGGGGATGGTGGTGGTGGTGGTCGGCCAAGGCCAAAGGGGAGGGGAGGGGGGTGATGGGGGACGCACCAAGTGGGGGGGAAGGGGGATTAAAATCCCCTTGAGAAAGTGGAGGGGCATGTGGGGGAGAGGAATGGGTGCTTGGGAAGAGGGAAGGGTGCTTTGGAGATTGTGAGGGGGCCTAGGGAGGTGAAAGGTTGCTTGGGGATATGGTGTGATTAATGGTGGAGTTGAATGGGCCTTGGGAAGGTGAAGGGTTGGGCTGAGGTGGAGGATGATGTGGCAATGGGGAGGAGAGAGAGGGGAGGTCGAAGTTGGGAGAGAGAGGGGAGGAGGGAGAGAGAAGAGAGAGAGGGGGTTTGCCCCCTTCTTGTATAGTGAGAGAGAGAGAGAGATAGTGAGAGAGAGAGAGGGAGCACAAGGGTTTCAAGATTTAATCCAAACTTTCATTACTTCCAAAAGGAGGGTTTGGGGCCCTATTTATAGGGAACCCCAAATTTACAAAAAGTCCCTGCTAGAAAAACTAATGACACATTTTTAGGGGGAAAGGGGCGCAGGTGGGCCAAGCCCAAGTGATTGGGCCCAAAACCCATATGATGACCACATGACTTAGGAAAATAAACACATAACGTAGGTACTGGACTCAAATAAAAGACAAATTACATCAAAATGACTCAAAATAAAGACAACAAGTAGACCAAAGTGATCCATCAAAGTGCTGTGGAGGCCTGTATGACATGGAGCTCAAGTCTGGCCCTCATCGAAAGGAAGGGAGGTCCCGAGCCAGAGGGAATCATGGGTGATGCCCTCATCATTTCGCCCGGGCCGCGAAGAGCTCGACTCTGTCGAGTAGGGGCCCTCCCTGCTGTGATACTGCTCCAATAGGTCGGGGTCCAGCTGCTGGAGATCCTCTCGGCTCACCCTGGCATCATCCAAAGGTGGCCGTCCCTTCCACCTAACCAGGTATCGCTCATATGCCTTGGTCCGTGTGTTGGTGATCTGTTCATCTAATATCCGCTCCACTTGATCACGCTGGTTTCTAGGGCCGGATGGAGCTCTCGTTTGTGTAGGGACTCTCTCAAGGGGTGGGATAGGTTGGATCTCCTCACTGGGTGTCACCGTGGGACCCTTGTAGGGCACCAGGTCAGCTACATTGAAAGTGGGACTTACTCCGTATTCCTCGGGGAGGTCCAACACATAAGCATTAGTGCCAAGGCGTCTCAACACCTGAAAGGGGCCGGCTCCACGAGACCTCAACTTTGAGATATTTCCGGGGAATAACCTCTCAGTTCTCACCATCACGAAATCACCAACTTGGAATTCTTGGTGGCGGCGTTGGGAATCGGCTGACTTCTTATAAACCTCATTGCTCTTGTTGATGTGTTTGCGAATGTCCTCATGCAACTCTCTAAGGTGTTGTGCAAAAGACTCGGCAGTGATAGACACCCTAGCATGTGGGGGTAGGGGAATGAGATCTGAAGGCTTTCTAGGTTTGTATCCATGCACAGCTTCAAAGGGACTCATGCATATGGACCTATTTGTTGAATTGTTGTATGCAAACTCGGCTTGGGGCAGAATGAGATCCCAATTCCCTGGGTGATCCTCAACGAGACACCGAAGGAGATTCCCCAGGCTCTGATTGACGACTTCGGTCTGGCCATCTGTTTGGGGGTGATAGGATGTGGAAAATTTGAGAAGGGTCCCCATTAGATGCCAGAGGGTCTTTCAGAAATAGCTGGTAAATTTGACATCCCTATCAGAAATGATGGTTTTGGGTAGGCCATGGAGGCGAACTACCTCATCGAAGAATAGGTGGGCCACATGGGAAGCATCAGAGGTTTTAGAACAGGGGATGAAATGAGCCATTTTAGAAAACCTGTCCACTACGACAAAGATTGAATCATGCTTCCTCTGGGTCCTAGGTAGGCCTAAGACGAAGTCCATGCTTAAATCCCGCCATGGACGATCAGGGACAGGGAGTGGGGTTTATAGGTCAGTGTTATGTTTAACTTGCTTAGCTGAAGCACATATGCGACGCTGTCCCACAATTTTGGCCACATCCCTCTTGAGACTTGGCCAGTAGAACTGTCCCTCAACCATAGCAATAGTTTTATGCACCCCAAAATGTCCAGCCATGCCTCCTGCATGTAACTCCCAAACTAAGAAATCCCGCAGTGAGGTTCTAGGTATGCAAAGTTTATGGCCTTTGAAGAGGAATCCGTCCCTTAGGATAAAACCTTGGTGTTCCTTGGGTGATTGGGTGGTCAGGGTGGTATGGATATGCCCAAAATCTGGACAATTAGGGAATTCATCCTTGACTCTTTCAAACCCTATGACTTCCACCCGAATGGTAGCTAGCAAGGAGACCCTCCTACTGAGTGCATCTGCGGCACGATTCTCACTCCCGGCCTTATGCTTGATCACAAAAGTGTAGGACTGGATGTATTCGACCCAGCGGGCATGCCGGGCATTCAGTTTCTGTTGGGAGTTGAGATATTTCAGGACCTCATGGTCAGAAAATATGATAAATTCTTTGGGTAAGAGATAATGCCTCCAATGCCGGAGGGATTGAACCACAGCATAAAATTCTTTGTCATAGGTGGAGTATTTCATCTTGGCATCACACAATTTTTCACTAAAGTAGGCCACCGGGTGTCCCTCTTGACTGAGGATCCCGCCAATCCCTACCCCGGAGGCATCACAAGTCACCTCAAAGAATTTGGAAAAGTCAGGGAGGAACAATACCGGGGCATGGGTCATCCTTTTCTTGAGCTCTTGGAAGGCCCTAGAAGCTCACTTGGTCCACACAAAAGTCCCTCTTTTAAGGCAGTCTGTGATGGGGGCTGTGACTGTGCTGAACCCACAGATAAATCTCTGATAGAAGGTGGCCAATCCATGGAAACTCCGGACCTCATGGGGAGTGCGGGGCTCCGGCCAGTCAAGGATAGCTTGGACCTTCTCGGGGTCCATGGACACTCCCTCAGTGGAGACCACATATCCAAGGAAAGTAATGGATTTGGTCATGAAATGACATTTTCCCAAGTTGGCAAAGAGACTTTCTTTCCTAAGGGTAGTGCAAATTTGCCTAAGGTGGCTGAGGTAGGCTTCCTCGGACTGACTGTAGATAAGGATGTCATCAAAATAGACCACTAGGAAGACTCCAATGTAAGGTCTAAGGACCTCCGTCATAAGGCGCATAAAGGTGCTCGGGGCATTTGATAGCCCGAAAGGCATCACTAGCCACTCATAGAGTCCATCTTTAGTTTTAAAGGCTGTTTTCCATTCATCTCCTAACCTTATCCTAACCTGATGGTAGCCACTTTTAAGATCTATTTTGGAAAAAATGGTGGCTCCGGCTAGCATGTCAAGCATATCGTCAAGCCTAGGTATGGGGACCCTATATTTGACGGTAATCTTGTTGATGGCCCTGCTATCGACACACATTCGCCATGTCCCATCCTTTTTGGGTGTGAGAAGGGCCGGGACAGCACAAGGACTTTTGCTAAGGCGGAGAAAGCCTTTCCTAATAAGTTCCTCCACTTGCCTCCTCAATTCAGCATGCTCCGTGGGGTTGAGGCGATAGTGGGGAAGGTTTGGAAGGGTGGCTCCTGGGACAAGATCAATAGCATGTTGAACATCCCTCATGGGTGGCAGTTGATCAGGGAGCTCATCGGGGAACACATCCTTAAATTCTTCCAAAAGAGTGTGTATTTCCACGGGGTGGGGGTTGGAGGGAGTGGACTCTCCTAAGCATATGACTACCGCGCACAAGGGTGTTCCTTGAGCTACCTCTTCCTCAAGTTCTCTTATGGTGATGAGGTGTAGGCCTTTGGCTAGTCCTGTGGGATTCTCACGGGTGGACTCTTGGCATGTTGGTTGAGTTGGTGTTGATGGGACCCCTGGGTTTTGAGGTGGTGTAGGGAGAATCCCTTTGGAGGGTGGTTCCTTTCGGGGTGGGGAGGGATTGAGGCGGATGGTTTTCCCCTCATGTTCAAAGGTGCACGTGTTTGGTTTTCCAAGGATGGTTGCATTGACATCATAAATCCAAGGCCTCCCTAGTAGGATGCTTCCTATTTCCATGGGTATTATGTCACACCATACTTGTCCTTGATAGGATGAGAAGGTGATGGGTACAAGGCACCATGTCTTGACCGGGAGGGAGTGGTTGTTAATCCAAGAGACTCGGTATGGGTTGGGGTGGGGTGTAGGGGTAAGCCCAAGGAGCTTAATGGTGTCCGGGGACACGGCATTGACACAACTCCCATTGTCTAGGATGACCTTCCTAACATGGGTCCCCATCTTGATGTAGGTGTGAAAAATGGAAGTCCTACGCCAATCCTCCTCTTGTGGCTGGGTGAGGGTGCATCTAATCACACCTAAGTGGGAGTTGGTGGAAGGAGGGTCGTGGTCTAAGCCTGTTTCATAGAGTTGTTCCTCATACTCCTCCTCCCAACCTAAGGCAGCATCATACTCCTCAACCGTACTCTCATGCTCTCCTTGGGACGGGGTAGGCCCTCCTTTAATGATAAGGCTGGACAATCCTTTGGACGGACATTGGGTGGCGATGTGGCCATAACCATGGCATCGAAAGCACTTTACCGAACTACTTCCTGGGGTTGTTCCTTTGGGGGCTTCCTCTCTTCGGGGAGGAGGGTTGGGTGGAGTCGCCCTTGTAGGGGTGGGGTTGGTTGGCTGATGGTAAGGCCGAGTAGGAGTTCCCCCACTGGGGATAGGAGTCTTCAATAGGGGAGGAAGGTTGGGTCGGGGACCCAGGTTCTTGGCATCGGCCGTTCGGGGAGAGGCAAACTTAGGATTCCTAGAAAATCTCTCCACATCATGGGCTATTTGATAGGCTAATTCAAGGTTATGCACATCCCTCATGAAAAGCTCCCGTTTGATGTGGGGTAGAAGACCGTTTCTAAATCGGGATAGAGTGACGGCCGGTTCCTCGACGACTCCACACTTTAGGAGATAGGAGTCAAATTTTTCAATGTACTCCTCCACAGTTTTTCCTTCCTGGGTAAGACTCTGCCACTCATCGAGGAGTAGTTGACTATAGGAATTGAGAAGGTATTTGCTCCTAAGTTGGGCCTTCATGTCAAGCCAATTGTCAATGGGCTCTTCCCGCCTAATCCTCCTTTGGCTTTCTACCTTTAACCAATAGGTTTTGGCTAGTTTGAGAAGGTGCATCTTAGCCAACCTAACTTTCCTTTCCTCGGTCATTGGGTACCAATCAAAGTATTGGTCCATGCCATGTTCCCATTCTTCATAGGCACTTGGGTTATGGGACCCATCAAAGTTCGGAGCTTCTACCTTAATCATCCTTAGGAGGTAATCGTCTGGGTCCTCTCGGGGTCGCCTCTCATTGTGCCGAGGTTGTTGGGGCCTCTCATGCTCACGGTAAAAGTCATTCTCTAGGTCTTCCCTATCAAGTTCAGCTCGTGGAGGTGGAGCTCTTTGGACATGGTTCCTAGGTGGGGCCCTAGCTTCCTCGAGTCTATCCATACGGGTGGAAAGACCATCTAACCAATCGATGATGGTATTGAGGATAGCCTAAAATCGATCCATCGGAACTTGGGGTGCCTCCCTAGGGATGTCTTGGTTGCCTTGGGAATTGGAATTCATAGGGGGAGCCGAGGTTGAGGGGTCGGTCCGATACAAGGCACCACTACGGGTAGACATGCACAATGAGGAGATGACCGACACATAGATGATGACTATGCAATGGCCTTAGGACCTAGGCTTGTAGAGACAAGTCTAAACTTGCTCTGATACCAAATTGATGTGACACAAGTGATGAGGAATGCAGTAGGGGAATGTGGACCCTTGGACCTTATTCGCAAACACAATCGTAAGACTCGAGATTGATTGGAAATCGCCGACCCACCGTGCACACCCGTTACCCGTGGTGACGCGGTGATGCCGAGTCGAGGTGGTGGAACAAGACCCTTGCCGGTAGAGGGCCAGCAAGACTATGGTTTTCCCTCCCGAGGGTACGGTGCCCACGATCAAGGGCGGGCCAGATGCCTTGGGGGCACAGGTCACTCTCTCACTTTAGCCCACGGTGACCACACATAAGCTGGAAGCTCCAGGAACGAGCGCTCTCTCACCAACCAGCGGACCAGTTTTGCAGAAATTAAATGAACAAATACTGAGGAGAGCAAGGGCAGAAGCTTACCTGGTTGGTTTGAAGAAACCAACCCCGTTCGGAGACGATGGGCGAGCGGGGAAGTGTGGGTTCCCCGCACACTGCGCCGATGAAGCTTGATCCCTGTTAAATATTTACAAGCACTACGCCTCACGCCGGAGGGGGAACTTGGGGTGGGGAAATTTGGATTACAATCAAACACTACCTCCACACAGGGAGGGGCGGTAAGTCGGCCAAGCGGGGAGGAAAAAGGGACTACGATTGGAGCCAGGTCGCCCTTCCGGAGCTCTGCCTGCCGATTCTGCCTGCTGACAGGTCCTCTCTGTCGACTCCGCTGTGCTCACTGCCGGACTCAGAAGTGGATGGCACCAGCGTTAACATGTTGGTGGCTGACCCAGGGTAGACACTGAATTTTTTTGGCGCCAGAAGTTATCGACGCTGGTCGGGACAAACGCTGGACTGGCGCTGCTCTGCTCTGCCTTGGACTGTGTTCAGGTTGTTGCAGCAGGTTGGCAACTTTACCACGATCGGTCACGTGATCCAATCGAGACGGGATCAGGACGGTTGCGAGCGTGGTCAAATCCTCTTCGATCAGCAACCAAGATGGGCACCAGAAGTGGTCGGAGCAGGGAGGTGGAACCCGAAGAGTGAGAGGGGGTCTGATCAGTCCCTGAAAGGACTGGCCTGCATAGCTGGGTAAAATAATTCGGAACGGGGAGCTCCGAACTCCAAACGAGGTCCCTCTTGCTGTGTTGGACATAGGACTGGTTGATCTTCACCCCGGTCAAGTGTCACGCCTAGGGGTGCCAAGGTGTTGCCGCAGGAGCTTCTGAAAGTCACCTCTGGTTGCAGTCTGGGCTAGATCTGCGCAGTCGGGGGAGAATGGTTCTCCCGGGCAACCCCGGACTCAGAATGGAGCGGGATCACCTCGCCTGCGAAGCCGACCGGAAGACCTTTGTAGAGATGTATGGTACGTCTCCAGGCGATGCTGAACAACTCCGGGGATGGTTCTACAATTCGTCCTTTCCACTGCTACCTGCAAGCTGAGCAGTGCAAAGGTGTTGTTGGTGGAAATAGGTTGCTGTGGAGTGGAGGGGTTGCAAGGAGGGGTGGAAGGGTGTTGGTAGGTGTTGGGAGAGGGTTGGTCAGGGGTGGTGAGAGGGGAGGAGCAGGGAGAGTAGAATGCTTTAGGGGAGGTGGGGTGAAGGGGGGGGGGCAAATGGGCTTTGGGGATGGTGGTGGTGGTGGTCGGCCAAGGCCAAAGGGGAGGGGAGGGGGGTGATGGGGGACGCGCCAAGTGAGGGGAAGGGGGATTCAAATCCTCTAGGGGAAGTGGATGGGCGTGTGGGGGAGAGGAATGGGTGCTTGGGAAGAGGGAAGGGTGCTTTGGAGATTGTAAGGGGGCCTAGGGAGGTGAAAGGTTGCTTGGGGATATGGTGTGATTAATGGTGGAGTTGAATGGGCCTTGGGAAGGTGAAGGGTTGGGCTGAGGTGGAAGATGATGTGGCAAGGGGGAGGAGAGAGAGGGTAGGTCGAAGTTGGGAGAGAGAGGGGAGGAGGGAGAGAGAAGAGAGAGAGGGGGTTCGCCCCCTTCTTGTAGAGTGAGAGAGAGAGAGATAGTGAGAGAGAGAGAGAGAGAGAGAGAGAGAGAGAGAGAGAGAGAGAGAGAGAGAGAGAGAGAGAGAGGGAGCACAAGGGTTTCAAGATTTAATTCAAACTTTCATTACTTCCAAAAGGAGGGTTTGGGGTCCTATTTATAGGGAACCCCAAATTTATAAAAAGTCCCTGCTAGAAAAACTAATGACACATTTCTAGGGGGAAAGGGGCGCAGGTGGGCCAAGCCCAAGTGATTGGGCCCAAAACCCACATGATGACCACATGACTTAGGAAAATAAACACATAACGTAGGTACTGGACTCAAATAAAAGACAAATTACATCAAAATGACTCAAAATAAAGACAAGAAGTACACCAAAGTGATCCATCAAAGTGTTGTGGAGGCCTGGATGACATGGAGCTCAAGTCTGGCCCTCATCGAAAGGAAGGGAGGTCCCGAGCCAGAGGGAATCATGGGTGATGCCCTCATCAGTATCACTACCGGTCAGCTTCCACTTGCTCAAGAGTTCATCCACCTGATTCAGTGAAGACCGGACAGTGTCAGCATCTATTTGAAGCTATACGAACTGCATCCATGGCACCCAAGAAAAGATCTGTGCTAGAACGAGAGGAAGACCGCATCCAAATTGAGCAAAGGCGTAAAGACAAGGAAGCCCAGGTTGAAAGAAGGAAAAGAGCCTCTGAGACAAAGATGTTGGCTGAAAGGAAAGTGTTGCGACCTCGTGCGGTTGATTTCAGGAGCATAGAAAAGAATCTGCCAAGGTTAGTCGAACTCTTAAGGAAGCAGTAAAATTTAATTTCCTTCATGTCAGATCACCGGAGAGTTTATCATTCCCTAGTTCATCAATTCTATGCAAATATGGTTGTCAAAAATGATGAACTGTACACTGAGATAAATGGGCGTTTTGTTCCTTTAACTCCTCAGTTAATAGGAAACGCTGTAAATTTACCTTGGGATAGTGGGGTGATTTATGAAGAAACCATTTATTCTGAAGAACTTGCATATGAACTAATGACGGATAAGGTAGCAACACCAGGGTGTGTACCGAAGCTCAATGCAAATGAATTCCTATCCCTTCAGAGAATTCTGCATCACATGATGACCACTATTCTATTACCAAAATCAGGGTCTAGAGAACAAGTAACTGACATGCACAAATTCCTATTTGTACAAATCATGAGTGGAGAACGAGTTAACTTCCCAGTGGTGATGATGGAGTACATAACCAGCTGCAGGAAGTCCAAGAACCAAAATTTACCTTATGGGGCTGCTTTAACACCAATTTTCCAGTCCTTGCATATTGACTTGAGTCAGCAGGTCAGTCATCCAATTAAAGATGCCGACATCTATACTGTCCCATCCATCTGCACCAACATGGAATATGAATTGATAAATGGTGTTCTTGTTCGCACACTTCCGTCAAAGAAAGGTAAAGCCCTGGCAGCAGGGTTTGGGCAGAATGAAGGTGAAGATCATGAAGAACCCATCAGCAGAACTGCCAGAACCAGAGTGTCACAGGCTACATCTTCAGCAGATACATCAATGAACACCAAATTTGACGAATTAGCTAATGAAGTTTGCTATGTCAAAGAATCAGTGGATGCCCTCACATGGGAAGTCAAAGAACTCAAGCTTCATCATGATACTTATCTTCAGAAGTTCGCTGCCATGGCCGACTCCATTGACTCACTCCATACTACCATTGGCATTCAAAACTCCAAATTTGACGATCTCTCTGATTTTCTCAGGTGTCCTCGGACACCTCCTGACTCTCCTTGAAGCTTTAGCACCCTCCTTCTAATGGACAAGCTGATTGACTTTACCCCCCCTTACCACTCCTTTTTGTTGATGACAAAGGGGGAGATGAAATGTGCTATATGCTATGTGTGGATGTTATGGTTGATGTTATCGTTGCGTGTCTTGTTATGTGGACATTTTGTGGTTTGTGTTTATTTTGTGGACATGGTTGTCTTGTTTATTTTGTGGACATGGTTGTCCAGATGTGGACAGTAGTTGTGATTGCCTGATGAACAATGCTGAAGTTATGAGGTTTTTGGATTTTGTGAATGAAATATTTTGTGGACTTGTGTTCATTTTGTGGGATGATCACTTATGCTTAAAGAACATGTCTTGTTGGTGGATGTTATGTTTGATGGATGATTCATCATTCATGCTGCATGATATTTTAATTTGTGGTTAGAATGCATCATATTTTTGATTGTGTTATCAAATGGTCTACAGGATGCCATTCGATTGCTTAGCATGGCTTCACGCCTAGAATGCTAAATGTGAGAAGACGTTCATTGAAACCTTTTTATATGTCAACACCTTTTTGTCTAATTGCACATAGTATTTGTCATCATCAAAAAGGGGGAGATTGTTGAACCCCGTGCACAACAGTGTATTAAGGAATTTTGATGATGAACTATATACCATGTGATTGTTCTCCATGTAAACATTTTGCATATGTAGTTTGTGGATTTGAAATGAATTGAGCAAACTCCATTTGATTGAACGGCTAGTGTATGACATGGTCAACTGATTTGATGGAATTAACTGACGTGTGTTTTGAAATGTTTACAGGAGTTAGTGAGAAAGGAAAGTCTCCAAACAATTTGGGTGAAATTCTTATAACTCTTCTTTAGTTGATTTGGATAGGATTCAAGCTATTGTGATAGCTAACATGTGGTTTGAAGAGACTTAGTCTAAATATTGAGTGATTTATGAGAGATAGGTTTCAACTTCTAGAATTTGAATGATATGGAAGACTAACTTCCAGTATGTAATGTGACAGGTGTAAAGAATGGGAATGAACATATAGACCACATTGGGTATCTTCCAATTGGATCTTCACATGCATGTGGACCAACAAAATGGTAAGTTGCTTTGGTTGAATGGTAGGAGGAGGTTTATTGTGAAAAATGGATGGGCATCTCTCAAGGTAATTCCCTAACAATCTCTACTTGCTATATCTATGATTTGGGGTACTTAATACCCATTTCTCTCTTACAGGTATTCATCTTTGTTGTCTCATGTCTTTTGAATAACCCCATTATGTGCTGTGTTATAATTTGCTTATGTCAGGAAAAGTGTCGACCCCATGGGTCGACACTTTGTCCAGGGGTAAGCTATTTTCAGCTGGCCCTCTTATGTCTTTGAACATAGGGATAAAAAGTCGACCCAAAAGGTCGACCTTTTTATCACTAGGTTCTGTCTGGGTTCATTTTTCAGAACCCTGGACATAAGTGTCGACCCACAAGGTCGACACTTATTCTGGGACTTTCTACCGTGGCCCTTTATTATTGCCACAGGTTGAAAGTGTCGAACCCATGGGTCGACACTTTCTACGATGGGTTCTGTTTGGGCTTTGTTCTGCCTTGCCCGAACGCGAGTGTCGACCCATGGGGTCGACACTTTCCGGTGATCGGGAAATTCACCGGTTCGCGCGGCGGTCGGTGCCCTAGCCCATTCCCCTATTTGTGTGCCCTATTGTGATTGGTCCTTGGGGGATAATATCCTCCACGTGGCCAGCCATTCCTCTTGGGTATATATCATAAGTGATAGGGTTTCCAAAAACCAGAGGAGAGCATCTAATGAGATATTCAATTTTTGGGTTTTTGCAGGGAGAGAGGCCGGAGCGGTGTTGAAGCTTCTTCCCAGGTCGTGCTGAGCTCGATTCAAGGTTGAAGACTATCGTCTTCCACCTTCCAGAAGCCATCCTGTTGAAGAAGAAGGATGTACCTTCTCCAAGTTACCCAATGCGCAGAAAGTGATTCAAGGTGAAGAAGAAAGGGTCTGATGTTCATCCTCTTCCATCCTTCAGAAATGAACCTGTTGAAGCATCATCTTTCATCCTCCTTCCGAAGTCCAGTCCGCCTCAGTCATTAAAGAAGCCAAGGCCATCGTCCTCCAGATAGGAGTTCTCTCAACCCATCCTAGTTCTTACTTGCTGTAGGCTAGTACTTAGTTGATGTTTAGTGAGATTGCTTTGAAGATTTGTACTTATTGAGCTTGCAAATGTACATCTGTGTCCATCTCTTAAACTGAAGAAAACTATGTGTGTGTTCGGAGCAGTGTCTCTAAGTGTGGGTTGATTATTGGGGTGTGTTCCCCATCTTGGTGTGTGTGTGTGTGGTGCTGAGCACCGTGTTGAGGGTTCTCCCTCGTGTCTGTGCTGCCCTGCAGCGTGTTGAGCATTGAGCTCGTGTGTGTGTGGTTTGCTGCCATCGTGCAGCGTGTGGTGTATTGGGGTTCGTCCCCGTGTGCTACCTCATGTAGCGTTTTAGTGAAGCCTCACCGAGGTGGTCAGGGGTGGACGTAGGGTACCTGTCGTGGTCCCGAACCACCTAAAAAATCCTTGTGCATGTGTGATTGGTTGAGTGTTTATTCCTTATCTTCTACCCCCATTCACAAGATGGATTATTGATTATCTTGCACATTGATGCTAAATTTGTTATCGTACACTGCTAGTTCAAATTGCCATCTCTCCGTGTGTGATCTTGTCACTTGCATGTTCGGTGAGGTTTGATTGAGAAGCCATCAAGTCTTTTTAATTGGCCTTAATTTTTAGAGAAAGGGATCTATTCACCCCTCTCTAGATCCGTGCCACTTCACTGTGGGACCCAACACAAATGATTGGCTCGCTTCTATATTGGAGAACTAGAGGGTCCTGGGCTGGACTGGGGTAAGATCGATCAGAGTGGGTGAGGCGCCGGGCCCAGAGACAGAGATATTGGATAGACCTTGTATAATCGTGGGAGATGGGGCATTGGACCCCTGCAAGGTCTGATAGAGGGCCTGAAGTTGGGCCGGATTCAATTGGGCCATCATCTGCAAGATCTGGCCTGTAGGATTATTGGAAGCAAGGGAGGGCTGGGCGCCCTCCATGGAGATAGCAGATGGAGGAGGGACGATCCCTTCTCCTGATTGGAATTCGGTGACCCTAGGTGGGTCCTCCAAGAGACCTTGAGGAAGGGATTCCTCAAGAGAACGGGGAAGATCATAAGAAGACATGGCGGATTCGAAAAGAGGATTGGAATAGGAAGTGAAGAGGGAATTGCTCCTAGAGGATGATTCTAAGGGCCGGAAGAAACTCCACATGCAATGGAACACCTTGACAAAAGACAAACAACACAAACAAACACCAAATGAGACACTAAAACAAAGACTCAAATCTATGAAGACAAAGAAGGGGATGAGAGGCACTCAAAGTTAACCAAGTTATAATGATGCACAAATTTTACTTGTTTCTTCCTTTAGAACCTTGATGATTTGAATTTAATGTGTTCTCTCCAACAATAGGTTCCTAATAAGAAAGGGTATGGGGGACTTGGTTGACTCTAGATGTAAACTCTCCCCTACTTATGCAACCTAGACACGGGGTAGGCAAAGGTACAACTGGCCCGGCATCCGTGAGGGAATCCACGGCTCGCGGGGACTTACAGAGGTCCCGGATGTGATCACCTAGTCGGCCCAAAGGAATATGGAGACAAGAGGTTCACACACCAAGGTAGGAAAATGCTACTATGATATGAGTATGAATGATCCTATGTGCATCGGGTGCATGAAAATTCTAGCATAAAAACCAACAACCAAATATGCAAACAATGATGTAAATATGTATAACAACCAAGGAGGAGATCAGATAACACCCAAGCATGAAAGTCACAACAAAAACTGTAGAAATAAACTCAACCTCAGGATGCGTACCTATGACTAGAGAAATGGTTTGATATGAAACCGCTAGAGAGATAAGACGGCATATTTCTAAGCCGCTTTTAAGCCGTAAACGGCCGAACAGTGGACCACCAAGGTGACCAAATAGCAGAACATAGCGGGAAATTAAACGATAAATTTGAGGAAAACACAAGGGCAATTGGCTTAAATCAACAGCAACATGTCAAACAGAAGCTCAACACGATTGGCACTAGATGTCCCACCGTGATCGCCAAAAAATTAGGGATGTTGGTTTTCTAAATGGTTCCCTCAATGGTGAAGATATGATGATGAACAAGTTGATATAAATGATGTGAACTCATGAACAAATGCAACATCAACTCAAGCAATCAACATGGAAATATAAGCACATGGGCATGTCATCTTCATCAGCAATAAGCAAGAGAAAAGAAAAACACACGCTGAGGCGTGGAGCAAAAGAATAAAACCAAACACACACTGTAGGTGTGGAGCAACTAAACTAAAGACAAGAAAGAGAGATATGGGGAAGATAAAGAGGACTACTGCCCAAACTAAAGGAGTGTGATCGCCACCAAGGTAATTAAAATAGCAAAGCTAAGGTAAATATCTTGGAAAGAGGAGGATGAAACACCTGCCCACGGGAGATGAAAACTAGAGATCTGCACTTTCAAATGGTCTAATATCAGGCCAGGAACGAACCAGAAACGGCCTTACGATAAGCCGCCAGAGCCTCGCAAACGGTCCAATGTAGAGCCGCCAGAGTACACATAACAACAACTTGGGACTTGAATCTGCACTTCTCCTGGCCGGCCAGAAGAGCTGGGCCTCGTGCTAGGAACCCTATGGACTTGCAAAAAAAAGTGTAGAAGCACAAAAAAATAACCCAAATTAGCCCTATGACAAGTGTAGAAACTATAATGCAAATAAACCAAAGTGCATGTAAAAGGAAGGGTGGATACCTGGGGTGGTGGTTTTTAAACCCCTGTGGGGCGTGGAAAAGATGGGAAGATGTTTAAAAATGATGCAAAGATGATAGAACGTAGAAGAGGAAGAGGGGAGATGCTTGTGAATGCTATGAAGAGGGGGAAGAAACTAAAGAGGAAAACAATACTATTGAACCCTTGGAACTTAATACTCCCTGAACTTGAAGGCTAATGGACGTAGACAGCACTTCTCCTTGACGGGTACTCGCTCCAGAACGCAGCATCACCTCGACGTAGTCTCTAGAATTCTCCTCCTCAACCCATGAACTCAAGGGTTCTATTTATAGACCCTCTGTCACGTCTCGAGTGCGGAAGATACTCGGATGCGTCATGCGTCTATATAGATCGTGTCATTAGAGCGATAATTTTTTTGATATACATAATTACGGAGTGCGCAAAAGACTAATAAAATATAATAATCCCAATAGTCCATGTGATGTTTATTTGATTAACCAAAGGAAATAAAGATAGTCCATGACAAATTCCAAATTTAAAAAGACAACACTAGGCTAAGTGCCTTAGAATGGTTCAGACAAGTAAACTAACATACTAGAATACAAAGTAGGACTCGAATAAAATTCAAGGACACGACTAGCTAATGATAGGTGACTGGCGTTCTAGCACTCTTCATGTAATGACCCGAGAATCTGATTACCGGGAAGGCCCGATAACCCGAGGCTCGAACCGCCGCCCACGAGTCGGGAGGGCTCGGAAGGGCTAAAAGGAGTGTGGAGGCACAAAGAAATAGGAAATAAAGTAGGACAATTCAACAATTAACAGAAATAAATAAACAACTACAACATAGTCCAGTCCAACAGAAAGTACAGTCTAAAGTAGTAAAATATACCACATGCCGAGTGGACACTCGGCCCAGCGAGCTGGCAACTAAGAACCTCAGAATCGCAACCTCGAACCTCGAGGATGAATCGCCACACCTGAAAAGCAGGGGTGAGTCTCCTGTCACTGGCCCAATAGGGATCCCGCAGAACCCCAACTGAGAACAATGGCGGCATGGAAAGCTGCAACTACAAGAGCAACAGTAATAGCAGGAACAGTAACCTGGTGGCCGATCGAAACTCGGCACTACAACTACTCCTACTGTACCGATCAAGCAGAAAGAGAAGCCCTACCTAATGGGAGTATGGTAGAACCAACAAGCTAAAGTAAATAAACGGAAAAGCCGTCTACTCTAGCAGTACCTGTTGTGCCCCTGCGGTTTTGATTTCAGCAAGCACTATGAGTATGAATGATTTATCACCATGTGTCTGCACTTGTTGGTTCTTCTGCACATTGCATCAGTGCATTATCTGCCATATGCATACACTACATCAGGGCATTCATCAGTCGATTCAATTCAATATTGATGTGTGTTCATTATGCATACAACGTCTATGTAGGGTCAACAGTCTAGGCCTGTGCATTTCATAACTGTGTTTCATGTGGTCATAAGTTAGTACATGCCAGTTCAAGGGTTAAAGTCTGTACATTCTTTGGTGACTGTCTGTACAACTTCCGGTTGATTCATTCGAGCAAGTCTATACATGATGCATTGATTCCTAAATGCTAGGTAGCAAGTCTGTACATTGTATTATTTCAGGCACATAAAGTCTGTACATTCTTTAACAGCATGCCTGAGCATCCATTTTCGTTGTACATACCTTGATAGATGCAAACTACAGTTCAAACATCCAAGTTTATACACTCGTTGTCTGCATCACATGCATTCAAGTATATACACTCATTGTCTGCATCACATGCATTCAAGTCTATACCACTACCAGAAAAAGCGGGATTTCAGACGGAATTTTCAGACGGAAATTTCCGTCTGAAATTTGTGACGGATTTTTTTCCGTCGGAAATCTCGTCTGAAATTTGCAATTACACACCGAATTTCAGACGGAAATTGTGACGGAAAATATTCCGTCACAAATTTCAGACGGAATTTGGGACGGAAAATTTAATCTGTCAGAAATTTATGACCAAGAATTTGTGACGGCCACATTTGTGACGGATCCGTCTGACAATCCGTCACAAATGTGTCTTCTCACGGATTTTCAGACGGAAATTAATCCGTCACAAAATGTTTGTGCCCCCAATCCGTCGCAAAGGCACATTTGCGACGGATTGGGGCCGCAAAAATTTTGTGACGGATTAATTTTCGTCTGAAAATCCGTGAGAAGACACATTTGTGACGGATTGTCAGACGGATCCGTCACAAATGTGGCCGTCACAAATTCTTGGTCATAAATTTCTGACAGATTAAATTTTCCGTCCCAAATTCCGTCTGAAATTTGTGACGGAATATTTTCCGTCTGAAATTCGGTGTGTAATTGCAAATTTCAGATGGGATTTCCGACGGAAAAAAATCCGTCACAAATTTCAGACGGAAATTTCCGTCTGAAAATTCCGTCTGAAAATTCCGTCTGAAATCCCGCTTTTTCTGGTAGTGTACACTCGTTGTCGACATGTCCGAGCATCCATTTTCAATGTACAGACTTCCTTATCTGCATTTGTGCATCTTTCTCATCAAAGTGTGTACAACCTGTGTTGATACTACCAATCAAGTTTGCGCATTAATTCATAAGTATGTAGAATCGTTGCTGGTACGAGTGTTTAAGTTCATGCATCATCACTCCAGCAAGTCTGTACATCATCTTGCTGCAGGCACAGAAAGTCTATACATCCATTCACTGATAACCAGCAAGTCAGTACATCGTTGTCGCATGCACACTAAGTCTATACACTCGTTGCTGGCATGTCTATACATTCACTTTAAATGTGCATACTTCTCCATATGCACACTGCATTTTATGCATCAAGTCTGTACAGGCTTAGATCAAATCTCGAACCAACTATGTGCTTTAACCTTTGCAGGATATCTGCTGGTCGAGGAACTTAAGAAGGGCACGTAATCCAAGAAGTCAGAATCGTGACACGTGTAGTGCAGCAGGCTGAAATGCTGCCACGTGGTCAAGGCTCTTGGGCGGGAATAGTAGAGCGCACACGCCCACCTATCTGCTGCTACTATAAAGAGAGGACTTCTCCATCTGGAGAAGATGATCGTGAAGTGTGAGGAGCCTGCACGATCCAGAGAGAAGTGATAGAAGCGGAGAGAGAGAGAGAGAGCCTGCACGATCCAGAAGAAGAGAAAGAAAGAGAAGAAAAGAGAAGTTGTAGAGGAAAAGGAGAGAGAGAGAGAGCTCGTGAGGATCGAGAGAAAAAGAGAGAGAAGGAAAGAGAAAGAGAGATAGAGAGTTCGTGAAGAAGGAGAAGAGAAGCTCCATCAGAAGATCTATCTTCACTGGAATCTGGATCAAATCCAATCCAGTCAGCTCCATGGGAGCCACATTTGCATTTCATTGATTACAGCTTTCATTCGTTGTTATTTCTTGTTTCCTGCTTTTATTTTTAACCTGTCTTCAAGCTATTTGTCAGAGGGCGAGGTGGATACCTAGGACAGCAAGTTGTGTTGCTCAGCGGGCAGAGGAGGATTCCTTTGGACGGGTTAAGCTGTAGTCCCCAGCGGTTGGCAAAGCTGTAATGCCTAGCAGTCAAGCTGTTAGTCAACGGTTTGTAGGCAAGCTGTGTCGCCCAGCGGTTTTCAAGCTGTTTGGCAGCGGAATCCACACTCAGGTTTGAGTGTGGGGTGGACGTAGGTCTGGAGGACCGAACCACCTTAAAAATCATCTATGCAGTGGTTTGATTGTCTATTGTGGTTCGCTAGATGCATGCTTAGGCTCGATGTGGTCTTTCATCTAGAGAGTGGTTTATTTGCATACCGCACGTTTGATTTAGGTCTCGTGTGAGTCAGGCGAAGTCTAGTTTTATTATCAGTCTTTTCTGCTGAGTTCTGAATGGGTGTTTATCTGTCATCTTCCTATCCTTCGTAGAGAACACCCAGTTCGTGCTAATTACCTACCCATATTGCTTCCGCGTCTTTGTCTTTCCACATATTTTAACTAGGCGTAATTAGTAGTGTTTAAATTGGGAGTAAATTTTTAAGGGGAGATTCATTCACCCCCCTCTGAATCCATCGCACCGATCCCAACAATTGGTATCAGAGCGAGTCTCTGACTTTCCAGATCCAACGATCTGCAGAGGATCTTACTGTCGTCGGTGCTATCTCGCTTTTGGTGCATTTCTTATCGATTGTTTTGTGCGTTGAATCTGTTTGCCATCTGTCCTAATGGCTCGTCCTTTGATTTGTGATGGTTCTAACCTCAGTAGTTGGCTAGGAGGCCTATGTGTTTACGTGAACTCCATTGATCCCAAATTATGGAGTCTTCTATCTAAAGGCCCACACCAATTACCTCATGATGAGACCAAATGGTCAAGAGAGGACAGATTAAAGAACCGTGATAATGTCATAGTTCTTAATATTTTGAAAGCTGCAGTTAATACTGACAGATTTCCTTTTGTTCCCAGGTGCGCTTCTGGAAAAGAATTTCTTGATAGAATCACGGCTGCAAATGGGGAACAAGAAGAGAATCAATGCTTGATGGCCAACCGGGGTGATCACCACTCTGATCAACAGGAGGAATCGTCATCCATAGTAAGCTCTGGATCTGAAGAAGTTTCGCTTGATGATTTATGGAATATAAATGAAGAACTTACTGATAGATGTATGAAATTAAAATCTAAAAATAAAAGATTGAGGAAAATGATTGAACAGTATAAATCTGAACTCTCTTGTGAAAACTGTCCAAATCTGAAATAATCTTATGATGCATGTATGCTAGATATTCATAACTGTAAGGAACAGATTGTGTCTTTGAAAATTGAGAATCAAACATGTTTAAACAAGATATCTGAACTAGAAAACAAGCTGAATGAGAAGAATAATGAACATCTAATGAGCTTGCAAGAGTTTAGTAAGGTTAATTCTGAATTGAATAAATTGAAACTCGAAAATAAAGAACTGAAGGAACAAAATAAGAAACTCATGGTCTTGAACATGTAGCATCTGAAGGATGGTTAACCCATGAGAAAGAGAAAGCTGTAAATAAAGAAACTCAGTCTGAGAAGGAACAGAAATTGAAACAAGAATTAGAAATGGTCAAAAATCTAAATGATGCTATGCAGAGACAGATTCTTGTATGTGAAGAATATTTGATAAATTCTGAACTCAAAATCTCCTCTTTGCAATCTGAAGTAAATGAACTTGTTCGTTCCATGCCTAAATCTGTCAAGGGAAAAGAGAAAATGAATGTTCCTTTGTGTAATAACGCCACTGAATCAAGAGGAGAGGAAGGATTTAAATTAAAAAATATGCTAAGAAAAAGCTGTACACTACCTTTGTTCATAGCTCTGATATTGCAAGCTGCTCTGGGCCTCTTAAAACATCTACATCATCTGTATTCCAATTCAAGGCCCAGAAAAATGAAAAACAAATAAGAGTTGTGAACAAGGGTAAACAATTGAACAAGAATGGTAAGAAAAATAAGGTCAAAAGTGTCCCTACTTGTTTTTTGGAAATTGCTAGCTCTGCTGTATCTGATGGGTCAATGCATACTGCTCATAACTCATTTACTTATTTGTATGCATCTGATAAGAATGGCTCATGTCATTATTGTGGCAAGATAGGGCATGTAATGGATGATTGCAGATTGTTGCTTGAAGATCAGCATGCTGGTGAAGCAATGCATTCTAGGAATTCATTTGGTAGAAATCATGCTACTAGGAAGTCTGGTACATCTTGTCATTACTGTGGTAGGCATGGTCATCTCATGAATGCATGTTTCATCATGAAACAAGATGATAAAATGCATGCTAGGTCTTCTGTTAATCATCATGGCCCCAGAAGAAACATGTTTGCTTCAGACCAGCACATTATTTGTTTTAACTGTAACAAACGTGGTCACAAAGCCATTGAGTGCTAGTTTGGATCTACTAGGCGTAAAAATGGTTTTAAAGGTAAGCATATCCGATGCTTCGAGTGTGGGAAGAATGGCCATACAGTCAAGGACTATTGGCATGATCAAAAGAATTCTGCTAACCCCTATCTTGTCAAATTCCCTGCAAAATGATCTGTGAAATTTTTATGCTATAACTGTGGGAAGCCAGGCCATAGAGCTGCTGATTGTTGGCTGGCTGATTTTAGTAAACAGAATTTTCTCTCTGCTAATAAACTTCATGACAATAGTAATTTGCATAAAAAGAATTTGAAATCTGCTGCATCATACTATTATTGTGGTCAAATAGGTCATTCAATGAATAATTGCTACTTGATGAGATTTGATGACCTTCATGCACAAAAATTGTTGAGAAAACCTGCTAGGAATGTCACTGTTAATTCAGGACCCAAGACCTCTTGGGTATATGTTTGTGCAAAATAAACTGTGTTTCGCAGGTGTGCCTTGGATTGGAAAATGAGTTGGGGAAATAAACCAAGGCACTCAAAGGAAAACCCCTTTCTGAGCTTTTCAGGTAAATTCTCTACACTTCCTGTTCTTAGATTTATTGCATATCTTGTTAAAATAAATGTTCATCTTTCATTGAAAACATTGCATAATGTCAGGGGGAGTCTGTCTAGCTCTTGCATGCCTTCATGCCACAAGAGGCTTGTGTAGTCACTGAAAATCTGATAGGACTACATATGCTCCCGATGCATCCATAAGCATAGTTCATGACTTCCCATACATAAAGTCCCATGCACCATCTTCATGACATGTATGATGATTCAATGCATTTAATTAGGGGGAGCTGATCGTTCTTGAATAAATCTGCCTGATGATCTTCTGGGTATTTCTGACTTACCTTGACACATCCTTTGCTGCACTTCTTGATAGTTTTCTTTTGGAAGTGTCGACACAGTGAGTCGACATCATCTTGGATTTGCTCTGTCAAATGTCGACACCTTCACTATCGTGCTCATCTTTGTTATATGCTTGAAGCTCTTGTATAGTTCACAACTTGTATGCTGTTGAATCTCATTGAAAATTTCAGAGATTTGAGAAGAGTTCAATTCATATACCTTGATCATAAATTTGATAATCAACTCATTAAAGAATCTTCCATTATAAAGATTTATGAATGGCTAAAAGATCAGATTGGTTTAAGTCTAATGTATTCATTGAGCTTGGATATGAAAATCTTGAAAATATCTGAGTCATTTTTAATAAACTTTAAGAAACTATTTCATGTTGAATCTTGTAAAATCTTCCGAAATATGAAAATGTTAATATCATGGCTTTATTTGGTTGATTTATATGAAATCAGTATTGTTCTTAAACATCTGATGAATCTGAAATGTTCCTAAGGGTAAATTCTGTCAGAGCAATGATTTTGGTCACTGAGAAACCATGTCCATTGACCATGAAGTCTAGAGGATTGTGTCATGAAGTGCCATAATTAACTCTGCTAAATAAAATTCATGAAAAATGTAGGCAGATCAATGGCTTGAATACTGAGAAATATACCTCACCTATCAATGAAATAAGGTGAAGTATGTCATGAGGTGACAATGCTATCTCTGAAGCATGACAGTCAGTCATACTATGTGCTTAGGGATACTGGCGTCCAAACAACGTGTATCCTCCAGTTACAAGGTGTGCACTGAACTTAATTGCACCTGGTAAACTTGCTGGAAAACACGTGCTAAAAGAAAAATCTGAGATAACTTGAAGAAGTATGGCTGATCCTCAGGAACCAAATTTGAATTCCTTCATGATGTTTAACCTCAATACTAATGATTGTAATTCCTGAAGAAGTCATTGAAATTGACTGAATAAGATAAAGGAAGGTTAATCAAGATATAAATATGATGGCTTGGTTCACTTTTATTAAACATTGATGTTCAGATATGAGTACAGAAGTTTATTGACAAACTGTGTATACATCATATTTAAACCATGATGTTCAAATAAAAATTCATAAGCCCCTATAATGGAAGAGTCTGAACCATTCGTTTATTCAGATTTATGAAATAAGTATCTTATTGAAAATCTTTTATTTCCTTGAAAGATCCTGTAGTCTGCATGCTGCCATGTCATCCTTCCTGAATGTCTTCTTGACATATCCCTCTCCTTACACCCTTGAAAGCCTTGCTTCATATCAGGGGCATTGGATTGTTAAGGTCTTGTCTAGACTGCACTTATTGCTTGGTTCTTGTCCTGTTTGCATCATGTAAGCATCAGGTTCTCATTGAATTCCATTCATTTCTTAAGGAGAGAAACCATCTCCTCTATCGCTACAAAGAAGCATCTATTCAGGGGGAGTTTACTTGTCTATGAATCATGCTGCATATTAAAGGGGGAGATCTTCTCAGCATCCTTCATGTCCCTTTTTCTTTGCCTACCGCTGGGGAGATTTTATTCAATCATATCATGCACACTTTTATTTCTCTCTCAAACTTTTCTCTTTTTGATGAAGTCAAAGGGGGAGAATATTTTGAGTCCGTGTGACTCATAGTGTTGCCATCATCAAAAAGGGGGAGATTATTGTGCCCCTGCGGTTTTGATGTCAGCAAGCACTATGAGTATGAATGATTTATCACCATGTGTCTGCACTTGTTGGTTCTTCTGCACATTGCATCAGTGCATTATCTGCCATATGCATACACTGCATCAGTGCATTCATCAGTCGATTCAATTCAATATTGATGTGTGTTCATTATGCATAACGTCTGTGCAGGGTCAACAGTCTAGGCCTGTGCATTTCATAATAGTGTTTCATGTGGCCATAAGTTAGTACATGCCAGTTCAAGGGTTAAAGTCTGTACATTCTTTGGTGACTATCTGTACAACCTCCGGTTGATTCATTCGAGCAAGTCTATACATGATGCATTGATTCCTAAATGCTAGGTAGCAAGTCTGTACATTGTATTGTTTCAGGCACGTAAAGTCTGTACATTCTTTGACAGCATGCCTGAGCATCCATTTTCGTTGTACATACCTTGATAGATGCAAACTGCAGTTCAAACATCCAAGTCTATACACCCGTTGTCTGCATCACATGCATTCAAGTCTATACACTCATTGTCTTCATCACATGCATTCAAGTCTATACACTTGTTGTCGACATGTCCGAGCATCCATTTTCAATGTGCAGACTTCCCTATCTGCATTTGTGCATCTTTCTCATCAAAGTGTGTACAACCTATGTTGATACTAGCAATCAAGTTCGCGCATTAATTCATAAGTATATACAACCGTTGATGGTACGAGTGTTTAAATTCATGCATCATCACTCCAGCAAGTCTGTACATCGTCTTGCTGCAGGCACAGAAAGTCTATACATCCATTCGCCGATAACCAGCAAGTCTGTACATCGTTGTCGCATGCACACTAAGTCTATACACTCGTTGCTGGCATGTCTGTACATTCACTTTAAATGTGCATACTTCTCCATATGCACACTACATTTTGTGCATCAAGTCTGTACATGCTTAGATCAAATCTCGAACCAACTATGTGCTTTAACCTTTGCATGATATCTGCTGGTCGAGGAACTTAAGAAGGGCACGTAATCCAAGAAGTCAGAATCGTGACACGTGTAGTGCAGCAGGTTGAAATGCTGCGACGTGGTCAAGGCTCTTGGGCGCGAATAGTAGAGAGCACACGCCCACCTATCTGTTGCTGTTATAAAGAGAGGACTTCTCCATCTGGAGAAGATGATCGTGAAGTGTGAGGAGCCTGCACGATCCAGAGAGAAGTGATAGAAGCGGAGAGAGAGAGAGAGAGCCTGCACGATCCAGAAGAAGAGAAAGAAAGAGAAGAAAAGAGAAGTTGCAGAAGAAAAGGAGAGAGAGAGAGAGAGCTCGTGAGGATTGAGAGAAAAAGAGAGAGAAGGAGAGAGAAAAAGAGATAGAGAGTTCGTGAAGAAGAAGAAGAGAAGCTCCATCAGAAGATCTGTCTTCACTGGAATCTGGATCAAATCCAATCCAGTTAGCTCCATGGGAGCCACATTTGCATTTCATTGATTACAGCTTTCATTCACTGTTATTTCTTCTTTCCTGCTTTTATTTTTAACATGTCTTCAAGCTGTTTGTCAGCGGGCGAGGTGGATACCTCAGACAGCAAGCTGTGTTGCTCAGCGGGCAGAGGAGGATTCCTCTGGACGGGTTAAGATGTAGTCCCCAGCGGTTGGCAAAGCTGTAATGCCCAGCGGTCAAGCTGTTAGTCAGCGGTTTGTAGGCAACCTGTGTCGCCCAGCGGTTTTCAAGCTGTTTGGCAGCGGAATCCACACTCAGGTTTGAGTGTGGGGTGGACGTAGGTCTGGAGGACCGAACCACCTTAAAAATCATCTATGCAGTGGTGTGATTGTCTATTGTGGTTCGCTAGATGCATGCTTAGGCTCGATGTGGTCTTTTATCTAGAGAGTGATTTATTTACATACCGCACGTTTGATTTAGGTCTCGTGTGAGTCAGGCAAAGTCTAGTTTTATTATCTATCTTTTCTGCTGAGTTCTGAATGGGTGTTTATCTGTCATCTTCCTGTTCTTCGTAGAGAACACCCAATTCGTGCTAATTACCTACCCATATTGCTTCCGCGTCTTTGCCTTTCCACAGATTTTAACTGGGCATAATTAGTAGTGTTTAAATTGGGAGTAATTTTTTAAGGGGAGATTCATTCACCCCCCTCTGAATCCATCGCACCGATCCCAACAGTACCGTACTACTGAACCTCGGCCCAACAAAACTCGAGTCCACACCTGCCAGCAAACGGGAGCACTACCCACTAGAAGAACGACCGGATGCGTCCCCTGACGTCTTACACCGCATCACAAGTGTCTAGCTACAACGCCCCGGGCGTGAGACTCAGACACACAACAAGTACCACAATAAGGACTAGCTGGGGTCATGCTCGTCGGCGCGTGTCCTAAGCCCCCAACTACGTGTGCACACATAGACCATCTGCTCTAGGTCGGGTCCTCTAGCTGGTTTTTCCCCCCACCGGACTCTGGTGGAAAAGGTAAGGGGCCCTACGGAAACCAGCATAAAAACCGCCTCTCACCGGGTCTCGCTCTCCACCACTCCCAGGTGGGTCTGAACCCGCGTGCGCAGGAAGCTACGACTAGTGGAAAGGTCACTGAAAGTAAGGACTGACTCACGGAAACCACTGTCAAAGAAACGGACCGCACACACTCGGTCATGTAGAAAGCGCAGAAGCATGATTCCCAGGGTAGCACGCAAGCCACCATGGCGATTCCCCATCCCAGGGAAAGCGGGAAACCTCCAGCTCTAGGCTAGATAACTGGACTCGCAGTCCAAGGCCAAACACATGGCCCACAAGGGAATCACCTTCCAAAGAAACTTGCGACATACGGGGGAGACCCCACCACACACACACCGATACACGGTGACTCGATCGAGCGTTAACACGAAAGCCTGGAATACGCGGGGTCACCTGGACCCACCACACCTATGGGCACGCTAATTGAGGTAACACGGCCCTCCCGACACCCTCAAAACACGAACACAGAACTCTCAGGGTGTCTGGGATACTCACGGGACCGCAAGTCGACCACTGGGTACCAACCGGGTCGACCAGGAACCAACACAATGCGAAACAATCGCAGCAAGCACGAAGAACCACTTCGGTGCAACACAGTGCATGGCGGTCTACCCTTGGGCCGTCACAATCTGTAATGGTCCAAGCCTCGACCGTTACAGCACTCTAACGGTCCAACACAGGAGCGTTACGCGAGAGGGGCAACACCGGCTATGACGCGCCAACCCTGGTGCGTCACATGCCCTGACGCACCCAACATAGTGCGTCAGAAGGCAAGAAGAACCCGACTATGATGCACTCCACTCGGTGCGTCACAGTCTCTGATGGACCAATACTGGCGCATCATAAGAATGGTCTGTGTCTGCTCTAACGCTCCCATTCAGGGGCGTCACAGTGCTCTGACGGTCCTACCTAGGCGCGTCAGAGACTCATGACCCCAACGGTCATAAACCACGATCGAAACACTGTGACGGTCTAGCAGTAGGGTGTCACAGCCTTGTGGGGTCTATCGTGGGACCGTCAGGCCCACGAATGCCAACACTCAAGACAAAGGGAGCGTAAGGCACTTGCCCAGGCGTGTTACACGCTGTGACGGTCACTGGAAAGACTGTCACACCGTCCCGAGAACGCTACGGCGGGAAACGACCCAAAAACTTCACCACGCCCCCATACCTCCACGGAAGAGGGGGAAAACAAGGGGGAAGCCCCCAAATAGCCCCTAGCATGGATCTATGGCCTCGGATCGGCCAAAAACATAATGAAACGACAGATCGACGCTCAACCCCAAAAACATTGATTTTTCCTAAATCACCCCGATTAGCCCGCTCAGCTCACCACGGCCTACGAAACTCATGGGAAAGGAAGAGCACGAGCTGGGGGTCCATCTCTCTACCTCCTTCGAAGAAACGACGCGTCGTGGACACCGATCCATGAAGAAATCACCGCGAAACCATCGTCGGCTCACGATTGCGCCACCAAGCTTCACCCCGCCTCCACCACCTCGATCCTCGCCTGTCCTCGCCCACGCCGCCTCCACCTCACCCCCCGCCTCACTCCATCGGCCGCCGGAGAAGAGAGGGGAGAAAGAGAGCGTGAGAGAAGAGAGAGGGAGGGAAGAGAGAAATAAGAGGGGAGAGAGAGAAAAGGTTAATATATATAGAAAACCCGAAAATTCCAGAAATTCAGAAAATTATAAAAAATTACCTCTGCGATCCTCAGAAAGAACACAACGCAGTGGTACTGTCCCGGAGTCGAAGAACGCCACGGTTCTCCCTGCACAAAGTTTCAAAGGCACATCAGGGAAAAACACGTGTAAAGCATAAAATACACTCCGAGACCCACTAAAATAATTCAAAAAATCCGGAGCATTACAGCCCTCCCCCCTTAAAGGAATTTCATCCTCAAAATTCATAAGAAAGACAGGAACACAGGGGAAGAACACTGAACCAACTGACAACGCCGTCAGAGCCCCAGCACAGAAAATCTCGATTCTCACGAAAACACCGATCTTGAGGGACACAGCCAGACTTACAATCACAAACAACACCTCGCTCCGCGCGCCGTGCACACCAGCCATCAGAGCAGGCATATACCAGAGGACACAGTCCGGCGTCACCTCAGTCACAACGAAAGCCACTCATGGCACCGCTGCCACCATCTCACCCACCGAGGAAACACACCCTCGACACGAGAAATAGTTACCGATCCATCCTATGGTCGGCAGACAAATCGCAAATCAGCTTCACAACCAGCTGACAGTTCGCACACCCTTCTCAAGGGAACAACCAATACAGAGCCTCCACCAGCTCACGCAGCCATCTCAACAGACCGCAACCAGCTCATCGACTCAGTGCCAAGAATCACCTCACACCTGGCAAGCTGAAAGCCAGACATATCACTGTGCCAACTCTGCCAAAGCCCAAAAGACAAACTTCGACAAAGCCCAGACCCCGTCCAGGAAGGCACATCACGGAAACGACCACCAAAGGTCTCACCGATACACGGCCCTCACCGCTCACGATGCACAACCAACAACATCTTCTGTCTGTGAAAAGACCATCCACTGGTCACCAGATACACGTCAACAGGGAACCTCCACCGACCCAACAGGCATGATCCAACTCACAGTAGGCCATCTGCTGACTTACACACAGACAATTACCACAACTCGAGCCACACTCCTCTCAGATTCCGCATCCGATCTCGAACATCGCACCAACTCGACCCTCTCGGGGAGCACGATGAAACCAGATGATAAGATCCTGGTGTCCTCAGTCATCACCTCGCTTGACTCAGACTTATAGGGAACCATCCCGTGCTGGTCACCACACCCGGGATAACCATTGCGACACCAACGTCCCGTCAAGGACCACCACGCACAAGCGTCACTCTTCCGTCTGGTCTCATCAATATACTCCACTAATCCAAGTGGACACCTGCCAATCCCGATTCCGCCTTTACCACAGAGCCACGGGAGACCACCTGAACACTGCTCACGGGTCCCCAAGCAACATACATCTCACCGTGGTCGACTACGAGACTAGCCTTACCAGTCACTCGCAGCTACCAACAGGAACCCACAGCCTTCCAAAGATCACTTCTCCAAAAATGATCTCATCCGAGGACACAACTTCCAACACAAGTCGGGCACCAGGCTACCGACTCTGACCAACACGTCCTCGACCTCCGTCAGGTGACATCCTCAACAACCCCATCCAAGTCTAACACCGACACCTGACACGGCTTCCATCATAGGAACAGGGTACTCATGCGACACACTTGCCAACATATTACCCAACACTCCATCCGGCCAGTGCCAAGAACCATGATATCTCGGGCAATGGCACGGCAACAACACGTTTCACACAGAGGAACCAATCCTCCAATGCTCAACGCAAACTCAGGAATCCACCCGTAGCAACCAACGCTACGATCCCGAACCAGTGGGTCACAAGCCCACCACGCTTCCGCTGCACACACTGATCCACACACGCACAACTGTAAATTCTTAGAAACACCGCCCAACTGGCACTCGTCCTTCCAGAAAAGTGCCAACACACCCTCGCACGACAAGTGAATGGGCACGACTTCTCACAGGCAACCACCTTGCCACGACAAGGAGCACGTCTCACACGAACTTAATGGCACACAAGGCCAACCAATCTGAACACACAATGCAAGACGACGAACCTTAGCCCAACAAAATCTTTCGAACCAAAGTAGAAACCAAATGCACTTCCGACCAACGGAAGAACTCCACGCTCGACCTGACCTCAAACCTCGCACATGCTGGGAACAACACCTTCCAGCACCGAGAAAACCATCACCACGTTAGGTCAACGCCTCCAATACACTCAGTGAGTGTCACGTCAGACCACAATCACAGCATCTCTCGATGCACCACCGCTGTAATTCCTCAAACTACAACACACCACGCCAAGATCCGCAACATGAGCCATAACGACAACCGCCGACGCTCATCCTTGAGTCCCGAAACTCCCCGCGGAGCCTTCACATCTCAAGCCAACTCCAAGGCGGACACTACCGATCCACTAACAGAAACGCAGGGGCAAAGACTTACTGGGACACCACAGCCCAATCCTGCCTCAAAATCTGCAAGAATAATCGGGACCGACACATCATTTCTGACGCCACAGAGCATGATAAGAACATCAGGCTCGACAAAACAACAGCTCACCGAGAAGATCCTCCGCTCACCTGAGCACACTTCTCGACCAGAGCACCCGCTCCAATGCCTCAAACCACGACCTCAGCGCCTCAGGGGCTGGATAAACCTTGATCTGAAGCGGCCTAAAATCGACAGCAGCTCCCTCAGAGCATGCTCACGGCCACTTATCCACGAACAATCCTCTCCAGCCACATGACCACATTACAGATTCCTCGAACACAGCATCGCGAGTTCACACCTGCCAGCAACCTCTGCCCAACGTAGCATGATAGTTAAAATGCATGCCGTTAATACATCCACTATCAAATTTAATTATCGACCCACAAATTAATTAAAGGAAAATAGATAAGCGGTGAGTCCGAGTCGAATCCACGGGGAAATTTAGATTTTAAGATAGAAAATTTTGAGTTTTATAATTAACAATTCATGAGCAAATGGACATTAAAATAAAAGTTGATGATTTTAAAATCAACTAATTTAGATGAATGGATTTAAGGAACTTAAAACACCAATTTAGATTAAACGTATGCAAGGACGACTTCAAAATAAAGATACTGCGTTTAAAGAGGAGGAAGCAAAAAGTTAAAGATGATAGCAAAAACACAATACTTCCACTGAATTGAGATTTAAAGAAAACGTGTGATGTTAGCGCACTTATCATACTTCAGACAACCAAGATAAACAGGCTAACTAAATTAAGCTATGAGAGAAATGCTACAACAGACAGAGGAATAAACTGAGATGAATGACATGAGAATAACAGTAAACAATAGAGGAGAACGTGTAGCACGAAAGCCCAGCTCGCCACTAACTAAACCGAGGAAGCTCGTGACGCCAGATCAAAACCAAGCCCCAGGTTTCCACGGGGCTTCAAGGAAGCTCGCTGCCGATATCCTCTTCACGTCCGAGTGGTCGTCACATGCAAGCGGCAAGGGAAGCTTGCCAGCGTCCCTTCCTTCACACCACACGGAAACGCGGTCGCAGTCGAGGGAAACGGCTTCACTCGAGGCTCGGACGCCCTCGTGACAGCCGCCGAAGAAGCCCACTGCTAACAGTGCCGCTGCAGCCCTCCCACGAGAGACGGATGGACGCTATCCACGGAAGCTTGCGACGCGGCCACTCTTTGCAGAGGAAAGTCGCGGACGAAATGAACGCAGCAGCGGCGGCGAGCTCACGTTGCCACCGTCAACTGTGCCCAGGGGATGCCACGGACGGACGATGCACTCTCTCCTGAGGAGTCTCGCGATGCAAAGGAAGGCTTGCTGGAGAACCACTGTAGCGGCTTCACCTCCGGTCTTCCCGTCACGGACGCCGCTCCCGAGTGGCAGAGGGGACACGCCAAGGAAGCAGAGGCGAACAAACAGGGGTCCGCTAATAGGGAAAAAAAATGCTAAAGAAGGCCAGCACCCCAATCTTAAAAACCCAAAGAGAAAACCCAAAACAAAGATCCAACCAAAAGCAAAAGCATGAACTCAAGCTCAAAAGAAAAACACAGCCGAAAAAAAAAGACCCCTCTTGCGTCCCCTGCACCTCCCTTTTATAGGGGTATGGATGATGCCAGGATCTCCACCGAACACCTCCGACTTCGACGCTTAGCATCTTTATCCCTCGCTGGTATTATCCACGACGCCTTATGCCGTCACCTCCGCTTGCAGTTGGATGCGAACGGAACCCACGAGCATTTCGTCGACGGGTGAATGGCTGCCACCCACTGTTCACATAGCTGCGGCACTGCGCACAGAGCAAACCACAGCCGCTTCCTTCGCACGCGGAGCGAACGGCCGTCTTCTCCGGATGTAGGTGCTTTATCTTCGTGACAGCGTCCACACGGAGTTCATCCCAAAGTCCCTGCCAACACACCCATCGTACTGCCGTTATCCTCGCTGCATTTAGGAGACGCTCATGCCCTTCGCTATGTACTGCATTTTCTGGTGAAACCATGCAACGAGCGGCCACGTCTGCTGCACATTCTCGTGGTGGGGTTGGATGCCATTGTAACACCTAAGTATGCACGTGATGCTCATACTGCAGCCACCTTGATGTTTGTTTGCATATTATAATGACATCTTATCACCCAGCCATGCATATGCGACTAAGCTTTTGTAAATGCATGTATTGTGTTTCTTGTATTGCCATGCACGTGATGCTTGTATATGCTTCATGCAACCCACTTGGCCATCTCCTACGTGAAGTCCACTCCACCATGCATGTATACAACGAGCCACCATTTCTTTACGTGATTAACCCATCAAACTGTAGCTTTAGTGCAACTAAGCCAATGGCCTTCTACGTGAAGCCCACTCCACCATGCATGATTCATGCATGCACCAACACCTTCATCTCCATGTGTGATAACCACGTTAGTTGCTAGCCCATGCATGTTAACCACATGGCCCTCTCTACGTGAAGCCCACTCCACCATGCATGTATACAACGAGCCACCATTTCTTTACGTGATTAACCCATCAAACTGTAGCTTTAGTGCAACTAAGCCAATGGCCTTCTACGTGAAGCCCACTCCACCATGCATGATTCATGCATGCACCAACACCTTCATCTCCATGTGTGATAATGCCAATCAACAACCTGTCATTAGAAAAGATGTGCGTACAATGTTGTTAACATAATTTAATCAATGCAAATCTTATTCACCTATATGCTCTCATTATTATTTGCAAATTACTCCCAAATATTTATTTTTTCATGAAAAGCTCAAGTGTTAGCTAAAATCTATTTCTATGATCATTTCACACATAATCAACATTTTACTTAAAATTATCTCCCAATCATATAGAAATAATATGTGAAAATAAGAAGTTATCACACCTCCTAACTTACTCATTGCTAGACCCTTAGCAATGCAAACAATTATAGAATTAGTACTAACAAGAGTTCAAAAAAAATCACGTTTCATGACATGAATGCTGAGCATTATGTTTTGAACTATAGAATATTACAAGTTCAAGCAATAAATGTCCGGAATAAACTTCGTCAATCCATGTAATTAGACACTTCCTCAGGTTACACTCATAAATTTTGTATCTCTTTGTGTAAGTGTTCTAATTTGACTAGTGGACATCAGACAACTGGATGCATGAGCCTTCTATTTATCACTTTAACGATGATTTCTAATTCTACCTATTGCAAATCAGACTCTCGAATTACAGGTAGCTTCACTCTGCCTTATTTCATCATCATCTTTTTTTTTCTTATATATTTTTTTTTCTATCATGGTGCTGCACATTCCTTCACCGTTTGAAGCGAACCTCAACTCTTACCTTAGGAGAAGCAGGCCTGGTTACTAAGATCAGGAGCATTTTCCATGATTTGTTTCACATTTTTTTTCTTTTGGTGCTTTGCACTTATTCGTAGGCAGGTAGCTTTTTCCCCACGATTGATCTTTAATGACTAGGCAGAATTTTCAATCATCGCCTAAGTATTAAGCAAAAAATCTCATCATCCTTATGTTTAAAACCCACTATTCTCATTAGTGTGCAAATGTGTGCGAGTTCAAAAATCTAAGTGTGTTCCGAGGAAGATGCTAAAAACATGGACAACTAATTTACCCTTTAATTCAATGCTGTCACAAGTGGATATTCTAAGCCTTATCATTTTGACAATGTTTCTTATCATGAAAAATGACCCTGAAGCATTTGTTAGGGGAATCATGAAAGATTACAGCATTTTGATGAAAATTTAAGGTTAAGCTACCTCCCAACTAAAGTGACATTGCCCTCAATGACATGCTTTAAAATAGAAAATTAGGACAATATAGAGTGAATGTATTGAGAGAGAAAGATACAACCTGGGCAAGATGAAGTGTTGCTGGTCGATATATGATGCTTCATGCTCCATGTTCCTAGAAAGAAAAGCTATCAGTCATCCTCATTTATCCATTTGTTTATGAAAGAATTGGGTTGCCTCCCAATTAGCGCTAAGTTTAATGTCTTCAGCCAGACGTATGGAAGCTCAATAACCAACAAGTTGATTTTAGAATGAGCCACCACATAATTTTGTTCTCGCCAAAATTTTCTTTTTCATGCCCTGAGAGATATAACTGGAACTGGTGAGTATAAGGGCAAAGCATATAACGGGGCGGAGACATGTAAAACGGACCACCCCGATCAGAGAATAGAGGAGAAACATAGGGAAAAATCATGTCATCTATTACGAAATGTTTCTCCTGAGATTCTGTGGGATCAGAGCAATCAGTAGGTAGGGCAAGGTTGGGCCAACTGACTTGAAGAGTTTTAAAGGAATCACCGTAGTCAAGATTTGGCATAAGCTCTACCCACTCCTCTATATTGAGATTATCACGTGGCACACTCAAATAATTCAGTTCCTTATTTACCTCAACTTCATTATTCAAATAAATGTTCAATTCTAGATCCATCTTCACTTCCTCTTCTTTCCCATCTTCAAAGTGAATTGCATCAAATTCAGGGGGAGACATGTGATTAGAGATTTGGGATTCATTATACTCTTCCTCTCCCCCTAATTGGAGATCATCCACCTCTCTAGCATTCCCCTCATGATGGCAATCAAGCACAAGCTCCTCAGATTCATTTTTAGGAGGGGGACTATGATCATTCATTAGTTCATCCTCTTCTTTGGTTTCTTTCCCATTGATTTCTTCAATCTCCTCAAAGTCCTTAAAGTTTTCATGTAAAATTTGCTGACAATTTCTCTCCATAATCCCTTCATCTTCGGAATCAAAATTTTGAGTTTTATGAGAATGAGAAATTAGTGAGTGATTACAGTCAGGGTAAAGGACATGATGAGTAGGATTGGATACAGAGTAATCAAAGGATTGATCTCCCTCCATGTTTTTGATTTCCATGGTCAGTCTATTGATTTGCTTTTGGAGGGGTTGACCTTGGAGAAGGAACTGATTGAATTGATCATTTGGGTGATTATCTGAGGGTGGCAGAGATGAATAGCAAGAAGGGGAATGATTTGTATGTTGGGCTGGATCATAATAGTCATTAGAGTTTGGAGCCCAAGTTTGATTTTCCTCTTGTTCTCCCCCCAACTTAAACACCTCATTATTTTCCTTGACCATCACGAATTGAGATTCACTAACTTCCCCCCAATTTTCCTGATATGGTTGCTCCATATTATCCTCCTCATCAAAATTTATTTGAGAGTCATTGAATTGAGGATTGATGGGTGAATCATTTGGCATGATATTGTAATCAGGCAATGGATGTTCAAAATTTTCCTTGGGGAGGTCATCACATTGGTCCATTTCTAGCTCTTTTTGGTATTGGTCAAGCATGACCTTCATTTCTGCCATGTCGGCTTGGAAAGATTGATTTTGGGCCAAAATGAGTTGAGTCACTTGATCAATGTTGTCCTCGAAATCAGACTTTGGAGGATCTGGATAGATTGGATGGCACTCAGACAGTGGTGAGTAGTTAGAATGAAAATCAGTTTGGTACTGAAGTGGTGAGGAGCAGATGGGTTGTCCTTCATGTTGGGCTTGATTGTAATGATCATTTGAGTAAGAATCCCAATCTGAAAAGTGTGAGTGTGAAGGACTTTGAATGGGGTCTTGATAGGGTGCCCAAGAAAAAGAATGTTGGTTTTCCCACCGTGGATATGAGTTTGAGTGAGAGAAATTGGTGGGAAAAGCCAATGGAAATTGGTTTGGTGCCTGGGTAAGAGATGAATTGCAAACCCCATTTTGGATGAATGAAGGATTTGGATTATATTGGGTAAATGATGGATTTGAATTCAAATGGCCCACATGATTGAACATGGAAGAATTATTAGTGGGCCTGAACACAAGTGGTAGTGGCAATGCAAAAAGCCCAAGAAAGAGTGATATTATTTTTTTTTATTTTGTTTTGCAGAAAAGATTTTTTTTTCTTTGCAACCACTTGATCAACACATTAACCTACAAGACTTAGGGCTCCTTGGACTTAAGAGCACAAATAGTGAAAATTTCCCAAAGTTCAATTGCAATCTTGCACACACTGACCTTCAAGTTGGCCAGGTAAGAGGTAGGATCGTGGGAGGTTCCCCTTGCTTTCGCAAGGTCCTAATTAATGAACCACGGATCCACTTAGGCGTAGACTTTTAACCCCTTGCCTAGACACCAGCCTTTAGATGGTGATACAAGCACAATTTCCCTTAAGGTTCAACCACTAAGTGGGCTCAAATGTTTGCTTTCTCACAAATCAACTTAAATCCAGCCCAAGTCCACTACCAAATCTGTCCACTAGCCAGGAAAGAGGTGGGGTTGTGGGAGGCTCCCCCTACAGATGTAGGGTCCTAATTAATAAACCACAATCCCACTTAAGGCGTTTGCCATCGGACCTCTTTTGTAGCAACCCTGATAAATGAATATTTGAAATAAATTAAAACATATATATATTACAGTAGTAATACAGATAATAAGAATAGGGTTAATTAGATGAAGTAAAACAAAATTAAAATAACGCCTCTTATTAGGGCGTTAATTCAAAAAGAAACGCCTCTATCAAAGGCGTGACTAAAGAAAGGACGCCCACACGTGCGGTCGTCAACTCTCACGACCAAATAGGCAAGTAAGAGAAACGCCCATATATGGGGCGTGTTTCAAAAACAAGGAACGCCCTTATCCAAGACGTTTCTTAAGAAACGACCTGAACTAGGTCGTTAATTAAAGAATCGACGCCCTTACCTAAGGCGTTAATTCAGTTCGTGAACCGTTCGAACCCAGAACTTATCCAGGGTAAGTGATAAGCATTAGAAAGAGTTCAAACGTGGTAATGACTCTATCATAGAAGTATTGCTTCCACACAATCACTAACCCTAATAGGACACCCAAAATCCTATAAAAACTCTCGTTCGGCCAACCCTAAAACTATTTGGACGAACTACTGCTGCAGGTACGTGAAGAACATATGTTCTTCTATTTTTTTCTTCTTCTGTTTACAGTCGCATGAAGAATATTGATTATTCTTCTTCTCTTATTAACAGGTTAAGAGGCTCGGGCATTTGAGGAACAAGAGTTCTTCATCCGTGTGTAAGTACCCCTTCCTCTACCTACAGTCCATGGATTTCAAGGAAACTAATATCTTCAATCTATCCTCTGTAGGATTCATCCAACGTCTGCAGCATCATTGATTCTTACAAATCCCTCACGGTCATCTCCAAATCAACTCTTAAGGTAGGTTTTCTCAAGTTACTGTAGCCCAAATAATTTAAGACAAGACTTTTATACGTATTGACATGACATGCATACGGTTTAATATGGTTTTATTATGTTTCTGCAATATTTTGAAAGAGACGCCCCTGTCCAGGGCGCTAATTTACAAGACACGACCATGTACAGGCCGTCAATTTCATATTTGACGCCCTGTACACAGGCGTTAATTTCATGTAAATCTTAAGAACTGATTATCCATGCAATTACATGAAATCAAATCAATAATTGTTAACGGTTAAAAGTCAATAAACATGAAACATCAAATCTAATATATTGCATCTGAATTCCTGCCAATTTTCCTGTCATGACTATATGATTGTTATCCTTGATTATCGTGCAAATCTTGCTGATCATGTAAATTCCTGATATTTCTTGAATTCACGACCTAGACTAGGTCGTTTTCCATGTGGTAACGCCCCATCACAGGGCGTGAATTAAAAATAAACGCCCCTTACTAGGGCGCGTATCTGTTAAAATCCTAGAATATATATTCTGTGAAAATAAGAATTTAATGATTAACGCCCCTGACAAGGGCGCGTTTTTGATAATTTCTGAAAATAAATATGTTCTGAAAAATATTGTAAATAAAAAGACGCCTGCTACTGTAGTCGTCAACTTCTGAAGAAACGCCCTTTCCGAAGGCGCGTCTTAGATAAATTATTGAATTATTGAAAATTCTGCAAAACGGACCATATGTAAACGCCCTTCTGTTAGGCGTTAACTACTTGAGAAACGACTTGACCTAAGTCGTTATTTTACTGTAAACTGATTTTTCCTCTGATTTGCTAACCGATGGTTTATATATTATACATATATATATATATCGGCACTATTCTCCACTCCGTGAGTATAGTCCCACTTTTCACGGTGTTTTATCGATCACACTCAATTCTCATTGACATCCAAGCTCTCCTTTAGACATTCCGTTCCTTTGGACTAGCGAGTTAGTCATAGAGACCTCCGTAAGACTCCTCGTAGCCTTGGATTCCCTCAAGGCCGACTGAGCTGGTTGTACCCTAAAAACCCATTACACCATTGATGCCATGTCACTCTAAAGAAACATGGGATACCGGCCCTTATGATTATACAAAGAGTATTTCATAAGAAATTCTTAATGGGATGATGATATCATGCCATATCATGCCATTCTTGTAAACCTCAATTCTATGATAAGAATGAGGGTATCTTATCTTTGATATACTGTTCATGTGGACCTCAATTCTATATAAAGAATATCCATACTGATTTGTCATGGTACCCAAGTTAAGGGAAGCATATTCTACCTAGTTTTATCGATATCGTGATTATACCGTTATTATCGCCATTCTATGTCCTTTGTCATATTTTGGACTCTTTTCTATCAAAGTTGTCATACGTGTCTACAAGCATGATTATTGAAATTCTATGTTGGCTATAAACAAGAGTGGATGTCAAAAATACATGATAAATGCCTGTGCATATAGGGCCCGATCTGGTCCTGGGAGGAGCACCCGAAAGTACTTGTGCCCATGGGAGTTAAAATGATAAGGTATCTGGCATTATACCGAGTACTTGACTTGCTTGATTGGACATTCCACACACATCTTGTGCTTGAATCGTACTTGACTTTACGTGAAATGCGTGGCCCGAAAAAGGGTAATTTACTTGCTTGATACATGATAGCCAAAGTTCTTGACATGACTTGTTAAACGTGCTTGCTTGAATACCTTGAATACACTTGTCATCTTGTTGGAAGTTCATGATTAAGTTCATCTTATTTCTTGATATTACATTCTCTCTATCTTGTCGTTTTATGCGAGCATGCATAGCTTTATTGCATTCATGAAAGATGTAATTACTTAAACCCCTTGCTAGTACTTGAGATATAATTTCCTACTGAGCGTTCGCTCATTCCGTTTGTCCCTTTGTACTTTTCAGGTAAGTCCGACGACGCTGGAAGTCAATCGGATGGGAATTGTCAAGAGTGAAGAGATAGAGATTCTCCAAGTGTCATCAAGTCTTTTCTATAGTTTCTTGAGTCAAATATGTATTCTTTTCCTTTTTATTAAACAGAGTATTGGATTTGTAATAGTCTATCCATTATGAAATAAAGGATTGGGTTATCTTGCTATTTTGCGCATCTCTGTCTTTGTGTCGAATACACGACCACTCTGATTGACATGATTGATATAGACACGTCGCGCATCTCCGAGTATCTTCCGCGCTCGGGGCGTGACAATCTTTGTGGTATCAGAGCCTAAGGTATTCAATTCCTAGGAAACCCAAGTCCAAGGATAGGTTTCAAAACCTTTAACCAAGTGAGAGTGGGTAGAACCAAGGGTTAAATGATCAATGAGTCCTTTATAAGATCATAGTGATATAATACTAACATAGCTATTGTAATTGTAGGATAATGGCTGCCGAACGTGCTCAATGGCGCAATATGCAGCATACCCTTCAAGGGATGACCCAAGTGCTACAACAGGTAGCACAAGGTGGTGCTCCACGAGCTGGAAGCTTACACCAAGCATTTAAGAATATGAATCCCCCGAAGTTCATGGGATCGACCGATCCAGACGATGCCGAGCATTGGGTTCGGGAGATTGAACGTATATTCCGTGTTATGCAATGCACGGATCAGGACAAAGTCTTATTAGCTACTTTCCAGTTAGAAAAGGATGCTAGATGCTGGTGGGAGTCGATTGAAGCTACTGTTGACCCAACTCAAGTTACATGGGGTGAATTCGTTGAATATTTCAACGCCAAATATTTCTCTGATAGGGTCCAGGAAAAGAAGGCCGCCGAATTTGCCGCATTAAAGCAAAGATCTTTATCGGTGGCTGATTATGAAGCACAGTTCTCTAGACTGTCTAGATATGCTAAGCATTTAATTAGCACGGAAAAGATGAAAGCCCGTAGATTTCTTAATGGGCTTAGGCCCCACTATATTACTCAACTGGCGCCTATGGACATCCAAATTTATTCTGAAATAGTGCGCCGAGCTCAATTACTTGAAGATGCCACTGAACTATCTGATAGGATCCGTGGAAAAGACAAGAAGGAACAAGTCACGGGTTCGGGTTCTTTCAAACCCAACTTTAAGAAGAGGCCCAATAATGGGGGTTCTTCATCTCAAGATCAGAAATTCAAGAAGACCAAGCCTTTCTCTATCACCACTACCCCTTCGAATACAGTCTGCAAGCATTGTGACAAGGCTGGTCACAAGACAGAAGAATGCTGGAGGAAATTAGGAGCTTGTCTCCGTTGTGGAAGCCGTGAGCATCGGATTCCCGAGTGTCCATTAATGAACGACCAAGCCGGCGATAGTAAACGCCCGGTGACAAAGAATGCTCATCTTCATGCAATACAGGAGACCGAACCGGAAGAAGAAGGCGGATTGGTGGAAGGTACATTGAAAATTTGTTCCAAATATGCACATGTCTTATTTGATACGGGTGCATCGCATTCTATTGTTTCTAAGAAGTTTGCTGACCCATTACCTCTAGAACCAGAATGGATGAAGTTAATATTGTCTACTCCTCTCGGAAACGAGACGGATATCACACATCATTACCAAAACTGTGAGGTATTGGTTCGAGGAAAGAATTTTCCTATTGATCTTATCTGCTTAGATCTAAAAGAGTATGATGTTATACTAGGAGCAGATTGGTTATCCAAATACCAGGCAACGGTTGATTGCCGCGATAGCAAGATTATTTTCAAGGAATTTCCGGAACTGACTTATACTAGTCCTAAGAGTCGAAGCAAATCCCCTCTTATCTCGGCTCTTCGAGCAAGCAAGCTCGTCAAGAAAGGATGTGTATCCTTCCTTGCTTTTGTCACTATTAAAGAAGCTAAGGAAACCAAGATAGAAGACGTTCAAGTAGTACGAGAATTCCCAGACGTATTTCCGGAAGAATTACCGGGATTACCCCCGCAAAGAGATGTGGCCTTTACCATCGACTTAGTCCCTGGCGCTGGTCCCGTTTCAAAGGCACCATATAGAATGTCCCCTGCTGAACTCAAGGAGTTGAAGGAGCAGTTGATGGAACTAATCCGAAAAGGGTTTATTAGACCAAGTACTTCCCCGTGGGGAGCACCAGTCTTATTTGTAAAGAAGAAGGATGGATCCATGAGATTGTGTATCGACTATCGACAATTGAATCATCTTACTATCAAGAACAAGTATCCACTGCCGAGAATCGATGAATTATTTGATCAGATTTCAGGATCCAAATATTTTTCCAAGATTGATCTCAGGTCGGGATACCATCAATTAAGAATCAAGGACGATGACATTCACAAGACTGCATTCAGAAGCAGGTATGGCCATTACGAATTTGTTGTTATGCCTTTTGGACTAACAAATGCCCCTGCTGCCTTTATGCAGTTAATGAATAGCATATTCAGGCCTTACTTGGATCAATTCGTAGTAGTCTTCATTGATGATATATTGATATATTCCAAGACTAAGGAAGAACATGAAGAACATTTGAGGATTGCATTGCAAGTCTTGAGGACAAATCAATTATATGCTAAACTCAGCAAATGCGAGTTCTGGCTTGAAGAAGTGGCTTTTCTCGGGCATGTCATATCAAAGGACGGATTATCTGTAGATCCGTCAAAAGTTGAAGCTGTGAGAAACTGGGAAAGACCCACTAATGCAAGCGAGATCAGAAGTTTCTTAGGTCTTGCAGGCTATTATCGGCGATTCATCAAAGATTTCTCTAAGATCGCCGTGCCCCTTACAAGGTTAACTCGCAAGGAGATCCGATACGAATGGAGTGAGGAATGTGAAAGAAGTTTTCAAACTCTCAAGGATCATCTTACCACAGCTCCGGTCTTAGCTCTACCGATAGAAGGAGAGAAATTCGAGGTCTACACTGATGCTTCTGGCATTGGCCTCGGATGTGTCCTAATGCAACAAGGAAAGGTCATAGCATACTCTTCACGTCAGCTGAAGAAGCATGAGGAGAATTACCCCGTCCATGACTTAGAACTGGCCGCGGTAGTATTTGCCCTAAAGATATGGAGACACTACTTATATGGAGCACAGTTTACTGTATACTCCGATCACAAAAGTCTCAAATATCTATTTTCACAAAAGGAGCTAAACATGAGACAAAGACGCTGGCTAGAATATCTCAAGGACTTCGACTTCAATATACAATACCATCCCGGAAAGGGTAATTATGTTGCTGACGCCCTTAGTCGAAAGCCGAGAGCAATGATAGCAAATTGTATGATGCAAGAATGGAGGTTACTTGAACAATTCTCCGAGCTCAATATAAGCTTGGACATGGAATCCAAATTTGTCACACTATCTCATGTAAGCATACAGTCAGATTTGTTATCTGAGATACAAACACTTCAGGATGATGATCCTATGTTAGTAGAAATCAAGGGCAGATTAGAAGGACAATCTGATTTTCAACTAACTTCTGATGGAAGATTATCGTTCAAAGATAGAACTTGTATACCTGATTGTCCGGAATTAAAGAAGAAGATCTTAGATGAAGCTCACCGATCAAGGTACACTATTCATCCAGGATCAACCAAAATGTACCAAGATGTAAAGAGGAACTTTTGGTGGCCTAATATGAAAAGAGAAATAGCGGACTATGTATCACGCTGTCTCACATGCCAACAGGTCAAGGCGGAACACCAAAAGCCTGCGGGAAAACTACATCCTCTAGATATTCCTAAGTGGAAATGGGAGGATATTGGTATGGACTTCATCATGGGTTTGTCTAAATCTAAAGGAGGACATGATGGAATCTGGGTTATCATTGACCGATTGACTAAATCGGCACACTTCTTGCCAATCAAAAGCCGATGGTCAATTGATGTGCTAGCTGCACTATACATCAAAGAAATAGTCAGGATACGTGGAATTCCTGTCTCAATCGTGTCTGATAGAGATCCCCGTTTTACTTCTCATTTTTGGAAGGGATTACAACATTCGTTGGGGACAAGGCTCAACTTTAGTACTGCTTTTCACCCACAAACGGATGGTCAGACCGAGCGAACTAATCAAGTTGTTGAAGATATGCTGAGAGCATGCATTATTGACTTTGGAGGAAGCTGGCATGACCACTTACCTTTAGTTGAATTTGCATATAATAATAGCTACCAAGCTAGTATCCAAATGGCACCTTTCGAAGCCTTATACGGAAGGAGTTGCCGATCTCCCATATGTTGGAACGAAGTTGGAGAAAAACAACTATTAGGTCCAGACATGGTAAGGGATACAACCGAGAAGATACAAGTAATCAGGGAAAGATTACAAGTTGCTCAGACCAGACAAAAGACTTATGCAGATACAAGAAGAAGAGATCTTGAATTCCAAATCGGAGATCATGTATTTCTCAAGATATCGCCTGGACGTGGCATACGAAGATTTGGTGTTAAGGGCAAGCTTACGCCAAGATTCATCGGACCATTTGAGATACTCGAAAGAGTTGGCGAGGTTGCTTATCGCATCGCATTACCTCCTCAATTGTCCGAGGTACGTAATGTATTTCACATATCCATGTTGAAGAAGTACGTGCACGATCCATCTCATATTATTGAACATGGAGATCTGGTGATCCAGAAAGATCTCACATATGAACAGAAGCCTATGAAGATCTTGGATCGAGAAATACGAGCTCTAAGGAATAAGGTTATTCCCATGCTCAAGGTGCAATGGAATAAGAATCCTGAACGCGAAGCGACATGGGAGACCGAAGAATCTATGAAGAAACGATTTCCCAAGTTATTCTAAGAGGTATATGTTCTACGCTCCCCACATGTATAATTATATATATATTGAATTTGGGGACCAAATTCTTTTTAAGTGGGGGAGGGTGTAGCAACCCTGATAAATGAATATTTGAAATAAATTAAAACATATATATATTACAGTAGTAATACAGATAATAAGAATAGAGTTAATTAGATGAAGTAAAACAAAATTAAAATAACGCCTCTTATTAGGGCGTTAATTCAAAAAGAAACGCCTCTATCAAAGGCGTGACTAAAGAAAGGACGCCCACACGTGCGGTCGTCAACTCTCACGACCAAATAGGCAAGTAAGAGAAACGCCCATATATGGGGCGTGTTTCAAAAACAAGGAACGCCCTTATCCAAGACGTTTCTTAAGAAACGACCTGAACTAGGTCGTTAATTAAAGAATCGACGCCCTTACCTAAGGCGTTAATTCAGTTCGTGAACCGTTCGAACCCAGAACTTATCCAGGGTAAGTGATAAGCATTAGAAAGAGTTCAAACGTGGTAATGACTCTATCATAGAAGTATTGCTTCCACACAATCACTAACCCTAATAGGACACCCAAAATCCTATAAAAACTCTCGTTCGGCCAACCCTAAAACTATTTGGACGAACTACTGCTGCAGGTACGTGAAGAACATATGCTCTTCTATTTTTTTCTTCTTCTGTTTACAGTCGCATGAAGAATATTGATTATTCTTCTTCTCTTATTAACAGGTTAAGAGGCTCGGGCATTTGAGGAACAAGAGTTCTTCATCCGTGTGTAAGTACCCCTTCCTCTACCTACAGTCCATGGATTTCAAGGAAACTAATATCTTCAATCTATCCTCTGTAGGATTCATCCAACGTCTGCAGCATCATTGATTCTTACAAATCCCTCACGGTCATCTCCAAATCAACTCTTAAGGTAGGTTTTCTCAAGTTACTGTAGCCCAAATAATTTAAGACAAGACTTTTATACGTATTGACATGACATGCATACGGTTTAATATGGTTTTATTATGTTTCTGCAATATTTTGAAAGAGACGCCCCTGTCCAGGGCGCTAATTTACAAGACACGACCATGTACAGGTCGTCAATTTCATATTTGACGCCCTGTACACAGGCGTTAATTTCATGTAAATCTTAAGAACTGATTATCCATGCAATTACATGAAATCAAATCAATAATTATTAACGGTTAAAAGTCAATAAACATGAAACATCAAATCTAATATATTGCATCTGAATTCCTGCCAATTTTCCTGTCATGACTATATGATTGTTATCCTTGATTATCGTGCAAATCTTGCTGATCATGTAAATTCCTGATATTTCTTGAATTCACGACCTAGACTAGGTCGTTTTCCATGTGGTAACGCCCCATCACAGGGCGTGAATTAAAAATAAACGCCCCTTACTAGGGCGCGTATCTGTTAAAATCCTGGAATATATATTCTGTGAAAATAATAATTTAATGATTAACGCCACTGACAAGGGCGCATTTTTGATAATTTCTGAAAATAAATATGTTCTGAAAAATATTGTAAATAAAAAGACGCCTGCTACTGTAGTCGTCAACTTCTGAAGAAACGCCCTTTCCGAAGGCGCGTCTTAGATAAATTATTGAATTATTGAAAATTCTGCAAAACGGACCATATGTAAACGCCCTTCTGTTAGGCGTTAACTACTTGAGAAACGACTTGACCTAAGTCGTTATTTTACTGTAAACTGATTTTTCCTCTGATTTGCTAACCGATGGTTTATATATTATACATATATATATATATATCGGCACTATTCTCCACTCCGTGAGTATAGTCCCACTTTTCACGGTGTTTTATCGATCACACTCAATTCTCATTGACATCCAAGCTCTCCTTTGGACATTCCGTTCCTTTGGACTAGCGAGTTAGTCATAGAGACCTCCGTAAGACTCCTCGTAGCCTTGGATTCCCTCAAGGCCGACTGAGCTGGTTGTACCCTAAAAACCCATTACACCATTGATGCCATGTCACTCTAAAGAAACATGGGATATCGGCCCTTATGATTATACAAAGAGTATTTCATAAGAAATTCTTAATGGGATGATGATATCATGCCATATCATGCCATTCTTGTAAACCTCAATTCTATGATAAGAATGAGGGTATCTTATCTTTGATATACTGTTCATGTGGACCTCAATTCTATATAAAGAATATCCATACTGATTTGTCATGGTACCCAAGTTAAGGGAAGCATATTCTACCTAGTTTTATCGATATCGTGATTATACCGTTATTATCGCCATTCTATGTCCTTTGTCATATTTTGGACTCTTTTCTATCAAAGTTGTCATACGTGTCTACAAGCATGATTATTGAAATTCTATGTTGGCTATAAACAAGAGTGGATGTCAAAAATACATGATAAATGTCTGTGCATATAGGGCCCGATCTGGTCCTAGGAGGAGCACCCGAAAGTACTTGTGCCCATGGGAGTTAAAATGATAAGGTATCTGGCATTATACCGAGTACTTGACTTGCTTGATTGGACATTCCACACACATCTTGTACTTGAATCATACTTGACTTTACGTGAAATGCGTGGCCCGAAAAAGGGTAATTTACTTGCTTGATACATGATAGCCAAAGTTCTTGACATGACTTGTTAAACGTGCTTGCTTGAATACCTTGAATACACTTGTCATCTTGTTGGAAGTTCATGATTAAGTTCATCTAAATTTCTTGATATTACATTCTCTCTATCTTATCGTTTTATGCGAGCATGCATAGCTTTATTGCATTCATGAAAGATGTAATTACTTAAACCCCTTGCTAGTACTTGAGATATAATTTCCTACTGAGCGTTCGCTCATTCCGTTTGTCCCTTTGTACTTTTCAGGTAAGTCCGACGACGCTGGAAGTCAATCGGATGGGAATTGTCAAGAGTGAAGAGATAGAGATTCTCCAAGTGTCATCTAGTCTTTTCTATAGTTTCTTGAGTCAAATATGTATTCTTTTCCTTTTTATTAAACAGAGTATTGGATTTGTAATAGTCTATCCATTATGAAATAAAGGATTGGGTTATCTTGCTATTTTGCGCATCTCTGTCTTTGTGTCGAATACACGACCACTCTGATTGACATGATTGATATAGACACGTCGCGCATCTCCGGGTATCTTCCGCGCTCGGGGCGTGACATCTTTCCTAGACACTAGTTTCCAAATTGATAATGGGCCCAAGTGAAATCAAATCTCAAAGTGAACCCTAGGGCCAATGTCTACTAGATTTTATTAGGCTTGGGAAATGCAAAATGTGGAGTTGTGGTTTGTGGGCTAAGGAAGGGTGATGAAATCCCCACCTTATGTGATTATGGGTTTTGCCCTTAAGATAGAGTTGAAATGAAATGCAACACCACAATATCAAACAAGGGGTTCTATGCAAATATGCATGTCATGTGATTAAGAAAAAGATAGTAGAACTCACCTTGCCCCCGCAATCTTCAACGATGCATTTAACAAAATTCAATAACAAAAACAATTCTAACCTATATGATGCATGACCTATAGCATAGAAATGTGATTGCTACTCTTGAGATGTTGATTTTTATTAAAGTTCAAGTGAATTTTTTTTTTATTTTTTTAATTAATGATCCTATCTAACCACAAGATATGAAAAATAAAGAAAATAAACTCAAATGAATGAGGGAGATGTGAGTACTTACTTGGCAAAGCGTTCCCTCATTTTTTTTTCTTTTTGAAATAAATGACAAAGAAAACTTACCACTTTTTGTGTTTTTTTATTTTTCTGCAAAAAATAAGAAAAAGAGAATTTATTAGTGTCAATTTATGTACACAAATACAAGATTAACGACCTAAAAATCATAAACTTCTCCGGCAACGGCGCCAAAAATTGATAGTTAAAATGCATGCCGTTAATACATCCACTATCAAATTTAATTATCGGCCCACAAATTAATTAAAGGAAAATAGATAAGCGGTGAGTCCGAGTCGAATCCACGGGGAAATTTAGATTTTAAGATAGAAACTTTTGAGTTTTATAATTAACAATTCATGAGCAAATGGACATTAAAATAAAAGTTGATGATTTTAAAATCAACTAATTTAGATGAATGGATTTAAGGAACTTAAAACACCAATTTAGATTAAACGTATGCAAGGACGACTTCAAAATAAAGATACTGCGTTTAAAGAGGAGGAAGCAAAAAGTTAAAGATGATAGCAAAAACACAATACTTCCACTGAATTGAGATTTAAAGAAAACGTGTGATGTTAGCGCACTTATCATGCTTCAGACAACCAAGATAAACAGGCTAACTAAATTAAGCTATGAGAGAAATGCTACAACAGACAGAGGAATAAACTGAGATGAATGACATGAGAATAACAGTAAACAATAGAGGAGAACGTGTAGCACGAAAGCCCAGCTCGCCACTAACTAAACCGAGGAAGCTCGTGACGCCAGATCAAAACCAAGCCCCAGGTTTCCACGGGGCTTCAAGGAAGCTCGCTGCCGATATCCTCTTCACGTCCGAGTGGTCGTCACATGCAAGCGGCAAGGGAAGCTTGCCAGCGTCCCTTCCTTCACACCACACGGAAACGCGGTCGCAGTCGAGGGAAACGGCTTCACTCGAGGCTCGGACGCCCTCGTGACAACCGCCGAAGAAGCCCACTGCTAACAGTGCCGCTGCAGCCCTCCCACGAGAGACGGATGAACGCTAGCCGCGGAAGCTTGCGACGTGGCCACTCTTTGCAGAGGAAAGTCGCGGACGAAACGAACACAGCAGCGGCGGCGAGCTCACGTTGCCACCGTCAACTGTGCCCAGGGGATGCCACGGACGGACGATGCACTCTCTCCTGAGGAGTCTCGCGATGCAAAGGAAGGCTTGCTGGAGAACCACTGTAGCGGCTTCACCTCCGGTCTTCCCGTCACGGACGCCGCTCCCGAGTGGCAGAGGGGACACGCCAAGGAAGCAGAGGCGAACAAACAGGGGTCCGCTAATAGGGAAAAAAAATGCTAAAGAAGGCCAGCACCCCAATCTTAAAAACCCAAAGAGAAAACCCAAAACAAAGATCCAACCAAAAGCAAAAGCACGAACTCAAGCTCAAAAGAAAAACACAGCCGAAAAAAAAAGACCCCTCTTGCGTCCCCTGCACCTCCCTTTTATAGGGGTATGGATGATGCCAGGATCTCCACCGAACACCTCCGACTTCGACGCTTAGCATCTTTATCCCTCGCTGGTATTATCCACGACGCCTTATGCCGTCACCTCCGCTTGCAGTTGGATGCGAACGGAACCCACGAGCATTTCGTCGACGGGTGAATGGCTGCCACCCACTGTTCACATAGCTGCGGCACTACGCACAGAGCAAACCACAGCCGCTTCCTTCGCACGCGGAGCGAACGGCCGTCTTCTCCGGTTGTAGGTGCTTTATCTTCGTGACAGCGTCCACACGGAGTTCATCCCAAAGTCCCTGCCGACACACCCATCGTACTGCCGTTATCCTCGCTGCATTTAGGAGACGCTCATGCCCTTCGCTATGTACTGCATTTTCCGGTGAAACCATGCAACGAGCGGCCACGTCTGCTGCACATTCTCGTGGTGGGGTTGGATGCCATTGTAACACCTAAGTATGCACGTGATGCTCATACTGCAGCCACCTTGATGTTTGTTTGCATATTATAATGCCATCTTATCACCCAGCCATGCATATGCAACTAAGCTTTTGTAAATGCATGTATTGTGTTTCTTGTATTGCCATGCACGTGATGCTTGTATATGCTTCATGCAACCCACTTGGCCATCTCCTACGTGAAGTCCACTTTGTGCATTGCCGCCATCTAACCACGTTAGTTGCTAGCCCATGCATGTTAACCACATGGCCCTCTCTACGTGAAGCCCACTCCACCATGCATGTATACAACGAGCCATCATTTCTTTACGTGATTAACCCATCAAACTGTAGCTTTAGTGCAACTAAGCCAATGGCCTTCTACGTGAAGCCCACTCCACCATGCATGATTCATGCATGCACCAACACCTTCATCTCCATGTGTGATAATGCCAATCAACAACCTGTCATTAGAAAAGATGTGCGTACAATGTTGTTAACATAATTTAATCAATGCAAATCTTATTCACCTATATGCTCTCATTATTATTTGCAAATTACTCCCAAATATTTGTTTTTTCATGAAAAGCTCAAGTGTTAGCTAAAATCTATTTCTATGATCATTTCACACATAATCAACATTTTACTTAAAATTATCTCCCAATCATATAGAAATAATATGTGAAAATAAGAAGTTATCATAGCACGACCTGGGCCACCACCGATGAGGGAGAAGGCTTTCGACATCGATCCTTAGACCCCATGCTGGCACGAAAGCCGCAGACAACAACCACCTTCATAGCGCCGCACAGCGCACTCAAGCTCTCAAGCGAGAAACTAGGCGGAAATCAAACACAAAACCTTAAGCCAGCTGCTGACTGTATTGGACATTATGGACTCTGATCATTGTAATATTTCAAATTCCTATGTACATCCACAACCTCTGCTCTGATACCAACTGTAACGACCCGAGAATCCGATTATCGGGAAGGCCCGATAACCCGAGGCTCGAACCGCCGCCCATGAGCCGGTAGGGCTCGGAAGGGCTAAAAGAAGTGTGGAGGCACAAAGAAATAGGAAATAAAGTATGATAATTCAATAATTAACAGAAATAAATAAATAACTACAGTAGAGTCCAATCCAACAGAAAGTACAGTCTAAAGCAGTAAAACGTACCACATGCCGAGTGGACACTCGGCCCGGCGAGCTGGCAACTAAGAACCTCAGAACCGCAACCTCGAACCTCGAGGACGAATCGCCACACCTGAAAAGCAGGGGTGATCCTCCTATCACTGGTCGAGTAGGGATCCCGCAGAACCCCAACTGAGAACAACTGCGGCACGGAAAGCTGCAACAACAAGAGCAACAATAACAATAGGAACAGTAACCCGGTGGTCGATCGAAACTCGGCACTACAACTACTCCTACTATACCGGTCAAGTAGAAAGAGAAGCCCTACCTAACGGGAGTACGGTAGAACCAACAAGCTAAAGTAAATAAATGAAAAAGCCGTCTACTCTAGTAGTACCGTACTACTGAACCTCGGCCCAACAAAACTCGAGTCCACACTTGCCAGCAAACGGGAGCACTAACCACTAGAAGAACGACCGGATGCGTCCCCTGACGTCTTACACCCCGTCACAAGTGTCTAGCTACGACGCCCCGGGCGTGAGACTCAGACACGCAACAAGTACCACAACAACGACTAGCTGGGGTCATGCTCATCGGCACGTGTCCTAAGCCCCTAACTACGTGTGCACACACAGACCATCTGCTCTAGGTCGGGTCCTCTAGCTGGTTTCCCCCCCCACTGGACTCTGGTGGCAAAGGCAAGGGGCCCTACGGAAACCAACATAAAAACTGCCTCTCACCGGGTCTCGCTCTCCACCACTCCCAGGTGGGTCTGAACCCGCGTGCGCAGGAAGCTACGACTAGTGGACAGGTCACTGAAAGTAAGGACTGACTCACGGAAACCACTGTCAAAGAAACGGACCGCACACACTCGGTCATGTAGAAAGCGCAGAAGCACGATTCCCAGGGCAGCACACAAGTCGACATGCCGATTCCCCATCCCAGGGAAAGCAGGAAACCTCCAGCCCTAGGCCGGATAACTGGACTCGCAGTCCAAGGCCAAACACATGGCCCACAAGGGAATCACCTTCCAAAGAAACTTGCGACATGCAGGGGAGACCCCACCGCACACACACCTATACACGGTGACTCGATCGAGCGTTAACATGAAAGCCCGGAATACGCGGGGTCACCCGGACCCACCACACCTATAGGCATGCTAATCGAGGTAACACGGCCCTCTCGACACCCTCAAACTCGAACATAGAACTCTCGGGGTGTCTGGGATACTCACGAGACCGCAAGTCAACCACTGGGTCCCAACCGGGTCTACTAGGAACCTACACAACGTGAAACAATCGCAGCAAGCACGAAGAACCACTTCGGTGCAACACAGTGCCTGGCGGTCTACCCTTGGGCCGTCACAAGCTGTAATGGTCCAAGCCTCAACCGTCACAGCACTCTAACGGTCCCACACAGGAGCGTTACGCGAGAGGGGTAACACCGGCTGTGACGCGCCAACCCTGGTGCGTCACATGCCTTGACGCACCCAACATAGTGTGTCAGAAGGCAAGAAGAAATTGGATGTGACGCACTCCACTCGGTGCGTCACAGTCTCTGACGGACCAACACTGGCGCGTCATAAGAATGGGCTACGTCCGCTCTAACGCTCCCATTCAGGGGCGTCATAGTGCTCTGACGGTCCTACCTAGGCGCGTCAGAGACTCGTGACCCCAACAGTCATAAACCACGATTGAAACACTGTGACGGTCTAGCAGCAGGGCATCACAGCCCTATGGCGGTCTATCGTAGGACCGTTAGGCCCACGAACACCAACACTCAAGACAAAGGGAGCATAAGGCACCTGCCCAGGCGCGTTACATGCTGTGACGGTCACTGGAACGACCGTCACACCGTCCCGAGAACGCTACGGCGAGAAACGACCCTAAAACATCACCACGCCCACATACCTCCACAGGAGAGGGGGAAAATAAGGAGGAAGCCCCTAAATAGCCCCTAGCATGCATCTATGGCCTCGGATCGGCCAAAAATGCAATGAAACGGCGGATCGACGCTCAACCCCAAAAACATGGATTTTTCCCAAATCACCCCGATTAGCCCAGTCAGCTCACCACGGCCTACGAAACTCGCGGGAAAGGAAGAGCACGAGCTGGGGGTCCATCTCCCTACCTCCACCAAAGAAACGACGCGTCGTAGACACCGATCCACGAAGAAATCACCGTGAAACCGTCGCCGGCTCGCGATCGCACCACAAGGCTTCGCCCCGCCTCCACCGCCTCGATCCTCGCCTGTCCTCGCTCGCATCCTCGCCCACGCCGCCTCCACCTCGCCCCCCGCCTCGCTCCGTCGGCCGCCGGAGAAGAGAGGGGAGAAAGAGAGCGTGAGAGAAGAGAGAGGGAGAGAAGAAAGAAATGAGAGGGGAGAGAGAGAAAATGTTAATATATATAGAAAACCCAAAAATTCCAGAAATTCAAAAAATTTCAAAAAATTACCTCCGTGATCCTTGGAAGGGACACAACGCAGTGGTACTGTCCCGGAGTGGAAGAACGCCACAGTTCGCCCTGCACAGAGTTCCGAAGGCACATCAGGGAAAAACACGTGTAAAGCACAAAATACACTCCGAGACTCACTAAAATAATTCAAAAAATCCGAAGGATTACACTTCACTCGGTCTCAACCCCATTCTTGTCGCTATCCGAATCACCTAAAAATGTTAGGAAGTAACTGGATGAGCGAATTGTTCAGTAGGAATTACATCTCAAATACGAGCAATCTTTACGTGATTTATAATTTGCATGTATTATCAGTATGGCTATGCATGATGTATAAGAAAAAAATTAGGTATACAGGTAAATTTAGGCATGATAAATAATAAGAGATCAAGAACTGTAAAAGAGAGTATATCAAGATTTCAAGTATTTGACTAGCAGTATGTAGACGTCAAAAAAATGATGATGATCATATGACATGCACGTCTCAGCACTCGAGAGCGAGTCGAAGATGAAAAGGCCGAATAAACCCTATGCCTCCTCCAAGAAGGACGAATACCTACCCGGTGCTCCGCCACCCAACAAAGAAGCCCCTCAGGTTGAAGAGATAGCCCCGGCTCCCAAGTCGGCAATGCCGAAGGTCGAATCAAAAGAAACTCAGGAATTCGAATGCATGCTCGGCATACACCGGAAATCACTCAAAGCCCTGAATCGAGACTCGGAGGCTCACAACTAAAGCAACACAGGAGGGCAAGCATATGTCCGAATCGCCACTAAGCTGGGAGGGAGCCCTTTGACGCTTAAAACCGGCGCGGCATAGCCTTAAACCGGCGCGCCCCACCCAAGGGGCCTTAATCCGGCGCGCCTCCTTCCTTATGCTTGATCTGGCACGCCCCTTTACATGATGCTAGTCCGGCATGCCGCTTTATGTGTTGTTAATCCGGCGCGCACAACACCGCGCCGGTTTAACTCAAATGCCATCCCATCCGCCAGCCGATACCCTATTTTCGCATCAGCCTGGTGCCTAGAGGGCATTCAATGCTCTGAAGCCCTGTCTCCATGGGCATTCAATGCTCTGGAGCCCTGTCTCCACCTCCGTTCGACAATGCAACTGCATCGACGGTGAAGACAAGCATCAATGGGGGGAGTAGTAGCAGCAGATCTTCCGGCAAACCCGCAAACATCCCTTCCTCGGATAAATGCCAGCATACTGCACAAATCAACAGACGACACCATGGCATGTCAACTCCGGATGCCTCAACAAACGAGGAGGAAGATGGCGGGAGTTCCTTCCGTCCGAGCAAAGAAAGGGCAACCGGCTATATATACTCTGCATGTTCGGCAGAGAGAAGAGGATGGGCTATTGAAGAGAGAAGAGAGGGCCCTCGGCGGTGAGCAGTGAAGAGAAGAAAAAAAAGAGAGAGGCTGGAACTCCCTGGCTGGCCGTTGAAGAGAAGAAGGAAAAGAGAGAAGAGAAGCTCCATCCCCCGTCGCCCGTGAGGTGAAGAAGAAGGGAGTGTCTGTGAGAGAAGAGGGGTGAGTTCGGAGGGGGAGGAGCTTGTGCTTCTTCCCCCTTCCCCCACTGATGTGTCTTTCTTTTTTTCCTCTAATGTATTTCTCCTTTTGCTTTGCTGTCTTTCCCCTTGCGGATGAATAAAAGAAAGGCTTTTGTGACGTATGGTGTTCTATTGCTATGATCTCTTCCCCTTTCCTTCAGTTTTTCTTTCTCTCAATTTCCTACATCACCCAGGGTCCTCGGAAGCTTGCCCATCTGTGGCATGAACTTTGAGGGAACCCGTTTGAAGGGTGAATATGCATAGCCATTCATGGCGAACATCTGTCCCTGTGGAACTTCCACAAAATCACCACCTGTAAGCTGCTAGAACTCTTGAAGGCTTGTCCTCGAGTCTCCACGTGCACTTATGGGTTAATGGAGGCTTTACTCCGTGTTTTGAGGTTCACCCCGGAGCAATCCGTTTGGTGTTCCCCATTCTTCTCTGGCAAGTGTCAGTCCGGGGGAGGTGCTGCCCAATTTTTGCCAGGAATAAATGAGCCAGTTGGACTCCTTCCTACCAAGAACTGCCCAACCCTGAAGCTGCCTCCAAAGTAAACTGAACTATCCCACAACAAACTCTTCTAATAAAACACTCGAATCTTCATGCTAATCCACCTTAATAAACAATTAAAACACTTAAACTTTCTCCCCACAAACATAATCCACCAATTCGGTGAACAAATCAATCAACAAATTAACTTGCAGTTGAAAGAAAGAAGAAATAGAGCACAACAAGAATGAAATAAAACCCACAGAGTTTAATCCGGCGCCCCCCTAATCCGGCGCGGGTTAATCCGGCGCGCTCCCCCCCCCTGCGCCAGATTAGCTTCACACTCAAATCCACTTTCAAATTCCTGAGATGAATAGTGCACCCCTCACTACTATTTGAGCCTTGATCCGGCGCGCCTCACTATTCATCATGCAAAATCGGCGCGCCCCTCTCTTGGGTCCCTTATCTGGCGCGCCTTATCCTCCCCTGGCATTCTTCTTAAACCGACGCGCCCTATTCTTGGTTCCATTAAACCGGCGCCCCCCCCCCCGTCTTTCACCTCTTATTCCGGCACGCCCCTTTGCTTCCTTAATCCGGCGTGCCTTCCATAAAAAGAAATCTAATTAACCAAATAGATAAGAGGAGTATGAAACCAATAATCAAAGTTGCCCTTGCTATAATCAAAGGTCGATCCGCGTGCGAGGGCGCACGATGGCGAGTTCGGGCTCCACACCTAATGACTCACTTCCCCGGACTATGCGTGAAGAGAAAAGCAATGACGCCCCATGGTATCAGATGTGGACCTCGGAATCCCCGACATGGCATTAGTCTGAAACTGTCTCGGGCCAATAGTCCATCAACTTGACCACTTCTATCGAGATCCAATCCCGCAATCCCATTAAACTTGCCGTATTCGCGGTAGACATTCGTACGGTTTATCGTCGTCTTCGATGCTTCAAATGTGGACTCTCGTCCGAACAATGAATGGTCTGTTAGTGACCGATATATATAGCGGGATCTAATCCCGAACTTGCATTAAACTTACCGTACTCACGGCAGACATTTACACGGATTCACTCCCGTCACCATCTTGTTTTCTATACGGACCTTTGTCCGAACGTAAAATGGTCCGTGTATGACCGACAAAATCTGAATGGAATGAGACGGCTCTCGTCTTCCCCGAACCCTACGTGTGGGAATATCAATAAGACCTTCGTGAGTCGCGTTCGGACCTTGAGTTCACCCCAACCATGGTCATCGCCTGACCCACATCCTAGGCCTATAGCCAGCTGCCTCTGTACACATCTTTGTTTTGGAATCTAGTCCCAGGACACTTTTGCGCTACCCTTCGGCACCGAAAAAATTAACGATGCCCACGCAAGCCTCGTTTGGACCGCGGGAGGCGCCCCCGGAATGGTCCTGACTCGATCTCGCACCGGGCCAATAAACTCGCTGATTTCTGATCACACTAACCGGGATTTAACCGAATGTCTTCAGCTCCTCGGAATAATAAACTTGCCGTACCCCGGCATACATATGCTCCAGGTCTTCCCGCGACGATTACGATATTCTCAAGCCGGACACCCGTCCGAATATTAAACGGTCCCCTGAATGACCAATACGTTTCGAACGTTCGCTTCCCGAAACAGAGGGCTTTCCAGTTGATTCAAGGGATACACCCCCCGTTGCCCCTTGGCACCGGAAATATTAATGACGCTCATGCGAGTCTGACTTCGACTGCGGGGGGCCCACCGCAGTATGGTCGCAGCTTGATCTTGCACCGGGCCAACAGACTTACTGATTTCTGACCGCTCTAACCGAGATTTAGCCGAACATTTTCTGTTCTTCTGAACAATAAATTTGCCATACCTCGGCATACATGCGTTCTGGTTTTCCCGCGACAATCGTGATTTTCCCGAGCCGGACATTCGTCCGAACATTAAATGGTCAGCACATGACCGACATGATCTTGAATGTTTTCTTCTCGCCCTCGCGCGAGGATTTCAATACCTCCTAATAGACCTTTTATGCAATTAATTTCCTGGCTATGAGGCCCTGAATCCCGACGATTAATCAAGGGTGTTCCCTCGTATGGGGGATGTAAATGACATCGCGACCTTTATGGCGCGGCGAGTTTTGGTCTCGACCCAAACTACACAATCGTCTGATTAATCAGATTGAGCGCACAATAAATCGTCACTTTGTGATTGGCACGCCCACGCACTTAATAAACGCCAATTAACAAATAAACAATGATTTTAAATAAAAAGTGCATCCATACAGTATTTCAAGAGTTTACAGATGTAAATGCCACTTCGGGGCAAGCAGGAATTCGTGTACAAGTATGAACGTAAGTACAAGAATGAACTCATGTACAGGTATATCTCAGGTACGAGCAAGTAAAAATTCAATTCAAGCAAGTAATGTCAAGTACGTATCAGTAGAATTAGCTATTATCAAGCAAGTATTTTGCTCTTTCTCGGGCCACAAGTCAAGTATCGCCCGTTCTGGGCCACGCAAGTCAAGTAAGTAAGGAGAGAGAGAGTGTAGGGGTGGAGTGTCTCAAGTCAAGCAAGTACTCCGGTGCAATGCTAAACACCGTGGTTAATAAACTCCCATCGGCACAAGTACCTTCGGGTGGTCCTCCTAGGACCAGACCGGGCCCTATATGCACATCATTTCATGTATTACCTTTGACATCCACTCTCATTTATAGCCAATGTGAAATTTCAAGAATTGAGAAATGTAGTATTACAGACGAGATTAACTAGTCATTTGGTTATGGAGGACTCTAGAGGTGGCCCCTACAGGCTCAAGAGATGGCTCCCGTCATGTAGCACTTTGCCATGCATGACACTTAGCTCCAACACTCCCAAATAGTAGTTTAAGAGGTTCAAGGTTTGACCATGTAGGATATACACAAAGTATATTTTTCATGGAATGAAAATTCAAGAACTCAATACGCAAGAGTATGGATTAGGGTTGTATTTACACAATTCACGAGACAGATCAAGATTAGAAGTTGTAATTACTGAGTTGGCATCTGGGGGTTTGCTAATCCTTCAAATTTTCAATTTTTTGAATTATATATATATATATATCAAATTGGCGCCCCCCAGGATGTCTTCATTTAATTGAAGACGTCCTGGCCGTCACTATTTAAGTAATTGGCACCCTAGCTTGGGGGGCCAATTACAGGGGCCATTTTTTTGAAAATATATATGTATATAAAGAATTGGCGCCCCTATACACAGTCTTCAACTAATTGAAGACTTGCTGGCTGCCGTCATTTGAAGAATTGGCGCCTGGGGGTTGCCCAACCTTTCAAAATTTTGATTTTTCAGAAAATATATATACGTATTGAAATTGATGCCCCCTCATGCAGTCTTCAATTAATTGAAGACTTGGGGGCCATCGCTATTTGATGAATTGGCGCCCTGGCTTGGGGCGCCAATTACAGTGGCTGATTTTCACCCAGCAGATATGTTTTGTGACTCAAAGCACTGTTCATTTCGAAAAAGTTTCTCGAAATTCGAAAGTAAGGACATGAACAAGTAGTATAAATCCTCGGGAGTCCAGAAACATGTTCAAGTATAATTACTGAGGTTTGATTTCACATATATGAATTTTCTAATGTTATAACTTTAATTTCTCAAGAAATGGAATTGACGCCCCTGTGAGCAGTCTTCATTGAATTAAAGACTTCTAGGGTGTCGTCAATTTAAGTATAGGTTCAACTTACAGTCAGAGTCAGTTGTGCTTCGCATCATAACTATAAATTCTGTGACACAAGTTAATATTCTTTTCTCCAAAGTTTCTCCGAATCAGAATCCGAAGACATGGTCAGATGGAGAAAAATCTCAGGGTCATAGAAGTATATTAAGTCAAAATTTTTATAGTTCAGTTTATTAGTTATAGATTTTTGAATACGTTGATTTGCTGATTTCTGAAATTTTAGAAAAACTGAATTGACGACATTGCACATGTCTTCAATTAATTGACGACCCTTTGGGCAGTCTTCAATTCTGAAATTGGCGCCCTGGTCAAGGGCGCCACTTACAGAGACTTGTGCACTATTCATCAGTATGAAAATGCTCCGAATCAGGAAGTAATGGTACGAGTATGTTGAGATAAATTTTAGGATTCCAGAAATATGTTCATGCAAAAATTTCATGCTTTAGTTCGATAGTTATGGATTTTTGAATGTGTTGAATTATCAATTACTGGAAATTGTAGAAATAGAATTGACGACACTATGGGTGTCTTTATTTAAATGACGACTTCGCACGGAGTCTTCAATTTGACAATTGGCGTCCTGGTCAGGGGCACCATTTACAAGAGGGCTGGGACCCTTCGAGTTTTAAAACATTAACGTATTTTATGTAACAGAGGCTATATATTAAGGCTTAAAACATGATTATTAAGACTGTAAAACTAGTGTGATAAAATATGTTCAAAAACTCATGAAATCATGCTAAGAAACTAAGTTTAAACTAATAAAAATCATGGTAACAGTATGTATAGAATCATATGCGACAAGTGTAACAAACTATTATAAATATGTATAGCATGGTATTATTTCTTGATTACGATAAAGCCAGGTAACATATATATATAGCATGAATGATGAGTTAATCTAACTCTAACCATGCATAGATTAACCTATTTAGCTACTAGTTAGGAAAGGATTTGAGAACACCTACCTTTTGACGTGTGATACGAGGTTCAGAATAAAGAAGCTGCAGCAGGATCGCAGCAGGACGTAGACTCGGGAAGAAGACGCTCCTTCAGCACTGATGGCGGTAGTAGCCTCTGTCAGTGCTACGGAGGGGATTAGTTATAGGGAATCATAAGACATTGGTTTAATGCCTTGTGGGTCCTACTGAGTAGGCATGGGGTTTGCCAGCTAAAATGAGGTTGTTAGTGTCTCAACCTTCTAGAAACATAGGTTTAAATGACGCCCTTGTAAGGGGCCGTTCATTAATCTAGGTGGTACTGTTCACGTAAATGACGCCTTGCATGAGGACGTCATTAGTTTAGGTGGCATTATTTCATGGGAATGATGCCCTTGCAAGAGGGCGTTAATTTTTAGACAATTCTACCACATTCATGTGTTAGCATTCAAGATGTACACACATATATTAATATTATAATAGGATGGGGTCCTATTGAAAATGGCGCTTTCATGCATGTCTTCAATATTGTAAATGGTGCCCAGGTGTATAGTCTTCAATTTGGAAGTTGGAAAAGGTGGAAAGCACTTATGTACAACCCATGGCCAATGTGTTAAAATTTATCTTGCACTTTTATATATTAACCCCTCGATGGTTTTGCTCTTTATACAAACCCTCTCATTATAAGATTCTTTTAGGAAAAGTCACTACGTACTATACAAAAAGTGATGGTTGTACATTTATATGCTAGCCCCCAAGAGGTTTGGGTCTTTACATAAAGCCTTCATGTTTCTTTATGGCATAAAGTGACATTGGCTTGTATATTTATATAGTAGTCCTTGTGAGGTTGGATTCTTTATGTAAGGCCTTCATGAATGATTTCTTCTAGGAAGAAGTTTTAAATTTACTCAAAGGTATTTATTAGGGGTGCTACACCCTCCCCCACTTAAAAGATTTTGGTCCCCAAATTCAACTTCATTATACGGGAATAGGAAAGGTGCAGTGTACTTACAATTAGAATAACTCTGGAAATCTTCTCTTCATAGATTCTTCAGTTTCCCATGTAGCTTCTTGTTCTAAGCATCGATTCTATTGGATTTTTACAATAGGGATCGTCTTGTTCCTTAGAACTCAAACTTCTTGGTCGAGGATTTTCATTGGCTTCTGCTCATAGGTAAGGTCCTTCTGTACCACTAAATCATTGTGGTCAATGATATGGAAAGGATCGTGCACGTATTTCTTCAGCATAGAAACAAGAAACAGGTTGTGCACTTCTGACAGTTGCGGAGGTAGGGCGATGCGATAAGCCACCTCGCCTACTCTTTCCAGCACTGCGAATGGACCAATAAACCTTGGTGTTAGTTTGCCCTTAACATCGAATCTTCTAATGCCTCGGCCGGGAGATACCTTGTGGAAAACATGATCTCCGGTTTGAAATTCCAGGTCTCGCCTTCTGTTATCAGCATAAGATTTTGCCTGGACTGTGCTATCTTTAACCTTTCTCTAATGAGATATATCTTATCGGTAGAATTTCATACCATGTCTGGGCCTAGAATTTATTTTTCACCGACTTCATCCCAGCATATAGGAGATCGACAACTCTTGGCATATAATGCCTCAAAAGGTGCCATTTGTATACTGGCTTGATAGCTGGTATTGTTTATAAATTCGGCTAGTGCTAAGTGGTCATGCCAGCTTCCGCCGAAGTCTATAATGCATGCTCTCAACATATCTTCCACAACATGATTTGTCCTCTCGGTCTGTTCATCTGTCCGGGGATGGAAAGCAGTACTGTAGTTGAGTTTCATTCCCAGAGAGTGTTGTAGACTCTTCTAGAAATGACAGGGGAAGCGCGGGTCTCGATCAGATACGATCGAGACGGGAACTCCATGCAATCTTACCATCTCCTTAATATATAGGGCAGCAAGTAGGTCGACTGACCATCGGCTTTTGATGGGTAAGAAATGGGCTAATTTAGTTAGCCGGTCGATAATCACCCAAATCCCATCATATCCGCCCCTAGACTTAGGCAAACCCATGATAAAGTCCATGCCAATATCTTCCAACTTCCACTTGGGAATATCTAGTGGATGTAGCTTTCCGGCAGGTTTTTGATGTTCCGCCTTCACTTGTTGGCATGTGAGGCAACGAGATACAAAGTTTGCTACCTCCCTTTTCATGTTAGGCCACCAGAAAGTTCTTTTCAAATTTTGGTACATCTTAGTGGCTCTAGGGTGGATCGTGTACCTCGATCGATGAGCTTCTTCAGGAATCTTCTTCTTCAAGTCGGGACAGTCAGGCACACATGTCCATTCATGGAATAACAGTCTGTCATCAGGTGCCTGCTTGAAATCAAGTCCCTCATCCAGCTTGCTCTTTATCTCCACTAGTGAGGGATCTTCTTCCTGTAGCTTCTTGATTTCAGGTAGCAAATCTGGATGTAGGCTCATATGAGATAGAATAATACACATGTTCTTCTCATCTGTGCTGATATCAAGCTCAGAGAATTTCTCCAGCAGCTTCCATTCTTGTATCATACAGTTGGCCAATATTGTTCTCGGCTTTCGACTAAGGGCATCAGCTACAAAATTACCCTTACCGGGATGGTACTGTATAGTGAAGTCGAAATCCTTGAGATACTTGAGCCAACGCCTTTGCCTCATGTTTAGCTCCTTTTGGGAGAATAAGTACTTGAGGCTTTTATGATCGGAGTATACAGTGAATTATTCTCCGTAGAGATAATGTCTCCAGATCTTTAACGCAAATATTACCGCGGCCAATTCTAAGTCATGAACCGGGTAGTTCTCTTCATCTTTCTTCAATTGTCGGGAAGAGTATCCAATGACTCTTCCATTTTACATCAATACACATCCGAGGCCAATACCCGAAGCATCGGTATATAGCTCATTTTTTCTCCTTTAATTGGTAATGATAAGACTGGAGCAGCGGTCAAGAGATCCTTTAAAGCTTGGAAACTCTTTTCACAGTCTTCATTCCACTCATGAGGCACTTCCTTGCGGGTTAACCTGGTCAGAGGAACGGCAATCTTGGAGAAGTCCTTGATAAAACACTGATAGTAACCCGCTAGACCCAAGAAGCTTCGAATTTCCATTGCATTTGTGGGTCGTTCCCAGTTCTTCACGGCTTCAACCTTTGATGGGTCAACAGTAATTTCGTTCTTTGAAATGATATGGCCTAAGAAGGATACTTCCTCGAGCCAGAACTCGCATTTCCTGAATTTGGCGTATAGCTTGTTTTCCCTCAATATCTGCAGTGCCTTCTTGAGATGCTCTTCATGATCCTCTTCGGTATTGGAATAGATCAGAATATCATCAATAAAGACAACAATGAATTGGTCTAAGTAGGGCCTGAATATGCTGTTCATTAGCTGCGTAAAAGCTGCGGGGGCATTTGTTAGTCCGAAAGGCATAACAGTAAATTTGTAATGCCCATACCAGCTTCGGAATGAAGTTTTATGAATGTCTTCTTCTTTGATCTTCAATTGGTGGTAACTAGAACGAAGATCAATCTTGGAGAAATATGAAGCTCCAGATAACTGATCGAACAGCTCGTCAATTATCGGCAACGAGTATTTGTTCTTGATTGTAAGGTGATTTAGCTGCCGATAATCGATGCATAGTCTCATCGATCCGTCCTTCTTTTTTACGAACAGCACATGTGCTCCCTAAGGGGAAGTACTTGGCCTGATGAAACCCTTTTTCAATAACTCCATTAGTTGTTCTTTTAGTTCCTTCAGCTCAGCAGGGGACATTCTATATAGTGCCCTGGAAATTGGACCAGCACCAGGGACAAAATTGATTGTGAACGACACTTCCCTTTCTGGGGGTTAGCCGGTTAAATCTTCTGGAAAAACATCGAGAAAATCCTGAATTACACGGATGTCTTCAAGTTTAACCTTCTCAACTTCTGTGGCAATCACGAATGCTATGAAAGCCATGCATCCCTTATCCATAAGCCTTCTAGCTCGGAGTGTTGATATAAGAAGTGATTTACTCTGAGGGCTATTGTAAACTAGCTCTGGGAAATCTATGAAAGTTACCTTGCCATGCCGGCAGTCTACAGTTGCTTGGTATGTCGATAACCAGTCGGCACCTAGTATGACATCATAACCCTTCATATCTAGGCATATCAGGTCAGCAGGTAAATTGCTTCCCTTAATCATCACTTCACAATTTGGATAGTGATAAGTGATATCAGACTCATTCCCAAGAGGTGTAGATATGACCAAATCTAATAGTTCATGTTTCTTAGAAAATGAAGCAACAAAGTTCTTGGAAATGAATGAAAGAGTTGCTCCGGTATCAAATAAAACTTGAGCAGTTTTTGAACAAATAGTGAGAGTACCTTCCACAATTTCACCTTCAGTGGGTTCCGCCTCTCGGAGAGCTTACAGACGGCCTTGTTTCTTTACCGGACGTTTCTCATCTTTGGTGTCTTGCTCCTTCATCAGTGGGCAGTCTGGGATTCGATGTTCTCGGCTCTCGCATCGAAGACAAGCTCTTAACTTCCTCCATCATTCCTCGGTCTTATGGCCAACTTTATTACAATACTTGCAAATCTCCTTTGAGGGTGTGGCGGTGGAGAATGGCATGTCATTCTTCTGGAATTTCTTTGCCTTGGAGGGCTCCCCTCCTATGAAGAACCTTTTCTTGTTGAATGATTGTTTGAATTTTCTCGGGCTTGTGACGGGTTCCTTCCTGTCTCTTCCTCGGATTCTCTCGGATAATTCGGTGGCGTCTTCTAGCAATTGGGCACGCCGAACTATCTCCAAATAGGCTTGGATGTCCATCGGTGCAAGCTGTGTAATATAATGGGGCCGAAGCCCGTTGAGGAACCTTCTCGCCTTCATCTTTTCCATACACACCAGGTGAGGTGCATACTTCGACAATCTTGAAAACTGGGCCTCATATTCAGCGACTTTCAAGCCCCGTTGTTTTAGAACGGTGGATTCCACGGCCTTCTTCTCATGGATATGGTCATAGAAGTACTTGTTGTTGAAATACTCCGTGAATTCATCCCATGTGACATGGTATTCTGGCAGTGTTGCTTCTATGGATTCCCACCAGCATCGAGCGTCCCACTCCAGTTGGAGTACGGCCAATAAAACCTTCTCCTCATCTGCGCATTACATTACACGAAAGATTCATTCCATCTCCTTTAGCCAATTTTTGGCATCCTCGGGGTCAGACGAACCCGTGAACCTCGGTGGGTTCATGTTATGGAAACTCCTGTGGAGATCACCCGCTCCACAGTTAGCTCCGCCTTGGGCCACTTGCTATAGTGCTTGTGTAAGGCCCTACACGGTGCGCTGCATCTCGCGCCATTGTGCTCTTTCCGCAGCCATGATCCTACAAAAGAGTTTAAGTATGATAAAGATCGGATTTTCTTATAAGGTCAAAAGTCATTATAGAACTCATCCCATGGCTCTATCCATCTCACCGGGTAAGGTGTATCTATCCTTGGACTCGGGTTTCACATATCCTTGGACTCAAGTTTTTACTTAGATTTCAATCATGACCGTAATTTTTTTTCCTAACCTCCTATTTCTTCTAGTTTCCCTAGGTTTGAAAACCTAGGCTCTGATACCACGAAGACTGTCACGTCCCGAGCGCGGAAGATACTCGGATGCGTGACGGGTCTATATAGATCGTGTCATTAGAGCGATAAAATTTTTGATATACATAATTACGGAGTGCGCAAAAGACTAATAAAATCTAATAATCTCAATAGTCCATGTGATGTTTATTTGATTAACCAAAGGAAATAAAGATAGTCCATGACAAATTCCAAATTTAAAAAGACAACACTAGGCTAAGGGCCTTAACATGGTTCGAACAAGTAAACTGACATACTGGAATACAAAGTAGGACTCCAATAAAATTCAAGGACGCGACTAGCTAATGATAGGTGACTGGCATTCTAGCACTTTTCACTCGGTCTCAACCCCATTCTTGTCGCTATCCGAATCACCTGAAAATGTTAGGAAGCAACTGGATGAGCGAATCGCTTAGTAGGAATTACATCTCAAATACGAGCAATCTTTACATGATTTACAATTTGCATGTATTATCAGTATGGTTATGCATGATGTACGTATAAGAAAAAAATCAGGCATACAGGTAAATTTAGGCATGATAAACAGTAAGAGATCAAGAACTGTAAAAGAGATTATATCAAGATTTCAAGTATTTGACTAGCAGTATTTCAAGAGTTTACAGATGTAAATGCCACTTCGGGGCAAGCAGGGATTCGTGTACAAGTATGAACGTAAGTACAAGAATGAGCTCATGTACAAGTATATCTTAGGTACGGGCAAGTAAAAATTCAATTCAAGCAAGTAATGTCAAGTGCGTATCAGTAGAATTGGCTATTATCAAGCAAGTATTTTGCCCTTTCTCGGGCCACAAGTCAAGCATTGCCCATTCCGGGCCACACAAGTCAAGTAAGTAAGGAGAGAGAGTGTGTAGGGGTGGAGTGTCTCAAGTCAAGCAGGTACTCCAGTGCAATGCTAAACACCGTAGTCAATAAACTCCCATGGGCACAAGTACCTTCGGGTGCTCCTCCCAAGACCAGACCGGGCCCTATATGCACAGCATTTCATGTATTACCTTTGACATCCACTCTCATTTATAGCCAATGTGAAATTTCAAGAATTGAGAAACGTAGTATTACAGACGAGATTAACTAGTCATTTGGTAATTGAGGACTCTAGAGGTGGCCCCTACAGGCTCAAGAGATGGCTCCCGTCGTGTAGCACTTTGCACCGTACGGCCTAAAGAGGTGGCTCCCACAACGTAGCACTTTGCCCTAGATGACACTTAGCTCCAATACTCCCAAATGGTAGTTTAAGAGGTTCAAGGTTTCACCATGTAGGATATACACAAAGTGGATTTTTCATGGAATAGAAATTCAAGAACTCAATATGCATGAGTATGGATTAGGGTTGTGTTTACACAATTCATGAGATAGATCAAGATCGGAAGTTGTAATTACTGAGTTGGCATCTGGGGGTTTGCTAATCCTTCAAATTTTCAATTTTTTTGAATTATATATATATATATATATATATATATATATATCAAATTGGCGCCCCCCAGGATGTCTTCATTTAATTGAAGACGTCCTGGCCGTCGCTATTTAAGTAATTGGTGCCCTAGCTTAGGGCGCCAATTACAGGGGCTATTTTTTTGAATATATATATGTATAAAAAGAATTGGTGCCTCTATACACAGTCTTCAATTAATTGAATACTTGCTGGCTGCCGTCATTTGAAGAATTGGCGCCTGGGGGTTGCCCAACCTTTCAAAATTTTGATTTTTCAAAAAATATATATACATATTGAAATTGGCGCCCCCTCATATAGTCTTCAATTAATTGAAGACTTGAGGGTCGTCGCTATTTGATGAATTGGCGCCCTGGCTTGGGGCGCCAATTACAGTGGGTGATTTTCACCCAGCAGATACGTTTTGTGACTCAAAGCACTGTTCATTTCGAAAAAGTTTCTCGAAATTCAAAAGTAAGGACATGAACAGGTAGTATAAATCCTCGGGAGTCCTGAAACATGTTCAGATATAATTACTGAGTTTTGGTTTCACATATATGAATTTTCTAATGTTATAACTTTAATTTCTCAAGAAATGGAATTGACGCCAATTTAATTGAAGACTTCTAGGGTGTCGTCAATTTAAGTACAGGTTCAACTTACAGTCAGAGTCAGTTGTGCTTCGCATCAGAACTGTAAGTTCTATGACACAAGTTACTATTCTTTTCTCCAAAGTTTCTCCGAATCAGAATCCGAAGACATGGTCAGATGGAGAAAAATCTCAGGGTCACAGAAGTATACTAAGTAAAAAATTTTATAGTTCAGTTTATTAGTTATAGATTTTTGAATACGTTGATTTGCTGATTTCTGAAATTTCAGAAAAACTGAATTGATGACATTGCACATGTCTTCAATTAATTGACGACCCTTCGGGTAGTCTTCAATTCTAAAATGGGCGCCCTGGTCAGGGGCGCCACTTACAGAGACGTGTGCACTATTCATCAGTATGAAAATGCTCTGAATCAGGAAGTAATGGTACGATTATGTTGAGATAAATGTTAGGATTCCAGAAATATGTTCATGCAAAAATTTCGTGCTTTAGTTCGATAGTTATGGATTTTTGAATGTGTTGAATTATCAATTACTGGAAATTACAGAAATATAATTGACGACACTATGGGTGTCTTTATTTAAATGACGACTTCACGCGAAGTCTTCAATTTGACAATTGGCGCCCTGGTCAGGGGCGCCATTTACAAGAGGGCTGGGACCCTTCGGGTTTTAAAACATTAACGTATTCTATGTAACAGAGGCTATATATTAAGGTTTAAAACATGATTATTAAGACTGTAAACTAGTGTGATAAAATATGTTCAAAAACTCATGAAATCATGCTAACAAACTAAGTTTAAACTCATAAAAATCATGGTAATAGTATGTATAGAATCATATGCGACAGGTGTAACAAACTATTATAAATATGTATAGCATGGTATTATTTCTTGATTACGAAAAAGTCAGGTAACACACACGTATATATATATATATATATATATATATATATATATATATAGCATGGATGATGAGTTAATCTAACTCTAAGCATGCATAGATTAACCTATTTAGCTACTAGTTAGGCAAGGATTTGAGAACACCTACCTTTTGACGTGTGATACGAGGTTCAGAATAAAGAAGCTACAGTAGGATCGCAGCAGGACGTAGACTCGAGAAGAAGACACTCCTTCAGCACTGATGGCGGCAGTAGCCTCTGTTAGTGCTACGGAGGGGATTAGTTATAGGGAATCGTAAGACATTGGTTTAATGCCTTGCGGGTCCTACTGAGTAGGCAAGGGGTTTGCCAGCTAAAATGAGGTTGTTCGTGTCTCAACCTTCTAGAAACATATGTTTAAATGACGCCCTTGTAAGGGGTCGTTCATTAATCTAGGTGGTAGTATTCACGTAAATGACGCCTTGCATGAGGACGTCATTAGTTTAGGTGGCATTATTTCATGGGAATGACGCCCTTGCAAGAGGGCGTTAATTTTTAGACAATTCTGCCACATTCACGTGTTAGCATTCAAGATGTACACACATATATTAATATTATAATGGGATGGGGTCCTATTGAAAATGGCGCCTTCATGCATGTCTTCAATATTGTAAATGGTGCCCAGGTGTATAGTCTTCAATTTGGAAGTTGGAAAAGGTGAAAAGCACTTACGCACAACCCATGCCCAATGTGTTAAACTTTATCTTGCACTTTTATATATTAACCCCTCCATGGTTTTGCTCTTTATACAAAGCCTCTCATTATAAGATTCTTTTAGGAAAAGTCACTACGTACTATACAAAAAGTGATGGTTGTACATTTATATGCTAGCCCCCAAGAGGTTTGGCTCTTTACATAAAGCATTCATGTTTCTTTATGGCATAAAGTGACATTGGCTTGTATATTTATATAGTAGTCTGTGGGAATGGTTTTTATTCTTTGTTCCTTATTGGTTGGTTTATTAGGCGTGCCAGTCATCGGAGTGACAATTTATTATGCGCTCGACCTGACTCAGTCAGTCGATTGTGATATTCATGTCGGGACCCGGAGTCCGTCATACCATAAAGGCTTTGACGTTAATTACGTCCTTCCAAAGAAGGACAACCCTTGATTAGTTGCCAAGAAAGGATGCCTCGGGGGCAAGACAAGATGAGACTATTATGCTAATTCCGCTAACGGGATGCGAAACGTGCATAGAAAACCATGCTACGTGGGACATGATAACAGTGTTATGGCACAAATTCGGCAGCATATCCCCTTATTTTGGGCTATGCCAAAGGGGAATATAGGTCATCCACCCACGGAATGCCGGGGTAGAAGCCGAAAGGAGAGCCGGGCGTAGCCCGAGATCCAGAAGGATTTGAGTGTGACGGGGCAATGTCCGTTACCACGGTGTTTGTTGATGTTACCCTTTAGAGACCACTGGAGGGCTTACAATGGCAAGACTCCCAGGGTCGATAGGGTTGAAAGAAAAACCCGACGGTTAATGGCGTAGGATATTAGGGTAAGACCCCATTAATATAGCTCCGTTTAGACATGGATGAAGAACCATGAAACCCTTATGATATGATGAGGACTGCTATGATGGTCCATGGAGGCTAGGGTGCCAAGTCTAGATTGGTTCCAGGCTCAGTAAAGTTGCTGAGAAATTAGATATTCGAGTGGTGGCTGATACCAGAATGAACCGGCGTGATTGGGGTTTCGGCACGAAAGCGAACCGGCGTGACTGGGAATGAAGGGGAGTTGGCGCGACAAGCTCCCCGGCACACCCATCACCCGGCATGAAATTGGTGCCGAGAGGAGGCTGCGCCGGGGGGTGTGTGGCACCGGGGGTTGTGTGGCGCCGATAAAAAAGGGGGTTTCTGAATTTTCAAGTATTATGAGGGGTTTATGAATTCAAAGGGGTCCTTTGTGTTCAAAAGGGGCTTCATGAGTTTGGCCATGGTGGTATTTGAGTAGGGTAGAGGGTGAGGGTAGACTCATCCATAGAAGGTCTAAAGAGACCATGTAACTGTGATGGTTATATTCCCTTCTTGCGGTGGTGGGCAAAAGGATCATGAGATGGTATAGCTGAGATCTCTGCCACACGGCTGGGGTTAGATTCATAATTTCTAGATGAATTTTAGCAGCATCTCCCCTTATTTTGGACTATGCCAAAAAGGGGAGTATCGGTCATCCACCCACGGAATGTCGGGGTGGAAGCCAAAAGAAAGGTGGGCGTAGCCTTGGATCCAAAAAGGATTCCCATCTTATGTGACATTATCCACGTATTGTGAGATTCATTAATGTCCCCATATAAAGTCAACGGAGGACATACAGTGGCAGAACTCCGTGACTTGTTGGGTTGGCAACATGTGGGGGATTAACCCCTTTGATATAGCTCCCACGAGGGTCTAGGGAAGGATAGTATTTCTCCTTTAGACGGATGGGGTATCATGGCCAAGGCTGGCATGGCTCGAAGGTATCGGCACGAGTCTATCGGCGTGGCCGTCTTCAGCACGAAAGGTATGAAGGTCTCGGCGCAACAACTAGAGCCGGCCTCGGCGCGACGGGAGAAGCTCAACCGGCGCGGGCAGTCCTCGGCGCGAGACTCGCCCTAAGAAGGGTTCGCACCGGGAGGCTGGGAGGGCTTCTGAAATGGGCATTTCAGCGAAGTTTTGAAGAGATTTTCCTTTGGAGTGGACGCTTCAAGGGGGTTCTGGAGCTTTAAAGGAGGGTTTATTCAGGGATCTGTAAAGAGGGTTTATTCAAGGGTTTGACGACCACTGAAGGGGGGTTATGGAGAGGGTATAATCCAAGGGGATGGTAGCCTTCCCTCGCCTCACTGGGGCAGAACCACAAACGGAAGCTTCTGAGTCTATCCCTCTTCATTTCACAGACGAGAAGCCATGAGATAGACTGTCTCAGGCCCTCAACGTGGATACGAGGTGATGAGGAAAAATAGCAGAGAAGCCTTCAGCAGATCTAGAAGATTAAACTATCAGATATATGTGGCTTGCGGTATCCGTTGCAGATATTGAACCTCGGATGCAGGGGAAGAGAGAAAAAAAAATAATGAAAGGGTAAAACTCAGCCCACTTTTATTAACTATTTCATCTAAACGGCGTACACGAATCCAACTCGGAAGAAAATCCAACCAAAAATATATACACAAACTCTATCCTTGACAACAGGGTTACATTAGCATTCAATGCTACCGGAGTGAAGATGCTCGAAAGCAGAGATACAAAAGAAGAAAAAGGAAATATCCAGACAGAACAAGGGGGAGGAGAACTGGAGCCCCTCGGGGCGTCGGACAGCCAACCCCACCTTGCTTCTTCCTTCGAGTCTCTGCTGCTCTCTCTTCTCTTCAGCTTCTATGGAGGGCTCTCGAGCTCCCCTTTCTTTCAGTGGCTACTTCTCCCTATTCCCTATATTGCCTCTTATTTTCTTCTATCTTCTATCCCCTCTTTATGTCCTCTCTCCTGTTGTTGTTGTTGTTGTCTCCTCCGTTGTTGTTGTTGTCTCCTTCTTTGTTGTTGTTCCCTCCGTTGTTGTTCGAAGGGCAGCAGGTAGTCTTTATAGAGGGATGGCCCTCAGCCTCTTGGCACGAGCTCCCCGGCGCGCCAGCAAGAAGCTTCTCGGCGCGCCTCAACTCGTGTTGGGATTGGCCCATTTTCCATCATTCGGCGTCGCGATCAACCTAATGGGCTCCCTTCGTCAGCGTGGTGGGCTTCTCAGAGTAGACACTCTACCCGAGGTTGCCTAATGCCTTATATTCACGACTGAGCGTGAGGCTACCTGAACCCCTTTCTGTGAGCATCAGAATTATCTGAAGATCCTTTCCAACAGGCAGATGGTTGCCTGGATTTTGTTATAGTCTTATCAGCCTTACTATCTGAATGACAGCAGTGCTGGACAGCGGCCTAGCCAGAGATGGCTTTAGCCGGACAGAGTGTTAGGGGTAGTGGATCTCTTCTATTCTGATTCTTAGAACTTCCAGGGATGGTACAGGAGCCGCACCTTTGATCGACCTTCAGAGCCTTGAGTCTACTTTGGTCTCTCTTGGTATACTTTAGGTGTCAACAAATGCCCCCCACCCGCAGGTGGCGTAAGCGAAGGATGAGTGACACGGGACATGCGGGTGTACATTGCACCGCACCTTGTAATTTCTTCAGGTCTGCTCCTGTTCGTTGTTCATTTTTTTGTGACTCTGAGTCTTCATTCTGTTTGTATAATCCTAGTATTTGTAAGCATACTCGGACAGACATCAGCATTCTTGGTTTAATCTTCTGATTGTAGCACCCCTGGGTGAGCCAACCGGCACTGTTGACGATCTCGGCATGGTCATCTCGGCACAACACCTAACCGGCGCGAGTTTCATATCGGCACAGCACTTGTTTCGGCGTACCTCCTTCTTTGTCACTCTCGGCGCAGGGTGTTCTTCTGCGCGGCCAGCATCGGCGCGCCCCTTTTATAAAGCTCTCGGCGCGCCTTTTGGCGCGATTCTCTCTCGGCGCGGGGGTCGTCTCAGCGCGCCTCGGGGCCTTGCCTATTTAGGTGCCGAGAGGATGGAGAAAGCTCATTTTGCATTGAGCTTTCTCTCTCTTCGGCCTCCTTGTCTTCCACTGCAGCAGCGATCGGCGGGGATAGTCTCTCCTCCCTCATTTCTTCTCCTCTCATCGCGAGGTTTCCTTCTGTTCATTCTCATTCGGTACTACGTCCCTCTTGGTGGGTGTTCTCCTATTTGACTTCTGGGCATACTCCGGATAAGGGGAGATGCTGTCAAAATTTTCTTTGAAATTTTCTTTTTTTATTCTTGTCTTCATATTGTCTTATTTTCCCTTGATTTTGCCTGTAGTTGCTGAAATGGCCTCCTCTTCCAATCGTGTTACTTCTGGCGCTGCTGATGTCGGCGCTTCTTCCCAGGGTGGGGCATCTGGCCCTATTGTGACTTGGAGGAACGTCGGACAACTGGACCGGGGTCTTGGGAGGATCGCCATATATAGTCGATGAATCCTCCAACTCCGAAATAGATACAGTATCCTCCTCTCGGGTTGTGACCGTCGAGGGAGGGCTGAACTTCAATCGCGATGACGGGTATCACCCGGACTTCCTGAAGGATCGTCATCTTGCACTATTCATCTGCACTTTTAGTGTCTCGGGGAAGAGAGACGTCATACTGGCTCGGATGGTGGACCGAGACAGCTTGAAAGGCTCCATGTATCGTGGAGACACCATCTATCTTCCGGGAGAGCGGCGCAAGTGGAACGCCATCTTGGGGGTAACAGAGCTGGAGGCAGAGCAAAAAATGCTGACACGGGCTCCAGAATTCACACCAGCTAGGTGGGACACCACTGCAGGTCGGGTCAACAGAGAGAAACCCGGCTATAGTTTATTCTTGGCGCCTATCAAGTGGGGCTATACAGACGAGCCATTCGTCCTGAACTGCTTGGCTGTCCAGTTCAAATTCCAGTTGGCTACTGGGTGGTTTGCCGACACGAAAGTGACCGACGCCGATTTCTTCCGCGTAGGAGCGGTAGAATTTAAAGAATATGTTCTGAAGGAGTATGCGCCATTGCTGGTCAGGGCCGGGGTGTATCACAGTGTGTATGCGTCCCGTTTCAGGTACCCCATCTCGAAAGGGTTGTGCTGCGGCATGTTCGAAGTGTTCTGCCCACAGTTCAATACTTTCTATACAGCGGAGGGCGAAACTTCTCTGGACCTCTGGATCCTATCACAGCTGTCGGGTCTGCTGATCAATGGAGAGCCCTATGAGGAGGTATGCCTCCATGACTTCATTAAGGACGAGACAGACGGTGAGGGCGAGTACTATTTTGGCTACTCATACCGTTACTTGATGAAAGCGTACCGCTCCCTCTGCTTGGCGCTGAATAGGGGATCCTCGAGGGGGTATCAGCCCCGAGAGAATAGCAGCAAATTGAGAGTTCGAGTGGGACATTGGATTCAATATTTCTTCGGCGGCCCTCTGAAGTATAGTGAGTTTCCTCATGTAGCTCCTGTTGCAGGTAAGCCCAGCAAACCACCCAAGTTCAAGTCGGCGCTGCCTGCTTCCCTTCGACGGATTAGTCGCGAAGGACCAAATCCCACTGGGGCGGATCCCCTTACGCATTGTGCGGCTTACCTTACTTTCTGGTTATGCACTTTTGCCCTCCCACAGGGAGATGAGACAGTCATTAGGTCGTAGGCAATATACCCGGCTTATCAGATGGCTTGGGGCATGCGGCTTGCACTATGCCCAGCAGCACTCTGCCTGATCTACAAATCTCTTGGAGATATTCATAGGCATCGGGTCCCCCGCTCTTTTAGAACAGTGGGGCCGTTTCATTTCTTCAATGCCTGGGTGTGTAATTTATTCCCAGAGCTGGCTCCTAGGACTCTACAGACAGTGACATTATATCCCAGGATGCTGGAATTTGCTAGTGCTGAACCCGGTACAGTGTCTCATCAGCTTTTCTCCATCCGAGGCCGGCTGACAAGGGTTCCAATGGATTCAGCGGGGACCATCCATTTTTGGAATTTGGCCGCACATTCCGCTCCATTGATGAATCGCCATCGTGAATGTAAGCTTGAGGCAGTGGAGACTTTCACACATTTCATTTCAGGCAACACCGTGACCCGGCCAATCTTGGAGCCTGAGCTCATTGACTGGGCTTTATCAATTCACCCCAGTGTCTTAGTGTTTAGAAAGGGGGGCGTGGTTCATTTAGAACCCTACTATCCTTTCAGGTTTGGCCGAAATTTTGGCTATGATCAACACATCTCGCCTTCGGTTGCCCTGTTTCCTCTGGATAGCAGGTCGAAGCACGGCTCGACTGTTGTAGCTGAGGGTCGCTTCTGGTGGGACTACTTTCATCGTCGGGACACCAATGTTTTCAGAGTGTCGGTGCCGAACCGCGTTCCCCGGGTCACTCCAGAGTATATAAAGTGGTGGAATGCTCGAACGGGCTTTTATCGCAATGCCAGGGTGGCATGCTGGGATGTAGCTGAGTGCACCTTTCTGAGCCAGCAGCCCGGGCCAGTTTTTGACATTGAAGAAGCCCATTTGAAGAGGCTGTTCTCTCAACATCCGAAGGAGGTAGAGGCATACATAGCACGCAGGAAAGTCGCAAAAGAGGAAGCAACTGAACAGCTGGTGCCTGTGCTTGCTGACATAGATGAAGATACTTTCACGCAGAATTTAGAACATCTGTGCCAGATTGGTGGTTCCCGCTTGGAACTTCAGCAGTACCCATTCCCTATTGAAGAGCCACTCTTTAAAGCAGTTTCATGGAAGTGTGAGGTTGATCGCTTTTGCCCGTATCGGGCGTTTGTTAATAGAGAAGACAGAACCCTAACATATTATCAACACACGTCTTGGCTGTTCATCTTGATGAATATCCATGGACTGACCCTTGACAGTCCCGTAGCAAGTGTTCTGGACAAGCCTTTGTTTGTATCTTTTCATTATGCCGATGGCTGGGGCTTCGACCACCTTGGCTTATATCATTGCATAGCTTCCCGTGGTCATGCGGACTTGGCCGACCTAGTTGAGAAGTGCAAGAAGATCAGTGACGTCTGCTGGCTCGTTCGGGAGGCTGCATCCCGAAGCAAGAAGGTGGCTTATCAGTATTGGCTCCTCTCGTCTTTTTACAACGGCCCGACAGGTAAAGTCTTCTTCAGTTGGCATGTAGAGTAGTTTGTTGCTCCATTCTTTTTATAACATCATGTGTCTCATTTGACAGACCGTCCATATATAAAGCAGTAGGGACTTTATAGGAAGATCATCTCCCAGGCCCAGAAGCTGGAATATTTTGAGGCTCCCGCACCGCTACCGACCACTACTCCACTGCCACCTGGTAAAAAGAGAGTGGCCTCCGTGCTGAAAGTTGTAATAGATCGAGCGAAGAAAGCTCGAAAAACTTTTTCCAAGCAGTCTTCGACTGATGTGGCTGAGGCTCCTCTGCCTGAAGTGCCGTCAGTTGAGCAGTTTACCGCCCAGAAAGAGGCCACTCAGCAAGCAGCTGAAGGTGACATCACTTTCTTTCACGATCTAAAGGAGTGTTCTCTTCATGACGTCTTCACTCCTCTGACATTTTCCCTATTTGACCTCAGCTCAAGGAGCGGTTGGCACCACCACACGTGCTGAGGAGGTCATCCTGGAGACGGGAGACATAGGGTCTTCTGGCATAGCCACGGCAGGGGCGACCAAAACAGTTGAAGCCACGGGGGAGAGTCTCCCCGCTGCTGAGGAGGATGTCAGACTCCCTTCTCCCACACCTGCCAGTGAGGCCGAGGGTGAGCCAAGTGACTGCCATCCCTCTGACTCTTCTTTCTTATTGATCCTTTTTGCCCTGCCTTATGTGTATGTTTGTTGTAGCGGCAGGAGTGGTTAGCACAGTGGTTGAGACGCCTGTCGCGGACGTTCCTTCACAGCATGAAAGACATAAGACTGCGCTGAAGAAGGGTGCTATCCCGCCGCGGCGTGTAATCACCCGCTCAGAGGCCCGTAAGGTAACAGAGGAGGCGGGCCGACCCGAGATCAGCATAGACATTTCCTCCGATAGTTCTGCCACCCCTTCTGATGAAGAAATTGATTATGATTATTCAGGAGGTGACGAACAAGCACCTGCGGCAGCCAGCAAAGGGGCAGCAGCACCCTTTATACCGTTGAGCGATCCTTTGATTTTTAGTCCTCGGAGGTTTCCGATGACCTCATCTGAGGGAATATTGCCGGAAGAATTTGTCGGGTTAGACATGGAGGTGGAGATAACCCCTCCTTTTGTTGCTTCATCTGGAGAGTTAGAATCTTCTACCCAGGCACTTGAAGAGATGGATGCTGCAGCCATGGTAAGTTCCGCCCGCCCTTCTACGGGGCTACATATCTTTTCATTCCTTTCTGCCATTTTGGTGCTTACTAGAATCTTGTTCCAGGAGTCTGACACAGCCGATCACCCTCTGGTATCATCTTTCGATGGCATCGTGGCTTCGTCAGAAGCTTTGGATATGCTACCACTAGCCACCGTGTCTTTTTTAGAGGCAGTTACCATACTTCGCCCTGTGCCAGTAAGAATACACGCAGCTGCCGAAGTATCATCAATGGAGCTGAGATCGCTGGGAGAGAGTCTCGCCCTAGTGCCGGCAACAGAATTGAGAGCTGAAGCTAACCCATCAAGGGGTTCTACCTTTGTCCCGGCGGCCATAATGACTATTGTGCCTGACTCTACAGCTCCATCCGTGCCAGAAATAGGGTTGGAACCTCTACCTCTTCCAGCACATGTAGGAGAGAATTGTTCAAGGAACCTGACGGAGCAAGAGCATGCCGCCGTGGTACCTGCTACTTCGGCTCTGGTAGTCATTCCATCTTCTTCTTCCGAGCCAGATATTGGCTTATGGGCTTCTATACACAGGGAGGTGACCTTTGAGGTGGCTCCGGCAGCCTCCCTGGGCTTTACTTCATCGGAGGACTTTGTCTGGCTGTATTTGGAGATGTTGCGCCAGGTCGTGGAGTTTCAGCCGACACTATCTTACCCCCAGTTGAAGGAAGTGGCCGGGCGACTGACGATCGGGCTACAGGCATTAGGCTGTCCTTTGGACACCTGGACCCAGCGGGTGCTGTATCTGCTAAAATTTGTAAACCGCCAAGACTTTCTTGGGAGGGTGATGAACGACCGGCTAGCGGCCCTCAAGCTGCAGAAAGCTAACTGTCAGGTGGAGCTGACGTCTCTGACCTCCGATCTTCAGAAGAGCAAGGCCCATGTTGAAACTTTAGCTGCTCGGGCACATATTCTACGTAGCCGACGGGAAGAACTCTGGGCTGAATTGGCTACCATTGAAGCTGAGATACCACGGCTGGAGGCTGCAGAAGTCCAAGTGATGGGATCGACAAGCGGCTTCAACAAAACTATAAAATAGCTATTTATGTTTTAGTTGTCTCATGTTAATTGGGCCATATGTATCAGCCTAATGGGTCATGTTTTATGTTCATAGCAATTATGTCTACAATAATCATGTAAGAGTCTTTCTTTTACTTGTGTGTCTTTTAGTCTTCCCAAGAGAGTTATGATGAGTAGGCATTAGGTGTTAATGAGTTGTCTTTTGGTTTTCTCTGAAGAGTCTATAAAAGGTCATGTAACTCTTCTTTAGAATACAATGAGTTGAATAGAATTTTTGGAAAGATATCCTTCGATGTGAGGTCCACACCCTTTCTATCCCTCTTTTCCCCATCTCTTTCCAAGTAGGGGTGCGATGCCCCTCTCCCTCCCTCTCCCCTCGGCTGGGTGCGACACCCAAGTCTTCCTCCCCCTTCCCTTGCTTCTCCATTCTCCCCTCCCTCACATCCACAAGCTTGGCCAGCCCTCCCAACCCCTTTCCTCTGGCTTCCCTCCCCCCCTCTCTTGTCCCTGCAGCCGCAGTCACCCCTCTCTCCCTCTCTCCCTCTAAACTTCTTCTGCCATGGCCAACACCGCCGTTCACCACCTCGTCTCTCTCTCTCTAAAACTCTCTCTCTCTCTAAGGGGGCCGCCCCCTCTCTCTCTCTTCCACCTCCCCCAAATTCGAATTCCCTCTCTCTCCTCCCTCCCTTCCCTCCTCATTAAAGCCATATCCCTTACCCATACCCTTATTCAATTATTCCCTCAACCCCTAGGTGGAATCCCCTCCCCCTAGACACCCTTTCATCTTCCCAACACATCTTTTCACTTCCCCAAGCCCCCTTTCACCCCTCCCAAGCCTAAAATTCAAACTCCCTCCTCTTTTTCTCTCCCCAGCCCCCCCTTGGTCGACCTCCCTTGGCCCTTCAGCTCCTAGGGTCACCCCCCCCATCTCCCCATTCCTCCTTGGCCATCTCTCTTCCCTCTCCCATTCCACCCCCTCTCTTGTGCTCACCCAGCCACCACACTGCCATCTCCAGCCAGATTCGCCCTCACCATTGAACCCTCAGCTCCCCATCAGTCCACCAACCACTCCCCTCCCCTCCCCACAGCCATTAGCCAACCCCATCTCCCTCCTAACCCCCACCACCCCATCAATCATATTCCTTGCAGCTTCAGACCCAGTCCAGGGTTGCAGGCAGCAGAGCAGCAGTAGTTTGCAGAGGCAGCTTCGACCTTCCCTTAAGGCTTCAGGTGGAGTATCTTATACTGGTGGAAACCTCGTCAAGACAGCTTCGCAACGAAGGTGGTCCCGCCGGCATCCGAGCTCGGAGCTGTTCGGGGGAGCAGATATCGCCAGACTGCGCTTCAATCCCCTGACTGGAGACCTGAAGCTGAGTGCAAAAGCTCCCACGACCAGCTCAGCTGAGCTATTGGCACGATCTTCGGAGGGAAAGAACTACGTCCAGTCCTCTTTCAGTACCAGAATGAAGGACGTGATTCGCCCACCCGAGCACCCGGTTCCCGCCATTCTTGTCGAAGGTCGCAGACTGCTCCAGTTCTGTCCAGGTTGGACCGACCCCCACTCTTCAACTCAGAGCTTTCTTCTCCAACCTCCGATTGCGGTCCCATCAGTTTTCCTTCGAAGCTACTTTGTCCACGGTCGCATCGCCACCAATTTTGCCTCCATCGGAGTTCGGTAGCACCCGGGGCAGCTTCGGCATCAGTACCCTTTGGTTCTGCATCAGTCCGAACTCAGTCAGACTAGCCGAGTACTCCGAACTACAGCAACCTCCGGCGTCCACCAAACAGTGCCACACTGGTACGGTCCATTCCCTGGTCAGTCCCGGTTGTCTCAGCACTGATCCCGCCTCCGGCAACCTTCGGGCGAGCTCGTGGCTGTACCGACACCGACACCCTATTCTACAGTCCCAGGCCGGGCAGAACAGAGCAGCTTGTGAAGATGACGGCGCAGCACCACGGCTCGACCTCTGGACGACTACCAGCTCCTACGGCCGGCTTCTACCTCACCTCCCTGCTCTCCGTCTGATAGTTTGAAGTCCTTCCTCGACCTCGTCTCACATCAAAATGGTATCAGAGCTTAGGGAACCGGGTTGCTCCAACCAACCGGGATCCTGAGCTACGAGGTTCGAGGATGAACTTCCTCCAAGCGGAGGGGATTGATGGGATCGACAAGCGTCTTCAACAAAACTATAAAATAGCTATTTATGTTTTAGTTTTCTCATGTTAATTGGGCAATATGTATCAGCCTAATGGGTCATGTTTTATGTTCATAGCAATTATGTCTACAATAATCATGTAAGAGTCTTTTTTTTTTATTTGTGTGTCTTTTAGTCTTCCCAAGAGAGTTATGATGAGTAGGTATTAGGTGTTAATGAGTTGTCTTTTGGTTTTCTCTGAAGAGTCTATAAAAGGTCATGTAACTCTTCTTTAGAATACAATGAGTTGAATAGAACTTTTGGAAAGATATCCTCCGATGTGAGGTCCACACCCTTTCTATCCCTCTTTTCCCCATCTCTTTCCAACTAGGGGTGCGATGCCCCTCTCCCTCCCTCTTCCCTCGGCTGGGTGCGACACCCAAGTCTTCCTCCCCCTTCCCTTGCTTCTCCGTTCTCCCCTCCCTCACATCCACAAGCTTGGCCAGCCCTCCCAACCCCTTTCCTCTGGCTTCCCTCCCCCCTCTCTTGTCCCTGCAGCCACAGTCACCCCTCTCTCCCTCTCTCCCTCTAAACTTCTTCTGCCATGGCCAACACCGCCGTTCACCACCTCGTCTCTCTCTCTCTAAAACTCTCTCTCTCTCTCAGGGGGCCGCCCCCTCTCTCTCTCTTCCACCTCCCCCAAATTCAAATTCCCTCTCTCTCCTCCCTCCCTTCCCTCCTCATTAAAGCCATATCCCTTCCCCACACCCTCATTCAATTATTCCCTCAACCCCTAGGTGGAATCCCCTCCCCCTAGACACCCTTTCATCTTCCCAACACATATTTTCACTGCCCCAAGCCCCCTTTCACCCCTCCCAAGCCTAAAATTCAAACTCCCCCCTCTTTTTCTCTCCCCAGCCCCCCCTTGGTCGACCTCCCTTGACCCTTCAGCTCCTAGGGTCGCCCCCCCATCTCCCCATTCCTCCTTGGCCATCTCTCTTCCCTCTCCCATTCCACCCCCTCTCTTGTGCTCACCCAGCCACCACACTGCCATCTCCAGCCAGATTCGCCCTCACCATTGAACCCTAAGCTCCCCAGCAGTCCTCCAACCACTCCCCTCCCCTCCCCACAGCCATTAGCCAACCCCATCTCCCTCCTAACCCCCACCACCCCATCAATCATATTCCTTGCAGCTTCAGACCCAGTCCAGGGTCGCAGGCAGCAGAGCAGCAGCAGTTTGCAGAGGCAGCCTCGACCTTCCCTCAAGGCTTCAGGTGGAGTATTTTATACTGGTGGAAACCTCGTCAAGACAGCTTCGCAACGAAGGTGGTCCCGCCGGCATCCGAGCTCGGAGCTGTTCGGGGGAGCAGATATCGCCGGACTGCGCTTCAATCCCCTGACTGGCGACCTGAAGCTGAGTGCAGAAGCTCCCACGACCAGCTAAGCTGAGATCTTGGCACGATATTCGGAGGGAAAGAACTACGTCCAGTCCTATTTCAGTACCAGAAAGAAGGAGGTGATTCGCCCACCCGAGCACCCGGTTCCCGCCATTCTTGTCGAAGGTCGCAGACTGCTCCAGTTCTGTCCAGGTTGGACCGACCCCCACTCTTCAACTCAGAGCTTTCTTCTCCGACCTCCAATTGCGGTCCCGTCAGTTTTCCTTCGAAGCTAGTTTGTCCACGGTCGCATCGCCACCAATTTTGCCTCCATCGGAGTTCGGTAGCACCCGGGGAAGTTTCGGCAACATTACCCTTTGGTTATGCATCAGTCCGAACTCAGTCAGACCAGCCGAGTACTCCGAACTACTGCAACCTCCGGCGTCCACCAAACGGCGCCAAACTCGTACGGTCCATTCCCTGGTCAGTCCCGGTCGTCTCAGCACTGATCCTGCCTCCGGAAACCTTCGGGCGAGCTCGTGGCTGTACCGACACCGACACCCTATTCTGCAGTCCCAGGCCGGGCAGAACAGAGCAGCTTGTGAAGACGACGGCGCAGCACCAAGGCTCGACCTCCGGACGACTACCAGCTCCTACGGCCAGCTTCTACCTCACCTCCCTTCTCTCCGTCTGATAGTTTGAAGTCCTTCCTCGACCTCGTCTCACATCACCAAGGCATCGAGGAGTCTTCTTTACTGAAGGGCCGAGTCGCATCCCTAGAGACTGAGGTGACTCACGTTCAGGAAGAAGAAATGCAGCTCCGTGAACTGGGAGCGGCTCCACATGTTGGGCTCATTGACTTTGCGGATATTTTCAGGCGGTCTCAGCTGATCTGCCTTTGTAATTTGCCCCCTCCGAAGGGCCCCTTTTGTATTCATTCCCCTCCTTTTTGCAATGAAATACAAGTTTCCTTTACTGTTTTAGGTGTCCATTTTTGCACTTGTATTCTATCATATCTTGTGGCAACTTTGGCGACCTGCTTGGAAGTATAGCCATATCTGCGCCGCAGGAGAGCATCCACCCTTTCAAGGAAAGGATGGGGGCCTCGCTCTACTACGTGACGGGGTTCCAGAGGTTGCCAGATTGGTGCAGATGTAAGTCTTGCCGACAAGAAATGTCAAAAATACGACTGCTGGCTGATGAGAGGTCAATCCGGGCTAGGCTTTATTACCAATGGGACAACTGATGGGAGTGCCGCTCAGAGGCATAGCATATACTTTATAGTAATTACATTACTGACCCAAGCGCCCTTTCGGGTTTTTGCCGGGGCCCGATTTGGGGAAATGCTGGCCGACCTTGTCGATGGTGACAAGGGTCAAAAAGGGTAGACAGTCTTGCCAATGGTGACAAGGACCGTAAAGGGTAGCGACCGATTTTGCCGATAGTGACAAGGGTCGAAAAGGTAGCCGGTCTTACCGATGGTGACAAGGACCAGAAAGGGTAGACGGTCTTGCCGATGGCGACAAGGACCGCAAAGGGTGGCGACCGATCTTGCCGATGGTGACAAGGGTCGAAAAGGGTAGACGGTCTTGCCGATGGTGACAAGGGTCGAAAAGGGTAGTGACCGATCTTGCCGATAGTGACAAGAGTCGAAAAGGTAGACGGTCTTGTCGATGGTGACAAGGACCGGAAAGGGTAGTGACTGATCTTGCCGATGGTGACAAGGGTCAAAAAGGGTAGATGGTCTTGCCGATGGTGGCAAGGACCGTAAAGGGTAGTGGCCAATCTTGCCGATGGTGACAAGGGTCGAAAAGGGTAGACGGTCTTACCGATGGTGACAAGGACCGTAAAGGGTAGCGACCGATCTTGCCGATGGTGACAAGGGTCGAGAATGGTAGCGATCGATCTTGCCGATGATGACAAGGGTCGAAAAGGTAAGCGGTCTTGCCGATGGTGACAAGGACCGGAAAGGGTAGATGGTCTTACCGATGGTGATAAGGATTGAAAAGGGTAGCGATCTTGCCGATGATGACAAGGACCGGAAAGGGTAGCGATCAATCTTGCTGATGGTGACAAGGGTCGAAAAGGTAGACAGTCTTGCCTATGATGACAAGGACCGGAAAGGATAGACGGTCTTGCCGATGGTGACAAGGACCAAAAAGGGTAGCGACCGATCTTGCCGATGGTGACAAGGGTTGAAAAGGGTAGACGGTCTTGCCGATGGTGACAAGGACCATAAAGGGTAGCGACCGATCTTGCCGATGGTGACAAGGGTCAAAAAGGTAGTTTGGGGTGGAATGACGAACGAGGATAAACCCGTTACTACATCATCTTTTCATTTCATCATCATTTTTATCATCATTTTTTTTCTATTCATTCATTTCATCATTTTTTTAACCACATTACCGACTCAAGCCCCCTTTCGGGTTTTCACCGGAGTCAACCCCCTTTTACTTTTGCCCACGCGCCCTCTCGGGTTTTCACGTGACGGGGTACCCGATTTTGCCTGTAGCGCCCTTTCGGGTATTCGCCACAGCCGGGTTATAGCCATTTTTTCCCTTGTCCTCATTTAGGAACAAAGCTGGCGGGGTATCTCTATTTTTAACCCCATTTATGTTTCTTCCCCCCGCCCCCTTTTTTTTTCTTTTGATTCCCCGGAGGCTCCGGAACACAGGAGAGCTTGTTTGCCAGGACGCCGACCGGCCTTGTCGATGATGACAAGGGTCGGATCCTGGTTTGGTTCGTCGACACTGGTTAAATGTCGAAGCAAAGGCTATATGGTTCTTGACCGGGACGAAAGGTCCAGGCCAAGGGACAGAGGTCGACCTACCTCACTGATGATGACGAGGGTCGAACCTGGGCTTGTTCATCGATGTGGGTTACACGCTGAAGCAGGGTATATTCATTCACAGGGACGAAAGGTCCAAGTTAAGGGTAGAGGTCGACCGGTCTCGCCGATGATGACGAGGGTCGAACACGGGTTTGTTCATCGACATGGGTTACATGTCGAAGCAAAGGATATATTCAATAACAAGGATGGGAGGTCCAAGTTAAAGGAGTAGAGTTCGACCAATTTTGCCGATGATGACGGGGGTCGAACACGGGTTTGTTCGTCGACATGGGTTACATGTTGAAGCAAGGGACATGCTCATTAGCGAGGATGAAAGGTCCAAGTTATAGGATGGAGGTCGACCGATCCCGCCGATGATGACGAGGGTCGGACACAGGTTTGTTAGGGGATCTCCGGTGGGACTTCTGGTGGTTATCCCTTTGGAATCTCGTTGAGAGGAGGATGAATAGAAACTTTTGGATTACCACTTTACTGACCTAGGCGCCCTTTTCGGGTTTTCACCGAGGCCAACCCCCTCTTGCTTTTGCCCACGTGCCCTTTCAGGTTTTCACGTGGCGGGGTACCCGATTTTGCCTGCAGCGCCCTTTCGGGTTTTCGCCACAGTCGGGTTATAGCCATTTTTGCCCTCGTCCCCGTTTAGGAACAAGGCTGGTGGGGTATCTCTATTTTTAACCCCATTTCTGTTACTTTTTCTTTCTTTTGAACTCATGTACCAGAAGGATGCTGAGAGGGTCGGCTAGAACATGAAGTATCGCGCCGAAAAAGTGGTTTATTCATTAGCAAGAAGATAATGCCAACGCCAAGGGTAGATTTGTGCCGATTCGGGCGTAAGGCCCGTAATGGCGATGATGTATAAAGGTCGGCTAGGACATGGAGTCTTGCGCCGAACAAGGGGTTTATTCGTTAGAAAGAAGGTAATGCTAACGCAAAGGATAGATTTGTGCCGATTCGGGCGTAAGGCCCGTAATGGCAAGGATGTATAAAGGTCGGCTAGGACACGAAGTCTTGCGCCGAACAAGGGGTCTATTCATTAGCAAGAAGGTAATGCTAACGCAAAGGATAGATTTGTGCCAATTCGGGCGTAGGGCCTACAATGGCAAAGTCGTAGGTGTTACGCGAGTCTGGTCAGGGCATAGTGCCACTAGACCAAGGTAAGTTTAGCTCGATCATGACAGAATGCCACTAGACCGAGGTAAGTGTAGCTCGGTTAGGGCGGAATGCCACTGAACCAAGGTGAGGGTAGCTCGGTCAGGGCGGAGCGCCACTGGACCAAGGGTGGAAGTAGCTTGGTCAGGGCGGAGCGCCACTGGACCAAGGGTGGAGGTAGCTCGATCAGGGCGGAGTGCCACTGGACCAACGGTGGAGGTAGCTTGGTCAGGGCGGAGTGCCACTAGATCGAGGTGAGGTAGCTTGGTCAGGGCGGAGTGCTACTAGACCAAGGTGAAGGTAGCTCGGTCAGGGCGGAGCGCCACTATACCAAGGTGAAGGTAGCTCGGTCATGGCGGAGCGCCACTAGACCAAGGTAAAGGTAGCTCGGTCAGGGCGGAGGGCCACTATACCAAGGTGAAGGTAGCTCGATCAGGGTGGAGTGCCACTAGACCAAGTTTGAGGTAGCTCGGTCGGGGTGGAGTTTCGCTAGACCAAGTTTGAGGTAGCTCGGTCAGGGCGGAGTGCCACTGGACCAAGGGTGGAGGTAGCTCGGTCAGGGCGGAGTGCCACTAGACCGAGCTTAGGGTAAATCATTCGGGGACGCCGGTTGAACTGTGTGATACAGCCTTAGGTGCTTCCCATTAAGGGGAGAGAATTGGATGACTCCTTTGTGGTCCATAAGGACATACGCACCCCCTTCATATGCTCGGTGGATGACATACGGTCCGACCCAATTTTCAACCAACTTCCCCTTGGGGTTGGAGGCCATCACCTCTCTACTCTTAACCATCACCAGGTCACCCCTTTTGAACTCCCGTCCTTTGACCAGCTTATCAAAAGCACGGGCCATGCGGGCTTGATAGAGTTGAATATTCTGTTGCGCCCGGAGACGCTTTCCTTCAAGCTCGGTGAACTCTTCTAGTCTTCTTTCTACGTTGGTCTACTCGTTGCCCACCAATCCATGCTGGATGGCGACCCGTAACGAGGGGACCTCCAGCTCAATTGGCACCACAGCCTCTGACCCATACACGAGGGAGTAGGGTGAGCAGTCGGTAGGGGTCTTGTAGACCGTACTGTAAGCCCACAGTGCCTCGTACATTCTTTCTTATCAATCTCTTCTGTCAGTCTTGACAATCTTCGCTAGCAGAGTGCATAGCGTCTTGTTAAAGGCCTCTGCAAGTCCGTTGGCCTGAGGGTAGTAGGGAGATGATGTTCTCCAATCAATCTTGTATTTGTCAGCTAGCCGATAAACCTTCTAATTTCTGAAGTGGCTACCGTTGTCGGAGATGATTCGGCTGGGAATCCCGAACCGAAATATTACATTCTGCCGGAAGAATCTCGCAACTAATTCTCCCGTGACTTCTTTTAGTGCTACTGCCTCTGCCCATCTGGAGAAGTAATCTGTAGCTGCTAAGATGTATTTGCACCCTGATGAAGATGCTGGTAGTGGCCCCACCACGTCCGTGCCCCACTGGGCAAACAGCCAGCTTAGTAAGGTAGGATGTAGAGGCACTGGAGGTCTTCTTGACACATTGGCGTGCTCTTGACATTTTTGACAAGCCTTGGCGAACTTGCAGCAATCATCAAATATAGTGGGCCAATAATAACCCAATTTCTTTATTTCGATCTTCATTTTCGGACCGGCCTGGTGCGCCCCGGCTGACCCGGCATGGACTTCTTGCATTACCTATCTGGCTTCCCATGGAGATAAGCATCGAAGTAATACCTTCTTTTGGGCATCTGCCATTATTCGGAACAATGTTCCATTCCTCATCTCATAAGAATCTTCGACTCTCAGGAGTCTCATTCTCTGTTCTTTCACCTTCGGGAGCTGTTGGTGTTGAACCAATGCAGGAGGTATTCCCGCCAGTCGGGCTGCTGGACTGCTTCAGCAACTGCTACTTCATTGGCTTGTTCATCGGCTAAAGCTTCTGTCATACTGGGGACCTGCCGCCGGTTGATGACGGTTATGTTCAGGCTCGTATCAGGCGGGACCGCCAAGGAACTTGCCAGCTTTGCGAGGGCGTCAGCTTGAGCATTCTATCCTCGGTTGACGTGCTTGATGCTAACGAAGTAGAATCTTGCCATTAGGCGTAGGGCCAGACGGTAGTAAGGGACGAGCTCCAGCTTTCGCACCTTGAACTCCCCTTCCAATTGTTTTATAACTAGCATGGAGTCCCCGAACACTTCTAGCATTTGAATCCCCATGGACAGAGCAATCTGTAGCCCGATTATGAGGGCTTCATATTCTGCTTCATTATTTGTGCAAGGCTTGTTTATTGAGCAGGACGTGTGTATGACTTCCCCTTCAGGAGACTTCAAGACTATGCCTGCTTCTGCGCGGACTCTGGCCGATCCCGTCGCTGAGGTGTCAATTCTGGAGGCACTATCAAAATACAGCTGCCATAGGGAGGGCCGCACCTGGCCGACCTCTAAAGTTTCATCCTCAGGAAGTTCTGGTTCCAGAGGGCAGTCTTCGGGTACTAGATGTTCAGCAAAGAAGTCTACAATGGCTTGGCACTTGACGGCCCTCTACGGTACATAAGAGATGTCATACTCCATAAGAATCACCGCCCATTTGCCCAAGCGGCCTTTAAGGGCCGATTGGGACATGATGTATCTAAGCAGATCCTCCCTAGAAATCAGCTTAACTTCGTGTGACAGCATGTAGTGCCGCAGCTTCTTCACCGCGAAGACCAATGCCAGGCAAATCTTCTCGATGTAGGTGTACCTTTCCTCAGTTCTGACCATTCTTCGACTGAGATAGTAGAGGGCTTGTTCTTTTCCTTCTTCATTATTCTGGGCTAGCATTGCCCCCAGGGAATTGTGTGTGGCTGCTATGTAGAGGATCAGCGGCCGTCCTTTCACTGGCGCACCCAGCACTGGAGGGGTTTTCAGGTAATCCTTCAGTTTATCGAAGGCTATCTGGCATTCTTCATCCCAGTAGAAGGGAACATCCTTCATCATCAGCTTGTGAAAAGGGTGGCATCGCCTCGACAAGTTGGATATAAACCATCGGACGTATGCAAGGCGGCCCTGAAGGGATCTTAGCTCAGAGATATTTCTTGGCTAGGGTAACTCCTGAATCGCTTTGATCTTTGCGGGGTCTATTTCAATTCCTCGATACCTGACAATGAAACCCAAGAACTTTCCGCTCGAGACTCCGAACGCACACTTCATAGGGTTCATTTTGTTGAGTTATGGTTTTGATGATTGTTGTAATTGTTAAATTATGGTTTTGATGATAACTAAGCTTAATGTGTGATTACGTGATGATAACTAAACTTATGGGTGATTACACATGTTCTTGATGATTGTGTTCATTCATCTTGTTATTTATGTTGGTTGCATATGCTGGTTTTACAAGAGGCAAGACGTTTCATAACATCTTTAATGTCAACAAGCATACAATTAACCCTGACTATCTTGCATGCAGGATCAAACTCATGGTAGTCACCTGGTGAACCAAAACTTTGCTCCTCTACAACCCAAAACATGTGGTATATGTCATTTACTGTCAAGGACGATTGGTGAGACTCTCACCTTGTCTTAGCATCGATCTTACCTTGTGTATCTCATATATACACCTCATTCATGCACACTCAACATGAAATGCTCAAATGGTCTAATGCATAAACTAAGTTGAATTCAATCTCAAAATGCATGGATTTGATATGGACTTGAAGCTCTTGACTTATGAACATAGTTTTCTGGGCTTAACTACTCATTTTTCAGGTTTACCAAAGTCCAGTCGACCTCCGGACCAATCCCGGTCGACCTGAAATAACAGCACCCCAAAGTCTACAGGCTCTGCCTCTAGCGGTCGACCGCCCATGGGCGTCCGGTCGACCGCCCCTGCCAGAATGAACCGAGCTACAGTCTGAAACTTCTAGGTCGACCGCCAGCTTACTCCGGTCGACCGCCAGCCTCGAGCCCCCTTTTGTTGACTTCGTGTTTCAAGCTCGAGGAGAGGTCTTTCTACCCATTTGTTTAATCCCAATGACCCCAATCTCACCATGTTTTGTGGATCTGGTCTGGGGCTTGTTTATGGACAATTCAAGGGCTATAAAACATATCATTTGGAGCCATAAACCCCAAGAAACAAAGAGAGCTTCAAAAGAGATCAAGGTGGCTCAAGGGAGAAGAAGAAGAGGAGTGCTACTGTAGCATGAACAGTAGTTCGTGAATCAAAACTCCATCCAACAACTGAAGATCCAAGGTCCATTTTGAAGCCTTCATCCTCCAATGAATTGAAGAAGCAAGCAACCAACAAGAGATATCAAGGGGGAGGCTATCAAGGCAAGAAGAAGGCTACTACAACTCTCATAAGCATACTCCATCTAGTAAGTTCTTCATCCAACTGGTGTCATTCTAGCACCATCTGAAGCCAAGGAACTTCCGATCAAGAGAAGAAGCAATTCAAGAGTTTCAAGAAGAGATCAAAGGAAGGTTGTTCAAGTGAAGAAGGAAGAGTACTGTAGCCTTGAACAGTACTCCGTGCAAGAAGATCTACATCAAATACAAGGCCATTCAAGCTGAGTCTCAAGTCATTCAAGTGAAGAAGGAATCAACGTAAACATCCAGAGCATACACTCAGGGGGAGCCTAAATCAGGAGCATTCTAAACTGTGCCTTATTATGTTTCAAGTTCATATTTGTGTTTTGTATAAACTGTGAACTTGTGTGTGTGTGGATCGTTGTTAGATCCGTGGTCGTGTGTGGTCATCGTGTTCCTTTCGTCTGTGCGTAGGTCTTCTTAGATCTGCGTGTGTGTGTGGTTTTATCCAGATCTTAGTGTTTGTGTGTGTGGAGTGCTACACTTGTCGCAGTGTGTGTGTGTCTTGTTGATCCGCTTGTTGGATCGTGTTGGAGACCTCGTCTCTGTGTGTGTGTGTGTGTTGGGGTGCGTCCTCGTGTGTGTGGGCAGGCGTCATCCTGCGTGTGTGGTTGGAGCGCCGTCTCCGTTTGGGGATTTATCCCCAAGTGAAGCCTCACTGGGTTTGGTGAGGGGTGGACGTAGGATTTCCGTCGTTGCATTCGAACCACCTTAAAAACCGTTGTGCATTATGCTTGTTTTGTGTGGCTTGCTCCATTTCCTCTATCTCCATTCTACATAAACGTTAGTTTAAATTGTTGTTCTGGATTTATCTTCGTATATCTTGCATAATCTATATCTTATCATATAAAGTTTGATAAATCTAACTTGTGTTCAAATTCCTTTGAATCTCTTAACTAACCTTGTATCACATATTTTATAAAAGGCCAAAAGTTTTTTTAAAATTGGTAAACACCCAATTCACCCCCCTCTTGGGTGTCATTGATCGCGTGACTTCAATTGGTATCAGAGCCAAGGCTCTAATTTCATAGATCTAACGATCTAGAGTGATTCAGATCAATGACTACCATTATGTACACTTTGAATTCTCCACCAGTGTTTGATGGTTGTAATTTTGATTTGTGGTTAGGAAGGATGTGCACTCTAGTCAACTCATATGATCCTAAGCTATGGAAGCTTATCTCACATGGTCCTTATGAGTTGCCTAAAGATAAATCTGTCTGGACCGCAGATTCCAAGCTTAAACATGATCAAAATTGTTTCGTTCTAAAATTACTTATTGCTGCGGTTGATTCTAATCATTTCCCTTTTGTCTCCCATTGCAGATCCGCGAAGGATATCTTGGTTGGCTTAACCAAAGTCCAGGAAGGGCATGAAGATCAATGTCTTGTGGCAGGCACGAGTGATCAAGGGAGTGATCAGCAAGTTGACTCAAGCTCAAAGGTAAATTCTTATTCTGATAATGAAGATGAATTTAGCTATGAGGAGTTATTGATTGCATATGATGAGCTTGCTGATAAATATGAGAAGGTTAAGTCTGAAAACAAAAAATTGAAAAAGAATGTTGGACAAAATAAATGTGATTCTCCATGTAAAGAATGCTCGCACTTGAAGGAATTGATTGATGGTCATGTGTTTGACATTGGAATTCATAAAGATCAAATTTCATCTTTGAGAAATGAAAACAAAGAGCTGAGAGAGAGAGAGAGTAAGTCTTATGAACAATGGTCAAAATGAGTTTGCTCATGATAAAAATCTTGAAATAGAAAATGAGATACTGAAGGAATTGAATAGAACCATTTCTGAAAGATTGCTTACTTTTGAAAAAGGAAAATCTATGAATATTGATCAATCTGAAAAAGTACATGCTTTGTTGCAAGAAATTGAAAGTCACAAAACCATCAATGCTACTTTACATGAACAAGTCAACTCCTGTGAAAATAAACTTCCTTCCTATGAATTGCACATTGCATCTCTTGAGAAAAAGATTATTGACTTGAATGCTTCATTGTCTAGATTTGTGAATGGTCAAGAAAATTTGGACAAATTATTGGGGACGAAAGTGAATTTTCAAAGGGAAGGGCTGGGTTTTAATCCTGTGAACAAAAAGAAGTTTGAAAACAAAGTTTTTACATCTTTTGTGCACAGTTCAAACATAGCCAGTACATCAAATGGGTCCCCAAATCAATCTTCTTCACAGACAATAAAAAGATCAAATGAAAATCTGAAAAAGAAAAATCATGTTGCACACACATATGCATCCATAAAGAAAATCAATTTGCATCAAAAATCAAAAAATGTTGCTAGCACCTCCATGCATGTTGAACATACCTCTTCCACACACACACAACCAATTAGAAAGAAACTCACATGTTTTTATTGTGAAAAATATGGACATGCTATGTATAATTATTTCATTATGAAGAATGATGATTTGAGAGCATGTAGAAACCAAGCTGTTTTAAAAAATGCAAAGAAAGCCTTCACCACAAAATCTTCCATGCATTGCAATCACTATGGTAAAAGGAGTCATACAACTTCACACTGTTGGTTATTGTTGAAGAGAAAGAACTCCTACTCAACATATCATGCTCACACACACAAATACGTAGAACCCATGAGAAAAAAGAAGATGATGCCACGTGCCGTCTACCATCACTTTGGCAAATCTGGAAATGTTAAGCATGATTATTTTCTTGTGAAAGATGATGATTTGAATGTTGTTAAGGAGTGGAAGTCACGTGCCAAGAATGCTGCTAACCCACAAGGACCCAAGATGATTTGGATACCTAAGAATGCAAATTGAGAAATCTGTTTTGCAGGATGTTTAGCGTGCTTTTCTTTTCGTTCGCATACCGATCAACCAATCGACTAACTGGTAATCAACTGACTGATTGATGACGCGGGTGTGCCAGTCACATGAGTGACGATTTTATTGTGCGCTCATTCTGACCCATGTCGGGCGAATGTGAGGTTCGGTCGGGACCAGCAGTCCGCCATACCATAAAGGTTATGGCGTTAATTACATCCCCCACGAGGAGGGAACACATTTGATTAATTGCCGAGATAACGGGCTGTCGAAGCCGGGAAAAGAACTACATGATGATTATAACAATGACAGGCAGGATGTAGCATTAATCATGCAGAAGATGCGTAGTTTAATGGGAAAATGGATTCTAGGTACGTGGCGGAGGACGCAGATCCGAAGACCACCATCACGCGTGACGAAGGCTTCCGGCCAGACATGATCCGACTTTTAATCGACGCCATTTAATATACTCGGGGATCTATGCATGCATGCACACAAGACATTCATGATTATATTGAATATGAAGATAGCGCCATGAAGGCGGCGGTGATCGACCACATTTATTGCCCCTCATCGAGAGGAGGAAGGACGACATGAGTATGATAGCGAAAGCATGAATGCTAACAGATACGATGATGATGACGATGCAGCTCAGGCTCGCTTGGCCCCTCTTTTATTCAATTTACTGTCAGATATAGCTTATTGACATCACCCCCGAGAGACGAAACTCGTCCCGAGGCAAGCGAGTGAGTAAAATATCAAAAGGGTTTCAAAACCTGTGCGGTTACGGCTTACACGGCGCAGTAGAGCGTAGGTATTGTGGCTAATACGGCGCGGCCATGGCACGACGCGAGAGCTTGGGGGCGCGCCGGTCTGGGGCGCGCCAGAAAGTCGCAAGGGGAAAAAATTTGAATATGAGTGTGGCCTTAATCCGGTGCGGGGGGGTACCGCGCCGGATTAGGGCGCGCCGGGGGACTCCGCGCCGTTTTAGCCCAAATTCTACTTCTTTGGACCTCCTTTGAGTTTGTTGAGCCCATCTGGGGGACTTTGAGTCCATTGAGGCCAAGAAATTTTATTAAATTGAAGTCCAGAGCCTTCCGAGGATGACATGTTAAGTTAGTATGAGGTTCATACTCGAGCACTGGGGTAATTAGATTCGGAGCAATTGATCATCAAGGTTTTTATAAACTTAATCTATCCAGAATTGGACAGCATCTCCCCCGGATTGCAAAGAATTGCAGGGGATAAGCGGGGTCATGTTCACCTTTGGAACAAGCCCCTACATCACCGGTCTGCACAATGTCAGCCAGCAAACCCCAGTGGATGGAGTACCCCGAGGACTAGCCTACTAGGGGCACCCAAAGTTCCATGGGGAGAAGAAATAGAGGGAGGAAGCCATCGACAGTGGGAACAATGCCCCGAGGGCTAGCCTACGAGGGGGTGACAGACCCATAGTCGATGGTTCATCCCATGGAGAGATTGACCATTAGGAGAGCGGGACTCCGAGGGCTAGCCTACAAGGAGCACGCATCCCCCGGTCTCAATCGGGTCTTAATTTGTCGGGGTTGAGTTTCGTTGAACCAGGGCCCCGTCACTGTCTGTAGTGGCTTTGAGGGAATGCCCACCATCGAGAGATGGAGCCCCCCCGGTCGCCCAGCAATCGTCAAGAAACAGCAGAGGAATGTCCCCCTCCCTAGACGATCGAAACATCGGAAACCCTCAGAGCGGTGTGGATGAATATGGTGCATGGGGGCAGTAGATGCATAAACGAAACGAGATCGTTGCAGGGGCATTTACTTGAACGGTTGAAAAGCAACGTTCGAGAGGGGTGGATCCCTTGTATAGCGGATAGAGGCACACGCAGAGGCGCGGCTCTATCCATGAGGATAAGAACGATGCAAAAATCCTTGAATCATGTGTAAAGCAAATGATCGAAAGAAAACCCCCGGGGAGGGGTGTTTCTATAGCCCACGATGATTTGGGGCATAGCCGAGGCTTCGATGGAATCGGAATTACAGCTACGTCGAAGAGAATCCAACATACGCATTGACACAAGTGAAAGAGGCAGAGATTCTGAATATCAGCTCGGCCTGTTGGCCTAATCATTTGCACACATATCACTATTCAAAGATAAAAAATGAATGAATGTTTACATTGAGAATCCGGCGTCGACACCACTGCCAGAATGCCGTTCATCGACGCCGAGGAACATAAAATGGCAAGAAGAATCACAGAGGAGGGGAGGGGTCGGCTCATATCATTGCCATCCCTCCCCTCTTCGATTTACAACCAGTAGACGGAGATTGGGGGAATCGGCGGGAGATAGGGGAGAAACGACGCCGGTGCCCACCTACTACCGAAAATAGAGTATCATAACTCAGTCGGGGAAGAAGAAGGTCACCGGCGGAGGACTCCCAAGAGAGGCGCTATTCTTCTCTCTGGAATTCTCTCTCGATCCCTCCTCTTCTCTCTGCTTTTCTTTTTTTTGAAGCCTCCCTCTCGAGAGTCTCTCTTTTCTTTCTCTTCTTTTTTCTTCTTTCTTCTTCTTTGTTTCCGTCTGGTGTCTCTCTTCTTTCTGTTCTCGAAGAATCCTATATATAGAGCCTGAGTTCGAACTTGAACCGGCGTGGGATTAGCGCGTCGGGAAGAGCCTTCAAGGCTTACCGCGCCGGGGTTGGACACCCTCAGGGTGATTTTTGCGCGCCGGCCTAAGGGCTGAAGAGGGGGCTTTAGCGCGCCGGGATCAGTGGCATCGAATGAGGGGCACGCCGGTTTAAGACGCACCGGGCTAATGCTCCTCGTGCGCTTCAAGCCAGTCGATGAGTCCGTGGATGATTCCGGGAGTCATCATGAACATTATCTCGCCAATGCCCATTGAAGCCTTGGCGGGATGTTTTGTCAAAGCTCCCAGGTCAACGTACGGCCGTTCTTGAGACTCCAGATAGCTTTGACTTGATCGTACGGGCTTTCTGCCGACACGGTCTTTGGCTCTGCGATCCATGCTGTTGGTCCGGCCTGGCTCGTACTCAGAGCTCTCTAGGAGGTCGGATAGCCGGGAGATAGTTCTGCCTGAGCCGGGCGATCATTCGGCCACTAATGGGCCCATCTTGGCGGGAAGCCGTGCCCATGCCGGGCGATCGGGATCTTCCGCCGTCAGAGCTTTCAGCTCTCTATTTCGGAAAGCCGGGGGGACTCCTTTATCCTCAGGAGAGCCTTTCATGAGGTGGGTATCCACCGGGTAGATCGTTGTCCTTGATCGGACAACGGGTGTAGTGTATGCAGCATGACAGAGTCAATGCCGATTCATTGGGCAGGCTTGGTCGCACCGCCAGTTGGTTGTGAATTCATCCCGGCTCCCCTAAGGTGAAATCCCCGTATCTATACGGAGTGACTCGAGGCTCTGACAGCTTGAGAAGTCTTCAATAGGTTGATCTTTGTCGGCTTCCGTACTTCGGTGGGCCGGGTCATTCGTCCTTATGGCTTGGTCACCGACGATCATATTTTGAGTGCCAACAAATGCCCCCCAGACGTGGGTGTTGCGAGCAAGGCACGAGTGCAGCAGGGCCAACGGATGAGTTTCACCCAGAGCGATTCCCTCTTGGGTTGACAGGAGCCTGGGATGGCTTTTAATTTGGCATGGCCGTTAACCCAGCGCCGTTTAGATGTTAATACGGCGTGCGTAATCCGGTGCGCCCCCTTGGCCTTGGATGTTAATCCGGTGCGCCCACGCTACTCGCACGTTGATCCGGCGCGGCCTTGGCGCTGAGGGTTGTTGATCCGGCGCGCCTTTTCCCGGCGCGCCTTCTGCTTACGGGCCTTTTAACCCGGCGCGCTAAATAGCGCGCCAGTTTAACAATGGGGGGCCTCCCCTATATATTTCTTTCTTCCTTGTTTTTTCTTCATCGCCTTTCATTTGACGATTTTCTTTCTCTCCCCTCCCTTTCTTCTCTCCCTTTGGCGCCGAGAGCGGCGATTTCTTTCTTCGGGTGAGTGGAGGTGCTGTCAATTTGGGTCTCGAAACCCATTCTTTGGACCCCGGGAGGCTTCTAGCAGGGCTTGCCCTCGGAGCTATTCCCCCGGGTGTTCCTCTAGCCTCAGTGTAATGCCAATGGCTGTCTTTTAGGGACCGTTCCTCAGTGGACGTGTTCCCGCTTTTCTTTGGCAATCCCCCGTGCTGGGGAGACTCTGCCGAAATTTTGTCGGAAGTTTGCCTTTGATCAGCTATTTTCTGACTTCTCTTTTGCTTGATGTGCCCTTTTTACAGCTGTCATGGCATCCAGCTCTTCCTCCTGCGCCGTAGTGACATGGGAGAATGTTAATTCTCTTGACTGGGGGCACGACCAAGTGGCTATAGTTGCAGAGTCTTCAGATTCAGAGACGGACACTGTAGACACCGGTCGTCTCCTTATTCTCGGGGGCAACTCTTTTCATTATGATAGAGAGAGCGTGACCAGGAAGGATTATCCCAAGGACAAGCACCTGATGTCCCTTCTTCAGCGCTTCAACCTTCAGGGGAAGCGGGATGTATTCGCCGTCCGGAAGGTCGAGCATGCCCTGCTGGTGGAGAGAGACAGCCTGGCCGAATGTGTGATGCGGGGAAGACCCATCTATCTCCTCGGAGAGGTCAGGAAGTGGAGCGTCATGCTGGGGCTGCAAGACCTGGCTCCGGCAGACGGACTGCTGACTAGAGCTCCCGAGTTCGTACCCGCTTGGTGGAATGATTCCGCGGGCAGAGTGGATCGGGAGAAGCCAATTTTTGGTTTATTCCTTGCCCCGTTGAGATGGGGATATAGGGATGAATCATTCTTGTTGGATTGCTTGGCAATTCGCTTCAAGCACCAGATATCAGTGGGATGGTTTGCTGAGCTGAAAGCTACAGACGCCCATGCATTCAGGCCCGGGGCAGTAGAGTTTACAGACTACGTGCTGCATCATTACGCTCCTCTACTAACCAGAGCTGGTGTATATCACAGTGTGTATGATTCCCGGTATCGGTACCCAATTTCCCGGGGATTGTGCTGTGGCATGATCGAGGTGTTTTGCCCTGAGTACAACACCTTCTATACTTCAGAGGGAGAGACTTCTTTGGACTTATGGAGCCTGTCTCAACTCAGCGGCCTGCCCATTGATGGAGAACCGTATGAAGAAGTTTGTTGGCCTGACTGGTTGAAAGACCAGACCGATGGTGACGGCCGGTATTTGGCGGGCTACGCCTATCGGTATCTGATGAAGGTGTATCGCACCCTTTTTCATTCGTCGCACGATACGAGGGAAGCTCGGAAGCCGGGGGAAAAGCGCCGGGTGCGGATGGGTGCCTGGCTTCAATATTTCTTCCAGGGGAAGAACAAGTATGAAGATTTTCCTCCCATAGCGCCAGTAGCCCAGAAGCGGAAGAAGAGGGTGCGACGCCAGGCCGCTTCATCATCTTCCTCGAGAGGAAGGCAGGGAGAGAACCCAAACCCTACTGGTGTTGATGCAGTGACTCACTGTGCTGCATATCTAGTTTATTGGCTCCGCTCCTTCGCTCTTCCTCAAGGTGACGAGAGCGTGATCAGAGCAGAGGCCATCTACCTGGCCTGTCTTATGGCTTGGGGTATCAAGCTGTCTCTTTGTCCGGTGGCTTTGTGCCTCATCTACAAGATGTTGGGGGACTTGCACAAGACGCTTCTCCCTAGAAGCTTTCGGACGATTGGTCCGTTGCATTTCTTCAATGCCTGGGTCTGCACCCTATTCCCGGAGGCAGCTCCTCGGGCGTTACAAGCGGTTCCTCTGGTCCCGCGCATGATAGAGTTTGCAAGTGTCGATCCATCATTGCTAACGGAGCAACTCTATGCCATTCGGGGTAAATTGACCCGTCTTCCCGTGGACTCGCCCGGGGTTCTTCATTTCTGGAGCTTAGCTGCTCACTCGAGCCCATTGACGAACAGGACGAGGCAATGCAAGCTTTTTGAAACTGAGGAGTACATCCATCCGATTTCCCAGGCCAATTATACCAAGCCTATTCTGGAGCCGGAGTTGGTTGATTGGGCACTGGCCATCAGGCCTAGTGTCCTTGTATTTCGCAAGAGCAGCATTCTGTGGCTGGAGCCATATTACCCGTTCCGTTTCAGTCGGAACTTTGGCTACGACCAGCAGATTCCATATTCTTCTTCACAATTTGCATTGCCCAACAGGCATAGAGCCGGGCAAACGTCCAGCGACGACGCCCGAATATGGTGGGACTTTTTCCATCGTCGTGAAGACATTTCTTTCCGGGTGCCCGCCCCTGCGTGCTTCCCTCGCGTCACGCCTGAATACGTCAAGTGGTGGAACGCGCGGACGGGATTCTACAGGACTTCCCGGAGAGAGTGCTGGGCTGTGTCGGAGCACAGGTTCTTAGCTTCCCAGCCGGAGCCAGTTCTTGACATTGACGCTTCTTATTTGAAGAAGTTGGAGTCTTGGACTAATACAGACGTGAAGGCCTATCTAGAGACCCGCAAGCTCGTAAAAAGCCGCAAGATGAAAGTTGAGCCGAAGCTGCCCCCGATCAACAAGGATGATTATGTGAAGACCCTTCGGGGTTTATGCCGGGTAAGCAGTGAGAGGGTGATCCTCCAGCAACTCCCTTTGCCAGTAGAGGAGCCCATCGCGGCAGTGGTAGACTGGCGTCCCGAAGTGGACAGGTTGTATCCCTACCGGACTTTTATTCGCAAGGAGGATAGGCGGGCTGACTTATATGCCAATACCCCCTGGCTGTTCGCACTCCTTCGGTCTCATGGCCTCTCGGTGGGTAGCCCCAACGAGGCCATACTGGACCATCCTCTTCAGATCTCCTTCAAATATGCAGACAGGTGGGGGCTGGACCATCTGAGCCTGTATTATCTACTGTCCTCCCGGGGACACGAGGACCTGGCATTGCTGGCTGAGCCGAGCAAAAAGATTGGGGATCTGTGCTGGCTTGTTCGCGAGGCAGCCTCGAGGGACAAAATGCCCTCGCTATTTTATTGGCCTCTCTTCCCCTTTTACACGGGGCCGGCAAGTACGTTCTATCTTTTCATTCAGGCCCTTCGGCCAGCTTCTTCTTTTCATTGTGGTTGTGTCATTCTCACCCTTGTGCGTATGCAGTCCGACCGACTTCGGAGGAGACCCGGCACTTCAGGGAGCTGATCATAAAGGCCAAAAAGCCGGCATATTTTGAAGTTCCTGAGCCGCCCCCGACCGCGACGCCACTACCTCCTGGAGATTCGAGGAAGAGGACTAGGTCCCAACTGCGAGAGGCCGTCGGGAAGGCGAAAGCGGTGGTGACCCGGGTGACACGGGCACGCCGGAAGAAAGCTGCCGAGAAGGAATCGGCAATCGTTCTTCCTTCTGTTGTATCTTTTGAAGAGTTTGAGGCTTCTCGTGCACAAGGGCTAGAGGCTGAAGGTAGGCTCTTCTTTTCTTCAAAGTGAATTAGCTTGTCTCGACCGCTTGGGCTGGCCCATGCTGACAATTGCCGATACAGTTGCTGCGGTCGTCGGACTGGAGGCGACGGTAGATGTAGCGGCTAGGGACGGGGCAGAGGGAGTCTTTGCTGCTCCCACAAAAAGGGATCTGCCCTCTCCAACACCCCGACGGGAGATGGAAGGTAATCTATAGTTTAGTTGCGATAGCAACGTAAATCCTCGTATCTTCAGCCATCTTGACCCCATTTTGCCGTGAATTGTAGTTGATATACAACCATCATTGTTTCCGGGCTCGGAGAGTGCAGAGGAGATGATCCCCTTGGGGCAGGGAGAACCCGCCCCTGAGGTATCAGCTATTGTTGCCCTTGGTGTGGAGAGCACCGGGAAAGTTTCCGCCGAGGGTGATGCTCCTGCTAGCGAGGCTCCTACTTCGACGGCGGAGCGTCCTGAGAGAGCAGAGGGGTCTTCCTCTTCTGAGCATGTAGATTATGGTGGCGGCTCCAGTGACGAGGAGCCATCACTGCTTGATTTTGAGACCGACGATGCTGGGGTGTCCTCGACCTATGAGAGTGACTATCTGACATTCAGCCCGGCCCGGTTATCATGGGGCGGTCCTGTGCCGTCATTATCGCTTACGAGTGAGGAGGCTGGCGCTGGGGAAGCTGCTCTTAAAGATTTAAGCTTAGTCCCGGCCGAGGTAAGGACCTATCCAGGGTCGGTGCTTACCATGCTTCTTTTCTCCTCCTTCTAGCCAAGTTTTAAGTGTGTATATCTCCGATGCAGACTGAGGTGGCGCTGCCAACTATGACGGTGCAGATACCACTCCCGGCCCTGGGAACAAGACATGCGACTTTCCCGTCCGTCCTGCGGCCCATCGCATTGCGGTACCCAAAGGATCATGCAGCAGCGATGGTTCCAGTTGGTCCCGGAGCGCTCGTGGAAGTTGATAGTTCGGCGGTAGCCGGAGATTCTCCGCCAAGGGAGGCTGCACAGCAGTCAGTTCTGGAGAAGGGTGGCTCTGCTGAGGTAGAAGCCGGGGAGATTATTGAGGGCCGGACGTTCTCGATCCTTGAGGTTCTTGTTGGACTCCCACCCCAGGGGGCCGGCAAAGAGATTGTTGTTGTTGAGGCTCCAGCCACCGCATCTGCCGGTGCGGTTGTTCCTGGTAGTAGTGGGCTACAGCTCATGCCGTCGTCATCCTCCCGGACGGCTGATGACATATGGGCTGCCGTGGATAGCAGAGTAGAGTTCGAACTGCCCGAGACGTCACCACTTGTTCTTCGATCCTCGAGTGATGTTGTGTGGCAGTTCCTGGGGACCCTCCAGCAGACCGTAACGGCCAGTAGGGATTTAACTTATGTTCAGCTGAGGGGCTTGATAGAGCATCTGTCTCGCTCGCTGTTGGCCCTCGGTTGTCCCATGGACGACTGGACTCCGCGGGTGATCCTGCTCCTGAAGTATGTGAACAGGAGGGAGTTCTTAGGCCGGGAGGCAGCTGACCAGCTGGCGGCCATATCATTGGAGCGGGCTGAAAGCAAGACGGCCCTTATTTCTTTGCAAGAGACCGCGGCGAGGGCGAGGGACGAAGCCAACGCCTCTTTACAATGCCGGGGCTCCCTGATGGCCCGGATGGCGGCATTGCAGGCCGAACTTTCCAGGATAGAGGCTGAACTTGAAGAAGTAGATCGCCTGTCGGTCCAAAAGGTTGAGGATGCCGAGATGGCTGGAGGACAAGCTGCTTCCCTGGAGGTGAAGTTATCCGAGCTGGAAGCCACCGAGTTCAAATTGCAAGAACTGACCCGTCATCCTTCCCTGGGTATTCCTGTGCTGGAGGACATCTTCCGACGCCCTTTGCCGTAAGCTCTTTTCTTTATTTGCTCCCTTTTGATGCACCTTATGTACTCCAGGGCATGGCCCATGTAATCATGTGCCTTTTACTTCATAGTAATGAAAAATCTCCATCCTGATTTTGAATGAAGACTCCATCTTGTCATTGTTTTTTTTTCCTTTCATTTGCCCGTTGATTCTAGCCCGAGCGTATGAGTCACTAGGGCAGGAGAGCGCTCACGCCTTCAGGGAAGGGGTGAGGTGTTCACTCCACCGCGCCGTGACTTTTCTCAAGACTAGAAATGGCCTATGCCGGCCGAGAGTTCGGGGGACTCAGGAGGGTATAGTGAAACTGACGGATAAACGGTCCTACCGATAACGGCTAGAACCGAGAACGGGTAGCGACCGATCTTGCCGATGGTGACAAGGGTCGAAAGGGGTAGACAGTCTTGCCGATGATGGCAAAAACTGGATAGGTAGTGACCGATCTTGCCGATGGTGACAAGAGTCGAAAGGGGTAGACGGTCTTGCCGATGGTGACAAGAACCGGATAGTTAGCGACCGATCTTACCGATGGTGACAAGGGTTGAAAGAGGTAGACGGTCTTGCCGATGGTGACAAGAACTGGATAGGTAGTGACTGATCTTGCCGATGGTGACAGGGGTCGAAAAGGGTAGACGGTCTTGCCGATGGTGATAAAAAACCGAAAGGGGTAGCGACCGATCTTGCCGATGGTGACAAGGGTCGAAAAGGGTAGACGGTCTTGCCGATGGTGACAAAAATCGGATAGGTAGCGACCGATCTTGCCGATGGTGACAAGGGTCGAAAGGGGTAGACGGTCTTGCCGATGGTGACAAGAACCGGGTAGCGACCGATCTTGCCGATGGTGACAAGGGTCGAAAGGGGTAGACGGTCTTGCCGATGGTGACAAGAACCGGATAGGTAGCGACCGATCTTGCCGATGGTGACAAGGGTCGAAAGAGGTAGACGGTCTTGCCGATGGTGACAAGAACCGGATAGGTAGCTACCGATCTTGCCGATGGTGACAACGGTCGAAAGAGGTAGACGGTCTTGCCGATGATGGCAAAAACTGGATAGGTAGCGACCGATCTTGCCGATGGTGACAAGGGTCGAAAAGGGTTTGTTCGTCGGCATATGTCACTGCCGAAACAAGGATGGGGTTGTCGACAGGGACGTAAGGTCCAAGTTGAGGGTAGAGATCGACCGATCTCATCGATGATGACGAGGGTCGAAGAGGGTTTGTTAAAGGATTTCCGGCGGGACTTTGATGATTGTCCCTTTCGGAGTTTTATTGGGTGGAGAATAGGAGAGGCATTTGGAAATTACCACTTTACTGACTCAAGCGCCCTTTCGGGTTTTCACCGAAGCCAGCCCCCTCTTGCTTTTGCCCGCGCGCCCTTTCGGGTTTTCACGCGGCGGGGTACCCGATTTTGCCTGCGACGCCCTTTCGGGTTTTCGCCACAGCCGGGTTATAGCCATTTTTGCACTTGTCCCGATATGGGAGCAAGTCTGGCGGGGTATCTCTATTTTTAACCCCATTTTTCTTTTTTTTTCTTTCTTTTCTTTTTATTCGGAATGCGAGCCGAGGGAGGGTAGCTTGATCAGGGAGAAATGCCGCTGACCAAGGAGAGGTAGCTTGATTAGGGCGGAATGCCGCTAGCCAAGGAGAGGGTAGCTCGATCAGGGCAGAGTGCCACTGACCGATGAAAAGTAGCTTGGTCAGGGCGGAGTGCCGCTAACCAAGGAAAGGTAGCTCGATTAGGGCAGAATGCCGCTAATCAAGGAGACGGTAGCTCGATTAGGGCGGAGTGCCACTAAACCAAGGAGAAGTAGCTCGGTTAGGGCTGAGTGCCACTAAACCAAGGGTGAAGGTAGCTCGATTAGGGCGGAGTGCCACTAACCCAAGGGAGAAGGTAGCTCGGTTAAGGCGGAGTGCCACTAAACCAAGGAAAGGTAGCTCGGTTAGGGCGGAGTGCCATTAAACCAAGTGGAGGTAGTTTGACCAGGGTGGAATGCCACTGGACCAAGGAAGGTAGCTTGGTTAAGGCGGAATGCCATTTAACCAAGGAAAGGATGGCTCGGTTAGGGCGGAGTGTCACTAGACCAAGGAAAAGGTAGCTCGGTTAGGGCGCAGTGCCACTAAACCAAGGAGAGGGTAGCTCGATTAGGGCGGAATGCCACTAAACCAAGGAAAGGGTAATTTGGTTAGGGCGGAGTGCCACTAAACCAAGGAAAGGGTAGCTCGATCAGGGCGGAATGCCACAGAACTAAGGAAAGGGTAGCTCGATCAGGGCGGAATGCCACTGGACCAAGGAAAGGGTAGCTCGATCAGGGCGGAATGCCACTGGACCAAGGAAGGTAGCTTGGTTAAGGCGGAATGCCATTTAACCAAGGAGAAGGGTAGCTCGGTTAAGGCGGAATGCCACTAAACCAAGGAGGAGGTAGCTCGGTTAGGGCGGAATGCCACTAAACCAAGGAGAAGGTAGCTCGGTTAGGACGGAGTGCCACTAAACCAAGAAAATGTATTCCGACCGATCACTCGGGGAATGCTGGCTACGCTGCATGATACAGCTTAATATGCTTTCCGTTGAGGGGAGAGAACTGAATGACTCCTTTGTGGTCTACCAGGACGTAGGCACCCCCTTCATATACTCCGCGGACGATATACGGCCCGACCCAGTTTTCGACCAGCTTCCCTTTGGGGTTGGAGGCCATCACTTCTTTTCTTTTGACCATTACCAGGTCTCCTTTCTTGAACTCTCGACCCTTGACTAACTTGTCAAAAGCACGGGCCATGCGAGCTTGGTAGAGTTGGATGTTTTGTTGCGCCTGGAGGCGTTTTCCTTCGAGCTCAGCGAGCTCTTCCAATCTTCTTTCTGCATTGGTCTGCTCACCACTGACTAGTCTGTGCTGGATGGCAACTCGCAATGAGGGAACCTCAAGCTCGATTGGCACCACAGCTTCTGACCCGTAGACAAGGGAGAAGGGGGAACAGCCAGTTGGGGTCTTGTAGACAGTACGATAGGCCCAAAGTGCTTCGTACATCCTTTCCTCCCAATCTTTTTTATTAGACTTGACAGTCTTTGCCAGCAATGTGCACAGTGTCTTGTTAAAGGCTTCAGCGAGTCCGTTGGCCTGGGGGTTGTAAGGGGACGATGTCCTCCAGTCAATTTTGTATTTGTCGGCCAGCCGATAAACCTTCTGATTTCTGAAATGGCTGCCATTGTCAGAGATGATTCGGCTGGGGATCCCGAACCGGAATATTACATTCTGCCGGAAGAATCTTGCAACTAGTTCTCCCGTCACATCTCTTAGTGCTATTGCTTCTGCCCATCTGGAGAAGTAGTCTGTAGCTGCTAAGATGTATTTGCACCCTGATGAAGATGCTGGCAGCGGCCCTACCACGTCCGTGCCCCATTGAGCAAATGGCCAGCTCGGTAGGGTGGGATGCAGTGGCACTGGAGGTCTCCTTGCCACATTAGCATGTTCTTGACATTTCTGACAAGCTTTGGCAAACTTGCAGCAATCATCAAATATAGTGGGCCAATAGTAACCCAACTTCTTTATCTCAATTTTCATTTTCGGGCCAGCCTGGTGTGCTCCAGCTGATCCTGCATGGACTTCCTGCATCACCTGTCCTGCTTCTGCTGAAGACAAGCAACGGAGTAGGACTTTCTTTCGGGCATCTGCCATAATTCGGAACAAGGCCCCGCTTCTCATCTCGTAAGAATCCTTGATCCTCAGGAGCTTCATTCTTTGTTCCTTTTCTTTTGGAAGTTGCTGGTGTTGAAACCAGCGTAGGAGATGCTCTCGCCAATCGGGCTGTTGAACTCCTTCGATGACTGCTACTCCCATCTCTTGTTCGTCGGCCAAAACCTCTGTTACGCTGGGGACCTGTCGGCGGTTGATCATTATTATATTCATGCTTGTGTCTGGCGGGACCGCCAATGAACTGGCCAGCTTAGCGAGGGCGTCTGCCTGAGCATTCCGGCCTCGATTGATGTGCTTGATGCTGATGAAGTAAAATCTTGACATCAGGCGAGTTGTCAACTGGTGATAGGGGAGGAGCCCTTGCTTTCGCACCTCGAACTCTCCTTCCAGCTGTTTTATAACTAGCATGGAGTCTCCGAATGCTTCCAGCATCTGAATTCCCATGGATAGAGCAATCTGTAACCCGATTATCAGGGCTTCATATTCTGCTTCATTGTTTGTGCATTGCTTGTTTATGGAACAAGATGTATATACGACTTCTCCTTCTGGGGATTTCAGGACTATGCCTGCTCCTGCCCTGACCCTGGCTGACCCGGTGGCAGAGGTGTCAATTCTGGAAGCGCCATCAAAGTATAGTTGCCATAAGGAGGGCTGTACTTGCACGGCTTCTAGGGTTTCATCTTCAGGAAGCTCCGGCTCCAACGGGCAATCCCCGGGCACTGGGTGCTCAGCGAAGAAGTATGCAATGGCTTGGCCCTTAACGGCCTTGCGTGGCACGTAGGAGATATCAAACTCCATAAGGATTACCGCCCATTTGCCCAGGCGACCTTTGAGGGCCGGTTGAGACATAATGTACTTCAGGGGATCCTCTTTGGACACCAAGCTGATTTCATGCGACAACATATAGTGTCGGAGCTTTTTAACTACGAAGACCAGCGCTAGACAGATCTTCTCAATATAAGTATATTTCTCTTCCGTTCTGACCAGTCTCCGACTGAGGTAATAGAGGGCTTGCTCTTTCCCTTCTTCATTATTCTGGGCCAGCATTGCCCCCAGAGAATTGTGTGTAGCTGCTATGTATAGTATCAATGGTCGCCCTTTCATCGGTGCGCCCAACACTGGAGGGGTTTTCAGGTAGTCTTTTAGCTTGTCGAAGGCTACCTGGCAATCTTCATCCCAATAAAAGGGGATATCTTTCATCATCAACTTGTGAAAAGGCTGGCATCGCCCTGACAAATTGGAAATGAAGCGCCGGATATAAGCCAAATAGCCCTGTAGTGATCTCAGCTCGGAGATGTTCCTTGGCGGAGGTAACCCATGAATCGCCTTGATCTTTGCGGGGTCTATCTCGATTCCTCGGTATCGGACGATGAAGCCCAAGAATTTTCCGCTCGACACTCCGAACGCACATTTCATAGGGTTCATTTTTAGCTCATGCTGCCTCAGCCTCTGAAAAACAATCCGGAGGTCTTTTCTTCTGGTTTTGACCACCAGATCATCTATGTAGCACTCGACCTTGTGGTAGAGCAATTCATCAAAGATTTTGGTCATTGCACGCTGATAGGTTGCGCCAGCATTCTTTAGTCCGAATGGCATTCTCTTGTAATGATAAATGCCTTTAGGAGTTCGGAAAGCAGTATGGACTCGGTCATGCTTCGCAATCCAAATCTGATTGTAGCCGGAAGACCCATCCATGAATGACAGGGCTTCATGGCCGGTTGTAGCATCAATCATGACCTCGGTTATTGGTACCGGGAAATCATCTTTGGGGCAGGCTTTATTTAGATCTCGGAAGTCGACACATATCTGGATCTGTCCATTCTTCTTTTTCACGGGGACGATATTCGCCAGCCATGTGGTGTACTGGTTTTCTTCAACAAATCCCACGTCAATGAGCTTGTCAACTTCAGCACAAATTTGGGTGATGAGCTCTGGCCTCATGCGCCGCGGTGGTTGCTTCACCGGCTCGGCTTCAGGGTTGATTGCCAGCTCATGTTGTGAGACAGCGGGGCTTAGACCTGGCATCTCTTTATAAGTCCAGGCGAAGCAATCCCGGTATTCTAGCAGTAGTTGAATGTACAGCTCCCGTTCTTCTGGAGACAGTTGGGCACTGAGGAAGGTAGGCCTAGGGTCCCTCTCATTTCCCAGGTTGACTTCTATCAGTTCATCGACTGTGGCTTGTCCTCCGTCTTCTATCTCCGGAGGTGCCGGTTGGAGGTCAACGAAGTCTGGAATACCATCTTGAGGGTCGAGTACTTCGACTTCCTCGTCAGACACCGCCAGAGCTTCCTGAGGTTTCTTGATCTCTTGTGCTAGCGGCTGGGTGGATTGTTCTATTAGCAGATCCATTGCCGTTGCAGCTTCCAAGTATGAAAGAGTAGCCTTGGTGTTTGCAGATGAGATTACAGCCATGACAGGCTGGTAACCATTCACTGCCCGGCCCAGACAGCGTGTTGATTTTACAGCAGAAGTTGAGGAAGTTTCGCCTTCTGGGATAGTTGTATCTTCCGCAGAAGTGGCTTTTTCTTCTCTGGTAGTTGGCTCCCCTTGATTGGAGTTGACCAAGGCCTCCCTGATTGGCAGAAAGGGTGTTGAAGTTGTCATTAGTAGGACCCCTGTAGAGGGAGAGACTCCCACTTCTTGAATGTCTTCGGCTTCGCTGCTGCTAGCCATATCAAATTTGGCTTGAAAGGCCGCTTCTTCAGGATGAACTTGCTCCCAGCATTGGCAAGGGATCAAGGTTTCTGCTTCTTGATTTCCGGATAGAGCCAATTCAGCATGTTCGGCTTCCACCGGATATTCATCAAAGGTTGCCCCCAGAGGGCTATCTTCAGTTGGATAGAAGGCGGAGATAGTATCCACCTCGTACCGCCCACTGTAATAGTAGTCTTCCAGGGTGAAGCCCAGCCCTGGATGTTGAGAGACACGTCTCATTTCCTTATCCAGATTTGCAGGATACCACATCTTCTGGAAAGCTTCCTTGAATTTTTGAGACTGATCGGGAGGGATGTGTTGCTTTTGAAACATCCTGGCCGTTCGATCAGTTGTAAATGCCAGGCCCAGAACAGGAACCCGCGGGTTGGCTAGATCCTCAGGGAGGCTGCAGTCTGTGTCTTCCTGAGTGGGATGCTCCTCAGCCGTATAGAACAAGCTGCTGGGACCATCTTCCTGTGTCACCTCCCAAGCTTTGAAAGGTTCGATAGTAGGGTTGTTGAGGCCGGAGACTGGCTTGGTGAGACCGGCCGGGACTCCGATGCGGTCGTACTGTCGATCGACATGTACTTCCTTAGCTTTGGGGTACAATGCTGGGGGTGTCACCCTGCCGAAATCTCCAGAGGCCGTGATGTGAGAGACCACCTTCGGCTTGACATATCCGCGCGGCGGTGGTGGATACCAACCGTCACCCGATCTATTCTTCGACGCCCCTACGGGGGCTTCAGCTTCAGAAACCTTCCGGGGAGACCCCGTATATAGGTTGGCATCCGCCAAGTGACATTCAAACACCTCGAATGGGTGGATATCAGCAAATATCCTCTCCTCCTTCCCATGGAGGCTGTATTTGATGCATTGATGGAGCGTAGAGGGCACCACCATATTTTCATGCAGCCATGGGCGGCCGAGCAGCGCTTTGTAGGAGGTGCAAGAGTCAATGACATGAAACTGCACCATTGTAGTGAAATCTGCCAGGGTCAGTGTGAACTCTGCCACTCCCATAGATACTTCACATTTTTGGTTGAAGCCAGCGATATGCATATCCTCGACTTTCTCGAGATGCACATTAAAGTGGTACCTCTTGTATATTCTATATGGCAAGATGTTGACTGCTGCACCAGGATCGACCAGAATCTGGTTCAGTTCTCTTCCGTTCAGGTGCCCTTTCATATATAGCGGCCTGTTGTGGCTGGCAGTAGGTAGCAGCATGTCTTCTGGAGAGAAGGTCATACTGGCTTCTGGCAGCCTCAGCTATGCAAGCTTCAAAATGAGCAGGCGTCTGCAGAGCAGTGATGATCACCTGTCGAGTTTCTTCACTCAAAGAGAGAATTTCCCAGATTGTAAATCGAGCGGGGAGCTTCTTGAGCAACTTCATTATTCGGCTTCCAGCCCGGACATTGGAGAGCTTCATCTCTTCAGCCCATCTGGGCTTGGGGAGGTTTTGATTTGTGGGTCCAGACGGACCTGCTTCATCTTCCTCGGACTCGGCACCCTCTTGGCTGGCACCGACTGTCGGGTCTTCTTTATTAGCTGCTGTAGGGCAAGCTCCATCTGCATTTGCATCCTCAGTAGATTGCGCTGGCTGCGGGTGAATGACCCCGGGTGTAGGGTTAGCCTCTTGACAGGGATGTTTCCCTTTTGACATCTTCATAAATTCAAGGAATGAAGGGACTGCCTTGCCCCTACTCTTGTTGTATAGGCCTGACGGAGGAGGGATTTGGGCTCCCTTATCTTCCGGCGGAGGCGTCTTGTAGGGTTGCTCCCCTCTGAACATAATGTTGTGATTAGGTGGTGGCTGGCGCCCCCATTTTCGGCCTGACCGAGTGGCATGCGCAGCAGTTGCGGCCTCGACCTTGCCTCCCCCAGCATGGGGTGTGAAGCAAATTTCTTCTTCTTCCTCTTCTCCGGGTAGGTTGAAGAGTGCTGACAGGGTATTGCAGGAGACGACCTGTGTTTTATGGGCCCCAGCGCCCTTTCTTTTCTTCTTCTTTTGCTTTTTCTTCTTTTTGGTTTCTGTAGGTGCTTGCCCCCAGAACAGGTTGCTCTCTTGAGGTGGTGCTGCTTCTGCTTCCTCCCCTTGCTTGAGTGAGAGTTGCTCCAGCTCTTGCCATGGGACGTGGTCCCGTACCAGCAGAGGTTTCAGTTCGGGCTGCACATATTCATCTAGCCCTTCAATTAAGTGTTGTAGTCGAAGGACTCCATGATTGGTTTCCTTGATTACTGGCAGTGGAGTTTGTCTCCTCCTGTTAGGTGTATGTATTCTGACAGCTGTGGGTGGAGTGACCCATACGGGTGCTACCACTGGCGAAGCAGGCCGGGGTGTAATGCCACGGATATGTGCCCCCTCTTTTGGGCGAGGTGCCCTCTTCTTCTTGTGCTTCACAGGGATTTGCTGCCACCCCTGTTGTTCTTTCACGGGCTCCAGGAAATGGATTTCGTAGGTGCTCCGTGTGCTTGCTTCAGAGATCTCCTCAGGTAATGCCTGGTAGAGGGAGATCATGTTGATTGCTGTCCTCCTGAAAGGGGCTTCATGTGGCTGAGGAAGGTCTACTTTGTACTCTCCCAGCTCTATCTCATTCTTCTTCACCATCCCTTCGATGACGTCTTTGAAAACATAGCAGTCTTCGATTGGATGTCCCAACATCTGGTGGTAGGGGCAGAATCTCAGACTGTCTTTCCTTTTCAGATCCTCAGGTCTCCTTGGTTCAGGTAGAGTGACCATGTTGTATTCTGTTACCCAGTCGAACAGGACTCGAGTCTTATCTTTTGGAAAGGAATAAGCTTTTTTCATTTTGTCCCTCAGCGAAGGACCTTCTTTATCATCTGGAGCTTTTGCAGGTTGCAGGGGAGCCGCTTTCTTGCCTTTCTCCTTCTGTTGTTCGAACGCCTTGATATCTTTAGGTGTGGGGCGCCGCTCCGCAGTCTTGCCTTTCTGGGCTGTGCTGGCAGTCGACGTCGGGACAGGCTTGGCTAGAAAAGCCTCCACTTCAGCCACCACATTATTCAGCCGGTCGAACGACCGTATTTTCATACCAATCATCTTTTCCAGGACCTCCCTCCTGAGATTTTGTTTACATATTTGCACAGCGTCCTCCTGATGCGGGGGCCGCTTACATCTCATTCCGAGGTTCCTCCACCTCTTGATGTAGTCAAGGGCTGTCTCATCTGCCCTTTGTCTTGTTGAGTAGAGTTCGGCCACTGTGACCTCCCTCTCTGTGACATGGAATCTTTCTCTGAACTTCATCTGCATATCTGACCAGTCACTAATTGACCCGGTCGAGAGGCTGGAGTACCATTCAAATGCGAGCCCCGTCAGCGAGGACCCGAAGAATTTCAGCAGATATGACTAGTCGGTGGCCAGATCACCCATAACGGTCATATAATATGCAATATGCTCTTTTGGAGAACCTTTCCCGTTGAATTTGTCAAATTTGGGCGGCTTGTTGACTCCCGGGGGAAGTCGTTTAGCCGCATGGTGTTGCGGGTAGGGGACCCGATAGGCATCGAATGTGACGTAGTCGCCTTCACTCTTCTCTGCGAGCTTCAGCTCAATCATCCTTTCCACCATCATACGGTTCACGACCGTGGGGTCGACTGGCTCCGGATAGAAGTGCGCTGGCTGCAGGTATGGGGTGACCAGGGTGGTCGCCTGTGGAGGACGCATCAGCGGGGGTGTCGGGTGCACCTGAGGGAGCACCGGAGGTGGCAGCGGCTGAGGCTGTGGCGGCCGCTGTTGCGCTGTCGCCATGCTTGGTTCTGACGGCTGGGATAGTGCGTAGAGCGGTGGAGGGTCGTCACGACGAACCGCTCCCCGGGACGATTCACCCTGGACTTCAGGTGGTTTAGAAGCAGATGAATGCTCAGTCTTTTCTATCAGCTGTTTCTTCAGAGAATCTATCTCCCGTTGATATTTCTGCAGCAGCATCAGAACTGATGGATCTATAGTGGTGGGGATACCCTCTGTCGTTTCGTTGGACGTACCCTCAGGCAGGATGTCGAGGAGGACGTCGTCTTCTTCTTCCGTCGTCACCACGTTAGCGGTCAAGACGGGGGCTTTATCATCCCAGTGGAGGTAGACCTGGGGCTGTTTCTCTTTCATCATCGTCAGAAGCCCTCTTGCTGCTTCTGTCCTGCGGGTAGTTGGCCCCGGCCGTACGGCCAATCGAGCCAGTTCTTGGGGGTCTTCAGGAAGCTCCCCATATCGGCTAGACATACCAGCCATGTTGCAAGTGAAAACCTGCATCCTTCTTCTTTGTCGATGGACCCTCCGCCTGGCTTGTTGCGGAAAGGTTAGCCTCTCGAACACAGAAACTCTTCTTCTTTCTTCCCGCTCGGGGAAGGTTTCATCGGCTTCGATCTCAAAGCCGTCATCGTATCCATTGTCGTCGATCGATGACACCATCATTCTATCTTCCATCTCTTCTTCATGTGCTGTCGATGGGCAGTAATCTTCCTCAGTGGCGATTGTTTGCATCAACCGCTGCTGTCCGAGTGAGGGGTTGCCTAAACCTCGGAAATAGCTTCTGACCAAGCAGGTCATTTCTTCTCGACCCCGTTCTTGGTGTAGTACGGGGGATAGTGGTCGGCCTCCCGCAGGAGGAATATAGGCCAGTCGAGCTCTGTCGGCTGGTTGTTGGAATCTTCGCCCCGTGGCAGGGACGTTGGCTTGACGGGCCGCAGCCCGGAAACTTCTGTGGCACGGAGGATCCGCAACCACCTCTTCCTCCATCTTCGGGGGTAGGCCCCTGTCTCTTATCACCTCCACATCGTCATTCACAGGATGGCGGCGGATGGGTGTCAGCTGGTGGACAGGTCAGGTCTGTTTGGGAACCCACACCTGTTTGAACTTCCTCGGCTTGAGTGCCGGGTTTCCTTGGCCATGGTGGCCGGCTTCTTCCATTTCTGCCCTCCTTCCAGCAAGGGCTTGATATGTGTTGTGGACAGGAACGTTGGGGATGACTCGGTCCGGGGTCACCCGTGCCGTGCGTCCGTTGAGGAAGACGCGCATGCCTCCAACCAGCATTGATTTCCCAGACTGAGATATAGTTCCGGTGATCACAGTAGCGTTCCTGTGGACCTGGCGACGCAGACGTCCTCCAGGGTGTTTGTTGGCGACAGCGGGGTGCGTCCCACGTACAACGTGGTGCACCATGCAGCTAGCGACCGGGGCCGGATTCTTGAGCAAGTCGTCGCAGCGGGGAACCTTCAGAGGCTCCACCTCCTCCATAGTTTGCTTGGCAGGTTCTGGGGCTTCGACTTCCAGGATGTCGACGAAGGCCAAACCCAGAAAGTTGGGGAAGCCTACAGCGGCAGGGAAGCTGTCGAATTCCATGGGTACCGCCAGGTACCCTTGCGTGTGTCCAGCGACTATCGACTGATCGAAGTCGACGCCAGCTATTCCATGAGTTGTCATTGTTTGCCTACAAAGACAAACAGGGAAATAATCAGTAGCCTTTGAAAGGGCTTTGAAGCCCGGGTATCTTGGCAAAGAGATGAAAGGTGACACTAGTCCCACCGGGCGTGCCAGACCTGTTTAGTGTGCTTTTCTTTTCATTCGCGTACCGATCAACCAATCGACTAACTGGTAATCAACTGACTGATTGACGACGCGGGCGTGCCAGTCACATGAGTGACGATTTTATTGTGCGCTCATTCTGACCCATGTCGGGCGAATGTGAGGTTCGGTAGGGACCAGCAGTCCGCCATACCATAAAGGTTATGGCGTTAATTACATCCCCCACGAGGAGGGAACACCTTTGATTAATTGCCGAGATAACGGGCTGTCGAAGCCGGGAAAAGAACTACATGATGATTATAACAATGACAGGCAGGATGAAGCATTAATCATGCAGAAGATGCATAGTTTAATGGGAAAATGGATTCTAGGTACGTGGCGGAGGACGCAGATCCAAAGACCACCATCACGCGTGACGAAGGCTTCCGGCCAGACATGATCCGACTTTTAATCGACGCCATTTAATATACCCGGGGATCTATGCATGCATGCACACAAGACATTCATGATTATATTGAATATGAAGATAGCGCCACGAAGGCGGCGGTGATCGACCACATTTATTGCCCCTCATCGAGAGGAGGAAGGACGACATGAGTATGATAGCGAAAGCATGAATGCTAACATATACGATGATGATGACGATGCAGCTCAGGCTCGCTTGGCCCCTCTTTTATTCAATTTACTGTCAGATATAGCTTATTGACATTGCCCCCGAGAGATGAAACTCGTCCCGAGGCAAGCGAGTGAGTAAAATATCAAAAGCGTTTCAAAACCGGTGCGGTTACGGCTTACATGGCGCGGTAGAGAGTAGGTATTGTGGCTAATACGGCGCGGCCATGGCACGGCGCGAGAGCTTGGGGGCGCGCCGGTCTGGGGCGCGCCGAAAAGTCACAAGGGAAAAAAATTTGAATTTGAGTGTGGCCTTAATCCGGCGCGGGGGGGTACCGCATCGGATTAGGGCGCGCCGGGGGACTTCGCGCCGTTTTAGCCCAAATTCTACTTCTTTGGACCTCCTTTGAGTTTGTTGAGCCCATCTGGGGGACTTTGAGTCCATTGAGGCCAAGAAATTTTATTAAATTGAAGTCCAGAGCCTTCCGAGGATGACATGTTAAGTCAGTATGAGGTTCATACTCGAGCACTGGGGTAATTAGATTCGGAGCAATTGATCATCAAGGTTTTTATAAACTTAATCTATCCAGAATTGGACAGCATCTCCCCCGGATTGCAAAGAATTGCAGGGGATAAGCGGGGTCATGTTCACCTTTGGAACAAGCCCCTACATCACCGGTCTGCACAATGTCAGCCAGCAAACCCCAGTGGATGGAGTACCCCGAGGACTAGCCTACTTGGGGCACCCAAAGTTCCATGGGGAGAAGAAATAGAGGGAGGAAGCCGTCGACAGTGGGAACGATGCCCCGAGGGCTAGCCTACGAGGGGGTGACGGACCCATAGTCGATGGTTCATCCCATGGAGAGATTGACCATTAGGAGAGCGGGACTCCGAGGGCTAGCCTACAAGGAGCACGCATCCCCCGGTCTCAATCGGGTCTTAATTTGTCGGGGTTGAGTTTCGTTGAACCAGGTCCCCGTCACTGTCTGTAGTGGCTTCGAGGGAATGCCCACCATCGAGAGATGGAGCCCCCCCGGTCGCCCAGCAATCGTCAAGAAACAGCAGAGGAATGTCCCCCTCCCTAGACGATCGAAACATCGGAAACCCTCAGAGCGGTGTGGATGAATATGGTGCATGGGGGCAGTAGATGCATAAACGAAACGAGATCGTTGCAGGGGCATTTACTCGAACGGTTGAAAAGCAACGTTCGAGAGGGGTGGATCCCTTGTATAGCGGATAGAGGCACACGCAGAGGCGCGGCTCTATCCATGAGGATAAGAACGATGCAAAAATCCTTGAATCATGTGTAAAGCAAATGATCGAAAGAAAACCCCCGGGGAGGGGGTGTTTCTATAGCCCACGATGATTTGGGGCATAGCCGAGGCTTCGATGGAATCGGAATTACAGCTACGTCGAAGAGAATCCAACATACGCATTGACACAAGTGAAAGAGGCAGAGATTCTGAATATCAGCTCGGCCTGTTGGCCTAATCATTTGCACACATATCACTATTCAATGATAAAAAATGAACGAATGTTTACATTGAGAATCCGGCGTCGACACCACTGCCAGAATGCCGTTCATCGACGCCGAGGAACATAAAATGGCAAGAAGAATCACAGAGGAGGGGAGGGGTCGGCTCATATCATTGCCATCCCTCCCCTCTTCGGATTACAACCAGTAGACAGAGATTGGGGGAATCGGCGGGAGATAGGGGAGAAACGACGCCGGTGCCCACCTGCTACCGAAAATAGAGTATCGTAACTCAGTCGGGGAAGAAGAAGGTCACCGGCGGAGGACTCCCAAGAGAGGCGCTATTCTTCTCTCTGGAATTCTCTCTCGATCCCTCCTCTTCTCTCTGCTTTTCTTTTTTTTGAAGCCTCCCTCTCGAGAGTCTCTCTTTTCTTTCTCTTCTTTTTTCTTCTTTCTTCTTCTTTGTTTCCGTCTGGCGTCTCTCTTCTTTCTGTTCTCGAAGAATCCTATATATAGAGCCTGAGTTCGAACTTGAACCGGCGTGGGATTAGCGCACCGGGAAGAGCCTTCAAGGCTTACCGCGCCGGGGTTGGACACCCTCAGGGTGATTTTTGCACGCCGGCCTAAGGGCTGAAGAGGGGGCTTTAGCGCGACGGGATCAGTGGCATCGAATGAGGGGCGCGCCGGTTTAAGACACGCCGGGCTAATGCTCCTCATGCGCTTCAAGCCAGTCGATGAGTCCGGGAGTCATCGTGAACATTATCTCGCCAATGCCCATCGAAGCCTTGGCTGGATGTTTTGTCGAAGCTCCCAGGTCAACGTACTGCCGTTCTTGAGACTGTAGATAGCTTTGACTTGATCGTACGGGCTTTCTGCTGACACGGCCTTTGCCTCTACGATCCATGCTGTTGGTCCGGCCTGGCTCGTACTCAGAGCTCTCTAGGAGGTCGGATAGCCGGGAGATAGTTCCGCCTGAGCCGGGTGATCATTCGGCCACTAATGGGCCCATCTTGGCGGGAAGCCGTGCCCATGCCGGGCGATCGGGATCTTCCTCCGTCAGAGCTTTCGGCTCTCCGTTTCGGAAAGTCAGGGGGACTCCTTTATCCTCAGGAGAGCCTTTCATGAGGTGGGTATCCACCGGGTAGATCGTTGTCCTTGATCGGACAACGGGTGTAGTGTATGCAGCATGACGGAGTCAATGCCGATTCATTGGGCAGGCTTGGTCGCACCGCCAGTTGGTTGTGAATTCGTCCCGGCTCCCCTGAGGTGAAATCCTTATATCTATACGGAGTGACTCGAGGCTCTGACAGCTTGAGAAGTCTTCAATAGGTTGATCTTTGTCGGCTTCCGTACTTCGGTGGGCCGGGTCATTCGTCCTTATGGCTTGGTCACCGACGATCATATTTTGAGTGCCAACACAGGAGTACCATGGAAATGGAAAGTATGACATCTATTTTCATCAAGAAGGTAAGGCATACGAGTCAAGTGACTCAAGCAAGGTTGGAAGAAAAATCAAAAACTGAATTTGATTTCTAAGATCATACTCCCAAAAGCCAAATGATAATGGGCTAGTCATGACCAAGCTTGAATCAATTAAAGAACATCTTGCAAGGATAAACATGTTAAGAAATTTCCTCCACCATCACCCGGAGATAGGAAATGATTTTGATGAGTACCCAAGGCATGGTATGAAAGGCGCAAATCTCTTTTGACTGAGAATTGGTTGAATGGGTAAGGTTGATTAAACACATCTCATGAGGCAAATCAGGTAAAAGACACTTTAGTGGTTCAAACATATGTGGATGATATCACTCTTTAAACTACTAATAATGCCTTTTCTGAACAATGTGTCGGGATTTTTTGCAAGGAGATTTTGCTATAAGCCTCGTGAATGAACTGAATTTTATTCATCTTTGAATTGTAGGTGGAAGGCTTGGATCAAAATGGATTCTCAAGGCAAAGGTATGAAAAGTAAAATCTGAAGTACTAACCGTTGTGGGGTTAGCAATCTTACTGCATGAAGGCATTCGATCTTGTCATCTAAATTAAGGTAATTCAACCTCGTCAATTCATGCAATGGTATTTTGTCACTTGTTGATACTTTAGGATGACAGGTATTGTTTCAAAACTTGAATTGTCATTCACTAGTCTGCTGTGATGAACTTGTCTAACTGGCTTGAGAAGTGTGTATTGAATATTTCTCATTTTGAATTACACAACCACACCTGATTTTAACTGCATATCTGGTATATCAAATGACATTTGTGAAAGAGTGGATTGTGTCCACTTGGAAGCATTCTCTATGCGCTGAGCTGGGTCTTCGGACTAAAATCTCCGTCTCGTACCAAATTTTGAAAATCGTGACTGGCTTGTGATTGGTGGAGTTATGAATGAATCCTTGAGCTGAGTTCTTTAAATTGAAAATATGTTTCTGATCAAATGATTCAAACATGTAGCTTCTTGATGATTTCTAATTTCAAAACTTGTGAAATGCTCTTGAATATCTGATTTTGAACAATTCTGTAAATTGGGTTGCATTGCTTAATTTTGATCATTTATGCACCCTTATTCATAAAGGCCATGTCATGAAAAATGTTGTTGACACATTAATATAATCTGAATGCTCCAATGTCAAATTTGCCTCAAGGTTTGAAGATCAAGCCCTCCTATACTATATTTGCATCTTGCATCACATGTTCATCTAGGCATAGGTTGCACGCATTAAGATGAATTCATGTATTAGCTGAAGTTAGTTCATTCATTTGGTATCAGAAGTTTTGCACCACATTGCATTATGTCTTGGCATGTTGCATTTCATTACTATATGATCAAGTTGCATTGCATCAGTACTCATGCATTAGCTGCATTCACTTCATTCAATTGGTATCCATTTGTTTGGCATCAATTGCACATTTGCATTGCATGTTGCATACATTCCCTCTGTGTGCTTGCTTGATATTATATGCTATTCACCCCATCCCTTGGCATTTCTATGGTCTTATGTCTTCTTGATAAATAATACTGTATTTGAGTTATTATTGGAGTGTTTCATGTTGGACACTCTGGGAGAGTTTATATTTCATAAGTGCATCTATTTAGGGGGAGTTGCACTGTTATGTATTCATGATATTTTCGGTATACATGTTGAATCAAATTCGCACACTTCATGCACAAAAGGTGAAAATGAGTGTTAAAAATAAGGATATATGAATTTCTTTTTAACACTCTTGAGATGTTAAACTTACTGCATGTATGTTAAAGAGACAGTTGATGTCACGCCCCAACGCGGAATATCGGGACGTACAGTGAGAAACTAGCTAGAGAAAATATTAATATGCTAAACTAAACAATCGTACAGGTGCTATGGAAAGAAGTACTTCTATTGATCAAGAAAGACTCCAAGTTTTATTACAATAACCATCAATGCTTAAACACTATCAACCATAACTTCCAAACTGATTCTAATACAATAACTGACTCCCAAAAGGTAATTAAAGTGCTAACACAACACTAAGGAGTAACTAATGTAAACAACTATGCCAACTCGGCATCTACTAACAGGTACACTCAAGGGTATCACTCATGTCCCTCCCCTTCAGTATGTGCATCGTCACCTGAATAGTATGGAAAGGGGGAAAACAACTATATGAGCTAACGCTCAGTAGATAATAACAGGCAAGTTTACATGATTAACCAATTAGTTACATTTTCAAATGCAGTGACAAGAAAAGAAATAACTGACGAGACGATAAGACAGCGTAATATAAGATCTTGCAAGGTCAAGAAATATATGATGACAAGAATTAACAAGAATATCAAGTACAAGAATGTTCAATAGGAAATTGAAACATAGAATTGGCCAACAAGCAAGTATTTTAAACATCAAGTCAAGCACGATAAAGTAACAAGAGATTTTCTGTCGTAGACGTAACGCTGATCATGTACTCGGTGCAACACCTCACCATGTCATTACAAACTCCCATGGGCACAAGTACTTTTCGGGCTCTCTCCCCAGGACCAGACCGGGCCCTTATGATGCGTTGGCATTGATTTGTTGGATCCAATATCCCAAGTTTTGTCTAGACATTTAATCAAGTTTAATGGCCAATTAATCAGAGGAATTTCTGTCAAAAGTACGAGATTTAAGGACTAACATGTCCTAGGATTCATTAACTTAAAAACTCGGTATACGGTCACTTCTGGGCCGTTTGACAGGACATACGGCTACTACTAGCCGCATTACAAGAACTGGACCAAATTAGTCCACGAGGTCAAGAATGAACGGTTAACAGTGTGTCGTTCAGGTAAGTAAGCAATACGTGACCTTAAGACACAATTACGATACTTATACGGACTACACTAGACCGTTCATGGAGACAAGCGGTCAACTATGGGCTGCTCATGTGCTGATTAGCCCAAGTTGATCCGTGACTTATAACTCGGCGATTTGGTCACGAATTTCCAGGTTGTAGCCGGGTCTTACGGGTCTCAAAATGGGGGATTCTAACTCGCCGGATAGAGTGTCCGGGTAGAATCGTACTATGGGAAAGCAATTTAGGCTTAACGGCCGTAATGCCATATAGATTGTTAGTGTGCTATTAGTCTATTCTACCGGGGTATAAGGGCTTTTAATTGATTTCCTAACAGCCATTTCAAAATACCTTCATTCGTGAATTATTATAATCTCAATTTCAAGAGATAAGTTAATTACAAGATGGTAACTCAAGATACTATAGCAAGCCAATAATTACAATAGACAGTAATACATGACAGCAATTTACTTTCAAAATTACCATTTTATTATATGGGTTTCTAATTAACTATTTGTGCGTTGAAGTGGAGATAGTAATCGGAATGGTTTATACACTTTGATTGAGTGCAGGGACCATTGTTCTTCAATTTTGGATTGAGGAGCACCGGGCTTAATTTGAGATCATAGGGTTGCATGTATGGGTCATTGGTTCCACAAAATATGGTTTTCAATTGGACTAGGCTTGAATGGGTCGATCCCCTCACGGTCTGGATCGATCCTCGGGCCAAAAATCAGTCTACCGGGTCTGTCAGTCTATGGGTCAACCCATTGGGTCGACCCCTGGAAAACCAGGGGTCTGCCTGTGTATGGGTTGACCCCTGGGGTCGACCCTACACAGATAGACTGATGTCTGCTGTTTGGGTCGACCCAATGGGTCGACCCCCGCACGTCTGCAGTTAGGGTCGACCCAATGGGTCGACCCCCGTACGCTTGCTGTTTGAGTCGACCCCATGGGTCAACCCTCGCCCAGCTACTGTTTGGGTCGACCCAATGGGTCAACCCTCACGCAGACAGGCTCTTGTTTGTGTATGGGTCGACCCCTACGTTCGCAGATGCGAACGTGACTTCCGGAAACCCATGAATCACACCCAATTGGGTCCTAATTGGACTGAGATCTTAACTCCATGCCCCTAAGTTCTTGATGGACATATTAGGGTCATATTACAAAGGTTTGGAACACTAAATTCACCGAAAAACCAATCGAAATCACAACCTATCTAGGAAGAACACTTAAAAACCTAGTCTTAGCATGCTTCTAATCAAACACGAAATACTCTAAGCATGGTCTATAAAAATTGGGGCTTTCTACGCCAAATGATAGATAACATGCTGATGATTACAACCATATACATTAATTAGAGTTGGGTCTGTTATCATCTACCTGAATCGAAGAGAGATTTAGAAGTTAGAACGAAGAATGCCCGTTTGACAGCCCTTCACTATTTCCACGAGATCTCCCTCCACACCTAATAGAATTTGGGGCTTTTACTACCAATGGAAAGAGCTCTCCGAGAGGATCAAAATGGTATACTCATGTGTAGATTTTGGTTGAGGGTACCTACCTTAATCGAAGGAACAAAGAAGAAGGAAGGAGGACGACGAGATGCCGACACACCTCCACTAATCTCCCGAGATCTCCCTGGATCGATCTCCACTGCGGCCGCCGCTGCTACCAAAGGATTCCAGGGTTGAAGAGCTTTATTTTTATAGCTCATACACCTTCTGGAGCCTTCGGTGCTAGGAGAATTCATCAATGCAAGGTGAGTGTTTGAAACGGCGCCGAAATGTTTGACCTAACCCATGCGCGACCAAATGCTTCCCATACGATAAAAATTCCGTGGCATTGTGAGAGGGGAAATGATCCTCTCTTTAATACCTTTCATTTGCCCCTAGAATCACCTAATTTGGTTGAGAAATGAGCTCGAATTTGTTGTTTTAAGGTGGTGGTTACTATTGAGCACGAATTTAGTTAGGTAAGTGTGAAAATTTGACTAATCCCACTAATTCGGCCTAGTTAATGATTTTATTAGGGTTGGCCATAGAAAAAAAATTGTTAAACGTAATTGATTTTACAAGAATATGATTTTTATGGATTTTTATAAAATAGTCAAAATGTGACTTATTCTATTTATTAAAGAATTAATCTAATTAATTTTGAATTAATTCCTATTAATTCAAATAATTTCTAATTAAATTCAAATAATTTCTAATTAAATTCAAATAAATTTCTAATTAAATTTTTAAAAGAATTTGGGGTATTACACCCTCCCCCACTAAAAGAATTTGGTCCTCCAAATTCACTGCACTTTAATACAGAGATAGGGAAAGACTAGCTCACCTAGAATAAGTCAGGATACCGCTTCTGCATAGTATCTTCAGACTCCCATGTAGCTTCCTCAGCTCCACGCCGACTCCACTGAATTTTGACCATAGGTATGGAACGATTCTGGAGTTGCTGTTGTTTCCGGTCTAGAATCTTGATAGGTCTTTCTTCATAGGTCAAATCTTCCTTCAATTCGAAATCCACACGCTGAATGATATGAGTGGGGTCGTACACATATTTCTGTAACATAGACACGTGGAAAACATTGTGTACGCCTGACAATTGAGGCGGTAATGCCAATCTGTAAGCAACCTCTCCCACTCTATCCAGAATCTCGAACGGACCAATATATCTCGGACTCAGCTTGCCATGAATGCCAAATCTTCGAATCCCTCTTGTAGGAGAGACTTTCAGAAATACATGCTCGCCAACTTGAAATTCCAATGCCCTTCTTCTATTGTCGGCATAACTCTTCTGTCTTGATTGAGCCACTTGTAACCGGTCTCGGATAATACGGATGTTCTGTGATGATTCTGAAATAAGATCCGATCCAAGCCATTGCTTCTCACCTACCTCTTCCCAACATAACGGGGAACGACAGCTTCACCCGTACAATGCTTCAAAAGGAGCCATCTGTATGCTAGATTGATAACTATTATTGTAGGTGAATTCAATCAATGCCAAGTGATCACTCCAACTGCCTCCGAAATCAATCATGCATGCTCTAAGCATATCTTCCACTATCTGGTTGGTTCTCTCAGTCTGTCCATCTATCTGTGGATGAAAAGCAATACTGAAATTCAGACGAGTACCAAGAGACTCTTGCAGTCCCTTCCAAAAATGTGAAGTAAATCTGGGATCTCTATCAGACACAATGCTGACTGGAATGCCATGGAGTCTTACAACTTCTTTCATATATAAAGCAGCCAATACATCAACTGTCCATTTGGACTTAACGGGTAAGAAATGAGCAGACTTTGTCAATCGATCGACAATCACCCATATTGCATCCAATCCACCACGAGTCCTAGGTAGACCCATAATGAAGTCCATGCCAATGCTTTCCCACTTCCATTGGGGTATGTTGAGTGGTTTCAACTTTCCTGCCGGTCTGAAATGTTCAGCCTTGACTTGCTGACAAACCAAGCAGCTACTCACGAAGTCTGCAACTTCCCTTTTCATATTCGGCCACCAAAAGGATCTCTTCAAATCCTTGAACATTTTAGTGCCTCCAGGATGAATGGTGTATTTGGATCTATGAGCTTCCTCCAGAATCTTGTTCTTTATTCCAGCTTCATCAGGTACACAAGTTCTACCCTGGAATAACAATCTTCCATCGTCAGCCATCGTGAAGTCAGGTCTGCTGCTCAAGCTTCCCTTGATCTCTACTAGCTCGGGATCATTATCTTGCAAAGATCTGATTTCCATCAACAATTCGGGCTTAAGTTGAATCTATGTAATCATAACCCGATCATTGTCAATATTAAGACCCAGGCTAGCTAATTGTTCCAGTAGCTTCCACTCTTGTAACATGAGACTTGACAATTTAGCTATAGGTTTCCGGCTTAATGCATCTGCCACAACATTACCTTTTCCAGGATGATACTCAATCGAGAAGTCGAAGTCCTTCAAGTACTCCAACCATCTTCTTTGCCTCATGTTGAGTTCCTTCTGAGAAAATAAATATTTCAGACTCTTATGATCTGAAAACACTGTGAATGTTTCTCCATACACGTAATGCCTCCATATCTTCAAAGCAAACACAACTGCTGCAAGTACCAAATCTTGAACAGGATAATTCTCTTCATGCTTCCTCAACTGCCTAGAAGAATAGGCAATCACTTTCCCATGCTGCATGAGCACACAGCCTAACCCAATACCTAAAGCATCAGTGTATACAACAAAACCTCCTTCACCAGAAGGTAAAGCCAATACAGGTGCAGTAGTTAAACATTCCTTCAAAGTCTGAAAGCTTCACTGGCAATCTTCTGACTAATCAAACTTGCTCTCCTTGCGGGTTAATCGGGTGAGACGTACTACAATCTTGGAGAAATCTTGAATAAATCTTCGATAGTAGCCTGCCAGGCCTAGGAAACTTCTCACTTCAGTCACACTAGTAGGCTGGTCCCAATTCTTTACTGCCTCTACCTTCGAAGGATCAACAGAAATACCTTCTCCTGTGATAATATGTCCTAGAAAGGACACCTCTTGCAGCCAGAAATCACACTTACTGAACTTGGCATATAGCTGATGATCTCTCAATAGTTGTAATGCCATCCTCAGATGTTCAACATGCTCCTCTTCATTCTTGGAATAAATCAGGATGTCATCAATGAATACCACGACCCATTGATCAAGATAGGGCCGAAATACATTGTTCATCAACTACGTGAAAGCTGTTGGTGCATTCGTTAGACCAAAAGGCATAACGATAAATTCAAAATGACCATACCTGCTGCGGAAAGCTGTTTTATAGATATCCTCTTCCTTAATCCGCAACTGATGATATCCAGATTGAAGATCGATCTTAGAAAAATACTGAGCTCCCGCTATCTGGTCAAATAATTCCTCAATCCTTGGCAATGAATATTTGTTCTTGACAATCTGCTGGTTCAATTGTCGATAATCGATGCACAACCTCATCGAACCATCTTTCTTCCGGACGAATAATACAGGGGCTCCCCAAGGGGAAGTACTTGGACGAATGAAACCCTTCTCGAGCAATTCCATCAACTGTTGCTTTAATTCTCTCAGTTCTGCAGGAGACATACGATAAGGAGCCTTGGAAATAGGAGATGTGCCAGGAATGAGATCAATAGAGAAGATAACTTCCCGCTCAGGCGGAAGTCCTGGTAGTTCCTCTGGAAAGACATCAGGAAAATCTTGGACAACAGAAATGTCCTTAATCTCAATCTGCTGCTCAGGGGTTGCACAGACATAGGCTAGAAAAGCCTCGCATCATCGTCTCATCAGTTTATCAGCTCGAAGAGTCGAGATAAGTGATACGGAGTTATGGTGCTTAACTCCCACAAAAGAAAGTCTAGGGTGCCTAGTAAAAGACAGAGCTAGAACTGCAGTGAACATTTACCTCGTATCTAGCCAACCAATCTGCTCCTAGGATTACATCATAATCCTTCATGTCCATGCAAACTAAATCAGCTGGTAAATTCTGTTCATCAATCATAACCTTACTAGAAGGATAGAAATACTGAATTGCTGATCTAGAACCAATAGGCGTTGAGATTTCTAATGGAGAATTCATCAAAACAGGTTCCACAGCTAAAGACTTAGAAAATCTCTGAGAAATAAATGAATGTGTGGCACTAGTATCAAAAAGAACAAATGCTGGCTTGTCGAGTATAATAAGAGTACCTTCGATGAGTCCACCATCCTCGGCGGTTCCTACTTCATCTGCGTGCAAAGCATGGAGCTTGCCTTGCGGCCTTTTGATGTCTTGTGGTTTTACCAGGGTAGCTTGCTCCGATAAAAGAGGACAGTTAGGGATACGGTGCTCTTACTTCCACATCGCAAACAGGCGCCCAGCTTGCGCCAGCACTCCTCCATCTTGTGACCAGGACGATCACAAAACTTGCACATGCCCTTGAATGGAACAATAGGGCCAGGCTTCTTGTCTTCATGCTTCGGCATCTTGCCCTTCCACGATCCAGAACCACTCCACGAACCAGGCCCACTAATAGGCCTCTTCTTGCCATACCCGGGTTTGATATTCCCGGAACCCGTAGGTTGCTCCTTCTTTGTGCCTTTTCCACGGATTCTCTCCGTCATTTCTAGAATATCTTCTAGGACTTGAGCTTTCCTCACCATCTCGGAATAGGTTAAGATCTCCATCGGTGCCAATTGATTGATATAATGCAGCCTCAATCCATTAAGAAAGCGCTTAGTCTTCATTTTCTCGGTGGATATTAAGTGAGTAGCATAACGAGAAAGTCGAGAAAACTGAGCTTCATATTCTTCCACGGATAGACTTCGCCGCTTCAAAGCCGTGAACTCCGATGCCTTCTTCTCTTGCACTCTATCAGAAAAATATTTGCCATTGAAGAACTCCTCGAACTCCTCCCATGTGACTTGCTGATCACCGAGAGTCGCCTTTACTGATTCCCACCATGTTCTTGCATCTCGTTCAAGTTGAAAAGTTGATAGAAGGATACGTTCTTGATTGCTGCACTGCATTACTTCGAATATCCTTCCCATCTCATCCAGCCAGTGCTCAGCTTCATCAGGATCAGTCGAGCCACCAAATCTCGACAGATTCATTCCCCGAAAGTTCCGATATAAATCACCAGTGCCATGGTGTGCAGCTCCTGCTTGGGCCGCTTGTTGCAAAGCCTAAGTAAGGCCTTGAACCATGCGCTGCAAGTTACTCCATTCCGTGCGTTCAGCTGCCATTGCCAAAGCCTACACGTGGAATAGATTACTTAGGTTTATTAAAAATAGATAATGACACGATTAAGATATGAACTTAACCCAAGTTTCTACCCAATCTCACCAGGACAGGTCCTTAGACTTTAACAAGGTTACGGGTCCTATGATAACACTTAAAACCCTAGAACTTGGAAAACCTAGAACTTTTAGGGAAACCTAGGAATATTTAACCTAGGACTCTGATACCAACTAAACTGTCACGCCCCAACGCGGAATATCGGGACGTACAGTTAGAAACTAGCTAGAGATAATATTAATATGCTAAACTAAACAATAGTACAGGTGCTATGGAAAGAAGTACTTCTATTGATCAAGAAAGACTCCAAGTTTTATTACAATAACCATCAATGCTTAAACACTATCAACCATAACTTCCAAACTGATTATAATACAATAACTGACTCCCAAAAGGTAAATAAAGTGCTAACAGAACACTAAGGAGTAACTAATGTAAACAACAATGCCAACTCGGCATCTACTAACAGGTACACTCAAGGGTATCACTCATGTCCCTCCCCTTCAGTATGTGCATATCACGCCCCAACGCGGAATATCGGGACGTACAGTTAAAAACTAGCTAGAGATAATATTAATATGCTAAACTAAACAATCGTACAGGTGCTATGGAAAGAAGTACTTCTATTGATCAAGAAAGACTCCAAGTTTTATTACAATAACCATCAATGCTTAAACACTATCAACCATAACTTCTAAACTGATTCTAATACAATAATTGACTCCCAAAAGGTAAATAAAGTGCTAACACAACACTAAGGAGTAACTAATGCAAACAACTATGCCAACTCGGCATCTACTAACATGTACACTCAAGGGTATCACTCCTGTCCCTCCCCTTCAGTATGTGCATCGTCACTTGAATAGCCTGGAAAGGGGGAAAACAACTATATGAGCTAACGCTCAGTAGATAATAACAGGCAAGTTTACATGATTAACCAATTAGTTACATTTTCAAATGCAGTGACAAGAAAAGAAATAACTGACGAGACGATAAGACAGCGTAATATAAGATCTTGCAAGGTCAAGAAATATATGATGACAAGAATTAACAAGAATATCAAGTACAAGAATGTTCAATAGGAAATTGAAACATAGAATTGGCCAACAAGCAAGTATTTTAAACATCAAGTCAAGCACGATAAAGTAACAAGAGATTTTCTGTCGTAGACGTAACGCTGATCATGTACTCGGTGCAACACCTCACCATGTCATTACAAACTCCCATGGGCACAAGTACTTTTCAGGCGCTCTCCCCAGGACCAGACCGGGCCCTTATGATGCGTTGGCATTGATTTGTTGGATCCAAGATCAATGCCGTTCAGGTAAGTAAGCAATACGTGACCTTAAGACACAATTACAATACTTATACGGACTACACTAGACCGTTCATGGAGACAAGCGGTCAACTATGGGCTGCTCATGTGCTGATTAGCCCAAGTTGATCCGTGACTTATAACTTAGCGATTTGGTCACGAATTTCCAGGTTGTAGCCGGGTCATACGGGTCTCAAAATGGGGGATTCTAACTCACCGGATAGAGTGTCCGAGTAGAATCATACTAAGGGACAGCAATTTAGGCTTAATGGCCGTAATGCCATAGAGATTGTTAGTGTGCTATTAGTCTATTCTACCGGGGTATAAGGGTTTTTAATTGATTTCCTAACAGCCATTTCAAAATACCTTGATTCGTGAATTATTATAATATCAATTTCAAGAGATAAGTTAATTACAAGATGGTAACTCAAGATACTAGAATAAGCCAATAATGACAATAGACAGTAATACATGACAGCAATTTACTTTTAAAATTACCATTTTATTATATGGGTTTCTAATTAACCATTTGTGCATTGAAGTGGAGATAGTAATCGGAATGGTTTATACACTTTGATTGAGTGCAGGGACCATTGTTCTTCAATTTTGGATTGAGGAACACCGGGCTTAATTTGAGATCATAGGGTTGCTTGTATGGGTCATTGGTTCCACAAAATATGGTTTTCAATTGGACTAGGCTTGAATGGGTCGATCCCCTCACGGTCCGGATCGATCCTCGGGCCAAAAACCAGTCTACCGGGTCTGTCAGTCTATGGGTAAACAATTGGGTCGACCCCTGGAAAACCAGGGGTCTACCTGTGTATGGGTCGACCCTTGGGGTCGACCCCTGCACAGACAGACAGCTGTCTACTGTTTAGGTCGACCCAATGGGTTGACCCCCGCACGTCTGCAGTTAGGGTCGACCCTCGCGCAGACAGACTCTTGTCTGTGTATGGGTCGACCCAATGGGTCGACCCCTACGTTCGCAGATGCGAACGTGACTTCCGGAAACCCATGAATCTCACCCAATTGGGGTCTAATTGAACTGAGATCTTAACCCCATGCCCCTAGGTTCTTGATGGACATATTAGGGTCATATTACAAGGGTTTGGAACACTAAATTCACCGGAAAACCAATCAAAATCACAACCTATCTAGGAAGAACACTTAAAAACCTCTTCTTAGCATGCTTCTAATCAAACACGAAATACTCTAAGCATGGTCTATTCAAATTGGGGCTTTCTACGCCAAATGATAGATAACATGCTGATGATTACAACCATATACATTAATTAGAGTTGGGTCTGTTATCATCTACCTGAATCGAAGAGAGATTTAGAAGTTAGAACGAAGAATGCCCGTTTGACAGCCCTTCACTATTTCCACGAGATATCCCTCCGCACCTAATAGAATTTGGGGATTTTACTACCAATGGAAAGAGCACTCCGAGAGGATCAAAATGGTATACTCATGTACAGATTTTGGTCGAGGGTACCAACCTTAATCGAAGGAACAAAGAAGAAGGAAGGAGGACGACGGGATGCCGACACACCTCCACTAATCTCCCGAGATCTCCCTGGATCGATCTCCACTGTAGCCTCCGCTGCTACCAAAGGATTCTAGAGTTGAAGAGCTTTATTTTTATAGCTCATACACCTTCTGGAGCCTTCGGTGCTTGGAGAATTCGTCGATGCAAGGTGAGTGTTTGAAACGGCGCCGAAATGTTTGACCTAACCCATGCACGACCAAATGCTTCCTATACGATAAAAATTTCATGGCATTGTGAGAGGGGAAATGATCCTCTCTTTAATACCTTTCATTTGCCCCTAGAATCACCTAATTTGGTTGAGAAATGAGCTCGAATTTGATGTTTTAAGGTGGTGGTTACTATTGAGCACGAATTTGGTTAGGTAAGTGTGAAAATTTGACTAATCCCACTAATTCGGCCTAGTTAATGATTTTATTAGGGTTGGCCATAGAAGAAAAAATTGTTAAACGTAATTGATTCTACAAGAATATGATTTTTATGGATTTTTATAAAATAGTCGAAATGTGACTTATTCTATTTATTAAAGAATTAATCTAATTAATTTCAAATTAATTCCCATTAATTCAAATAATTTCTAATTAAATTTCTAAAAGAATTTGGGGTATTACAGTTGAGGAAAAAATTGCCTACCTATCTTTGTTGAAAAATCTCGAATGAAAATGAACGGTAGAGCAATGCTAAGTCTCACTGAGTAAACTGGGCACATGTCACCTGAGACGTGATGTGGTTCATATCTGAAAAGTGTTGACTAGTATCTCTGTTTAAAATGAGGTGAAATGATTCAGTATTCTGAGTAACCGGGGATTCTGGCATGAGCTCCATGCGTCTTCTTGCGTAAAAAGGGATTATTTGAACCTGATCACTCTTGAAAAATTCTGACTGTCATGTGATATTGGTTGAGTTGAAAAATGATGGTGAAAACTCATTGTGGTAGAGCGTAGCCTCCAATACACTGTTTTCCAAATAAAAGTGCAGTCTGTAAAATGTCTCCTTGTGTTAATCTGAAAATTTGAATATCCATATTACAACTATCATCCTTCATGTTTCTCACTTACACATCGAGAAATTTGATTTAATATGTATTCAGAAAATTGATTGAATGCTTTAGCAATTGCATGAATCTCTTATATGATTGCACAACTTCCCATGTGCTACACATGTGCATTCCGGTTGTCATGAATCTCTTGCATCTTTCTTATACCCATTCCATTCTTATATAAGTACGGGGGAGCTGTGTTGTATGTATATATACGTATTGGTTTGATAGCTCTTAATCATCCCACATGTCATCCCTTGCATATGTTGCATTTCATGCATTTCAAACCAAAATACAAAAATCAGAAATTTGAAAACCAACGACAATTCTTTTGGTATGCCCTCCTGCTGTTGCTTGTTGTGAAAATCTGCCATGGGATCTAGATTTTGAATGCTATCATGCTGAACACCTCATCTTGTAAACATCTTGCTCCACTGGTTCATATCCCTGAGACCAATCATCACCTTCAAGTGACTGTTTTTACTTTGGTTTGTATCATATTGATTGGTGAGACTAATTACTTATTGCTCTCCTCTGATTTGAATCATATTGCCTTGTTCGCCCATGATCTGCCCTTGCTTCTTCTGAATTGATAAGATGGGCTTTTGTTGCTTCAAAGGGAGATAGGTTTGTTCTTCCTCATTTGGCTTCTTCCAGCTTGTTGATATTATTGATCATGTTACAGGGGGAGAAAGACTTGCATTATCCCACTTTTTGATTATGTCAAAGGGGGAGAAAAATTGATGATTGTGTGTGACAAGGGAATTGTGTGTAACAAGGAGAGAATAATATTTTGTGCCATTCTGTTATATCATCATAAGTTTATCATTAAGTTTGTCATCATCACTAAGTTTGTCATCATCAAAAAGGGAGAGATTGTTGAGTTATGGTTTTGATGATTGTTGTAATTGTTAAGTTATGGTTTTGATGATAACTAAGCTTAATGTGTGATTACGTGATGATAACTAAACTTATGGTTGATTACACATGTTCTTGATGATTGTGTTCATTTATCTTGTTATTTATGCTGGTTGCATATGCTGGTTTTACAAGAGGCAAGAGGTTTTATAACATCTTTAATGTCAACAAGCATACAATTAACCCTGACTATCTTGCATGCAGGATCAAACTCATGGTAGTCACCTGGTGAACCAAAACTTTGCTCCTCTACAACCCAAAACAGGTGGTATATGTCATTTACTGTCAAGGACGATTGGTGAGACTCTCACCTTGTCTTAGCATCGATCTTACCTTGTGTATCTCATATATACACCTCATTCATGCACACTCAACATGAAATACTCAAATGTTCTAATGCATAAACTAAGTTAAATTCAATCTCAAAATGCATGGATTTGATATGGACTTGAAGCTCTTGACTTATGAACATAGTTTTCTGGGCTTAACTACTCATTTTTCAGGTTTACCAAAGTCCGGTCGACCTCCGGACCAATCTCGGTCGACCTGAAATTACAGCCCAAAGTCTACAGGCTCTGCCTCTAGCGGTCGACCGCCCATGGGCGTCCGGTCGACCGCCCCTTCCAGAATGAACCGAGCTGCAGCCTGAAACTTCTAGGTCGACCGCCAGCTTACTCCAGTCGACCGCCAGCCCCGAGCCCCCTTTTGTTGACTTCGTGTTGCAAGCTCGAGGAGAGGTCTTTCTACCCATTTGTTTAATCCCAATGACCCCAATCTCACCATGTTTTGTGGATCTGGTCTGGGGCTTGTTTATGGACCATTCAAGGGCTATAAAACATATCATTTGGAGCCATAAACCCCTAGAAACAAAGAGAGCTTCAAGGGAGATCAAGGTGGCTCAAGGGAGAAGAAGAAGAGGAGTGCTACTGTAGCATGAACAGTAGTTCGTGAATCAAAACTCCATCCAACAGCTGAAGATCCAAGGTCCATTTTGAAGCCTTCATCCTCCAATGAATTAAAGAAGCAAGCAACCAACAAGAGAGATCAAGGGGGAGGCTATCAAGGCAAGAAGAAGGCTACTACAACTCTCATAAGCATACTCTATCTAGTAAGTTCTTCATCCAACTGGAGTCATTCTAGCACCATCTGAAGCCAAGGAACTTCCGATCAAGAGAAGAAGCAATTCAAGAGTTTCAAGAAGAGATCAAAGGAAGGTTGTTCAAGTGAAGAAGGAATAGTACTGTAGCCGTGAACAGTTGATGGGAATCGACACCGAGCTAGTACCTTTTCATATTGCATTTATATCCTTTAGTTTATTTTTATATCCACGGGAAAGTATACGTGCAATTGTACGGCTTTATCGGCCAATGCGTCACTCCCGTAGATTGTGTGGGTTTCTATGTAATTTGTCAGTAGGACCAGCAAGGGGGCCCTCAGCCCTTTCCCATTGGTCCATGTCATCTTGTGGGGATGGTCAACCATCCTAGGTGGACATCTAGAAGGTTGGACTAGTCATATGCCACATGGGTAGACAAGTGGCCCATTTTGTCCAAGGTAGGCCACCTACCATTCAACCTTCCATTCAACCTCCCCTCCTAGTCAATAGGCCCCCCCTTGCATATTATATTCTTCTTTTTTGTATTTGTGGCATGCAATCCCAGCCCTTCAATCCTCTTCCCTAGATCTAAGGGTCCACATTGTATTTGATGTAAACCATATATAAGCTTGTATTTTCATGTGAAATTAAAGGAAAAATCAGAATTTTTGTGTGTAAGCAAGGAGCTTGGTGCGCCCCTCTATCCTCCCCTGCTGTTCTTCCCTCCCCAACCCCAGATCTAGAGTGTTTCTACCTCCTATCCCCTCCTTTCAACCTCCGATGATCGTCTGTGCCGCCGCCGCCGCCGTTCGTGCCGCCATTGAGCCGCCTCTGCAGTTCTGTCTTCGTCCGACCACAGCCGCTTCCACGAATTTTCTATCTCATCCACGAGCTTGGATTGATCTGAATTTCTTATGGTGTGTTCAACCCTTGCATCCCAAGATCCACCTAATTTTCACGCCACAATTCCATCGTTTAGTATTTTTACATTTTCGTCCAACCTGTCATCCCAGATCTGCCAGGTTTCTATCTACAGTGACAGAACCTCTGAGTTCTCCCCCTCCGACCATCGTTTTGATTTGTCCAAATCCTCCCAATTTTAATGAGAGTTCTGTCCATCACCCTCTACCTCCACAAATTTTCTTAATTCTTTATCAGCCTTCTATCTATTTTTAGAAATTTGTGTTCTTCCTCTGATACAGTGTTTTTAGTCAGATCCCAGATCCGACAACCCTCCACTTCCAAAATCATAAAACATCACCACCACCTCCAAATCTAGATCCAAAAATAGTCCTGGTTTCCTTATTCGATTTCCTACAACCTTGCAGAAGAAAACATCTTCAAATTCGGACATCTACTTCATGGTCAAAGGTAATCAACAAGAAAGTTCTCTACAGATCTGAGTCTTCGGTTACTGTACAACAGCAGCATATAAAATTCGCCAACACAAAGTACAAATCTGGTAAAGTTTTCTGAAGGCCACTAGATTCCAGTACTTCGAAGCAGCTTTCGAACGGCTCTGATCTCGTCGCATTCCGACACCGGTGCTGATCGCAGTGTCCGTTCTCGCCGGAGCGCGCGCTGAAATACAGAACCGCCAGATTTTCGATCGGTTTTTCCGACCGGTGCCGAACGGAGCCGCCCGGCCTCCGGCCGGCGAACCAGCGTGCCGCCAGCCCGGGGAGCGCTTCTTCAAGTGTCTCCACTACAGCGATACCACCGGGTCCCACACGGCCCCTCCGGACAGCACGTGGGCCCCACGGTCGTGAACATGTGTGTAGCCGAATCAACACACGAAGCTGCCCGTCAACCCGAATTCGGTCCTCCCGGGCCCATTTGTATAGCCCTTTACCTCCCTGCGTGGAGTGGGCATGTTCCCATTGCTGTAATTATTGTGTGTTAAGTTTCCCGGGAGTACGAGTTTTCGGCCGGGTCCGTCTTCCCCACGCCGAGCGCGTGGAGGTATCGTTCTCGCTCCCTACACTCGACATTTGCTTATTTTCATATATACTTGTTTATGCCGCTGCTAGAGAGCATACTTTAGGTCCGTTAGCTCGCTATATTATCATTCACCGCTGCTACGAGAGAGAGCGTGACCGTCCCGTGACCCGATCCTGGCACGAAAGTGCGAGCCGACCACCCTAGCTCTTGCCGGTTGCTCACCCGCGCACGTCCGACGCTTCCCTCGTTAAGGGACGATCGCGAGCTTGTCGTGTCCGTGGTCCCGTCCCGCATCAATTTGGTATCAGAGCGAGTTTGAGTCTAGGGTGTCCAAAAAAAAAAGTGTCATTCATTAGTCATTTACGTCTAAGTCGTGTTTAGGGTCATCATTGTTTTAACAAAAAAAAAAAGAAGTGTCTTTTTGCATTGCATCCCTTTACTCGGTATATCAAAAGGTGTTGTCCGAACGTTAGGCTACGCCTATCGGGAAGGCCGCACACTTGCGCGAGTGACCTTTGGGTCGATTACCTCCGCCGCGTACCGCGTTTTGGTTAAGTCTAGGCGCATCATTTTACATTAGTGTGTTTTGCTTTAGTCGGCGTCTTCTAGTCGGTGTGTTTGCATGCCCACTCGTCGGGGTACTCAGTACTCACCCCCACCACCACCTATGGCCAACCCACGGGATACCTCGGGAGACTTCCACTCCCTACAAGAGGCGATGATGGCCATTATGACTAGGTTGGACCAATCCGATGCTAACTTTCGGACTTTCTCCGATAATATGGATGGTCGCCTTAGAGCCATGGAGGGGCGCTTGGAGACCTCCGACAGGTCGGTCCAAGACCTCGTTGGGCGGTTAGATAGGATGTCACACGGGGACCCTCCAGGGGCAGCCTAAGGCCCACCCGCACCTCTTCCCGCGTTGGCCCAAGTCCAACCCGCTCCCATGGCCCAAGTCCAGGCCGCTCCCGCGGCCCAAAACCAGCCACCACAGGCTCCTCCACCCGCCCTTCCTCGGGTTCCCCAACTACTGCACCGTGACCTTGGTCTCGAGGACTATGGTTCGGACAATGCCTATGAGGGATATGGTCAACGCCGTCGTGGTTTTCAGCCACAACGAGATGAGGATGATGATCGGGTCCTTAAGACCGTGCGAGCGGACCCTCCCGCTTTTTACGGGTCTTTGGATCCGAAAGTCTATCTAGATTGGGAGTTCGGCATGGACCGTTACTTTGAGTGGTATGATATGTCGGAGCGTCGAAGGGTCCGATTCGCCACCATGAAACTCATGGGGCAGGCACAAACCTATTGGAAGAATGTGGAGAGCCTGCTACTTCAATGGCTAGAACCCCCGATCGACACATGGGCCGAGATGAAGAATAAACTTCGGCAAAAGTACCTTCCTCCCACATACCGTCAGCGACTCATCGATAGATGGCAAAGTCTTAGCCAGGGAGACCGGTCCGTCTCCGAATACATCGCGGAGTTTGATGAGTACTTTCTACGATGTGGTGTCACGGAGGAGAGTACCATGCCCGTGTCCCGCTTTCGACGTGGTTTGCGGCCACACTACCAGTATGAGCTTTTCCGCCGCAATGCCAAGACGTTGGAAGAGGCATATCAGATTGCTCTCGAGATGGAGCAATTTGAGGGAGAGTTCGAGTCTAGCCATCGGTTGGGCCCCACCCCTCTCCGTAGTACCGAGCCCCGTCACTCCGTAGGCCCACATCAGCGGCCTCCCATGGCTCGACCTCAGGAGCCCACCCGTCAGGAGCACTTCGCTCCATGGCCTCATCCTCCTCCACCCCGGGATCTATTCCCACCCTAACCACTGGCACCAGTTGCCCGTCCCCCGGCTCCTATAGCCCGCCCTCTGGCACCGGCACCCCCTCCACTATTGTCCAAGGCACCTACATCTCCCCCTTTGCTGCCTACACCCCCTACCCGACGGGATGATAAGGGTAAGGCCCCTTTTATAGGAGAGAGTAGTCGGTCGAGAGTGCAGTGTTTCCACTGTCACGGGTTTGGCCACATTGCCAGCGAGTGTCCCGCTCGCACCACCCTAGCCCTAGGTGTTAGAGAATCCGTACCTCCCGAGCTTGAGTATGTCAATTACGTGGCCGATGAGGCACTAGCCGATGAATACTATGCCTTGGGGGAAGAGCTGGGTGACTCTCCGGCCGCCCAGGATGCCGCCGCCTAGTGGGCTTGATGCTACCACCTTAGTCTCGAGTCGTGCATGAGTCAGTGTGTTTTCTTGTGTGGTTTGTTTGTGTGGTGTGTTTCGAATCAATTGTTGTGTGTATTGCATGGTAAGTCTGCATGAGTCTTGTGCAAGCTCGTTGTTGGTCTCTTATGAGTAAGAGGCGAGTGGACTCACTTGATGAGTATGGGGTCGATTCTACATCCATACCCGGATCAGTCACCTATAGGGACTCAGCGGTGATTCCTAGTGAGTCTTTGAGCCGCTTCCCTTCCTTTTGAGAGTGCCCCACCCGGAGTGTCCACCTTCAGGCCATAGCAGTTTGCACATATCGAGTATATATGGAATGAGCAGGTGACGATCATTTGGAGTGGAGCATACCCGCATTACTTGGCACGATGACGGATCCGCCGGAGTATTCGAGCATCCCTACCCCTACTCGACGGGGTCAACTTCCTCCCACCCGGGGTGAGTTGATGGGAATCGACACCGAGCCAGTACCTTTTCATATTGTATTTATATCCTTTAGTTTATTTTTATATCCACGGGAAAGTATACGCGCAAATATACGACTTTATCGGCCAATGCGTCACTCCCGTAGATTGTGTGGGTTTCTGTGTAATTTGTCAGTAGAACCAGCAAGGGGGCCCTCAACCCTTTCCCATTGCTCCATGTCATCTTGTGGGGCTGGTTAACCATCCTAAGTGGACATCTAGAAGGTTGGACTAGTCATATGCCACATGGGTAGACAAGTGGCCCATTTTGTCCAAGGTAGGCCACCTACCATTCAACCTTCCATTCAACCTCCCCTCCTTGTCAATAGGCCGCCCCCCCTTGCATATTATATTCTTCTTTTTTGTGTTTGTGGCATGCAATCCCAGCCCTTCAATCCTCTTCCCTTGATCTAAGGGTCCACATTGCATTTGATGTAAACCATATATAAGCTTGTATTTTCATGTGAAATTAAAGGAAATATCAGAATTTTTGTGTGTAAGCAAGGAGCTTGGTGCGCCCCTCTCTCCTCCCCTGCTGTTCTTCCCTCCCCAACCCCAGATCTAGAGTGTTTCTACCTCCTATCCCCTCCTCTCAACCTCCGATGATCGTCTGTGCCGCCGCCGCCGCCGTTCGTGCCGCCATCGAGCCGCCTCTGCAGTTCTGTCTTCGTCCGACCACAGCAGCTTCCACGAATTGTCTGTCTCAGCCATGAGCTTGGATTGATCTGAATGTTTTATGATGTGTTCAGCCCTTGCATCCCAAGATCCACCTAAATTTGCACGCCACAAGTCCATCGTTTAGTATTTTTATATTTTCGTCCAACCTGTCATCCCAGATCTGCCAGGTTTCTGTCTACAGTGACAGAACCTCTGAGTTCTCCCCCTCCAACCATTTTTTTGATTTGTCCAAATCCTCTCAATTTTACTAAAAGTTCTGTCCATCACTCCCTACCTCCACAAATTTTCTTAATTTTTTATCAACCTTCTATCTATTTTTAGAAATTCGTGTTCTTCCTCTGATACAGTATTTTTAGTCAGATCTCAGATCCGACCACCCTCCACTTAAAAAATCATAAAACATCACCACCACCTCCAAATCCAGATCCAAAAATAGTCCTGGTTTCCTTGTTCGCTTTCCTACAACCTTGCTAAAGAACACATCTTCAAATTCGGACATCTACTTGACGGTCAAAGGCAATCAACAGGAAAGTTCTCTGCAGATCTGAGTCTTCGGTTACTGTACAACAGCAGCATATAAAATTCACCAACACAAAGTATAAATCTGGTGAATTTTTCTGAAGGCCACTAGATTGCAGTACCTCGAAGCCACTTTCCAACGGCTCTGATCTCGTCGCATTCCGACACCGGTGCTGATCGCAGCGTCTGTTCTCGCCGGAGCGCGCGCTGAAATATAGAACCGGCAGATTTCTGATCAATTTTTCCGACCGGTGCCGAACGGAGCCGCCTGGCCTCCAGCCGGTGAACCAGCATGCCGCCAGCCCGGGGAGCGCTTCTCCAAGTGTCTCCACTACGGCGGTACCACCGGGTCCCACATGGCCCCTCCGGACAGCACGTGGCCCCCACGGTCGTGAACATGTGTGTAGCCGAATCAACACACGAAGCTGCCCGTCAACCCTAATTCGGTCCTCCCGGGCCCATTTGTATAGCCCTTTACCTCCCTGCGTGGAGTGGGCATGTTCCCATTGCTGTAATTATTGTGTGTTAAGTTTCCCGGGAGTACGAGTTTTCGGTCGGGTCCGTCTTCCCCACACCGAGCGCGTGGAGGTATCGTTCTCGCTCCCTACACTCGGCATTTGCTTATTTTCATATATACTTGTTTATGCCGCTGCTAGAGAGCATGCTTTAGGTCCGTTAGCTAGCTATATTATCATTCACCGCTGCTACGAGAGAGAGCATGACCGTCCCGTGACCCGATCCGGGCACGAAAGTGCGAGTCGACCACCCTAGCTCTTACCGGTTGCTCAACCGCGCACGTCCGACGCTTCCCTCGTTAAGGGACAATCGTGAGCTTGTCGTGTCCGTGGTCCCGTCCCGCATCAACAGTACTCCGTGCAAGAAGATCTACATCAAATACAAGGCCATTCAAGCTCAGTCTCAAGTCATTCAAGTGAAGAAGGAATCAACGTAAACATCCGGAGCATACACTCAGGGGGAGCCTAAATCAGGAGCATTCTAAACTGTGCCTTATTATGTTTCAAGTTCATATTTGTGTTTTGTATAAACTACGAACTTGTGTGTGTGTGGATCGTTGTTAGATCCGTGGTCGTGTGTGGTCATCGTGTTCCTTTCGTCTATGCGTAGGTCTTCCTAGATCTGCCTGTGTGTGTGGTTTTATCCAAATCTTAGTGTTTGTATGTGTGGAGTGCTGCACTTGTCGCAGCGTGTGTGTGTCTTGTTGATCTGCTTGTTGGATCGTGTTGGAGACCTCATCTCCGTGTGTGTGTGTGTGTGTGTGTGTGTGTGTGTGTGTGTGTGTGTGTGTGTGTGTGTGTGTGTGTGTGTGTGTGTGTGTGTGTGTTGGGGTGCGTCCCCGTGTGTGTGAGCAGGCGTCATCCTGCGTGAGTGGTTGGAGCGTCGTCTCCGTTTGGGGATTTATCCACAAGTGAAGTCTCACCGAGTTTGGTGAGGGGTGGATGTAGGATTGCCGTCGTTGCATCCGAACCACCTTAAAAACCACTGTGCATTGTGCTTGTTTTGTGTGGCTTGCTCCATTTCCTCTATCTCCATTCTACATAAACGTTAGTTTAAATTGTTTTTGTGGATTTATCTTCGTATATCTTGCATAATCTATATCTTATCATATAAAGTTTGATAAATCTAATTTGTGTTCAAATTCCTTTGAATCTCTTAACTAGCTTTGTATCACATATTTTATAAAAGGCCAAAAGTTTTCTTAAAATTGGTAAACACCCAATTCACCCCCCTCTTGGGTGTCATTGATCGCGGGACTTCACATTTTTAATTCATACCGCCTCAGCCTCTGGAAAATGACTCGGAGGTCTTGCAGATGGTCTTCTTTCTTTTTGGTCTTGACTACCAGGTCATCTATGTAGCACTCGACCTTATGGTAAAGTAGCTCATCAAATATTCTAGTCATCGCCCGCTGATAAGTTGCGCAGGCGTTCTTTAATCCGAACGGCATTCTTTTGTAGTGATAAATGTCTTTGGGGGTCCGGAAGGCAGTGTGGATCCGGTCATGTTCCGCGATCCATATATGGTTGTAGCCAGATGACCCATCCATGAATGATAGGGCCTCATGACCAGTTGTTGCATCTATCATGACCTCCGTTATCGGCACTGGGAAGTCATCTTTAGGGCAGGCTTTATTCAGATCCCGGAAGTCAACACATATCCGGATCTGTCCGTTCTTCTTCTTCACGGGCATGATGTTGGCTAACCACGTGGTATATTGATTTTCCTCGACGAAACCTACATCAATGAGCTTGTCGACCTCTTTGCATATTTGAGTGATAAGCTCTGGCCTCATATGCCGAGGGAGCTGTTTCACCGGCTCTACCCCAGGGTTTATGGTCAACTCATGCTGTGAGACTGAGGGGCTTAGTCCTGGCATCTCTCTGTAGGTCCAGGCAAAGCAGTCCCGATATTCTTGTAGCAGCTGGATGTACATCCTCTGTTCTTCGGCAGATAGTTGGGCGCTGAGGAAGGTTGGCCTGGAGTCATCCTCGTCTCCCAAGTTGACTTCTATCAGTTCATTGACTGTTGCTTGACCTCCGTCTTCTATCTCAGGGGGTGCAGGCTAGAGGTCGACAAAGTCTGGTATATCATCTTCGAGGTCGAGGACCTCGAACCTTTCATCTTGCCTTATCTGAGTTCTGCCAGGAATCTCTTGTTCGGCTGATAATGGCTGCATGCACTGTTCTGCCAACAAGTTTACCCACTAGCCACTTCAAGGGGCGAGTTGATTGCCTCACCCCCTGCTGAGGGGGTTGCAATCACTACGGGCTGGTGATTATTTGTCATTAAGTCAGAGTAGCCTTGCGGCTCCTTGGCAATGGGTGAAGAGATCTCGATCCCTTGAACCACCATGTCCTCAGTGAAGGCAACCATTTCTCTTCTAGCAGCATCTGTCTCTTGATCAGGCTCGGGGGAAGCTTCCCCACTGGTTCGAGAAGTGCTGACATCATGAACAGAGGAGGGCCACTGGAGGGAGGCAGCTCTGCTTCTTCAACATCTTCAGCTTCACTACTGCTAGCTGTGTCAAATTTGGCTTGAAGAGCTGCATCTTCCGGATAGATTTGTTCCCAGCACCGGCAGGGGAATACAGCCTGGGATTCTGGATTCCTTGGCCAGGCTGGCTGAATTCACTCAACTTCTGTCAGGTGTTCACCAATAGTTGCCCCAAGTGGGTTATCTTCCATTGGGTAGAAAGCAGAGATGGTATCCACTTCATAGCGTCCGCTATAATAGTGTTCTTCGAGGGTGAAGCCCAATCTCGGGTGCTGAGAGACACGCCTCATTTCTTTGTCCAGGCTCAGAGGGTACCATAGCTTCTGGAATGCTTCTTTCCTCTTGCGAGGCTGGCCGGAAGGGATGTGCTGCTTCTGGAACATCTTGGCCATTCGATTTGTTATAAATGTCAGCCCATGTATAGGCATTGAGCGGTTTTCTATATCTTCAGGTAGATGACAATCAATGTCTTCCTGTGTAGGGTGCTCTTCAGCTGTGTAGAACAGGCTGCTAGGACCATCTATCTACATCACCTCCCAAGCTTTGAAAGGTTCGATAGTAGCATTATCGAGGCTGAGAATTGGCTTGGCAAGACCTTCAGGGATCCCTATGCGGTCGTGCTACTGGTCAACCCTGACTTTATTAGTTTCGGGGTAGATGGCGGGAGGCGCTATCCGGCCTACATCCCCGGTGACAGTGATGTGTGAGACCACCTTGGGATTGATATATCCATGGGGCGGCAGAGGGAACCATTCCACTTTGGAAGTGCCTTTTGTTGTGCTAGAAGAGGCCTTGGCCGCAGGGGCCTTCTGCGACCATTCTGCATATAGAGGGGCATCTGCCAAGTGGCATTCGAATACTTCGAATGGGTGGAGATCAGCAAATACTCTTTCCTCTCTCCCATCCATGCTGTATTTAATGCATTGGTGAAGTGTGGAAGGTACCACCATATTCTCATGTAGCCAAGGGCGGCCAAGCAGCGCTTTGTATGAGGTGCGAGAATCAATGACATGAAATTGCACCTTCGTGACAAAGTCCGCTAGAGTGAGTGTGAACTCTGCTACTCCTAGCGACACTTCGCACTTCTGATTGAAGCCGAGAATGCGCATATCCCTGACCTTTTGTAGGTGCACGTTGAAGTAGTGCCTCTCATATATCCTGTAGGGCAGGATGTTGACAGCTGCCCCGGGGTCCACCAGGATTCTGTTCAGCTCCCGGCCATTTAGATGTCCCCTCATATACAGAGGTCTGCTGTGACTAGTGGTGGGGAGCAACATGTCTTCCTGGGTGAAGGTCATGCTGGCCTCCGGTAGTGCCTCAGCTAGGCAGGCTTCATATTAGGCAGGCGTCTGGAGAGCAGTAATGATCGCCTGTCGAGTCTCTTCACTGAGAGAGAGGATTTCCCAGATAGTGAATCTTGCTGGGAGCTTCTTCAATAGTTTGACTACCTGACTTCCAGCTCGGACATTGGATAGCTTCATTTCATCTGCCCACCTGGGCTTGGAAGATCCTTGGGCTGTGGCCCCTGATGGACCTGCTTCATCGGACTCGGAGGCTGCACCCTTTTACTTGGGGTTACCTCCTGGTTGCTCCTCACTGGCTATTGCCGGGCGAGTTTCTACCTCTTCTGACAATTTGGGAGATTGCTGGAGTTGTGGGTGACTGCCCCCAGTTACCGGTTCAACCTCCCAGCATGGTTGCTTCCCTTTTGACATCTTTATGAACTCCAGAAACGAAGGAGCGGGAGTGCCGCCCCCACTTTTGTTGTATAAGCCTGACGGAGGAGGGATTTGAACTCCCCTGACCTCCGGAGGGGGTATCTTGTAGGGTTGCTCCCCTCTGAAGATAATGTTATGGTTGGTGGGCGGCTGACGCCCCCACCTTCGGCCCGACCGGGTTGCATGTGCGGCAGTTGCGGCTTCGGCCTGGCTTTCCTTAGCGGCGGGTGTGAAGCAAATCTCTTCTTCATCTTCCTCACCGGGAAAATTGAACAGAGCAGAGAGGGTGTTGCAAGAAAGGATCACACCCCTTGTAGCCTTGCCGGCCCCTCTCTTCCTTCTTTGCCTTCTTTTCTTTTCTTTGGCTGGCGCTTGCCCCCAGAACAGGCTGCCGTCCCTGTCTGATGCTTTGTCAGCTTCCTCTTCCTGCTTTAGTGAAAGCTGTTCCAGCTCCTGCCACGGAAGATGATCCCGTACCAGCAAAGGTTCTAGCTCGGGCTGTACATACTCATCTAGCCCATTTATGTAGTTTTGTAGCCGCCGGGCTTCTTGACTGATCTTCTTGACTGCCGGCAACGGAGTCTGCCTCCTCCGGTTGCGGGTAGGTATCCGGATAACTGCTGGCGGATTGGTCCACACAGGTGTTGCTACTGGTTAAGGGGTCGTGACGTGACGCCATGAATATGTGCCCCCGGTGCCGGGCGAGGCTGGCCCTTTTTCTTGGCTCTTGCAGGGACTTGCTGCCATCCCTCCTGTTCTTTTATTGGGGCCAGAAAGCATGCTTCATATGTATGCTGAGTACTGGCTTCTGCGGTCTCCTCAGGCAAGGCTTGATACAGAGAGACCATGTTGACGGCGGCTCTTCTTACGGGCGCCGCATGTGGTTGTGGAGGGTCGACCTTGTACTACCCCAATTCTATTTCTTCCTTTTTTACCATGCCTTCGATAATATCCATGAAAACATAATAGTCTTCAATTGGATGCCCCAACATCTGGTGGTAGGGGAAAAATCTTGGGCTATCTCTTCTCTTCAGGTCCTCCGGCCTCCTTGGCTCAGGCAGGGTGACCTTATCATACTGGGTAACCTAGTCAAACAAGATCCTGGTCTTCTCCTTTGGGAAAGAGTATGCCTTCTTCATTTTATCCCAGAGGGATGGGCCTTCCTCGCCATCTCCGGTCTTGGCAGGCTGAGGAGCAGCTATCTTCTTGCCTTTATCTTTTTGCTGTTCAAACGCCTTGATATCAAGGGCGTTTACTTCTTTCGGTGCCTGGCGCCGTTCTGCTGCCTTGCCCTTTTGTGCAGTGGGAATATTTGGTGCAGGGGCCGATTTCGCTAAGAAAGCCTCCACTTCGGCCACAATATTGTTCAGACGGTCGAATGACCGGATTTCCATGCCAATCATCTTCTCTAGCACCTCTCTCCTGAGGTTCTGTTTGCAGATCTGTATAGCATCCTCTTGGTGCAGGGGCCGCTTGCATCTCATCCCGAGGTTTCTCCACCTCTTGATGTAGTCGAGAGCAGTCTCATCTGCCCTCTATCTTGTTGAATAGAGTTCAGCCACTGTGACTTCCCTCTCTGTGACGTGGAATCTTTCTCTGAACTTCCTCTGCATGTCCGACCAGTCACTGATGGACCCGGCCGGGAGGCTGGAGTACCATTCAAATGCGAGCCCCGTGAGTGAGGACCCGAAGAACTTCAATAAATATGACTCGTCAGTGGCCAAGTCACCCATGACGGTCATGTAGTAGGCAACATGTTGATGGGAATCGACGCCGAGCATTAACTTTTATTTTTACATTTGAGTCCTTTTATTTACTTTTATATCCTTGAGAAAGAATATGTACAATTGTAAGGCTTTGTAAGCCAATGTGTCATTCCCTAGGATTGTGTGGGTTTTTGTGCAAATGTGTAGTAGGTCCAGTTAGGGAGCCCCCTCCCCTTCCCCATTGGTCCACCTCATCCATGTGAGGCTGGTCAACCATCCTAGGTGGCCATCTAGAAGGTTTGAATGCTAATTGACCACATGGGAGACAAAGGGGTTAAAATTTCAAAGGTTGGCCACCTACCTTACCTACCTAGTCAAAGGAGTGCTCCATTCATATGTAATTTATTTTTTTTGAGTTTTGACCACATGGGGGAAGAAAATGACTTATTTCCCACGAAATTCCCAGCCCCCCACCCCTTGCCATTTTCTATATAAGCCTATGTATAGTGTCATTGGAGATTAATGAAGAAATTATGTGAAAATTGCTTGAAGAAAGAAGGGTGTGCCCTCTCTCCCTCTCTCCCCTGGTGTTCTTCCTCCTCCAACCTCAAGTTCTATAGTGATTCTACCTTCTATCATCTCCTCTCAACCTCCGGTGATCGTCTGTGCCGCCGCCGCCGCCGTTCGTGCCGCCATCGAGCCGCCTCTGCAGTTCTGTCTTCATCCGACCACAGCAGTTTCCACGAATTGTCTGTCTCAGCCATGAGCTTGGATTGATCTGAATTTTTTATGGTGTTTTCAACCCTTGCATCTCAAGATCCACCTAAAGTTTCACGCCATAATTCCCTCGTTTAGTATTTTTACATTTTCGTCCAATCTGTCATCCTAGATCTGCCAGGTTTCTATCTATAGTGATAGAACCTCTGAGTTATCCCCCTCCGACCATCTTTTAAATTCGTTCAAACACTCCCAATTTTACTGGGAGTTCTGTCCATCACCCCCTACCTCCACAAATTTTCTTATTTTTTTATCAGCCTTCTATATATTTTTAGAAATTCATGTTCTTCCTCTGATACAGTGTTTTTAGTCAGAACCCAGATCCGACCACCCTCCACTTCAAACATCAGACAAAATCACCACCACCTCAAAATCCAGATCCAAAAATAGTCCTGGTTTCCTTGTTCGATTTTCTACAACCTTGTTGAAGAACACATCTTCAAATTCGGACATCTACTTCACGGTCAAAGGCAATCAACAGGAGAGTTCACTGCAGATCTGAGTCTTCGATTACTGTACAACAGCAGCATATAAAATTTGCCAACACAAAGTATAAATCTGGTGAATTTTTTTGAAGGCCACTAGATTTTAGTACTTCGAAGCAGCTTTCCAACGGCTCTGATCTCGTCGCATTCCGACACCGGTGCTGATCGCAGCGTCCGTTCTCGCCGGAGCGCGCGCTGAAATACAGAACCGGCAGATTTCTGATCGGTTTTTCCGACCGGTGCCGAACAGAGCCGCCCGGCCTCCGGCCGGCGAACCAACGTGCCGCCAGCCCGGGGAGCGCTTCTCCAAGTCTCTCCACTACAGCGGTACCACCGGGTCCCACACGGCCCCTCCGGACAGCACGTGGGCCCCACGGTCGTGAACACGCGTGTAGCCGAAACAACACACGAAGCTGCCCGTCAACCCGAATTCGGTCCTCCCGGGCCCATTTGTATAGCCCTTTACCTCCCTGCGTGGAGTGGGCATGTTCCCATTGCTATAATTATTGTGTGTTAAGTTTTTCGGGAGTACGAGTTTTCGGCCGGGTCCGTCTTCCCCACGCCGAGCGCGTGGAGGTATCGCATTCGCTCTCTTACTTGGCATTTTACTTAATTTCATATATGCTTGTTTATGCCGCTGCTAGAGAGCATGATAGGGTAATTAGCTCGCTTTCTATTTATATCACCGCTGCTGCGAGAGAGAGCGTTACCGTCCCGTGACCCGATCCGGGCACGAAAGAGAGAGCCGACCACCCTAGCTCTTACCGGTTTCTCAACCGCGCACGTCCGACGCTTCCCTCGTTAAGGGACGATCGCGAGCTTGTCATGTCCGTGGTCCTGTCCCGCATCACATGTTCCTTCGGGGATCCCTTCCCGTTGAACTTGTCGAACTTCGGCGGCTTGCTAATCCCGGGAGGGAGCCGCTTGGCAGCATGATGCGGTGGGTATGGAACCCTATATGCATCGAATACAACATAGTCACCTTCATCCCTTTCAGCGAGCTTCATCTCGATCATCCTTTCTACCATCATCTTGCTCATGATGGTCGGGTCGACCAGCTCCGGGTAGAAATGCGCCGGCTGTAAGTAGGGGGTGACCAGGGTGGTCGCCTGTGGAGGAGGGTGCAGTAGTGGAGGCGTCTGGTGCACCTGTGGCAGCACTGGTGGAGCCAGCGGCTGTGATGGGCGCTGTTGAGTTGTCGTCAAGTTTGGTTCCGCCTGCAGAGGCGGGGTATAGAGTGGTGGGAAGTCGTTCTTGCTGATGGCTCCCCTTGATGATTCGGCCTGCACATCAGTCTGCTTGGAGGCTGAGGACTGCTCTGTCCTTTCTGTCAATTACTTCTTCAGCTGTTCTATCTCCTAGTGCTACCTCTGGAGCATCATCAGTACGGCCGGGTCCATAGCTACTGCACTGAGGATGGCCTCTGTCATCTCGCCAGATACACCCTCAGGCAAGACAAGACATCTTCTTCTTCACCCACCGTTATCACATTTGCTGTGTGAATAACGGCTTTGTCATGCTGTTGGAGGCGAGGCAGGGCTTGCTTTCCTTTGGTCGCCGCCAGCTTCTCTTTTGCGGCTTCCACTCTTCGAGTGCTCGGCCCCAGTCTTCCGGCTAGCCAGGCCAACTCTTGAGGCTCCTCGGGAAATTTTCCATAATGGCCATCTATCCCGGCCATATTGCATGTGAAAATCTGCATTCTTCGTTTCTGTCTACTAACCCTCCTCTTGACATTCCCCGGGAAGGTAAGCCTTTCAAACAAAGAGATCCTTCTCTTTTCCCCTTGGGGGGGAGCAGTTTCATCGGCTTGAACATTAGAGCCGTCTTCATATCCATTGTCATCAACTGATGACGTCATCCCCCTATCTTCTTCTACTCCCACTGCCATTAATGGACAACGATCTTCTTCAGCTGTGGCTGCCTACAACAGCCGTTGTTGGCCCAAAGAGGGGTTGCCTAACCCCATAAAATAACTTCTGACCGTATTGGTCATTTCTTCTTGCCCTCAGCCCGGGTGTAGGGTCGGGGACAATTGTCGACCGCCCATCGGAGGAATGTAAGCAAACCGAGCCCTCTCGGTAGTCTGCTGTAATCTTCTTCCCACAACGGGGATGTTGGCTTGTCGGGCACAGGCCCTAAAGCTTTCTGGGCGTGGCGGATCCACGATCATCTCTTCCTTCCTCGGGACAGGGTCCCTCTTCTTGATCTCTTCTACTCTGGTGAACCTGGGGTGGTACTGCACTGGAGCTTCTTGCTGGACAAGCTGGACCTTTTTGGGGACCCAAACCTGTTTGAATCTTCTTGGCTTGGGAGCCAACCTTCTCTGGCCATGGCGGCCGGCTTCTTCTTCTTCGGCTCTTCTTCCAGCAAGAGCCCGATAGGAGTTGTGGACTGGCACTGTAGGGATCACCCGGTCTAGGCTCACTCGAGCATTACGTCCATCCAGAAAGACGCGGAGGCCACCGACCAGCATAGACTTGTTGGATGCGGAGGGACGTCCGGTCACAGCAGCATCAACCTTCCTTCGGGGGTTCCGGTGTCGGTGCCTCCCAAAGTTCTTGGCAGGGACGGGGCGGGCCCCGTGAGTAATATGGTGCACCATGTAGCTGGCGACTTGAATCGGGCTGGTAGGCAAGCCGGCACAGTGTTGAGCCTTCGAGGCCTCGACCCTCTCTGCAGCCTTCTCTTCTGCGGGCCTTGAGGACTCCGTCTGTCGCATGTCGGCAAAGGCCAACCCCAAGAAGTTGGGGAAGCCTACAGCTGGTGGGAAGGAGCCGAAAACCATGGGCACTGCCAGGTACCCGTGTTCCGCGTGGTCGGTGACGATTGCGGGGCCGAAGCCAACACCGGTGAGTCCGTACGATGTCATCGTTTGCCTGAGACAAACAGACAAACAATCAGTATTCTTAGGGGAAGCCCCCGAAGGTATCCTCTCTTGGCAAAGAGATGAAGGGAGACTCAGGTCCCACCGGGTGTGCCAGACTTGTGGGAATGGTTTTTATTCTTTGTTCCTTATTGGTTGGTTTATTAGGCGTGCCAGTCACCGGTGGGACAATTTATTGTGCTCTCGACCTGACACAGTCAGTCGATTGTGATATTCGTGTCGAGACCCAGAGTCCGTCATACCATAAAGGCTATGACGTTAATTACGTCCTTCCAAATAAGGACAACCCTTGATTAGTTGCCAAGAAAGGATGCCTCGGGGGCAAAACAAGATGAGACTATTACGCTAATTCCACTAACGAGATGCGAAACGTGCATAGAAAACCATGCTACGCGAGACATGATAACAGTGTTATGGCGCAAATCCGGCAGCATATCCCATTATTTTGGGCTATGCCAAAGGGGAATATAGGTCATCCACCCACGGAATGCCGGGGTAGAAGCCGAAAGGAGAGCCGGGCGTAGCCCGAGATCCAGAAGGATTTGAGTGTGACGGGACAATGTCCGTTACCACGGTGTTTGTTGATGTTCCCCTTTAGAGACCACTGGAGGGCTTGCAATGGCAAGACTCCCAGGGTCGGTAGGGTTGGAAGAAAAACCCGACGGTTAATGGCGTAGGATATCGGGGTAAGATCCCATTAATAAAGCTCCGTTTAGACATGGATGAAGAACCATGAAACCCTCATGATATGATGGGGACTGCAATGATGGTCCATGGAGGCTAGGGTGCCAAGTCTAAATTGGTTCCAGGCTCAGTAAAGTTCCTGAGAAATTAGATATTCGAGTGATGGCTAATACCAGAATGAACCGACGCGACTGGGGTTTCGGCACGAAAGCGAACCGGCATGGCTGGGAATGAAGGGAGTCGGCGCGACAAGCTCCTCGCCGCGCCCATCACCCGGCGTGAAATTTGCGTCGAGAGGAGGCTGCGCCGGGGGTTGTGTGGTGCCGATAAAAAAGGGGGTTTCTGAATTTTCAAGTATTATGAGGGGTTTATGAATTCAAAGGGGTCCTTTGTGTTCAAAAGGGGCTTCATGAGTTTGGCCATGGTGGTATTTGAGTAGGGCAGAGGGTGAGGGTAAACTCATCCATAGAAGGTCTAAGGAGACCATGTAACTATGATGGTTATATTCCCTTCTTGCGGTGGTGGGAAAAAGGATCATGAGATGGTATAGCTCAGATCTCTGCAACACGGCTGGGGTTAGATTCATAATTTCTGGATGAATTTTAGCAGCATCTCCCCTTATTTTGGACTATGCCAAAAATGGGAGTATAGGTCATCCACCCACGGAATGCCAGGGTGGAAGCCAAAAGAAAGGTGGGCATAGCCCTGGATCCAAAAAGGATTCCCATCTTATGTGACATTATCCACGTATTGTGAGATTCATTAATGTCCCCATATAAAGTCAACGGAGGACATACAGTGGCAGAACTCCGTGACTTGTTGGGTTGGAAACATGTGGGGGATTAACCCCTTTGATATAGCTCCCACGAGGGTCTAAGGAAGGATAGTATTTCTCCTTTAGACGGATGGGGTATCATGACCAAGGCTGGCATGGCTCGAAGGTATCGGCACTAGTCTATCAGCGTGGCCGTCTTCAGCACGAAAGGTATGAAGGTCTCGGCGCAACAACTAGAGCCGGCCTCGGCGCGACGGGAGAAGCTCAACCGGCACGGGCAGTCCTCGGCACGAGACTCGCGCCAAGAAGGGTTCGCGCCGGGAGGCTGGGAGGGCTTCTGAAATGAGCGTTTCAGTGAGGTTTTGAAGATATTTTCCTTTGGAGTGGAGGCTTCAAGGGGGTTCTGGAGCTTTAAAGGAGGGTTTATTCAGGGATCTGTAAAGAGGGTTTATTCAAGGGTTTGACGACCACTGAAGGGGGGTTATAGAGAGGGTATAATCTAAGGGGATGGTAGCCTTCCCTCGCCTTACTAGGGCAGAACCACAGATGGAAGCTTCGGAGTCTATCCCTCTTCATTTCACAGACGAGAAGCCATGAGATAGACTGTCTCAGGCCCTCGACGTGGATACGAGGTGATGAGGAAAAATAGCAGAGAAGCCTTCAGCAGATCTAGAAGATTAAACTATCAAATATATGTGGCTTGCGGTAGCCGTTGCATATATTGAACCTCGGATGCAAGGGAAGAGAGAAAAAAAATAATGAAAGGGCAAAACTCAGCCCACTTTTATTAACTATTTCATCTAAACGGCATACACGAATCCAACTCGGAAGAAAATCCAACCAAAAACATATACACAAACTCTATCCCTGACAACAGGGTTACATTAGCATTCAATGCTACTGGAGCGAAGATGCTCGAAAGCAGAGATACAAAAGAAGAAAAAGGAAATATCCAGATAGAACAAGGGGGAGGAGAACTGTAGCCCCTCGGGGTGTCGGACAGCCAACCCCACCTTGCTTCTTCCTTCGAGTCTCTGCCACTCTCTCTTCTCTTCAGCTTCTATGGAGGGCTCTCGAGCTCCCCTTTCTTTCAGTGGCTACTACTCCCTATTCCCTCTATTGCCTCTTTTTTTCTTCTATCTTCTATCCCCTCTTTCTGTCCTCTCTCATGTTGTTGTTGTTATCTCCACCGTTGTTGTTCGAAGGGCAGCAGGTAGTCTTTATAGAGGGATGGCCCTCAGCCTCTCGGCACGAGCTCCCCGGCGTGCCAGCAAGAAGCTTCTCAGCGCGCCTCAACTCGTGTTGGGCTTGGCCCATTTTCCATCATTCGGCGCCGGGATCAACCTAATGGGCTCCCTTCGTCGGCGTGGTGGGCTTCTTAGAGTAGATGCTCTACCCGAGGTTGCCTATCACCTTGTGTTCACGACTGAGCGTGAGGCTACCTGAACCCCTTTCTGTGAGCATCAGAATTATCTGAAGATCCTTTCCAGCATGCAGATGGTTGCCTGGATTTTTTTATAGTCTTATCAGCCTGACTATCTGAATGACAGCAGTGCTAGACAGCAGCCTAGCTAGAGATGGCTTTAGCCGGATAGAGTGTTAGGGGTAGTGGATCTCTTCTATTCTGATTCTCAGAACTTCCAGGGATGGTACAGGAGCCGCACCTTTGATCGACCTTCAGAGCCCTGAGTCTGCTTTGGTCTCTCCTGGTATATTTTAGGTGTCAACATAGTCCTTGTGAGGTTGGATTCTTTATGTAAGGCCTTCATGTATGATTTCTTTTAGGAAGAAGTTTTAAATTTACTCAAAGGTATTTATTAGGGGTGCTACACCCTCAAACTCTCTGGATGAGTTGGAGAGATTCCAGCGAAAAAGCAGGGCAGAGCTTAGCAAACTCTTGAAGATAATACTCCAAAGAGTCCATAGAAATAAACAGAAGCTTCTAAGGATCACTATCGAGAGAGAAATAATCAAATCAAAACTCTAATTCGGTCACGGCGCAGCAGAGAAAAGACAGTTCTAGCAGGACTCTGTGTCTGCACAAACGGTCTTACGATAAACTGCCATTTAGAACAAACGGTCTAAGTATAGACCGCTAACCTCGGTCGTTCACCAGAAGATAATGTCAACAGGCGAAAACTTCGTGAACAGGACTCTGGAACTGGAAAACGGTCTAAGGTTAAACTGCCACAATGCCTCTAACAGCCATACGATAAACCGCCAGAGCTCAACGGATAAGAAAGGATAAGGCTGAGAGTAAGGCGTTGGCTCTGGACTCTTGCGTCAGCAAACGGCCTTAAGATAAACTGCTACACGTCATCAAATGGTCATTTTATAGACCGCCAGCAATAGTGGTGTGGCAAAACAAATGAAAGGCCTATTAAGCTTCAACCCACAAAAAAATGAATAAGGAGCGAGACCCAATCAAGGAGAATGACCCATGAAATATGCCTCAAAGCTGACGAAGATGGCTCAATAAACGGCGTATAACTCGGAGCATCATAAAGATAAATAAGGAGATGACCCAACTCATCGGTCATAAAACGGGTGTCAACATCTTCCAGACCTCAAAATCTGTGATTCTAGAGGTTTACGGTTGTTCTAGATGCTCTCAGTACGAGCTTCGAAAACTGTGTAAGTCTGACAGATAAAGACTTGAAGCCTTCTGGTGCATCGACGCAGCATGCTATCATGTCAGTGCAGCTTCACAATTTCTTTGAGTTGCTGGCGAGCTGGATCTCCATGGGTCGATGCAGCTTCATAGGTGTGTCGAGGCATCCTTGTGATGCTAGCCTTACTGCTAAAGTTGATCAAGTCGATGCAGCTTCATAGGTTTTCTGAGCTGCTGGTGGGCTTGCCTTGGTGGCGTCGATGCTGGATGGACGGTGCGTCGATGCAGCTTCGCTGCCATTGCGTCGTCATCCCTGGATGGACGGTGCGTCGATGCAGGATGGACAGTGCGTCGATGCAGCTTCAGAACGTTGCCAGTCAGACGGCTTCTGTGAAGAGCATGAGGTTGATGCAGCATCATAGGTGCGTCGATGCAGGATCAGAACGTTGCACTTCTGAGTTTTGCTATTAGTTTGATTTCCCTTTCTTTTGCCAACCTTTTCTTAGTTTCTGTGCGAACCATCAATTTTATCATCTGCCTTATTTTTTTGTGCAGTCGGTTGCCTCGATTTCTGTGCAATAGCAATGTCTTAGCTTCAAGGAGCATATTCCATGCAGTTTAGTCTACCAAGGTCCTTTCTTCAAATCTCAATTTCCCTTTCTTGAATTCTCTCAATCTTTGCTTGAATATATATAGAGTATTGAGTCTTTTGAGCCTTCTCATGATGAGCATGGCTTGGGAGCATCAAAAATATTATCATGCACATTAGAGCATAGTTGAATCAACTGAATAGTATGATAATGAATCATACTCAGACATCATCAAAACATCATATATCCAACATTCTAACATATATCCAACATTCTCCCCCTTTTTGATGATAGCAACTATGCATGACACCTATGCGACATAATGAGTCACCTTAACAATATGATCATGAAGTAGATGATGACTCAACAAACCTTCTGTCTTCTCTCCCCCTTGAATAGATGTTGACTCATCAAGACATCACTCCCCCTTTGCCATCGGCAAAGAGGGCTAGAATTAAGGCTAATACAAGAATCAGAATCAGAATATAAGGATTTAAAGTACAAAACTGAGGCAGCCAAGTGCGATGAGTGTGCCAAAACTAAGGCAGCCAAGTGCGATGAGAGTGTAGACCTTTTCTCCCCCTTTGACCAATCAGTGATACCACTTATTGGGTCCACTACTGGTTTGATTCCTTGGCTTGTCATCAACAGTTCACATAAGGTGGCATCGGATGCCATGAAGTCATATCAAAGCAACGAGAGAGGCAAAGAAAATACATGATGATTGAGCATGATAGGATGATGCAATTAGAGATCAATACTTCAGCCAAAGAGCAGATAGATCATATATGCATTCAAAAATGATGTAGAAGTGAAGATCCAAAAGTGAAATGCCACAAGCTCTAGAGCAGCCAAATACTAGAAAAAAATTGTTGGGTCCCTAGATTGACAATGTTAGGCCCCCTGCTGGTTGCTAATTGTTAAGTTTTTCAGGGTTTTTCAACTTTTTAATGTTTTCTCGTTTTTAGATTTTTAAAGTTTTCTATGCAATGCATGGTAATGGAAAATGCAAAACCAATTAAATACATGAAAAACTAAAACCAAATGCTTTAGAGACATGGTACCAAATGTTGGGAGTGGTGATGCTTTCATGGTAGCCAGGAGAGTCTATACAGATTATTCAGAGAAAGCAGATAGCAATGGTGCAAGGAGCATCAAAACGCCAACTTGTCTTAAGGGCAGATGCCAGGACAGCCAGACAAAAGTCTGGACACAAGGGGTTGACCCTTGGGGTCGACACTTGGAATTGTAAAAGCACCAAAGACCAAGAGATGTTAGGATGAGAGTTCTTCAGCCTGAAGCCAAGTTCATAAATGTAGAGTTATAGATTTTTCAGAATCTTCAGTTATAGAACTCTAATGATAAAGCCCTTATAATTAGATTGGTTTAAAACTGATGAATTCTGAGTTTCTCAATAATAAGCATTTGAGAATATCTGCATTCATAATTAATAGAAATGAACCAGAGTTTCATACTAAAATCAGGTTGACCCCCTTTCACCTTACTCATTCAGTTCCATTAGCTCCTTTGAGAGTACCTACAAAAAATATTGAGGTTAAACACCTAGACGTTTTTTATTTTAACCATGAGCACTAAAAATTCAGATTTTTCTTTTGAAACCATTGTTGGATATCAACTGGTATTATTTTTTGCGAGCATTCAAGTGTAGCATGCACCTTTTGACGTGAGAGTGCACGTTGATTAGACGCCAGCATTCCCAGTTACTTAGTGTAGCTCACCATTCTGCTTCACATAGTGCAGAGGTAGTATGGCACTTCATGGCGTTATCGTCTCCATTTCATTGGTGAAGGGACTCGGTTTCTTGGTGAATCCAAAGCCATTGCTCTGCCTTAGACCACTGAACTCAGCACACTCCTTTTTACATAAGGATATACGTTTATCAGATGCAAATATCCCCAGTTACTCAGCATGACTGAAGTTCATTGTCAACATTGTAGCCTTTTTTTTTTGAAATCTTCAGATTTGATAAATGTTTAAAAATAATACTACAATGAAGTTACTCAATCAAAGATGCCTTTGTACCAAGATAAACTTTCAGATTTAAGAAGGTATTACATGTCAAAACGTGAAACAATGGTTTAAGTCCATTAAGTCTGAATACATGCACTTTCAAGACCATTAATCTTTGAAGCTCAAGAACTCATTAAATTTTAAACCAATAACTTTCATCTTCAGGGTAGTATTGTAGAACTCTATACAAGAAGATTCCTCTTAAGGAATTACTCTGATAAGTGAACTCAACGACAGATAGAAAATCCTCTAAGGAGTTCAAGGCATTCAAGAAATCAAGGATTAGACATCTGAGCATACAGGGATGGCAGAGTTTCAGACATCCATGAAGGTTCAGAATTGAAGAGCATTTGAGACCCAAGATAAAATACAGCATATCATATTATGATGTAGATGCCCGATTTATGAAGAGAGTGCAGTTGAGAGAAAGTGAGAATGGATAGTGAACTCTCCCCCTTGAGGATGTGTAGTGAGCTCAGACTGGAATAAGTGAATAAGACCTGCAGGTGAAGAGTAGTGTCGATGCAGGCACCTCATGGTGTCGATGCACTAAGCTCAGACAGAGAGCAGTTTGCAAGCAGAAATGAACTGCGAGGTCAACCTGAGTAGTTCTAGGGTCGACTTGATCAGCAGCAAAGCTGATTTCAACATATTTTTCTCAGAACAAGCTCCCCCTAAGAAGATGCAGTCATTCCATATGACAACAAAGTGTATAAAGATGCAGACTTGATTTTTAATGTTGACTCCCCCTTAAACTTGTGCATGGGTTGACAATGGAGTATGTAACCTATTACCTATGTGAACATATGATACAATAGAGATCATACCAATTGATATGCATTTGTATTCATGAGACCACAAGATGATTTTCAATGTCCACAACTCATGCAGACTGGAGGCATGTGTAATGCAGTCTAAACTAAGTGCAAACTCTCAAGCTCCCCCTTCGTTCAATGCTAATGGAGATCAAGATAGTCAAATAGCATGTTATATGTACATATGAGTGATGAGTTGTAATATATGTGCAGCCATGGCAGACATCATCAAAGGTAATGATAAACAATGTTAAGTAAGAAGTCAATATGGATGCTAAATGGTAGCAAGAGGCAAACGACAACTCATCATTGTATCAATTACATTAGCATGACCGATTTCTCATGGATTAAGCATTTGAAATTAATGATTTCTGGTATAAGACGAAGGTATTGATCTGAAGACCCAACTCGTGCATAGTGAGAGTTCCGGGCAAGCTTAACCTGTCTTTTTGCACATCACCATTTGATATACCAGACACTCAAACCAAGTGTTAATCAAATATATAGTTCAGACATTTAGATGTTCAGATTTCACAATGGGGAATTTCATTAAACAGAGGGGAGGTTTCATGCTTGCAGGACTTATTGAAAGCAATAGGATAGACCTATAATGCAGTAACTACAAACAAACTTTATCATGCAGAAATAATAAGAATGGAAAACTTTATTTGGAAACCTGTGCTTTGAGCTTTTATTTCCAACAGTTCCTTTGTATAGCTCCAAGGCACCCTACACCCAAAATCTTATTTGGAGGCTTTAGGTACCCAAGCTTGCGTGGGTCCTTGTTGGCTAGTAGCCCTTCTAGCAAATGAATTTGTTTTTTTTGTTGTGTGTGTATCATCATTTCTCATCCAGGGATATTCATGAAACATATGTCCATATTTACCACAATGCAAACACCACACAAATGATTTGGCATTCTTTACATGTGCTTGTGCATCAAGCTTGTGTATGTCAACATTCTTGGACTGAGAGTGATACCTTCCCTTCGGATGCCAACAGTCCTTGACTGTATGGCCAATTCTTCCACAATGGAAGCAGCAAGGAGGAGGGTTTCCTCTGACAGCCTTTGAGTGCATCGACCAGTCCTGATGGGTGCGTCGATGCACAGGTTCATACCTGGGCTTCTGAGCATGATTTCCCCCAGCGTCGACATGTCCTTTGCCTTGGCCCTTTACATTGTTCCTTCTATTTTGGCCTACTTTTAGCTCATCATTTTTCAAGGTAAGGCAGTCATGCACAGTGTGACCAAGCATACCACAATAGAAGTAATAAACATTCATTTTATGGGGAGCATGGTGTTTAGTATGGCATTTCCTAGCATGCATGTCAAAACCAGCAAATTTATTTTTCTATTTTTACTTGGGAGCCTTCCTTTTCTGTTTACCAATCTATTTTTGGTTATTCTGAGCAGCATGCAGTTTTGGGGGACCACTAGAGGTGATGCCTTCATTTGAGCCAGAAACAAAGGAGGTATGTAGCTTGTTTCCAAAGGCCTTCTTGTTCACAGGTTTATACCACAAACCCTCGCTTTGAAGGTTGACTCTAGTCCCCAAAATTCTATCTAGATTATCTTTGGGATGAACAAACTTCGACAGCGAGTAATTTAAGTCTTTGACATCATGTTCCAACGAGGAGATGTGCAGTTCAGAACTAGCCAAGTCCTACTCACACGCAGCCAATTGCTCATTGAGCATGGCGTTCACAGTTTTAAGATTCTCTATTTCTTGTTCTAAGGTGTGCATCTTAATGGAACCATCATTAGCAACTTCCTTTCCTTTTTCAAAGGCAGACAGCTTCTCACACAACACCTTGTTTTGTTCTTTCAAATTTTCATTTTCTTTTACATGTTTTTCATCCTGGGGCATGGAGTTGATCAGTTTGTCATTCAATTCTTCTTCAACTTGTTCAAGGTCTAAAACCTTGGATAGCATGTGTCTGATTTCTTCTTTCAACGAATCAATTAGTTTTTCTTGCCACTCAAGATCAGAATGGAGACCTTCATTTATCTTTTTTCAGAAATGAACAAGTTTTGCATGCAGAATTAACATAACATGAATTTTCTGCTTCTCTTATAAGTTTTCTATTTTGGGTTTCAAATTTTTCAAGCCTTTTCTGAAGTTATGCATTTTCATTTCTAATAGAGACAGTCAATTCCTTGTGATCGTTAACATCAAGGGAAAGAGATTCATTTAATTCCTCAAAATTGTTGAGTTTCTCTCTAGCTTCTTCAATTTGATTCCTGAGATTTTCATTTTCAGAGTCCAAAGCCTTCAAGCTTTCATCATCAGAATCAGTGTGAGCTGAAGCATTCAATTTCTTTGTTAAGGATTTCTTTTATTTTTCTCATTTTTCATATCTCTCAAGCAGGTCAGCATAAGCATCTTGCCAGTCATCTATAGAGAAGTTTTCAAACAAAAAGTTTACCTCCTCATCAACACTTTCTTTGTGGCTTTGCAAGGTATCACCCATGATGTCACGCCCCGAACCGATAGCAGCGGGAAGCGATGCTCGGAACGTGGCAGTTAACAGTCATGATAACAAGAGCGGAAGTAAAACCACGATTTAAACACAAGGAGGCCACATACACACATTGAAAATATGAGCTCTTATTAATATTAAAAATATCACTTAACAATATTAGATTCAAATTAAAGGAGGAAATAACAAGGAAGAATAAAAAAGGAAATAACCAGACTCACGACACTAGCTAGACTCAAGAAGGTAAAAGACAGACTCCGATCTCTAGGTTCCAGGTTCACTCGATCACACTGATCCGATTCCCATTTGTAACGTACCGTTTACTGCGTTACCTGAAAAGGATTGGAAGTAGGGGTGAGCAAGAAGCTCAGTAGGAATTATACTCTATCGTCAGGCATAGTTTAAGTGATTAACCAATAAATGAATATGCATGATTAACGCGAGAAAATAAGAAGAACTAAATAATCACTAAGATAGAAAGAGTAATGATAAATTACATGGAAGAAATAGTTGCATGTCGAGATATCAAGCAAGATTAACAAGATTTTCTAGTGAATGGCCATTTACAAGTCAATTTCGAGTCATGTCAAGCAAGCAAGCAAGTACTTCATACTTTAAGCATGAATAGCAAGTTTCACGAGAATGTGGAATGTCATAGACCCAACACGCTAGATAGTACCGGTGCCAAATGCCACACCTAGTCATTCACCTCCCTGGGGATCAAGTACTTTTCGGGTGCTCCTCCCAAGACCAGACTAGGCCCTTCATTTGTTTGCCTTGGCATTGATTTTTGTTTGGATCACAGATCCCACGAATCTAGACATCCATAATATTTAATGGCCAAGAGTTCCAAGGTCAAGTTCATGTAGTCAAGGTAAAGGACGTAAAAATAATGATTCTTAAGAGTCCAAACAATAAGCTCCTTAATCGAGAAGAATAGTTGTCCCTAAGGACTATAATTAATGATCAATGGACCTAACAATAGGTCAAATCATGAAATACCATAGCCTACATAGGCTTTGTTAGCTCACACAATTCGAAATTCATGAAATAATCACCTTTTGGAAAACTGTCATATAAACGGTCAGACAAGGGCCGCTCAATATATATACGGTTAATACTGGGCCGCGCATACAGGAACTGGACTGAAACTCAGCCCACGAGGTCAAGTATGAATGGCTGACAGCATGCCGCTCTAAAGTATGAACGGTGTGTTATGGGCCGCGCATGTCCAGAAGACATTAAGACCCATGAACAAGATATACAGACCATACTGGGCCGTATTGAAGATATGCGGTCGTTATTGGGCCGCCTATAAGGATATGCGGTCCACGACTGGCCGCACATGCCTCTCTTAGCCAAATTCGATCCAAGACTAATAAACCAGTAGTTCAGTCATGTAAATCGATGTTCTGGTGGTTCATTAGGTTCTTAGCAGGGATATGCAGAGATCCCAAGATAATGGTAAGTCCGCCGGATGGAGTGTCCGGGGGTAAGTTCAAGACTAGCACAACTAAAAGGCTAATGACTTACTAGAAGTCCGCAATAGGTTCAAAACGTTCTACTGGGATAGAGTGGCTGTCCAGCAACCTAACATTCAGTTTTAGTCCTAATTGCCATGTTAATTTATCAAGGATCACAATTTTCATTAATGTATTTGCCAAAAAGATGATACAAGATGATAAAGATAATGAATAAGATCATGTGGGAATGAAAAGCATGCATTTACAGAAATTTACTTGCATGATTTACCACTTATCATATGGGTTTCTAGTTTACTAATTATCCATTTAGACACTAATATGAATCATATCGAACTAGTAATAAGTCAATTACTGCATAGATAAACGGTTCTGGAATGACCTTACATCTACTGGGCTGACACTGCAGCTATCGGGCTGAAGGGGACTTGGGCGGCTAGGTCAGGACTGCCCAAGGGTTGGGCGGTTCTCTGGGAGCCGCCCATGGGGTTGGGCGGTCATGGGCATGGCCGCCCATCCCTGGGTTGTGCGGTCACCAGTATGGCCGTCCATCCAGATATGTGGTCGTCTGGGTGGCCGTTCATCCTGCCAGGGGATATGTGGTTAGCTGAGAACCGTCCATCAAGTTGTGTGGTCAGATGGAAACTGTTTAACTCAGGCTATACCAAGGTCAAAGTCTGGGCTTGAGTTGTGCGGTCTATCGTAAGACCGTCCAACTCTAGGTGTATTCCGGTCACCCCTTCCACGTCCGATGAACGCCGGAAGTTCGAGGGTTGATGGGGTTGGATCTAAGACACTAATTTTTCATGGAAACGGACTTGAAACAAGGGGCTTTTGGTACCGTTGTAAAGGTTATGAAAAATACTACATAACAGCATGGTCAATTTCATAATTACTGCCTGAAATCATGATTTATAATGGAAGGAACACTAAAAACCCTATTTTGGACATGCTGTTACTAAATCACGAAATTCTCACAATATACACAATAAAAATTGGGGCTTTTTATATCAAAAGAAAGCTTACTCGACGTTCATTCCAACCATAAATGACATGTTATATGGGGATCAAGATTAACAACTCGAAATCATAATTTAACTCAAAAGAATACATCAAAAACCAAGTCTAGACATATCCTTACTCAGATCTGAAATTCTCTAAACATGATCCATAAAATTTAGGACTTTTGTAATCAATGGAAAGAGTACGAAAAACTCTACAAGATGCATGGATCAATTTCCTATTTACTCTCTTAAGTCTCTACTTAAATCGAAGAGGAACAAAGTTAACCCTAATTTGACATGCTTCTACTAAACCTCAAAATACTCGCAGGATACTACATGATATTTGGGGCTTTATATATCGAAAGAAAGAGGACTTGATGCTGAACATTTTGATATATTATTTGAGGTTTGAGCCCGAGAGAACCTACCTCAATCAGGGAAGAAAGGAAGAAGAAAGGAAGAAGAACGGACGCCGACACGTCACCACTAAACACCAGAGATCTCCCTTGATCGATCTCCACTGCGGCCGCCGCTGCTACCAAAGGATTCTAGGGTTGCAGAGCTTCATTTTTATAGCTCATACACCTTCTGGAGCCTTCGGTGCTGGGAGAATTCGTCGAAGCAAGTTGGGTGTTTGAAACGGCGCCGAAATGTTTGACCTCCCCCAAGCTCGGTCGACTACACATTTTAGGGCTAGGGTTTCGATGAATTGGTAGAGGGGAAATGATCCTTAGATCGTGGCCTTTCATTTGCCACCGATTTGGACTCATTAGATGGAGTATTAAGCTCTAATTTCATGGTTTAAGTTAAGGTTAGGTAAGTGTGCACTTTGGGCTTAAACCTCTAATTAGACTTAGTTACGGATTTTATTTGGGTCGACCACAGAAGACAAAGTTGTTAAATAAATCATCCTTTACCATTTTACCATTTTTTTAGTTTTTATAAAGTATTCAAAATTCCACTAGTTCTATTTACTAAGGAATTAAATATTAAATTCTGAAATTCATTTATTTCAATTAAATTTCAATTTTTTAAAACCGGGGTATTACACCCTCCCCTACTTTAAGGAATTTGGTCCCCAAATTCGTCAGGTATTACCAATTATTTAAATATTTGAACTAAGATGATTTTATCTATCAAAATAACATGTTAATTATACAACTAGTGACGAAAGAATTTAGCTATAGCTAGGGATAAAAGAGAACAATACCATATATAATTCTTCATTCGATGGAGGTTGGTTCCGATTCTTCTTATATTTTTGCTTGTGGAAGCAACTTACGACAGTTAGCCATTTTATGATCATGATTTCCGCAACGCAGACACGCTCCGCTCCTTCACCAGCACTCCTTTGCGAGATGACCAAGTTTGTGACAGTACAAACATTTCATTTGCGTAATATTGCTCTTCTTCTTCTTATTACTTCGGGTTTCTTTACGACGGACTCGCCAGCCTCTAGTAGAACCGAATCTTAGCTTACCCATGGACCCACTCGGTTTCATTTTAATAATGGCTTAGAGACCTGCAAAATAGTTATATGGTTAACTTTTTCATTACCCTTACGCGTAACACAACGCAATCTTGTATATATTTTATTACTTAACCCAAGATATTACCCAATCTCACCAGGTGACAAGGGATGACTCGAGTCTTAAGACTTAGGGAAACCTATACTCTAGGACAAAATCCAAGGACTCAGATAATGGAGGCTCTGATACCACCTCTGTCACGCCCCGAATCGATAGCAGCGGGAAGCGATGCTCGGAACGTGGCAGTTAACAGTCATGATAACAAGAGCGGAAGTAAAACCACGATTTAAACACAAGGAGGCCACAGACACACATTGAAAATATGAGCTCTTATTAATATTAAAAATATCACTTAACAATATTAGATTCAAATTAAAGGAGGAAATAACAAGGAAGAAGAAAAAAGGAAATAACCAGACTCATGACACTAGCTAGACTCAACAAGGTAAAAGACAGACTCTGATCTCTAGGTTCCAGGATCACTCGATCACACTGATCCGATTCCCATTTGCAACGTACCGTTTACTACATTACCTGAAAAGGATCGAAGTAGGGGTGAGCAAGAAGCTTAGTAGGAATTATACTCTATCATCAGGCATAGTTTAAGTGATTAACCAATAAATGAATATGCATGATTAACGCGAGAAAATAAGAAGAACTAAATAATCACTAAGATAGAAAGAGTAACGATAAATTAAATGGAAGAAATAGTTGCATGTCGAGATATCAAGCAAGATTAACAAGATTTTCTAGTGAATGGCCATTTACAAGTCAATTTCGAGTCATGTCAAGCAAGCAAGTAAGTACTTCATACTTTAAGCATGAATAGCAAGTTTTACGAGAATGTGGAATGTCATAGACCCAACACGCTAGATAGCACCGGTGCCAAATCCCACACCTAGTCATTCACCTCCCCGGGGATCAAGTACTTTTCGGGTGCTCCTCCCAGGACCAGACTGGGCCCTTCATTTGTTTGCCTTGGCATTGATTTTTGTTTGGATCACAGATCCCACGAATCTAGACATCCATAATATTTAATGGCCAAGAGTTCCAAGGTCAAGTTCATGTAGTCAAGGTAAAGGACGTAAAAATAATGATTCTTAAGAGTCCAAACAATAAGCTCCTTAATCGAGAAGAATAGTTGTCCCTAAGGACTATAATTAATGATCAATGGACCTAACAATAGGTCAAATCATGAAATACCATAGCCTACATAGGCTTGGTTAGCTCACACAATTTGAAATTCACGAAATAATCACTTTTCAGAAAACTGTCATATAAACGGTCAGACAAGGGCCGCTCAATATATTTACGGTTAATACTGGGCCGCGCATACAGGAACTGGACTGAAACTCAGCCCACGAGGTCAAGTATGAACGGCTGACAGCATGCCGCTCTAAAGTATGAACGGTGCGTTATGGGCCGCGCATGTCCAGAAGACATTAAGACCCATGAACAAGATATACGGACCATACTGTGCCGTATTGAAGATATGCGATCGTTATTGGGCCGCCTATAAGGATATGCGGTCCACGACTGGCCGCACATGTCTCTCTTAGCCCAATTCGATCCAAGACTAATAAACCAGCGGTTCAGTCACGTAAATCGATGTTCTGGTGGTTCATTAGGTTCTTAGCAGGGATATACAGAGATCCCAAGATAATGGTAAGTCCGCCGGATGGAGTGTCCGGAGGTAAGTTCAAGACTAGCACAACTAAAAGGCTAATGACTTACTAGAAGTCCGCAATAGGTTCAAAACGTTCTACTGGGATAGAGTTGCTATCCAGCAACCTAACATTCAGTTTTAGTCCTAATTGCCATGTTAATTTATCAAGGATCACAATTTTCATTAATGTATTTGCCAAAAAGATGAAACAAGATGATAAAGATAATGAATAAAATCATGTGGGAATGAAAAGCATGCATTTACAGAAATTTACTTGCATGACTTACCACTTATCATATGGGTTTCTAGTTTACTAATTATCCATTTAGACACTAATATGAATAATATCGAACTAGTAATAAGTCAATTACTGCATAGATAAACGGTTCTGGAATGACCTTACATCTACTGGGCTGACACTGCAGCTATCGGGCTGAAGGGGACTTGGGCGGCTAGGTCAGGACCGCCCAAGGGTTGGGCGGTTCTCTGGGTGCCGCCCATGGGGTTGGGCGGTGATGGGCATGGCCGCCCATCCCTGGGTTGTGCGGTCACCAGTATGGCCGTCCATCCAGATATGTGGTCGTCTGGGTGGCCGTTCATCCTGCCAGGGGATATGTGGTTAGCTGAGAACCGTCCATCAAGTTGTGTGGTCAGATGGAAACTGTTTAACTCAGGCTATACCAAGGTCAAAGTCTGGGCTTGAGTTGTGCGGTCTATCGTAAGACCGTCCAACTCTGGGTGTATTCCGGTCACCCCTTCCACGTCCGATGAACGCCGGAAGGTCGAGGGTTGATGGGGTTGGATCTAAGACACTAATTTCTCATGGAAACAGACTTGAAACAAGGGGCTTTTGGTACCGTTGGAAAGGTTATGAAAAATACTACCTAACAGTAGGGTCAATTTCATAATTACTGCATGAAATCACGATTTATAATGGCAGGAACACTAAAAACCCTAATTTGGACATGCTGTTACTAAATCACGAAATTCTTACAATATACACAATGAAAATTGGGGCTTTTTAAATCAAAAGAAATCTTACTCGACGTTGATTCCAACTATATATGACATGCTATATGGGGATCAAGATTAACAACTCGAAATCACAATTTAACTCAAAAGAATACATCAAAAACCAAGTCTTGACATATCTTTACTCAAATCTAAAATTCTCTAAACATGATCCATAAAATTTAGGGATTTTCTAAGCAATGTAAAGAGTACGAAAAACTCTACAAGATGCATGGATCAATTTCCTATTTACTCTCTTAAGTCTCTACTTAAATCGAAGAGGAACAAAGTTAACCCTAATTTGACATGCTTCTACTTAACCTCAAAATACTCGCAGGATACTACATGATATTTGGGGCTTTATATATTAAAAGAAAGAGGACTTGATGCTGAACATTTTGATATATTATTTGAGGTTTGAGCCCGAGAGAACCTACCTCAATCAGGGAAGAAAGGAAGAAGAAAGGAAGAAGAACAAACGCCGACACGTCACCACTAAACACCAGAGATCTCCCTTGATCGATCTCCACTGCGGCCGCCGCTGCTACCAAAGGATTCTAGGGTTGCAGAGCTTTATTTTTATAGCTCATACACCTTCTGGAGCCTTCGGTGCTGGGAGAATTCGTCGAAGCAAGTTGGGTGTTTGAAACGGCGCTGAAATGTTTGACCTCCCCCAAGCTCGGCCGACTACACGTTTTAGGGCTAGGGTTTCGATGAATTGGTAGAGGGGAAATGATCCTTAGATCGTGGCCTTTCATTTGCCACCGATTTGGGCTCATTAGATGGAGTATTAAGCTCTAATTTTGCGGTTTAAGTTAAGGTTAGGTAAGTGTGCACTTTGGGCTTAAACCTCTAATTAGACTTAGTTACAGATTTTATTTGGGTCGACCACAGAAGACAAAGTTGTTAAATAAATCATCCTTTACCATTTTACCATTTTTTTAGATTTTTATAAAGTAGTCAAAATTTCACTAGTTCTATTTACTAAGGAATTAAATATTAAATTCCAAAATTCATTTATTTCAATTAAATTTCAAAATTTTAAAACCGGGGTATTACACATGAGCCACCTTTGTTGCTCTTCCTTTTTATAGGTAGCAACTAGTTTGTCCTAGATTTCCTTCGCAGACCGAGAGGAAGACACAAATGGAAAGATGTGATTAATAGCATCTTGCAAGATATTCAGAGCTCTAAGATTTTCATTGTTCTTCATCCTGTGATTGTCTGTCCATTTGGACATATTTTTGGGCAGTTTTTGTTGACCATTGGAAATGATGTTCCATAGGTTTGGATTTCCAGCATTTATGAAAGTGCACATACTGCCAATCCAGGTAGAAAAATCAAAACCGTCAAACATCGAAGGATGTACTAAGGGAATCAAATCAGAGTTACAACGCATGATCATGGAGGCACCCGTGCAGCAGGATCCTCTCTGTAGATGGTTAAATCTGATCTATCAGAGACCCGCTCCGATACTAATTGTTGGGTACTTGGGGTGCAACTGGATCTAGAAGGGGGGTTGAATAGATCCTGTCAAAAACTTTGGCCTAATTAAAACTCTTGGCTGATACAAACATAAACCACTTCCATAAACAAGTGAGACACTTAGACACAATGCACAACAGATCCAATAGGAATAGCTCAAATGGAAATGGCAAAACACAGTGCATAGACTGCTGAGGTCAACACTACCATATGGTGAGGTCTATGCACCTACAGAGAAGGTTTAGAGATAAGGGAGATCTTGTTACACTAGACTACAGGGGTCTCACCAAACTCTTGCAGGATGAATGAAGAGGTTGGATGTATGAATGAAGAAGATGCTAGAGTGAGTGTTGGAAAAACAGGTACAAATGCAAGTTAGTGCAGATAAATCAGTCCAAGTGTAAATCCTTTATGCTGGCCGTTCTGTGAATGGGGGAAAGGAGAAATGGATCAATCACACAAATCACACCCCATTGCACAAGGAGTTTTTAAGGTGGTTCGGTTGCAAACCCGAACCTACATCCCCCCTCACCAAATCCGGTAAGGCTTTCTCCACACGAGGATGAAGTCCTCAACCCATATACGAGGATGAAATCCTTTACACATACACACACACACACGTGGACGGGCCCCACAACACACCCACACACACATGCACACAGAAAATAACAGACTGCAAGTACAGCAACCACACTTCTGGTCTCTCACAAGAGCACCAGACACCCACGGTTTAAAGATTGCAAATACAGAAGTAAAACCAAAAAATTCAACACCAAGAGAAGGCACGGTGGCTTCAGATCGAACTCTTGAAACTTTATCAAGCTTAGGCCAACTGCAAGGAGGGGTTGTACTCCTTTCAGCTTCTTCTTCTTCCTTTCTCACAACTGGTTTGACTTGAACCAGGGCTAGGCTGCTCTCCACACTCTTTTCTTTGCTTTCTCATAGATTTCTATTGAAGGCACAGATAGGATGTGGGCTTTTTCTGTTAAGGCAGCAACTGCAGTAGCTTCTGCAACTTTTCTATTGGAAGCTTCACATATATATCTATATATATATAGATGATCCTGGTGAAGAATTTTTCCCTCCAAAAGAGCTGCAATCGAAATTGGCTGGAGTTCAAATTAGAGTAGCTTCTTTTGACCTCTGACCTTTTAGCAATGCTTGACTTGATCCTCCAGATATAAGGAAGTAGCTGGAAAGTCAAATTTCCCTCCAACATTTTTCCTTAGACTTGTAGAAAATATTCTGATGATATTTGTCTTGAGCTATAGTGCTTTTCAGACCAGTCCTAGGATAGGACGATGGCAGGCAAAAGGTAAAGTATATTTGAAAATCTGCTGGCAGAGGGAATGGCTTGGTCCAGTGTTCACTAGAGGGTAGATCACCTGACCAGTCCTTTCTTTGGACAGAAGGGACAGTCTTCTGGCAGAGAAGAGACTTTTATAGATTTGTTGGCTGACCAAGTCTTTTCCAAAAAGATGTTCTGAGCTATTATAATTAAATGGGAGAAGCTCTGACCTGGGAGACTCTACCAGACATCAAAATCTATGATTCTAGAGGTTTATAGTTGTTATAAATGCTCTCAGTACGAGCTTCGAAAACTATGCAGGTCTGACAGATAAAGACTTAAAGTCTTCTGGGGCATCGACGCAGCATGCTATCGCGTCAGTGCAGCTTCATAGTTTCTTTGAGTTGCTGGCGAGCTGGATCTCCATGGGTCGATGCAACTTCATGGGTGTGTCGAGGCATCCTTGTGATGCTAGCCTTACTGCTAGAGCTGATCAGGTCGATGCAGCTTCATAGGTTTTCTGAGCTGCTAGCGGGCTTTCCTTGGTGGCATCGATGCTGGATGGACGGTGCATCGATGCAACTTCGCTGCCATTGCGTCGTCATCCCTGGATGGACGGTGCGTCGATATAGGATGGACGGTGCGTCGATGCAGCTTCAGAACGTTGCCTATCAGACGGCTTCTGTGAAGAGCCTGAGGTTGATGCATCATCATAGGTGTAGATGCAGGATCAGAACGTTGCACTTCAGAATTCTGATGTTAGTTTGTTTTCCCTTTCTTTTACCAACCCTTTCTTGGTTTCTATGCAAACCATTAATTTTATCATCTGCCTTATTGTCCTGTGTAGCCAGTTGTCTCGATTTCTGTGCAACTGTAATGTTTTAGCTTCTAGGAGCATATTCCATGCAGTTTGGTCTGCCAAGGTCCTTTTTTTAAATCTTAATTTCCCTTTCTTGAATTCTCTCAATCTTTGCTTGAATATATCGTGAGTCTTGAGTCTTTTGAGCCTTTTCATGATGAGCAGAGCTTCGGAGCATCAAAAACATTATCATGCACATTAGAGCATAGTTGAATCAACTCAATAGTAGGATAATGAATCATACTCAGACATCATCAAAACATCATATATCCAACATTCTAATATATATGCAACAAAGGACCCAAAAATGAAAAAGCAAGTGATCACGTTATGTCTCAGAAGTGGTAGATTGTTGTGGATTCCTTCTTCCTCTTCCTTTGGCCGACCGATGAAGAGGGTTTTCTTTGGTTACCCTTGCAAGAAAATGAAATAAACACCAAATGGATCAGACAAAAGTATCGTAGTATCAGTCCCTTGTGATAAAAGTAATGAAATCATGAACAAATACACACCTGGTTGGTGTTGTTTTAAACCCCTTTTGGATGCAAAGGGTGGGTAAATGATATGATGAAATGAAGAATTGTGCAAGAGTTGCATTTAGAGGGTAATAACAAACAATAATAGATGATGCATGCAAATAAATGAAAAAGGAAGATAGGGTGAGAAAAAGCTTAGTGATGGCGCCGATGGCGGGCTTTGAGCGGGGCTTTGGCAGCGTGAGGACGTCGTGTACGTGGAGGGATGAAGAGATCCTTCTCTTAAAAGATCAAAAACTTGGAATTTTGGCAGAGTTACCACTTAACGGAAAATAGAACCTCACAAACTCGGAGAGATTTCTCCAGAGTTTCCCCCTCCCCTAAAATGAGGATTGAAGCCCCTAATTTCGTGGGAGGGGGTCTTCTATTTATAGGGAAATTTGTGATGAACGCGTCCGGGACAAGGGACACATTCATTTGAACACGTCCCGTTGATCAGACGCGTTAAATAATTATTAAATAAATTTGGTTAAAAGGACACGTCCACTACCTTAGACGCATTCTTTAAACGCATCCCTGGTCATGGACGCGTCCATACATGTCCATAAATACACGCCGAAAGCACCGACAAGATTGAAAGTAAGCATTGAAAGCGGGTGGTTTCGGTGCCTAACCTTGACTTTTTAAGACCATGTCTGGTCAGAAAGACATGTTCTTATTTTGGATTTATTACTTGGCAGCGTGGTTGGCGCCGACAGTGTGTTGCACGTGGGCTAAAGAAGGTGTCTTGGGTGGGTGCCACCTTTAAAAGAAGTGTTGTATTCTGTATGTTTTGATGATGTCAATGAATAATGGTTCACTAGCTAACACAATAAGTCTTAATTGTAGGTGCCCTTGTTGTTGGAGCTATATCAAAGAAAGTGAGGAAGTTCTGAGAAATGTCAGAGTTCACCACTACCTCTATGCAGTCTCAACCACAAAAGTTATCTTTAGAGAGCTGCATCGATGCAATAAAGAGCTGCACCAACGCATCAAAAACAAATTGCAATCAAGAGGTAGAAGCAGATCTGACGGTGCCTCGGCGCATCAAGCTACTGCATCGACGCATCTGCCCAGCATTAGAAATAGAATGGCGTTACGATGAAGCAGCTGAGTACACCTTTTCAGAAAGAAGGTCAAAGCAGCAAAATGATGATCCGACGCATCTGCTTATAAGAAATATGTCATTACACTCTGCCTCGACCTGGCGATGCCATGCATCGATGCACCAAGACAAAAGCTTGCATTCGAAGCCTTCTAGCAAGGACTCTATCTTCCCAACTGTACCGACGCAGTAAAGGAATGCATCGATGCACTCAGCTTAGGACCAGAAATCGGAAGCCAACAATGTCGAAGCATCGAAGAGCTGCATCGACGCACCAAAGTCCAATGCAGTCAGGTCAAAGCTATTTCGAGGCTGCATCGAGCTTTTGAAAATAGCCTATAATGTTGTTTATTTCAGTCGACCGAAATAGGTTGAATGGTCAATCGATTCCGGTGAAATCCTTTTAAATCTTCAACTCATAAGTACGGGAGATGGACTGGAATGGATTAAGGCATAATGATGGGTTCTTAAAGATGAATAATGATTGCTTAAAGGATAAGTGGATACTTTAGGGAGAGTTGTGACGCGACTCTGAAAATCATTCTTGAGCTCGTGATGAACCCAGGTGAATCACGTGATGGCACTCATGAAAGCTTTGGCGCGTAAATTTCATCACACGTGGCTGATCTATGGAAAGTTCATATAATCAGAATATTCCTTTCCACGTGGACCAATCGATTATCCTGGCTACTGATCGGAATCTCAAGTGGAAGATGATACTCTGCTCTATATATATATCAGCCGCTCCATTCAAGAGAGGCTACTGAAGCTATTGCCGTCGTTGCCATTGCGACTTCAGAGAGATCTTTTCTAGAAGAAAAAGAAAGAGAGAACCACCTCAAGAGGAAGAGAGAATTGAGTGTAGGCAGTCCATCTTCTTAGAAGATTGCTTCAATTCGAAGCTACATTATTTTTGTTGTTCCTTTCCGATCGAATCCTTTCATTTCTACTGTTTTCTCTTTGTTATTCATTTCGAACTTGCTTGTGGTTCCCTCTGAGTACTATCAGAGGAAGGGAGTGTATTCTCGAGAGTCCCCTCTATGCATCAAAGGAAGAGAGGTTCAAACCTCTGGTTGCCTGAGCTATTGGGTGCAGTTCACGGGGTTCCCTCTACAGTCGCAGAGGAAGGGAGGTTGCCCCTCCGAGTTCCTTCTAGAAATCCAGAAGAAGTGAGGAGCGTGTTCCTCGGGGGTGAAGCTGTGGTTACAGCTGTTGTCGCAGACTGAGTCTGTTGTTTGCTTTATTGAGCAAGGAAGCCTCACTCCAAGGGAGTGAGTGGTGGATGTAGATTGCGAGTAGCAATCGAACAACCTAAAAAATCACTTGTCTCATTTGTGGTGTATGTTCTTAATTGTGTCTTGCAATTGTATACAACCAGGAAGTATATCAAAAGATGTGGTGGGAAAGATAGGTTTCGCCTATCCGGAACATCGCCCCTTGCGTGAGGAGATCCTTCGATCAAACCTCTGCCTAGTACTGTCCCTGGTTTATGATTAATTGACATTTGCAGTTTCAATTGATTGTTAGGTTGAGCTTAGTTCTTCTGCCTTCTTACTGCATCCTTTATTGCTTCTGCGTATATGTTGCTTGCTTGGTTGCCAGAACTGATCGATGTGCTGAATGATACCTTCTTGAGTGCTAGATCCAAGTGCAGTGCTTGAGAGTTTTTAATCCGCATAGTTTTTGGTGGTAGATCTATTCATCCCCCCTTCTAGATCTCATCTTTTTTCTCTATCAATTGGTATCAGAGTAGGTTTCCCACAATGTGATCCAATGACCGGGGAAGACCTAGAACTAGCAATGCTCGCAGCTTCATAGCTGACGGGCATTCAATAAATAGACCCCCATTCTTCTATGGTGCTAACTACTTGCATTGGAAGAACAGGATGAAGGTGTTCTTACGAGCTTAGAGCCATGAGCTGTAAAGGGTTATCACCAGCAGTCCATTTGAACTCCCTGAAGATGAGAGCACATGGACCAGGGAACAGATTAGATTGTCAACTATCAACTAGACTGCTCTCAACATCATGCAGTGCACCATGCAACCAGAGGAATATTCAAGGATCTTAGCTTGTAAAATTGCCAAGAAGATGTGGGACAAGCTGGAGCTGATCTATGAAGGGACGTCCTAGGTGAGAGCAACTAAGGTAAACATGCTCACCTCAGATTGTGAATTGTTTAAGATGAAGTCTGAAGAAAACATATCTGAGATGTATGCGAGGCTCTCACTGATCACTAATAGTCTTGAGACACTAGGAAAATAATTTCAAGAAAGTGATCTAGTTAGGAAAATTCTAAGGTCTCTAACCCCAGCGTGGCACACGAAAGCTGCTGTGATAGAGTAGTCTAGGGATCTAACCACTATGACAGTTACTGAGCTAATGGGGTCACTGATGACATATGAGATTAATCTCAAGAGGAGTGTGGAAGAAAACAAGAAAGGAAAAACTATAGCCCTCAAAGTGTCTCGGAGTAGTGGAGAGAGCAGTGAAGAGTATGAGAGTTTTTCAGATCTTAATGATGCCCAACAAGCCATGCTGACCCGACAATTCTAAAGGTTTCTGAAAACCAGAGGTAAGACCTTCAGGAAAAGAAGCCCACAGTAGGCTGGTAAGAATTCTAACTTTAAATCTGATAACAATAAAAATCCTGACAAAATTACTTATTTCCATTGCAGAAAGCCAGGTTACATGAAAGGGGACTGCCCCGAGCTGATGAGGAAGAACTTCAAAGCTCAGAAAAAGAAGCCTCAGGCCATAGTTTGCACATGGAGTGATGAAGAAGAAGACACTGAAGGTGGGTCTTCGGAGGAAGAAGAGCAAGGGCTATGCCTCATGGCCGACGGTGATAATGAGGTAAGCAATCCTTTTAAAAAATATTCAATTGATGATTGGGAAGACGCTTATGCTGATTTGTTAGATAAATTTAACAGTCAAACCAAAGAATACACAGTAGTGAAAAGAAAGCTGAATAGTGTCATTCAAGATCAAACTTCTGTGGAAAAAGAGAATGGAAATCTCAAGAAACAAATTGAAGAATTAAACTCATTGATAATTGAGAATGAAAATTTGAAATCAGAAAATGAGGACATCAAAAAACATTTGGACGAATTCAAGATGAAATTTCAGGAAATCCATAAAGAAAGAGAGTTAATAATTGAAAAATATGAAGTTGTCAGGAATGCAAACTCTAAAATTCAAAGATATTGTGAAAAGCTTCAAAAGGATTTAGATGACAAACAAGAAAACCTGGAAAAAATTTGTTCAGGGGAAGACCAACCTAGATACTATACTAGGTGTAAAATGAATTTCAATAAAGGTCTAGGTTATGATACATCAAACAAAAAGCCTTTTGAATTTAAAACCATGACTTTCTGCCCAGGCAAAGGGAAAGAAAAACTGAACACTCCATCCAGTTCAAATAGCAACAAGCATGTCCAGCAACCAAAAATGATGAAATTTGTTAAAGCCAGTTCAACAAATCCCACTGCACAACCAATCAAAATTCAGGGTAACCCAACCATTAATACAACCCTGCATCGACGCAGTCCGACTGCTGCGCTGAGTCACTCTGTCACTGACAGAACTAAATTTGACTATCAAGTTGAGGTGCATCGACGCAACCCACACCACAGGTCAATGCAGTCTACCCAGAACAGAGACCCAAGGAAATACAGAAATATGAATGATCACAAAACACACTGGTCTCAACTTGATTACTCTCAAGAGTATATTAATAAGCATACCTTCCAGAATCGGAAAATGCGCATGAAGAATTCCAGAAGTTAGGTTGGAAAAAAGTGGAATAAAATTTTTTCTAATAAAACTCAAGGTAGACCAAAACCAAAACTTGCTGCCTCCAAACCTGTCAATACTAAACACATGAAAATTAATTAGAAGAAAAGTATCAGACAGCTTTGGATCCCTAAAAACTTGCTGAAAGTTTTAAATGATACTTTTGGACCCAATTTTTCTTGGGTTCCAAAATTTTCTACTTGAATTGTTTGTAGGTCAGCCTGACAGCCATGCACAACAGATGGTACTTAGATAGTGGCTCTTCCAGACATATGACTGGAGACCAAACCAAATTCAGTGAGCTGTAATTGAAGGTAGGAGGACTGGTTAAGTTTGGAGGGAAGAATAAACGTAGAATAATTGGTTCAGGCACCATTGGTAAGTTTCCCTCAAACATTGTTGAGAAAGTCCTACTTGTTGAAGGTCTCGAGCATAATTTGTTAAGCATTAGTCAACTGTGTTGTCACGTCCCGAGTGCGGAAGGAACCCGATATGCGTGACGAGTTATATCATTCATGTCAATCAGAGCCTAAGGAATTCGACCTTATAGATAGAGATGCGCAAATTGTAAGATAACCAAATCCAATTTATTCATAATAACCATCAAGGTAAATCCATTACATAATCTCCTTTTTGAAAAGAGTACTAAAGGACATTCTAGACTCAATAAAAGAAAATTACAACGATTGACTCAAGAAATAGGAAAAAGACACGACAAGATAACGACATCGATAGTTGGAACGGCTCTACACTGTTTACTCATTCCCACTCTCATCCGATTGATTCTCGTCATCGGAGTTACCTGAAAAAAAATAGTGGAAACACTAGGCGAGTGAAAGCTCACTATGAATTATATCTCAAGTACAAGCTTGCTTAAAGTAGATTACTTGTTACTTGAATGCAAGTATAGTTATGCATGCACGTAGAATAAAGACGAGAGCGAAGTATCAATAATTAATAGAGTTGAACTAGCAAGATTTCATGATAGTCATGTGAAGTATTAATGATGGGGGCATCTCTCGCCCTTCACATTTTTCCACAGCTTCGATTGCTCGCCAGCATAGCTCCATTGTGTCCGTCATATTTTTCTGAGTCGAGTCATATAATTTTCATATTTTATTTGAGTCATGTCATTGTAATTTTCCTTTTATTTGAGTCATGTACCTAAGTTAATGAGTCATCTACCTAGGTTAAGTGTCATTAGGTTGATTAAGTTGCATATTGGGCCCAATTCATTGGGCTAGGCCCAAGGGCACCCCCCTTCCCTTGGTTTATTGTCATTGTCCCAAAATCCAGGGACTTATTGTAAATTATGGGATCCCTATAAATAGGACCCCACTCTCTCCATTTTTAGTTAATAGAATGAAACTATAATGTTTGAGTTCCAGAAATTATCTTTTTTTTTTCTTGGAGAGAATCCAATAGAGTGGAGTGAGAAGCTCCAACCCCCCCTCTCTCTCTCTCTAGGGGCGCCCCTTTCTCTCTCCTCCCCCCCCAATTTCAAATTTCTTCTCTCTCCTCCACCTCACCCTCCACCTCAGCCCTAGTTGGCCACCTCAACCCCTCCCCTTGTGCCACCTCACCCACCTTTTCACTTCCCTAGGTGCATTCATTACACCCACCCCAACACCCACCAAATCTTGCCCCTCCCTAGGAGATCTTTGGCCATTCCAACACAATCTCCCACTCCCCAACACAATCTATTCCCTTCCCAACACAATCTCCCTCTCCCCAACACAATCCACCCTAGTCCCCACACAATCTTACAGCTCCCTAGGCCAAATTTGAAATATTCCCTCCACTCTCTCCTCCCAGAAGCCCTAGACCACCCCAAATTGGGAAACCATCATCCCTCTTCCCCTCCCTCCTAGTCCCAAATTCGTAACTCACTCTCTCACCACCTGCTAGACCACCTTCCTGCCCCCATTCTTTCCCTCCCTTACCTTGGTTTGCCCCCTTCCAGACCCCCTAACAGCCAAGGGTTACCTCCACACCCGTCCACCCCCTTTCCCCTCCCATTTATCTCATTTCCCACCTCCCATCTTCAGCCGGCACTTCCCAGTTCGCAGGCAGTAGAGCACCAATGACTTGCAGATCCGACCACGACATCATCCCGGCGTCCCTGAAGGTCCAAGTGGTACCGTTAGAAGCGTCTACCGGTCTTCTTTACAACGGAAGCTGTCCCGTCCCATTTGGAGCTTGCTGCTGCCCAGGGGAGTAGTTCTCCCCAGACTGCGCGTCAACCTCCAGACTGCAGACTAGTGATTGCTAGCAGAGGCTCCCATGACTAGTAGCTTGAAGATCTGGAGGCGAAACTTGGCCGAGATCTCCCTCAACAAGTCGCCTTCCATCTCCAAGAAGAGGCTCCTCGATCGACCTCCGGAGCAGCCTTTTCTTATTTTTCTCCCTCAGGTGTGCTGGTCTGTCCACTCCTGGACTGGTCCAATACCTAAGCACTGTTTGGGCTGCTCAGGTCTACCCCGACATCGTCTGGCATCCCCGTGGGTCTCTGCTCAAAGAGGACCCGACAACGAAGCCGTCGACTCTGGCCAAGCCCGATTCAGAGCTTGGGAGCGCCCGGAGTGACTTCATCTTCTTGCTGTTGTGGTCCAAAAGCAGACAGAGCCAGAACCCTACTTCCTTGTTCGTGCCTCTGCTCCGACCAGCACCGGCAACCTGATAAATCGGAAAAATTTGGACGACTTCCCGGGTCAGCTACGAAGACTTTCCAGCTAGTTACGTTGAAATCGGAGCTTTGGAGTGGCCGCTGCGACAGCAACATCAACCGTCTATCCTCTGTTCCAGAGGGCGGGCTGAATCGACAACTTTCTATCATTTAGCTCCTAGTTCATTTTTCCCCCTCCCCGCTTGGCCGGCTGAGCGCCCCTCCCTACGTGGAGGTACACTTTGGTTGTAATCAAATTCCCCACTCCTAGTCCAACCCCCTTGCAAGGGGCGTAGTGCATGTAACTTGAATTTTCAGGTTGAAGCTTCATCGGCGCGGCGTGCGGGTGAGCCCATGCTTCCTCGCTCGCCCTAGTCTCCGACCGGGATCGGTGTCTTCACACCGGTCAGGTGAGCTTCAGTTACCCCTTGCTGGTTTTATTCCTTTGCTGGTTTAGTATTGCTGCTAGTGCCGTTGGATGGTAAGGAGTGCCCGATCCTGAATTACTTATGTGTGAGTGACTACCTCCGGCAAGTTGTGAGTGAGCCATTACATCCCACGCCCTTGGCGTGCTGGCCGCCCCAAAAGGTGGGCATCCCAGGGCCCTTAGGGGTTCAACCTTAGGCTAGTCAACCCCCGGAGCAGCGAGGTTCTATCCTGGAACCTCACCACCATCATTGGATTGTGTACGGGCACAAGAGTGCGCTTAGCGGGCGAGTCCGCTCGAGTAAAGTCACCGGCCCGTGCATTGCTTGCTTGCTAGGTCCAAGTGATTTTTGGTCTCGTGACTATCACCCCCAAGGTGGTGTCACATCAATTGGTATCAGAGCAAGTTCTAGACTTATCTCTACTAAGTCTTCTCCTAGGACCATTGCATTTATCCCCCCGTTCATCATGCCCATTTCCTACTTAGCCTACTCGCCACCCATGGACTTCATTATAGACAAAGATATTACCTTTGACGGATCTCGTTCTAGTGATTACCTTAGGTGGGAGGCTACCATAGAAAGGTACTTTGAAAAGACTTGGGTATATGGACCCGCGAGAGTCCGCAAGGTCAAGGGACGACTTCAGGGTCAAGCCAAGAGTAAGTGGGAACACATAGAGGGATTAAGAAGGGTTAGGAGACAAGAGCCCATTTCCTCATGGGATGATATGAAAAAGGAACTTAGAAAGATCTTCGCTCCCCGACATTCTCCTTCCTATCCGAGGAGCACTACCACTCCTCCATCTCCACTCAGCCAACTTGAGACCACACTTAGGTCGCCACCACCACTCCCAACAAATCACCTCTCAACCATAATCACTACACTTCGCCACCAAGCCCTCTCCCCTAAGACCCAAACAAGCCTAGCCTCTACCTCTCCACCTAACCCCATGACGGTCCCCGAACCCCAACCAAAACCCCTTTTCACAACCCTCAAAATCCAAACCAAATTGGCCCCCACTCCCACCCCTCCATAATCGACCGATCCCAAGTGGAAGAGACCCCTAACCGACCCGATTTCCCCAATGACGGCCACCACCCCCCAACCCACAATCCCTCACCAAACCCATACCCTACAAGCCCCCTTGGTCCCCACCACTACCCCTCCATCGTCCCCTAAAAGGGATGCCCCCCTCAAAACCAATCAACCCAAGTCTCATCACCCAACCCACCTTCCACTCCCAACCCCAATCCTACCCCAACCTAGGCCTCCGCTACTTCCACTCCCAAACCCAACCCAAGTTCGACCTCTCTCACCACCCCGGGTGCACCATGCCCCAACCATCATCACCCCATCCCCAAAAGACCTTCCCATTCCCTTGAGAAAGGAGGTCACGCCCACTCACATAGAAGTAGTTGCTAGTCCGGACCCTCTCCCCACCCATGAGGAAACCCAAGTTCACACCAATGGTGAGGAAGAGCTTCAACCCTTTACCACTTCAAATTGTCCGAGTCTTCAAGAGCCACAAACCTTCACAAATGGCACCATAATCATAGATGGGCCCCTAGCTAGATGGCTAAAGGAGAAACCAATTCACCCCATCACGTCCTATGGCTACCCTCTCATGGAGCTAAACCTCCCCATAGTACCCTTCTCTACCTATCACACTACCATCCAATCATCCTACCAAGTGGAAACTTTAGGGGATCTTCTTAAGGGCCTAGCATGGCAAATCGAGTTCACTAACATGTTGACCCCTATGGCCGAACAACCTAGGAGCCTTGACCTCCTACACCTTTGTGTCGGGTCTATCACCTCAATGTGCACCATTGGTTGCTACACTAGCGATCTCCTTCTATTCCTCCCCACACCCGATGAGCCCGACCTTATCCTCAAATTGGAGTCCCTCATATCTGGCAGAAAGCCAAACCCTCCTCTCATGGCCAACCCACCCACTAAGAACTTCAGCTCAATCATTTCATTAGAGGAGGAAGATCCAACACCATATTGTGAGGACCTTGAGGATGTTGAGATGAACTTAGAGCTCCTTTCCCCCGGGTACACTTATGTTGATCCTTTTGACCCCTCCCAATGGGAACCCGGGAACCCATGCGATCCACCCACATCACTTATCACCCACTCCTTCCTACCCTCACCCACCATGTTGGGCCAAGCCCACCTCTCCCAAGTCCCGGGCGACACAAGGGTAGCTATGACCAAGGAAGATCTACACCTAAGGAACAAGGAGGTGCCTCTCCTCATGATGTTCACCTTCCTTGACCCCTTCGACCCTTTTGAATGGAAACTCCAATGCCAAACCATACCCCAACACATCCAAGTCATTTTTGGGTTAGGAAAATATGTGACTTGGCACCTCGAACCACTTGGCATGATTCATAAGTCGGGTACATTCATTCATATCACCTACATGTTAAGTCGGAAACATGAGTGGTCCATATTCGGATGTAATGGTCCGCCTTCATTCATCATTAGTCTTAAGCATGTTAGGAGCATTCATGGATGTCCGGGTCCTCCGGCACTCATCACACCCACGCATGAGAGGGACACCTATGGATGCCCCGGCCCTCCCACACCCTTCAAAGTCTCCATGGCATCACTGCATGATTGGTCTAAGTATGGTTGTCATGGCCCCCCTTTGCATATCATGCATCTCCCACTCACACCGCATCATAGTACTTGGCATGAGCATTTAACCAAGCAACAAACAACGAGCGGTGAGAATTACAAGAAGCGGGCAAAACCTCGTGAATGCCACTTTGAATTCCATGATGGCAACTTGGAGATGGTGACTCTGGAGTGGCTCTACCCTAGGGTCACCTCCAACTTAAGGGCACGTGGACTTGGACCTTGCCTAGTTCTGAGTGGCCTTGGCAACCCAGCTTATGGGTTGAGCTTTCTAATGGGTTTTGGGATATACCCCACTTTTCACGTGGCGGATCTAGCTCCCTCTAAGGGCACCGCGGTGGAACCCAGTGAGCATCTTGAGCCTACCCCCACCTTTGTGAGTGACACCCTCGGAGAGCCTCCACATATCAGCTTGAGAGTCCGACGTGTGCACACGGAGGCAATACTAGGCAAGCAGGGTACCATCGCCAGCAAGAGGGTGTGCCCGAGCCACCTTGAGAGGATGAAGAGCCACCGCCCGACTAAGGATGCGAGGTTGAGTTTGGATGTTGTGGCTCGCCCGAAGTTGCATTGGAGGACCTCTCCCCTGGCGGACCCATACTCGACGGAGTCGAGTTCTTCGCACCCTGGGGGTATGATGGGGGTATCTCTCGCCCTTCACATTTTTCCACAGCTTCGATTGCTCGCCAGCATAGCTCCATTGTGTCCGTCATATTTTTTTGAGTCGAGTCATATAATTTTCATATTCTATTTGAGTCATGTCATTGAAATTTTCTTTTTATTTGAGTCATGTACCTAGGTTAATGAGTCATCTACCTAGGTTAAGTGTCATTAGGTTGATTAAGTTGCATATTGGGCCCAATTCATTGGGCTAGGCCCAAGGGCACCCCCCTTCCCTTGGTTTATTGTCATTGTCCCAAAATCCAGGGACATATTGTAAATTGTGGGATCCCTATAAATAGGACATCACTCTCTCCATTTTCAGTTAATGAAGAATGAAAATCTAATGTTTGAGTTCCAGAAATTATCTTTTTTTTTCTTAGAGAGAATGCAATAGAGTGGAGTGAGAAGCTCCAACCCCCTCTCTCTCTTCCCTCTCTCTCTCTCTCTAGGGGCGCCCCTTTCTCTCTCCTTCCCCCCCAATTTCAAATTTCTTCTCTCTCCTCCACCTCACCCTCCACCTCAGCCCTAGTTGGCCACCTCAACCCCTCCCCTTGTGCCACCTCACCCACCTTTTCACTTCCCTAGGTGCATTCATTACACCCACCCCAACACCCACCAAATCTTGCCCCTCCCTAGGAGATCTTTGGCCATTCCAACACAATCTCCCACTCCCCAACACAATCTCTTCCCTTCCCAACACAATCTCCCTCTCCCCAACACAATCCACCCTAGTCCCCACACAATCTAATAGCTCCCTAGGCCAAATTTGAAATATTCCCTCCACTCTCTCCTCCCACAATCCCTAGACCACCCCAAATTGGGAAACCATCATCCCTCTTCCCCTCCCTCCTAGTCCCAAATTCGTAACTCACTCTCTCACCACCTGCTAGACCACCTTCCTGCCCCCATTCTTTCCCTCCCTTACCTTGGTTTGCCCCCTTCCAGACCCCCTAACAGCCAAGGGTTACCTCCACACCCGTCCACCCCCTTTCCCCTCCCATTTACCTCATTTCCCACCTCCCATCTTCAGCCGGCACTTCCCAGTTCGCAGGCAGCAGAGCACCAGCGACTTGCAGAGCTGACCATGACTTCATCCTGGCCTCCCTGAAGGTCCAAGTGGTACTGTTGGAAGCGTCTACCGGTCTTCTTCGCAACGGCAGCTTTCCCGTCCCGTTCGGATCTTGCTGCTACCCGGGGGAGTAGTTCTCCCCAGACTGCGCGTCCACCTCCAGACTGCAGACCAGAGACTTCTAGTAGAGGCTCCCACGACCAGTAGCCTGAAAATCTGGAGGCAAGACTTGGCCTAGATCTCCCCCAACAAGTCATCTTCCATATCCAAGAAGCGGCTCCTTGATCGACCTCTGGAGCAGCCTTTTCTCTTTTTTCTCCCTCAGGTGTGCTGGTCTGTCCACTCCTGGACTGGTCCGACACCTGAGCACTCTTTGGGCTACTCATGTCTACCCCGACATCTTCTAGCATCCTCGTGGGTCTCTGCTCAAAGAGGACCCGACAACGAAGCCGTCGACTAGGGCCAAGCCCAATTCAGAGCTCGGGAGCGCCCGGAGTGACTTCGTCTTCTTACTGTTGTGGTCCAGAAGCAGACAGAGCCAGAACCCTGCATCCCTGTTCGTGCCTCTGGTCTGACCAGCACTGGCAACCTGATAAAGCGGAAAAATTTGGACGACTTCCCGGGTAACCTATGAAGATTTTCCAGCTGGTTTCGTTGACATCGGAGCTCTGGAGTGGCCGCTGCGACAGCAACATCAACCATCTGTCCTCTGTTCTAGAGGGCAAGCTGAATCGATAACTTTCTATCATTTAGCTCCTAGTTCATTTTTCCCCCTCCCCGCTTGGCCGGATGAGCGCCCCTCCCTGCGTGGAGGTACACTTTGGTGGTAATCCAATTCCCCACCCCTAGTCCAACCCCCTTGCAAGGGGCGTAGTGCATGTAACTTGAATTTTCAGGTTGAAGCTTCATCGGCGTGGCGTGCGGGTGAGCCCATGCTTCCTCGCTCGCCCTCGTCTCCGACCGGGATCGGTGTCTTCACATCGGTCAAGTGAGCTTTAGTTACCCCTTGCTGGTTTTATTCCTTTGCTGGTTTAGTATTGCTGCTAGTGCCGTCGGATGGTAAGGAGTGCCCGATCCCGAATTACTTATCTGTGAGTGACTACCGCCGGCAAGTTGTGAGTGAGCCATTACATCCAACGCCCTTGGCGTGCTGGCCGCCCCCAAAGATGGGCATCCCAGGGCCCTTAGGGGTTCAACCTTAGGCTAGCCAACCCCCGGAGCAGTGAGGTCCCGTCCTGGACCCTCACCACCATCACCGGATTGCCTACGGGCATGAGAGTGCGCTTAGCGGGTGAGTCCGCTCGAGTAAAGTCACCGGTCCGTGCATTGCTTGCTTGCTAGGTCCAAGGGATTTTTGGTCTCGTGACTATCACCCCCAAGAGGGTGTCACATCAATCAAGATTTATCAAGTCATGTAAACATCAAGTCATGTCATATGAATTGGCTATTATAAAATCAAGCAAGTAAACACCCATTCCTTGCCACACAAGTCATGTCATGTCAAGTCAAGTACGAGTCATGGAATGTCAAAATCTAGCAAGTCATGCACTTCGGTGCAATGCCACACCGTGATAAATCAACTCCCATGGGCACAAGTACTTTCGGGTGCTCCTCCCAGGACCATATCGGGCCCTATATGCATAAGCATTAAGTCATGTATATCTTAGACATCCACTATAGTTTATAGCCAATATAGAATTCCAAGAATAAGCCATTGTAGGATGATAAGGTAGATTTCACGAATGAAGGAGTTCAAGGACAGAACTTAAATAGGAAGGACATACCGATAAACCGTGTGAAAAATCATGACATGTCATGAAACTGGGTAATTGGCGTCCACTCAGTCGCCACCAATTATAGAAATAGCGCCCACTGTCTGGTCGCTAATTCCTGTGAACAGTACATGTTGGATGAAATAGCACCCGTCAACACGATCGCACATTAAAGAATTGGCGACACCTATCAGGTCACATGTTCAGTGAATAACGACGACTGATTGGTTGCTAATTCAATTAGCACCCAGATGGCTGTCACTATTTCAAGACAGAAGGCAGAGCTTTCCATAAAGGCCACGACAACACTCTATGAGGGCTAGACCACCATGTTTCTTCAGAGTGACATGGCTAAGAGGGGTTCTAGGGTTTTGAGGGTACAAGCTGCTCGGCTACCTTGAGGGAATCCAAGGCTAGCATAGACCTATGGATGTCTCCGTGATGAAATCACCAGTCCGAAGGAAGGAATATCCTGCGGAGGGTTCAAACATCACCAAGAATTGAGTGTGTAATCTATAGAGACAAAACGGGGACTCCATCTACGGATGTGAGATGAGAGTGCCATGTAAACCCGCGATATGGGTTAAAGAGCATGATATAACTGAGAGAGAAGAATTGGCGCCTTATGAGAGGTCGCTATATCAGGAAATAGCGGCTCTCTGTAGGGTCGTTCAATCTTCTATTCAGTAAAATTTCTACGAAAATAATAGGAATTAACGACACTTTACACGGGCGTTAATTCTAATAATTTTTAGAAAATCAAATGAAATTCATTATAAATGGCGACCTTATAAAAGGGCACTCAATCTTCAAATGATGCCTACTTTCATGTCGTAGAATTATAATTTCCATATATTTCCTTTTTACTAAATGTTTTACTAATCAAGGCCACCGTACAGGGGCGCTCATTCTTTAAATAGCGACTATGTGACTGTCACTCATTCTTTGTCTGATGCTATGCATTGGGCAGGTACAATCTTAGACACATCACTATTCATAAACTTGGAGTTCACATAATCAGTAAAGTAAAGACATGGATGGATAGAGAAAAATACCAAGATTCTAGGAACATGCTCATGCAATAATTTTAACGTCAGGTTTTATAGATATTAATTTTCAAGCATGTAGTATTTGTTAAATACACTAGAGAATTGGCGGATTAGGAAAAGGTCTCTCGTTAAACTGCGCCTTGGTCACTATCGCTATTTCAAAAGAATTGGCGACAGCTCACGCGGGCGTTCATTTAATAGGCGCCCTTAACCTGGTCATTATTTACTGAATCTCGATAAAACTTCACGAAACTTAAACATAAATCATAGAATCAACACTATATGACCTATATGCATGAATTGACTTGATTATCAGGTTGGGCTTCATTTATTGAGAACACCTACCTCTTCTGGCTTGGTTTAGACGATGAACGACGCAGAGAAGATAAGAGAAAAATAAGCTGCAGCAGCAACTGCAACCGTAGCGAGCAGGAGTACGAAGAAGTATCAAGAGCAACTGTAGTAAATGCACAGCCTCTCTTCTTCAACTGTAGCAGAAGGAAAGGAAGAGGTATAAGCAGAGCTTCTTCACGTCGCAGGCAGCAGCAAGAGCAGACGATCAAGGAGAAGCACATTAGGCTTCTCTTAGAAAAATAAGAACACCCCATGCTTGAACAGTAAAGGAAGATGATGACGGTCAGCAGGATCGATCGTAATAGCAACAGTAACTGGAGCTTGTTCGAAGGGAGTTCTATTTATAGAGATTGATATTTCTAACTTTTAATGGGACTTAAGTTTCCCTACTGTGAATCCTAATAGGTTTAAAACTTCTAAGTTAATCTTCCTATTACTATATCTGGAGAGGGGGATTTCTATAGCCCATCTATAGAGCAGCCAAACTAGGTCCATCAGGACCGAACGAGGCCCAGCTCATCCAAGTGACAGCCCCACAGGGCCCACTTAGGCAAAAAAGTCCAATAAGATCACTCGGGATCACACCCTTCCTCGATGGCCCTTAGGCTCGAAAGGTCCGAGCGTCGGTCAGGTCAGAAAAAGACCCACGCCCGATTGATCCCCTCGCCGAGATAAAGGCAGGCGCTCAGCGCCCACTCTGACCTATCATCATCCGAGCTATGCCTATCACCCGGACAGGGTTGGCACCTTTTATGCTCGGCTCGACCGACGATTGCTTATCCACGTTGCCGTTGAGAGCCCTTTATGAACAAGAGTTTATGAGGATAAGGGACCCATGACCCCTCAAGGCTATAAAGATCTCATGATGAGGACGTAACTCCCGCCTGAAACTCTTCAGCTTACGGGACTCATGAGGCAAGCACACTATATAAACCTGGGACTCCCTCCGACGAAAGGTAAGGCCAACATACGCCTAAATTCCCTGAGCAGGAACCACTTCAACACCTCGGTGTAGGGGGATCTCGTGCACCTCTTTCTTCCTCCCTTCATAACTTCCACCATTACTCTACTAACTTAAGCATCAGAGGGTTTTCCCGAGGGAACCATCCCTGGGACCCCTGATCCGTTTTCCCTTCTTTACAGTTCACTATCTGGTGATCATCCTCCCAGCTCAGGACCAGCGCGAGATCACGCCCCTTCATCTGGCGCCATCTGTGGGAAATGACCAAAGAGCTAGTATGGTGCGAAGAAGTTCAGGGAGGAGGTCCGCCGGTGACAGGGGAAAGGCTATGGTGGCGGCGGGAGAAGGCCATTCTCAAGCCTCACAAAATCCCCCCTCCAATGCCAGCACCCCCGCCGACGGACCGCCCCCTCCCCCCGCGGCGGTTGGGCACCAGCCCCCTCCCCCCACGGCGGTGAGGCTACCACTTAGTGGCGGTGTTGACGCTTTCCAAGCCCTCAACGCAAAATTGGATGTCCTCGTGGAACTCATGAGGACTCAGGCGGCTAGGGATGGAAGGTCACGCGCCCCTCCAGAAAGCCCCCCCCTACGAGGACGTGTCCCAACACACCGTCGGAGGCCGCTTCACCCTCCGAGGCCGACAAATCATCCGTAACAGGTCAGGAGGACCTTCACAAGCCCCTCCTCCAGAGCAAGAGGCCTCCTCCACTCCGAAAAGGGAGAGACCTGGGGCACGTCATCTGAATCCAGAGACCGAAGTCCCTGGGGAATGCCAAGACAGCCCCCCCAGCCCCACGGCGCAGCGACAACCGGAGCTATCCCTCCGACTACGAGAATTCGAGAGGCGTTTCGTAGAACAAGCGCGCGCCCTATGCGCCCTGCAGAAAGTCTCCTCCGCGGAGGATGAGGAGAAATCCCCATTCTCCGACTATGTCTTGAAGGCAGAGGTATCTCCCAGAACCTCCATTCCGACCTTCAAGCCTTATGACGACCAGGGCGACCCGGCCGATCACTTCGACAGCTTCGACGACCTCATGACCCTGCATGGAGCATCCGACGCCATCAAATGTCGAGCCTTTGTGACCACCCTGGTCCAAGGCGCCCAAGCGTGGTTCCGGGCCCTCGCCCCCGGATCCACCGGGACTTCAAACAATTAGGGCGAGTGTTTAAGGAGAGTTTCGCCGGTAGCGGCCCCCCGAGGTCGGTAGCGGCCCTATTGGCTCTCAAACAGGCGCAAGGGGAGAAACTCCGGGCTTACATCCACCGATTTAAGTCGGAAGCCTTAAGAATCCCCCACCTGGATGTAGCCTCAGTCATAACCGCGCTGACCGGGGGCACTCGGGATGAGAACCTCCGCCGAGAACTTGTCCTCCACCCTCCCTCGACCCTTGCCGAGCTAGTGACCCTGGCTTTGCGCCACGCCGATTGCGAAGAAGTACTCAACACATGCCGAGGCACAACCGGCTCGGGTCGGGAGGGGGACAAGAAATGAGCACCCGAGCCAAGTTCGGGTCCAGGAAAAAGGCAAAATCGGGACGGAGAGCACAAGGAACCGTCATGGAACTACGAGCGGTACACCCCCCTAACCGCTCCGGTGTACGAGATATATGAAGACATCAAAGGCTCGGGTCTCCTCCGCCAACCCGAGCCAATGAAGTCGAAGAGCCGCAATCGCAGCAAGCACTGCCTATTCCATAGTGACCACGGGCATCACACCGGTGATTGCTACCAGCTCCAAGATGAAATCGAGCGCCTCATCCGTCAGGGACACCTATCCCGATTCATGGTCGGGCATAAGGAAGAACGAGGCGCCCCAGCGGAAATCGACAACGCCCCTCGCGGGGTCCATATCAACGTCATCATTGGAGGAGCTGCATCAGGAGGAGACAGTGGCCGAGGAAGGAAGCGTCATGCTGAGCGGGCGAGCCGAGCCGTCAAGCCTCCCAAGGCCCTGCCGAGTGAGCTCCAGGTCATAGTCTTCTCCGACCAAGAACTAGAAGGGCTAACCACCCCGCATGACGACGCCTTAGTCATATCGGCCACGATAAACCATTGTAATGTAGACAGGATTCTAGTCGACAATGAAAGTTCCCCCGATGTATTATCCCTTGAATGTTTCCTTAAGATGGGGGAGGATCCGTATAAACTCCGCCCGATCCGAACCCCTCTGTGCGGGTTTAATGGCCAGGCCACTTATCCCGAGGGAGCCCTGAGCCTGCCGGTTACTCTCGGCATCCCACCCAAAACCGTTACGGTCATGGTGGACTCCATAGTGATCAAGGGTATGATAGCATACAACGCAATCTTCGGCCGAGGAATCCTTAGCCGAACGAAAGCGGTGCCCACTACATATCACCAAAAAATGAAGTTCCCCACCAAAAATGGGTTGGGAGAAGTCCGAGGAAACCAGGCAATGGCCAGAAGGTGCTATAATATCTCAGTTGAAGCCACAAGGCGGGACGGGAAGAATAAGGGTCCCCGAGAAAGTCAAGGAAAAACCTACAACCTCTGAGCCTGGAGGTGAATTGCTAACAGTTTTCCTAAATGACGACCCGACCCTAGGAGTAAAGATTGGAGCCGACCTACCGTCTGAGGTTCAACAGCAATACAAAGAGTTTCTTTCAGCATACATCCGAGTCTTTGCATGGTTTGATGATTAACTCCCCGGGATATCGGAGGAGACGGTGATGCATAAGCTCAGCCTTGACTCAACTGTGAAGCCCGTACAGCAACGCAGAAGGAAGCACGCGCCAGAGAAGCAGGTGATCATCAAGGAGCAAGTCACCAAGGGGCAAAAGACTGGTCTTTTTAGACCGGTCTTGTACCCGACGTGGCTGGCTAACGTCATCCTGGTGCCAAAAGCTTCGAGAAAATGGCGAATGTGCGTGGACTTCACTGACTTGAACAAGGCTACTCCAAAGGACTGCTATCCATTATCGAGCGTCGACCAACTGGTTGACTCAACCTCAAGCAACGAGATACTCAGCTTCCTAGACGCCTATTCAGGTTACCATCAGATCAGAATGAATCCCGAAGACATCGAGAAGACCGCCTTTATCACCAACTTCAGCGTATACTGCTACACCCGGATGCCTTTCGGGTTGAAGAACGCTAGAGCCACATACCAGAGGCTGGTCAATCATATGTTCGAGGGACAGCTCGGCCGAAACGTCGAGGCCTATATTGACGACATGCTCGTGAAGACCCCCAAGCCCGAAGACCACTTCGCCGACCTAGATGAAACCTTCGACACCCTCCTAAAGTACAACATGAAGCTCAATCTTGCCAAGTATGCCTTCGGAGTAAGGTTCGGGAAATTCTTGGGCTTCTTAGTCACCCAGCGTGGGATCGAGGCCAACCCCGACAAGGTACAGGCCATCCTGGACATGCGCCCACCCACCTGCATCAAAGATGTTCAACGCCTTATCGGGCGCATTACCACGCTCAGCAGATTCCTGTCCCGTGCGACTAAACGATGCCTACCCTTCTTCAAACTATTGAGGGGGTCCAAAATGGCATCTGCTACATTTGCGTTGGACGAGGAATGCCAAAAAGCGTTCACCGACCTTAAGGAGTTCCTGGCTTCGCCCCCGGTGCTTTCCAAGCCCGTCCCAGGTGAAACCTTACATCTCTATCTCTCGGCAACTCCATCTACAGTTAGCTCGGTCCTAGTTAGAAATGACTCGGGAGTCGAGAGACCGGTCTACTACACTAGCAAGGTGCTTAATGAGGTTGAAAGAAGGTACCCCGCAACCGAGAGACTCGTGCTAGCATTGGTTACCTCGGCCAAGCACCTCCGACCCTATTTCCAAGGGCACTCCATCACCGTGCTGACCGGTGAACTATTGAAGAGGATCCTCGCTCACCGTGAAGCCTCGGGACGCCTTGTCAAGTGGGCCATCATGCTTGGGGCCTACGATATATCGTATCGGCCTCACTCGGCTATCAAAGGATAGGCGCTCGCTGACTTCATCACCGAGAGCACCATCCCGATTGAAGAAAGATCTCCGTCCGTGCCCGGGTCAACCTGGGAACTGTTCATCGATGGATCCTCCAACTTAGCCGGGAGCGGCGCTGGAATCCTCTTGAAGTCCCCTGAAGGAGCAGAGCTACAATACGCCTGAAGTTCAACTTCCAAGTGTCCAACAACGCTTCCGAGTACGAGGCCCTTATCTCGGGAGCCCGCATGGCCCGGCGGTTGGGGGCTGAGCGAGTCAAAATTCACACTGACTCCCAACTGGTCGCTAGCTAGGTCAACGGTGATTACGAAGCTCGAGAAGCACCGATGGTCAAATACCTCCAACTGGTCAGAGCCGTGGCACAACAGTTCAAGAGATTTGAGGTAGTCCGAATAGCTCGAGAGGAAAACTCCCGAGCGGATGCCCTCTCTCGGCTAGTCTCCTCTCTTGACCCCAAGGGTACTCAATCGGTCCTTCTCGAAGAGCTAGAGCGACCGAGCATCGACTCGGAGCTCCTGGCTGTTGACTCGGCCCCCCCAAGCGACTGGCGTACCCCGTACCTGTCGTGGCTCCAAGATTCTCAATAGCCCCCCGACCCTCGGGAAGCCCGAAGATTGAAGTACCAAGCTTGGCGATTCATCACTCTGGATGGCGCTCTCTACCGGAGATCCTTCTCCGGTCCTCTCCTGAAGTGCCTCAGCACTAATGAAGCCAACCGAGCGGTCGAAGAAGTTCACGAAGGTCTATGTGGAGCGCATTTAGGAGGTAGGTCACTCGCCAGGATCTTGCTACGGCAAGGTTATTGGTGGCCCACTCTGCAGCGCGACTGCTCGACCTACACACAACACTGTGACCGATGTCAGCGATTTGACCACTTGGTCCATCAGCCAGCAACGGAGCTCATCACCCTAGCCGAGACTTATCCGTTCGCTCACTAGGAATCGACATCCTCGAGCCATTCCCCACGGCCCAGGCCCAGAAGAAGTTCATTATCGTCGCCATGGATTACTTCACTAAGTGGATCGAGGCCGAAGCCACAGCAAGGATCACCAAGATAGTCGTCTGGAATTTCTTCCGGAAGTCGATCATCTGTCATTACGGCATCCCCTGGGTGATAGTAAGCGATAGTGGTCGGCAATTTGATTCTCATTATTTCCGAGATAGATGTGTCGACCTGGGCATTCGCAATCACTTCACCTCGATCGTCCACCCTCAAGCTAACGGGCTGGTCAAAAATGCCAATAAGACTATCTTAAAAGGCATCAAGACTAGGCTCGGCCAAGCCAAGGGCAGCTGGCTTGAGGAATTGCCAAATGTACTTTGGTCACATAGAACGACTCTCAGAACGGCAACCGGTGAGAGTCCTTTCCAGTTGGTGTACGGAGCTGAGGCCGTCATCCCTTTGGAAATCGCCAATCATTCGCTCCGAGTCATCTGTTTCTCGCCTGAGGAAAATGATCAGAAATTTCTCGAAAACCTTGACTTAACAGATGAGCTCTGAGAGATTTCCAGCATCCGAGCAACGGAATATCAACGCCGCCTCACTCGATACTACAATGCCAAAGTCCGAGATAGACACTTTCAACCGGGAGACTTCGTCCTCAGGTAAGCCGAAGCCTCTCGACCACTTGAGGCGGCAGGCAAGTTGTCCCCTAATTGGGAAGGCCCCTACCGAGTAGTCGAGACGCTCGGAAAAGGAGCATACCGACTATCCACGATGGAAGGAGAGCTCATCCCTCGGACCTGGAACGCGACTACACTACGTAAGTTCTACTTCTGAATACTGAGCATTGTGTAAACGACATGAGATAAAACAAAAGTCTCCTTTCTTTTATTCAAACAACTCGCTTGTACATCAGGAAGGCCGAAGCCAAGAAAATACATGTCAAAAAAGCAAAAAATCCATCTGGCGCCGCCGTATGAGCCCATCGCTTGGCTGACTCGGTTGACCTTCCTGCGTCCAGCCACTGACTCTGCCTCATGTAGAAACTGGCTCGGATAAAGGGTAGTCGACCCCGTTGGCTCGGGCGGCTAGGGACAAAGGTGACAGAGGGATTAGGAAGGAGAAGGCTACCTTCCAAGTTGAACTTGGAAGAGAAAGGGGAAGAGGGAACGCATCCTCCCCGCCAACCTGCCAACTCTTTGGAAGGAAGAGAGTGCAGGCACCCTCTGAAGAGTGAAAGAAATGATGAGAAGAGCAGAAGAGGGAAAAAGAGGTTACGAGAGGGAAAAAGAAACCAGCAGAGCTGGACGAGGAGGCAGGGGAAAGCCCGGGAAGGAGGGAGCTTAATTGGCTTCCTACTCCCCTCCATGGAGCGAGCAAGAAGGGACGGGCGGCAGGGATGCCTGATGCCCCCATCCGTCTGCCATCTCGCCCCCCCCGCAAGCGCCGCCAGAACTGATAAAAAGAAGACGACGTGCCTCCACACGTCAGACCTTCTTCAAACCCGTCTGCCGGCCGTCGAACCTCCTTCAAACCCGAAGCAGCAAGGACTCTCTGCCTTCTGTCATCGGTAGCTTCATCTTCCGGAGTGTCTTCCATGATCCAAATATAACGGCACAATGCTACGTTAAGAAAGAATGAGGAAAGACTGTCAGGGAAAACCCTAAGCGGTGGAAAGGAAGGGATGCCCTTCAGACCTTTTATAGGCGAAGGGAGGCTATTTGCCTTAAATGATTCTCTCCTCGAAAACACGCCAAAGGGATCTCTCCCTATGAACGATCACCTCAAACTTCTCGTTTCCGCCCCAGCGGGACACACGAAGTGGCCAAGCATTCAGAGCATGAGAAAATGGAAAGACACCCTGTCAGACGCTCACCCAACCATCAGGCGAGACCCACGCAGAAAGTATCGGCACTTTCCAACCACTACAGATACGCTGAACATGGCGATACGAAACAGTTAAGTCTTCGTCATAACGCTATTACCTTATCTATTTTTCTACACAACGGAGAAAGTTTTTTTTTCAAAAGAAAAAAGACATACAAAGAGAGGAAGCAAAGTGGATACATTAGCCCTCTGGCCCACCGTAAAGCTCGGAAGTGGAAGGCTCAGGCAGTCTGCCCCCGGCATCCTCGGCGATGGCCAACCCTGGCACTGACCCCACCGGCGTGGGAACTACCTCGGTTGCGTGCCCTCCCGAGATGTCCGGAGCTGGCGACCCCTTGGGCGAAGAGCCCTCCTGATCTTCTTCCTCCAACACCGAAGCAGGGGAGCCGGAGGATGACAGATCTGAGTCATAGCATCGCCCGGACGGGAAATCGATTATCCCGGATGCCTACTCCTTGGCATAAGATATGGCCCGGTCGTAGCCCTGCTTGAACCCCTTGCGGATGCCCCGGCGAAGCGCTGTCTCGTAGTAGGGGAGGGCAGCCTCTTTAAGGTCGACCCGATAGGCATCCGAGCATTTATATCACTTGAACGCCTCCGCCCCGGCCAATCCCACCCTACCTGCGAGCCCGGCCTTCTCCCGCTCCACCTCGGATAGCTTCCGCTCGGCCTCAGCCATCCGCTCCTTGGCCTCCTCCGCCCGCTTCTCCACCTCGGCTCGATCAACCTCGGCCTCCCCCCGAAGGCGCTTAGCTTCCTCCGCCCGGTCAACTAGCTCAGAGCGCTCAGCCTCCCACCGGCCATCCAGCTCGACGCGAACAAGGCGCTCCTCTTCAAGGAGCCTGCTCTTCCTCTCGAGCGATTCGCGGACCTTAGCTAGCTGCTCGGTTAGCGCCCGGGCCTCCACCTGGATTGATCGCACCAGCTCCCTAACTGAAGAAAGCTCCCATCGAAGCCCATCATGCTCCTCGGAAAGCCAAGCCAGCCTCCTATCAGACCCACTAAGGGTCCAGGCCAGGGTCACTCACTCCGACTCCAACCGAGCGTACGCTTCTGCCAGAGTGGCCCCCATCTGGGCTAAGACAAAGCCGCCCTCCATAACCGTCTCGAGGGCCACGGAAGGGGAGTGCTGCCTATCTCCCCCCTTCACCTTTGCGGCTATACCACGACATATTTGATATAGAGTGCCTTGGATGCCGAGCCTCTCCAGGGCCACCTGAATGGAGACCCCCTCTTCGGTCGGCGTCCCGCCGGATAGCCCGGATCTAGCTGCGGTTTCGTTCGCCCCTCGTGCCTCGGTCGATCGGGGCTGCGTCGCCTTTTCTTGTAACCCCCCAGCCTGGACCGATTCGGCAACTGCACCGCCACCTGGAGCGTCGCCCGCCTCGTCTACGGCCCCCTCGGCTCCTACCGAGGGGAGAGCCGGGCCAGCACCGTTGCCAGTCGTAGGAGCAGCCCCGTCGCCCTCGGCTCCGGCCGAAGGAGGAGCCGAGCCAGCATCGTCGCCGACCGCAGAACCAGCCCCAACCTCTTCGGCCCCCTCTTGCTCGGTGGGTGGGAGAGCTCGCCCGGTAGGGTCGGCCCCATCATGCTCGGCGGAGGGGCGAGCCGCGGCAGGGTCGCCTTCGACTGCGAGTATGACCCCAGCCTTCTTAGCCCACTTCCTGGCCTTCACGACTGCCCGGATCATTCCTTCCATGGGATCCTTGCGCTCGGATTCCTGCGGCCTGGAGGATTCACCCTGGGCTGCCCCCTTGCCCTTATCTCTGGCTCGGGAGCGACCCGTGGGAGCAGCCGACTCATCGGCAGTCGAGTCATCCCCGAGGTCGATCACCTCTGCGACCTCCTCCAAAGCCGGCCGCCTGGTGCCTGCACAAAAAGGAAGACATATCAGAAAAAGTAAAATGGTCTCAACATCCAAAGGATAGCCTAGATTGTGGCACCTGAGCCCGACGGATGCAGCCGCGTAAGAAGACACTGCTCGATGTTCTCTAGAGTAACCAGCTCTTCTGTGGATTGGCGGTGCTTCAACAAGATAGTTGCGTACTCCTCCACGAACGTAGGGAACTCGTCCTGCCTGAGAGGGATATTCGGATGGAAATTGGGGATCACGGGGCACTTCCAGGTCTCCTCAACCGAGTAGATCCCCACCCAGAAAAATTGAGTTTTCCACCCCTTATGCGAAGAATCCTTCGCCGCCAAGGAGATGCAGCTCCTATTCCGCCTCGCCTGGATGAAATAAAAACCCTTCCCGGCCGAGGAATGCGTGTGAGCGACGTCACGCGGTTCGGGGTGCGAAGAGGACGCGGAGCGCGCGGGCTCCTTCTTTTTGTTTGCTGCAACACAGAAATAAGAGAAAAGAGAAGGGGCCACCACGGGAGATTGCTCCGACGGGGCGAGCGGGACAAATGTAATATAGCAAGATATGGGGGTTAAACGGCCATAGCGGGAAGTGACTCGCCGCGACCTCGGGGGGACGGGAATGGTGCAGAAATTAAATAGCAAGGATTGAAACGGCCATTGGGGAAGTGACTCGCCGCGGCCTCGAGAATATGAGCAGATAAGAATATAACATAATATAAGGAGAATATAAAGAGCGGGAATTTAGACGGCCATTGGGGAAGTGACTCGCCGTGGCCTCGAGAACATGAATAGATAAGAATATAATATATAAGAACGGGAATTTAAACGGCCATTGGGGAAGTGACTCGCCGCGGTCTCGAGAATATGAATAGATAAGAATATAACATATAAGAACAGGAATTTAAACGGCCATTGGGGAAGTGACTCGCCGCGGCCTCGAGAATATGAGCAGAATATAAAGAAAGTATAAGAATGGGAATTTAAACGGCCATTGGGGAAGTGACTCGCCGCGGCCTCGAGAACAAGATGTGATCGCCAGGGGCCGAAAGACCCCAAAAAAAAGAAAGTGATCGCGCCTACCTCAAGAGCGGGAGATGGCGGGTTGCTTCTTCCTCCCCCTTCGGCCGGCCGACGGGGAGGGCTTTCCTTGGGTACCGTTGCAAAACAACGACAAACAAGTAACGAGTGGATTAGAAAGATGAAGGTGTAGTATTCAAATCCTTGCGATAAAAATAACAAAATGATGGCAAGACACACACCTGGTTGGTGTTATTTTTTAAACCCCTCTCGGACTCGAGTAGGAGGAAAATGAGATGATGGATGCAAGAAGTATATAAGAAGAGGCACCCTTATGAAGGGGGATAGATGATGCGAGATGATGAATGCAAAAGAACTAAGAAGAAAAGGAAAGGATTGGCTTATTGGATGTGCCGATGGTGAAATCCGGCGGAGCTCCGACAGCGTAGGGATGGCGTGGAAGCGCGGTGGATGAAGACGACCTTCCTCTCGCGAGCGTGGGCACCCGAGAAGCCGGCAGAACCTCCACCTACAAAAGATCCCACGGGTTAGAAAATGACTCCGGTAGCCTCTGGGCTCCAGCAGCCTATCGGATCTCTTCGAAGCTCCCCCAGAACTGAGGGGGTGGGCCTCTATTTATAGGGCTCCGGAGGGTGGAGGCGTCCAGGACCCTGGACACCTCCATCAGGGCCGAACTAATATTTTATTCTATTTTCATTAATTTTTTCGGAATATTTTTGTGGAGGCGTCCAGGGCTCCGGACGCCCCTAACAGGTCCACCGAACACCACCGACGGCCGCACGCGGTTTGGCACAACGCGTGGTTTTGTGAGCGGCGCCTCGTGATTCAGAAATGGGCGCGTCCAGCTGCCTGGACGTCTCCATAATTTGGCTTTTTTCACACACGACAAACCGTCGTTCGGTGGGCGGTGCCCGTGAGGGAGTTGATGGAGGCGTCCAGGGGCCTGGACGCCTCCATTAATATATTATTTTTTTATTTATTTTGTCTTTTTATGCCAAAGCTGGCATTATATATTTTTTATGCTTCTTTTTATGGAGGCGTCCAGGGGCCTCGACGCCTCCATTAATGTATAATTTTTTATTTTGTTTTGTCTTTTTATGCCAACTGGCATATATATATATATATATATATATATATATATATATATATATATATATATATATATATATATATATTATATTTGTTTTTATGGAGGCGTCCAGGGGCCTGGACGCCTCCATTAATATATTATTTTTTATTTATGTTTTGGGTTTTGAAAAATAAAAATAAAATAAATTAAAAGAATATAGGGGCCTGGACGCCCCCATTAAGACCCACCCGGGTCCTCAGTTCAAGCGTTGGCGGTCGCCCGGCAGATACCCTTCTCTGTTCCGGAACCTCCTGATGCGTCTGACTGGTGTTGAAGCCGTCTGAATGCCGTGACGAGACGATTCCGGATGCCGAAAAGGGCGGAAGAAGACTCAAGAAAAGGAAGCACTCGAGCGATTCAAAATGCGTAAGCCGTTGCGGGGCGTTGTATAGTAATATGAGACTTTCTCGGGAGACGTCAGGAATGGCGTGTCTACAGCTGCCCCGCCTTGGCGTCTGCTTTGCAAGGGAGCGACACGTAGTGGAATGGTATCGAAGTGGAGTGAAATGAAGTGGGAGCGGACTGATAAGTTGATGCCAAGGTGTGATGAGACACGCTTTTGACGTTACTGTCTGGAATCTTTCTTGAAGTTTTAATGAGACGACCTTGAAGAAGGTCTTTCAAATATTGACGATTGCTTGGACGGAGCTCAAATAAGGGAGGGTGAGATGTGCGCTCAGGCATGAAACAAAAAGAGACCAACTTCTCGGTGTGGAAGTACCTGGGTCATAAACCTGCAGGTTTCACCTTTGGGGAGCGGTTACCAGCCAACGTGGAAGTGCTGCGGCCAAGGTGGGTCAAACAAGGTAAAAAGGAATATCTGAGGGTCTGTCCAAACAAGGGTCTCCTTTTGGAAGAGCAACGTAGGGCCGTTTCAAGGAAACTCAGTATTTCATTCGGAATTGAATATCTCATTTTTGTAGGAATTGAAGCACAACGGCCTTCGCAATCGAATCACTTGAATGATCTTCCGCAATAAATCAAAGTCCTATATGAATGCATGCTGGGTTAAAATAAAAATTTAAAACAAACTAAAATAGAAAATAGCCAAGGATAATATTGTCAACTTGTTAAAAATGGGTCAGGATACCGATCCGGTGAGCCGACACTAGGCTGGGGCCCGTTTATCCGCGCACCAACTCACTGAATGGAACCGTCGTCCCCATGCTATCACAAGTTAACGGCCTATCCGTACAACCCAAATTCTTCCGGGATCATCACTGTTTTTGTTGAAGGGGAACTCAAATCCCAGATTTGTTCGGGCCGCAAGGTCCTTGACATGTTCTAGTAGCGTAGGTATCGTATACTATGATGCATGACATGGTGAGACCAACCATTGAAAGGTGGGACAGGAGACAGGACAAAGACGTCCGTTAGTAAAACCTGCACAGGCCAGCATGGATTAATAACATCAGAAAGTAACAGAATCGTAACAGAATCGCACCACAATGGAAAGGAGATCTAGCCAAAATCCTGACATTGACTGCTGATGTGACATGTTCCGTCCTGTAGCGCCCTACCCTCCCTATAAGAACTCCCCTTAGGCTAGTTCATTCAAAAGCATCAAGGTGGGTTTTGGAAGCTCAGGAGAGGAAAGAGAGGAGAATCTGGAGATTTCAGGATGGAAGGAGAGTCTTTCCGCGTTATGAAGAGGAGCAGGCCTAGCAGCGAGATCAGGCGACTCTCCGACCTCGAGGGTCATTTGAGTGGGACGATCATGTCACATATGGTAAGCTGATTCATTTCAAATTTCTCCACGCGAACCTTCTTCTTACTTCCTTCCTTTCTTCTTCTTTCTTTTCTCTTCCAGCCATATCCACTCTTCCCAGGCCCGAGGAAGTTTTCCAAACTGCCATGGCTTTCAAAGCTAACTTCCAACATCTCCATCGGCATGAGGGCCATACTCTCGAAGTGGCATTTGCAGGGGCTCCTTATTCACGCCAAACACTATGAGAAGATTCGTATGGACTGGGCGGCTATGGGCGCACTAGTGGAGATCTGGCATCCCCAGACCCACACTTTTATCTTCCCGACCTTCGAGGTGACCATCCTCCTCGAGGAGGTGGAACTTCTGCTCGGATTGAAGAAATTCAAGAGTGACGGGAAGGTGAAGGCTATGCGGATGCTGACACGGGGGACTTCCGAAAGCGCTCTTGGGAGCTTCATGCCGCCCGACGCAGCCAGAAAGGTCCATACTCAAAAGGGGATCGATCTCCAAAAGCTTGCGGAGTGGGTCATGGATGCCCTGAGAGGGTCACCAGACGATGACTATTTGGAGGGAATCATGAAGGGGTTCACCATTTGTCTGGCGAGTGCTCTCTTATTTCCTTATACGGACAACATGGTGGAGGAAGACCAACTGAGTGCTATCTGCGGGATCTGGCGTGGAAAGAGGGTGGGACCTGCTGTCCTCGCCTACCTGTATAGTGGCCTTACTGCCTCGAGCATGGGTAAGCCTCCTTTTGGTTGCGCACTTATCCTGAGTTGCTGGATGGATTTACATTTCAAGTTTGATCACCGTGAGGGAATGCCAACCGCTTCGAAGCTCTTCCAACAAAGCCCTCTTCATCACATAGCCGACGTGTTAGGGTTCGGTGGTACTATAGTGAACCGCGTTCCGTGGCTGAAGAAACGTGAAGACTGGCGGTCTCACTTCCGCACCGTGACACAAGGCTTCTTTACTTGCGCACCGGCATGTTTGCTTTCGCTTGATCTCCTTATGAGGCCTTCCCCCAAAGTTGATCTTCAACTGATCGGCGCGACCGAGTTTGTCCTTTATAACGCGCATCGATGCTGCCTCCAGGTCGGCATTCCACGCCATTCGTTCCCACTATCGACTGGCATCGTTCCTTTGAAGAAGAGAGAGTTGGGTACTGAAGCGGATGCGAAGGAAGCGAAGGCCGTCAAAGCACCCTGGAAGACAAGTGTCGCGGGAAAGGCCTTAGCGCATGTGGGGGAAGAATGTGAGCTGTGGAGGGCTTATGTAACCGAACTGGGGAAGTTAAGGCCCAAGGCGCCTAAGCCCCTGATGTAGCCTATTCTGCTTTTCTGATGGAATAAAATCTGGCATGGATGTTTTGGACCCTTGTCCCCTTAATTATTATTATCTTTTTTGTGGTTTTTCTTTTTCTTTTTCTTTTGTTTGGATTATATACATACGCTTATCTCTTTTTTTTCTTTTATTATATATATTTTTTGAAATTTTTATTATGGGGGCGTCCAGGGGCCTGGACGCCCCTAATTTTTTATTTATAATTTTTTTAAGTTTTTGTTTTGGGGGCGTCCAGGGTCCTGGACGCCCCTAATTTTTTTATTTATTATTTTTTTGGTTTTTTGTTTTGGGGGCGTCCAGGCGCCTGGACGCCCCAAAGTTTTTGAATTTTGAAAAAATAAAAGATTGTGGGGGCGTCCAGGGGCCTGGATGCCCCAAAAAAGGTAGATTCTATAAATAAGGGCTGCCCCCCCCCCCTTTGCTCATTTACTGTTCATTCAGACGACCCAGTCAAACCAGACGACCCATTCTTAGTCCCAATGGAGCAAGGAGGCCCGAGCCGGGGTGGAGAGAAGCGCAAACGACGGGCTCATCGTCCGAGGAGGCTGAGGGATGATGCCGAGGAGGCTGCAGCAGAGGAGATTGCTGCGGAGGAGGAGATGGAGGTGCCTCTTCTGGCCGCGGAGGCCGCTGCGGGCGCTGGCGACGTGGGAGAGGACGATCACGACCCGGTAAGCCCTTCGGAACTCTCATAGGCTAAACGGACGGGCGAGAGGTTGTGAGAGAAGGCCAGGGAGTGAGGGAAAGGAGGCGTCCAGGGCCCTGGACGCCTCCACATTTTCTTTTCTTTTTGTTTATTTGTTTATTTACGTAAATAATAAAATAGGATTAAAAATAAGGAGGCGTCCAGGACCTGGGACGCCTCCATAATAATATATATATTATTATTATATATTTTTTGTTTTGGGTTTTTCTATAAAGAAAATAAGGAAAATAGAGAGGAGGCGTCCAACGTACTGGACACCTCCATAAAAATCCTAAAATGTTTTAAAGATAAGATAACATAAAATAAATAAGTAGAATATATAGTGTTATTGCTTAATATTATTCATGATGTTGATGTATTTTTTATTGGTTTTGTGGTGTGCAGGGTGTGATGAAAGGACGGATCAGCTGGTCCCTAGTGGTGGCAGCATACCGTGGGCTGCCGGACTTCTAGAGGGCGCGTGTGGACGCCATGGGCTTTGGAGCTTTCCTTAGGATCGAGCCCTTCCGGCTCGACCTTCCTCTTATCCAGGCATTGAGGGAACGGTGGCACGCGCCAAGCCGGGCGTTTCTGATGCCCTGGGGGCACATGGTGCCGACACTAGAGGACGTGGCTCGGATCACTGGGTTACGAGTTGACGGAGAGGCGGTCAGCGGGGTCACCTACCCCGACTACCGAGAGAGTGTCCTGGACCTGATGTGGTTAGAGACGAGCGTGACTGACAGGGACAGCAGGGTAGTCGGCCGAGTGGAGATCATGGAGGCGCTCGGATTCGTCGACCCGCGCCAGCGGGTCAGTGAGACTGGAGCGGAGTTTCTGGCACGACTGGAGGGAGATGCCAGTGCAGCTTTCACCCAGGACCCGAGCGAGCGGGAGCTGGTGGATCTAGACCTCCGGAGGTTTCTTTTCTTCTTCTTGGGCCGCCTTCTGCTGGGGACGAAGGGGGATGGCATCCACTGCCGCTTCCTCAGGATTCTGGCGGACCTTGATAGAGTGGGGCACTACGGGTGGGGGCGGCTCTGCTTGCCCATTTGATTGCTGATCTCTCCCAGACTTTGGAGATGGAGACGACAGTCAGTGGCTTCGCACCTTTTCTCCTGGTAAACAGTTTATTTATGCATTCCCACAGTTAAATATGCAATTATTGTACTAATGATGTATGATGGATGCAGGTGTGGAGCTATTACTATTTCTCGATGGGGAGGGCTAGGCATGGGAATAGGAGGGCCGTGCCTCTGGCGCGGCGGTGGAGGCCGGTCGTGGTTGCAGCACCCCGCGGCTACCAGCTGGCGTCACTTCGTCGGGAGCTGAGCGAGTATCCCGAGGCCATGGTATGATGCGTATGGTTTTTTGTGTTTTCTTATGTGACTGAATGGCAACTAATATGATGTATGTATGATGATGTAGGTGGTGTGGAGACCCTACCTGAGCATGGGCGACGCTGGCCAGCCTTGGGTTGTAGCGGGTCTTCCTCGTTTCAGGCGGGACGTGTGGGTCCATTGCCTGAACGAGATCGAGCCGCTTCGGCTGAGGCTGGTTATGAGGACGTTGGGGCTAGCCCAGGAGTGGGTTGATGTAGAAGAGCCGGCCCGCATCGGGCGGAAGACCAAGGGGAAGGTGAAGATTGTGGACTGGCGTACGCGCTTCCCAGCACAGTACCAGGACTGGCAGCAGGGCGGGGTCCCAGTGGTATCCCATGTACAGGACAGCACAGATTACATGAGATGATATCGAGCTACGTACGGGGACCGCCTCTCCTTGGGTGGTATGGCAGGGGTAAGTGAAATGAAACTGCTTCACCCTTCTATATGTATATGCATGTGGCAGTAACTTATGTGCAATGCAGGATGATCGTGACAATATGATTGCCGACCTGCGGGCCCAGCTAGCAGACGCCAGGCGGCAGTTAGTGGCCATCCGACAGGAGTTGGAGATCCTGGTGAGTCTATGCAATGCATTTTTTTGTGACCTAGATTTTTGATGCTTAGCCTTTGACTGACGTTTGCCCCGTGTTTCAGCGGGCCCACCAGACAGCGACAGCCGGGACGGCTGGTGGGGCGGGTTCCAGTTCACGGGGCCCTCCTCTGGAGATTTCTGCCCTCCAGGAGCAGCTGGCGTATGCGGTGGCTCGGGCTGAGGAGGCCGAGCGTGACCGCGAGGCTCGAGTGAGTGCTTGCTTGGCCCTGACCCTCTTCTAGCTGCTTTCCTTCTATCACTGTTCTCTTACGGTGCATGCGTGCTTTGACATGTGGCCGAGATTCGGGAGGCCCTGGCCCATGCTGTTCGTGCTGAGCAGGAGCGCGATGCCTGGGTGGCAGAGCGTGACGCCCGGATTGCGGAGCTAGAGGAGGAGCGGCGACGGGAGGCTGAGGAGCTTCCTCGCGACGTAGTGGATCTGCGGATCGCCCTCGAGCTGTCGAGGAGAGAGGCGATGAGGGAGAGAGAGGAGAGGGAGAGGGATAGGGAGACCGTGGAGAGAGAGAGGGAGAGGGATAGGGAGACCATAGAGAAAGAAAGGGAGTACAGGATGGCAGAGCGATATCGAGATTGGGACGAGAGGAGAGCTCTGGTGGCCCAGGTGTCGGAGCTCCGGCTGAGTCTTGGCACGGCAGAGGGGAAACTTCGGGAGAGTGAGGAGGGGTATCAGAGGGCGAAGGAGCGCGGGGCGCGACTTCGTCAGTCCGGTTCCTTTTCTGTGGGCAGCTTTCTAGTTTCTTCGGCCAAGCAGTGTCGCCGCACCACGGAGGCTGGCATGGTGCCACCTGGAGAGGCGAGCACGGCTTCTCAGGGTTCGCAGAGGTCTCAGAGGCCCCCTAGGGATCCCCGTCAGAGGAGGGAGGAGAGAGATGACCAGGAGGGTGGTGGTGAGAGTTAGAGAGTTATTTGTACACCCCACCGTCCTCACTGTATGATGTACTTTTGACTGTTTGTATGAAATGGATTTCGTGTGGTTCCTTTTGTCGTGTGCCCTTTTCCTTCCTGCACTTTCTTTCACACCACGTTGTTCACAGTTCACGGGACTTGGCCCTGGACAGGAGGGAACTACTTTGCATGGAGGGTTTTTTGTTTCCCTTTTTTTTTCGCTTTCTTTTGGGCGCGTCCAAGCGCGAGGACGCGTCTTAATCCTCAAATTCAAATTTAAAGCGACGGGTGGCCTTTCTTCTCCGTGCCTTACCCGTAAACGAGCCCGCCTTCCGCCGAAACTTGCTCGCCCGTCTTTGTCTTCTTCCCCTCGATCGATGGAGTTCGACGGTCTGGACCACGGCGAAGGTGGAGAGGTACGCGGGACCCTTCGCCCAAGGAGGGACGCGCCAGAGCACGGAACGGCGTCTATGGAGGATGTCGCGGAGGGAGGTGAACACGGTCTGGTAGGTGCTTGGTTTTCCCCCTCTTTGATCCATTTTGAGTTTTGAAGCAAGCCGTGCGAGGGGGGACAGGGTTCGGCGAGTGTTGCACTTAAATGATGGATGCATCCTAGACAGGGGACGCGTTCTTTTTGACTGATGTGCGACCCCTTTCTTGGTGCAGGACATGGCGATGACCCCAGGCCTGGCCGATGAGTGGGCCAGTGCGGACGAGCCGAGCCGCGTCAGGAGGGAGAGTCACGGCAAGGCGAGGCTCGAGGACTGGCACGTACGTCTCCCTGGATAGCAAGGGAGTGTATTGGTGCAGGACAGCGCCGACTTCCTGCGGTGGCAGAGAGAGAGTTATGCGGGACTTCCCCAAGCTGGGGACACACGTGGCATCGGCGGCTCGCGCGCCCAACTATCAGAGGTTAGGCGGCAGCTGGCCGTCGCTCAACATGAGCTGTCGCTCCTGGTAAGTTACGTGCCGCACTTTTATCTTCAGATTTTGGAGTTTCACTGACGGCCGTTGTTTATTTTGTTCCAGCGTGCCCAGCAGACAACGACGGCGGGGATGATTGGTGGCGCATCTTCTAGTTCCTCGGCCCCTTTTCTCGAGATTGCCTCCCTCCGGGAGCAACTTGCCGGTGCGGTGGCTCGGGCGACCCGGGCGGAAGAGGAGCGTGATGCCTGGGTGGTGACTGTAACGGAGCTGCAGCATCGTGGTGAGGAGAGACCTTCTCCAGACATCCTGGAGTTAAGGGTTCTTCTGCAGATGATGAGGAGAGAAGCAGAGAGAGAGAAAGCCGAGAGAAGGTCCGAGCGACAGTGGGATCAGACCGAGAGGAGGGCCTTGGAAGCCCAAGTGAGGGAGCTCCAGTTGGGCCTTCAGGTCGTCGTGCAGAGGCTAGGAGGGATGGAGACGCGCTACGAGAGAGCGTGAGAGTTTGAGGAGCGACTCTGCCAGTCCAGCCGCTTTGCTGCTAGCGGCTTCTTCGCCACGCCAGGGGAGGAGCAGCGAGTCACTGCTGCGGAGCAGGCACCAAGAGGCGAGGCAGGTGCTGCTGCATGAGCATCCTGGAGGCTTCTGAGGGACCCTCACCTCGGGGGAGAGGAGAGGGACGCCTAGAGGGACGAGCATGAAGATGATGGCAACAGTTGGCGAGCTAGTGGACCCGCCCCCTCTCTATGATTGTAGTGCTTATGACAGCTTATGTAGAATTATGAATGGAGTGATTTCATTTTCTGCTGCTCGTTTGTTTTCTTGTGCATTCCTTCTTCCCTACACTTCCTCTCCTTTGCACTGTTCCCATGTGATGGGTCTGCCGAGACTCCACCCCAAGCAGAGAATCGCGTCTTGTTGTGACCATTTCCCACGGTAATCTGCCGTCGAAGTCAATAATGACGGCCCTAGCCCCTTTTCCCGGATGTTGTGTCAAATTTTACGGACGTCCTTCAAAACATGAAAGGGTTTCCCTAGACAACATAGGGGGCTAGTCGTCATATTCTTCGTCCAATCAATCACCCTGTGCGAGCGGTGAAGTGACACACGGGACCGCATGGCAGGTTCCTCATTGCGAGGGCTATCATTAACAGGTGATGGAGGCAATCTTGGCCCGCACTCTTTCCATTTCTATACATTCTTGTCCCTTTTATCTTCCCAGGTATATCGAGAGCTAACTCGAGGAGCACAAGTTTTCACGGGAGAGGAGGAGTTCAAAATTTCGAGAGTTGGATGGAGGGCGAATCTTCCCACTCCTCGAAGAGAAGCAGGTCTAGTGGTAGTAGTTCCAGGAGGCTTTCGGACCTCGAAAGACACTTTAGCGAAAGGGCCCAATCACAACTCGTAAGCCAAGTTTTCTTACCCTTTTTTCCATTCTTTTTTCTTCCTTTCTTTCTTACCAAACCTCCTCTTCATTCCCTGCATGCGTAGTGTGTGATGAAATCACAGATCTCATGGGAGTTGGTAGTGGCAGCATACCGAGGTCTCCCAGATTTTCAGAAGGCCAGGCTAGACGTGATGGGTTTTGGCACCTTTCTTCGGATCGAGCCGATCCAGCTCGACCTGGTCCTGATCCAAGCCTTGTGTGAGAGATGGGACCCAGTGAGTCGGGCATTCATGATGCCCTGGGGGCACATGGTGCCCAACTTGGAGGATGTGGTCCGGATTACGAGTCTCAAGGTGGATGGCGAGGCAGTGACCGGAGTCACTTACGCGGACTACCGAGAAGGTGCCCAGAAGTTACTGGGTTTGGACCTGGATGGTCGGAAAAATAGGTCGATAGCTAGGGCGTCCCTCATGGATGCATTAGGGCTCATCGACACTCGTCGGCGGGACGACGAATCCTCAGAAGAGTTCATGGAAAGGATGGAAATAGGATGTCGTGCCGTGTACTGCACAGATTTCGGCAACTGGGAAAGATGCAACATAGATTTGAGGAGATTTCTCCTCTTCCTTTTGGGGAGATTGCTACTGAGCTCGAAAGGGGACGGTATCCAATGTCGCTTCCTGGAGCTGCTATCAGACCTTGAAAGAGTAGGGTACTATGTCTGGGGAGCCGCCATGCTGGCACACTTGTTTGCAGGCCTGTTCCAAGAAGCAGATCGTGAGATGACTGTGAGTGGTTTCACACCATTCATCAAGGTATTTTTGGTTTTGCTTGTTTTGTATTTTTTTTGTGTTTTTGCAAGGTACTGATGACCTGTGCCGAGCAGCTGTGGAGCTATTATTACCTCCCTATGGGGAGAGCTCGGCATTGGCGACCCGTGATGGTGCCGCTAGCCAGGCGGTGGGAACCCATCATGAGTGCGGCACCCCTAACCTACCAACTAATGGTGCAAAGGCGGGAGCTACAGGAGTTCCCTACAGCGATGGTAAACTGGAGACCCTACTCAGACATGGTCGATGCCGACCAGCCGTGGGTTCTAGCAAGTCGTGCCCGGTTCGGACGGGAACTGTGGATGCACTGCCTGAATGAAATCGAGCCGCTTCGGCTACGATTAGTTATGAGGATTTTAGGACTGGCTCAAGAATGGGTGGATTCAACTGCGCCACCTCGTGTCGGGAGAAAGACGCGGGGACCGGCGACCTGCATTGACTGGCGCGTGCGGTTCCCTGAACAGTATGAAGACTGGCAACGGGGTGGCACGATTGTAGAATAACAAGCACGGGATAGCGAGGACTACTTGCGTCTATATAAGACAAAGTACGCAGAGCGGCTCCAACCCCGGGGACTTGTGGAGGTAGGTTTCCCCTTTTCTTCTTTCTCCTTTTCTTGGTTTTTTGGTGAAAATGCTGACTCATAAGGCTGCAGGATGTTTGGGATGCCATGATAGCGAATTTACAAACTCGCTTGGCAGAGATGGAACAACAGTTGGGCGATGCCCGCGGAGCTACGAGCACCTTGGTAGGTGTATAGTACGTTTCTAATTAAAACCCCAGATTCCAAATGTTGGCTGCTAATTCACGCGGTCGTAGCATGCCCAGATTGGCGCGGCTTCCCCAGCGATGGGAGTAGGTGGTGCCTCTTCCAGCTTGTGGATTCCCACCTCAGAACTTGACTTGCTTCATGAGCAACTTGCTCACACCACGCAGCGTGCTGCGGAGGCAGAAGGGATGCTCTCTATACAGGTAAGAGTCTCAGTGTTGAGTTCTCCTTGTTTATGCCTTATCGTGTATCTGAGATGGTACACTCGGCAGGAAAAGGAGACGGAAGAAGCGCTTGGCCAAGCTGCGCAGAAGGAGGCTAGGATAGCAGAACTGGAGAGGGAACTGCGGCGTCATCCTGATGACGACTCCTCTAGGGATGCTGTGGAACTGAGGATCACTCTCCAGTTGGAGAGGGAAGACCGCGAGAGAGAACATGCAGAGAAAGAAAGAGACGCAGAGAGAGAAAGAGCCAACAGATTGACTGAAAGGGAGGAACGAAGGGCCATGGAGGCCCAACTATTCGAACTCCGAATCAGCCTTGGTCTTGTTGAACAGTGGCTGAGAGATGGTGAGGAGCGCTACCGAAGAGCACGAGAGCGTGGCTTTCGTGTTGGTAGCTTCTCTGCTGCTTCCGTAGATCAACGCCGGGATGTGGGAATAGGAAGAGGAGTACAGAGCGGTAGGAGTACCGCTTTTCGTAGTTGGGTAGCACCTTTGAGAGCGTTTTGCCCGGAGAGTAGTGGGACGAGTAATGCGGAGAGAGAGGGCGGAACTTGATGTAATTTTTTTTGGTTTTTGGAATAAAATACAAGGTTTGGTTTGTTTGGTTTTCACCTTTGTTTCTGTTACCTGGATCCCTGCACACATCACTGAAACAAACAAATCAGAATTTCTGTTTTGACTTGGCCCCATGCTCAATAAGCAAATGGTCACTGTGACTGTCCTTGATGACTGGTCAAGGGGCCAAGCCTTTATTTAACGAAGGCAAGGGAAAGATGCGGTGATGATAAATGCGATAGGCAAGCACACGAATGCAAGCGGTATTAAAGTGAGATGCTGCACGCAAATGCAGTCATGCAAAATTGATTTGTTTTCTTTTTTTTTATATTTGGCATTTTTTGTTTTATCATAAAAAGATTTTTTTTGTTTGCAAATATGTACATTTTCTCTTGTCTATTTTTTTTTGTTGCTTTTATCATTTCAAATTTTTTGTTGCTAACGCCTGGCAAGCACCTAAATGGCACCTAACCTACGTGAGAACAGGGGTTTCTTACTAACCTCCCAGGTATCCTAAGTGCACATCTAGGTTGATTTGGGCCTCTAGACCCCTCGAATGATGATCCTGCCGGCTAAGACTTACCCTGATGACAATACCGTCATGCCATGCTTAGGCTCCCAGTCGCTTCCGACCACAGGGATTCACCCAAAAGGTGTTCGAGGTAAATGATTTGCCCGACCCGGGTCTATTTCCTCACAACTCTAGATGGTATATGATGGAACACCCTGGAACCCTAACGACCAACCGCACGACGCTGACCCGGAATCAGACGCCGTCGCACCCATAGGTGACGCGCTTGCATTGGCCTAAGCCCGCGGTTAAACAAGAAGACATCAAGGTGGTAAACAGGGGTCTTGACCAGCCAGAAACACGGAGACTCCTTCGCAGCGATAGCTTTTGCTTTTCAAAGTAGGCAACCAAATGTGTATATTAAAATAAGGTCGTAGACCCTGGGCAGTTTTCACCTTTCAGAAACTCCATCGAACCTTCATCTTTAGAGGGAGAAGGAAGAGTGTAGGGGATAAACCTCCTGAGAGGACCGGCAAAACCGTTAACCCGGCGAGCGAATAAGGGCCCATTAACTCTTTCTTTTTGGACAACTTCGGACCAAATCTCGAGCATTTACATTCCACGGCCCCTTTTGTGGATTTAGACTTTTGCTTTGAGGGGTTCCGTTTATCGCAACAGGCACGGTCACGACCAGGCTTTTCTCTTGATTTTGATTTTGTATTTCTTTTTGTGAGGGAGATATAGTCGTTTGACGTTTGTGGGCTCCCTTTTCATATGCCTACGGGGACACTGCCCTCTTCTCGTGCTCTGATCGATGCTCGAGGAAATGGATCCTACTCTTGCCTTTGGGGTTTGAGTTTCGATTTCTCATGCTCAGCGTTTTAAGGGCGCCGACTGTCTCATTTGGTCGAAGAGAAAAGAATAAAGATTACAGCTTCCGGAGGTCTTCTGGGTGGGGCCCCACCGTAGGTGATGCTACCGACTTTTTGAATAAAATACATAAGTGAGCACATGTTGGCTTCCTTCGAGCGAGCATAGGCCGACGTGGCCGGACAGGGATCTCCACGGTTCTGGCAAACCAAGACCCGGTGCCTACCAAGCCTTAATGGGCCCTATCCTAACATGAAGGTTAGATGCAGGGACTTAACTACATGGTGACTGCCAGGCATCGGCATTTTGAATTTTCCATATTTTTAGTGGTTTTCAATATTTCTTTGTTTTTGATGCTTTTATGTTTTCATCATTTTTTTTGTTTTGTGCTAAGGGTAGTATTTCTTAAGATAAAGCCCATTCCAAGGGTGGGATAACTCGGTCCCTTCGGCGTTGATTAGCTTGTAGGCGTTGCCAGGGTACACGGCTTGAATTACAAATGGTCCTTCCCAATTGGGTTGGAGCTTAGAACGCGGCCCTCCAGGTTTGACAAAATTTCTTTTTACGACCATCTCGCCGACTTTGAATTTTCTCTCAACGACTTTCTTTTGGTAAAAGTGAGCGAGTCTATTTTGATACACACGCGCGTGTTCGGCAGCGGCCAGCCGCTTCTCATCCAAGAGTTCCAACTGGGCGAGGAGTGAATTACGACGATCGTCGAGGGGAAATTCCTCGTCCAATTGTACCCTGAGAGAAGGGATCAGAGTCTCGTACGGGACTACTGCTTCCATACCATAAGTAAGGGCAAATGGAGTCTGCCCGGTGGGTGTACAGATTGAAGTGCGATAGGCCCATAGGGCTTCGATAAGTTTTTCTGGCCAGTCTGAAAACTTACTAGACTCGCAGGTTTTTTTGATGATTTTGAGCAGTGTTTTATTGGTGGCCTCCGCTTGGCCGTTACCTTGTGGGTAATAAGGCGATGAATGATGCAATGCAATTGCGTACCTTTTGCAGAGGTCCTGTAGGTCTTGAGAAGTGAACTGTGGCCCATTGTCGGTGACGATTGTGCTTGGGACGCCGAATCTGGCGAGGATGTTTTTCATGATGAACTTGCAGACTGTTAACGCCTTGATTTCCGCGTAAGCTTCGGCTTCGGCCCATTTGGTGAAGTATTCTGTCGCAGTAAGGATGAAAGATTTCTGCTTGGTGAGGGAATTGGGATCACCTAGGGGACCAATAATGTCGAATGCCCACATGGAGAAAGGCCACGGGGAAGATATTGGATGAAGTGAGGAAGATGGTGAATGAATTTTATCGACGTGAAGTTGACACTTGACACACCTACGGACATAGACAGCATAATCTTCTTCCATAGTGGGCCAATAAAAGCCTTGGCGAATGATCTTCTTGGCGAGCATCTGACTATTCACGTGGCCACCGCATACGCCCGAGTGCGTCTCCTCTACACATTTCCAAACCTCATCGTCACCAAGACATCTTAACAGAATACCAATAAGGCTTCTCCTATAGAGTAGACCTCCAACCAATGTATATTTCTGAGCCACCCTTCTTATGGCTTTCTTGTCCTCTGTGGTGGCCCCTTCAGGATAAGACTGATCTTGACAGTATTTGACAATTTCATAGAACCATGGTTTCTCTTCATCATCCAGTTCTTCTTCAACCTCTGCCAACATGATCTCCCTCTTCTCAAGGATATCTTCCTACATGATCTTTCTTGCTATCCTGTCTTTGATATTTACGTAGGAAGCATCATCGATTGCAGGGGCGTGAAGTTTGTAGATGGAAATGGACTTAAACCATCTTCCTAGAGGGAACCTTATGGATGATGCCAACGAGGCGAGGGCATCGGCGAGAGTGTTCTGATGACGAGGGACATGAACAAAGATCAGTTTTGTGAACAGTTTGGCAAAGGCAGCAGTGAGTTCTTGGTATGGCTTGAGTTTGGGATCGCGAGTGCGATATTTAGTGAGCACCTGGCGAAGGATGAGTTGACTATCACCTACGACTCGCAACTCAGTGATACGAAAAGAATGAGCGAGTTCTAGGCCAGCTAGAAGAGCTTCATATTCAGCTATATTATTGGTAACTGAAAATTTGAGCTGGTATGCCAATGGGAATGTGAGGCCTTCAGGCGACAGGAGGGCGATGTCGATTCCTCTCCCTTGAGAATTCAGAGCTCCATCAAAATATAGTGTCCACATTGGCTCATCTGATTGGTTGACGGACATTAGCTCCTCATCTGGAAACTCTGATTGGACGGGATCGAACTTGGGAAGAGGATGATGAGCGAGATGCTCGGCTATGACATAGCCTTTAATCACCTTTTGCTGGATGTAGGTGCTGTCGAACTGAGAGAGAAAACTTTGCCAGCGTGCTAGCCTATCCGTAAGGACGGCTTTCTCCAGAAGGAATTTGATAGGATTCATTCGAGCAATCAAGTGGACCTCATGAGCCAAGAAGTAGTGCTTCAATTTCTGCACTACCCAAACGAGGGCAGCACAGGTTTTCTCCATGACGGTGTACTTCTGCTCACAGGGATTGAGAAGTTTGGACAAGTAATAGGTTGCCCGTTCCTTGCCTTCTTCATCAGCTTGTGCGAGGACGGCTCCCACGGAGTCATCCAAGACTGAGAGGTAAAGGATCAGAGGTTTTTCTGATTTGGGTGGAATGAGAACGGGTGGACAAGCCAGATATTCCTTCAACCCTTCAAAAGCTTTCTGACATTTAGAATTCCAGTGGAATTCTACTCTTGGCTTGGTCAACTCGTAGAGAGGTCTACACCTTTGTGAATGTTGAGACACAAATCGACGAATAAACTGCAACCTCCCGATTAAACCTCGGACTTCCCTCAAATTCTTGGGAGGCGGCATATCCACGATAGCCTTAGCTTTGTCGGGATCTATCTCGATCCCTCTTTTGCTCACAATGAACCCCAGCAATTTACCTGACGACACACCAAACACACACTTCTTCGGGTTCATTTTCAGTTGGAACTCCCTTGACCTCTGCAAGACCTTAGACAAAACTTCTGGATGTTCCATCCTGGTCCTTGATTTTACCAATAAGTCATCCACATACACTTCCAGATATATGTGCATCATGTCATGAAATATGGCCATCATCGCTCTTTGGTAAGTAGCTCCAGCATTCTTTAATCCGAACGGCATGACCACGTAACAATATGTTCCCCAAGGGGTAGTGAATGACGTCTTTTCCTGATCCTCTTCTGCCAAACGAATTTGATTGTATCCTGAAAATCCATCCATGAATGAGAGGGTTTCGTAGCCTGCCGTGTTATCAATCAACACATCAATGTGAGGTAAGGGAAAATCATCTTTTGGACACGCGCGGTTAAGGTCCAGGAAGTCGATACAAATCTTGACTTTCCCATCTTTCTTCATGACCGGGACAATGTTCGCCACCCATTGAGGATAAAGAACGACTCTAATGAACCTGGCTTTGTGGAGCTTATCGACCTCTTCTTTCATTTTCAAAGCCATTTGAGGGTGGAAACGCCTTAACCTTTATTTTACCGAGACGGACCCTGGTTTTAGGGTTAAACGGTGTTCGACCAAGGTTGAATCCAGACCCGGCATATCCTCGTAGCTCCATGCGAACGTGTCCTTATATTCCTTGAGAACCTCAATTAATGCCTCTTCTTCAGAGGGTGATAGGTTGTCACTTATGAGGATGATCCTAGGGTCTTCCTCAGTTCCCAAGTTGACTTCTTTGGTGGATTCTTATACGGCGGTTGACAGCTCATCGAATCTCCTCATTCCACTAGCGTATGCGCCTGCCGCATCCTCATATTCTCCACCCTCATCTTCAGTGGGGCATTCTTCATCGGTGATCTCGTAGACTCCATACCCTTCATCAAATGCACAGTCGCCCTCACATTCTATTTCCGGTAGCCGGATGGGATTTTCTAGCAACTGGGGGATGGCAAGGAGGGCTTGACACCTGTCGGCTAAATCCAGAAGGAATCGACGAGGGATCTGCCCACCCTTGGATTTCTTCCTAGGTACTACCCTTGGCCTATCATTCCTAGATTGACTGACAATATTTACAGAAGAAGAGGAAGATGAAGAGGATGGTGTAGAATGTACAGGAGAAGACCCCTCAGAGGAGGGGTAGAAAAGGTCGCTCATCGGACCTTGGACGGGTGGTCCGCAAGGCGGTACGCACCCGTGGGAGATGTAGGAGGTTTCCTCAATGAAGATGTGTTGTTGGGGAGTTTGAAAATTGACGTTTTTTTTTTCGTTTTCATTTTTAATGATAAAGCAGTGAAAAGAGATTGGAGGAGAGAGAAAAGTGGTTATGGCTAGAGGATTGTGAGGCTCATAGAGCAGATCATGGTTGAAGACCTGGCGCGGGTTGAAAAGCCCGCGTAGGTATGTAAATAGAGAAGGGGATCTGGGAAGATCATCAGACAATTGTCTGGCCCAGGAAGAAGATATCAGCAAAGGCTGAGACGAGTGGATGGAGAAGATGGCGGCTAATGAGCCGTCGACGGCAATGTTGAGGATGGATGAAGATCCGTCGATGACAGAGTCCTTCTGGCGAGGACGAGGATAGTTTGGAACCTTGGCAAGAGTGGTAATATTCTCTGGTATTCCGGCGATCAATGGTGGTCCTTCAAGCTGCGGAGACGAGAACATCCTTTCCAGTGCAACGGAAATATCCCGTATGTCGAACCATTTGTTCCACTCGCATTCTGGATCTTTGATCCTACCTCTTTTGGTGATCCTCGGACATTTTTCAGCCAAATATACAGCATGTGATCCCCCATATGCTTCTCGTGGGTAATCTCCCATCTGAACAACGGGCCCTCTGTTGAAGTGGTTTGATAGAGTCCATGTGAGGGGCTTCCAATCCGCCTTGAACAGTCCTTTGAAGACTAGGCCAAACCTGCGGTTCGGCCTAATTTCCTTTGGCGGTCTGAGCCTACCCTGTAACTGTGCGCCCAGACCTTTACCCTGTTGATAGCCAATGTTCCTCATAATCTCCCAACCTTTGGAGTGAAAAGGGAGACATGATGTTGCGGTTGTCCTGATCGGCTCCTTTGGTGCTAGTGGAACGTGAGATAGATCACGCACGTCCAGCAATGACAATATGGGCCGATGAGAGGGCCACACAGAGGGCAGAGAGGTGTTGATAGCATCCACTGTGTGAAGGACAGGTGTACTGACCACTTTAATAATTCTCCCATTGTAAGGAAACTTCAAGCACTGATGGTTGGTGGAAGGCACAGCGTCCATGGCTTCGATGTAAGGGCGACCCAGTATAGCCTTGAATGTGGGGTCCATGTCGAGGATATGGAATTCTGTGGGAATTGACATGGGGCCTAGTTCTGCCTTCAGAATAATCATCCCCTGCGGCGGCCTTTTGCTATTGTCATAAGCCGTGACCGTGATCGAGGAAGGTCTTATTTGTTCCTCGTCGACCCCACACAACTGAAGAGTGCTCATGGAGATCACATTTATGGACGCACCCGTGTCCACAAGACACGGGTTTATGGATACCCCATTAATTTTTATTGAAATGCACAGTGCATATTTTCGAGCCTCCTTGGGAGCGAGCTCGTAGTTGTGGAACATGATGGCCGGTTGTGTGTCCGTTGGGGTTAGGACGGTCGAAATCTTCTCCACGGGGAGGTCTTCATTAACCATGACTCTTTGAAGGTACTCCATTAAGGATGCCTGGTGGGATGTGGATCTTTGAAGAAGCTCCAGGATGGAGATCCGAGCAGGCGTCTTGTCCAAATGTTTTAATAGATCATACTGTGTTCCAGGGATAACTCTTTCTGGTTGTTCTCCATCATCCTTCTCTGGCTGAGATTGCTCAAGATTCTGACTATTGTGGGGGAAAATCCAGTGGAAAATCCTTCCACTCCGGAGCACCATTGCCTGCGGCTTTTGTACCTCTGTGGGGGTAGCAGTGGGTTTTAATAGAGGTTTGAGGTGTAGTGGTGGAGGAATGGTCGATGAAGCAGGGGTGATGACGGGAGCAGGGATTCTGATGAGGGGTTTGTTAGGTGGAGGCATGGTGGAGGTAGAGGGGATATCGCACGGATTATGAAGGAAAAGGGGTCTGGAAGGTGGAGGTGGAGACGAAGTAGAAGTGGGTAGGGCTTGAAGCGGGCAATGATTTTGAGGTGGGTGATGGGTAATGAGTGGTTTTGAAGGCATTAGTGGTGATACGGTGGAGAAAGACGGGGTTATGTATGGTTGACGGATGATAAGGGGTTTAGGAGGCGTAGGGGTAAATGTGGTAGAGGTGGATGGTAAAGTGGGGGAGTGGAAGAAGATGAGAGGGTGTGAAGGCGTAGTGGAGAGTGTCGGTTGATAGGGGATCGGGGTACGGATGAGAGGGCATAATGGTAGTGGAAATGGTGAAGGCGATACTGACGCGGGTTGATGAGAGAGAGGTGCTACCTGGGCAAGGCCAGGGGGTTGCATGACGATGGGGTTGGAGGAAGAAAGAATAGAGGTACTTTCCTGGTGCCACACCTGCTCTCTCCCGACTTCCGGGAAGGAGGAGATGGGGTTAACCTGATGATTGGGCTGTTGGTGCTCCGATAATGGATTCTGGATTATGCCCATGTCGGACTGTTGTTGTGGGGCCTGCTGAGGCTGTTGTTGTTGTGGTGGTTGCTGCTGCTGTGGCCTATGAGGAGGTCTCCTAGCCTTGAGAGCCGCGACGTATCGTCTCATTTCATCCCAATCTATTTGATGTTCATCATTCATATCGTGGATGTAATATTTGAAATGGAAGCAGTAATCTACTGTGTGTCCTGGCTGCCTGTGGTAGACGCAGTATTTGGAGGTATCAACATTTGGGGGCCACACGGGCCTTTCTCTGGGTAGGGCGAGTTGGTTTGATGCCATGAGGGCATTGAAAATGTCTGCTAAGGTTTCTGGCAATGATGGATAGTAGGCTCTCTTGGGACCGAGCGGCCTCCTTTGTTGCTGTTGGGGACCATAGTTCCCCGGGGGTGGAACTTGGTTGTACTGAAGCGGTGGTTGTTGTTGCTGAGGTTGTGGTTGTTGTTGCTGGGGTTGACGTAATGGAGGCATATTATCCTGGGGTGGATTATTTTGGGGTGGAGGACGAAGAGGGAAAGGACCTGGTTGGAGGGGAAGTCGGGGCATTTGTGGAGGCCTTGGGTTGACTGCATAGTTGGCATTGTTGACCGCACCCACTTGCTCATTTGTCACGACCCCTTCTGTGGCTCCGCCCGGGACACCAGCGCCTGTCTTTCTGACTACTTTGGGCTTCGGCGACTCAAACATGTTCATAATGGGGGAGTCTTTTAACTGGGTTTGGATGTATCGGGTCCTTTCATAGAGTTCCTCCATTGTAGTAAGTTTATTCATGGCCAGGACGTGTCTGAACTGTGGGGTTGCATTAGACACAATCATCTTCACTTGTTCGGGCTCGGAGAGGGTGTCCCTTATTCTTTCCGCCAGAGACCTCCATCTATCAGCATAGCAGACAAAATCCTCATCGGGCTTCATCTTTTCGACCACTAGGTCGGTAATGGAGAGTGAGGGACCGACCCTATCCCTATATTTCTGCAAGAACCTTCTCTGGACTATTTCAAAATTCTCGGCCTCGCGGGGCTCCAAGGAATAGAACCACTCAAGCGCGGGACCATCCAATGATCTCCGAAAGAGGTATGCCAGGGACCTCTGATCGTTTTGCCAATAGGAGGATTCATACATGAAATCCTTGAGGTGAATGAAGGGGTTGCCGGTACCGTTGTATCTGCGGTACGTGGGCATTTCGGAGGGAGGAAGATGAATGACGGGAAGGATTGGCAAAGCAACCTCCGGGATGGCTTTCACGTCCACCATCCTTCTCAGATTTTGAAACTACTCGTCCATACGATTGAACCTATTGAGGAGCGATTCGGCGAGCTCCTCTGGAGGTGAAGGTGGCACTTGCCATTGGGGGAGAAACTATCTCCCGGAGACTTGAGGGGGGAACCCGGAATGAGAGGGAGCTGTCAGACCGCCGACAGTTGGCCCTGGCTGAAGCGGTGTGTGGGGAACAACGGGAGTTTGAGATTGTGACGGGAACTAGAATGAGGGTGGTTGTTGGCTCGCTTGTCCTTGAAGCGAGGGAGACTGGATGGCTTGTGCCAATGAAGGAGATGGAATGGCCTGCACGGACTCTTGGAGAGGTGCGATGGTCGTAGTTGATTCCTGGGGCGTGGGGGAAACAGATTTCCCCTTTAGAATGGCCTGGAAGGCCCGGAGCTGTTCAGAGGTAAGCTCCGTGTTGGCGAGGACGCCCAGTAAGGAAGAGATATCCTCTGGCGGGGACGTGTCCCCGGCAATAACCTGCACCTCATGCGAGAGCTCATGAGAAGGACCCGAGTCCATAGCATAGACTCGCGGGTCGGCTGACAAACCACGACTAGGGTGGTTTTCCTCAAAAGACTCGTGTGCCATACTCACAGTTTTCCCAGAACGCAAAAACATACACTAGCAAGCAGGTAGCAGAGATTATCAAACAAGTGGATGCCTTTACGCCCTTTTTTTGTGTTTTGATTTTGATGATTTTTTTTTGTGTTTTTTTTAGCGAGATCCGAAGTTCACACAAAATGGGGACCCTAGTTTATTTTTGTTTCACCGCCGTGTCAGCTAGGGTCTCTCGTCTCACCACGAATGAAATGACTAACTCTGGGGAACTTCAATGGTACAACTAGCCCAGTGAACGAAGAGGAGATTCTTCGATGTCGGGGACTTACGGAGGTCCCAGTGTAGGAGATTCTAGTCCGTTGAGAGGAATTCCCAAACGGAGAGTCCTTCCTTCACCGGGAAAGGGTGATCCTCAAAAAAATGAAAAAAGGATAGAAAAGAGGGATGGATGCATGCAATGAAATGCTGACAGAGATATGGAGTGGGAAAACAACAAAAATAACAGACATAAAATAAACAAACAACCAATCACAACTAACAGTGCTGCCGTGAGCACAACGGGGGCGCGCGCGGGCGCCAAGGTGGAGAGGCACGGATGGTGCCGAACTTGCAAGGGTAGCCGAAAGGAAGCAGTAGAGGTCCCACCGTGATCGCCAATCTGTGAGCGACGTCACGCGGTTCGGGGTGCGAAGAGGACGCGGAGCGCGCGGGCTCCTTCTTTTTGTTTGCTGCAATACAGAAATAAGAGAAAAGAGAAGGGGCCACCACGGGAGATTGCTCCGGCGGGGCGAGCGGGACAAATGTAATATAGCAAGATATGGGGGTTAAACGGCCATAGCGGGAAGTGACTCGCCGCGACCTCGGGGGGACGGGAATGGTGCAGGAATTAAATAGCAAGGATTGAAACGGCCATTGGGAAAGTGACTCGCCGCGGCCTCAAGAATATGAGCAGATAAGAATATAACAGAATATAAGGATAATATAAAGAGTGGGAATTTAGACGACCATTGGGGAAGTGACTCACCGCGGCCTCGAGAACATGAATAGATAAGAATATAATATATAAGAATGGGAATTTAAACGGCCATTAGGGAAGTGACTCGCCGCGGCCTCGAGAATATGAATAGATAAGAATATAACATATAAGAACGGGAATTTAAACGGCCATTGGGGAAGTGACTCGCCGCGGCCTCGAGAATATGAGCAGAATACAACAGAATATAAAGAAAGTATAAGAACGGGAATTTAAACGGCCATTGGAGAAGTGACTCGCCGCGGCCTCGAGAACAAGATGTGATCGCCAGGGGCCGAAAGACCCCAAAATAAAGAAAGTGATCGCGCCTACCTCAAGAGAGGGAGATGGCGGGTTGCTTCTTCCTCCCCCTTCGGCCGGCCGACGGGGAGGGCTTTCCTTGGGTACCCTTGCAAAACAACGACAAATAAGTAACGAGTGGATTAGAAAGATGAAGTTGTAGTATTCAAATCCTTGCGATAAAAATAACGAAATGATGGCAAGACACACACCTGGTTGGTGTTGTTTTTTAAACCCCTCTCGGACTCGAGTAGGAGGAAAATGAGATGATGGATGCAAGAAGTATATAAGAAGAGGCGCCCTTATGAAGGGGGATAGATGATGCGAGATGATGAATGCAAAAGAACTAAGAAGAAAAGGAAAGGATTGGCTTATTGGATGTGCCGATGGTGAAATCCGGTGGAGCTCCGGCAGCGTAGGGATGGCGTGGAAGCGTGGTGGATGAAGACGACCTTCCTCTCGCGAGCGTGGGCACCCGAGAAGCCGGCAGAACCTCCACCTAGAAAAGACCCCACGGGTTAGAAAATGACTCCGGTAGCCTCTGGGCTCCGGCAGCCTATCGGATCTCTTCGAAGCTCCCCCAGAACTGAGGGGGTGGGCCTCTATTTATATGGCTCCGGAGGGTGGAGGCGTCCAGGACCCTGGACACCTCCATCAGGGCCGAACTAATATTTTATTCTATTTTCATTAATTTTTTCAGAATATTTTTGTGGAGGCGTCCAGGGCTCCGGATGCCCCTAACAGGTCCACCGAACACCACCGACGGCCGCACGCGGTTTGGCACAATGCGTGGTTTTGTGAGCGGCGCCTCGTGATTCAGAAATGGGCGCGTCCAGCTGCCTGGACGTCTCCATAATTTGGCTTTTTTCACACACGACAAACCGTCGTTCGGTGGGCAGCGCCCGTGAGGGAGTTGATGGAGGCGTCTAGGGGCCTGGACGCCTCCATTAATATATTATTTTTTTATTTATTTTGTCTTTTTATGCCAAAGATGGCATTATATATTTTTTATGCTTCTTTTTATGGAGGCGTCCAGGGGCCTGGACGCCTCCATTAATGTATAATTTTTTATTTTGTTTTGTCTTTTTATGCCAACTGGCATATATATATATATATATATATATATATATATATATATATATATTATATTTGTTTTTATGGAGGCGTCCAGGGGCCTGGACGCCTCCATTAATATATTATTTTTTATTTGTGTTTTGGGTTTTGAAAAATAAAAATAAAATAAAATAAAAGAATACAGGGGCCTGGACGCCCCCATTAAGACCCACCCGGGTCCTCAGTTCAAGCGTTGGCGGCTGCCCGGCAGACAGCCTTCTTGGTTCCGGAACCTCCTGATGCGTCTGACTGGTGTTGATGCCGTCCGAATGCCGTGACGAGACGATTCCGGATGCCGAAAAGGGTGGAAGAAGACTCAAGAAAAGGAAGCACTCGAGCGATTCAAAATGCGTAAGCCGTTGCGGGGCGTTGTATAGTAATATGAGACTTTCTCGGGAGACGTCAGGAATGGCGTGTCTACAATGCGCCTTCAACTTTAAAAAGTAGTGGAAGGGGTCCAAGGAAGGAGGAACTCTGCATTGGCGACAGAGGATGCGAAAGGTGGAAAGAAGGAGATAGGAATTGGCAACAAACAGAATGGGCGCCAACCGAAAAAAATTGAGAAGCTTAAGAATGAAAGGTTCGAAGGGAAGGCGGAACCCACTTTTCGATGACAGAAGGAAGGTACAGATATGGCCTATACGAGAGTCCAAGCTCGTCTCGTGCGGAGCGGCCGAGGCAAAGCAAAACTTGTGGGGTAGGCGAAACTGGTGCTCCAGCCTTTTCACCTCCGCCTCCCCCAGTTCGCTACAGTTTGGAACCGCCACCTTCACCACCGGCTCATCCTCCCACTCTTAAACATCCGGACGCTGATCTGCCATGGAATTCGGAGAAGAACTTGAAGAAAGACACTCCCGGGACAACGAAGACTCTGGAGGGAGAGGAAGCTGCCGGACTGCCTCTGCAGTTATCTCCGCCAACTCCGCGAACGCCGCTGCGAGCCTCTGCTCTTCCGACTTGTCCTCACGACGCATCAAAGAGCCCAAAAGCAAGTACGAAGGTGAGCCAAACCCTAAAGACGGAGGGAGTCTGGAATGTCAACATGCGCCCAACGCCTATATTCCCACACGGAAGGTGGCGCGCCATTCCGACCTCCGAGAAAAAGGGCCCCCTTCACTTCAAATCCGTCAGGATTATCATTATTACGGGTCCAGGTGACCACGACACGTGGCCTCTTAACACCGCCAGATCTCCACCCACCCGAGCCACGCTGGTCCAAAACCCTAACGGCTACTCTTCCGAGCCTACCAAGGCTCGGGAGTAGGAGGGGGACAAGTGGAGAGGGGAATTTCTGTAGCCCATCTAAAGAGCAGCCAAACTAGGTCCATCAGGACCAAACGAGGCCCAGCTCATCCAAGTGACAGCCCCACAAGGCCCACTTAGGCTAAAAAGCCCAATAAGATCACTCGAGATCACACCCTTCCTCGGCGGCCCATAGGCTTGGAAGGTCCGATCGTCGGTCAGGTTAGAAAAAGACCCACGCCCGATCGATCCCCTCGCCGGGATAAAGGCAGGCGCTCAGCGCCACTCCGACCTATCTTCATCCGAGCTATGCCTATCGCCCGGACAGGGTTGGCACCTTTTATGCTCGGCTCGACCGATGATTGCTTATCCACGCTGCCGTTGAGAGCCCTTTATGAGCAGGGGTTTATGACGATAAGGGACCCATGACCCCTCAAGGCTATAAAGATCCCACGATGAGGACGTAAAGATCCTACGATGAGGACGTAACTCCCGCCTGAAACTCCTCATCTTACGAGACTCATGAGGCAAGCACACTATATAAATCTGGGACTCCCTCCGATGAAAGGTAAGGCCAACATACGACTAAACTCCCTGAGCAGGAACCACTTCACCACCTCGGTGTAGGGGGATCTCGTGCACCTCTTTCTTCCTCCCTTCATAACTTCCACCATTGCTCTACTGACTTAAGCATCGGAGGGTTTTCCCCAGGGAACCATCCCTGGGACCCCTAATCCGTTTTCCCTTCTTTACAGTTCACTATCCGGTGATCATCCTCCCAGCTCAGGACCAGCGCGAGATCACGCCCCTTCAATATCCACAGCCGCTAACCTGTTGGGGTGTAAAACCCTAAAGCCATGTATGTTCGAACGTGAGTAAAAGGTTTGCTTGTGTAACCCATCCTTCTACTAGATGTATATGCACATATGACCTTTCTACGTGGATGAGGTTATGGGCTTAAGGCCCACTTATTCATATATATATATATATATATATATATATCCCCATCTTTCCTTAAAACGTGGAGCGGTCATGGGCCTTGTAGCAACCCTGGTAAATTAAAGGACTAGAAAGTCCAAATAAAAAATTAAAATATAAAAATATATAATAATTAAATGAGGCCTGGACCTTGTACATAACCCCCTTACATTCTGAAAAGTCTTACAAAATGGACTCATAGACCTTACCATTATATTATAATACATTTAAGAATAACATGTTATTTTAAGTAGCCATTAGATGCACAAAATAATTTTAATTGAATTAAGAATCATTAAATCTTGAAGCAAATGTCAATTTATATTTTATTACTAATTTAGAAATTTTAATATTCCACATTTACTATATTATAACTTTATTAGAAGGGAGAAGGATATATATATCAGATTTAAATACATTAAAGATATACAAAGGATAAAAGAATGGACATATATACAATTTTGGTCTTTTCATGGGCAATGAGAAATGACCAAAACTTAAATGACGCCTCTTAGTATAGGCGTATATAACGTGAAAAACGACTTAATATAATTCGTTATTTCTAAATTAGTAAAGGTCAAATAAAGTATAAAGTTAAGGATATTATAAAAGAATAGGGGTATATGCACGATATCGATCTTTTAGAGGTCAAATAGAAAAGTCAAAAATGAATTGACGCCCACATCTACGAGTATCAATTCCATAAGATGTGACTTTGAGCAAGTCGTCAATTCAAATTAATGAATAGTGCCATTTTTTCGACTAAAGAATTTTGGAAAAATAATTATATGGAAAAATAGAGAAAATGGAAAATTAATACTTTTAAAATTTCCCATCTAGATCACTTCCATAAAAAAAAGATAAAAATCCAGAAAGAATTAAAGAGAAAGAATTGAAGACTTCACGTGTGGGCGTCAATTTCAAATAAACGCCCCAGCCTAAGGCGTCAATTACAAAAGGACCCGTTTGTGTTAGGTTCGAACTAAGAAGATAACTGGGCAAGTTTAGGTTAAGGAAAGGATGAATACGAGGAAGAGTTAAAGTATAATTGGATTCTAAAGAGGGAAGTTCTAATCCTAATCAAATTCTTGGAACCTATTAGGATTCTTCTCCTATAAATATCCATCTCCTTTCCGCCGAAACCACGTTAATACTATTTGCCAAAGACATCTTACTGCTCTTCTGCCGTGAAGTTCTTCTTCTTCCTGCCGATTGTTGTGCTGCTACGTGAAGAGCATAACAGTTCTTCACCAGGTTCTTCATCCTTCTTCTGCAGGTTGTCTGCAACGAGAAGGAGATGCTGCTACTTTCTTCGGACGAATAGTTCTTCGTCAGAAACCTTCTTCCTTCCTCTATTGATCATCGTTCCAAGGATCTTCTTCATCGTCTTCTTATCCTTCCTGGTTGATTTTGTGGAGGAAAAAGCCATTGCTTTCTCTACTGCACGGTGGGATCAAGAGCAATTGCTCTTATTATCTTCCTCCGTGGTCTGGGTGCAACGAGAAGGCACAATGTTGAAAACAAAGTATCGTTCTAAGGAGGCATACATCCTTTATCTTCACGTTCTGTCAACCAGAATCATATCACCAAGGTAGGTTTTCTCAAGATTTAGCAAAATTCAATAGTTAACAAGTTAATGCATGCATATAGGTCTGCAGATGAGTTCAGTAGTTACAGATTTCATTTCCAGAATGAAGTTTGTTCGTTTACTGCATAAATGGAATTGACGACCCACATCAGGGCGTCATTTTAAACTTACGACCGAGTAACAGTCGTCAATTTTCTAGTTATTTAATAAATACACCATGTTCAAAAATTTAATAACTGTGAACCTATATATGTAAACTAATGCACGATCATGTCCATAAATTCTTGATATTTTTCTCTACCTGTACATGTCATTTGTTTCTTGATCAGACCAACTTCATGAACCTTGTGCCTGTGATTGTACCTGTCCGGTGCAAATCATAAGACAAAGAATTAGCGACCCAGATCAGGTCGTCATTTAAATGGACGCCCGCAACCATGGGCGCGACTTAGTGAAAAGCCTTGAAATTTTGATATATATTAACCTTCCTGGATATTGGAATTGACGACGTGAACCCTGCCTTATTTTTGATGTATGACGCCCCTGACTAGGGCGCGTTTTAATAAATTGAAGACTTCAGATAAGTCACCATTTACCTGAACGACTAAAATTTAGAAATTTTTAGCAACAAAAATATGGATTAAACGACTGAATGAAGAGTCGTCAATTACTGAAATGACGACCCAAACAAAGGCGTCAATTATAAAAATAAAGACTCAGTACCAGACGTCAATTTTCTAACAGTCATGTTTTCATGGTTTTTCTGTAATCCATGGCAGTGGGTTATATATATATATATATATATGCACTATATTCCATTCCGTGAGTATAGTCCCACGTTTCACGATGATTTATCGATTACCCCTTATTTCTCGGTGATAGATGAACTCTCCATGGGACATTCCGTTCCTTTGGACCGGTGACTTTATCATAGAGACCTCTGTAAGCCTCCGCTAGCCTTGGATTCCCTCAAGGCAGCCGAGCTGGTTGTACCATTAAAACCCATGACACTACTTAATCGCCATGTCACTCTAAAGAAACATGGTGTACCGACCCTCAGGACATGTTGTTTGTATGTCATGAGAATATTCTTGAAATAATGGGATGGGTAATCCATACCATTCATATCCTTTAAGAATAGTGTACCGTACTTGTGTAACCTAATTCTATCTACCTTATCATGTACAAGAATGAGCGACCATGTTCATATGGGCGCTTTTTTTTTTAATGAAACTAACCAACAGTTAATACACCAGTCGAATGCACCCCACCCTCAAAGAGGGGTAATGGACTCATTCCTCCAGGTATTAGCTGAGGTTTTTTGTTTTATTAATGGTATGGCAGATTACAGCAGCAAGGGCTAACCCCAATTTCCTAGAGGGCTTCTAAGTCCCTCTAAGTAAAGAGAAACCAAAGGGAATTACAGCAAGTGAGGAAAAGGCCAAAGCCCCGAGACCACAGGAACATCCCTGATTAACAAAGAATACAATGGAGATCAAGGTGAAGAAAAAAATAAGAAGACTCTAATGCCGGGGATCCCTGCTGCATCCATCCTTAATTCACCCTTTGTCAGCCTTGGCAGGTCCCTTACAGAAGTAAAAATTTTGTTTTCAGAGATGTTGCATGCAAAAGAAGCTAAGGAATCGGCTACCCGATTGCCTTCCCGAAAAGTGTGCTGTAGACCGCAACCATAATCTTGGACAAGAGAAAGGATTTGCCTCCACCATGGAAGTATCATCCAACTAGGGGAAATACCCTGAACGAGGGCATCAACAAGGATTCTGCAGTCTGAGTATATCGCTGCCAACCCAAGGCCAATCTGCTTAGCCAACATTAGTCCATCATGTAGAGCGCGAGCTTCTGCAAGCAGACTGTAACCAGTGCCATAGTGGAAAGCGAATCCTATAATCCATTTGCCATTTTGGTTTCTGATACAGCCACCACCACCACACTGACCTGGATTCCCTTTGGAGGCTCCATCTACATGAAGAGTGAAATTCCAAGGAGCTAGTCTATAGAAAACTGGAATGGGCTGCTTTAGTTCCACCCGGGGAAAGAGCTGAAACAAAGCCAAGCTGCTACGCTGAGCAGGGGGTAGAGGCTTATCAAACCTCTTCTTCTCCAGAGAATGAGCAATTAAAGATAGAATATTCCTTTTAATTGAGTCTAGTCTAATTGCCATGCCTTCAAACCTAGAGGCACACCTGTGCTTCCAAATCTCCCATAACATCAAGATGACTGCATATGTACCAACAAAGCTAAAAGCTGAATTGAGATTGGAAGAATTTAAGAGATTCGAGCACCTCATTATAATTTGATCATTAATAACTACCTCATTGTTAAGGAGGGGCAGCACCCAGGCCCAGAGGTCTGATGCTAACTCACCTGAAATGAAAAGATGGTTAAGGTCTTCCTGACTACAAGAGCTGCAGCAGTTGCATTTTGACACCATTGGAACTCCACAGTCTACCACTCTACTATCCACAGGAACTACCCGGTGAATTAACTTCCAAACAAAGAGGGTGGCTCTAGGTGAAAAAACTGGGTGCTAGAGCTTAGCCCATGCTGGTTTGGATAGGCCTTTAGTGCGAACAATATTACAGACAGATTTCACAGAGAAGGAGCCTTTAGATGTACCTGTCCACACACAGCAATCTTTTCTGTTGCTAAGATTAATTCTTGGAATATGGAAATCATTTCTAATAAAATCCTTAGCAGCATGCTGATTTACATTTAAGACTTCACTAACTGATGCCAAAGGAAGACCTGATAACCCACTGCTACCACCAGTAATAGAAATACTAATAGCAGGGCCAGAACCAGTCCAATTGTCCCTCAGAAAATCTGCATCTGTCCCATCACCAACAATCCATCTGCTGTTGGAGAGAATAATCTCTTTAGCTTTCTTAAAAACAGCCAGGGGCATGCCTGCTGGAAATGGCTTATAACAGTCAGCAAAATGGACTTTGATGAATCTGCACCTGGCATATGAAGACCAAAGAGAAGTTCCATGAAGGATATTCCACAAAGATTTAGTAGCCATGGCTATTTGAATCCACTGTAAATCACGAACACCCAGTCCTCCTTCTTGCTTGGGTTTTTGAATAACAGACCAGGCAATCCAATGCCTATTTTTAGTATCCTTTCCTCCCTGCCAAAAGAAATTGGCACAAAGCTTATTAATGACGTTTGTGACCTTTTTTGGAATAAAGCAGATCGAAGCAAAATAGACTGGCAGACTGTATAAGACTGAGTTTATGAGAACCACTCTGCCAGCTTGAGAAAGAAGCTTTGATTGCCAGCCCTCCAATTTCTGCTGAACTCTGTCAATTAGAAAAGAGAAGTCCGAGCAAAGGTATCTACCCTTTTTGACTGGAACCCCAAGATATATAATACTAGAAGAATGAAATTTATATCTAGTGATACCTCGAATAGTCTGCCTTAAGGAAATTGGAGCTTTGTCAGCAAGAATAAAACTACTCTTTGAAGTATTAACTTTCTGACCTGAGCAGGCTTCATAGCTTTTGATAAATTTTAGGAACAGCTCAACATTCTGCTTGCTGGCATTCAAGAAAACCAGCGTATCATCCGCATAAAGGAGATGAGAAACCTGCAGGGACTGTCTAGGGCCTTTATAGCCTTTTAATTTCCTAGATTGGAATAGGGCAGAGAGGCCTCTACTAAGTACCTCCGAAGCAATTACAAACAAATATGGGGCAATTGGATCCCCCTGCCTGATTCCCCTGCTGGATTTGAAGAAACCAGAGATGGAACCATTGAAATTAACAGAAAACCAATAGTTGAATAAAAGCATACCAATGTAGGAGGTAAATTTGGTGCTGAAACCAAATTTCCTAAGGACTGCCAAGATAAAATCCCATTCCATCCTATCGTATGCTTTGGCCATATCTATCTTGAAGATAGCATTATGCCCTCTTACCTTCTTATTTATGTCCACCATAAGTTGACGAGCTAAGGCCACATTATCAAGGATGAATCTACCCTTCACAAAAGCCCCCTGTTCAATGGAGGTCAAACTGGGGAGCAAAGGAGCCAACCTGTTAGCCAGAATTTTTGAGACAATTTTATATGAAAAATTGCACAAGCTTATCGGTCTGAAATCATTGAAAGACCGAGGCTCATGAACTTTAGGGACAAGAGTTATTAAAGAAGATGTAATACCCCTAGGGAGGGGAAACCCTTTAAAGAAGGCCTGAACAGCTTCAATGACATATGAACCAACAATGTCCCATATGACAGTATAAAACCCACCTGAGAACCCATCAGGGCCTGGGGAGCTAGAGCCCTTTACACTCCAAATAGCATCTCGGATCTCCTGAGCTTCTGGGATATCACACAACTTAGAATTTTGAGAATCATCAATGATCTGAGGGATACAATCCAGCATAGTAGGCTCCACATAATGTTCCTCTGAGGAGAAAAGGGTTTGATAATAAGATTCTGCATGAGTCTTGAGAGAATTTTGATCTTCACACCACTCTTCAGCATTATTCACTTTCAACCTCTTAATAAAATTCCTCCTTCTGTTTTGTTGAGCAACAGCATGGTAATAGGAAGTATTCCTGTCTCCATTATCAATCCATTCCACCCGGGATTTTTGATTCCAGAACAATTCTTTTCTGAATAGAACTTGACGAAGACTGGCATTAGCAGCATTAAGGCTTTCTTTATTCTGAGGAGAGGGATCTGAGTCATAAACAGACTGTTTTAGTTCCACCTCAGCTTCTGCCTGACTTTTACATTCAAAAATATTACCAAATACTTCTTTATTCCATGTACCAAGAGATTTCTTGACAGCCTTCAGCTTTACCCAAAGCCTAATCAGAGTATTGGGATGAGAGGAATGGGGTTGATGCCAGACCTCTGAAATCAGCTGAGTAAAAGACGAGTGAGTACTCCACATTTTCTGGAAAATAAAACGACCATGGCTGGATAAAGCTTCCTCAACTGACAGAAGAAGCGGAGAATGGTCCGATGGACCTCTTAGCAGATGTTTCACATGAAGTTGGGGTATAGCAGACAGGCAATGGCTGTTAACAAGAACTCTGTCCAATCTGGCCTGAATGTTTGCCAGACCTGATCTATTGTTGGTCCATGTCATAGAAGGCTCAGAGAAACCAATATCGAACAAGCCAACAGAACAAATGAAGGCATTGAAATCAGTCATCGGGGCCAAAGCAGGGAGAGCACCACCAAGTTCATATGGGCGCTTATTCCTATCGTCATTGCACCCGAGTTAGGGAGCCGATTCCACCTAGTTTTATCGTTAATCGTGATTATACCGTTATTATCGTCATTATACCACATGATCAAATCCTTGAAATGCTATTCCACAATATCTACCTTAAAAGTTCATACAAGCTTATTCCTTGAAATTCCACATTAGCTATAACTATAGTGGATGTCGAAAAATACATGATCAATGCCTGCGCATATAGGGCCCGATCAGGTCCTGGGAGGAGCACCCGAAAGTACTAGTGCCCATGGGAGTTGTAATGATCACGGTATGACATTGTACCGAAGTGCATGACTAGCTTGATTAGACATTCCACAATCTCGTACTCGACTTGACATGACATAACTTGCGTGACCCGGAACGGGTATTTATATACTTGCTTGAAACATGATAGCCAAATTCTCGACATGACATGATGAATATACTTGCTTGAATATCTTGACATTTATTGATATAAGTTCTTGAAAGACATGCTAGTTCACTCAATTATCTCTTGTTATACTCTCTCTCTCTTGTCGTCTTACGCAAACATGCATAGCTTTATTGCATTCATGTAACATGTAATTTACTTAAAGCAAGCTAGCTCTTGAGATATAATTCCTACTGAGTGTTCGCTCACCTAGTGTTTTTCCTTATTTTTCAGGTAAGTCCGATGATGAGACTCAATCGGATGGGGAAGGTCAAGAGTGAAGAGATTAGAGCTCTCCGTCTACCCAAGCGTCTACTAGTCCTATCTTTCAAATTTCTTAAGTCAACCATTGTACTTTTCCTTTTATTGGGTCTTAGCACTTTCGTTAAGTGAATTGTAATAGAAGTATTTTTGAGGTTGTGATTGAATAAAGGATTGGGTTATCTTTACTTTTGCACACTCTGTCTTTGTGTTGAATACACTAACGCTCTGATTGACATGATTGATATTAACTCGTCACGCATCTCTGGGTTCCTTCCGCGCTCGGGGCGTGACAGTTTTTATGGTATCAGAGCCTAGGATATTCAATTCCTAGGAAACCCAAGTCCAAGGATAGGTTTAAACCTTTAACCGGTGAGATTGAGTAGAACCAAGGGTTAAGTTAACTTAGAATCAAAGCCTTTGAACATCATCACATATTAATATAGTTATTGTAATTGTAGGATAATGGATGCCGAACGTGCCCAGTGGCGCAACATGTAACGCACTCTACAAGGCATGACCCAGGCCCTTCAACAAGTGGCACAAGGAGGTGCACATCGTGGGGCAGGAAATCTCCACCAAAGCTTCAAGAACATGAACCCTCCTAAGTTCATGGGATCTACTGATCCGGATGACGCCGAGCACTGGATCCGGGAGACCGAACGTATCTTTCAGGTTATGCAATGCACGGACCAAGAGAAGGTCTTGTTAGCAACGTTTCAATTAGAAAGGGACGCCCGCTGTTGGTGGGAGTCGGTAGAAGCCACATTAGATCCAGGACATGTTACTTGGGAGGAGTTTGTTGAACATTTCAACAATAAATATTTTTTGGACCGAGTCCAGGAGAAGAAGGCCTCCGAGTTCGCCACACTTAAACAACGATCTTTGTCAGTGGCTGAGTATGAGGCACAATTTTCCCGGTTGTCTCGATATGCTAAACATCTAATTAGTACCGAGAAGATGAAAGCTAGGAGATTCCTAAATGGGCTCAGACCCCAATATATCACACAGCTGGCCCCGATGGACATACAAGTCTATTCGAAGATGGTACGACGAGCCCAGCTACTGGAGGATGCCACGGAACTATCTGATAGGATCCGTGGGAGAGACAAGAAGGAGTATGTTACTAGTTCCGGCACTTTCAAACCCAATTTCAACAAGAAAAGGCCAAGCAATGGAGGAGAGTCTTCTCAGGAGAAGAAAATCAAAAAGATTAACAAGCCGTTCTCCATCACCACCACACCTTCTAAAGTGGTGTGTAGACACTGTGACAAGGCCGGACATAAGGCTGAAGAATGTTGGAGGAAACTTGGAGCGTGTCTCCATTGTGGGAGCCGTGATCATCGGATTCCCGACTGTCCCCTACTTAATGCTCAAGCCGGTGATGGGAAGCGCCCGGTGACCAAAAATGCACGTCTCCAGGCTATTAAGGAGGCAGATCAAGATGAAGTCGGACTGGTAGAAGGTACACTGAAAGTTTGTTCCAAGTCTGCACATGTCTTATTTGATACGGGTGCATCACATTCTTTTATTTCCAAGAGGTTTGCTGATCCATTACCTATGGAACCGGAATGGATAAAAATAGTTTTATCTACTCCTCTTGGAAACGAAACCGATATTACTCATCATTATCAGAATTGTGAAGTCTTGGTAAAGGGTAGAAATTTTCCTATCAATCTAATATGCCTAGATTTAAAGGAATATGATGTCATATTAGGAGCATATTGGTTATCCATGTATCAGGCAACGGTGGATTGCCGTAATAGCAAGGTTACTTTCAAGGAATTCCCGGAACTAGCATATACTGGTCCAAAGAGTCGGAACAAGTCACCTCTCATTTCGGCTCTTCGAGCTAGCAAGCTAATAAGGAAAGTATGTGTATCTTTCCTTGCGTTTGTCACCATTAAGGAGACTAAGGAAACTAAGCTAGAAGACATCCCAGTTGTGCAAGAATTTCCGGACGTGTTTCCGGAAGATTTGCCTTGATTACCCCCACAAAGAGAAATGGCCTTCACCATCGACTTGATCCCTGGTGCTGGTCCAGATTCTAAGGCACCATATAGGATGTCTCCCGCCGAACTCAAGGAGTTAAAGGAACAATTGATGGAACTTCTCAAGAAAGGATTTATTAGACCAAGCACTTCCCCGTAGGGAGCACCTGTGCTATTTGTAAAGAAGAAAGATGGATCCATGAGGTTATGCATCGACTATTGACAGTTGAATCATCTCACTATCAAGAACAAATATCCACTGTCGAGAATTGATGAGTTATTTGATCAAATATCTGGGTCCAAGTATTTTTCGAAGGTTGATCTCAGGTCAGGATATCACCAACTAAGGATCAAGGATGAGGACATTTATAAGACCGCATTCAGAAGCAGGTATGGGCACTATGAATTTGTTGTTATACCTTTTGAACTAACAAATGCCCCTGCTGCCTTTATGCAGTTGATGAATAGTATATTCAGGCCTCATCTAGATAAATTCATAGTGGTTTTCATTGATGATATACTGACTTATTCAAAGACCAAGGAAGAGCACGAGAAGCATTTGAGGATTGCATTACAGATATTGAAGATGAATCAGTTATATGCCAAGCTCAGTAAATGTGAATTCTGGTTAGAAGAAGTATCTTTCTTGGGGCATGTTATATCAAAAGACGGTTTATCCGTAGATCCATCAAAGGTTGAAGCCGTCAGGAATTGGGAAAGACCAACCAATGCTAGCGAGATCCGAAGTTTCTTAGGTCTTGTGGGCTACTATCGGTGATTCATCAAGGATTTCTCCAAGATCACCGTACCACTCACTAGGCTAACTCGCAAGGAGATCCGTTACGAATGGAGTGAGGAATGTGAAAGAAGCTTCCAAGCTCTCAAAGATCACCTAACTACTGCCCCGGTTTTACCTTTACCAGTTGAAGGCGAGAGATTTGAAGTATACACCGATGCATCTGGCATTGGCCTCGGATGTGTTTTAATGTAACAAGGGAAAGTTATAGCCTACTCTTCTCGCCAATTGAAGAAGCAAGAGGAGAACTACACAGTCCATGACTTAGAATTGGCTGAGGTAGTGTTTGCACTGAAGATATGGAGACATTATCTATACGGAGTGCAGTTTATTATATACTCTGACCATAAAAGTCTTAAGTATCTCTTCTCTCAGAAGGAATTAAATATGAGGCAAAGACGTTGGCTAGAATATCTCAAGGACTTCGACTTCACTATACAATATCATCCTGGAAAGGGTAATCCTGTAGCCGATGCCCTCAGTCGAAAGCCGAGAGCACTATTAGCCAATTGTATGATTCAGGAGTGGAAGTTGCTAGAATAATTCTTTAAACTTGATATAAGCATAGACAAGGATAGTAGGTGTGTCACATTATCCCATATGAGCATACTGCCAGACTTACTATCCGAGATACAAGGACTTCAAGATAGTGATCCCGTACTAGTAGAAATCAAAGACAAAATGGAAGAACAAACTGATTTCAAGATAGCCTCGGATGGAAGATTGATGTTCCGGAATAGGACATGTATACCAAATTGTCCAGAGCTAAAGAAGAAAATCTTAGATGAAGCTCACAGATCGAGGTACATGATTCATCCAGGGTCTACCAAAATGTACCAAGATTTGAAAACTTCTGGTGGTCCAATATGAAAAGAGAAGTAGCAGACTTTGTGTCTCGCTGCCTCACGTGTCAACAAGTTAAGGCAGAACACCAAAAGCCTGCCGGTAAGCTACATCCTCTAGACATTCCCAAATGGAAGTGGGAGGATATCGGTATGGACTTCATTATGGGTCTGTCTAAATCAAAAGGAGGACATGATAGAATATGGGTTATCATCGACCGATTGACCAAATCGGCACACTTCTTGCCAATCAAGAGTCGATGGTCAGTTGATGTTCTTGAGGCATTATACATTAAGGAGATAGTCAGGTTACATGGAGTACCTATCTCAATCGTGTCTGACAGAGACCCCCGTTTTACTTCTCACTTTTGGAAGGGTTTACAACATTCGCTAGAGACGAGACTTAACTTTAGTACAGCTTTTCATCCTCAAATGGATGGTCAGACCGAGAGAACCAATCAGGTAGTTGAAGATATGCTCAGAACTTGCATCATTGATTTTGGTGGAAACTGGCATGATCACTTACCTTTGGTTGAATTTGCATACAACAACAGCTATCAGGCAAGTATACAAATGGCACCTTTCGAAGCGTTATACGGAAGGAGTTGCCGATCACCTTTGTGTTGGGAAGAAGTTGGCGAAAAATAATTATTAGGTCCAGACATGGTAAGGGATACCACTGAAAAGATTCAGTTGATTAGAGAAAGACTTCAAGTTGCTCAGTCTAGACAGAAGGCTTATGCTGATACACGAAGAAGAAATCTCGAATTCCAAGTGGGAGATCACGTATTTCTCAAGATATCACCTGGACGTGGAATAAGGAGATTTGGTGTTAAGGGCAAGCTTACACCAAGGTTTATCGGACCTTTTGAGATACTAGAAAGAGTTGGCGAGGTTGCTTACCGCGTCGCGTTACCTCCCCAAATGTCCGAAGTTCATAATGTATTCCACATATCAATGTTGAAGAAATATGTGCACGATCCGTCACATACCATTGATCATGGAGACCTGGTGATTCAAATGGATCTCACTTATGAGCAAAAGCCCATGAAGATCCTCGATCGCTAGGTGCGAACATTAAGGAATAAAGTTATTCCCATGGTTAAGGTGCAATGGAGTAAATATTCAGAACACGAAGCCACATGGGAGACCGAGGAGTCTATGAGGAAACGATTCCCAGAATTATTCTAAAAAGGTATGTACTCTACACTCTCCACGTCTATACGCGATTGAATTTGGGGACCAAATTCTTTTAAGTGGGGGAGGGTGTAGCAACCCTGGTAAATTAAAGGACTAGAAAGTCGAAATAAAAAATTAAAATATAAACATATATAATAATTAAACGAGGCCTGGACCTTGTACATAACCCCCTTACATTCTGAAAAGTCTTACAAAATGGACTCAGACCTTACCATTATATTATAATACATTTAAGAATAACATGTTATTTTAAGTAGCCATTAGATGCACAAAATAATTTTAATTGAATTAAGAATCATTAAATCTTGAAGAAAATGTCAATTTATATTTTATTACTAATTTAGAAATTTTAATATTCCACATTTACTATATTATAACTTTATTAGAAGGGAGAAGGATATATATATAAGATTTAAATACATTAAAGATATACAAAGGATAAAAGAATGGACATATATACAATTTTGATCTTTTCATGGGCAATGAGAAATGACCAAAACTTAAATGACGCCTCTTAGTATAGGCGTATATAACGTGAAAAATGACTTAATATAAGTCGTTATTTCTAAATTAGTAAAGGTCAAATAAAGTATATAGTTAAGGATATTATAAAAGAATAGGGGTATATACACGATATCGGTCTTTTGAAGGTCAAATAGAAAAGTCAAAAATGAATTGACGCCCACGTCTACGAGCGTCAATTCCATAAGAAGTGACTTTGAGCAGGTCGTCAATTCAAATTAATGAATAGTGCCATTTTTTTCGACTAAAGAATTTTGGAAAAATAATTATATGAAAAAATAGAGAAAAATGGAAAATTAATACTCTTAAAATTTCCCATCTTGATCACTTCCAGAAAAAAAAGATAAAAATCCAGAAAGAATTAAAGAGAAAGAATTGAAGACTTCACGTGTGGGCGTCAATTTCAAATAAACGCCCAAGCCTAAGGCGTCAATTACAAAAGGACCCGTTTATGTTAGGTTCGAACTAAGAAGATAACTGGGCAAGTTTAGGTTAAGGAAAGGATGAATACGAGGAAGAGTTAAAGTATAATTGGATTCTAAAGAGAGAAGTTCTAATCCTAATCAAATTCTTGGAACCTATTAGGATTCTTCTCCTATAAATACACATCTCCTTTCCGCCGAAACCACGTTAATACTATTTGCCAAAGACATCCTGCTGCTCTTCTGCCGTGAAGTTCTTCTTCTTCCTGTCGATTGCTATGCTGCTACGTGAAGAACATAACAGTTCTTCACCAGGTTCTTCATCCTTCTTCTGCAGGTTGTCTGCAACGAGAAGGAGCTGATGCTACTTTCTTCGGACGAACAGTTCTTCGTCAGAAACCTTCTTCCTTGCTCAATTGATCATCGTTCCAAGGATCTTCTTCATGGTCTTCTTATCCTTCCAGGTTGATTTTGTGGAGGAAAAAGCCATTGCTTTCTCTACTGCACAGTTGGATCAAGAGCAGTTGCTCTTATTATCTTCCTCCGTGGTTTGGGTGCAACAAGAAGGCACTCTGTTGAAAACAGAGTATCGTTCTAAGGAGACATACATCCTTTATCTTCACGTTCTATCAACCAGAATCATATCACCAAGGTAGGTTTTCTCAAGATTTAGCAAAATTCAATAGTTAACAAGTTAATGCATGCATATAGGTCTGCAGATGAGTTCAGTAGTTACAGATTTCGTTTCCAGAATGAAGTTTGTTCTTTTACTGCATAAATGGAATTGACGACCCACATCAGGGCATCATTTTAAACTAACGACCGAGTAACAGTCGTCAATTTTCTAGTTATTTAATAAATACACCATGTTCAAAAATTTAATAACTGTGAACCTATATATGTAAACTAATGCACGATCATGTCCATAAATTCATGATATTTTTCTCTACCTGTACATGTCATTTGTTTCTTGATCAGACCAACTTCATGAACCTTGTGCCTGTGATTGTACCTGTCCGGTGCAAATCACAAGATAAAGAATTAGCGACCCAGATCAGGTCGTCATTTAAATGGACACCCGCAACCATGGGCGCGACTTAGTGACAAGCCTTGAAATTTTGGTATATATTAACCTTCCTGGATATTGGAATTGACGACGTGAACCCTGCCTTGTTTTTGATGTATGACGCCCCTGACTAGGGCACGTTTTAATAAATTAAAGACTTTAGATAAGTCGCCATTTACCTGAACGACTGAAATTTAGAAATTTTTAGCAACAAAAATATGGATTAAACGACTGAATGAAGAGTTGTCAATTACTGAAATGACGACCCAAACAAAGGCGTCAATTATAAAAATAAAGACTCAGTACCAGACGTCAATTTTCTAACAGTCATGTTTTCGTGGTTTTTCTGTAATCCATGGCAGTGGGATATATATATATATATATATATATATATATATATATATATATATGCACTATATTCCATTCCGTGAATATAGTCCCACGTTTCACGATGATTTATCGATTACCCCTTATTTCTCGATGATAGATGAACTCTCCATGGGACATTCCGTTCCTTTGGACCGGTGACTTTATTATAGAGACCTCCGTAAGCCTCCGCTAGCCTTGGATTCCCTCAAGGCAGCCGAGCTAGTTGTACCATTAAAACCCATGACACTACTTAATCGCCATATCACTCTAAAGAAACATGGTGTACCGACCCTCAGGACATGCTGTTTGTATGTCATGAGAATATTCTTGAAATAATGGGATGGGTAATCCATACCATTCATATCCTTTAAGAATAGTGTTCCGTACTTGTGTAACCTAATTCTATCTACCATATCATGTACAAGAACGAGCGACCATGTTCATATGGGCGCTTATTCCTATCGTAATGGCACCCGAGTCAGGGAGCCGATTCCACCTAGTTTTATCGTTAATCATGATTATACCATTATTATCGTCATTATACCACATGATCAAATCCTTGAAATGCTATTCCACAATATCTACCTTAAAAATTCGTACAAGCTTATTCCTTGAAATTCCACATTGGCTATAACTATAGTAGATGTCGAAAAATACATAATCAATGCATGCGCATATAGGGCCCGATCAGGTCCTGGGAGGAGCACCCGAAAGTACTAGTGCCCATGGGAGTTGTAATGATCACGGTATGACATTGTACTGAAGTGCATGACTAGCTTGATTAGACATTCCACAATCTCGTACTCGACTTGACATGACATAACTTGCGTTACCCGGAACGGGTATTTATATACTTGCTTGAAACATGATAGCCAAATTCCCAACATGACATGATGAATATACTTGCTTGAATATCTTGACATTTATTGATATAAGTTCTTGAAAGACATGCTAGTTCACTAAATTATCTCTTGTTATACTCTCTCTCTCTCTCTCTTGTCGTCTTACGTAAACATGCATAGCTTTATTGCATTCATGTAACATGTAATTTACTTAAAGCAAGCTAGCTCTTGAGATATAATTCCTACTGAGCATTCGCTCACCTAGTGTTTTTCCTTATTTTTCAGGTAAGTTCGATGATGAGACTCAATCGGATGGGGAAGGTCAAGAGTGAAGAGATTAGAGCTCTCCGTCTATCCAAGCGTCTACTAGTCCTATCTTTCAAATTTCTTAAGTCAACCATTGTACTTTTCCTTTTATTGGGTCTTAGCACTTTCGTTAAGTGAATTGTAATAGAAGTACTTTTGAGGTTGTGATTGAATAAAGGATTGGGTTATCTTTACTTTTGCGCACTCTGTCTTTGTGTTGAATACACTAACGCTCTGATTGACATGATCGATATAAACTCATCACGCATCTCCGGGTTCCTTCCGCGCTCGGGGCGTGACATGCCTTCTTTTGCTATTAAAGCCCACATGCTCTTTTTGTTCTTAGGCTAAACTTCACCTTCGTGAGTCCCATTATACAATCAAGGCTCCATCTTAATGTGTGAAGGTATATATACATATATAGATCCCCATCTTTCCTTAAAACGTGGAGCGGTCATGGGCCTTCTTTTGCTATTAAAGCCCACATGCTCTTTTTGTTCTTAGGCTAAACTTCACCTTCGTGAGGCCCATTATGCAATCAAGGCTCCATCTTAATGTGTGAAGGTTGAGGCCCACTAGTGGTGTTTGTGGTTTATTTTGCTTTTTTTATTTGGAGGATTCATTTATTTAGTCCTATATTTAACTAGGTTGCTACACCCTCCCCCACTTAAAAGAATTTGGTCCCCAAATTCAATTGCATATAAACATGGAGGGTGCAGAATACTTATAATGTTGAAACAGTTTGGGGAATCTCTTCTTTATAGATTCTTCAGTCTGCCATGTGGCTTCTTGTTCTGAGCACTTGCTCCATTGAACCTTTACTATGGGAATCGTCTTGTTCCTTATTACACGAACCTTGCGATCAAGGATTTTCAAAGGCTTTTGTTCATATGTGAGATCCTTTTGTATCACTAGGTCACCATGATCTATTATGTGAGATAGATCATGAACATACTTCTTGAGCATAGAAATGAGGAATACATTGTGTACTTCGGATAGTTGCGGAGGCAAGGCGATCCGATAGGCAACCTCGCCAACTCTTTCTAGCACTTCGAAGGGACCGATATATCTTGGTGTAAGCTTACCCTTAACACCAAATCTTCTAATGCCTCGGTCAGGGGAAACCTTAAGAAAGACATGGTCTCTGACTTGGAACTCGAGGTATCTCCTTCTAGTATTAGCGTAAGTCTTCTGTCTAGACTGAGCCATCTTGAGTCTCTCTCTTATGAGTTAAATCTTCTCGGTGGTATCACTTACCATCTCTGGGCTTGGTAGTTGCTTTTCGCCAACTTCGTCCCAGCATAAGGGTGATCGGCAACTCCTTCCGTATAGTGTCTCGAAAGGTGCCATTTAGATACTTGCCTAGTAACTGTTGTTATATGCAAACTCGACCAGGGGTAGATGATCATGCCAACTTCTACCGAAATCAATGATACAAGCTCGTAGCATGTCTTCCACAACTTGATTGGTCCTCTTCGTCTGACCATCTGTTTGAGGATGAAAAGATATACTAAAGTTGAGTCTTGTCCCCAACGAATGCTGTAGACCCTTTCGAAAATGAGAAGTGAAGTGCGGGTCTTGGTCAGACACGATCGAAACAGGAACTCCATGTAGTCTGACAACTTCTTTGATGTATAAGGTGACTAGAACATTGACTAACCAACAGCTCTCGATGGGCAAGAAGTGAGCTGACTTGGTCAATCGATCTATGATAACCCATAATCCATCATGTCTTCCTTTAGATTTAGACAGACCCATTATGAAATCCATGCCGATATCTTCCCACTTCCACTCGAAAATTTCCAGAGGATGTAGCTTACTAGTAGGCTTTTGGTGTTCTGCCTTGACTTGTTGGTAGGTGAGACAGTGAGAAACAAAGTCCACTATGTCTCTTTTCATGTTGTTCCACCAAAAGGTCCGTTTCAGGTCTTGGTAGATCTGGGATGAATCGTGTACCTTGATCGGTGAGTTTCTTCTAAAATTTTCTTCTTCAATTCCAGACAATCCGGTACACAAGTCCTTTCTCGGAATAATAATCTTCCATCTGATGCTAGCTTGAAATCAGGTCGTTCTTCTAGCTTGCCTTTTATTTCTACCAGTAACGGGTCATTATCTTGAAGTCCTTGAATTTTGGAGAGTAGATCTGGTTGTATCCTCATGTGCGATAGAGTAATACACTCTTTCTCCTTGTCCATGCTTATATCCAGCTTAGAGAATTGTTCCAATAACTTCCATTCTCGGATCATACAATTGGCCAATAGTGCTCTCGGCTTTCGACTGAGGGCATCAGCTACAGGATTACCCTTTCCAGAATGGTATTGTATTGTGAAGTCGAAGTCCTTGAGATATTCTAGCCAACGTCTTTGTCTCATATTCAATTCTTTTTGAGAAAATAGATACTTGAGGCTCTTGTGATCGGAGTACACAGTGAATTATTCTCCGTAGAGATAGTGTCTCCAGATCTTTAAAGTAAATACTATCGCGGCCAACTCGAAGTTGTGCACCGGGTAGTTCTCCTCATGCTTCTTTAATTGTTGGGATGAGTAAGCAATGACTCTCTCTTGTTGCATTAACACACATCCGAGGCCAATGCCAGATGCATCAGTTTATACCTCGAATTTCTCACCTTCAGTTGGTAATGCCAAGACCGGGGCAGTTGTTAGATGATCCTTCAAGGCTTGAAAGCTCTTCTCGCATTCTTCATCCCACCTATAAGGAATCTCCTTGCGGGTCAGCCTCGTAAGAGGAACGGCGATCTTGGAGAAGTCCTTGATGAATCGTCTGTAATAGCCAGCTAGACCTTAGAAGCTTCGGATCTCAGTGGCATTTGTAGATCTTTCCCAATTCTTCACGGCCTCGACTTTTGACGGGTCAACAGAAATCCCATTCTTCGAGATCACATGCCCTAAGAAAGACACTTCCTCGAGCCAGAACTCGCACTTGCTAAGTTTGGCGTAAAGTTGATTATTTCTTAATATCTGTAATGCCATCCTTAAGTGTTCTTCATGATCTTCTTCGATCTTTGAATAAATCAATATTTCATCAATGAAGACCACTACGAATTGATCTAGATGAGGCCTGAATATGCTATTCATCAACTGCATAAAGGCTACAGGGGCATTCGTTAGTCCAAAAGGCATAACAACAAATTCGTAGTGCCCATACCTGCTCCAGAATGTGGTCTTATGAATGTCCTCATCCTTGATCCTCAATTGGTGGTATCCTGACCTGAGATCAATCTTTGAGAAATATTTGGATCTAGATATTTGATCAAATAATTCATCAATCCTTGGCAGCGGATACTTGTTCTTCATGGTAAGATGGTTCAACTGTCGATAATCGATGCAGAGTCTCATCGATCAATCTTTCCTCGTTATAAATAGTACAAGCGCTCCCAATGGGGAAGTGCTCGGCCTGGTGAATCCTTTCTTCAAAAGCTCCATCAGTTGCTCCTTTAATTCCTTGAGTTCGACGAGGGACATCCTATAAGGTGCCTTAGAAATCAGACCAGCACCAGGGACAAGGTCGATGGTGAAGGCCACTTCTCTTTGCAGGGGCAATCCGGGCAAATATTTCAGGAATACATCGGGAAACTCCCGAACCACTCGAATGTCTTCAATCTTAGACTCCTTAACTTCCGTGGCAGACACAAATGCTATGAAAGCCACACATCCTTTTCTTAAGAGCTTACTAGCTCAGAGGGCCAAAATAAGGGGTGACTTGTTTCGACTCCGAGGACTAGTGTAGATAAGTTCCAGGAACTCATTAAAAGTTACCTTGCCATTTCGGCAATCTACAACTGCCTTATGTGTGGATAGCTAATCAGCTCCTAGTATGACATCATAATCCTTCATGTCTAGGCATATTAAATTGGCAGATAGATTTTTCCCTTTCAACATAACTTCACAATTCAGATAATGGTGTGAAATCTCAGATTCGTTTCCTAGTGGAGTTGAAATAACTAGATCTATCCACTCTAGTTCCATAGGTAATGGATCAGAAAACTTCTTGGAAATAAAAGAATGTGACGCGCCGGTATCAAACAAGACACGAGCAGACTTGGAGCAAATCTTTAATGTACCTTCCACCAGTCCACCTTCATCTTGCTCCGCTTCTTGAAGAGCTTGGAGACGTGCTTGCTTCTTTACCGGGCTCGCTTCTTTACCGGGCTCTTCCCATCTCCGGCTTGATCATTTAGTAGCCGGCAGTCGGAAATCCGATGATCACTGCTCCTGCAATGGAGACAAGCTCCCAGTCTCCTCTAGCATTCCTCGGCCTTATGGCCGGCCTTGTCACAATGTTTGCACACCTCTTTGGAAGGTGTGGTAGTGATTTAGAAGGGCTTATTGTTCTTCTTGAGCTTCTTTTCCTGGGAGGAATCTCCTCCATTACTTGACCTCTTCTTGTTGAACGAGGGTTTGAACGTATCAGAGCTTGTGATGTGCTCCTTTTTATCCTTCCCACGGATCCGATCGGACAACTCCGTGGCGTCTTCAAGCAGCTAGGCTAGCCTTATCATTTTCGAGTAGACTTGAATGTCCATCGGCGTTAATTGAGTTATATATTATGGCCTAAGCCCATTGAAAAACCTCCTAGCTTTCATCTTTTCGGTACACATCAAGTGGGGTGCATACCTAGATAACCTCGAGAATTGGGCCTCATACTCGGCCACTAATAGAGTTCTTTGCTTCAATGCGACAAACTCTGCAGCCTTCTTCTCTTGTATCCGGTCTGAGAAATACTTGCTATTGAAGTGTTCAACGAATTCGCCCCATGTGATATGTTCATGGGGCAATGTAGCTTCTACTGACTCCCACCAGAATCGGGCATCCCATTCTAGTTGAAAAGTCACCAATAACACCTTTTCTTCATCTGTGCATTGCATAACACGGAATATTCTTTCTATTTCCCTAATCCAATGTTTAGCATCATCGGGGTCTATCGAACCAATGAACTTTGGTGGGTTCATGTTGTGAAAACTCTGGTGGAGATCTCCCGCTCCATGATTGGCTCCGCCCTGTGCAACTTGTTGTGGCGCCTAAGTGAGGCCTTGGACAGTGCGTTGCATGTCTCGCCATTGAGCACGTTCAGCGGCCATGATCCTACAAGATTTTTAGTAACTATATTAATATATGATTATACAAAAGTCTAAGTCCCTAAGTTAAGTTAACTCATGGCTCTACCCAATCTCACTGGTAATGGTATAAACCTATCCTTGGACTTGGTTTCCTAGGAATTGAATATCATAGGCTCTGATACCATAAAAATTGTCACGTCCCGAGCGCGAAAGGAACCCGGTATGCGTGATGAGTTATATCATTCATGTCAATTAGAGCATAAGGAATTCGACCTTATAGACAGAGATGCGCAAATTGCAAGATAACCAAATCCAATTTATTCATAATAACCATCAAGGTAAATCAATTACATAATCTCCTTTTTGAAAAGAGTACTAAAAGACATTCTAGACTCAATAAAAGAAAATTACAACGATTGACTGAAAAATAGGGAAAAGACACGACTAGATAACGGCATCGATAGTTGGAACGGCTCCACGCTCTTTACTCGTTCCCATTCCCATCCGATTGATTCTCATCATCGGAGTTACCTGAAAAAAATAGAGGAAACACTAGGTGAGCGAATGCTCAGGAGGAATTATATCTCAAGTACAAGCTTGCTTAAAGTAGATTACTTGTTACATGAATGCAAGTATAGCTATGCATGTACGCAGAATAAAGACGAGAGTGAAGTATCAATAATTAATAGAGATGAACTAGCAAGATTTCATGATAGTCATGTGAAGTATCAAGATTTATCAAGTCATGTAAACATCAAGTCATGTCATGTGAATTGGCTATTATAATATTAAGCAAGTAAACACCCATTCCAGGCCACGCATGTCATGTCATGTCAAGTCAAGTACGAGTCATGGAATGTAAAAATGTAGCAAGTCATGCACTTTGGTGCAATGTCACACCGTGATCAATCAACTCCTATGGGCACAAGAACTTTCGGGTGCTCCTCCCAGTTCCAGATCGGGACCTATATGCACAAGCATTCAGTCATGTATATCTTAGACATCCACTATAGTCTATAGCCAATATAGAATTCCAAGAATAATCTATTGTAGGATAATAAGGTAGATTTCATGAACGATGGAGTTCAATGATAGAACTTGAACAAGTAGGACATACCGATAAACCGAATGAAAAATCGTGACATCTCATGAAACTAGGTAATTGGTGTCCACTCAGTTGCCACAAATTACAGAAATAACGCCCACTGTCTGGTCGCTAGTTCCTGTGAACATTACAGGTTGGATGAAATAGCACCCGTCAACACGGTCGCTCATTAAAGAATTGGCGACACCTATCAGGTCGCAGGTTCAATGAATAACGGCAACTGTGTGGTCGCTAATTCAATTAGCGCCCAGATGGCTATCGCTATTTCAAGACAGAAGGCAGAACTTCCCATAAAGGCCACGACAGCACTCTATGAGGGCTAGACCACCATATTTCTTCAGAGTGACATGGCTAAGAGGGGTTCCAGGGTTTTGAGGTTACAAGCTGCTCGGCTGTCTTGAGGGAATCCAAGGCTAGCGTAGACTTATGGAGGTCTCCATGATGAAATCACCAGTCCGAAGGAAGGAATATCCCGCGGAGGGTTCAAACATCACCGAGAATTGAGTGTGTAATTGATAGAGACAAAATAGGGACTCCATCTACGGATGTGAGATGAGAGTGCCAAGTAAACCTGTAATATAAGTTGAAGAACACGATAAAACTGAGAGAGAAGAATTGGTGCCTTATGAGTGGTCTCTATATCAGGAAATAGCGACTCTCTGTAGGGTCGCTCAACCTTATATTCAGTAAAATTTCTAAGAAAATAATAGGAATTAACGACACTTTACATGGCCATTAATTCTAATAATTTTCAAAAATCAAATGAAATTCATTATAAATGGTGACCTTATAAAAGGGTGCTCAATCTTTAAATGACGCATGCTTTCATGTCGCAGAATTATAATTTCCATATATTTCCTTTTTACTAAATGTTTTACTAATCAACGCCATCGTACAGGGGCACTCATTCTTTAAATAGCGACTATGTGACTGTCGCTCATTCTTGGTCTGATACTACGCATCGGGCAGGTACAATCTTAGACACATATCACTATTCATAAACTTGGAGTTCACATAATCAGGAAAGTAAAGACATGGATAGACAGAGAAAAATATCAGGATTCCAGGAACATGCTCATGCAATAATTTTAACGCCAGGTTTTATAGGTATTAATTTGTAAGCATGTGGTATTTATTAAATACACTAGAGAATTAGTAGATTAGGAAAAGGTCGCTCATTAAACTGTGTCATGGCCATTGTCGCTATTTCAGAAGAATTGGCGACAGCTCACGCGAGCGTTCATTTAATAGGCGCCCTTGACCTGGTCACTATTTACTGAATCTCGGTAAAACTTCACGAAACTTAAACAAAAATCATAGAATCAACATTATATGACCTATATGCATGAATTGACTTGATTATCAGGTTGGGCTTCATTTCTTGAGAACACCTACCTCTTCTGGCTTGGTTTGGACGATGAACGACGCAGAGAAGATAAGAGAAAAATAAGCTACAGCAGCAACTGCAACCGTAGCGAGCAGGAGTACGAATAAGTATCAAGAGCAACCGCAGCAGATGCACAGTCTCTCTTCTTCAACCGTAGTAGAAGGAAAGGAAGAGGTAGAAGCATAGCTTCTTCACGTCGCAGGCAGCAGTAGGAGCAGACGATGAAGGGGAAGCACAGCAGGCTTCTCTTGGCAAAATAAGAACACCCCACGCTTTAACAATAGAGGAAGACGATGACGGTCAGTAGGATCGATCGTAATAGCAGCAGTAACTGGAGCTTGTTCGATGGGAGTTATATTTATAGAGATTGATATTTCTGACTTCTAATGGGATTTAAGTTTCCTACTGTGAATCCTAATAGGTTTAAAACTTCTAAGTTATTCTTCCTATTACTATATCCATAGCTGCTAACCTGTTGGGGTTTAAAACCCTGAAGCCATGCATGTTCGAACGTGAGTAAAAGGTTTGCTTGTGTAACCCATCCTTCTACTAGATGTATATGCACATATGACATTTCTACGTGGATGAGGTTATGGGCTTAAGGCCCACTTATTCGTATATATATATACATCTCCATCTTTCCTTAAAACGTGGAGCGGCCATGGGCCTTCTTTTGCTATTAAAGCCCACATGCACTTTTTGTTCTTAGGCTAAACTTCACCTTCATGAGGCCCATTATGCAATCAAGGCTCCGTCTTAATGTGTGAAGGTTGAGGCCCACTAGTGGTGTTTGTGGTTTATTTTTCTTATTTTATTTGGAGGATTCATTTATTTAGTCCTATATTTATCCGGGTTGCTACATGTGTGACAAGGGTCACAAAGTTGTCTTTGATAACCATGCATGCAGGATTTTTGAAATAAATTTTGACAGAGTTAAATTTGTAGGGCATAGAGTCAATAATGTCTACATAGTAGACCTGAATGAAAATTTAGCATCTAATTTGTGTTTGTCTACTAACCTAGATAATACTGCTTTTAATTGGCATAGGAGGTTAGGCCATGCTAGTTATAGCACTTTAAATAAACTGGTCAAGCATGATCTAGTTAGAGGTTTACCCAAATACCAATTCAAAGCAAATTCAAAAATATGTGATGCATGTGTATTGGGCAAAAAAACTAGAAAATCTTTTAAACTTAGAATAGAATCATTGTCTTCCATACCACTGGAATTTTTGCACATGGACCTATTTGGTCTCTCTAGAACTCAGAGTTTCAATGGTAAACGCTTCGGATATGTGATTGTGGATGATCATACTAGATTTGCATGGATATTTTTCCTGGCTCATAAAAATGATGCATTTCAGAAATTCAAATAATTCCTTAACAAAATAAAACAAGAAGGTAAGCACAAAATTTGCACAATCCAATCTGATCATGGGGGAGAATTTGAAAATTCAATGTTTTCATATTTTTGTGACAATGAAGGACTAACTTATAAATTTTCTTCTCCCAAGACCCAAGAGCAAAATGGAATAGTGGAGAGAAGAAAATGAACGATCGTGGAAATGGCAAGGACAATGTTCATTGAAAGCCAATTACCACGAAGATTTTGGGCAGAATCTGCAAATACTGCCTGTTATACAATTAACAGGGTCATGGTAAGACCCATTCATAAGAAAACCCCATATGAGCTTCTCAAAGGTAAGAAACCAAACTTGGCTTATTTTAGAATTTTTGGTTCTAAGTGTTTCATTCATAACAATGATAAAAGTGATGCGGGACGGACACGCGACCTGGGACTCTAACTCACGATCGTCCTTATGCGAGGGAAACGCTAGACCGTGCGCGGTTGAGAAACCGGCATTGAGTCTCGGGTATCATCTTTCCGCGTGTACTCGGATCGAGTCAGGAGACGGGTCACTCACTCTCGCTCTCTCGCAGCGATGATAACTATATATCGGGCTAAGAATCCTAACACTCGCAGTGGCATATACAAATAGATACCAGTAAAGCAAATGCTAAAGAGAGAGAGAGAGCGAATTTACCTCCACGCTCCGGGTGTGGGGGAGACGATCCCGGCCAAGTCAGTAACTCCCAGTACAGTAAATATTTAAATTACAGTAGTGAAGTTTTGATGCCCACTCCACGCAGGGAGGTAACGGGCTACAAGTGGGCCCGGGAGGACCGATCTTGGGTTGACGGGCAGCACTTGGATCCGCTCGTCGGTGCCGTCTGGAAGACGCTTGCTGCGGGTTGTGGGGCCCATGTACGGCTCAGCCCTCCGAATCCGGCGGTGTGGGTCCCGTTGTGAATGGGGCACCTGAAGGAGCGATCCCTAGAAGGCGATCGACCTGGAACACCGGGAGAAGGCCGGGCGGACCGAGTCGGAGGCCCGAGGATGTGCTGTCCACGGATCAGAAGCTTCTATTTTACAACGCGCGACCCGTCGAGATCAGCTGTTGTGATCACTCCCGATCTCGGATCGATGCGAAAGTGATACCGTTAGAAAGCTGACTTGAAGTACTTCGATCTATGGCCAGAGAAAGAATTTTGAATATCTCGGATCTGGCCTTAGTCGAATTTACCATCTGTTGGCTCATAGAACCAGATCTGGCAGGATAGAACTGAGTTTTCCTGAGAGTTGGCATTGACCGTGCCTCAAACGTCGGATCAAGGTGTTGAGTTCATCATGAAAGTTGTAGATGACTAAACAAGGAAGACGGGGATAATTTTTGTTTGACTTTTAGTGGAGGTTTCGATTTGTTGGAGATTTTATACTGGACAGGGGTCGGATCTGAACTGCACATGATAGAATAGATTTAGGAAAAGACAGAGATTTTTAAAAATAGTAAAAGGACTCCAAAAATTCTAAGAAAATTCATGGATGATGGGTGTGGTGGACAGAACTTCCAATAAAATTGGAGACTCAAAAAAATAAAGGAAAATGGGACAAACTGAGGAAACCCAGGGTTGCTGTGACACAAAATTGAGTATAGATAGAACTGGAAGACTGAGGGACATGGAAATGGAAAAATAGCAAACGAAGGGTAAATGATCGGCATTTTTTGTGGAGGCTGGGGTGGACGTGGGGGACTCACCCTCCAAGTTTAGTTGCGACCAGAACTGTTTATGAAGAGTTAAAAATCACGGATTAGGGCTCTATCCAGGATGAATAGAATATCGAAGAAGCGGCGATGGCGATGCGGTGGCGGCACGAACGGAAGGCGGCGGCCAGAAGTCGCATCCAGCAGAGGTTGGAGATCTTGGAGTCACACCAAGATGAGGGCTTCACACCCTAGAAATACAACAAATCCATGCTGCAAGAAGAGAGGGAGAGAGGGGCACCCAATGGCCAAGAACAATTCTTGAATTTTCTTCTCATTAAACCTTACTAAACACTATACATGGGTTTATATAGATGGGGAGGAAGGGGGAGGGGGTTGGGATTTCATGGGAGAGAGAGGAGGGGTAGCATTTTCATCCCCCATGTGGTCAATTGGCCTAAAAAAAGAAAATACAAAATGTCATTTTAATGGGGGGCACCCCCTTGACTTAAGGGGAGGCATCTTGGACATTTTTCACCCATTGTCCCCTTGACTTGTCCAAGAAGGAAAGAATCCTTCTAGAAGCCACCTTGGCATTTGACCAGCCCCACATGGACCCCCAAGATGCCACTTGGACCAATGAGCAAGGGGTGGAGGGTCCTGCAGGGCCTACATGGACTTTTTGCACATAAACGTAAAGAATCCTAAGGAATGACAAATTGGCTTGTAAAGCCTTACAATTGCACATATGTTTTCCCAAGGATATAAATGCAAATAAAAGGACTCAAATGTAAAATAAAAAGTAAGTGATCTTGCTCTGATGTCCCCATCAAAAAGGACATAGACAAATTTGAAGCCAAGAGTAGTCCAGGGATTTTCTTAGGATATTCTGAAGTATCAAGGGCATACATGGTCTTTAACATTTCTGATCAAATAGTAGAGGAGTCCCCTCATGTCATATTTGATGAGACATTCAACTCTACTAACATGGATGATGATGACATAAAATTAAGAGATGATGGAGAATTTCTGGAGGACAAGCTGAATGAAGAATCACAGGAACCAGCTATACAAAATGACCCAGTTCAGGGTGAGTCAACCGAGCAAGGTGAGTCCTCAACCATTCTCAGATTTCTGAAAGATCACACTGCACACAACATCATAGGTAATTTACATGATCCTCTTAGGGCTAGATCTTATCATCAGGAAGTCAATAATCAAGATCTAGTAGCTTTAGTTTCACAAATTGAACCCAAAACAAATGAAGAAGCTTTAAAAGATGAGTCATGGATAAATGCTATGAACAAAGAATTGGGACAATTTGATAGGAATAATGTCTAGAATCTAGTTCCTAGACCTGAAAATGTGTCCGTCATAGGAACTAAGTGGGTCTTTAGGAATAAGAGAAATGAAGATGGGATAATTTCAAGAAATAAAGCAAGATTGGTGGCCAAAGGCTATTGTCATGAATTTAGGGAGGATTTTGAGGAATCATATGCACCAGTTGCTAGGATGGAAGCAATCAGAATATTGCTAGCTTTTGCTTGCTCAAACAACATGAAACTTCATCAAATGGACGTAAAAAGTGCTTTCTTAAACGGGTTCATAAAAGAGGAAGTTTATGTTGAGTAACCCCCAGGTTTTGAACTAACTGAGCTGCCTAACCATGTCTTTAGATTAAATAAAGCCTTGTATGGATTGAAGCAGGCCCCTCAAGCTTAGTATGATAGGCTGACAGAATTCCTGCTCAGCAAGGGCTATAATAGAGGTAAGGTGGACCAAACTCTCTTTACAGAAATTCTGAATGGCCAACTCATCATTGTTCAGGTATACGTAGATGATATTATTTTTGGTTCAACATCTACTGAACAATGTGATGAATTTTCAAATCTGATGTCTAGTGAGTTTGAAATGAGCTGGGTTGGAGAACTGAAATATTTTCTTGGTTTATAGGTTCAACAGATGAAGGATGGCTGCTTCATTAGTAAAACAAAATACACATTGGAAATCCTTAAGAGGTTTGGTATGGATAAAATGAAGCATATAGCTACTCCAATGGGTACACGTGCCTCCTCGGATGCTGATGAGTCAGGTAAAGAAGTAAATGCAAAACTCTACAGAGGTATGATTGGATCCTTACTATACCTTACTACCTCAAGACCTGATATTCAATTTAGTGTGTGTATGTGTGCTAGATTACAGTCTAGACCTATTGAATTACATCTTGCTGTTGTTAAATGAATTTTCAGATATGTTTCAAGCACACACAATTTAGGACTATGGTTTCCTACATCACACACACTAAATTTAATTTCTTACACTGATGCGGACTATGTTGGCTGCAAGTTAGATAGGAAAAGCACAAGTGGCTTTTGTCAATTGTTAGGTGGGTGTCTAGTTTCTTGGGCTTCCAAGAAACAGCATTCTGTTGCCCTCTCCACTGCAGAGGCAGAGTATCTAGCTGCAGGGAGTTGTGGTACACAGGTCATCTGGATAAAACACCAGCTCCATGACTACAAAGTAGACCTAGGCTGCACACCAATTTACTAGGACAACACTAGTGCAATAAACATGTCTAAGAACCTTGTTCTGCACTCACGCACCAAGAATATAGAATTCAGGCATCACTTCATAAGAGATGATGTTTCTAAGGGTAACTTTGAATTAATCCATGTAGGCACAGCACATCAAATTACAGATATATTTACTAAGCCTTTGGATAATGAGAAGTTTTCTACCTTGAGGAGAGAGTTGGGCATTTTCATATCATCCTGAGTACTAAATTCCATCACCTTTCAGTCCATGTAATCTGTGTGTCCATATCCTGCATCGACGCCCTTAAGTCTCCACCCCAACATGTTTGTTTAAACTCTTCCTATTTGCAACTCTGTGTATAGTCTATGTGTCAATGCAACCGGATCCAAGGTCGACGCATCTGTGCATTTCAAAGTTCCCTTTCTTTTCAACATTCTTCATCCTTTTCTGCTCTTGTTCGACCATCCTTGGTATATAAAATGGTGTTAGGAGAAGGGCAGATTATGTCTGTCTAGAAACCTACACTACGTGTGAGGTGGTCATTGACCTAAGTTCTCCGCCAAGTACCAAGGTTAATTGACTCATGTAGTCAGGGGGAGATTTTTTTTAGTCTAGTTAAGCATTCTTCTTGAGTCTATGTAGTCAAGTTCATAAGGGGAGTACGTCCTTCTTCTGGAGTCTGACAGATCGCATTGTTATTATTGATAACTTATACAGTTCTTTCACAGATCTTGAGATTCAAAATTCTCTTAAAGAAATTAAGTCTGCTAACTAAAATCTCAGCTAAGAAGTTTAAGCTTCATGATCTTGTATTGACAAAGATATAGACTTCTTAAGAATATCTTCCTACAAGACTAATGAGTGAAGAACAATGTTGGAATATTATGCACTGAATTCTTCTAAAAGCTTGAACATTAAACACAAGAAGATAACTCTGGCTGAAATATCTATACATTTAAGTATTGTTCTCAAACACTCTACTTCACTAAAATCAAAAGGGGTAAAATTGTTTCAGAGCAATGATATGGTTTACTGAGAAACCAACTATTTCACCATGAAGTGGAGTTAAGTTGAGTCATAAAGTGCTAGATTATATCTGGTTAAAAAGGCTATGCCTTTGAAACCATGGTAGAGCAATGACATAGAATGTTGAGTAACTGGGTCACTTCACCTAAGACGTGTTGTGCCTCACGTAAAAAGACCTCTCTATTGCGAACTTTGTTCTCAAAAGAGAGGCATTAAGATTATCACACTGAGTAACTGGGGATTCCTGCATCTAACCAATGTGTCTCCTCATGTAAAAAGGTGTAGGTTAACCCACATTGCTCAATGAGAAAAAGACACTCATTTGGAAACTATGATGAAAGTATTCACAGCCCCAATTCAAAATATGGTGTGATCTGTTTGTTCTCAATACTGTTGGAAATTTTTTCACTTGAGACGTCTCTGAAAAGTTAACTAGTAAAGCATTTAGACAGCTCATTCAAGGCATCTATATGACAATTTGCTAGCCTTCCTTATTCCTGTATGGAGATAATCTTCATACACTCCTACTCTGACTCTCTAGATCATCAGAATGAAACATCTAAGAAACTTTTGGTTACCACACTTAAATCCTTAAGAGATGATCCTGAACATTTCTGAATCTGTGAACTTACTGTATCTGCTCTCTCTTGCACTTACGAATTGTTCTTCTCTGCCTATTTTTTTTGATGATGTCAAAGGGGGAGAGTAAGCGTGAAGGGGGAGAATAAGAGTGAAGGGGGAAAATAAGTTGAGTAAGTTGTAAAGGAGGAAAGTAAGTTGAGGAGGAAGAGTAAGTTGGGAGAGTGTCTGTTTCTGTCTTGATTGGTATCATGTCTGTCATGTTGGAAGCGCAAATAAACCTTCCTTCTCTGAATGTTCAACCATTTCTCAAGGAAGATGAATATGTTTTTGGGCATTAATAAGACTTAATAACTCATAGTGTTGCCATCATCTAAAAGGGAGAGAATGTTGTATTCTATCATGCCCCGAACCGATAGCAGTGGAACGTGTCAATTACTCGGAACGTGGTAGATAAACAGTCGTGTCAATCAGAGCATAGCCATAAGACAAGATATAATTTGAACAAAATAGAATTTCATTTCGAATATAAGTTTTTTACAAATTGGACCCAAATAAAAGGACTCAATAAAGGAAAATTACAATGGACTCTTTAAATAGACTTGTCATGAACATAATGACATAGACCATGAGGTTCATATAAGTTGCCGGAGCACTCTTCACTCTTGCCCTTGCCCATCTTGTTCGGTCTCATCGTCACTATGGTCCTTACCTGAAAAACATTGGAAAACATTAGGTGAGCGAACGCTTAGTAGGTATTAATATCTCAAGCTCCAAGCTAGCTTTAAGTAATTAACAATTTAACATGAACATGCAAGATCATGCAAGGTACATAATAATCAATATCTATAATGGCACGAGCTAGATTAAAAATCTAGAGACAATATAAAGGAATGTAGACCTGACAATAGATAATTTCAAGTGCTATAAAGACAATAGATAGACGGGAAAATAATTCCAAGGATAATCTTGACAAGATAGCAAGCTTTCCAATAAAGTTTTCAAGAGCATTATGAGGAGACAATAGCAATCATTTCAATAATGCATTCACTTTCACTAGGACATTTCACGTAACTATCACTTTGTCAGATTGGCCATATTTACAATATTTGAGTAACAATCACTTGTGGAATGTCATAAATCAATCTTGCTTTTGGTTGGTGCAATGCTACACCCGATCACGTTTGGACCTTGCCTCATCCATGGGATCAGATCTGGACCCCGTCACTTTTCGTTTCTAGCATTGAGTATCGTTCATTTGGACCCATAGCCCCTTATTTCTTTTCTAGACCAATTCCACTTCAATTAATGGCCAAGAGTTCCAAGAATCAAGTATGTAGGAACATTATGGTAGAATCATGAAATTATAAGTTCAAGGATAGAACATTGGACAGGATAACATAGGCGATAAATCACATGAAAAGCATGACAATTCAAGAATCTGGGATAATTGGCGCCCACTCGGCTGCCACCAATTACAGAAATAGCGCCCATGTCTGTGGTCGTCTATTACTGTGAACAGGACAAGCTTGAGGAAATAGCGTCCAAGTCCAGGTCGCTAAATCAGTAATCTGCACCACTGTCCAGGTCGCCAATTACTTTTGGCGCCCAAGGCATGGTTGCTAATTACTAACAGAGACAAACTGTTGTGCCCCTTATGCTTTGATGATAGGGTGTTGTTGTTTTGATGATAGCAAGTCGATGAGTCACCACATAAGAATGATGATGATCTATGCTAACTGCTATGGGGAGTGTGTTAGGTCCAGCCCCTTGTGCATTGATGATGAAATGATGTTTTGAGTGCTTTGTTCTGATTAAATGTCCATGCACATGTTAAGTCTGTACAGAGTTTTACCTAGACTGCATGTCTTCTTAGCGCATACTTAGTCACCAAGTCCGTGCAACTCCTGTTGCAGCATCAACTCAAGTCTGTACAACATTTGTTGCTGCACGCGGCTAACTATATGCATATGTGCATCTTTCACTTCAAAGTCTGTACATTCTTCGACGGCATGTCTGTGCATCTTTTGTACCATGCACTCAAAGTCTGTACATTCTTTTGGTGGCATGTCTGTGCAACTTTTGTTCCATACATACATAAAGTTCATGCATTTAAATACTAAGTCTGCACATGGTTGCCTTGATGACTTAGCAAGTCTATACATTCTCGAACCAACTCAGTGCATCTTTTTGCATCATATTCTTCATGCATGTACAAAGTCAGTGCATCTTTTTGTATCGCTGTGCTTCACGCATACACATAGTCGATGCATCCTTAGCTGTTGCACGTAACTAAGTTGGAGCAAGTGTCAACCATGCGAGAGTTGAGTCGATGCAACTCCTGTTGCTACATGCGATTAAGTCCGTGCATTTGTGCATCTTTCACAACAAAGTCTGTACACTCTTCAGCAGCAAGTCGATGCATCTCTTGCTCCATGAAAACAAAGTCTGTACAGCCCGTGTTCTTCACGCATACACATAGTCAGTGCATTGATTTGGTTCACGCATACATATAGTCAGTGCATTGCTAGTCCGCGCAACTCTTGGTGCTATAGGGACACAAGTCTGAACAACCTTTGTTGATACGAGCAGTTAAGTTCGTGCATAGTTTCATTAGGCCTGTGCATTATGCATTCATGCTCAAACTTTAGGCACAGCAAGTCTGTACATCGTCTTATCGCATGCACACAAAAGTCTATACACAGCTCAGTGGCATGCCTGAACATTCCTCTTCAATGTGCATACTTTCCTATATGGATACTGCATTACACACCATCAAGTCTGTACATGCTTAGTTCAAATCTTGAACTAACTCGATGCATCCTTTTCTTTTCCTTTAGATTGATTCAAACTGATAATAAGTCCGACCTGACAGGACTTCTGTTCGAGGAATCTAAGAAGGGCACATAACTTGAGAATGAAAGAAAGCGCCAGGATCATGACATGTGGAATACAACGAGGCTATGATGCTGACACGTGACCTAGATATTCGGGCGGGAATCGTGATGACCACACGCCCTATCTGTTCACTGCTCTATAAATAAGAAGCCTCTTCTTGAGGAGCACTGTGATCGAAAGAGGGAACTTACTTGAAAGAGCAGAAGCAGAAAGAGCCTGCACGATCCAGAAGAAGAGAAAGAGAGAAGAAGAGAAGGAGAGAAGAAGAGAGAGAGAGTAGCAGAGAAGAAAAGAAACGAAGAAGAAGAAGAAAGATAGAGAGAGAGATAGAGAGTTAGAGGAGAAGAAGAGAAGCTTCATCTGAAGATCTGTCCCTACTGGAATCTGGATCATATCCAATCCAGTCAGCTCTATGAGAGCCACATTTATGTTGCTATCTTTTACAACTTTCAGTCGCTGTGTTTTATCATCTTTTGTTTTCATTTGAACTCTATTTCAAGCTGTTAGTCAGCAGAGCTAAGCTGTATTGCTCAGCGTTGCAGAGGAGGATTCCTCTGGTCAGCAAGCTGTGTTGCTCAGCGGGCGAGGTGGATACCGCGGACAGCAAGCTGTGTTGCTCAGCGGTTGTAGGCAAGCTGTGAGGCCCAGCGGTTTAAGCTGTGTATCAGTAGGAATCCACACTCAGATTTGAGTGTGGGGTGGATGTAGGTCGGGAGGACCGAACCACCTAAAATTTCTTGTGTTATGTGGTTTGCATGCTTTTTATCTATCTCGGTTAGATGAACGCATAGGCCGATCATTTGTTCTTTATCTGTAGATTGTGGTTGATGTGCACATCGACTGTTTGATCTCAGCCTCGTGAGAGCTATGTGATCACACGTTCTGTCACCTAGCTGTTCTACTGAGGTGTGTATTTTAGTTTGTTTGTCCAACGTCTGTCTAGTGTGAAGTGATGTCAAGTTAATCGAAACACTGCTTCAAAAGGTTTAACTCTGATTGCTTGAAAGTGTCAAGTGAGCGAATTTTTAAAAGAGGGATTCATTCACCCCCCTCTGAATCCATCGCACCGGTCCTAACAGTTGGTATCAAAGCAGGTCTCTGGCTTTTCAGATCCAACGATCTGCAGAGGACCTTACTGTCTTCGGTGCTATTTCACTTTTGGTGCATCTCTTATCGATTGCTTTGTGCGTTGAATCTATTTGCTATCTGTCTTAATCGCTCGTCCATTTGCGTTTGATGGTTCTAATTTTAGTAATTGGTTAGGCGGCCTATGCGTTTATATAAATTCCATTGACCCTAATCTATGGAGTTTGGTTTCAAAAGGCCCACACCAATTACCTCATGATGAGGCCAAGTGGTCTAGAGAGGACAGAGTAAAGAACCGTGATAATGTCACAGTTCTTAATATTTTGAAAGCTATAGTTAATACTGATAGATTTCCTTTTGTTCTCAGGTGTACATCTGGAAAAGAAATATTGGATAGAATAACTGCTACAAATGGGGAGCAAGAGGATCAATGCTTGATGGCCAACCGGGGTGATCACAACTCTGAACAACATGAGGAAACTTCATCCAAGGTAAGCTCTGGATCCAAAGAGATTTCGGTTGATGATTTATGGAATATAAATGAAGAACTTACTGATAGATGTAGGAAATTAAAATCTGAAAATAAAAAGTTGAAAAAGAAATGTGATCAGATTAATTCGAATGCTCCTTGTGAAAACTATCAAAAACTGAGAAAATCTCATGATATATGCTTAGCTGATGTTAATATGAGTAAGGAACAAATTTCTTTATTTGGAAATAAAAATCAGAAACTCACAGATAAGATCTGTGAACTGGAAGAAAAACTGAGCTTAATTAATGGTGATCAAATCTTACTAAATGAGCGAGTTCAGAATGAAGAACTAAAAAAGAAAATGAAAGAATGATGGAAGAAATGAAAATTTTGAAGGATCAAAACAAAAAGCTCATGGTCTTAAATATTGTTATGGGAGAAAAATGGTTAACTATTGAGAAGGGAAAGTGTGTTGAGAATGACTCTAACCAAAGATTGAAATAGGAAATTAATACACTCAAAAGTTTGAATGATGTCTTACATCAACAGGTTATCAGCTGTGAATCTGACATTGCTTGTTATGAGGTTGACATTATTTCTCTAAAGTCTGAAATCCATGATCTAAAAAATTCCATGTTTGAATCTGTGAAGGATAAAGGTAAAATGAAAATGCCTCTGAAAGATAATGTAAGTGGTCAAAGAAAAGGGACAGGCAACATTTCTGAAATTAAACAAGCCAAGAGAAACCAGCTGTATACCACTTTTATTCGAAGCTCTGAAGTAGAAGGAACTTCAAGACAATCTCCAAAACAATCTATTGTGACTGAGAATCAAAAACCACTGGAAAAATAAAAAGAATAATCAACATACTGAGAAAGTTCAGGTTAACAATAAATCTCATGCTAAGTATGTTAATTGCTTCTACTGTGGGAAATTTGGTCATGAGATGGCTGATTGTTTTGTGATGAAGAAGGATGATCTGAAACTTAACAGAATTCATGCTAGGAATTCTCAGGTTAAGAAATCTTCTTTAGCTCAGAATAAAAGGATTCAGTATTTTTACTGTCACAGAATTGGTCATCTTATGCATAATTGTAGACTAAAGAAACAGGATGATCTCAATGCTATAAAATTGCATGATAGGAATGTTCATGCTAAAAATCATGCAAATCATAAGAAGAACATTCAATGTTTTCATTGCGGCAAACTGGGCCACATTGCTGCTCAATGTTGGCACATTCAGGGGAAGAAATTTCATTCTAAATTTGTTAATTTTCATGATAACAAAAATGTTTTTGAAAGAAATAATTTTGGTTCTAAGAGAAAGCACATTGGGTGCTTCGAATGTGGAAAGGGTGGCCATACAGTCAAGAACTGCTGGCATGCTCAGGGAAATAGATTGAATTCTAAATCTATAAAATTCCCTGCTTTCTATGATTTTACTAGAAATAACTTAATTGATAAAAAGAAAAACTCTTCATGCTTTGAGTGTGGGAAGCTAGGCCATAGAGCTGCTGATTGTTGGCTGGCTGGTTTTAGTAAATAGAATTTTCACTTTGCTAATAAATTTCATGACAATAGTAATTTGCATGAAAAGAATTTGAAATCTGCTGCGTCAAACCATTATTGTAGTCAGATAGGTCATTCAATAAATGATTGCTACTTGATGAGATTTGATGACCTTCATACACAAAAACTGTTTAGAACACCTGCTAAAGGTGTCACTGTTAACTCAGGACCCAAGACATCTTGGGCACCTGTGTGTGCAAAATAAATTGATGTCTTGCAGGTGTGCCTTGGGTTGAAGAATAAATCGGGGTAATAAACCAAGGCATTCAAGCATGAAAACCCCATGCATGCATCTTCCAGGTTGGTTATGTTAACTCTACTCAATGTCTATCATTGAAGCCTTTCTGTCTTTGATGATTGCATAGCATGTTAAATTTGATTCAGCATTTTATGCATTGCATATCTCTTGCATAACATGTTAATTCATCTGTGCGTCTTCTAACTGATCTTCTTTGAAAATCTGAATTGATCATCAAGATGATCGTAGCTTGTCTCAGTTGGAATTGCATATTTATTTCATGAGCATATTTCATGATTTTCATCACACAATATTTTGTGTGTTTGTAGCACTTAAATGATAGTTTCATAATGCACATAGTCAGGGGGAGTAAGTCAAAGCATCTCTTGTGTATCATGCATACTTCGCATGAAGCTTAAGTCACACATAGGAACATGTTGGTCGGTGCATAGCTCATCCCAGCCACATATAAGTCTGTGCATCCTTTATCCAAACTACATGATAAGGTCGATGTAGAATTTGCATGTTGCATATCTCAGATAATACATATTGTTGTCAGGGGGAGGGTAGCATCATCTGAACTAAGTTCAACCCCTTCTCAGAATGGATAACAGCTAGTGATTAGTTCAATGTCGTGAGCTGCAATTATTACAACCCTTCTATTATATGAATCACATGTGCTTATTGTTTGAATTGAAGGTTTAACTTTAATAGGATGTAAAGATCAAAAGACTGTCCTCTGAAAATAAGGTGACATAGGATACTTATAGCTCTTAACCTCTATCTCATGATCATACTAGAACAGGTCTTTTCAGTACCTGAACATGACAGACTTAATGATGGTTAAGGATTGAAAACTAAAAACTATGTATTGTTCTTAAACAAGTCACTCCATAAATCATAAGGGTAGCAAAAATAAGATCATAAAAGAAAAAGAAATGAACAAAGTGACAGAGCAATGGCTGGGTTTCATTAAGAAACTGAGGTCTCCATCAAGGAAATGGAGAATTCCTTAAGTCATGAAGTGACTCAGGTTAACTCTGTTCATTTGGTCGAATCTACAATGGAGGTTTCACTGAGTAACTAGGGGTATTGGCCTCTAATCAAGGTGTACCCTTAACGTCAAAAGGTGCAAACTGTCCCTGTAGCTTTTGATTAGAAATAGACATAGTAGTTTATGCTTAGTAACTGGGAGTATTAGCATCTAATCAAGGTATACACCTAATGTCAACAGCATAAATGATACTTGTCTATTCATCGGTTCAATTTTCAGAAGCTAGTGAATGAAAATTGTTGTAACCCTTAGAAATCAAATGTCAAATTGAGTGCCCATTGTTTAACCTCAATACAAATTCAGGTACCCTTCCTTGCCCTTCACTCTGTTTGAAGTAACTAGGGCATTGTCTCGACCTAGACTCTTATGGTTATGTGACTCAGGTTCATTGCTATAAATGGAGTATATAACCCTATTTCAGAAAGTCAATGTATTCTATTTCCCTTCTATAACTGTTAAACCTGACTGAAATCATGCAAGCCCATTGCTTGATTCATATCATTTAAGGGTTGCGTCATGATTTGCTCACATTCTGAACTGCTACATAGAACATTGTTCCTTTCTACCCTCCTTATTTGCTGATGGCAATGGAGGAGAAGCATGTTTGTCTGCACTGAATTTCTTCAGGGGGAGAGTCTAGTTTCTCAATCAGTTGCATACATGCCTTACAATCCCTCATGATCTGATTCACCCCTGACAACTTGATCAACAGGAACTTTGTTGACAATTCTCTCTTATCGGTTGATTGATTGTTCCTTGAGATGTACTGTGTTTTGACTGTTTCTCACCCCTACTCTTGTCCACACTGTTGGAATCTTCCATCTTATTTCTATAACCAGTTCTGGTTCTGTGGACTTTCCACCTGCTTTATTCTGTCCATGCATATGTGAGGTGCCACAACCATTATTGTTTTGGATTCCTTGTGATGGCAGATTTCAGATTGCTTCATTGGTTAACCAGAGTTCATTCCTGCACTTCAGGGGGAGTTCTGGGTCATCTGCATTTATGGGGAGAATAGTTAAACATTCATGTTGATAGGGGGAGTTCTTATATTTTATTCTTCAGTGCTCATTTTGCATGTTTCTATGGGGGGAATTGGTATCAGATTTCATACATGTCTTTCATTCCACTCGCAAACCATTTCCTTTTTGATTATGTCAAAGGGGGAGAATTATTTGCTGAGTCTGTGTGACTCATTGTGTTGACATCATCAAAAAGGGGGAGATTGTTGTGCCCCTTGTGCTTTGATGATAGGGTGTTGTTGTTTTGATGATAGAAACTCAATGAGTCACCACATAAGAATGATGATGATCTATGCTAACTGCTATGGGGAGTGTTACGGGGAGTGTGTTAGGTCCAGCCCCTTGTGCATTGATGATGAAATGATGTTTTGAGTGCTTTATTCTGATTAAATGCCCATGCACAGGTTAAGTCTGTATAGAGTTTTACCTAGACTGCATGTCTTCTTAGCGCATACTTAGTCACCAAGTCCGTGCAACTCCTATTGCGGCATCAACTCAAGTCTGTACAACATTTGTTGCTGCACGCGACTAACTATATGCATATGTGCATCTTTCACTTCAAAGTCTGTACATTCTTCAACGGCATGTCTGTGCATCTTTTGTACTATGCACTCAAAGTCTATACATTCTTTTGGTGGCATGTCTGTGCAACTTTTGTTCCATACATACATAAAGTTCGTGCATTTAAATACTAAGTCTGCACACGGTTGCCTTGACGACTTAGCAAGTCTATACATTCTCGAACCAACTCAGTGCGTCTTTTTGCATCGTATTCTTCATGCATGTACATAGTCAGTGCATCTTTTTGTATCGTTGTGCTTCACGCATACACATAGTCGATGCATCCTTAGCTGTTGCACGTAACTAAGTTGGAGCAAGTGTCAACCATGCGAGAGTTGAGTCGATGCAACTCCTGTTGCTACATGCGATTAAGTCGGTGCATTTGTGCATCTTTCACAACAATGTCTGTACACTCTTCAGTAGCAAGTCGATACATCTCTTGCTCCAAGAAAACAAAGTCTGTACAGCCCGTGTTCTTCACGCATACACATAGTCAGTGCATCGATTTGGCTCACGCATACACATAGTCAGTGCATCGCTTTGCCTCACGCATATACAAATACACATAGTCCGTGCAACTCTTGGTGCTGTAGGGACACAAGTCTGAACAACCTTTGTTGATACGAGCAGTTAAGTTCATGCATAGTTTCATTAGGCCTGTGCATTATGCATTCATGCTCAAACTCTAGGCAAAGCAAGTCTATACATCGTCTTGTCGCATGCACACAAAAGTCTGTACACAGCTCAGTGGCATGCCTGAGCATTCCTCTTCAATGTGCATACTTTCCTATATGCATACTGCATTACACACCATCAAGTCTATACATGCTTAGTTCAAATCTCGAACTAACTCGATGCATCCTTTTCTTTTCCTTCAGATTGATTCAAACTGATAATAAGTCCGACCTGACAGGACTTCTGTTCGAGGAATCTAAGAAGGGCACATAACTCGAGAATGAAAGAAAGCGCTAGGATCGTGACATGTGGAATACAACGAGGCTATGATGCTGACACGTGACCTAGATATTCGGGCGGGAATCGTGATGACCACACGCCCTATATGTTCACTGCTCTATAAATAAGAAGCCTCTTCCTGAGGAGCACTGTGATCGAAAGAGGGAACTTACTTGAAAGAGCAGAAGCAGAAAGAGCCTGCACGATCCAGAAGAAGAGAAAGAGAGAATAAGAGAAGGAGAGAGAAAAAGAGAGAGAGTAGCAGAGAAGAAAAGAAACGAAGAAGAAGAAGAAAGATAGAGAGAGAGATAGAGAGTTAGAGGAGAAGAAGAGAAGCTTCATCTGAAGATCTGTCCCTACTGGAATCTGGATCATATCCAATCCAGTCCGCTCCATGAGAGCCACATTTATGTTGCTATCTTTTACAGCTTTCAGTCGCTGTGTTTTATCATCTTTTGTTTTCATTTGAACTCTATTTCAAGCTGTTAGTCAGCAGAGCTAAGCTGTATTGCTCAGCGTTGCAGAGGAGGATTCCTTTGGTCAGCAAGCTGTGTTGCTCAGCGGGCGAGGTGGATACCTCGGACAACAAGCTATGTTGCTCAGCGGGCGAGGTGGATACCTCGGACAGCAAGCTGTGTTGCTCAGCGGTTGTAGGCAAGCTGTGAGGCCCAGTGGTTTAAGCTGGGTATCAGCAGGAATCCACACTCAGATTTGAGTGTGGGGTGGATGTAGGTCTGGTGGACCGAACCACCTAAAATTTCTTGTGTTCTGTGGTTTGCATGCTTTTTATCTATCTCGGTTAGATGAATGCGTAGGCCGATCATTTGTTCTTTATCTCTAGCTTGTGGTTGCTGTGCACATCGATTGTTTGATCTCAGCCTCATGAGAGCTACGTGATCACACGTTCTGTCACCTAGCTGTTCTGCTGATGTGTGTATTTAGTTTGTTTGTCCAACGTCTGTCTAGTGTGAAGTGATGTCAAGTTAATCGAAACACTGCTTCAAAAGGTTTAACTCTGATTGCTTAAAAGTGTCAAGTGAGCGAAATTTTAAAAGAGGGATTCATTCACCCCCCCTCTGAATCCATCGCACCGGGCCTAACACAAACTTCTTAAAAGAGGCCATAAACAGCGCTCTATGAGGGCTAGCATCACGTTTCTTTAGAGTGACGTGACAAACAAGGGTTCCAGGGATTTAGGGTACAACCAGCTCGACTGCCTTGATGGAGTCCAAGGCTAGCGGAGTCTTAGGGAGGTCTCAATGAAGAAGGTACCAGTCTGGAGGAGGGAATATCCCGCGGAGGGTCCAATTATCACCGAGAGTTGAGTGTGATCAATAGAAAACAAAAAATTGGGACCAAGTCTCGGATGTGAGACAGTGGTGCCAAAGATCCAACGGTCTAGGATCAAAACAAGCGGAGAAAATATTCAGAAGAAATCTGCATCCATATAGTGGTCGCCCATTGAAATTGGCGCCCATTGTCTGGTCGTCCATTCATTAATTCGCATCTATAATCCAGGCGCACATTCCTTTTTATTTAACATATCTACGCTTCCAAGAATAGCGGGCGCACATTCTTTTCTTCAGGAATTTGCGCCTGCTCAAGCGGGCGTACATTACTTACTTATTTTCAGCATATTTCATGTTTTAGGGCGCAGGTTCTTTACTTTGTGACAGTTTGCTTGGTCGAAGTTTCGTTTATTGTTTCTTTTAGGGAGAATTTGCGTCTGTGTACACGGGCGCAGGTTTAAATAGGCGACAGGACTCTGGTCGCCCATTCTGTTTAACATTTTCTACTGCAACGCATTCAGTGGATACGTTTATAGACTCAAGGAACTATTCATTTCTAAACATTACTGTTCATTTGGGAATGAATAGTGCTACTTTCAATTCTAATAGAAATTTAAAAAATTGAAGACATGGCAGTAAAGAGAAAATTTCAAGGATTCCAGAAACATGCATATCATGATTTTGAGACACATGGTTCCATAGTTATTAAATTTTTAACATGCTGTAATTATTAATTATCTAAAGGAGTTAGCGGCAGCATGACTGTCGCTAATCAATTTGCGACCGTTTGGACGTGCGCAGTTTTTAGAAATAACGGCCACTCAGTGGTCGCTAATTATTTTCATGTAGTAATGATTCCAGATCGTTCAAAAATCAGTTTTATACACACTACATACAAGCAAGAAGATTCACGGAAGAAAATCTACATGCTCTATTGATCTACCATGATAATTAGTTAAGTTTTTTGCTTGGGAGATTGCCTACCTTACGACGCTTTTTCGATGAAGAAGAAGAATAGTAGGAAGACGATGATAATAAACAACGGCAGTGGAAGGAGCCTCGCTCCTTTCAAGTTCAACAACAACAACAAGTAGCAACCATAGAAGAAAAGAGACGACCGTAGAAGCAGTAGCACGTTCGGTCGCAGCATAAAAGAAGACGATTAACTTCAGCCACAGCAACAGCCCACGGCAACTGCAGCAGCAGTAGCAGCTGCTGCTCTCCCACCCTCGAACGAAGAAGGAAGAAGATGGGAAGACGACGAGCAAGACGTCGACGCAGCAACAGTAAGACTAGTAACGATGGCTCTACCATCACCCCGGGGGTCTTATATTTATAGGGATCAAGGGAACCTTTGGGGTTTGCATCCTATTGGGAATAAATTTCCCACGTAACAATCCTACTAGTTGTAGACCTTCCCATACATAATCTGGATCGATCTCACCACATTACCAGCCGCCTCCTATATTTTGAATGAAAAATCCTAAATCCTATTTCCATGCAAGTTCAAACGTGAGGGTTATAACTCAAAGACCCTACTGTAATGATATTTACATATGTTCCCTTTTAGAAGCCCATTAATGTATTAGGTGCAGCCCTTCTTTTAAGCCCATTAGTTCCCTACTCTTAAGGAAGCCCATTTGCTTATTATCTGGGTTGGGTTTTAGTCCTTTTTGGAGGATTTATTTGTAAAGGATTTTTAAAGCCCACCAATTATTATTAAGGCCCATTTTCAGTCAAAGTGGTTACATACTTATATATATTTGGTTTTATTGGTTTATGTCCATTAGGCCCATTGATCAATATTAATGCCCATCATCAATGTTAGCTATTTATACTTTACATTTATCAAAATTTTATTTTCCATAATTGTTATATGATTAATATCATGTAGTCATTATTATTTATTCTATATTTAAATTTCTGGGGTGTTACACCCTCCCCCACTTAAAAAAATTTAGTCTCCAAATTCACACGATTTCTTTCCATGGTAGTGGGGTAAAGTCACCATATTCAAAACATGTGTTCTTAGCTAGATTCATTCTCATAGCATGCTAAATACTAAGATCACCATATCCAATTCATGTAATTACCAATAAGATGGTTTCATAGGGTTACCTCCCAATGCTTATAGCCTACCCTAACGCTTTGGTCCGCCTTGTTGTTGCTCTCGTGGTGCTTGTTCCTTTAAAAGTGGACAGTGGGCGATTCTATGATCCTCACTCCCGCAACGAATGCACTTCCCGAGTTTGTACCAACACTCTTCTGGTTTGTGCCCTCCATTATTGCAATGTTCACATTTTTCCTTAGCCGAGACAATTTGTTGATCTTCATTCCAGGGTTTCTTGTCGTTCCGAGAACCGTTACCTCCATTGGACCTCTTCTTGTCATTCACGAGTTCCCTATTCTTATGTCCATTAGCTAACTCCTTCTTGTCAATTTTGAAGTCCCGAGTTTAAATGGCACCCAAGAGGAGGGTGAATTGGGTGTTAAAAAATTAATAAAGATTTTTTTTTGTATAAAATATGTGATAGAATGCTATATGAGAGACAAGGTTAACAGAAACCAAAAAACAAGGCAAGATCTAAAAGGTGATAAATGGACTATTCAGGATAAACGAGAATAAAACTGAACTGGAAATCACACATGCAATTTGCACAGAATGGGGATAGAAGAAAAGGAACAAACCACACGGCGACAACGATTTTTAGGTGGTTCGGATGCCACAATGGCAACCTACGTCCACCCCTCACGGACTGTGAGGATCCACACACTATCTTGTAAAAAGTTACAAGATCAACCACACACAACACTTACACACTGGGAAGAGGAGTTCCCACGAAGGTGTAAGAACAACTTAATACACACACAGCTACACCGGCGGACACACACAAACACACACACACGGATCTAGGAAGATCCACACACACCGAAATATTTTAACAACTACAAGATCCACATATGAAGCTTAAGAAGGCAAAAAGAATTTAGAACACAATAGAAGAATCTTGATTTGCTCCCCCTTAATAGATGGTTGGATGCTTTGGATGCAGCTTGAAACCTTGGGCTGACCTTCACTTGACTTGATGAAGAAGGATGAAGAACTTCTCTCGGAGCACTGTTCACGTCTACAGTGCCAAATCCCTTCTCTTCCTCTTGGCAGCCTCCCTTTGATCTTCCTTGAGCATTAGGGTTTTCCAAACCCTCTTGTATAAGTTATATAGGTTCTTGAATGGTCCAAGGCCTCCCCCAGACCAGATCCACAATATCTGGAGAGTTTGGTAGCTTAGGGATTAAACAATTCCCATGAGAGTGGCTTATCTCCAAAGGTTAAAAATTCAACAATTGTTGGCAGCTCGGGGCTGGCGGTCGACCTGCAGGGGCTGGCGGTCGACCGCCACTGAGAAACCTACAGGTGGCCGGTCCCTGGGAAATCCGGTCGACCGGGATTTGAGGGGCGATCGACTGCCACTGTGACAGACTGTAGAGAATTACATTCTGTTATTTCAGGTCGACCGGGGTCATGCTGGAGGTCGACCGGACTATCAAAAAACCTGAAAAATAAGAGTTTAGCCCAGAGAACCATATCCATAAGATCGAGACATGAATTGGATGCATGTTTATGGGAAATGTCAAGTTCATTTGAGATCTTAGAAAGCCCATTAGGAAGGCTAAAACCTTAAGTAAAAGCATGAAAAAATCCGGCCTTGAAAACGTGTGAAAAACACTTGGGTCAAGGATTCCAAACAGGAGAGCCACCAAAGGTCCTTGGTTTTATTATCATCAAAAACACTGAGATAGATATACAACAATCCCCCCCCTTTTTGATGACGACAAAACGCTAGGCTTACACACCAAGGTTTATGTTGTAAAAATTCAGATTGAACGTTGTGCTAGAAATGTCATTCACCAAACCAAACCAATCAACACGATGTAGCACAGATCACTAGATAGGCAACAAGAATATGAAATGAGACACCAAAGCCAACAAATGAATTCAAACACCAGTGCTTTCAATTCATCATAGTTTCATTACAAGATACATTAGTGCGAGTGAATGCACGACTCTAAAACCAAAGTCTAAGCAAAATACTAACACTACGGACAGCCCTCACATGACATGCAAGCAAGCAACCCAACCACACAACGACATACATAAGTAAATAATAAGCCTGCCCTACTACTTCTCCCCCTTTGTCAACAGCAAAAAGGGATGGGATAGACGAAGGAGGGACTCAAGCAGCACTGGATCAAAAGAGAACATGCTAGAGGTGAAAGCAAAACAAAGCCTCATGGAGCATCTGCAGGAGGGGGCTGATCGGCGGGAGGTGTAGGTGGAAGGCCAAGGTGCCGACGAATGTCGCTAAGTTGCTAGCCATGACTGTGAAGAAGATCAAGAACATGACCAATGGATACATCACGAGCCGCATCCTGGCGCCGCATGCCAATAGGGGAGAGCTGCAAGAGGGTAAAGGATTGGCCAGACTCAGCGAAATCTGCGCGGAGAGAAGTCATGTGGGTGGTGAGAGTGGCCATCTGAGTAGAGAGAGTCTCAAAAGCAGTAGAGAAGGTGTCCAAGCGCCCTGATAGGGTGTCAAACGCAGTGCCCATATTGTCTCCAAGGGTAGAGAGACGATCCCCAAGGTTATCCACACGAGTCTCCAAGCCGGTAAGCCGCCCGTCAAGAGCCTCATAGTCCACCGAAGGGCGCTGTCCGGCCCCCTGAGTGGAAGATTCCCCAAGGTGAAACTGGGGTGGAGGAGGCATCTCAAGATCCGGGTGAAACGGGGACGAGGCTGCTCCTCAGCTGGAACTGGAGGGGGGACATCCCCGTCGCCTTGCTGCTGTGCTGGCTCATCATCTTCCTCACGGATCTCATCTTCCCCATAAACTGGAATGTCCCGCACAAGCTCGCCGTCGGGACCAAAGTAGTAGCCAAAATCTGTGAAAATTTTATGCTTATTGTACACATCATCCTGCCGAACATAGATGAACCGCTCATTTGCCACATTAATCCCGGCATGAATAAAGACTCCGGTCAACTGCGAAGCATAGGGAAGAGACCGCCGGAGGTAGGTACGAGAGGTTCCAATCAGATCAGTCATGAGCCGACCCATATTGATTTGAATACCATTCATAACATGATAGAATAGAAAACGCTGAACCTCTGTAACCTCATCCCGACCGCCCACTTTGGGATAAATCAATGATGTAAACATGTGGTGCAGGACTCGCTGTATTGGAGGAAAATGATTTGCATTTAGCTTGATCAAATTGCTCACACCGTGTACATACTCACAGCTGGTCATAGCAGTAAATGTTGCTGGAACTTCACTAAAACCATATGCCCTATCTGCACCCATGGCGGATACTCCTAGGGCCTGCTGAAATAACTCCGGAGTGATATGAAGCTCCACACCCTCAACCGTGGTGTATAACTGGTCATTTCTCACAGCTAAAAAGCCATAGAACTGCTGCACCAACCGAGGATAATACCTATTGTACCGGGTAACAAAATCCATCCAACCGTCCTGAACCTCAAAAAGAGCGCACAAATTCGGGAAGAGCTCATTTACCTCATCAAAGTCGACCAAGCGAGGGTCGATAATGGGACGTGGAGGTAAGGGTGCTCGAGGCAGAGGAGGAGCTTGCTGAGATGGAGGAGCCGGGGCCGCTTGCCGTTGACGGCTAGCTTCACCTTGGGTAGAACGCCGAGAACTCTGTCTTGGCGGCATTCCAAACTTGAAAAACCCACCGGGAAACTCTTGAGCAATCGATCTCAACCCCAGGAACGTGGATGAAGCACAAGGGACACTTCTACGGCTTGGAGGAACTTTTCCACAAAGAAGAAGTTGAGAGAGATCTCCACGAACGCACAACCGACAATATGGAAGAGGTCCCGAAGTGATGCCGGGACGACCGAATCAATGTGCGGATGGAGGAAGAAGGGTTGTGGAGGCTTGGATGGTGGAGATGAGGAGTGTTGGGGTTAGGGTTTGGTGGTAGAGAGTGAGTGGAAGTGAAGGAGAGAGAGAAAGGAAGAAAAAAGACCCATATATGAAGGGTCGGTGGACCCCTAAGTCGGGCCGGTCCGCCGCCGGTGGTCGACCGGCGTGGGCCTGGCCGTCGACCGCTAGGACCAAAATCCCCAAAACTAGATATTCTTCTTTTTTTTTGTTTCTTTCTTTTTCTATTTTTCTTTTTCTTTTTTTTATTTTCTTTTTCTTTCTCTATTGGGGGATAGGCAACGGACTGCCTGAGAGGGGCCACTAATCAGGACAAGGGAAGTGAAAAGAGCAAGATGCATAACTAAGAAGAGGTTCTGATTTTCCCTAGTAAGTACCTTTAGTACCAGCACACTGAGTCCACAGATGTTTGAGCAAGGAATATTAAGCCATAAAAGAATTATTCAAGAAGGGTTGGATATAAGTAGTTACAATCAGGCATACAAGGTGAGTAACAACACATAAGAAAGAGAAGAGGCAAAATGAATGTTTTCTACCCTCGGTGCACATGATTTTTCTACAAATGCAACCCTATACCTTAGATGCAAACCTATGCATGTATGCTCTCACCCTTGCACATCCCAAGTTCTCTTCTTATCTTATTAAACTGATCCTGGTTTAGAGGTTTGGTGAAAATGTCAGCTAGCTGATTGTGTGTGTCAATGAAGTTCAATTCAAAGACCCCTTTTCCTACATGATCCCTCAGAAAATGATGACGAATATCTATATGTTTGGTCCTGGAGTGCTGAACAGGGTTTTTAGATAAATTTATTGCACTGGTATTATCACACAGAATTGGAACAGTTTTCATTTCAACATCTAAATCAAGCAGTTGATTTTTGATCCAAAGTACTTGGGCTCCACAACTTCCGGCGGCTACATATTCAGCCTCGACCGTTGAGAGAGCTACTGAATGTTGTTTCTTGGAGGCCCATGAGACTAGGCAACCACCAAGAAACTGACAGTATCCACTTGTACTTTTACGATCTACAATGCACCCAGCAAAATCCTCATCGGTATAAGCAATTAAATCAAAGGAACCACCGATAGGAAACCACAAGCCAAAGTTTAAGGATCCAATGAGATATCTAAAAATGCGTTTCACGGCTTATAAATGAGATTCCTTGGGGCATGACTGAAAATGGGCACAGAGACATACACTGAATTGAATTTCAGGGTGACATGCTGTAAGGTACAGTAGCGATCCGATCATACCTCGAAATAGTGTAAGATCTACTGTTTTACCATTTTCATCTTTATCCAGCTTTGTGGTGGTAGCCATGGGAGTTGATATGGGTTTTGCTTCCGCCATCCCATATTTCTTCAATAGTTCAATAGTATATTTGGTTTGATTGATGAAGATTCCTTCTAAAGTTTGTTTCACCTGTAATCCAAGAAAGAAGGTTAGCTCCCCCATTAAACTCATCTCGAATTCTCCTTGCATGATTTTTGCAAATTCATTGCATAAGACATTGTTAGTAGCCCCAAAGATGATGTCATCTACATACACTTGAACCACCAAAATGTCTTTACCTGATCTCTTGGTGAAAAGTGTTTGATCAACCTTACCTCTCTTGAAACCATTTTCAACCAAAAATGAGGTAAGCCGTTCATACCACGCCCTTGGTGCTTGCTTTAGTCCATATAGGGCCTTTTGGAGTTTGTACACATGTTGTGGATGTTTAGAATCTTCAAAACCTGGAGGTTGCTCTACAAAGACATCCTCCTTGATATAGCCGTTAAGAAATGTAGATTTAACATCCATTTGAAATAACTTAAAGTTCAAAGAACAAGCATAGGACAATAAGATTCGAATAGCTTCAAGTCTGGCAACTGGTGCAAAAGACTCATCAAAATCAATGCCCATCTCCTGGCTATACCCCTTGGCCACAAGCCGGGCCTTATTCCTAACCACCAATCCCGCATCATTTAACTTATTTCTGAAAACCCAACGAGTTTCAATAGTGGGATGGTTCTTAGGACGCGGCATGAGAGTCCACACCTTGTTTCTTTCAAACTGGTGCAGTTCTTCATGCATAGCCTGAATCCGGGATTCATTTTGAAGAGCTTCACGAAAGCCCTTGGGTTCTTCTTGTGATAGCAAGGCTACCAAGTCTTCCTCTTCAACTTGCCTTAGAGAGGACCTAGTTCTTACCCCATCCTCCAAATTGCCTATGATGTTCACAGCTGGATGATCCTTTAGACGGGTGGAGGAGCTGGGTAGATCAGGATGCTGCACTTGTGGTTCTTGTAGTGTCTCGAGTATAGGATCTTCATCTTTTTCACTATTGCTTGAGGTTGCTTCCAACGATTCATCCTTAGCCTTGACACTTATTGAGTTCTTAGGATATTCATCTGCATCCAAGGTAGAAGAAGTTTGGTCTATCAGTTTTGATTCGGATTCATCAAAGATGATATGAGGACTTTCTTCAACAACCAAAGTCCTTTTATTAAATAGATGGTAAGCTCTAAAATTGAGTGCATAACCTAGGAAGATTCCTTTATCACTCTTTTCATCAAACTTACCCAGGTTGGACTTACCATTGTTCAAAATATAGCAGGGGCATCCAAAAGGTTTAAGATAAGAGATGTTGGGTTTCTTACCCTTGTAGAGCTCATAAGGAGTTTTCATCAGAATGGGCCTTACCATTGCCCTGTTGATGATGTAGCAAGCTGTACTCACCGCCTCAGCCCAAAAATACTTAGGCAGGGAATTCTCACTTAGCATGGTCCGGGCCATGTCTATTAATGTTCTGTTCTTCCTTTCCACTACTCCATTTTGCTGGGACATCATTGGTGATGAAAAATTATGTGTATACCCCTGCTCTTCACAGAAGATGCTGAAATCATGATTTTCAAATTCACCACCATGATCACTCTAGATGGTGGTGATGAGGTAACCTTTTTCATTTTGGATTTTTCTGCAAAACACTTGAAACACCATCAGAGCATCACTTTTATTAGCTAAAAATAACACCCATGTGAATCTGGAGAAATCATCAACAATCACAAAGCCGTAGGATTTTCCTCCTAGGCTAGATGTTCTAGTGGGACCAAAAAGATCAAGATGCAACAGTTCCAAAGGCCTAGCAGATGAAACAATGTTTTTATTTTTGAAAGAGGTTCGTGTTTGCTTACCTTTAATACAAGCTTCACATATCCTATCACTTTCAAATTTTAATTTTGGCAGTCCATTCACCAAGTCATATCTAGACAGCTTAGAGATTACTCCAAAACTAGCATGACCTAATCTTCGGTGCCATAACAATGCATTTTCATGATTGTTCGCAATCAAGCAGAAGTTATCCCATGAAACATTATCAATATCAACAGTGTAGACATTGTTATTCCTTTTTCCAAGAAATTTGATCTCATTTAAATTTTTGTTTAAGATAATGCAGTGAGTTTCATCAAAAACAACTTTAAAACCCTTATCGCACAATTGGCTAATGCTTAGCAAGTTATGATTTAAACCTTTCACCAAAAGCACATCTTCAATAAGGATTTCAGAATTCTTGCCAATGTTGCCAGTTCCAATGATTTTACCTTTATCTTGACCTCCAAAGACAACTGACCCTCCATCCTTATCTTGCAATGTAGAGAACAATTCCTTGTCCCCTGTCATATGCCTTGAACAGCCGCTATCCAAGTACCATTTGCTCCCCTTGGCTTCAAGACATATCTGCAAGAAAAAAACTTCTCATGCAATTGTTTTTGGTACCCAAACAAGTTTGGGTCCATAGGAGTTAGTCCAACTTCTTGTGGATGTTTTCTTGGTCCATGGAACATGATATTTAGGTGTGCTTTGTCTGAACCAGCAGTTGGACATCACGTGACCAAATCTACCACAATGAAAGCAATTAGCATGTGAGAAGGTTCTTTGATTTTTGTGTGGTTTAGGTTGAACATGTTGGGATTGAGAATCAGAACATGAAGCATGATTATAGTCCTTTTCATGAATAAAGGATGTGGTGATCTTATGCTCAAAAGATTTTTTGTTTTGAGGTGTGTACCCCAAGCCTTCCTTTTGGAAGTTGACTTTAACTCCCAGTAGGTTATCCAGGTTTTGTTTCCCCTTAACAAACCTAGTCAAGGTGAGCTGAAGTTCAGCAACTTTTTCAGTCAAAGACCCATTTCTCCTTTCGAGTTCTGAATTGGTGGATTTCAAAATTTGTTCTTGAATTTTGATCCTTTCACATGCTTCCTCTATTTCAGTTATCTTGCATGATAGTTCCTTTTTGGTCTTATCACATTCTATAATTTTTTGCAGTAGATTTTCCTTTTCTTCCGTAGCCTCAAACCATTCCTGTTCCAGTTTCTCAAATTTAGCAAAGATATCTTCGCGTGACAAGTCATCAAGTTTCTTTTTGAGAGTTTTATTTTCAGATCTGGTTTTCTTGTACTTAGTGTACAACTTTTCATATTCAGATTCCCATTGTTCATTGGAAATAAATTCATGGTCAGAATTTACCTCCGTAGATTCATCTTCATGTGCCATGAGGCACAAGCTTTCCACAAGTTCTTGAATCTCTTCATCAGATGGTTCATCTTCTTCGTCGCTCCAAGTGGCGACCATGGCTTTGGGTTTCTTAAAATTATCCTTCTTGAATTTCTTTTTTAGATCTGGACATTCACCTCTCATATGCCCAGGCTTCTTGTATTCGTAGCATATGATGCTACTTGGCTTGCTCGATTCGCCTTTGGCTTGCGTGGGCCTTCTTGGCCCCTTTCTAAAGCTTCCCTGAAAGTTTCTCTTCTTCCTTAGAAATTTCCTCACTTGGCGAGTTATCATCGCCAATTCTTCCTCTTCATTGCTTCCGTCACTTGATTCACCTTCTTGAAATTCGTCATCAGATTGGTGAGCTTTCAGTCCAATGACCTTTTTCTTTTTGATGTCTTCGTCAGCTATTCTCTTTATATTTATCTCATAGGTCATGAGTGATCCTATGAGTTCATCCAAGGTGAGAGTTGACAAGTTCCTTGAGTCTTCAATTACCGTGGCCTTTGTGTGCCAAGCTGACGGTAGGACCTTAACACCTTCCTCACAAGCTCAGAATTTGAGTATTCCTTCCCGAGCCCTTTGAGACCATTTGTGATCTCTGTTAACCTTGCAAACATCTCGGAGATGGTTTCTTCAGGTTTCATTTTGAATAGCTCATAGTCAGTGACTAGGAGATTTGCCTTGGTTTCTTTGACCTCTGAAGTTCCCTCGTATATGAGTCGCAGCTTGTCCCACATTTCTTTGGCTGAGCTGCACATAGAGACACGAGAGAATTCACTAGGGTGTATTGCACATTGCATAATATTCATGGCATTAAAATTAGCAGTGCATTTCTTAATTTCCTCGGGCGTCCATTTTTCTTCATCAGCCCCGAGTTTATGAGGACCCTTGTCCACAACTCTCCAAACTACGTACTCTTGCGCCCTCAGAAAAACATGCATTCTATTTTTCCGGTAAGAGTAGTTTGAGCCGTCAAAAAATGGAGGACGGTTGATGGAGTGACCCTCGGGTATCATACCCTTGTTTGCCATTTAATCGGATCTTGCTCTAGATCGTTAGATCTGTGAAGGAAAGAGCCCTTGCTCTGATACCAATTGAAGTCCCGAGTTTAAATGGCACCCAAGAGGGGGGTGAATTGGGTGTTAAAAAATTAATGAAGATTTTTTTCTTTTTGTATAAAATTTGTGATAGAATGCTATATGAGAGACAAGGTTAACAGAAACCAAAAAACAAGGCAAGATCTAAAAGGTGATAAACAGATTATTCAGGATAAACGAGAATAAAACTGAACTGGAAATCACACATGCAATTTGCACAGAATGGGGATAGAAGAAAAGGAACAAACCACACGGCGGCAACGATTTTTAGGTGGTTCGGATGCCACAACGGCAACCTACGTCCACCCCTCACGGACTGTGAGGATCCACACACTATCTTGTAAAAAGTTACAAGATCAACCACACACAACACTTACACACTGGGAAGAGGAGTTCCCACGAAGGTGTAAGAACACCTTAATACACACACAGCTACATCGGAGGACACACACAAACACACACACACGGATCTAGGAAGATCCACACACACCGAGATATTTTAACAATTACAAGATCCACATATGAAGCTTAAGAAGGCAAAAAGAATTTAGAACACAATAGAAGAATCTTGATTTGCTCCCCCTTAATAGATGGTTGGATGCTTTGGATGCAGCTTGAATCCTTGGGCTGATCTTCACTTGACTTGATGAAGAAGGATGAAGAACTTCTCTCGGAGCACTGTTCACGTCTACAGTGCCAAATCCCTTCTCTTCCTCTTGGCAGCCTCCCTTTGATCTTCCTTGAGCATTAGGGTTTTCCAAACCCTCTTGTATAAGTTATATAGGTTCTTGAATGGTCCAAGACCTCCCCCAGACCAGATCCACAATATCTGGAGAGTTTGGTAGCTTAGGGATTAAACAATTCCCATGAGAGTGGCTTATCTCGAATGGTTAAAAAGTCAACAATTGTTGGCAGCTCGGGGCTGGCGGTCGACCTGCAGGGGCTGGCGGTCGACCGCCACTGAGAAACCTGCAGGTGGCCGGTCCCTGGGAAATCCAGTCGATCGGGATTTGAGGGGCAGTCGACCGCCACTGTGACAGACTGTAGAGAATTGCATTCTGTTATTTCAGGTCGATCGGGGTCATGCTGGAGGTCGACCGGACTATCAAAAAACCTGAAAAATAAGAGTTTAGCCCAGAGAACCATATCCATAAGATCGAGACATGAATTGGATGCATGTTTATGGGAAATGTCAAGTTCATTTGAGATCTTAGAAAGCCCATTAGGAAGGCTAAAACCTTAAGCAAAAGCATGAAAAAATCCGGCCTTGAAAACGTGTGAAAAACACTTGGGTCAAGGATTCCAAACAGGAGAGCCACCAAAGGTCCTTGGTTTTGTTATCATCAAAAACACTGAGATAGATATACAACAAATTTTTCCTTTGATTCATTCCATCATATCCATAGCATCTTCCAATAGTTGTGCCTTCCTAACCATCTCCGTGTAGGTTTGAATTTCTAACGGAGCTAATTGAGGAATAAGCTCCACCTTCAAACCATTCATAAATTTTCTTGCCCTCGTCTTTTCCGTGATGACTAAATATGGTGCATATCGAGCTAGTCTAGAAAACTTCGCTTCATAGTCCGCTACTGATAGGCTACATTGTTTTAGTGTCGCAAACTCCATTGCCTTCTTCTCTCGAATTCTCTCCAAAAAATATTTCTCGTTAAAGTGTTCTAGGAACTCATCCCATGTAACTTGATCGTTGGGCAAGATCACTTCTACAGATCCCCACCAAGTCTGAGCATCCTTTTCTAGTTGATATATACCTAATAGCACCTTTTCTTAGTTGGTACATTGCATAACCTTGAAAATTTTCTCTATTTCTTGTACCCAATCTTCCACCTCATCCAGGTCGGTAGACCCACTAAACTTCGGGGGATTCATCTTTTGGAACTTCTTATGCAAATCCTCGGCTCCATGTTGTGCTCCTCCTTGTGCAACTTGTTGCAAAGCTTGTGTTAATCCTTGGACGGTGCGTTGCATCTCCCTCCATTGAGCTCTCTCGGTAGCCATTTTAGCCTACAAAAAAAGTTTTAAATTAATGAGTACTCATATCTTGACATCAACCTAGCGTAGATAGAACATATTTTATTGGTTAGTCCATAGCTCTACCCAATCTCACGGGATTCCTATAGGATAACTGACAAGGATAGCTCGATCTATAACTTGGACTTAACGACCTAAGGATTTAGAAAGCCTAGGCTCTGATACCACCTTCGATTACGCCCCGAACCGATAGCTGTGGAACGTCTCGATTGCTCGAAACGTGGCAGATAAACAGTCGTGTCAATCAGAGCATAGCCATAAGACAAGATATAATTTGAACAAAATAGAATTTTATTTCAAGTATAAGTTTATTACAAATTGGACCCAAATAAAAGGACTCAATAAAGGAAAATTACAATGGACTCTCTAAATAGACTTGACATGAATATAACGACATAGACCATGAGGTTCATCTAAGTTGCCGCAGCACTCTTCACTCTTGCCCTTGCCCATCTTGTTCGATCTCGTCGTCACTATGGTCCTTACCTGAAAAATATTGAAAAACACTAGGTGAGCAAACACTCAGTAGGCCTTAATATCTCAAGCTCCAAGCTGGCTTTAAGTAATTAACAATTTAACATGAACATGCAAGATCATGCAAGGTACATAATAATCAAGATTTATAATGGCACGAGCTAGATTAAAAATCCAGAGACAATATAAAGGAATGTAGACCTGACAATAGATAATTTCAAGTGCTATAAAGACAATAGATAGACGGGACAATAATTCCAAGGATAATCTTGACAAGATAGCAAGCTTTTCAATAAGGTTTTCAAGAGCATTATGAAGAGACAATAACAATCATTTCAATAACGCATTCACTTTCACTAGGACATTTCACGTAACTATCACTTTGTAAGATTGGCCATGTTTAGGAGTTCAATATTTGAGTAACAATCACTTGTGGAATGCCATAGATCAATCTTGCTTTTGGTTGGTGCAATGCCACACTCGATCAATCATGATATCGACACACGTTTGGACCTTGCCTCATCCATGGGATCAGATCTGGACCCCGTCACTTTTCGTTTCAAGCATTGAGTATCGTTCATTTGGACCCATAGCACCTTTTATGTTTTCTAGACCAATTCCACTTCAATTAATGGCCAAGAGTTCCAAGAATCAAGTATGTAGGAACATTATGGTAGAATCACGAAATTATTAGTTCAAGGATAGAACTTTTGACATGATAACATAGGTGATAAATGATATGAAAAGCATGACAATTCGAGAATCTGGGATAATTGGCGCCCACTCGGTTGCCATCAATTATAGAAATAGCGCCTACGTCTATGGTCGTCTATTACTGTGAGCAAGACAAACTTGAGGAAATAGCATCCAGGTCCAGGTCATTAAATCAGTAATCTACGCCTTTGTCCAAGTCGCCAATTACTTTTGGTGCCCAATGCATGGTCGCTAATTACTGACAGAGACAGACTTCTTAAAAGAGGCCATAAATAGCGCTCTATGAGGGCTAGCATCACGTTTCTTTAGAGTAACGTGACAAACAAGGGTTCCAGGGTTTTAGGGTACGACCAGCTCGGCTGTCTTGAGGGAATCCAAGGCTAGCGGAGTCTTACGGAGGTCTCAATGAAGAAGGTACCAGTCTGGAGGAAGGAATATCCCACAGAGGGTCCAATCATCACCGAGAGTTGAGTGTGATCGATAGAAAACAAAAAACTGGGACCAAGTCTCGGATGTGAGATAGCTAGATCGTTTGCGCATTGCTTCTTCTATTTCCCATGTTGCTTCGTGTGACCAAGATTTGTTCCATTGGAATTTGACCATAGGAATAGTTTTATTCCGAAGTTGACGTACTTCTTGCTCAGTTATTTTGATTGGTTTTGTTCGTACATCAAATCATTTTGAACCTCCAAGTTGTCATGACTTATTACATGGAATGGGTCATAGACATACCTTTTAAGCATCGAGACGTGGAATACATCGTGGACTCCAGCTAATTGAGGAGGTAAGACAATTCGGTATGTGACCTCGCCAACCCTTTCGAGAATTTCAAAGGGGCCGATAAATCTTGGAGTGAGCTTGCCTTTAATGCCGAACCTTCGAATACCTCGACCCGGAGAAACCTTAAGAAACACATAGTCTTCTACTTGGAATTCCAGATCACGTCTTCGATTATTAGCATATGATTTCTGTCTATCTTTTGCCATATGGAGTCTTTCTCGAATGAGCTTTATCTTTTCGGTAGTATCCCGAATGATTTCTGGGCCTAGAAGTTGCCTTTCTCTAACTTCATTCCAGCATATTAGTGAGCGGCAGCTTCTTCCATATAGTGCCTCGAATGGCGCCATTTGAATGTTAGCTTGGTAGCTATTGTTGTAGGCAAATTCTGCTAGAGGTAGATGGTCGTGCCAACTCCCACTGAAATCGATAACACATGTCTTGAGCATATCTTCCACTACCTGATTTATCCTTTCTGTTTGACCATCCGTTTGTGGATGAAAAGTAGTGTTGAAATTGAGTCGGGTCCCCAATGAATGTTGTAGGCCCTTCCAGAATTGATATGTGAATCGAGGGTCTCGATTAGAGATAATAATTACAGGGACACCGTGTAGTTTGACGATCTCCTTCATGTGTAAGGTTGCTAGGATATCTACAGATCATCGACTTTTTATAGGCAGAAAGTGTGCCGATTTAGTCAGTCGGTATATGATCACCCATATACCAACATGTCCACCTCTTGTCTTAGGTAGACCCATGATGAAATCAATCCCTATACTTTCGGGAATTTTCAAGGGATGTAGTTTACCAGCGGGCTTTTGATGTTCTGCTTCAACTTGCTGACAAGTGAGGCAGTGAGATACAAAATTTGATATCTCCCTTTTCATGTTGGACCACCAAAAATTTCTTTTCAGATCTTGGTACATTTTGGTAGCGCAGGGTGAATAGTGTATTTTGAGTTATGAGCTTCCTCCATGATCACCTTCTTAGTGTCGGCATGATACGGCACATAGATTCAGTCTTTGAATAATATCCTTCCATCATTTGAGATAGAGAATTCCGGCCTTTGGTCAATATCAGCCATGATTTCCATTAGTGTGGGGTCATTTTCTTGTAATTTGACTAGATCTTCTATTAGTGTAGGTTGTGACCGGATTTTGGCAATAATACCATTTTCTTCTTCTGCATCCATATCCAGATTAAAATGAGTAAAATCCTTGATATGATAAGTCATACCTTTCCAGAGGCTTGCTAGAGTTGCCATTGGTCTTCTGCTAAGAGCGTCAGCTACGGCATTTGCTTTGCCCGGATGGTACTGAATGGAGGGTATTCCTGCCATCTTCTTTGTCTCATGTTTAGTTCCTTCTGGGTGAAAAGGTATTTCAGACATTTGTGGTCCAAAAATATAGTGAACTTCTCCCCATAGAGGTAGTGTCGCCACATCTTTAAGGTGAATATAACAGCAGCCAATTCTAGATCATGGACATGGTAGTTTTCTTCATGACGTTTCAATTGCCTCGAAGCATAACAGATCACCTTGCCATGTTGCATAAGGACGCACCCTAGACCAATGCTAGATGCATCCGTGTAGACTTCAAATCCATCACCTTTAGCATGTAGCGCCAAGACGGGAGTGTTGATGATTGTTCTACCCACACCCCTTAAGCTAACTATGCAAGTATATGCGTATGAACATGAACAAGCATGAAAGTGTGAATCAAAGGGCGATGAATAAATAGAGGAAACCGACCATGATTGCCACCAAGGTTGCAACAAAGCCACAAGGATGAAGAAAGGATGCAATGACACCGTGTACCATGGAAAATGATAAAGACTTGATCGCGCTTGACAAGCGGGGTGTGGGGAACGTCGTGGATTCAACCTCCTCTCCTTCCAGCCGGCTAGAGAAAGAGGGTCTCACGTTCATATCATGCTCTCCTGCAAAATAAAGATCAAATCACAAGAGAAAAACCCATTAGAATTCATGAATTGTAGCATCAATCCCGAAGTGATAAAATAGCATGAGAAATTGAGGAAGAATGCACTGGGGGGAGATTTTTAACCCCTGTTGAAGGGTGGAAATAATAGGTGTGTGTATTGTGATGATGTATGAACAAATAGATTGAAAAATCACGCAGCACAACTGCGGGAATATGTTATGCAAAATGGAGAAAAGTGCATGTGTAGCATAAAAGTGCAGAAAACAGTGCAATCAACCATTGCTGCGGAGAAACCTTGAGAGAATCACGAGACGTGAGGGCTCAAAAAGGACATGATGCATGCTGGTCTAAAATAAAGAAATCATCAAATCGAATGCAAAGAAAGCTAAAAATAGAAAGTACTCAAGGATACTATTACTAAACTAAGTAAGACGGGGTCAAGAGTCTTCTTACAACCACGGCGTGCGAGACAGAGTCCATCGTCCCCCACCCGGCTCAAACGAGCGGCTTATCCAACGATTAACTGTATGCTCTTATATCATCATCATTTTTGTTGAAGGGGAACATCAGATCCCAGAACACACGGCCAGCCAACCGGTCCTTGAGAGGCTATAATAATGTAGATACCATATAGTAATGCAACAATGAGTTGGGATAGAGAGACATACCTGACTTACCTCCGCAGGTGAAATGACATTTTTTTTGGATTTTTTTTTATATAAGACAACCAACAACAAAAGAACAAGCATTAACATAAAACAACATCACAAAGATGGATGAAAGATAACATAACAACGAACATATCATAACAAATGAAGATGAACGAAACATAGCATAACAAAGATGAATGAAGCAAAACATCACAAGAACAAACAATAGACGTGCGTAGGACACGGTGGGACAAGATAACACTACAATACGGTGGGATAGCATGCGCGGTGGGACAAAGACACGTGGGATGGCAATACCACAGGAGGCAAAAGATATGGACAACACATGTGTGGGACGATAACAACACATGGCATGATGACACGGTGGGACGAACACATAGTGGGATGAAAACATGATAGACACAGAGGGACAAGAACACGTGTGGCAAGGGCAGGGAGGGACATAATACTTGTGACAAGGACACGGCGGGACAAAAGACATGACACATACACTCTTCAATCAAAACCTAAGATCAGACGAAGTAGAACCGCCAAGTTCATAATCGTGAGGCAAAGCCCTCTCATAAAGACATGATGAGATAAAGCCAAAGCCGAGAAGGACACAAGCCTCAGAACAGATCGAGAGATATAGATTGAAGAAGAGAGAATAGATCAGAAAGAAGATGAACAGGAGGTAGAGCAAATGATAAGGAGCAAGGAAGCTTGAGTACATGCAACTTGCAACTTGTACACTTAACAAACGAATCATACTTGTCCTCAAAATAAAATAGATAGAAATGATGAAAAAGACAAATATGTTTAGATTTTTAACCATTTTTTTATTTTTTCGGATTTTTAACAATATTTAATTTTTTTCTATTTTTGAAGAATATTTGATTTTTTTGGACTTTTAACATATTTGATTTTTTTAGATTAAAACAAAGCTATCTGCAGCACCCAGAGACGGGCTTAAACTATTAGCTAGTGGTCATCATTCCTCCCCCCTCATTAAAGGCTTCCGTTAAGCAGGGCGTGCATGTGAGGGTGGCTCGCCACAACCAACTGTCTCTAAAGAACGGTGCCCCTACTAAGGCCGTACTTAGGATTCAACACAGCCTAAGAGGGAGAAGAGGAAGAAAAATTGGGGACAAACTTTATGCAGGATGGGAGATATCAAGCCTTGAATTCCTTCTAGGGCACTACCCCTCAAAGATACAGTCTGTTGCGCCGGGGCATTATGTCTTTGATTTTGAGACCCATATTTATTAAGCACGCATGCGACCGGGCCCATGACGTCCCATGGAGAACTGTACTGTCACTCTTGCCATCCCTTTGATTCATAATTTTGCATTGATTCATTTTGATTTTGAGAGCCCTTACTGGCAAGATATTACATGAAAGCTCACTTTTGTGGATCAAGACTACCCCTATTTGAGACATCTCTCATATTAGGGAGCACCTAGGTTGGCCATCTCATCCACCCATCTCTTGCCCCTGCACTCGGCTGAGCGGAGAAAAGAAAAGACCTTCGTGCATACCCATGGTATGGCCAAAGTAGCAATGGTGTTGCTCTAGAGAGATTAGCTACAGCTCACCGTGAAGTGTATGAAAAATCCATACTCAAGATCACCCTCAACAATCAGGGAAAGAAACTAGACTCTCAGCATGGAGCTATCACTAGCCTAAGATGCTACAGAAGCGAACTTTTTTATTTGACACAAAGTTAAGATCTAATTAAACAAAGACTCCTAAAGCCACTCAATCATGTTAACGAATTAACATTATAACCATGCACAGAAATAATGGAAATGAAAGCATGTTTCTTGCACAAAATAAAGATACCTTACAAATCCATAACATGAATGTAACATCCTGAAGAAATCTTTATCAGCGAGCTTCGCGTAGCACGAGCTTTTGCATGCCTTGCTTGATAGGAAAAGGAAAGGATAACATTCATGTTATTAGAGACAGCAAAGGCAACATCCTGCTTGCATTTTCACATTTCTATTGTAGTGCAAATAGTATTATTGTTGAGGCCCGAGCCTTGCTGGATGGCATGCAGTATCTTCACACCTTGGATATCAAGCCAGTCTACATCGAATGTGACTCCTACTCCTTAGTTCAAATTATCAAAAAGGAAATCCACTGCCCTTGGTCCATCCTATCCTATGCCAAAGAGATATGGAATCTCACTACTGAAAATGATACAATTGCCCATGTCTACAGGGAAGGAAACAAGGTTGCTGACTCTCTCGCATCTTTAGCATGCTCCACAAAATGTAATTATTTCTTTTCTTATGAGGAGCTTCCTTCCTGTATAAAAGGAGTAGCTCGTTTAGATAAACTGGGCATGCCCAGTATTCGTTTTATATAATTGTATTCCTTTTGACCTTTTAATAAAATTTTCCTCCTAGTCTTGAATGGTGGAGTGCCCAAAATGTGCACTTTCCCATCCAACACTAGGCAAGGCTTTTTGAGAAGAAAAAAAAGGAAAGGATAACAAGGATCGAGATTCTTCAGCACGGAGGAGCGGCGGACACCAAACTGGATGAAGAAGAATAAAAGGGAAGAGAGACGAGGGCTAGAACTCCCTCGTTAGGATGCAGAGACCCTGATAACAAGGAACCAAATACAGAAGAACTGAAGATTAACTAAGTTCAAGGTGGACTAAAGTCTCGAAAACATCATGAAAAAGGGCAATGACCCTGAAAGGGTGAGGAATGAATAAGAAGATGAGAAGGAAAATTATCCGACGTGGTCGGAGAAGGAGAATAGCGATCACCCGATCGAGGTGGGGAAGAAGAAGGAAAATGACCAGACAAGGTCGGGGAAGGAAAATAGGAGACACCCGACAAGGTCGGGGAAGAAGAAGGAGAATCATCCGACAGAGTCGGGGAAGGAGAATGAGAGACAGAACCCGGAGATACCGGAGGAGGGGAATCAGAAGAAGTCCCGGGATCGGGATGATGAGAGGGCATAGGCCGAGGCCTAGAATAATGAGAATGAAAACCCGGAGGCCCCGAATGAGAAGAAGAAAAGCGGGGGTTCACGGACCCGAGAGGAGAGGAGAAGATCATGGATGTGGGATTGGAATAAGGAAGGTACACCACCCAAGGGTGGGAGCTGAGCAGAAAGAAAGATGAATAAAAGGAAGAAGAGGAAGGTGAAGTGGACCCTTGAGTGCACAGCTGACGGCCCCTGAACTGGCGTCGCCGCCTCTTCTTGGCAGAAACTTTCTTGTACTGGACCCGCCTGGCACGGACTTGGACTTTTAGGCTTCTCGACATGAAATATCTTCTCAAAGTATGGGCCTATCTAGCAGACGGCCTGGCCCGATTATGAACATGCATCCTCCTTAGGGCGGTTGCCCCTAGACATCTAGTGCTAACAATATGTGGACATTCTTGAATAGTGAACTCCTTACATGGATGAGCATCAGAAAACCATGGAGTTTTGTCACTTGGAACTAGCAGCATGAGATTCGGCAACTCCACTTGGCAATCCGGCATGAAGCATAACTCCCTTGCTAGTAGAGAAGGATGAAGCTGAGGGAGAGTAATGTGCTGCGTTGACGTGGCCAACGTACCAATAAAGTGAGGGAGATCGCATAAAGAGTCCAGAAAGTCCTTGAAAAATCTTGAAAATATGGCCAATTACCCCTTGAACCTAGAATTCATCAAACCCTTGGCGGCCGTATGAGTTAGCACCATGCGGGAAGAGAACCTCTCTTGTGATGCGGGACAACTGACTCGCTAGCTAACCTAGGACGCTAAAGAACGCGACCAGCACGCGCACGAGACAAGGCAAGCCGGTATGACCGACTAACGTGAAATCCCTCCGGGCGGAGGCGTCTCTCAACAGAACTCCGAACCACGGCCGTCCCACGGAGGGAGGCGCGACGGGGTCACAACGGGCGAGAAGCCGCTGGACGACACGGGAATCTAGTCCGAGCTCGGTGCTCGACTAGGGCCAAGGGAAAAGGCCGCTCTCTCCCTCTCAACCAGCAGTAACAAATGAAACTAGCTAGGCCCTACACTCACTCACGCGGCACAATCAATCATATACGTGATAAGCAAGTACTACGGGCGGGAGCGAGACACGTACCTCCACGCCTAAGCGTGGGGAAGGAACCCCGGCCGAGTCCAACCACCCCGATACACACGTGAGAGAACTAATACAAACATCAAAAGGGCCCACTCCTCGCAGGGAGGTAATAGGCTACAACCACAACTACACACGGGGCGGCCGGCGCACGGGTTGACGGGCAGCAGCCGAGGTCGGGGATGAAGCCGGATGCCGACCCTCGCAATGCCGATCGCTCCTGTAGTAGCCTTTGAGGAGGAGGTCCACGTCGCCGCGGGCACTGCTGGGATGCCGGACCGGATGGAGGGGTCACGCTGCTGCTACAGTCTCGAGGGAGGATGTCGGTCCGACGAGAGGTTGCTGGCTGGTCCCTGTGACAGCGGGCAGAGATGGCGCTGGTACACGGCCGTCCGGACAGCGTTTGTGGCGGCGTCTTCTCTGGTGGAAGGCTGACAGGGGCGGCTCTCCAGGGGCAGTGGTGGCAGATGGGGTCCTGTGGAGGAATTGGGTGCGAAGGGGGTGACAACAGGGGTGCACAGACAGCACTTCAGGGCAGTCTGATCTGTGACCGTGGGTGGGGTGGTGATGGCGCAAGGGTACAGAAGGAGTTCCGGCCCGAGATTATTACTGGAGGTGTGGTGGGATGTGAGGAATCGACCTACCAAGTTGCGGATCGATCCGAGGACGGGAAGTGGTACCCCCTTTGGAGGCCCTCTGCTGACAGTCCCGCTCGGGTACTGTAGCGCAGGATTGCGCACTAAAAGTGTGGTTGAAGACAAAAGTTTACCCCGATGGAGTTTGAAGGCGAAGCCAAAGGGGTTGGATTCGTGACTGGGAGGGGAACAAATGTTATGAAGGGACTGGCGGTGTTTGGTGGTAGGAGAGGCATGCAAACGGTGACCCAAGTCGTCTTGGATCACAGGTGAGACTGTCAGGGAGGCAGACAGCGCGACGAAAGTGTCTGTAAAGACAACTTTCTCTGTGGGTGGAATTTTTGGCCAAGGCCGGTGGGGTTGGAAAGATGACTGGAAGGGGTACGAAAGTCGTGAAGAAACTTGGATGAGACGCTGCCGGGAAACGGACGCACCGGAGTGATCTCTGGACACCAAATCTGCTGTCAGCACAGGGACGCCCGGGGAAGAGGAAGACGATCCTGCGTGCACCGTCGCTCCACCGAACTCGTCGCCGTGGACGATGGTTGAAGGCTGCTGGCGTTGGAATCCCTTGGGGGAGATCTCCTACCCCTGGGCGTCGCACCCAAGGACTGGAGAGGAGGTGAGGGCGTCGCACCCTCAAGGAGGAGGAAGAAGAAGGGGTCGCCCCTTTTCGCAATGTGGCACTCCACACGAACACTCAAGCATCAAATTCTTCATTATCCTTTTGAAAAGAAAATACAAGGTCTTTTATATGGGATGGGGAAATGCTAGGTCTAAACCCTAGCCAAGGGGGAAAGGAAATGGGGGGGGCGGCCACAACCGAGGAAGGCCATTCAAATCTCCTAGATTCTAGGAGTGAAAGGTGGGGGGGGGGCGGCCAAAAGAGGGAGAGGGCAAGGGGGAAAGGGCGGCTGCCACTCCCACCAAGAGGGGGGGGAATGGTCCGCCCCCAACCCTAACCCTAGGTGGGGCGCGCCTCCCAAGGTGGGCCCAGGGGGGGGGGAAAGTGGCCAGCCCTTCGTGGGCCAGAGAAGTGAACCAAGAAGTGGCCCAATAACCCCCCCTAGCCTCTAGCAAGCCTACAAAACACAAATAAAGCCTAATTGGCCTAAAAAAGGTCCATGACTGAAAGAAAATTGTCCACACACGGACTAAACCAAGGCCCAACATGGCCCAAAGCATAAAATAAGTGATGATAGCTCCGCTAATCTGTCAACTGGTCGCCGAGCCAAAGGGATGCCGGCGAGATCCGTGTACTCCGTCGTAAAGTGTGACGCGTGTCCTCACCAATTCTCCCCGGGTGGGAAGAACTCGACCCCGTCGAGTAAGGGTCACGGTCGCTCAGGTAACGCTCCAGCAAGTCCGGATCAATCCGCTCCAGCTCTCCCCGCGTGATCCAGGTGTCGTCTGTCTCAGGGCGCCCTCTCCAACGCACTAGGAAGCGCTGGTAGGCCCCGCTCCTGGTGGTGGTCACCTGCTCATCCAGTATACAATCGATGTGCTCGCGTCTCTGTAATGGGGCTGTAGGAGGTGGACTCTCAGAAGGTGTATCGCTCACAACAGGAAGGGGAGGCCCAAGAAGCTCACTGGGAATCACTGCTGGATCCCGATAGGCCACCAGATCAGAGACGTTGAACGTCGAACTGATCCCATAATCATCTGGCAGCTCAATCTCATACGCGTTAGACCCAATCCGCCTCAGAACTCGGAAGGGTCCGGCACCGCGGTCCTGGAGTTTCTTTACGGCTCCCGAAGGAAACCGTTCCGGTCTAACCCGGACCATGACGTACTCTCCCTCGCGGAACTCACGTGTGCATCTGTGCGCGTCAGCTAACTCCTTGTAACGTGCGTTGCTGGCCTCAAGGTGGTGATGATGCAGACTCCGAACTAGCTGTGTTGACTCATACCTATGTGAATGCAGTGGGGGTCCTGGACATCCAAACACAGACCTAGCATGCCTATGACTCCTACATGATTGGACAACACGGGGAGGACCAGGACAACCAAAGTTGTATCTATCATGCATGGGTGTCCTACGGAATGTGGTAGACTCATGGGGACTAAATTGCCCAAACTCACTCATGACATTCCCTATATGAGACAAACCCCTATATGATGGTGGACATGAAGAAACATGGGGAAGAGACATGTGTCCCTGGCCTCCTAAGCTCGGGCATCTGGATGCCGATAAGGTGAGGTGTTGACTAGAAGGCCTAGGTGGTGTCTGATAGTGGACCTCCTCGACAAGGTGGGGAAAAGAATATGGGTCGAGAGGCTCACCAGGGAGGGGATCGAAAGGGTCAAAGAAATGATGACCCCTCCCGACAGGTCCCTTCACTATACTTGCCCATGTGCTACATTCGCCCAGGTGCAGATAATCACCTTCAGGCACTCTCATGTATGGGGCAAGGGGCTCATGAGGAAGGCAAGGAAGGCAAGGTTCCTCCCTCGGGACCGTGAAACCATAAGCGGGGACAAAATCAACCTCCACGGGTATAGGAAATAATAAAAGGACCTCGGATGTGATATGTCCTATGGTGTAGACCGAGGTAATAGACCCCAAAGCAGGGAGTGTAAAGCTATGACTATAGGGTTGGTCAGACCCTAAGGTCAACATGTAAGTCAACTCCCATTGATAATCTAAACTCCTAAGGAAGTCCTTCACATTTTCAAGAAAGCAGAAGGACCGAAAAGTGGTGTGAAAGGAGTTAAGGGGTATTATTGGGAGGGCTGGTCCCATGGGTGTATAGCAAGGAATGGAGACATCTAGAAGTGGACCCTCCCTTAGCCAGCTAGCTAAAGACTCACCAATGACCAGTTCACCCTCGGAAGGTAAGAATGTCTCTATATGAGGGTCTAAGGGTGAAGCCTCTCTCTCGGGAGGGGAAACGGAGTCCTCTATGATGTGGAGGGGATCACTCCCTAACTCCTCAACCTCAGTTAGGTACTCCTCAATCAACTCCTGTTCAGCCTCGTAACTCACTGGAACAAACCCAGGTGATGACATGGAGGTGGTCGGCGTAACGCCGTCATGGAAGACAAACTCACCGGGAAGGTGAGATGGGTGTAAGGTGCAAGTCCTCCTATCCAGGTCGATGGTCGCACTTCTTTCCTCCAACCAAGTTCGCCCTAAAATGATGCATGGACCAGCAAGTGTGCTGATCTTGCACCAAGCGCCATCGAAATATTTAACGGGGCCAAACCACCGTTGAAACTCGATAAAAGCTAAACCATCACGGAGAACAATCTCCCCAGTCTTAGAGAGTGACTCAACAATGTCTTGTGAGACACAGTTAGACGACACCCTACTGATGAAGTCGATCTCCGTATGCATCCCATTAGGTAGGATGGCAGTGGACATGACAGGGCGCTGGAATGACTCGGTCATCGGTATAGGGATCGGGTCTCCCGACGACTGAGTGGTAGGGGCGACACTTAGGGGTCGTACCATAAGAGCATCGAATCGGGCCAATAGGGATGACGATGCATGGGCTCGAGGAATCGCCATGGGGCTGGCGGGAAGCTGGACATGCAAGACTCAACGAGACAAGGACAAAACTCTAACTAGACACAAACCTAACATTACAATGCAATGGTGGGTTACCTAGATGAACTAAGAGACTCAATGCAACCTAGATAACTCTAAGGCCTCAATTGCACCCTAGACAACCTAAAGACTCGGATGACCTAAGACCCCAATTTGTTAGAACAAACTGGTTCCCTAGGCTCTGATACCAAAATTTGATGCGGGACAACTGACTCGCTAGCTAACCTAGGACGCTAAAGAACGCGACCAGCACGCGCACGAGACAAGGCAAGCCGGTATGACCGACTAACGTGAAATCCCTCCGGGCGGAGGCGTCTCTCAACAGAACTCCGAACCACGGCCGTCCCACGGAGGGAGGCGCGACGGGGTCACAACGGGCGAGAAGCCGCTGGACGACACGGGAATCTAGTCCGAGCTCGGTGCTCGACTAGGGCCAAGGGAAAAGGCCGCTCTCTCCCTCTCAACCAGCAGTAACAAATGAAACTAGCTAGGCTCTACACTCACTCACGCGGCACAATCAATCATATACGTGATAAGCAAGTACTACGGGCGGGAGCGAGACACGTACCTCCACGCCTAAGCGTGGGGAAGGAACCCCGGCCGAGTCCAACCACCCCGATACACACGTGAGAGAACTAATACAAACATCAAAAGGGCCCACTCCTCGCAGGGAGGTAATAGGCTACAACCACAACTACACACGGGGCGGCCGGCGCACGGGTTGACGGGCAGCAGCCGAGGTCGGGGATGAAGCCGGATGCCGACCCTCGCAATGCCGATCGCTCCTGTAGTAGCCTTTGAGGAGGAGGTCCACGTCGCCGCGGGCACTGCTGGGATGCCGGACCGGATGGAGGGGTCACGCTGCTGCTACAGCCTCGAGGGAGGATGTCGGTCCGACGAGAGGTTGCTGGCTGGTCCCTGTGACAGCGGGCAGAGATGGCGCTGGTACACGGCCGTCCGGACAGTGTTTGTGGCGGCGTCTTCTCTGGTGGAAGGCTGACAGGGGCGGCTCTCCAGGGGCAGTGGTGGCAGATGGGGTCCTGTGGAGGAATTGGGTGCGAAGGGGGTGACAACAGGGGTGCACAGACAGCACTTCAGGGCAGTCTGATCTGTGACCGTGGGTGGGGTGGTGATGGCGCAAGGGTACAGAAGGAGTTCCGGCCCGAGATTATTACTGGAGGTGTGGTGGGATGTGAGGAATCGACCTACCAAGTTGCGGATCGATCCGAGGACGGGAAGTGGTACCCCCTTTGGAGGCCCTCTGCTGACAGTCCCGCTCGGGTACTGTAGCGCAGGATTGCGCACTAAAAGTGTGCTTGAAGACAAAAGTTTACCCCGATGGAGTTGAAGGCGAGGCCAAAGGGGTTGGATTCGTGACTGGGAGGGGAACAAATGTTATGAAGGGACTGGCGGTGTTTGGTGGTAGGAGAGGCATGCAAACGGTGACCCAAGTCGTCTTGGATCACAGGTGAGACTGTCAGGGAGGCAGACAGCGTGACGAAAGTGTCTGTAAAGACAACTTTCGCTGTGGGTGGAATTTTTGGCCAAGGCCGGTGGGGTTGGAAAGATGACTGGAAGGGGTACGAAAGTCGTGAAGAAACTTGGATGAGACGCTGCCGGGAAACGGACGCACCGGAGCGATCTCTGGACACCAAATCTGCTGTCAGCACAGGGACGCCCGGGGAAGAGGAAGACGATCCTGCGTGCACCGTCGCTCCACCGAACTCGTCGCCGTGGACGATGGTTGAAGGCTGCTGGCGTTGGAATCCCTTGGGGGAGATCTCCTACCCCTGGGCGTCGCACCCAAGGACTGGAGAGGAGGTGAGGGCGTCGCACCCTCAAGGAGGAGGAAGAAGAAGGGGTCGCCCCTTTTCGCAATGTGGCACTCCACACGAACACTCAAGCATCAAATTCTTCATTATCCTTTTGAAAAGAAAATACAAGGTCTTTTATATGGGATGGGGAAATGCTAGGTCTAAACCCTAGCCAAGGGGGAAAGGAAATGGGGGGGGCGGCCACAACCGAGGAAGGCCATTCAAATCTCCTAGATTCTAGGAGTGAAAGGTGGGGGGGGGCGGCCAAAAGAGGGAGAGGGCAAGGGGGAAAGGGCGGCTGCCACTCCCACCAAGAGGGGGGGGAATGGTCCGCCCCCAACCCTAACCCTAGGTGGGGCGCGCCTCCCAAGGTGGGCCCAGGGGGGGGGGAAAGTGGCCAGCCCTTCGTGGGCCAGAGAAGTGAACCAAGAAGTGGCCCAATAACCCCCCCTAGCCTCTAGCAAGCCTACAAAACACAAATAAAGCCTAATTGGCCTAAAAAAGGTCCATGACTGAAAGAAAATTGTCCACACACGGACTAAACCAAGGCCCAATATGGCCCAAAGCATAAAATAAGTGATGATAGCTCCGCTAATCTGTCAACTGGTCGCCGAGCCAAAGGGATGCCGGCGAGATCCGTGTACTCCGTCGTAAAGTGTGACGCGTGTCCTCACCATCTTGCCTAGTTATTTGAACAGCAACAGAGCAAGAGGAAATAACATCACCAATAATCAAGCCTTCGATGAGCAAAGAGATTGCCACCGGCCTCGCTCGAGAAGAAACTGCCACTAATGCAAGAGAGCTCTTCTTAGCAACCGTCATCGGAAATACAGGCGCATCAATCCCAAAATAGCCAGGGACCAGGACACGAACTGGCATATGGAAGATGTAATCTTGAAGCTTGAAATGCATAACCTTCATCCAATCATCTTGACTCGGCTCATTTTCACCCCGTGGACCAAACCCGATGGGCACCAAAGGTAGCGCACACCCGCTCCATGATGGTGATGTCAAGTGATGGCGTGGAGGTTTCAATGGGCATGGTGATGTCAATTGAAGGCGCAGGAGATGTGGCGATGATAGGCTCGGGTGAAGGGAAAGGTGGAGACGGTAGGGTAGGCGATGGCCTAGGTGAGGGAACGGGCGATGGAATAGATGACGGAGCGGGCGCAGTGCCAGATGAAGAATCACAGGGGTGCCCCTGGCCTTATAGTGATGGAGACGGTTGCCTGGGGGGGTGCCTGCTGCTGTTGTTGCTTGCTTTGAAGATGTAGAACAACCTTACGAATCACGGCCCAATCGATCCTTTTCTTATCTTCCAGGTCGTAAACAAACTTCCGGAACTCGGGGCAATCCTTAACCAAATGCCCCTGCTGGCGGTGATAATCACAAAATTGGAGCAAATCCCCGGCCGCGGGTCAGAAAGGCACAACTGGAGGGAGCGGCAACGCATGAGTGGCCAACAAAGCCCAAAAAATATCTATAAAACACTATGGAAATGGAGGATGAGGAGCCCGCTTCGGGCAAGGCAGATGCCGAGGGGTAAGTTGTGGAAAAGCGGGCTGTGGGGATTGCGGAGACGGAAGTGGGGGTTGCATAGGCAAGGGTACATGGCTAGTGGATGGACTAGGCGACGGCACAGGAGTGGGAATATAGTGTACGGCATCCACTTGCTCAGAGTGTGGTGTTTCCTTGACCGAAGGTGGAGACACATGTGGGTATGCGGAAGTGGAAGGCTGACTCGTGGAGGGTTGACTTATGGAGGTTGATGCGGCGTAAGTCTGACTCATGGAGGGCGCAATATAAGGGGAATGTTGACTCATGGAGGCTTGATATGCGGAAGGTTGATATGTGGGGGTAGATGTAGATGGCAGGGTGGATGTGGGCATAGAAGGTGGAGAAGACTCGGGGTCAAGGGAATCGTGGATTTGTTGGCGAATGAAGTGGGCTCGGATGTAAAGCTGTTGCCAGGAGGTGATGTCATTGAGGGCTAAGATGAACTGGTACTCAGGCATTGCATTAGATATTAGCATCTTGATTTGCTCTCCCTCCAGAATGTGCCCTAATACTTGTGCAGCAACGCGACACCAGCGATCGAAAAAAGTAGAGAATTCCTCTTCGGGCTTCATCTTCTCATGGGCCAGATCCACAACAGAGAACCTGGGCCCAACCTGGTCCTAAAACTGTTGAATGAACTTGTCTTGAACCACATGAAAATTCACAATCTGCTCTTGCGGTAATGAGAAGAACCAATCCCGAGCCGGGCCTTCCAATGACAGACCGAATAGATAAGCCATCAAGCGTTGGTCGTGTCGAAATTGGGCTGACTCATAAACGAACTTCTTTAAGTGCACATAAGGGTCACCGACTCCACCATAACGGCGATATGCAGGAATTTGTGAAGATGGCGGAAGCCGAAGAATTTGGAAAGCAAATGGAACACTTAAGGAAGATTTGGGATCGATTTGACGTTGGAGTTCATCAAGCTGGCATTGGGTTTGAGCAATCATCTCCTGAGTAGGGAGAGATTGAGAAGAATATGGGCCAGCTTGAGCAAAAGATTGTGAACTCGGACCAGGAACATGATATTGGGCCGGATGAGAGGATCCGGGCTGGGAAGAAGAAGGGAAGCCCATTCCAGGAGTGGAAGGATATATGGACCTAGAAGGATCATAAAGATAGGTATGAGGACCAACTGAGCCAGCAGCATAACAAGAAGAAGGATAAGGCCTATTATAAGAATGAGACCCATTAAAAGAAGAGAACCCATTAAGGGAATGATGCCCATTAGAAGAACATGGCCCATTGAGAGGAGAGGACCATATGAAGATGATTTGCAATAAGGCGTTGGGCTTGGGCCGGGTCCATTTGGCGAACAAGGCTTGATAAGTGGGCCATGAGATTAGCCTGTTCCTCTGATGGATCAGAAGGACCACGGGAAGATGAGCCCGCATGGGAAAAGGATTCCACGCGGGAATAAGAAGAAAATTGGGAAGAAGAATGATACAAGGGGTTAGAATGATGCTCCATGGGGGCAAATGGAGACTTAATACAAGGGGGGAATTGAAGCAAGGGCTTAATGGGCTTGAGAATAAGGGGGGAGTTACCTACTAATGTTAAGAACAATGGAAAACATACCTAAGACAATGGGAGTAGACAATGGACACACAAAATGGGCTATCCTAAATGGGCCTCACAACAAAGAATATGTGAATGCAACATAAAACACCACTAATGTGCTTGAACAAGCCCAAACAACACAAACAATGCAATGTAAGAGTTTTCACCCAAGCCAAACAAGTTAATATGATGGAAAATATTTTAGGAGTTTTAATAGACCTTTTAATGATTTGAGTTTAGAATAATTCTCTCAAGATAGGAATCCTATGGGAATAAGGTCCGAACTTTGGGTTGACTAAGGTTAACTCCCTCATGCGTATGCAAATGTAAGCCTAAGGGGTGGAAAGGTACAACCGGCCCGCCGTCCGTGTGGGAATCCACGGCTCACGAGGACTTATGGATATCTCGGATAAGATCACCTAGTCGACTCCAAGGAATATGAAGGCGGGAGGATCACTTACCAAGGAGGAATGCAACTACAATATGAAGAATGCATGATCCTATGTGCACCAGAGTGCATGTAATTTCTTGCTTAAAACTAGAAAATAAAGACAAGATTAAACTATGCAAACATGATCAAATGCATGCAAATCACATATGAAAATGAAGATAATACAAAGGACAACAAGACAGGACCAGGAACAAGCACAATCAGAACCCATAAGGCAACGAAATCATCAATGCAAAATGTACCTATGAGTCTGCCCCAGAACCTGTATGCAGATTTTATGCACATAATGTAAAAATGGAGACAATATTTAACTATACAAATGTGACCGAAATAATGCAAGTAAGGTATGGATGGAAAGACAATACAAAGGGGAACAAGATGGGACCAAGAAGCAAGCAATCAGACCTCGGGAAGGTAATCAAATCATCATAGAAAGACATATAAATCACCGAAGAAAGATGCCCCCGTGAGCACGCACATAGAACTGCCAAAATCAGATAGTGGTCTACCAGATTACCATTTTTGACACCCTTGCGGTCTACCAAACGACCGCAAGGCTACCAGAATGGCCCTGGCGGCCAAGTGATGACCGCTAGGCTCGTCTGGCAGTCCTGGAGATGACCACAAGGCCCAGACAGACCCGAAAACACCCAGAACTGTAGTAAAATGGAGAAAACTCTATCTAAACATGCACATACACACACCCAACTTGCAAAATAACATGATGGGCACTAGGTGTCCCACCGTGATCGCCAAAAAACTAGGTTGTTGATGATTGTTCTACCCCCGCCCCTTAAACTAACTATGCAAGTATATGCGTATGAACATGAACAAGCATGAAAGTGTGAATCAAAGGGCGATGCATAGATAGAGGAAATCGATCGTGATCACCACCAAGGTTCCTACAACGCCACAAGGATGAAGAAAGGATGCAACGGCGCCATGTACCTTGGAAAATGACAAAGACTTGATCGCGCTTGACAAGCAGGGTGCGGGGAATGTCGTGGATTCAACCTCCTCTCTTTCCAGCCGGCTAGAGGAAGAGGGCCTCACGTTCATATCATTCTCTCCTGTAAAACAAAGATCAAACCACAAGAGAAAAACCCATTAGAATTCGTGAAGTGTAGCATCAATCCCGAAGTGATAAAATAGCATGAGAAATTGAGGGAGAACGCACCATGGGGAGGTTTTTAACCCCTGTGGAAGGGTGAAAATAATTGGTGTGTGTATTGTGATGATGTATGAACAAATAGATTGAAAAATCACACAGCAGAATTGCGGGAATATGTTATGCAAAACGGAGAAAAGTGCATGTGTAGCATAAAAGTGCAGAAAACATAGATTTGTGATGATTTGTGAAATTGGGAAGGAGAGAACTATGAATAAAGACAATGAAATCAAGCCCTTGGACGTGGAATTGAAAACTAATACTTCCCCCTTCAGGTTGAGGTCGAAGATGTGAGTTGGCGTGGCAGCATGGCTTCTGCTCGAACCGAGAAAGAGCACCGCTTTGCGACCTACGAACTTGGGTGCTTTAAATAGGAGTAGGAAACTTCTATAGATAGATCCGAGATAAACACCCAATTTCGGGGATATAGATGCATAAACCTCAAGATAATAGTTGTGGGAAGAGTCCCAGATCAATGGAAATCGAGGTGGAGGCTCATCTCCCTCGAAAATGGTGTCAAATAATTAAGAGTCCAAAGAGCTTAGCGGTGAAGAAATCGGAGTTCAAGATCATCTGGACTCTCTGTTCTAAAAATGTTCTATCACAGGGCCATTTTTTGATGAAAACGGTCATGGGAGGACCGCAAGGCTTCACCAAGCGGTTTAGGGAGGACCGCAAGGCTTCAGGAGGTAAAATGGGGCAAAATGGGCACTGTTCGGAACCTAGCGGTCTTGGGAAGACCGCCACCATCACCTAGCGGTCTTCCCAGGACCGCTAGGCTAATGGAAGAAAATTTTTTGGGCAGGCTTTGCTCAACTTTGGAAATCGGAGAATATCTCCAAAATGGTGCAGAACTAGCGAAAGTGGTAGAAGAAGAAATTGTATATAACTAAAAAATAAACAACGTTTATGAAGAGAGCAAGATGAGAAAACGAGTGGAAGAGGGAGAAAATAGGGTGAGAACAGAGAGAAAAAATGCTGGGACGCAGGTGAATAGCGTAGACTATCAGAAAAATGCAAATAACTTGAAATCAGTTGAGAACTGGCCAATGGCGTAGAAGACGAAATTGTAGGTCTTTAGAAAATGAACAACTTTGGTGAAGGATACTTAATGAATAGAGGATCAGAAGGGGATGAAAAAAGACCGCGTTCAGGACTGCGCAACAAACGAGGCCGAATGCTTGATGGAAGTTGAACTAAATGGGCCGCAAGTCGAGTTGGAAGGCCGAAAGCTGATCTAATAAGCCCCAGGTCTCTAAGAAATCATGATCTCCAAAGCTCAAAGGCTAGGGAACAATGAAATGGGCTCAAAATCTATCCAAGGAAGGCTCCAAAACAATGGTTAACTCGGGACATAAAAATGATGAATAAAAAAAATGATGCAACTTGTGGGCTAAAAACGGGTGTCAACAGGGAGCAGTGGTGAGATGTTATTTAAGAGTTGAGAAACTCTCCTCATAGTCTCTTGACCATATGAAGGGATTTTACTTTCTTGTGAGCCTTGTCAAGGGAACGGCGATTTTGGAGAAATCCTTAATGAATCGCTGACAGTAACCAGCCAACCCGATAAAGCTTATCACTTCAGTTACGGTCGTTGGTCGGCTGTAATTCTTGACAGCTTCTACCTTTGATGGATCAACAACGATACCTTCCTTTGAGATAATATGGCCAAGGAAAGAGACCTCCTTTAGCCAGAACTCGCACTTGCTGAGCTTTGCATAGAGTTGATGTTCTCTTAGAGTTTGCAGAGCTATTCTTGAATGTTCTTCATGTTCTTCCTTTGTTTTGGAAAAGATGAGCATATCATAAATAAATACGACCACAAATCGATCGAGATACCGCCTAAAAACATTATTCATGAGTTGCATAAATGTTGCAGGGGCATTGGTTAACCCAAATGGTATTAGCACGAACTCATAATGCCCATATCTGCTTCGGAAAGCAGACTTGTAGATGTCTTCATCTTTGATTTTTAGTTGATGGCAACCTGACCTGAGGTCGATCTTGGAAAAATACTCCGCCCCAGAAATTTGATCAAATAGCTCATCGATACGCGACAACGTATATTTGTTCTTGATGGTGAGTTGATTAAGTCGTCGGTAGTCGATACATAGCCTAAGATATCCATCTTTCTTCTTGACAAATAGAACAGGCGCACCCCAAGGGGATGTGCTGGGTCGAATGAAGTCCTTATCTAGTAACTCCTGAAGTTGCCTCTTCAGTTCCTTGAGTTCTGTGGGGGACATCCTGTAGGGAGCTATGGAGACAGGTGATGCTCCTGGAATGAGTTCAATGGAAAAGTTTACATCTCTTTCAGGCGGTAAATCAGGTAAGTCTGATGAAAAGACATCGGGGAATTCTTTGACAATAGGGATTTCTTCTATGTGAATTTCCTTGGACTCGGTGACCATTACGGATGTCACGCCCCGAACCGATAGCAGCGGAACGTGTCGTTTGCTCGGAACGTGGCAGTTAAACAGTCGTGAACGATCAAGAGCAATGGCATGAGATCAAATAATTTGGAACAACAATAAAATTTTTATTTCGAATATAAATCTCTTACAAGAACTTGAAGACTCAACTACGTCACTATGAAAGAAAAGGAGATGACGCACTAATAGAATTAGACAAGATAACTAAATAAGAGACATCATGCTAGACCCAAGAAAGATAAAAGACACAGGTTCACTAGTTTTCGAAGCTCGCTTGCACACTTGTCCCTCCCATGTGAGTCACGGTCTCGTTAGCCACCTGATTACCTGAAAAATGTTGGAATAAACTGAGTGAGCGAAAGCTCAGTATGAATTATATCTCAAGAACAAGCAATTGGTTTAAGTAATTACATCTTTCACATGTAAATGCAGTAAGGCTATGCATGTAAAATTAACCGAGCAAGTGAAACAAAACTAGCAAGAGATCAACAACGTCATGCAAAAACTTTCAAGCAAGAGATATCAAGAGAGATTTATAGAATATTGGCTATTTCACGCAAGTACTTGCCCATTCCGGGCCACGCTAGTCGAGTCACGCAAATCAAGTCACGCACGCAAGTAATATCAAGTAACATCACGAGAGAGAGAGAGTGTGGAATGCCAAAGATCAAGAGAGACGAGTAATGCGGTGCAATGCAAGACACCGCGATCATTACAACTCCCATGGGCACTAGTACTTTCGGGCCCTCCTCCCAGGACCAGATCGGGCCCTATATGCACAGCATTTAAAGATAGATCTAGACATCCACGATAGTTTATAGCCAATAAGGAGTTTCAAAAATAAGCTTTAATAGAAGGATAAGGTATGATTTTTCATGGAATTCAAGGGCAAGGCCCTTGAGTAAGGACAGACGTGCGATAAAAATCTACGCGAAGCATAGAAACCATGACATGTCGATAATCCGGGTGGAGATCATGACATCAAGAATAAGCAGTTATGTAGCGTCGCTTGTTCTTTGTTCATGATATGGTAGATAGAATTAGTGTCCACAAGTATGGCACATAATTATCTAAGAAACATTAATGGCATGGTTTCCCATTCCATGAATTTAAGAATATTCTCGTGACATTCACCTAGCATGTCATGAGGGCCGGTATACCATGTTTCTTTAGAGTGACATGGAAATCAAGTAGTGTCATGGGTTTTAATGGTACAACCTGCTCGACTGCCTTGAGGGAATCCAAGGCTAGCGAAGTCTTGCGGAGGTCTCTATGATAAAGTCACCAATCCAAAGGAACGGACTGTCCCATGGAGGGTTTATCTATCACCGAGAATTAGGGGTTAATCGATAAAACGCCAAAAAATGTGGGACTATACTCACGGATTGGAATATAGTGCCAAGAACAAGAACAGGTATATATATATATATATATCCACGGTTACAGGAAAAATCATGAAAAATCCGAAAACAGAAAATTGGCGCCTTAGCCAATGTCTTCATTTCTGTAAATGACGCCCTGGTCAGGGGCGTTATTTCACAAATTGAAGACTCTGGAAAGAGTCGTCAATTTCAATTTCTGTATACATATATCTGTGTAAATTAGTTAAATGACGCCTGGTCGGTAGCCACGTTAAAGACATATAGCGCCCTAGACATGGTCGCTATTTAATCAATTGAAGACTCTATGCAGAGCCGTCAATTTCAATCAGGATATATGCATTAACTTAATCAATTTTTTCCAGGATTTATTAAATGGCAACATGGTGGTTGTCACCTTTTATACATATAGCGCCCTTGACAGTGGGCGTCATATGTAAGAGAAACGACATGGTGCAAGTCGTCATTTTCCTTTTTCGCAAATTTGCATTATGAACAGTAGCATTTTTCCAATATAAAATTTTTTGACAACAAGTATATGGACAGGTCAAGAAAAATAGTAGGATTTCAAAACTAGGTTCATGCATTAAATCAGATTATTGGTTACATAGATATTAAAATTTTAACGTGTAATTATTAAATCATATAGGAATTGACGACCGTTTGCGAGGGCGTCAGAAAGAATTAGCGCCCTAATAAGGGTCGCTATTTACAAAATTTCTCAGAACCATCAAAACTCAGCGAAAAAAACTATATGCATGAACATAATCATGTTTTATGTTTGTTTGGGCTACGAAACTTGAGAAAACCTACCTTTTGGAAGATTAAACGGTGAACAGGATGAAGACTCTGAATGCTACTACGGTACTCTATTTTAAACAGAGCAATCGTAGGAAGAAGATGATGATGGAGGTTCCCCCTTCTCACGTCTGCTAACAGGATGAAGAAGAGGAAGATGCTCCCCCTTCACGTTGCAGTCAACAGGAAGAAGAGGAAGAAGCCTTCTTCACTTGTAATCACAGCAGGATGAAGAACGTCGGTCTTCTCCACACCGAGGGTGTAGTAGTAGGAGAGACTCCTCCCTCCTTTGGTTGCAACAAACGGCAGCAGGAAGAAGACACCGATCAGCCAGCAGTAGTAACAATAGGGTTACTACGTTCGACAAGTTTGTGTTTTTATAGGGAAGAGATCCTCTAACGGGGGTAGAAGGAAAAAGCAGGTGGACGAAGAACTCTCTGAGGTAGTAGCCTCTGAAGGTCTCCGGAGGAATCCTATTTATAGGGAGAAGGATCTCCCGTGGTTAGAGTTCGATTGGGAGTGATATTACTCCCGGAAGAATCATTATTGGAATGGAGATTTCCTCATATTAATCCTTTCCCTAAACATACTTACTCAGATGACACCGACTGTCCCTTTTGGAAATGACGCCTCAGGTTGGGGCGTTATTTTCATAAATGACGCTTGTATACACAGTCGTCAATTCCTTAATTGACGACTTGAACAAAGGTGTCATTCACCTTTCCTATTTTGTTAATTTAAGGTGTAACGATCTTTCAGGATTTTTATCTTTTTTTCTTGATGTGATCTTATTGGAAAATTTTATGGGTATGAGTTTTCCATTTTTCTCTATTTTTTTATATAATTAGTTTTCCAAAATTCTTTAGTCAAAAAATCGGCACTATTCATTTTATTTGAAATGACGACTTGTTCAAAATCATCTTCTATGCAATTGACAAAAGCATACGTTGGCGTCAATTCATTATTTGCATTGTCACTTACCCTTCAAAAGACTAATATTGTATATATATATCCCTATTATTTCTATAACTATATAATGCACAAGTCCATACATTCTCCAACGTCTATATATTCCTTCTCCAAGTCTATACATCCATAAGTCCATACAATGCATAAGTCTATACATTCCTCCAAGTCTACACACTTTTTCCCCAAGTCTATACATTCATCTCCAAGTCTATACATTCATAAGTCCATACATCCATTCAAGTCCATACATTCCATTACACAAGTCTATACATTGTCAAAGTCTTTGCATTCCTGAAGTCTATACATTCCCTAAGTCTATACATTCTTAAGTCTATACATCAATTCAAGTCCGTACATTCCATTACACAAGTCTATACATTGTCAAAGCCTTTGCATTCCTGAAGTCCATACATTCCTGAAGTCTATACATTCTACCCACTCAAGTCCACACATTCCTTCATCCAAAGTCTATACATCCATCCATTCATCCAAAGTCTATACATTCATTCCTTCATCCAAAGTCTATACATCCATCCATTCATTCTTCAAAGTCTACACATTCCTTCATCCATAAAGTCTGTACATCAGTCCAAAGTCTATACATCGCATTCTTCCTCAAAGTCTGTACATCCATCTAATCTAAGTCTATACATTCCACAAGCCTAAACATCTAAGTCTGCACATTCCTAAGTCTGTACATTCCAGAGCATCTTACTCCCCAAGTCCATACACTCTTCAAGTCTATACAATGCAAAGTCTACACAATGCAAAGTCTACACATGCAAAGTTTACACATCGTAAGTCTATACGTCCAACATCTGTGCATTCCCCATTGCATGAGACATTCATACATTCCCATGTCTACACTTAAATTTATATATATCCTCCCTTTATAATGTAATAAATGTGGAATATTAATTTTTCTAAATTAGTAAAAATATAAAATTTGACCTTTTCTTCAAGATTTAAAGATTCTCAATTCAATTAAAATTATGTTGTGCATTAAATGGCTACTTAAAATAACATGTTATTATTAAATTTATTATAATATAATGGTAGAGTCCATGAGTTCTTCTTGTGAGACTTCTTAGGCTGTCAGAGGGTTGTGTATAGCCTGGCCTTAATTATTTACGTTGTATTATATTTATTTATTTTGGATTATATATATATATGCACAGATATATAGATGAGTGGGTTGAGACTTAAGGGCCCTTACAATGTGTGTGGGTTATTCACTAATCCCTCATATACCTATTAATAATTTGTATGTATACAGGGATTTTATTCCTCATAATTTCTTTTATTTGTCCTTGTCCTAGGTATCAGAGGCAGGTTCGATCCTAGATAAATTTTTACTTCCATTCCAAAAGGTAATATTAACTAGTCTTTTATAAATTCTAGGAACCTTTATTAACTATTTATGGAGATATGTAGATATCATCATGTATATGTTATTTTTCTTTTCAAAATCTAAATATATATTTATATATTTATTCCCATTTTAGCCTTCAAAATTATCGGGTGTTACACCCTCCCCCACTTAAAAGAATCTGGTCCCCAAATTCAAATTATCATTTACTCACGATGGAGAACTAGCTATAATGGGTAGAAGAAGTCTAGATATATTGAGTGGAACTATTTTTAGGAAGAATTAATTTAGGCTTAAGGGTGAGGGGTACCTTCCGCAACTTTCCCTTTGGTAAGTTTGGCTAAAGCTTAAACTCCTCTTGGAGGCTTCTTGGTAAAAATAGGGCATTCCTTTCTTATGATCTAAGCTCCCGCAACGCAGACACGCTCCCGAACTCCACCAACACGTTTTCGATTGGTGACCATATCTTCCACAAGATTTACACTTACCTTGCGAGTGATCTGTCGAAGTTCCCTTCTTATTACACTTCTTACATTTCTGGCATTTCTTACACCTTTGTGAAATATCACCCTCGTTTATCCTTTTCTTGGTAGTGATGAACTTTCCCGACTCGTGGGCTTTCCCTTCAACTCTTTCTTTTGCTTCCACAGCTTTCTCTAGCTCCTGAACTCTCCTGACAAGGTCCGCATAAGCTTGGACATCTACTAGTACCATCTCAGGAACAAAGCTTGGCTTAGACGCTTCCATTTTATCTAAGTTCTTGCAAAGATGAGTGGGGAGATAATTTATTGACTCGAGAATTAATGCAAATATTTTATCTTTCTTTTATAACTTTAACCCCAAGTTCTACCCATCTCTCACGAAACTCCTATAGGATGACCGAAAAGGATACTCAACCTATCTCTTGGACTTGATACCCTAAGGGTTTGAAAGCCGAAGCTCTGATATGACTGACAAGGATACTTGACCTATCATTCGAACCAAATAACTAGAGGATATGAAAGCCGAAGCTCTGATACCACCTCTGTCACGCCCCGAACCGATAGCAGCGGAACGTGTCGTTTGCTCGGAACGTGGCAGTTAAACAGTCGTGAACGATCAAGAGCAATGGCATGAGACCAAATAATTTGGAACAACAATAAAAATTTTATTTCGAATATAAATCTCTTACAAGAACTTGAAGACTCAACTACGTCACTATGAAAGAAAAGGAGATGACGCACTAATAGACTTAGACAAGATAACTAAATAAGAGACATCATGCTAGACCCAAGAAAGATAAAAGACACAGGTTCACTAGTTTTCGAAGCTCGCTTGCACACTTGTCCCTCCCATGTGAGTCACGGTCTCGTTAGCCACCTGATTACCTGAAAAATGTTAGAATAAACTGAGTGAGCGAAAGCTCAGTAGGAATTATATCTCAAGAACAAGCAATTGGTTTAAGTAATTACATCTTTCACATGTAAATGCAGTAAGACTATGCATGTAAAATTAACCGAGCAAGTGAAACAAAACTAGCAAGAGATCAACAACGTCGTGCAAAAACTTTCAAGCAAGAGATATCAAGAGAGATTTATAGAATATTAGCTATTTCACGTAAGTACTTGCCCATTCCGGGCCACGCTAGTCGAGTCACGCAAGTCAAGTCACGCGAAATGAAATTTTTATTGTTGTTCCAAATTATTATGTCTCATGCCATTGCTCTTGATCGTTCACGACTGTTTAACTACCACGTTCCGAGCAAACGACACGTTCCGCTGCTATCGGTTCGGGGCGTGACAGAGGTGGTATCAGAGCTTCGGCTTTCATATCCTCTAGTTATTTGGTTCGAATGATAGGTCAAGTATCCTTGTTAGTCATATCAGAGCTTCGGCTTTCAAACCCTTAGGGTATCAAGTCCAAGAGATAGGTTGAGTATCCTTGTCGGTCATCCTATAGGAGTTTCGTGAGAGATGGGTAGAACTTGGGGTTAAAGTTATAAAAGAAAGATAAAATATTTGCATTAATTCTCGAATCAATAAATTATCTCCCCACTCATCTTTGCAGGAACTTAGATAAAATGGAAGCGTCTAAGCCAAGCTTTGTTCCTGAGATGGTACTAGTAGATGTCCAAGCTTATGCGGACCTTGTCAGGAGAGTTCAGGAGCTAGAGAAAGCGGTGGAAGAAAAAGAAAGAGTTGAAGGGAAAGCCCATGAGTCGGGAAAGTTCATCACTACCAAGAAAAGGATAAACGAGGGTGATATTTCACAAAGGTGTAAGAAATGCCAGAAATGTAAGAAGTGTAATAAGAAGGGAACTTCGATAGATCACTCGCAAGGTAAGTGTAAATCTTGTGGAAGATATGGTCACCAATCGAAAGGAACGGACTGTCCCATGGAGGGTTTATCTATCACCGAGAATTAGGGGTTAATCGATAAAACGCCGAAAAATGTGGGACTATACTCACGGATTGGAATATAGTGCCAAGAACATGTGTATATATATATATAAATCCACGGTTACAGGAAAAAACATGAAAAATCAAAAAACAGAAAATTGGCGCCTTAGCCAATGTCTTCATTTCTGTAAATGACGCCCTGGTCAGGGGCGTTATTTCGCAAATTGAAGACTCTGGAAAGAGTCGTCAATTTCAATTTCTGTATACATATATCTGTGTAAATTAGTTAAATGACGCCTGGTCGGCAGCCACGTTAAAGACATATAGCACCCTAGACATGGTCGCTATTTAATCAATTGAAGAATCTATGCAGAGCCGTCAATTTCAATCAGGATATATGCATTAACTTAATCAATTTTTTCCAGGATTTATTAAATGGCGACATGGTGGTTGTCACCTTTTATACATATAGCGCCCTTGACAGTGGGCGTCATATGTAAGAGAAACGACATGGTGCAAGTCGTCATTTTCCTTTTTCACAAATTTACATTATGAACAGTAGCATTTTTCCAATATAAAATTTTTTGACAACAAGTATATGGACAGGTCAAGAAAAATAGTAGGATTTCAAAACTAGGTTCATGCATTAAATCAGATTATTGGTTACATAGATATTAAAATTTTAACATGTGTAATTATTAAATAATATAGGAATTGACGACCGTTTGCGAGGGCGTCAGAAAGAATTAGCGCCCTAATAAGGGTCGCTATTTACAAAATTTCTCAAAACCATCAAAACTCAGCGAAAAAAACTATATGCATGAACATAATCATGTTTTATGTTTGTTTGGGCTACGAAACTTGAGAAAACCTACCTTTTGGAAGATTAAACGGTGAACAGGATGAAGACTCTGAATGCTACTACGGTACTCTATTTTAAACAGAGCAATCGTAGGAAGAAGAAGATGATGGAGGTTCCCCCTTCTCACGTCTGCTAACAGGATGAAGAAGAGGAAGATGCTCCCCCTTCACGTTGCAGTCAACAGGAAGAAGAGGAAGAAGCCTTCTTCACTTGTAATCACAGCAGGATGAAGAACGTCGGTCTTCTCCACACCGAGGGTGCAGTAGCAGGAGAGACTCCTCCCTCCTTCGGTTGCAATGAACGGCAGCAGGAAGAAGACACCGATCAGCCAGCAGTAGTAACAATAGGGTTACTACGTTCGACAAGTTTGTGTTTTTATAGGGAAGAGATCCTCTAACGGGGGTAGAAGGAAAAAGCAGGTGGACGAAGAACTCTCAGAGGTAGTAGCCTCTGAAGGTCTCCGGAGGAATCCTATTTATAGGGAGAAGGTTCTCCCGTGGTTAGAGTTCGATTGGGAGTGATATTACTCCCGGAAGAATCCTTATTGGAATGGAGATTTCCTCATATTAATCCTTTCCCTAAACATACTTACTCAGATAACACCGACTGTCCCTTTTGGAAATGACGCCTCAAGTTGGGGCGTTATTTTCATAAACGACGCTTGTATACACAGTCGTCAATTCCTTAATTGACGACTTGAACAAAGGCGTCATTCACCATTCCTATTTTGTTAATTTAAGGTGTAACGATCTTTCAGGATTTTTATCCTTTTTTATTGACGTGATCTTATTGGAAAATTTTAGGGGTATGAGTTTTCCATTTTTCTCTATTTTTTCTCATAATTAGTTTTCTAAAATTCTTTAGTCGAAAAATCGGCACTATTCATTTTATTTGAAATGACGACTTGTTCAAAGTCATCTTCTATGCAATTGATGCAAGCATACGTTGGCGTCAATTCATTTTTTTGCATTTTCACTTACCCTTCAAAAGACTAATATTGTATATATATATCCCTATTATTTCTATAACTATACAATGCACAAGTCTATACATTCTCCAACGTCTATACATTCCTTCTCCAAGTCTATACATCCATAAGTCCATACAATGCATAAGTCTATACATTCCTCCAAGTCTACACACTTTTTCCCCAAGTCTATACATTCATCTCCAAGTCTATACATTCATAAGTCCATACATCCATTCAAGTCCATACATTCCATTACACAAGTCTATACATTGTCAAAGTCTTTACATTCCTGAAGTCTATACATTCCCTAAGTCTATACATTCTTAAGTCTATACATCAATTCAAGTCCGTACATTCCATTACACAAGTCTATACATTGTCAAAGCCTTTGCATTCCTGAAGTCCATACATTCCTGAAGTCTATACATTCTACCCACTCAAGTCCACACATTCCTTCATCCAAAGTCTATACATCCATCCATTCATCCAAAGTCTATACATTCATTCCTTCATCCAAAGTCTATACATCCATCCATTCATTCTTCAAAGTCTACACATTCCTTCATCCATAAAGTCTGTACATCAGTCTAAAGTCTATACATCGCATTCTTCCTCAAAGTCTGTACATCCATCTAATCCAAGTCTATACATTCCACAAGCCTAAACATCTAAGTCTGCACATTCCTAAGTCTGTACATTCCAGAGCATCTTACTCCCCAAGTCCATACACTCTTCAAGTCTATACAATGCAAAGTCTACACAATGCAAAGTCTACACATGCAAAGTCTACACATCGTAAGTCTATACGTCCAACGTCTGTGCATTCGCCATTGCATGAGACATTCATACATTCCCATGTCTACACTTAAATTTATATATATATCCTCCCTTTATAATGTAATAAATGTGGAATATTAATTTTTCTAAATTAGTAAAAATATATAATTTGACCTTTTCTTCAAGATTTAAAGATTCTCAATTCAATTAAAATTATGTTGTGCATTAAATGGCTACTTAAAATAACATGTTATTATTAAATTTATTATAATATAATGGTAGGGTCCATGAGTTCTTCTTGTGAGACTTCTTAGGCTGTCAGAGGGTTGTGTATAGCCTGGCCTTAATTATTTATGTTGTATTATATTTATTTATTTTGCATTATATATATATATATGCACAGATATATGGATGAGTGGGTTGAGACTTAAGGGCCCTTACAATGTGTGTGGGTTATTCACTAATCCCTCATATACCTATTAATAATTTGTAGGTATACGGGGATTTTATTCCTCATAATTTCTTTTATTTATCCTTGTCCTAGGTATCAGAGGCAGGTTCGATCCTAGATAAATTTTTACTTCCATTCCAAAAGGTAATATTAACTAGTCTTTTATAAATTCTAAGAACCTTTATTAACTTTTTATGGAGATATGTAGATATCATCATGTATATGTTATTTTTCTTTTCAAAATCTAAATATATATTTATATATTTATTCCCTTTTTAGCCTTCAAAATTATCATGTGTTACAACGGAAGCAAGAAAAGTTTCACATCCTTGCGAAAATAGTCTACAAGCGTGAAGAGAAGTAATAATAGAAGGGAGCTTCCTATACTTGATGCCAAGGAAAGAGAAACGCGGGAGACCTGGTTTTCGAAAAGAAATTCTCCTATTGCGACAATTTATGTAGGTGTCATGGTCAACAAGCCAGTCGACTCCTAGAATGGCATCGTAGCCATCCATATCATGGCATACAAGGTTTACCGGAAGATTATGACCTTCCACTATTACCTCACTATCAGGGTAGTGGGTTGTAAGTTTTGTTCTGGGACCTAAAGGTGTTGTGATTTCTAGGTCCGATGGTAGAGGAACATGTGAACTTGGTAAAGTTCTTGCAAAGGCTGTAGATATAAAAGAATGAGAGGCACCAGTATCGAATAGTACACCAGTTGTTGCAGATCCGTGGCCGGTTATTCTGACCGGTGCCGATCGGAGCCGCCCGGCCTCCGGCCGGCGAACCAGCGCGCCTCCACTCCAGGGAGCGCTCATCCAGGCATCCACCACCACAGTGGTGACACCGGGTCCCGCACGATCCCTCCGGACAGCACGTGGGCCCCATCGTCACGTGTTCGGGTGCTGCCGAATCAACGCGAGAAGCCGCCCGTCAACCCGAATTCGGTCCTCCTAGACCCCATTGTGTATCCCTTTACCTCCCTGTGTGGAGTGGGTAGCGACGTGTATTATTGTAATATTGTGTATTATTGTTCCGGGAGTACGAGTTTTGGCCGGGTCCGTCTTCCCCATGCCAAGCGCGTGGAGGTATCATCCTCGCTCCTTACTTGGCATTTTGCTTAATTTCATATATGCTTGTTTATGCCGCTGCTAGAGAGCATGATAGGGTAATTAGCTCGCTTTCTATTTATATCACCGCTGCTGCGAGAGAGAGCGTTACCGTCCCGTGACCCGATCCGGGCACGAAAGAGAGAGCCGACCACCCTAGCTCACTGCCGGTTTCTCAACCGCGCACGTCCGATGCTTCCCTCATTAAGGGACGATCGCGAGCTTGTCGTGTCATGGTCCCATCCCGCATCAATTTGGTATCACAGCGAGGTTGAGTCTAGGGTGTCAAAAAAAAAGTGTCATTTAAGTCTAAGTGTCTAAGTCGGTCTTAGGAGTTGCATTTGCATACCATTAGTCGGTATATAAAAAGGTGTTATCCGAACGTTAGGCTACGCCTATCGGGAAGGTCGCACACTTGCACGAGTGATCTTCGGATCGATTAACTCCGCCCCGTACCGAGTCTTGGTGTCTTGTCCTTAGTGTGCATGCATCCCAACCTTGCATAGTCGGTCTAGTGTCATGTCCAAATGGCCTTGCATATCCATAGGGATCCATTCCCGTATTTTGGCAACTATGGCCAACCCATGTCGACCCGTCCAAGGTGATAGGTCCGTGTCTGAGTACATCCGCGACTATGATAAGTACCGGTTGGAATATGGCTTGGGAGAGGAGAGCACCACGACCGCATTTCAGTTCCGGAGAGGTTTGCGGTTTCACTTCCAACTTGAATGTCTTGTCCGCGACGCGTTCTCGCTGGCGCAATCTTATAAGGTCGCTCTAGAGGTCGAGCCCTTTGAGTCTCAGTTTTCTCGCTCTAGAGGTCGAACCCTTTGGCAAACATCTACCTCCCAACCGAATCCCGAGCCGATCGGACTACCTAACTCAATTCCTTCACCACCCGAGAGTGCTCTATTGTCACCCTCACCTTCCGATCTTAATTCGGAACCCTCTCATTTGGAGCCACCCAAGCCCGAGCCACCCGTGTTTCTAACGGGTACTCTTTTCATCGCCGAGCCGCTTCTTAGTTGGCTCAAGGATGGCTTGGTCCCACATCCCTTCCCATCCATGGACCCCACCTTACCTTTAGTGCTGGTCAACTCATTCCATACCACATTTCGATTTAGTCATCATGTTGACACGTTGGATGATCTTGTCATGGGATTAGATTCACAATGGAAGTTAACGTATTTATTGGCCCGAGGCTTTGACCAACCCGCTAGTCTTAGCTTCACCCATCCGGCCTTCGGGTCCATTACCTCTGAGTGCACCGTGGGTTGTGTCACCACGGAGGTTCTTCTACTTCTCCCGCTACCGGACGAGCCCGAATTCATACCCTTTTGTCTGAGGGAGGAATCATACTTCTTGCCTACGATTCCCGTCCCACCTGTCACAATTCAAGAAGGTGACTATCCACACCTTCAAAACTTCTACACGTGGGACCGTGACTTGTGGGAACCCACCACAAGGGGTCATACCTTCTTTGATCCTTTTGACCCATTCCCTAGTGGATCCTTAGACCCTTCATATTCCCTTCACTTCTTCGGGGAAGTCCACCTTCATACCCCTTTCTTACGGGTCGGGTCCTCCATACCCACTAAGCCCGTCCACGATACACCTACACCCGGCTCTTCCACACCCGACTTTCCTAGCCCACTCAAGTCTCCTAAATCTAAAGGGCCGTCCATGCATGACTGGGTCATACTTGGACATTTAGGTGTACCCCATGCCACCCATCTCCGGTTACGTCAAATGCATGTATGGCACATATTCGGGTGTCCTGGTCTGCCGTCATCCATGCACGGGTCTAACTAACACTAGTTTTGTCTAGAGTCATGCATGAGTCCGTTTCTTATTTGTGTTGTTTGCATATGTGTGTTACTGTTTGGTGAGTCGGCATGTGTCTTGTGCAAGCTCGTTGTCATTCTCTTATGCGTAAGAGGCGAGTGGATTCATTCTATGAGTATGGGATCGGTTCTATAGCTACACCCAGATCTAGTCACCTATAGGGACTCAGCGGTGATTCCTAGTGAGTCTTCGAGCCTACTCCCTTCCCTTTTGAGAGTGCCCCACCCGGAGTGTCCACCTTTAGCCTATAGTAGTTCACGCATATCGAGTATATATGGAATGAGTAGGTGACGATCACTTGGAGTGGAGCGTACCCGCGTTACTTGGCACGGTGACGGATCCACCGGAGTACTCGAGCATCCCTACCCCTACTCGACGGGGTCGAGTTCCTCCCACCCGGGGAGAGTTGATGGGAATCGACACCGAGCATGTACTTTTCTTTTGCATTTATGTCCTTTTAGTTTGTGTTTATATCCTTGGGAAAGTATGTACGTAAATGTAAGGCTTTATAAGTCAATGAGTCATTCCCATGGATTGTGTGAGTTTTTATGAAATTTTGTAGTAGGTCCAGCTAGGGGGCCCTCAGCCCTTTCCCATTGGTCCATGTCACCTTGTGGGGCTGGTCAACCATCCTAGGTGGACATCTAGAAGGTTGGACTAGTCTTATGGACACATGGGGGACAAAGGGTGAAGAATGTCAACATTCTACACCCACCCCACCTACCTCTTCCATGGTCAATAGGCAGCCCCCTTCCCCTTGATTTTTTTTATTATTTTTTGTGTGTTGTTCAAACCTCATCCCAGCCCTTCATCCACCCTCCCTAGATCCAAGGGTCTACATTAGATTTGATACCTATCATATGTAAGTGCGTATTTTTATGTGAAAATTAGTGAAAAATCAGAAATTTTGTTGAATGCCAAGAAGGCTCTTGCACCCCCAGCCCTCTTCCCCTAGTTTCTTTTCCTCAAACCTCCAGTTCTAGAGTGTATCAATCTTCTATCTCCCCCTCTCAACCTCTGATCTTCATCCGCGTCGCCGCCGCCGCCGCCGCCGTTCGTGCCGCCTTCGAGCCGCCGTGAATCCGTCTTCGGTTTTCTGTCCTGCTAGACAGAGGTGTCTTCACCAAAATCCTGCTACCCTCCACGGCCTCTTCGTGATTTGTAATTTTTATGGTGTGCTCCTATATTCCATCCCATCATCCACAAAAAACTTCAGGTCGAAAATCCTTCGTTTGATATTTTTTCAATTCCGGTCTTCAATCACTCCCAGATCTGTCCTGTCTCTATCTACAGTGACAGTAGCTCTGAGTTTCCCATCTCCGACCTTCTTTTTGATTTTTCCAAACCCTCCCCATTTTACTGGGAGTTCTGTCCATCATCCCCTACATCCACCATTTTTTTTGATTTTTATCCACCATCTATCCATTTTTCAAAATTCGTGTTCTACCTCAGCTACAGTGCTTTCAGCCCATTTCCAGATCTGACCCACTTCCAGTTCAAAAATCCTATCAATTTGTAACCACATTAAAACTTGTCCAAACTAGTTTTTCTGTTTTCCTAGCTTGATTTCTTACAACTTTGATGAAGACCACGACTTCAGATTCGGACGTTCACATATCGGTCAAAGGCAGTTCTCAGAGAATAGCCCTGCAGATCTGAGTGTTCGACTACTGTACAACAGGAAGTTGAAAATTCATTAAAGCCCAGATCCGTGCAGATCCAGGCCAGATCTTTAGATCTAGATTTAAGGATTTGAAGTTAGCTTTCCAACGGCACCAGTCTCGTGTCGATCCGACATCGGGGCTGATCGCAGCGCCTGTTCTCGCCGGGACACGCGCTGAAAACCAGAAGTTGCAGATCCGTGGCCGGTTATTCCGACCGGTGCCGATCGGAGCCGCCCGGCCTCCGGCCGGCGAACCAACGCGCCTCCACTCCAGGGAGCGCTCATCCAGGCATCCACCACCACAGTGGTGACACCGGGTCCCGCACGGTCCCTCCGGACAGCACGTGGGCCCCACCGTCACGTGTTCGGGTGCTGCCGAATCAACGCGAGAAGCCGCCCGTCAACCCGAATTCGGTCCTCCCGGACCCCATTGTGTAGCCCTTTACCTCCCAGTGTGGAGTGGGCAGCGACGTGTATTGCTGTAATATTGTGTATTATTGTTCCGGGAGTACGAGTTTCGGCCGGGTCCGTCTTCCCCACGCCGAGCGCGTGGAGGTATCGTCCTCGCTCCTTACTTGGCATTTTGCTTAATTCCATATATGCTTGTTTATGCCGCTGCTAGAGAGCATGATAGGGTAATTAGCTCACTTTCTATTTATATCACCACTGCTGCGAGAGAGAGCGTCACCGTCCCGTGACCCGATCCGGGCACGAAAGAGAGAGCCGACCACCCTAGCTCACTGCCAGTTTCTCAACCGCGCACGTCCGACGCTTCCCTCGTTAAGGGACGATCGCGAGCTTGTCGTGTCCGTGGTCCCGTCCCGCATCACACCAGTATCGAATAGTACAAATGCAGGATGAGAATAAATTTGAACGGTACCTTCTATCAGCCCATCATCCTTGGGCGCTTCATCATCATCTAGAACCACATTAAGACACACTTGCCACTTGCGTCCACCGTTAGAGGGTTGTTCCTTCATATGAGGGCAATCGGGCATACGATGCTCCCGACTTTCATAATGCAAACAATCGCCGAGACACTTCCAGCATTCCTCGGCCGAGTGGCCGAATTTCTCACAGAATGAGCAAGCCGTTGCGACTTGCGTTTCCTCCTCCTTTACATTCTTGTTTTTGTGATTATTCCTTCTGCTCCCATTGCTGGACCTCTTCTTGTTATCCCGGGAGTTGTAAGTGATGCTGATTTTTTCTTCTTTTCATCCTCACTTCTCAAACTTGCGGCTAGACTCCTCGCTCTTACCTTTGTAGTTCTCGACCTTTTCCAAGGTCCTTTCGCATAAATGAGCTCGTTGGACCATCTCCGTATAAGTGCAGATATTCTGGGGTCCAAGTTGTTAAATGAAACAAGGTCTTAAACTGTCCATAAAGTGATTTGTCTTTAAGAGATCCGTGCCCACCAGGTGTGAGGCACAGGGAGCTAGACGAGAGAATTGAAGTTCATATTCCGCCATGGACATCATGCCTTGACGAAGTGCGGAGAATTCCACGGCCTTTCTCTCCTTAACGTGCTCAGAGAAATACTTTGCTCGGAAGAGTGTAAGAAATCCCACCCAAGTATGTGGTGCGTTTGGAGGCGGTGCCGGAATAGCTTTCCACCAAGTACGTGCATCATTATTCAATTGAAAGGTGGCGAGATAGACCTGTTCTTGATCAGTGCATTGCATAACGTCAAATATTTTGCTCATTTCATCTATCCAATTTTCCACCTCGTCAGTGTTGGAGGATCCCGAGAATCTTGGAGGGTTCATGCTCCAAAAATTCCCATGCAGATTACCCGTGCCAGCCCGTGCGCCAGCCTAGGCCACAGTCTGTAGAGCCTGGGTAAGACCGACAACTGTTTGCTACATCGCTTCCCAGTTAGCACGATTTACGGCACATTCAGCAGCCATTGTAAGAGTAAGGTGACTGAAGAAATAAACAAGCAATTAATTCTTATGGAATTGGAAGGGGATTATCCTAGAGATTTTTTTTTAATTAACTATCTCATCCTGGGTTCTACCCAATCTCTCATGGGTTCAGAAATTTCATTCCTAATTTATAGGTGTGGGTCCTTAAACCTTGGACTTAGCCTATGACATGACATTTTTCTAGGAATGTCCTTAGACCTAGGCTCTGATACCACTTTAAATGTCACGCCCTGAGATTTATGTACAGCAGAAGATAACCGGGAATGTGAATAGTCGGCTAGTACGCCTCAAGCGAGCAATACAATCAGAGCGCTAACATATTCACACATAAAAGGGAATGCACAAGATAATATACTCAAAACTTCACTTTATTGAATAATATTTAAGTACAATTATAATTGACTCATTTCACTAGACTCAAATAAAGAGAAAATTATATAGACTCGACTTTATTCATGACTCTACTAGGTCTTCTCTCGATCTTTAAACACTCTCGGACTCATCACTTGAGTAGTCCGAATCCCCGCTATAATTTCCTGAAAAGATTAGAAAAGTAGGGAATGAGCACACTTGCCCGGTAGGTATCTTTGTATCAACATGAAGGCAACATTTAAGTAATTAGCATTTTAGCTCTAAAAAAGAAGAATACATGCATAAAAAAAATCAAAGTTATGACGTAAGTAACAAGATATGATCATGAAGATATGAGATTTGATATAGACATTGAGAGGATATTCATTCCAGAATGTATAGTGGCCTTTCATGTAACAAGAATGCACTAGCATGTATCAAGAATGTACTATTCATAACTATGTAGGTTATGCACTAGAAAGTCATGTAATCAAGAATGTATATTTCATGTAGAGCCTCGTGGTTTTCACTCGTCTATAAAAAAAGTACTCTCGGCGTGACGCCAGTGTTCATCATACCTCATGGTTTATAGCATGTTTCCAGTAATCTGCCGAGGGGGTTAGTGTCAAGCCCTTGGACACAATCAGTCCCCGAACCGCATCTTCAAGTTATAAAGCAAGCTACTTCCACGAGAAATATCAATAATGTAGGCCAATAATGTATCAATTCAATAATAAGCTCATGATAGCAACTATCAAAGTAAGAACGTACCAAATATGACCATGAGAGTTCAAAAAAGGAATTTAATCCGGCAGCATAACGGTACATTCATTAACTTTCATTATTCATTACATAACTTTTGAACAAGGTATTAGGTTCTAGATAATCAATAGACCATCTAGGAACTTAGGAAAATCAACCCTTAGGTTAAACCTTGGGTTAAGAACACTTGAGATAGAAACGGTCATGACTGGACTGTTTATTGGGAGTAGCAGTCGTTTACTGGACCGTTTACATACTGTAGCGATCAGTACATGACCGTTTATTGATAGAGTCGATGCATGAAGAAAGAAAGTGTCGACATAGTGAAAACTTTGGAACCTTGCGGTCATGGCAGGGCCGCTAGGCGTCTTTGGCGGTCACGTAAATGGTCGCTACTAGACTCTTGCGGTCTAATGGATGGCCGCTAAGATCTAGAACATAGAAAACGTCGGTAAAGTGCTTTCTAGATAATGAGATTTTGAGGGTACAGCCAGCTCGGCGTCCTAGTAAGAATTTCAAGCTCGCGGAGACTTATGGAGGCCTTGAAACAAGATCACCTAGTCCGGTGGAAGGAATATCCAACGGAGATGATCACAAGTCCAAGATTATGTACTTATAAGTGCAAAGTGTATATAATGGCCACGCACCGGGGTACGCACCATATACTTAAGAAAAGACTCTAGATGAGAGTGAATCGAGATAAACAGCGATCAAATATCATCAATGACACAAGTCTCATACGCACATGAACTTTAGCTTTAATAAAAGAGTATATGGTTTTGGCATGAAACTAACATAAGTTTACAATAAGCATTTAAACCATGTAAGACATGCAACCTATCAAGGATGATGCAAAATATAACCAATATTACGAATATGATGTCAAAATTAGGAATAAGACCTAATTAACTAGGCTTATCATATGGTTAATAGGGCCAATCCGCAATCTGCTTAGAGTTAACAGGGTGCAGAGTCTAGCGGTCAGGTGAGGACCGCATATAGGTGTTTAACGGTCTATCACAGGGCCGCTAAAGACATATGGCGGTCTAGAGCAGACCGTTTCTTCCCTGTAGCAGACAAAGTTAAAAATCGAAGAACAAACCTAATCCAGGGGAAATAGATGTATGGAAAAATATGCCAACAGGTAAATAAGGCCTGATACAATCATATTAAAATAAGGAGATACATGGGGGTGCATAATTTAAGCCAAAGTTATAACTTTTCTCTTAAGGTGTAAAGGTAAGCATGCAGACTTAACCTAGATGCACAGTCATGATAAAACATGAAATACAACCAATAGAAAGCATGAAACGGAATGAAACCATAGGGCTTTTATTTCTAACATGTTGATTTAGCCTTTTCACGAGATAACCTACCTTTGATTAGATCCCTAGACTTCGGATTTCTGACTGGAAGTAGACCTTAGTTCCTACACGTCCTGTGCCAAACCAGCAACTTCCCGCCCCTCTATCTTTTGATTCTCTAGACCTAAATACGTGAAAATTGAAGGGTATGTAGAAGATAGAAAGGGGAACAAAAAGTTATAAAGTCACAATGTAAACTAACCTCATTTAGGGCTTCTACTCTCTTGTTCTTCGTTGGACCGGTACACTGGTTCCTGCATAGCTTGCAGCGAAACAACAACTTTGGGGGCTTCTATCTCCTCAAAGACTCGACCTCCAAGCATGAAAATTTGGGGAAAGTTAGACCATAGCAAGAGGAACAAAATCCTTAAAAGGTCTAACCTGAGTCAGAGCCTCCTTACCTTTGAAAAATGCGATCCAACATTAGGGTTCGCATGGGTTGAAGTTAGGGTCTATTTATAGGGTTTTGAGTTAGGGCTGAGGGTTTGATCAAATTAAGAGTCCTACTTAGGGGTAGGATCGATCCCTAAGAGTCCTGGACAAGCTTACATGTCCACATGCTTCGATCCATGGGGATTTGGATGCCAAAGATCCAACATTTTTCACGTTTCTCCCATTCACGGAACCAGAAGGGTTTAGCAGTCATGGAAGGACTGCTATGCTGGTTTAGCGGTCTCGCGATAGACGGCTAAATGGCCATTATTCTAAAATTTTTGGATTTTTCTATTATCTCCTATTTATCCTCTAATTGGTGTATATATCCCATTTTAAATCCATAAATTACTAAATTTACGTTTCTATTAATGAGCTTGGGTCTAAAGGTCTTGGAATTGGGTCTTTGGGCTTTTTTGAGTTGGGCTTAACCCTTTGATGAATATAGCACCTTTAAATGATTTTAATAAATCCCTAATTCCTTTTTAATAGCCCATTAAGCCTTTTTAATTACCTAGAAAATTCCTAGAAAATTCTCGGGCGTTACACTTCTAATCCTTGCTTCTTATATCTCTTATTTGCCAAATGAGGACAAATCCCATGTTAATAAATATCACCTTCAGCAGCTGCTTCCACAACAGGGTCGCAAGGTAACGGATGTGTGTAAGTATGCATTTTTATGATGTCATTATCTTATTCATCCTCATGCATGGTTTTCAACATGAAGTGCTTCTTAACATGATTAAGAGTGGTAGTTTATGCCTTATCCTAGGTCTTTGTTTAATTCAATGTCAAAAAGAGTCTTTAGGCTTGCTTTTGCAGCATCCTTTTGGTTACAAGAACCCCGCGTTGGGAGTTCGGCATTCTCTCCCCGCTCATTAAGGGTAACCCTTACCTAGGCACCGCACACACTACACGGTGTCCTTAGCCGTTGTTGCGCGGGTTTTTTATGTCGAATAACTGGGGTGAAGGAAGGGATACAGAGGGTGTTGTGTAGTGGACAGCGGATCTAGTGGGGAGGGGTGAATAGATCTGCCCCTCTTTTCGCAATACAACCCTCTATAATGCTAGTTAAAAATAATTGCAGCGAAATACAACTAGCTTAGCAATGTATAAAATGATTTGCTTAGAAATATGATTTCACAATATAGAGATTGAACCTAAGCATGCATCTAAAACATATCAATCGCACAATCAAACCACAACACAAAGAATTTTAAGGTGGTTCGGACTGAATCCCCAGTCCTACGTCCACCCCTCACCAAATCCGGTGAGGCTTCACTAGTGCAGCACACCAAACAGCAAATCGGAGAACCATCGATTGCCTTCCTACTAACCACCGGTAGGGACGTCAACACCGCAGATCGGACAACCTCCGATTGCCTTCCTACTAACCACCGGTAGGGACGATTCTCAACTTCCAAGTGTTTGAGTGAAATAGAAAAAGGACAACTTATGAAAAACACTCAAACAAGATATAGAATATGCTTAAGAGAAAAGATCTTGTTTGAGATTTGCCAGAGCTTGAATCCCTTGAGTATTTGATGAAGAGCTTCTTCCCGGAGTAGCTTGATTTCCTTCTTGGAATACGCTCCTTCTAGCTTCCTTTGATCACCCTTCTTGCCCTTGAGTGCTTCTAGCTTTGTTGGAGATTGCTTGGCTTCAGATCTGAGCTTGAATCACCTTGGATGGATGAAGAACTTCCTCCCGAAACACTGTTCACGGAGGTGCTACAGTGCCTCAAAAATGGCATCCCTTGATCTCCCTTGAAGCCTTGAAGTGATAGGGTTTCCAACCCCTCATGTGTTGGTTTTATAGACCTTGAATGGTCCTTGGACATCCTTTAGACCAGATCCACAATTTGTGGGTGATTAGGTGACTTTTGGATTAAAGAAATCCATGGAAAGGGGCTGGCCACGAGGTGGATTTCAAAGTCAAACATGGCTGCATCGGGACTGGCGGTCGACTTGTGGCTTCTGGCAGTCGACCGCTACTGAAACACCTGCAAACGGATGAACCCTGGGAAATCCGATCGACCGCTATTGGCTGGCGGTCGACCTGCAGCTGACAGATCTGCAGTCGGGAGTCTGCTGGATGGGGCGGTCGACCGCCCCTGTGCTGGCGATCGACCGCCAGCTGGGCAGCCCCCGGTCCAGCCCGGGTCGGTCCGTTAGCCGCTTCAGCTCCGTCGCTTGTGTCCATTAGCAGCCTGTTCATGTCTGTAACTTCATCCTTGTTGGTCTAGAAGGTACCAACTGAATCTTTTCTTTGGACTCTCATCTTGTTCAGTGACCTTGGCTATTTGAATGAAGCTTGTAGTTGTTGTATAGACTTTGCATCAAGGCTTGGACGTGTAGACTTTGTGTGCATGTATGAACTCTGTACAGACTTTGCACCTTGAGCATGTATGAGCCTGTACAGACTTGCTTCATGAACGTACAGACTTGGTAACTTGATGCACGAACACAACAGAACGCAATGTATAGACTTTGCGTGTGAAGTAGCCGGCCAATGTATAGACTTGTGTTGCAGCCATCAACCAACATATAGACTTGGAGTTGTGCTAGCATCCAACGTACAGACTTTGTCTTGTGCAATGTACAGACTTTGTTTTGTGCATGCAGCCAACGTATAGACTTCATCTGCAGCAATGTACAGACTTCATCTGCAGCAACGTATAGACTTTGTGTGCAGCAACGTATAGACTTCGAGTTGTGCTAGGCAGCCAACGTACAGACTTCATGTTCAGCAACGTACAGACTTTGTCCAACGTATAGACTTCATCCAATGTACAGACTTTGTCCAACGTATAGACTTTGTCCATCATACAGACTTTGTCCAACGTATAGACTTCGTCCAACGTATAGACTTCGTCCAATGTACAGACTTTGTCCAACGTATAGACTTGGAATGCAGTGCACATGCCCGCAACCTGTTCGATGAAATGACAAACTGCTTAAACAGATACACAATGACATCATATGTAAACATAATGTGACTTATAGTAGTTGCTATCATCAAAACCATAATAGTAATCATGGTGCACATGTGTTCAACATTCTCCCCCTTTTTGATGATGGCAACACTGTGAGTCATTATATGGCAGAAATAGCTAAGATGGCAAAGTGTATGATATATGTAACATATGCAGCTCAGGATCCATGATAGTAATAGCATGTGAATGCAATTATGAATGCAGATATGAATGCTATGCATTGGATACACAAATGAGATGCACAAAGAGAATCTCCCCCGTACACCATTCACTCATCCATAGCTCTTACAAAGGACTCACACAAAGAATTCTCCCCCTTTGCCAACAGCAAAAAGGATGGATAAAGTAGAGTAGGTGACAAAGGTCGGTGAGACCAGAGGTGAAGGAGAGGGAAGAGCAAGCCATAATATGCAAACCTGAAACATATCGCGAGCAACATGTACGGGTCAAAGCTAATGAAATCCGATATCATCAACAGAGTTCGAAGAGCATCTACATCGAAGATTTAATAGAAATGAACCAAAGGTGCATATCATTGCAATGTTTAACCTTCCCTTATCTTATATATCCATATTCAATAACTGCTAAGGGAATAACATAAAAATTAGTATTGAGACTAAACAGACATGAGTAGAGCATGGAATGTTATGATCGCAACAAATGTAATTTTCAGTATTTTTTGCATTTGAAGGCACAAGACTCATATTTTACGAGCAATCAAGTCTAGTACATGCCTCCTAGCCATAAGAATACACGTTGTTTAGACGCAAGTATTCCTAGGTATTTGGTAAGACTGACTATGATGCTTCAAAATGAACAGAGATAGCAAAGTTACGTCATGACATATCCAAACTCATTTCTGTGATGGGAAGATATGTTTCTCAGTGATTATGCCATTGCTCTGCCTAGAGGTCAAATGTATTAAGACAGAGATAACAGGGGCACATCATGACATGTCATTCGTCACTTGATTTGATGACGGGACATATTTCTCCGTGCAACAATATCATTGCTCAGTCAAATTTATTTTTCAAGAATTCCAGCTCATCAAGATGTTTAACACCAATACTAAGCTCTAGAGTATCACCAAGATTGTCATGAAATTTAGATTTTCAGATAGCAGGATAGTCATTCAAAGCATAATATGTAGTCTCTAGTTAAGGTCTATTAAAACCAAGAACATAGATGATTTCAGAACCAATATTTCAAAACATCAAGGAAATCATTAAATCTGAACCGATTTCATTGAATGGATAATCATCAGGGCACATAATAGAAAGCTCTTACTCTATATGTCCGTCTGTCTCATGAACGGTATTGTCAAACTGGAAGCCAGTGAAGTTCAGATTGCAAGAGATAAGAAAAGCAACAAAACTCCCCCTAAAGATATGCAAAGAATGAACTCAAGGAGTTATGTTTGCAAGCAAATGTAAGGACAAACGTCAAGGAGTGAGAGAGTAGAACCATGCAGGGGTTGACCTGATCAAACATGAATTTGGCAGGCATGAAATGCATGACCCAACACATGGTTATACATTTATTAAATGCAACATAATGAAACATATGCATGAATGCTGCAAAGTGACAACTCCCCCTTACTATATGGCCTATATGCGACAATGACTCATGGTACTTGGCGGAGGTGAAACCTCACGCATATTGAGTGTGTCTAGGCAAGCATAACCTGCCTTTCCATACATCAACATTTGATATACCATGGCCATGCAAGAATGATGCTACACAAACCATGCAATACGACACATATGCAAAATGACACATTGACATATAAACAATGCATGAACACACCAATCTGCAAAAACACACAACTAAATTGAACATGATCATCATTTCAATTTTTAGTGGCCTGAGGTCGGCAAAGACCAAGCTCCCTTCTGAGTGTTGAAAACCTGTCATTACACAAGGGCTTGGTGAAAATATCAGTAATTTGATTTAGAGTATCAACAAAATACAGTTCAAAATTTTTCTTACTGACCTCGTCTCTAATGAAGTGATGCCTAATCTCAATATGCTTAGTCCTAGAGTGCTGGACTGGATTTTTTGCAAGGTTGATAGCACTAGTGTTATCACACAGAATCGGGACACAACCAAGATCCACCAAGTAGTCTTGGAGTTGGTGTTTAATCCATAACACTTGGGTGCCACAGCTCCCCGCAACAACATATTCTACCTCCGCGGTTGAGAGGGCAACCGAGTGTTGTTTCTTAGAGGCCCAAGAAACTAAACAGCCGTCTAGAAACTGGCAATAGCCACTAGTACACTTACGATCCAGCTTGCATCCAGCGTAATCCGCATCAGAAAAAGATATAAGAGATAAATCACATGATGACGGATACAACAATCCCAAATCTTGAGTGCCGGCAAGATATCGAAGGATACGTTTGATGGCAGTCAAATGAGATTCTCTAGGACTAGCTTGAAATCTAGCACAAAGGCATACACTAAACTGGATATCTGGTCGGGATGCAGTCAAATAAAGTAAAGAACCAATCATACCTCTATAGACCTTTGCATCCACTAATTTACCATTTTCATCCGAATCCAGTGATGTTGTGGTGCTCATAGGAGTTGCAATGATTTTGTTGTTTGCCATGTCAAATCTTTTCAGCAGCTCCTTGATGTATTTGGATTGATTTATGAAGCACCCATCTTCTCCTTGGTTGACCTGCAAACCGAGAAAGAATTGAAGTTCTCCCATTAGGCTCATCTCAAATTCGCTAGTCATGAGGTTAGCAAATTCCTCACACATTTTAGATTTTGTAGAACCAAACACAATGTCATCAACATAAATTTGAACAATCAAGATGTTCTTACCTTGCTTCTTGGTGAAAAGTGTTTGATCTACCTTACCTCGTGTGTACCCTTTTTCAATGAGGAACGAGCTTAGTCTCTCATACCAAGCTCTTGGTGCTTGCTTAAGTCCATAAAGCGCCATGTCTAGCTTGTATACAAAATCTATATTGTTAGAATTCTCAAAGCCAGAGGGCTGCTCAACATAGACTTCTTCTTTGATCAAGCCATTCAAGAAATCACTTTTGACATCCATTTGATACAGCTTTATTCTAAGGGAGCATGCAAAGGCAAGTAAAATTCTGATGGCTTCGAGTTTAGCAACTAGGGCATAAGATTCATCAAAGTCTACCCCAAACTCTTGATTATACCCTTGAGCCACCAATCTAGCCTTGTTTCTTATTATCTTGCCGTCCTCACTTAGTTTGTTCCTAAAGACCCATTTAGTGCCTATGATAGATTGTGATGAAGGTCTAGGAACAAGATGCCAAATTTTATTCCTTTCAAACTGGTTTAACTCATCTTGCATTGAATTTATCCAGTTTTCATCTTTTAATGCTTCATCAATATTTTTGGGTTCATGCTGCGAGACAAGAGCAAGTTGATCTAATTCTTCCATAATTTTAAAATGTGACCTTGTTCTAGGTGGGTCATTCAAGCTGCCAATGACGTTTTCTAAAGGATGATCCTTAAGAATTCTAATGTTTGTAGAATCGTTACCTTCTCCTGGAGCTTGATCCCTTGCATTGCTTGATTCAGCTAGGTCACCAGCTCCTTTTATTTCTTCTTGTGGAGGATCACTCTTGTCCTTTATGCTTAGGAATTCCCCATCTTCATCGTTTTTCCTGCAAGAGTTATCATTGTTAGAATCATGATATTCATCAAAAGAAACATGGGGTGATTCTTCCACAGTTTGACTCTTGATATTGTAAATTCTATAAGCCCTAGATCTATCAGAATATCCAAGGAATATACCTTCATCACTCTTGGGCTCGAATTTATCTAAGTCTCTTTTATCCTTATTGTGGATGAAGCATTTAGATCCAAACACTTTCATATGTGTGAGAGAGGGCTTTTTACCTTTCAGCAACTCATAATGAGTCTTTTTGGTGTGTGACCTTACCATAGAGCGGTTGATAATGTAACATGCCGAGTTTACCGCTTCAGCCCAAAACCTCCTTGGAAGTTGCCGTTCAGCAAGCATGGTTCTTGCCATCTCTACAAGTGTTCGGTTTCTCCTTTCAACTACACCATTTTGCTCCGGCGTTCTTGGTGTAGAGAATCGGTGTGAAATGTGTCACGCCCCGAACAAGGCGGAAATATCGGGACGTACAGTTAGAGGCGAGCTAGCTGAAATAAGGTTGAAATACTAAACTAGATGATTAACACAAGGCAATGGAAAAGAACAAAATTATTAAACATGGAAAATCCCAATCTATTACAACATCCATCAACTACTAAGACACTAACAAACATAACTTCTAAGGAAATCTAGTACAACTAGTACAACAACAAACTCTTTAAATATCGAAATACTAGCACAACTCCAAGACATAACTAGAAGCAATAACAAGATGACTCCATCTATTAATTGGTACACTCAGGTGTAATCACTCTTGTCTCTCCCCATCGGTGTGGGTGTCGTCACCTGTATAGCCTGGAAAGGGGGAAACAACGGGGTGTGAGCTAACGCTCAGTAGGAGATAACAGATAGATATAAGTGGTTAACAGTTTAATTACATTTTTAAAATATCATGCTACAAAGGATAATGCAATAAAAGGATAATGATGATATAGTAAAATAAAGTTTAAAGATCTTGCAAGGTCAAGAAATATAAATGAACAGAATGGTAATACTTAAAAGGAATAACAAGGACAAGAATTTACTACAGGAGATAACGATAAAGAGTTGGCCATATCAAGACGATTCAAGTCATGTCAAGCACGTATGTAATTTCATTTCCACATCCAAGTAACAACAAGTAGAGTATAGAACAGTAACGAGTGGAAAGCAAAAAGTAGCAGGGAGTAGTAGAGAGTAGTGGACAGTCCTAGATTTAACACATGTCATAGTACTGGTGCCAAATGCCACACCTAGTCATTCACCTCCCCGGGGGTACACGTAGTGTTCGGGCGCTCCTCCCAAGACTAGACCGAGTCCTTAATTGTTTGCCAGACATTGATTTCTTTGGATCAAAGATCCCATGAATCTAGACTTTCATAATTTATGGCCAGAATTCCAAGTTTTAAGCTATGTAGCAATAACAATTTCAAGTAGGAAGAAGATTCATTTCAGAATTTCAAGGTAAGCACAATCATCAAGAAGATCGATAACCAAATCACAATAAGAGTTACATATATAACTTTGCTGGAATAGATTACCACTTAATCAATAGATTTCTAAACAGGGATATTAAACATGTGTACTAATGGTAATCCCGCCGGATCAAGTTTTCCGGAGGTAACATGCTATTTAACGCCTTAGCGACTACTTGAAGTTGGGAAAGTAATCGTGCTATGTTACTGTAGTACAGCAGCTAACTAGCAAGTTGAATCAACATATTTAATCCTAATTTCAAGCCAAATTAATAAGAATTAGGTTATATATTAAGTTAAAAGGCCAAAAGGAATGATTCATAATGATAAGCTAATGAACGTGATCGCGTAAGTCGCGTAGGCACGAATAACAAGCAATTAACAAAAATTTAGTTGCATAATTAGCCAATAAATATATGAGTTTCTATTTTACTAATTACCACTAATGACATGAAAATGAATACATTAGAACCATTACTAAGTCATTTACTGGGTAGATAAACGGTTCTGGGTGGACCGCATATCGATCGGCTGAAACGGGACTGAAACGGGGCTGAACGGGGTGCTGGGAGTTGGGCGGCTCCCTGAGGGCCGCCCATGGTCTTGGGCGGTCTGGTCTGGACCGCCCATGTGCTTGGGCGATCTGGGCAGGGCCGCCCATCCCAGGGATGTGCGGCCAAGGGCAGGGCCGCCCATCCAGATGTGCGGCCAGAGGCAGGGCCGCACAAGTTATGTGGTCCAGAATGGACCGTTTATCCCGCTGGGGTGGATATGTGGTCAGTTTCTGACCGTTCAACTAGTTGTGTGGTCAGTCTGGAACCGTTTAACTCCTGACTAAGCCAGAGTCGGGTGTGGGCTGGAGTTGGACGGTCTATCATAAGACCGCCCATCCCTGGGTGTCTCCGGTCGTCCCTTCCGCGGCCGGTGAACGCCGGGAAGATGGGGGCTTGCTAGGGTTACACAAAAATGCTAATAACTAAGGCAATTGGACTCCAAATAAGGGGATTTTGGTATCAATGGAAAGCTAACAGAGAATACTATCTAACAGAAGTGTCAATTGCATGATTACTTGCTGTAATTAGGATTTATAACTACTGGAACACCGAAACCCTAGTTTTGGATAGGTAGTGACTAAAACTCAAAATTCTCCTACTATACTTAATGAAATTTAGAGATCTATATATCAACGGAAAGCTGACAGGATAAGGATTCCAACCATGTAAGATATGCCATATGAATATTTCATTTGGTCACTCGAAATCGTGAGATAATTCAAGTTAATGCTGCTGGAACATTGACAGGACACTCTTATGAAAACTCAGGAATTCTATGAGCATGATCAATAATAATTAGGGCTTCCAACGTCAAAATGAAGCTAACATGATGCAGATTTCATTGATATATGGCAATTAGGTTGGGTCCATTATCACCTACCTGAATTGAAGATTGAAGATCGAAGCTAGAAATAAACCCGATCCAGAAATACCCTCCAAAGATGCCTCTAAATCTCCCTGAATACCCAATAAAAATTGGGGCTTTTACTATCATTGGAAAGATATCGTCGAACTGATCAAGATACTATATTCACAAGTCTCATTTGGTTAAGGGTACCTACCTTAATCGACGGATTAAAGGGCTGGAGATGAAGAACAACGAACTACCAACACCTTCCACCAAAACGATGAATACTCCCAGATCTGGACTTCTCGTCGGTTGACCTAGCTACCAAATGAAACTAGAGTCGAATAGCTACGTTTCTATAGGTCATGGGGCTTCTGGAGCCTTCGGAGTTGGGAGTATTTGGCGCTGCAAGTTACGTGTTAGAAACGGCGTCGGAATCCTTGACTCGATCAAAGCTATATCGGCAGCACGTTTTAGGGCTAGGTTTACCTCAAATTGATTGAGGGTAAATGTTCCTTACCTCGTGGCCTTCCATTTGCCCTTGATTTCAGATCATTTGGTTGAGTAACAAGGTCAAATTTCACGTTTTAAGTTTTGGTTAGGTAAAGGTTAGGTAAATGTAAAATTTGGGATTTAATCCTCTAATTAGACAAGGTTACGTAATTAATTTGGGTCAAGTCCAGAAGACAAAATTGCTATAAAAATGGTCTTTTACCCAATTACTATTTTTACAGATTTTTCTAAGGTAGTCGAATTTTATAGGTTCTATTTTCTAATGAATTAAATATTAATATTTCGAAATTCAAACATTAATTCATTTTAATTCAATTTTTAATTAATAAAAGCTCAATAAAACTTAATAAATAATCGGGATATTACACCCTCCCCTACTTAAAGAATTTGGTCCTCCAAATTTACTGCACTATATACGGAAAGTAGGGAAAAGATAGATCACCTTGAATAGGTCGGGATACCGCTTCCGCATAGTATCTTCCGATTCCCAAGTAGCCTCTTCGGTCCCACGCCGACTCCACTGAATCTTGACCATCGATATAGAGCGATTCCGAAGTTGCTGTTGCTTCCGGTCTAGAATCTTTATCGGTCTTTCCTCGTAGGTCAGATCCTCCTTCAGCTCGAAATCCACATGCTTAATAACATGAGTGGGGTCATACACATACTTCCGCAACATAGAAATATGGAAGACGTTGTGCACGCCAGACAACTGAGGCGGTAACGCCAATCGATAAGCCACCTCGCCCACTCTATCCAGAATCTCGAACGGGCCAATATACCGCGGGCTTAGCTTGCCGCGAATGCCGAATCTACGAATCACTCTCGTAGGAGAGACCTTCAGAAATACATGCTCACCCACTTGGAACTCTAATGCCCTTCTCCGGTTGTCAGCATAGCTTTTTTGTCTTGATTGTGCCACTTGTAACCGGTCTCGGATGATACGGATATTCTGTGACGACTCCGAAATAAGATCCGGTCCAAGCCATTGCTTCTCGCCCACCTCGTCCCAACACAACGGGGAACGACAGCTTCTTCCATACAAAGCTTCAAATGGAGCCATTTGTATACTGGATTGATAGCTATTATTGTAGGCGAATTCAATCAATGCTAAATGATCATTCCAACTGCCTCCGAAATCAATCATGCAGGCTCTCAGCATATCCTCCACTATCTGATTAGTCCTCTCCGTCTGTCCATCAGTCTGTGGATGAAAGGCAGTACTGAAATTCAGACGTGTGCCCAAGGACTCTTGCAGTCCCTTCCAGAAATGTGAGGTGAATCTAGGGTCTTTGTCTGACACAATGCTAACTGGAATGCCATGAAGTCGAACTACTTCCTTCATATACAATGCTGCCAAAACATCGACTGTCCATTTGGATTTAATAGATAAGAAGTGAGCCGACTTTGTCAACCGGTCGACAATCACCCATATCCCGTCAAATCCACCACGAGTCCTAGGTAGACCCATAATGAAATCCATGCCGATGCTTTCCCATTTCCACTGGGGTATATCAAGTGGTTTCAACTTCCCTACCGGTCTGAGATGCTCAGCCTTGACCTGCTGACACACTAAGCATCTGCTCACAAAATCTGCCACTTCCTTTTTCATGTTCGGCCACCAGAAGGATCTTTTCAAATCCTTGAACATCTTGGTGCCTCCAGGATGAATCGTGTATCGGGATCTGTGAGCTTCTTCAAGAATCTTGTTCTTGACTTTGGCTACATCAGGTACACAAGTTCGCCCTCGGAATAACAATCGTCCATCATCAGCCATCATGAAATCCGGTCTGTTGCTCAAGTTTCCTTGGATTTCCACCAACTCAGGGTCATTGTCTTGCAAGGATTTAATTTCTATCATCAAATCAGGCTTAAGTTGGATTTGTGCAATCATCACCCGATCATTTTCTACATTAAGATCCAGGCTAGCTAATTGTTCTAGTAGCCTCCATTCTTGTAGCATGAGACTGGCCAATTTAGCCATAGGCTTCCGACTTAATGCATCTGCCACGACATTACCTTTACCCGGATGATACTCGATAGAGAAGTCGAAGTCCTTCAAATATTCCAACCATCTTCTCTGCCTTATGTTGAGTTCCTTATGAGAAAATAAATACTTCAGACTCTTATGATCTGAAAATACTGTGAATGTTTCACCATACAAGTAATGCCTCCAAATCTTCAGAGCGAAAACAACTGCTGCAAGTTCCAAGTCATGAACAGGGTAATTTTCTTCATGCTTTCTCAGCTGCCTAGAAGAATAGGCAATCACCTTCCCATGCTGCATGAGTACACAGCCCAAGCTAATACCAGAAGCATCGGTATAGACCACGAAACCTCCGTCGCCAGAAGGTAAAGCCAATACGGGTGCAGTAGTGAGGCAATCCTTCAATGTTTGAAAGCTCCACTGACATTCTTCGGACCATTCAAACTTATTGTCTTTGCGGGTCAATCGAGTGAGAGGTACTGCAATTTTGGAGAAGTCTTGAATAAATCTCCGATAATAGCCTGCCAGGCCTAGGAAGCTTCTCACCTCGGTCACTGTAGTAGGCTGATCCCAATTCTTTACTGCCTCCACTTTCGAAGGATCAACTGAAATACCTTCTTTGGTGATAATATGTCCTAAGAAGGACACTTCTTGCAGCCAGAAATCACATTTACTGAATTTGGCATATAGTTGATGATATCTCAATATCTGCAATGCCATCCTCAAATGTTCGGCATGCTCTTCTTCAGTCTTAGAATAAATCAATATGTCGTTAATGAATACCATGACCCATTGATCAAGATAAGGTCGGAATGCATTATTCATTAACTGCATGAAAGCTGCTGGTGCATTCGTTAGACCAAAAGGCATAACGACAAACTCAAAATGACCATACCTGCTGCGGAAAGTCATTTTATAAATATCATCTTCCTTAATCCTCAGCTGATGATATCCAGATCGAAGGTCGATCTTAGAGAAATAATGTGCTCCCGCTATCTGGTCGAATAATTCATCGATCCTCGGCAATGGGTATTTATTTTTGATAGTAAGCTGGTTCAGTTGCCGATAATCGATGCATAACCTCATCGAACCATCCTTCTTCCTAACGAATAATATAGGAGCTCCCCAAGGTGAAGTACTCGGACGAATAAAGCCTTTCTCGAGCAATTCCATTAGCTGTTGCTTTAGTTCCCGTAGCTCCGTAGGGGACATACGGTAAGGAGCTCTAGAAACAGGAGACGTGCCAGGAACGATATCAATGGAGAAGATAACTTCCCGCTCAGGCGGAAGTCCTGGTAGTTCCTCCGGAAAGACATCGAAGAATTCTCGGACAATAGGAGTGTCCTTTATCTCAACTTGCCACTCTGGTGTAGCATGGACAAAGGCTAGAAAAGCCTCGCAACCTCGTTTCAACAGGTTGTCGGCTCGAAGAGCCGAGATGAGTGGTAAGGGGTTATGGTGCTTAATTCCCGTAAAAGACAAACCAGAATGTCCAGTAAAAGTTACTGAGCTAGAACTGCAGTGAACACTGGCCTCATACTTGGCCAACCAACCTGCTCCAAGGATTACATCATAATCCTTCATATCCATGCAAACTAAGTCGGTTGGAAAGTTCCGTTCATCAATAATAACCTTACTAGAAGGGTAGTAATATTGAATAGCCGCTCCAGAACCAATAGGAGTTGATATAGCTAATGGAGTATTCATCATAATAGGTTCCACAGATAATGACTTCGCAAATCTCCGAGAAATAAAAGAATGCGTTGCACCAGTGTCAAAGAGAACAAATGCAGGCTTGTCAATTATAGTAAGAGTACCTTCGACGAGTCCGCCATCATCAGAAATCCCAGTTTCATCTACATGCAAAGCTTGAAGCCTTCCTTGCGGCTTCTTGATAACTTGAGGTTTTGCCGGTGTAGCCTGTTCCGACAGAAGAGGGCAGTCGGGGATACGGTGCTCCCTACTCCCACATCGTAAACACGCGCCTAGCTTGCGCCAGCATTCCTCCATCTTGTGACCTGGACGATCACAATACCTACACTTGCCCTTGAATAGAACAATAGGGCCGGGTTTCATCTCTTCATTTCTCGGCATCTTACCTTTCCACGTTCCCGATCCGATCCATGAACTAGACTCACTCATGGGCCTCTTCTTGCTAGTGCCAAGTACGGGTTTAGGAGTTGGTTGTTCCCTCCTCATGCCATTCCCACGGATCCTCTCCGTCATCTCTAGGGTATCTTCTAGAACTTGTGCCTTTCTCACCATCTCAGAATAAGTAGGGATCTCCATCGGCGCCAGTTGATTGATGTAGTGAAGCTTCAACCCGTTGAGAAATCACTTAGCTTTCATCTTTTCGGTGGAGATAAGGTGAGTAGCATAGCGCGAAAGCCGAGAGAACTGTGCTTCATATTCGGCCACCGATAAGCTTCGCTGCTTTAGAGCCGCGAACTCCGCCGCCTTCTTCTCTTGTATACGATCAGAAAAATATTTGTCGTTGAAGAATTCCTCGAACTCTTCCCATGTGACTTGTTGATTGCCTAGAGTTGCCTTGACGGAATCCCACCAAGTACGCACATCCCGCTCCAATTGGAAGGTAGAAAGAAGGACACGCTCTTGGTCGGTGCATTGCATGACTTCAAAAATTCTCCCCATTTCATTGAGCCAATTCTCGGCCTCGTCGGGGTTAGTCGAACCAGCAAATCTTGGCGGGTTCATTCCTCGAAAGTTCCGGTATAAGTCACCGGTGCCATGACCCGCTGCTCCAGCTTGAGCTACCTGATGTAACGCCTGAGTCAGGCCTTGAACCGTGCGCTGCAGGTTCCTCCATTCAGCACGTTCGGCTGCCATTTCAATTACCTACAAGTAGAGTAAATCATTTAGGGTTATTAAGATAGATAATACAACAATCGAGGTATTCCTCAACCCAAGTTTCTATCCAATCTCACCAGGTCAGTTTCTAGACTTTAACAAGGTTAGGGGTCTAATGCACCTAGTCTTGACCAAAACTCGGTACCTGGCGGAGATAACAGATCCGAAGACCACTCGCGCAAGTGTGCGACCTTCCCGATAGGCGTAGCCTAACGTTCAGACAACACCTTTTGATATACCGGTTATTGGGATGCAAGGTAAAACCTATGACTTAGAAAAACCTAGGAATGTGAAACCTAGGGCTCTGATACCAACTAAACTGTCACGCCCCGAACAAGGCGAAAATATTGGGACGTACAGTTAGAGGCGAGCTAGCTGAAATAAGGTTGAAATACTAAACTAGATGATTAACACAAGGCAATGGAAAAGAACAAATTTATTAAACATGGAAAATCCCAATCTATTACAACATCCATCAACTACTAAGACACTAACAAACATAACTTCTAAGGAAATCTAGTACAACTAGTACAACAACAAACTCTTTAAATATCGAAATACTAGCACAACTCCAAGACATAACTAGAAGCAATAACAAGACGACTCCATCTATTAATTGGTACACTCAGGTGTAATCACTCTTGTCCCTCCCCATCGGTGTGGGTGTCGTCACCTGTATAGCCTGGAAAGGGGGAAACAACGGGGTGTGAGCTAACGCTCAATAGGAGATAACAGATAGATATAAGTGGTTAACAGTTTAATTACATTTTTAAAATATCATGCTACAAAGGATAATGCAATAAAAGGATAATGATGATATAGTAAAACAAAGTTTAAAGATCTTGCAAGGTCAAGAAATATAAATGAACAGAATTGTAATACTTAAAAGGAATAACAAGGACAAGAATTTACTACAGGAGATAACGATAAAGAGTTGGCCATATCAAGACGATTCAAGTCATGTCAAGCACGTATGTAATTTCATTTCCACATCCAAGTAACAACAAGTAGAGTATAGAACAGTAACGAGTGGAAAGCAAAAAGTAGCAGGGAGTAGTAGAGAGTAGTGGACAGTCCTAGATTTAACACATGTCATAGTACTGGTGCCAAATGCCACACCTAGTCATTCACCTCCCCAGGGGTACACGTAGTGTTCGGGCGCTCCTCCCAAGACTAGACCGAGTCCTTAATTGTTTGCCAGACATTGATTTCTTTGGATCAAAGATCCCATGAATCTAGACTTTCATAATTTATAGCCAGAATTCCAAGTTTTAAGCTATGTAGCAATAACAATTTCAAGTAGGAAGAAGATTCATTTCAGAATTTCAAGGTAAGCACAATCATCAAGAAGATCGATAACCAAATCACAATAAGAGTTACATATATAACTTTGCTGGAATAGATTACCACTTAATCAATAGATTTCTAAACAGGGATATTAAACATGTGTACTAATGGTAATCCCGCCGGATCAAGTTTTCCGGAGGTAACATGCTATTTAACGCCTTAGCGACTACTTGAAGTTGGGAAAGTAATCGTGCTATGTTACTGTAGTACAGCAGCTAACTAGCAAGTTCAATCAACATATTTAATCCTAATTTCAAGCCAAATTAATAAGAATTAGGTTATATATTAAGTTAAAAGGCCAAAAGGAATGATTCATAATGATAAGCTAATGAACGTGATCGCGTAAGTCGCGTAGGCACGAATAACAAGCAATTAACAGAAATTTAGTTGCATAACTAGCCAATAATTATATGAGTTTCTATTTTACTAATTACCACTAATGACATGAAAATGAATACATTAGAACCATTACTAAGTCATTTACTGGGTAGATAAACGGTTCTGGGTGGACCGCATATCGATCGGCTGAAACGGGACTGAAACGGGGCTGAACGGGGTGCTGGGAGTTGGGCGGCTCCCTGAGGGCCGCCCATGGTCTTGGACGGTCTGGTCTGGACCGCCCATGTGCTTGGGCGGTCTGGGCAGGGCCGCCCATCCCCGGGATGTGCGGCCAGGGGCAGGGCCGCACAAGTTATGTGGTCCAGAATGGACCGTTTATCCCGCTGGGGTGGATATGTGGTCAGTTTCTGACCGTTCAACTAGTTGTGTGGTCAGTCTGGAACCGTTTAACTCCTGACTAAGCCAGAGTCGGGTGTGGGCTGGAGTTGGACGGTCTATCGTAAGACCGCCCATCCCTGGGTGTCTCCGGTCGTCCCTTCCGCGGCCGGTGAACGCCGGGAAGATGGGGGCTTGCTAGGGTTACACAAAAATGCTAATAACTAAGGCAATTGGACTCCAAATAAGGGGATTTTAGTATCAATGGAAAGCTAACAGAGAATACTATCTAACAGAAGTGTCAATTGCATGATTACTTCCTGTAATTAGGATTTATAACTACTGGAACACCGAAACCCTAGTTTTAGACAGGTAGTGACTAAAACTCAAAATTCTCCTCCTATACTTAATGAAATTTAGAGATCTATATATCAACGGAAAGCTGACAGGATAAGGATTCCAACCATGTAAGATATGCCATATGAATATTTCATTTGGTCACTCGAAATCCTGAGATAAGTCAAGTTAATGCTGCTGGAACATCGACAGGACACTCTTATGAAAACTCAGGAATTCTATGAGCATGATCAATAATAATTAGGGCTTCCAACGTCAAAATGAAGCTAACATGATGCATATTTTATTGATATATGGCAATTAGGTTGGGTCCATTATCACCTACCTGAATTGAAGATTGAAGATCGAAGCTAGAAATAAACCCGATCTAGAAATACCCTCCAAAGATGCCTCTAAATCTCCCTGAATACCCAATAAAAATTGGGGCTTTTACTATGATTGGAAATATCTCGTCGAGCTGATCAAGATACTATATTCACAAGTCTCATTTGGTTAAGGGTACCTACCTTAATCGACGGATTAAAGGGCTGGAGATGAAGAACAACGAACTACCAACACCTTCTACCAAAACGACGAATACTCCCAGATCTGGACTCCTCGTCGGCTGACCCAGCTACCAAATGAAACTAGAGTCGAAGAGCTACGTTTCTATAGGTCATGGGGCTTCTGGAGCCTTCGGAGTTGGGAATATTTGGCGCTGCAAGTTACGTGTTAGAAACGGCACCGGAATCCTTGACTCGACCAAAGCTATGTCGGTAGCACGTTTTAGGGCTAGGTTTACCTCAAATTGATTGAGGGTAAATGTTCCTTACCTCGTGGCCTTCCATTTGCCCTTGATTTCAGATCATTTGGTTGAGTAACAAGGTCGAATTTCATGTTTTAAGTTTTGGTTAGGTAAAGGTTAGGTAAATGTCAAATTCGGGATTTAATCCTCTAATTAGACAAGGTTACGTAATTAATTTGGGTCAAGTCCATAAGACAAAATTGCTATAAAAATAGTCTTTTACGCAATTACTATTTTTACAGATTTTTCTAAGGTAGTCGAATTTTATAGGTTCTATTTTCTAATGAATTAAATATTAATATTTCGAAATTCAAACATTAATTCATTTTAATTCAATTTTTAATTAATAAAAGCTCAATAAAACTTAATAAATAATCGGGGTATTACAAAATACCTTCAGCCCTGCAAAGATTATAGAAGTAAGTGTTTTCAAATTCACCACCGTGATCAGATTGAATCTTGGAGATCTTGAACTCATCGTCCTGCTTTATCTTCATGTAGAGCGCCTGAAACTCATCAAAGGCATCATTTTTATGTGTGAGAAAGAAAACCCATGTGAACCTAGAGAAGTCATCCACCAAGACATATCCATATTTTCTACCACTTAAACTAGCAGTTCTGGTTGGACCAAACAAGTCCATATGAATTAGATCGAGTGGTTTGGATGATGTATTTTCAGATCTTCCCTTGAAAGATTTTCTTGTTTGTTTACCTAGGGCACATGCATCACACAACTTATTTTCTTGTTTAAATGATAATTAAGGCAACCCTTTCACCATTGAATGCTTTAATAATTTATGTAAGACATTGTAGCTAGCATGTCCTAGTCTACGATGCCATAACCAAGCAATTTCAGATTTTGGTGCAGTAAGACAAAGGTTTAAATAAGCAGGATCATCTAAGTCAATCATGTAAGTATTGTTGACTCTCTTACCAGAAAATTTTACCTTGTCAAATTTTGGTTCAAGGATTCTGCATTCATGAGAGTCAAACAGCACTTTGTGACCTTTATCACACAATTGACTTATACTAAGCAAGTTATATTTCAATCCTTCAACTAGCAGCACGTTACAGATGGAGTTGGAGAGATTCTTACCTACATTACCTGTTCCAATGATTTTTCCCTTGTTGTTCCCTCCAAATGTGACGTATCCTCCTTCCTTTTCCTCCAAGAGACAAAATTTTGATTTGTCTCCAGTCATGTGTCTTGAACAGCCGCTATCAAGGTACCACCTGTTATGCATGGCTGCAAGACACTCCTGAACAAGTAATTAAGCAATTGTGTTTGGAACCAAACCAAATTTGGGTCCCATCAAACTCTTCAAATTTTCAAAACATGAAACCATTTCTTTTGGAATCCAAACCTTCCTAGCATTCATGTTTTGTTTGCTTAGAGCAGGGATTTGGTTTTATTTTTCAACCTTGACATTCATTTTCTGTTTGGAGGCTCTTTGTTGGAATTTTTGAAAGTTTGATGAAGTTGGCTTCTTGACCCATTGTTGCCATTGGTTGTTCTTGGGTTGAAAATAATTGTTGTGCCACCTATGGGATTGATGAACACAGAAATCACAATTGTCCCAAAAATAGGGTGATGCTGGCCTATATGAGTGTGCAATCCAATTGTGGTGAAATCTGGAAGGTTGAGCGGGCACTTGCCAAGGAGTTGTTGACCTATGCTGCGGGGAAGGTTGACCTTTCTTAGGCTTTTGGACAGTCTTTTTGGGAAGTTTAGTGACTGCCTCTTCAACCTTTTCTTTCTCTTTCTCCTTTTGTTTTTGCTGGTTTTGTGTGGGAGTTGTGTTTGAGGTTGAAGCTTCGGAAGATGAAACAAATGTGACAGTTTTGAGCCCAATTGGCCTTTTATTTGTTGGTTCAAAACCTAACCCTTCCTTGTTGAAGTTCATTCTAGTACCTAGCAATGCATCTAGGTTTTCTCTTTCATCCATAAATTTTTCTAAAGATTGTTGTTTGTCCTTTAACTCTTTTTGTAGGTTTTCAATGTTTTGCAAGAGTTGAGTGTTGACATGTTTGACAGCTTCATACTTCTCATTGCTTAATTTGCTATCCTTTTCATAGGTTTGCATTTTGAGTTTCATGCTGTCAATCTCATTTCTCAAATTTTCATTTTCAGTTTCCAAGTCAGCCATTTCTTTTCTTCCTTCCTCCAAATTCTCAATCATTTTCTTAAGATCTTCAATTTCAGTTTCAAGTAGAGCATTCTTATCATTCATATCATGATCATGCACAAATGAGTTAATTTTCTTTTTCAATGATTTATTCTCCTTTTTGTACATTTCATATTTTTTCATGAGTTGTATATATGCATCCTCCCGATCATCAATTGTATAATCTTCAAATGGAGAATTTACCTCAGTTTCTTCATCACCTTTGGCCATAAGGCAGAAATCTTCTTTTTCTTTGTCCGAGGAGCTAGTTCCATCATCACTTTCCTCTTCATCGCTCCATGTGGACACCATGGCCTTATTCTTCTTCTTGCCCTTCCATTTGTCGGCATTTCTGAATCGGTCGGGACAATCATTCTTGAAATGTCCTGGTTTATTGCAAGAATAGCAAATGATTTTATCAGATTTCTTAGAGTTTTCAGAATTAGATTTGAAACCATTTCTTACCTTTGACCTTCCTCTCATGAAGCTCTTACCTTCCTTTCTCAGGAATTTTTTGAACTTACGTGTGCTCATGGCTACATCATCCTCATCCCGCTCACTTGCGGAATCCTCACCTTCATCCGAAGTGCCTTGACCGCTAGGTCCAGCTTTAAGAGCTAAGGACTTTTTCTTAGGTATTTCAGCTTCTTTGTTCTTAAGGTTGATCTCATAGGTCATTAATGAACCAATGAGTTCATCTACCTTAGTTGTTATGAGATCTCTGGATTCTTCAACAACAGTAGCCTTTGTGTGCCATGCAGGAGTCAGTGATCTGAGAATCTTTCTTACAATTTCATGTTCTGAATATTTCTTTCCCAAATCAGTCAAACTGTTAGTAAGCACAGTTAATTGAGCATACATATGTCGAATTGATTCATCAGGCTTCATGCGGAACATTTCGTATTCAGAAACTAAGATATTAGCTTTTATTTCTCGTACCTGAGAGGTTCCTTCGTAGATTACCTCTAACTTGTCCCATATTTATTTTGCAGTTGCGCAGGTCGCCACTCTTGAGAACTCTACTGGATGGAGTGAGCATTGCATGATGTGTTTGGCACTCCAATTGACAGTGGATTGTCTTATTTGTTCTTTGGTCCACAAGTCCTCATTATCCGTAAGCTCATACGGACCTTTGCTGATCACTCGCCAAAGTTCGTAGTCTTGAGCGCGAATGAACACCTGTATGCGATGTTTCCAATAAGGATAGTTATATCCAGTGAAATAAGGAGGTATGTTCACAGAGTGTCCTTCAGGTAAATAACCCTTAGACGCTGATCCACCATTTCTCTCAAGGTCGTTGGACCCCATAATGAGAGATTAGGCTCTGATACCACTTGTTGTGTAGTGGACAGCGGATCTAGAGGGGAGGGGTGAATAGATCTGCCCCTCTTTTCGCAATACAACCCTCTATAAGGCTAGTTAAAAATAATTGCAGCGGAATATAACTAGCTTAGCGATGTATAAAATGATTTGCTTAGAAATATGATTTCATAATATAGAGAGTGAACCTAAGCATGCATCTAAAACATATCAATCGCACAATCAAACCACAACACAAAGGATTTTAAGGTGGTTCGGACTGAATCCCCAGTCCTACGTCCACCCCTCACCAAATTCGGTGAGGCTTCACTAGTGCAGCACACCAATCCGCAAATCGGAGAACCACCGATTGCCTTCCTACTAACCACCGGTAGGGATGTCAACACCGCAGATCGGACAACCTTCGATTGCCTTCCTACTAACCACCGGTAGGGACGATTCTCAACTTCCAAGTGTTTGAGTGAAATAGAAAAAGAACAACTTATGAAAAACACTCAAACAAGATATAGAATATGCTTAAGAGAAAAGATCTTGTCTGAGATTTACTGGAGCTTGAATCTCTTGAGGATTTGATGAAGAGCTTCTTCCCGGAGTAGCTTGATTTCCTTCTTGGAATACGCTCCTTCTAGCTTCCTTTGATCACCCTTCTTGCCCTTGAGTGCTTCTAGTTTTGTTGGGGATTGCTTGGCTTCAGATTTGAGCTTGAATCACCTTGGATGGATGAAGAACTTCCTCCCGAAACACTATTGACGGAGGTGCTACAGTACCTCGAAAATGGCCTCCCTTGATCTCCCTTGAAGCCTTGAAGTGATAGGGTTTCCAACCCCTCATGTGTTGGTTTTATAGACCTTGAATGGTCCTTGGACATCCTTCAGACCAGATCCACAATTTGTAGGTGATTAGGTGACTTTTGGATTAAAGAAATCCATGGAAAGGGGCTGGCCACGAGGTGGATTTCGAAGTCAAACATGGCTGCATCGGGGCTGGCGGTCGACCTGTGGCTTCTGGCGGTCGACCGCTACTGAAACCCCTGCAAACGGATGAACCCTGGGAAATCCGGTTGACCGCTATTGGCTAGCGATCGACCTGCAACTGACAGATCTGCAGTCGGGAGTCTGCTGGCTGGGGCGGTCGATCGCCCCTGTGCTGGCGGTCGACCGCCAGCTGGGCAGCCCTCGGTCCAGCCCGGGTCGGTCCGTTAGCCGCTTTAGCTCCGTCGCTTGTGTCCATTAGCAGCCTGTTCATGTATGTAACTTCATCCTTGTTGGTCTAGAAGGTACCAACTGAATCTTTGTCTTTGGACTCTCATCTTGTTCAGTGACCTTGGCTATTTGAATGAAGCTTGTAGTTGTTGTATAGACTTTGCATCAAGGCTTGGACGTGTAGACTTTGTGTGCATGTATAAACTCTGTACAGACTTTGCACCTTGAGCATGTATGAGCCTGTACAGACTTGCTTCATGAACGTACAGACTTGGTAACTTGATGCACGAACACAATAGAACGCAATGTATAGACTTTGCGTGTGAAGTAGCCGGCCAATGTATAGACTTGTGTTGCATCCATAATCTAACGTACAGACTTGGAGTTGTGCTAGCAGCCAATGTACAGACTTTGTCTTGTGCAACGTATAGACTTTGTTTTGTGCATGCAGCCAACGTAGAGACTTCATCTGCAGCAACGCACAGACTTCATCTGCAGCAACGTATAGACTTTGTGTGCAGTAATGTATAGACTTCGAGTTGTGCTAGACAGCCAACGTACAGACTTCATGTTCTGCAATGTACAGACTTTGTCCAACGTATAGACTTCGTCCAATGTACAGACTTTGTCCAACGTATAGACTTTGTCCATCATACAGACTTTGTCCAACGTATAGACTTTGTCCAACGTATAGACTTCGTCCAACGTATAGACTTCATCCAATGTACAGACTTTGTCCAACGTATAGACTTTGTCCAACGTATAGACTTGGAATGCAGTGCACATGCCCGCAACATGTTCGATGAAATGACAAACTGCTTAAACAGATACACAATGACATCATATGGAAACACAATGTGACTTATAGTAGTTGCTATCATCAAAACCATAATAGTAATCATGGTGCACATGTGTTCAACAGTGGGGAAGGAAGACACAGGAGTTTGATATATCTCGAGTATCATCCTTACGGTTGCATGTCTCTCACGGCGGTATCAGGCACTCTCCTTTTACGGAAAGTCGAAAAGGGTCGAATGGCACGGGAATGTAAGAGTGCGGATTAACCGGACAGGGTGCGGGCGTGCCAGTCAATTTCTCGACAATCACCCATGGAACCAGGTGTTGACCGGGGAAGCGTCAACAGGATGCGGCACATGGGCTCGGGTGATCGAATGACACGTGGAGAGAAGGGGTTCCATGGGTGCGAGTGCGTAGGCGATTGTGGGAATCGTGTACTAGATGTCCTTTCCCACTGGCCGCAAGCAACCGATGTTTATTTACATCGGATTGAATCTGAACACCTTCATTCTGAGCTGAAGAAAAGTATGTATATAAGCCTGAAACCGTGGGTTAAGGGCCGGGAGTATTCCATAGCTATGGGTGCACTTTCGACTGAGGGGTGTTTATTGGGGTTAGGATGTTAGGCACGGATGCCGAGTGGTGTAGGTAGAAAGTTGGGGGCCCAAACGTGAATGCGAGAGCATTCCTCCGATTGACGGTGTAATTTTTGAGATATACATGTCTTTGCAGGTAGGACGTAGTGGCCAGGGTACAACTGGTGCACGCCACGGGACAATTCTGATGTGATGATCGATCCCCGGGTCAATGTGTGATGAACACATGTGTGTTTTACAGAGGGTCCCTCCCGTGGCGTGGGCCATGGTGGCGACACCGAACGGGGGGGCTTATGATTGGACGACTGGAGAGATGCATCGATCTGGTGTCTGGGCGAGGGCCGATCATGACTCGAGTAGAGCGGTCGAACATGGCCTCGTGACTGCGAGGGAGTGTGACGTCATGGTACGTGTGTGGTTGCAACCGACGGGCACGTGAGGGGGAATCCCGACATGAGGGGATGTTCGCCCTTGTCATAACATCTCGCGCATGGTGGGTGTCGACTTGTGTGTTACAGCTAAATACGTCGTTAGGGGAGTGCAAATGACATACCCCCGGTGTACTAAGCCGACGATCAAGTCACCCACACACAATTCTCCTTAGCTCATTGCTTGTAGCCGCTTGAAGCTTGAAGGCCGGATGTCTTCTTGTCTTGGATCCCCAATCTCTCTCTCTCTCTCTTTTTTTTACCCCTTGAGCTTCTAAGGGGTTTTTATAGAGAAGTTGAAAGGGTTAGAATGGGTTTAGGAGGACTAGGTTGATAGGTTCAAGCTAGCCCGCGTAAACTCAATTGAATAGTATGGGTTTAGGAGGACTAGGTTGATAGGTTCAAGCTAGCCCGCGTAAACCTAAGTGAATAGTGCACGGGAGAAAGGGTTTACGTGGACTAGCTCATAGGGTTGAGCTGGGCCGCGTAAACCCCTCCTCTGGGTGGGGTTTAGGTGGACCAGCCTAATGGGCTGATCTGGTCCACTAAACCCCTCCACGAGGGTGTTTTTTAATAAAAAAATGGGTTGGGAAGGGTTTAGGCGGACTAGCCTCAGGGGGTGGGGCTGGTCTGCCTAAACCCCCTCCCCTAGGGGGTTTAGGCGGACCAGCTTGGGGGGTCCAGGCTAGTTCGCCTAAACCCCACCCCGGGGGGGTTTAGGCGGGCTGGTTTTGGGGTTTTTTAATTTAAAAAAAAACAATTTTTTTATTGAATGGAAGGGGTTTACGCGGACCAGCATGGGGGGCTGGGCTGGTCGGCCTAAATCCCGTCCCCCAGGGGGTTTAGGCGGACCAGCCTGGGGGTCCAGGCTGGTCCGCCTAAACCCAACCCCAGGGGGGTTAAGGTGGATTGACGCTAGGGTGAAGGGAGGTGGTCCCTACTCTATAAAATCCATTTTTTTGGTCTACTTCTCCCTAAATTAACTAAGAAGAAAAGGACAACTTGGCTGGGAGGATATGTGGAGGCTTGCGGAGACTTGTGTGAGCATTGACTTGAGGAATCTTCGGGCCGTTGTGCCGTTGCTTTACCGCATCCATGTGTCGACTTCACGAATCGGTACGGCACACGAACCGCGTCGTAGGACTGCAGACTGGACAAACTGGGGTTGAGTTGGGTCATGGGGCCATCGGACTGGAGGGAGGGCGTGACCCCCGGAGAGTTCACCCTCCATGGGGGCGCACGGCCGTGCTCCGGGACGAGCTGGCCCCGAGGCCAGTCGTGACCCCGAGTGATGGCCCCCGGGGTCTCCTTGTGTCTTCTGCAAGTGTCCTTTGAAGGACGTTAAGCTCCGGGAAACTGGGATGGGCCCGTGGGGGACGTTGTTCTTCGAGTGGTCATAGCCGCTCGCATGGTGTTTGGGTAAATGCCCGACACACCCCGGATTGCCGAACGGCTTGGGTAGCTGGCCGAGGAGCCACACGGTGGGCCTTGGGTTGAAGATGGGAGCTCGTGGGAGCTAAGGGGAGGCATCTCATGGATGTGAGTCATGCCTCGAGCAGCGTGCCATGTTGCACGGTGGGTTGGCGGGGTAGCCTTGGGTTGGCCCGAGTGTTGGAGTTAAGTGGCTTGTTGCCACGTGTCTGAGTGTCGGGGTTGGCCCTGACTTGTCAGGGGGCCGTTGTAGGACCCAATTGATGTACTGGAACCATGGGGCAGCCCATGGTTTGGTGTAGACGGGATGGAATACACACGCCTATAAGGTGTCCGATAGATTGCCGAACACACCCGTGCGAGTCGTATATGCACGCGGTAGGCCTCCAAAGCCTGTGGTTGACTTAGTTAGGTCTCCCTTTGACCTTGGAGGGTTGAAAGAAGTGTCTCGGGGTGGCCCTGGGCCCTTTCACTGAGTGCCACTTAGTGTGGCTTAACGTCGGGGTGCCCACGGGTGGTCTTGGGCGGCCATGTAGGATACGGGCAAAGCCCGTATGTGAGTGGCCGGGGTTGACCCCGGACAGTTGCTTATGTCACCGCGTGTCGCGGCAAGCTGGTCAGGACCCTTGTAGGAACCCACAGGGCTGTGGAAAGGGCTAGGTAGCCCATGCCTTGAAGATATTCAGGGAAATGCCCAAACCCCTATTTCTTGTTATTCTACTGGGAAATAGTCCGGGTACAACAAATGCCCCCCACAGGGCGTGCGTCGGAGGCGGAGACGAGGGTGTATGGCCCGTGAGACCCCTATTCTGGGTTGTTGTAGTTGTATTTTGATACTTCATGTACCTTTATCTTGCTGTGCTGTGTATGTTGATTTTTTGGTATTCTGATTATTTTTTGGGTGCCCTGTCTTGCAACTATGGCAGGATTCGGCAGAGATGGGCGGGTCCCGAGGCGTGTTGCTCGGAAGGAGGACCACTGGGTGCGGCTGACGGAGCGGCTGATGCCTCCTCTGGGTCCACCGGTGGTTATTGTGGCTAGTGTGGAATGGCTGGATTCAGGGCATACAGCAGTAGCCGAGAGCCCCGTTGGTGAGAGGGCAGCTGGAGTTGGGACCATAGAGGTGGCCCGAATTTTGGGGCAGGCGGTCTGTATACCTATGACTAGAGCTGAGGTTATCTTTTGGAGTTCCCCCTGGATCACCATCTGTTTGAGTGTAACAGGAGCTATGTCCCTCCCAGGATGGAGGAGGGTGACACCCAGATTCCGGGAGCCCGTCGCTGACTTGAGCGGGCTATCTTGATTGGCAGGGACAGCCTGCATGGGGTAGCATTCTACAGTTACCCGAGCATTTCTGAGGATTACTGGAGGCAGCGTCAGTTCCCCAGTGTTGAGTGCCTGGGGTTCTTTGGCAGAGCAAAGCAGTATCGTGTCAGAGTTGGGCCACTAGGCCCTGCTTCCTGGGACTTGCATAGTCACCACCGCGCAGAGACAGAGGGGACTGCTGGGTTGGTGCTGGAGTCGGCGGGCTCGCAGTATGCTGGGGAAGGCTATGATGACCATAGTGTGAGTGACATCACGCTGTTCGGAGAGTGAAGAAGACGCGGAGCGCGCGGGCTCCTTTTTGCTTGCTGTAACACAGAAATAGGAGAAGAGAGAAGGGGCCACCACAGGAGATTGCTCCGGCGGGGCGAGCGGGACAAATGTAATATAGCAAGATATGGGGGTTAAACGGCCATAGCGGGAAGTGACTGGCCGCGGCCTCGGGGGGACAGGAATGGTGCAGAAATCAAATAGCAAGAATTGAAACGGCCATTGGGGAAGTGACTCGCCGCGGCCTCGAGAATATGAGCAGATAAGAATATAACAGAATATAAGGAGAATATAAAGAACGGGAATTTAAACGGCCATTGGGGAAGTGACTCGCCGCGGCCTCGAGAATATGAGCAGATAAGAATATAACAGAATATAAAGAGAATATAAGAACGGGAATTTAAACAGCCATTGGGGAAGTGACTCGTCGCGGCCTCGAGAATATGAGCAGATAAGAATATAACAGAATATAAAGAGAATATAAGAACGGGAATTTAAACGGCCATTGGGGAAGTGACTCGCCGCGGCCTCGAGAACATGATGTGATCGCCAGGGGTCAAAAGACCCCAAAATAAAGAAAGTGATCGTGCCTACCTCAAGAGCGGGAGATGGTGGGTTGCTTCTTCTTCCCCCTTCGGTCGGCCGACGGAGAGGGCTTTCCTTGGGTACCCTTGTAAAACAACGACAAACAAGTAACGAGTGGATTAGAAAGATAAAGGTGTAGTATTCAAATCCTTACGATAAAAATAACAAAATGATGGCAAGACACACACCTGGTTGGTGTTGTCTTTTAAACCCCTCTCGGACTCGAGTAGGAGGAAAATGAGATGATGGATGCAAGAAGTATATAAGAAGAGGCACCCTTATGAAGGGGGATAGAGGATGCGAGATGATGAATGCAAAAGAACTACGAAGAAAAGGAAAGGATTGGCTTATTGGGTGTGCCGATGGTGAAATCCGGCGGAGCTCCGGCAGCGTAGGGACGACGTAGAAGCGCGGTGGATGAAGACGACCTTCCTCTCGCGAGCGTGGGCACCCGAGAAGCCGGCGGAACCTCCACCTACAAAAGACCCCACGGGTTAGAAATGACTCCGGTAGCCTCTGGGCTCTGGCAGCCTATCGGATCTCTTAGAAGCTCCCCCAGAACTGAGGGGGTGGGCATCTATTTATAGGGCTCCGGAGGGTGGAGGCGTCCAGGACCCTGGACACCTCCATCAGGGCCAAAAAGATATTTTATTCTATTTTATTCATTTTTTTCGAATATTTTCATGGAGGCGTCCAGGGTCCCGGACGCCTCCATAAGTCCCACCGAACTCCACCGAAAGTCGCACGCGGTTTAACACAACGCGTGGTTTTGGAGCGGCGACCCGTGATTTGGAAATGGGCGCGTCCAGACGGCTGGACGTCTCCACAATTTGGATTCTTTCACACACGACAAACCGTCGATCGGTGGGCGGGGCCCCGTGAGTGAGTTAATGGAGGCGTCCAGGCCCCTGGACGCCTCCAAGAAAATATATTTTTATTTTTTATTTTGTTTTTTTATGCCAACTGGCATTTTATATTATATATTTTTTTTTTCATGGAGGCGTCCAGGGGCCTGGACGCCTCCATTAATATATATATTTTAGTTTTTGTTAGGTTTAAAAAATAAATAAAAATAATGGGGGCGTCCAGGAGCCTGGATGCCCCCATGAAGACCCGCCTGGGTCCTCAGACAAGGCGTTGGCAGCCGCTTGGCAGACACCCTTCCTGGTTTTGAAACCTTCCGATGCGTTTGACTGGTGTTGATGCCGTCCGAATGCTGCGACGAGACGATTCCGGATGCCGAAAAAGGCAGAAGAAGACCCAAGAAAGGGAAGCACTCAAGTGATTCAAAATGCAAAAGCCGCCGCGGGGCGTCGTATAGTAATATGAGACTTTCTCAGGAGACGTCAGGAATGGCGTGTCTACAGCTGTCCCGCCTTGGCGTCTACTTTGCAAGGGAGCGACACGTAGTGGAATGGTATCGAAGTGGAGTGAAATGAAGTGGGTGCGGACTGATAAATTGATGCCAAGGTGTGATGAGACACGCTTTTGACGTTACTGTTTGGAATCTTTTCTGAAGTTTCAATGAGGCGACCTTGAAGAAGGTCTTTCAAATATTGACGATTGCTTGGACGGAGATCAAATAAGGGAGGGTGAGATGTGTGCTCAGGCACGAAAAATAAAGGAGACCAACTTCTCGGTGTGGAAGTACCTGGGTCATAAACCCGCAGGTTTCACCTTTGGTGAGCGGTTACCAGCCAATGTGGAAGTGCTGCGGCCAAGGTGGGTCAAACAAGGTAAAAAGTAAAGAAATATCTGAGAGTCTGTCCAAACAAGGGTCTCCTTTGGAAGAGCAGCGTAGGGCCGTTTCAAGGAAACTCAGTATTTCATTCGGAGTGGAATATCTCATATTTGTAAGAATTGAAGCACAGCGGCTTTCGCAATCGAATCACTTGAATGATCTTCCGCAATAAATCAAAGTCCTATATGAATGCATGCTGGGCTTAAAGAAAAATTTAAAACAAACTAAAATAAAAAATAGCCAAGGATAATATTGTCAACTTGTTAAGAACGGGTCAGGATACCGATCCGGTGAGCCGACACTGGGTTGGGGCCCGTTTATCCGCACACCAACTCACTGAATGGAACCGTCGTCCCTATGCTACCACAAGTTAACGGCCTATCCGTACAACCCAAATTCTTCCGGGATCATCACTGTTTTTATTGAAGGGGAACTCAAATCCCAGATTTGTTCGGGCAGCAAGGTCCTTGACATGTTCTAGTAGCGTAGGTATCATATACTATGATGCGTGACAAGGTGGGACCAACCAATGAAAGGTGGGACAGGAGACAGGACAAAGTTATCCGTTAGTAAAACCTGCACAGGCCAGCATGGATTAATAACATCAGAAAGTAACAGAATCGTAACAGAATCACACCACAATGGAAAGGAGATCTAGCCAAAATCCTGACATTGACTACTGATGTGACATGTTCTGTCCTGTAGCGATCTTCCCTTCCTATAAGAACTCCCCTTAGGCTAGTTCATTCAAATGTACTAAGGTGGGTTTTGGAAGCTCAGGAGAGGAAGGATAGGAGAATCTAGAGATCTCAGGATGGAAGGAGAGTCTTCCCGCGTTATGAAGAGGAGCAGGCCTAGTAGCGAGATCAGGCGACTCTCTGACCTCGAGGGTCATTTGAGTGGGACGATCATGTTGCATATGGTAAGCTGATTCATTTCAAATTTCTCCACGTGAACCTTCTTCTTACTTCCTTCCTTTATTCTTCTTTCTTTTCTCTTCCAGCCATATCCACTCTTCCCAGGCCCGAGGAAGTTTTCCAAACTGCCATGGCTTTCAAAGCTAACTTCCAATATCTCCATCGGCATGAGGGCCATACTCTCGAAGTGGCATCTGCAGGGGCTCCTTATTCACGCCAAACACTACGAGAAGATTCGTATGGATTGGGCGGCTATGAGCGCACTAGTGGAGATCTGGTATCCCCAGACCCACACTTTTATCTTTTCGACCTTCGAGGCGACCATCCTCCTCGAGGAGGTGGAACTTCTGCTCGGATTGAAGGAATTCAAGAGTGACGAGAAAGTGAAGGCTATGCGGATGCTAACACGGGGGACTTCTGAAAGCGTCCTTGGAAGTTTCATGCCGCCCGACGCAGCCAGAAAGGTCCGTACTCAAAAGGGGATCGATCTCCAAAAGCTCGCGGAATGGGTCATGGACGCCCTGAGAGGGTCACCAGACGATGACTATTTGGAGGGAATCATGAAGGGGTTCACCATTTGTCTGGCGGGTGCTCTCTTGTTCCCTCATACCGACAACATAGTGGAGGAGGACCAACTAAGTGCCATTCGTGGGATCTGGAGTGGAAAGAGGGTGGGACCTGCCGTCCTTGCCTATCTTTACAGCGGCCTTACTGCCTCGAGCATGGGTAAGCCTCCATTTGGTTGCGCACTTGTCTTGAATTGCTGGCTTGATTTGCATTTAAAATTCGACCACCGCGAGGGAATGCCAACGGCTTCGAAGCTTTTCCAACAAAGCCCGCTTCATCATATAGCCAACGTGTTAGGCTTTGGCGACACTGTAGCGAACCGTGTTCCGTGGCTGAAGAAACGTGAAGACTGGCGGTCCCACTTTCGAACCATGACACAAAGCTTCTTTACTTGCGCACCGGCATGTCTACTTTCGCTCGAGCTCCTCATAAGGCCTTCCTCTGAAGTTGATCTCCAACTGATCGGCGCAACCGAGTTTGTCCTTTACAACGCGCATCGGTGCTGCCTCCAGATTGGCATTCCACGTCATTCGTTCCCACCACCGGCTGGCATCGTTGCTTTGAAGAAGAGAGAGTTGGGCACTGAAGCGGATGCGAAGGAAGCGAAGGCCGTCAAAGCACCCTTGAAGACAAGTGTTGCGGGAAAGGCCTTAGCGCATGTGGGGGAAGAATGCGAGTTGTGGAGAGCTTATGTAACCGAACTTGGGAAGTTAAGGCCTAAGGCGCCTAAGCCCCTGATGTAGCTCGTTTTGCTTTCTGATGGGATAAAATCTGGCATTTTGATGTTTTGCACCACGTTCCCTTTGTTATGATTTTTATTTTTTCGTTTTTCTGTTTTTGTGTTTTCTTTCTTTTTATGTACCTATTTATTCATAATATGATCATATGTAAATATATATATTAAAATTATTATGTTTAATGGGGGGCGTCCAGAGGCCTGGACGCCTCCAATTTTTCTTTTTTTTCTTTTTTATTTATTTTTTTATTTGGGCGCGTCCAAGGGTCTGGACGCCCCTAGTTTTTCTTTTTTTATTTTGTTTAGTTTTTTTGTTTGGGGGCGTCCAAGGGCCTAGACGCCCCTAGTTTTTCTTCTTCTTTTTTTATTTTGTTTAGTTTTTTTGTTTGGGGGCATCCAAGGGCCTAGACGCCCCTAGTTTTTCTTTTTTTTATTTTGTTTAGTTTTTGTTTGGGGGCATCCAGGGGCCTGGACGGCCCTAGTTTTTTTTTTCTTTTTTTTTATTTTGTTTAGTTTTTTTGTTTGGGGGTGTCCAAGGGCCTGGACGCCCCTAGTTTTTCTTTTTTTTTATTTTATTTAGTTTTTGTTTGGGGGCGTCCAGGCGCCTGGACGCCCCTAGTTTATTTTGAATTTTTGAAAAAATGGAAAAAGTGGGGGCGTCCAGGCGCCTGGACGCCCCAAAAAAGGGTGATTCATTATATAAAGGGGGGCCTCACCCCCGTTTCCACTTCTACTGTTCATTCTGACGACTTGTTCACTCTAAACGACCCATTCCCAGTTCCCAATGGAGCAAGGAGGTCTGAGCCAGGGTGGGGAGAAGCGGAAACGATGAACTCATCGTCCGAGGAGGCTGAGAGATGACGCCGAGAAGGCTACCGTGGCGGAGGAGATTGCCGTGGAGGAGGAGGCTCCTCTTTTGGCCGTGGAGGGCCCTGCGGGCGCTGGTGACGCGGGAGAGGACGAGCACGATCCGGTAAGCCCCTTAGACTTCCATTCTATTGGTTCACTGGGCTAAACGGGAGGACGAGAGGCTGTGTGGAGAAGGCCGGGGAGTGAGGGAAGGAGGCGTCCAGGGTCCTGGACGCCTCCAAAAATTTTTATTTTTATTTTTATTATTTGTTCTTTTTTTGGGTTATTACGTAAATAAAATAAAATAAGGTAAGGAGGCGTCCAGGGCGGTGGACGCCTCCACTATAATATATATTATTTATTTATTTATTTTTTGATTTTTGATTAAAAAGAAAGAAATAAAAATAGAAAGGGGGCGTCAGAAGGTTGGACGCCTCTAAAAATATATATATAATAAATATTATGTACAATGTTATTATTTATTATTATCCATGATTCTGATGTGTTGCCCTGTTGGTTTTGTGGTGTGCAGGGCGTGATGAAGGGCCGGATCAGCTGGTCTCTAGTGGTGGCAGTGTACCGTGGGCTGCCAGACTTCCAGAGGGCGCGTGTGGACGCCATGGGCTTTGGAGCCTTCCTCAGGATCGAGCCCTTCCGGCTCGACCTTCCTCTTATCCAGGCATTGAGGGAGTGGTGGCATGCGCCGAGTCGGGCGTTTCTGATGCCCTGGGGGCACATGGTGCCGACGCTTGAAGACGTAGCTCGGATCACCGGGCTATGAGTTGACGGAGAGGCGGTCAGCGGGGTCACCTACCCCGACTACCGAGAGAGTGCCCTGGACCTGCTGTGGTTAGAGATGAGCGTGACCGACAGAGACAGCAGGGTAGTCGGCCGAGTGGAGATTATGGAGGCGCTCAGATTCGTCGACCCGCGCCAGCGGGTTAGTGAGACTGGAGCGGAGTTTCTGGCACGACTGGAGGGAGATGCCCGTGCAGCTTTCACCCAGGACCCGAGCGAGCGGGAGCTGGTGGATCTAGACCTCCGGAGGTTTCTTTTCTTCTTCCTGGGCCGCCTTCTGTTGGGGGCGAAGGGGGATGGCATCCACTGCCGCTTCCTCGGGATCCTAGCGGACCTTGACAAAGTGGGGCACTACGCGTGGGGAGCGGCTCTGCTTGTCCATTTGATTGCTGATCTCTCCCAGACTTCAGAGAGGGAGACGACAGTCAGCGGCTTCGCACCTTTTCTCCAGGTACACAATTTATTTATGCATTTTACCGTAGTTAAATATGCAATTACTCGTGCTAATGATGTATGATGGATGCAGGTGTGGAGTTATTACTACTTCCCGATGGGAAGGGCCAGGCAGGGGAGCAGGAGAGCCGTTCCTCTAGCGCGACAGTGGAGGCCGGTCGTGGTAGCGGCACCACACAGCTACCAGCTGGCGTCACTTCGTCGGGAGTTGAGCGAGTATCCCGAGGCCATGGTATGATGCGTATGATTTTTTTTGTGTTTTTATGCATGTGACTGAATGGTAACTAACATGATGTATGTATGGTGATGCAGGTGGTGTGGACACCCTACCTGGGTATGGGTGACGCTGGCCAGCCTTGGGTTGTAGCAGGTCTTCCTCGTTTCGGGCGGGACGTGTGGGTCCATTGCCTGAACGAGATCGAGCCGATGCGGCTTAGACTTGTTATGAGGACATTGGGGTTAGCCCAGGAGTGGGTTGATGTAGATGAGCCGGCCCGCATCGGGCGAAAGACCAAGGGGAAGGTGAAGATTGTGGACTGGCATATGCGCTTCCCAGCAGAGTACCAGGACTGGCAGCAGGGCGGGGCCCCAGTGGTGTCCCATGTACAGGACATCACCGACTACATGAGACGGTATCGAGCTACGTACGGGGACCGCCTCTCCCTCGGTGGTATGGCAGGGGTAAGTGTGAAATGAAAATGCTTCACTCTTCTATGTGTATATGCATGTGATACTAACTTATATGCAATGCAGGATGCTCGTGACGACATGATCGCTGACCTGCGGGCCTAGTTGGCAGACGCCAGGCGACAGTTGGTGGCCATCCGACAAGAGTTGGAGATCCTGGTGAGTCTATCCAATGCATTTTTGTGACCTGGATTTTTGATACTTGGCCTCTGACTGTCGTTTGCTCTGTGTTTCAGCGGGCCCACCAGGCAGCGGCAGTCGGGACGGCTGATGGAGCGGGTTCTAGTTCGTGGGGTCCTCCCCCGGAGGTCTCTGCCCTTCAGGAGCAGTTGGCATATGCGGTGGTTCGGGCTGAGGAGGCCGAGCGTGACCGCGCGGCTCGAGTGAGTGTCTGCCTGACCCCGACTCTCCTTCTAGCTGCTTTCCTTTTATCACTGCTCTCTTACGGTGCATGCGTGTTTGGACAGGTGGCTGAGATTCGGGAGGCCCTGGCCCGTGCTGTTCGTGCCGAGCAAGAGCGCGATGCTCGGGTGGCGGAGCGTGACGCCCGGATTGTGGAGCTGGAGGAGGAGCGGCGACGGGAGGCTGAGGAGCTCCCTCGTGACGTGTTGGATCTGCGGATTGCCCTCGAGCTGTCGAGGAGAGAGGCAATGAGAGAGAGAGAGGAGAGGGAGAGGGATAGGGAGATCCTAGAGAGAGAGGGAGAGGGAGATCCTAGAGAGAGAGAGGGACAGGGAGATAATAGAGAAAGAGAGGGAGTACAGGAGGGCAGAGCGACATCGAGATTGGGACGAGAGGAGGGCCTTGGAGGCCCAGGTGAGGGAGCTCCGACTGAGTCTTGGCACGGCGGAGGGGACACTTCGGGAGAGTGAGGAGCGGTATCATAGGGCGAAGGAGCGCGGGGCGCGACTTCATCAGTCTGGTTCCTTTTCCGTGGGAAGCTTTCTAGTTTCTTCGGCCGAGGAGCGTCGCCGCACCTTGGAGGCTGGCATGGTGCCACCTGGGGAGGCGAGCACGGCTTCTCAGGGTTCGCAGAGGCCCCCTAGGGATCCCCGTCAGAGGAGGGAGGAGAGAGATGACCAGGAGGGTGATGGCGAGAGTTAGAGAGTTGCTTGTACACTCCACCCTCCTTACTGCATGATGTACTTTCGACTATTCTATGAAATGAAAATGGCTTTCTTGTATTGTGTGTACCTTTCCTCTCTCACTTTTCTACTGCACCGAGTTGTTTCGAGGCATGCCTTACGAGACTTTGCCCTGAACAGCGGGGAACTGCGCTTTGCACGGGGGGATTTTGTTTCCTTTCCCCCCCCTTTTTTGGGCGCGTCCAGGCGCGAGGACGCGTCTTAATCCTCGAATTCAAATTTAAAGCGCCGGGTGGCCTTTCTTCTCCCGTGCCTTACCCGCAAACGAGCCCGCCTTCCGCCGAAACTCGCTCGCCCGTCTTTGTCCTCTTCCCCTCGATCGATGGAGTTCGGCGGACTGGACCACGGCGAAGGTGGAGAGGGACGCGGGACTCCTCGCCTGAGGAGGGACACGCAAGAGCACGGAACGGCGTCCATGGAGGAGGAAGGGCCGCTTCGGGCCCCCGAGGTCACGGAGGGAGGTGAACACGGTTCGATGAGTGCTTCGGTTTCCCCTTCTTTGATCTATTTTGAGTTTTGAAGCGAGGCGTGCGAGGGGGGAAAGGGTTCGGCGAGTGTTGCACTCAAATGATGGACGCGTGCTAGACAGGGGACGCGTTCTTTGTTATGATGCGAGGCCCTTCTTTCTTGGTGCAGGACATGGCGAGGACCCTGGGCCTGGCCGATGAGTAGGCGAGTGCAGACGAGCCGAGCCGTGTCAGGAAGGAGAGTCGCGGCAAGGCGAAGCTCAAGGATTGGCGCATACGTCTCCCTAGACAGCAAGGGAGCGTACTGGTATAGGATAGTGCTGACTTCCTGCGGCAGCAGAGAGAGAGTTATGCGGGGCTTCCCCAAGCCGGGGATACGCGCGACGTCAATGGGTCTCGTGCCCAATTAGCCGAGGTCAGGCGGCAGCTGGCCGCCACTCAACAGAAACTGTCGCTCCTGGTAAGCTAAGTGCCGCATTTTCTATTTTTAAATGTGGAGCCTAGCTGACTGCTGTTGTTTGTTCGTTCCAGCGTGCCCAGCAGACAGCGATGGTGGGAGTGGCTGACGGCGCATCTTCCAGTTCCTCGGCCCCTTTTCTTGAGATTGCCTCCCGCCGGGAGTAACTTGCCGGTGCGGCGGCTCGGGCTGCCCGGGCGGAAGAGGAGCGTGATGCCTGGGTGGTTACTGTAGCAGAGCTGCGACATCGCGGTGAGGAGAGACCTTCTCCAGACCTCCTGGAGTTAAGGGTTCTTCTGCAGATGATGAGGAGAGAGGCAGAGAGAGAGAGAGAGAGAGAGAGAGAGTCGAGAGAAGGGCCGAGCGTCAGCGGGATCAGACCGAGAGAAGGGCCTTGGAGACCCAAGTGAGGGAGCTCCAGCTGGGCCTTCAAGACGTTGTGCAGAGGCTAGGAGGGATGGAGACGCGCTACGAGAGAGCGCGAGAGTTTGGGGAGCGACTGCACCAGTCTGGTCGCTTTGCCGCTAATGGCTTCTTCGCCACGCCAGGGGAGGAGCAGCGAGACATTGCTATGGAGCCGGCGCCACGAGGCGAGGCGGGTGCTACTGCACGGGGATTCAGGAGGCTTCCGAGGGACCCTCACCTCAGGGGAGAGGAGAGGGACGCCTAGAGGGACGAGCATGAAGATAATGGCAAGAGTTGGCGAGCTAGTGGACCCGCCTCCTCTCTATGATTGTAGTGTTTATGACAGCTTATGTAGAATTATGAATGGAGTGATTTGATTTTCTGCTACTTGTTTGTTCTCTTGTGCGTTCCTTCTTCCCTACACTTCTTCTCCTTTGCACTATTCCTACGTGATGGGTCTGCCGAGACTCCACCCCAAGCGGAGAATCGCGTCTTGTTGTGACCATTTTCCATGAGAATCTGCCGTCGAAGTCAATAATGACGGCCCTAGTTCCTTCTCCCGGATGTTGTGTCAAGTTTTGCGGACGTCCTCCAAAACATGATAGGGTATCCCTAGACAACATAGGGGCTAGTCGTCATATTCTTCGTCCAATCAATCACCCTGTGCGAGCGGTGAAGTGACACACGGGACCGCATGGTAGGTGCCTCATCGCGAGGGCTATCATTAAAGGTGATGGAGGCAATCTTGGCCTGCACTCCTTCCATTTCTATAAATTCTTGTCCCTTTTATCCTCCCAGGTATATCGAGAGCTAACTCGAGGAGCACAAGTTCTCACGGGAGAGGAGGAGTTCAAAATTCCGAGAGTTGGATGGAGGGCGAATCTTCCCACTCCTCGAAGAGAAGCAGGTCCAGTGGTAGTAGTTCCAGGAGGCTTTCGGACCTCGAAGGGCACTTCAGCGAAAGGGCCCAATCACAACTCGTAAGCTGAGCTTTCCTGCCCTTTTCTCATTCTTTCTTCCTTCCTCTTGACAACACCCTTCTCCATTTCTTATGCACGCACAGAGTGTGATGAAATCACACATTTCATGGGAGTTAGCAGTGGCCGCATACAGGGGTCTCCCGGATTTTCAGAAGGCCAGGCTAGACGTGATGGGATTTGGCACCTTTCTTCGGATCGAGCCGCTTGAGCTCGACCTGGTTCTGATCCAAGCCTTGTGTGAGAGATGGGACCCAGTGAGTCGGGCATTCCTGATGCCCTGGGGGCACATGGTGCCCAGCTTGGAGGATGTGGTCCGGATCACAAGCCTGAAGGTGGAGGGCGAGGCAGTGACCGGGGTCACTTATGCGGATTACCGAGAAGGTGCTCGGAAGCTACTGGGTTTGGACCTAGATGGTCAGAAAAATAGGTCGGTAGCTAGGGCGTCCCTCATGGATGCATTAGGGCTCACCGACACTCGTCAGCGGGATGATGAATCCTTAGAAGAGTTCATGGAAAGGATGGAAATAGGATGCTGTGCCATGTACTTCACAGATTTCGGCAACTGGGAAAGATGCAACATAGATTTGAGGAGATTTCTCCTCTTCCTTTTGGGGAGATTGGTACTCAGCTCGAAAGGGGACGGTATCCAATGTCGCTTCCTGGAGCTGCTATCAGACCTTGAAAGAGTAGTACGCCTGGGGAGCTGCCATGCTGGCGCACTTGTTTGCAGGTCTGTTCCAAGAAGCGGATTGTGAGATGGCTGTGAGTGGTTTCACACCATTCATCCATGTATTTTTGATTTTGTTTGTTTTATATATTTTTTTGCTTGTTTTTGTAAGATATTGACGACATGTGCCAAAGCAGTTGTGGAGCTATTATTACCTCCCCATGGGGAGAGCGCGGCATTGGCGACCCGCGATGGTGCCGCTAGTCAGGCGGTGGGAACCCATCATGAGTGCGGCACCCCTAACCTACCAACTGATGGTGCTAAGGCGGGAGCTACAGGAGTTCCCTGCATCGATGGTAAACTGGAGACCCTACTCAGACATGGTCGATTCCGACCAGCCGTGGGTTCTAGCAAGTCGTGCCCAGTTCGGACGAGAACTATGGATGCACTGCCTGAATGAAATTGAGCCGCTTCGACTATGATTGGTTATGAGGACTTTAGGACTGGCTCAGGAATGGGTGGATACGGCTGCGCCACCTCGTGTCGGGAGAAAGACGCAGGGACCGGCGACCTGCATTGACTGGCGTGTACGATTCCCCGAACAGTACGAAGACTTGCAACGGGGTGGCATAATCGTGGAATCGCAGGCACGGGATAGCGAGGATTACCTGCGTCTATACAAGACAAGGTACGCAGAGCGGTTCTAACCCCGGGGACTTGCGGAGGTAGGTCTCCCCTTTTCTCTTTTCTTCTTTCTCCCTTTTTTGGTTTTCTGGTGGAAATGCTGACTCGTATGGCTACAGGATATCCGTGATACGATGATAGCGACTTTACGAACTCGCTTGGCAGAGATGGAGCAACGGTTGGGCGATGCCCGCGGAACTACGAGCACCTTGTTAGGTGTACAGTGCCTTCCTAATTAAAATCGTAGATTCCAGATGTTGGCTGCTAATTCACACGGTCGTAGCATGCCCAGATTGGCACGGCTTCCCCAGCGATGGGAGTAGGTGGTGCCTCTTCCAGCTTGTGGATTCCCACCTCAGAACTTGACTCGCTTCATGAGCAACTTGCTCACGTCACGCAGCGTGCTGCGGAGGCAGAAGGGATGCTCTGTATATAGGTAAAAGTTTCAGTGTTGAGTTCTCTTTGTTTACGCCTTATCCCATATCTGAGATGGTGATGCGGGATGAGACACGGACACGACAAGCTCGCAGTTGTCCCTTAACGAGGGAAGCATCGGATGTGCGCGGTTGAGAAACCGGCCATGAGCTAGGGTGATCGGCTCTCTCGTGTGCCCGGATTGGGTCACGGGACGGTCTCGCACTCTCTCGCAGCAGCGGTAATGAATAAATAAAGCGAGCTAGATATCCCTACACATGCTCTCTAGCAGCGGTATAAACAAATATATATGAAGTAAGCAAAATGCCAGGCAAAGAGCGAACACGATACCTCCACGCGCTCGGCGTGGGGACAACGGACCCGGCCGAAAACTCGTACTCCCGGGAAACTTAACACACAATAATTACAGTAATGGGAACATGCCCACTCCACGCAGGAAGGTAAAGGGCTATACAAATGGGCCCAGGAGGACCGAATTCGGGTTGACGGGCAGCTTCGTGTGTTGATTCGGCTACACGCGTGTTCACGACCGTGGGGCCCACGTGCTGTCCGGAGGGGCCGTGTGGGACCCGGTGGTACCACTGTAGTGGAGACACTTGGAGAAGCGCTCCCCGGGCTGGCGGCACGTTGGTTTGCCGGCTGGAGGCCGGGCGGCTCCGTTCGGCCGGTCGGAAAAACCGATCGGAAATCTGCCGGTTCTATATTTCAGCGCGCGCTCCGGCGAGAACGGACGCTACGATCAGCACCGGTGTCGGAATGCGACGAGATCAGAGCCGTTGGAAAGCTGCTTCGAAGTACTACAATCTAGTGGCCTTCAAAAAAATTCACCAGATTTTTACTTTGTGTTGGCGAATTTTATATGCTATTGTTGTATAGTAAACGAAGACTCAGATCTACAAAGAACTTTCCTGTTGATTGCCTTTGACCGTGAAGTAGATGTCCGAATTTGAAGATGTGTTCTTCAGCAAGGTTGTAGGAAATCGAACTAGGAAACCAGGACTATTTTTGGATCTGGATTTGGAGGTGGTGGTGATTTGTTCTTATTTTGGAAGTGGAGAGTGGTCGGATCTGGGATCTGACTAAAAATACTGTATCAGAGGAAGAACACGAATTTCTAAAAACAGATAGAAGGCTGATAAAAAATTAAGAAAATTTGTGGAGGTAGGAGGTGATGGGCAGAACTCCCAGTAAAATTGGGAGGGTTTGGACAAATCAAAAAGATGGTCGGAAGGGGAGAACGCAGAGGTTCTATCACTGTAGACAGAAACCTGGCAGATCTGGGATGATAGGTTGGATGAAAATGTAAAAATACTAAACGGTAGATTTTGGGCGTGAACATTTAGGTGGCACTTGGGATGCAAGGGTAGAACACACCATAAAAATTGTAGCTTGAGATCTGCATGTGGAGGAGAGAAGATATTCGGACAAGAAGCCTCTGTCCAGGATGGACAGAACACCGAAGGTGGCTCCGCGGCGGCGTGATGGCGGCACGGACGGCGGCGGCACAGATGATCACCGGAGATAGAGGGGAGGGGATAGAAGATAGAAATCACTCTAGAACTGGAGGTTGGAGGAGAGAAACCAGAGGGAGAGAGGAGGGGCTCAAGAACACTCTTGATTTTCCAATAATTTTCTCTTCATTTCTTCATTAATCTCTAATGACACTATACATAGGCTTATATAGAAAATGGCAAGGGGTGGGGGGCTGGGAATTTCGTGGGAAATAGGTCATTTTCTTCCCCCATGTGGTCAAAACTCAAAAAAAGTAAATTACATATGAATGGAGCACTCCTTTGACTAGGTAGGTAAGGTAGGTGGCCAACCTTTGAAATTTTAACCCCTTTGTCTCCTATGTGGTCAATTAGCATTCAAACCTTCTAGATGGCCACCTAGGATGGTTGACCAGCCCCACATGGATGAGGTGGACCAATGGGGAAGGGGAGGGGCCCCCCTAACTGGACCTACTACACATTTGCACAAAAACCCACACAATCCTAGGGAATGACACATTGGCTTACAAAGCCTTACAATTGTACATATACTTTCCCAAGGATATAAAAGTAAATAAAAGGACTCAAATGTAAAAATAAAAGTTAATGCTCGGCGTCGATTCCCATCAACTCTCCCCGGGTGGGAGGAACTCGACCCCGTCGAGTAGGGGTATGGATGCTCGAGTACTCCGGCGGATCCGTCACCGTGCCGAGTAGCGCGGGTATGCTCCACTCCAAGTGACCGTCACCTGCTCAATCCATATATACTCGATATGCACAAGTTGCTACGGGCTAGAGGTGGACACTCCGGGTGGGGCACTCTCAAAAGGGAAGGAAGCAGCTCGAAGACTCACTAGGAATCACCGCTGAGTCCCTGTAGGTTACTGATCCGGGTATAGATGTAGAACCGATCCCATACTCATCAAGTGAGTCTACTCGCTTTCACACTCAAAAGGGACTGACATCGACGAGCTTGCACACGACATATGTAGACTCACCATGCACTAACACACATATGCAAACCACACAAATAAGAAACCGACACATACATGACTCTAGACACACTTATTGTTAGTCCGACCCGTACATAGGTGACAGCGGACCAGGACACCCGAATGTGTGCCATGCATGCATGTTATGTAACCGGAGATGGGTGGTATGGGGAACACCTAAACATCCAAGTATGACCCAGTCATGCATGGATGGCCCTTTGGATTTGGGAGACTTGAGAGGGCTAGGAGGGCCGAATGTTGTTGTATCGTGGACGGGTTTGGTGGGTGTAAATGACCCGGCCCGTGGGGTAGGAGTGTGATAGTGGACTCCCTTGAAGAAATGAACTATATAAGGTGGGTCATAGGGTCCACTAAGGAATGGGTCAAAGGGATCGAAGAAGGTATGACCCCTTGTGGTGGGCTCCCCCAAGCCACGGTCCCACGTGTAGAAGTTTTGAAGGTGTGGATAGTCACCTTCTTGCATTGTGATGGGTGGGACGGGGACCGTAAGCAATAAGTATGATTCCTCCCTCGGACAAAAGGGTATGGATTCGGGCTCGGCCGGTAAGGGAAGGAGTAAGAGGATCTCTGTGGTGACACAACCCACGGTGCACTCGGAGGTAATGGACCCACAGGCCGGATGGGTGAAGCTAAGACTAGCGGGTTGGTCGAAGCCTCGGGCCAATAAATGTGTAAAGGTCAACTGCCGGTCTAACCCTTTAAGAAGGTCGTCCAATGTGTCCACATAGTGACGAGACTGGAAGGTGGTATGAAATGAGTTACCTGACACTAGTGGTAGTGTGGGGTCCATTGATGGGAAGGGAGGTGGGACCAAGCCATCCTTGAGCCAACTAAGAAGCGGCTCGGCTATGAAAAGCGTACCTGTTAGAAATACGGGTGGCTCGGGCCTTGGTGGTTCCAAATGAGAGGATTCCGAATCAAATTCGGAAATAGAGATGGATGACATTGGAACTCTCTCGAGTGGTGAAGGCCATGGTGTAGGCGGCTGGGAGGTGGATGCTTGTCGAAAGCCACCATACCGAGAAAAGTGTGACTCAAATGGTTCGACCACTAGAGCGACCGAATAGGATTCCGCTAGAGAGAATGCATTGCGGATAAGACATTCCAATTGGAAGTGAAGGCGCAAACTTCTCCGGAACTGAAATGCGGCCGTGTTGCTCTCCTCTCCCAAGCCATGTTCCAACCAATACTTATGATATGCCCGAAGGTACTCGGACACGGACCTATCACCTTGGACGGGTCGACATGGGTTGGCCATAGTTGCCAAAATACGGGAATGGATCCCTAGGAATGGATATGCAAGGCCATTTGGGCAAGACACTAGACACGACCCTAAGTAATGCAACGTTGGAATGCATGCACACTAAGGACCCTAGACGTAAACCAAGACTTGGTACGTGGCGGAGATAATTGACCTGAAGGTCACTCGCGCAAGTGTGCGGCCTTCCCGATAGGCGTAGCCTAACGTTCGGACAACACCTTTTGATATACTGAGTAAAGGGATGGGATGTAAAAAGACACTTTTTTTTGTTTTGAAACAATGATGACCCTAAACACGACTAGACGTAAATGACTAAGGACTAGACGTAAATGACACCCCTTTTTTTTTGACACCCTAGACTCAAACTCACTCTGATACCAAATTGATGCGGGACGAGACACGGACACGACAAGCTCGCGGTTGTCCCTTAACGAGGGAAGCGTCGGACGTGCGCGGTTGAGAAACCGGCCATGAGCTAGGGTGATCGGCTCTCTCGTGTGCCCGGATCGGGTCACGGGACGGTCTCGCACTCTCTCGCAACAGCGGTAATGAATAAATAAAGCGAGCTAGATATCCCTACACATGCTCTCTAGCAGCGGCATAAACAAATATATATGAAGTAAGCAAAATGCTAGGCAAAGAGCGAACACGATACCTCCACGCGCTCGGCGTGGGGACGACGGACCCGGCCGAAAACTCATACTCCCGGGAAACTTAACACACAGTAATTACAGTAATGGGAACATGCCCACTCCACGCAGGGAGGTAAAGGGCAATACAAATGGGCCCAGGAGGACCGAATTCGGGTTGACGGGCAGCTTCGTGTGTTGATTCGGCTACACGCGTGTTCACGACCGTGGGGCCCACGTGCTGTCCGGAGGGGCCGTGTGGGACCCGGTGGTATCGCTGTAGTGGAGACACTTGGAGAAGCGCTCCCCGGGCTGACAGCACGCTGGTTCGCCGGCCGGAGGCCGGGCGGCTCCGTTTGCCACCGGTCGGAAAAACCGATCAGAAATTTGCCGGTTCTGTATTTCAGCGCGCGCTCCGGCGAGAACGGACGCTGCGATCAGCACCGGTGTTAGAATGCGACGAGATCAGAGCCGTTGGAAAGCTGCTTCGAAGTACTGCAATCTAGTGGCCTTCAGAAAAATTCACCAGATTTTTACTTTGTGTTGGCAAATTTTATATGCTGCTGTTGTACAGTAAACGAAGACTCAGATCTACAGAGAACTTTCCTGTTGATTGCCTTTGACCGTGAAGTAGATGTCCGAATGTGAAGATGTGTTCTTCAGCAAGGTTGTAGGAAATCGAACTAGGAAACCAGGACTAATTTTGGATCTGGATTTGGAGGTGGTGGTGATTTGTTCTTATTTTGGAAGTGGAGGGTGGTCGGATCTGGGATCTGACTAAAAACACTGTATCAGAGGAAGAACACGAATTTCTAAAAATAGATAGAAGGTTGATAAACATTTAAGAAAATTTGTGGAGGTAGGAGGTGATGGACAGAACTCCCAGTAAAATTTGGAGAGTTTGGACAAATCAAAAAGATGGTCGGAGGGGGAGAACTCAGAGGTTCTGTCACTATAGATAGAAACCTGGCAGATCTGGGATGACAGATTGGACGAAAATGTAAAAATACTAAACGGTGGATTTTGGGCGTGAAAATTTAGGTGGCACTTGGGATGCAAGGGTAGAACACACCATAAAAATTGTAGCTTGATATCTTCACATGTAGGAGAGAAGATATTCGGACAAGAAGCCTCTATCCAGGATGGACAGAACACCGAAGGCGGCTCCGCGGCGGCGTGATGGCGGCACGGACGGCGGCGGCGGCGGCACAAATGATCACCGGAGATAGAGGGGAGGGGATAGAAGATAGAAATCACTCTAGAACTGGAGGTTGGAGGAGAGAAACCAGAGGGAGAGAGGAGGGGCTCAAGAACACTCTTGATTTTCTAATAATTTTCTCTTCATTTCTTCATTAATCTCTAATGACACTATACATAGGCTTATATAGAAAATGGCAAGGGGTGGGGGGCTGGGAATTTCGTGGGAAATAAGTCATTTTCTTCCCCCATGTGGTCAAAACACAAAAAAAATAAATTACATATGAATGGAGCACTCCTTTGACTAGGTAGGTAAGGTAGGTGGCCAACCTTTGAAATTTTAACCCCTTTTGTCTCCCATGTGGTCAATTAGCATTCAAACCTTCTAGACGGCCACCTAGGATGGTTGACCAGCCCCACATGGATGAGGTGGACCAATGGGGAAGGGGAGGGGGCCCCCTAACTGGACCTACTACACATTTGCATAAAAACCCACACAATCCTAGGGAATGACACATTGGCTTACAAAGCCTTACAATTGTACATATGCTTTCCCAAGGATATAAAAGTAAATAAAAGGACTCAAATGTAAAAATAAAAGTTAATGCTCGGCGTCGATTCCCATCAGATGGTACACTCGGCAGGAAAAGGAGACGGAAGAAGCGCTTGCCCAAGCTGCGCAGAGGGAGGCTGGGATAGCAGAACTGGAGAGGGAACTGTGGCATCGTCCTGATGACGACTCCTCTAGGGATGCCGTGGAACTGAGGATCACTCTCCAGTTGGAGAGGGAAGACCATGAGAGAGAACGTGCAGAGAGAGAAAGTGACGCAGAGAGAGAAAGAGCCAACAGATTGACTGAAAGGGAGGAACGAAGGGCCATGGAGGCCCAACTATTCGAACTCCGAACCAGCCTTGGTCTTGCTGAACAGTGGCTGAGAGATGGTGAGGAGCGCTACCGAAGAGCACGAGAGCGTGGCTTTCATGTTGGTAGCTTCTCTGCTGTTTCCGTGGATCAACGCCGGTGTGTGAGAATAGGAAGGGGAATACAGAGCGGTAGGAGTACCGCTTTTCGTAGTTGGGTAGCACCCTTGAGAGCGTTTTGCCCGGAGAGTAGTGGGACGAGTGATGCAGAGAGTGAGGGCGGAACTTGATGTAATTTTTTTAGTTTTTAGAATAAAATACAAGGTTCAGTTTGTTTGGTTTTCACCTTTGCTTCTGTTGCCTGAATCCCTGCACACATCATTGAAACAAACAAATCATAATTTCTGTTCTGACTTGGCCCCTTACCAAATAAGAAAATGGTCATTGTGACTGTCCTTGATAACTGGTCAAGGGGCCAAGCCTTTATTTAAGGAAGGCGAGAGAATGATGCAGTGATGATGATGCGACAGATAAGCACACGAATGCAAGCGATATCAAAAGATGAAATGATGCATACAAACGTAATCACACAAAATGATTGTTGGCATTTTTGTATTTGGCATTTTTTGTTTTATCATAAAAAGATTTTTTTTTGCAAATATGTACATTTTCTTTTTCCATTTTTTTGATTTTTAACACTTTATTCACTCATTTTTGTTGCTAACGCCTGACGAGCGCCAAAATGTCACCTAACATACATGAGAACATGGATTCCTTACTAACCTCCTAGGTATCCTAAGTGCACATCTAGGTTGATTTGGGCCTCTAGACCCCTCGATGATGATCCCGCCGGCTAAGACTTACCCTGATGATAATACCGTCATGCCATGCTTAGGCTCCCAGTCGCTTCCGACCACAGGGATTCACCCAAAAGGTTTTTGAGGTAAATGATTTGCCCGACCCGGGTCTGTTTCCTCACAACTCTAGATGGTATATGATGGAACACCCTAGAACCCCAATGACCAACCGCGCGACGCTGACCCGGAATCAGACGCCGTCGCAGCCATAGGTGATGCGCTTGCATTGGCCTAAGCCCGAGGTTAAACAAGAAGACATCAAGGTGGTAAACAGGGGTCTTGACCAGCTAGAAACACGGAGACTCCTTCGCAGCGATAGCTTTGGCTTTTCAAAGTAGGCAACCAAATGTGTATATTAAAATAAGGTCGCAGACCCTGGGCAGTTTTCACCTTTCAGAAACTCCATCGAACCTTCATCTTTAGAGGGAGAAGGAAGAGTGTAGGGGATAAACCTCCTGAGAGGACCGGCAAAGCCGTTAACCCGGCGAGCGAATAAGGGCCCATTAACTCTTTCCTCTCGGATAACTTCGGACCAAATCTCGAGCATTTACATTCCATAGCCCCCCCTTTTGTGGATTCGAACTTTTACTTTGAGGGGTTCCATTTATCGCATCAGGCACGGTCACGACCAGGCTTTTGATTTTGTATTTCTTTTTGTGAGGGAGATATAGTCGTTTGACGTTTGTGGGCTCCCTTTCGTATGCCTGCAGGGACACTGCCCTCTTCTCGTGCTCTGATCGATGCTCGAGGAAATGGATCCTACTCTTGCCTTTGGGGTTTGAGTTTCGGTTTCTCATGCTCAATGTTTTAAGGGCGCCGACTGTCTCATTTGGTCGAAGAGAAAAGAATAAAGATTACAGCTTCCGGAGATCTTCTGGGTGGGGCCCCACCGTAGGTGATGCTACCGACTTTTTTTTTTGAATAAAATACATAAGTGAGCACATGTTAGCTTCCTTCGAGCGAGCATAGGCTGACGTGGCCGGACAGGGATCTCCACGGTTCTGGCGAACCAAGACCCGGTACCTGCCAAGCCTTAATGGGCCCTATCCTAACATGAAGGTTAGATGCAGTGACCTGACTACATGGTGACCACCAGGCATTGGCATTTTGAATTTTCCATATTTTTAGTGGTTTTCAATATTTCTTTATTTTTGATGTTTTCTATCTTTTCATCATTTTTTTTGTTTTGTGCTAAGGGTAGTATTTCTTAAGATAAAGCCCATTCCAAGGGTGGGATAACTCGATCCCTTCGGCGTTGACTAGCTTGTAGGCGTTGTCAGGGTACACGGCTTGAATTACAAATGGTCCTTCCCAATTGGGTTGGAGCTTAGAACGCGGCCCTCCAGGTTTGACAAAAATTCTTTTTACGACCATCTCACCGACTTTGAATTTTCTCTCGACAACTTTCTTTTGGTAAAAGTGAGCGAGTCTATTTTGATACACACGCGCGTGTTCGGCAGCGGCCAGCCGCTTCTCATCCAAGAGTTCCAACTAGGCGAGGAGTGAATTACGACGATCGTCGAGGAGAAATTCCTCGTCCAATTGTACCCTGAGAGAAGGGATCAGAGTCTCGTACGGGACTACCGCTTCCATACCATAAGTAAGGGCAAATAGAGTCTGCCCGGTGGGGGTACAGATTGAAGTGCGATAGGCCCAGAGGGCTTCGATAAGTTTTTCTGGCCAATCTGAAAAATTACTAGACTCGCAGGTTTTTTTGATGATTTTGAGTAATGTTTTATTGGTGGCCTCCGCTTGGCCGTTACATTGTGGGTAATAAGACGATGAATGATGCAATGCAATTGCGTACCTTTTACAGAGGTCCTGTAGGTCCTGAGAAATGAACTGTGGCCCATTGTCGGTGACGATTGTACTTGGGATGCCGAATCTGGCGAGGATGTTCTTCATGATGAACTTGCAGACTGTTGACGCCTTGATTTCCGCGTAAGCTTCGGCTTCGGCCCATTTGGTGAAGTATTCCGTCGCAGTAAGGATTCAAGATTTCTACTTGGTGAGGGAATTGGGATCACCTAGGGGACCAATGATGTCGAATGCCCACATGGAGAAAGGCCACGGGGAGGATATTGGATGAAGTGAGGAAGATGGTGAATGGATTTTATCGGCGTGAAGTTGACACTTGAAACACCTACCGACATAGTAAGCATAATCCTCTTCAATTGTGGGCCAATAAAAACCTTGGCGAATGATCTTCTTGGCGAGCATCTGACTATTTACGTGGTCACCGCACACACCCGAGTGTGTCTCCTCTACACATTTACAAACCTCATCGTCACCAAGACATCTTAACAGAATACCAGTAAGGCTCCTCCTATAGAGTAGACCTCCAACCAATGTGTATTTCTGAGCCACCCTTCTTATGGCTTTGTTGTCCTCTGTGGTGGCCCCTTCAGGATAAGACTGATCTTGGCAGTATTTGATGATTTTATAGAACCATGGTTTCTCTTCATCAGCCAGTTCTTCTTCGGCCTCTGCCAACATGATTTCCCTCTTCTCAAGGATATCTTCCCGCAGGATCTTCCTTGCTATCCTATCTTTGATATTTACGTAGGAAGCATCATCGATTGCAGGGGCGTGAAGTTTGTAGATGGAAATGGACTCAAACCATCTTCCTAGAGGGAACCTTATGGATGATGCCAACGAGGCGAGGGCATCGGCGAGAATATTCTGATGATGAGGGACATGAACAAAGATCAGTTTGGTGAACAGTTTGGCAAAGGCAGTAGTGAGTTCTTGGTATGACTTGAGTTTGGGATCGCGAGTGCGATATTTAGTGAGCACCTAGCGAAGGATGAGTTGACTATCACCTACGACTCGCAACTCAGTGATACGAAAAGAATGAGCGAGTTCTAGGCCAGCTAGAAGAGCTTCATATTCGGCTATATTGTTGGTAACTGGAATTTTGAGCTGGTATGCCAATGGGAATGTGAGGCCTTCAGGCGACAGGAGGGCGACGCCGATTCCTCTCCCTTGAGAATTCAGAGCTCCATCAAAATATAGCGTCCACATTGGCTCATCTGATTGGTTGACGGACATTAGTTCCTCATCTGGAAACTCTGATTGGACGGGATCGAACTTGGGAAGAGGATGTTGAGCGAGATGCTCGGCTATGGCATAGCCTTTAATCGCCTTTTGCTGGATGTAGGTGATGTCGAACTGAGAGAGAAAACTTTGCCATCGTGCTAGCCTATCCGTAAGGATGGATTTCTCCAGAAGGAATTTGATAGGATTCATTTGAGCAATCAAGTGGACCTCATGAGCCAAGAAGTAGTGCTTCAATTTCTGCACTACCCAAACAAGGGCAGCACAGGTTTTCTCCATGACGGTGTACTTCTGCTCACAGGGATTGAGAAGTTTGGACAAGTAATAGGTTACCCGGTCCTTGCCTTCTTCATCAGCTTGTGCGAGGACGGCTCCCACGGAGTCATCTAAGACTGAGACGTAAAGGATCAGAGGTTTTTTTAGTTTGGGTGGAATGAGAACGGGTGGACTAGCCAGATATTCCTTCAACCCTTCAAAAGCTTTCTGACATTTAGAATTCCAGTGGAATTCTACTCCTGGCTTGGTCAACTCGTAGAGAGGTCTACACCTTTGTGAATGTTGGGATACAAACCGATGAATAAACTGCAACCTCCCGATTAAACCTCGGACTTCCCTCAAATTCTTGGGAGGCGGCATATCCCTGATGGCCTTAGCTTTGTTGGGATCTATCTCGATCCCTCTTTTACTCATAATGAACCCCATCAATTTACCCGACGACACACCAAACACACACTTTTTCGGGTTCATTTTCACTTGGAACTCCCTTGACCTCTGCAAGACCTTAGCCAAAACTTCTGAATGTTCCATCCTGGTCCTTGATTTCACCAATAAGTCATCCACATACACTTCCAGATATATGTGCATCATGTCATGAAATATGGCCATCATAGCTCTTTGGTAAGTAGCTCCAGCATTCTTTAATCCGAACGGCATGACCACGTAACAATATGTTCCCCAAGGGGTAGTGAATGACGTCTTTTCCTGATCCTCTTCTGTCAAACGAATTTGATTTTATCCTGAAAATCCATTCATGAATGAGAGGGTTTCGTAGCCTGCCGTGTTATCAATCAACACATCAATGTGAGGTAAGGGAAAATCATCTTTTGGACACGCGCGGTTAAGGTCCCGGAAGTCGATACAAATCCTGACTTTCCCATCTTTCTTCATGACCGGGACAATGTTCGCCACCCATTGAGGATAAAGGACGACTCTAATGAACCTGGCTTTGTGGAGCTTATCGACCTCTTCTTTCATTTTCAAAGTCATCTGAGGGTGGAAACGCCTTAACCTTTGTTTTACCGAGACGGACCCTGGTTTTAGGGTTAAACGGTGTTCGACCAAGGTTGAATCTAGACCCGACATATCCTCGTAGCTCCATGCAAACGTGTCCTTATATTCCTTGAGAACTTCAATTAATGTCTTTTCTTCAGAGGGTGGTAGATTGTCACTTATGAGGATGATCCTAGGGTCTTCCTCAGTTCCCAAGTTGACTTCTTTGGTGGATTCTTCTACGGCGGTTGACGGCTCGTCGAATCTCCTCATTCCACTAGCATATGCGCCAGCCGCATCCTCATATACTTCACCCTCATCGTCAGTGGGGCATTCTTCATCCGTGATCTCGTAGACTCCATACCCTTCATCAAATGCACAGTCGCCCTCACATTCTATTTCCTGTAGTCGGACGGGATTTTCTAACAACTGGGGGATGGCAAGGAGGGCTTGACACCTGGCGGCTAAATCCAGAAGGAATCGACGAGGAATCTGCCTACCCTTGGATTTCTTCCTAGGTACTACCCTTGACCTATCATTCCTAGATTGACTGACATTATTTACAGAAGAAGAGGAAGACGAAGAAGATGGTGTAGAATGTACAGGAGAAGACCACTCAGAGGAGGGGTAGAAAAGGTCGCTCATCGGACCTTGGACGGGTGGTCCGCAGGGTGGGACGCACCCGTGGGAGATGTAAGAGGTTTCCTCAACGAAGATGTATTGTTGAGGAGTTTGAAAATTGACGTTTTTTTTTCGTTTTCAGTTTTAATGACAAAGCAGTGAAAAGAGATTGGAGGAGAGAGAAAAGTGGTTATGGCTAGAGGATTGTGAAGCTCATAGAGCATATCATGGTTGAAGACCTGGCGTGGGTTGAGAAGCCCACGTAAGTATGTAAGCAGAGAAGGGGATCTGGGAAGATCATCAGACAATTGTCTGGCCTAGGAAGAAGATATCAGCAAAGGCTGAGACGAGTGGATGGAGAAGATGGCAGCTAATGAGCCGTCGACGGCAATGTTGAGGACGGATGAAGATCCGTCAATGACAGGGTCCTTCTGGCGAGGACGAGGATAGTTTGGAACCTTGGCAAGAGTGGTAATATTCTCTGGTATTCCGGAGATCAATGGTGGTCCTTCAAGCTACGGAGACGAGAACATCCTTTCCAGTGCAACGGAAATGTCCCGTATGTCGAACCATTTGTTCCACTCGCATTCCGGATCTTTGATCTTGCCTCTTTTGGTGATCCTCGGATATTTTTCAGCCAAATATACAGCATGTGATCCCCCATATGCTTCTCGTGGGTAGTCTCCCATCTGAACAACGGGCCCTCTGTTGAAGTGGTTTGATAGAGTCCATGTGAGGGGCTACCAATCCGCCTTGAACGGTCCTTTGAAGCCTAGGCCAAACCTGTGGTTCGGTCTAATTTCCTTTGGCGGTTTGAGCCTACCATGTAACTGTGCGCCCAGACCTTTACCCTGTTGGTAGTCGATGTTCCTCATAATCTCCCAACCTTTGGAGTGAAAAGGGAGATATGATGTTGCGGTTGCTCTGACCGGCTCCTTTGGTGCTAGTGGAACGTGAGATAGATCACGCACGTCCAGCAATGACAATATGGGCCGATGAGATGGCCAAACAGAGGGCAGAGAGGTGTTGATAGCATCCACTGTGTGAAGGACAGGTGTGCTGACCACTTTAATAATCCTCCCATTGTAAGGAAATTTCAGGCACTGATGGTTGGTGAAAGGCACAGCATCCATGGCTTCAATGTAGGGGCGACCCAGTATGGCCTTGAATGTGGGGTCCATGTCGAGGACATGGAATTCCGTGGGGACTGATATAGGGCCTAGCTCTGCCCTCAGAATAATCATCCTTTGCGGCGGCCTTTTACTATTGTCATAAGCCGTGACCGTGATCGAGGAAGGTCTTATTTGTTCCTCGTTGACCCCACACAACTGAAGGGTGTCCATGGAGATCACATTTACGGATGCGCATGTGTCCACAAGACACGGGTTTATGGATACCCCATTAATTTTTATTGAAATGCACAATGCATATTTCCGAGCTTCCTTGGGAGTGAGCTCGTAGTTATGGAACATGATGGCCGGTTATGTGTCTGTTGGGGTCAGGACGGTCGAAATCTTCTCCACGGGGAGGTCTTCATTAACCATGACCTTTTGAAGATATTCCATCAAGGCCGCCTGGTGGGATGTGGATCTTTGAAGTAGCTCCAGGATGGAGATCCGAGCAGGTGTCTTGTCCAAGTGTTTCAATAGATCATACTGTGTTCCAGGGATAGCTCTTTCTGGTTGTTCTCCATCATCCTTCTCTGGCTGAGATTGCTCAGGATTCTGACTGTTGTGGGGGAAAACCCTGTGGAAAATCCTTCCACTCCGGAGCACCATTGCCTGCGGCTTTTGTACCTCTGTGGGGGTAGCAGTGGGTTTTAACAGGGATTTGAGGGGTAGTGGTGGAGGAATGGTTGATGAAGCAGGGGTGATGACGGGAGCAGGGATTCTGATGAGGGGTTTATTAGGTGGAGGCATGGTGGAGGTAAAGGGGATATCACACGGATTATGGAGAATAAGGGGTCTGGAAGGTGGAGGTGGAGACGAAGTAGAAGTGGGGAGGGCTTGAAGCGGGCAATGATTTTGAGGTGGGTGATGGGTAATGAGTGGTTTTGAAGGTATTAGTGGTGATATGGTGGAGAAAGACGGGGTTATGTATGGTTGACGGATGATACGGGGTTTAGAAGGCGTAGGGGTAAATGTGGTAGAGGTGGATGGTAAAGTGGGGGAGTGAGAGAAGATGAGAGGGTGTGAAGGCGTAGTGGAGAGTGTCGGTTGATAGGAGATCGGGGTGCGGATGAGAGGGCGTAATGGTAGTGGAAATGGTGAAGGCGATATTGACGCGGGTTGATTAGAGAGAGGTGCTACCCGGGCAAGGCAAGGGTGTTGCGTGATGATAGGATTGGCGGTAGAAAGAATGGAGGTACTTTCCGGGTGCCACACCTGCTCTCTCCCGACTTCCGGGAAGGAGGAGATGGGGTTAACCTGATGATTGGGCTGTTGGTGCTCCGATAATGGATTCTGGATTCTGCCCCTGTTGGGCTGTTGTTGTGGGGCCTGCTGAGGCTACTGTTGTTGTTGTGGTTGCTGCTGCTGCTGCTGTTGTAACTGCTGCTGTGGCCTATGAGGAGGTCTCCTAGCCTTGAGAGCGGCGACGTATCGTCTCAATTCATCCCAATCTATTTGATGTTCATCATTCATATCGTGGATGTAATCTTTGAAAAGGAAGCAGTAATCTACTGTGTGTCCTGGCTGCCTGTGGTAGACGCAGTATTTGGAGGTATCAACATTCGGGGGCCACACGGGCCTTTCCCTGGGTAGCACAAGTATGTTTGAGGCCATGAGGGCGTTGAAAATATCTGCTAGAGTTTCTGGCAACGGTGGATAGTAGGCTCTCTTGGGACCGACCGGCCTCCTTTGTTGCTGTTAGGGACCATAATTCCCCGGGGGTGGAACTTGGTTGTACTGAAGCGGTGGTTGTTGTTGCTGAGGTTGTGGTTGTTATTGCTGGGGTTGACGTAATGGAGGCATATTATCCTGGGGTGGATTATTTTGGGGTGGAGGACGGAGAGAGAAAGGACCTGGTTGGAGGGGAAGTCGGGGCATTTGTGGAGGCCTTGGGTTGACTGCATAGTTGGCATTGTTGATCGCACCCACTTGCTCATTTGTCACGACCCCTTCTGTGGCTCCGCCCGGGACACCAGCGCCTGTCTTTCTGACCACTTTGGGCTTCGGCGACTCAAACATGTTCATAATGGGGGAGTCTTTTAACTGGGTTTGGATGTACCAGGCCCTTTCATAGAGTTCCTCCATTGTAGTAAGTTTATTCATGGCCAGGACGTGTCTGAACTGTGGGGTTGCATTAGACACAATCATCTTCACTTGTTCGGGCTCGGAGAGGGTATCCCTTATTCTTTCCGCCAGAGACCTCCATGTATCAGCATAGCGGATAAAATCCTCGTCGGGCTTCATCTTTTCGGCCACTAGGTCGGTAATGGAGAGTGAGGGACTGACCATATCCCTATATTTCTGCAAGAACCTTCTCTGGACTATTTCAAAATTCTCGGCCTCTCGGGGCTCCAAAGAATAGAACCACTCTAGCGCGGGACCATCCAATGATCTCTGAAAGAGGTATGCCAGGGACCTCTGATCGTTTTGCCAATAGGAGGACTCATACATGAAATCCTTGAGGTGAATGAAGGGGTTGCCGGTACCATTGTATCTGCGGTACGTGGGCATTTCGGATGGAGGAAGATGAATGACGGGAAGGATTGGCAAAGCAACCTCCGGGGTGGCTTTCACGTCCACCATTCTTCTCAGATTTTGAAACTGCTCGTCCATGTGATTGAACCTATTGAGGAGCGATTGGGCGAGCTCCTCTGGAGGTGAAGGTGGCACTTGCCACTGGGGGAGAAACTGTCTCCCGGAGAGTTGAGGGGGGAACCCCGAATGAGAGGGAGCTGCCGGACCGCCGACAGTCGGCCCCGGCTGAAGCGGTATGTGGGGAACAACGGGAGTTTGAGATTGTGACGAGAATTGGAATGAGGGTGGTTGTTGGCTCGCTTGTCCTTGAAGCGAGGGAGACTGGATGGCTTGTGCCAATGAAGGAGATGGAATGGCCTGCACGGACTCTTGGAGAGGTGCGATGGCCGGAGTTGATTCCTGGGGCGTGGGAGAAACAGATTTCCCCTTCAGAATGGCCTGGAAGGCCCGGAGATGTTCAGAGGTAAGCTCCATGTTGGCGAGGACGTCCAGTAAGGAAGAGATATTCTGTGGTGGGGACGTGTCCCCGGCAATAACATGCACCTCATGCGAGGGCTCATGAGAAGGACCCGAGTCCATAGCATAGACTCGCGGGTCGGCTGACAAACCACGACTAGGGTGGTTCTCCTCAAAAGACTCGTGAGCCATGCTCAGAGTTTTCCCAAAACGTAAAAATATACACTAGCAAGCAGGTAGCAGAGATTATCAAACAAGTGGATGCCTTTACGCCCTTTTTTTGTGTTTGGATTTTGATGATTTTTTTGTGTTTTTAGCGAGATCCGAAGTTCACACAAAATAGGGACCCTAGTTTATTTTTGTTTCACCGCCGTGTCAGCTAGGGTCTCTCGTCTCACCACGAATGGGATGACTAACTCTGGGGAACTTTAATGGTACAACCAGCCCAGTGAACGAAGAGGAGATTCTTCGATGCCGGGGACTTACGGAGGTCCCAGTGGAGGAGATTCTAGTCCGTTGAGAGGAATTCTCAAACAGAGAGTCCTTCCTTCACCGGGAAAGGGTGATCCTTAGAAAAAATGAAAAAAGATATAAAAGAGGGATGGATGTATGCAATGGAATGCTGACAGAGATATAGAGTAAGAAAACAACAGAAATAACAAACATATAATAAACACCCAACCAATCACAACTGACAGTGCTGCCGTGAGCACAACGGGGGCGCGCGAGGGCGCGAGAGGGCGCCAAGGTGGAGAGGCACGGATGGTGCCAAACTTGCAAGGGTAGCCAAAAGGAAGCAGTAGAAGTCCCACCGTGATCGCCAATCTGTGAGCGACGTCACGCGGTTCGGGGAGCGAAGAAGATGCGGAGCGCGCGGGCTCCTTTTTGCTTGCTGCAACACAGAAATAAGAGAAGAGAGAAGGGGCCACCATGGGAGATTGCTCCGGCGGGGCGAGCGGGACAAATGTAATATAGCAAGATATGGGGGTTAAACGGCCATAGCGGGAAGTGACTCGCCGCGGCCTCGGGGGGACGGGAATGGTGCAGAAATCAAATAGCAAGAATTGAAACGGCCATTGGGGAAGTGACTCGCCGCGGCCTCGAGAATATGAGCAGATAAGAATATAACAGAATATAAGGAGAATATAAAGAACGGGAATTTAAACGGCCATTGGGGAAGTGACTCGCCGCGGCCTCGAGAATATGAATAGATAAGAATATAACAAAATATAAAGAGAATATAAGAACGGGAATTTAAACGGCTATTGGGGAAGTGACTCGCCGCGGCCTCGAGAATATGAGCAGATAAGAATATAACAAAATATAAAGAGAATATAAGAACGGGAATTTAAACGGCTATTGGGGAAGTGACTCGCCGCGGCCTCGAGAATATGAGCAGATAAGAATATAACAGAATATAAAGAGAATATAAGAACGGGAATTTAAACGACCATTGGGGAAGTGACTCGCCGCGGTCTCGAGAACATGATGTGATCGCCAGGGGTCAAAAGACCCCAAAATAAAGAAAGTGATCGTGCCTACCTCAAGAGCGGGAGATGGCGGGTTGCTTCTTCCTCCCCCTTCGGCCGGCCGACGGAGAGGGCTTTCCTTGGGTACCCTTGCAAAATAACGACAAACAACTAACGAGTGGATTAGAAAGATGAAGGTGTAGTATTCAAATCCTTGCGATAAAAATAACGAAATGATGGCAAGACACACACTTGGTTGGTGTTGTCTTTTAAACCCCTCTCGGACTCGAGTAGGAGGAAAATGAGATTATGGATGCAATAAGTATATAAGAAGAGGCGCCCTTATGAAGGGGGATAGAGGATGCGAGATGATGAATGCAAAAGAACTACGAAGAAAAGGAAAGGATTGGCTTATTGGGTGTGCCGATGGTGAAATTCGGCGGAGCTCCGACAGCGTAGGGACGACGTAGAAGCGCGGTGGATGAAGACGACCTTCCTCTCGCGAGCGTGGGCACCCGAGAAGCCGGCGGAACCTCCACCTACAAAAGACCCCACGGGCTAGAAATGACTCCGGTAGCCTCTGGGCTCCGGCAGCCTATCGGATCTCTTAGAAGCTCCCCCAGAATTGAGGGGGTGGGCCTCTATTTATAGGGCTCCGGAGGGTGGAGGCGTCCAGGACCCTGGACACCTCCATCAGGGCAAAAAAGATATTTTATTCTATTTTTATTCATTTTTTCTGAATATTTTCATGGAGGCATCCAGGGTCCCGGACGCCTCCATCAGTCCCACCGAACTCCACCGAAAGTCGCACGCGGTTTAACACAACGCGTGATTTTGGAGCGGCGACCCGTGATTTGGAAATGGGCGCGTCCAGACGGCTGGACGTCTCCACAATTTGGATTCTTTCACACACGACAACCCGTCGATCGGTGGGCGGGGCCCTGTGAGTGAGTTGATGGAGGCGTCCAGGGGCCTGGAAGCCTCCAAGAAAATATATTTTTATTTTTTTGTTTTGTTTTTTTATGCCAACTGGCATTTTATATTTTATATTTTTGTTTTCATGGAGGCGTCCAGGGGCCTGGACGCCTCCATTAATATATATATTTTAGTTTTTGTTAGGTTTGAAAAATAAATAAAAATAATGGGGGCGTCCAGGAGCCTGGACGCCCCCATGAAGACCCGCCTGGGTCCTCAGACAAGGCGTTGGCAGCCGCCTAGCAGACACCCTTCCTGGTTTCGGAACCTTCCGATGCGTTTGACTGGTGTTGATGCTGTCCGAATGCTGCGACGAGACGATTCCGGATGCCGAAAAAGGCAGAAGAAGACCCAAGAAAGGGAAGCACTCAAGTGATTCAAAATGCGAAAGCCGCTGCGGGGCGTCGTATAGTAATATGAGACTTTCTCAGGAGACGTCTGGAATGGCGTGTCTACACATAGCATCCTGGATGGAGTTATGCGGCAGACCGTCATCAGCTGGTACGGTCATTGGGCAGTGATCTCGTCACACTACTACCGTCAGGGTGCCACTGAGTGGCTGATGGGGATTGTTCACCACTACTGGGTACTGCTGGATCGGGCTGGGATCAGGTACGTGGTGACTGCTGCTTTGTACGCGTACCTGTGCTACATTGGATTGCTACAGGGATTGCTGGAGCACTTCAATCACTAATGGAACACAACGGCGACAACAGAGGGACAGACCACCCTTGACTTGTGGTCTCTGTTCCGAATTTTTGGGTTACCGATCATCGGCGAAGGGTATGAGGAGGTGGTACTAGATGACCTCCACCGTAGTCATACCGACGGACAGGGGCGATACCGGGTACCTTATAGTTACCGATATCTTCTGAAGACCTGGAGGGACCTGGCCTTAGCCGGGAGAGACAGAGCTGCACATACTCCTAGGGTGTCGCTAAATGTGTGGGTCTGCCACTTCTACAACGGACCCTTCTGCTTCTATCAGGAATTCACCAGGGATCAGACTCCATGGGAGGAATATACTGAGGTGGAGCTACGGTTTCGGACGTACTCCCGATACATATATGCTCCATAGGAGGGGTGGAATCCCCATGGCTTACCGGACGTGACACATCTTGCCGCCTACTTGGCATACTGGTTAGCGACATTTGTGGTCCCGCATGGAGAGGATGGTCTGTTGAGGGCCGAGTTGTTGTGGCCAGCCTATTTGTTGGCTGAGGGGAGACAGTTGGCCCTAGCTCCTGCTGCACTCGCCAACATATATCAGGGACTGGGAGTTCTAGCAGTGCACCCGGCACCGAGAGAGAGGAGCAAACTTCTATCGACCCACTATGTCAGTGTATGGGCCAGGCTGCTGTTTCCGGGACTCGTGACGGGAGGGATAGTGGTGAACCCGATGGCACCACTTTTGTTTAGCTTCACTGGGCAACTTGACGGGGATGCAGAGGCACAACTGGAGGGGGCCAGGAGAGCTCTTTGCTACCTACCCACCCGGGGTGAGGAGGAACTACCTTTTGACAGCCCTGCGAGGGACTCCAGCCTTTTCTTGGGGGCTTCAGGCGGAGGGGCGATCAGCGCCCACCCCGATCAGGGGGCTGTAGATGCAGGCCTCGGACTGAGTGGGTACTGAGCACCCGATCGTTAGTGTTGACGTTACACCGGTCAGTGACGAGTTCCTTGGATCCGTACTACCCATATCGCTTTGCAAGGAACTTCGGATATGACCAGGGGATCCCGCCGAACCGAGAGTTTCCTCTGACAGGCAGGCAGTACAGGGGCAGGGATACCCACCTACTTACAGCAGCATGGTGGGACTTTTACTGTCGTCGGCAGCCCGAGCGACTCCTGATGTCAGGACAGGGATGTCAAGGGTGATTCGACGTACACTACGCCAGGTGGTGGTTCGAGCACAGCCACCTATACCGGCAGAAAGCCTCTGCGATCAGGAAGGCGGAGGAGAGTCACTTGCTGAGGGAGGATCTACCTCCGATTGCACTGGATGAGGGGTACCTGAGGACCCGCGTTGCTCAGATCCGTCGGGAGATCGTGAGACTTATGGAGCAGTGGCCCCGGAGCAGGCGGGGCTCGTCGTCCGGGAGCCGAGGCAACGGAGGGGCGCTGAAGCCCCTGAGACAAGTACCTACAACAGCGGCGAAGACTGATGCGAAGGTGCCTGGACTGAGGGCACCTAGGACCTGGTGGGCCCATTTCCTGCCCGATTGTGGCTTCCAGAGTAGAGGTTTATTGGATCGTGCACTTCCCGACGGGAGCTTTGCCGACACGGCGACCGATGACTGGATGCGGCACATCGGTCACGCGATCGGGTTAGCCGGGCCTGTGGAGTTCGTGTCCCAGGTCGAGTGTGCCCGCACTCTAAGGGACATTCGGGAGGCCGTCGCGAAAGTGGCTCGGGTGCTGGCGCTGAGACCGGAGCAGTTAGTACCCTTACCGTTGACCCCCTTCGGAGCTTCAGGTAAGGCTTTCTTCTTTCTAGCATGTGCCCCTCCCCTTTTTATCTTGTTATTTTTCAAGTGTGTAATTGGGGCATTGTACAATGCCATGTTTGTTGGCAGGTTCTGTAGCAGAAGGAGATCACCCTTCTATTGAGTTATGGTTTTGATGATTGTTGTGATTGTTAAGTTATGGTTTTGATGATAACTAAACTTAATGTGTGATTAAGTGATGATAACTAAACTTGTGGTTGATTGCTCATGCTCTTGTTATCTATGTATGGTTGAGATGGCAAATGGGAACGGTTACATGGTCTTGATCATTGGTTTGCATATGTTGGTTTTAAAAGAGGCAAGAGGTTTCATAACCTCTTTAATGTGAACAAGCATGGTATTAATCTTGACTATCTTGCTTGCAGGATTAAACTCATGGCAGTCACCTGGTGAACCAAACGTGTGGATAAGCACCCTGCTCCTTTACAATCTAAAACAGGTGGTATATGTCATTTACTGTCAAGAATCATTGGTGAGACTCTTACCTTGTCTTAGCATCGATCTCGCCATGTGTATCTCATATACCTCTCCTTAATACACCTCATTCATGCATATCAAACATGAAACCCTTCTGGCCATCGTGCACCCTCGCCCGCGGATCGACCTGTGCGGTCAGGTCGCGGGGGTCAAGGGGGCAGCGCCCCTTGCGGGGGTTTCTGGGGGCGGAGCCCCCAGAACAAAATTTAGAACTGCTCAAATGGTTTAGATGTTTCACATGCATAAACCAAGTGAATCCAATCCCAAAATGCATGGATTTGATATGGACATGAAGCCCTTGAATTATGAACATGTTTCTTTGAGCTAACACTTCATTTTTGCAGGTATAGGTGTTTCCGGTCGACCAACACATCTTGGCCGGTCGACCAGATTTGCCAGAGCCTAAAAATTCCAATCTTTACAGGTAGTGCTTGACCGCCCCTAGGCGTCCGATCGACTGGTTCTCCCAGAACCGAAAAGATGGAGATTTTACAGGTTTCGGTCGACTGCCACTATAGGGCCGGTCGACTGGTTTTGCCAGAGCCAAAATGTTCTGGCTGCAGTAGGTTCTGGTCGACCGCCCCATGCCTTCCGGTCGACCGCCAGTCCCGAGCCCCCTTTTGTTGACTTGAATTTCAAGCTCGTGGAGAGGAATCTTTCACCCATTTCTTTAATCCCACTGCCCCCAATCTAGGAGGGATTTGTGGATCTGCTCTGGGGGTTGTCCATGGACCATTCAAAGGTTATAAAAAATCTCATTGGAGCCAATAACCCTAACCATCCAAGAGGGCTTCAAGGGAGATCAAAGGGGAAGGCTATTAAAGGAAGAAGAAGGCTGCTACAACCCTCTATGAACAGTACTTCGTCCAGCAACCTCTTCATCCATCTGAAGGTATTCAAGCTCCATCTGAAGCCAGCAATCTCAAAGGAAGAGAAGAAGCAAGCAAGGATCAAGGAGATCAAGGAAGTTGTCCAAGGAAGAAGGAACGGTTACTGTAGCCGTGAATAGTGATATGTGAATCAACTCTTCATCCAGGAGCTGAAGATTCAAGGTCCATCTGAAGCCATCAACTTCCAATGAACTGAAGAAGCAAGCATCATTCAATGATCAATCAGCATACATTCAGGGGGAGCCAAATCAGGAGTTTTTCTCAACTGTGCCTTATTATGTTTTAAGTTTCAGATTTGTGTTTCTTATAAACTACAAACTCGTGTGTGTGTGGATCGTTGTTGGATCCGTGGTCATTTGTGTGTGTGTCGTATTTGATTCATGTGTGTGTGTGGATCTTCCTAGATCTGCGTCTGTGTGTGTGTGGGTCTTTTTAGATCCGTTCTATCTCATGTGTATGGTTTGCTGCACTTGTAGCAACAGGTATTTGTGTTGGTGATCCGCTTGTTGGATCGTGTTGGAAACCTCATCTCCATGTGTGTGTGTGTTGGGGCGCGTCCCCGTGTGTGTGTGCAGGCATCGTCCTGCGTGTGTGGTTGGAGCGTCGTCTCCGTTTGGGGATTTATCCCCGAGTGAAGCCTCACCGGGTTTGGTGAGGGGTGGATGTAGGATTGCCGTTGTTGCATCTGAACCACCTTAAAAACCGTTGTGCATTGTGTTTTGGATTGTGTGGTTTAATCCTTTTCTTCTACCTCCATTCTACATGAGTGATTAGTATAATTGTGATTCCGGATTTATCCACGTATATCTTCCATAATCTACATCATCATCTAATTAAGTTTGATAAATCTGATTTGTGATCATATAGTTTTGTATCTCTTAACTAGCATTATATCACATATTTCAAAAAGGCCAAAACTTTTCGTAAAATTGGAAAACACCCAATTCACCCCCCTCTTGGGTGTCGTTGATCGCGGGACTTCACCTTCTATGGAGGTGTCTTCAGGAAACGGGGACAGAGGTCTGCAGCCCAGGCAGAAACGCCCTCGTGTGTGAGCTATGGAAGCCGAGACTAGTAGGTCCTCTGGTGGACCCGAGACTGGTGAACAAGCCAAAACAGAGATAGCTTTGAGTAAGTGTCGCTTCAACCTCTTTACTCCTGTTTGATTTAGCCAACGTGGCTGGCTAACCTTATCTTGCTGGATTTGTCTCTGCAGCTCTGCTGGAGACTGGTGTGGAGGCGGCTTTCTCGCCCCCTCAAGAGGTGGACCCTCTACCTGAGGAGGGGGACGAGTACGAGATAGATATGGAGGGGCTCCTTCGTCTGATGGATGAAACTGCCCCCAATATTGAGACCTTTCCTGATTTTGAGTTGTGGAAAGCTGCTGGAGGAGCCCGTTCAAGTAAGGGCTTCTCATGCTAGGTGTGAGCTGTGATTTCACTTCCTTCCGGTTACTGACATACCCGTCTAGATTGTGCAGAGGAGGCAGAGGCATCGGGGGCCAAGGCCCCTGCTGAGGTACTGAGCGGAGCATTTGAACAGGCAGAAGAGCCAGCACCCACGGTGGCTAGTAGCTGTCCGGGTAAGTGTCTAATTACTGTTGAGGGGATCTTCCTGTTGTTGTTGGACTTTTTCAGCAAGCTGGAATTATGCACTTGATTTGAGTTGTTTGTTTGGCAGGTGGGGATGTGGCGGCCACCTTGGAGATGATCCAGGAGCTGGTTGACGCCGACCCCCCAGTGGTTCTGCCATCCTTTGCTGGCGAGCCCGGGCAGGTGGCTTCTGTGCCCCCACCCATTGTTGAGGGCACGCTGGGTGGGCTGCCACAGTCGCTGGCAAAGGTACCTCTCCCACCTGTACTGACCGTAGTATCGGCTTGCACGGTGGGGCTAGTAGAGTCCTCCAGTGTGGGACCATCAGGTATGTTGTTGAGTAGTTGGTCATTTCATGGTAGATTGCTATGCTCTACCCACCCGTGCTGAGCTTTCATCGGGGTTGATTGCAGGTACCTCTTCCCCTCTGGAGGATGGAGAGCTTCCCAGGGACATGGCCCGGGTAGCAGGAGACGAGCCTACTATCGCAGCTTCTACTGGGGGCGACGAGGAGTTCGTCGACATTGAGGAGGTTTCCGAAGGGGACGCCCCAGCTGGTGAGCTTCTTGCCTAACACCTCTGGCTAAGAAGTTATCTTCATGTGAGGCTGGATTTGGTAGTAGCCTGACTTGGCTTCTTGATGTGCAGGTGCCTCTGATTTGCCTATGGCCGGGGGTTCATTGGAGACCTCGTTTGGTTCTTCCAGCAGTGGCAGCGCAACGATGGAGACTGACGAGAGCTCGAGCTCGAGCTCTCCTCCCTCTGAGGCTTCTTCCGCCGGGGATGCCGAGATGGAGACGGTTTTGGAAGGTATATAGAGGTCCTTCCCTCCTCCCCATTGGCTTTGGTTTAGAGTTTATAGCGGGATGTTGATGCCATCATGTTGTGTCCATGCTTGGAATCTGAGGGGGAGCCCATGCCGGCTCCTGTCGAGGATGACCAAGGAGAGACCTCCATCTCCCCGATGGTAGTTGGGGATGGCCAGATTATCGGGGAGGCCCTGCCCTGCCCTACTCCAGTGGGGGATGCCGCCGACGTAGGGGAGAGGTTACCCTCACCCAGCCCGAGCGGGGATGTTACAAGTGCGGCGGGAGACACACCAGGTGAGTTAGGGCCTTTCTCAGGTTTTTGACCTTGTCTTATCACATGAAAGTCCCGGATGTTGCTGACTGTTTTATGGGATTGTGCAGGTCCTTCCGGTGTGCTGGCTGAGACGGGCCACTCTTCCCTGGAGCTGGGGATCGAGTGGCCTATATCTGTTTCGCCACCAGAGCCGTTGCTGGACGCCAGCGTGGGTGCGGCCTTGCTCCAGCGAGCCCGAGGGTACCTAGGAGGTGACCCCCTACCTTCTCCAGAGGAGCGATCGTCACCCGTCGGAATAACTGGCCACGGACCTGCACTTGCTGTTTTCAGGCGGGCGACCCGGCGAGATCACTCGATGCGACCAGCACCGACGTCGTATTGAGGCGAAACTAGCGCCATTGGAAAGCTGCTTCGAAGTGCTTCAACCTAGTGGCCTTCAGAAAAACTCATCAGATCTGTGTTTCTGATGGACGAATTATGAAAGCTGTTGTTCTCAGTTTCAAATCTGCTCAGGCAGAAACTAAGTTTCCTATAAATCGACGTTGACTAATAGGTATACCTTCGAATCTGAAGTTGGATTCTTCAAAAACGTTGTAGAGATTCAAGAGGGGAAACCAGGGATATTTTTAGATCTGGAAAATATGGAAGTTTGGATTTTCTAGAGGGTTTATACTGGCGAAGGGTCGGATCTGGACTGAGGCAGACAGAACAGATTTTGGAACTTGGATGAATTTTAGAAAATATGTGGAGGGTTGAAGAAAAAGCAAGAAAATTCTTGGTGATAGGGGAAGGTGGAAAGAACTTCCAGTAAATTTGGGTGCACCTGGAAGAATCACAAAGTGGTCGGGAGATGGAAAACTCAGGGTTGTTGTCACTGTAGACAGAAACCTGGCAGAACTGGAATGAAAGGTTGGACGAAAATTTAAAAATGGATTTAGGAGACTAGAGGCCAAACCAATTTTTCTGGAGAGTGGTGGGAATATCTGAAACACACCCTAAAAATCCCAGCTCAAGAAGATCTCGGAGGTGTGAGAAGAAATTCGTGGAAGATGCTACTATCCTGAATGGACAGAACTCCGACGAAGGCTTCGCGGTGGCTCGATGGCGGCACGAATGGCGGCGGCGGCGGCACAGATCAAAACCTGAGATAGAGGGGAGGGGATAGGAGGGATACCACTCTAGAAATGGGGTTGGGGAAGATGAAACCAGAGGGGGAGGGAGAGGGGGGCACCAAGCTCTTGGGCTCTCCAAGAAATTTCAACAATTCTTCTATCATTAATTGTTCCAAATAGGAAAATACAAGTATATATATGAAATGGCCAAATGACTCAAATTGCCCTTAGACCTAGGGTTTAGAATAAAACAAGTGTTTCAAACAAAATAAAAAATCCTAATTACTTCTAGTGGAAGGGGGCGCCCCCTTGACCATGGGAATGGGTAGGTAGCCTACCCTTTGAAATTTTGTAACCCTTGTCTCCCATGTGTCTAATTGCCATTCAAACGTTCTAGATGCCACCTAGGATGGTTTGACCAGCCCCACATGGGTGACATGGACCAATGGGAAAGGGCTGGGGCCCCCTTGCTTGGGCCTACTGGAATTTTGCATATAAATCGACTAAGAATTACAATTGCGTACCCATATAACACAAGGGTATACATACAAATATAAAAGGACATAAATGTAAACAAAATGAGGACGGTCTTGCTTCGATGTCCCCATCAATTCTCCCCGGGTGGGAGGAACTCGACCCCATCGAGTAGGGGTATGGATGCTCGAGTACTCCGGCGGATCCGTCACCGTGCCAAGTAACGCGGGTATGCTCCACTCCAAGTGACTGTCACTTGCTCATTCCATATATACTCGATATGCACAAGCTGCTACGGGCTAGAGGTGGACACTCCGGGTGGGGCACTCTCAAAGGGGAGGAGATGGCTCGAAGACTCACTAAGAATCACCGATGGGTCCCTGTAGGTGACTAGATCTGGGTATAGATATAGAACCGATCACATACTCATCGAGCGAGTCCACTCGCCTCTTACTCATAAGAGATCGACAACGAGCTTGCACAAGACACATGCAGACTCACCATGCACTAAGTATGTATGCAAACCGTACAAACAAGAAACGGACTCATACATGACTCTAGACAAACCTATTGTTAGTCCGACCCGTACATGGGTGACGGCGGACCAGGACACCCGAATGTGTGCCATGCATGCATGTTATGTAACCGGAGATGGGTGGCATGGGGAACATCTAAACGTCCAAGTATGACCCAGTCACGCATGGACGGCCCTTTGGATTTGGGAGACGTGAGAGGGCCAGAAGAACTGGATGTTGGTGTATCATGGACGAGCTTGGTGGGTGTAGATGACCCGGCCCGTGGGGTCGGAGTGTGATAGTGGACTCCCTCTAAGAAGTGAAGTATATATGGAGGGTCAAAGGGTCCACTAGGGAATGGGTCAAAGGGATCAAAGAAGTTATGACCCTTGTGGTGGGTTCCCACAAGTCACGGTCCCCGATGTAGAGGTCTCGAAGGTGTGGATAGTCACCTTCATGCATTGTAGGTGGAACGGTGATCATGTGTATGATGTATGGTTCCTCCCTCGGCTGAAAGAGTATAAAGTCAGGTTCGGCCGACATGGGGAGGAATAAGAGAACCTCCGTGGTGATACAACCCACGGTGCACACGGAGGTAATGGACCCTAAGGCCGGATGGGTGAAGCTAAGACTACTGGGTTGGTCGAAACTTTGGGCCAAGGAATGCGTCAACTTCCATTGCGTGTCTAATCCCATAATAAGGTCATCCAATGTATCAATATGGTGACTAGACCAAAAGGTAGTGTGGAAGGAGTTGACGGGCACTATAGGTAAGGTGGGGTCCATAGAAGGGTAAGGACGTGGGACCAAGCCATCCTTGAGCCAACTAAGACGTGGCTCGGCTATGTATAGCGTCCCCGTAAGAAACACGGGTGGCTCGGGGTGAAGTGGCTCCAAGCATGATGGTTCCGAATGTGGAGTGGGCCACTGGGGTTGGGTGGCTAGACATACGAGGGTACTCGACTGAGCCCTGTCCTTAAGGATGATCTTGCCGGGTAGGTAAGGTGGGTATAAGGTGCAAGTCCTCTTGCCCCAGTCAAGATTGGCTTTTATTTCTCCTAACCACGTTTTCCCTAAAATGATGCATGGACCAGCAAGTATGCCGATCTTGCACCATGCGCCATCGGAGTAAAGAACGGAGCCGATCTTCCTTTGGAACTCGACACAAGCATAATCACCATTGCGGACAATCTCGCCTGTCTTGGAGAGGGACTCCACGATATCAAGAGAAACCCAATTATCCGACTCCCTATCGGTGAAATGGAGTTCCGTTGTGGACCCATTGGGTAGAGTGGCTTTAGTAATGAGAGGGGTAAAATCAAAGGCTCGGGCCATGATGACATTGAATCGGGCCACAAAGGATGACCACTCGGACGTATAGTCTTGGGGAACGGCCATGGGTAGCGGACATGGACATGCATACACACGGTGACAAGACACTAGATCGACTATGCAAGGTTGGAATGTATGCACACTAAGGACCCTAGACGTAAACCAAGACTCGGTACGTGGCGGAGTTAATCGATCTGAAGATCACTCACGTAAGTGTGCGGCCTTCCCGATAGGCGTAGCCTAACGTTCGGATAACACCTTTTTATATACCGATTAATGGTATGCAAATGCAACCTAGACCGACTTAGACACTTAGACTTCAATGACACTTTTTTTTTGACACCCTAGACTCAACCTCGCTCTGATACCAAATTGATGCGGGACAGACCACGGACTCGATTCCAAATGGGAATGCAATCCTCGGACTCTAGGTGAGCTCGTGATTGTCCCTAAGCGAGGGAAGCGTCGGACGTGCGCGGTTGGGAAACCGACAGTGAACTAGGGTGGTCGGCTCTCTCTTGTGCCCGGATCGGGTCACGGGGCAGTCACGCTCTCTCTCGCAGCAGCGGTGATATCACTAAATATAGCGGGCTACGATCCTAGCATGATCTCTAGTAGCGGCATAAACAAGCATATATGAAATAAAGCAAATGCCAAGTGTAGGAGCGGACACGATACCTCCACGCTCTCGGCGTGGGGAAGACGGACCCGGCCGAACTCGTACTCCCGGGACAATTAATACACAAATATTACAGCAAAGAACTACTGCCCACTCCACGCAGGGAGGTAAAGGGCTACACAAGTGGGCCCGGGAGGACCGATTCCGGGTTGACGGGTGGCTTCTCGCGTAGCTTCGGCTGCACGCATGCTCACTACCGTGGGGCCCACGTACTGGTCGGAGGGGCCGTGTGGGACCGGGCGGCACCGCTGTAGTGGGGACGTCTGGAGGGGTGCTCCCCTAGGGTGGCGGCGCGCTGGAACGTCGGTCGGAAGCTGGGCGGGTCCGATCGTCACCCGCCGGAATAACCGGCCATGGACCTGCACTTGCTATTTTCAGGCACGCGACCCGGCGAGATCGCTCGATGCGACCAGCACCGACGTCATATTGAGGCGAAACCAGCCCCGTTGGAAAGCTGCTTCGCTGTGCTTCAACCTAGTGGCCTTCAGAAAAATTCATCAGATCTGTGTTTCTGATGGACGAATTATGAAAGCTGCTATTTTCAGTTTCAAATCTGCTCAGGCAAAAACTGAGTTTCCTGTAAATCAGCATTGACCAGTAGGTAGACCTCCGAATCTGAAGTTGGGTTCTTCAGCAACGTTGTAGAGATTCAAGAGAGGAAACCAGGGATATTTTTATATCTGGAAAATATGGAATTTTGGATTTTTCTAAAGGGTTTATACTGGCGAAGGGTCGGATCTGGACTGAGGCAGACAGAACAGATTTGGGAACTTGGACGAATTTTAGAAAATATGTGGAGGGCGAGATAAAAATAAATAAAATTCGTGGTGATAGGGGAAGGTGGACAGAACTTCCAGTAAATTTGGGAGCTCCTGGAAAAATCACAAAGTGGTCGGGAGATGGAAAACTCAGGGTTGCTATCACTGTACACAGAAACCTGGCAGAACTGGAATGAAATGTTGGACGAAAATGTAAAAATGGATTTCGGAGACTAGAGGCCAAACCAATTTTTATGGAGGGTGGTGGGAATCTCTGAAACGCACCCTAAAAATCCCAGCTCAAGAAAATCTCAGAGGTGTGAGCAGAAATTCGTGGAAGATGCTACTGTCCTGAATGGACAGAACTCCGACGAAGGCTTCGCGGTGGCTCGATGGCGGCACGAACGGCGGCGGCGGCGGCGACACAGATCAAAACCTGAGATAGAGGGGAGGGGATAAAAGGGATACCACTCTAGAAATGGGGTTGGGGAAGATGAAACCAGAGGGGAAGGGAGAGGGGCGCACCAAGCTCTTGGGCTCTCCAAGAAATTTCAACAATTCTTCTATCATTAATTGTTCCAAATGGGAAAATACAAGTATATATATGAAATGGCCAAATGACTCAAATTGCCCTTAGACCTAGGGTTTAGAATAAAATAAGTGTTTCAAACAAAATAACAAATCCTAATTACTTCTAGTGGAAGGGGGCGCCCCCTTGACCATGGGAATGGGTAGGTAGCCTACCCTTTGAAATTTTGTAACCCTTGTCTCCCATGTGTCTAATTGCCATTCAAACCTTCTAGATGCAACCTAGGATGGTTTGACCAGTCCCACATGGGTGACATGGATCAATGGGAAAGGGCTGGGGGCCCCTTTCCTTGGGCCTATTGGAATTTTGCATATAAAGCCACTAAGACTTACAATTGCGTACCCATATAACACAAGGGTATACATACAAATATAAAAGGACATAAATGTAAATAAAATGCGGACGGTCTTGCTTCGATGTCCCCATCACTCAAGAGCAGAGGGCTCGGCGGTGGCCATTCGAGAGGTGCAGGAGCAGCGGGCTCGGCTCGTGTTGGTGGCTGCCGAGCAGAGGAGGTGCACTGATGTGGCCGTATCGCTTGCTAGGGACCGTGCTATGCGTTTGAGCGAGGCGGAGAGCAGGGCTGAGGCCTTGCAGAAGGCCTTGGAGGAGCAGCGGCAAGCCGTAGAGCTTGCCAAGGTTGAGTGGCAGACTGTCGAAGCTGGGGCCAAGGCTAGTGTTTAGCTTGCATCGACCTTCGAGGCAGAGCTCATTGCTGCGGAGTTTCACCTGACGGCACTAGAGAGGGGCGAGCCTGGGTTATGATTGTATCACCTCCCTTTCTCCTTTATTTTTTTTGTCATCCGAACTATACTTCATTTGTTACCCCAAGGGCATGTCTTGGGCTCCCTTTTATAGAGTATTAATGACAAACTCCGGATTTTGGTGTTATTGTTTGCTGAGTTGTTCTTCTTCCCAGTCTATGGGACAGGGTTGGGTACAAGGGATGCCGACCACTTACTGTCGGTCGTGCTTGATTGTTTTGTTAGTGCAGCAAGAATGATATAGAAGGGGGGGATGAATAGATCACTCCCAATTTGTAGAAACTCAGGCGGAAAATAGATTCTACTGCTAACGCACCTTCTTAACCCGTACACAGAGAAATATAGATGAGAGTGAAGAACTGATCACTTGAAGGCAAAGGGGCAAGCAGATGAAGAGCACAGAAATCAATAGCAAACCACAGAGGAGGCACTTAGTTTTTAGGTGGTTCGATTGCAATCCGCAATCTACATCCACCCCTCACTCCAACTAGAGTGAGGATTCCACTAGGCAAAGCTAGATCACAGCAGACTCAGTCTGCGTACAACATGCTGCCACACAGCTTGAACACCCAAGGGAAACAAATCCCTCGACCAAGCTATGCTACCCACAGAACTTGAAGCCTATTCTAGCTCCCAGCTAGAACACAACCGGAGAATCCTCTCCCTTCCTCCACACACGGAGGGAAACTGTTAATGACAACCTGTCACTAACAACACCAGAGATCACCGATCTCTCTTCCTCTGCAACTCAGAGGGAAACTAGAGTAGTACTCCCTTCCTCCACACACCGGAGGAAAACCAATTCAAATCAGAATGGAAGAACAAAATAAACGAAAGCAAAATAGAAAGAAAGAACCAATGAAGAAGAAATCGGTTCTGAAACCCAATACAAATGTAGCTTCAAATGAAGCAATTCATCAATCCACACACACTCTCTCTCTCTCGAACAAACTCCTCTCAGATATGGAACTCTCTGCTCCTTTTCTTTTTCTGGATCGTGCAGACTCTCACCAATGGCTTCTGCTTTTTCTTTTCACGATCGAACTTCTACTGAAGGATGAAGCTCTATATTTATAGCAGATAATGGCGTGTGGCTGCCAGGTTCCCGCCCATGCACTTTTGGCCAGATCATTTGAATTTTGACCACATGGCAGCATCCTGACAAGGTTGCCATCCACGTGTCATGCGCCTGTTGTCTTCGATCACGTGTCAGGTGCCAACCTCGATTCACGTGCCCAATCATCAGCCTGAATCGCCTGCAGACAGACAGATGGAATGTATAGACTTAGTTAGTTCAGGCTTTCAACATGAATGTATATACTTTAGAAACACAACAGAGTAAGTGTGCACACTGTGAGAGAGTGTACAGACTTACTGAATAAAATGCACGTGAAGGCAGTGTATAGACATGAACAATGCAAACGATTGTTACCAATGTGTATACTTTACAAGGCTCAGCCACTGTGTAGACTTCACGAAGCCTAAGCAGTGTACAGACTTGAAACGATAGCTAGCCAAGTGTGTATCATGTGAGAGTGTATTCACTTGGAGGTCTTCAGCATCTTCAAAGTATGGACTTAAGCATTTCAGGGCAATCCATAGCAATGTATAGACTTAGGCGTTCTGTTCAAATCAAAACCAATGTACAGACTTCATGCTGTACAGACTTGATGTTGATCAACAGATCTTTGAACATCAGCCCAAGGCGTCAACGCTTCCATAGAGCAGCGTCGCCTCAGCTTCCTCAGGCAAGATGCTCACCCCCTTGGAAACAGGCCAATGCGTCAACGCATCCAGTGTCAGCGTCGACGCAGTGAGCAAGACAGAAAGGTGTGCGTCTACGTAGTCAGCCAAGTGCGTCAACGCACGAAAGGCACACAATCCATGAAGACAGACAGGCTGTACAGAGTTGAAGCTTGCTGAATGAAACGATCGGATGATGGACCAATGTACAAACTCTGAATGTAAAGGCAGTCTGTATAGACTTGAATCGCTTGAAGCGATGTATGGACTTTGTGAAGCTCAAGCACTGTACTGACTTGTGAAGACTTCAGTGATGTACATACTTGGTGTAGCTCAAGTGAATGTATATACTTGTGAAAGTACTGTGGATGTGTGGACTTGAGCGAATGAAGCTGATGTACAGACTTGGTAAATCGAAGCCTCTGTACAGACTTTCCTCAGACGCAGTTCAATGTATAGACTTGAACGAAAAAGGCCGATGTACAGACTTGCCTAAGACGCAGCTTGAGACGCTGGCTGAGACAGATGTTGTACAGACTTTGAAGAACATTGAACGTTTGAGCAGCATGCAATGTACACACTTAGTGGTGTACAGACTTGGCCTGGAAAGCGTAGGGAAAAGTTGAATGTATGGACTTGGCCAATGCGTAGGAAAAGATATTGAATGTACAGAGTTGGTGAATCACAGGCCAGTGTATAGACTTAGAGAAATGAAGTCTAGTATATAGACTTGGAGAACTGTTCAATGTGTTGGGTTGGCGTTGTATAGACTTGGCTTTGAGCACTTGGGCTGAAGGCAATGTGCAGACTAAGCGATGTATAGACTTTGCCCAAGGAACCGAATGTATAGACTTTATGAGATGCAAACGGCTGAACAGACTTGAATGAGTATAGGGTGTATAGACTTGAAAGTCTGAAGGCGAAGTGCAAACATGCTGAGTTGACGCTGCAGCCCAATGAGTTGACGCTGCAACGTATTACTTTTACGTTCAACTGATGATGTATAGACTTAATCAAATGAAGAACCTGAACAGAGGATTCTACGCATCAGCACACTGAGTTGACGCACTGGTGTGAGAACAGAGACAAGCAATGACTGAAGGGTCGACGCATCAGCACATTGAGTTGACGCACTGGTGTGAGAACAGAGACATGCAATAACTGAAGGGTCGACGCATCAGCACACTGAGTTGACGCACTGGTGTGAAGACTGTGCAGACAGAGTGTAGGCAGAATTAAGATAGAGCATGTTATCTGACAGCCATTGAACTGTACTCACTCACATGATGAAACAACATTAATCTAGAGATAGAAGATTGATTTATAGTGTGGGACATCGTCAAAACCATAGGGATGCAACAATCTCCCCCTTTTTGATGATGACAACACTATGAATCAAGCAATATCAAGTTTCAACAAAAAGTTAATACCAGCTGCAACAAGCAGAATAAATTCAAGACATGCTCATGCAAATGAATTAAACATTCCCTACAGCACACTCTCATCTCCCCCACAACTCATAACCATATCTTCCACGAAGCAACATGACTCCCCTCAAAGCTCAAGACAAAACCAATACTCACTGATATTGCAAACTTCTCTCCCCCTTTGACATCAGCAAAAAGAACTACAGAATGTATGACAGTGCTGGAAACATGAGGACTCAGGGCAGTAACTTCTTAGTGCAGAAAGTCACGAGTAGGTCTTAAGAGAATAAGTGAGTTTCTAATCTCAAGAGAAGATTCTTTAGACTTCAGTACACAATAGAGAAGTAGAATGATAGACAAGTTTATCAGCATACATAGTGGATGATTTAGAGCAGGAGTTCACAAGTATGGCCAAATATAGCTGATCATTCAACTATTCCACAAGACAGCAGGAGACTAAATCAGAGAGGTGTTCTCAAGGTATTGAAGACAAGCAATCCATTAGTTGCATAACAACAAGGAATTTTTGTTGGAGATGATTTTCAAGAAGATCAATGAGTAAGTTGGTAGTTCACTTCCTTTGACATTAGGGAGACACCTTGATTAGAGGCCTGAATCCCCAGTTACTCAGAGTGAGTACCTCATTACTTCCTTCCCCTTTTTTTATTAAGGAACAGAGTTAGTAACTGTGGCTTTTGACATGAGAAAACACCTTGATTAGAGGCCAGAGTCCCCAGTTACTCACCAGCAAGCCACCCTTGCTCTGTCATGACTTTTCATTCATTTTAAGCATTTGACACCTCATGACTTGGGAGAAATATTCATTTCATTGATGAAGCTCCCAGTTTCTCAGTGATCAAAACAGAACATGTTTGTTCAGTTAAGCCCTTGAGTTAAAGAGATAGAATGATTGAAGACAATACCAAAAAGGACTTTTCTTGAATTGAGTCTTGAAGTCTAGATTTCAAGTTGATTGGGTCAGATATCAAGACATACAAGTTTTTGGCCTGAACCATAATCAATGACAATGTAGGAAGATATACTTTATGTAATTAGTCCAGATCTCTGAAGGAGTACCAAAGGAAAGATTCTAACTTGGAGATTAGAGTCATTGACTTATAGACTTAAGAGATAAGTGACACTCTACTTTATGAGAGAACTACACTAAATCAGTCATGCAAGACCAGCAAAGGTACACATCTGGACAGTCCTTTTGAATCTGTCAAAGAACTTCTCTTCTCACTTCACAACTCAGCCCCCCCTAAGACATAGCATTCCACAATAAAACATTCCAGCAAAATCTCAAGGCTTCCCCTTATTTAGAGCATTCCTGAAAGCTAACCAGTAACCATTCTCAACTCCCCCTTAAACCAGCATGCAAGAAGGCTAAACATCAGACAAACACAACTCCCCTTCACAACAAGAACAGGCTTCATAATTAAGATAATTTGTATAAGCCTAATTCTCTTCTCAATGTGGAAAATTTTTCATTATCCAGAGGTTTTGTAAATATGTTAGCAATCTGATTATCTGTGCCTACATGAATCAGTTCAAAATTATTCTTAGACACCTCATCTCTTATAAAATGATGTCTTATTTCTATGTGTTTGGTTCGTGAATGCAAAACATGATTTTTAGCAAGATTGATGGCACTAGTATTATCACAGTAAATAGGTGTGCACCCCAGGTCTACTTGATAGTCCTGAAGCTGGTGTTTAATCCATATGACTTGTGTTCCACAACTCCCTGCAGCCACATATTCAGCTTCTGCAGTGGAGAGGGCCACAGAATGTTGTTTCTTGGAGCCCCAAGACACTAAACACCCACCCAAGAATTCACAATGGCCACTTGTGCTTTTCCTGTCTAGTTTACAGCCTGCATAGTCAGCATCTGTGTATGCTACTAGGTTAAATGTGTGAGATGCAGGAAACCATAAACCAAGAGAGTGACTAGCTGACAAATATCTGAAGATTCTTTTAACTGCAACTAAGTGTAGTTCAGTAGGTCTAGACTGATACCTTGCACATATTCCTACACTGAATTGTATATCAGGTCTAGAGGTTGTCAAGTAAAGTAGTGATCCAATCATACCTCGATAAAGTTTGGCATTTACTTCTTTACCTGTCTCATCTGCATCCAATGAAGTATTGGTGCCCATGGGTGTAGTAATGTGCTTTAAGTTTTCCGTGCCAAACCTTTTGAACAGTTCCATTGTGTATTTGGTTTGGTTGATGAAGCACTCATCTTCTAGCTGTTGTACCTGCAATCCAAGAAAATATTTTAGTTCACCAACCAAGCTCATTTCAAATTCAGCAGACATCATGGTAGAAAATTCATCACATAGTTCATGCTTAGTAGATCCAAATACAATGTCATCTACATATACCTGAACTATGATGAGATCTTTATTTATGCCCTTGGTAAATAAAGTTTGATCAACTTTACCTCTTTTGTAGCTCTTGCTGATCAGAAATTCAGATAATCTTTCATACCAAGCTCTTGGAGCCTGCTTTAGACCATATAAGGCTTTGTTTAACCTGAAAACTTAGTTAGGTTAAGTAGAATATTGAAATCCAGGAGGTTGTTCAACAAAAACTTCTTCTTTAATGACTCCATTTAAGAAGGCACTTTTAACATCCATTTGTTGGAGTTTTATGTTCTTTGAGCATGCAAAGGCAAGCAACAGTCTTATAGCTTCCATCCTAGCAACATGTGCATAGGATTCATCAAAGTCTACACCGAATTCCTGACAGTAGCCCTTGGCTACTAGTCTGGCCTTATTCCTCGAGATAATTCCATCTTTATTCATTTTATTTTTGAACACCCACTTGGTTCCTATGACATTAATACCATCTGGTCTTGGGACAAGCTCCCAGACATTATTCCTTTCAAACTGACCTAATTCCTCACTCATAGCATTGACCCAAGCTTGATCAGCTAAGGCCTCTTCTACTATTTTGGGTTCAATTTGTGAGACTAAAGCAATTAAGTCATCATTATTCACATTTCTAAAATGAGACCTAGTCCGAAGAGGATCTTCAGGATTGCCTATGACTTTATCTAAAGGATGGTCTTTAAGAAATCTGATATTTGTTGAAGACTCACCTGTTTCTCTTGGCCCTTCCTGATTGGGGGAATTTGTTTCTCCATTTGGCTGAGTCTTCTCTTCTTCCTGTTGGTCTTCTAGAAAGTCTCCACCATGATTGGAATCCCTGTCAAGATTTTTAACATTAGAGACATCTTTCTTTTCACTAAAAAGGATGTGTGGAGATTCTTCCACTTTCTAATCTGATATGTTAAATACCCTATATGCCCTTGACACTTCAGAGTAACCCAAGAATATTCCAGGTGAACTCTTGGCTTCAAACTTGTCTAAATCTTTCTTATCATTGTTATGAATAAAACATTTTGCTCCAAAAATTCTGAAATGAAACAAGTTTGGTTTCTTACCTTTTAGAAGCTCATAGGGTGTTTTCTTGTGTATGGGTCTTACCATGGCCCTGTTGATTATGTAGGTTGCTGTATTGGCCGATTCTGCCCAAAACCTTCTAGGTAATTTACTTTCAATCAACATGGTTTGGGCCATTTCCACCACTGTTCTATTTCTTCTCTCCACAATCCCATTTTGTTCAGGTGTCCTGGGAGAAGAAAACATGTGAGTTAGTCCTTCTTTGTCACAAAGATCAGTAAACATGGAGTTTTCAAACTCACCTCCATGGTCAGATTGAATAGAACAAACCTTGTACTTCCCTTCTTGTTTGACCTTATTGAAAAATAGGTTAAACTTTTGAAATGCATCACTCTTATTTGCTAAGAAAAATATCCATGAATATCTAGAGAAGTCATCTATGATGACATAGCCAAACCTGTTTCCATTGAGACTCTGAGTTCTAGTGGGACCGAAAAGGTCCATATGAAGAATTTTCATTGGTCTAGAAGACAATGGCTCAGATCTTAATTTAAAGGAATTTCTGGTCTGTTTGCCTATAGCACAGGCATCACATGCTTTTGATATTGAGTTGAATTTAATTCTAGGCATGCCTCTGACTAAATCATGCTTGACCAATTTATTTAAAGTTGAAAAGCTAGCATGACCTAGACGTCTATGCCATTCAAAGGCATCATTTTCAGAATTGGTAGATAAGCAAATAGTAGATTCAGATTTCTCATCTAAGTCTACAATGTAGACATTATTAATCATGTTGGCTACAAATTTAACCATGTCAGAATTTGTTTCAAGGATTTTACATGAACTATCATCAAATACAACCCTGTGACCCCTGTCACATAATTGGCTAATGCTAATCAGGTTGTGTTGAAGCCCTTCCACAAGTAATACTTTTTCAATGGAATTTGTGGAAGACTTACCTACTGTGCCAACTCCAATTATTTTACCTTTGTTCTTTCCTCCAAACTTGACCAGACCCCCTGGCTTCATCTCTATCTTGCTGAACTTGGATCGGTCTCCTGTCATATGCCTGGAGCAGCCACTGTCGAGGTACCACTTGTTATCTTCAGCTGCCAGGTCGACCTACACAAATATATCAAGCAGAGTGATTTGGAACCCAAGATGAGTTGGGTCCAAGGATATTGTTCAAATCTCTGATCAAGTGTTTAGGTATCCAGATTTGTTTCAGCATGGTTTTCTCTGGCACCTTCCTTTCTGGTTTATTAAAGTTGAATCCAGCTGAACTAGAGAACTGAGTTCTATTCCATTCATTAGTCTTCCTATTCCTAGAAATTTCCTGTAGGCTTGTTGATTAGCATATCTTTGACCATGAAAGTTATTTCTCCAGTAGGTCCTGTTTGGACCCATCTGATTGTTGTAATTATAGCTCTTATTCTGATTTATTTTTTTGGTCCATCTACCATTTGTGTTCTGGTGAGTGGACTTAATGTTATTCTTCATAAATTTCATTCCCATCTTAAATGGTTGTCCAGTACTGGTTTTTATATTTTCTTTAGGACTTTGAGTTTCCTTAGAGCTGTTTGAGCTGGATGGTGTGTCCAGCTTTTTTTCCCCTTCTCTGGACAGAAGGTGATGGTCTTGAATTGCAAGGGTCTCTTGTTGGTTGGGTCATAGCCTAGACCTTCCTTATTGAAATTGACCCTAGTCCCTAGTATAGCATCTAGGCTAGTCTTTCCTTGGACAAACTTTTCTAAGACTTTCTGTTTGTCTTCCAGCTCCTTTTGAAGATACTCAGAATTCTTTAGGAGTTCAGCATTTACTTTCTTCACAGCTTCATATTTCTCTGAATTCACTCTAATTTCATTCATGCCTTCTTCAATTTTAGTTTTGAATTCATTGAGCTGTTTTTGACTTTCTTGAGTTTCTCCCTTGAGCTTATCATTTTCTTTCCTTAGTGAGGTCATTTCTTCTAGTTGTTCTTTTAGCTTTTCATTTTCCTCACAGACTAGAGTTTGTTCTTCAACACTTGTGTTAAATTTTCTTTTCAGAACTCTGTGCTCTTTGCTAAGGGAATTAAATTTATCTAACAAATCACCATAAGCATCCTCCCAGTCATCAATTGAGAAATTTTCAAAAACATTTATTACCTCCTCTTCACTGTTTGCCATAAGGCAAATTCCATCTTCATATTCTTCTGAGGAAGCATCTTCAGGGTCTTCTTCTTCCTCGCTCCATGTGCAGACCATCGCCTGTGGCTTTTTCTTCTTTTGCACCTTTATGTTTTTCTTCTGAAGATAGGGACCCTTCTTCTGGAGGTCTGGGCATTCGCCTTTCATATGTCCCTGTTTGTTACAATTAAAACAAGTCAGCCTCTTAGGATTTCTATCCCTGAAACTAGTAATTTAGCACTCTTGTTGAAAGTGTGTGGCTTCTTTTTCCTAAAGGTCTTTCCCTTTTTCTTCAGAAATTTTCTGAACTGTCTAGTGAGCATTGCCTACTCCTCCTGGTCAAGATTTGACAGACCTTCAAGCTCAGACTCGGACTCGGGACTACTGCTGCTGCTCCCACTGTTACTACCCTTGTTTCGGGAAGCTCTTAGAGCTACATTTTTACCCTTCCTCTAACTTCCTTCTCCACCTCCTTGGAAATTCATCTCATAGGTCATCAGGGATCCTATGAGTTCATTCACAGTTAAGACAGTCAAATCTTTTGACTCCTCAATCACAATGGCCTTAGTGTGCCATGCCGGGGATAAAGATCTAAGGATTTTCTTGACTATATCTGTCTCAGCAAGATCCTTCCCTAGCCCTTTAAGAGTATTTGTGATTAAAGACAACCTGGCATACATCTCAGTTATATTCTCGTCTGCATTCATCTTAAACATTTCATACTTAGAAGTGTAGAGATTTACCTTCGAGGCTTTCACTTGAGCTGTACCTTCAAAGATCAATTGCAGCTCATCCCACATTCGCTTGGTAGTTCTGTATGCAGATATACGAGCATATTCCTCTGGATGAACAGCACACTGGATTATGTTCAACGCCGTCCAGTTGAGTGAAGAGAGCTTGACATGGTCATCTGTCCAAGCATCCTCGTTTGGTGGCAGCTCATATGGCCCCACCGTGATTACTCTCCACAGTTTATGACTCTGAGCCCTGATGAACACTTCCATCCTGTTCTTCCAAAACAGATAGTTACTACCATCGAAATAAGGAGGGCGACTAATGGATTGACCTTCGGCCATGAAGGTTCTAGGACCACCAGCATTTCCTTGACCGTTCGTCCACATGGCGTAAACCTGCTCTGATACCAATTGTTAGCGCAGCAAGAGTGATATAGAAGGGGGGGATGAATAGATCACTCCCAATTTGCAGAAACTCAGGCGGAAAATAGATTCTACTGCTAACACACCTTCTTAACCCGTACACAGAGAAATATAGATGAGAGTGAAGAACTGATCACTTGAAGGCAAAGGGGCAAGCAGATGAAGAGCACAGAAATCAATAGCAAACCACAGAGGAGGCACTCAGTTTTTAGGTGGTTCGATTGCAGTCTGCAATCTACATCCACCCCTCACTCCAACTAGAGTGAGGATTCCACTAGGCAAAGCTAGATCACAGCAGACTCAGTCTGCGTACAACATGCAGCCACACAGCTTGAACACCCAAGGGAAATAAATCCCTCGACCAAGCTCTGCTACCCACAGAACTTGAAGCCTGTTCTAGCTCCCAGCTAGAACACAACCGGAGAATCCTCTCCCTTCCTCCACACACGGAGGGAAACTGTTAATGACAACCTGTCACTAACAACACCAGAGATCACCGATCTCTCTTCCTCTGCAACTCAGAGGGAAACTGGAGTAGTACTCCCTTCCTCCACACACCGGAGGGAAACCAATTCAAATCAGAATGGAAGAACAAAATAAACGAAAGCAAAATAGAAAGAAAGAACCAATGAAGAAGAAATCGGTTCTGAAACCCAATACAAATGTAGCTTCAAATGAAGCAATTCATCAATCCACACACACTCTCTCTCCCTTGAACAAACTCCTCTCAGATATGGAACTCTCTGCTCCTTTTCTTTTTCTGGATCGTGCAGACTCTCACCAATGACTTCTGCTTTTTCTTTTCACGATCGAACTTCTACTGAAGGATGAAGCTCTATATTTATAGCAGATAATGGCGTGTGGCTGCCAGGTTCCCGCCCATGCACTTTTGGCCATATCATTTGAATTTCGACCACATGGCAGCATCCTGACAAGGTTGCCATACACATGTCATGCGCCTGTTATCTTGGATCACGTGTCAGGTGCCAACCTCGATTCACATGCCCAATCATCAGCCTGAATCGCCTGCAGACAGACAGATGGAATGTATAGACTTAGTTAGTTCAGGCTTTCAACATGAATGTATATACTTTAGAAACACAACAGAGTAAGTGTGCACACTGTGAGAGAGTGTACAGACTTACTGAATAAAATGCACGTGAAGGCAGTGTATAGACATGAACAATGCAAACGATTGTTACCAATGTGTATACTTTACAAGGCTCAGCCACTGTGTAGACTTCACGAAGCCTAAGCAGTGTACAGACTTGAAACGATAGCTAGCCAAGTGTGTATCATGTGAGAGTGTATTCACTTGGAGGTCTTCAGCATCTTCAGAGTATGGACTTAAGCATTTCAGGGCAATCCATAGCAATGTATAGACTTAGGCGTTCTGTTCAAATCAAAAACAATGTACAGACTTCATGCTGTACAGACTTGATGTTGATCAACAGATCTTTGAACATCAGCCCAAGGCGTCAACGCTTCCATAGAGCAGCGTCGCCTCAGCTTCCTCAGGCAAGATGCTCACCCCCTTGGAAACAGGCCAATGCGTCAACGCATCCAGTGTCAGCGTCGACGCAGTGAGCAAGATAGAAATGTGTGCGTCTACGCAGTCAGCCAAGTGCGTCAACGCACGAAAGGCACACAATCCATGAAGACAGACAGGCTGTATAGAGTTGAAGCTTTCTGAATGAAATGATCGACTGATGGACCAATGTACAGACTCTGAATGTAAAGGCAATCTGTATAGACTTGAATCGCTTGAAGCGATGTATGGACTTTGTGAAGCTCAAGCACTGTACTGACTTGTGAAGACTTCAGCGATGTACATACTTGGTGTAGCTCAAGTGAATGTATAGACTTGTGAAAGCACTGTGGATGTGTGGACTTGAGCGAATGAAGCCGATGTACAGACTTGGTAAATCGAAGCCTCTGTACAGACTTTCCTCAGACGTAGTTCAATGTATAGACTTGAACGAAAAAGGCCGATGTACAGACTTGCCTAAGACGCAGCTTGAGACGCTGGCTGAGACAGATGCTGTACAGACTTTGAAGAACATTGAACGTTTGAGTAGCATGCAATGTACACACTTAGTGGTGTACAGACTTGGCCTGGAAAGCGTAGGGAAAAGTTGAATGTCGGACTTGGCCAATGCGTAGGAAAAGATATTTAATGTATAGAGTTGGTGAATCACAGGCCAATGTATAGACTTAGAGAAATGAAGTCTAGTGTATAGACTTGGAGAACTGTTCAATGTGTTGGGTTGGCGTTGTATAGACTTGGCTTTGAGCACTTGGGCTGAAGGCAATGTGCAGACTAAGCGATGTATAGACTTTGCCCAAGGAACCGAATGTATAGACTTTATGAGATGCAAACGGCTGAACAGACTTGAATGAGTATAGGGTGTATAGACTTGAAAGTCTGAAGGCGAAGTGCAAACATGCTGAGTTGACGCTACAGCCCAATGAGTTGACGCTGCAACGTATTACTTTTACGTTCAACTGATGATGTATAGACTTAATCAAATGAAGAACCTGAACAGAGGAGTCTACGCATCAGCACACTGAGTTGACGCACTGGTGTGAGAACAGAGACAAGCAATGACTGAAGGGTCGACGCATCAGCACATTGAGTTGACGCACTGGTGTGAGAATAGAGACATGCAATGACTGAAGGGTCGACGCATCAGCACACTGAGTTGACGCACTGGTGTGAAGACTGTGCAGACAGAGTGTAGGCAGAATTAAGATAGAGCATGTTATCTGACAGCCATTGAACTGTACTCACTCACATGATGAAACAGCATTAATCTAGAGATAGAAGATTGATTTATAGCATGGGACATCGTCAAAACCATAGGGATGCAACATGTTTTAACATGTGCCGGTGTAGGGGGCAGGGGATTGGGTTTACCTGACTTCTGGACATTGGAATAAATGATTGGGTAAGGGGAACGGTGTAACTGGATTTCAAATACTGGGAGCGGAGTGATGGTTACTGGGAAGTAGTGGAAAAGCCCTAGTGTAGGGTTGGCGTAGACCCATCAGGACGTGGCGGCCTACTGGGTTAGAGTCAGGAACTGACTCTGGAATGCTTTAGTTGTGGGTTGACGCCTGGGTATTGGTTGTTTGTATGTTGTTAGCTGGTAATGTAGCTCTTCTCGGCTTGAGAAACTGGGGCCAGCCTGTGAAGGCGTTGTAGCCGGAGACTGGAGTTGGAAGCTGGCCGCTAGCCTGTGAAGGCGTTGAAGCCAGAGACTGGAGTGGGGAGCTGGCGGCTGGCCTGTGAAGGCGTTGTAGTTGAAGATTGGAGTTGGGAGCTGGCGGCTGGCCTGTGAAGGCGTTGTAGTTGAAGATTGGAGTTGGGAGCTGGCGGCTGGCTTGTGAAGGCGTTGTAGCTGAAAACTGGAGTTGAAAGCTGGCGGCTGGCCTCGTTGTAGCTGAAAACTGGAGTTGGAAGCTGGCGGCTGGCCTGTGAAGGCATTGTAGTCGAAAACTGGAGTTGGAAGCTGGCGTCTGGCCTGTGAAGGCGTTGTAGCCGAAAACTGGAGTTGAAAGCTGGCGGCTGGCCTGTGAAGGCGTTGTAGCCAAAAATTGGAATTGGACATTGGCGGCTGGGCTGTGAAGGCGTTGTAGCCGATAGCTAGAACTGGAGACTGGAGCTGGCCGGCTAGCCTGTGAAGGCGTCGTAGCCGGAACTGGAGACTGGAGCTGGCCAGCTGGCCTGTGAAGGCGTTGTAGCCGGAGACTGGAACTGGAGACTTGAGCTAGCCGACTGGCCTGTGAAGGTGTTGTAGCCGGGAATTGGAGCTGGAGATTGGATCTGGCCGGCTAGCCTGTGAAGGCGTTGTAGCCGAGAACTGGAGCTGGAGACTGGAGCTGGCCGGCTGGCCTGTGAAGGCATTGTAGCCGGGAACTGGAGCTAGAGACTGGAGCTGGCCGGCTGGCCTGTGAAGGCGTTGTAGCCGAGAACTGGAGCTCGAGACTGGAGCTGGCCGGCTGGCCTATGAAGGCGTTGTAGCCGGGAACTGGAGCTGGAGACTGGAGTTGGCCGGCTGGCCTGTGAAGGCGTTGTAGCCGAGAACTTGAGTTGGAACTGAGGGCTAGAACTAGCCGGCTGACCTATAAAGGCATTGTAGCCGGAATACTAGGACTGGTCAGCTAACCATTGAGGTGTGTAGTCGAAAATAGGGCCTGGAATTGGCGATGACCGACCCTCGGGGGTGTAGTGGCCACCATTGTCGTGGAGTGACGCGAAGGTCACCGTCAGCGAGGTGTCGCGGTTGATGACTTTCATTAGTGAAGAGTAGGGAGGGAGAGAGAGTTTTTTTTTCTTTTTACCAACCCTACCGCCCTTGCGGGTTTTCGCCAGAGATGGACACCTTTTACTTTTTCCGGTGCGCCCTTGCGGGTTTTCACACCGAGGGGTTACCTGATTTTGCCTGAGATGCCCTTTCAGGTTTTCACCTCAGCTGGGTTAATGGTAATTTTTGCCCTCAGTAATCTTGTAGAAGGAATCAACTGAGGCCGCTGGGGTATCTCTATTTTTAACCCCAATTTTTTTATATATACCTTTTTTTAGACTGCTGTCCATAACGTGTTGCCGTCAAGGGACGTAACCTGAAACTAGAAGGTGTGGGTGGTCGGATATTGTTCTGCCATTAATAAGGGTTTTTATACATTCTCGTGCCATGGTGGCGAAGGGCCACTTTGTTATGGCAAGATATGACTGGAGTTATGGCTGGTGGATCAGGGATTGTAGGAGAGAACTGGGATTACAATGAAACTTGAAAGCTCTAGATTTGCAGGAGATGTAGGGTGTAGTGACATAGAATGACAGGTGTCTAGGGATGTGCTTGGACATAAGTCTACTGGAATGGTGATTGGGAGCTTGACTGTCATAGGGACTGGTTGACCTGTGGTGTCGAAGCAAGGGCCTAAGGTTGGCCGAACTGAGTGGGTGTAGTGCAAGGCCAACTGGGAATTATAAGGTTCATGCCCTGGCAGTGTAAGTTGATTGAAGACTGGCTTTGGGTGAGGCTAATGGCTCACCAAGGAGTGGGTGGAAGGCCATTCTGACTGGTGGGGAGATGAAGTTTTTTTCGTTATCGGCTCTACCTCCCTTTCGGGTTTTCGCTAGAGCCGACCCCTTTAGCTTTTTCCGATGCGCCCTTGCGGGTTTTCACGTCGAGGGGTTTCCTAATTTTACCTGAGGTGCCCTTTCGGGTTTCCACCTCAGTCGGGTTGTTGGCCTTTTTTCCCCCAGTCGCCCCGATGTGGTGAGGATGACTGGGTCTGCCGGGGCATCTCTATTTTTAACCCCATTTTTTTATTTTCCCTTTTTTTTGACTTACCTGAGAGCCTGACGGCTAGACTGGTGTCGGTGCAGAAGTGCTCGCGATGTGGTGGTGACGGGAACGAGGGCAGGAGATTATTCCGAGGATGCCTGGCGGCAGTTCTGGGGAGCTGGGCTGGCTGGTTGACTGGGAATTGAAAACTGGGAGGACTAGCCGATTAGATCCTTCACGGGGAAGGACCGGCGTTACTAGTAGTAGCTGAGACGTGTGACTTAGTCTAGCTGGAGCGCGAACTCGTGTTTTGGTGCATAATATAGCTTCATATGTTTGCCGTTGAGAGGCAGGAACGGTCTATGACCTTTGTGGTTGACAACCGTGTAGGCCCCACTCTCATAGACATTCTGGATAATATATGGACCTCGCCAATTCGGCTGTAATTTTCCACTGGAGCGCCCTGCCATGACTTCCTTTTCCTTGATCATGACAAGGTCACCTTGCTTGAAAGCTCGTTGCTTGATGAGCTTATCATAGGCCCGGGCCATGCGGGTCTGTTATACTTGCAGTTGTTTGTAGGCTTCGAGCCGCTTGCCTTCTAGATCGGCGAGCTCTTCTAGCCGTCTCTGGTACTCACTTTCGTCAGGGCCGGCAAGGCTGGTGTGGATTGCCACACTGTAAGAGGTTAACTGGACTTCGGTGGGGATAACTACTTTTGTCCAGTAAGCAAGGGAGAACGGCGAGCACCCCGTGGGGGTTTTGTAGACCGTCCGATAGGCCCATAATGCTTCGAAGACCTTCTCACCCCAATCGCATTTCTGGTGGCTAACCATCTTAGCCAGGAGCTTGCAGAAGGTCTTGTTGAAGGCTTCCGCTAAGCCACTAGCCTGGGGGTTGTAGACCAAAGAGGTTCTCCAGTCGATGTGGAATTTGGCCGCTAGATGGTATACGGTCTTATTCTTGAATGGTGTCCCGTTGTCGGACACTATGCAACTGGGAGTACCGAATCGGTATATGATGTTGTGCCGGACGAATCTGGCAACGATTTCCCCGGTGACCTCTCACAAGGGAAGGGCCTCTGCCCAGTGAGAGAAATAATCAGTGGTGGCCACAATGTATTTGTGGCCCTTAGAAGATGGCGGGAAAGGCCCCGCGATGTCCATGCCCCACTCGGCAAATGGCCAGGTGGGGGCTGTAGGACGCAGTGGGTTAGGAGGTCTTCCAGGTACTGGGCCAAAGGCTTGGCATTGATGGCATGTACGGGCATACTGGACAAAATCAACGTACATGGTTGGCCAGTAGAAGCCTTTGAGCTTGATGTTGTGCTTCATTTGATCTCCGGCCTAGTGCGCGTGGCATAACTAGGAGTGGACCTCCTGCATGACGGCTCGAGCCTCGGCGAGGGAGACACATCTCAGGTGAATAGGCTTGTCCTTCTTGTGGATGAGTCGATACAGGGAGTTGCCAATCAACTCTTAAGAGGTTGCTCAGCGGAGTAGTTGGACCCTTTGAGCTCGGTCAGGGGGAAGCCACACTTTCTTGAATTTGATGATGGGCGCACGCCAATCATCCTCTTCTGGAGGCGCACTCTAGTCAAGGTCATGGGCCTCGTAAATGGTGAGGCCGGTGTTGCCTTCGAGTGAGCTCGGCACCAACCTTCTGTGTTTGATGATGATGTCGACCTCGCCCTTGGGCGGGAGCTTGATGGCCGCGGCCAATTTTGCTAAGGCATCTGCCTGAGCATTGCTGCTTCTGGGGATATGATCTATTTCGAAGAAATAGAACTTCTGGGTTAATCTGGTGACGGCGGTATGGTACGGAACCAACTCTGGCTTCCGCACGTCATAGACGTCGAGGACCTACCAGACTATCAGCTGGGAGTCCCCGTATGCTTTGAGACATTTAATGCCCATATGGAGAGCCATCTGGAGCCCAATGAGTAGAGCTTCATACTCGGCTTCATTGTTGGTCAGGGATTTCATGAGGGCACAAGAGTTGTATAAAACTCCGCCCTGAAGAGTCAGGAAAACAATGCCGGCACCTGCCGTAGTGGATGGATCCTGGTTGCTCCGGGTGATCCCTCGGGAAGCGCCATCGAAGTAGAGCTCCTAACAAGGTATGCTGGTTGTGAGAGCGTTCTGCTGCCAGTAATGCAAGACATCTCCACTCTATTCAACTGGTTGTTGTGATTGAGCAGCAAGGGATTCCTCATCCAGAAGCTCCGAGCTGAAAGGTGAGTCATCTGGCACTGGATGGGCTGCCAAGAATTCACCCATACCCTGTCCCTTGATTGCTTTCCTGGGGACACAAGTAATGTCGTACTCCATCAGCAGGAGAGCCCACCTTCCCAGTCTGCCTGAGAGGACAGGTCGCCGAAGGAGATACTTTGGGGGGTCGTGCTTGGATATAAGCTCGACCTGATGGGCCAGGAGGTAATGTCGCAGCTTCTTAACTGCGAACACCAATGCCAAGCAAACCTTCTCCATAGGTTAGTAGCGGTACTCGACACCGATTAGTTTCTGGCTAAGGTAATAGGGGGGCTGCTCTTTACCTTCCTCATTGATTTGCGCCAACAGAGCTCCCAGCGAAGCGTCCATGGCAGCAATATAAAGAATGAGGGGTTTACCCTTGATCGGTGCCCCCAGGACTGGGGGAGTAAGGAGGTACTCCTTGAATTGCTTGAAAGTCGCCTGGCATTCCAAGTCCCATGTAAACGGGGCGTCTTTCTTCATCAGCTTGCTGAAATGTTGTCGGGTGGTGGAAGCTCCCGGATTGCTTTGATCTTGCTGGGATCCACCTTGATTCCTTGGTACCTAACAACGAAGCCGATAAATTTTCCACTGGATACTCTAAAGGCTCATTTCATGGGGTTCATCTTGAGCCCATATTGCCGAAGACACTCGAAGACTTGGCAGAGGTCACGCAAATGGTCTTCGCACCATTTAGTCTTGACGACGAGGTCATCTACATAACATTCGACGATGTTGTACAGCATCTCGTCGAATATTTTGGTAATGGCCCTCTGGTAAGTAGCGCCGGCATTCTTCAAACCGAAGGGCATGCGCTTGTAGTTGAAAATCCCCTTGGGGGATCTAAAAGCTGTATGGTTCTTGTCTTTAAGAGACATCCGGATTTGATTATAACCGGACGACCCGTCCATGAAAGATAAGGCCTCATGATCGGTGGTCATATCGACCATTGTTTCTATGATCGAGACTGGGAAGTCGTCCTTCAGACAAGCCTTGTTGAGGTCCCAGAAGTCGACGCAGATGCGGAATTGAACATTTTTCTTTTTCACTGGGACTATATTGGCGAACCAGATCGGATAGATGCACGGCTCGATGAAATCGACCTCCGCCATCTTATGGACTTCGGCCGAAATCTAGAGCTCCGGCTCATGGCGCATGCGTCGCTGTGGTTGCTTAACCTGAGCGACTGAGGGAAAATGGCTAGCTCATGCTCCGCTACGGAGGGGTCTAGCCCTGGCATCTCCTTGTATGTCTAGGCGAAGCAGTCTTTGTATTCGAGCAGGAGTTGCTTGTAGTCCTACCTTTCTGCCTCGGTGAGGAGAGCATTGATGAATGTAGGCTTGGGGGCTTTATCTTCGCCCAAGTTGATCTCCACGAGATCGTCGATGGTCGCCCGGCCGCCGTCCTCCAGCTCGGGAGGAGTGGGTTGAAGGTTGATGAAATCTTCATCATCGGTGTCGGCTTCGAGCATTTCTTTGTTCTCAAAGCCACCGATTGGTGTTGAGGGGACTGGAGAGTGGTTGTTGCTGGGAACCATCAAGGATTGATCTGGGCCGCCGTCTCCTGGCCAGCAGTTGTCAACCGGGGCTGCTGAGGTCTCCCCGGGGTTGCCTGGTGAATCTGACAATCCTTCGCAGCTAGGACCAGAGATATCCCCCTCCTCAGGAGGGTTTGTTGAATTGGGTCCTTCGACTGGCTCAGAGTCCGGAGGAGCTTCTTCTACCCCCTTGTCTTGGTAGGGAGGCGAGGAGGGTTCCTCGATGGCATGGGCCAGAGTCCTGGCTTTGACGGGGACCAAGATCAGAATTTCCTCTTCCTTATCCCTGGAGCTGTCGAATTTAACTTCGACTCTAGCTATGTCGTCTGCTGGTTGTGCCAAGCCTACAACGTTGATTGCATAGTAGACGTAAATGTTTGGGTCTTGGTCGTAGCCTAGTCCCCTGGTGTCCTTATAGAAGGACGGGGGTTGCCCCCAGACCTGGGGAGGGGTCCACAGCTGACGAAAGTATCTTTGTTGTGCAGAAGTTCGCCATAGGGGAATGTGTTGCTTTAGACACATTTCTTGAATATGTGGCGACAGATCACCCCACACCTGAACTGCTTCAAGGGTATCATCGACTTGCCTGGACCAACCGAAGTCATCATCTGGCGGGGCTTGAGGGGCCATGTCTCCCTTGTATAAGACAATAGGTTTGTCCATGTTAGCCTTCTTCTTGTTTCGGCGTTGTCGCTTGATGGTGACAATGAATGTCGTCAGCGACGCGACGCTGTGCTTCTCGGATGCACATGGGAGCTGGATGCAGTCTGGTTGCAAGCATATACTCTTGCCGATAGCTCAGCTAATAAGATTAGCCTCGAAGTCGATCTGGCGCCTCTCGGGGTGATTTGAGGTTGACTTGGAGCCGAGGCGTAGCCGATGAAGCTTGGCCTTTTCCTCATCAACAGAGAAGGGATCATCATCATCTTCTTCTGAGAGCCACCATTGCTCTTGCTCTTAATCACGGGGTATGGACTAATCCCCTTGAAGTAGAGTGCAGCGTCGGCCAGGTTGCATTCTGCTGGTGTGAACGGCGACAGGTATGCAAAGACCTTATGTTGCTCCCCATCCTTGGCATACTTGATGCATTGGTGGAGAGTTGATGGGACGACCCAATTTTCATGGAGCCAGGGTCTACCTAGTTGCATCTTATAAGATGTGTTGGAGTCGATGATGTATAACGTCGCCTTGGAGGTGAAATCATCGAGCACCAGATCAACATCCACCCGGCCAAGGACATCCTCGGTGTTCTGGTTGAAGCAGGATATCTTGACTACCTGAACCTTCTGGAGGTATGGGGTCAAATATCGACTCTTGAATGTCTTGAGCGGCATGATGTTAACAGCGGCACCAGCATCCACCAGGATCCGGTTCACATCATGCCCGTTGATCTTCCCCTTCATGTAGAGAGGACGATTGTAGCACGGAGGGGAAAGCAGCATGTCTTTCTCCGTGAAGGAGATGGTGGCCATGAAGGCTTCATAGGTAATCGCCTTAATTTCCGCGACATGTGCTTCATAGACTTCCGGATCTTGGAGTATTTTGATAAGAGTTTCCCTTAGGTCCTTACTCCAAGCGATGGCTTCCCAAATTGTAATACTGGCAGGGAAGCGCTTCATCTGGTGGAGGACTTTCTGGTCAACTCGAGCTCGAGCATCCTCCAGAGAGGGTAGTATGTCAGGCTGAGCCTTCTGTGAGCTACCATGTTGTTCCCCATCGGGAAGTTGCACTGCCTTGCCCTTACCATAAGGATCAGGCTGACTGATGGGGACATCCCCAGCCACTCCATCTTTTTGAGACTCCGGTTGCTCGCCATCGGTGCATCATCATCTCCATCACTTAATTTTGAGCAATAGCATGTAATTTTCATTTTATTTGAGTCATAGATGTGTAATCTTTCTTTATTTGAGTCAGTTAATAGGTTAATGGGTCAGTTTGATAGTCAATTGGGCCCAACTAGTGGGCTAGGCCCAGGGGCGCCCCTCCCTTTGACTTGTCTTGTCATTAGTGCATTTGGTCAAGGTTAGTTTGGTCATATGGAATTATGTAAGCCTATAAATAGGCCCCCACTCCCCTCATATGTAACAACTTTTGATGAATCATTTGAATAGAAGAAAATTTCAAGTCTTTATCTCCTCCACCAAAATTTCTCTTCACCCTCTCTCTCATTATCTCTCTCTCTCTAAGAGGTTCGCCCCATTCTCTCTCTCCTCCCCCTCCCAACCACTTTCTCTCACTCCCCTAAGAACTCTCTCCCAAGTCCCCACACCCCTCCATTACTCCACCCCAACCCCAAGAGATTCTCCACCAATCCTCACCCCACCTCCCAACCACCAACCACCCATTCCCCTTCCCCAAGCACCCCTCTCATCCCCCAAGGGAGAATTCCCCACTCCTCAAGCACCCTTTCCTTCCCCAACACAACCCTTCCCATCCCTAAAGCCCCCATTAACACCCCATTAGTCCATTTCCAAACCTAGGAGAGATATCTCTCCTTCCCTCTCTCCCACCCATCCCAAATTCGTAACTCCTCTCTCACCCACTGCAAACTCCATCACCCAGCCCCATTTTCCCCCTCTCCTATCCTGGATAGACACCCCATTGACCCTCCTAACAGTCAGGGGATGCCCCCACACCCATCCTCTCCATTTCCCCCTCTCATCTACACCATTTCCACCCTATCTTCTTCAACCTGCAGTTCTCAGTCAGCAAGCAGTAGAGGAGCGCCCAGTTTCAGAGCCAGCCACATCTCCATCGCGCATCTCCTAGTGGCAAGCTCTACATTGCTGGAAAGCTCTTTGAAGCGTCTTTCCAGGCGTGGTGGTCTCGCCGAAATCTGACTTTGGGACTGTCCAGAGGTGCCGATCTCCCCAGACTGCGCAGTTACTCCCTAGCAGTCAGCCAGAAGCCAGTTGCAGAGTCTTCCACGGCCAACCTCCTGAAGATTTGGCAGCGGAGCTTGGCTGAGATCTTCTACAACGAGTCGCCTTCCAGTAACAAGAGCGGCTCCCCGTTCGGCAATCGGAGCTGTGTTTTCTCATTTTTCTTCCCTAGGTCTTGTTTCGAAGAGGACTTGACATCGATTCCAATGACTCCAGCCATGCTTGAATCGGAGTTCGGGAGCACCCGTGGTGACCACTTCTTCCTGCTGCATTGGTGCTGAGATAGTCAGAACTAGAGAACATAGTCTCTGTTCACGGCCCCGCCCCGACCAACGCCGGCCACCAGAATTCCTACCAAAATTCAGACATCCTCCTGGGCCAACCCAGGAACTTTTGCCACTGGTCTTGTCGACAACAAAGCTCGGGAGCGGCCGCAGGGACAGCAACACCACCTATCTGTCCCCTGTTCCAGCGAGCGGGCAGAACCGACATCCGCCGTCCATTTAGTTTCTAGTTTGGCTTTTCCCCTCCCCGCCTGGCCGACTGAGCACCCCTCCCTGCGTGGATGTATATTTTGGTTGTAATATAATTCCCCACCCCTAGTCCAACCCCTTGCAAGGGGCGTAGTGCATGTATTAGCAGGTTGCCATCCGAAGCTACACCGACGTGGCGTGCGGGTGCATGCCCACGCCTCCCCGCTCACCCTCGTCTTCGGCCGGGATTGGTGTTCTCACACCGATCAGGTGAGCTCCGGGACACATCCCTCACTGGTTTACTTTTGCTTAGTTAGTATTGTCTTTAGCTCCGTCGGACGGTAAGTGAGCGCCCGATCCAAATTTTCCCTCTAATTGAGTGGCCACCGCGGAGTGAGGTGAGATCGACCCTACAACCCACTCCTTTGGCGTGCTGGCCACCCACAAAATTGGATATCCCAGCCCTTTAGGGGGTCAGCCATAGCGAAGCCAAGCCTTGTAACGTCAAGGTCCCACTTTGGACCCTCCCACCATCGCCAATTTGCCCACAAGCAATAGTGTCCGCTACGCGAGTGAGCTCGCCTGAGTAATTTCATCATCAAAGTTGTTTGCTTGCGAGTCATAGGTCCAAGGTGCATTGACCTCGTGACTACCACCCCTAGGTGGTGTCACATCAAGTTGTATCAAATCAAGTTCACAACTTGTCTCTCCACAAGTTGGTCCTAGGGCGCATTTGCATTCATCACCCGGTGCATCAACCTTACCCACTAGCATGGCTACTTCATATTGGTCACATCTGTCCCACTCGGCCCTCCACAAGGGTCCGATTGACACCTCTTTAGACATAGTCCTATTTGAGGACCTTATTATTGACGCGTACCACCCTAGTGCATATTTAGAGTGGGAGGAAAACATGGACAAATACTTTAAGAGGAATCCAATGACTGAACCCATGAGAATCTACCTTGCCAAGAGTCGGCTTGTGCGCCATGCCAAGGATAGGTGGCCACTCATTGAATGCTTAAGGAAGGTTATGGGGCAAGAGCCTATTAACACATGAGAAAACATGAAATCCGAACTTAGGAAAGTCTACACTCCCCGACCTTCTCCCGTCTACTTGGATCACCAAATCCCAAGGAGCACTTCAACTCCACCATCCCCACCCGGCCAACACAAGACTTCAATTCCCCAATTCCCCACAATGCAACCAAAACCCAATTCCACAACCCACCTTATTCAAGTCCCTATGACCCCCACTTCCACCCCACCACAACCGGCCGATCCCAGGGGCAAGAGACCCCTAACCAACCTGGTTTCCCTCATGACGACCACCACCCCCCAACCCAAAATCCCCCACCAAACCCGTATCCCACAAGCCCCCATGGTCCCAACCACTACCCCTCCATTGTCCCCTCAAAAGAACACCCCCCCCCCAAACCCAATCAACCCAAACCCCCTCACCCAACCCACCTTCCACTTCCAACCCCAATCCTACCCCGACCTAGGCCACCACTGCTTCCACTCCCAAACACAACCCAAGTCCGACCTCGTTCACCACCCTGGATACACCATGCACCGATCATCATCACCCCACCCACAAAGGACCTTCTCACCTCCTTGGTAGAGGAACCATTAATCCCGACACCCGACCCCATAGTGGTGAACACCTCGGGTCCAATCCCCACTTTGAAAGAAACACATGCCCAAGATGAGGATAAATGTAATACCCCGGTTTTAAAAATTTGAAATTTAATTGAAATGAATGAATTTTGGAATTTAATATTTAATTCCTTAGTAAATAGAACTAGTGAAATTTTTGACTACCTTATAAAAATCTAGAAAAATGGTAAAATGGTAAAGGATGATTTATTTAACAACTTTGTCTTCTGTGGCCGACCCAACAAAAATCCGTAACTAGGTCTAATTAGTGGATTAAGCCCAAAGTGTACACTTACCTAACCTTAACTTAAACCACGAAATTAGAGCTTAATACTCCATCAAATGAGCCCAAATCAGTGGCAAATGAAAGGCCACGATCTAAGGATCATTTCCCCTTTGCCAATTCATCGAAACCTTAACCCTAAAACTTGTAGTCGGCCAAGCTTTGGAGAGGTCAACTATTGCGACGCTGTTTCAATCACTCAACTTGCTTCGACGAATTCTCCCAGCACCGAAGGCTCCAGAAGGTGTATGAGCTATAAAAATAAAGCTTTGCAACCCTAAAATCCGTTGGTAGCAGCGGCGGCCACAGTGGAGATCGATCAAGGGAGATCTCTGGTGTTTAGTGGTGACGTGTCGGTGTCCGTTCTTCTTCCTTTCTTCTTCCTTTCTTCCCTGATTGAGGTAGGTTCTCTCGGGCTCAAACCTCAAGTAATATATCAAAATGTTTAGCATCAAGCCCTCTTTCTTTTGATATATAAAGCCCCAAATATCATGTAGTATCCTGCGAGTATTTTGAGGTTTAGTAGAAGCATATCAAATTAGGGTTAACTTTGTTCCTCTTCGATTTAAGTAGAGACTTAAGAGAGTAAATAGGAAATTGATCCATACATCTTGTAGAGTTTTTCGTGCTCTTTCCATTGATTATATAAGCCGTAAATTTTATGGATCATGTTTAGAGAATTTCCGATCTAAGTAAGAATATGTCTAGACTTGGTTTTTGATGTATTCTTTTGAGTTAAATTGTGATTTCGAGTTGTTAATCTTGATCCCCATATAGCATGTCATATATGGTTAGAATCAGCGTCGGGTAAGCTTTCTTTTGATATAAAAAGCCCCAATTTTCATTGTGTATATTGTGAGAACTTCACGATTTAGTAACAGCATGTCCAAATTAGGGTTTTTAGTGTTCCTGCCATTATAAATCGTGATTTTAGGAAGTAATTATGAAATTGACCCTGCTGTTAGGTAGTATTTTTCATAATCTTTCCAACGGTACCAAAAGCCCCTTGTTTCAAGTCCGTTTCCATGAGAAATTAGTGTCTTAGATCCAACCCCATCAACCCTCAACCTTCCGGCGTTCATCGGACGTGGAAGGGGTGACTGGAATACACCAGAGTTGGACGGTCTTACGATAGACCGCACAACTCAAGCCCAGATTTTGACCCTGGTATAGCCTGAGTTAAACGGTTTCCATCTGACCACACAACTGGATGGACGGTTCTCAGATAACCACATATCCCCTGGCAGGATGAACGGCCCCCCGACGACCACACATCTGGATGGGCGGCCATCCCTGTGACCACATAACCCAGGGATGGGCGGTCCTCACATGACCGCCCAACCCCTTGGGCGGCTCCCAGAGAACCGTCCAACCCCTTGGGCGGTCCTGACCGGGCCGCCCAAGTCCCCTTCAGCCCAATAGCTGCAGTGTCAGCCCAGTAGATGTAAGGTCCTTCCAGGACCGTTTATCTATGCAGTAAATGACTTAGTATTAGTTCTATATGATTCATATTAGCATCTTAATGGTTAATTAGTAAATTAGAAACCCATATGATAAGTGGTAAACCATTCAAGTAAATTTCTGTAAAATGCATGCTATTTCATTCCTACATGATCTTGTTCATTACCTTATCATCTTGATTCATTTTTTTGGCAAATACATTAAATGTAAATTGTGATCCTTGATATATTAACATGGAAATTAGGACTAAAACTGAATGTTAGGTTGCTGGACAGCCACTCTATCCCAGTAGAACGTTTTGAACCTTTGGCGGACTTCTAGTAAGTCATTAGCCCTATTAGTTGTGTTAGCTTTGAACTTACCCGCGGACACTCCATCCGGCCAGTAGTGGACCGCATATCCTTATAGGCGGCCCAATATCGACCGCATATCTTTAATACGGCCCAGTATGGTCCGTATATCATGTTCATGGGTCTTAATGTCTTCTGGACATGCGCGGCCCATAACGCACCGTTCATACTTTAGAGCGACATACTATCAACCGTTCATCCTTGACCTCATGGGCTGAGTTTCAGTCCAGTTCCTGTATGCGCGGCCCAGTATTAACCGTATATATATCGAGCGGCCCTTGTCTGACCGTTTATATGACAATTTTCCGAAAAGTGATTATTTCATGAATTTCGAATTGTGTGAGCTAACCAAGCCTATGTAGGCTATGGTATTTCATGATTTGACCTATTGTTAGGTCCATTGATCATTAATTATAGTCCTTAGGGACAACTATTCTTCTCGATTAAGGAGCTTATTGTTTGGACTCTTAAGAATCATTATTTTTACATCCTTTACCTTGACTACATGAACTTGACCTTGGAACTCTTGGCCATTAAATATTATGGATGTCTAGATTCATGGAATCTGTGATCCAAACAAAAATCAATGCCAAGGCAAACAAATGAAGGGCCCAGTCTGGTCTTGGGAGGAGCACCCGAAAAGTACTTGATCCTCGGGGAGGTGAATGACTAGGTGTGGCATTTGGCACCGGTACTATCTAGCGTGTTGGGTCTATGACGTTCCACATTCTCGTGAAACTTGCTATTCATGCTTAAAGTATGAAGTACTTGCTTGCTTGCTTGACATGACTCGAAATTGACTTGTAAATGGCCATTCACTAGAAAATCTTGTTAATCTTGCTTGATATCTCGACATGCAACTATTTCTTCCATTTAATTATCGTTATTCTTTCTATCTTAGTGATTATTTAGTTCTGCTTATTTTATCACGTTAATCATGCATATTCATTAATTGGTTAATCACTTAAACTATGCCTGACGATAGAGTATAATTCCTACTGAGCTTATTGTTCACCCCTACTTCCAATCCTTTTCAGGTAACGCAGTAATCGGTACGTTGCAAATGGGGATCGGATCAGTGTGATCGAGTGAACTTGGAACCTAGAGATCGGAGTCTGTCTTTTTACCTTCTTGAGTCTAGCTAGTGTCGTGAGTCTGGTTATTTCTTTTTCCTTCCCTTGTTCTTTCTTCCCTAAACTTAAAATTCTAATATTGTAAGAGTGGGTCAAAATTATATTTTTAATAAGAGCTCGTATTTTCAACGTGTGTTTATGGCCTCCATGTGTTTAATTGTGGTTATTTATTTTCACTCTTGTTATCATGACTATTTACTGCCACGTTTCGAGCATCGCTTCCCGCTGCTATCAGTTCGGGGCGTGATAGAGGTGGTATCAGAGCCTCCATTGCCTGAGTCCTAGGTTTTTGTCCTAGAGTATAGGTTTCCCTAAGTCTTAAGACCTGTGTCATCCCTTGTCACCTGGTGAGATTGGGTAATATCTTGGATTAAGTAATAAAATATATGCAAGATTGCGTTGTGTTACGCGTAAGGGTAATGAAAAAGTTAACCATATAACTATTTTGCAGGTCTCTAAGTCATTATTAAAATGAAAGCGAGTGGGTCCATAGGTAAGCTAAGATTCGGTTCTACTAGAGGCTGGCGAGTCCATCGTAAGGAAACCCGAAGTAATAATAAGAAGAAGAGCAATATTACGCAAATGAAATATTTGTACTTTCATAAACTTGGTCATCTCGCAAAGGAGTGCTGGCGAAGGAGCGGAGCGTGTCTGCGTTGCGGAAATCAGGATCATAAAATGGCTAACTGTCCTAAGTTACTTCCACAAGTAAAAATATAAGAAGAATCGGAACCAACTTCTATCGAATGAAGAATTATATATGGTATTGTTCTCATTTATCCCTAGCTATAGCTAAATTCTTTCGTTATTAGTTGTATGATTAACATGTTATTTTGATAAATAGAATCATCTTAGTTCAAGTATTCAAATAATTGGTAATACCTGATGAATTTGGGGACCAAATTCCTTAAAGTGGGGGAGGATGTAATACCCCGGTTTTAAAAATATGAAATTTAATTGAAATGAATGAATTTCGGAATTTAATATTTAATTCCTTAGTAAATAGAACTAGTGAAAATTTTGACTACCTTATACAAATCTAAAAAAATGGTAAAATGGTAAAGGATGATTTATTTAACAACTTTGTCTTCTGTGGTCGACCCAACAAAAATCTGTAACTAGGTGTAATTAGTGAATTAAGCCCAAAGTGCACACTTACCTAACGTTAACATAAACCGTGAAATTAGAGCTTAATACTCCATCAAATGAGCCCAAATCGGTGGCAAATGAAAGGCCACGATCTAAGGATCATTTCCCCTCTGCCAATTCATCGAAACCCTAACCCTAAAACTTGTAGTCGGCCGAGCTTTGGAGAGGTCAACTATTACGGCACCGTTTCAATCACTCAACTTGCTTCGACGAATTCTCCCAGCACCGAAGGCTCTAGAAGGTGTATGAGCTATAAAAATAAAGCTCTGCAACCCTAGAATCCTTTGGTATCAGCGGCGGCCGCAGTGGAGATCGATCAAGGGAGATCTCTGGTGTTTAGTGGTGACGTGTCGTGTACCAACCCTGATAAAATATTAATAACAATAAAGATTTTAAATAAATCAAATAAATAGATAAATAAAATAATATAAAATAACGCCTCGGATAAAGGCGCTATTTAAATTAGAAACGCCTCTAGCAAAGGCGTGATTCATGAAGAGACGCCCTGACAACACGGCGTCAAATTCTAAACGTCAAAAACGGTAAGGCCAAGAAACGCCCCTATCTTGGGCGTGTTTTAAACAAAGGAACGCCCTAACGAAAGGCGCTTCTTAAGAAACGACCTGAACCAGGTCGTCAATTCAAGAATCGACGCCCTGACCAAAGTCGTTAATTCCATTCGAGTTCCGTTCGACACGAGAGCTTATCCAGGGAAGGATTATGTTAATCTAGTAAGTGTTTACTAGGGCAAGGACTCTATTAGGGATATATTACTCCCAATAAAACTCTATCCCATTAGGATTTCCCTAGATCCTATAAATACCCTTGACAGTCAAACCCTAAACCTATTTGATCGATCGTCTGCTACGGTGAGTAAAGAACTGAACGTTCTTTTCTTTCTATTTACTGTCAAATGAAGAGTTACTAACTCTTCATCTCTTTCTCTTCTATACAGGTTAGGGAAGCCGCATACGTGAAGAACAAAGTACCGTTCTTCCTCTTTCTTCTCCTCTGATTATGTGTGATGAAGAAACTTATGACTGTAGTTCTTTTTCCATAGGATCTACAGTGAGTTGACAAAGTGAAGAACGAAGGTCCTTCATCCAGACCATACTAAGGTAGGTTTTCTCAAGTTACTGTAGCCCAAATAAATTAAGACAAGACTTATATACGTATTGACATGACATGCATACGGTTTAATATGGTTTTATTATGTTTCTGCAATATTTTGAAAGAGACGCCCCTGTCCAGGGCGCTAATTTATAATACACGACCCTGCCCAGGTCGTCAATTTCATATTTGACGCCCTGTACACAGGCGTTAATTTCATGTAAATGTTAATCACCTATCTTAAGAACTGATTATCCATGCAATTACATGAAATTAATAATTGTTAACGGTTAAAAGTCAATAAACATGAAATATCAAATCTAATATACTGCATCTGAATTCCTGCCAATTTTCCTGTCATGACTATATGATTGTTATCCTTGATTATCGTGCAAATCTTACTTTCCTGGTATTTCTTGAATTCACGACCTAGACTAGGTCGTTTTCCATGAGTTAACGCCCCATCACAGGGCGTGAATTGAAAAGAAACGCCCCTTACTAGGGCGCGTATCTGTTAAAATCCTGGAATACATATTCTGAAAAATAGAATTAAATGGTAACGCCCCTTCCCAGGGCGCGTTTTTGATAAATTCCTGAAGCGTTTTAGATAAATTAATGAAATATTGAAATTTTGAAAAATAGAAACATGTGTAAACGCCCTTCTGTTAGGCGTTAATTACTTGATAAACGACTCTGCTTAAGTCGTTACTTTACTGTAAAACTGATTTTCCACTGTTTCTGTTAACCGATGGTTTCATATGTTATATAATATATATATCGGCACTATTCTCCACTCCGTGAGTATAGTCCCACGTTTCACGATTATTTTATCGATCACACTCAATTCTCATTGACATACAAGCTCTCCATTGGACATTCCGTTCCTTTGGACTAGCGAGTTAGTCATAGAGACCTCCGTAAGACTCCTCGTACCTTGGATTCCCTCAAGGTCGACTGAGCTGGTTGTACCCTAAAAACCCATTACACGATCTTGCCATGTCAATATAAAGAAACATGGTATACCGGCCCTTATGATTATACAAAGAGTATATCATAAGAAATTCTTAATGGGATGATGATATCATGCCATATCATGTCATTCTTGTAAACCTCAATTCTATGATAAGAATGAGGGTATCTTACCTTTGATATACTGTTCATGTGGACCTCAATTCTATATAAAGACTGTCCATATTGATTTGTCATGGTACCCAAGTTAAGGGAACCATATTCTACCTAGTTTTATCGATATCGTGATTATACCGTTATTATCGCCATTCTATGTCCTTTGTCATATTTTTGGACTCCATTCTGTCAAAGTTGTCATACATGTCTACAAGCTTGATTATTGAAATTCAAAAATTGGCTATATATATAAGAGTGGATGTCAAAACACATGATAAATGCCTGCGGATATAGGGCCCGATCTGGTCCTGGGAGGAGCACCCGAAAGTACTTGTGCCCATGGGAGTTAAAATGATAAGGTATCTGGCATTATACCGAGTACTTTACTTACTTGATTTGGACATTCCACACAAAATCTTGTCCTTGAATCGTACTTGACTTGACATGACTTGCGTGACCCGAAAAAGGGAAATTACTTACTTACTTGATACATGATAGCCAAAATTCTTGACATGACTTGTTAAATGTACTTGCTTGAATATCTTGAGTATCTTGTTGAAAGTTCATGATTAGTTCATCTTATTCTTTGATATTACATTCTCTCTATCTTGTCGTTTTATGCGAGCATGCATAGCTTTATTGCATTCATGAAATATGTAATTACTTAAACCCCTTGCTAGTACTTGAGATATAATTTCCTACTGAGCGTTCGCTCATTCCGTTTGTCCCTTTTTACTTTTCAGGTAAGTCCGACGACGATGGAAGTCAATCGGATGGGGAAAGTCCCGAGTGAAAGAGCTAGAGCTTGTCCAAGTGTCATCTAGTCTTTTTCCTATTTTATTGAGTCAACTATGTACTTTTCCTTTTTATTAAACAGAGTATTGGATTTGTAATAGTCTATCCATTATGAAATAAAGGATTGGGTTATCTTTACTTTTGCGCATCTCTGTCTTTATGTCGAATACACGACCACTCTGATTGACATGATTGATATAAACTCGTCGCGCATATCCGAGTATCTTCCGCGCTCGGGGCGTGACATGTCGGCGTCTGTTCTTCTTCCTTTCTTCCCTGATTGAGGTAGGTTCTCTCGGGCTCAAACCTCAAGTAATATATCAAAATGTTCAGCATCAAGTCCTCTTTCTTTTGATATATAACGCCCCAAATATCATGTAGTATCCTACGAGTATTTTGAGGTTTAGTAGAAGCATGTCAAATTAGGGTTAACTTTGTTCCTCTTCGATTTAAGTAGAGACTTAAGAGAGTAAATAGGAAATTGATCCATGCATCTTGTAGAGTTTTTCGTGCTCTTTCCATTGATTATATAAGCCCTAAATTTTATGGATCATGTTTAGAGAATTTTCGATCTGAGTAAGAATATGTCTAGACTTGGTTTTTGATGTATTCTTTTACGTTAAATTGTGATTTCGAGTTGTTAATCTTGATCCCCATATAGCATGTCATATATGGTTGGAATCAACGTTGAGTAAGCTTTCTTTTGATATAAAAAGCCCCAATTTTCATTATGTATATTGTGAGAACTTCGTAATTTAGTAACATCATGTCCAAATTAGGGTTTTTAGTGTTCCTACCATTATAAATCATGATTTCAAGAAGTAATTATGAAATTGACCCTGCTGTTAGGTAGTATTTTTCACAACCTTTCCAACGGTACCAAAAGCCCCTTCTTTCAAGTCCGTTTCTATGAGAAATTAATGTCTTAGATCCAACCCCATCAACCCTCAACCTTCTGGCGTTCATCGGACGTGGAAGGGGTGACCGGAATATACACAGAGTTGGACGGTCTTATGATAAACCGCACAACTCAAGCCCAGATTTTGACCCTGGTATAGCCTGAGTTAAACGGTTTCCATCTGACCACACAACTAGATGGACGGTTCTCAGATAACCACATATCCCCTGGCAGGATGAACGGCCCCCCGACGACCACACATCTGGATGGGCGGCCATTTCTGCGACCACATAACCCAGGGATGGGTGGTCCTTACATGACCGCCCAACCCCTTGGGCGGATCCTAGAGAACCGCCCAACCCCTTGGGCGGTCCTGACCTGGCCGCCCAAGTCCCCTTCAGCCCGATAACTGCAGTGTCAGCCCAGTAGATGTAAGGTCCTTCCAGGACCATTTATCTATGCAGTAAATGACTTAGTATTAGTTCTATATGATTCATATTAGCATCTTAATGGTTAATTAGTAAATTAGAAACCCATATGATAAGTGGTAAACCATTCAAGTAAATTTCTATAAAATGCATGCTATTTCATTCCTACATGATCTTGTTCATTATCTTATCATCTTGATTCATTTTTTTGGCAAATTCATTAAATGTAAATTGTGATCCTTGATATATTAACATGGAAATTAGGACTAAAACTGAATGTTAGGTTGCTAGACAGCCACTCTATCCCAGTAGAACGTTTTGAACCTTTGGCGGACTTCTAGTAAGTCATTAGCCCTATTAGTTGTGTTAGCTTTGAACTTACCCGCGGACACTCCATCCGGCCAGTAGTGGACCGCATATCCATATAGGCGGCCCAATAACGACTGCATATCTTTAATACGGCCCAGTATGGTCCGTATATCATGTTCATGGGTCTTAATGTCTTCTGGACATGCGCGGCCCATAACGCACCCTTCATACTTTAGAGCGGCATACTGTCAGCCGTTCATCCTTGACCTCGTGGGTTGAGTTTCAGTCCAGTTCCTGTATGCGCGGCCCAGTATTAACCGTATATATATCGAGCGGCCCTTGTCTAACCGTTTATATGACAATTTTCCGAAAAGTGATTATTTCATGAATTTTGAATTGTGTGAGCTAACCAAGCCTATGTAGGCTATGGTATTTCGTGATTTGACCTATTGTTAGGTCCATTGATCATTAATTATAGTCCTTAGGGACAACTATTCTTCTCGATTAAGGAGCTTATTGTTTGGACTCTTAAGAATCATTATTTTTACATCCTTTACCTTGACTACATGAACTTGACCTTGGAACTCTTGGCCATTAAATATTATGGATGTCTAGATTCGTGGGATCTGTGATCCAAATAAAAATTAATGCCAAGGCAAACAAATGAAGGGCCCAGTCTGGTCCTAGGAGGAGCACCCGAAAAGTACTTGATCCCCGGGGAGGTGAATGACTAGGTGTGGCATTTGGCACCGGTACTATCTAGCGTGTTGGGTCTATGACGTTCCACATTCTCGTGAAACTTGCTATTCATGCTTAAAGTATGAAGTACTTGCTTGCTTGCTTGACATGACTCGAAATTGACTTGTAAATGGCCATTCACTAGAAAATCTTATTAATCTTGCTTGATATCTCGACATGCAACTATTTCTTCCATTTAATTATCGTTACTCTTTCTATCTTAGTGATTATTTAGTTCTGCTTATTTTATCGTGTTAATCATGCATATTCATTAATTGGTTAATCACTTAAACTATGCCTGACGATAGAGTATAATTCCTACTGAGCTTCTTGCTCACCGCTACTTCCAATCCTTTTCAGGTAACGCATTAATCGATACGTTGCAAGTGGGGATCGGATCAGTGTGATCGAGTGAACCTGGAACCTAGAGATCGGAGTCTGTCTTTTTACTTTCTTGAGTCTAGCTAGTGTCGTGGGTCTGGTTATTTCTTTTTCCTTCCCTTGTTCTTTCTTCCCTAAATTTAAAAATCTAATATTGTAAGAGTGGGTCAAAATTATATTTTTAATAAGAGCTCGTATTTTCAACGTGTGTTTATGGCCTCCATGTGTTTAATTATGGTTATTTATTTTCCCTCTTGTTATCATGACTGTTAACTGCCACGTTCCGAGCATCGCTTCCCACTGCTATCGGTTCGGGGCGTGACAACAAAGCCTCGCATTACGATCTTCACTCTATGCCCTCTCCTCTAGTTGGGAGTGAACTCATCATAAGTGGATCCTTGGCTAGATGGTTAAAAGAGAGCCCAGCTCACCCGATCATGGCCCACCCTTCCTTGGAGCGACACCTCCCCATAGTGCCCATCTTCTCCCATCACACCACCATCCAATCCTCTCACCAAGTAGAGAACCTAGGGGAACTTCTCATGGGCTTAGCTTGGCAAATGGGGTTGACCGGCATATTGACCACAATGGACAACCAACCAAGGAGTCTTGACCTCCTACACCTATGTGTCGGGTCCATCACCTCGGTATACACCATTGGTTGCTACACTAGTGACCTCCTTCTATTCCTCCCCACACCCGATGAGCCCAACCTTCTCCTCAATTTGGAGCTTCTTATATCGGGTAGAAAGCCAAACCCTCCCTTCATGGCCGACCCACCCACCAAGAACTTCAGCCTAATTGTTTCATTAGAGGAGGTGATGCGGGACAGATGACCGACTCGGGCTAAGACGTACGACCGACTCGTTGTGCGGCCAGCACTAGCACACTAAGGCAAGCCGGGCGGCTGACCACCGTGGTATTCTTCGGGTGGAGACGTCTCTCAACAGCGACTCTCTTGAGCCCGACGATCATCCCTTGCGAGGGAAACGTGGGGATCGCGGCGATTAAGAAACCACCGTCGCCTAAGGTGCTAATTCGTGCTCGGTGCTCGATTGGATCCACGGAACGGGCGCTCACAACTCACAATCACGGTGAATTTGAAACTAGCTATCAGCCCTATTCTCAAAAACGCAGCAATATAGAAAGCACACTAAATCAGCAAATGTAGATGTCAGAACGAGCACGTACCTCCACGACTAGGCGTGGGGAAGAACTCCCGGCCAATTTCCGAACAACCCCAATACACAAATGATTAACTTTACAATTTCAGAACTGAACGCCCACTCCACACAGGGACGTATTAGGCTACAATTGATAATTTTGGGGTTTCTGGAACCCGGGTTGACGGGCCACACTCGCAGGAGGCGAGGGACGCGTGCCGGAGCCGCTCAGGTACGCCGATAGAAAGCCGACCCGGTTCTATCCACGCTGGTCACCCTGCGCAGCGAACTTGCGGAGGCCGGTACGGCCAGATCCGATACCCGATCGGAGCGCCGTTTGTTGGAGAATGTCGGTGACAAGATTTAGTTTCTTCACTCCGAAGGGAGCGATCAGATCTTTTCAGATCTGGGCGTAGTAGCATTTCTTCTCAGCTTCTGGTTTTGAGCTCCCAGAATGACGCAGCGACACGGTAAAATGATGGAAAAATAGCTTCCAGTGTCGGATTGAGACGTTCTTTATGGGAGATTGTTGGCGACGTCAATAGAAAGACGTACTACGAAGATCCCTCACAGATCTCGACCGGATGAGTCCGGGAGGACTCTGGAAGTCGGCTCTGGTTTGGGGCCGGATCTTCTCAGATCTCTTGCGCGATCTCACGAGAATCGCCGCCACGAACAGAACGGTGATCAGATCGAGGCGAGACCACTGGCAACGCGAAGATGACTCGAAATCCTACGATCTCTTTTTAGGAACTAGCTTCAGATGGCATCAGGGTTGGGCTGGAGAAATTAAAACACAGTCACCTCCAGATCTGGGCAGCAATCAGGGACCGATATGTGCGCCTCCACGAAACGATTTACTGCCGTCGCTCATGAACTCCGATTGACGTGAAACCAACGCTGAAAATTTTCTAACTCTCATAGGTATCACTGGGATTTTTTTGTGGAAGAAGAAGGTAAGGGGAAGATGAGGATACAAGGTCGAGTCACACGACCTAATTCTGTCCCATCACAGGATAGAACCAAGGGAGTCACACCCAAGGAAACACAAGAGAATCACTCTCTTAAACACACTTTCTTTCACAAAAACTTTCATTAGCTTCTTTACAAACACTATACATGGCTTTAAATAGGCAAATGCAAGGGGTAGGGGAGGGGACTTGTGTGGGATACAAGGATAGGGAGGGGGGCTTCGCCCCTTGACCATGAGATAAAGGGAGAGGGGGACAAGCCACATGTTGGCTCACCTACCTTTGAAATTCCTGTAAAGAAGGTAGGTGGCAGCCATTTTGTACTTGACCAGCAGCCATGTAAATGCTCCATGTGGTAAATGAAGGTGGAAAGAAAAGAAATTCAAACAACTAGCGTAATATGACAAAATAGGGGGCGCCCCCTACTTGGGCCTCCAATTGGGCCATTTGGCCATGGCTTAAGCCCAATCCATCATTCTTGTTTAGCCCTTTCCATAGAGCCCATGAGTGAAGGGAGCCCATTCTAGATAGCCCAACCTAGATAGCCCATGTAGGAAGGAAGCCCAATTGGGCCATGCATGGCTTATGGATCCATTACAATGGACCAAGGCCACTCCTTTCTTAAGGAATGCTTAAGGGCCTTAACCAATTGGCCCTTTAAGAGCCTTACAACCAGCCCATTATGCAAACCCAAGTAGAATGTTCATTACAAGCCCAATTTCAATGCAAAAAGAGTCCAAATTGAAGTCAAATTGTCCCCAATTTGAAGGGAAGCCGATGTAGTCCACTTGGCGCTCCGCGTATGGCACCGTCGGTTCACCGACGTGTCACTTGATCGTCCTGGTGTCCACACCAGGAGGATGACCCACCACCATTTGAGGATCTTGAGGACATAAGGCCCCTCCCCCATTGGTAACCCTTTTCATGATCCCTTTGATCCCTTCCAATGGGAACCATGGAACCCATGTGACCCAACCACCTTACCCACCACACCTTTCCTACCTTTACCCACCATGTTAGGCCAAGCTCACCTCATCCATAACCCATGTAACACCAAAGGAGCCATGACCTTAGGCAACACCCACCTTGAGATCAAAGAAATGCCCCACCCCATATCCACCTTCCTAGATCCCTTCGACCCTTTCACATGGAAGTTCAAAGGTCATCCCACATCTATACACAAGGAAGTCACCTTTGGGATAAGTATGCATGTGTCTAGGCTTACCACACCACTTGGCATGATTCATAAGTTGGGTACATTCATTCACATCACCCACATGTCAAGTAGGATGCATAAGTGGACCATATTTAGATGTATTGGGCCACCTTCATTCATCATGAGTCTTAAGCATGAAAGGAGCATACATGGATGTCCGGGTCCCCCGACATTTGTCACACCCATGCATGATAGGTTCATCTATGGATGTCCCGGCCCTCCTAAGTCTATCACAGTCTTCATGGCATCAAAGTATGATCGGTCTACATTTAACTGCCCCGGTCCACCTTTGCACACCATACTTTTCACACCAACACCACATCGTAGTGCATGGCATACGCATTCACGCAAGCATCTAGCAACGAGTGGTGAGGATCACAAAGAGCGGGTAATAGCTCATAAGCGCCACTTGGGATTCCAAGTAGGCAACTTGGTAATGGTGACATTAGAGTGGCTCTACCCTAGGGCTATCTCCAAACCGAGGGCACAAGGACTTGGACCTTCCCGAGTTCTGAGTGGCATTGGCAAACATGCTTTTGGTCTGAACTTACCAAAGGATTCTAGGATACACCCGACTTTTCGTGTGGCGGATCTAGCACCCTATGAGGGCCCCGCGGTGGAACCTAGTAAGCATCTTGAGCCTACACTTACCTTTGTGAGTGACCCCACCGGAGAGCCTCCACATATCAGCCCGAGAGCCCGACGTGAGCACATGGAGGCGATACTAGATAAGCAAGGAACCATCACCATGAAGAGGGTGTGCCCGCGCTATCTGGAGAAGTGGAAGAGCCATCCCTTAGCTACGGACGCAGGGTTGAGTTGGGAAGACGTTCTTCGCCCGGATCCGCTTCGGTGTACTGCTACCCCGGTGGACCCACACTCGACGGGGTCGAGTTCTCCCCAGCCACTCAATCATTTTGAGACTCCGGTTGCTCGCCATCGGTGCATCATCATCTCCATCACTTAATTTTGAGCAATAGCATGTAATTTTCATTTTATTTGAGTCATAGATATGTAATCTTTCTTTATTTGAGTCAGTTAATAGGTTAATAGGTCAGTTTGATAGTCAATTGGGCCTAACTAGTGGGCTAGGCCCAGGGGCGCCCCTCCCTTGGACTTGTCTTGTCATTAGTGCATTTAGTCAAGGTTAGTTTGGTCATATGGAATTATGTAAGCCTATAAATAGGCCCCCACTCCCCTCATATGTAACAACTTTTGATGAATCATTTGGATAAAAAAAAATTTCAAGTCTTTCTCTCCTCCACCAAAATTTCTCTTCACCCTCTCTCTCATTATCTCTCTCTCTCTCTAAGGGGTTCGCCCCATTCTCTCTCTCCTCCCCCTCCCAACCACTTTCTCTCACTTCCCCTCCCCTAAGAACTCTCTCCCAAGTCCCCACACCCCTCCATTACTCCACCCCAACCCCAAGAGATTCTCCACCAATCCTCACCCCACCTCCCAACCACCAACCACCCATTCCCCTTCCCCAAGCACCCCTCTCATCCCCCAAGGGAGAATTCCCCACTCCCCAAGCACCCTTTCCTTCCCCAACACAACCCTTCCCACCCCCAAAGCCCCCATTAACACCCCATTAGTCCATTTCCAAACCCAGGAGAGAGATCTCTCCTTCCCTCTCTCCCACCCATCCCAAATTCGTAACTCCTCTCTCACCCACTGCAAACTCCATCACCCAGCCCCATTTTCCCCCACTCCTATCCTGGATAGACCCCCCATTGACCCTCCTAACAGTCAAGGGACGCCCCCACACCCATCCTCTCCATTTCCCCCTCTCATCTACACCATTTCCACCCTATCTTCTTCAACCAGCAGTTCTTAGTCAGCAAGCAGTAGAGGAGCGCCCAGTCGCGCATCTCCTAGTGGCAAGCCTTACATTGCTGGAAAGCACTTCGAAGCGTCTTTCCAGGCATGGTGGTCTCACCGACATCCGACTTCGGGACTGTCCAGAGGAGCCGATCTCCCCAGACTGCGCAGTTCTCCCAGGTAGTCAGCCAGAAGCTAGTTGCAGAGTCTTCCACGGACAACCTCCTGAAGATCTGGCAGCGGGGCTTGGCTGAGATCTTCTACAACGAGTCGCCTTTCAGTAATAAGAAGCGGCTCCCCGTTCGGCATTTGGAGCTGTGTTTTCTCATTTTTCTTCCCTAGGTCTTGTTTCGAAGAGGACTCGACATCGATTCCAATGACTCCAGCCACGCTTGAATCGGAGTTCGGGAGCACCCGTGGTGACCACTACTTCCTGCTACATTGGTGCTGAGACAGTCAGAACCAGAGAACAGAGTCTCTACTCACGGCCCCGCCCCGACCATCGTCGTGAAGTCCCGCGATCAATGACACCCAAGAGGGGGGTGAATTGGGTGTTTACCAATTTTAAGAAAACTTTTGGCCTTTTATAAAATATGTGATACAATGTTAATCAAGAGGTTCAAAACTGTTTGTTCACAAATTGGATTTATCAAACTGAATTGGATGATGATATAGATCATGCAAGATATACGAGGATAAATCCAGAATCGTAATTATACTAACACTCACGTAGAATGGAGGTAGAAGAAAAGGACCAAACCACATAATACAAAACACAATGCACAACGGTTTTTAAGGTGGTTCAGATGCAACGACGGCAATCCTACGTCCACCCCTCACCAAACTCGGTGAGGCTTCACTCGGGGATAAATCCCCCAAACGGAGACGACGCTCCAAACACACACGTAGGACGACATCTGCCCACACACATGGGGACGCGCCCCAACACACACACACACACACGGAGATGAGGTCTCCAACACGATCCAACAAGCAGATCACCAACACAAACACCCGCTGCCACAAGTGCAGCAATCCACACACACGGGATAGAACGGATCTAAAAGACCCCCACACACACAAACGCAGATCTAGGAAGATCCACGCACACATACAAATCAAATACAACACACACACACACGACCATGGATACAACAATGATCCACACACACACAAGTTCTTGCAGTTTATGATGAACACAATTACAATATCCAAAACATAAAGACGATGAGGCTTAGTTTTGAAAACTCCTGATTTGGGTTCCTTTTGAATGTATGATGCAGATCTTGCGTTGATTCCTTCTTTGCTTGAATGGCTTTGGATGGGTTGTGAAAACCTTGTTCTTTCTCCCTTTGGCAGTCTTCCCTTGATCTCTTGCTTGCTTACTTGCTTCTTTCCTTCTTCCTCCTTGGATGGTATCCCATTGATCTTCCTTGAATGCTTGCTTGCTTCTTCACTCCCTTGGAGGTTGCTAGCTTCAGATTTGGCTTCATACACCTTGAGATGGATGAAGATCTTGCTGCACGAGGTACTGTTCACAGAGCTACAGTAGCCTCTCCTTCCTCCTTGGATAGCCTCCTCTTGATCTCACTTGAAGCCCTCTTGGATCATTAGGGTTTCTAACCCTCTTGTATGTGTTTTATAGCATTTGAATGGTCTATGGAAACCCCCCAGACCAGATCCACATTTTGTGGGTGATTGGGTGACTTTAGGATTAAAGAAATCCATGGAGAATGGCTATTCTCGAATTGGAAAACAAAGTCAACAATTGATGGCTCGGGGCTGGCGGTCGACCTGTGGAAGCTGGCGGTCGACCGCTACTAAGAAACCTGCAGATGGATGGTTCTTAGGAATTCCGGTCGACCGCTACTGGGCTGGCGGTCGACTGCCACTGAGAGACCGGTAGACTGGGGGTTGCTGGCAGGGGCGGTCGACCGCCCCTGTGCTGGCGGTCGACCGCCAGCTGGGCAGAACCTAGGTTTCCCCGGTTCACTCCATTAACCATCTAGCTCAGTCGCTTAACTCCTGTAGCATCCCGTTCTCATCTGTGGCATCAACCTTGACAGTTTTGAAGGTGTCAACTGAGTTTTTGACCAATGGTTCTTTGACAGTACATGACATATACCACCTGTTTCGGATTGTAGAGGAGCAGGGTGAGTATCCACATGTTTGGTTCACCAGGTGACTGCTATGAGTTTAATCCTGCAAGCAAGATAGTCAGGGTTAATACCATGCTTGTTTACATTAAGGAGGTTATGAAACCTCTTGCCTCTAGTAAAACCAACATATGTAACTAGCATAAACAACAAGATGAATGAACACAATCATCAAGAACATGTGTAATCAACCATAAGTTTAGTTATCATCACGTAATCGCACATTAAGTTTAGTTATCATCAAAATCATAACTTAACAATTACAACAATCATCAAAACTATAACTCAACAATCTCCCCCTTTTTGATGATGACAAACTTAGTGATGATGACAAACTTAATGATGAACTTATGATCATATAACAGAATGGCACAAATGTTCTTCTCCCCTTGTCACACACAATCCCTGTCACATACAATCCTTGTCACACACAATCATCAATTTTTCTCCCCCTTTGACATAATCAAAAAGCGGGATAATGCAACTCTTTCTCCCGCAATAACAGTATCAAGCGAGCTGGAATGAGCCAAATAAGGAAGAATAAGATTAACTCCCTTTGAAACAGCAATAGCCCATTATATCAAATCAAAAGAAGCAAGGGAAAATCATAGACGAGCAAAGCAATATGATTCTAATCAGAAGAAACTAATTGGTGATTATTCTCACAAATCAATTTGATACCATCCAAAGCATATACAGTCAAGCATGTATTGATACCAATTGAAGTCAATGATTGGCCTCAAGGATATGAGCCATTGGAGGAATATGTTCACAAGATTAGGTGTAAAGTAGGATAGCACTCAAAATCTAGAACCCATGTCAGATATTCACGACAAGCAAGAGCAGGAGGGCATATTAAAAGGATTTTCTTTGATTTTCAAATTTTTGATTTTTATATTTTGGTTTGAAATGCATGAAATGCAACACATGCACGTGATGCCATATGAGATGTACAATCAAACAAATACGTATATGTACATGCAACACAACTCCCCCGTACTTATATAAGAAGGGAATGGGTATAAGAAAGATGCAAGAGAATCATGACAACCAGAATACACATGTGTAGCACATGAGAGGTTGTGCAATCAAATAAGAGAATCATACAATTGCTAATGCTGTCAATCAACTTTCTAAATACATATTAAATCAAATTTCCAGATGTGTAAGTGAGTAATATGAAAAATGATAGTTGTAATATGGATATTCAGATTTTCAGATTAACACAAGGAGATATTTTACAGACTGCACTTCAATTTTGAGAACAGCGTATTGGAGGCTTCGCTCTACCACAGTGAGTTTTCACCAACATTTTTTAACTCAACCAGTATCACATGATAGTCAGATTTTTTCAAGAGTGATCAGGTTCAAATAATTCTTTTTTACGCGAGTAGACGCATGGAGCTCATGCCAGAATCCCCGGTTACTCAGAATACTGAACCATTTCACCTCACTTGAGCAGAGGTACTTTAGTCAACACTTTTCAGAAATAAACCACATAACGTCTCAGGTGACATGTGCCCAATTTACTCACTGAGACTTAGCATTGCTCTACCTTTCATTTTCATTTCAGATTTTTTAACAAAGATAGGTAGACAGCTTTTTCCTCAACTGTCTCTTCAACATACATGCAGCAAGTTTACCATCTCGTGAGTGTTGAAAAGAAATTCATATATCCTTATCTGTAACACTCATTTTCACATTTTATGCATGAAGTGTACGAATTTGATTCAGCATGTATATCGAAAATATCATGAATACAAAATAGTGCAACTCCCCCTAAATAGATGCACTTATGAAATAAGAACTCCCCCCGAGTGTACGACATGAAACACTCCAATAATGACTCAAATGCAGCATTATTTATCATGAAGACATAAGGTCATAGAAGTTTCAAGGATGGGGGTGAATAACATATAATAGCAAGCAAGCACACATTGGGAGTTTATGCAAATGTACTATGACATGCATGCGAGCAATATGATGTCAATTTGATACCAATAGAATGGATAATTTGATACCAATTGAATGGATGCCAACTGAATGGACTAAGTGCGACTAATGCATGAGTTCTAATGCAATGTAAAATTTAACATGGGTGCGAAGTGTGAGTTTTTAGTTTTTTTTTTATTTGAGTGAACTAAATGCACCTAATGCATTGGATTCTGATGCATGCAACCTATAACTGTATGAGAATGGAAGACAAGATGCAAAAGCAAGATGAGAGCTTTGATTTTCATGCCAGTTTTATAAATTCTCATTGAAATCATCCACATTCTGATTATCATGTCATTTGTTTGACAACATTTTTCATGACATGGCCTTTATGAAGAAGGGTGCTTAAATGATCAAAATTAAGCAATGCAACCCAATTACAGAATTGTTCAATAATAGATTTTCAAAGGTCATTCACAAGTGTTGAAATGAGAATTCATCCAAAAGCCAAATATTTGAATCATTTGATCAGAAACATATTTTCAATTTAAAGAACTCAGCTCAAGGATTCATTCATAGCCCCACCAATCATAATTTTCAGGATCTAGTACAAGGCGGAGATTTTAGTCCGAAGACCCAACTCAATGCATAGGGAATGCTTCTAAGTGAATATAATTCACTCTTTCACAGATGTAATTTAATATACCAGATATGCAGTTCAATTCAGGTGTGATCATGCAATTCAAGTTGAGATATATTCAATAGCCAAACACTTCACACACATTTTTCAAGATCTTTAATTTGATTCAACCAATTCATCACATCATACTGGGGCAACAACATGTCAGGTTTTCAGAATATATACTTGAGTTCAACAGACCTGTTGAGATGTGCATTCCATAATCTCCCACATGCAATTGTCAAGATGCATCAACAATGTTTATGCATGAAAATGGATATGCATTCTAGTAACAAAACTAAATTTTTTTTTTATCTTCATTCATGGAAATATGGTTAAGACAAATATGAGTTTTTCAAACAGAGCTTAGAAGTTAATTTTCAATACTTGTGCCTTGAGCATCCGTCATCTTCCAGGTCTTCACCTATTGAACCCATTCTCAATCAAGAAAATGCGAGCGTTTCATACCATGCCTTGGGTACTCGCTTTAGTTCGTGCAGAACTTTCACCACCTTGTGGTCGATCCTGGAGGTTGTTCTACACAAAGTAGCTCATCTTCTTGTAGTAACTTGAGATGGTTCTCATCATTTTCATCCTTGCAAGGTATTCTTCTAGTTGATTCAAGCTTGGTCATGACTGGCCCATCATCATTTTGATTTTGGGAGTATAATCTGCATCCAGGAGCAAACAGAATTGATTTGTCAATTTTAATTCAAATTTATTAACAATGACATGACAAATTCAATTAACAATTGACATTTCCTAGATAGCTCTAGATGCAATGCATGACTCATGTGTGAATCTAAGCATTAAGTTCATATGACGAATGTGGTTGCTCCCCCTTAGTGTGTGCATGAAAGCAAGATGTTCATTAACATCCTAATGCCATGTGCAGCCTATAACTGATTGACTCATAGTACCGGGCGGAGAACTTAGATCCGAAGATCACCTCATGCGTAGTGATAGTTTTCAGACAGGCGAAAACATACCCTTTCACATGTCACCATTTGATATACTATAGTCAAGGGTGGTGAAGGTAGGGGGATTGCTATGCATTATCACATGAATTCACAACATTCAACTTATGCATGACAGAGTATGAAAGTGTATGCAAACTTAATATGTGTAGTGAAAACATGATCTGAAGAAACTTTAAGCTCTCCCACAACAAGATGCTATATGACAAGTGATATACACACAGATATGCAAACAACTATGGATGGAATGCATGTACAGATATGTGCATTATCACAAGACTATTCAGCACAATATGAATCAAACCATGACACAATTACTGAAGAAAGTGAGAGGGATATCACCTGAGTGTTCAGATTTCATTTTTAATTTTTCTTTTAACTTTGCTTGAGTCACTTGACTCGTGTGCCTTACCTTCTTGATGAGAACAGATTTCATACTTTACACTCCCATGGCACACCTGCAAAACAGATTTCTCATTTGACATACTTAGGTAACCAAATCCTTTTGGGTCCTTGTGGATTAGCAGCAACTTGGGCATGCAATTTCTAATTTTTAACAACATTCAAGTCATTATTTTTCATGAGAAAATAATCATGCTTAATATTCCTATATTTTACAAAGTGATGGGGGGAAGCACGTGACATCACATTTTTCCTTCTCATTGGTTCTACTGATTTGTGTGTGTGAGCATCATGTGTTGAGTGGGAGTTCTTTCTCTTCAACAATAACCAGCAATGTGAAGTTGTATGACCCCTTTTACCACAGTGGTTGCAATACATGAAAGATTTTGTGGTAAAAGCTCTCTTTGCATTTTTCAAAACAGCTTGGTTTCTACATGCTCTCAAATCATCATTCTTCATAATAAAATAATCATGCATGGCATGTCTAGATTTACCACAGTAAAACATGAGAGTTTCTTTCTAGGTGGTTGTGTGTGTGTGGCAGAAATATGTTTAACATGCATGGGTGTGCTAGTAGCATTTTTGGGTTTTTGATGCAAGTTGATTTTCTTTGTGGATGCATGTGTGTGTGCAACATGATTTTTCTTTTTCAGATTTTCATTTGATCTTTTTATTGTCTGTGAAGAAGATTGATTTGGGGACCCATTTAATGTGCTGACAATGCTTGAATTATGCACAAAAGATGTATAAACTTTATTTTCAAACTTCTTTTTATTCACAAGATTAAACCCCAGCCCTTCTCTTTGAAAGTTCACTTTCACCCTCAACAATTTACCTAAATTTTCTTGACCATTCACAAATCTAGACAGTGAAGCATTCAAATCGAGGATTTCAGATTCAAGAGATGCAACATGCAATTCACAGGAAACCATCTTCTTTTCACACGAATTGACTTGTTCATGTAGAGTAGCATTGATGATTTTATGACTTTCTATTTCTTGCAACAAAGCATGCACTTTTTCAGATTCATCAATATTCACAAATTTTCCTTTTTCAAAAATAAGCAATCTTTCAGAAATGGCTTTATTCAATTCCTTCAGTTTCTCATTTTCTTTTTCAAGTTTCTTATCATTGACAAATTCAGTCTGACCATTGTCCATTGAACTTATTCTCTCTCTCAACTCTTTATTTTCATTTCTCAAGGAACAAATTTGATCATTATGAATTTTAATGTCAAACACATGACCATCAATTAATTCCTTTAAGTGTGAGCATTCTTTGCATAAGGAATTACAGTTATTTTGTTCAACATCCTTTTTCAATTTTCTATTTTCTGATCTTAACTTCTTGTATTTTTCAGCAAGCTCATCATATGCATTCAATAAATCTTCATAGCTAAATTCATCTTCAATATCAGAATCAGAATTTACCTTTGAGCTTGATCCACTCGGCTGTTCACTCCCTTGTTCACTCGTGCCTGCCACAAGACAGCTGTATTCATGCTCTTCCATGAAGTCTGTTAATCCATCCAATATTTCCTTTGCGGAGCTGCAACGAGAAATAAAAGGAAAATGATTAGAATCAACTGTAGAAATAAGTAATTTTAGAGTCAAACAATTTTGATCATGTTTAAGTTTTTGATTTGCAGTCCAGACATTTTTGTCTTTAGGAAATTCATAAGGACCATGTGAAATAAGCTTCCATAGCTTTGGGTCGTATGAATTGACTAGACTACACATCCTTCCTAATCACAAATCAAAATTGCAACCATCAAACACGGGTGGAGAGGTCTCCAACACACACGCAGGATGACACCTGCCCACACACATGGGGACGCGCCCCAACACACACACACACACACGGAGACGAGGTGTCCAACACGATCCAACAAGCAGATCACCAACACAAACACCCGCTGCCACAAGTGCAGCAATCCACACACACGAGACAGAACGGATCTAAAAGACCCCCACACACACAAACGCAGATCTAGGAAGATCAACGCACACATATAAATCAAATACAACACACACACACGACCACGGATCCAACAACGATCCACACACACACAAGTTCTTGCAGTTTATGATGAACACAATTACAAAATCCAAAACATAAAGACGATGAGGCTTAGTTTTGAAAACTCCTTATTTGGATTCCTTTTGAATGTATGATGCAGATCTTGCATTGATTCCTTCTTTGCTTGAATGGCTTTGGATGGGTTGTGAAAACCTTGTTCTTTCTCCCTTTGGTAGTCTTCCCTTGATCTCTTGCTTGCTTACTTGCTTCTTTCCTTCTTCCTCCTTGGACGGTATCCCCTTGATCTTCCTTGAATGCTTGCTTGCTTCTTCACTCCCTTGGAGGTTGCTAGCTTCAGATTTGGCTTCAAACACCTTGAGATGGATGAAGATCTTGCTGCACGAGGTACTGTTCACGGAGCTACAGTAGCCTCTCCTTCCTCCTTGGATAGCCTCCTCTTGATCTCACTTGAAGCCCTCTTGGATCATTAGGGTTTCTAACCCTCTTGTATGTGTTTTATAGCATTTGAATGGTCTATGGAATTGAAATCCCCCAGACCAGATCCACATTTTGTGGGTAATTGGGTGACTTTAGGATTAAAGAAATCCATGGAGAATGGCTATTCTCGAAGTGGAAAACAAAGTCAACAATTGATGGCTCGGGGCTGGCGGTCGACCTGTGGAAGCTGGCGGTCGACCACTACAGAGAAACCTACAGACGGATGGTTCCTGGGAATCCCGGTCGACCGCTATTGGGCTGGCGGTCGACCGCCACTGAGAGACCGGTAGACTGGGGGTTGCTGGCAGGGGCGGTCGACCGCCCCTGTGCTGGCGGTTGACCACCAGCTGGGCAGAACCTAGGTTTCCCTGATTCACTCCGTTAACCATCTAGCTCAGTCGCTTAACTCTTATAGCAGCCCGTTCTCATCTGTGGCATCAACCTTGACAGTTTTGAAGGTGTCAACTGAGTTTTTGACCAATGGTTCTTTGACAGTACATGACATATACCACCTGTTTCAGATTGTAGAGGAGCAGGGTGAGTATCCACACGTTTGGTTCACCGGGTGACTGCTATGAGTTTAATCCTGCAAGCAAGATAGTCAGGGTTAATACCATGCTTGTTCACATTAAGGAGGCTATGAAACCTCTTGCCTCTTGTAAAACCAACATATGCAACCAGCATAAACAACAAGATGAATGAACACAATCATCAAGAACATGTGTAATCAACCATAAGTTTAGTTATCATCACGTAATCGCACATTAAGTTTAGTTATCATCAAAATCATAACTTAACAATTACAACAATCATCAAAACCATAACTCAACACGCCGGCCGCCAGAATTCCTACCAAAATTTAGACATCCTCCTGGGCCAACCCAGGAACTTTTGCCACTGGTCTTGTCGACAACAGAGCTCGGGAGCGGCCGCAGCGATAGCAACACCACCTATCTGTCCCCTGTTCCAGCGAGCGGGCAGAACCGACATCCGCCGTCCGTTTAGTTTCTAGTTTTGATTTTCCCCTCCCCACCTGGCCAGCTGAGCGCCCCTCCCTGCGTGGAGGTATATTTTGGTTGTAATCTAATTCCCCAGCCCTAGTCCAACCCCCTTGCAAGGGGCGTAGTGCATGTATTAGCAGGTCGCCATCCGAAGCTACACCGAGGCGGTGTGCGGGTGCATGCCCACTCCTCCCCGCTAGCCCTCGTCTTCAGCCGGGATTGGTGTTCTCACACCGATCAAGTAAGCTCCAGGACACATCCCTCACTGGTTTACTTTTGCTTAGTTATTATTATCTTTAGCTCCGTCTGACGGTAAGTGAGCGCTCGATCCAAATTTTCCCTCTAATTGAGTGGCCACCGCGGAGTGAGGTGAGATCGACCCTACAACCCATGCCTTTGGCGTGCTGGCTGTAGACACGCCATTCCTGACGTCTCTTGAGAAAGTCTCATATTACTATACGACTCCCCGCGGCGGATTTCGCATTTTGAATCACTTAAGTGCTTCCTTTTCTTGGGTCTTCTTCCGCCCTTCTCAGCATCCGGAATCGTCTCGTTGCAGCATTCGGACGGCATCAACACCATTCAGACACGCCAAAAAAATTCCGGAACCAGGAAGGGTGCCTGTCGGGGAGCTGCTGACGCCTTTTCAGTGGACCCGGGGAGGTCTTAATGGAGGCGTCCAGGAGTGTCCAGTCTCCTGGACGCCTCTATTACTTTAATTTATTTATTAAAACCAAAAATACATAAAAAATGATATATTAATGGAGGCGTCCAGACCCCTGGACGCCTCCATGAAAACAAAAATAAAAATATAAAATGTCAGTTGGCATAAAAAAAACAAAACAAAAAAAATAAAAAATATTTTATTGGAGGCGTCCAGGTCCCTGGACGCCTCCATCAACTCACTCACGGGGCCCCGCCCACCGAACGACGATTTGTCGTGTGTGAAAGAATCCAAATTGTGGAGACGTCCAGCCGACTGGACGCGCCCATTTCCAAATCACGGGTCGCCTCTCCAAAACCACGCATTGTGTTAAACCGCGTGCGTCTTTCGGTGGAGTTCGGTGGACCTTATTGAGGCGTCCGGGACCCTGGACGCCTCCATAAAAATATTCGGAAAAAATGAATAAAAATAGAATAAAATATCTTTTTTGCCCTGATGGAGGTGTCCAGGGTCCTGGACGCCTCCACCCTCCGAAGCCCTATAAATAGAGGCCAACCCCCTTAGTTCTGGGAGAGCTTCTAAGAGATCCGATAGGCTGCCGGAGCCCAGAGGCTACCTGTAACACCCCGTATAAAAAAATGAAAAAAAAACAATTATTATTAATAATATTTTCCAAATAAAAAAATTATATTAGATAAACCCTATGGGAAGCTTAAGTAAGAAGTTGGAACACGGATCTATCATATGTAAATGTTATTTATTTAACAAGTGGCTTCCTAGTGTAGTTGGTTAAGTGACTTGCCTTTAAACCCAATGACCAAGGTTCAAATCCTAGCATTTACCATTTTATACGTTTTATGCCAAATAATTATATGCTATAGGCTACTTGCACCGACACAGGGCCACAAGCCCTATAATTTAGCTTACATGCTATAGGCTACTTGAGCCACAAGGCCCCATAATTTAGCTTACATGCTATAGGCTACTTGCACCGACACAGGGCCACAAGGCCCTATAATTTAGCTTACATGACCACAAACAAACCTGCGTTGGTATATGTCCTCTTCTCAGACATGAACAGCCCGTTTGAGCTGGCATCGCACTGAGATGCGAATTATGTAGCATCTTATCCCCTCGTGACTATCCCAAAACACTATAATACTCCCTATATCGAGACTCCCTTCATTCTTCCAAAGGGTTGCTGCTGCTGCAGAGAAGGGGAGCCTCCGACGTTGCAGAAGAAAGCTGCCCTTATACCTGAGGTAGGTGTTCTCAATTTTTAACTAAACTAGTAGCTAATCTAGGATGATTAGTCTAGGCAGTTAGTCTTAGGCTCATCTCCATGCGATATTTCGTGTTTATACAGCATGTGTTAGCCTCGTAGTTAGCATGCAATAGCTTCAATCTGGAACAATTAGCAAGTATTAATCTCATGTCCTAGATAATTAATATGTATTAGGTTTATTAACTAATCTATTAACAGCATATAGCATGTTAAATGTCAACACCTCGCGTAGGTGTCAACACCAGTGTTGACACCTCATGTAGATGTCGACACACACCTCGCGTAAGTGTCAACACTAGTGTTGACACCTCGCGTAAGTGTCAACACCAGCGTTGACACCTCATGTAGATGTCGACACACACCTCGCGTAAGTGTCAACACCAGTGTTGACACCTCGCGTAAGTGTCAACACCAGTGTTGACACCTCATGTAGATGTCGACACACACCTCGCGTAAGTGTCAACACCAGTGTTGACACCTCGCGTAAGTGTCAACACCAGTGTTGACACCTCATGTAGATATCGACACAGGTGTCGACACACAGTACACTTCATCAACACCTCATTGCTAAGCAACTCATGTGTCGACACAGGTGTCGACACCGGTGTTGACACAGGTGTCAGACACATAATACATAAGCAACTCATGTGTCGAACACAGGTGTCGACACCGGTGTTGACACTGGTGTTGACACAGGTGTCGACACACAATATATACGTGAACATATAAGCGCCTAATGTGTCGACACAGGTGTCGACACCGGTGTTGACACAGGTGTCGACACATAATACATACGTGAACTTATTACCCGCAGAGAACCTCATGTGTCGACACAGGTGTCGACACACAAAATATTGTAATACGAACTGTACAACAGAGACCAAAAATGAATAGTAAGTGTCGACACTAGTGTCGACACATGCTGTGAACTTAATGAAAAACAACTAAAACCCCTCAAAACAAGTGAAGGAAAATGTGAACAATTTATGAACCTCCATTAATAGTATATATATATATATATATATATATATATATATATATATATATATATATATATATATATATATATATAACTGATGTCTGCACCTCCAGTATATGATATTAGGACTAATGTCTACACCTCCATTCTCACCTAATATATATAGAGAACAGAATATAATAATAAAATGGACTCCTTCATTCTTTGTAGAATGAAATTATAATTTTTTTTGAAAAATCTAATTTTCACTACATTAGTTTATACATACTAAAAATTAAACTATTTCCAGCATGTTAAAAGTGACTTCCAATATGATAGATTTATTTTATACATACGGAGATATAAAAATCATTTTCAGCATGTTAAAATCTATTTAAAGCTATTTTGTGCATATAAAACTTACTTTCCTATTAAATAAAGTAGTAAGTTATGAAAATTACTTCCAGCATGATAACATTTCTTCCAGTATGGTAAAAATTATTCCAGCATGTTATAATTATTTTTTTGCATGTTATAGTTATTTTCGGTGTATTAAAACTATTTTTCAGCATGATAATTCTATTTTCCTATCAAATAATTAGCAAATAAATGTAGAAAAATAATTTTTAGCATGATAAAAATTATGTTGGTATCAGTAAATTTCTGTAATCATCATGGTAACCTTATCTTGTCATCATATCAGTAAGTTAATTAATTTTAGCATGTTAATAATTAATTTTCAACATGTAAAAAAATTAAATCCAGCATGAAAAATTTATTTTTATCATCTCACCAGTAAAGTAACATATGAAACTCATTCTCAACATGTTATTATCATTTTTAGCAAGTTAGAATTATATTCAACATAAAAACTTATTTTCATAATTAAATTCTAATTATTTTAATAATTCACCATTTTGGCTAACTCATATATGTATATCAGACAGAAGATATGCATACCTATAACCTCCATTATACTGACAGAATTCTATAAGCGGATATATATATACATATACATATTGGATAAATATATATATATATATATATAACTAATATCGACATTTGTGTCAACACCAGCAAGTTAGTCTCAAACTCCTATTGCCATTAGCATGTATCGAACATTACGGGTTTTACTCCTAGTTCGTCCCTACATAACGATACGCCTTGGATTCTATTCTATAATCCACCTTATAAACATCCTATCGGGTCAATCCTTGAAATTCCATATTGGCTATAAATGAGAGTGGAAGTCGACAAACATGACCAATGCTGTGCATATAGGGCCCGGTCTGGTCCTGGGAGGAGCACCCGAAGGTACTTGTGCCCATGGGAGTTTATTGACCACGGTGTTTGGCATTGCACCGGAGTACTTGCTTGCTAGACTTTAGGCATTCCACTCATTCTCATGATATTACTTGATTGATTGACTTGAGACCCGCGGAAGGGTAAAAGTTTTATTTGACTGCATTGATAAATAGCCAATTCCAGTTATACATGTTTGAAGCTACTTTGCTTACTATTGCTAGCTTGATTAACATGTTGCTATTCCAGTTATTACTTCTCAGTTATCACTGGCTTGATATCATTTGCTATCACTTGCTACTGCTGCTTGAAATTGTACAATCTATATACTCTCACTTTCTACTCCTGTCGATTTTACGATTCTTTGATATCTATCTGTCTGCATGCATACTTTACCTACATTAAATAAATGGGTAATTCACTTAAAGCATGTTAGAACTTGAGATGTAAATCCTACTGAGCGATTCGCTCATCTAGTTGTTTTCTAACCTTTTCAGGTAGTGCGAATATCAGCCAGAACTCGGAAGGGAATGAGTCTGAGTGATGAGTGTAGAAATGGAGTTATCATGTTGTCTTGTTAATTATGGTGTAGTAATTATGTCATTTGTATCCAGTTATGTCAGATGTCAGTTGTATTAGTCTAATTTATTAGAACTGTAATAAGGGCGTGAAGCCTAGTAGTCGGACTCGAGAAATGTGTGTAATTGTCATTTGGTTAGTGGTAACAATTGTCATCTCAGATTATTTGTATTAATTTCAAGTTAAATCTTAGTTATTTGCGCACTCTAATAACTATCAAAATGAAGAATTCCATCGAATAGCTAGCTCGCTTTGGTTCTATATAAAACTGTCGCGCCACGGGTAAGCTTCCGCGCTCGGGACGTGACAGCTTTTCTTGGTATCAGAGCCTAGGATTAAGAATTTTCCTAGGTAAAACACGTATTTAGTCTAACTAGAAATGTCTATCTAGGTAAACCCTAGAAAGTTCTAATTAGGAGATAAATCTAGAAATGTCTTCTTAGGCAAACCTAGAAACTTCTATAAAAAAAAATTCTAATTATAGGATAGAAAACTTCTAGGGAAAATGTATATATATATAATCTGGGAAAATATATATATGTTATTTTTGGAAATGTCTAAGGATAGAATTGGTTAGATCCTACCTTGTGAGATGGGTAGAGCCATGGGTTAAGTTATAATAATAAATGTCCCCCTTAACCTTAAAGCTCAATATCATTTATCTTAAAATTCTTTTGTACGAAATGGCCACCGAGAGGGCACAATGGCGCGAGATGCAGCGCACCGTGCAAGGGCTTACTGAGGCGCTACAGCAGGTGGCACAAGGCGGTGCTCGCGGAGCTCACCGTGGAGCCGGTGACCTTCACCGGGATTTCCGTAACATGAACCCACCCAAGTTTGCGGGTTCGGTGGACCCCGATGATGCCGAACATTGGCTAAAGGAGACCGAGAGGATCTTCTGTGTAATGCAATGCACGGACGAAGAAAAGGTCTTATTGGCTACATTCCAATTGGAACGGGATGCGCGGAGCTGGTGGGAGTCCGTGGAAGCCACACTGCCCGACGGTTATGTCACGTGGACGGAATTCGTCGAGCTCTTCAACGGCAAATATTTCTCAGACCGGGTGCAAGAGAAGAAGGCCGCGGAATTTGCCGCACTGAAGTAATGGACCCGGAGGGTGGCCGAATATGAGGCCCAGTTCTCGAGACTTTCCCGTTATGCACCACACTTGGTGTGTACGGAGAAGATGAAGGCGAGGAGATTTCTCAACGGGCTACGGCCCCAATATATTACTCAGCTTGCACCGATGGACGTCCAAGTCTACTCGGAAATGGTTCGTCGTGCTCAACTGCTGGAGGACGCCACCGAATTTTCTGAAAAGATTCGGGGCAAGGACAAGAAGGAGCATGTTACAAGTCCGGGAAGCGTCAAACCACCCTTTAACAAGAAGCGAACTTTTAATGGAGGTGAGTCTTCCAAGGAGAAGAGGTTCTAGAAAAATCACAAGCCATTCCTCGCTATCAGCAACAAGCCCTTCCCCGACGTTACGGCTTCTAAGGATATTTGTAAATTTTGTGATAAAGTGGGTCATAAGACCGAGGAGTGCTGGAGGAAACTAGGAGCGTGTCTCCGATGTGGTAGTCGGGAGCACCGAATTCCCGACTGTCCGTTGATGAAGGAGCAAGCCAACAAGGACGAGAAGCGTCCAGTTAAAAAGCAAGGCCGTCTGCAAGCTCTTCAAGGGACGGAATATGTGGAAGGAGGAATCGTGGAAGGTACATTGACTGTTTGCTCTAAACCTGCTAGAGTTTTATTTGATACTGGAGCAACTCATTCATTTGTTTCCAAGAAGTTTACTGCTTCATTTTCCAAAGAACCTGAACGGATAGATTTAATTATATCTACACCTCTTGGAAACAAATCGGATATCATGCATCACTACCCAAGTTGTGAGGTGATGGTTCAAGATAATAATCTACCTGTCGACCTGATATGCCTTGACATGGAATGTTATGATGTCATATTGGAAGCCGACTGGTTATCCACCTACCAAGCAACGGTAGATTGTCGGCATGACAAAATAGCTTTTGAGGATTATCCCGAGCTAGTTTTTAACAAATCTCGGAATAAAACCCTGCTTATCTCAGCTCTCCGAGCTAGTAAACTGGTGAAGAAAGGATGTATGGCTTTTTTGGCTTTTGTAACTACCACAGGAGTTGAGAAGATGAAAATTGAAGACATCCGAGTGATTCAAGACTTCTCCGACGTTTTTGCAGACGAATTGCCTGGTTTACCCCCGGAGAGGGAAGTGTCATTCACAATTGATATTGTTCTGGGTGCCGGTCCTGTTTCTAAAGCACCCTACAGGATGTCTCCTGCGGAACTGAAAGAGCTGAAGGAATAGTTGATGGATTTATTGAAGAAAGGGTTTATTAGGCTGAGTACTTCCCCATGGGGAGAACCCGTGCTATTTGTTAAAAAGAAGGATGGCACATTGAGATTATGCATTGATTATCGACAGTTATACAATCTTACAATCAAAAATAAGTACCCACTGCCGAGAATTGATGAGCTGTTCGACCAATTATCAGGAGCAAAGTATTTCTCCAAAATATATCTTCAGTTTGGTTATCACCAATTGAGGATCAAGGAGGAGGATATTTACAAAACTACATTTCGAAGTAGGTACGTGCATTACGAATTTACTGTTATGCCTTTCGGACTAACAAATGCGCCTGCAGCTTTCATGCAGTTAATGAACAGCATTTATCGGCCTTATTTAGACCATTTTATTGTGGTCTTCATTGATGATATATTGATCTACTCAAAGACTGAAGAAGATCATGAAGAACATCTCAAGAAGGCATTACAAGTATTGCGGGACAATAAGTTATATGCAAAATTCAGCAAATGCCAGTTCTGGCTGGAGGAAGTGTCCTTCTTGGGACATGTTATCTCCAAGAATGGAATTTCTGTTGATCCTGCAAAGGTCGAAGCCGTGCAAAACTGGGGACGACCGAAGAATGCAACGGAGATTCGTAGCTTCTTGGGCTTAGCTGGTTATTACCGGCGTTTCATCAAGGACTTCTCCAAGATTGTTGTTCCTCTTACCAAATTGACTCGCAAGGAAGTGCCTTATGAGTGGAATGAAGACTGTGAAAAGAGTTTCTGAACTTTGAAGGATCTATTAACCACTACACCGGTCTTATCTCTTCCGATTGAAGGGGAGAAATATGAGATATATACCGATGCATCTGGTATCGGCCTCGGATGTGTATTGATGCAGAATGGGAGAGTTATTGCATACTCGTCCCGGCAATTGAAGAAACATGAAGAGAATTATCCTGTGCATGATCTGGAGCTAGCCGCTGTAGTATTGGCTTTGAAGATCTGGAGGCACTATCTCTATGGAGAAAAATTTACAGTCTACTCTGATCATAAAAGCCTCAAATATTTATTCTCTCAGAAGGAGCTGAACATGCGGCAACGGCGTTGGCTCGAGTATCTCAAGGATTTTGACTTTACTATACAATACCATCCTGGTAAAGGAAATTCTGTGGCCGATGCCCTTAGTCGGAAGCCGAGGGTCCTAGTAGCCAATTGTATGGTTCAGGAATGGAAATTGCTAGAAAAATTTTCTAAACTTGACATCAACATGGGTGAGAATGATGGGTGTATCACTTTATCCCACTTAAGTGTACATCCGGATTTGCTAACTGAAATCAAGAGATTGCAAGAAGAAGACCCGATGTTGGTGGAAATCAGAGAAAAGCTGGATGAGAAGACCGACTTCAAGTTGGCACCCGATGGCAGAATCTTATTCCATGAAAGGACATGTGTGCCCGACAGTCTTGAGCTGAAGAAGGAGATTCTGGAAGAAGCCCATCGATCGAGATACACGATACACCCGGGAGCCACTAAAATGTACCAAGATATAAAAAAGACCTTTTGGTGGCCCAACATGAAAAGGGAAATAGCGGATTTCATGTCTCGATGTTTAACTTGCCAGTAGGTGAAGGCCGAACATCAGAAGCCCGCAGGGAGACTGCATCCACTGGATATTCCCAAGTGGAAATGGGAGGATATCGGCATGGATTTCATCTTGGGTTTGCCCAAGTCTAGGGGCGGATACGATGGCATATGGGTAATCATCGATCGCCTTACTAAATCGGCTCATTTCTTGCCTATTAAGAGTCGGTGGTCGGTTGATATTCTTGCCGCTGTGTATATTAAGGAAGTCACTAGACTCCATGGAATTCCTGTGTCTATAGTATCTGACCGAGACCCTCACTTTACATCTCACTTCTAGAAGGGTCTACAACGCTCTCTAGGAACGAAGCTTAATTTCAGTACTACTTTTCATCCCCAGACAGATGGTCAGACGGAAAGGACTAATTAGGTTGTTGAAGACATGTTGCGAGCATGCATTATAGATTTCAGCGGGAGTTGGCCTGACCACTTACCACTAGTCGAATTTGCCTACAATAACAGCTACCAAGCCAGTATTCAAATGGCACCTTTCGAGGCACTCTATGGTAGAAGCTGTAGATCTCCGGTATGCTGGGAGGAGGTCGGTGAAAGACAACTCCTAGGTCCTGATATGGTGAGAGATTATACTGAGAAGATTCTCCTTATCAGAGAAAGACTCAAGGTAGCTCAGTACAGGCAAAAATCTTATGCTGATAACAGAAGGAGAGATTTGGAGTTTCAAGTGGGTGACCATGTATTTCTCAAAGTATCTCCCGGCCGAAGTATTAGAAGATTCGGTGTTAAGGCCAAGCTTACACCAAGGTTTATCGGTCCATTTGAGGTATTGGAGAGAGTGGGCGAGGTGGCTTACCGTATTGCCTTACCCCCTCAACTCTCGGAAGTGCACAACGTATTTCATATATCTATGCTGAAGAAATATGTGCACGACCCTTCTCACGTCATCAACCATACTGAATTGGTGATTCAAAGGGACCTCACTTATGAACAAAGGCCGATGCGGATCCTCGACCGAGAAGTCTGAGTTCTAAGAAGCAAGACGATCCCTATGGTAAAAATCCAATGGAATCGATGCTTGGAGCAAGAAGCTACTTGGGAGACCGAGGAATCTATGAAAAAAAGATACCAGAACTATTTTAGACTGTGAGTATCCTATACCCTCTATAATATTCGCATGCAGTTGAATTTGGGGACAAAATTCTTTTAAGTAGGGGAGGGTGTAACACCCCGTATAAAAAAAATGAAAAAAAAACAATTATTATTAATAATATTTTCTAAATAAAAAAAATTTATATTAGATAAACCCTATGGGAAGCTTAAGTAAGAAGTTGGAACACGGATCTATCATATGTAAATGTTATTTACTTAACAAGTGGCTTCCTAGTGTAGTTGGTTAAGTGACTTGTCTTTAAACCCAATGACTAGGGTTCAAATCCTAGCATCCACCATTTTATACGTTTTATGCCAAATAATTATATGCTATAGGATACTTGCACCGACACAGGGCCACAAGGCCCTATAATTTAGCTTACATGCTATAGGCTACTTGAGCCACAAGGCCCCATAATTTAGCTTACATGCTATAGGCTACTTGCACCGACACAGGGCCACAAGGCCCTATAATTTAGCTTACATGACCACAAACAAACCTGCGTTGGCATATGTCCTCTTCTCAGACATGAACAGCCCGTTTGAGCTGGCATCGCACTGAGATGCGAATTATGTAGCATCTTATCCCCTCGTGACTATCCCAAAACACTATAATACTCCCTACATCGAGACTCCCTTCATTCTTCCAAAGGGTTGCTGCTGCTGCAGAGAAGGGGAGCCTCCGACGTTGCAGAAGAAAGCTGCCCTTATACCTGAGGTAGGTGTTCTCAATTTTTAACTAAACTAGTAGCTAATCTAGGAAGATTAGTCTAGGCAATTAGTCTTAGGCTCATCTCCATGCGATATTTCGTGTTTATACAGCATGTGTTAGCCTCATAGTTAGCATGCAATAGCTTCAATCTGGAACAATTAGCAAGTATTAATCTCATGTCCTAGATAATTAATATGTATTAGGTTTATTAACTAATCTATTAACAGCATATAGCATGTTAAATGTCAACACCTCGCGTAGGTGTCAACACCAGTGTTGACACCTCATGTAGATGTCGACACACACCTCGCGTAAGTGTCAACACCAGTGTTGACACCTCGCGTAAGTGTCAACACCAGTGTTGACACCTCATGTAGATGTCGACACACACCTCGCGTAAGTGTCAACACCAGTGTTGACACCTCGCGTAAGTGTCAACACCAGTGTTGACACCTCATGTAGATGTCGACACACACCTCGCCGGAGCAATCTCCCGTGGTGGCCCCTTCTCTTTTCTCTTATTTCTGTGTTGCAGCAAACAAAAAAGGAGCCCGCGCGCTCCGCGTCTTCTTCGCTCCCCGAACCGCGTGACGTCGCTCACAGATTGGCGATCACGGTGGGACGTCTACTGCTTCCTTTTGGCTACCCTTGCAAGTTCGGCACAATCCGTGCCTCTCCACCTTGGCGCCCCCGTTGGCGCCCTCCCGAATCTCGGCCACCTGTCGAAGCACGCATGCACCGTGTGAGAGCAGTGATAGAAGGAAAGCAGCTAGAAAGAGGGTCAGGGCCATGTAGGCAGTCACTCGAGCCTCGCGGTCACGCTCGGCCTCCTCAACCCGGGCCACCGCGTAGGCCAGCTGCTCCTGAAGCGCAGAAACCTCCGGAGGAGGGCCCCACGAACTGGGACCCGCCCCACCAGCCGTCCCGACTGCCGCTGCCTGGTGGGCCCGTTGAAACACAGAGCAAACGACAGTCAGAGGCCAAGTATCAAAAATCCAGGGTAACAAAAAAATGCATCGCATAAACTCGCCAGGATCTCCAACTCCTGTCAAATGGCCACTAACTGCCGCCTAGCATCTGCCAGCTGGGACCTCAGCTCGGCGATCATGTTGTCACGAGCATCCTGCATTGCACATAAGTTAGTGTCACATGCATATACACATAGAAGAGTGAAGCATTTTCATTTCACACTTACCCCTGCCATACCACCAAGGAAGAGGCGGTCCCCGTACGTGGCCCGGTACCGTCTCAGGTAATCAGTACTATCCTGTACATGGGACACCACTGGGACCCCGCCCTGCTGCCAGTCCTAGTACTGTGCCAGGAAGCGCGTACGCCAGTCCACGATCTTCGCCTTCCCCTTGGTCTTCCGCCCGATGTGGACCGGCTCGTCTACATCGACCCACTCCTGGGCCAGCCCCAACGTCCTCATAACCAGCCTCAGCCGAAGCGGCTCGATTTCGTTCAGGCAATGGACCCACACGTCCCACCCGAAACGAGGAAGACCCGCTACAACCCAAGGTTGGCCAGCGTCGCCCATGCCCAGGTAGGGCCTCCACACCACCTACATCACCATACATACATCATACTAGTTGCCATTAGGTCGCATGCATAAAAAATACAAAGAAATCATACCATCATACCATGGTCTCGAGATACTCGCTCAGCTCCCGACGAAGTGACGTGTGGTACAGCTACCACGACCGGCCTACACTGTCGCGCTAAAGGAACGGCTCTCCTGTTCCCCTGCCTGGCCCTCCCCATCGGGAAGTAGTAATAACTCCACACCTGCATCCACCATACATCATTAGCACGAGTAATTACATATTTAACTACGGTAAAATGCATAAATAAATTATGTACCTAGAGAAAAGGTGCGAAGCCGCTGACTGTCGTCTCCCTCTCTGAAGTCTGGGAGAGATCAGCAATCAAATGGGCAAGCAGAGCCGCTCCCCACAAGTAGTGCCCCACTCTGTCAAGGTCCGCCAGGATCCCGAGGAAGCGGCAATGGATGCCGTCACCCTTCGTCCCCAGCAGAAGGCGGCCCAGGAAGAAGAAGAGGAACCTCCGGAGGTCTAGATCCACCAGCTCCCGCTCGCTCGGGTCCTGGGTGAAAGCTGCACGGGCATCTCCCTCCAGTCGTGCTAGAAACTCCGCTCCAGTCTCGCTAACCCGCTGGCGCGGGTCACCAAATCTGAGCGCCTCCATAATCTCCACTCGGCCGACTACCCTGCTGTCTCTATCAGTCACGCTCGTCTCTAACCACAGCAGGTCCAGGGCACTCTCTCGGTAGTCGGGGTAAGTAACCCCGCTGACTGCCTCTCCGTCAACCCGCAGCCCGGTGATCCGAGCTACGTCCTCAAGCGTCGGCACCATGTGCCCCCAGGGCATCAGAAACGCCCGACTCGGCCCATGCCACCGCTCCCTCAATGCCTGGATAAGAGGAAGGTCGAGTCGGAAGAGCTCGATCCTGAGGAAGGCTCCAAAGCCCATGGCGTCCACACGCGCCCTCTGGAAGTCTGGCAGCCCACGGTACGCTGCCACCACTAGAGACCAGCTGATCCGGCCCTTCATCACACCCTGCACACCACAAAACCAACAGGGGAACACATCAGCAGCATGGATAGTAATAAACAATAACACTGTATATGCTACTTATTTATTTTATTTTTTATTTTATTTTTAAAAATATTTATGTTTTCTTAGAGGCGTCCAACACCTTGGACGCCTCCTCTTTATTTTCTTTATTTTACTTTGAAAACCCCCAAAAAAAACAAAAATAAAAATAAATAAAATAATATATATTATCATGGAGGTGTCCTAAGCCTTGGACGCCTCCTCATTTTTAATCTTATTTTAGAAATAAATAGATAAAAAGAAAAAAAAGAAAATGTGGAGGCGTCCAGGCCACTGGACGCCTCCTTCCCTCACTCCCTGGCGTTCTCCACATAGCCTCTCGTCCGCCCGTTTAGCCCAGTGAACCAATAGAATGGAAGTCTAAGGGGCTTACCGGATCGTGCTCGTCCTCTCCCGCGTCACCAGCGTCCGCAGGGTCCTCCACGGCCAAAAGAGGAGCCTCCTCCTCCACGGCAATCTCCTCCGCCAGGGCAGCCTCCTCGGCGTCATCTCTCAGCCTCCTCGGACGACGAGCCCGTCGTTTCCGCTTCTCCCCACCCTGGCTCGGGCCTCCTTGCTCCATTGGGAACTGGGAATGGGTCGTTTAGAGTGAACAAGTCGTCAGAATGAGCAGTAGTAGTGGAAAGGGGGGTGAGGCCCCCCTTTATATAATAAATCACCCTTTTTTGGGGCGTCCAGGCGCCTGGACGCCCCGACTTTTTCATTTTTTTTCCAAAATTAAAAAACTTAGGGTCGTCCAGGCATCTGGACTCCCCCAAACAAAAATCGAAAAAAATAATAAAAAAGAAACTAGGAGCGTCCAGGCATCTGGACGCCCCCAAACAAAAATCAAAAAAAAATAATAAAAAAGAAACTAGGAGCGTCCAGGCGCCTGGACGCCCCCAAACAAAATTCAAAAAAAATAATAAAAAGAAAATATAGGGGCGTCCAAACCCCTGGACGCCCCCAAAATAAAAAATAAATAAATAATAATAATAAAAAAAAAATTGGAGGCGTCCAGGCCCCTGGACGCCCCTATTAAAAATAACTTTTTTAATATATATGTTTACATATGATCATATTATGAATAAATACGTACATAAAAAGAAAGAAAACACAAAAACAGAAAAATGAAAAAATAAAAATCATAACAAAGGGAACGTGGTCCAAAACATCAAAATGCCAGATTTTATTCCATCAGAAAGCAGAACGAGTTACATCAGGGGCTTAGGCGCCTTAGGCCTTAACTTCCCCAGTTCGGTTACGTGAGCTCTCCACAGCTCGCATTCTTCCCCCACATGCGCTAAGGCCTTTCCCGCAACACTTGTCTTCCAGGGTGCTTTAACGGCCTTCGCTTCCTTCGCATCCGCTTCAGTGCCCAACTCTCTCTTCTTCAAAGGAACGATGCCAGTCGGTAGTGGGAACGAATGACGTGAAATGCTGATCTGGACGCAGCACCGATGCGCGTTGTAAAGGACAAACTCGGTCGCACCAATCAGTTGGAGATCAACTTCACAAGAAGACCTCATGAGGAGCTCAAGCGAGAGTAGACATGCCGGTGCGCAAGTGAAGAAGCTTTGTGTCACGGTGCGAAAGTGAGACCGCCAGTCTTCACGTTTCTTCAGCCACGGAACACGGTTCGCTACAGTGCCACCAAAGCCTAACAAGTCGGCTATGTGATGAAGCGGGCTTTGTTGGAAAAGCTTCGAAGCCGTTGGCATTCCCTCGCGGTGGTCGAATTTGAAATGCAAATCAAGCCAGCAATTCAAGACAAGTGCGCAACCAAATGGAGGCTTACCCATGCTCGAGGAAGTAAGACCGTTGTAAAGATAGGCAAGGACGGCGGGTCCTACCCTCTTTCCACTCCAGATCCCACGAATGGCACTTAGTTGGTCTTCCTCCACCATGTTGTCGGTATAAGGAAACAAGAGAGCACCCGCCAGATAAATGGTGAACCCCTTCATGATTCTCTCCAAATAGTCATCGTCTGGTGACCCTCTCAGAGCGTCCATGACCCACTCCGCGAGCTTTTGGAGATCGATCACCTTTTGAGTACGGACCTTTCGGGCTGCGTCGGGCGGCATGAAGCTTCCAAGGATGCTTTCAGAAGTCCCCCGTGTCAGCATCCGCATAGCCTTCACTTTCCCGTCACTCTTGAATTTCTTCAATCCGAGCAGAAGTTCCACCTCCTTGAGGAGGATGGTCGCCTCGAAGGTCGGGAAGATAAAAGTGTGGGTCTGGGGTGCCAGATCTCCACTAGTGCACCCATAGCCGCCCAGTCCATACGAATCTTCTTGTAGTGTTTGGCGTGAATAAGGAGCCCCTGCAGATGCCACTTCGAGAGTATGGCCCTCATACCGATGGATATGTTGGAAGTTAACTTTGAAAGCCAGGGCAATTTGGAAAACTTCCTCGGGCCCGGGAAGAGTGGATATGGCTGGAAGAGAAAAGAAAGAAGAAGAAAGGAAGGAAGTAAGAAGAAGGTTCACGTGGAGAAATTTGAAATGAATCAGCTTACCATATGCGACATGATCGTCCCACTCAGATGACCCTCGAGGTCGGAGAGTCACCTGATCTCGCTGCTAGGCCTGCTCCTCTTCATAACGCGGGAAGATTCTCCTTCCATCCTAAAATCTCTAGATTCTCATCTCCTTCCTCTCCTGAGCTTCCAAAACCACCCTTGGTGCATTTGAATGAACTAGCCTAAGGGGAGTTCTTATAGGAAGGGAAGATCGCTACAAGACAGAACATGTCACATCAGCAGTCAATGTCAGGATTTTGGCTAGATCTTCTTTCCATTGTGGTGCGATTCTGTTACGATTATGTTACTTTCTGATGTTATTAATCCATGCTGGCCTGTGCAGGTTTTACTAACGGACGTTTTTGTCCTATCTCCTGTCCCGCCTTTCATTGGTTGGTCCCACCTTGTCATGCATCGTAGTATATGATACCTACGCTACTAGAACATGTCAAGGACCTTGCGGCCCGAACGAATCTGGGATTTGAGTTCCCCTTCAACAAAAACGGTGATGATCCCGAAAGAACTTGGGTTGTACGGATAGGCCGTTAATTTGTGGTAGCATGGGGACGACGGTTCAATTCAGTGAGTTGGTGCGCGGATAAACGGGCCCCAGCCCAGTGTCGGCTCACCGGATCAGTATCCTGACCCGTTCTTAACAAGTTGACAATATTATCCTTGGCTATTTTCTATTTTAGTTTATTTTAAATTTTTATTTTAACCCAGCATGCATTCATATAGGACTTTGATTCATTGCGGAAGATCATTCAAGTGATTCAATTGAAAAAGCCGCTGTGCTTCAATTCTTACAAATATGAGATATTCCACTCCGAATGAAATACTGAGTTTCCTTGAAACGGCTCTGCGCTGCTCTTCCAAAGGAGACCCTTGTTTGGACAGACCCTCAGATATTCCTTTGCTTTTTACCTTGTTTGACCCACCTTGGCCGCAGCACTTCCACATTGGCGGGTAACCGCTCACCAAAGGCGAAACCTGCGGGTTTATGACCCAGGTACTTCCACACCGAGAAGTTGGTCTCTTTTTGTTTCGTGCCTGAGCGCACATCTCACCCTCCCTTATTTGATCTTCGTCCAAGCAAATCGTCAAAATTTGAAAGACCTCCTTCAAGGTCGCCTCATTGAAACTTCAGTAAAGATTCCAAACAGTAACGTCAAAAGCGTGTCTCATCACACCTTGGCATCAACTTATCAGTCCGCTCCCACTTCACTCCACTTCGATACCATTCCACTACGTGTCGCTCCCTTGCAAAGCAGACGCCAAGGCGGGGTAGCTGTAGACACGCCATTCCTGACATCTCCTGAGAAACTCTCATATTACTATACGACGCCCCGCGGCGGATTTCGCATTTTGAATCACTTGAGTGCTTCCTTTTCTTGGGTCTTCTTCCGCCCTTCTCAGCATCCGGAATCGTCTCGTTGCAGCATTCGGACGGCATCAACACCATTCAGACACGCCAAAAAAATTCTGAAACCAGGAAGGGTGCCTGTCGGGGAGCTGCCGACGCCTTTTCAGCGGACCCGGGGAGGTCTTAATGGAGGCGTCCAGTCTCCTGGACGCCTCCATTACTTTAATTTATTTATTAAAACAAAAAATACATAAATAATGATATATTAATGGAGGCGTCCAGGCCCCTGGACGCCTCCATGAAAACAAAAATAAAAAATATAAAATGCTAGTTGGCATAAAAAAAACAAAACAAAAAAATAAAAAATATTTTATTGGAGGCGTCCAGGCCCCTGGACGCCTCCATCAACTCACTCACGGGGCCTCGCCCACCGAACGACGGTTTGTCGTGTGTGAAAGAATCCAAATTGTGGACACGTCCAGCCGACTGGACGCGCCCATTTTCAAATCACGGGTCGCTGCTCCAAAACCACGCGTTGTGTTAAACCGCGTACGACTTTCGGTGGAGTTCGGTGGACTTTATTGAGGCGTCCGGGACCCTGGACGCCTCCATGAAAATATTTGGAAAAAATGAATAAAAATAGAATAAAATATCTTTTTTGACCTGATGGAGGTGTCTAGGGTCCTGGACGCCTCCACCCACCGGAGCCCTATAAATAGAGGCCAACCCCCTCAGTTCTGGGAGAGCTTCTAAGAGATCTGATAGGCTGCCGGAGCCCAGAGGCTACCGGAGTCATTTCTAACCCGTGGAGTCTTTTGTAGGTGGAGGTTCCGCCGGCTTCTCGGGTGCCCACGCTTGCGAGAGGAAGGTCGTCTTCATCCACCGCGCTTCCACGTCGTCCCTACGCTGCCGGAGCTCCGCCGGATTTCACCATCGGCACATCCAATAAGCCAATCCTTTTCTTTTCTTCGTAGTTCTTTTGCATTCATCATATCGCATCCTCCATCCCCCTTATAAGGGAGTCTTTTTTCTATTCCTACGTCGGCATAATCGCCATTCATCATAAGTATTTTCCTCCTACTCGTATCCGAGAGGGGTTTAAAAGATAACACCAACCAGGTGTGTGTCTTGCCATCATTTCGTTATTTTTATCGCAAGGATTTGAATACTACACCTTCATCTTTCTAATCCACTCGTTACTTGTTTGTCGTTGTTTTGCAAGGGTACCCAAGGAAAGCCCTCTCCGTCGGCCGGCCGAAGGGGGAGGAAGAATCAACCCGCATCTCCCGCTCTTGAGGTAGGCGCGGTCACTTTCTTTATTTTGGGGTCTTTTGGCCCCTGGCGATCACATCATTTTCTCGAGGCCGCAGAGAGTCACTTCCCCAATGGCCGTTTAAATTTCCGTTCTTATATTCTCTTTATATTCTGTTATATTCTTATCTGCTCATATTCTCAAGGCCGCGGCGAGTCACTTCCCCAATGGCCGTTTAAATTCATGTTCTTATATTCTCTTTATATTTTGTTATATTCTTATCTATTCATATTCTCGAGGCCGCGGCGAGTCACTTCCCCAATGGCCGTTTAAATTCCCGTTCTTTATATTCTCCTTATATTCTGTTATATTCTTATCTGCTCATATTCTCGAGGCCGCGGCGAGTCACTTCCCCAATGGCCGTTTCAATTCTTGCTATTTGATTTCTGCACCATTCCCGTCCCCCCGAGGCCGCGGCGAGTCACTTCCCACTATGGCCATTTAACCCCCATATCTTGCTATATTGCATTTATCCCGCTCGCCCTGCCGGAGCAATCTCCCGTGGTGGCCCCTTCTCTTTTCTCTTATTTCTGTGTTGCAGCAAACAAAAAAGGAGCCCACGCGCTCCGCGTCTTCTTCGTTCCCCGAACTGCGTGACGTCGCTCACACTGCCCACCCATAAAATTGGATATCCCAGGCCCTTAGGGTGTCAGCCATAGCGAAGCCAAGCCTTGTAACATCAAGGTCCCACTTTGGACCCTCCCACCATCGCCAATTTTCCCACGGGCAATAGTGTCCGCAACGCGAGTGAGCTCGCCCGAGTAATTTCATCGTCAAAGTTGTTTGCTTGCGAGTCATAGGTCCAAGGTGCATTGACCTCGTGACTACCACCCCAAGGTGGTGTCACATCACTGAGTTTGATCGCCAGTGGACTCCTGGAACAGGGATGTCAATGATGGCTCTTCTAGGGGTGACTGGCGAGCTGGCTCGTCCTTGCCGGACGGTCCCGCTTGCTCTACTACAGAAGTCGGTACTGGTGCAGGGGCTGGGAGGCTAATAGTAGCCTTCTCAACATCGGAAGGGTGGAAGATATCGGGTCCAGCCCATATCTCTACTTTTGAAATGGGAGCCGGTTCCTCTCCTCAAAAGAGGATGATTCGTTCCGGGTTGAAGGTGGACGGAGAGAGGGGTAACTCAGGGGTTCTCCTACGGCCTCTATCGCGTCCTCGGCCGCGACCTCGGCCACGACCGGTGTGCTCTGTAGCTAGCTGTAGCCTAAGAGGCGCAATGGTTCTTTGTCGTGTTAGGGATGCCACTGACTCGTCCCGTCGAGAAGCGTTGATATTGTCAGGAGGTGGGATGGCCACCATGTTGCAGGTGCAGCGCCGAAGCATTTCTTCCAGCAGCTCTGTGGTAATCTCCTTGTCTTAATAGCACAAGGAGAGCACATCCAGGATCACGAGTCTTTCGCCGTTCTTGAGCTTTTGGATCATCTCTTGGACCCAATTTCTGAGGTGGGCTCGTTTCTGCATTTCTTCCCGTGGGATATAGCTGTCGAGTGGGAGAGCTCCAAAAGGACGAGGAGGAACGTATTTCTCCAGGTCATCAATGAGCCGCTGGATCCTTTCGAGAGGCGTTGGCTCCGCTGGTGACTATAGAGCAGCCGCTTGTTCAGCCTGTTTCTTAAGCTATCTTCTGAGGTTCTTCCTCCTATTTCTCTCTTGTCTCTTGGCAATAGCGGTCTCCAAGGGAGTAGGAGAGAGAGGTGCTGGGGCCGGAGTTGATAAATCCTCATGAGGATACCTCCGAGCTGGTGCTTTTGTAGGGCGAGGTCGTTGACTCTTCCTTGCCTGGATTTCGATCCAGGTGCCTTCCGCTTGTTGTATCTGGAAGGTGGCGTTAATCGCCTAATCGATTACCTCTAGCGGCAATTCCTGGTATGCCAGAATACTGGGATTGGCGTTCGAAGATGTATGCGTGGTTTGATGCCTTACCCGCGATGGTGACAGCTGTTGAGGAGTCAGTTGACTGGTGCTGGCATCCGAAGACGTATGCGCGGTTTGATGCCTTAGCTGTGGTGGCGATGGCTTTTGTTGAGAAGCGGACCGAGTGATACACTTGTTGTCCTGCTCCTTAGCTTTGCCTTTATGATCACGCTGAGGGCTGGGTCTAGTGACAACTGACGGCGTCGCAAGACATTATTGCTCTGCACAGTTATCCCGACTCTGCGAACTGGCTGAGCCTTGTGGCGGTGGGCCCGCCACTTGAATTGAAGCTGTTGAAGACTCCAAAGATGTATTCTTTGTACTTCGGATTATGTTAACGGGTAGGCGGATGTTGTGCCCCTGTGTGATTTTGATGATGGCTGACACACCATGAGTCACACTGACTCAGATTAATTAATTTAGATGACTGTTTGAAGGCTTAAGTATCTGAGTGGTTGCTTCAATAGCTAATTCAATGAATATGGCTAGATTGGGTTAACGTAGTGGCTAATGGTTCATGCAGTGCGTTGACGCTACAAGGACACTGCGTTGACGCAGTAGTTGCTGATTTACTTGCTGCGTTGACGCAGTGGAACAGCTGGGTTGACGCCATGCTGCTTTGTCCTTTTTGTTGCTCATTAAGTCTTAAAGTCTGTACAGGGTAGTTCATGCATCACTCGCGAAGTCCATACATTGGGCCAACCATCAAAGTCCATACGTTGTATAATGTTTGTCAAGCCAACACATTACACTGTAGATGCATCGAAGGGAAGTATGCACATTGGTATGTTCATATGAAGTCTGTACATTGGAAGTGTGTACAGTGTTCAGTTGCCTTCTCATAAAGTCTGTACATCACCTTCAGACTTTCAATTGTTGAGTCTTTACATGTTTTGAGGTTGACAACACTATAAGCCTTAGTGTCGTTGTTTGTTCCATCGCGTGCTGAACACTGCAGCACCTCGTGCGGATTTCTGTGCCACCTCGTGTCGTTTTCTGTTTATGTCTTCGAGTCTTCTGTATTCGTGTTGTTTCTTCCAAGACCCCGTGTCTTTCTTGCTTTGTGATTACACTTCGTGTAGTTTTCTGTTTTCATCTTCGAGTTGTTTTCAGCCCGTGTCGTCCTTGTATTCGAGTCATGTTTATGTCTTCGTGTTAATCTTGTGTTGAAGTCTATACATTGGTGGCTAAGTATATACACTGTCTCTTTGATCAAGCATCACTTCGAGAAGTCTATACAGCGTTCAAGTCTACATCGGTTGTTCTGTGCTTGGATGATCAAGTCTGCACATTGGGGGCTTTTCCTACGTTTGGCCAAGTCTATACACTGCTAAAGTCTGAACATCACAGTGTTCATGTCTCTCAAAGTCTGTACATTGGCTTCGCTTTTGCAAGTCTGTACATTGGTGTCTTATCACCAAGTCTGTACATCGGCTTCACTCATTCAAGTCTGTACATCCACAGTGGATCATCAAGTCCATACATCCATAGTGGAACTTCCAAGTCTGTACAACGCTGAAGCCTTCACAAGTCTGTACACTGCTTGAACCACCAAGTCTGTACATCGCTTCAAGCGCTTCAAGTCTATACAGCCTTCCTTCACGTTCAGACTCTGTACATCGTTCCTCAAAGGCTAAGTAGATACATCCGTCAATCACCTCAAAGTCTGTACACTGGTTTTCACGTGAAGTCTATACACTGGTCTTCACTTGATGTCTGCACATTGGCTCAGACTTACCAAGTCTGTACACTGCCCTTGAGTTCCAAGTCTATACATCCAGTTGAACGCAAAGTCTACACATCGCTTCACACCTTACAAGTCTGTACATTGGCCTCAAGCTTCACAAGTCTTCACATTGTCTTCGGCTTCAAAGTCTGTACAGTGGGTCAACCTGCCAAGTCTATACAGTGGACTCTGTTTCACAAAGTCTATACATTGGAATGTGCTCCGCCAAGCCTATACATTGGGTTCGGCTCTGCAAGTCTGTACACTGGTCCTCAGATGTTCCAAGTCTATACATTGGCGTACTGTTCATGCATCAGTTATCAAAGTCTATACATCACTGATTGGGCTAAAGTCTGTACAGTCGTTTGGAAAATCTATACTTTGTGAAGTCGGCACATTGGCTTCTCATTTACATCAGAGTCTATACACCGGTTCAAGCTGCAAGTCTATACATTGGCGATTGGGCATCCAAGTCTAGACATTGATTTACTATTCAAGCCTTGATTCGAAGTCTGTACATCCGATCGTCTCAGTCAGTGTCTCATGCTTTCAAGTATATACATTGGCATATGCATTCACATGTAAAGTCTATACAACTTCTGTGTCTCATTCAGCGTCTCTCTCAAGTCTATACAATGTTGCATTGCATATGAAGTCTATACACTCAAGCTGCATCGTGGCTGTACACACTTTGTTAAACAGCCTGAACCAAGTCTATACATCATCTGATATCTTCTTATGACTGTGTGACAGGTACTGCTTGTGAAGCCTATGAAGTGCACGTGATCCGAGGTTGGCACCTGGCACGTGATCCGAGGATAACGCCCTAAATATTACAGCTATAAATACTAAGCCGCCTCCATCTGAAGAGGCACGAAAAAGAAAAGATAAGAAAGGGAGATCAGATAAGAAAGAGGAGGAGAGTGATCGAGATAGAGTGGCAGGCAGAAGCAGTGAGAAGAAGAAGAAGTAAGAAAGAAGAAGAAGAAGAAGTAAGAAAGAAGAAGAAGAAGAAGAAGAAAAGAGAGTTCGTGCTGGGAGAAAGAGAGAAGCAGTAGAAGAAGTTCTTGCTGGACCGTGGATCAAATCCAGGCCAGCCAGCTCCTGCGAGAGCCACATTTGATTTTATCTTTTCAGCTTTCTGTTGTTGGGTTTTGATTTTCTTTTGAACTATTCACTTGTTGTTCCTCCGATTGCCCTGTTGGGGATCGGGTTCCTCCTGTGGACTCAGGAGAAGGGAGATCTCGTGTCTTCGGTTTGCAAGTAGCTGGGTGCTACTTGTGGTTGGTTCCCTCCGGTGTGGAGGAAGACAGACTTGCGTCTCTGGTTGCCTTTGACAGGGTGTCATCGGTTGTTTCCCTCTGGGTTGGAGGAAGGGAGATTTATCTCCGGTTGTGCTTCCCTCTGGGGTTCAGAGGAAGAGAGACTTGGGTCTCTAGGTTCCCCTCCGGTTTGGAGGAAGGGAGGCTTGTTCCTCCGGTTTTGGGCTTGTGGGTAGTAATTCTAGGGGTTCCTTCCATGTCTGGAGGAAGAGAGACCGTGTGTCTCTGGTTTCCAAGTGGCTGGGAGTCACTTGGGGTGTCCCTCCGGTTGGGAGGAAGAGGGGAGGTTGTTCCCCTAGTCAAGCTGTTTAACAGCAGTTGTTGCAGACTGAGTCTGCTGTGCTAGTGTTACTAGTGGAAGCCTCACTCCGGTTGAGAGTGAGGGGTGGACGTAGGTCCTTGGACAGAACCACCTAAAAATCTCTTGAGCAGTGGTTTATTTGTGTGTTTGCTTCCGCTAGATGATTGATTAGGAGCGCTCCAAGTGTCTCTTCATTTGTTCAATTGAATTAGTTTCTATTCTGGTATTGTGTTTAGCTTCCGAGGTTTAAATTGGGTGATATTCCTAGCAGGATACATTCACCCCCCTCTGTATCCAGGGCTTGCACCCTAACAATTGGTATCAGAGCGGTTACTACTTCAAGATCCAACGATCTGCAGTGATCCCCGTGCTTCTCGGTGCTTATTCCGGTTTGCTGCTCCTTGATCTTTGTCTAATTGATCATAGCCTACATATGGCTCTTCCACTGGTTTTCAATGGGTCTAACTTTGACTCATGGTTCAGTCGTTTGCGTAACTACGTCAATCTAGATAATCCCGATTTGTGGAAGTTAATTACTCATGGTCCTCATAGGTTACCATGAAAAGAGTCCCAATGGACTGATCGTCATAGATCAATGCATAGAGAAAATCAGAAAGCTATAAATCTGATAAAAGCATCCATCAACAAGGCCTTACACTTTTGCCTTCATGATTGCAGGTCTGCTAGGGATATTCTGGACAAGATGAAACTAACTTGCAGAACAGGGAAGGAAAACTGCATGATGGCTGATGGGAGCGACCATAGCAGCAGCCACAGTGATAAAGAAGAGAACGAAGTTCAGGTAAATCCCTTTGCGGACTATACCTTAGATGATTGGGTGGATGCTTATTCCAAGCTGTTAAGATCTAGAAATAAATTGAGGAAGAAAAACAGATCTATGAAAAATCAGCTAGATAGGTTTGAGAATTCTAAACTTACTGGTGAGGACAGTGATACTCTGAAAATTGAAAATCAGATATTTAGAAGACAACTGACTGATCTTGATTCTATTACTTTAGATCTAGAATATCTGAAATCTGAAAATGCTAGACTCAAAAACCAAACTGAGGAATCTGGATCTAAATCAGTGAGCCCTGAAAATGAAAATAGATTGATTTCTGAAACCTTGGAGACTGTCAGAATAGAAAATTCAGAACTTCAGAAAAGGCTTGAAAATCTTCAATCTGAAGATGAACAAGAAGTGTTTAGTGAATGTCAGACCTCCTTAAGTGTTTTGAAATTTGATGATGAAATCCTGGAACAAAATGGTAAAATGAGACAGGAGATCTGCAAGCTAAAACAGTTAAATACAGCTATGTCTGAGAGACTTATCACTCTTGAAAAAGGGAAGAGTGTTAGCCTGGATAGCTCTGATGAGCTAATGAAAGCTGAACAGAAAATTGAAAGTCTTAGGACTGTTAATCAAATGCTGAAAGAAGATGCTGTGTGCTATAAAAGGAAAGCTGATGAATATGAAATCCATGTATCAAAGCTTGAATCAGAAGTTACAGAGTTGAGGAAATCTCTTGAGAAATTTGTCAGTGGAAAAGAAAATCTTGATAAAATTCTTGGATCTAAAGTGAATCTCCGAAGAGAGGGTTTGGGCTGCAAACCAATAAATAAAAAGAGCTTTGAAAGTAAGCTTCAAACTTCATTCGTGAGTAGCTCTAAGTCAGGCAGCACATCGAATGTGCCTATTTTTGAATTTAGTGCTAAAAAGAATCAAAATTCCACTGACAGCCCTAAGTCTGAGAAACAAGTTCAAAAACAGAAAAAGACTGTTCATGTTCAGAACAAAGATTCAAGGAACTCTCATGATAAAACTGAGAATGCTGTGCCTAAATTGAACAAACACATTCATGCAAATAAAAAGAAAATTTCATGCCATTACTGTCATAGGTTTGGTCACTTGATGCATGAATGTAAATTGATGGAACAGGATGATAGAATGCATGCTAGGAAGTACAATAACAAAAACAGTCCTGTTGAACAGAAGAGAAAAAGTTATTGTTATCATTGTGGAAAAACAGGTCATGTTAGTGAACAATGTTGGTTTGCCAGAGGTAAAGGCAAATATTTTTCAAATTCTAATCATGTCAATTTGTATGAAAATCAGCATGTCTTTAAAAGGAACAAAAATGGGTCCAGGGGCCAACACATGGTGTGTTCCACCTGCAGCAAGTCAGGCCATAGGGCGGTTGACTGCTGGCTTAATGTTGGTAGAAGAAATTTCATCTTCTGCTATCACTGTGAGAAACCTGGCCATACAGTCAAAGACTGCTGGCATTCTCAGAGAAAGAAGGTCAACTCTAAATTTGTTAAACAAAGTGTGTTTGGTAGGAACGAATCTGTTCAAACAAGAAAATCCCTCACATGCCTTGAGTGTGGAAAGCAAGGTCACAAGGTGACTGATTGTTGGTTTTCTGACCATCTGAAACAAAGTGGTAGTAAAAACAGAAACATTCATGCTTATAAATTTAGCACACCAGCTTACATGCATTGTAAGAATTTCAGACCGAGTGGTTCATGTGATTATTGTGGTCTGTCTGGACATTCCATGTCTAGTTGCTATATGAAAAAGCATGATGATATGATGGCTCAGAAGCTTTGGAAAACATCCCATCAAAATACCACTAACCCTGCAGGACCCAAGGAAACTTGGGTACCAAAATGTGCCAAGTGAGAAACTTTTTGCAGGTGTGTCTTGGGAACGAGAAATAAAAGGGGCAAATAAACCAAGACACCCTAAAAAGGTTAACCCCACTCATGCACTTCTCAGGTAAGTCTCTTGACTCTTCAATGAGTCTGCTTAGATGGCATTAGGAATATAGATAGATTTGTTAATTAGTGGTTTAAACATGCATGGTTGCATTTCCATGCAATAGTTGTTGTGTCTGGATATGCTCATTCTGTGACTGCATACATCTAGAATTCATTACTCATGAATTATTTTCAAATGTTTTGAATGCATACCGTCAGGGGGAGCTGCACAGCATATCATGCACATTTGACTAGTCTAATACCCTTCAGGGTCTTCATGCCTTTCATGGGTAGTTAATGCATCTAATTTCATCTTAAAGTGGCATCATTTAATCATGAAATTTTTTTTAAAAGAAAAGGGAGGGTTTCAGTTTATGCACTCAGTGAGGGGGAGCATCTCTCATTATTCATTCATGTAAGTGCATGTGACCATCAGACCTCCCATCAAAGCTCATGTCTGATGACTAATACTCACCTTCCTGTTTGAACTGCAATCTTGATAAACTCCTTGGTGATTGTGAAATGCATTGTATTTCAGCCTCTTGCTTCAATTCTTGTCAGCCATTGTCACTCATACTAGCAACTGGTATCAGAGCGAGGTCGCGGGTTCAAATCCCAGGTGCCGCTGGGGGGGAGATTATTGGTTTATGCCAGCGTCTCCTTGGATTTGGTGTGTACCACGTGGGGTATGGGACCCACATGGGACCATCGGTGCTTGGCAGCTCAACCCGCCGCATGGATTATGGGGTCCATGTGCGAAACCCCTCATGCCCGCCCACAGCACGTCATAGACGTGGGGCTCTGCACTGCCATAAAGAAATACGGTCTAACCTTCGCTACAAGCTCGAGCTTTTAGCGCAACGGTAGGGGCTTGATCATGCTTTCAATTGGTATCCATTGGCATTTGTTGACGTGGCTGTACCTGACAAATGCTCTTGCCTTCCTTGAAGTCCCAGAAAGATTTCTCTGTGCATATCTTGATCATAAATCCGAAAACATTATTTTTAAGGAAATTTCTATCATATAGGACTATGAATGTCTGAAGATTTCAGCCGGTTGAAGTTTCATGTATTTCTTGTGTTTGCTTATGAATTCTTCTTGGAAATATCTGAGTTAGTCTTAATAAATTTTAACCAACCCTTTCATGTTGTGTCTTTTAAACTCTTCTGAAATCTGAAATTCTGAAATCATGATTTTCCTTGATTGATTTGTATGAAAATATGTATTGTGTTTAAACATCAGAGATTATGGATTATGTCAAATACCAAATCTTGTCAGAGCAATGTCTTTGGTCACTGAGAAACACATCTCATTCATCAAAGAAATGAATTGAGATATGTCATGAAGTACCATAGTTAACTCTGCTTAAATATGTTGATTAAAAATCTGGCAGAGCAATGGCAGGCACACTGAGAAATACATGTCCCTCATCAAAGAAATGAGTTTCAGTGTGTCATGAGGTGTAAATGCTATCTCTGTTCTTAAGAAGCATGACAGTTAGTCCTTCCAAGCGCTTAGGGATATTGGCGTCTAAACAACGTGTATCCTCCAGTTGTAAGGATGTACTTAACTTAATTGCTCTTGAATATTCTTGTTAAAAAATTAGTTGCCTATCTAGCATATCATCTGAGTTTGTTTGGAAAAGAATCTTCTTTCAATAGAAACTTTGATAGAAATAAATGGTTTCTTGTTTGTTTATCCTCAATACTATCGATTGCATTTCTTGAGGAAATCCTTGAAATTAAGTAAGTAAGAATGAAGAAGGTTAAAAAGGTTTCTCAATATGAAAACTTGGTTCACTTGTTATTAAGAAAATTGATTTCAGATATGAGTAGAAATAGCTCATGGTCAAACCTTGCATACATAAAATTCTGAACTGGTTTGCCAATATAGGTTCATTCATAGGTTTCTATGCTGGAAAAGTATGTAATCATCTGTTTAAATCAGATTTGTGAAATTTGATATTTCATTGAAAATCTTTCTGAATCCTTTTTACTCTCTCATATTGGACTCCAGTCGTTCAGACCAAACTGACTGCTTCATTTGCACCCAGTTCTATCAATTGGTTCCAACTGTTGACCTCCACTCATGTCTTGGACCTGCATAAGCATGGTGGATGCATAAGAGTTGTATGACTAAGGGGGAGCTAGTCAAACTAATTGCATAACATGCCTTTTAGGTTTTTATTCATGCATTTTATTGAGCTCCTAACTCTTTACATGATTGAGTTCTTCATACTTCAGTGCTCCTGTGTGATTGAAAATATGACATATCTACAGGGGGAGATGCTCTTGAAAGGATACATTTGGAAGATAGATGTCACACTCCAAAGGGAAGTATAACATTCATGTGCTTTACTGAATTGTTTCCCTATTTCATTTTTTTGATGAAGGCAAAGGGGGAGAATCTGAGTCAGTGTAACTCATAGTGTTGCCATCATCAAAAAGGGGGAGATTGTTGTGCCCCTGTGTGATTTTGATGATGGCTGACACACCATGAGTCACACTGACTCAGATTAATTAATTTAGATGACTGTTTGAAGGCTTAAGTATCTGATTGGTTGCTTCAATAGCTAATTCAATGAATATGGCTAGATTGGGTTAACGTAGTGGCTAATGGTTCATGTAGTGCGTTGACGCTACAAGGACACTGCGTTGACGCAGTAGTTGCTGATTTACTTGCTGCGTTGACGCAGTGGAACAGCTGGGTTGACGACATGCTGCTTTGTCCTTTTTGTTGCTCATTAAGTCTTAAAGTCTGTACAGGGTAGTTCATGCATCACTCACGAAGTCCATACATTGGGCCATCCATCAAAGTCCATACGTTGTATAATGTTTGTCAAGCCAACACATTGCACTGTAGATGCATCGAAGGGAAGTATGCACATTGGTATGTTCATATGAAGTCTGTACATTGGAAGTGTGTACAGTGTTCAGTTGCCTTCTCATAAAGTCTGTACATCGCCTTCAAACTTTCAATTGTTGAGTCTTTACATGTTTTGAGGTTGACAACACTATAAGCCTTAGTGTCGTTGTTTGTTCCATCACGTGCTGAACACTGCAGCACCTCGTGCTGATTTCTGTGCCACCTCGTGTCGTTTTCTGTTTATGTCTTCGAGTCTTCTGTATTCGTGTTGTTTCTTCCAAGACCCCGTGTCTTTCTTGCTTTGTGATTACACTTCGTGTCGTTTTCTGTTTTCATCTTCGAGTTGTTTTCAGCCCGTGTCGTCCTTGTATTCGAGTCATGTTTATGTCTTCGTGTTAATCTTGTGTTGAAGTCTATACATTGGTGGCTAAGTATATACACGGTCTCTTTGATCAAGCATCACTTCGAGAAGTCTGTACAGCGTTCAAGTCTACATCGGTTGTTCTGTGCTTGGATGATCAAGTCTGCACATTGGGGGCTTTTCCTACGTTTGGCCAAGTCTATACACTGCTAAAGTCTGAACATCACAGTGTTCATGTCTCTCAAAGTCTGTACATTGGCTTCGCTTTTGCAAGTCTGTACATTGGTGTCTTATCACCAAGTCTGTACATCGGCTTCACTCATTCAAGTCTGTACATCCACAGTGGATCATCAAGTCCATACATCCATAGTGGAACTTCCAAGTCTGTACAACGCTGAAGCCTTCACAAGTCTGTACACTGCTTGAACCACCAAGTCTGTACATCGCTTCAAGCGCTTCAAGTCTATATAGCCTTCCTTCACGTTCAGACTCTGTACATCGTTCCTCAAAGGCTAAGTAGATACATCCGTCAATCACCTCAAAGTCTATACACTGGTTTTCACGTGAAGTCTATACACTGGTCTTCACTTGATGTCTGCACATTGGCTCAGACTTACCAAGTCTGTACACTGCCCTTGAGTTCCAAGTCTATACATCCAGTTGAACGCAAAGTCTACACATCGCTTCACACTTTACAAGTTTGTACATTGGCCTCAAGCTTCACAAGTCTTCACATTGTCTTCGGCTTCAAAGTCTGTACAGTGGGTCAACCTGCCAAGTCTATACAGTGGACTTTGTTTCACAAAGTCTATACATTGGACTATGCTCCGCCAAGCCTATACATTGGGTTCGGCTCTGCAAGTCTGTACACTGGTCCTCAGATGTTCCAAGTCTATACATTGGCGTACTGTTCATGCATCAGTTATCAAAGTCTATACATCGCTGATTGGGCTAAAGTCTGTACAGTCGTTTGGAAAATCTATACTTTGTGAAGTCGGCACATTGGCTTCTCATTTGCATCAGAGTCTATACACTGGTTCAAGCTGCAAGTCTATACATTGGCGATTGGGCATCCAAGTCTAGACATTGATTTACTATTCAAGCCTTGATTCGAAGTCTGTACATCCGATCGTCTCAGTCAGCGTCTCATGCTTTCAAGTATATACATTGGCATATGCATTCACATGTAAAGTCTATACAACTTCTGTGTCTCATTTAGCGTCTCTCTCAAGTCTATACAATGTTGCATTGCATATGAAGTCTATACACTCAAGCTGCATCGTGGCTGTACACACTTTGTTAAACAGCTTGAACCAAGTCTATACATCATCTGATATCTTCTTATGACTGTGTGACAGGTACTGCTCGTGAAGCCTATGAAGTGCACGTGATCCGAGGTTGGCACCTGGCACGTGATCCGAGGATAACGCCCTAACTATTGCAGCTATAAATACTAAGCCGCCTCCATCTGAAGAGGCGCGAAAAAGAAAAGATAAGAAAGGGAGATCAGATAAGAAAGAGGAGGAGAGTGATCGAGATAGAGTGGCAGGCAGAAGCAGTGAGAAGAAGAAGAAATAAGAAAGAAGAAGAAGAAGAAGTAAGAAAGAAGAAGAAGAAGAAGAAAAGAGAGTTCGTGCTGGGAGAAAGAGAGAAGCAGTAGAAGAAGTTCCTGCTGGACCGTGGATCAAATCCAAGCCATCCAGCTCCTGCGAGAGCCACATTTGATTTTATCTTTTCAGCTTTCTGTTGCTGGGTTTTGATTTTCTTTTGAACTATTCACTTGTTGTTCCTCCGATTGCCCTGTTGGGGATCGGGTTCCTCTTGTGGACTCAGGAGAAGGGAGATCTTGTGTCTTCGGTTTGCAAGTAGCTGGGTGCTACTTGTGGTTGGTTCCCTCCGGTGTGGAGGAAGAGAGACTTGCGTCTCTGGTTGCCTTTGACAGGGTGTCATCGGTTGTTTCCCTCTGGGTTGGAGGAAGGGAGATTTATCTCCGGTTGTGCTTCCCTCTGGGGTTCAGAGGAAGAGAGACTTGGGTCTCTAGGTTCCCCTCCGGTTTGGAGGAAGGGAGGCTTGTTCCTCCGGTTCTGGGCTTATGGGTAGCAAGTCCAGGGGTTCCTTCTGTGTCTGGAGGAAGAGAGACCGTGTGTCTCTGGTTTCCAAGTGGCTGGGAGTCACTTGGGGTGTCCCTCCGGTTGGGAGGAAGAGGGGAGGTTGTTCCCCTGGTCAAGCTGTTTGGCAGCAGTTGTTGCAGACTGAGTCTGCTGTGCTAGTGTTACTAGTGGAAGCCTCACTCCGGTTGGGAGTGAGGGGTGGACGTAGGTCCTTGGACCGAACCACCTAAAAATCTCTTGATCAGTGGTTTATTTGTGTGTTTGCTTCCGCTAGATGATTGATTAGGAGCGCTCCAAGTGTCTCTTCATTTGTTCAATTGAATTAGTTTCTATCCTGGTATTGTGTTTAGCTTCCGAGGTTTAAATTGGGTGATATTCCTAGCAGGATACATTCACCCCCCTCTGTATCCAGGGCTTGCACCCTAACAGCGGAGAGGACCCGATGGCCCATCCGCTGAGGGGATATGACAAGGCTGAGACGGGACCTCACCCTGCTTTTGCTTTCCCTTCCTATCCACGGATGCCGGAGACAGAGATAGGACGGGAGGAGGATGAGAGAGAGCTGAGGAGCCCATCATCGTCTTGCCCACCAGAACGTCCTCTCGGCCGAGAAGGACCCGGAGGAGCCTCGCGGTGTCTTCTTCAGGGAAAGGGAGAGACTTTAGCTCCCGCCAGGACCGCCACCACATAGCCGAAGTGACTGGGGTTGGCTGGTTGGCTGTTGACGTCTGGGAGCCCGAAGGGGCCGAAGGAGCAACAGAATGGATGACGTTAACCAAGAAGTTGGTTGGCTCCATCTCTTGACTGGTGTCCTACTCTCTACGCCTCCGCAACCGCTCGAGCGCCTCTTGGTTGTCAGTACAGAACTAAAGCCATTCTGGAGGATGCTGGTAAGGCAGCCCATGCCCATTTCTTGAGGGGAGTCTGGCCGCTCTGGCGCATTCTTGGCAGTGCTCAGGGTCTCTTCGACAGCTTGCCGAAGCCTGACAAGTGGCATAGAGTTCCCCTCCGCATCGATCTGCTCCCATTGGATCTGTTCCTGGATGAGGTGTTGAACTTCCTCACAGGACTTGATCGGGTGGCAAATTCTGGCATGGAAGGGGCAGTATTGAGGGTGACTATGGTCCTAATGGGTGTAGTTGGCAAGCGAGTCGCGGGGCATGATTTGCCCCCTCTCGATGAGGATATCGAAGAGTCGCCGAGTTCTCTCCCTAGGGTAGGAGAGAGGTCTCTGATCATGCCAGGGCCTCCACCCCGGATACCTGATCGAACGTCCCCTTCGATTGGCGCTGGGCTCCTCTGACTCGTCATCAGAAAGAGAAAATGCGGCCATCAAGTGGATGACATTGGCTGAGTGGTGAACCACGCGTGCTGCCTTAGCTGGCCTGGTCCACATATGTGGTTGCGGGGGATCGACGAGACCACTCTTCATTTTGACGAGGCCGTCTTGGATGAGCTTCTGCGCCTGGGTCTTGAAGACGTAGCAATCTTCAATTGAGTGGCCCAGCATGCGATGATATAGGCAATAGCTTGGATCGTTGGCCTATAGAGCCTCGTTCAGCTTGCGGATTTCTGGTAGCTCGATGATCTTTTGGGCCATGCAGAGGTCGAAGAGCATCTTCGTGTGTTCCTTCTTGAAGGAGATGGGTGTCTTCATGCGCTCCGAGAAGGAGGGAACAACCGGCTTGTCCACTGGCTTTTTGTCAGAGCCGCTCGATTCAGCCTCCTTACTGGTTTTGGCGGTGGGGGTGAATTCTATGATATTCACCTCCTTACCAGACTGGCATTCTCCCGCTTGCTTACCCTTTGTTGCAGTATAGCTCGGGTGATCGGCGATGAACATCTCTATTTCGGTGACTGCCAAATTTAGTTGGTCGAAGCCTTTGATATTGGTGCCGAGAAGCTTTTCGCTGACCTCGGTCGCCAGACCTCGACGGCATATGGTGATGGCATCCTCCTGAACGGGTGGATTGACACACCTCATACTGAGGTCTTGCCACTTTTTGATGAAGTCGAGGGCGCTCTCGCCCTTTTTCTGTCGAAGAGAACAGAGTTCGGCTAGAGAGACCTTTCGCTCGGCCGTTTGGAAGCGGTCGAGGAATTTCTTCTGGAGATCCGCCCAGTCGATGACTGAGCCGAGCTTCAGGTGGGAATACCATTGAAAGGCCGTTCCCGTAAGTGAAGTAGTGAAGTAGTGGAGGAGATATGATTCGTCCAGCGCCCGTCAAACTTTTGCAGCTTCGGGGGCTTGGCGTACTCTGGAGGAAGCTTTTTCAGCTAGTGGTGAAGTGTATAGGGTACACTGTAGAGATCTACTGTGACAACCCCTTCACCATACTGGGTGAGCTTTGTCTCGACAATATGCTCGATCATCTGGCGTTGCGCCAGGATATTTTTCGGCATTGGCGTATTGGAGGCTCGTGGCTGGGCCTCAACCGAGGGTGTGCCAAACCCAGTTGCCAACGGGGTTCGGGCAATCGCCGCTGAAGTGTTGGCAGCATCGCGGGCCGTCGACGGTGCCGGCGCCTCGGCCTGGGGCCTAGCAGGTTGCTGAGCATGAAGGTCCCATTCCTAGAGGAGGTCCTGCAGGAGGGCCTTCAGATGCTAGTTCTCCTTCATGAGAGTGTCAAGGGTCACTTCTTGAGCCTCGTTCGTAGGAGGGTCATTGTTGACCGGCTTTGCGTTGATATGAGGGTCGCAGTCTTCCACCGGGACTTCTTCCTCGCATTCCGACGCCTGCGGTCCGGCAGAAGTGCCGATGTGACCTATTGGGGGAGGCGGCGGAGCTTGATGGCGCGGCCTCCTGAAATGGGACAGAGGCTGGTTGAAGTCATCAGACTGGGAATTCGGCTGGTGTCTGGTGGTGCAGCACGTGAACACTCGAACCGCATCGTTGATGAGCCGGGCCGTCCGCTTCCTACGCGGGTGCCGCTCGGGGCAGACGGGCGCCTCTAGTCTGTCAAAGACCGAGGTGCGTTGCAAAGCGGGCTCACTCTCGATATCAGTCAGAGGAGAACCCTGGACAGGTTGCTGGAGGGCCCGGGAGTGGGCTCGCCTTTGCCTCCGCTTGCTTGCATGGGGGACATTAGATGACTGGGCATCGTCAGACGATGCTACTGTGAAGCCAGTCGCATCCCGTCTCATGCCGCGTCTGAGTGCTCGCAAGGGGTTTCTAATATGCGCCCTTCGAATAGCCTGAGCTTCCTCTGGGGTGACCCAGATTCTCCTCAAGTCAGGTTGCTGGTCTCCCTTGTCGCCGCTTTTCCAATGAGTTGTCTTGGGAGGCCGTGTATCGAGTTGTGGTGGGTGCCCCCAGGCTGTTGTCGAGGAACCTGCTCCTTTGAGCTTCACCCCGTCCTCTCGTGTTTGCCACAAGAGGTCAAAACCATTGGAGGTGGGGATGGTGGAAATGGTCCATTCCTGGGGTATGATTGGTTCACCCCCGTCGAGACGGATCCGCAAGTCACCGACAAGAATCGTCTTCCTGGAGTTGCTAGTCGGAGCAGCGAGCCGCCTGCCTTTGCGGCCATGGCAATGCTTCTTCTGAGGAGTGGAGGAAGACTCGGCCCCGAGATGGTAGACCAAGAAAACCCAGCCTGGAGCGACCGATAGTGTGGAGCTGTCAGTCAGACGTACTGGGACCGGCCCCCGGGGTATGAAACCCACGCCGGGAGTTGATGACTGGGTGACCCGGGCATAAGCCTTTGCCCGTGCCGATAGGAGTGTCGCCGATGCTCGAGATGACACTCTTGCACCGAAAAGCGATACCGTCAGAAGTGCTGAGGTGCCAATGCACCTAGGTTGAGGACCCGCAGTAGGTGCCGGCGTAGTCCGGGCTCGGGTCGGAACGCCCGAGAATAGTGCTGAGGAACCTTGCCCCCTGGGTAGAAGATTGGCGGGGAGAGCTTGTTAAACTGGAGCTCGGAACCGGGGTCCCAAGTGCAATATCGGAGAGCCGCGAACTCGGGGCTGAGAGCCCATATCGAGGGTCGACTTTACCGGGGTTTGGGCCTGCGGGCCCAAGGAAGGTGCTGAGGAGCGGTGGACCCAGGGCTGGAAGCCCGTGTTGGGTACCGGTTTGTTGGGGCTCGGGGCTGGTGACCCGAGCAAGGTGCTGAGAGGCCGTGGACCCGGGGCTAGGAGCCCATATTGGGTGCCGGCTTTACTGCGGCTTGGGGTTGGAAACCCAAGGAAAATGCTGGGAAGCCGTGGGCCCAGGGCTGGGAGCCCTTGCTGGGTGCAGGCTTTGCTACGGCTCGGGGTTGGAAACCCGGGGAAAATGCTGGGAAGCCGTGGACCCGGGGCTGGGAGCCCGTGTTGGGTGCCGGCTTTGTTGTGGCTCGGGGTTGGAAACCCGAGGAAAATGCTGGGAAACCATGGACCCGGGGCTGGGAGCCCATGTTGGGTGCCGGCTTTGCTATGGCTGGGGGTTGGAAACCCGAGGAAAATGCTGGGAAGCCATGGACCCAGGGCTGGGAGCCCGTGTTGGGTGCCGGCTTTGCTGCGGCTAGGGGTTGGAGACCCGAGGAAGGTGCTTAGGAGCCGTGGACCCGGGGCTAGGAGCCCATGTTGGGCGTCGACTTTGCTACAGCTCGGGGTTGGGGACCCGAGGAGGATGCAGGGGAGCCATGGACCCGGTGTTGGGAGCCCGTGTTGGGTGCCGACTTTGCTGGAGCTCGGGGTTGGAAGCCCGAGGAAGATGTTGAGATAATGGCCGAAGTCCGGGGCACGGGGCCCATGCCGGAGATCAGACGAGGCTGGTCTCGGGAGCTAACGCTTACCCAGGCCGATGTTGATCTGGGGACCCTACAAGGGCCAGTGGTGGCGGTCTGGTGCCTGGCGCTCAGGCGTGACACCGGGGTTGGAAGTGCGCATGGCTCATTGGCCACGAGAGCCAACAGAGAAACTGGGGTTGGCTGAGGAGCAGCCACAGGGATCACCCCAAAGAAGTAGGACGATCCGATGAGAGGGGCGAAGCTACCGAAAGCGATCGGCATCGCCAAGTAGCCCACCCGTGCATGGGTGGCAATGACGTTGGGACCGTAGGTGACGGCCGCCATGGTTTCTGGAGAGCTGTGTGCTGCGGAGGTGACGATTGCTGATAGTCGCCGAGCGTGGTCCGACGGTCAGAACGCAAGCCGGAAGCTGCTGGAGAATGCACGCATGAGTACCCTCCTCTGCCTCTCCTGCAAGGACAAGGAAAGGGCACCATGGCTTCAAGGTTGGCACATACTTTTCTTCAGCAAAAAGAAGGAAGGCGGGAGACGTCCCACTGGGCGTGCCATCCTCTCTGTTGCGCTGGTTTTTTATGCCGAATAACCAAGGTGAAGGAAGGGATACAGCGGGGAAGGAAGACACGGGAGTTTGATATATCTCGGGTATCCTCCTTACGGTTGCATGCCTCTCACGGCGGTATCGGGCACTCTCCTTTTACGGAAAGTCGAAAAGGGTCGAATGGCATGGGAATGTAAGAGTACGGACTAACCAGATAGGGTGCGGGCGTGCCAGTCGATTTCTCGACCATCACCCTTGGAACCAAGGGTTGAACGGGGAAGCGTCACCAGGACGCGGCACGTGGGCTCGGGCGATCGGGCGACACATGGAGAGAAGGGGTTCCATGGGTGCGAGTGCATAGGCGATTGTGGGAATCGTGTACTGGATGACTTTCCCCACTGGCCGTAAGCAACCGGTGTTTATTTACATCGGATTGAATCCGAACACCTTCGTTCTGAGCAGAAGAAAAGTCTGTATATATGCCTGAAGTCGTGGGTAGAGGGCCGGGAGCATTCCGTAGCTGTGGATGCGCTTTCGACTGAGGGGTGTTTACTGAGTTTAGGATGTTAGGCACGGATGCCAAGTGGTGTAGGTGGAAAGCTGGGGGCCCGAACGTGGATGCGAGAGAATTCGTCTAATTGGTGGTGTAATTTTTGAGATATACATGTCTTTACAGGTAGGTCGTAGTGGCTAGGGTACAACTAGTGCACGCCACGGGATAATTCCGATGTGATGATCGGTCCCCGAGTCAATGCGTGACAGATGAACACATGTGTGTTTTACAGTGGGCCCCTCTCGTGGCATAGGCCATGGTGGCGACACCGAACGGGGGGGCTTTTGACTGGACGACTGGAGGGATGCATCGATTCGGTGTCTGGGCGAGGGCCGATCACGACTCGAGTAGAGCGGTCGAACATGGCCTCGTGACAACGAGGGAGCGTGACGTCATGGTATGCGCATGGTTGCAACCGACGGGCACATGAGGGGGAATCCCGACATGAGGGGACGTTCACCCTTGTCATAACGTCTCGCGCATGGTGGGTGTCGAGTTGTGTGTTACGACTAAATACGACGTGAGGGGAGTGCAAACAACATACCCCCGGCATACTAAGCCAACAAACAAGTCAGCCACACACAATTCTCCTTAGCTCGTTGCCTGGAGCCGCTTGAAGCTTGAAGGACGGATGTCTTCTTGTCTTGGATCTCTAATCTCTCTTTTCTTTTTTACCCCTTGAGCTTCTAAGGGGTTTTTATAGGGAAGTTGAAAGGGTTAGAATGGGTTTAGGAGGACTAGGTTCATAGGTTCAAGCTAGCCCGCGTAAACCCAATTGAATAGTATGGGTTTATAAGGACTAGGTTGATAGGTTCAAGCTAGCCCACGTAAACCCAAGTGAATAGTGCACGGGAGAAAGGGTTTATGCAAACCAGCTCATAGGGTTGAGCTGGGCCGCATAAACCCCCCCCCCCCTTGGTGGGGTTTATGCGGACCAACCCAATGGGATGATCTGGTCCGCTTAAACGCCTTCACGAGGGTGTTTTTTAATAAAAAAATGGGCTGGGAAGGGTTTAGGCGGACCAGCCTCAGGGGGTGATGCTGGTTTGCCTAAACCCCCTCCCCCAGGGGGTTTAGGCGGACCAGCCTGGGGGGTCCAGGCTAGTCCACCTAAACCGCACCCCGGGGGGGGGTTTAGGCGGGCTGGTTTTGGGCTTTTTTAATTTTAAAAAAACAAATTTTTTTATTGAATGGAAGGGGTTTACATGGACTAGCCTGGGGGGCTAGGCTGGTCCGCCTAAACCCCACCCGGGGAGGTTTAGGCGGATTGGTGCTAGGGTGAAGGGAGGTGGTCCCCACCCTATAATATCCATTTTTGTGGTCTATTTCTCCTTAAATTAACTAAGAAGAAAAGGACAAATTGGCTGGGAGGATACATGGAGGCTTGCGGAGGCTTGTGTGAGCATTGACTTGAGGAATCTTTGGGCCGTTGTGCCATTGCTTTGCCACCTCCACGTGTCGACTTCACGAACTGGTACGGCACACGAACCGCGCCGTAGGACCACAGACTGGACGAACTGGGGCTGAGTGGGGCCATGGGGCCACCGGACTGGAGGGAGGGCATGACCCCCAGGGAGTTCGCCTTCCCTGGGGCCGCGCGACGCGCCCCCGGGTGAGCTGGCCTTGGGGCCCATCGTGACCCCGAGGGATGGCCCCCGGGGTCTCCTTGGGTCTTCTGTAAGTGTCCTTTGAAGGACATTAAGCTCTGGAAAATTGGGATGGGCTCGTGGGGGCCGTTGTTCTTGGAGCGGTCGTAGCCGCTCCCAAGGTGTTCGGGTAAATGCCCGACACACCCCAAATTGCCAAACGGCTTGAGTAGCTGGCCGAGGAGCCACACGGTGGGCCTTGGGTTGAAGATGGGAGCTTGTGGGAGCTAAGGAGAGGCATCTCAGGGATGTGAGTCATGCCTCGAGCTACGTGCCATGTTGCACGGCGTGGTAGCCTCGGGTTGGCCCGAGTGCCGGAGTTAAGTGGCTTGTTGCCACGTGTCGGGGTTGGCCCTGACTTGTCGGGGGGTCGTTGTAGGACCCAATTGGTGTGCTGCAACCATAGGGCAGCACATGGTTTGGTGTAGACGGGCTGGAATACACGTGCCCACAAGGTGTCCGATAGAATGCCGAACACACCCGTGCGAGCCGTATATGTGCGCGGTAGGCCTCCAAAGCATGTGGTTGACTTAGTTAGGCCACCCTTTGACCTTGGAGGGTTGAAAGAAGTGTCTCGGGGTGGGCCTTGGGCCCTTTCACAGAGTGCCACTTGGCGTGGCTTAACATCGGGGCACCCACGGGTGGTCCCGGGAGGCCATGTAGGATATGGGCAAAGCCCGTATGTGAGTGGTTGGGGTTGACCCCGGACAGTTGCTTATGTCACCGCGTGTCGCGGCAAGCTGGTCAAGACCCTTGTAGGGACCCACAGGGCTGTGGAAAGGGCTAGGTAGCCCATGCCTTGAAGATATTCGGGGAAATGCCCAAACCCCTATTTCTTGTTATTCTACCAGGAAATAGTCCGGGTACAACAGCTGTCTCCTTGTAAAACACTGTTGCTACTTAGGCCATGCTCGAGGGCATGAGGTCTTTTTCTCTTCTTAACTCGGCCAAAATATGAGGGTGGAGATAGTCTGGGCAAAACAACAAACCTAAGCACACCCCGACAAGAGGAAGTCTCAAATAGGGGCAGTCTATTATGACCTTATTCTCAATTTTTCAAGTTTCAATTGCGAAATCTTTCAAGTCCAAAGGACAAAAAGAAAAGGGCAAGATGATGATCAAACAAAAGGAAAAAAATATATGAGAAAATTCAAAGAAAAATCCAATTTTTTTGGCATGGCAAGAGGGCAGTAAAGATTTCCCATGGGACGGCATGGGCCCAGTCGTATGCGTGCCTAATGTTGAGTCTCTTCAAGTGATTTTGATGATAACTAAACCCTGGACGTGTTTTCCATCTCACGTTGTGCATACTAGCTTAAGGGCGAACACTAGAATGCAATTACGGCTAAACTCCATCTTATCAAATGCTTCAAATGATCAAGTATTCAAAATGCATAAACAGAGTTCAAACATACTTCACATAGATGCAAACATACGTTCAATCCAAAGGTTGATTATATAGATATACTTTCGTGGGCTAACAACTCAATTTTGCAGGAACTCCAGAGTTTAGTCGACCAATGGGTTGAGTTCGGTTGACCAAAATTACCAGTAGGTAGAACTCTGAGAAATTACAGAGTTCGGTCGACCGATGGATTAAGTTCGGTCGACCGATTCTCCCAGCACTGAAAACTTACAGAAGTCACAGAGTTCGGTCGACCGATCGGACATTTCGGTCGACCGAACCCTTCGAATCCCCCTTTGTTGACTTTGTTTCATGAACGTGTTCATAGCCTCTTTCTTGGACTTTTTGCTCAAAAAGCTTCCCAACTTGCCTAAAATCATGGATCTGGTTCCTGAATTGCCCCTTGACCATCCTAGGTCTTATAAAAATAACTCTTGGGCCAAGAAACCCTCATGACACAAGGGGATCAAAGGAAGGCTATCAAAGGAGAAAGAGGGCTACAGGAAGAACTCCGTGAACAATGTTTCGTCCAAGCATTCTTCATCAAATCTCAAGCATTAAAAGATCATCTTGAAGCCATTAATGTGGAAATCAAGCTACGAAGCAAGCTTCTTTAAAGATCTTCTTCATCCACTAAGGGGGAGCCTAAATCTAAAGTTTTCAATTGTGTTTCTATTTCTAATCTCCATTGAGCTTCAAGTATATGTTCTTGTAATCCTTAAACATCCGTGTCTGTGAGGATCGACTCAGATCCATGGTTCTGTGTGGATCTTTTCAGATTTACACGTGTGTGTATGTGGATCATTTCATATCTACACTTGTGTGTGTGTAGATCTATCCAGATCCGAGTGTGTAAAGTGCTGCATATGTTGTAGTGTGTGTGTGTATTATTGATCCGGTCATCGGATCGTGGTGGAATCTGCGTTTCCGTGTGTGTGTGTGTTGGGGTTTGTTCTCCGTGTGTATGTGCAGGCGTCGTCCAGCATGTATGTTTGGAGTTTGACTCCGTGTTGGGGATTTATCCCCGTACTGGTTCTCCAGCAGTGAAGCCTCACCGAGTTTTGGTGAGGGGTGGACGTAGGTTGCCATTATTGCATCTGAACCACCTTAAAACTCCTTGTGCCTTGTGGTTTGAGCTGTGTGGTTTGATCCATTTCCTCTACCCTCATTCTGTGTGATCATTTTTGTTTATTAATTCTTCTGCATTTAATCTTTTAGATCTAGCATAATCGATCATTTCAGTAATAGATCTTTTGGTATATCAAAAGGTGGGTTTGAATTGAAAAGGCCAATCTTGTCAGGATGATAACACCTTGTGTGAGCAGGATCTTCAGATTCATACCTCCGCCTAGTACCGAAGAACAATCGTGGTGATTGATTTTGATAGATCTAATCATTTTTGTAACAGATCTGATTTTCTTAGTTGCTTTTTCTTCACATCTGTTTAAATCAAGTTAAAGATTTCTAAAATTTGTAATTATCCAATTCACCCCTCTCTTGGGTGTCATTGATCGCGGGACTTCAATTGGTATCAGAGCTAAGGCTCTATTTTTCATAGATCTAACGATCTAGAGCAAGATCCAGATCAATGGCTACCAAAGTGTTCACTATGGATTCTCCACCTGTGTTTGATGGTTCTAACTTCGAGTTGTCGTTAGGAAGAATGTGCAGTCTAGTCAACTCATATGACCCTAAGCTATGGAAGCTTATATCTCATGGTCCTTATGAGTTGTCTAAAGACAAATCAGTCTGGATTGTAGATTATGAGTTCAAACATGATCAAAATTGCTTCGTTCTAAACTTGCTCACTGCTACAGTTAATTCTAATAGTTTTCCCTTTGTCTTAAGCTGTAGCTCCGCAAAGGACATACTAGATGGCTTAACCGGCTTCCACGAAGAGAATGAGGATAAATGTCTTGTGGCAGGTATGAGTGATCATGGTAGTGATCAGTAGAATAGATCACCCTCGGAGGTAAATTCAGATTCTGAAAATATAACTCTTGATGAGCTATTGGATGCATGCAGTGTGATAGGTGAATTGGGCCCGGATTCAGAGGGGGGTGAATGAATCCCTTATAAAAATTTCAATCAATTAAAACTACTAATTATGCCCAGTTAAAACTTGTGGAAAGGCAAAGACGCGGAAGCAATATGGGCAGGTAATTAGCACGAACTGGATGCTCTCTACAAAGGACGAGAAGATGACAGACAAACAAAATTTCAGAACTCTACAGAATAGACTGATAATAAGAACAGACTTCACGAAACTCACACGAGACCTATATCAAATGTGCGGTATGCAAATGGAACACTCGCTAGATTGGAAGAACAAATTAATCGGCCTAAACATACATCTAGCGAGAGCAGATGAGACAATCAAACCACAGTGCACAAGGTAATTTTAAGGTGGTTCAGTCTGCAACCCACAGACCTACATCCACCCCACACTCCAACTAGAGTGTGGCTTCCGCTGATACACAGCTTAACGGCTGGGCCTTACAGCTTGCCTACATCCGCTGACGAATAGCTTGAACAGCTGGGCATTACAGCTTCGCCAACCGCTGACTCACAGCTTGACCCGCTGGGCGTTATAGCTTAGCCGACCAGAGGATACCACACCTCTGCAACCGCTGTGGCTTACAGCTTAACCCGTCCAGAGGAATCCTCCTCTGCCCGCTGAGCATCACAACTTGCTCTGCTGACAAACAGCTTGAAAGAAAAGTAAAATGAAAATAGACGACAAGAAGCAACAGCGACTGAAAGCTGTAAACAATGAAGTGCAGATGTGGCTCTCAAGGAGCTGACTAGCCTGGATTTGATCCACGGTCCAGTAGAGCAAATCTTCAGTGAACTTCTTCTTCTCTTCAATCTCTCTTTTTCTTCCTCTTTTTCTTTCTTCTTCTTCTTCGTTTCTTTTCTTCTCTGCTACTCTTTCTCTCTTTTTCTCTCTTGAACTCTCTCTTCTTCTGCTCTCCGATAATTCTTCTTGATCTTTCCCCGGGAGTGTCATCTCTGATTGACTTGCAGAAGGGTGGCTTATATACTTCCTCAGACTGAAGATGTGCGCTCATGCCCTAGGCGTGTGGAGATAACACTCCCACCTGGAAGCTTCAGGAGACCCTTTCCACTTGTCAGAACCTGGATGAATAAGGATCCACGTGGCAGCATCTATGAATGAGGATCATCATTGGATCACGTGCCCTTCTTAAGGAACACGAGCTATTGACCTGTTGCATAGGTGACTTTTAGTTAAGTATAAAAGATTCATAGACCTTACCATAGCACCATGTATGGACCTGGGATGCATTATGCTAAGCATGCATATACTTGAACAGAAACAAGTATAAACTTGGGCTGGCTAGCAGGGACAAATAGGCATCGACTTTAGTATGCATGCAACGCAACTAGCATTGACCTTAATGCAGTCAAACACACGATAGCACAGACATTGTATTTGATAAGCATGAATCTACACCGAGAATGAATGTCCAAACAGAGCAATGCACTGACTTTGATGAATCATGCACGGACTTGATATGAGTGTAGAGCTAAGAGATGCACAGACTACGTGTGTGCATAAGCAATGAATGCACTGACTTGGTGTGTGCAAAGTGCTGACACTTCACGGACGTAAAATGCCAGAACCTATCTTGCACAGACTTTATGCAATCATGCACTGACATCATTTTGCATATGTAAGATGTGCACGAACATTGGGTATGCACAGTACAAAAAGACGCACAGACATGCCACCGAAGAATGTACGGACTTTGTGTGCATAGTACAAAAGTTGCACCGACTTGATGTGGAATATATGCAAAGTATGTACAGACTTATATGCTCGCAGCAACTAAAGTTGCACAGACCTGGTTTGTACAAGGTAAACTTGCACCGACTATGAGATTGCATGATATGCAAGTTGCACCGAGTTTGATTTCGCACAAGCCAAATGTGCACCGACTTTTCTCTTTGCATGTGACAAAAAACATGCACTGACTTTGAGCATGCAAGAAAACATGCACTGAGTATGTATGCTTATGTAAAACTTGCACTGACTATGTATGTTCGCAGCGCAGCACAAAAACATGCACCGAGTATGGCTTGGCTTAAACAAAGTATGCACCGAGTATGGTTTGACTTAGACAAAGTATGCACCGAGTGTGTATGCCTTAGACACAAACAAGACACTAAGTGAAATGCAGACTTGCACCAACTTGGCATGAGCAAAAGGAAGAACATGCACCGACTAATGGCCAGCATGAACCACAATTATGATATGCACAGGCCTAGACAATTAACCCTGCTCTGACTTAAGGTTCATGCAGTAAACATATGCACGGACTTAGCTTGTTCAAGATGAGAGTATGCACCAGGAAGACATGCAGTCTAAGCAAAACTCTGTACTGACCTTGTATATCACAAGGCAATACACATCATGCAACAAGACACGGTTTGCACTAAGTATATGTATGCATGCAGTAGCAAAATTATGCACTGACCTATGCGGGATGAAAACGTGCACCGAGAGCATATGCAGAACAAGCACTAGATCACTCATGCATTCTTATGTGGTGACTCATTATGCTGCTCTCATCAAAATAATGTGGTGACTCATTATGTTGCTATCATCAAAACATCACACCATCATTAGAGCACAAGGGACACAACAATCTCCCCCTTTTTGATGCTGACAACACAATGACAAAATGAGTCACACTGATGAGTCACACTGACTCGTCAAACTATTCTCCCCCTTTGACATAATCAAAAATGAGATGGTTTGCGAGAGAAAAGATAAGCAACAAGAGCATGAATACATAGACTAGTCTCCCCCATAAATTCAGCATACAGAGAATGAAGCAATGCCTATTGTAATAGAGTTCCCCCTTTTTGGCAAGAATATAATTTCCCCCCCTTTATCAACATGCATGCAGAGCTACTCTCCCCTTAAAACATATAATAACCAGAGCTCCCCTTGAGAACATGAGGGAAAACAAAGATGCTCGCACAAGATGTATCTACAGGAATTAACTCAGGTAACCACCACCACAAGAATTCTCAAGCAAGATTGGTTGTGGCACCTTACATTAGTGTGGACAGAATAATGCAGGTGGAAGGCCCACAGAACCAGAACCGGTTACATGAGTCATTCGTCAGGGTTACAGAAACAAGATGGAAGATTCCAACAGTGTGGAGAATGAAACTGATGATGTAAATGAAGTAGATGTAGTCAAGGGCAGGGGTAAGTAATAGCAAACAAGGCACAGGATCTCCAACATGTGAGTAAGCATAATGATTAAGTTGTCATAGGTGAACCTGATCAAAAGAAATTGTGAGGCAGTTACCATAATAATAAGTCCTCACAAGGAAAGACTCTCCTATCATAGGGGGTTATGAATTAATCTACATGACCCAGCTGGTTTAAATCTTATGTATACCAAATTTGATAAGAAAACTCAATACTCATATCTGAATCTTTGTTTTAATAAACCTGAACTAGCGAATCATGCCGAACACAAGATCAACCACCTTCCATATTACACAAATGAACTCAATGACCACTTTGAGAGTTACATAGTATAGTATCAAAATTAAACACACTTAGAGAAATGTGAGTTGACAGCTTTTGCAAGAAATTTTCTTTCAATAAGCACAATATTCCCTGAGCAATTTAAGTTGATCAACACCTTTTTACATGAGGCACAACACGTCTTAGGTGAAGTGACCTAGTTACTCAGTGTGATGACTGTCATTGCCTCTCAACTTTGAGAACAGAGTTAGCAATAGGAGTGTCTTTTTACATGAGGAGACACCTTGATCAGAGGTCGGACTCCCCAGTTACTCAACACAAACATGCTCTGTCAGATTTTCAATACATTTTTACCAGATATAACTATGGAACTTCATGACATAGGTTTACTCTATTTCATTGATAGAGAACCCAGTTTCTCAGTTACCAAGTCATTACTCCGAATACAATTTTTCCTTTTCGTCAACATTTTTCAAGTTAATGTTTAAAAACAATGCTATCTCTATGTATCTCTACCAAAGAAGCCTTGATGACAAATTTTCAGGTTTCAGATCAGTGAATCTAGAGTTTTCATGACACGGGTGGTTAAAATTTATTAAAACTTAACATTCAGATATTTTCAAATCATTCAAGAGCAAATCTGAGAATACATTAAACTTATATCAGTCTGAATCAATGGTCATTCTTAAACCTGTATGATAGGAATTTCTTTTACCTTTTTCAGACTAATAACATGGTACACAACTTGAATTTCTTAGAGCAGTTCAATCAAAGTAGCAGAACAACTTATTATTACTAGAGCAAAAATGGATCAGTCACACCAGCTAAAGAGAATGTGAGGGATGATGGTAAGCTGGCAGTGCAACAAATAGCAAGGGAAGAGTATCAAAGTTGTGCTGGATTAAATTCAGTAGCTGAGTTTGGAATGCAGACAGATCAGCTTGTCTAGAGGAGAATAGCAGAAAATTCAGGTTATCCACTAGAGAGTAGTAGAGTGATTCAAATAACTAAACAGGAGGGATTCAGGAAGTGAGGAACAAATGAATCTGACAAATCTCCCACTGTCTAGATGTAGTGGAGCTAATCATGAGCATCAATAACATCAAACATAACCAGTCAAACTCCCCCTGAGTAAGTGCATGATATACAGTGAAAGTATAGCACATGGTCTTAAAATTTATGTTTAAGAGAAAATCATGCAGTTCAATCGGATGGAAAGACTACCAAAAGCATCAGGTTCATTTCAAATTTTCAGAGGATTTCAATTAAGCATGAATCAAATCAACATGAAATTCAAACCTTTCAAACTCACAAATTCAAAAGATCGAATTTAAACAAAGTGTTCAGAACTGACCTGAAGCATAGGATACTGGGGTTTTCATTTTGAGTGCCTTGGCTTATTAACCCCCTTTCATTCATTCCAAGGCACACCTGCAGCAAAACAATCATTTCGATCTTGCAGGAACCCAAGCCGCCTTGGGTCCTGTATTAGCCCTAACAGGTGTTCTAAACAATCTTTTAGCAACATTGTCATCAAAATCCATCAAATAACAATTAGTCATGGAATGTCCAATTCTACCACAATATCTGCATAAGACAGCAGATTTTCTAGTCGTATGATGCATATCAACAGCAGCTTGAGACCTATGAGTGTGAGCATGAAGGTTCCTACTATTTACATAGACATTTTGTTTCTTATTGTCTGACAACCAACATTCCGCAGACTTGTGACCTGACTTGCCACAGTTAAAACATGGAAAATTCACAGGTCTTTTGGTAGAGAATTTGAAAAATTTGTCATTAACATGGCCTCCTTGGACATGCCAACAGTCCTTAACTGTATGGCCATACTTCCCACACTCGAAGCACCTTAGGTGCTTGCCTCTTGAGTCATTGTTTCTCCATGAAGACCCAAGCCAGCACTCAACAGCTTTATGACCACGTTTGTTACAGTTATAACAGATGATGTGTTGGTTTGAAGCACACGTGTTTCTTTTGGGGTCATGATGATGATTTGTAAAATATTTATCATGCATCATATCATCATTTTTCATTACACTGCAGTCATCCATATAATGACCATGCCTACCACAGTAATGACATGACACCTATAATTTCCTGGCGGCATGGTTACTAACAGACTGACTAGATGCATGCGAATGAGTACACGAGGCATGAGCAGTGTGCATTGACCCTTCAAATTCAACTGAGCTAGTAGATTTTAGGGCATGAACATGAACAATCTTTACCTTCTTTGTTTGACCCTTCTTTTTCAATTTCTGATTATTCTTAACAATTTTTGTTTATTTTTCATTTTTCTGGGCCTTGAACTGAAATACAGATGATGAAGGTGATTTCTGATTTTTATTTTATTTTGGGGATTGATTTGTGGTACCAGCTACATCAGAATTTTGCACAAAAGTGGTGTATAGCTGGTTTCTAATAGTTTCCTTGACATCATAACTGCAACTTATCCCCTTTCTTGAATTATCATCATCACCTTTCATGATAGCTTTCATTTTTCCTTTATTTTTAGCAGCCTCGGATGCTGAGTTTTCCAGATCATGAATTTTATTTTCCAAAGAAGCAATATGAAGTTCATAACTGACTATCTCCTGTTCACTGCAATTAACGCATTCGCTTAGAACTTTGTTTACAGTTTTATACTTCTCAATTTCTTGTTCTAGATTGCTAAAAATTTTTGATTCTTCATCATAGACATTTTTTTCCCTTTTCTACGGTGAGAAGTTTTTCGGACGTACCAGTGTTTAACCATTTTCAATTTTCAACTTCAGCTTTCAGTTCAATGTTTTCTTTGGTCAGCTTCTTAATTTCTTCACCATTGGATACAGACTCTAGTCTTTCAATTAATTCTTCTTCTCTTTCCTCCACTTTAATTTTCTCAGCAAGCAGATTTATGTGATCCTCTTTAGATAAAGCAATCAGTTTATTCAGCCATTCATTCTCACCATAAAGATCTTCATTGCATTCTTTTAGCAGAGAACAAGTGCTGCAAGTAGATTTTTTGATTGAGATATGTGAATTTTCCTTGTTAAAATCTTTTATTCTATCAGCAAGATTTTTATTGTTCTCATGTAATTGACTGTTCTCAACTCTCAATTTTTTTAGTTCGGAATTAATCTTTTCCAACTCTTCCAATTTCATCAGATGTTCATCATTTTTTATCTTCAGCTGGTTTTCCAATTTTGAAACATCATTAGCAAATTTTTGCTTTTCATTTTTCAACAGACATATTTGTTTCATGTTGGAGTGAACTTCAGACAGACAAGCATCATATGATTGATTTATTTTTAAGCAATTTTCACATGATGAACTCAAATCATTTTTCTCATTTTTCTTTTTCATCTTCTTATGTTGTTTTCTTAAATGGTCATGAGACTCAAGCAACTCATGGTATGCAGCAATCCAATCATCCAGGGTATAGTTCTCGAATATATTTACCTGATTATCGTCATGTTCTTCATCTTGATTGCTGCTATGTTCACTTCCTTGAGCCATCATGCATTGGTTATCATTTTTGCAGCTGCCATCCTTCACTTTGTTCAACATTTCTCTGGCAGACCTGCAAGATGAGACACATGAGATTAGTGCTCTGTCAATTGATGCTTTTATCAAGTTCAATGCTCTAGAATTAATGGAGTTTTTCAATTTATCCTTCTTGGTCCATTTGGATTTATCTCTCGATAATTTGTGTGGACCGTGAGTCATTACCTTCCAAAGATCAGGATCGGTTGTCCTTACATACCGATGCAACTTTTCCAGCCATAGATCAAAATCATCACCTCTGAAGATCGGTGGATGAGCCATCGAGAAATGACTTGATCAATTGAAGGTGATGAGAAAAGCACCGGAATCAACAGAGGTACAGTAAGACACCAACTCAGTGAGACTGAAGCACCGGAAACAACAAAACCAGACCCACTATGAAATGCACCACGGAAGTAGCCGGATCCTTTGTAGATCGTTGGATCTGAATGCACAGAGACCCGCTCTGATACCAACTGATAGGTGAGCCAGGCCCGGATTCAGAGGGGGGTGAATGAATCCCTCTTATAAAAATTTCAATCAATTAAAACTACTAATTACACCCAGTTAAAACTTGTGGAAAGGCAAAGACGCGGAAGCAATATGGGCAGGTAATTAGCACGAACTGGATGATCTCTATGAAGGACGAGAAGATGACAGACAAACAAAATTATAGAACTCTATAGAATAGACTGATAATAAGAACAGACTTCACTAAACTCACACGAGACCTATATCAAATGTGCGGTATGCAAACAGAACACTCGCTAGATTGGAAGAAAAAATTAATCGGCCTAAACATACATCTAGTGAGAGCAGATGAGACAATCAAACCACAGTGCACAAGGCAATTTTAAGGTGGTTCAGTCTGTAACCCGCAGACCTACATCCACCCCACACTCCAACTAGAGTGTGGCTTCCGCTGATACACAGCTTAACGGCTGGGAATCATAGCTTGCCTACATCCACTGATGAACAGCTTGAACAGTTGGGCATTACAGCTTCGCCAACCGCTGACTCACAGCTTGACCCGCTGGGCGTTACAGCTTAGCCGACCAGAGGATACCACACCTCTGCAACCACTGGGGCTTATAGCTTAACCCGTCCAGAGGAATCCTCCTCTACCCGCTGAGCATCACAGCTTGCTCTGCTGACAAACAGCTTGAAAGAAAAGTAAAATGAAAACAGACGACAAGAAGCAACAGCGACTGAAAGCTGAAAACAATGAAGTGCAGATGCGGCTCTCAAGGAGCTGACTGGCCTGGATTTGATCCACGGTCCAGTAGAGTAAATCTTCAGTGAACTTCTTCTTCTCTTCAATCTCTCTCTTTCTTTCTCTTTCTCTTTCTTCTTCTTCTTCGTTTCTTTTCTTCTCTGCTACACTTTCTCTCTTTCTCTCTCTTAAGCTCTCTCTTCTTCTGCTCTCTGATAATTCTTCTTGATCTTTCCCCGGGAGTGTCGTCTCTGATTGACTTGCAGAAGGGTGGCTTATATACTTCCTCAGACTGAAGATGTGCGCCCATGCCCTAGCCGTGTGGAGATAACACTCCCGCCTGGAAACTTTAGGAGACCCTTTCCACTTGTCAAAATCTGGATGAATAAGGATCCACGTGGCAGCATCTATGAATGAGGATCATCATTGGATCATGTGCCTTTCTTAAGGAACACGAGCTGTTGACCTGTTGCATAGGTGACTTTTAGTTAATTATAAAAGATGCACAAACCTTACCATAGCACCATGTATGGACCTGGGATGCATTATGCTAAGCATGCATATACTTGAACAGAAACAAGTATAAACTTAGGCTGGCTAGCAGGGACAAATAGGAATCGACTCTAGTATGCATGCAACGTAACTAGCATTGACCTTAATGCAGTCAAACACACAATAGCACAGACATTGTATTTGATAAGCAGGAATCTACACCGAGAATGAATGTCCAAACAGAGCAATGCACTGACTTTGATGAATCATGCACGGACTTGATATGAGTGTAAAGCTAAGAGATGCACAGACTACGTTTGTGCATAAGCAATGAATGCACTGACTTGGTGTGTGCAAAGTGCAGACACTTCACGGACATAAAATGCCAATACTTATCTTGCACAGACTTTATGCAATCATGCATTGACATCATTTTGCATATGTAAGATGTGCACGAACTTTGGGTATGCATGGTACAAAAAGACGCATAGACATGCCACCGAAGAATGTACCGACTTTGTGTGCATAGTACAAAAGTTGCACCGACTTGATGTGGAATATATGCAAAGTATGCACAGACTTATATGCTCGCAGAAACTAAAGTTACACAGACCTGGTTAGTACAAGGTAAACTTGCACCGACTATGAGATTGCATGATATGCAAGTTGCACCGAGTTTGATTTCGCACAAGCCAAATGTGCACCGACTTTTCTCTTTGCATGTGACAGAAAACATGCACTGACTTTGATCATGCAAGAAAACATCCACTGAGTATGTATGCTTATGTAAAACCTGCACCGACTATGTATGTTCGCAGCACAGCCCAAAAACATTCACCGAGTATGGCTTGGCTTAAACAAAGTATGCACCGAGTATGGTTTGACTTAGACAAAGTATGCACCGAGTGTGTATGCCTTAGACACAAATAAGACACTAAGTGAAATGCAGACTTGCACCGACTTGGCATGAGCGAAAGGAAGAACATGCACCGACTAATGGCCAGCATGAACCATAATTATGATATGCACAGACCTAGACAATTAACCCTACTTGACTTAAGGTTCATGCAGTAAATATATGCACAGACTTAGCTTGTTCAAGATGAGAGTATGCACCAGGAAGACATGCAGTCTAAGCAAAACTCTGTATTGACCTTGTATATCACAAGGCAATACACATCATGCAACAAGACACGGTTTGCACTAAGTATATGTATGCATGCAGTAGCAAGATTATGCACTGACCTATGCGGGATGAAAACGTGCATCGAGAGCATATGCAGAACAAGCACTAGATCACTCATGCATTCTTATGTGGTGACTCATTATGTTGCTCTCATCAAAATAATGTGGTGACTCATTATGTTGCTATCATCAAAACATCACACCATCATTAGAGCACAAGGGACACAACACAGTGAGCTTGCAAGTAAACATACGAAGCTAAAATTTGAGAATAAAAAATTGAAAAAGAAGGTTGAACAAAACAACTGTGATTCTTCCTATAAAAAATGCTTACATTTAGAGGAATTATTTTAGGCTCATGTGTTCGACATTGAATTTTACAAAAGATCAAATTTACTCATTGAGAAATAAAAATAAACAATTGGAAGAAAAAGTAAATTCTATGGCCAATGATCAAACCTTGATAAATGGACTCATTCACGATGAGAAGCTTATGAAAGAAAATGAGAAACTGAAGGAATTGAACACGGCCATTTCTGAAAGATTGTTGATTTTAGAAAAAGGATAATTTATGGCCGTAAGTGATTGTGAAGATGTGGATGGATGAAAATGAGAAGTTGATAGCCTCAAGAATACCAATGCATTGTTTAATGTTAGGCTTGCTACTTTTGAAGAAGAATTTGCCAGTGCAGAATTGCACATTTCATCTCTTCAATCTAAAATTCTTGACTTGAATAATTCACTGTCCAAATTTGTAGATGGCAAAGAAAACCTGGACAAATTGCTAGGAATGAAATTAAATTTTTAAAGAGAAGGGCTGGGATATAATCCTGTGAACAAAAATAAATTTGAGAACAAGTTATACACTTCATTTGTTCACAGCACATGTACACCCAGTACCTCCAAATCAAACTCCCAGCAACACACTTTGCCAAGAACTCAACAAAATTTGAAAAATAGTGTGAATGTCCCAAATGTGCATGCTAGAAACATTCATGTGAAACCCCATGAATATAGGAAAAGAAATGTTTCTTGTCTCTACTGTGAAAAATTTGGACACATGATGCATGCTTGTTTCATTATGAAAAATGATGATCTAAAAGCTTGCAGGAATAGAACTAGTTTCAAAAATGCAAAGCAATCATTTACTACAAAACCTTCCATGCATTGTAATCACTGTGGTGAAAGAGGTCATATAATTTCACACTGCTGGCTGCTGATGAAGAAAATGAATTTTCATGCTGGCCAAGATAAAGTTTCTTCATCCACATGGAAGCATGTTACTAATATGAATAAAAATTCTCTCATGTCATATTTCAATTGTGACTACTATGGTAAAATAGGTCACAAGATGAATGATTGCTTCATATTAAAGCATGATGACAAGTTTACCTTCATAAAACTTGTTAATCCATCAATAATGAAGAAAAGAAGTTTTCATTCAACACATCATGCTAGCACAAACAAAATGGTCGAGCCAATGAGAAGAAGGAATGTGATGTCACATGCCTCAAACAATATTCATGCTTTTAAGTATTCAAAGTCATGTTGTCATTACTATGGCAAATCTATGTTAGAATCGGTGGTGCTCTGATGCAACAAATTAGGTGCAGCACTGGATCTAGAGGGGGGGGTTAATAGATCCCATCAAAAAATGCTTCGATTTAAACTCTTGCTATAAAATACTTACGGAAATAAAAACTAAATGACAGTATATGAATAATCGCTTGACTGAGGCTCACACTCGAACACTCAACAAATAGATATAGATACTCGTACGTAGCTCAGTTCAAACACATTGCAGACGATGGATCAAGTAGCGCTGATATCGAGCATCTGTGAAGGGAAGGAAGAAGACAAGGAGCAAACCCATGAAGCAAACCACTTCACATTGGATTTTTTAGGTGGTTTGATCTCAACCCGAGATCTACGTCCACCCCTTACTCAATCCGAGTAAGGCTTCCCTTGCTCCAAGCAAGAACAAGCAGACACAATCTGCAAACATACGCTGCCTAACAGCTTGCATTGAGGGAGACAAATCTCTCAACACCGATCTTGCAACCCACAGAATCTGAATCCTGACCTTGCCACCCGCAAGATCAGGACCAGAGGACCAATCCTCCCTTCCTTTAAATTGGAGGGGTAACCACGAGTAGCACACCACCACTCGCGATCGGAGCCACAGTCTCCCTTCCTCTGAAACCCAGAGGGAAATCGGAGATCACTCTCCCTTCCCTTAAACCAGAGGGAAACCAGAGATAGCTCTCCCTTCCTCTAAACCAGAGGGAAATCGGAGATAGTTCTCCCTTCTCCTAAATCCACAAGAGGAACCCCGATCCCAAACCAGGAATTTGGAAACCAAAGTAAACAAGGAAATAAGCAAAAAGAAAAAATACAGATGCAGAAATAAAATATGTAGCTCTCGCAGGACCAAATCTATTCAGGACTTGATCCTGAAACAGATAATCACTGGCTGCTTCAATCTGGAGCCAGTTGCTTCACTTTTGACCACTCTCTTTTCTTTCTCTTCTCTCGTTCCTCTCTTCGGCTCTTTTCTTCTTCTTCTCTGATCACACACTAGCTCTCTTTTCTTTTCTGCAGACTCACTTATCTTTTCCTTCTTCTTCTTCTTCTTACTTTTCTCAGATGGCTACCCTTTTCATTTCTCTGCCCCTTCCTCCGAGAGGGACAAATCCAATTTATACCAGAACAGGGCCTCCGGAGATGCTTTTTGGATAAAAGGATTTTTAATTCCTTTTCTTTCATTGGCCAACGTGGTAGCGAATAAAAGATTCCTTTTGAGTATCCTCGGATCACGTGCTCATCATTAGTTGACCTAGGAACACGTGCCTCTTCTCTAGTTCGAGCTCACGTGATTGCCATAAGTTCTCACGCTTCTGCCCACCCACTGTTCGACCGTTGGTCAATCTTAGCTGGTTGAGGTCTGTTGGCCTTTTTCATCTTGTACCTCTACTACTACTTTGTTGAACTGTTATGCGTTGCACAAGCTTGCTGCTACTGTTGATCTTTCCAAGGAACATGGTTGCTTGAGATCTCACATTGTCACCAGAGTGTCGCTGCTGCCTTCCTTATTTTCACCAGATTGCCAACCTTGGCTGTAGGGAGATATTCTCTGCCTTTGACTTTTCTAGGCTTGTGTTCATGCATCGACCTTACTGGCAGATATGAAGTTGCTGCATTGACCTTTGCTCTGAATTTCTTAAAGTGCACTGACCTTGCCAACAGATGATGAAGTAGGTGCATCGACCTTTGCTCTGAATTGCTTAAAGTGCATCGACCTTGCCAACAGATGATGAAGTAGGTGCATCGACCTTATATCTAGAGTTGCTTGGATGCATCGACCTTAATATCTTCACCTGTTCATGTGCATCGACTTGTTGGTCTTGAAATGCTTAAGGTGCATCGACCTTACTTGCAGATCAGAAACAGTTGCACAGACCTTTCTTCAGAAATAGCTGAGGTAGCATCGACCTTGTTTTTGTGACAACTGAGGTAGCATCGACCTTAGTTCTGAAATAACTAAGATAGCATCGACCTTGTTCCTATGACAACTGAAGTAGCATCGACATTAGTTCTTCATGTGCACTGACTTGATGCCACAAGTGCTAGTGTGCACCGACCTTAGTTCTGTGATAACTGAGGTAGCATCAACCTTAGTTCTAAAATCACAAAGGTAGCATCGACCTTGTTCTTCATGTGCACTGATGTAGCATCGACCTTAGTTCTGAAATCACTAAGGTGCATCGAGCTTAGTTCCTCTAAGACTAAGGTAGCATCGACCTTATGATCATGAATCGGTTTAGCTACACTGACCTTATAAGCAAGGATATATGCATGTGCACCGACCTTGATATGCAAAATATATACATGTGCACCGACCTTGATATGCAAACTATATGCATGTGCACCAACCTTGATATGCAAAATATATACATGTGTTATACATTAGCATCGACCTTAGTGTGATGTGCACAGACATTATGCGATATGCATCGACCTTATATAACAAAATGTATGAATGTGCACTGACCTGAACAGCAAGGTAGCATTGACTTTATATCTAATTGCGTCGACCTAACAACACTTGAAAATGCTCTATGCATCGACCTGATAAAGCAATCAAGACTTATGCTCAGACATACAACTCATTCAAAATGGTGAAACCAGTTTTGCCCACATCATGAGTCATATTTTGACATCATTAAAATCAGACATCATCATTTTGAACACATATGACATCATCAAAATCAGACATCATCATTATGAACACAAGATGAGTCATATTGTTTGTTTGACATCATCAAAATCACAGGGGTACAACAATCTCCCCCTTTTTGATGATGGCAACACTATGAGTCATAAAGCAAGATGCTGACTCATATCAAACTATTCTCCCCCTTTGACTTCATCAAAAAGGAAATAATAGTTTGAGAAAGTTAGTAAAGATAAATACAAGGCATGCATGATATGATTGGGTCATAAACTATTCTCCCCCTTTCCAAATGAACCTAAACTGCCAGTCAATGCAAATCATGTACCCTACTCCCCCTGAAAATGTAAGATTGAATGAAGTGAGGATAGGGGTATGAGAAAGAACAAAGAAAAAGGTTTTCACCAAGGAATCATAGGTACAACCAAGAAAGAATTGTAAGCAGATCATGAAGAATTCAGACCAATCTCCCCATTAATATCAGAAGGATTAGAATGGAGGTAAACCATCAGACATACAGAGTTTAACAAGCTCAAGTTCAGTGATAGTATCAGCAAAACATAGGGGCATTTAGACAGTTCAAGCAATGAGAAGTGTAATCAGGAATTAGTGCAGTCCGGAGTATCTGAAACGATGCAATGAATGAGTGAATGAGAACAAGCCAAGAGTTTTAGCAGTGTAAGGTTAAGCACAAGAAATCAGATTGAAGGCTCAAAAGATCAAGTGATTCAAGAAGAGTGATTCACAAAGGTTTTCAATGAGATATCAATTTCATAAATCCAATTAAGAATATTTCAGACTCTTCTACTATAAAGGCTTATGACCGGATCGTAATTAGACATCATGGTTTAAATATGATGTATGCAGAGTTTGTTATTAAAGTCTAATACTCATATCTGAAGTCAGATTTTAATAAAAAAGAACCTAACCTTTCATATCAAGAATCTTGTTTAACTTCCGTCCTTCTTACTCAATCAGTTTTCAAGACTTCCTTTAGGAGTTACACTCAATAGTATTGAGATTAAACAACATGAACACTTTTGAATTTGTCCAGGTATCCTTCGGGTTTTTTTTCAAACATTTTTAGATTTTTCTTTTTCTCAACAACTAGCTATTCCATGAGCAATTTGGTTGAATCAACACCTTTATACGTGAGGCACAAGACGTCTGAGGTGATGTGACCCAGTTACTCAGAGTGATGACTATGTTGCCTCTCAACCAGAGAACAGAGTTAGCAACAGAAGTGTGTTTTCACATGAGGAGACACCTTGGTTATAGGCAGGAATCCCCAATTACTTAACACTCCATTCCATTGCTCTGCCATAAATTTCATATATTTTTCAATACAATTTTCAGCAGAGTTAACTATGGCACTTCATGACTCTGTCCTTTGGACATGGTTTCTCAGTTGCCAAAGTCATTGATCTGTCTTCATTTTTCTTTTTGGACATTTTTTAGAATATACAGATGTTTAAAAACAATACTCACATCGTATATCTCAGCCAAAGAAGGTCATGATATCAAAATTTTTAGATTTTCATAAGATTTTACAAGCCACAACATGAAACAGTTGGTTAAGATTTATTAGAAAAAACTGACCCAGATATTTTCAAGTTATTTATATCCAAACTCAATGACTACATTTAAATTTAAACCACTTTGATCTTTTAGACACTCAAAAACATGTATATTAGAAGATTCTTCATTCAGATGTTCTTAGATTTATGATCAGGATATGCACATTGAAATCTTCATGAATTTTCAACCAAAGACAATATTCCAGAAGAAGCCAACATATCTAGCAATAGAAATAACGGCATCACGGAGCATGCAGCATATGAAATGATTTCAGAAGGTCTGGTCACAAAGTTTAGCCATAGGAGTCGGTCAAGTAGCTAATGGTGATAGAGAAGACAATATGTCAACCAGAATGATTTCCAAGGAAATAGCAGCAATCTATTTAGGTGACATTATCAAGATGAATTTTGGACAACCAGCTCTCCCTTAGCAAATGCAATGCAATATATTCTAGAACAGTGAGAAGGATGAGCTCAAATGAATTTAAAATAGAAAGGACCATCTAGGTAGATCTGATAGAGTTTAAAGAATATCATTGCACAGCAGCAGTCAGCTATTAGGAGTATGGAATTCATGACAAAAGAATTTATGAAGTAGTCAATTTCAACAAGCAGCAGATAGCACTTAGCAAGAGTGTGAACACTGATGTAGCAGCTGAGTGAAGATGATAGGTAACAGTAAGAGAGAATGAATGCTCAAAAGAATTGTAGATTTACCAGTAGACCTTCAAATAGATTGAATCTAATACATCTAGCTCCCCCTTAGTAAATGCAAGAGCAAAATATGATCAAATTCAATTTCATGAAAGGGATGAGTTCAAGGATCTGAGATGAAATGTACTACACATGCAGCACAAACATCAGTCAAATAGATCATATCCAAGAGAGTAGCTCAACCTGAAGATGGGAGCTTCAGTTGACCGAAGAGAGCAAGATAGAGATGGAACAGAAAGACATTATGCTCCCCCAAAATGTATGCATTAGCTATCTAGAGAAATCTATCTGAATCAGTAAGTGACATGCATGAATGCAGACAGTGATCACACTTTATTATTCATATGGACAGCCTAATGCACATAAACAATCTTCAAAATGCAAGAATTCCTCTTATGAATGTGAATTACAGGTCAAACAACACTTTTTGCATTTTCAACATGAATGATATGCAGTCAGTTTTGAGAAAAGTGGGTGCATGAGAGCAAACAAATGCACATCATTGAATGATGAAATGCATGGACTTCCCTTTTCAAGATGCATTCAAAAATGACATGAAGACTATGCCGGGTATTAATCTTCAAACAAATATGCATGAACCATAGGAATTACCTAGGCTGACTCCCCCTATCTATATGCATATAGTAACTGGACTCTGAATGCAGCATATGCAGAACATTAGAAACATAAGGAAATATGCTCATGAGTAACTATACTGCTCTAATATGTAACTTGACCTATGGTACCAAGCAGAGGACTTGGTCCAAAGATCACCTCACACATAGTAAGAACTTCCAGACAGATCATATATGTCTTTCAGTAACTCACCATTTTATATACCATAGAGGTCATGCATGACAATGTATTATAAATGCAGTCCTATATGCATCTCAATTTTTGATGACAATTTATCAAGCACATGTGCATGTATGTAGCACCCCAGATAGAAATCATAAAGAAATCTCACATTTTTCTAAACAAATAACTCTAAATACCATAGCTCTAAACTTGATAAGGACCACTAGATGTATACACATGTGTTTAAGAGGCCCAAACATCACTTAGGCTAACAAACATCTCATATATATAACACGTATAGGAGCTTTTCCTATTTTTTCACACAGAAGGAATGGGCGCCCCTGTCTTAGGTGCTAGTTCTTTTTGGCTGGGTCAACCCAAGGAATGGGCGCACCCTTCCACAGGCGCCATTTACCCTTTGACTGGTCAAACCAGTCAATGGGTGCCCTCATGCAAGGGCGCCAATTCCAGTAGTACACGCCCTTGTACAAGGGCGTCATTTAATTGGCACCCTAGTCAAGGGCGCCATTTCTTCAGGCCCCCCATTCCATTATTTTGTTGGCCTATAGACACATTAATGGCACTCCGTTGGCCAAAAAACACATTAATGGCCCCAAAAGTGCCGTTGGGGAGACAATGGCCTGAATTTACGGATCTGGATCTGAGTTTTTGGGTGCATAGTGACTATGCACTCACAAATGGGTTATATCAAGGGGATCTGAGAAGGAAAAACCGCTCACAGGTGTTGTGCCCTTGTGATTTTGATGATAGCAAACACTATGAGTCAGCATGTGTTTGCATGAAAGATGGTTAGGCCTGCATCTGTGTATGCATTGTTTTATGCATTAACCTCAAAGCATTACACTATAGAGGTATGTGCAAGTGTTCATATAGCAAGGCAAGGTCGGTGCATTGCTTAGTTTGCACATTCAACCTCGGTGCAAAATCTTGTTCTTGTGTCTCTGGCTGCGTCTCTATCACGTCTTAGCACACCCAGTATCTCATGCGTCTAAGTCTTAGCGTCTCTATTTGCGTCTTATGCTCATATGTGACTATGGCTGCATCTCTTACGTAGATACGTCTCATATTGCATCTCTCTTGCACAATGCATTGCGTCTCATGCATCCTATCTTCATGCATTCCGTCTCTGCGTCTCATGTGCCTCACATGTATCTGCATCTTATTTAGCATCTTGTGTCTCATGCTTAAATCCAGTCAGTGCATGGTCTTGTTGCTGCATGCATACTTAGACTCGGTGTAATGTTGGTCGGTGAACACAACATACTTAGGTCGGTGCATATAGAAGATTGGTGCAAGTTTTTACTTGGCCTGCATACTAGCGTTGGTGCTAGTTCATCTGAGGAAGGTGCATTCCTTGCCTCAGTGCAAGTCTTGCATTACTCACACTAGAGTCAGTGCATTGCGTCTCACGTTTCATGTTGTTGAACCCCGTGCACAACCGTGTTTTAAGGAATTTTGATGATGAACTAAATACCATGTGACTGCCCTCCATGTAAATAATATGCACATGTTGGTTGTGGATTTGAATTGAATTGAGCAAACTCCATTTGATTAAATGGCTAGTGTAGGACATGGTCAATTGATTTGATGAACTTAACTGACGTGTGTTTTGAAATGTTTACAAGAGTTAGTGAGAAAGGAAAGTCTCCAGACAAATTGGGTTAAATTCTTCTAACTCTTCCCTAGTTGATTCGGATGGGATTCAAGCTATTATGATAGCTATCATGTGGTTTGAAGAGACTTAGTCTAAATATTGAGTGACTTATGAGAGATAGGTTTCAATTTCTAGAACTTGAATGATATGGAAGACTAACTTCCAATATGTAATGTGACAGGTGTAAAGAATGGGAATGAACATTTAGACCACATTGGATATCTTCCAATTGGATCTTCACATGCATGTGGACCAACAAAATGGTAAGTTGCTTTGGTTGAATGGTAGGAGGAGGTTTATTGTGAAAAATGGATGGACAGCTCTCAAGGTAATTCCCTAACAATCTCTAATTGGTATATCTATGATTTGGGGTACACAATACCCATTTCTCTCTTACATGTATTCATCTTTGTTGTCTCGGGTCTTTTGAATAACCCCATTATGTGCTGTGTTATAATTTGCTTATGTCAGGAAAAGTGTCGACCCCATGGGTTGACACTTTGTCCAGGGGTCAGCTGTTTTCAGCCGGCCCTCTTATGTCTTTGAACGTTGGGATAAAAAGTCGACCCAATGGGTCGACCTTTTTATCGCAAGGTTCTGTCTGGGTTTGTTTTTCAGAATCCAGGACATAAGTGTCGACCCACAAGGTCGACACTTATTCTAGGTCTTTCTGCCGTGGCTTGTTTCAATGCCACAGATAGAAAGTGTCGACCCCATGGGTCGACACTTTCTTCGCTGGGTGCTGTTTTGGCCTTTGTTCTGTCTTGCCTGATTGCGAGTGTCAACCTTGAGGGTCGACACTTTCCGGCGACCGGAAAATTCACCGGTTCGCGCGGCGGCCGGTGCCCTAGCCTTTTCCACTCTTTTAGTGCTCGATCGTGATTGGCCCTTGGGGGATAATGTCCTCCACGTGTCCCCTTCATCCCTGGTGGTATAAATCAAATGTGATAGGGTTTATTGAAGCTGAGAGAAAGCATCGAATGAAATATTCATTTTTGGGTCTTCTGCAGTTAGTGAAGCCGCAGCTGAATGATGCCTCTTCCCGAGTTGTTCTGAGTTCGATTCAAGCGAAGAGAAGCCAGTAATCCATCCTCCTGCAGTGAGTTTGCTGAAGCACCATGGGGATATCATCTCTCCATCATCCATGGTCTCGATCGTGAGTCAAGAGAAGAGAAAAGGGCATGAACCATCTGCGTCCATTCTTTCGATCTGAAGCAGAGGAGCTTCGTGAAGACATCTCCTTCAACACTTTCAGCGCCATGAAGTCACCAAAGAACCAAATCCCATCTTTGACGTTCAGGAGTTTGCTCAACTCAATATTCATCCCTGTTTGGAGTTATTCATGCTTGTTTATGTCTAGTGAGCTTACATATGTATATCTGAGTTCATCTTTTAAATCAAGGAATATTGTGTGTGTGTTCGGAGCGGGGTCTCCGAGTGTGTAATCATTGTTGGGGTGCGTCCCCGTCATGGTGTGTGTGTGTGGTGCTGAGCACCGTGTTGAGTGTTCACCCTCATGTTTGTGCTGCTCTACAGCATGTTGAGCGTCGAGCTCGTGTGTGTGTGGTTTGCTGCCATTGAGCAGCATGTGGTGTATTTGGGTTCATCCCCGTGTGCTACCTCGTGTAGCATTTTAGTGAAGCCTCACCAAGGTGCTGAGGGGTGGATGTAGGGTTCCCGTCGTGGTCCTGAACCACCTAAAAAATCCTTATGCATGTGTGATTGGTTGAGTGTTTGTTCCTTGTCTTCTACCACCATTCACATGATGGATTATTGATTATCTTGCACATTGATGCTAAATTTGTTAACGTATACTGCTAGTTCAAATTGCCATCTCTCCGTGTGTGATCTTGTCACTTGCATGTTCGGTGAGGTTTGATTGAGAAGCCTTCAAGTTATTTTAATTGGTCTTAATCTTTAGAGAGGGATCTATTCACCCCCCTCTAGATCCGTGCCACTACACTTGGGGACCCAACAATTGGTATGTTATTCTAGATCAAACGATCTTCAGAGGGATCCTAGTGTAGTTTCGAATGATGACTGCTTCTTCAGATATTGATTCTTTGACTTCCTTACCTATCTATAACGGTGATGATTTTAACTCCTGGCTGGGAAAACTGTGTAGGACCATAAATTCAATTGATCCAAACTTGTGGAAGTTAGTTAATGATGGTCCTCATAAGCTGCCTCGGGATGAGACCAAGTGGTCCAACCAAGACAGACTAAAGAGTCATGAAAATGCTACAATTTTTAGATTGCTAAAGAATTCTGTCAATACTAACAGGTTCACGTTCGTCTCCTCTTGCAGAACTGCCAAAGAACTTATGGACAAGTTAATGCTTGCTCAAGAGAAGCAAGGACTGAGGGGATTAATGGCTGATGATATGTATCAGACTTGTGATGAAAGTGCTGAGGAGGTAAGCTCTAAATCCAATGAAGATGAATTGTCTTTTGAAGATTTGGTAGATGCTTATGAAGAATTATCAGAAAAATATAAAAAGGTAAGATGTGAAAACAAAGCTTTGAAGAAGAAGTCTAATGAAAATATCCATGACAATTCCTCTTGTGTGAAATGCATTGATCTAAGTTCAAAAATTGAAGAACTGGAAAAATAAAATGAACTCTTGGCATGTAAAGTTACATTGCTTGAGAAAAGTGAAAGAACTCTAAAGAACAAGTTAGATTCATTGTCAGATGATGAAAAAATGTTTGATAAACTACTTGACTCTGAAATTGACCCCAAGTCCCTTCTAGACAAAAATGAGAAATCTGAGAAAGAAAATGATTTGCTGAAATCCGAACTTGAAAAACTAAAGCAATTGAATAGTACCATGTGTGAAAGACTTTTAACATTTGAAAAAGGAAAGTCCATGGTCTCTCAAGAGAGTGAGAATGGAAGTATTCTAGAACAGGAAATCGAATCTTACAAGACGATAAATGCCACTCTAAATGAAAAGGTCAGTTCCTGTGAAAATCAGATTATCTCATATGAACTTCATGTAGCATCTCTTCAATCTGAAATTTATGACTTGAATAGATCATTGGGAAAATTCGTGAGTGGGGAGGAGAATCTAAACAAACTCTTGGGAACTAAGGTGAACTTTCAAAGGGAAGGACTAGGATACAATCCTAGTAAAAAAGAAGCATTTAATCTGAAAACAAAAACTTCGTTTGTGCATGCTTCTAGTTCCTCAAGTACACCAAATACCTCTTCATCTGTCAAACAAAAGCCCATTATGCATGCAAAGAAACTTGATGTGAAAACCCAAGCTCCACAACACAACAATACTTCATGTCACTATTGTGGTGAGCTTGGACATTTAATGCATGATTGTAACTTAATGAAAGAAGATGACTTGAATGCTTGTAAGATGCATGACAGTAAATCTCAAGTTCATCAGAAAAAGAAGGTAGAATGTTTTCATTGTGGGAAAGTGGGCCATACCATGAAAAAATGTTGGTCGTTAAATGTGAAACCAAAATTTCACAATCAAAATCATAGAGTCCCCAGACATGCACAAAAGTCCAATGGTTATGCTCAACCAAAGAAACTGAAACCACATGTGTATTGTCATTATTGTGGTTATGTGGGACACCTAATGGATGGTTGCTCGTTTTTGCACCTTGATGATATGAATGCAAGGAAATTGTGGAGAGCCACAAATCGTGGTGCACCTAACCCCTAGGGACCCAAGATGACTTGGGTTCCCAAATCCTCAAAGTGAAAATCTTGTTTTACAGGGATGCCTTATGATGGAAGAAGTTGTCAATAGAATAAAACTCCTCCAAGGAAAGAAATTGATGAGCCAATGTGGTAATACATTCCACTTTTACTTTCGCATGTGACAACAATCTTTTGCAACTGTTCATAGAGTTACCTCTAGCTACACTCGTATCTTTTTGTGAATAAAAGTTGAACTTTACACACAGAGCACACACATCTTACATCCATACAAATCACATGTTTTTGCATACTTGTGAATACAAATAAAATTTTAATCATCTGTCATCCTGCTGCACTGACTCGCATACATTTCATATTCGTGTGCATGAATGCCATTATTAACCGGTATATAAAATGGTGTCAGTGGAAAGGTAGATTAAGTCCACCTGTAAGCTTTCATCATGCGTGAGTGTGGTCTTCGGACCTACGTACTCCGCCACGTACCGGCAATCAAATTGCTTGAATACATCATTTTGACATGCTTGAATGTATATAATATACATCCGTTTCTTTTTGAACTCTTCTACGACTGAACAACCTTGTTAAATAAATTTGCATTGATTCAGGCATGAATGACTCATGACACATGTTAACAAGGTCTTTTTGGTTTTCAACTGTGCATACACTTAGGGGGGGACAAAACCTTGAAAAGGCTAATTCATGTTCTACTATATGTTCAATCACTAACTTCATATGGAACTTTGATACAACCGACTTCATTCAATAAGGATCTCTGTTATTCCACTCAACACTTTTAAGGATTCTTAAATCCCTACGTTAATGTCTAATGACTCATGAGGAAAAAACTGTCAGTCCCATCAAAAATTGAATAAGTATGATTTGACATCGAGTACATTGGGAATCCCCCCTAAAATAAAGGAGGAAACTCGCATCGGAAAGTGTCTTATCCACATTATCATAAATGACGATACCGAGTAGCCGAGAACTGCCCCTGAGACAAAGGGCATGTCTCGTGTCAAAAGGCTAGTCATGTTGCTATTTAAAATAAATACAAAATTGTATGGGACTGTGCGAAGCTACCAAAAGCCGAGCATTTTGTATTGAAATGTAGGGAGGAGAGATTCTTGTTAGTGTTGCTTAGAACATATGATTATCCATATTGTTTTGAAAGTCATTCTTCATCGTTCACATGTTGAATCTGCGCTTGATTGTTTGAATGTATTTCCTGAATTAGTTGATCATCAATGGTTAAGCAGTACGTCTACTTGTAAGCACAACCATGTTAATATGGTTCATGGACATAATTGCTTAAATCTATTGCATTCTTCTTATACCCGTCCTTAAGGGACCTTCATGCTTGATCTTATACCTAAATATGCTTGCTTGTCTGCCTGCATGCTAGGAATGCACAATAAGAACTTGATTGTTAAACCCCCTAATTGGAGCATGCAACTCACTTTGAATCTACTATCTCACTCATATTCCCGAAATTTCCTCTAAAAATAGATTTTGCTGAAGAGAAAACCATGTCTTTTTGATTGTTGAACTGAGTTGGTTAGAATCACTCTCTTGTGACCAACTAAAAATTGTGATGGCTGAAAGGAATACAAATTCTGATTGAACTGTTTTGTGCGTTGAGTTACTGCTCTGACATTGTGTCCATTCCTCGGACTTTGTCTCATATTTCACTGACCATGAGTTCAGATGCACAGAGTCAATAGGTTGCAATTGGTGACTCTAACATGCTTTAATCTTGAATTCATTAAAGTGCTCATAATGAAGGAGATAAGGTAAGAAATCTTAGCTTTAATGCTATTCATGAGGATGGAATGTGCTTAACTCAAATCTGGTGTTATTCCTTGCAATGTGTAAATCTAAATGATTTGTGATGGATATTAGAAATGAGTGGTTGCATGTTTAATTGAATTGATCATCAAAGTGTGGTTATTTGATTTCACGTGTCCAAGATCAACCTTTTCAGTTGAACAACCCACATATTGTCCAATTTGTTTATCATTTAGTGGATATCATGTTTGGTTCAATTGGCCTTCAATTCACTGCATTTCACTTGATTTTTCATAGTGCAGAAGAAGTGTCGACTCCTAAGGTCGACCTTTTTACCGTGTGTCCCTCTTTTTCTCGCAGGACAGAACAGTCTCCAAAATGTGTCGACCCACAAGGTCGACACTTTTGTTTCGGATCTCAGTTTATGAACCAGACCGCCGGGTTCCTTTCTCACACCCTTCACTAACATGGCTCGAACCCAAGGCGACTTGGGGTCCCTTTTGGCCGAACCTGATCGAACCCTCTTCCTTAAACCCCCTTCTCTACTCCTTTAAACCCGTTCACCACCACATCTTCTTCTGCCCTAACATCCATCCGCAACCTCCCACGGGTGACCCTCCTCTTCCCAAGCCTTCGCGACTCCTCTTCTCCAGTCTTCCTCTAGCCCTCGTTTCATTCCTTCCACCTCACCTCTTCCAAAAGCACCCTCCAGCGGGCGGCGGCGTTCGCTCTTCATCCTCCTCTGGAAGTAGTCACAGCGCCCTCCTTCGAACTTCATTCTTTTGAGTTGCTACTGTTCGTGGCGTGAAGTCCAGACGGTCAGACAAAGCCCTCCATCTGCTCGAGGGTCTCACTACCGCGTATCCGTCCTCCATCTGCTTGCCAAGCTACACAAATGGCAGCCAAGAAAAGATCGGTGTTAGAGAGGGAGGAAGCCCGCATCGTAACAGAGCTACGGCGCAAGGACAAAGAAGCCCAGGCTCAGACAAGGAAAAGGGCTGCTGAAACAAAAATGCTGGTTGAGAGAAAAGTGTTACAACCTCGTGCCGTTGATTTTAGAAGCATCGAAACTGCTCTGCCAAGGTTAGTAGAAAAGTTGAGGAAGCAGCCAAATTTGATTCTATTCATGACTGAGCACAGAAGAGTCTATCATTCTCTAGTTCATCAGTTCTATGGAAATATGGTTGTTAAAAATGATGAGCTATAAACAAAATTAGATGGACATCATGTTCCTTTAACTCCTCAGTTGATAGGAAAAGCCCTGAATTTGCCTTGGGATAGTGGGATGATTTATGAAGAAGCCATTTATTCTGAATAACTTGCATATGAACTCATGACAGATAAAGTAGCTACACTAGGCTGTGTACCGAAGCTCAATGCAAATGAATTTCCACCTCTTCAGAGGATTCTACATCACATGATGACCACTATACTACTGCCTAGATTAGGGTCTAGGGAACAAGTAACTGACATGCACAAATTCCTATTTGTACAAATCATGAGTGGAGAACCGGTTAACTTCCCAAAGGCGATGATGGAGTACATAACCAGCTGCAGGAAGTCCAAGAACCAACATTTACCTTATGGAGCTACTTTAACACCAATTTTTTAGTCCTTGCATATTGACTTGAGTCAGCAGGTCAGTCATCCAATTAAGGACGACATCTATACTATCCCATCCATCTGCAACAACATGGGATATGAATTGAAGAATGGTGTTCTTATTCGTACACTTCCGTCACAGAAAGGTAAAGCCCCGGCAGTAGGGTCTGAGCAGAATGAAGGTGAAGATCATGAAGAACCCATCAACAGAACTGCCAGAACTAGAGTGTCACAGGCTACATCTTCAGCAGATACATCAATGAACACCAAATTTGACGAATTAGCTGATGAAGTTTGCAATGTCAAAGAATCAGTGGATGCCCTCACACGGGAAGTCAAAGAACTCAAGTTTCATCATGATACTTATCTTCAGAAGTTCGCTGCCATGGTCGACTCTATTGACTCACTCCATACTGCCATTGGCAGTCAAAACTCCAAGTTTGACGATCTCTCTGATTTTCTCAAGCATCCTGGGACACCTCCTGACTCTCCTTGAGGCTTTAGCACCCTCCTTCTAATGGACAAGCTGATTGACTTTACCCCCCTTACCACTCCTTTTTGTTGATGACAAAGGGGGAGATGAAATGTGGATGTTATGGCATATTTTGTGGACTTGTGTTTAGTTCTGTGTTTGTTTAGTTCTATGTTTAGTTTTGTGAAGGACTTGCTTATTCTGTGGACATGGTTATCTTATGGAAAATGGTTGTCTTATGGAATTCTGTGGACATGGTTGTCTTATGGACAATGTTGAAGTTATAAGCAGTTTTGTGAATGCCATATTTTGTGAACTTATGTTACAATGTTTGTGTGAACTTGAGTTACAATGTGAATGAACATATCTTGTTGATGGATGTTTATTTTGATGTTGTCTCCATTGTTGATTGGAAATGCACTTTTGGATGTTATGCTGCATGGTATTTTAATTAATGGTTATAATGCACTATATTCTTGATTGTGTTATCAAATAGTCTACAGGATGCCTAGAGTGTTCATAGAGTGTGAACTGCATTTTGAGAATGAGTGTCCTTGGAATGATTGGTTTGTTATGAATGGTTTCATGTTGTTAAGAATGGTTTCATGTCTAGAATGCTGGGGCTGAAATTGAATTTCCTTGAAACACTTTTTATCCGTCAACTCTATTTTGTCAAATTGCACATAGTATTTGTCATCATCAAAAGGGGGGAGATTGTTGAACCCCGTGCACAACCGTGTTTTAAGGAATTTTGATGATGAACTATATACCATGTGACTACCCTCCATGTAAACAATATGCACATGTTGGTTGTGGATTTGAATTGAATTGAGCAAACTCCATTTGATTAAATGGCTAGTGTATGACACAGTCAATTGATTTGATGAACTTAACTGACGTGTGTTTTGAAATGTTTACAGGAGTTAGTGAGAAAGGAAAGTCTCTAGACAAATTGGGTGAAATTCTTCTAACTCTTCCCTAGTTGATTCGGATGGGATTCAAGCTATTGTGATAGCTATCATGTGGTTTGAAGAGACTTAGTCTAAATATTGAGTGATTTATGAGAGATAGGTTTCAAAATCTAGAACTTGAATGATATGGAAGACTAACTTCCAATATGTAATGTGACAGGTGTAAAGAATGGGAATGAATATTTAGAGCACATTGGATATCTTCCAATTGGATCTTCACATGCATGTGGACCAACAAAATGGTAAGTTGCTTTGGTTGAATGGTAGGAGGAGGTTTATTGTGAAAAATGGATGGACATCTCTCAAGGTAATTCCCTAACAATCTCTAATTGGTATATCTATGATTTGGGGTACTTAATACCCATTTCTCTCTTACATATATTCATCTTTGTTGTCTCAGGTCTTTTGAATAACCCCATTATGTGCTGTGTTATAATTTGCTTATGTCAGGAAAAGTGTCGACCCCATGAGTCGACACTTTGTCCAAGGGTCAGCTGTTTTCAGCCGGCCCTCTTATGTCTTTGAACGTTGGGATAAAAAGTCGACCCAATGGGTCGACCTTTTTATCGCAAGGTTCTGTCTGGGTTTGTTTTTCAGAATCCAGGACATAAGTGTCGACCCACAAGGTCGACACTTATTCCGGGTCTTTCTGCCGTGGCTTGTTTCAATGCCACAGGCAGAAAGTGTTGACCCCATGGGTCAACACTTTCTTCACTGGGTGCTATTTTGGCCTTTGTTCTTTCTTGCCTGATTGCGAGTGTCGACCTTGAGGGTCGACACTTTCCGGCGACCAGAAAATTCGCCGGTTCGCGCGGCGGCCGGTGCCCTAGCCTTTTCCACTCTTTTAGTGCTCGATCGTGATTGGCCCTTGGGGGATAATGTCCTCCACGTGTCCCCTTCATCCCTGGTGGTATAAATCAAATGTGATAGGGTTTATTGAAGCTGAGATAAAGCATCGAATGAAATATTTATTTTTGGGTCTTCTGCAGTTAGTGAAGCCACAGCTGAATGATGCCGCTTCCAAAGTTGTTCTGAGTTCGATTCAAGCGAAGAGAAGCCAGTAATCCATCCTCCTACAGTGAGTTTGCTGAAGCACCATGGGGATATCATCTCTCCATCATCCATGGTCTCCATCATGAGTCAAGAGAAGAGAAAAGGGCATGAACCATCTGCGTCCATTCTTCCGATCTGAAGCAGAGGAGCTTCGTGAAGACATCTCCTTCAACTCTTTCAGCGCCATGAAGTCACCAAAGAACCAAATCCCATCTTTGACGTTCAGGAGTTTGCTCAACTCAATATTCATCCATGTTTAGAGTTATTCATGCTTGTTTATGTCTAGTGAGCTTACATATGTATATCTGAGTTCATCTTTTAAATCATTGTTGGGGTAATATTGTGTGTGTGTTCGGAGCGGGGTCTCCGAGTGTGTAATCATTGTTGGGGTACGTCCCCGTCATGGTGTGTGTGTGTGGTGTTGAGCACCGTGTTGAGGGTTCGCCCTCGTGTCTGTGCTGCTCTGTAGCTTGTTGAGCGTCGAGCTCGTGTGTGTGTGGTTTGCTGTCGTCGAGCAGCGTGTGGTGTATTGGGGTTCATCCCCGTGTGCTACCTTGTGTAGCGTTTTAGTGAAGCCTCACCGAGATGGCGAGGGGTGGACGTAGGGTACCGGTCGTGGTTCCGAACCACCTAAAAAATCCGTGTGCATGTGTGATTGGTTGAGTGTTTGTTCCTTATCTTCTACCACCATTCACAGGATAGATTATTGATTATCTTGCGCATTGATGCTAAATTTGTTAACGTATACTGCTAGTTCAAATTGCCATCTCTCCATGTGTGATCTTGTCACTTGCATGTTCGATAAGGGTTGATTGAGAAGCCTTCAAGTTATTTTAATTGGTCTTAATCTTTAGAGAGGGATCTATTCAGCCCCCTCTAGATCCGTGCCACTACACTATGGGACCCAACACATGTCTTAGCACATATGAAGTGCAAGCACATATTAAGGTCCGAGCACAGTTGTGTCTCATGTTGCGTCTCATGCTTCTTTATAGAAGTCTAGGTCGATGCACTTCCATGTCCGTCTCATATTACGTCTGTGCATGTATTCATCAAGTCGATGCAACCCTTGTTGTTGTACATGACCAAGTCGATGCAATCTTAGTTCAACTACGCGAATAAGTCTATGCAGAGTCTGTGCATGCATACACCAAGTCGATGCATCCGTAGTTGTTGCACACGAGTAAGTCGGTGCAAGTGTCATCCATGCAGTAGTCAAGTCGATGCATTAGTAGTTATTGTACGAGACCAAGTCCGTGTATGCTTAGGTCTAGGCATAATAAGTCGGTGTAATGGTTTTTGTTGCACGCGATCAAGTCTGTGCAACTTCTGCACCGGGCACACAATGTCTGTGCAAAGGTTGCTCACGGCATATTGAGTCAATGCAAATTATGTACCAACTCGGTGCACATTCCTGTAATACACTAGTCAAAGTCGGTGTAGGTTTGCATTGTGCATAGCTTAAGTCGATGCATAACACTGTAGCGCACATGTTCAAGTCTTCGGTGCACTTCATGTTTTAGTTTTTGCATAGCTTGGGTCGATGCATGTTCCCGCTAAGCAATGTCGATGCACATCACTGTAGCGTGCACATCTGAAGTTGGTGCATTCTTTGCCTGCACACACACAAGGTCGGTGCAATCCTTGTTTATGCACTATGTAAGTCTGTGCATGTCCTGCATTTTGCACGGCCAACTCCATGCACCACACTGTAGCACTGCCATAAGGTCTATGCGCAACATTTGTAGAGTCCGTGTAGGTTAGTTCATATGCTACTAAGGTCCATGTAACATTTCTTCATTTATGTGATTCATGATCTGAGCATAGTTTGCTATACGATCTGTGCATGTTTACACCTTGGGCCATAAGGTCTGTGCTAATATTCCCATATGCCTGCCAGGTTTGTTACTTGGTGGAGCACTTGTTCGGCGAACCCAAAACCTATGAGCATACTCCACGTGGAAGTCAAAGTACCAGGTTGAAGGGCTCGTGATCCGAGGCAAGGAACGAAATGGATTAACCTGCCACGTGGACAGCTACATTGCCGAGATTCTGACACGTAGCTAAGGGATTACAGAACTCTCTTGGCGGGAGTGTTCCCTCCCCACGCTCAATGTGTGAGCTCGTGGCTCCCAGCTCTAAAGATATATAAAACCCTTCTTCTGCAATCAAAGTAGAAGATGAACAACGAAGAAAAAGAGATCGAAGAAGAAAAAGAGAGTTCGTGAGAACAAGGGAAGAGAAGAGAGAGCAATACAGAAGGAAAAAGAAGAAGAGGAAGAAAAAAAGAGAGAGATAGAGAGCTCGAGGAGAGAATACAGTCTCTCAAGTCTCGTTCACTGGCACTTGGATCAGATCCATGCCAGTTTGCTCCTGCGTGAGCTATATACCATCGGGTTTCATATCCAACTTTCAGTTGCTGATTTCCATCGTTTTTGTTTTCTATTTTCATCCTTGTTCAAGTTGTTTATCAACAGCAGTTAAGCTATAATCCTCAACGGGCAGAGGTGGATTCCTCTGGACATGTTAAACTGTAATCCTCAGTGGTTACAGAGGAGGATTCTTCTGGACAGCAAGCTGTGAAGCTCAGCGGTTGTAGGGATTCGTCCCCGAAGCTGTGGATCAGCGGCAAGCTGTGTGTCAGTAGTGAAGCCACACTCTAGTTAGAGTGTGGGGTGGACGTAGGTCTGCGGACCAAACCACCTAAAAATCCCTGGTGTTGTGCAATTGCTTTTATGTCTGTGGTTTGATTGCTCTATCATCAACCGTTAGATGTATGCTAGGCTCGCTTCTATCTACGGTTGTGTCTAATAGGAATTTGTTTACACATGGTTGCTTGGTGTTATTCAGCTACATAGATTTACTTGGGAGTCTGCTTGTTGTAGTTCATATGTTCTAGCTAATGCCTCATTGGTTATCCGATTCAGTAGAGCTTAAACACTTTTAATTCGCAAGAAGTTTGAAGTCTTCTATTTAAGTCTTTAAATTGGGCAGAATTTTTTAAAGGGGATTCATTCACCCCCCCTCTGAATCCTTGTGTGCACCAGTGCACCTAGTCCATACAGACCAACAATTGGTATCAGAGCATACCATCTAGGACTCATTTGACCTATCAATTAGTATCAGAGCGAGATAGACTTGATTGGTGCTTGATTGTTTAACTGCCCCAGTGTTTGCTAATTTCATTCTTGTATCCAGGGGGAGAATAACCTTTCTATGCCTTATTGATTTAGTCAAAGGAGGAGATTCTAAATCAACCATTTCATGCATGCTTATTTATCTCTCTTAAACTATTTTCTTTTTGCTAAAGTCAAAGGGGGAGAATAATTTGACATGAGTCCGTGTGACTCATAGTGTTGCCATCATCAAAAAGGGGGAGATTGTTGTGCCCCTGTGGTTTGGATGATAGCAAACTCTATGAGTCACCATGTGTTTGCATGAAAGATGGTTAGGCCTGCATCTGTGTATGCATTGTTTTATGCATTAACCTCAATGCATTACGCTACAGAGGTCTGTGCAAGTGTCCATATAGCAAGGCAAGGTCGGTGCATTGCTTAGTTTGCACATTCAACCTCGGTGCAAAATATAGTTCTTGTGTCTATGGCTGCGTCTCTATCACGTCTTAGCACACCCAGTATCTCATGCGTCTAAGTCTTAACGTCTCTGTTTGTGTCTTATGCTCATCTGTGACTATGGTTGCATCTCTTGCGTAGATACGTCTCATATTACGTCTCTCTTGCACAATGTATTGCGTCTCATGCATCCTATCTTCATGCATTCCGTCTCTGCGTCTCATGTGCCTCACGTGTATCTGCGTCTTATTTAGCATCTTGTGTCTCATGCTTAAATCTAGTCAGTGCATGGTCTTGTTGGTGCATGCATACTTAGACTCTGTGCAATGTTGGTCGGTGAACACAGCATACTCAGGTCGGTGCATATAGAAGATTGGTGCAAGTTTTTACTTGGTCTGCATACTAGCGTTGGTGCTAGTTCATCTGAGGAAGGTGCATTCCTTGCCTCAGTGCAAGTCTTGCATTACTCACACTAGAGTCAGTGCATTGCGTCTCACGTTTCATGTCTTAGCACATATGAAGTGCAAGCACATATTAAGGTCTGAGCACAATTGTGTCTCATGTTGCGTCTCATGCTTCATTATAGAAGTTGGAGAGGGGGATTTCTATAGCCCATCTAAGAGCAGTCAAACTAGGTCCATTAGGACCAAACGAGGCCCAGCTCATCCAAGTGACAGCCCCACAGGGCCCACTTAGGCTAAAAAGCCCAATAAGATTACTCGGGATCAAATCGTTCCTCGGCGGCCCTTAGGCTCGGAAGGCCCGAGCGTCGATCAGAAAGGAGGAAGACCGATGCCCGAGTTATCCCCTCATCGGGATAGAGACAAGCGCTCAGCGCCCACTCCGACCTATCTTCATCCGAGCTATGCCTATCGCCCGGACAAGGTTGGCACCTTTTATGCTCGGCTCGACCGACGATTGCTTATCCATGCTGCCATTGAGAGCCCTTCATGAGTAGGAGTTTATGAGGATAAGGGACCCATGATCCCTCAAGGCTATAAAGATCCCACGATGAGGACATAAAGACCCCACGATGAGGAAGTAACTCTCGCCTGAAACTCCTCAGCTTACGGGACTCATGAGGCGAGCACACTATATAAACCTTGGACACCCTCGAGTGAAAGGTAAGGGCAATACAAGCCTAAAATTCCCTGAGCAGGAACCTGGTGCGGACACCCGAGCAGTTGAGCGGCGCGACACACCGAGCCACCGGTACCGCACACGGAGCACGACTCGAGCCACCTCAGCGTCCATCTGGCTCGGAGACAGCCTGGACACTCCGCCTTGAGCCTCCCCATTTATCATATTTAGTTAGCCTTTATGTGTGTGTAATTTGTGTTTATTTCATTGTATTCGGTTTGCTATTTTGATTGTAAGAGGGGCTTATGTACAATTTGGACCCCGTGGGCCCCACGGGCCCCCAGGCCCCATCCCATTGAGCCACCTCAGCCCATGGGCCCCATGTGGGGTCAGTCAACATGTCAAATGGAGGCATCTAGAAGTTTGAATGGTAAAAGGCACATGGGAGACAAGTGGACTTCAAAGTCCAAGGTGGCTACCAACTTGTCCCCCCCTTGCCACCAAAGTCAATAGGGCGCCCCCTTCCCCTTATTTTTTTATTTTAATTTTTGTGGAATGGTCACATGCCATCCCAGCCCTCCATCTCACACCCCAAGATCCAACGGTGGAGGATGGATTAGATGGGTGACCTATATATGCTTGTATTTTCCCATTTTCATGAATTAATGCCATAAGAATTATGAAATTTGTTGGAGCATGGCCTAGGCCGCCCCCTTCTCCTCTCCCTCTTCCCCTTGAAGCTGTGAAGGCTTCCTTCAGGTGGTGAGACTCCACGCTATCAGTTCCGGTCGCCGGCGCCGCCGCCACGAGCCGCCACCGCACCGCCATCGCCATCAACGGAGTTCTGCCTGTGCAGTACCATAGCAGCTTGTTCGAAATTCACAGGTCTTCCCTGAGCTCATTTGGCTACCAACTTTGGAGGAGTTGTTCCTGGGATGTTCCTCTCCACCCACAAAAATCAGGCCAGCATTCAGATCACGTTTGCTGATTTTTGATTTTCGTCCACTCTTTCATTTCGGTTCTGCCAGAATTCTGTCCAGGTTCACCTCCGTCTTGAGTTTCATGTCTTAGAGCCACTTTTTCATTTCTGTTAGTTCACCCAATTTTATTGGGGGTTCCATACACCCACCCCTTCATCCACAATTTTTCTCAATTTTTGATTCACCCATCTCATGTTTTCTAAAATTATTTCTCAGACCCATCTACAGTTCTGTCCACCTGTTCTCAGATCCGACCACTAGTCACCCCAAAAATCATAGCAAATCGTAGCCACCTCCAAATCACATTCTAAAACTAGTCCCAGTTCTGCAGTTTGATTCCCTACAACTCCTAAGAAGAGCTCAATAGCTGAATCGGAGGTTTACTAGACGGTCAATGGTGGTTCTCAGAAAAGTGCCCTGCAGATCTGAGATTTCGGTTACTGTACAACAGGGACTTGTAAATTTAATAAAGTTCTGATCCGACCAGATCCAGCAGATGCCTCTGGGTCTAGATTGAAGCATTTGAAGAGAGATTTCCAACGATAGCTCATGCGTCCCGATCCGACGTCGGGATTGATCGCAGCGGCCGTTTTCGCCGGAGCGCGCGCCGGAAAACAGAACTCAAAATCCGTGGGCAGCTAGTTCAACAATTGGGAATCGGGGCCGATCGACCCCCGATCGGTGTTCTCGGACGACCGCCATCCGTGGAGGCACGCCACCAGGGGTCCCCATCACAGTGGGTCCCACCCCCGCAGATCCGGAGGACAGCGCCGTCCGTGGGCCCCGCGGGCCAGTAGAAGCCGCCGTTCGGAAAGCACGAAAACGCGGAGTTCGGCACCGCCGGGCGACATCAAGATGCTGTCCGTCAACCCGAGTTGCGTGATTCCTGGACCCCACATGTGACCTTTTACCTCCCTGCGTGGAGTGGGTCGACTTAGTTGTTAGCGCAGCAAGAGTGATATAGAAGGGGGGGATGAATAGATCACTCCCAATTTGAAGAAACTTAAACGGAATATAATTTCTACTGCTAACGCACCAGCGTAGAGAACAGAAGCAAACCATAGAGGAGGCACTCGATTTTTTAGGTGGTTCGATTGTAGTCTGCAATCTACATCCACCCCTCACTCCAACTAGAGTGAGGATTCCACTAGACTATGCTAGATCAATGCAGACTCAGTCTGCGAACAACATGCTGCCACACAGCTTGAACACCAAGGGAGACAAATCCCTCAACCAAGTTATGCTACCCACAGAACTTGAAACCTGTTCTAGCTCCCAGCTAGAACACGACCAGAGAAACCTCTCGCTTCCTCCACACACCGGAGGGAAACTGTTAATGACAACCAGTCACTAACACCACCAGAGATCACCGATCTCTCTTCCTCTGCAACAAGAGGGAAACTGGAGTGATACTCCCTTCCTCCACACACCGGAGGGACAACAATTCAGATCAGAATAGAAGGATGAAAAATAAACGAAAGCAAAATGGAAAATGAAAAACACTGAGAAGAAATCGGTTCTGAAACCCAAAACAAATGTAGCTTCAAATGAAGCAATTCATCAAGCAGCACACACTCTCTCTCTCTCTCGACCAAACTCCTCTCAGATATTGAACTCTCTGCTCTTTTCCTTTCTCTTTCTTTCTCTCTGCACTTTTCTTTCCTTTTCTGGATCGAAGGACGTATATGCTCTTCAGGCTTCTTCTTCGATCACTCTTCATCAGAAGACGAAGGCTCCATTATATACCTGGAGCAGCAGCAGCAGGGCGCGTGTGGCTTCCACAGTTCCCGCCCTAAGAATTCGGACCACGTGGCAGCGTCCAGTAGACTGTCAGACCATGTGTCCTCATCTGGGCATTTTCCTTATCCTCGGATCACGTGCCCAGCACCAGTACGCTCAGCAACTGGAGGTAGATGGCGTCAACTCACTTGCTCCAAAGAGTTGACGCAGTCATCAGAAATCTTCAAACTTCTTAACTGCTGCGTCGACTCCATCAGCCTATTGCGTTGACGCAACGGTATCGGCAGTTCAGTGTTCAAGTCTTCAACAGATAGGTGAGCTGCGTCGACGCTGCCAGTTGGTGGCGTTGATGCACGAACGTGTACATTTCTATATTGGCATCTCTTATGCCGCTGCGTCGACGCTTCTTGTTGATGGCGTTGACGCAGTGGAAGATTTCGTGAAGGCTTCATCGCTTTTAAGAGTCTCTGCTATTTTAACTGCTGCGTCGACGCTTCTTGCTTGTGGCGTTGACGCAATAGAAGATGACGTGACAGTTTCATCTACTGATGCGTGGACGCTTTAAACTTCATGCGTCGACCCTGTTCCCTTCAGTAACAATAATGAAGTGTATAGACTTAGTGTTAACGTGAAGCATTGTGTAGACTACAGAGATCAATATAGCAATTGTGTACATAGTGAGGGAGTGTATAGACTTAGTGAAATGAAGTCTAGTGTATAGACTTGGAAAGCTGTTCAATGTGTTGGGTTGCGGTTGTATAGACTTTTGGTGTGGAGGCAGACTGTATAGACTAGAATCGCTTGAAGCGATGTATAGACTTTGGTGAGGCTCAAGCAGTGTACAGAGTTGAAGGCTCACAAATGAGTGTATAGACTTCGGCTTTTAACATAGTATATTACATGCTGAGTTGATGCTGCAGCCCATTGAGTTGACGCTGCAACGTATTACTATTACGTTCAACTGATGATGTATAGACTTAATGAAATGAAGAATCTAAACAGAAGAGTCTACGCATCACCACACTGAGTTGACGCACTGGTGTGAAAAACTGTACAGACAGAGTGAATAGACTTGAAAGAGTTATGCCAAATGAACAGATGAGTCGACGCATCAGAAGGGATGGGTCGACCCACTGCAATCAGTACTAGCTAAGCAGAGTGTAGATAAAATCATGATAGCATGCTTATCTGACAACCAAATGTACTGTACTCACTCACATGATGAAACAACATTAATCTAGAGATAGAAGATTGATTTATAGTGTGAGACATCATCAAAACCATAGGAATGCAACAATCTCCCCCTTTTTGATGATGACAACACTATGAATCATGCAATATCAAGTTTCAACAAAGAGTTAATACCAGCTGCAACAAGCAAAAAAAAAAAAAAAATTCAAGACATGCTCATGCAAATGAATTAAACATTCCCTACAGCACACTCTCATCTCCCCCACAACTCATAATCATTTCTTCCACGAAGCAACATGACTCCCCTCAAAGCTCAAGACAAAACCAATACTTACTGAAATTGCAAACTTCTCACAAAAATTGCAGATATTGCAAGCTTCTCTCCCCCTTTGACATCAGCAAAAAGAACTGCAGAATGTATGACAGTGCTGGAAACATGAGGACTGAGGGCAGTTACTTCTTAGTGCAGAAAATCACGAGTAGGTCTTAAGAGAATAAGTGAGTTTCTAATCTCAAGAGAGGATTCTTTAGACTTCAGTACACAATAGAGAAGTAGAGTTATAGATAAGTTTATCAGCATATATAGTGGATGATTGAGAGCAGGAGTTGACAAGTATGGCCAGATATAGCTGATCATTCAACTATTTCACAAGACAGTAAGAGACTAAATCAGAGAGGTGTTCCCAAGGTATTGAAGACAAGCAATCCATTAGTTGCATAACAACAAGGAATTTTGTTGGAGATGATTTTCAAGAAGATCAATGAGTAAGTTGGTAGGTCACTTCCTTTGACATTAGGGAGACACCTTGATTAGAGGCCTGAATCCCCAGTTACTCAGAGTGAGTACCTCATTACTTCCCCCCCCCCTTTTTTTTTAATAAGGAACAGAGTTAGTAACTGTGGCTTTTGACATTAGGGAGACACCTTGATTAGGGGCCAGAGTCCCCAGTTACTCACCAGCAAGCCACCATTGCTCTGTCATGACTTTTCATTTATTTTAAGCATTTGACACCTCATGACATGGGAGAAATATTCATTTCATTGATGAAGCTCCTAGTTTCTCAGTGATTAAAACAGAACATGTTTGTTCAGTTAAGCCCTTGAGTTAAAAAAGATAGAATGATTGAAGACAATACCAAAAAGAACTTTTCTTGAATTGAGTCTTGAAGTTTAGATTTCAAGTTGATTGGGTCAGATAACAAGACATACAAGTTTTTGGCTTGAACCATAATCAATGGCAATATAGGAAGATATACTTTATGCAATTAGTCCAGATCTCTGAAGGAGTACCAAAGGAAGGATTCTAACTTGAAGATTAGAGTCACTGACTTATAGACTTAAGAGATAAGTGACACTCTATTTTCTGAGAGAACCACACTAAATCAGTCATGCAAAATCAACAAAGGTACACATCTGGACAACCCTTTTGAATCTGTCAGAGAACTTCTCTTCTCACATCACAACTCAGCTCCCCCTAAGACATAGCATACTTCAATAACCATTCCAGCAAAAAAAATCTTAAAGCTCCCCCTTACCTAGGGCATTTTGAAGGCTAACCAGTAAGAATTCAGAGCACCCTCTTAAATCAGCATGAAAGAAGGCTAAACATCAGATAGACATAACTCCCCCTCACAACAAGAACATGCTTCATAATTAAGACAATTTGTATAAGCCTAATTCTCTTCTCAAAGTGGAAAATTTTTCATTATCCAGAGGTTTTGTGAATATGTCAGCAATCTGATTATCTGTGCCTACATGAATCAGTTCAAAATTATTCTTAGACACCTCATCTCTTATAAAATGATGTCTTATCTCTATGTGTTTGGTTCTTGAATGCAAAACAAGATTTTTAGCAAGATTGATGGCACTAGTATTATCACAGTAAATAGGTGTGCATCCCAGGTCTACTTGGTAGTCCTGAAGCTAGTGTTTAATCCAAATGACTTGTGTTCCACAACTCCCTGCAGCCACATATTCAGCTTCTGCAGTGGAGAGGGCCACATAATGTTGTTTCTTGGAGCCCCAAGACACTAAACACCCACCCAAGAATTCACAATGGCCACTAGTGCTTTTCCTGTCTAGTTTACAGCCGGCATAGTCAGCATCTGTGTATGCTACTAGGTTAAGTGTGTGAGATGCAGGAAACCATAAACCTAGAGAATGACTAGCTGACAAATATCTGAAGATTCTTTTAACTGCAGCTAAGTGTAGTTCAGTAGGTCTAGACTGATACCTTGCACACATTCCTACACTGAATTGTATATCAGGTCTAGAGGCTGTCAAGTAAAGTAGTGATCCAATCATACCTCTATAAAGTTTGGCATTTACTTATTTACCTGTCTCATCTGCATCCAATGATGTATTGGTGCCCATGGGTGTAGTAATGTGCTTTAAGTTTTCCATGCCAAACCTTTTGAACAGTTCCATTGTGTATTTGGTTTGGTTGATGAAGCACCCATCTTCTATCTGCTGTACCTGCAATCCAAGAAAATATTTTAGTTCACCAACCAAGCTCATTTCAAATTCAGCAGACATCATGGTAGAGAATTCATCACATAGTTCATGCTTAGTTGATCCAAATACAGTGTCATCTACATATACCTGAACTATGATGAGATCTTTATTCATGCCCTTGGTAAATAAAGTCTGATCAACTTTACCTCTTTTGTAGCCCTTGCTAATCAGAAATTCAGACAATCTTTCATACCAAGCTCTTGGAGCCTGCTTTAGACCATAAAAGGCTTTGTTTAACCTGAAAACTTGGTTAGGTTGAGGAGAATATTGAAATCCAGGAGGTTGTTCAACAAACACTTCTTCTTTAATAACTCCATTTAAAAAGGCACTTTTAACATCGATTTGTTGGAGTTTTATGTTCTTTGAGCATGCAAAGGCAAGCAACAATCTTATAGCTTCCATCCTAGCAACAGGTGCATAGGATTCATCAAAGTCTACACCGAATTCTTGACAGTAGCCTTTGGCTACTAGTCTGGCCTTATTCCTCGAGATAATTCCATCTTCGTTCATCTTATTTTTGAACACCCACTTGGTTCCTATGACATTAATACCATCTGGTCTTGGGACAAGCTCCCAGACATTATTCCTTTCAAACTGACCTAATTCCTCACTCATAGCATTGACCCAAGCTTGATCAGCTAAGGTCTCTTCTACTATTTTGGGTTCAATTTGTGAGACTAATGCAATTAAGTCATCATTATTCACATTTCTAAAATGAGACCTAGTCCGAAGAGGATCTTCAGGATTGCCTATGACTTTATCTAAAGGATGGTCTTTAAGAAATATAATATTTGCTGAAGGGTCACCTGTTTCTCTTGGAACTTCCTGATTGGGGGAATTTGTTTCCCCACTTGGCTGAGTGTTCTCTTCTTCCTGTTGGTCTTCTAGAAACTCTCTACCATGATTAGAATCCCTGTCAATATTTTCAACATTAGAAACATCTTTCTTTTCACTAAAAAGAATGTGTGGAGATTCTTCCACTTTCTGATCTGATACGTTAAATACCCTATATGCCCTTGACACTTCAGAGTAACCCAAGAATATTCCAGGTGAACTCTTGGCTTCAAACTTGTCTAAATCTTTCTTATCATTGTTATGAATAAAATATTTTGCTCCAAAAATTCTGAAATGAAACAAGTTTGGTTTCTTACCTTTTAGAAGCTCATAGGGTGTTTTCTTGTGTATGGGTCTTACCATGGCCCTGTTGATTATGTAGGTTGCTGTATTGGCCGCTTCTGCCCAAAACCTTCTAGGTAATTTACTTTTAATCAACATGGTCCGGGCCATCTCCACCACTGTCCTATTTCTTCTCTCCACAATCCCATTTTGTTCAGGTGTCCTGGGAGAAGAAAACCTGTGAGTTAGTCCTTCTTTGTCACAAAGATCAGTAAACATTGAGTTTTCAAACTCACCTCCATGGTCAGATTGAATAGAACTAACCTTGTACTTCCCTTCTTGTTTGACCTTATTGAAAAACAGATTAAACTTTTGAAATGCATCACTCTTATTTGCTAAGAAAAATATCCATGAATATCTAGAGAAGTCATCTATGATGACATAGCCAAACCTGCTTCCATTAAGACTCTGAGTTCTAGTTGGACCGAAAAGGTCCATATGAAGAAGTTCCATTGGTCTCGAAGACAATGGCTCAGATCTTAATTTAAAAGAGTTTCTGGTCTGTTTGCCTAGAGCACATGCATCACATGCTTTTGATATAGCGTTGAATTTAACTCTAGGCATGCCTCTAACTAAATCATGCTTGACCAATTTATTTAAAGTTGAAAAGCTAGCATGACCTAGACGTCTATGCCATTCAAAGGCATCATTTTCAGAATTGGCAGATAAGCAAATAGTAGATTCAGAATTCTCATCTAAGTCTACAATGTAGACATTATTAACCCTGTTGGCTACAAATTTAACCATGTCAGAATTTGTTTCAAGGATTTTACATGAACTATCATCAAATACAACCCTGTGACCCCTGTCACATAATTGGCTAATGCTAATCAGGTTGTGTTGAAGCCCTTCCACAAGTAATACTTTTTCAATGGAATTTGTGGAAGACTTACCTACTGTGCCAACTCCAATTATTTTACCTTTGTTCTTTCCTCCAAACTTGACCAGACCCCCTGGCTTCATCTCTATCTTGCTGAACTTGGATCGGTCTCCTGTCATATGCCTGGAGCAGCCACTGTCGAGGTACCACTTGTTGTCTTCAGCTGCCAGGCCGACCTACACAAGTATATCAAGCAGAGTGATTTGGAACCCAAGATGAGTTGGGTCCAAGGACATTGTTCAAATCTCTGATCAAGTGTTTAGGTATCTAGATTTGTTTCAGCATGGTTTTCTCTGGCACCTTCCTTTCTGGTTTATTAAGGTTGAATCCAGCTGAACTGGAGAAGTGACTTCTACTCCATTCATTAGTCTTCCTATTCCTAGAAAATTTCTTGTAGGCTTGTTGATTAGCATAATTTTGACCATGAAAGTTATTCCTCCAGTAGGTCTTGTTTGGACCCATCTGGTTGTTATAATTCCAGCTCTTGTTCTGATTTATTTTCTTGGTCCAGTTACCATTTGTTTTCTGGTGAGTGGACTTAATGTTATTCTTCATAAAGTTTATTCCACTCTTAAATGGTTGTCCAGTACTGGTTTTTGCGTTTTCTTTAGGACTTTGAGTTTCCTTAGAGCTGTTTGAGCTGGATGGTGTGTCCAGCTTTTCTTTTCCCTTCTCTGGACAGAAGGTGATGGTCTTGAATTGCAAGGGTCTCTTGTTGGTTGGGTCATAGCCTAGACCTTCCTTATTGAAATTGACCCTAGTCCCTAGTATAGCATCTAGGCTAGTCTTTCCTTGGACAAACTTTTCTAAGACTTTCTGTTTGTCTTCCAGCTCCTTTTGAAGATACCCAGAATTCTTTAGGAGTTCAGCATTTACTTTCTTCACAGCTTCATATTTCTCTGAATTTACTCTAATTTCATTCATGCCTTCTTCAATTTTAGCTTTAAATTCATTGAGCTGTTTTTGACTTTCTTGAATTTCTCCCTTAAGCTTATCATTCTCTTTCTTTAGTGAGGTCATTTCTTCTAGTTGTTCTTTTAGCTTTTCATTTTCCTCACATACCAGAGTTTGTTCTTCAACATTTGTGTTAAATTTTCTTTTCAGAACTCTGTGCTCTTTACTAAGAGAATTAAATTTATCTAACAAATCACCATAAGCATCCTCCCAGTCATCAATTGAGAAATTTTCAAAGACATTTATTACCTCCTCTTCACTGTTTGCCATAAGGCAAATTCCATCTTCATATTCTTCTGAGGAAGCATCTTCAGGGTCTTCTTCTTCCTCGCTCCATGTGCAGACCATCGCCTGTGGCTTCTTCTTCTTCTACACCATTATATTTTTCTTCTGAAGATAGGGACCCTTCTTCTAGAGGTCTGGGCATTCGCCTCTCATGTGTCCCTGTTTGTTACAGTTAAAACAAGTCAGTTTCTTAGGATTTCTATCCCTGTAATCGGTAAATTCAGCATTCTTGTTAAAGGGTTGTGGCTTCTTCTTCCTAAAGGTCTTTCCCTTTTTCTTCAGAAATTTTTTGAACTGTCTAGTGAGCATTGCCTGCTCCTCCTGGTCGAGATTTGACAGACCTTCAAGCTCAGACTCGGACTCAGGGCTACTACTGCTGCTTCCACTGTTGCTACCCTTTTTGCGGGAAGCTCTTAGGGCTACATTTTTACCCTTCCTCTCACTTCCTTCTCCACCTCCTTGGAAATTCATCTCATAGGTCATCAGGGATCCTATGAGTTCATTCACAGTTAAGACAGTCAAATCTTTTGACTCCTCAATCACAATGGCCTTAGTGTGCCATGCCGGGGATAAAGATCTAAGGATTTTCCTGACTATATCTGGCTCAGCAAGATCCTTCCCTAGCCCCTTAATAGTGTTAGTGATCAAGGATAACCTGACATACATTTCGGTTATATTCTCATCTACATTCATCTTAAACATTTCATACTTAGATGTGTAGAGGTTTACCTTCGAGGCTTTCACTTGAGCTGTACCTTCATAGATTAATTGCAGCTCATCCCACATTCGCTTGGCAGTTCTGTATGCAGATATACGAGCATATTCCTCTGGATGAACAGCACACTGGATTATGTTCAGCGCCGTCCAGTTGAGTGACGAGAGCTTCACATGATCATCTGTCCAAGCATCCTCGTTTGGTGGCAGCTCATATGGCCCCACCGTGATTACTCTCCACAATTTATGACTCTGAGCTCTGATGAACACTTCCATCCTGTTCTTCCAAAATAGATAGTTACTACCATCGAAATAAGGAGGGCGACTAATGGATTGACCTTCGGCCATGAAGGTTCTAGGACCACCACCATTTCCTTGACCGTTCGTCCACATGGCGTAAACCTTCTCTGATACCAAGTGTTAGCGCAGCAAGAGTGATATAGAAGGGGGGGGGGATGAATAGATCACTCCCAATTTGAAGAAACTTAAACGGAATATAATTTCTACTGCTAACGCACCTCCTTAAACCGTACACAGAGGAATGTAAATGAGAATGAAGAGCGAATCACAAGGAAGCAAAGACCCAAGCAGATGAAGAGCGTAGAGAACAGAAGCAAACCACAGAGGAGGCACTCGGTTTTTTAGGTGGTTCGATTGCAGTCTGCAATCTACATCCACCCCTCACTCCAACTAGAGTGAGGATTCCACTAGACTATGCTAGATCAATGCAGAATCAGTCTGCGAACAACATGCTGCCACACAGCTTGAACACCAAGGGAGACAAATCCCTCAACCAAGTTCTGCTACCCACAGAACTTGAAACCTGTTCTAGCTCCCAGCTAGAACATGACCGGAGAAACCTCTCCCTTCCTCCACACACCGGAGGGAAACTGTTAATGACAACCAGTCACTAACACCACCAGAGATCACCGATCTCTCTTCCTCTGCAACAAGAGGGAAACTGGAGTGATACTCCCTTCCTCCACACACCGGAGGGACAACAATTCAGATCAGAATAGAAGGATGAAAAATAAACGAAAGTAAAATGGAAAATGAAAAACACTGAGAAGAAATCGGTTCTGAAACCCAAAACAAATGTAGCTTCAAATGAAGCAATTCATCAAGCAGCACACACTCTCTCTCTCTCTCGACCAAACTCCTCTCAGATATTGAACTCTCTGCTCTTTTCCTTTCTCTTTCTTTCTCTCTGCACTTTTCTTTCCTTTTCTGGATCGAAGGACGTATATGCTCTTAAGGCTTCTTCTTCGATCACTCTTCATCAGAAGACGAAGGCTCCATTATATACCTGGAGCAGCAGCAGGGCGCGTGTGGCTTCCACAGTTCCCGCCCTAAGAATTCGGACCACGTGGCAGCGTCCAGTAGACTGTCAGACCACGTGTCCTCATCTGGGCATTTTCCTTATCCTCGGATCACGTGCCCAGCACCAGTACGCTCAGCAACTGGAGGTAGATGGCGTCAACTCACTCGCTCCAAAGAGTTGACGCAGTCATCAGAAATCTTCAAACTTCTTAACCGCTGCGTCGACTCCATCAGCCTATTGCGTTGACGCAATGGTATCGGCAGTTCAGTGTTCAAGTCTTCAACAGATAGGCGAGCTGCGTCGACGCTGCCAGTTGGTGGCGTTGATGCACGAACGTGTACATTTCTATACTGGCATCTCTTATGCCGCTGCGTCGACGCTTCTTATTGATGGCGTTGACACAGTGGAAGATTTCGTGAAGGCTTCATCGCTTGTAAGAGTCTCTGCTATTTTAACTACTGCGTCGACGCTTCTTGCTTGTGGCGTTGACGCAATAGAAGACAACGTGACAGTTTCGTCTACTGATACGTGGACGCTTTAAACTTCATGCGTCGACCCTGTTCCCTTCAGCAACAATAATGAAGTGTATAGACTTAGTGTTAACGTGAAGCATTGTGTAGACTACAGAGATCAATATAGCAATTGTGTACATAGTGAGGGAGTGTATAGACTTAGTGAAATGAAGTCTAGTGTATAGACTTGGAAAGCTGTTCAATGTGTTGGGTTGCAGTTGTATAGACTTTTGGTGTGGAGGCAGACTGTATAGACTAGAATCGCTTGAAGCGATGTATAGACTTTGGTGAGGCTCAAGCAGTGTACAGAGTTGAAGGCTCACAAACGAGTGTATAGACTTAGGCTTTTAACACAGTATATTACATGCTGAGTTGACGCTGCAGCCCATTGAGTTGACGCTGCAACGTATTACTATTACGTTCAACTGATGATGTATAGACTTAATGAAATGAAGAACCTGAACAGAAGAGTCTACGCATCACCACACTGAGTTGACGCACTGGTGTGAAAAACTATGCAGACAGAGTGAATAGACTTGAAAGAGTTATGCCAAATGAACAGATGAGTTGACGCATCAGAAGGGATGGGTCGACCCACTGTAATCAGTACTAGCTAAGCAGAGTGTAGATAAAATCATGATAGCATGCTTATCTGACAGCCAAATGAACTGTACTCACTCACATGATGAAATAACATTAATCTAGAGATAGAAGATTGATTTATAGTGTGAGACATCATCAAAACCATAGGAATGCAACATTAGTGTATTGTTGTAATAATTGTTAACCGGGAGTCCGTAATTCGGCCGGGGTTGTCTTCGCCACGCCGGGTGCGTGGAGGTAATGGTCCGAACCTCTTGGCGTTCATTTGCTTAGCTAGTATATGGTCTTTTGACGCTACCGAGAGTGTAGGTACTAGCCCGTGTGTCCATGTCACCGCTGTGAGAGTGAGAGTGACCCGTCCCGCGACTCGATCCGAGTCCAAAAGTTGAGTCGGACTACCCTTGACCTCCGCCGGTTCCTTAACCGCGCACGGTCCGCGCTTTCCCTCGCTTGGGACGACGAGTGAGCTTACATTTCTGTTAGCGACGTTTCGCCACTAGGAACTCGTAGTGTCGGGCTTAGTGTCTCCCTGGTGTGTGTTGCTGGTCGTGTCTTCATCTAGAGTCCGAGGGTGGCACTATATAGTGTCGTCTCCCGTGTCCGTCCCGCATCAGTTTGGTATCAGAGCGAGTCGAGTCTAGGGTAGTCTTTGCATATGTCTTGCATGCATCATTGTCTAAGTCGAGTCTAGATCATCATTATTCTCAAAACAACAAAACAAAAAAAGAGTGCTTTAACTTGCATTTGCACCCTTTACCCGGTATATCAAAAGGTGTTGTCGAAACGTTGGGTTACGCCTAACGGGAGGGCCACACACTTGCGCGAGTGATCTTCGGATCGCTTATCTCCGCCTCGTACCGGCTATTGGTTAGGTCTAAGTGCATCATCTAGTGAGTGCTTGCATTAGTCAGTGTCTTCTAGGTCGTGTGTCTTTGCATGCCCACCCGTCGAGGTACCCAATACTCGCCACCACCACCTATGGCGGATTCCCAGGCCCGTAGCTCCTATGAGTCCTCGACGGCCGAGATGTTCCGAGCCATTATGGAACGTCTTGACACCCGTATGGATGGCCTTAGTACGCATATGGATGGCATAGGAACGCGTCTAGAAGGGCGGATGAAAGCCCTCGAGGATCGGGCCGAGAGTTCGGATCAGTCCATCCATGGCTTAGTTGGGAGGATTGCCATCCTAGAGAGGGGCCCAGTAGCGGCGCAACCCGCGCCGACGAATGGTCAACCAGAGCCGGTGCAGCAACCCGCTGTGCCAAGGGCTCAAGTGGAGAATGTTGGGGTTCAACAGGTGCATGTGGTGGATGATTATGCATCTGATAATGATCAAGGGGGTAACGGCCGTCGTCATCAACGACAGAATCGTGATGACGAGGATGACGACCGCATTCTTAGGGGTGTGCATGCGGACCCTCCCACTTTTAGCGGGTCCTTGGACCCTAGGGTGTATTTAGATTGGGAGGCCGGCATGGACCGATACTTCGAGTGGTTTGAGATGACGGACCACCGAAGAGTCCGATACGCAAAGATGAAGCTACAAGGGCAGGCCCAAACTTATTGGATCAATGTGGAGAGCCTGCTCAACCAGCAACGTCAACCCCAGATCGGCACTTGGGATGATATGAAAACCAAGTTGAGGGAGAAGTACCTTCCCGCCTCATATCGCCAACGTCTCATAGACAAGTGGCAAAGCATCTCCCAAGGGAACCGATCCGTGATCAAGTACACCGCCGAGTTCGATGAGTATTACTTACGGTGTGGGGTCACGGAAGAGAGCACTATGACTATATCTCTCTTTCGAAGAGGTTTGCGGCCCAATTATCAATATGAACTCTTTCGCCGCAATGCAACCACATTGGAGCAGGCATATCAGATAGCTCTCGAATTGGAGCAATTCGAGGCCGAGTTCGAGTCACACCATCGGTTGGGCTCTTTTCCCCTTCGTAGTGTCGAGCCCCGTGGCTCATCTGGCACGTATCCGAGGGCCCCCATGGCTCGACCTCAGGAGCCCGCTCGTTCTAAACCGTTTGCTCCTAGGCCTCGTCCTCCACCCCCGAGGGACCTTCCTCGTCCCCAGCATCTTACAGCCCCACCCATAGCCCGTCCATCGGCACCTGCACCTCCTGCACGTCCTTTGTTACCTACGCCTCCTATCCGTCGGGAGGATAAAGGTAAAGGACCTATGATTGGGGAGCCTAGTGGATCACGGAAGCAGTGTTATCGCTGCAATGGGTTTGGCCATTTCGCCAACCAGTGTCCCACCCGCCCATCTCTTCACATTGGGGACACACAGGCTGAGGATACCACCCCTACGGGCCTCCAGTTAGTCAGCTATGAGGCAGATTAAGAGCTAGCTGACGAGTACTATGAGATGGGAGGTGACGCCCAGGATGCCCAGCATTCGGACGATACCCACGTGGGGGTCGTCAGATGTATCCTCACCCAGCCACAGGTCAGTGATGACTGGCGACGGACTACTATCCTTCATGTATTCTGTAGGCTGGGAAAGCAAATTTGCAAGGTGGTCATCGATAGCGGGAGTTGTATCAATGCAATCTCCACGAACGCTGTCACTCATCTTGGTCTCACACCCGTAGACCACCCTTGCCCCTATCAGGTATCATGGGTGGATACCACTTCCATTTCGGTCAAGCTGCAGTGCTTTGTCCCGCTGCAGCTCCACTCCTACCATGACGAGATCTGGTGTGATGTTCTCCCCATGGAAGTGGGCAGTATCATTCTTGGTAGGCCATGGTTATTTGACCGGGATGCCACGCTCCATGGTCGGTCGAACACCTGTACCTTCGACCACGTAGGCCAGCAGGTCACCCTCCAACCCGTTCGGCCCAGGAGCCCATTAGTCAGGGGTCCTACTGGCCCTAGTACTCCGAAGCCTTCCGTTCCCGGGCCTAGTACCCCATCCCCAGCTCGGGCTATGACCGTTACCTCGGGCCCAGGAGAGCCCTCGACGAGGAGATTGATGATGATTAGCTCCCGGGAGATGGAGCAGGAGCTTAGTCAGGGCTGTCCGGTGTTTGCCATTACGGTCCGAGAGGTGGAGCGGGACTCCGAGGGTGAGCTCCCACCCGAGGTTGTTCCCATTCTGCAGGAGTATGCTGATGTCTTTCCTGATGAGCTTCCCGAGGGACTCCCACCTATGCAGGATATTCAGCATGCCATCGACCTTGTTCCGGGCTCTTCTTTGCCCAACCTTCCTCATTATCGCATGAGTCCCACGGAGCATGCCAAGCTTAAACGGCAGGTCGATGAGTTAGTGCAGAGAGGGTCTATTCGGGACAGCATGAGTCCATGTGCTGTACCCGCGTTACTCGCCTCGAACAAGGATGGCACGTGGAGAATGTGCATTGATAGTCGTGCCATCAACAAAATCACTGTGAAGTACAGGTTCCCTATTCCCCGCCTGGATGACATGCTAGACATGATGGCAGGTGCCACTATCTTTTCGAAGATCGATCTTAAGAGTGGCTATCATCAGGTGAGGATTAGGCCAGGTGATGAGTGGAAGACCGCATTTAAGACCAAGGACGGTCTATATGAGTGGTTGGTCATGCCTTTTGGGTTGACCAATGCCCCTATCACTTTCATGCGGCTCATGACTCAGGTCCTTCGACCTTTCATTGGAGTCTTTGTAGTGGTGTATTTTGATGATATTTTTATCTATAATCGCACCACAGGGGACCACTTAGACCACCTTCAGCAGGTCTGTCTACTTCTTCGGCGAGAGCAGCTATTTGCAAACCCACAGAAGTGTGCTTTCATGACACCTCAGCTTACCTTCTTGGGTTTCATTGTGTCTAGTACTGGGGTCTCCGCCGATCCGGAGAAGGGCCGGGCCATTGTTGAGTGGCCGGAACCCCGTACGGTTCATGATGTCAGCAGCTTTCATGGCCTTGCGACGTTCTACCGTCGCTTCATCCGTGGATTTAGCACCGTCACCGCCCCGATCATGGATTGCATCCGGAAGGGCACATTTGCATGGACGAAGGCCGCATCTGTCACCTTCAAGGACATCAAGGAGCGCATGACCCAGACACCTATCCTTCGATTGCCTGATTTCTCGAAGGTGTTTGAGGTCTCTTGTGATGCGTCGGGTGTTGGGATAGGAGGAGTTCTGAGTCAGGAGTCCCACCCGATCGCATATTTCAGCAAGAAGCTGAATGACGCAAAACTGCGATATTCCACGTATGATAAAGAAGTCTACGCAGTTGTTCAGGCTCTTAGGCATTGGAGGCACTATCTTTTACATAATGAGTTTATCCTATACTCCGACCACGAGGCATTGAGGTACCTCCATTCGCAAAAGAAGCTTAACTCGCGTCATAGTCGTTGGGTCGAGTATCTCCAGCAGTTCACCTTTGTGCTGAAACATAAGGCTGGAGTGGAGAACAAGGTGGCTGATGACTTGAGTCGGCGAGCATGTTTGCTTACCACCATGAGTGCCGAGGTCATAGGGTTAGAGAAGATGAAGGAGGCCTATGTTGATTGTCCTGACTTCGGTCAGATTTTTACCACTCTCCAGGCCGGACCCTTGAGAGACCTTGATGAGTATGTGCTTCAGGAGGGTTACCTCTTTCGAGGTAGCAGGCTATGTGTTCCCCGAACTTTGGTTCGAGATTTCTTAGTGTGGGAACTACATGCGGGAGGTCTAGCCGGCCACTTTGGTCGGAACAAGACTATTGAGATAGTGGAGCATTGATTTTATTGGCCGAGCTTGAAGGGCGACGTTGCTAACATCGTGGCTCAGTGCCGTACATGTGCTACGGCCAAGATGAAGAAGCAAAGCTCAGGCCTTTATACGCCTCTACCCGTGCCTGATGTCCCGTGGCAGGATGTTAGTATGGACTTTATTTTGGGATTGCCACGTACCTCCAGGAAGCATGATTCGGTCTATGTGGTGGTTGACCGTTTCTCGAAGATGGCCCTCTTTATTTCTTGCTCGAAGACTTCGGATGCTTCGAGGGTAGCCCGCCTTTTCCTTACGCATGTGGTGTGCAAGTTCGGGTTGCCTCGCACTATAGTGTCTGACTGTGATGTTAGATTCACTTCCTACTTTTGGAAGACACTATGGCATATGATGGGTACTCACCTCAAGTTTTCCACTGCATATCATCCCCAGACAGATGGTCAGACCGAGGTGGTCAATAGGAGTCTGGGAGATCTTTTGAGGTGTCTAGTTAATGACCGCATTGGGGATTGGGATCTCATTTTACCCATGGCTGAGTTTGCATACAATGATTCGGTGAATAGGTCTATCGGCATGAGTCCATTTGAGATTGTCACAGGTCGTAGGCTTAGGAAACCCGTTGACCTTGTCCCCATGCCTATCCATGCTAGAGTGTCGGAGTCGGCCGAGTCGTTTGCTAGGCATGTTAGGAGTTTGCATGACGACATCCGTCGTCACATTGAGGCCAACAATGCACGGTACAAGGAGTTAGCCGATGCCCACCGACACCACCGAGAGTTCCACGAGGGCGAATACGTCATGATCAGGGTAAGACCTGAACGGTTTCTCTCTGGAACCGTTAAGAAGTTGTAAGCTCGCGGAGCCGGTCCCTTTAGAGTGTTAAAACGCTTTGGATCCAATGCATATGTTGTGGACCTGCCCGAGGAATATGGTATAAGCTCTACCTTCAATGTATCGGATCTTGTTGCATATAAGGACCCATCGGTGATCCCTAGTGAGCCTTTTGAGCCATCTCCTCCCCTTGAGAGTGATCCCACACCTGAGTGTCCACTTCCACCTCCAGGCCCTTTTTCACGGCAGCGTGAGCATATAGATCGTATACTCGACGAGCAAGTGACAGTTACCAGGAGTGGATCTTACCCGCGCTACCTAGTGCGATGGAGAGGACGGCCCGCTACTGAGGACACGTGGATCACACATGGCGAGTTGCAGCAGATCGATCCGGACCTTCTGGAGTGATACAGGAGCGATGCAGACCCTTACTCGACAGGGTCGAGTTTCTCCCACCCGGGGAGAATTGGTGCGGACACCCGAGCAGTTGAGCGGTGCGACACGCCCAGCCACCGGTACCGCACACGGAACACGACTCGAGCCACCTCAGCATCCATCTGGCTCGGAGACAGCCTGGAGACTCTGCCTTGAGCCTCCCCATTTATCATATTTAGTTAGCCTTTATGTGTGTGTAATTTGTGTTTATTTCATTGTATTCGGTTTGCTATTTTGATTGTAAGAGGGGCTTATGTATAATTTAGACCCCGTGGGCCCCACCGGCCCCCAGGCCCCATCCCATTGAGCCACCTCAGCCCATGGGCCCCATGTGGGGTCAGTCAACATGTCAAATGGAGGCATCTAGAAGTTTGAATGGTAAAAGGCACATGGGAGACAAGTGGACTTCCAAGTCCAAGGTGGCTACCAACTTGTCCCCCCCTTGCCACCAAAGTCAATAGGGCGCCCCCTTCCCCTTATTTTTTTATTTTAATTTTTGTGGAATGGTCACATGCCATCCCAGCCCTCCATCTCACACCCCTAGATCCAACGGTGGAGGATGGATTAGATGGGTGACCTATATATGCTTGTATTTTCCCATTTTCATGAATTAATGCCATAAGAATTGTGAAATTTGTTGGAGCATGGCCTAGGCCGCCCCCTTCTCCTCTCCCTCTTCCCCTTGAAGCTGTGAAGGCTTCCTTCAGGTGGTGAGACTCCACCCTATCAGTTCCGGTCGCCGCCGCCGCCGCCACGAGCCGCCACCGCACCGCCATCGCCATCAACAGAGTTCTGCCTGTGCAGTACCATAGCAGCTTGTTTGAAATTCATAGGTATTCTATGAGCTCATTTGGCTACGAACTTTGGAGGAGTTGTTCCTGGGATGTTCCTCTCCACCCACAAAAATCAGGCCAGCATTCAGATCACGTTTGCTAATTTTTGATTTTCGTCCACTCTTTCATTTCGGTTCTTCCAGAATTCTGTCCAGGTTCACCTCCGTCCTGAGTTTCATTTCTTAGAGCCACTTTTTGATCTCTCTTAGTTCGACCAATTTTATTGGGGGTTCCATCCACCCACCCCTTCATCCACAAATTTTCTCAATTTTTGATTCACCAATCTCATATTTTCTAAAATTCGTTCTCAGACCCATCTACAGTTCTGTCCACCTGTTCTCAGATCCGACCACCAGTCACCCCAAAACTCATAACAAATCGCCGCCACCTCCAAATCGCATTCTAAAAATAGTCCCAGTTCCATGGTTTGATTCCCTACAACTCCTAGGAAGAGCTCAAGAGCTGAATCTGAGGTTTACTAGGCGGTCAACGGTGGTTCTCAGACAAGTGCTCTGCAGATCTGAGATTTTGGTTACTGTACAACAGGGACTTGTAAATTCAATAACGTTCTGATCCGACCAGATCCAGTAGATCTCTCTGGTTCTAGATTGAAGCATTTGAAGAGAGCTTTCCAACGATAGCTCATGCGTCCCGATCCGACGTCGGGATTGATCGCATCGGCCGTTTTCGCCGGAGCGTGCGCCGGAAAACAGAACTCAAAATCCGTGGGCAGCTAGTTCAACAATTGGGAATCGGGGCCGATCGACCGCCGATCGGTGTTCCCGGCCGACCACCGTCCATGGAGGCGTGCCACCAGGGGTCCCCATCACAGTGGGTCCCACCCCCGCAGATCCGGAGGATAGCGCCGTCCGTGGGCCCCGCGGGCCCGTAGAAGCCGCCGTTCGGAAAGCACGAAAATGCGGAGTTCGGCACCGCCGGACGACATCAAGATGCTGCCCATCAACCCGAGTTGCGTGATTCCCGGACCCCACATGTGACCTTTTACCTCCCTGCGTGGAGTGGGTCGACTTAGTGTATTGCTGTAATAATTGTTAACCGGGAGTCCGTAATTCGGCCGGGGTTGTCTTCGCCACGCCGGGTGCGTGGAGGTAATGGTCCGAACCTCTTGGCGTTCATTTGCTTAGCTAGCATATGGTCTTTTGCCGCTGCCGAGAGTGTAGGTACTAGCCCGTGTGTCCATGTCACCGCTGTGAGAGTGAGAGTGACCCGTCCCGCGACTCGATCCGAGTCCGGAAGTTGAGTCGGACTAGCCTTGACCTCCGCCGGTTCCTTAACCGCGCACGGTCCGCACTTTCCCTCGCTTGGGACGACGAGTGAGCTTCCACTTCTGTTAGCGACGTTTCACCACTAGGAGCTCGTAGTGTCGGGCTTAGTGTCTCCCTGGTGTGTGTTGCTGGTCGTGTCTTCATCTAGAGTCCGAGGGTGGCACTATATAGTGTCGTCTCCCGCGTCCGTCCAGCATCAGAACCACTTCACCACCTTGGTGTAGGGGGATCTCGTGCACCTCTTTCTACCTCCCTCCCTATCTTCCGCCATTGCTCTACTGACTTAAGCATCGGAGGGTTTTCCCCAGGGAACCTCCCCTGGGCCCCCTGATCCGTTTCCCTTTCTCTACAGTTCACTGTTCGGTGATCATCTACCCTGCTCAGGAGCCGCGCGAGATCACGCCCCTTCATCTGGCGCCGTCTGTGGGAAACGACCAAAGAGCCAGCATGGTGCGAAGAAGTTCAGGGAGGAGGTCCGCCGGCGACAGGGGAAAGACCATGGTGGTGGCGGGAGAAGGCCCTTCTCAAGCCTCACAAAATCCCCCCTCCAATGCTAGCACCCCCGCCGGCGGACCGCCCCCTCCCACCGCGGCGGTAAGGGTACCGCTTAACGGCGGCGCTGATACCTTCCAAGCCCTCAACGTAAAACAGGATGTCCTCGTGGAACTCATGAGGAGTCAGGCGGCCAGGGATGGAAGGTCACGTGCCCCTCCGGAGAGCCCCCCCCCCCCCCCCCCCCCCCCCGCGAGAATGTGTCCCAGCACACCGCCGGAGGTCGCTTCACCCTCGAGGGCAGCAGCTTATTGGCAACAAGACAGGAGGACCCTCACAAGCCCCCCCTCTAGAGCAAGAGGCCGCCTCCACACCAAAACGGGGGAAACATGGGACACGCCATCCACTCCCAGAGACCGAAGTCCCCAGGGAGCGCCAGGACAGCCTGCCATCACGCCCCATTAGCCCTACGGCGCAACAACAGCCATAGTTGTCCCTCCATCTACGAGAGTTCAAGAGGTGCTTTGCAACACAGGAGCGCGCCTTACGAGCCTTGCAGATGACCTCTCCACTAGAGGACGAGGAGAGATCCCCGTTCTCCGACTATATCTTGAAGGCAGAGGTATCTCCCAGAACCTCCATCCTGACCTTCAAACCTTACGATGGCCAAGGCGACCCGGCCGACCACTTCGACAGCTTCGACGCCCTAATGACCCTTCATGGAGCGTCCGACGCCATCAAATGCAGAGCCTTTGCGACCACCCTGGTCTAAGGCACCCAAGCATGGTTCCGGGCCCTCGCCCCCAGATCCATCCGAGACTTCAAGCAGTTTGGGTGAGTATTCAAGGAGAGTTTCGCCGACAGCGCCCCCCCGAGGTCGGTAGCGGGGCTTTTGGCTCTCAAACAGGAGCAAGGGGAGAGACTCCGGGCATACATCAACCGATTCAAATCGGAAGCCCTGAGAATCCCCCGCCTGGATGTAGCCTAGGACATAACCGCGCTGACCGGAGGCACCCGGGATGAGAACCTCCGCCGCGAACTTGTCCTCCACCCTCCCTCGACCCTTACCGAGCTAGTGACTCTGGCCTTACGCCCTGCTGAGTGTGAAGAAGTTCTCAGCGCATGCCGAGGCGCATCCGGCTCGGGTCAGGAGGGGGACAAGAAGCGAGCACCCGAGTCAAGCTCAGGCCAAGGAAAGAGGCGGAACCGAGACGGGGAGCACAAAGAACCGTCCCGAAAGTACGAGCGGTACACTCCCCTAACCGCTCCAGTGTACGAAATATATGAAGACATCAAAGGCTCGGGCCTCCTCCGCGAACCCGAGCCAATGAGGTCGAAAAGCCGCAATCGCAGCAAACATTGCCTGTTCCACAGTGACCACGGGCATCACACCAGCGATTGCCATCAGCTCCAGGATGAGATCGAGCGCCTCGTCCGCCAGGGACACCTATCCCGGTTTGTGGCCGAGCATAAGGAGGATCGAGGCGCCCCAGAGGAAATCGACAATGCCCCTCGCGGGGTCCATATCAACGTCATCGTCGGCGGAGCTGCATCAGGAGGGGACAGTGGCCGAGGAAGGAAGCGTCATGCTGAGAGGGAGAGCCGAGCGGTCGAGCCTCCCAAGGCCCCACCGAGTGAGTCTCAGGTCATAGTCTTCTCCGACTGAGACCTGGAAGGGCTGACCACCCCTCATGACAACGCCCTAGTCATATCGGCCACAATAAACCATTGTAACGTAGACAGGATTCTAGTTGACAATGGAAGTGCCCCCGATGTATTATCCTATGAATGATTCCTTAAGATGGAGGAGGATCTATCTAAACTCCGCCAGATCCGAACCCCCCTATGTGGGTTCAATGACCAGGCCACTTATCCCGAGGGAGCCCTCAGCCTGCCGGTTACTCTTGGCACCCCACCCAAGACCGTTACGGTTATGGCGGACTTCATAGTGATCAAGGGTATGATAGCATACAATGCAATCTTTGGCCGAACAAACGCAGTGCCTTCTACCTATCACCAAAAGATGAAGTTTCCCACCAAAAATGGGTTGGGGGAGGTCCGAGGCAACCAGGCCATGGTCAGAAGGTGCTACAATATCTCGGTTGAAGCCACAAGACCGGATGGGAAGAACAGGAGCCCCCGGGAAGTCGGGGAAAAATCCGCAACCACCGAGCCTGGAGGCGAATTGCTAGCGGTTTTCCTAAACGACAACCCGACCCTGGGAGTAAAGATTGGAGCCGACCTAACATCTGAAGCCCAATAGCAATACAAAGAGTTTCTTTCCGCGTACGTCCGAGTCTTTGCATGGTTTGATGATCAACTCCCTGGGATATCAGAGGAGACGGTGATGCATAAGCTCAACCTCGATCCAACTATCAAAGCCGCACAACAACGTAGAAGGAAGCACGTGCTAGAGAAGCAGGTGATCATCAAGGAGCAAGTCACCAAGGGGTAAAAGACTAGTCTTTTCAGACCGGTCCTGTACCCAACATGGCTGGCTAACGTCGTCCTGGTACCAAAAGCCTCGGGAAAGTGCCGAATGTGTGTGAACTTCATCAACTTGAACAAGGCTACTCCAAAGGACTGCTATCCGTTACGAGATACTCAGCTTCCTAGATGCCTATTCAGGTTACCATCAGATCAAAATGAATCCAGAAGACATCAAGAAGACCGCCTTTATCACCAACTTCGGCGTATACTGCTACACCCGGATACCTTTCGGGTTGAAGAATGCTGGAGCCACATACTAGAGGCTGGTCAATCATATGTTCGAGAGATAGCTCGGTCAGAACGTCGAGGCCTATATTGACGACATGCTCGTGAAGACCCCCAAGGCCGAGGACCACTTCGTCGACCTTGCTGAAACCTTCGACACCCTCCGAAAGTACAACATGAAGCTCAACCCTGCCAAGTGCGCCTTCGGAGTAAGGTCCGGGAAATTCTTGGGCTTCTTAGTCACCCAGCATAGGATCGAAGCCAACCCCAACAAGGTCCAGGCCATCCTGGACATGCGCCCACCCACCTGCATCAAAGATGTTCAACGCCTTATCGGGCGCATTACCGCGCTCAGTAGATTCCTGTCCCGCGCAGCTGAACGATGCCTACCCTTCTTCAAACTGTTGAGGGGCCTAAAATGGCATCTGCTACATTCGCGTGGGACGAGGAATGCCAAAAAGCGTTCACCGAGCTTAAAGAGTTCCTGGCTTCGCCTCTGGTGCTTTCCAAGCCCGTCCCAGGTGAAACCTTGCATCTCTATCTCTCGGTGACTCCATCTACAGTTAGCTCGGTCCTGGTCAGAAATGACTCGGGAGTAGAGAGACCGGTCTACTACACCAGCAAGGTGCTCAATGAGGCTGAAAGAAGGTACCCCGCAACCGAGAGACTCGTGCTAGCGTTGGTTACCTCGGCCAAGCACCTCCGACCCTATTTCCAAGGGCACTCCATCACCGTGCTGACCGGCGAACCATTGAAGAGGATCCTCGCTCACCCTGAAGCCTCGGGATGCCTCGTCAAGTGGGCCATCATGCTCGTGGCCTACGATATATCGTACCGGCCTCGCTCGGCTATCAAAGGCCAGGCGCTCGCTGACTTCATCGTCGAGAGCACCATCCTGACTGAAGAAAGATCTCCGTCCGTGCCCAGGCCGACCTGGGAACGGTTCATCAACGGATCCTCCAACTCAGCCGGGAGCGGCATCGGGATCCTCCTGAAGTCCCCCGAAGGAGCAGAGCTACAGTACGCCCTGAAGTTCAACTTCCAAGCATCTAACAACGCTTCTGAGTATGAGGCCCTCATATCGGGAGCCCGCATGGCCCGGCGGTTGGGGGCTGAGCGAGTCAGGATTCACACTGACTCCCAACTGGTCGCTAGCCAGGTCAATGGCAGTTATGAAGCTCGAGAAGCACCGATGATCAAATATCTCTAGCTGGTCAAGACCATGGCACAATAGTTCAAGAGTTTTGAGGTAGTCAGAATAGCTCGGGAGGAAAACTCCCGAGCGGACGCCCTCTCTCGGCTGGCCTCCTCTCTTGGCCCCGAGGGTACTCGATCGGTCCTTCTGGAAGAGCTAGAGCGGCCGAGCATCGATTCGGAGCTCCTAACTGTTGACTCGGCCTCCCCAAGCGACTGGCGTACCCTGTACCTATCGTGGCTCCAAGATTCTTAGGAGCCCCCCAACCCTCGGGAAGCCTGAAGGTTGAAGTACCAAGCTCGGTGATTCATCACTCTGGATGGTGCTCTCTACCGGAGATCCTTCTCTGGTCCTCTCTTGAAGTGCCTCAGCACTGACGAAGCCAACCGAGCGATCGAAGAAGTTCACGAAGGTCTGTGTGGAGCGCATTTAGGAGGTAGGTTGCTCGCCATGATCTTGCTATGGCTAGGTTATTGGTGGCCCACTCTGCAGCGTGACTGCTCGACCTACACACAACACTGTGACCGGTGCCAGCGATTTGACCACTTGGTCCATCAGCTAGCAACGGAGCTCATCACCCGAGCTGAGCCTTATCCTTTCGCTCGCTGGGGAATCGACATCCTCGGGTCATTCCCCACGGCCCAGGCCCTGAAGAAGGTCATTATCGTCGCCATCGATTACTTCACTAAGTGGATCGAGGCCGAAGCCACAGTAAGGATCACCGAGACAGTCGTCTGGAATTTCGTCTGGAAGTCGATCATCTGTCGTTACGGCATCCCCCGGGTGATAGTGAGCGATAATGGTCGGCAATTTGATTCTCGTTATTTCCGAGACAGATGTGCCGACCTGGGCATTCGCAATCACTTCACCTCGGTCGCCCACCCTCAGGCTAACGGGCTGGTCGAAAATGCCAATAAGACTATCTTAAAAGGCATCAAGACTAGGCTCGGCAAAGCCAAGGGCAGCTGGCTTGAGGAATCACCAAACGTACTTTGGTCACACAGAACGACTCCTAGAATGGCAACCGGTGAAAGCCCCTTTCAGCTGGTATACGGTACCGAGGCCGTGATCCCGTTGGAGATTGGCAACCCCTCCCTCCGAGTCATCTGCTTCTCGTCTGAGGCAAAAGACCAGAAACTGCTCGAAAACCTCGACCTAGCAGATGAAGTCCGGGAGATTTCCAGCATCCGAGCAACAGAATACCAACGCCGCCTCACTCGATACTACAATGCCAATGTCCAAGATAGACACTTTCAACTGGGAGACTTCATCCTTAAGAAAGTCGAAGCCTCTCGACCACTTGAGGCGGCGGGCAAGTTATCCCCTAATTTACGAAGGCCCCTACCGAGTGGTCGAGACGCTCGGAAAAGGAGAATACCGTCTATCCACGATAGAAGGAGAGCTCATCCCTCGTACCTAGAACGTGACTACACTACGCAAGTTCTACTTCTGAATACTGAGCATTGTGTAAACGACATGAGATAAAACAAAAGCATCCTTTCTTTTATTCAAACAACTCGCTTGTACATCAGGAAGGCCGAAGCCGAGAAAATACATGTCAAAAAAGTAAAAAATCCATCTAGCGCCGCCGTATGAGCCCATCGCTTGGCTGACTCGGTTGACCTTCCTGCGTCCAGCCACTGACTCTGTCTCGTGTAGAAATTGGCTCGGATAAAGGGTAGTCAACCCCGTTGACTCGGGCAGCTCGGGACAAAGGTGACAGAGGGATTAGGAAGGAGAAGGCTACCTTCCAAGTTGAACTTGGAAGAGAAAGGGGAGAGAGAACGCATATGAAAGCATCCTCCCCGCCAACCTGCCAACTCTTTGGAAGGAAGAGAGTGCAGGCACCCTCCGAAGAGTGAAAGGAATGATGAGAAGAGTAGAAGAGGGAAAAAGAGGCTATAGGGGGGGGGAAAGAAAACCAGCAGAGTTGGACGAGGAGGCAGGGGAAAGCCCGGGAAGGAGGGAGCTTAATTGGCTTCCTCCTCCCCTCCATGGAGCGAGCAGGAAGGGACGGGCGGTAGGGATGCCTAATGCCCCCATCCGTCCACCGTCTCGCCCCCCTACAAGTGCCGCCGGAACTGATAAAAAGAAGACGACGTGCCTCCACATATCGGACCTTCTTCAAACCCATCCGCCGACCGTCGGACCTCCTTCAAACCCGAAGCAGCAAGGACTCTCTGCCCTCCGTCATTGGCAACTTCATCTTCCGGGGCGTCTTCCATGCTCCAAATATAACGGCACAACGCTACGTGAAGAAAGAATGAGGAAAGACTGTCAGGGAAAACCCTAAGCGGTGGAGAGGAAGGGACGTCCTTCAGACATTTTATAGGCGAAGGGAGGCTATTTGCCTTAAATGATTCTCTCCTCGAAAACACGCCAAAGGGATCTCTCCCTACGAACGGTCACCTCAAACTTCTCATTTCCGCCCCAGCGGGACACACGAAGCGGCCAAGCATTCAAAGTATGAGAAAACGGAAAGACACCCTGTCAGACGCTCACCCAACCATCAGGCGAGATCAACGCAGAAAGTATCGGCTCTTTCCAACCACTGTAGATACGCTGAACAAAATACGGCAATGGCGATACGGAACAGTTAAGTCTTCGTCCTAACGCTATTGCCTTATCTATTTTTCTACACAAAAGAGAAAGTTTTTTCCTCAAAAGGAAAAAGACAAATAAAAATAGGAAGCAAAGCAGATACATCAGGCCTCTGGCCCACCGTGAAGCTCGGAAGTGGAGGGCTCAAACGGTCTGCCCCCGGCACCCTCGACGACGGTCGACCCTGGCACTGACCCCACCGGCGTGGGAACTACCTCGGTTGTGTGCCCTCCCGAGGCATCCGGAGTTCGCGACCCCTAGGACGAAGAGCCCCCGTGATCCTCTTCATCCGGCTCTGAAGCAGAGAAACTAGATGACGACAAGTCCGAGTCATAGCATTGCCCGGACAGGAAGTCAACTACCCCGGACGCCTGCTCCTCGGCATAATGGACGGCCAGGTCGTAGCCTTGCTTGAACCCCTTGCGGATGCCCCAGCGGAGTGCTGACTCATAGTAGGGAAGGGCAGCGTCCTTAAGGTCGACCCGGTAGGCCTCTGAGCTTTTGTACTGCTCGAGAGCCTCCGCCCCGGCCGATCCCACCCTACCAGCGAGCTCGGCCTTCTCCCGCTCCGCCTCGACTAACTTCCGCTCGGCCTCAGCCATCCGCTTTTCGACCTCCGCCACCTGCTTCCCCGCCTCGGCCCGATCAGCCTCGGCCTCCCGCCGAAGGTGCTCGGCTTCCTCCGCTCGATCCACCAGCTCTGCACGTTCGGTCTCCCACCGGCCATCCAGCTCAACACGTGCAAGGCGCTCCTCTTCAAGAAGCCTATTCTTCCTCTCGAGTGATTCTCGGGCCTTAGCTAGCGGCTCGGTTAGCGCCCGGGTCTCCACCTGGCTCGACCGCACCAGCTCCCTGACTGAGGAAAGCTCCCACCGAAGCCCATCACGCTCTTCGGCAAGTCGAGCCAACGTCATGTTAGACCCACCAAGGGTCCAGGCCAGGATCGCTCGCTCTAACTCTGACCGAGCGTACGCTTCTGCCAGAGTGGCCCCTATCTGGGCCAGGACCAGTCCGCCCTCCATAACCCCCGCGAGGGCTGCGGACGGAGAGTACTGCCTACCTCCCCCGCTCACCTTCGCGGCTATACCGCGGCATACCTGGTGCAGAGGGCCCGGGATACCAAGCCTCTCCAAGGCTGTTGGAATAGAGAACCCCCCATCGGCCGACGCCCCACCAAGTGGCTCGGACCAAGCCGCGGCCTCGGTCGCCTCTCGTGCCTCGATCGAATTTTCTTTCGGCCCCCCAACCTGGACCGGCTCGGCACCTGCACCACCACCTGATGCGCCAACCTCGGCCGCGGCCCCAGCATCGCCCTCCTCGCTTACGGCCCCCTTGGCTCCTACCGAGGGGAGAGCCAGGCCAGCACCGTTGCCAGTTGCAGGAGCAGCCCCGGCCCCCTCGGCTCCGGCCGAAGGAGGATCCGAGCCAGCATCGTCGCCGACTGCAGGAGCAGCCCCAACCTCCTCGGCCCCCTCTTGCTCGGCGGGTGGGAGAGCTCGCCTGGTAAGGTCGGCCCCATCATGCTCGACGGAGGGGCGAGCTATAGCAAGGTCACCTTCGACTGCGAGTATGACCCAGGCCTTCTTGGCCTGCTTCCTGGCCTTCACGGTGGCCCGGATCATTCCTTCCATGGATCCTTGCGCTTGGACCCCCGCGGCCTGGAGGATTCGCCCTGGGCCGCCCCCTTGCCCTTATCTCTGGCTCGGGAGCGACCCATGGGAGCAGCCGATTCATCAACAGCCGAGTTATCACCAAGCTCGATCACCTCTGCAGCCTCCTCCAAAGCCTGCCATCTGGTGTCTACACGAAAAGGAAGACATATTTAGAAAAAGAAAAATGATCAACATCCAAAGGAGAACCTAGCTTGTGGCACCTGAACCCGACGGATGTAGCCGTGTAAGAAGACACCGCTCGATATTCTCTGGAGTAACTAGCTCTTCTGTGGATTGGCGGTGCTTCAGCAAGATACCCGCATATTTCTCCACATGCGGAGGGAACTCATCCTGCCTGGGAGGGATATTTGGGGGGAAATTGGGGATTACTGGACACCTCCAGGCTTCCTCCACCGAATAAATTCCCACCCAGAAGAATTGAGTTTTCCACCCCTTATGCGAAGAATCCTTCGCAGCCAAGGACATACAGCTCCTATTCCACCTCGCCTGTATGAAATAGAAACCCTTCCTGGCCGAAGGATGTGCTTTCAACTCAAAGAAATAGTAAAAGAGGTCCAAGGAAGGAGGAACTCCACACTGGCGGCAGAGATTGCGGAAGGCGGAAAGAAGAAGATAAGAATTGACTACCAACTGAATGGGCGCCAACAGAAAAAAATTGAGAAGCTGAAGAATGAAAGGTTCGAAGGGAAGGCGGAACCCACCCTTCCACGATAGAAGGAAAGTACATATATGGCCTGTATGAGAGTCCAAGCTCATCTCGTGTGGAGAGGCCGCTGTAAAGCGGAACTTGTGGGGCAGGCGATACTGGTGCTCCAGCCTTCTCACATCCGCCTCCCCCAGTTCACTGCAGTTTGGAACCGGTGCCTTCACCATTGGCTCGTCCTCCCACTCCTCAGCATCCGAATGCTGGTCCGCCATGGAATCCGGAGAAGAGTTTGAGGAAAGGTGATCTCGGGACCCCGAAGATTCCGGGGGAAGAGGAAGCCGCCGGAATGCCTCCGCGGTTATCTCCGCCAACTCCACGAACGCCGCTGCAAGCCTCTGCTCTTCCATCATGTCCTCACGACGCATCGAAGAGCCCAAAAGCAAGAACGGAGGAGAGCCAAAACCCTAAAGACGGAGGGAGTCTGGAATGACAACAAGCGCTGAACGCCTATATCCCCACGCGGAAGGTGGCGCGTCGTTCCGACCTCCGAGAAAAGGGGGCCCCTTTAGTTCAAATCTGTCAGGATCATCATTATTACGGGCCCAGGTGACCACGACACGTGGCTTCCTAACACCGCCAGATCTCCACCCACCTGAGCCACGCTGGTCAAAAACCCCAAACAGCTACTCTTCCAAGCTTACTAAAGCTCGAGAGTAGGAGGGGGACAAGTGGAGAGGGGGATTTCTGTAGCCCTATCTAAGAGCAGTCAAAATAGGTCCATCAGGACCAAACGAGGCCTAGCTCATCCAAGTGACAGCCCCACAGGGCCCACTTAGGCTAAAAGGCCCAGTAAGATTATTCGGAATCAAATCCTTCCTCGGCGGCCCTTAGGCTCGGAAGGCCCGAGCGTCGGTCAGAACAGAGGAAGACCCATGCCCGAGTTATCCCCTCATCGGGATAGAGACAAGCGCTCAGCGCCCACTCCGACCTATCTTCATCCGAGCTATGCCTGTCGCCCGAACAGGGTTGGCACCTTTTATGTGTTGGGTTCGGTGCTAGTATTCAGAGGGGGGGGTGAAGGAATATGACCCTTTTAAACTCTCACCCAATATAAAATTTCGCTCAAACTAGAACTATGATGCTAACTAGACAGATTTACCAAATCTGAAAGCTAATCAACTATTATGTTCGACCAGTTAGCAAACACATGGAGCGCCCCTATGCATTCATCTAGCGGAAGCACAAATGAACAAATCAAACCACAGTGCACAAGGGTTTTTAGGTGGTTCGGTCCTGCAGACCTACATCCACCCCACACTCAACCCGAGTGTGGCTTCCTGCTGACTCACAGCTTGAAACCGCTGGGCCTCACAGCTTGCCTACAACCGCTGGGCCTCACAGCTTGCCGTCCAGTGGAATCCACCACTGCAACCGCTGGGGATTACAGCTTACCCGTCCAGTGGAATCCACCACTGCCCGCTGAGCAACATAGCTTGCTGTCCAGTGGAATCCTCCACTGCAAACCGCAGGGCAATACAGCTTAGCCATCCAGAGGCAGCACCTCTGCAATCTGCTGACTAACAGCTTGAAAGGAAATGTAAAATGGAAAACAAAATACAAGATAACAGCATCGGAAAGCTGTAAACGATAAAGCACAATATGTAGCTCTAATAATGAGCAACCTCAGATCTGGTTTTGAACCAAAGATCTGAGGAACGAACTCCTTCTCTCTCTCTCTCTTCTTCTCTTCACACTCTTCTCGAGCTCTCTGCCTCTCTCTTTTTCTCTTCTGCTTCTTCCCTCTTTCTTTTCTTCTTCTTCTCTTTTCTCTGGATCGAACAGCTCTCTATTCTTTCTCTCAGCTTCTGCTCTTCTGCTTCGATCTGGATTGTGGCTCTCTGTTCTTTTCCTCTCGCCAACTCGATCTCTCTTCATCTGTGGACGAAGACCTCCTTTTATAACAGCAGCTAGTAGGAGGGCAGCACTGGGCGCGTGTGGCTTCCACATTTCCCGCCCAGAACTTTTGGCCACGTGTCAGCTTTCTGTCAGTCCTTCAACCTCGGATCACGTGCCCTCCTTAAGCTTCACGATCAAAGCACCTGTTAAACAGAGTATCGGATAAGTCATCAGTTTAAAGAACAACTCTGTATAGACTTATCAGAAGAACAGCGTTTTAGAAGAAACCTGGACGAGGTTAGAACGAAACAACACGAAGACAGAAATAACAAAGAAGACTCAGACGCAGAGACAGCACGAAGTGAAACGAGAACGACACGAGGTGCAGAGGTGACAGAAACACACACTACACAGAGAACAACACGAAGACAAAACAGAAACCAACACGAAGTGTGGTTTCAACATACGAAAGACACGAGGTCTAGGAAGAACAACACGAAGACATAATACGGAAACGACACGAAGTGAAATAACAGAAACCGTCACGAGTTGAAAACAACACAAAGACGAAAATAGAAGTTGACACGGGTTGAAAACAACACGAAGATGAAAACAGAAGTTGACACGGGTTGAAAACAACACGAAGACGAAAGACAAGGAAAATGACACGAAGTCAAAGAAACAACAGTAACCAACACGAAGTGTGGTTACTAAACAGGAACGACACGAGGTCTACAGGGAAACGACTCGAAGTTCATCAGAACTATTCGAGCTGCCTTAGAAACACGACACGAAGTTAAGTGAGAACAGCACGAGGTGAAACGACACGGGCTGACCACAACAAGGATACAACACGAAGTCATAAAACAGAAACGACACGAAGTATAACCTCATACAAGTTTTTCCTGTCAAACATGGAAATCAACACGAAGTGTCGTAAGCTCAGACGACACGAAATCTTTTCGTGTTAGTGAGGGGAAACAACACGAAGTGTGACTCAAGTGGCACTGAAAGTAACACGAGGTGAGACTTCACGCTGTACAGACTTGGACTTTGTATATGAAGTGCGCTGTACAGACTTTGACGAAGCAGAAGGCTGTATAGACTTGGAGACCCAAAGCCATTGTATAGACTTTGTTGCCCAAAGGCGATGAACAGTGAAACAGTGTATATACTTCAAGTAAAGACCAATGTGTAGACTTGAAGATTGAAGGTGATGTACAGATTTTGATGCCCAACACCAATGTATAGACTTAGGAGCATATGACACGGCTGTACAGACTTCGCCTAAGACGCTGTACACACTTAGCCTAAGACAATGTACACACTTAGCCTAAGACAATGCGTGAACTGACGTTGTATAGACTTTGTCTTAACAATGAATGTGTAGACTTGATCAAGAGTCCAATGTGCAAACTTCATGAGTGTGCAAACTTGTCAACGAAATGCACAATGTATAGACTATGCACATGCATGAAGAGTGTATAGACTAATGAAATGCTTTACCCTGCAGTGTATAGACTTGCTAGTCATCAAACTACATGCAGATAGAAAAGTAACGCACAGATCAGAAATCAAGCACTATATCAGTAATACACATGTATTCTCCACAAAACAAGTTATGTTGCTATCATCAAAACACAATCTCATAAAGTACTCACTGTGTTGCAATCATCAAAACAAAACAGCATTGCTATCATCAAATCAACATAGCACATGCTTGTGCCTAAGGGGCACAACATTCTCCCCCTTTTTGATGATGGCAACACAATGTGACAGTGAGTCACACACAAAATTTTCTCCCCCTTTGACATGATCAAAAAGAGAAAAACAGTAAAAACAAGAGTGCAAAGTGCATTATGCATGCAAAAACCTCTTGAACATTCTCCCCCTGAATGTAAGACTCCCCTGAATTATTTCTCCCCCTAAATAAAAGCTCCCCCTTTGAGAAGGAATATGAACAGATAAGCAAGGTAGAAAAGGTAGGAGGGTCACTAGACAACAGCTGAATCATTGGTTTAGAGAATAAGCCTGATTATAAACAATAGTTAAAGTATAAGAATCATCAACATACAATTTTCAAAAATTCATGTTTAACAGTGATAAATCTAGAGTAAAACACCTGACCCCTGAAAAAGAGTTTTAGATTCCATTTATAGCAATGAATCTAGGGCACATGGTATTAATAGATAAGTCTGAAATAATACCCTTTTGTGTCTAAACAAGGAAATTCAAGAGAGGCAACTTGAACATGTATTGAGAAAAATAATTTTCACTCAATGACATTTGAATTTTCGAAGGGTTACAGCAGTTTGATTTCATTTTTGATTTTCAGAACCTGAACGAAGTAAATAGATCAGTGGCATTTATGTTGTTGACATTAGGTGTAGACCTTGATCAGAGGCAGATACCCCCAGTTACTAGGCATAAACTACTAGACCTATTTCAGATCAAAACCCACAAAGAATAGTCTTCACTTTTGACATTAAGGGTACACCTTGATTAGAGGCCAGTACCCTCAGTTACTTGGTGAGGACTCCCCCTATAGATTTGACCCTATGAACAGAGATAGTCTAAAGCACTTCATGACATGTGAATTTTCCTACTTCTTTGGAGGAGTTCACAGTTTCTCAGTGCAATCAGCCATTGCTCTGTCACTATGTTCAGTTCTTAACATTAATGAACTTATTTACTGCTGCCCTTAATTCTTTTAGAGTGATTGTTTAAAAAATCAGTACACACTCTTATTAGCCTGTTCTAGACATATCCAGTTCAACACATTTAGGCATTACAAAAAACTTTTTCTATTTTAGCTATGAGACAAAGATTAAGAGCTATAAAAGTTTTCTTTTATCTCAAATTCTGAAGTGCAGACACTTAACTCTCCAATTTATAAAGGTTAAACCTTTAGTTCTTTTCAATTTGTAAATGTGATTCTTATAAGTGAACAGTTGCAATAATCACCATTCAATGTACTAAACCAGATGCAAAGCTGTTGTTTAGTGAAGAAATGGGGAAAGGATAGCAATAAGCATTATGATCCATAGCATCTGATGACAGTGAATATGAATGAGTTGAAAGGGGACAATGAGAAGTACCAAGGATTCAATGAATTGAATAGAACTCTCAGCTCCCCCTGACACCATGATGCAAAAATATGCTATCCATTAGACTGTTCTACATGCAGACTATGCAACATTAGTCAAACTCCCCCTGACAAAGTGCATGAAATAGAATTAATGAACTGCTCATAATTTTAGAATATGCTCAAGAAGAATTCATGCTTTGTTCAATCAGAGAGAGAATTTATCAAATGCATCATCTTCATTTTAAATTTTCAGATTTTTTCAACATATGATGCAGTACACCATTCTACATGAAAACTAGACCCATGGTACTAGGCGGAGGACCTGGTCTCAAAGACCATCTCACACATGGTAGGAACCTCCGGGCAGATTTCCCTGCCTTTTAGTAACATACCATTTGATATACCAGGGTTAACAAGGACAATGCAACATAAAGCAGTCCTTCATGCATTGAACAGCATCATTGACACATGCAATGACAATCAGTCTATACACAATCAGTCCAAGTATGCATTCAATAACAAGCATGCAATGCATTAACACAAAACACATGCATGGACATAGAGTCTATATAGTGCATCAACTGTATACACTAAAGAAGCATTCAAATTCAGTTCAACATATAGCAAGAGAAGAGCATCAGATATGCAGAATTGAATTCAATAGCTGAGTCTGGAATGCAGACTGATCAGCTAGACATGAAGAGTTCATTAAAAAAATCAACCCAGCAAATCAACATGAAACTTACAATTTTCATGCTCACAATTTCAGATAATGGAATTTAAAACAGATTTCAGAACTGACCTGAATTGAATCATGGGGTTTTCTTTTTGAGTGCCTTGGTTGACCCCTCTTATTCATTTCCAAGGCACACCTGCAGCATGTCATTCAATGTGATTTTGCAGGAACCCAAGAAGTCTTGGGTCCTGAATTACCCCTATCAGGTGTTCTAAATAATTTCTTAACAATATTGTCATCAAATTCCATTAGAGAGCAATCAGACATAGAATGTCCAAAATTTCCACAATAATGACATGAACCAACAGATTTTCTGGTCCTATGATGCATATCTACAGCAACATGAGACCTATGAAACTGAGCATGAATTTTTCTGTTGTAAGCATGAATTTTTGATTTACCATTACCTGCCCACCAGCATTCAGAAGCTCGGTGGCCAGGTTTTCCACATTCATAACAAACAAGAGTCTTTTCTTTAAGACCAGCTTTATTTCTGCCCAAGAAATTTTTGTTTGGAGGGAATCTTACAAATTTGGAATTAAAATGATTTCCCTGAACAAACCAGCAGTCCTTGACTGCATGCCCATACTTACCACATTCAAAGCATCTAAGATGCTTGTTGTTTGATTCATTTTTGCCCCTGTGATTTCCATACCAGCATTCATTTGCCTTGTGCCCAGGCTTGTGGCAAGTGAAACAGATAGTATGCTGGCCTGAAGTAGTTCTGTGTCTATGTGGGTCATTAGCATGTGCAAAAGATCTAGAATTCACATTGTTATCTTCTTTCAGTTTGAAACATGCATTCATTAAATGACCATGCTTACCACAATAATAACAGGATGCATTAGATTTCTTAGTGGCATAGTTTCTATCAAAAGATTTCCTTGAATGCACTGTTTTACCAGCATGCTCATCTTCTTTCAGTATTCTGCAATCATCCATGATATGTCCATGCTTACCACAGTAATAGCAAGAAGCATCAGATTTCCTAGGGGCATGGTTTCTATCAGATGAATTCACAGATGCATGTGAATGAGTACAAGAAGCATGAGCATTTTGCATTGACCCATCAGATTCAGCAGAGCTAACAAATTTCAGAGTATAACCAGAATTATTCTTTGCCCTTTTTGTTTGACTCTTTCTTGTCAATTTCTGATTATCCTCAACAGGTTTTGTTTACTTTTTAATTTCCTGGGCTTTGAACTGAAAAATGGATTTTGAAGGTGATTTCTGATTTTCATTTTGTTTTGGGGATTGCCTTGAAGTACCAGCTACATTAGAGCCTTTCACAAAAGTAGCATATAGCTGGTTTTTAGTGATTTTCTTAATATCAGAGCAGCAATTTGTTCCCCCTTCAGAGTTATCATCCTTCCTCTTCCCAACAGTTTTCATTTTTCCTTTAATCTTGGCAGACTCAATAGCTGAATTTTCCAGATTATGAATTTTATCTTCCAAGCTGGCAATGTGAAGTTCATAACTGGCTATTTCCTGTTCACTGCAATTAACACATTCGCTTAGAACATGGTTTGCAGTTTTATACTTCTCAATTTCCTGTTCTAGACTTTTCAAAATTTCTAAATTTTCATCATGGACATCTTTCCCTTTTTCTATAGTGAGAAGTCTTTCAGACAAGCCAGTGTTCAACCACTTTAGTTTTTTAACTTCAGCTTTTAATTCAGTGTTTTATTCCTCAATATTTTTATCCTGAATTTCATTATTAGCACATCTCTCTCTTCCAGACATGTGCTCCAATTTTTCAATCAGTTCATCTTCTCTTTCTTCTGCTTTAATTTTCTCAGCGAGCAGATTTTTGTGATCCTCTTTAAGTGAGATAATTTGTTTACTCAGCCATTCATTCTCACCATAAGGATGTTCATTTCGTTCTCTTAGAGCTGAGCACATATGGCAAGTTAATTGAGCAGAAGAAGAATGTGAAGCCTCCCCATTGATTTCATTTATTCTACCCATAAGATTTTCAATTTTCTTTTGAAATTCTTCATTCTCAATTTTCAGTTTATCCAATTCAGAATTATCTTGAGTGAATTCCTGCATGCCTTTTAGATGCTCCTTTTTCTTATCATCCAACTGATTCTCTATTTCTGACATTTTATCCAACCATGTTTGTTTTTCCATTTTTAGAGAATCATTTTATTTCTTAAGATTCTGGACATCTAGCATGCAAGCATCATAAGACTTTTTCATATTTGGACAGTTTTCACATGAATCTTTCAGATTTATTCTATCACATTTCTTTTTCAATTTTTTATTTTCATATTTCAATTTCTTGGAAACTTCTAACAAGTTTTCATACATCTCTATCAATTCATCAAAAGAGTATCCTTCTAATTCAGAACTTACCACGGATGAAGTTTCATCATCAGCATTTCTATGATCAGCCATTAAGCACTTGCTGTGATTCCTGATTGACTTCAGTTTATCCAAAATGTCTTTGGCAGACCTGCAAGAAGAAATGCATTCAATTAGAGATCTGTCAATTGACTCTTTTAATAAAACTACAGCTCTATTATTGACAGAGTCTTTCAGCTTATCCTTCTTGGTCCATTTAGATTTATCCTTCGATAGTTTGTATGGACCATGAGTTATTACCTTCCACAAATTAGGATCGGTTGTGTTTACATACCGATGCAACTTTTCCAGCCATGGGCCAAGGTCATCACCTCTGTATATCGGAGGATGAGCCATCAGAACAGATGACAAGCAGATTCAAGGCACGAAGCAATCGACAACAAAGCACCATAACCAGATAAACAAGGCAAGGAACTAACTCAGTGAAACTTAATACAGAACGTAGGAGGCACACTTATGAAATGCACCAAACAGAGATGCACTAAGACAGTAAATCAAAACGATTCCAAATGACCCACTCTGAAATGCACTAAACAGTTAGCAGGATCCTCTGCAGATTGTTAGATCTGTTAAGTCAGAGACTGCTCTGATACCAATTGTTGGGTTCGGTGCTAGTATTCAGAGGGGGGGGGTGAATGAATATGACCCTTTTAAACTCTCACCCAATATAAAATTCCGCTCAAACTAGAACTATGATGCTAACTAGACAGATTTACCAAATCTGAAAGCTAATCAACTATTATGTTCGACCAGTTAGCAAACACATGGAGTGCCCCTATGCATTCATCTAGCGGAAGCACAAATGAACAAATCAAACCACAGTGCACAAGGGTTTTTAGGTGGTTCGGTCTTGCAGACCTACATCCACCCCACACTCAACCCGAGTGTGGCTTCCTGCTGACTCACAGCTTGAAACCGCTGGGCCTCACAGCTTGCCTACAACCTCTGGGCCTCACACCTTGCCGTCCAGTGGAATCCACCACTACAACCGCTGGGGATTACAGCTTACCCGTCCAGTGGAATCCACCACTGCCCGCTGAGCAACACAGCTTGCTGTCCAGTGGAATCCTCCATTGCAAACCGCTGGGCAATACAGCTTAGCCATCCAGAGGCAACACCTCTGCAATCTGCTGACTAACAGCTTGAAAGGAAATGTAAAATGGAAAACAAAATACAAGATAACAGCATCGGAAAGCTGTAAACGATAAAGCACAATATGTAGCTCTAACAATGAGCAACCTCAGATCTGGTTTTGAACCAAAGATCTGAGGAACAAACTCCTTCTCTCTCTCTCTCTTCTTCTCTTCACACTCTTCTCGAGCTCTCTGCCTCTCTCTTTTTCTCTTCTGCTTCTTCCCTCTTTCTTTTCTTCTTCTTCTCTTTTCTCTAGATCGAACAGCTCTCTATTCTTTCTCTCAGCTTCTGCTCTTTTGCTTCGATCTGGATCGTGGCTCTCTGTTCTTTTCCTCTCGCCAACTCGATCTCTCTTCATCTGTGGACGAAGACCTCCTTTTATAACAGCAGCTAGTAGGAGGGCAGCACTGGGCGCGTGTGGCTTCCACATTTCTCGCCCAGAACTTTTGGCCACGTGTCAACTTTCTGTCAGTCCTTCAACCTCGGATCACGTGCCCTCCTTAAGCTTCACGATCAAAGCACCTGTTAAACAGAGTATCAGATAAGTCATCAGTTTAAAGAACAACTCTGTATAGACTTATCAGAAGAACAGCATTTTAGAAGAAACCTGGACGAGGTTAGAACGAAACAACACGAAGACAGAAATAACAAAGAAGACTCAGACGCAGAGACAACACGAAGTGAAACGAGAACGACACGAGGTGCAGAGGTGACAGAAACACACACTACACAGAGAACAACACGAAGACAAAACAGAAACCAACACGAAGTGTGGTTTCAACATACGAAAGACACGAGGTCTAGGAAGAACAACACGAAGACATAATACGGAAACGACACGAAGTGAAATAACAGAAACCGTCACGAGTTGAAAACAACACGTAGACGAAAACAGAAGTTGACACGGGTTGAAAACAACACGAAGATGAAAACAGAAGTTGACACGGGTTGAAAACAACACGAAGACGAAAGACAAGGAAAACGACACGAAGTCAAAGAAACAACAGTAACCGACACGAAGTGTGGTTACTAAACAGGAACGGCACGAGGTCTACAGGGAAACGACTCGAAGTTCATCAGAACTATTCGAGCTTCCTCAGAAACATGACACGAAGTTAAGTGAGAACAGCACGAGGTGAAACGACACGGGCTGACCACAACAAGGATACAACACGAAGTCATAAAACAGAAACGACACGAAGTATAACCTCATACAAGTTTTTCCTGTCAAACATGGAAATCAACACGAAGTGTCGTAAGCTCAGACGACACGAAATCTTTTCGTGTTAGTGAGGGGAAACAACACGAAGTGTGACTCAAGTGGCACTGAAAGCAACACGAGGTGAGACTTCACGCTGTACAGACTTGGACTTTGTATATGAAGTGCGCTGTACAGACTTTGACGAAGCAGAAGGCTGTATAGACTTGGAGACCCAAAGCCATTGTATAGACTTTGTTGCCCAAAGGCGATGAACAGTGAAACAGTGTATATACTTCAAGTAAAGACCAATGTGTAGACTTGAAGATTGAAGGCGATGTACAGACTTTGATGCCCAACACCAATGTATAGACTTAGGAGCATATGACACGGCTGTACAGACTTCGCCTAAGACGCTGTACACACTTAGCCTAAGACAATGTACACACTTAGCCTAAGACAATGCATGAACTGACGTTGTATAGACTTTGTCTTAACAATGAATGTGTAGACTTGATCAAGAGTCCAATGTGCAGACTTCATGAGTGTGCAAACTTGTCAACGAAATGCACAATGTATAGACTATGCACATGCATGAAGAGTGTATAGACTAATGAAATGCTTTACCCTACAGTGTATAGACTTGCTAGTCATCAAACTACATGCAGATAGAAAAGCAACGCACAGATCAGAAATCAAGCACTATATCAGTCATACACATGCATTCTCCACAAAACAAGTTATGTTGCTATCATCAAAACAGAATCTCATAAAGCACTCACTGTGTTGCAATCATCAAAACAAAACAGCATTGCTATCATCAAATCAACATAGCACATGATTGTGCCTAAGGGGCACAACATTATGCTCGGCTCGACCGACGATTGCTTATCCACGCTGCCGTTGAGAGCCCTTTATGAGCATGAGTTTATGAGGATAAGGGACCCATGACCCCTCAAGGCTATAAAGATCCCACGATGAGGACGTAAAGACTCCACGATGAGGACGTAACTCCCGCCTGAAACTCCTCAGCTTACGGGACTCATGAGGCGAGCACACTATATAAACGTGGGACTCCCTCCAGTGAAAGGTAAGGGCAATACACGCCATAAATTCCCTGAGAAGGAACCACTTCACCACCTTTTTGTAGGGGGATCTCGTGCACCTCTTTCTACCTCCCTTCCTATCTTCCGCCATTGCTCTACTGACTTAAGTATCGGAGGGTTTTCCCTAGGGAACCTCCCCTGGGCCCCTTGATCCGATTCCCTTTCTCTACAGTTCACTGTTCGGTGATCATCTACCCCGCTCAGGAGCCGCGCGAGATCACGCCCCTTCAGAAGTCTAAGTCGATGAACTTCCATGTCTGTCTCATATTAAGTCTGTGCATGTATTCATCAAGTTGATGCAATCCTTGTTGCTGTACACGACCAAGTCAATGCAATCTTAGTTGAACCACGCGACTAAGTCTATGCTGAGTGATGTGACACACCCTTGGACCAAAATGAACAAGCACAATTTGCAATCAAACGGACCGATATTGGCGACCGCTCACCCGATGCTCACCAAGACCCGGGGTAACTTGGCAATGCCAAGTGGAGGTTGTGTGGGCTGGGCCCTTGCTGGTAGAGGGCCAACAAGGCCAAGATTTGTTTCCCCAAGGGTATGGCTGCCCAATTCAAGGGAGCCGACGAGGTGCCAAGGCACGGGCTACACTCCTCACCCCATGGTGATCTCTTGAAGCAAGGAGCTCAAGGATCGGGCTCTCACTCTCACGGCCAGCGGAGTTTATGAACTAATATTGGAAAGAACAAGCACAAAATGGAACTAGGTTGGAGCACTTACTCGACCGGTTTGAAGAAACCAGTCCCGCTCGGAGACGAGGGCGAGCGGGAAGGCGAGTGTTCCCCACACGCCGCGTCGGAGAAGCTTGACCTGCTCAAACGATTACAACAGTACACCTCTCGCAGGAGGGGGATCTTGGGGTGGGGGTTAACTGATATTACATCTAAAACTACCTCCACACAGGGAGGGGCCTTCAGCCAGTCAAGCGGGGAGGGTGGAACCGAACTCGCAACCAATAAGGAGACCGATGTCGGCTCTGCCCGCTTTCTGTGAGTGCTGACAGAAGGTCGAAGAAGTAGTTGCTGTGACTGCTCCCAAATTTTTTTGGGGACAAAACCACCTGGAAATTCTTCGTAGGAGGATGGGCAAGTCGTGCAAATTTTTCTGGAATTTCGGGAGGTCGCTGATGGCCGGAGCAGAGCCTCGAACAGGGAGGTAGATCTTCAGTTCTGACAGCTTTAGGATCACAACAGCAGGAAGAAGTGTTACCACCAGCGCTCCCGGACTCAGAATGAGGTGCCGCAGGAGTCGTCGGAACCGTCTGTGAGTCCTCTTCGATACGAGCTTGACGGGGATGTAAAATGTTGGCGGAGCAGATCGGTAGGCTCTGATCACTGAGGAGGGGTCGGTGTAGACTGAGTGGAGGCAGCATCGCACACCCGGGGGAGAAAATTGATAACTTCCAGACCCTGACGCCTAATTGAGCTCTGCTTTCTGAGGATGAAAGAAAACTCAGAGTAGAAGACTTTGGAAAAAAACTCTCGATCAGATTCCCAATAGGATTGTCGCAGTCGAGCTTCCACTCCGGCTATGAACTCCTGTCAGGGAGGCCTTGCGCAGTTGGGGAAGAATGGCTCCCCTGGGCGATCACGAACTCAGAACGAGACGGGACCACCGCGGTTGCGAAGAGGACGGAGAGATGCTTCCAACGATGGCTCTTGGGCTTCTAGGAACGTCCGGAGGAGGTCAGGGTCGCTGATGCAAGCTTCAGGTCTTCTGCAGGTTCTCTTACTCTAGATGGTAGAGGGTGGGGTGATGGAGGTGAACAAGGGAAGATGGAGGGGATGAGAGGGGGGCGACCCTAACCAAAGGGGAGGGGAGAGGGGCGGCCAAAGCTATGGAGGGAAGGGGAAATTTGAATTCAAATGGCCTAGGGAGGTGGAGGGGTGCTTGGGGTAGTGGGAAGGGTGCTTGGGAAAGTGGGAGGGGTAGTTGGGGGTTGGGAGGTGAGATGAGGATTGGTGAAGGGTCTTGGGAAGGGGTGGAGTATTGAAGAGGGTTGTGGGGAATGGGGAGAGGCTTTAATGGGGTAGGTGGGGAGTGGAGGTGGTTGGGAGGGGAGGAGAGAGAGGGTAGGGCGCAGCCCTCCCTTGTGTGGTGAGAGAGAGAGAGAGAGAGAGAGAGAGAGAGAGAGAGAGAGAGAGAGAGGTAGGTGGGAATCACTCCCAAGGGTTTCTCACCGAACTAATGGAATCTCTCCAATAGGAAATTTGAACTCTCAAATGACAATTTTCATTCATTGATTCATTAAGTTGAAATGGGGGGAATGGGGTCCTATATATAGGCAACCCACATTTTACAAAAAGACCCAGACATTTGACTCAATGACAAATAACCAAGGAAGGGGGGGGGGGCGCCCATGGGCCTAGCCCAATGAATTGGGCCCAAAACTAATCTAATGAGCCTAATGACACATAAACTTAGCAAAGACCTAGGGACATGACTCAAATAAAAGGGAAAATACATCAAATGACTCAAATAAAAATTATATAGGACTCAAAATTAAATAACTAGACCATGCCGGATGCAACCGGGGCGAGGAGACGAGCTGTGAACGTGGGCATGGGAGGTGATGTCCCCATCATACTCCCGGGGTGCGGAAAACTTGACTCCGTCGAGTAAGTGTCCTTCCCTCCTCGGAGGGTGTAGAAGTGGTACACTCCTCAAGTCTTCCGAACGAGACCGATCCATCCACCTGCCGAGATAGCGCTCGTATACCTTGCTCCTGGTGGTAGTGACCTGTTCATCCAATATTCATTCAATGCGCTCACGCTGGGCTTTCTTGGCTGGTGGTCTCTCATCACGGGTGAGTGCTCTCTCAACGGAGGGAATAGGCTCAATATCCTCACTGGGTACCACCGTGGGTCCCTTATATGGCACTAGGTATGCTACATTGAATGTGGGACTCACTCCATACTCGGGGAGATCTAACTCATAGGCATTAGAGCCAATGCGCCTCAAGACCTAGAAGGGACCAGCCCCACGTGGCCTCAATTTGGAGATGACTCCCGGGGAGAGCCTCTCCTTCCTCACCATCACAAAGTCACCCACGTGGAATTCTTGGTGACGCCGAAGGGAGTCAGTCTGCCTCTTATAGATCTCATTTTCCTTGCTAATGTGCTTGCAAAGGTTTTCATGTAATTTTGTGAATGTAGACATTCTAGGGGTGATGGGTGGACCTGGGCAACCAAAAGTAGACCAATCATGCTTTGACGCCAAGAAGACTTTGATGGAATGGGGAGGACCGGGGCATCCATAGGTGATCCGGTCATGCATGGGGGTGACAAATGCCGGGGGACCCGGACATCCATGAATACTCCTATCATGCCTATGACTCATGATGAGTGAAGGTGGACCACTACATCCGAATTTGGACCACTCATGCTTTCTACTTGACATGTGGGTGATATGAATGAATGGACCCAACATAGTGTTCATGCCAAGTGGTGTGGTAGGCCTAGACACATGCATGCTTTTCCCAAAGGTGACTTCCATGTGTATAGGTGTGGGACAACCTTTGAACTCCCATTGGAAAGGATCGAATGGATCTAAGAAGGTGGTCATCATGGGGTGGGGCACAACCTTATTACCTAGGGATATGTGGCCCAAGGTCATGGCTCCCAAGGCGTAACCCGGGTCTAGGATGGGGTGAATTGGGTCAAACGTGGTGGGTTGGGATAGGGAATGGTGGGTGGTGGATAAGGTGGTTGGGTTCCATGGGTTCTTTGACCCCCATTGGAAGGGATCAAAGGGATCATAAAAAGGGTTATCGAGGGGGAGGGGCCCTATGTCCTCAAAATCCTCAAATAGTGGTGGGTCATCCTCCTCTAATGAGATAATGGGGCCAAAGTTCTTGGTGGGTGGGTCGGCCATGAAGGGAGGGTTTGGCTTACTACCCGAGATAAGAAGCTCTAAATTGAGGAGAAGGCTGGGCTCATCAGGTGTAGGGAGGAATAGAAGGAGGTCGCTAGTGTAGCAACCAATGGTGTAAATCGAGGTGATAGACCCGATGCATAGGTGTAGGAGGCCAAGGCTCTTAGGTTGTTCGGCCATAGGGGTCAACATGCTAGTGAACTCAATTTGCCATGCTAAGCCCCTAAGAAAATCCTCTAAGGTCTCCACTTGATAGGATGCTTGGATTGTGGTGTGATAGGAGAAGAAGGGCACTATGGGAAAATTTTGTTCTATGGGAGGGCAAACATGGGCCGAGATCTCTCTAATTAGACTCTCCCTTAGCCAACTAACAAGGGGTTCTCCTAAGATGAGCTTGGCCCCAACTAGAGAGGGTGGTGTAGAGTGAAGATTATCATGTGGGGTTTCTTCTTCAACTTGGACATGGATTTCCTCCAAGGTAGGGAGTGGGTTTGGAGTGTTCACCACTATTGGATCGGGTATGAGTTCTTCTACTAAGGAGGTGAGACGGTCTTTTGGGGTGATGAGGGTTGGTGTGTGGTGCTCCCGGGGTAGAGGGTAAAGGGAAATTTGATTTGGAATAGGGAGGGGAAGTAGTGGAGGTTTAGGACATGGGAGTTTTGGGGGAGGGAGTGGGAGATGAGTTGGTTGGGGTGGCTTGAGTTGGTCGGTCTTGGGGGGTGTCTCCCTTATAGGAGAAGATGGAGGGGTAGTGGTGGTCCTTATTGGGGAAACTGGGTCGATTAGGGGTTTCTTCCCCTTGGGATCAGCCGGTTGTGGAGGGGTGAAAGTGGGGGCCAATTGGGTTTGTATAGTGAGGTTTGTGGAAGGGGGTTTTGGTTGGGGTGTGGGGACTCTCAAGGGGTTAGGTGGGGGGGTGGATGCTTGGATTATTTGGGTCTTAAGGGATAAGATTTGGTGGTGAAGTGTAGTGGCGATAGTTGAGAGGGAATTTGTTGGGATTTGTGGGGGAGGAGGCCTAAATGCGGTCTCAAGCGGGCCGGGTGGGGATGGAGGAGTGGTAGTGCTCCTCGGGGTAGGGGTGTTCAAGCAGGAGGGGTGGGAATATTTAGGGATGTAGATCTTCCTAAGTTCTACCTTCATACCATCCCATGAGGAAATGGGCTCTTGCCTCTTAACCCTTCTTAATCCCTCTATGTGTTCCCACTTACTCTTGGCTTGACCCCGAAACCGTCCCTTGGCCTTTCGGACTCTCGCGGGTCCATATACCCAAGTCTTTTCAAAGTACTTTTCTATGGGAGCCTCCCACCTAAGATAATCACTAGAATGTGATCCGTCAAAGGTAATGTCCTCATCTAGAATGAAGTTCAAGGTTGGTGGACCGATCGGACCCTTGTGGAGGGCCGAATTGTATGGACTTTGAAGAGGCGAGATCTCGCGCTGAGTCCTGAGCGGGCTGTGGATCACCAGAAGATGAATCTGCAAGAGAGGGAAACGTACCAGAGGGCCCAGGGGATCTCCCTGGGGGAAAACCCTCCGATGGCTAAGTCAGTAGAGCTATGGTGGAAGCGATAATGGGGGGAGGAGAGAGCTGATGCGCGAGAATCCTCTCCACCAGAGGGTGAAGCGAATCGTGCTCAGGGGCTTAGGGTGTGTGAATGCCTTGTTTCTCTTACCTTCTTCCGGAGGGTATCCCTTGCTTAAATAGTGCGCCGCCTTCAGGAGTCCTGCAAGCTGAGGGGTTCCCGGCGGGAGTTACGTCTTTAACGGGGGCTTTCATGGCCTGATCGTGGGAACGTTATCCCCTTGGAGTCCGACGGCTCCCCTGACTCTCCCGCTGGCTGGGGACTCTGAACGGCTGCACCTGCGGATAATCAACCGGCCTTACCGAGCCTCGGGGATTCTAGCTCTTGTCCGAGCGATAGGCATGGCCCGACGAAGGTGGGGTCGGATAGGTCGGCCAGAGTCTATCTCTCTCGGACGGGGAGAGGGCTTTAGGCCGGACCTTCCTTGGGACCTGACCGTTGTCTCGGGCCCTCCGAGCCTAGAAGGCCGCCGGGGAGAGTTAGTTCCTCGAGTCTTCTTTATTGGACTTTTCTTCCCTAAGTGGGCCCTGTGGGCTATCACTCGGGCGGGCTCGCCTGGTTGGACCTTGTGGGTCTTGTTGGGCTGCCTTTATGGTGGGCTGTGGAAATCCCCCTCTCCACTTGTCCCCCTCCTACTCTCGAGCCAAGGAGGCTCGGATGAGTAGTTTTTCGAGGCTTTGGACCGGCGTGGCTCAGGTGGGTGGAATTCCGTTGGCGTTATGGAGCCGCTTATAGCGGTCGCCGAGGCCCGTAATGATGATCCTGACGGATTCGAAACGAAGGGGCCCCCCTTTTTCTCGGAGCACAGAACGGCGTGCCGCCACCCTCAGGGGTTTTTAGGGGGCGCTGTTCATCGTTCTAGGCTTCCAGGGTTTTAGGCTTTCCTTGCTTCTTGATGCGCCGTGAGAGCACAGCGGAGACGCAGAGCCTTGCGGCGGCATTCGTGGAGTTGGCGAGGATAACCGCAGAGGCGGTCCGACAACTTCCTTCTCCCCCGGAGTCTTCGAGCTCGTACGAGGGATCTTCCCCCGACTCGATGGCGGATCAGAGTCCGGAGCTTGTGCCGGAGAGGCGGGAACCCGTCCCCAACTGCAGTGAGTTGGGGGAAGCGGAGGTGCGGAGGCTGGAGCATCGTTTTCGCCTGCCTCTCAGATACAGCTTTGCTGCCGCCGCTCCGCACGAGACGAGTCTGGATGATCGTGGGGAGCACATTTTCACCTTTCTTCTGTCTTGGAAGAGCGGATTTCGTCTCCCTTTCGATCCTTTCGTGCTGCAGCTTCTTAATTTTTTCCGGTTGGCGCCTATTCAGTTGGTGGCCAACTCATATCTTCTGCTCTCGGCCTTCCGGATTCTTTGTCGTCAGCACGACATTTTTCCTTCCTTGGACCTCTTCCATTTCTTCTTTGAGTTGAAAGCGCACCCATCGGCGGGGAAAGACTTCTACTTCATCCAGGCGCGGAGGAATAGGAGCTGCATCTCGCTTGCGGCGAAGGACTCCTCGCACAAGGGGTGGAAGACCCACTTCTTCTGGGTGAAGGCGGTGGCGACGGACGAGATCTGGAGATGTCGGACCTCGCCCAACTTTCATCCGAATCTGCCCCCTCGCCAGGAGGAATTCCCTCCCCACGTGGAGCAGCAGGCTGCCCGTCTACTGGAGGACCGTCGATCGACCGAGGAGCTGGTGACGCCGGAGAACATCGAACGGTGTCTTCTCTCGCGGTTGACGTCGACAGGTACAGCTCTTGAGGCTCTTTTTCTGGGGTGGTAGCTCCTTTCCTCCTCCTGACTGGGGCTTCTCCTTGTTGCAGACATGAGGCGGGAGCCTCTGGAGGAGGCGGCCGAGGTCATCGATCTGTGAGATGACTCAGGAGCCGACGAACCTCATGCCTCGGTGGGTCGCGCCCAGGCCCGAGACAAGGGCAAGGGGGTGGCCCCCGAGGGGTCTTCTCGATCGACCGACCTGAAGCGCAAGGATCCCCTGGCGGGGAAACTGCGGGAGGTTGTGAAGGCCAAGAAAAGGGCCAAGAAGGCCGGCCTTTCTACCGCCGTCGGGGGTGATTCTGGCTCGGCGGTGCTCCCCCCTCGGGGGCAGGATGGGGCCGACCCCTCCGGGCTGGCTCTCCCATCCGCCGGGCGAGAGGGGGCCGAGGAGACCAGGGGCCCCTCAGAGGGAGGTGATGGGTCGGCTCTCCCCTCTGCGAGGGCAGAGGGGGCCGATGCCGGTGTGGCCGGCGCTGGGACCGAGGGATCGGTCGGCGCGGATGGGGGTTCACCCGCGGGGGCGTTGCAGCCCCACGTGCCGAAAGTTTCTGGTGCGGCCGATCCCGCGGCGCCGGTCGAGGGTGGGGGTTCGCCCGGGGAGGCGTCGCAACCCCAACCGACCGTGGCGTGCGGGGCGGTCAGCTTCGCTGCCCGAACAGGGTCTTCTGGCGGGGTGCCCAGGGTGGAGCAGTCCCCTTTGCCGGAGCCTCTGGACAGGCTCTGTATCTCGGGTGACTTGTATCGGTTCTGTCGATCGATCGTCGAGAGGACGAGGGGGGGAGAAAGGCGCAACACTCCCGCCGGGGTCCTTGATGTCCTGATGGAGGGCGGCCTGGTCATAGCTCGGACAGCGGCCGTGATGGCGGAGGCGCACGCCCGGACGGAGGCGGAACGGTCGAGGCTTGCCTGGACCCTTGGTGGATGCGAGGGAAAACTAGCCCGGCTCAAGGGGGAACATGAGGGGCTCCGGCGGGAGTTCCTCACATTCAGGGAGTTGGCACGGTCGAGCCGACGGGAAGCCGAGGCGCTGGCCGAGCAGCTAGCAAGGGCCCAAGAATCGCTCGAGAGGAAGAGCAAACGTCTAGAAGATGAGCGTCAGCGTCACATCGAGCTGGATGGCCTCTGGGAGCTTGAGCGCGGCGAGCTGCAGGATCGGGCGGAGGACGCGGAGCGCCTTCGTGCTGAGGACGAGGCGGACCGAGCCCGGGCGGAGGGCCGGACGATCGAAGCCGAGCGGAGGATGACCGAGCTAGAGGAGCGTCTGGCGAGGGCGGAAGAGCGTGCGGCCGAGGCGGAGCGGGCTCGGGTTGAGCTTGTCGGAAGGGTAGGGCAGGTCGAGGCGGAGGCGATCAAGCGTTACAAAGGCTCGGAAGCTTACTCGGCCGACTTGATTAAAGCTGCCCTCCCCTACTACGAGGTAGCGCTCCGCCGGGGTGCTCGAAAGGGATTCAGGCAGGGCTATCGCCAGGCGATGAGCTATGCCAATGAGCACCTTGCCGGGGGTGATTTTCCTTACGGCCAGAGTTATGACTCGGATGAGTCAGTTTCTAGCTCCTCATCCTCGGCCGGGGAAGAACCGGAGGAGTCACCTCCAGCGGGGTCACCAACTCCGGAGGCTCCGGGAGGGCTCACGACCGGGACAGTTCTCGCACAGGCGAGGTAAGTGTCCGGGCCGGCCGTCACCGAAGGTACCGGGGGTGACGCGTCCCCTACTGCTGTTCCTGAGCTTCAAAGTGGGCCCGAGGCCTGATGTATTTTGCTTTATTTTGCCACTTCCCCTTTTTGTCTATTTTTCCTTTTGTAAGAGGACTTCTTTATGGGAGGCAATAAAGAACTTACTTTGTTTGATCGCTATCTTTGCCATGAATTGGTTGGCGTATAGGGGGCAGTTGGAAAGTGCCGATATTCTTTGCACCGTTTTCGCATGCCGATTCGGGAGACTTCTGGCGGGGCGTCCTTTCATTCCACCATGCTTTGAAAGTCGAGGCGCTTCGCGAATCCCGCTAGGGTGGGGACCGAGGAATTGGAGGTGACCTTCCAGGGGAGGTCCTGTAGCGTGTTTTCGAGGGGGGAGTCATTTAAGGCACGTGGCCTCCCTTGGCCTATAAAAAGGACCGAAGGGTGCTACTTCCCTCTTAACACTTAGGACTCTCGCCGGTGGTCTGCTCTTATTCCCTCGTTTTCGCTGTGCGTTGCGCTGCCGCGATCGGAGCATGGAGGACCCTTCAGAAGGTGACGCCGCAAACGACGGGGAGCGGCCGGTTCCAGCTGTCCTGGAATATCGGTCGGATCCCACGGTGGCCGCGCGTGCATGAGACGGGTCTGACGGTCGCCGCGCGGATCTGGAGAGGGCTTCGACGTGTGGGGGCACGCCGTTTGCCTCCTCTTGGCTGCAGCGAGGCTTCCGGGCGGACGCCGAGATGGAGGGCGGATGGGGGAGTTAGGGATGCCGGCCGCCATTCCCCTCTGTGGGAGGGGAGGAGGCGGCTCACCTCTGTCCGCAGCCTCTTTCTCTCTCTTTTGTTCTTCATTTCTTTCACTCTTCGGGGGCTGCTTACTTTCTGTTCGCCTCCAAGGAGTTGGTGGATTGGCAGAGAGGAGACCTTCACGACGCTCCTTTTTCTAGGTTGTTGCCAACTTGGAAGGTAGCCTTCCTCGCGTGAAAGGTGGCCTTCTCCTTGTCATCCCTCTGTCACCCTTGTCACGGTCCACCCGAGCCAACTGGGTCGACCATCTCTTGTCCGAGCCAGTTTCTACGCGAGGCAGAGTCAGTGGCTGGATGCGAGAAGGTCAAGACCGGGTCGGCCGAGTGATGGCCGTCTGCCGTGGTGCTAGATGGATTTTTGCTTTTCACTATGTAATGTATTGGCAGTTGCCTTTCTGATGTACCAACAATTATCTTGAATGAATGCAAAAAAGGGGGTTTTATTTTACCCGATTTGTTGATACAGTTTTCAGAAATAAAATCTGCGTAGTGTGGTTGCGTTCCATGTCCGGGGAATGGGTTCCCCTTCCATTGTGGCCAACCTGTATGCACCTTTCCCGAGCGTCTCGATCACTCGGTAGGGGCCTTCCCAATTGGGGGATAGCTTGCCCGCCGCCTCCAGTGGTCGAGAGGCTTCGGTCTTCCTGAGGACGAAGTCCCCTGGTCGGAATTCTCTGCCCCGGACCTTGGCGTTGTAGTACCGAGTGAGGCGGCACTGGTATTCCGTAGCTCGGACGTTCGCGATCTCTCGGAGTTCGTCTGCCAGGTCAAGGTTCTCGAGCAACTTCTGCTCGTTTGCCTCGGGCGAAAAGCTGATCACTCAGAGAGACGGATTGGCGATCTCTAACGGAACGACGGCTTCGGTGCCATATACCAGCTGAAAAGGGGTCTCACCGGTTGCCGTCCTGGGGGTCGTTCGGTGCGACCATAGTACGCTAGGCAGTTCCTCGAGCTAGCTACCCTTAGCCTTGCCGAGTCTGGTTTTTATGCCCTTCAAGATGGTTTTGTTGGCATTTTCAACCAGCCCGTTGGCCTGAGGGTGGGCGACCGAAGTGAAGTGGTTGCGGATATTTAGGTCGACGCATCTGTCTCGGAAGTACCGAGAGTCGAATTGCCGCCCGTTATCGCTCACTATCAATCGGGGGATGCCAAAGCGACAGATGATCGATTTCCAAACGAAGCCCCAGGCGACTGTCTCGGTGATCCTTGCTGTAGCTTCAGGCTCGATCCACTTGGTGAAGTAGTCGATGGCGACGATGATGAACTTCTTCTGGGATTGAGCCGTTGGGAATGGCCCAAGGATGTCGATCCCCCACCGAGCGAAAGGGTAGGGCTCGGTAAGGGTGATAAGTTCCGTGGCCGGCTGATGGACCAAATGGTCGAACCACTGGCAACGGTCGTACTGTTGTACGTAAGCCGTGCAGTCGCGCTGTAGGGTAGGCCACCAGTACCCCTGCCTTAGCAGGATTCTGGCCAGTGACTGACCTTCTGAATGTGCTCCGCACAGGCCTTGATGAATCTCTTCAACAGCTTGGCTTGCTTCGTCGGGACCGAGACACTTCAGAAGGGGCCCGGAGAACGATCTTCGGTAGAGAACGTTGTCGAGGATGACGAAGCGCCGAGCTTGGTACTTCATTCGGTGGGCTTCCCGAGGGTCGGAGGGCTCCTGGGAGTCCCGTAGCCAGGACAGGTAGGGGGAGCGCCAGTCACCAGGAGTGGCCGAGTCAATGGCGAGGAGCTCCGAGTCTATGCTCGGGCGCTCTAGCTCTTCTACGAGGACCGATCGTGTACCTTCCGGGTCTAGGGAGGAGGCCAGTCGGGAGAGGGCGTCCGCCCGAGAGTTTTGCTCCCGAGCTATTCGGACTACCTCGAACTCCTCGAACTGCTGGGCCAGGCTCCGGACCAACTGGAGGTATTTGTTCATAGGTGCCTCCCGAGCTTCGTACTCGCCATTGACCTGGCTTGCAACTAGCTGGGAGTCGGTGTGGATCCTGACTCGCTCGGCCCCCAACCGTCGGGCCATGCGGGCTCCCGAGATAAGGGCCTCGTACTCGGAAGCATTGTTGGATGGCAGAAAGTTGAACTTCAGGGCGTATTGCAATTCTATTCCTTCGGGGGACTTTAGGAGGATCCCTACGCCGCTGTCGACCGAGTTGGACGATCCATCGACGAACAGCTCCCAGGTTGGCCCGGTTGCTGTCGGAGGCCTGTCCTCGACCGGAACGGTGCTCTTGGCGATGAAGTCGGCGAGCGCTTGTCCTTTGATAGCTGACCGTGGCCGATACGAGATGTCGTAGGCCCCGAGCATGATGGCCCATTTGACGAGTCGCCCCGAGGCTTTGGGATGGGCCAAAATCTTATTCAGTGGCTCGCCGGTTAGCACGGTGATGGGATGCCCCTGGAAGTAGGGTCGGAGGCGCTTTGCGGAGGTAACCAATGCTAGCACGAGTTTCTCAGTTGCGGGGTACCTCCGCTCGGCCTCGTTGAGCACCTTGCTGGTGTAGTAGACCGGCCTCTCGATTCCCAAGTCATTACTGACTAGGACCGAGCTGACCGTTGATGGCGTCGCCGAGAGATAGAGCAACAAGACCTCACCCGGGACGGGCTTTGAAAGCACCGGGGGCGAAGCCAGGAACTCTTTGAGCTCGGCAAACACTGTCTGGCATTCCCCATCCCATGCGAACGTAGCAGATGCTACCTTGGGCCCCCTCATCAGCTTGAAGAAGGGCAAGCATCGTTCGGCCGCACGGGACAGGAAACGACTGAGAGCAGCGACACGCCCCGTCAGACGCTGGATGTCTTTAATACACGTGGGCGGGCGCATGTCCAGGATGGCCTGGACCTTGTCGGGGTTGGCTTCGATCCCTCGCTGAGTGACCAGGAAACCGAGGAACTTCCCGGATCTTACTCCAAAGGCGCACTTGGCAGGATTGAGCTTCATGCTGTACTTCAGGAGGGTGCCGAAAGTCTCGGCGAGGTCAGTGAAGTGGTCTTGGGCCCTCGGGGTCTTGACGAGCATGTCGTCGATGTAGGCCTCGACGTTCCGACCTAACTGTCCCTCGAACATATGGTTGACCAGTCGCTGGTATGTGGCTCCAGCATTCTTCAATCCGAAGGGCATCCGGGTGTAGCAGTACACGCCGTAGTCGGTGATGAAGGCGGTCCTCTCGACATCTTCAGGGTTCATTCGGATCTGATGATAACCCGAATAGGCATCCAGGAAACTGAGTATCTCGTTGCCCGAGGTTGAGTCAACCAGTTGGTCGATGCTCGGTAGCGGATAGCAGTCGTTGGGGGTGGCCTTGTTCAGATCGGTGAAGTCTACGCACATTCGCCACTTGCCTGTGGTTTTCGGCACCAGGACGACGTTGGCTAGCCACGTCGGGTACAGGACCGGTCTAAAAAGACCAGTCTCTTGTCCCTTGGTGACCTGCGCCTTGATGATCGCCTGTTTCTCGGGCGCATGCTTCCTCCTCCGCTGCTGTACGGGTCTCACGGTGGTATCGAGGTTGAGCTTGTGCATCATAGTTTCCTCTGGTATACCAGGGAGTTGATCATCGGACCAAGCGAAGACCCGAACGTACTCAGAAAGAAACTCCTTGTATTGCTGCTGTTCCTCTGGTGGTAGGTCGGCGAAGATCCTTACTCCTAGGGCCGGGTCGTCGTTCAGGAATACCGTTAATAACTCGCCACAGGGTTCGGTGGTCACGGCTTTTCCTTCGACTCCCCTGGGGCCCTTATCCTTCCCGTCCAGCCTTGAGGCTTCCACCGAGATATTGTAGCACCTTCTTGCCGTGGCCTGGTTACCTCGGACTTCCCCCAACCCATTTTTGGTGGGAAACTTCATTTTTTGGTGATAGGTAGATGGTACGGCCTTTATTCGGCTGAGAATTTTTTGGTCGAAAATGGCGTTGTACGCTATCATACCTTTAATCACTATGAAGTCCACTATGACCGTAACAGTTTTGGGTGGGGTGCCGATAGTGACCGGCAGGCTTAGGGCTCCCTCGGGGTAGGTGGCCAGGCCATTAAACCCGCAAAGGGGCGTTCGGATCGGGCGGAGCTTGGATGGGTCTTCCCCCATCTTGAGAAAACAGTCATAAGATAATACATCGGGGGCGCTCCCATTATCAACCAAAATCCTGTCTACATTACAGTGATTTATCATGGCCGAGATAATGAGGGCATCGTCATGCGGGGTGCTCAGCCCTTCCAGGTCTTGGTCGGAGAAGACTATGACCTGGGGCTCCATCGGCTGGCCTCTGGGGGGCTCTAAGGCTCGGATGGCCCGCTCGGCATGATGTTTCCTTCCTCGGCTGGTGTCGCCGCCCGATGCCGCTCCTCCGGAGATGACGTTGATGTGGACCCCTCGGGGGGCGTTGTTGATCTCCTCTGCGGCGTCTCGGTCTTCTTTGTGCCCGATCGTGAACCGGGCTAGATGCCCCAGACGGATGAGGCGCTCGATCTCATCCTGGAGCTGATGGCAATCTCCGGTGTGGTGCCCGTGGTCGCCGTGGAACAGACAATGCCTGTCCCGCTTGTGGTTCTTCGACCTCATTGGCTCGGGCTGGCGGAGAAGTCCTGAGTCTTTGATGTCTTCATAGATCTCGTAGACTGGCGCGGTTAAGGGGGTGTACCGCTCATACTTTCTCTTGCGCTCTCCTTCTCGATCGCGCTTCTTACCCGAGCCAGGGTTTGGCTCGGAGGTCCGCTTCTTGTCCCCCTCCCGACCCGAGCCGGTTGCGTCTCGGCAGGCGCTGAGTACTTCTTCGCACTCGGCATGGCGCAGTGCCAGAGTCACTAGCTCGGCAAGGGTCGAGGGAGGGTGGAGGACAAGCTCGCGGCGGAGATTCTCGTCCCGGGTGCCCCCGGTCAGTGCGGTTGTGGCTGAGGCCACATCCAGGCGGGGGATCCTGAGGGCTTACATTTAAATCGGTGGACGTAAGTCCGGAGCCTCTCCCCTTGCGCCTGTTTGAGAGCCAGGAGCCCCGCTACTGACCTTGGAGGGGGCGCTACCGGCGAAACTCTCCTTGAAAATTCGCCCAAATTGCCTGAAGTCTCGGATGGACCCAGGGGCGAGGGCCCGGAACCATGTCTGAGCACCTTGGACCAGGGTGGCCGTGAAGGCTCGGCATTTGATGGGATCCGGCATTCCATGCAGGGTCACTAGGGCGTCGAAGCTATCGTAGTGGTCGGCTGGGTCGCCCTGGCCGTCGTAGAGCTTGAAGGTTGGGATGGAGGCTCTGGGAGTGACCTCTGCCTTCAAGATGTACTCGGAGAAAGGGGATTTCTCCTCGTCCTCCGGGAAAGAGGTCTTCTGCAGGGCGCGGAGGGCGCGCTCTTGCTCTGCGAACCGTCTTTCAAAATCTCGTAGCCGGAGAGACAGCTCTGGCTGCGATCGCACCGTGGGGCTGGGGGGGGCGTCGTGGCGATCTCCCGGAGTACTGGTGCCCAGGCACAGCGGCCTCGCCCCCTGCTTCCCTCTCTTCGGCGTGGAGGAAGCCTCTTGCTCCGTAGGCGGAGCATGCGAGGGTCCTCCGACGTCGTTGCGGAGGAGCTGTCGGCCGCGGAGGGTGAAGCGGCCTCCGGCGGTGTGCTGCGTCGCACTCCTTCGAGGGGGACTTCCTGACGGGGCGTGGGACCTTGCATCCCTAGCCGCCTGGGCCCTCATGAGCTCCACGAGGACGTCCATCTTTTCGTTGAGGGCCTGGAAGGCGTTGGCGCCACCGTCGAGGGGTGCCCCTGTCTCCGCCGGGGGGTGGTGGTGGCCTGTTGGTGGGGATGCTGGCATTGGAGGGGGGGCTCTGCGAGACCCTAGAGGGGGCACCTCCCGCCGCTTCCATAGCCTTACCCTTCCCATCGGCGGATCTCCTCCCTGAGCTTCTTCTCACCATCTTGGCTCTTCGCGCGTTTCCCACAGACGGCGCCAGATGAAGAGGCGAGATCTCGCGCTGAGTCCTGAGCGGGCTGTGGATCACCAGAAGATGAATCTGCAAGAGAGGGAAACGTATCATAGGGCCCAGGGGATCTCCCTGGGGGAAAACCCTCCGATGGCTAAGTCAGTAGAGCTATGGTGGAAGCGATAATGGGGGGAGGAGAGAGCTGATGCGCGAGAATCCTCTCCACCAGAGGGTGAAGCGAATCGTGCTCAGGGGCTTAGGGTGTGTGAATGCCTTGTTTCTCTTACCTTCTTCCGGAGGGTATCCCTTGCTTAAATAGTGCGCCTCCTTCAGGAGTCCTGCAAGCTGAGGGGTTCCCGGCGGGAGTTACGTCTTTAACGGGGGCTTTCATGGCCTGATCGTGGGAACGTTATCCCCTTGGAGTCCGGCGGCTCCCCTGACTCTCCCGCTGGCAGGGGACTCTGAACAGCTGCACATGCGGATATTCAACCGGCCTTACCGAGCCTCGGGGATGCTAGCTCTTGTCCGAGCGATAGGCATGGCCCAGCGAAGGTGGGGTCGGATAGGTCGGCCAGAGCCTATCTCTCTCGGACGGGGAGAGGGCTTTAGGCCGGACCTTCCTTGGGACCTGACCGTTGTCTCGGGCCCTCCGAGCCTAGAAGGCCGCCGGGGAGAGTTAGTTCCTTGAGTCTTATTTATTGGGCTTTTCTTCCCTAAGTGGGCCCTGTGGGCTATCACTCGGGCGGGCTCGCCTGGTTGGACCTTGTGGGTCTTGTTAGGCTGCCTTTGTGGTGGGCTGCGAAAATCCCCCTCTCCAGACTTGACCAAAGAGAGGTAGCCATGCTAGTGGTTGATGCACCAGAGACTCTAAATGCCATGGCCCTAGGACAAGACTTAGTAGAGACAAGTCTAGAACTTGCTCTGATACCAATTTGATGTGACACACCCTTGGACGAAAATGAACAAGCACAATTTGCAATCAAACGGACCGATATTGGCGACCGCTCACCCGATGCTCACCAAGACCCAGGGTAACTTGGCAATGCCAAGTGGAGGACTCGTCCATGATTTCACCGGTACCAGCTGCGCTCACAACGAATTCACCCCAACGGAGAGACCAATTCACCCCAACTGCATCTGGCGTTCTCGTGACCCACATTTCGAAGAGGACGGAGCTGTTCGGAGGAGGCGATCTACTACGATTTCACCGGTACCACGATTTCACTGGTACTCGCTTCAAGATCCGACATTTGTCACCCCCATAGATGACCGGATCACCTACGGATGCCCCGGCCCTCCAACCTTTGTTAGAAAGTCCATGCATGATAGGGCCACATTTGGTTGCCTCGGCCCACCAAGGTTCATCAAGGTCCATATGGCATCATGGCATGATAGGTCCATCTTTAGTTGTCCAGGTCCACCCATAACCACTAAAAGGACAGCATTAACAAAATTGCATGATAACCTTGCAAGCACATCAACAAGAGTCATGAAATTTACAAAAGACAGACCGACTCACTGGCGCCACCAAGAAATCCAAATGGGTGATTCCGGGATGGTGAGGAATGAGAGGCTCTCACATAGAGACAACTCAAGATTGAGGTTTTATGGGATAAGCCCCTTCCAGGTTTTGAGGTGCACTAGTCCCACTACTCATAAGTTAGGCCTCCTCGAGGGATATGGAGTTAACTTCAGTTTCAATGTGGAAGGCCTTGTGCCACACAAGGGACCCACGGTGGCACCAAGTGAGGATTTCAAGCCCCCTTCCTCCCTTGAGAGAGCACCCACCCCTCCCCATGAGAGCACCGTCAGCCCAGAGAAGCCCGACGTAAGCAACTTGAGAGAATATTGGATGAACAAGAAATCATCACTCGGAGCAAGGTGTACGGGCACTACCTCGCTAGGTGGAAGAATTGGCTTCTTTCGGAAGACATGTGAGCGATACCACTTCTGCACCTTTCCGAAGAGGGAAGGACTCTTACTCGACGGAGTCGAGTTCTCCGCACCCTGGGAGTATGATGGGGTCATCACCATCCGTCCTGGCACTCTCGGCCCTTCTCGTCACCCCGGAGGCGTACGTCATGGTCTAGCCATTTATTATGAGTCCTATGTTATATTTCTTTATTTTTATTGAGCCATATTGTTGTAATTTCCCTTTTATTAGAGTCATGTATCTAGGTCTTTGGTTTATTTCCCTAAGTTTGAGTCTCTTTAGGCTAATTTAGACTAGCTATTGGGCCCAACCCAGTGGACTTGGCCCATGGGCACCCCTACCTTGTTGGTTATTAGTCAGTGTGCGAAAAGTCAGGGTCTTATTGTAAATTGTGGGATCCCTATAAATAGGACCCCACTCTCTCCATTTTGAGGTAATGAATCAATGAATGAAGAATTGCCATTTGAGAGTTTAAATTTTCTTAGTGGAGTGAATCCATTATTTGGGTGAGAAGCCCTAGGGAGTGAATCCCACCTACCCCCCCCCCCTCTTCTCTCTCTCTCTCCCTCCAAGAGGAGGGCGCCCTCTTCTCTCTCTTCTCCCCTCTCAACCACCTCCACCATCCCACCTACCTCCATTAAATCCTCTACAACTTCCCACAAGCCATCATTACTTCCCCCTAGTCCCAAGAGACCCTCCACCAATCCACACCCCACCCTCCAACCCCCAACTACCCATCCCCTTCCCCAAGCAGCCCTCCACCTTCCCAATGCACCTCTTCCCATCCCCAAGACCACCATTGATCACCCCACATTAAAGGAAATTCAGAATCACATTCCCTCCACCCACTTGTGCCCCCCTCACCTTCCCCCTTCTCCCTCCAAGCCCAAATTCGCAGCTCCTCTCTCACCAACTGCAAACACCCCATTCCAGACCCCATTCTCCCTCTCCCACACCTTAGAACACCTCCTCCCAGGCCCCCTCACAACTAGGGGTCACTCCCACACCTATTCACCCCATTTCCCTCTTCCATATACCCCATTTCCCCCATCATCATCAACCTGCAGTTCACTATTTGGAGGTAGTAAAGAAGCTGTTGGTTGCAGAGGCTGTCCCATCGTCTCCTCATTGAACCAGGTAACAAGTCTTATATTGCTAGAATCGTCTTCGAGTCGGCTTTCCAACGGTGGTGATCTCGTCGGCTTCCAAGGTCGGAGCTGTTCGGAGGAGGCGATCTACTATGACTGTGCAAGACTTCTCAGGCAGAGGACCAGAACCTAAGTGGAAGATCTTCCACGGCAATTATAGCGTGAATCTGGGCGAGAGTTCTTCTACAAACTTCTTCCTAGACTGTCGACTTCCAGGATCAAGAAGCGAAACTCCGATTGACGGTCGGAATCAAGAGTTATCAATTTCTTCTTCCAGGTGCTTGGTTCTATTTCTTGTCAGTCTGCTCCGACCTCCCCTCCTTGTTTGAGTTCTACCGGTCCACTCCGACATCATCTGGCATCCCCGTTGCTTGCGTTTCGAAGAGGACTCGACAATGAATCCATTGGTACCAGCCATGCTCAAATTGGAGTTCTGAAGCGCCCGTGGTACCCTTATCATTCAGCTCCTGAGGTTCTGTGATAGTCAAGAACAACAACCTGCTTCCCTGTTCAACCCTCTGCCCCGACCAGAACCGACGACCACAGAAATCAAAAAAATTCTGGCATCATCCCGCTCTAGTTAATAAGAATTCCCCACTGGTCCCGTCATCAGAAAAATTCGGGAGCAGTCACAGAAACCACTTCTTCAACTGTCTGTCAGCACTCGTAGAGAGCAGGCAGAACTGATCTCGGTCTTCATTCGGCGTTCTTTCTCCCGTTTCTCCCCTCCCCGCTTGGCCGGCTGAAGGCCCCTCCCTGCATGGAGGTAGTTTTGGTTGTAACCACATAATCCCCACCCCAAGATTCCCCCCCTTGCATGGGGGTAGTTCATGTAATAATTACACTCGCAGGTTTGAAGCTTCATCGACGCGGCGTGCGGGTGCTCCCCTCGCCTCCCCGCTCGCCCCCGTCTCCGATCGGAGTCGGTTTCTTCAAACCGGCTAGGTGAGAACTCGTCCCTTGCTCTCATTTATGCTTGTTCATTTAATATTCTCCAATTGCTCCGTCTGTTAGGGAGAGAGCGCCCGATTCTAAGGCTCCACCGTCTTTGTGTGACCACCGTGGGTGTGAGTGAGTGACCCGCGCCCTTTGGCCATTGCCGGCTCATTGAGTTCGATATCCGTTCCCCAAGGGGAGGTTTACCTTGGATGTTGCTGGCCCTCTACCAGCAAGGGTCTTGTCCCACTTCCTCGACTCGGCATCCCCGAGTTACCCCCGGGTTGAGTGTGTGCGCCATACGAAGGTCCGCTTACGTAGGCTTCTTAGCCTTGTGGTTGTGCTTGCATACTTAGGTCCGGGGAAGCATTGGTCTTGGGACTATCACCCCAATGTGGTGTCACATCACTGAGTCTATGCATGCATACTCCAAGTCGATGCATCCGTAGTTGTTGCACGTGACTAAGTCAGTGCAAGTGTCATCTATGCAATAGTCAAGTCGATGAACTAGTAGTTATTGCACGAGACCAAGTCCGTGTATGCTTAGGTCTAGGCATAATAAGTCGGTGCAATGGTTGTTGTTGCACGCGATCAAGTTGGTGCGACTTCTGCACCGGGCACACAATGTCTGTGCAAAGGTTGCTCACGGCATATTTAGTCAGTGCAGAGTATGTACCAACTCGGTGCACATTCCTGTAATACACTAGTCAGAGTCGGTGCAAGTTTACATTGTGCATAGCTTAAGTCGATGCATAACACTGTAGCACACATGTTCAAGTCAGTGCACTTCACTGTTAACGTCAGTGCACTTCATGTTTTAGTTTTTGCATAGCTTGGGTCGATGCATGTTCCCGCTAAGCAATGTCGATGCACTGATAGCGTCCACATCTGAAGTCGTTGCATTCTTTGCCTGAACACACACATGGTCGGTGCAATCCTTGTTTATGCACTATGTAAGTCTGTGCATGTCCTGCATTTTGCACGGCCAACTCTGTGCACCTCACTGTAGCACTGCCATAAGGTCTGTGCACAACATTTGTAGAGTCTGTGTAGGTTAGTTCATATGCTTCTAAGGTCCATGCAACATTTCTTCCTTTATGTGATTCATGATCTGAGCATAGTTTGCTATACGGTCTGTGCATGTTTACACCTTGGGCCATAAGGTCTGTGCTAATATTTCCATATGCCTGCCATGTTTGTTACTTGGTTGAGCACTTGTTCGGCGAACCCAAAACATGTGAGCATACTCCACGTGGAAGTCAAAGTACCATGTTGAAGGGCTCGTGATCCGTGGCAAGGAACGAAATGGATGAACCTGCCACGTGGACAGCTACACTGTCGAGATTCTGACACGTAGCTAAGGGATTCCAGAACACTCTTGGCGGGAATGTTCCCTCCACACGCTCAATGTGTGAGCTCGTGGGTCCAGGTCTGAAGATATATAAAACCCTTCTTCTGCAATCAAAGTAGAAGATGGACAACGAAGAAAAAGAGATCGAAGAAGAAAAAGAGAGTTCGTGAGAACGAGGGAAGAAAAGAGAGAGCAGTAGAGAAGGAAAAAGAAGAAGAAGAAGAAGAAAGAAAGAAAGAAAGAGAGAGCTCAAGGAGAGAATACAGTCTCTGAAGTCTCGTTCACTGGCACTTGGATCAGATCCAGGCCAGTTTGCTCCTGCATGAGCTATATACCATCAGGTTTCATATCCATCTTTCAGTTGTTGATTTCAATTATTTTCGTTTTCTATTTTCATCCTTGTTCAAGCTGTTTGTTAGCAGAGGTTAAGCTATAATCCTCAGCGGGCAGAGGTGGATTTCTCTGGACAGGTTAAGCTGTAATCCTCAGCGGTTGCAGAGGAGGATTCCTCTGGACAGCAAGCTATGAAGCTCAGCGGTTGTAGGGATTCATCCCTGAAGCTGTGGATCAGCAGCAAGCTGTGTGTCAGCAGTGAAGCCACACTCTGGTTAGAGAGTGGGTGGACGTAGGTCTGCGTACCAAACCACCTAAAAATCCCTGGTGTTGTGCGATTGCTTTTGTGTCTGTGGTTTGATTGCTCTATCATCAACCGTTAGATGTATGCTAGGCTCGCTTCTATCTATGGTTGTGTCTGATAGGAATTTGTTTACACATGGTTGCTTAGGTTTATTCAGCTGCATAGATTTACTTGGGAGTCTGCTTGTTGCAGTTCATATGTTCTAGCTAATGCCTCATTGGTTATCAGATTTTGCAGAGCTTAAATAGTTTTAATTCCGCAAGAAGTTTGAAGTCTTCTGTTTAAGTCTTTAAATTGGGCAGAATTTTTTAAAGGGGATTCATTTACCCCCCCCGCTGAATCCTTGTGTGCACCAGTGCTCCTAGTCCATACAGACCAACAACAGGAGTTATTTTTCTTGGTTCACGTGTTCTTCTTCCTGCTGCTACATGAGGAGGCTGCTTCCTCTTCTTCGTTCTTCTTCCTTCTACTTCTTGTACCTAGTTATTCACGCCAAAAAGATAGGTGTTCTCAAGATCTGGCCCAACTAGTAGCTAATATAAGGTAACATAACATGCATGCGTAGAACTAGTAGAATTCATCTTCCATGTGATATAGCATGCTACATGGGTTTTTATGTAGATCAAATATATCATGTTACACTGGTTTTACGATCGAATATATAGATGTTTAACGGAATCAGGAATTACTGCCTTCAGGTAATTTGCGCCCACCATTGGGTCGCCAATTCCTGAATGGGCGACCCAGTAATAGGCGCCCATTAATTGAAGACCATGCACCCTGTCGTCAATTCCTTTTCCTGCCATTAATAATTACCATGTTAGAAAATCTATATCTATGAAACTAAATCATAAAATTCTTGCATGAGTATGGTTTTGTGACCTCGATATTTTTCTCTGTCAACCCATATCCTTAATTCTTGATTCCAAGAACTTTAGACCCGATGAACAGTGTTTTGTGTCTTAAAACGTACCTGCCCGGTGTGTAAAACACTTACAGCAAAGGGTGCCCCTGACCAGGGCGCCATTTACTTAATTAATGACCCTCTCTAGGGTCGTCATTTAAATGATGACACTGCAGAGGGGTGCCAATTCTTTAAGATGAAAAGAAAATGAAAAAAATTAGAATTTTAGCAATGGGCGCCCATGTGAGCAGTCACCAATTCTTCAATTAATGGCAGCCCCTTGGGCGCCATTTTATGAAATAATGGCAGCCCTCTGGATGCCATTTACTGAAATAACGGCAGCCCTGTGGGTGCCATTTAAATGATGGCACGCCTCTGGGTGCCATTTCCTTGAATCCTGATCTCTGGATTTTTCCGAGCCTATCTTGTCACAGAATGGGCGCCACTCTATAAGAGCGCCAATTCAGTGTTCTGTGGCAGCCCGAGTGCTGCCAACGATTCTCGGTATGTTTTGCGAGGTTTACTCACAGTTCGTCCCTACATGATAAAATTTGCCCTTGAACTCCATTCATGAAATCCACCTTATATTCGTACAACGGTTAAACCTTGGAATTCTACGTTGGCTATAGCTAGAGTGAATGTCAAAAGTAATACATGAAATGCTGTGCATATAGGGCTCGGATTGGTCCTGGGAGGAGCACCCGAATGTACTTGTGCCCATGGGAGTTGAATGATCACGGTGTTTAAGCATTGCCCCCAAGTACTTCTTGAGACATTCCACTCACTCTCTTGTGACACTACTTGCTTGCTTGACTTGACTTGTGTGGCCCGAAAAAGGGTAAAGTACTTGTTTGGTTGAAATAGCCAATTCCAGTTACACATACTTGAGATTACACGTACTTTATATTACTTGCTTGAACATGATATTACTTATTTGAACATGATTCTTTCTTTCTTGAACATGATTCTTACTTGCTTGAACTTGTTCCTTGCCTTCCTCGCAAATCGTGCAAACATTTGATAGTACTTGAAATCATGCAATACTCTTTATAAAAAGTTCTTGATATCTCTCTTGTCAACACTTGATAGTACTTGAAACCATGCGATATTCTTCTATACAGTTCATGATTTTCTCGCTTGTCTAGCATGCATAGCTATCCCTACATTACATGCAATATGTAATCTACTTAAAGACTGCTCAAACTTGAGATATAATTCCTACTGAGCGATTCGCTCATCCAGTTCATTCTAACATTTTTCAGGTAACTCGGATAGCGGTAACCAAATAAATGGGAATTAGATCGAGTGAAGAGTGTTGGCATGTTTTCCCACCTTACTCCTTCTTACCTTGCCTTTTCCAAATCAAAAATGTAAAGACAAGCAAAATGAAGGAAAGAAAGAAAGGGTGGGAAAGTTTGTGTGATCCTGATCGCCACCAAGACACGGGTACTGGGTGGTAAGATGTACCTTGGAAAGAGGGAGAAAGCACTCACCCAAAAACACAGCACTGTAGTGGTACACGGTCCTGAATGAATCGCCTAAGGTATGGAACGGCCGCTCGATAGACCGCTCACAGTGCTGAAGAAGGAAGTGGGCACAGACGGGTCTGGCAATAGAACGGTTCGAAGACAGTCGCTCACAGGGTCTGAACGGCTCGTGAAGGACCGCTTTGATCTGCACACAGACAGAAGAAGACCGTTTAGCTACGCCAGACTCCAAGTTGTAGGACTTGATCCTCCACCCCTTCCGGTCGGCCAGAGGGGATGGGCTTTGTGCTGTGTTGATGCTGACCTGCAAAACAATGTCGAAGACACGAAAATAACACCCAAATTAGCCCTAAGATGTGTAGCAACTATAAAGAAGAATGGAATATAAATGCAATGACATGGAAGGGGTGATACTTGAGAGGTCTTTAAACCCCTATAGGGCGTGAATAACAAATGGGAAGGTGTGAAATGCTGTGAAGTAGTGAAAACGTGGGAAGAAATGGGGAAAAGAAGCATGCAATGGATGAACTAGAGGCCAAACATTAGGATCAAAACTAAAACAATGGACTACTCCCTTGAACCAGAGGGTTGATGTTGTGTAGTGGACAGCGGATCTAGAGTGGAGGGGTGAATAGATCTGCCCCTCTTTTCACAATGTAACCCTCTATATAGCTAGATGAGATAAATTGCAGCGGAATATAACTTGCTAAACGAAGGACACAACGATTTGCTTAGGAAGATGATTACTAATATATCGATTCGAACCTAAGCATGCATTTAGAACGAAACAATCACACAAACAAACCACAACACACGAGATTTTAAAGTGGTTCGGACTGAATCCCCAGTCCTACGTCCAGCCCTCACCAAATCCGGTGAGGCTCCACTAGTGCCACGCACTGAACCGCAAATCAGAAAGACCACCGATTGCCTTCCTACTAACCACCGGTAGGGACGATTCTCAATTTTGATTGTTCGAATGAAATGAAGAAGAAAGAACAAATATCAAGCTATTCAAACATGATATGAAATGAGCTCAAGAAGAAAGATCTTGTCTGAAATTACTGGAGCTTGAATCGGATTCTTCGATGGATGTAGATCACCAATAGAGGCTTCTATCTTCTTCACAAAACACTCTTCTTGATTCAACAGTAATGGCTTCTTCTTCCTTGTGAGTTGTGCTTCCTTGAATCTGCTTGAGTTGATGAAGAGATGTATGGATGTAGCTTTGATCCCTTTGAGAACCTTGAGTGCTTCTAGCTTTGTTGGAGGTTGCTTGCTTCAGATCTCACCTTGAAACACCTTGGAATGGATGAAGAACTTCCTCCCGAAACACTGTTCACAGAGGTGCTACAGTACCTCGAAAATGAGCTCCCTTGATCTCCCTTGAAGCCTTGAAGCCCTAGTGTTTCTAATCCCTCAAGTGAGAGTTTTATAGACCTTGAATGGTCTATAGACAAGCCTCAGACCAGATCCACAAATAATGGGTGTTTAGGTGACTTTTGGATTAAACAAATCCATGTTGAATGGCCCTTTTCAAAGTTGGAAACAAAGTCAACATTGAAGGCTCGGGGCTGGCGGTCGACCTGCAGCTCCTGGCGGTCGACTGCTACTGTGAAACCTGCAAACGGGCGGTCCCTGGGATTTCCGGTCGACCGCCAACTGAAACATATGAAGACTGGCGATCCCTGGCTGGGGCGGTCGACCGCCCCTGTGCTGGCGGTTGACCGCCCCGGTGCTGGCGGTCGACCGCCAGCTGGGCTGACCCCGGGCTTGCCCGGGTCGGTCCGTTACGTGCTTTGGTTCCGTCGCTTAAGTTCTTTAGCGGCCCGTTCATGTCCGTGACATCTCCCTTGATAGTCTAAAAGGCATCAATTGTGTTTCTAGCCTTGGATTCTCTTGGCTATATTTCTTTGTGCATTGACCTTGGATGTGTGACAAGCCGAATATCGTGTGTCGACTTGTGCTTGTTTTCGCATCCTTGCTTGGGCGCGAATCACGAGCTTTCACTTTTGCCGACTCCACTGAATTTCTTTTCCATGTAATGTCATACCTGTCATAATCAAACCATCACGTATGTCAATTACATGAGAGTGAGAAATATCAATGACGAATAGTGTTTAGCCATTATCAAAATCAAGAATACCACAGAACTTATATGACCGTAGAATGATGTCGATTTACCCAAGTGAACTTAAATGATCATAGGGACACAACAGTTGAAAGGACGTAGAAAGCCTCCCTCCCTGGCTATAGTTCGCTCAAAAGTTCGGTAGAGCTTCACCGTCGACATTAGATCTCTCTCCCATTTTCAAGCTTGGACTAGGGACACTATTTATAGAGCCCTAAAAGTCCAATCTCGAAATTGGATTTTCCAGTGGATATTAATCCGAGTTTTCAAAACAAAAATCGTGGATAATACTCTTATCTCCCACCCAAATCAAACGGCACCTCATTTGGTTGAGAAATCATGGAGAAAATGGTGGAGGAAGGTGGAGGATTAACCACGGGTAGAGAGAGAAAATCTCAAACAATCCACAGGTTTCGAGCATGTACACGGTTGCGCGATAGACCGCCCAGACCATTACACGGTCAAATGCTGGACCGTCCAATGCTGTCGGTGATAAATACATAAAAATGTGAAATTATCCAATTATACACCGAACTGACCGACTGTCACGGCGTCGGACTCTTGAGGATAAAATGGTCTACTGCTAGACCACTTAGTCAGTAGAACGGTCCAATGCTAGGCCGTTTACACATGTCAGTGATAAATCTAGAAAAATAGGATAAATAGATAATTATATGAAAAACCAATGAGCTTAGGACTCTGGGGTCTGGAGGGTCTAAAGACTAGCCGTTCAAAGTCTGTAAACGGTTGAACGAAGATCGTGCAAAGGCTTGTCGGTGGAAATTCAGAAAATCAAATAAATCCCTAATAAATAATTAAACGGTTCAGAGAAAACTGCCCAGTCACGGGATGGCCAGTCGCGAGACCGCGTACATCCTGGACATTTGAAATTGATAAAACGGGATAAATGAGCCCATTTAACCCAAAACCAAGTGAAATCGAGGCCCATTAAGCCCGAATCCGAGAGCAAACCTTGCCAGGGAGGGAGATACCCATAAAACATGTCCAAAAGCGTGCTTGAAAATAGTCTAATGAGTAATGGACAACTTGAGGCATCAACAAATGATGGTAAGAGGAATGACTCAACTCATAGGTAAAAAATGGGTGTCAACAGATGCCCCTCCTTAACGTCCTCTTTGCAGGGGAGCGAGCGGAGGTGAAGCGAAAGTGAAATGGAACATAGAGATGAAGCGGAAATGAAGGGGAGTGGACTGAAAAGCGGGCGTTAAGGCAAAAGACACCGGTTTCATTGCCAACGAGCGATAGGAATCTTCTGGAAAACTCTGAACCAAACACAAGGAACAATCGAACCAAAACGACACCCATCTAGAGAAACTAACAAAACGAAAAGAAAACACACGATCAACCTCATGGGGGATACAATCCCTCGGACCAATGAGGAGATCGGAATAAGCAGTAAAAAGTAAAGAAACGGACTAAAACTCCAGATGGGGACCTTCAGTCAATCAAACAAGGTGAACGGACCAGAGAGAACCTTCCAACTCTGAATGGAATATTTCCTTTTACCTGAAATCATGAACGCAGAATCATCCATCACAAAATGAGGTACTTTTAGACGATCCATGGGTCATGAATGCTCAAAAGATGTGTATGATGCATACTGGGCTAAAATAAAAGAAATCATTAAAACAAATGCAAAGAAAGTCACAAAATAGAAAATACTCAAGAATAATATTGCTAGACCGAGGCAATCAGAGTGAAGACACTATCTGCAACCACGGCGTGTGAGATAGAACCATTGTCCCAACTTTTCTCAACCTAACGGCCTATCCGATGATTAAACACATGAACATGGATCATCATCATTTTTGTTATAGGGGAACATCAGATCCTAAAACACGCAAATAACCAACTAGTTCTCGAGATAATATAGCATAATACCATATAGTAATGCAATAAAAGGGGTATATGGACAGAAGGCCATACCTGACTTACCTGTGTAGGCGAAACGGCATTTTTTTTTAGATTTTCGAATAAGACACAACCACATGAACAAGCATGAGGATAACATAACATAACTGAACATAATGTTGCAAAAAACATAACAGCATAACAAACATCACAAGAACAAATGGCAAGGATGCGTGAGATTGAAGAATACGATGCAACAAGACAACACCACAACACGGTGGGACAAGGACATGGTGGGACAAAGACATGAGGGACAACACCACGGGGGACATAAGACAACACGTGCGATGACACGGACGGACAAAGGCACGCGTGACAAGGACAACACGTGTGAGACATAGACACATGAAACAAAGACATGACAGACATAAGCACATGTGACAACCAACACGGGGGACAAAAGATAACAAACACATTCTTCAATCAAAGCCCCAAGATCGGATGAAGCAGAACTTGCCAGGTTCAAAATCGCGAGGCAATGCCCTCTCATAGAGACATGATGAGATGAAGCTTAAGGACAGATCGAGAGATATAGATTGAAGATGAGAGAACAGATCAAAAGATGTGAACAGGAGGCAAAGCGAAAGATAGAGCAAGGAAACTTGAATACCTGCAACCTGCACACTTAGCAAACAGATCATGTATCCGTCCCCAAAACAAATAGATAGAAAGGAATAAAAAGATACATATTTTTAGATTTTTCAATTTTCTTGATTTTTTTTTGAATTTTCAACAATATTTGATTTTTTGACTTTTGAACAATATTTGATTTTTTTTGAACTTTTGATAATATCTCATTTTTTGGATTTTCGGCAATATTTCCTTTCTCTCTTTTTTGAATTTTTGAAATAGCAATCCGCAGCACCCAAAGACGAGCTCGAACTACTAGCTAGGGACCGTCGTTCCTACCCCTCTCATTAAAGGCTTCCCTTAAGCATGGCGTGCATATGAGGGTGGCTCGCCACAACCAACCGACTCTAAAGAACGGTGCCCGTGCTAAGGCCATACCCGGGATACAACCCAGCCTAAGAGGGTGAAATAGAAGAAAAATTGGAGACAAACTTTATGCAGGATGGGAGATATTAGGACTCGACTTCCTTCCAGGGCACTACCCCTCAAAGATACAATCTATTGCGCCGGGACTTTGTGTCTTTAATTTTTAGACCCATATTTATCAGGCACGCATGCGACCGGGCTCATGACGTCCCGCGGGGAACTGTACTGCCACTCTTGCCATACCTTTATTTTCATAATTTTGCATATTGATTCATTGAATTTTGATTTTGAGGGCCCTTATTGGCTAGATATTACATCAAAGCTCACTTCTGAGGGTCAAGACTGCCCCTATTTGAGACCTCTCCCATATTAGGGAGCGCCGAGGTTGGTCATCTCATCCATCAATCTCTTGCCCCTGCACTTGGCCGAGCAGAGAAAAGAAAAGGCCTTTGTGCATACCCGAAGTATGGTCAAAGCAGCAACGGTGTGCCTCAGAGAGATTGGTTATGGCTTGCCGTGAAGTGTCTGAAAAACCCATGCTAAAAGGTCACCCTCAATAATCGGGGAAAGAAACTAGACTCCCAGTGCGGAGCCATCACCAGCCTAAGGATGCTGTCGAAGCTAACTTTTTTTGTTTGACACAAAGTTAAGATCTAATTAAACAAAGACTCCAAAAGCCACTCAATCATGTTAAGGAATTAACATTATAACCATGTGCAAAAACAATAGAAATAATGGAAATGAAAGCACGTTTCTTGCACAAAATAAAGAAACCTTTGCAAATCCATGGCGTGGAAATCAGCATCCTGAAGCGATCTCGATCATCAAGCTTTGAGGAGCGCGAGTAGCTTTGTATTCCTTACTTGCCAAGATAAAGGATGAAAGGAGAGCTAAGGATTGGATTCCTCGACACAGAGGAGTGGCAGACATCATACTGGACGAAGAAGGGATAAAAAGGAAGAGAGACGTGGGCTAGAACTCCCTCGTTAAGGTACTGAGGCCCTGATAACAAGGAATCAGATACAGAATAAATATGGATTAACTGAGATCAAGGCGGGCTAAAGCCTCAAAAATAGCATGAAAAAGGGCGAGAACCCCGAAAGGGTGAGGAGGGGTAAGAAGAAAGATGAGAATAAGAATCACCCGACATGGTCAGAGAAAAGGAATAGCGATCACCCGCCAGAGGTGGGGAAGAAGAAGCATAAACACCCGACAAGGTCAAAGAAGGGAAATAATAGACACCCGACAAGGTTGGGGAAGAAGAATAACGGTCACCCGACAGGGTCGGGGAAAGAGAACGAGAAGTAGGACCCGAGAATACCGGAGGAGAAGGATTAGAAGAAGTCCCAAAGGTGGGATGGAAGGATGACATAGGCCGAGGCCTAAAATCATGAGAAAATGGAGAATCTAGAGGTTCCGGATGAGGGGAGAAAGAAGAATGGGGGTTTGCGGACCCGAAAAGCGAGGAGAAAATAACATAAATTGGATTGGGAGAAGGTAAATACACCACCGAAGGGTGGGAGCTGAGTAGAAGAAATGAATGGAAGAAAGGAGAAGAAGAAGTAGTGGCCCCTTGAGTGCACAACATGCGGCCTTTGTACTTGCGCTGTCGCCTCTTCTTGGCAGAAACTGTCTTGTGACGGACCCACCTGGCACGGACTTGGACCTTCAACCTTCTTGTCTTGAAACATCTTTTCATATAACGGGCCCACCTGGCAAACGGCCTAGCCCAATCATGAATATGCAGTTTTATCGGGGTGGCTACCCCTAGACACCCGGTGCTAACCATAGGCAGACATCCTTGAACAAGTAACTCCTTAGGATGAACATCAGGAAACCACGGAGTCTTGTCACTCGGCACTAGCAACATGAGATTCAGCATCTCTATTGGGCAATCGGGCATGAAGCATAACTCCCTTACCAGAAGAGCAGGACAAAACTGAGGGAGAGTAATGCGCGGCGTTGACGTGGCCGATTCACCAATAAACCAAGGGAGATTGCATAACGAGTGCAGAATGTCCTTGGAAAGTGTAGAAGATACGTGCCCCTTGTATAAGGAATCTATCAGGCTCCTGGCGGCCATATGGGTTAGCATAATCAGAGTAGATAACCCCTCTCGTCCAGTGAACTGAACAACAATGGAGCGAGGAGTAATAGCGGCATCAATAATGAATCCCCCGGTGAGCACTGAGATTGCCACCGGCCTCGCTTGTGAAGAGACCGGCACTAGTGCAAGGGAACTCTTTTTAGCAACAATTTCTGAAAATGCATGCTCATTATCCCCAAAATAGCCAGGGACTAGGACCCGGATTGGCATGCGGCAAATGACATCTTGAATCTTGAAATGCACAATCGAAACCTGGCTCAGCTCATTATCTCCCTAGGGACCAGACCCAAGGAGCACCAGAGATAGCGCGCACCCACTCCGTGGGTGGAAAGGGATGGAGAAGTGGAGGTAATAAGCTTAGAAGGTGTGGGTAAAAGCTCGGAAGGCGTAAGTGGGGGTAAAGGCAAAGGTGAAGGCATAGGAGAGGGTAAAGGTGAAGGTGGAGATGTGGGTATAGGTATAGCATGCTCAGGCTCGGGCAACGATGGCAAAGGGGAGGGTAAAGGCGGTGGAGATGGTGGAAGTGATGGCAAAGGGGTCGTTGGGAGAGGAGGTGGTGAAGACGATGGTGATAGCGGTAGGGGTATTGGAGATGGTGGAGAGGGTGATGTGGTCGATGGAGGTAGTGGAGGTGAGGATGGTAACAGTGGTGGTGAGGCGGAGGAATTGGAGGGTCGTGACGCCCACCTTCGACGCATCGGCGTAACGCGTCGAGTGGCGTCGGGAATAGAAGCGGTGGTGAAAATGGAGGAGGAAGAAGAGGTAGCACTAACCTGAGCAGAGGCTTGGGTCTGTGGAGAAGATTTAGGTTGAGTAGGAGATGGTGAAGGTGCGGGGGTAGGTGATGAAATAGGTGAGGGATCGGGAGGTGGAGTAGGTGATGGAGTGAGTGCTACACTACTCAAAGAGTCACAGGGATGCCCCTGGTCTTGTGGCAGAGATGGCTGCCTGGGTGGCACTTCTTGCTGCTTATCGCGGATATTTAAAATAGCTTCATGCATGGCGGCCCAATCGATCCTCTTATCATCTTCCAGACCATAAACAAACTCCCATAACTCGGGGCAATCCTCAACCAAATGCCCATGCTGACGATGAAAATCATAATATTGAAACACATCCCCGGCCGCGGGTCGGCAAGGCACAATCGGAGGGAGCTGCAACGCATGAGCGGCCATCGAAGTACTAAAAATGTCTATAAGAGACTCTGGCAACGACGGAGAAGGAGCGCGCTTCGGGCACGGTGGATGCCGAGGGGTATAAGAAAGTGATGGAGAAGGTTGCGGGGATTGAAGCGGAGGTTGCGTAGGCAATGGCGCATGGCTAAGGGAAGGATTTGGTGAAGGCATATACAGAGCAGGGATATGGTGGACGGCATCTACCTGCTCAGGGTGTGATGTTTCTTCGACCAGAGGTGGGGACGCGCGCGGAGATGCATATGTGGAGGTGGAGGGCTGACTCGTGGAGGGATACGTGGAGGGTTAATGCATGGAGCTATGTGGGTATGTGGGAGCTGGAGGCTGACTCATGGCAGGATATGTGGTGGAGGGCTGACTCGTGGAGGGCTGATGGATGGGAAACGACGGATATGAGGAGTATGTGGGCGTAGAAGGTGAGGGAACTCGGGGTCAAGGGAAACTAGGAGTTGTTGGAGGATGAAGCGGGCTTGGCAATAAAGCTGTTGCCATGAGGTGATATCGTTCAAGGCTAAGATGAACCGATATTCGGGCATCGCATTAGAAATGATCATCTTGATTTGCTCTCCTTCCGGAATATGCCTCGGGACCTGAGCGGCCAAGCGACGCCAGCGATCGGCGAAGGTAGAGAACTCCTCGTTGGGCTTCATCTTCTCATCGGCCAGATCAACCATAGAATGCTTGGGCCCAACCTGGTCATGATACTGCTGATGAAATTTCTCTTGAACAGCTTAGAAATTCACCACTTGATCTTGCGACAATGCAAAGAACCAATCTCGAGCCGTGCCTTCTAGAGACAGACCAAATAGATAGGCCATCAAACGTTGGTCATGTCAGAATTGGGCCGACTCATAAAGAAACTCCTTCAAGTGCATGTAGGGCTCACCGACTCCACTATAGCGGCGATATGCAGGAATTTGTGAGCGCGGTGGAAGCTGAAGACCTTGGAATGCAAACGGGACACTCAAAGAAGTTTGGGCCCAATTTGACATTGAAGTTCATCAAGTTGGCGTTGGGCTTGAGCAATCATCTCCTCGATGGGGAGAGATCGGGAAGAATACAAGCTAGCCTGAGCAAGAGATGGTGAATTTGGACCAGGATCATGGTATTGGGCCAGATAAGGGGATCCGGACTGAGAAGAAGGGAAGCCCATACCAGGAGTAGAAGGATGCATGGGCCTGGAAGGATCATGACCATGGGAATAAGGACTGATTGGGCCAGCAGCAACATGGGGCCCATTGAGAGAATAAGAGGGCCCGTTAAAGGAAGGGGGCCCACTAAGAGTAGAAGAGGGAGGCCCGTTATGAGAATAAGGGCCATTAAGATGATTAGCAATGAATTTTTGGGCCTGGACCGGGGCCGTTTGACAAGCAAGAGATGATAGGTGGGCCATGAGATTTGCTTGCGGGTTAGAAGGGCCACCAGAAGACGGGCCTGCGTGGGAAGAGGAATCCACGCGGGCATAGGAAGACGGGGAAGAAGAAGAGTAATATATAGGAGAAAAATGGCGCTCCATGAGGGCAAATGGAGACTTTATATAGGAAAGTCAAGGAAATACATTGAGGGAAGTAAGGGCTCAAAGATTAAAAGGAGAGGGGGAGACGATGTGAGGGAAGAAGGTGGGAGACAAATGGACTTATGCAAATGCGAATGCAACTCAGAACAATGGACCACAAATGACTAAATGAATGGGAAAATGCAACACACAACACCACAAACGGGCTTGGGGTAAACCCAACAAACAATATGAATGTGAGAGGGTTCAACCAAGATCAAACAAGTTGATATGATCGTTAATTTTTATTTTCCAAAGTTTTGGTGGGCCCTTTTAATGATTTTAATTACGCATAATTCCCTCAAGACATGGATGCCCTATGGGAAGAGGCCAGACTTTGGGTCAATCTAAGGTTAACTCCCTCACTCGTATGCAAATGCAAACCTAAGGGTGGAAAAGGTACAACCGGCCCGGTGTCCGTGTGAGAATCCACAGCTCACAGGGACTTACGAAGGTCTCGAGTAAGGTCGCCTAGTCGGCCCCAAGGAATATGGAGACGAGAGGTTCCCCTACCAAGGTAGGAATGCAACTATAATGTGATAAAAATGCATGAATCCTAGGCGCACCGGAGTGCATGCAAAGTCTAGCCTATAACTAGCAAACAATGACCAGCCAATTATGACAAGTGCGGAAATAATGATGCAAAAATAAATAATAATCAGGGGAGATCAAGCTAGCACCAAACAAATATGAAATAATATGAAATGATAGTCAAAATGATGATCACGGGTGCACTGTACCAGACAAACACGGTCTGATGGGAGACCGCTCAGGGAAGTGAACAGTCCAGGAAGGATCGTGCAATGACAGGGAGCAATAAGAAGAATTAAACACAGAAAACTGAAAGAATGCAGAGACAGAGGTGTACTTGACTGGACGGTCTGTGGGAAGACCGTGCAAAATGTGAAACGGCCCTGGACAGACCACAGAAAATCAGTAAACTCACAAGCGCTTCAAGGATAGTAACGTACCTGAGCCAGCAGATGAACACAGCCTGTAGACAGACCGTGGAAATATATGCACGATCCTAGGGAGACCGCTGAAGCTATCAGGCTCACAGAAACATCAACACTCGTGAGATGGAACAGAATGGTCTAAAGGATGACCGTGTAGGAAGAGGAACGGCCAGAATCAGACCGCGCAAGAAATAACAGCGTGACAGAAAAGGAAAGGCAGTGTCCCTGAGACTGGAATAGAACGGCCTATCATCCGACCGCGCGAGAACGTGAACGGTTCTGGGAGAACCGTGGACACCTCCGAAGGTAGAAACGTAGGGTGAACAAGATGACAACCTGAAACAACTCAAAACACAAACCTAACTAAGGACAATAACTGCTCAGCACAACACTAACACGATGGGCACTAGGAGTCCCACCGTGATCGCCAAAAAATGGGATGTTGACGTGTTTTCCCACCTTACTCCTTCTTACCTTGCCTTTTCTAAATCGAAAATGTAAAGACAAGCAAAACGAAGAAAAGAAAGAAAGGGTGGGGAAGTGTGTGTGATCGTGATCGCCACCAAGACACGGGTACCGGGTGGTAAGACGTACCTTGGAAAGAGGGAGAAAGCACTCACCCAAAAACACAGTGCTGTAGTGGTACACGGTCCTGAATGAACCACCTAAGGTATGGAATGGCCGCTCGAAAGACCGCTCACAACGCTGAAGAAGGAAGCGAGACACAGATGGGTCTGGCAGTAGAACAGTTCGAAGACAGCCGCTCATAGGGTCTGAACGGCTCCGGAAGGACCGCTCTGATCTGCACACGGACGGAAGAAGACCATTCAGCTATGCCAGACTCCAGTTGTAGTACTTGATCCTCCACCCCTTCTGCCCGGCCAGAGGGGATGGGCTTCGTGCTGTGTTGATGATGACCTGCAAAATAATGTAGAAGACATGAAAATAACACCCAAATTAGCCCTAAGATGTGTAGCAACTATAAAGAAGAATGAAACATAAATGTAATGACATGGAAGGGGTGATACTTGGGAGGTTTTTAAACCCCTATAGGGCGTGAAAAACAAATGGGAAGGTGTGAAATGCTGTGAAGTAGTGAAAAATGTTGGAAGAAATGGGGAAAAGAAGCATGCAAAGGATGAACTAAAGGCCAAACATTAAGATCAAAACTCAAACAATGGACTACTCCCTTGAACCAGAAGCTTGAAAGGACGTAGAAAGCCTCCCTCCTTGGCTACAGTTCGCTCAAAAGTTTGGTAGAGCTTCGCCGTCGACGTTGGATCCCCCCCCCATTTTCAAGCTTGGACTAGGGACACTATTTATAGAGCCCTAAAACTCCAATCTCGAAATTAGATTTTCCAGTAGATATTAATCCGAGTTTTCAAAACAAAAATCGTGGATAATACTCTTATCTCCCACCCAAATCAAACGGCACCTCATTTGGTTGAGAAACCGTGAAGAAAATGGTGGAGGAAGGTGGAGGATTAACCGCGGGTAGAGAGAGAAAATCTCAAACAATCCACAGGTTTCGAGTATGTACACGGTTGCGCGATAGACCGCCCAGACCATTACACGGTCAAATGCTGGACCGTCCAATGCTGCCGGTGATAAATACATAAAAATGTGAAATTATCCAATTATCCACCGAACTGACCGGCTGTCTCGGCGTTGGACTCTTGAGGATAAAACGGTCCACTGCTAGACCACTCAGTCAGTAGAATGGTCCAATGCTAGGCCGTTTACACATGTCGGTGATAAATCTAGAAAAATAGGATAAATAGATAATTATCTGAAAAACCAACGAGCTTAGGACTCTGGGGTCTGGAGGGCCTAAAGACTGGCCGTTCAAAGTCTGTAAACGGTTGAACGAAGACCGTGCAAAGGCTTGTCGGTCAAAATTCAGAAAATCAAATAAATACTTAATAAATAATTAAACGGTTCAGAGAAAACTGCCCAGTCACGGGACGGCCAGTCGCGAGACCGTGTACATCCTGGACGTTTGAAATTGATAAAATGGGATAAATGAGCCCACTTAACCCAAAACCAAGCGAAATCGAGGCCCATTAAGCCCGAATCCGAGAGCAAACCTTGCCAGGGAGGGAGATACCCATAAAACAAGTCAAAAGCATGCTTAAAAATAGCCCAATGAGTAATGGACAACTCGAGGTATCAACAAATGATGGTAAGAGGAATGACTCAACTCATAGGCAAAAAACGGGTGTCAACAAAGAGTGCTAGAGTCACCGATCATCTACTATCAGCTAGTCATGTCTTTAGTCTTTGCCTTTGCATCTCTGTTATGTCATTTGAAACTTGTTAAGGCTTGTGGCCTAGTAGTTCGATTTCAATAATGAATGTCATGAACTAGAATTATCGTCAGTTGGTTAATTGGATAAGTGTCATCTTGGACTATTGGTATCATTTTTTGGCAGATAAATCTTAGTTATTATTTGGTATTTTGCGCAGTCTATCTTTTGTCAAAAAAAAAAATCTTATTGCTCTGATTGCCATGGTCTATATAAACTCGCCGCGCCACCGGGTATCTTCCGCGCTCGGGACGTGACAGTTTTCGTGATATCAGAGCCTAGGATTTTAATTTCTTGGGAAAAAACCATGTCTGAGGATAGGTTTACGCCTTACACCCGGTGAGATGGATAGAGCCATGGGTTAAGTTCTATAATGACATTCGGTCTTATAATAAAACACGATACCTTATGATACTTACATTATCCTGTAGGAAAATGGCCGTTGAAAGAGCACAATGGCGCGAGATGTAGCGCACTGTGCAAGATCTTACGTAGGCACTACAGCAAGTGGCACAAGGTGGTGCTAACTGTGGAGCTGGTGATCTCCACAGGGGTTTTCGTACCACCAAGGTTCATGGGCTCGTCTGACCCCGAGGATGCTGAGAATTGGCTAAAAGAAATCGAAAGGATTTTTTGTGTAATGCAATGCACGGACGAGGAAAAGGTTTTACTAGCCACATTCCAACTGGAGCGGGACACTCGATGTTGGTGGGAATCCGTGGAAGCAACATTACCCGGTGACTATGTCACATGGGATGAATTTGTTGAGCACTACAATGACAAGTACTTCTTCGACCGCATTCAGGAGAAGAAAGCCACAGAATTTGCCGCATTGAATCAACGGACCTTGAAAGTGGCCGAGTATGAGGCCCAGTTCTCAAGACTGTCCAGGTATGCACCCCACTTGGTGTGTACTGAAAAGATGAAGGCAAGGAGGTTCCTCAATGTGCTTTGGCCCCAATACATTATGCAACTTGCACCGATGGACATCCAAGTCTATTCGGAAATGGTTCGGCATACTCAGTTGCTAGAGGACGCCAAAGAATTTTCTGATAAGATTCGAGGAAGGGACAAGAAGGAACCTGCCACAAGCCCAGGAAATTTGAAACCATCATTTAACATGAAGAGGTTCTACAATGGAGGGGAGTCTTCCAAGGAAAAGAAATTTCAGAAAAATGACAAGTCATTCTCTACCACCATACCTTCTAAAGAGGTTTGCAAATACTGCAACAAGGCAGGTCATAAGGCCGAGGAATGCTGGAGTAAATTGGGAGCCTGTCTCTGATGTGGGAGCCGAGAACATCGAATCCCTAATTGCTCACTAATGAATGAGCAAAGCACTAAAGATGAGAAGCGTCCGACAAAGAAACAAGGCCATCTGCAAGCTCTCCAAGAGATGAAACCAACAGAAGGTGAAATCGTGCAAGGTACACTAACTGTTTGTTCTAAGACTGCTAAAGTTTTATTTGATACCGGAGCAACTCATTCATTTGTTTCCAAGAAATTTGTCACTTCATTTTCTAAAGAACCAAAACTGTTAGATTTGGTCATATCTACACCTCTTGGGAAAGAGTCTGATATCACACATCACTACCCAAACTGTATGGTTATGGTTAAAGGAAACAATCTACCTGTCAACCTGATATGCCTAGATATGAAGGGGTATGATGTCATACTAGGTGCTGATTGGTTATCCATACACCAAGCAACTGTAGATTGCCGGAATGACAAGGTAACTTTTGTGAATTATCCAGAGATGGTTTACGTTGGCCCTCGGAATAGGTCACCTCTTATATCAGATCTCCAGCTAGCAAACTCATAAGTACGGAATGTATGGCTTTCATAGCATTTATGACTGCCACGAAAGTCGAGGAGTCTAAACTTGAAGACATACGTGTAGTTCGGGATTTTCCTGACGTTTTTCAAGAAGAATTACCCGACTTACCACCGAAGAGGGAAGTGTCGTTCACAATTGACCTTGTCCCTGGTGCTGGTCCTGTTTCCAAGGCACCTTACAGAATGTCCCCTACAGAGCTAAAAGAGCTAAAAGAATAGCTAATGGAGTTATTAAAAAGGAGTTGCATCAGGCCCAGTACTTCCCCATGGGGAGCACCAATACTCTTCGTCAAGAAAAAGGACGGAACAATGAGACTTTGCATCGATTATCGGCAGCTGAACCACCTTACAATCAAGAACAAGTACCCGCTGCCGAGGATTGATGAACTGTTCGATCAAATATATGGAGCTAAATACTTCTCCAAGATTGATCTTCGGTCTGGTTACCACCAATTGAGGATCAAAGAAGAAGACATTCATAAAACTGCGTTCCGAAGCAGGTATGGGCATTACGAATTTATTGTTATGCCTTTCGGACTAACAAATGCCCCCACAGCTTTTATGCAGTTAATGAACATCACCTTTAGGCCACATCTGGATCAATTCATTATGGTCTTTATTGATAATATCATAATTTATTCAAAGTCTGAAGAAGACCATGAAGAACATCTGAAGAAGGCATTGCAGATATTGGGAGAAAATAAATTATATGCCAAATTTAGCAAGTGCAAGTTCTGGCTCGAGGAAGTTTCCTTCTTGGGCCATATAGTCTCGAAGAACGGAATTTTCGTAGACCTATCAAAGGTCGAAGCCGTGAAGAACTGGGAACGACCAACAAATGCAATAGAGATACGAAGCTTCTTGGGGCTAGCTGGTTACTACCGGTGTTTTATCAAGGACTTCTCAAAGATTGTTGTTCCTCTCACCAGGTTGACTCGCAAGGAAGTGCCTTATGAGTGGAATGAAGACTGTGAGAAGAGTTTCCAAGCTCTGAAGGATCTCTTGACTACTGCTCATGTCTTATCATTACCAATTGAAGTAGAGAAGTACGATGTATATACCGATGCTTCTGGTATTGGCCTCAGGTGTGTATTGATGCAAAATGGAAGGGTCATTGCATACGCTTCCCGACAATTAAAGAAGCACGAAGAGAACTACCCGGTGCATGACTTAGAGCTGGCCACAGTAGTATTCGCCTTAAAAATCTGGAGACACTACCTCTACGGAGAACAATTCATTATGTACTTCGATCACAAAAGCCTCAAGTATCTATTCTCCTAGAAAGAACTAAACATGAGACAAAGGCGTTGGCTTGAATACCTCAAGGATTTCGACTTCACTTTACAATACCATCCTGGTAAGGGTAATTCCGTAGCTGATGCCCTCAGTCGGAAGCCGAAAGCAATTTTGTCCAGTTGTATGATTCAAGAATGGAAGTTGCTGAAGAAATTCTTTGAACTCAATATAAGTATAGATGAGAAGAATGGGTGTATTACTCTATCCCACATGAATCTACATCCAGATTTGTTACCTGAAATTAAGAAGCTACAAGAAGAACATCCTACACTGGCGAAAATAAAGGACAAGCTAGACGAGAGACTCAATTTCAAGCTGGCACCCGATGGTAGGTTACTATTCCATGAATGGACATGTGTATCGGACTGTCCTGAGTTGAAGAAGAAGGTTCTTGAAGAAGCTCACCGATCAAGATACACAATTTACCCTGGAGCCACTAAGCTGTACCAGGACTTGAAACGGACTTTCTGGTGGCCTAATATGAAAAGAGAGGTAGCGGACTTCGTGTCTCGCTGTCTGACGTGCCAACAAGTAAATGCAGAACATTAGAAACCCGCTGGAAAATTGCATCCATTAGATATTCCCAAGTGGAAGTGGGAAGACATCGGCATGGACTTCATCATGGGCTTTCCTAAGTCTAGGGGCGGACATGATGGAATTTGGGTAATCATCGACCGTTTAACTAAATCGGCTCATTTCTTGCCTATCAAAAGTCGATGGTTGGTTGATGTTCTTGCTGCCTTGTATATCAAGGAGATTGCTAGATTACATGAAATTCCTGTGTCTATTGTATCAGACTGAGACCCGCGCTTCACTTCCCATTTCTGGAAGAGTTTGCAACACTCTCTAGGAACAAAATTCAATTTCAGTACTGCTTTCCATCCCTAGATAGATGGTCAGACCGAGAGGACAAACCAAGTTGTTGAATATATGTTAAGAGCATGTATTATAGACTTCGGCGGTAGCTGGCATGACCACTTACCCCTGGCCGAATTTGCTTATAACAATAGCTATCAAGGCAGTATCCAAATGGCACCTTTCGAGGCACTTTATGGCAAGAGCTGCTGATCTCCAATATGCTGGGTTAAAGTCGGCGAAAAATAAATTTTAGGCCCAGATATGGTAAGAGATTCAACTGAGAAGATACACCTTATTCGAGATAGACTCAAGATAGCACAATCTAGGAAGAAGTCTTATGCTGACAACAGAAGAAGAGATCTGGAATTTTAAGTTGGAGACCATGTTTTTCTCAAGGTATCTCCCGACTGAGGTATTAGAAGATTCGGTGTTAAGGGCAAGCTGACACCGAGGTTTATTGGTCCATTTGAAGTGTTGAAAAGAGTGGGCGAGGTGGCTTATCGCATTACTTTACCTCCTCAACTATCAGAAGTGCACAATGTATTCCACATTTCTATGCTGAAGAAGTATGTACACGATCCTTTCCATGTCATTAACCACGCTGATTTAGTGATACAAAAAGACCTTACCTACGAGTAAAAGCCGATGAAGATCCTTGACCGAGAAGTTCGAGTTCTGAGAAACAAGACGATCTCTATGGTGAAAATATAATGGAATCGATGCTTAGAACAAGAAGTGCCATGCCCCGAGCCTTTATGACAGCGGAAGACTCACTCGAGAAACGTGAACAGCCGGCATGGTAAGCCTCTTGCAAGCAAAAATGATCAGAGCGTAAGGCAATCACACACATAAATGTAATTGCACAATATTTTAATCAAACTCCAATTTATTTCATTGATAATCAATATTCAAATACAATAACTTCCAACTTCTTTCAATCTATCAGACTTAAGAAATAAGAAATTTACATAGACTTAATCTAAACAATATAGACTTTCTTAAGTCTTCACTCTCATCTTGACAACACTTTCATTCACTCTCGGACTCACTACTTGTATAACCCGAATCTGAATTCGAATCACTTTCATTTCCTGAAAAGAATGAAAATAGGTAATGAGCACACTTACCGAGTAGGTATCTTCGCATCAACATGAAGGTATCATTAAAGTAATTAACATTTTAGCTCTAAAGAAATAAGGTAAAATCGTGCGAATGCGATCAATCATGCGAATACCCAAAGTAACAAAGATGATCGTTTAAGATAGAATGAGAGCAAGTATGAACTAGCAAGAATGCAACAAGAACATGTTATGGCCTTTCAAGAACAAGAATGTAACGAGAATGTACTAGCAAGCCACGTAATCATCACTCCAGTATCTTTTGCTTATGAGCAAGTACTTCGTGAATTTCTGTGGAATATCAAGTCATGTACAAGAAAGTCATGTCGTGCCGTGGATCTTCACTTATTTATAGAGAAAGTACTCCCAGCGCAATGTGACGCCAGTAGCATCATACCCCATGGTTTATAATAGTATGTTTCTAACAATCAGCCGAGGGGACTAGCATAGAGTCCTTGAACACAATCAGTGCTCGATTACATCTTCAAGTATAAATCAAGCTACTTCCACGCATGTAACAATAAAGTATGGCCAAGAATGTATAATTCAATAAGTTTCATGATAACACTATTCAATGAATGAACGCTTCAATTTTATAATGCGAGAGTCAAGAATGACTTAAACAAGGTTATGCTTATGGAAATAAATCGGCAGCATAATGGTACATTTCTTTAACTTTTATTTCATTATATTAAGCCTCTTTGGATAATATGGCAAGTTCTAGATCATCAATAATCAATCTAGAAACTTTAGAACATCAACCCTTGGGTCAAACCTCGGGTTAAGCACTCAAACAATGTGACGGTTAAGGACTGGGCCGTTACATGATGTGACGCTCCAGTATTCAGCCGTTACATTAGTGTGAATCCAGAATTAGTAAAATAGACTTAGTGAAATGTGACGGTCTTATATTGGGGCGTTAGATACTCCTGACGGTCCAGTATAGGTCCGTTACATTGCTAGAACCAGAAATACTGATAGTGTAAACTCCTAAATAGGCTTTAATGGTACAACCAACTCGGCGTCCTAGTGGGAATCCCAGGATCACGGAGAATTACGGAGGCCTTGAAACAAGATTTCTTAGTCCATTGGAAGGAATATCCAATAGAGAGGTCCTCAAGTCCAAGAATAATGTTCCTATAGTGTAAAGTGTGAACTAATGGACAACATACCGGAATATGTGCCATGTACTTAAAGAAAATGACTCTATTGATAGAGAGAATGTGTAACAATATGGAATCATGATAAAACTCCGTTCATACATCATTGAAAATCATGGAGTTAATATAAACTATAGTGCTTTGGCATGAAATTAACATATCCTTAAAATAATTCAAGATGCTTTTAACATGTGATACTTATCCTGAACCAATTAATAAATTTAAAGTCATATCAACATGTCAAAACTTAGATAACTAGGCATATTTATAAGTTAATGTGACTGTTCTTCAATTCTGTCTACAGTTACTCTGACGGTCGAGAATGGGGGCGTCACAGTGATTGTGACGATTTATCGTGGGACCGTTAAAGTGTTGTAACGCACTGAGTCTGGGCCGTCAGAGATAACAGAGAAATTTAAAAATAACAGAAGGTGTGGCTGCTTGTCGTAAGGCTGTTAGATAACTGTGGCGGTCTTACCTTGATGCGTCAGATAGTCTGTTGGCAGAAAAGATATAAAAAAAAAATCTAAGGTTTCAACTTACATCATGTCTGGAAATCATATATAAACTTCCACATGATAGAACAAAGGCTAACCTACTAGTATGCATGGGTTTTCTGTGAATTTGACAAGAGAGTTCTTTTTTTTAACTTAGTTAGGGTTAAGAGTATACATGTATGCATGTCCTACTAAAACAAGATATTCATGATCTATGATGCATGAAATCAATCAAAACCAGAGGGCTTTTATCCCTAACAAGATGTTTTTGCCAATCATGAGATGACTTACCTCTTAACTTGGCTTTAAGCTTCTAATTTGAGTCTGAAAACCGTGCCCTAGTTCTCCTTTTCCAGTGTTTTTTCAATAATTTCCTGCTGCTCTAACTCCACGACCTCTTGACCTAAACTTGTGAAATTTTGAGGGTAAAGAGATGAAACTAAGGTGAATAAAAAGTTCTAAAGGATTGAGCTCTAATTATCTCGTTTAGACGTCCTAATCTCTTGATATTCAGGGGTCTTGCGTTCAATTTCCTGAGTTATTATGGTCGAACCAGTAACTTTGGAAGCTTCAATCTCCTTGGTTGGTTGATCTCCTAACATGAAATTTGGAGAACTATTAGTCTAAAGTATACTAAAAAAAATCTTCTAAAGAACTTACCCGAAATTATGACTCCTTACCTTGATTCTTCACGAGCCAAAAGTAAGGGTCGCTCAATTCAGAACTATGTCCTATTTATAGGGTTTTGGCTAGGGTTTGAAGATTAGATCGATTCTAGAGACCTTAATTTGCCAGAACCTAATCCCTAAGAGTCTTTAGTAATGTTATAAGCTCTCCCAAGTTGATCTCTTGCAGATAGGATCCCAAAGTTCCAATCTTTTTACTCGTTCTTTCATTCACGGAACTAACAGGGTGTAACATATCAATCTAGGTGCGTTAGGTGCATGTGGCGGTCGCACGATAGACCGCTACATCCAACATGCACAGAATTCAACATAAATCAAACTCTTTTGTTAATTATCCATATTATTATCCATACAAATGGTATTTATCCTTAAAATTCGTAAATAGGCTAAGTAACCTTCTAGAATATGGGCCAAACTTAATGGGCATGGTCCTTAAACCTTTTGAATTTTATTTTAAAAGGCTAGGTTGATTATTTAACACAATTTGGCCTTATAATGACTTATTATTTTAATAATCCATTTATTAATCTATTTAGCCTTTATAAATTTCTAATAAATTCCAGAAAATTCTATAAATAATCCAGAAATTATTATATAAATTCTGGGGCACTACACCCTGCCCCACTTAGAAGAATTTGGTCCCCAAATTCAATACATGGATTATAGAGAGTGTACTTGCAGTTAAAATAATTCTGGGAATCTTTTCCGCATGGCTGCTTCGGTTTCTCATGTTGCTTCATATGGCCATGTTTTCTTCTATTGAATCTTGACCATAGGAATAACTTTATTTCTTAGTTGACGCACTTTCCATTCCAGAATCTTTATTGGCGTTTGCTCGTACGTCATATCCTTCTGAATCTCCAGATTGTCATAAGTGATAATATGGTCAGGATCATATATATACTTCTTCAGCATAGAGACGTGAAATACGTCATAAACTCCTGCTAATTGTGAAGGTAAAGCCAGTTTGTAGGACACTTCACCGACCCTTGCAAGAATTTCAAACGGGCCAATGAACTTTGGAGTTAGCTTGCCCTTAATGCCAAATCTTCGAATACCACGACCTGGAGAAACCTTGAGATACACATGGTCTCTTACTTGAAATTCCAAGTCGTGTCTTCGATTATCATCATAAGATTTCTGCCTATCTTGCGCCATCTTTATTCTCTCTTGAATAAGCTTGATCTTCTCTGTAGAATCTCTGATAATATCGGGGCCTACGAATTGTCTTTCCCTTATTTCATTCCAACATATTGGTGTTCGATAACTTTTTCCATATAGAGCTTCAAAAGGTGCCATTTGTATGCTGACCTGATAACTGTTGTTATATGCAAATTCTACTAGAGACAAGTGATCATGCCAACTATCTCCAAAATCAATAACACAAGCCCTGAGCATGTCTTCTACCACTTGATTCGTTCTTTCTATCTGACCACCAGTTTGTGGATGAAAGGCTGTGCTGAAATTCAATCTAGTCCCTAGTGATTGTTGTAGACCCTTCCAAAACTGTGATGTGAATCGAGGATCTCTATCAGATATAATAGTGACTGAGACACCATGTAATTTAACAATTTCTCTTATATATAATGATGCCAGGATATCCACAGACCATCGACTTTTGATTGGTATGAAATGTGTAGATTTAGTTAATCGGTCTATGATTACCCATATACCATCGTGTCCACCTCTTGTCTTAGATAACCCCATAATGAAATCCATCCCTATACTCTCCCACTTCTATTAGGGAATATTCAAGGGATGCAGTTTACCTGCACGTCTAAAATGCTCTGCCTTTACTTGTTGACAAGTGAGACAGCGAGACACGAAATCAGCTATTTCTCTCTTCATGTTGGGTCAAAAGAAATTTCTTTTGAGATCCTGAAACATTTTTTTACTACCTGGGTGAATGGTATACTTAGATTTATGTGCTTCGTCTAGAATCAATTTCTTTGTATCCTCATGATCCGGTACACATACTCGGTCTTTAAATAGCAAGCTTCCATCCTTAATAGAAAAATCCGGCCTTTGTTCAACATTGGCCTTGATCTCCAATAATATAGGATCATCATTTTGCAGCTTGACCAGATCTTCTATTAATGTAGGTTGAGCTTGAATATTAGCTAGGAAATAATCTTCCTTCCTGTCAATATCTAAGTTCAACTGAGCAAATTGAGGAATAAGATTAGTCATACTAATCATGAGACTTGATAGCATACCCATTGGTTTTCTGCTGAGTGCATCTGCTACAGCATTAGCCTTACCAGGATGATATTGAATTGCAAAATCAAAGTCTTTGAGATATTCTAACCACCTCCTCTGCCTCATATTTAGCTTTTTTTGAGAAAATAAGTACTTCAAGCTTTTATGGTCTGAGTACCGTGAACTATTCTCCATAGAGATAATGACGCCAAATTTTCAAGGCGAATATGACAACTGCTAATTCCAAATCATGCACAGTATAATTTTCCTCGTGACGCTTCAATTGTCTAGAAGAATAACAGATTACTTTTCCATTTTACATGAGGACACACCCTAGGCCAATGCCAGATGCATCCGTATATACTTCGAATCCACCACCTTCCATCGGTAGTGTTAGAATAGAAGCTATAGAAAGATGATTCTTAAGAGTTTGGAAACTCTTTTCACATTCCTCTGACCAGACAAAAGGATTTTATTTTCTCGTGAGTCTAGTTAAAGGAACTGTAATCTTCGAGAAATCCTTAATGAATCTTCTATAATAACCAGCTAGACCCAGAAAACTCCGTACTTCCGATATGGTCGTTGGCCGGCTCTAATTCTTAACGGCTTCTCCCTTAGAAGGATACACGGTGATACCTTCTTTTGAAATAATGTGGCCTAAGAATGAAACTTCCTTGAGCCAGAATTCACACTTATTAAGCTTGGTATAAAGTTTCTGTTCTCGAAGTGTTTCCAAAGCTATCTTCAGATGTTCTTTATGTTCTTCCTTTGTCTTGGAATATATCAAGATGTCATCGATGAAGACGACGATGAATTAGTCTAGATATGGCTGGAAAACACTGTTCATAAGTTGCATAAATACTGTTGGGGCATTTGTTAACCCGAACGGTATTACCACGAATTCATAGTGGCCATAACGACTTCAAAAGGCCGATTTATAAATGTCTTCTTCTTTAATTCCAAGCTGATGATAACCTAATCTGAGGTCAATCTTGGAGAAATATTCTGCTCCCGAAAGCTAATCAAAGAGCTCATCAACACGCGGAAACGGATACTTATTTTTGATTGTAAGTTGATTCAGTCACCGGTAATCGATGTATAGCCTGAGAGAACCATCCTTCTTTTTGGCAAATAGAACCGGCGCACCCCAAGGGGATGTGCTAGGTCTGATAAAGCCCTTATCCAGTAGTTCCTGCAACTGCTTCTTTAGTTCTTTGAGTTCTGTGGGGGACATCCTGTAAGGGGCTATAGAAACATGTGCTGCTCCTGGAATGAGTTCAATAGTGAAGTTTACTTCCCTCTCGGGTGGTAAATTGGGTAATTCGGATGGGAACACATCGGGGAACTCATTTATAATAGGAATGTCTGCTAAGATAATATCCTTGGATTCGGTAACAATGACAGAAGTAAGAAAAGCTTCACATCCTTGCGAGATAAGTTTGCAAGAGTGAAGAGAAGATATGATAGTAGGATGCTTCTTGTACTTGATGCCAAGGAAGGAAAATTTTGGAAGATCGGGCTTTCGAAAGGATATAATCCTATTTCGGCAATTGATATAAGCATCATGATCTACAAGCCAATCTACCCCTAAAATGGCATCATAACCTTTCATGTCAAGGCATACTAAGTTTGCGGGGAGATTATGACCTTCTACTATCACTTCGCTATCAGGATAATAGTCGGTAAGCTTTGTTCCAGAACCTAAGGGTGTGGTAATAGCGAGATCTGAAGGTAAGGGGACTGATGCAATTGATAATTTTTTTGCAAAAGTAGTGGAGATAAAAGAATGAGAGGCACCAGTGTCAAATAGCACAAATGCAGGACGAGAACAAATTTGAAGAGTACCTTCCATAAGCCCACCATCCCTGGGTGCTTCCTCTTCTTCTAAGACAGCATTGAGGCGAGCCTGCCTCCTACGTCCTCCACCAGACGATTGGTCTTTCATAAGGGGGCAATCTGGCATGCGATGCTCCCTACATCCATAACGTAAATAAGCGCCGAGGTGCTTCCAACATTTCTCAGCCGAATGGTCGATTTTTTCGTAAAACGTGCAAGCTATAGCAACTTTGCTCCTTCTCTTCCTTGACTTTCTTTTGCTTATGGGAACTTCCACCATTCCCATTCCTATATCTTTTCTTACTATCACGGCTTTTGTAGGGCTCCGTGATGCTGAACTTTTCTTTCTTATAACGCCGATCTGAGCGTCGGCTGGATTCTTCTCCTTTCCCTTTTAAATTTTTGACCTTCTCTAAGGTCCTTTCACACAAATACGCTTGTTGAACCATTTTCACATAAGTATGGATGTTTTGGGTCCCGAGCTGTTGAATGAAACCAAGCCGTAACCCGTCCATGAACCGATTTACCTTCAATAAATCGGTGCTGATAAGATGCGGTGCGTAAGGTGCAAGCCTTGAGAATTGCAGCTCATATTCGGCAACCGTCATCATTCCTTGCCGAAGAGCGGTGAACTCCATAACCTTTCTCTCTTTTATGTGCTCATAAAAGTACTTGGCACGGAATAGGGTAAGAAAACCATCCTAGGTATGAGGGGCATCGGCCGGAGGTGTCGGAACCGACTTCCACCATGTGCGGGCATCTTTGTTGAGTTAAAAAGTTACGAGACACACCTTCTCTTGATCGGTGCATTGGATAACATCAAAGATATGATTCATTTCGTCTATCCAGTTCTCTGCCTCGTCAGGATTAGAAGAACCGTAGAAATGCGGAGGGTTTAAGCTCCGAAAGTTACGAAGCAAATCACCAGCCCTTGCTCTTGCGCCAGCTTGCGCCATGGTTTGTAACGCCTGTGTAAGGCTAGCAATAGTTTGTTGCATACCATTCCAATCTACGCGATGAGCCATAATAATAATAGGGTACCTGAGAGAAAAATAACAACTTGTTATTTCTCGTGAAACTGGAAGGAAAAATCAATCTTAAAACTAATTAACTATCTTATCCCGGGTTCTACCCAATTCTCACATGGGTGTGGAATTTTTTCCTTAGTTCATAGGTAGGGGTCCTTAAATCTTGGACTTATCCTATGACATGACTCTTCTTCCTAAGTCCTGAGACTTAGGCTCTGATACCAACTTAACTGTCATGCCCCGAGCCTTTATGATAGCGGAAGACTCGCTCGAGAAACGTGAACAGCCGGCATGGTAAGCCTCTTGCAAGCAAGAATGATCAGAGCGCAAGGCAATCACACACATAAATATAATTGCACAATATTTTAATCAAACTCCAACTTATTTCATTGATAATCAATATTCAAATACAATAACTTCTTTCAATCTATCAGACTCAAGAAATAAGAAAATTACATAGACTCAATCTAAACAATATAGACTTTCCTAAGTCTTCACTCTCATATTGACAACACTTTCATTCACTCTCGGACCCGCTCCTTGTATAACCCGAATCTGAATTCGAATCACTTTCATTTCCTGAAAAGAATGGAAATAGGTAATGAGCACACTTGCCCAGTAGGTATCTTCGCATCAACATGAAGGCATCATTAAAGTAATTAACATTTTATCTCTAAAGAAATAAGGTAAAATCATGCGAATGCTATCAATCATGCGAATACCCAAAGTAACAAAGATGATCGTTTAAGATAGAATGAGAGCAAGTATGAACTAGCAAGAATGCAAAAAAAACATGTTATGGCCTTTCAAGAACAAGAATGTAATGAGAATGTACTAGCAAGCCATATAATCATCACTCCAGTATCTTTTGCTTATGAGCAAGTACTTCGTGAATTTATGTGGAATATCTAGTCATGTACAAGAAAGTCATGTCGTGCCGTGGATATTCACTTATTTATAGAGAAAGTACTCCCAGCGCAATGCGACGCCAGTAGCATCATACCTCATGGTTTATAATAGTATGTTTCCGACAATCAGCTGAGGGGACTAGCATAGAGCCCTTGAACACAATCAGTGCTCGATCGCATCTTCAAGTATAAATCAAGCTACTTCCACGCATGTAACAATAAAGTATGGACAAGAATGTACACTTCAATAAGTTTCATGATAACACTATTCAATGAATGAACGGTTCAATTTAATAATGCGAGAGTCAAGAATGACTTAAACAAGGTTATGCTTATGGAAATAAATCGGCAGCATAACGGTACATTTCTTTAAATTTTATTTCATTATATTAAGCCTCTTTGGATAATATGGCAAGTTCTAGATCATCAATAATCCATCTAGAAACTTTAGAACATCAACCCTTGGGTCAAACCTCGGGTTAAGCACTCAAACAATGTGACGGTCAAGGACTGGGCCGTTACATGATGTGATGCTCTAGTATTCAGCCGTTACATTAGTCTGAATCCAGAATTAGTAAAATAGACTTAGTGAAATGTGACGGTCTTATATTGGGCTGTTAGATGCTCCTGATGGTCCAGTATAGGTCTGTTACATTGCTAGAACCGAAAACACCGATAGTGTAAACTCTTAAATGGGCTTTAATAGTACAACCAACTCGGCGTCCTAGTGGGAATCCCAAGCTCGCGGAGAAGTACGGAGGCCTTGAAACAAGATTTCCTAGTCCATTGGAAGGAATATCCAATAGAGAGGTCCTCAAGTCCAAGAATAATGTTCCTATAGTGCAAAGTGTGAACTAATGGATAACATACCGGAATATGTGCCATATACTTAAAGAAAATGACTCTATTGATAGAGAGAATGTGTAACAATATGGAATCATGATAAAATTCCGTTCATACATCATTGAAAATCATGGAGTTATTACAAACTATAGTGCTTTGGCATGAAATTAACATATCCTTAAAATAATTCAAGATGCTTTTAACATGCGATACTTATCATGAACCAATTAATAAATTTAAAGTCATATCAACAGGTCAAAACTTAGATAACTAGGCATATTTATAAGTTAATGTGACTGTTCTTCAATTCTGTCTATAGTTACTCTGACGGTCGAGAATGGGGGCGTCACAGTGATTGTGACGGTTTATCGTGGGACCGTTACAGTGTTGTAACGCACTGAGTCTGGGCCGTCAGAGATAACAGAGAAATTTAAAAACAACATAAGGTGTGACGGCCTGTCGTAAGGCCGTTAGATAACTGTGGCGGTCTTATCTTGATGCTTCAGATAGTCTGTTGGCAGAAAAGATATAAAAAAAAAATCTAAGGTTTCAACTTACATCATGTCTGGAAATCATATATAAACTTCCACATGATAGAACGAAGGATAACCTACTAGTATGCATGGGTTTTATGTGAATTTGACAAGAGAGTTCTTTTTTTAACTTAGTTAGGGTTAAGAGTATACATGTATGCATGTCCTACTAAAACATGAAATTCATGATCTATGATGCATGAAATCAATCAAAACCAGAGGGCTTTTATCCCTAACAAGATGTTTTTGCCAATCATGAGATGACCTACCTCTTAACTAGGCTTTAAGCTTCTAATTTGAGTCCGAAAATCGTGCCCTAGTTCTCCTTTTCTCGTGATTTTTCAGTAATTTCCTGCTGCTCTAACTCAACGACCTCTTGACCTAAAGATGTGAAAAATTGAGGGTAAAAAGATGAAACTAAGGTGAACAAAAAGTTCTAAAGGATTGAGCTCTAATTACCTCGTTTAGATGTCCTAATCTCTTGATCTTCAGGGGTCTTGCATTCAGTTTCCTGAGTTATTATGGTCGAACCAGCAACTTTGGAAGCTTCAATCTCCTTGGTTGCTTGATCTCCTAATATGAAATTTGGAGAACTATTAGTCTAAAATATACTAAACAAAATCTTCTAAAGAACTTACCCGAAATTATGACTCCTTACCTTGATTCTTCACGAGCCAAAAGTAAGGGTCGCTCAGTTCAGAACTAGGTCCTATTTATAGGGTTTTGGCTAGGGTTTGAAGATTAGATCGATTCTAGAGTCCTTAATTTGCCAGAACCTAATCCCTAAGAGTCCTTAGTAATGTTATAAGCTCTCCCAAGTTGATCTCTTGCAGATAAGATCCCAAAGTTCCAATCTTTTTACTTGTTCTTTCATTCACGAAACTAACAGGGTGTAACGCATCAGTCTCGGTGCGTTAGGTGCATGTGGCGGTCCCACGATAGACCGCTACATCCAACGTGCATAGAATTCAACATAAATCAAACTCTTTTGTTAATTATCCATATTATTATCCATACAAATGGTATTTATCCTTAAAATTCGTAAATAGGCTAAATAACCTTCTAGAATATGGGTCAAACTTAATGGGCTTGGTCCTTAAACCTTTTGGATTTTATTTAAATAGGCTAGGTTAATTATTTAACACAATGGGGCCTTATAATGACTTATTATTTCAATAATACATTTATTAATCTATTTAACTTTTATAAATTTCTAATAAATTCCAAAAAATTCTATAAATAATCCAGAAATTATTATATAAATTTTGGGGCACTACAAGAAGCCATGTTGGAAACTGAGGAGTCAATGCGGTGGAGATTTTCAGAGCTATTCTAGTCTGTAAGTACTCCACACCCTCCATATCTCCGTATATGCAGTTGAATTTAGGGACCAAATTCTTTTAAGTGCGGGAGGGTGTAGCACCCCGGATAAAAATCATAGAGAAATTTCACAATTTTCTAAACAAATAACCCTAAATATCATAGCTCTAAGCTTGATAAGGACCACTATATGTATACACATGTGTTTAAGAGGCCCAAACATCACTTAGGCTAACAAACAGCTCATATATATAACACGTATAGGAGCATTTCCTATTTTTTTCACATAGAAGGAATGGGCGCCCCTATCTTAGGCGCCATTTCTTTTTGACTGGGTCAACCCAAGGAATGGGCACCCCCTTCCACAGGCATCATTTACCCTTTGACTAGTCAAACCAGTCAATGGGCGCCCTCATGCAAGGGCGCCAATTCCAGTATTACACGCCCCTGTACAAGGGCGTCATTTAATTGACGCCCCAGTCCAGGGAGAAATTTCTTCGGGCCCCCCATTCTATTATTTCGTTGGCCTATAGACACATTAATGGCACTCCGTTGGCCTACAAACACATTAATGGCACCGAAAGTGCCATTGGGGAGACAATGGCCTAAATCTACGGATCTGGATCTAGGTTTTTGGGTGCATAATGACTGCGCACTCACAAATAGGTTATATCAAGGGGATCTGATAAAGAAAAACCCCTCGTAGGAGTTATTTTTCTCGGTTCGCACATTCATCTTCCTACTGCTACGTGAGGAGTCTGCTTCCTCTTCTTCTTTGTTCTTCCTTCTACTTCCTGTACCTAGTTATTCATGCCAAAAAGGTAGGTGTTCTCAAGATCTGGCCCAACTAGTAGCTAATATAGGGTAACATAGCATGCATGCATAGAACTAGTCGAATTCGTCTTCCATGTGATATAGCATGCTACATGGGTTTTATGTACATCAAATATATCCTGTTACACTGGTTTTACACGGAATCAGAATATACGGCCTTAGGGTAATTGGCACCCACCACTGGGTCACCAATTCCTGAATGGGCGACCCAGTAATGGGCGCCCATTAATTGAAGACCCTGCACCCTGTCGTCAATTCCTTTTCCTGCCATTAATAATTACCATGTTAGAAAATCTATATCTATGAAACTAAATCTTAAAATTCTTGCATGAGTATGGTTCTGTGACCCCGATATTTTTCTTTGTCAACCCATATCCTTACTTCTTGATTTCGAGAACTTTAGACCCGATGAACAGTGTTTTATATCTTGAAATGTACTTGCCCGGTGTGTAAAACACCTACAGCAAAGGGCGCCCCTGACCAGGGTGCCATTTACTTAATTAATGACCCTCTGTATGCTCGTCATTTAAAACATGACACTGCAGAGGGGCGTCAATTCTTTAAGTCAAAAAGAAAATGAAAAAAATTAGAATTTTAGCAATGGGCGCCCCTGTGAGCAATCACCAATTCTTCAATTGATGGCAACCCCCCTAGGCGCCATTTTATGAAATAATGGCATCCCTCTGGGTGCCATTTACTGAAATAAGGGCAGCCCTGTGGGCGCCATTAAATGATGGCACCCCTCTGGGCGCCATTTCCCTGAATCTTGATCTCTGGATTTTTCTGAGTCTGTCTTGTCGCAGAATGGGCGCCCCTCTATGAGGGCGCCAATTTTTGAAGTGGTGGCTTCCCGAAGGGTGCCAATTCAGTGTTCTGTGGCAGCCCGAGAGCCGCCAACGATTCCCGATATGTTTTGTGAGGTTTACTCTCAATTCGTCCCTACATGATAAAATCTACCCTTGAACACCATTCATGAAATTCACCTTATATTTGTATAACGGTTAAACCTTGGAATTCTATATTGGCTATAGCTAGAGTGTAGCACCCCGCATAAAAATAATAGGAAAAAAATAATAATAATATATAGATTTTTTCCCCAATTAAATAAAAACTTTAGATAACTCTATAAGAAGATAACTCTATAGGAAGGTTAAATAAGAAGTTAGAATACCCAATGAGGGCCATGATATAAATATACCACCATTGAAGTCATCATACATAATGGGGCTCCATGTTCCAAAGAGATTATTCACTTGACAAAGTGACTTCTTAGTGTAGTTGGTTAAGTGACGTGTTATCCAAATGTGTGACCACAGTTCGATTCTTGCATCCGCCATTTTCTTTTGGGTAAAATACACATATATATGAAGGGCCCAAATGATTAACGCCCACTTGCATGCCAATTACAAATAAATATATATACATGCCACCAACCATACCCACGTGAGGAGGGGCCGATAGTGGTCTGAAGCCCAGATAAAGGGCGCACATGGCCTGGGCGCCATTTCCCAGGGACCCCTCAACCACCAGAGCTCAGTGGAGGCAATAACAACCATTGTTTGCTGGCAACGGACCCCTTTTACCCGACAATGGATTCTATGGATTGAAGCATTAATTGCTTCTTTTTCCCTAGCAATGGACCCTTATGTTTTTCCATTTCTTATAACTATCCCATACCCTTTAGAATAGGGTCTTTACAGGAACATACCTTAAGGGAGATCTTCTTCCTATGTGCTTCTTCCTGCTGTTGGATCGTTGCAGAGAAGACTAGTTTTCTTATTATCCCTTCTATGTGTTTACGTCAAAAAGGTAGGTGTTCTCAAGATCTAGCCTAATTAGTAGTTAAATAGGCTGACATGCATGAATAGGGCAGTTATGTATCACCTGGATTCCAAGTGTTATTCCATTTTAATTCTTGTAAATTACCCCATGTTTAAAAAAAAATTAATATCCATGAAATTAAATCTTAAAAATATTGTATGAGCATGATCTTGCAATCTGGATATTTGTCCATGTCCAGCCATATCCCTACTTCCTGATTCAGTGAATATTTTATAAATCATGAATAGTAAGTTACGTAATTAGTATCAACAATTAAAACATGCACCGACTATAGCATGCCACTTTAGAAAAGATGCACAGACTTAATGCACGCTTGGATATGAAAACATGCTCAGACCTATGAATGTGCTTAGACTTCAAATGCACATAGCTTAGACCTTAGCGTACACTCATGGACATGTGCACCGACCTTATGTGAAGATGCTCAGACTTCATGCTTTGCAAATTTGAAAACCTACTTAGACATCATTATGCATAGAAACCAAAGCATGCACGGACCTTGTGTGCAGTCACACAGGGTGTGCACAGACCTTATGTGCGAGCATCTAGCAAACATGCACAGACCTTAAACATGCACGGACCTTGGTATGCATCTAGTAAACATGCATAGACCTTAAACATGCACGGACCTTGGTATGCATCTAGCAAACATGCACGGACCTTGGTATCCATCTAGCAAACATGCACAGACCTTAAACATGCAAGGACCTTGATATGCATCTAGCAAACATGCACGGACCATAAACATGCACGAACCTTGGTATGCATCTAGCCTAAACTAGCACAGACCTTAAGGCATAGAAACCAAAGCATGCACAGACCTTGTGTGCAGTCACACAGGGTGTGCACTGACCTTATGTGTGAGCATATAAAGCATGCACGGACCTATATGTGTATGAGACAAAAACATGCACGGACTTATCATATGAACCTGCACTGACTTTAAGAACATGCACTGACCTTCTATATGCTGGATGACCTATATACTTCAATGCTACTTGACTTTGACCAGTTGACATCTTTGAACAGAAGTGTTGACTTTGGCCAGTTGACACCTTTGAACAGTGGCGTTGACTTTGACTAGTTGACACCTTCGAGCAGTAGCGTTGACTTCGACCAGTTGACCCCTTTCCACAGTAGCGTTGACTTTGACTAGTTGTCACCTTTGAGTAGTAGTGTTGACTTTCTATACATGACTTTTTGAACCTGTTCTGACAGATTTCATACTACTATATAGATGATGATATCCACAATAAATGCATCAAGTTTACATCATCAAGATTATATATATATATAATTAATTCATCATCTACATGTGTTTTGTCCTTGAATTCTATTCCTGAAGGATCTTCCTTATGTTCCTACAATGTATACTTTCTTGAATTTCTATATTGGCTATAAAGTGAGAGTGGAAGTCGAACAATACAAGAACTCAATACTGGCATTAATGGGGCCCGGTCTGGCCCAAGGAGGCGCACCCGAAGGTACTTGTGCCCATGAGACTTTATTGACCACGGTGCTTGCATTGCACCGAAGTACTTGCTTGATTACTTGAGACATTCCCACTCGCTCTCTCTCTTGACATGACATGCTTGACATGAATTGCCAGGTCCAAAATGGGGCAATTACCTGCTTGAATGAAATGAATGAAATAGCCAATTCCATTATATACTCGTTATTACATGTGCTTGATACTACTTGCTTGTATATGAATTATTTCCTCTTGGAAATACTTGTGCAATTACTTAAAAGTTACTTGCTAGTTCCACACTGATACATCTTGTTGAAATTCCTGTGATACTCTCTTGATACAATTCTTGATATCCTTGCCGGTTCCAACATGCATCATTATACCTGCATTGAACTTGTAATTAACTTAAAGCTTGTTAGAACTTGAGATATAATTCCTACTAAGTGATTCGCTCATAAAGTTGCAATCCTAACATTTTCAGGAAACTTGGATAGCGACCACCACCCGGATGGGACGGATACCGAGTGATGAGTGCTAGGTTGGGTGTACCGTCAGCTAGATCTAGTTCTTTCGTATTTTAGGACCTATGTTGTGTTTTCCCTGGTACAATTTTGGACAGTTATAATTATGTTTGTGTGGAATTGTCATAAATTTGTAGTTTTATGAATTAGTTTGGGATATTACTATTCTGGTTCATTAAATCGTCATCTTGGACTATGGTTTTATGTCAAATTCTAAGTTAGTGATAATTTACCGAGTACCATGCGCACTCTGATTCTACGTGAATGACACGAATAGATGCGTCGCGCATCCGAGTATCTTCCGCGCTCGGGACGTGACAGTCTTCATGGTATCAGAGCCTAGGATTTCAATTTCCTAGGTAAAACCTAAGTTCAAGGATAGATTTATACCTGACCCGGTAAGATGGGTAGAGCCAAGGGTTAACTCCTACAGGAACAGTAGTTAAACATGACATTTGACCTTTGACATTATAGTTGCACACAATACTTGATATTATAGTTAAAAATAGTACTTAGTGTATGCTTAAAACTCTTTTGTAAGATCATATGGCTGCTGAAAGAGCACAATGGCGCGAGATACAGCACACCGTTTAAGCCCTTACACAGGCGGTACAACAAGTGGCGCAAGGCGGCGTTAACCGTGGAGCACGTGATCTCCATAGGGATTTCCGCAAGCATGAATCCACCAAGGTTCGCGGGTTCATCTGACCCCGAAGGTGCTGAAAATTGGTTAAGGGACATTGAGCTGATTTTTCATGTAATGTAATGCATGAACGAGGAGAAGGTTCTGCTAGCTATTTTCCAACTGGAGCGGGATGCTCGAAGCTGGTGGGAATCCATAGAAGCGACATTGCCAGAAGACCATGTCACATGGGGTGAATTCATCGAGCATTTCAACAACAAGTACTTCTCCGACCACATTCAAGAGAAGAAGGCCGCGGAATTTGTCGCACTAAAACAACGGGGCTTGAGAGTGGTCGAGTATGAGGCCCAATTTTCAAGACTATCCAGGTATGCACTCCAGTTGGTGTGTACGAAGAAGATGAAGGCAAGAAGGTTCCTCCATGGGCTTCGGCCCCACTACATTACACAACTTGCACCGATGGACATCCAAGTCTACTCAGAAATAGTTCGGCGTGCGCAGTTGCTCAAGGATGCCACTGAATTATCCTAAAGGATCTGAGGAAGGGACAAGAAGGAACTTGTCACTAGCTCGGGAAATTTCAAATCGGCATTCAACAAGAAGCGGTATTTCAATGGAGGAGAGCCTTCCAAAGGAAAGAAATTTCAGAAGAATAACAAGCCGTTTTCCTCCACCACACCCTCTAAAAAGGTTTGCAAATATTGTGACAAGGCCGGCCATAAGACCTTGGAATGCTGGAGGAAGCTAGGAGCCTATCTCCGATGTGGAAGCCAAGAACATCGGATTCCTAATTGCCCACTAATGAATGGGCAAGCCATTAAAGAGGAGAAGCTCCCGGCAAGGAAGCAAGGCCGTCTGCAAGCTCTCCAAGAGACGGAACCAACAGAAGGCGGAATTGTGGAAGGTACACTGACTATTTGCTCTAAGACTGCTAAAGTTTTATTTGATACCGGAGCAACTCATTCATTTGTTTCCAAGAAATTTGCTGATGTGTTCTCTAAAGAGCCCGAATGGTTATACTTAATCATATCTACACCTATCGGGAACAAGGCCGACCTCACGCATCACTACCCAAACTATGAGGTTATGGTTAAAGGAAATAATCTACCTACCGACCTAATTTGCCTAGATATGGAAGTGTATGATGTCATACTAGGTGCTGATTGGTTATCCACATACAAAGTAACTATAGATTACCGGAACGGTAAAATAACGTTTGTGGGTTACCTAGAACTGGAATACATTAGCCCTCGGGCTAGATCCCCTCTTATATCAGCTCTCCGAACTAGTAAAATTATAGGCAAAGGATGTATGGCTTTCATTGCATTTGTAACTATGACGGACGTCGAGGAGTTTAAGCTTGAAGACATCCATGTAGTTCAGGATTTTTCTGACGTTTTTCCAGAAGAATTGCCCGGCTTACCCCCGGAGCGGGAGGTGTCATTCACCATCGACCTTGTCCTTGGTGCGGGACTTGTTTCCAAGGCACCTTACCGAATGTCCCCGGCCGAGCTAAAAGAGCTAAAGGAACAATTAATGGAGCTATTGAACAAGGGTTTCATCCGACCAAGTACTTCCCCATGGGGAGCGTCTGTGTGATTCGTCAAGAAGAAGGATAGATCGATGAGACTCTGCATCGACTATCGGCAGTTAAATCACCTTACGATCAAGAACAAGTACCCACTGCCGAGGATTGATGAACTGTTCGATCAAATATCTGGAGCTAAATATTTCTCCAAGATCGATCTTCGTTCTGGTTATCACCAATTGAAGATCAAATAAGAAGACATTCATAAAATTGCATTTCGAAGCAGGTATGGGCATTACGAATTTATTGTTATGCCTTTCGGACTAACAAATGCCTGCGCAACTTTCATACAGTTAATGAACAACATATTCAGGCCTCACTTAGACCAGTTCATTGTGGTCTTTATTGATGATATTTTGATCTATTCAAAGACAGAAGCAGATCATGAAGTACATCTTGAGAAGGCATTGCAAATATTGAGAGAAAATAAATTATATGTCAAATTTAGCAAGTGTAAGTTCTGGCTAGAGGAAGTATCCTTCTTGGGACATGTAATCTCGAAGGACGGAATTTCTGTTGACCCTACGAAGGTCAAAGCTGTAAAGAATTGGGAACGACCGACAAGTGCAACAGAGATTCAAAGCTTCTTAGGTCTAGCTGGTTACTACCGGTGTTTCATCAAGAACTTCTCCAGGGTTGCTATTCCTCTCACCAGATTAACTCGCAAGGAAGTGCCCTATGCGTGGAATGAAGACTGCGAGAAGAGTTTCCAAGCTTTGAAGGATCTCTTGACCACTGCTCCAGTCTTATCCTTACCAATCGAAGGAGAGAAGTACGAGATATATACCGATGCTTCTGGTATTGGCCTCGGGTGTGTACTGATGCAAAATGGAAGAGTCATTACATACTCTTCCCGGCAACTGAAGAAGCATGAAGAAGACTACTCGGTGCATAACTTATAGATAGCCGCGGTAGTGTTTGCCTTGAAGATCTGGAGGCATTATCTCTACGGAGAATAATTCACAGTATACTCTGATCATAAAAGCCTCAAATATTTATTCTCCCAAAAGGAGCTAAACAAGCGGCAAAGGCGATGGCTCAAATATCTCAAGGATTTCGACTTCACAATACAATACCATCCTGGTAAGGGAAATTCCATAGCTGATGCCCTTAGTCGAAATCGAGAGCAATATTGGCCAACTGTATGATCCAAGAATGGAAGTTGCTGGAGAAATTCTCTGAGCTCAATATCGATGCAGATGAGAAGAACGGGTGTATCACTCTATCCCATATGAGTATACATCCGGATTTGCTACCTCAAATCAAGGAGCTACAAGAAGAAGATCCCGCATTAGTAGAAATAAAGGACAAGCTGGACGAGAGATTTGATTTCAAGCTTGCACCTGATGGAAGATTGCTATTTCATGAACCGACATGTGTGCTCGATTGTCCCGAATTGAAGAAGAATATTATTGAAGAAGCTCATCGACTGAGGTACACGACCCACCCTGGAGCTACTAAGATGTACCAAGACTTGAAAAGAACATTCTGGTGGCCTAACATGAAAAGGGAGGTAGCAAAGTTTGTATCTCCTTGCCTCACATGCCAACAAGTAAAGGCGGAACATTTGAAACCCGCAGAAAAATTGCATCCTCTAGATATTCCCAAGTGGAAGTGGGAAGACATCAGCATAGATTTTATGATGGGCTTGCCCAAATCAAGGGGCGGACATGATGGAATTTGGGTAATCATCGATCGTTTAACTAAATCGGCTCATTTCTTGCCCATCAAGAGCCGATGGTCAGTTGATGTCCTTACTACCTTGTATATCAAGGAGACAGTTAGATTGCATGGAGTCCCCGTGTCGATCGTATCCGACCGAGACCCACGCTTTACTTCTCACTTCTGGAAGAGTCTACAACACTCTCTGGGGACAAAACTCAACTTTAGCACTACTTTCTATCCCCAAACCGATGGACAGACTGAAAGGACAAATCAACTTGTTGAGGATATGTTAAGGGCATGTATTATAGACTTCAGCAGAAGCTGGCATGACCACTTACCCCTAGCCGAGTTTGCATATAACAACAGCTATCAAGCTATTATCCAAATGGCACCTTTTGAGGCACTCTATGGCAGAAGTTGTCGATCTCCAATATGCTGAGATGAAGTCGGTGAAAAACAAATTCTAGGCCCAGATATGGTGAGAGATTCAACTAAGAGGATACACCTCATTCGGGAAAGGCTAAAAATAGCACAGTCTAGGCAGAAGTCATATGCTGACCATAGAAGAAGAGATCTGGAATTTCAAGTTTGAGATCATGTTTTTCTCAAGGTATCTCCTGGTCGAGCTATTAAAAGATTCGGTGTTAAGGGCAAACTTACACCGAGGTTTATTGGTCCATTTGAGGTATTGGAGAGAGTGGGCGAGGTAGCATACCGCATTGCCTTGCCTCCACAATTATCAGAGGTGCATAATGTATTACATATTTCTATGCTGAAGAAGTATGCGCACGATCCTCTCCACGTCATCGATCACACTGACTTGGTGATATAGAAGGACTATACCTATGAGCAGAAGCCAATGAAGATCCTCGACCGAGAAATCCGAGTTCTAAGGAACAAGATTATCCCTATGGTAAAAATCCAATAGAATCGTTGCTTAGAACAAGAGGCTACATGGGAAACCGAGGAGTCTATGAGAAGGAGATTTCTAGAACTATTATCGTATGTAAGTATTTCTCACCCTCCTTGTCTCCATATATGCAATTGAAATTTGGGGATCAAATTCTTTTAAATGGGGGAGACTGTAGCACCTCGCATAAAAATGATAGGAAAAAAAATAATAATATATAGACTTTTCCCCCAAATAAATAAAAACTTTAGATAACTCTATAAGAAGATAACTCTATATGAAGGTTAAATAAGAAGTTAGAATACCCAATGAGGGCCATGATATAAATATACCACCATTGAAGTCATCATACGCAATGGGGCTTTATATTCCAAAGAGATTATTCACTTGACAAAGTGACTTCTTAGTGTAGTTGGTTAAGTGACGTGTAATCCAAATGTGTGACCACAGTTCAATTCTTACATCCGCCATTTTGTTTTGGGCAAAATACACATATATATGAAGGGCCCAAAGGATTAACGCCCACCTGCATGCCAATTAAAAAGGAATATATATATATATATGCCACCAACCATACCCACCTGAGGAGGCGCCGATAGTGGTCTGAAGCCCAGATAAAGGGCGCACATGGCCCATTTCCAAGGGACCCCTCAACCACCAGAGCTCAGTGGAGGCAATAACAACCATTGTTTGCTGGCAATGGACCCCTTTTACCCGACAATGGATTCCATGGATTGAAGCATTAATTGCTTCTTTATCCCTGGCAATGGACCCTTATGTTTTTTCATTTCCTATAACTATCCCATACCCTTTACAATAGGGTCCTTACAGGAACATACCTGAAGGGAGATCTTCTTCCTACATGCTTCTTCCTGTTGTTGGATCGTTGCAGAGAAGACTAATTTTCTTATTATCCCTTCTACGTGTTTACGTCAAAAAGATAGGTGTTCTCAAGATCTAGCCTAATTAGTAGTTAAATAGGGTGACATGTATGAATAGGGCAGTTGCGTATCACCTGGATTCCAGGTGTTATTCCATTTTAATTTCTATAAATTATCCCATGTTTAAAAAAAAATTCATATCCATGAAATTAAATCTTAAAATTATTGTATCAACATGATCTTGCAATCTGGCTATTTGTCCATGTCCAGTCATATCCCTACTTCCTGATTCTGTGAATATTTCATAAATCATGAACAGTAAGTTACGTAATTAGTATCGATAATAAAACATGCACCGACTATAGCATGCCACTTTAGAAAAGATGCACAGACCTAATGCACGCTTGGATATGAAAACATACTCAGACCTATGAATGTGCTTAGACTTAAAAATCCACATCTGCATAGACTTGTATGAATGTGCTCAAACTTCAAATGCACATAGCTTAGACCTTAGCGCACACTCATGGGCATGTGCACCGACCTTATGTGAAGATGCTCAGACTTCATGCTTTGCAAATTTGAAAACCTACACAGACTTCATTATGCATAGAAACCAAAGCATTCACGGACCTTGTATGAAGTCACACAGGGTGTGCACAGACCTTATGTGCGAGCATCTAGCAAACATGCACGAACCTTAAACATGCACAGACCTTGGTATGCATCTAGCAAACATGCACGGACCTTAAACATGCACGGACCTTGGTATGCATCTAGCAAACATGCACGGACCTTAAACATGCACGGACCTTGGTATGCATCTAGCAAACATGCACGGACCTTGGTATGCATCTAGCAAACATGCACGGACCTTAAACATGCACGGACCTTGGTATGCATCTAGCCTAAACTAGCACAGACCTTAAGGCATAGAAATCAAAGCATGCACGGACCTTGTGTGCAGTCATACAGGGTGTGCACAGACCTTATGTGCGAGCATATAAAGCATGCACGGACCTATATGTGTATGAGACAAAAACATGCACAGACTTATCATATGAACCTGCACTGACTTTAAGAACATGCACTGACCTTCTATATGTTGGATGACCTATATACTTCAATGCAAATGCTACTTGACTTTGACCAGTTGACACCTTTGAACAGAAGCGTTGACTTTGACTAGGTGACACCTTTGAATAGTAGCATTGACTTTGACCACTTGATAACTTTGAGCAGTGGCGTTGACTTTGACCACTTGACCCCTTTCCACAGTAGCATTGACTTTGACCAGTTGTCACCTTTGAGTAGTAGTGTTGACTTTCTATACATGACTTTTTGAACCTGTTCTAACAGATTTCATGCTACTATATAGATGATGAGATCAACAATAAATGCATCAAGTTTACATCATCAAGATTATATATATATATATATAATTAATTCATCATCTACATGTGTTTTATCCTTGAATTCTATTCCTGAAGGATCTCCCTTATCTTCCTACAATGTATACTTTTTTGAAATTCTATATTGGCTATAAAGGTAGAGTGGAAGTCGAACAATACATGAACTCAATACTGGCATTAATGGGGCCCGGTCTGGTCCTAGGAGGTGCACCCAAAGGTACTTGTGCCCATGGAAGTTTATTGACCACGGTGCTTGCATTACACCGAAGTACTTGCTTGATTACTTGAGACATTCCCACTCGCTCTCTCTCTCTCTTGACATGACATGCTTGACATGAATTGCTAGGCCCGAAAAGGGGCAATTACCTACTTGAATGAAATGAATGAAATAGCCAATTCCATTATATACTCGTTATTACATGTGCTTGATACTACTTGCTTGTATATGAATTATTTCCTCTTGGAAATACTTGTACAATTACTTAAAAGTTACTTGCTAGTTCCGCACTAATAGATCTTATTGAAATTCATGTGATACTCTCTTGATACAATTCTTGATATCCTTGCCGGTTCCAACATGCATCATTATACATGCATTGAACTTGTAATTAACTTAAAGTTCGTTAGAACTTGAGATATAATTCCTACTGAGCGATTCGCTCATAAAGTTGCAATCCTAACATTTCATGAAACTTGGATAGCGACCACCACCCGGATGGGACGGATACAGAGTGATGAGTGCTAGGTTGGGCGTACCGTCAGCTAGATCTAGTCCTTTCATATTTTAGGACCTATGTTGTGTATTTCTTGTTATTGTTAAGGCTTGTAATCTATGGTACAATTTCGGATGGTTATAATTGCGTTGGTTTGGAATTGTCATAAATTTGTAGTTTTATGAATTATTTGGGATATTACTATTCTGGTTCATTAAATTGTCATCTTGGACTATGGTATTATGTCAAATTCTAAGTTAGTGATAATTTACCGAGTACCATGCGCACTCTGATTCTACGTGAACGACACGAATATACGCGTCGTGCATCCAAGTACCTTCCGCGCTTGGGACGTGACATAGAGTGAATGTCAAAAGTAATACATGAAATGCTGTGCATATCGGGCCCGATCTGGTCCTGGGAGGAGTGCCTGAAAGTACTTGTGTACATGGGAGTTGAATGATCATGGTGTTTAAGCATTGCACCGAAGTACTTGCTTGACTTGAGACATTCCACTCACTCTCTCGTGACACTACTTGCTTGATTGACTTGACTTGCGTGGCCTGAAAAAAGGGTGATTACTTGACTTGCGTGGCCCGAAAAAGGGCAAAGTACTTGTTTGATACAAATAGCCAATTCCAATTACACGTACTTGATATTACTTGCGTGAACATGATATTACTTGTTTGAACATGATTCTTTCTTGCTTGAACATGATTTTTACTTGCTTGAACTTGTTCCTTGCCTTCCTGGTAAATCGTGCAAACATTTGATAGTACTTGAAATCATGCAATACTCTTTCTAAGAAGTTCTTGATATCTCGCTTGTCAACACTTGATAGTACTTGAAACCATGTGATATTCTTCTATACAGTTCATGATTTTTCTCGCTTGTCTAGCATGCATAGCTATCCCTGCATTACACGTAATGTAGCAACCCTGATAAAATAAAGATTTTTAAATAAATCAAATTAAGATAAAAGTTAATTAAATAAATGATGAGTGCCTAAACAAATAAATAATAAGCCAAAAAAAAAGAAAATAACGCCTTGAGTCAAGGCGCTATTTCAAAAAGAAACGCCCTTATACAAGGCGCGAATCCTAAAAAGGACGCTAACACACAAGGGCGTCAATTCTCAAAACGACCCAAATAACTAAACGGGCAAGTAAACGTAACGCCCTGTACAGGTGCGTTTTTGTTAAAATTCTGTAAATTTGAAATTCTGTAAGAATTGAGATAAGGTTTGGACGACTGCTTCACAAGTCGTCAAATGATTAATAGACGTCCTTAAGTAAGGCGTTAATTATATGATTAATGACTTTGGTCAAGTCGCTATTTTTCCTGTATTATTATTTTTCCCTCGGTTAACACGGTTTGATATATATGTATAAGTATATTATCGGCACTATATTTCCATTCCGTGAATATAGTCCCATGTTTTATGATGTTTTATTGCATTACCCTCAATTCTCGGTGACATACAAGCTCTCCATTGGACATTCCGTTCCTTTGGACTAGCGAGTTAGTCATAGAGACCTCCGTAAGACTCCTCGAGCCTTGGATTCCCTCAAGGCCGACTGAGCGGGTTGTACCATAAAAACCTATCACCCTATTTTTGCCATGTCACTCTATAGAAACATGGTATACCGGCCCTCATATTATGCTATGAGTATGATATGAGAATTTTCTTAATGAACGGGGAAAGCATGCCATCAATGTGATGTTATTGTAGACCCCAATTCTATAACAACTTTGTTATGATGTTCTTGTGGACCTCAATTCTATATTAAAGGAGTGACCATCTACTTGTGGGCATTTACTTGTCATGGTACCCAAGTTAGGGAACCAATTCCACCTAATTTTATCGATAATCATGATTGTACCGTTATTATCGCCATTCTACGTCAAGTGTCATATTTTTGGACTCTACTCTATCCAAGTTTATCCTACATGTCTACAAGATTTATTCTTGAAATTCCATATTGGCTATACACAAAAGTGGATGTTAAAATACATGATTAATGCCTGCGCATATAGGGCCCGATCTGGTCCTGGGAGGAGCACCCGAAAGTACTTGTGCCCATGGGAGTTGATTGATCACGGTATTGGCATTATACCAAAGTGCATGACTAGCTTGATTGAACATTCCACAAATCTTGTACTTGACTTGATATTACATGACTTGCGTGGCTTGAAAAAGGGTAATTTCATACTTGCGTGCTTGAAACGTGATAGCCAAGTTCCGACATGACATGATGCGTCTACTTGCTTGAGTATCTTGATAACTTTTGATATATGTTCTTGAAAGTTCATGACTAGTTCTTCTTGCTATCTTTTTGTTATATCCTCTTTCTATCTTGTCGTTTTATGCGAGCATGCGTAGCTATAGTGCATTCATGAAAGATATAATCACTTAAACCCCTTGCTAGTTCTTGAGATATAATTTCCTACTGAGCGTTCGCTCACTCAGTGTTTCCATACTTTTCAGGTAAGTCCGACGATGAGGGAACTCAATCTGACGGGGAAAGCTAAGAGTGAAAGAGATAGAGCTTCTCCAGTGTCATCTAGTTTTTTTTATATTTTTCTTGAGTCAAGCTTTGTATCTTTCCTTTTTTTTGAGTCTAGTATTTGCAAAGGGATTGTAATAGACATATTCTTATTACAGGAATAAAATGGATTGGGTTATCTTTATATTTGCACACTCTGTCTTTGTGTCGAATACACTACTACTCTGATTGACATGATTGATATAAACTCGTCACGCATTTCCGGGTATCTTCCGCGCTCGGGGCGTGACAATTTTTGTGGTATCAGAGCCTAGGGTATTCAATTCCTAGGAGACCCAAGTCCAAGGATAGGTTTAACCTTTAACCGGTGAGATTGGTTAGGACCAAGGGTTAAAGTTAACATAAAAATGCTAGCTTCTAACTGAAATCACGTATTAATCTAGTTATTGTAATTGTAGGACGATGGCTGCCGAACGTGCTCAGTGGCGCAACATGCAGCGTACACTTCAAGGCATGACTCAGGTGCTACAACAGGTAGCACAAGGAGGAGCACAACGAGCAGGGAGTCTCCACCAAGTCTTTAAAAACATGAACCCGCCTAAATTCATGGGTTCTACTGATCCGGACGACGCAGAGCACTGGATCAGGGAGACGGAACGTATATTCCGTGTTATGCAGTGCACGGATCAAGATAAAGTCTTATTAGCTACCTTTCAGTTGGAAAGGGATGCCTGATGCTGGTGGGAATCAATAGAAGCTACTTTAAATCAAGACCAAGTTACCTGGGAAGAATTCGTTGAACATTTCAACGCTAAATATTTTTCGGACCGAGTACAGGAAAAGAAAGCTGCAGAATTTGCTGCACTGAAGCAACGGTCCTTGACAGTGGCCGAGTACGAGGCCCAATTTTCTATATTATCTCGGTATGCTAAGCACTTAGTTAGCACCGAGAAGATTGTTGATTGTTTGTTTACCTATCTCTTCTTATCTTCTTTCTTTTTTTTGTTGATTGTGAGGGTTTTGAAAAATGATATGGCGAGATGATAAATAAACTACCAAAGATCAGCTCAACCTATGCACATGTGAACATGAACCTAGGCAATCAAATTTAACTCTAGCATGGGCATGCTATCTCAATCAAATTACGCTAAGGGAAAAACAAAAACACACGCCGGGGCGTTGAGCAAAGATAAATAAAAACACACCGCTAGGGGTGGAACAATTAAGGGGAATAAAGAGATTTGATGAAAAAGATAGCTAGTGCCCAACACTAAGGAAAGTCGTGATCGCCACCAAAGTAAACACGAATCAAGGACTCGAATATACCTTGGAAGTAGGTGGATGAAACACCCGCCCACGGGAGAGAAAACCAAGGAAAGCCTGCAGATCAACTTGCAAATAACGGTCCAAAACCTGTGCGTCGCTTGGAAGTAACGGTCGTGCGATAGACCGCCAGAAAGAAATAACGCTCCAGTACCTGACCGTCAGATAACCTGCAGTGAAAAGATGTGAAATCTTTGAACTCCAACCCTTCCAGCCGGCTAGAAGGCTTGGGCCTCGTGCTAGCGATCCTGTAAAACCTGCCAAGGATGTAGAAAGTAAAACAACACAACCTCAATTAGCCCTCAACATAAGTATAGCATCAATCCCTAAAAAGCTTGAGAACATCAAAAGGAGAGGGGATTACCGGGGAGTTGTTGGTTTCTTAACCCCTCTGGGCGTTTTTTAAGTTTAGGAGGATATGTGTATGCTTAGCAACAGTGAAAAACGTGGAGGAAGAGGAGGGACAATGCTTTTAATTAATAAAACCAAGGGAAACTTGAGCATGCAATGATGATGATCTTGACAAGCTAAAACCCAAAATTACTCCCTTGACTTGGAAGATGGACGTGGGAAGCAGCTCCTCCTGGATGTAGATGGCTCCTGAATTTGGCAACACTTCGTCGTGAATCAAATCTTCCCCCCCCCCCTCGGGTCATGAAATCAAGAGTTCTATTTATAGACTCCCTCAAACCCTCAGGTCGAGTTGAAGATAAATCAGCCAAGAAAGGAGGACAATCCTTAGCAAATCCTTGAGGATAAAATCAACAAGAGTCCAAAGAAACAAACGAGAGGTCCTGAGGATTAGAATTGAAGGAGATAATGCCAATCCAAAACCCTATCTCGTCCACGGAGTAGCAGAGAAAAGGCCTGAACTGTCAGGACTCTCTGAAGGAAGTAACGGTCGCATGATAGACCGCCACTTGGAAATAACGCTCCAAGTCATTACCGTCATTTTCAACCCTATCCAAAGGATAAGATCGACGGGAAGAAGATCTAAACAATAGGACTCTGCAAGTAAGTAACGGCCAGGGCATAGGGCGTCATAAGAAAACAACGGCTAGGGAGTAGACCGTTATTATCAAAAGACAACGAGGCCCTAAGTCTTGGGACTCTTCAAAGGGTAACGGCCTAGGCTTCATGCGTTATTATGAAATGACACGCCTAGTACAGACCGTTATTATCATTGATTTTCAAGAAAATAGAATGGAGGGGTTGCCAAGCTTTTGAACGAAGTGCCACCAGGAACCAGGTCTAATCCAGGAATTGAGACCCAGAAAATAGGCTTCAACTGATTAAAAGGAATTCAATGAAGAGTGAACAACTCGGAGCATCATATTGAATGAATAAGGAGATGACCCGACTTATTGGGTATAAAACGGGTGTTAACAGATGCCCCTCCTTAACGTCCTCTTTGCAGGGGAACGAGCGGAAGTGAAGCGAAAGTGAAATGGAACACGGAAATGAAGCGGAGATGAAGTGGAGTGGATCAAAAAGAGGGCGTTAAGGTAAACGACACCCGTTTTTCATCAACAAGCGATAAGAATTTTCTGGAAAAACTTCAAAACTGATCACAAGGAAATAGCTAACCAAAGGATGCAAATCTGGAGGATTTAATTAACTAAGGAAGGAAACACGGCTGGCCGCCGGAGGCAACGGAAAGGAAAGAGGTTAAACTCCAGATAGGAATCTTCAGTCAACCAGATCAAGCGAGCAAATCGAAGGAAACCTTCAAATTCAGAGTGGAATAATTCTCCTTATCCAGGATTAAGAACACAGCTATTCACCGTCAATGAGACCTCTTGAACAAATGAAGCTCATGAACGCTCAAAGAATGCGTATGATGCATGCTGGGCTAAAGAAAAACAAATCTTCAAAGCAAATGCAAAGAAAGATAAAATAACAAGATACTCGAGAATAATATTGCTAGATTGGGAAAACCAGAGTCAAGACACTATCTGCAACCACGGCGTGCAAGATAGAACCATCATCCCCAAATTTTCCAACCTAACGGCCTATCCAACGATTATTCACGTGAACTTAGATCATCATCATTTTTGTTTAAGGGGAACATCAGATCCCAGGACACCTGAATGACCAGCCGGTTATCGAGATAATATATCATAGATAACATATAGTAATGCATTAAGGGATAAGGGGACGAGATACAATACCTGACTTACCCGCTTGACGGACGGCGAAGCGTGCCTTCTGTTCATAGTTCCTTTCATGAAAAATAGGTTAGCCAACAAGATAGTTATGATAATAGTTAAGTCATAACCATTGTTTATGTGATAAACTCATCAAATGTTTTTATGATGGAGATAAGCTTAAACATTAATTTTGACCATTCATTCATCAAGAAACTTGCAAGTATATAACGGCCTGACTCAGGAGCGTCACACGAAAATAACAGATCAAGCCTAGTCCGTCAACACCGAGTCGGTTCAAATTCTTCAATAAAACAGTCAGTCACAAGTGACGGTCTTAGAGGGGGCGTCAGAACGATGTGACGGTCTAACGATAGACCGTCGCTTCTCCTGGGTTTTCAAAAAAACAAACCGAACGGCCGTTCGGTCTCATTCCATGTTCAAACACCCAAAACACCAAACCAGAAAAAACCCACCGGCGATCTCCATCTCCACCCTCCAATGGCCGGCGACGAGGCACCGCAGCCACCACCTCAGAAGAGAGGGAGAGGAAAGAAGATGGCTATAAGGCGGTTCCACCGCCGGCTCGAACGAGAGACCACCCCGCCGCCCGTGGAGGAAGAACCGAGGGGAAGGGAGTCAAGGGAAGAAGAGGAGGTCCCCACGGTCGTGGAAGAACCAACCGAAGTCTCCTTGGGTGCAGAGGAGCCCAAGGAACCAGAGCAGAAGAAGAGGAAGGTCCTCGACCATGAGGTAGGCCCTCCGCCCTAATTTTTAAATTTTTGATTTTTATGTTTTTATTTATGAATGCATGTGGGGGATAAGGGTAAAAATGGGTCTATGAACCCACTGGGAACACTTGTAGGCCATTTGGCCAAAGTGGGAAATCATGGGGATGCAGGGGAGAAATTCCCCACTGGCAGACTAAGTGACGGTCCCGCCAGCGACCGTCACTTCTCTGACGCTCCAGGCTAAGGCCGTCAGAGACAAGTAACGCCCCATCCCAGGGTCGTTACTTGTGCCAGGGTTCCAAACTCTTTTTTAGGGTTTTCAATTTTCAAATTTTTGTTTTTCTTTTCGATATTTAATGTTTATGCAATGTCTATATGATGCAAATGGACTAATTAGTGCTCTAATATGCAATGCAGGGAAAGAGGAGATCGAGGATCTCATGGCTGCAGATTCGGGCGGTGTACCAGGCACTGCCCGACTACCAGAGAGACAGACTCGCAGAGATGGGTTTCGTCGAGATGCTCAGCATCGAGGTGATCCGGATGGATACGCCATTGCTGTACGCATTGCACGAGAGGTGGGACCCGGTTAGCAGGGCGTTCATCTTCCCGTGGGGCCACATGATCCCCACGCTAGAGGACATGGCGAGGATTACAGGCTTGAGAGTCCACGGTGCTGCAGTGACTGGATGGACGTACGGCGACTATCGGGAGATAGCGCAGCAGCTACTGGGGTTGGACCTGATCCGGCCAGGCCAGTCCTCATCCCAGCTCTCGAGATCGGTGCTGTAGGAGAGTTTGGGGCTGAGAGGGGCAGCGATTGCCATGGGAGAACTGCCCGAGGAGCATCTAAGCAGAGTGATAGACCGGGTGCGCCCTCGCGTGGCGGCAGAGGCAGGAGAGGAGGGGGATCGAGTGATGAGGCGCTTCTTGATGCTGTTATTCGGGAAGCTCCTGTTCGCGACTAGAGCGGATGTCATCAGCTGCAGACTGCTGCCGCTGATAGAGGATTTAAGCAGAGTGAGGAAATACGCCTGGGGAGCAGCGGTCTTGGCCTTCCTGATCAACTCGTTGAGCACCACGGACCGACTGACGATGCTGGGAGGCTTCTCCCCTTCCTACAGGTAAAAATGCGCTTAAGTACTTTCTATTATGCCATGATGTATGCTATGATTGATGTTTTATGTAACTGACTTGATTCCTAAATGCAGATCTGGAGCTATTTGTACCTCCCGGGCATTGGGAGAGGCGCATTACTCCATCCTGGCCTGATACCGATCGCGAGGCGATGGTCGGTGGCGAGGGACACGGGGTCGGTTTTGAGACAGACCCGGATGATCCAGGAGGACCTGGACTCCTACCCACACACATCGGTGAGCCCAGAACTTAAATGCTTTAAATGTTTTATATGCCTATATGTGCTCATGCTATACGAATGCTAATGGATCTAAATGCCTGCAGGTGAGGTGGACCCCTTACCGCGGTGAGGGTTACACAGGACAGCCATGGGTGGAGGCGTCTCTATCGTATCGGGGACGAGACGTCTGGCTACACTGCCTCCACATCATCGAGCCTCTGCACTACAGGCTGATCTTGCGGACCCGAGGACTACACCAGCCCGAGGTGACCTTTCCATGCCGCACCGACGATCATCCAGGCAAGTCGGCGAGAGGTATTAGTGGGAATGTGGATTGGCGTGCCCGGAAGGCGAAGTACGTCCTCGACTGGAGGCAGCGAGGCAGGGCTGTGAAAGAGCGGGCAGAGAGCGACGAGGCCTACCTGAAGGCCTTTGCTCGACACTACGGCGACCGGGTATACCGAGGTACCCGACGACCGGTATGCAATTCTAAACTAAGAAACTCTTTCTATATGATGAAATGCGGATGTAACATGCTGGCTCATGCTTTTTACATGCAGCTCGATCCTGAGGGGCGGATAGCTGAGCTAGAGGGACTACTCCACTCTACCATCCAGCAGCGGGATGAGTGCCGGACTGCTTTGGAGCTCCTAGTGAGATTCTGAATGCTTATGATATGACTATGATTATGCATGATGCTAATGTTTTGGCTATGACAATGCAGCGGGTAGAGGGAGCTCAACGAGCAGGACCGGATGCCCCATCGTCGTCCTCGCAGCCTGCGGGAGACAGGGCTGGGCGAGATGCTGACTTTGCTCGGGCGGTTGCCCGGGCCGAGGAGGCGGAGGCCACCCTCGCGGAGCGGGTAAGATACTTACATGCTTTATGATTATGCTTATGCCAATTAAATTTATATGACTAACCTATATGCAATGCAATGCGATCTACAGGCGATAGAGCTGGCAGCGGCAGTGGCGGAGGCCACCCAGGCGAGGGCAGAGGTAGAGAGGAGCCGGGCCGAGACTGATCGAGCTTGAGCAGAGACAGAGCTCGTGCGGGCAGAGATAGCCCGACTGAGAGCGGAGACCCCTCATCATGCGGACGACGTGGAGATGGAGCGACTTCGGACAGATTTAGCACGGGCGCAGGCCGAGGTGAAGGACCTTCGCCTTGGGACCGCAGATCTTGATCGCTACCGGACCGAGGCACGGGAGACACGACGCCAGATCTTCACACTGAAGATCAGGCTGCAGACAATGGAGCAGACGGTCCGGATGCTAGGCCGGGCACCAGAGCGGAGTTCTTCCCGGAGCGGGGCTCATAGGAGTGCTGCCCCTAGTGGCTCGGTTGGAAATTTCCTAGTTAGTTCCGCCGGCCAACAGAGAAATGAGAGGGCAGAGAGAGGACAGCAGGAGGAGAGTGCTTCCATAGCACCGCCACCTAGGAAACCCGAAGGCGGAGAGGATGAGGGCGGCCCGACGGATAAGCCGGCCGAATGATGTACTTTTATGCTTTTCTTACCACTTGTACATGCCTTTTTATGAAAATGAAATTTTTGTTGACTTTTTTATGTGGATGTATGAATGGATATGCACGAATGAGTGATTGAAAGTACGCATGATGGATGTGTATGTGTGAATGAATGCTTGTGTGGAGAAGGTGTGGTGTACATATGTGAAAGACCGCCAGGTCTAGGCAAAGGATAGACTAACTGCCTGAATTTAGTAGCAGAGGAAATGACGGTCTGGTCTTGGATCGTCATAATCAAACGACGCGCCTACCTTAGGCCGTCATTCATGACATATCTTTTCCTGATAGCCGGGCTGCAGAAGAAATAGCGGCCCATGGTAGGAGCGTTAAAAGAAAACAACGGCCCTAGACCAGACCGTTATTCATGGCAGAACATGGTTTTTAGAACTACTCGCAGAAAATGCGACGGCCTGAAGGAGACGCGTCATAAATAAACGACGGTCCTAACCTGACCGTTACATGGAGTTCAGCCCAGAAGAGAGAGGCTTGAGCGATTTGAAGGATATAACGGATTAGGGTTCGTCCGTTGAAAGGCGACGGTCTGAGACCAAACCGTAAACAGCCACAGAACAAGTTCTTAGGCAAACCCAACCCACAGAAAGAGTGACGGCCCAGGGTAGGCGCGCCAGAGTGAAGTAACGGCCCTACGACAGACCGTCAGAGTCTGGGTCGTTTCCAAAATGGATTCGGCCGTGAGAGCTTAGAGTCCGAGGTTCAGCCACTTAATCTCTTGCTAGGACTTATCCAAATTTCAGATAAAGCCTCCCAACTCCAATTTTATCCTTCCAAAGTTAATAAAAAGCCCCGGCAACTTGGGAAACGTATTCAAAATCGCAGCTTGCAAAAACCTCTGTTCTAGGGTTGAAGAATTCTCCCTAACAAGCAGAAATCAAGATGAAGAGGTGCTTCGAGATGGCGGCTATGGAAGAGAAGATCTACACCGGCCCTAAGGCTGCAAGGAGGGAACATGGGGAGCTTCAACGGCTGTCCTCGATCCCCAAGCATCTAAGCTCTAATGTCCAAAGGGTGGTAAGCTTGCATGACTTCATCCAAAGTTCAGATTTTTTTGCTGCACTTTAATTTTCTTCATAACCTTCCTTCTTCTTTTCTTCTTCAAGCCTCTTCCTGGCCCAAGGTGTTACTCCAACCTGAAGTGGGTGGCTCCCATGGTAAAGGCACTCCCTTTAGAGGTGGTATCAATCCTCAAAGCATGGCACCTCCAACCCCTCTTGGTTCTAGGCAAAAACTTCCAGAAATTGTCTTTGGATTGGCCATGCCTTTCAGCCCTTGTGGAACTATGGCATCCACAAACTCATACCTTCATCTTCCCCTCCTTTGAAGCAACCATCCTTTTAGAGGAGGTAGAGACCTACCTAGCCCTTCCTAAGACTAAGTTGGGGGATGAGGATCGGGTTTGCTATACAATAGAACCTATTGATCCGTCCTTGATCTTAAGCGACTTCATTCATAACCCAAAGGACGTGCGGACCATGATCAGCCCGCGCCACATTCACTTGATCCCTATGGCGCAATGGATAGTGTCTCACTGTAAAAATAAGTGGGAGAGACACGAAGCAATAGCCAAGGCGGTAGCGGTTTGCTTGTGCGGGGTCTTCCTTTTCTCCACAACCGACCACCTCTTAGATATCCAAAATCTTAGCATTATTAGCGGACTGTGGCGGGGTATGTCTATTTCTCAAGCGGTCCTCTCATACCTCTATGAAGGACTAAGCTCGGCTTGCCTTGGAGGGCCTTTGTTCGGTTCCATGATACTCCTTGAGGGTTGGATAGGAGTGAGAATCAAATTCCTTCCCAAGGAAGATATAACTTCGGCGAGCCGAATCTTCGGGAGCCACCCCCTCTTCTTCATTGGAGGGGCTTTTGGATATCCTTCTCATGTTGAATGCAGGACGGCGGATAAGAAATCGCGGGATGAATGGCGCCTCTTCTTCAATGCTTTGCCTCTTGAAAAGTTCATCATGCGACCAAGTGTTCTTCGAAGCATTCTTCTTAAAATATCGCGGTGTCAAGACCTGGACCTCCAGCTGGTTGGAAACACTACCGTGGCGATCTACAACCAACACCGGTGCCATCTTCAGATCGGGTTACCTCGAATCAGCGTTTCTGCACTATCACACTACCCTCCCCTTCTACCTAGGAAGATGGGGACCGAGGAAGATGAAAGAGCGATCCGGAACGCGCTGACCATGTGGGAGATCAGCAAGGTGCGTCCGTGGCAAGCAGAAGTTGAAGAGAATGACGAAACACGCCGAGATTACTTGAAAGAGTTGAGAAGAATCCGCCCTCTTGCGGATAAGAAGTTGAATGTACCTTGATTTTCTTTTGCTTATGAAAGATGTTATGAGATTGCCACTCAGAACTTGGTTTATCATGAATTATATTTTATTAAGCTTGCTTGAATGAGAGGAGATTGCCATAGTTAAATGATCTTGAATTCCATCATGGGGAAGGCTAGAATGATATGAGTAGATGGGGCTTCTGGAGGATATGACGGATGGGCCACGGGCCGTTACAAGGTGATAACGATTTTTGCGATAGGCCGTCATAATGGGAGTTACAAGAGCCCAGTTTCTGAAGGATTTGACGGATGGGCCATTGGCCGTTATTTTTAAGTAACAGTAGACTCCCAGACCGTTATAATGATGGTTTAATGGAAAGGAAGAAGGCCCATGCCTGAAGGAAGTGACGGTCAAAAGTGGGCCCGTTACATGATTGTAACGGTCTGATGATGGTGCGTTACACACCTGAACCTGCATAGTTGTGAGCTTTTACCTTTGGGGTTGCCCCTGTATTCTGCACACATTCAGACATGAAACAAGTTAGATCTGTTCTTAGACTCAACCCCTTGCCTTGAAGCAAGTTAGATAATGACCGTTTCTTGATATTTGGTTAAGGGGTGGAGCCTTATTAAATAGGCGGAAAACATAATGAAAATGCGATGCATGCTATGCATATGACGGTATTTTGGGAGTTTCAGAAAATATTTAATGTTTTGGATTTTGAAAATATTTGATGTTTTTGGATTTTTTTTTTTGAAAACATATTTGATGTTTTTGGATTTTGAAACATATTTGATGTTTTGGATTTTGAAAACATATTCGATGTTTTTGGATTTTGAAACATATTTGATGTTTTTGGATTTTGAAACATATTTGATGTTTTTGGATTTTGAAACATATTTGATGTTTTTGGATTTTGAAAACACAGTGCCTCTCTAGCAACACGAGACCTCCCTTGTTTTATCTTGAGTCTCGAGACCGGCGTGCAAATAGTGTGACAACCCCTGGCTGAGACCTGGTCATTGTGACGGTGTTTTTACCAACGTCATACCTAGGGTACTCGTCTCAGTCCTAAAAGAAAAAAGAATATGGGGGTAAGCTTAGGCCAGACATGGAAGTTTTTTAGAACTTGATTCCCTCACCGTGCAACCTTACTAGAGATTTGGTCTGTTGTGCCGGGGCTTTTATGTCGGTCATCGAACCTTTATCCACTTAGGCATGCATGCGACCGGGCTCATAACGTCCCGCGGGGAACTGTACTGCCACTCTTGTCATGCCTAATTTTCTTTTTCTTTTGGAGCTTTTGAGAATTCATCCACAGACCTTGAGATGATGCTTTTGATTTCATGGTAAAGAGCACTTCTTTGCTTTTCTTTTCTTTTCTTTCTTGTGGAGTCGGGTCATAACGGACTTGCCCCTATTTGAGACCTCTTCTCGTTAGAGAGTTTGGATCGGTTGTCGCCTTCTTATTCACTCCTTGCCCCTGGATGTAGCCGAAGAATGAAACGTACAGGGACTTTGACTTTCCCCCAAAGCATGGCCGAGGAAAAACCGTGTCTTTTTAAGCAAGGAACCCGACCAGGGGCGTCGTGTAGTGTGTGTTTGCCTTACTCAAGACTCTCTTTTGAAGATAGGGAGGCAGTTCTTATTGCCGGAAAAGCACATGGTTTAGATTTTTAAGGAAAGAAACGCTTAAGATACAACCCATTCCACGGGTGAGAGAGCTCCTCACCTTCCGCGTTTACTAAACGATAAGCATTCCCTGAATAAGCTTCTTTTATTACGAACGACCCTTCCCAGTTAGGTTGCAATTTAGACCTAGGTCCTGCAGACCGAATGAATTTGCGTTTTAAAACCATTTCACCCTTGCAAAATTTTCGTTCAATCACCTTCTTTTGAAAATAACGCGAAACTCTCTTTTGATAAACAGATACGTGATCGGCCGCATTCATCCTCTTCTCATCTAGGAGTTCCAGTTGGACCAGCAACGCCTCTCGACGTTCATCGAGATTAAGTTCCTTATCGAGCTGTACTCTGAGTGAAGGGATTAAGATCTCATATGGGAGCACCGCCTCCATCCCGTAGGTTAGAGAATAGGGAGTTTGTCCCGTAGGAGTACGGACGGAGGTGCGGTAAGCCCACAGAGCTTCCACCAATCTTTCAGGCCAATCAGAAAATTTATGTGCTTCGCATGTTTTCTTAATGATTTTAAGAAGAGTTTTATTAGTGGCTTCGGCTTGACCGTTGCCTTGAGGGTAATATGGTGATGAATGATGCAATGAAATTTTGAACTTCTTACAGAGGTCTTTAAGCTCCTGGGAGACGAACTGGGGTCCGTTGTCGGTGATGATGCTGCTTGGCACTCCGAACCGCGAGATGATATTCTTCATGATAAAGCGGCACACCGTTGTAGCTTTGATCTCTGCGTACGCCTCGGCTTCGGCCCATTTGGTGAAGTACTCAGTTGCTGTGAGAATGAAGGATTTCTGCTTGATCTGAGAATTAGGATCACCGAGTGGGCCGACGACGTCGAAAGCCCACATAGAGAATGGCCAAGGAGCAGTCATAGGATGAGAGATGAAGCTGGAGAGTGATTTTATCAGCATGGAGTTGGCATTTAAGACACCTCCGGACATAGAGGGAGCAATCTTCCTCTAGAGTGGGCCAATAGTAGCCCTGCCTAAGGATCTTCTTTGCTAGAGCCTGGCCATTGACATGACCTCCACACTCGCTAGAATGTGCTGCTTCTGCTACTTTCCAAGCTTCCACATCATCTAGGCATCTCATGAGCATTCCATTAGTAGCGCGCCTGTACAGTTCTCCTGCAATGATAGTGTACCTTGCGGCGGCTCTTCTTATTGCTTTGCGCTGCTCAGCTCTTGCCCCTTCTGGGAATGCCCCTTCTTTGCAAAATAACTCGATTTCATGGTACCAAGGTAATTCTTCTTCATCCAAAATCTCCTCTAGTTCTGCCAATGATACCTCCTCGAGATCTTCCTTTTCAGCTCTCACTTCTGCAGACTTCCTAAGGTTGGTGAACCAAGGATCCTGGAGAGAGGGTGCGTCCATCCTCTGGACGACGACGGTCTCAGTACTACGACTGAGAGGGAAGGATAAGGAGGAGGCCAGAGATGCCAATGCATCCGCCAGAATGTTCAGAGAACGGGGAGTATGGATATAGATTAGCTTGCGGAATCGCTTAGCGATGAGCGTGACCAAATCTTGATAGGGCTTGAGCTTGGGGTCACGGGTACGGTAAGTGGACAGAACTTGCCGTAAGACGAGCTGAGAGTCTCCTATGATGTTTAAATAACGCGCGCCTAAGAGGTAGGCGTGCTTCAAGCCGGCCAGGAGAGCCTCATACTCAGCGATGTTGTTGGTAGCAGGAAATCGAAGTTGATAAGCGAAGGGGATGGTTACTCCCTCAGGAGTAAGCAGGACAGCACCGATCCCTTGGCCCTGTGAGTTAAGCGCACCATCAAAATGCAGAGACCAGAAGGGATGCTGAGAAAGGACAGAGAGATGCTCATCAGGGAAATCGTCCTGAATAGAGTCGGTGTGAGGAATAGGGAGATGTGCAAGATGCTCAGCGATGGCATATCCTTTGACTGCCTTCTGAACGACAAAGGTGATATCGAATTGAGAGAGGAAGCTCTGCCAGCGAGCTAACCTACTAGAAAGAACGGGCTTTTCTAAGAGATAACGGATCGGGTCCATTCTAGAGATCAGCCTAACTGGGTGGGCGAGAAAGTAATGTTTAAGCTTCTGAACTACCCACACTAAGGCGGCACAAGTCTTCTCCATAGCGGTGTACCTGGATTCAGCTGGATTAAACAACCGAGAAAGATAGTACGCAGCCCGCTCTTTTCCTTCATCATCCACTTGTGCTAAAACCGCCCCTAGGGAGTCCTCAATGACCGAGATGTATAGGATCAGGGGTTTCCCAGGGACAGGAGGTTGCAAAACTGGGGGATTGGATAGATATTCCTTGAGGTCCTCATAGGCCTTTTGACAATCTTGATTCCATTCGAACTTGACCCCCGCCTTGAGCAATTCGTAAAACGGACGGCACCTTTGAGAATGCTGGGATATGAATCTTCTAATGAATTGCAATCTACCAATCAGTCCTCGAAGTTCCGTAATGTTCTTTGGCGAAGGCATATCCATGACGGCCTGTGCTTTGTTAGGATCAATCTGGATCCCCCGTTTGCTCACTATGAAACCTAGCAGCTTCCCCGAGGAGACTCCGAATACGCACTTCTTCGGATTCATCTTTAGCTTGTACTCCCTGGCTCTCTGCAGCACCTTAGCCAAAATAGAGGGGGTGTTCTTCCTTTGATCTTGACTTCACCAGGATGTCATCCACGTAAGCTTCCACATAGATGTGCATCATGTCGTGGAAGATAGCCATCATCGCTCTTTGATAGGTGGCGCCTGCGTTCTTTAATCCAAAAGGCATAACTACATAGCAGTACGTGCCCCAGGGCGTGGTGAAGGAAGTTTTCTCTTGATCTTCAGGAGCGAGACGGATCTGATTATAGCCCGAGTACCCATCCATGAACGACAGAGCTTCGTACCCGGCGGTGTTATCAACAAGGACGTCTATATGAGGCAGCGGGAAATCATCTTTAGGACATGCTTTGTTAAGGTCCCTGAAATCAATGCATATGCGCACTTTCCCATCCTTCTTGAGAACAGGGACTATGTTTGCCACCCACTGAGGATATAAAACTACTCTGACGAACTTGGCCTTGTAAAGTTTGTCGACCTCTTCCTTAATCCGCAAGGCCATGTGGGGGTGAAATCTTCTCGACTTTTGTTTAACAGGTGTTGCCCCTGGTTTAAGCACGAGTCGGTGTTCCACTAAGGAGGGGTCAAGACCTGGCATGTCCTCATAAGACCAGGCGAAAGAATCGCTATACTCCCTCAGTACCTTAATTAGATCCTCTTCTACCTGCGGAGGGAGATTAGCTGAAATATTGATGGGCCTTGGATCTTCTTCTGTTCCCAAGTTGATTTCCTTTGTAGGTCCATCCACTACCGTCGACGGCTGGTCGAATCTCTTCAGTCCCTTTGCATATAAGTCGGCAGTGTCCTCTACATCGCTGTCTTCATCAATTGGATCTTTCTCATCCAGCACTTCATAGATGCCTAATCCGTCATCGCTCCACACCCCTTCTATTTCCTCTTCATCTTCAATCGCAATCGCCATGGCGACGAATTTTGGGCACTTCAAAAAAGCATGACACCGCTGAGCCAGATCTTGCAAGAACCTATCGAGAATAGATCGGGAAGGATGCGCAAGCGAGCGTGGCTCAGGAGGGGAAGGGTTGAACGACCTAGAACAAGACCCTACTTCTTTAGACCTAACTGACTCTACTTCTTTAGACTCGCTAGACCCTAACTCTGACCTAGGAGAGAGGAAGCTTAATGGAAGGGAAGGAGCAGGGGACTCGTGCCCCTGGGACGAGGAGGATGGAGACAGGATAGCATAATCTTCCACTGAAATCTCCGTTTCAAATTTGACGTTTTTTTTTTTGGAGATCAGTGGAGACCACGCAGCACGACGGAGGAGGCGGGAGCTGCATAGGGAACAGCTCAGGAAAGATGCAATCGAAGAAAAGATCACAAGAGGAGGAACCCCATATCTCGTGGATTTGAGAGTTAAAAAACGGAGGGATGGGGAAAGCAGGCAGATTAATGGGGCAGCGAGGCCCATAAGCAGGAGGATTGATTGGAATCTGGAATGGATCACTGAAAGATGGATTAATCATAATCGGAGGAGGACGGGGTACAAACCCCTTCAGCTGGATCATGCACTGAAAATGAGAGGGAGATAGAGAAAGAGCAATCAGCGAGCTCCCTTCTTTCTTTGAATCATCACCAGGCCGCTTCTTCGGCCTCCACTGCATAAGCTGAACCTTCTGTGGCTTCTGGCTGCCTTTTTCACAAAACAGCCCCTGGAGGGCCCAGCTGTAGTCGATCACATCGTCATTTAGCCCCCTTGGCAACGGGGGTGGACTGGTGACTGGACAAACCGTGTCGGTTTCTGACTGGACTGGCTTCGCAGCTAATGTGCCCGGCTGTGGGGGCCCTCTGACAAAATGCTGACGGTAATCCCAGGTAAGCGGCCCAGAGTCACCCATCATTGATAATGCCTGTCTCCTTGTAACCGAGACCTCGTCTGCCCATTTTCTTCCTTTTGGTATGGGCTTGGTCATCCCTTGCAGCTGTGCACCGAGGCCTCTCCCCGGTTGATAGCCCAGTTTCAATATAATGTTCCACCCCTTTGAATCTCGAATCTGCGGCTTTGCCTTGACATTGACCGGGGTAGTGACGGGCTTAGGAGTAGTGTATGCCCAAGGAAAGTTTAGGTCTAGCACTGATAGCACGGGCCGGCTGCTTGGCCAGAGAGTAGGAAGAATTTGTTCAGAGATGGCCTTCACTGACTGTACCGTGGATAAACTTTGAACTTTGACGACCCTCCCTTGAAAAGGGAATTTAATGCATTGGTGCGCGGTAGAGGGCACGGCGCCAAGTGTGTCGATCCAGGGACGACCCAAGATAGCCTTGAACATAGGATCGATATCAAGTACATAGAATTCTACCGCCATGGAAAGAGGCCCGAGCTCAGCCTGAATAGTGACTACCCCGTGACATGCCCGCCTTGAGTTGTCGTATGCTGCTATAGTGGTGGGGGTAGGCCGTAGTAACTCCTCAGATATATTGCAGGCTCGGAGAGTGCTGAGGGGGCAGACATTAATTGAGGCCCCAGTGTCGACCAGTGCTGCTTCAACGTCGACTTTGTTCAAAGTAATTGTTATGCAGAGCGGCATTTGCCGAGCCCCCGGAGGTGCAAGCTCGGTCTCAGAGAATGTGATTGCCGGCCCTTTAGAGATAGTTGCTAGTGCCGTTGGTAGACTGTCAACTGCCATGTCTTCACTAACCATGACCTTCTGCAAAAAATCCCTCAGTGCATCTTGATGGAGAGTGGACCTCTTGATTAACTCCAGCACAGATATCTTGGCGGGTACCCGATCTAGATGATGCAGTAAATCATATTGAGTCCCCGGTAACGGTTCAGCTTCCTCTTGCTCAGCCACCGGTTGGGAAGACTGGGGATTGCTAGTAGTGGCGTAGTTCCGATGGAACATCTTCCCGCTCCTTAGAGCACAATTTGCCACGGCATCGGGGGATAGTATGATGGGCCCTGCGGGGCGAATGAGTGGAACAGGTGGCGTGGGGGAGGTAGTTTGGTAAAGCGGAGGGTTGGTGAAGTTAATGGGGGATGCGCGGATGATAGGTGAAGGATTGGTGGGTGGTAGGGTGGTGATGGACGTGGATGCTGGTGAAGGCAGGGTGAATGGATGGGTAAGGATAGGTGCGGGATTGGATGGTGGTGTGATGACGGTGATGGGGGTTGGCGAAGGATACGGCGGGATGGTGAGCGGTTTTGGTGGAGCGGGTGTGAATGGTGGGATGAGCGGAGAGGGTGTTGGTTGTGTAGGGAGGATGAAGGAAGGTTTGTGGTGGAAGGCCATGACCTGTGGTGCGGCGCCATCATCATCAAATGACCACCCGGCGTTGGAGGCCGGTGGTTGGACTACATTAACTTGTGCCGGTGCTGGCGGCTGTTGCGGAGGAGCGGGTTGATGGTTTGGCATCGGATTCTGATGGATGCCCAGATCTTGTGCTTGCTGCGGTGGCTGCTGTTGTGGCGGCTGTTGCGGCTGCGGTGCTGGATGCTGCTGCACTTGCTGCCCCTGCGGCTGCCTTCTCTTCTCTTTGATTTCCATAATGGCCCTATGCATCTCGGCCCAGTCTATTCTCTGTCCTTCGTGTAAGTCGTACACGAGATCTCGGAAGTGAAAGCATCCTTCTATAGTGTGACCCGGCTGCCGGTGGAACATGCAATACTTAGTTTGATCAACAGCTGGGTTCCAAACAGTCCTTTCTGGAGGAAGTTGAATTGCATTTACTGCCATGAGTGCTGAGAATATGTCTGTAAGTGTCTCTGGCAATGGAGGATACTGGGCTCTTCTGGGAGCCGGGCGCTTGCTGTTGGGATTATTATTGTTGTAGCCGCCGGGTGGAGGGACGTTATGGTATTGCGGTGATGGTGGTGGTTGTTGTGGTGCGGTGAAGGTGTTTTGCGGGATGGTGAAGGTAGGCGGAGGGTTTTGTGGAGTGTTTTGAAAGTGTTGCGGAGCGGGGTTTTGCGGATTGCGGGGGCTTTGGTTGTAGCGGAATGGTGCGGCTTGGTAGGGAAAAGCAACAGCTTGTACTTGCTCATTTGTCTGGACTCCTTCGGTAACCGGCCCCTGTGGTTTCTTATGGTACTTGGGTTTTTGGTTTTCGAAAAGAGAATGGATAGGGGAGTCCTTAAACTGAGTTTGTATAAATCGCGCCCGGCTATACAGTTGATGCATATTGGCTATATCGTTCATTGCCAGGATGTTTTTGAAGGTGGGCGAAGCATTTGAAATTAGCAGCTTAACTTTTTCTTCCTCTGGAATATGGCCGGGCACCCTGGCGGCCATCTGCCTCCATCTATCTGCATAAGTTGCGAATTCCTCATCCGGCTTCATTTTCTCGGCCACCAGATCTGTGAATGAATATTCCGGGCCGACCCGATCTTGAAACCGCTGAATAAACTTGTCCTTGACCACTTTGAAGCTCTCGGCCTCTTCTAGGGGCAGAGAATAAAACCATTCCAGAGCAACGCCATCCAATGATCGGCGGAACAGGTACGCCATAAGGCGATCATCATATTGGAACTGCGCCGATTCATACAGAAAATCCCTCACATGGATGAAGGGATTGCTGTTCCCATCATACTTACGGTAGTTGGGGAGCTCAGACTGCGGAGGGAAACGGATGTTCTGGAAGCTTGGGACGGGAATATCAGCCAAGGATTGTGGGCCCACCTTCTTCTGAAGAAAATCAAGTTGTTGCTGCATGGTGGCCCACTTATTAAGCAAATCCTGCTCTCGAGAGGGAGCAGGGGCAGTGAAGGGAGTTGATTGTATCTGGTGAGCAGGAGGAATGGCGGTTGCCGAGGGCGGAAGCCCATAGGAAGGAGCAGAAGGATAACTAGTGGAATTAGGGGGGCCGTAAGAAGGATACTGGGCCTGAGATAGACCCGGATTGGAGTGAAATTGGGCCACCCCGTGCTGTTGGGGCAAGAAATCGGATGGGCCCACGAGGACCTGTGGAGCCGCCAGAGCAGAGGGATGATAATCCATCGGAAGAGAGGGGATAGGCGATTTCCCCTTATCAAACGATTGATGGGTCGAATTGGAGGATTGACCCATCTCCATGCCAGCAAAGGTGATGGTCCGGGGCTGGACCGGGGTGAGCTCAATCGGGGTGGGCTGAACAGACGGCCCAATAATGGAAGAATTAGAGTGCCCCTGGACGGTAGCGGAGGGAGGAGGATTGGACCCTTGCATGGCCTGATAGAGGACCTGGAGTTGGGTCGGATCCAACTGGGCCATCATATGGAGGACAGAGCCCGCGGAAGGAGCGGATAAAGAAGGGATGACCTGACCACCTTCTATGGGAGTGGAGGATGAGAGAGGGGCGGTCCCCTCTCCAGCGGAGAAAGAAATAACCCTCGGGGGGTTCTCAAGGAGCCCTTGAGGAAGGGAATCCTCTTGGGAGCGAGGAGGATTGCAGGATGCCATGGTAGATTCGAAGAGGGGATTGGAATAGAATGTGAAGGAGGAAGCGACTCGAGGAGATGATTCGGACGAACGAAAACAACTCCACATGCAACGGACAACCTTGATAAATGCAAAACAACAAACACAACAAACACACAATGAGCAACCGCACCTAGGTGATTCAAACAAGATACAAGTGATAGGGAATGAAGACACTCAAAAGCCAACCGAGTTGCTTAAGATGATGCAAACAAAGTTTCTTTATGATTTCTCCTTTGGAACTTTAGTGAATTGATTGATATGTGCTCTCTCCAAATGGGTTCCTAATAGGAGGTGGATATGGACTTGGCTTGACTTTAAGTGTGACCACTCCTTCACTTATGCAACCCTAGACACAAGGGGGGGAAGGTACAACCGGCCCGGCGTCCGTGTGGGAATCCACGGCTCGCGGGGACTTATGGAGGTCCCTGCTGTGATTTCCTAGTCGGCCCCAAGGAATATGGAGACGAGAGGTCCTCACAACAAGGTAGGAAAATGCAGTCTAATATATGAAAAGATGGATGACCCTATGTGCACCGGAGTGCATGCAAAGTCTAGCCTAGAATCTAGCAAACAACGATGCACATAATGATATGAAGATATGAATGGAATTATGGCAGAAATCAAGCAGTACCCAAGCAATAAATCACAGCCAAAAACTGCGGAAATAACTGCACCTCGGATGCGTACCTGCCAGGAGAGTGACGGACGAAGGCCCCTGCGTCAGAGCCCAATAACGGTCCGAGACCAGACCGCCATAAATAATGTAACGCAGGGGTTCCAGACCGTCGTATGAGCCAGGGAACCAAAAAACAAACTGAAGTAACAGGAAAACCCGTGAAAGCTCACACCACAGAGACAAGCGACGGCCTGATATCCCCGCGTCAGAACACTGTAACGCGCCGAGACAGGGCCGTCATATGATTCAGAAAACCAGAAAGAGGGGTGAAAACAAAGGGATCAAAAGACAACTGAACAAACAGATGATGGCAGGTTTAAACAGGAATCAGAAGCACGATTGGCACTAGTTGTCCCACCGTGATCGCCAAAAAATTATCTGTTGATTGTTTGTTTACCTATCTCTTCTTATCTTCTTTCTTTTTTTGTTGATTGTGAGGGTTTTGAAAAATGATATGGCGAGATGATAAATAAACTACCAAAGATCAGCTCAACCTATGCACATGTGAACATGAACCTAGGCAATCAAATCTAACTCTAGCATGGGCATGCTATCTCAATCAAATTACGCTAAGGGAAAAACAAAAACACACGCCGGGGCGTGGAGCAAAGATAAATAAAAACACACCGCTAGGGGTGGAACAATCAAGGGGAATAAAGAGATTTGATGAAAAAGACAGCTAGTGCCCAACACTAAGGAAAGTCGTGATCGCCACCAAAGTAAACACGAATCAAGGACTCGAATATACCTTGGAAGTAGGTGGATGAAACACCCGCCCACGGGAGAGAAAACCAAGGAAAGCCTGCAGATCAACTTGCAAATAACGGTCCAAAACCTGTGCGTCGCTTGGAAGTAACGGTCGTGCGATAGACCGCCAGAAAGAAATAACGCTCCTGCACCTGACCGTCAGATAACCTGCAGTGAAAAGATGTGAAATCTTTGAACTCCAACCCTTCCAGCCGGCTAGAAGGCTTGGGCCTCGTGCTAGCGATCCTGTAAAACCTGCCAAGGATGTAGAAAGCAAAACAACACAACCTCAATTAGCCCTCAACATAAGTATAGCATCAATCCCTAAAAAGCTTGAGAACATCAAAAGGAGAGGGGATTACCGGGGAGTTGTTGGTTTTTAACCCCTCTGGGCGTTTTTTAAGTTTAGGAGGATATGTGTATGCTTAGCAACAGTGAAAAACGTGGAGGAAGAGGAGGGACAATGCTTTTAATTAATAAAACCAAGGGAAACTTGAGCATGCAATGATGATGATCTTGACAAGCTAAAACCCAAAATTACTCCCTTGACTTGGAAGATGGACGTGGGAAGCAGCTCCTCCTGGATGTAGATGGCTCCTGAATTTGGCAGCACTTCGTCGTGAATCAAATCTTCCCCCCCCCTCGGGTCATAAATCAAGAGTTCTATTTATAGACTCCCTCAAACCCTCAGGTCGAGTTGAAGATAAATCAGCCAAGAAAGGAGGACAATCCTTAGCAAATCCTTGAGGATAAAATCAACAAGAGTCCAAAGAAACAAACGAGAGGTCCTGAGGATTAGAATTGAAGGAGATAATGCCAATCCAAAACCCTATCTCGTCCACGGAGTAGCAGAGAAAAGGCCTGAACTGTCAGGACTCTCTGAAGGAAGTAACGGTCGCACGATAGACCGCCACTTGGAAATAACGCTCCAAGTCATTACCGTCATTTTCAACCCTATCCAAAGGATAAGATCAACGGGAAGAAGATCTAAACAATAGGACTCTGCAAGTAAGTAACGGCCAGGGCATAGGGCGTCATAAGAAAACAACGGCTAGGGAGTAGACCGTTATTATCAAAAGACAACGAGGCCCTAAGTCTTGGGACTCTTCAAAGGGTAACGGCCTAGGATTCATGCGTTATTATAAAATGACGCGCCTAGTACAGACCGTTATTATCATTGATTTTCAAGAAAATAGAATGGAGGGGTTGCCAAGCTTTTGAACGAAGTGCCACCAGGAACCAGGTCTAATCCAGGAATTGAGACCCAGAAAACAGGCTTCAACTGATTAAAAGGAATTCAATGAAGAGTGAACAACTCGGAGCATCATATTGAATGAATAAGGAGATGACCCGACTTATTGGGTATAAAACGGGTGTCAACAAAGATGAAAGCTAGGAGGTTCCTAAATGGGCTCAGGCCCCAATATAGCACACAGCTGGCGCCAATGGATATTCAGGTCTACTCGGAAATTGTGCGCCGAGCTCAGCTATTAGAAGACGCCACGGAACTATCTGATAGAATCCGTGGGAAGGACAAGAAAGAACAAGTTACAAGTTCGGGTTCCTTTAAACCCAACTTCAAGAAGAGGCCTAGCAATGGAGGTACTTCCTCACAAGATCAGAAGTTTAAGAAGACCAAGCCCTTCTCCATCACCACTACCCCATCAAATATAGTGTGCAAGCATTGTGACAAGGCGGGCCATAGAGCAGAAGAATGCTGGAGGAAACTAGGAGCATGTCTCCGCTGTGGGAGTCGCGATCATCGAATTCCCGATTGCCCATTACTTAATGATCAAGCCGGGGACGGGAAGCGCCCAGTAACCAAGAATGCTCGTCTTCACGCAATTAAGGAGACCGAACAAGAAGAAGAAGGTGAACTAGTAGAAGGTACATTGAAAGTTTGTTCCAAGTCTGCATATGTCTTAATTGATACTGGTGCTTCACATTCAATTGTTTCCAAGAAGTTCGCTGATCCGTTACCCCTAGAACCGGAATGGATAAAATTAGTCTTGTCTACTCCTCTAGAAAACGAGACTGATATTACACACCATTACCAGAACTGTGAAGTATTGGTTCATGGTAAGAAGCTCCCTATTGATCTTATATGTTTAGATCTGAAGGAGTATGATGTCATACTAGGAGCGGATTGGTTATCTAAATATCAAGCAACGGTCGATTGCCGCAATAGCAAGGTTACTTTCGAGGAATTTCCAGAACTGATCTTTACTAGCCCCAAGAGGCGAAGCAAAACCCCTCTTATTTTGGCTCTCCGAGATAGCAAGCTCATCAGGAAAGGATGTGTATCTTTCCTTGCATTCGTCACGATTAAGGAGACTAAGGAAACTAAGATAGAAGACATTCCGGTGGTACAAGAATTTCCGGACGTATTTCCGGAAGATTTGCCTGGATTACCCCCACAAAGAGAAGTGGCCTTCACCATCGATTTAGTTCCTGGTGCGGGTCCAGTTTCTAAGGCACCGTATAGAATGTCACCTGCTGAACTCAAGGAGTTAAAGGAGCAATTGATGGAACTCATTAAGAAAGGATTCATAAGACCAAGTACTTCCCCATGGGGAGCGCCTGTATTATTTGTAAAGAAGAAAGATGGATCCATGAGGTTATGCATCGACTATCGACAGTTGAATCATCTCACTATCCAGAACAAGTATCCACTGCCGAGAATCGATGAGTTGTTTGATCAAATTTCAGGATCCAAGTACTTTTCCAAAATTGATCTTAGGTCGGGATATTATCAGTTAAGAATCAAGGATGAGGACATTCATAAGACTGCATTCAGAAGCAGGTACGGCTATTGTGAATTTGTTGTTATGCCTTTCGGACTAACAAATGCCCCTGCTGCCTTTATGCAATTAATGAATAGTATATTCAGGCCTTATTTGGATCAATTCGTGGTGGTCTTTATTGATGATATATTGATTTATTCCGAGACCAAGGAAGAACATGAGGAGCATTTAAGGATTGCATTACAAATATTGAGGGCAAACCAATTATATGCAAAACTCAGCAAGTGTGAATTCTGGCTTGAGGAAGTGACTTTTCTCAGACATGTTATATCAAAGGATGACTTATCAGTAGATCCATCAAAAGCTGAAGCTGTAAGAAATTGGGAAAGACCGACCAATGCTAGCGAGATCCGAAGTTTCTTAGGTCGTGCTGGCTATTACAGGCGATTCATCAAAGATTTCTCTAAGATCGCCGTACCACTTACGAGGTTAACTCGCAAGGAGATCCATTACGAATGGAGTGAGGAATGTGAAAGAAGCTTCCAAACTCTCAAGGATCATCTTACTACAGCTCCTGTCTTAGCTTTACCAATGGAAGGAGAGAAATTCGAGGTATACACTGATGCTTCTGGCATTGGCCTCGGATGTGTTCTAATGCAACAAGGAAAGGTTATAGCTTACTCTTCTCGTCAATTAAAGAAGCATGAAGAGAACTACCCCGTCCATGACTTAGAATTAGCCGCGGTAGTATTTGCACTAAAGATCTGGAGGCATTATCTATATGGAGTACAGTTTACTGTATACTCCGATCACAAGAGTCTCAAGTATCTTTTCTCTCAAAAGGAACTAAATATGAGGCAAAGGCGTTGGCTAGAATATCTCAAGGACTTCGACTTCAATATACAATATCATCCCGGAAAGGGTAATCATGTAGCAGATGCCCTTAGTCGAAAGCCGAGAGCGCTGTTAGCCAATTGTATGATTCAAGAATGGAAGTTGCTGGAGCAATTCTCTAAGCTCAATATAAGCATGGACACGAACTTCAAATGTGTCACATTATCTCATATAAGCATTCATCCAGACCTATTAACTGAAATACAAGCACTTCAGGATGATGACCCAATATTAGTGGAAATCAAGGGCAAACTAGAAGGACAGTCTGATTTCCAATTAGCATCAGATAGAAGGTTGTTATTCCAAAACAGAACTTGTATACCAAATTGTCCCGAGTTAAAGAAGAAGATCTTAGATGAAGCTCATAGATCAAGGTACACGATTCATCCTGGATCTACCAAATTGTACCAAGATGTGAAAAGAAATTTTTGGTGGCCCAACATGAAAAGGGAAATAGCGGACTACGTGTCGCGCTGTCTCACATGCCAACAGGTCAAGGCGGAACACCAAAAGCCTGCTGGAAAACTACATCCTCTAGATATCCCGAAATGGAAGTGGGAGGATATTGGTATGGATTTCATCATGGGTTTATCTAAATCAAAAGGAGGACATGATGGAATATGGGTTATTATTGACCGATTGACTAAATCGGCGCATTTCTTGCCAATCAAGAGCCGATGGTCAATCGATGTGTTGGCTGCATTATACATCAAGGACATAGTCAGATTACACGGTATTCCTTTCTCAATCGTGTCTGACAGAGATCCCCGTTTTACTTCTGATTTTTGGAAGGGACTACAACATTCGTTGGGAACAAGGCTTAACTTTAGTACATCTTTTCATCCTCAAACGGATGGTCAGACCGAGAGAACTAATCAGGTCATTGAAGATATGCTTAGGGCATGCATCATTGATTTTGGTGGAAGCTGGCATGATCACTTGCCTCTGGTTGAATTTGCATACAATAATAGCTACCAGGCAAGTATACAAATGGCACCTTTCGAAGCCTTATACGGAACGAGTTGCCGATCACCCTTATGCTGGGACGAAGTTGGAGAAAAATAACTATTAGGACCAGACATGGTAAGGGATACCACTGAGAAGATACAATTGATTAGAGAAAGACTGCAAGTTGCTCAGTCTAGGCAAAAGGCTTATGCTGATACAAGAAGGAGAGATCTTGAATTCCAAGTTGGAGATCATGTATTTCTCAAGATATCGCCTGGACGTGGCATACGGAGATTTGGTGTCAAGGGCAAGCTTACACCAAGATTCATCGGACCCTTCGAGATACTGGAAAGAGTTGGCGAGGTTGCTTATCGCATCGCATTGCCTCCTCAATTGTCCGAAGTACATAATGTGTTCCACATATTTATGTTGAAGAAATATGTACACGACCCATCACATATTATTGATCATGGAGACTTAGTGATCCAGAAAGATCTCACATATAAACAAAAGCCTATGAAGATACTAGATCGTGAAGTACGAACCTTAAGGAATAAGGTTATTCCCATACTAAAAGTATAGTGGAGTAAATGTTCTGAACATGAAGCCACGTGGGAGATCGAGGAATCCATGAGGAAGCGATTTCCAGAATTATTTTGAGGTATATGCTCTACACTCTCCACTTATATAAACTATTGAATTTGGGGACCAAATTCTTTTAAGTGGGGGAGGGTGTAGCAACCCTGATAAAATAAAGATTTTTAAATAAATCAAATTAAGATAAAAGCTAATTAAATAAATGATGAGTGCCTAAACAAATAAATAATAAGCCAAAAAAAGAAAGAAAATAACGCCTTGAGTCAAGACGCTATTTCAAAAAGAAACGCCCTTATACAAGGCGCGAATCCTAAAAAGGATGCCAACACCCAAGGGCATCAATTCTCAAAACGACCCAAATAACTAAACGGGCAAGTAAACGTAACGCCCTGTACAGGGCGCATTTTTGTTAAAATTCTGTAAATTTGAAATTCTGTAAGAATTGAGATAAGGTTTGGACGACTGCTTCACAAGTCGTCAAATGATTAATAGACGTCCTTAAGTAAGGCGTTAATTATATGATTAATGACCTTGGTCAAGTCACTATTTTTCCTGTATTATTATTTTCCCCTCGGTTAACACGGTTTGATATATATGTATAAGTATATTATCGGCACTATATTTCCATTCCGTGAATATAGTCCCATGTTTTATGATATTTTATTGCATTACCCTCAATTCTCGGTGACATACAAGCTCTCCATTGGACATTCCGTTCCTTTGGACTAGCGAGTTAGTCATAGAGACCTCCGTAAGACTCCTAGAGCCTTGGATTCCCTCAAGGCCGACTGAGCGGGTTGTACCATAAAAACCTATCACTCTATTTTTGCCATGTCACTCTATAGAAACATGGTATACCGGCCCTCATATTATGCTATGAGTATGATATGAGAATTTTCTTAATGAACGGGGAAAGCATGCCATCAATGTGATGTTATTGTAGACCCCAATTCTATAACAACTTTGTTATGATGTTCTTGTGGACCTCAATTCTATATTAAAGGAGTGACCATCTACTTGTGGACATTTACTTGTCATGGTACCCAAGTTAGGGAACCAATTCCACCTAGTTTTATCGATAATCGTGATTGTACCGTTATTATCGCCATTCTATGTCAAGTGTCATATTTTTGGACTCTACTCTATCCAAGTTTATCCTACATGTCTACAAACTTTATTCTTGAAATTCCATATTGGCTATACACAAAAGTGGATGTTAAAATACATGATTAATGCCTGCGCATATAGGGCCCGATCTGGTCATGGGAGGAGCACCCGAAAGTACTTGTGCCCATGGGAGTTGATTGATCACGGTATTGGCATTATACCGAAGTGCATGACTAGCTTGATTGAACATTCCACAAATCTTGTACTTGACTTGATATTACATGACTTGCGTGGCTCGAAAAAGGGTAATTTCATACTTGCGTGCTTGAAACGTGATAGCCAAGTTCTGACATGACATGATGCGTCTACTTGCTTGAGTATCTTGATAGCTTTTGATATAAGTTCTTGAAAGTTCATGACTAGTTCTTCTTGCTATCTTTTTGTTATATCCTCTTTCTATCTTGTCGTTTTATGCGAGCATGCGTAGCTATAGTGCATTCATTAAAGATGTAATCACTTAAACCCCTTGCTAGTTCTTGAGATATAATTTCCTACTGAGCGTTCGCTCACTCAGTGTTTCCATACTTTTCAGGTAAGTCCGACGATGAGGGATCTCAATCTGACGGGGAAAGCCAAGAGTGAAAGAGATAGAGCTTCTCCAGTGTCATCTAGTTTTTTTTATATTTTTCTTGAGTCAAGCTTTGTATCTTTCCTTTTTTTTTAGTCTAGTATTTGCAAAGGGATTGTAATAGACATATTCTTATTACAGGAATAAAATGGATTGGGTTATCTTTATATTTGTGCACTCTGTCTTTGTGTCGAATACACTACTGCTCTGATTGACATGATTGATATAAACTCGTCACGCATTTCCGGGTATCTTCCGCACTCGGGGCCTGACACGTAATATGTAATCTATTTAAAGACGGCTTGAACTTGAGATATAATTCTTACTGAGCGATTCGCTCATCCAATTCATTCTAACATTTTTCAGGTAACTCGGATAGCAACAAGTAAATAAATGGGAATGAGACCGAGTGAAGAGTGCGAGAGTCACTGATCATCTACTGTCTGCTAGTCATGTCTTTAGTCTTTGCCTTTGTATCTCTGTTATGTTAGTTGAAACTTGTTAAGGCTTGTGGTCTAGTAGTTGGATTTAAATAATGAATGTCATGGACTAGAATTATCGTCAGTTGGTTAATTGGATAAGTGTCATCTTGGACTATTGGTATCATTTTGGAAGATAATCATAGTTATTATTTGGTATTTTGCGCACTCTGTCTTTTGTCAAAAAAAAAATCTTATTGCTCTGATTGACATGGTCTATATAAACTCGTCGCGCCACCGGGTATCTTCCGCGCTCAAGGCGTGATAATGTAGATGAAGAATGTATGCAACAGTTTTTCAGTGATTACGTGCTCAGAATTAGTTGATGTGTCGATGTGGTAACTGTGAAAGATATGCTTCATAACACATGCAAGCATCAGACACATGCAATCCATCCTCAAACTAATATGTACACAGTTTATTCACAATATGCATTGACAGACTTAAGTACAAATGACAGATGCAAGTGTAAACTTGTGTGCATGAGTTTTCAGCAGACATAGTTAGCATGATTATGCAGATTCGCAAGCAGAAGGTTATTGTATGACAACGTCTAAACATTGTATGCAAAGACTCCTATTGAACAGATATGATATGCAAGTTTTCAGATAGGAGATTATTTACAAATAGCAACACTAAACGGCAAACCAGGAATGAGGTTTTTACCACTGATGAATGCCTTGGCTTATTCAACCCCCTTTTTATTCCTCTGTCCCAAGGCACTCCGGCAAACCACATACTCATTTTGCAGGTTTAGGCACCCAAGAGTTCTTGGGTCCTGCAGGATTCCTTCTACAACTTCCTGGCAGATATATCATCAAAATTCATCACTAAGCAATTGTTCATGGAATGTCCATGCCGTCCATAATAATCACATGAACCATTTGGCCTTAAATTCTTCTTATGCATGTAAGCATGTGCATGGAATTTATGAGCATGATTATTTTTATTTTTAGCAAAAGGTTGTCTCTTATAACTGGCAAACCAGTAACTAGCAGCATTGTGATCTGGTTTACCACATTCAAGATAGACAGAAGATTTTACTTTAAAAATGAATTTATTTCTATCGAAAACATTCTGTTTTGTAGGGAATGTAATAGGTTTATAGTGGACCTTTACCTGGGCATGCCAGCCGTGTTTGAGTGTGTGACCATGCTTTCCACAATGGAAACACACAATATGTTTACTTCTAGAACCAAATCCATTTCTATCAAAAACATTTTTATTAACAGGGAGATTATGAAATTCAGAATTAAATTTCCTTCCCTGAGCATGCCAACATTGAGCAGCAATGTGGCCTATCTTGCCACAATGAAAATAATGAACTTTCATGTTCCGAATAGTAAGGGGTTTCCTAGCATGAAAATTTCTAGCATGCATCCTACCAACATTTTGTTCATCATTTTTCATCATTTTTTTGAAAATGTTAAGGCTTGCTGGCATTCTAGCCCTGTTGCCTCATCTCCCATTCATTGCTTGTACCTCAAGCTCAAATCATTGAAAATGATGCTTCGGGTTTGGAACAAACAAACTTTTGGTAATGTTCACCTTAATTTGACTGCTGCTGAGGATGCAGTCCTTCGAGCTGAGCACTTTTATGACTTGCAGCCCAATGATGCTAACCTGGCTGCATTAGAAGAAACAAAAAACAAGCAATCAGATAGACTGCTACAGCAAGAGTTTTTTTGGAGACAAAAGTCTGGGATAAGGTGGCTGCTTGAGGGGGATAGAAATACTAAATTCTTTCACATGTCCACTTTAGCTAAGAGACAAAAGCAAAAAATCACTCAATTGAAAAACATTACGGGCAATCTTTCTATAGATCATGAGGATATGAAAAGAATTGTTGTATCCCATTTTCAGAATGCTTTCTCCACTCAAGACCACAACATTGATAATACATTCTTGAACTGCATTCCCCTGTTAGTAAACCAGGATGATAATGACTGTCTGTGTGCTATTCCTAACGACTCTGAAATTCATGATGCAGTCTTCAGTCTGTCAGCTGATAGTGCTCCTGGGCCTGATGGGTTTTTTGGAATCTTCTTCCAAAAAGCTTGGAACATCATTGCCCCTTTGGTAGTCAGTGCGATGCAAGAAGCCTTTTCTTCCAGGAACCCTCTGCCTAGAAATGTTACCTCCTCCTTGATTGCTCTTATTCCAAAAAAACCGAATGCTGTGGACATTACAGATTACAGGCCAATAAGCTTATGCAACTTCTTCTATAAGATTATATCCTCTATAATCAATAGAAGACTGGCTTCTATTCTGCCCAAAATTATCTCTCCTGAGCAGTCTGCTTTTGTCAAGGGTAGACAGATTATAGATAATATAGCTATTGCTCAAGAGCTCTCCCTTGAATTGGGCAGAAAAACAAGAGGATCAAATGTTATGTTTAAACTTGATATGGCTAAAGCCTATGACAGATTAGAATGGGATTTCCTGTACTCAGCTATGTTCAGATTTGGATTCAGCAATAATTTTATTAATCTGATTGACAGAATGATTAACAAATGCTGGTTTTCTATTTTGTTGAATGGAGACACTGCTGGATTTTTCAAATCCACTAGAGGTATTCGTCAAGGTGATCCAATTGCACCTTCCTTATTTGTGATAGCTGAAGAAGCTTTGAGCATGTCACTTACAGAAATATTCAGTAATGGCCGGGTTGAATGGATCACAGGCTTTCAGAGATGTCCCAGAATATCCCATTTACTGTTTGCAGATGATACCCTAATTTTCAGTAAAGCCTCCTCAGCTTCTATCAGAAATCTACTCAAGCTTCTCCACACATATGAACAGGCTTCAGGTCAACTGATCAATGTTAGCAAGAGTGGATTTTTAATCCACCCTAAGAAGCTTTCTTCTGTTGCTCAACGCATTCAGAGCCTCACTGGTTTCTCCAAATTGTCCTTTCCTCACAAGTACCTTGGCCTTCCCTTGGTGATTGGTAGAACAAAAAAGATTCATTTTGTAGGGGTCCTTAACTCTATACAAAAGAGGATTGCTGGGTGGAAGGCTAACCTTTTATCCCAAGGGGCCAGATTGGTTCTTATTAAGCATGTGCTCACTTCCTTGCCAATTTATTCTCTGTCCTCCACTCCTTTGCACACTGGCACTCATAATCTGATTGAGCAGGCCTTTGCAAATTTCTTTTGGGGGTCCTCAACCCATGGCAATAAAAGACATTGGCAACCTTGGCAGGCATTATGTAGGTCTCAATCCCAAGGGGGTCTTGGCATCATGTCTCTTAGGAACATGGAGATTGCTCTACGTGTTAAAATGCTGTGGACTGCTATTCACAGTGACTCTCTATGGGCTTCTTATTTCCGAGCCAAGTACCTGCACCAATGCCATCTCCGAGATGCTAATTTCAGAAACATGAAAGGTTTTGCTAGAAGAAGCTGGTTGAAGGCTAAGGAATATATTCTTCAATTCAAGAAGGTCATCATTGGGAATGGTATAAACACCAACTTTTGGTATGATAACTGGCTGGGCCATCAATGCTTAAACACCTTTGTTTCTGATGTTCATATCCCTAATCCGAAAGCTTCTGTAAGAGAAGTGCTTCTGAACCCATCCTCTGAAGAAACTGCCCTGATTAATGCCTTGTTTCCCAACAGCATCCAGCAAGCTGTTAGCTCTGTTAAACTAAATCAGGAAACGGACTTGGGTGTATGGAGTCTTTCCTCATCTGGTCAGTGCTCTGTAGCATTGACTTACAACTTAATGGCCATCAGTCAACTTCCAGCTGTTCTACCTTGGAGTAAACTGTGGTCTAATTGGGTTCCTACAAAAATCTCAGTCCATCTTTGGAAGATTATGAATAACTGTCTACCGACTGATGTTAAAATTCAAAGAGTGGGCATTGTCCTCTGCTCCAAATGCTATTGCTGCAGGACACCGCAGGTGGAAGACCTCACCCATTTATTTCTGAATAGTGATATTGCAGTTTCTGTTTGGACTGCCCTTAAAGCAGTAGGTTTAAACTTTGAAGGGCGTACCCCTAGGGAATTCATCCTGAATTCCATCTGCTATGCTCAGCCAGGTACGGACTTTGCAATTTTCACTCTTGCCTCCATTGGTTATGGTATGTGGGAAATCTGGAAAGCCAGGAACACTGTCAAATACGAGGATAAACCTTTCTCCAAAACCAGCATCATTCATCATATTTTTTTCCAAATCAAGAGGGCATGTTCGGCTGCTTCACTTAAGGAATCGAAGCCCACTTACCAGAGAATCTTATATATCTTGGGAATTAAATATCAAGCCCCCTGCAGACAACAAATGAAGATTGTGAGATGGATAGCCCCTCCTTTTCCGTTTCTAAAACTTAACACTGATGGTGCTTTCAAGTTCACTACAGATACTGGAGGAGGCGGAAGTATCAGGGACTCAAGAGGCAAGGTTATCCTTGCTTTCTCTCACTTTTATGGACACTCAAATAGCTTAATAGCAGAGGTCCGAGCCCTCATGGATGGCATAAAATACTTGAAGACTTTGGATTCCAACCCAGCTCTTATAGAATGTGATTCACTCACCCTTGTTCGAATTATCAAAAAGGAAACTCATTGCCCCTGGTCAATTCTCAGCTATGTCAGGGATATATGGAGCACCATTTCTCAACATGACTTGATTTCTCATATCTTCATAGAAGCCAACACTGTAGCTGATTTACTTGCGTCTTTAGCTTGCACCACTAAATGTAATTCTTTCTATTCTTTCAGTGAGCTCCCTTCCATTATAAAAGGTGCTGCTCGGCTGGACTCACTAGGCTTGCCTAGTATCAGATTGATGTAATTCTTTATTCTTATATAGTGGAATAACAGTTGCTTCCTAGCGGTCTGATGGTGGAGTGGCTTTCTCCTTACCTCTGGTAAGGGGTGCACTCTCCCATTGAGCCCTAGGTTAGGTGTCATTTAAAAAAAAATTATTAGGTAATCATGTATCAGGTGTCCATACTTCCCACAATAGAAACAAGAAACATAGTTTTATTTGGAAGCATGGGGTTTTGCATAGGAGTTCTTGGTATTCATGGTAGACTTGCTTAAAGTCTTTTTCTGAGTTTTATTATTCAATTTTTAAACTTTCTTTTGTTCTTGTATTTTCTAATTTTCAGGATGTTCCACTTGTGATGTGGTGGCTACATTAGAGACTTTGACAAAAGATGTTTTCAGTTTATTTTCAAAAGATTTCTTCTTAATCGTCTTGTAGCCCAGCACTTCCTTTTGAACATTTACCTTAACTCCTAGCATCCTATTCAAATTTTCTTGGCCATTAACAAATTTTGACGGAGAATTTTTCAAATCCTGAATTTCATTTTCTAAAGAGGCAATGTGTATCTCATAACTGAAAATCTCTTGTTCACTGCAATTAACACATTCATTCCACATTTTATTTGTAGTTTTATAATTTTTAATTTCTTGTTCCAGATTACGTAATTTTTCAGACTCATCTATGCAAACATATTTTCTTTTTTCTTGGACAAGAAGCCTCTCAGACATAGCAGTGTTCAACTACTTCAATTCTTCATTTTATAATTTAAGATTTCCAATTTCTTTAACAGAGCTTTTATCAATTTCCATTGAATTTATTTTGTTGTTCAATTCTTCCTCTATCTGTTCAAATTGAACTTTCTTGTCAAGCAATTCTTTATTTTCTTCTCTTAATGAGGCAACTAGATCCTTATACCATTCAAGATCAAAATGGAGTGATTCATTTATCTCTGTCACAAAAGAACATTTAGTGCATGCAATATTTGTTGTGTATTCATTTTCAGTTTTCTCGTTATGATTTCTAGGATTTTTATCTTCAAACTTCAAAGCTTCTAATTCTGAACTAACATTTACCAGACTCTCCAATTATTTTTTAAGACAATCATTTTTTGATTTCAGGATTTCAATGTTCTCACCTCTAGAATTAGCATTCATAAGATTATTTAACTTATTTTTCAGGTATTTATTCTGTTTTCTCAATTTTTCATTCATATTCAACAGTTCACCATAAGCATTCTCCCAATCATCTATCGAGAAATTTTCAAAGATAGAACTTACATGTTCATCATTGCTTTCTTCGCTCATTTGATTGCTCCCATTTGCCATCAGACATTTGTCCTCGTCTGGTTTTGTCTTCTTGGTTGATGATGCGGTTGCTTTCAATTTGTCCAGGATTTCTTTAGTGGACTTGCAAGTGGAGACAAAAGGAAAGACATTATGATCAACAACATTTCTTAAGATACTGAGAGTTGTAATATTTTCATTATTTTTCATTCTATGTCTGTCTGTCCATTTGGACACATCTTTGGGCAGTCTGTGTGGACCTTTGGAAATAATATTCCAGAGGTTTGGATTTACAGCATTTGCAAATGTTCACACACTGCCTAGCCATGCAGCGAAATCAGAACCATTAAACACAGAAGGATGAGCCATAGATAAAATCGAAAGCGATTAACCAAGAGCTATGAATCAGTAAACAAAAGAGCACTTAAGAATAGCCGGATTCACTACAGATCGTTGGATCTGGTGAAACAGTAACCCGCTCTGATACCACTTGTTAGAATCGGTGGTGCTCTGATGCAACAAATTAGGCGCAGCATTGGATCTAGAGGGGGGGTGAATAGATCCCGTCAAAAAATGCTTCGATTTAAACTCTTGCTATAGAATACTTACGAAAATAAAAACTAAATGACAGAATATGAAAAATCGCTTGACTGAGGCTCACACTCGAACACTCAACAAACAGAGATAGATACTTGCACGTAGCTCAGTTCAAACACATTGCAGACGATGGATCAAGTAGCGCTGATATCGAGCATCTATGAAGGGAAAGAAGAAGACAAGGAGCAAACCCACGAGGCAAACCACTGCACACTGGATTTTTTAGGTTGTTCGATCTCAACCCGAGATCTACGTCCACCCCTCACTCAATCCGAGTGAGACTTCACTTGCTCCAAGCAAGAACAAGAAGACTTAGTCTTCAAATATACGCTGCCTAACAGCTTGCCCTGAGGGAAACAAATCTCTCAACATCGATCCTGCAACCTACAAAATCTGAAACCTGACCTTGCCACCCGCAAGATCAGAACCGGAGGACCAATCCTCCCTTCCTCCAAATCAGAGGGGTAACCACGAGTAGCACACCATCACTCGTGACCGGAGACACAGTCTCCCTTCCTCTGAAACCTAGAGGGAAACTAGATATCACTCTCCCTTCCTCTAAACCAGAGGGAAACAGGAGATAGCTCTCCCTTCCTCTAAACCAGAGGAAAAACGGAGATAGCTCTCCCTTCTCCGAAATCCACAGGAGGAACCCCGATCCCAAACCAAGAATTTGGAAACCAAAGTAAACAAGGAAATAAGCAAAAAGAAAAAATACAGATGTAGAAATAAAATCTGTAGCTCTCGCTGGAGCAAATCTGTTTGGGACTTGATCTTGGAACAGATAATCACTGGCTGCTTCAATCTGGAGTCGGCTGCTTCACTCTTGACCACTCTCTTTTCTTTCTCTTCTCTCGTTCCTCTCTTCTTATCTTTTCTTCTTCTTCTCTGATCACACACCGGCTCTCTTTTCTTTTCTCGCAGACTCACTTATCTTCTCCTTCTTCTTCTTACTTTTCTCAGACGGCTACCCTTTTCATTTCTCTGCCCCTTCCTCCAAGAGGGACAAATCCAATTTATACCAGAATAGGGCCTCCGGAGATGCTTTTTGGATAAAATGATTTTTAATTTCTTTCCTTTCATTGGCCAACGTGGTAGGGACAAAAAGATTCCTTTTGAGTATCCTCGGATCATGTGCTCATCATTAGTTGAGTTAGGAACACGTGCCTCTTATCTAGTTCGAGCTCACGTGATTGCCATAAGTTCTCACGCTTCTACCCACCCATTGTTCGACCGTTGGTCAATCTTAGCTGGTTGAGGTCTGTTGGCCTTTTTCATCTTGTACCTCTACTGCTGCTTTGTTGAACTGTTATGCGCTGCACAAGCTTGCTGCTACTGTTAATCTTTCCAAGGAACATGGTTGCTTGAGATCTCACATTGTCACCAGAGTGTCGCTGCTACCTTCCTTGTTTTCACCAGATTGCCAACCTTGGCTGCAGGGAGATATTCTCTGCCTTTGACTTTTCTGGGCTTGTGTTCATGCATCGACCTTTACTCTGAATTGCTTAAAGTGCACCGACCCTGCCAACAGATGATGAAGTAGGAGCATCGACTTTTGCTCTGAATTGCTTAAAGTGCACCGACCTTGCCAATAGATGATGAAGTAGGTGCATCGACCTTATATCTAGAGTTGCTTGGATGCATCGACCTTAATACCTTCACCTGTTCATGTGCATCGACTTGTTGGTCTTGAAACGCTTAAGGTGCATCGACCTTACTTACAGATCAGAAGCAGTTGCACAGACCTTTCTTCAGAAACAACTGAGGTAGCATCGACCTTGTTTCTATGACAACTGAGGTAGCATCGACCTTAGTTCTAAAATAACTAAGGTAGCATCGACCTTGTTCCTGTGACAACTGAAGTAGCATCGACCTTAGTTCTTCATGTGCACTGACTTGATGCCACAAGTGCTAGTGTGCACTGACCTTAGTTCTGTGATAATTGAGGTAGCATCGACCTTAGTTCTAAAATCACAAAGGTAGCATCTACCTTGTTCTTCATGTGCACTGAGGTAGCATCGACCTTAGTTCTAAAATCACTATGGTGCATCGACCTTAGTTCTTTTGAGACTGAGGTAGCATCGACCTTATGATCATGAATATGTTCAGCTGCACTGACCTTATAAGCAAGGATATATGCATGTGCACCGACCTTGATATGCAAAATATATACATGTGCACCGACCTTGATATGCAAACTATATGCATGTGCACCGACCTTGATATGCAAAATATATACATGTGTTCTACATTAGTATCGACCTTAGTGTGATGTGCACAGACTTTATGCGATATGCATCGACCTTATATAACAGAATGTATGAATGTGCACTGACCTAAACAGCTAGGTAGCATCTACCTTATATCTAATTGCATCAACCTAACAACACTTGAAAATGCTCTATGCATCAACCTGATAAAGAAATCAAGACTTATGCTCAGACATACAACTCATTCAAAATGGTGAAACCAATTTTTCCCACATCATGAATCATATTTTGACATCATCAAAATAAGACATTATCATTATGAATACATATGACATCATCAAAATTAGACATCATCATTATGAACACAAGATGAGTCATAGTGTTTGTTTGACATCATCAAAACCACAGGTGTACAACAATCTGGGCATAACATGCATTATTATTTTTTGAAGAAAAATGATGAATTGAATGTTGCCAAGAAGTGGAAGCCATGTGCCAAGAGTGTTGCTAACCCACAAGGACCCAAGATGGGTTGGGTACCTAAGAATGCAAAATGAGAAATCTATTTTACAAGTGTGTCTTGGGAATAAGAAGTATGAAATATGCCTTTAGTCAAGAAGGTAAGGCACACGGGCCAAGCGACAAAGGTCAAGTTAAAAGAAAAATCAAAAACTGAAATCTGAACACTCAGGTGATATCCCTCTCATTTCTCTAGAAAAGGTGTTATGTCTTGATTTGCTTTGTGCTGAATCTTATGAGATAATGCATGTGTTTGTACATGCATTCCATCCATAGTTCTTTACATAACTCTGTGTATATCACTTGTCATATAGCATCTTGTTGAAGGGGAGCTTGAAAATTTTCAAATCAGAATTCACTGCATACATTGAGATGTTTGCATATGTTTTCACATTCTCTCACGCAAAAGTTGAACATTGTGAATTCATGTCATAATGTATTGCAACCCTCCTGCCTTCATCATATCAATGACTACATGGTATATCAAATGGTGACATGTGGAAGGGCAGGTTAAGCCTGTATGAAAACTATCACTACGTGTGAGGTGATCTTCAGATCTAAGTTCTCCGCCCGGTACTATGAGTCAATTACTAAAAGGCTACATATCACATTAAAATTTCGCTGAACATTTCACATTCTTGCACACATTAAGGGGGAGTTGCAAGATTAGTCATGTGAACTTAGTGCCTAGGCTCGCACCTGAGTTATGCATTTAAGTCTAGAGCTTTTTAAGGGGACTTTGGTTGCTAAAGGAAGTCTTCATGTTATTGTTGATAAATCTGAATCGAGATTGACAAATCAAATCATTTCAACTTTGGATGCAGATCACACTCCCAAAAATCCAAGTGATGCTAGGCCAGCCATGGCCATGTTTAAATTAACTGAAGTAATATCTTGCGAGGATGAAGATGATGAGAATTCCCTCAACTGCTACCAGGAGATGGGTAGTGATTTTGATGAATCTTTTGCACCGGTTGTTAGATTACAAGCGGTCCAGACTCTCCTGTCCTATGCTTGTCCACTAAATTTTAAATTATCTTAAAATGGATGTTAAATCTATCGTTCTTAATGGGAATATCAAGAGGATGTTTTTGTAAAACAACCTCCAGGATCCAAAACATCCACAACATGTGTACAAGCTGCAGAAAGTCTTGTACTGAAGCAAGCACCAAGGGCATGGTATGAGATGCTCACCTCATTCTTACCTGAAAATTGACTCACGAGAGGTAAGGTTGATCAGACCCCATTCACAAGAAATTCAAGTAAAAACATGCTAGTGGTTCATGCTTTTGTAGACGATATCATCTCTTGAACTATTAACAATGCCTTATGTGGTGAATTTGCAGAAATAATGCAGGGCAAATTTGAAATGAGTCTAATGGGGGAACTTACATTTTTTCTTGGATTGCAGGTGAAGCAAACATCGGAAGGCATTTTTATAAATCAAGTTAAATACACCTTGGAGCTATTAAAGAAATACGAAATGGCAGAAGCAAAACCCAAGTCAACTCCAATGGCCACAACCATGAAGTTAGACAAAGATGAAAAGGGTAAAACAATAGATCCTACACTATTTCGAGGTATGATCGGATGACTACTATACTTAATAGCATGCCGTCCTGACATTTAATACAACGTATGTCTATGTGCTCGTTTTCAGTCATGTCCTAAGAATCTCATTTATTGGCTGTTAAATGGATTTTTTGATATTTAATTGGCACAATAGACTTTGGATTGTGGTTTCACATCGGTACCTCATTTGATTTGATTGCATATACAGATGCGGATTATGCTGGATGCATTTTTGATCGTAAAAGTACTATTAGTTACTGTCAATTTCTCGATGGGTGCCTAGCTTCATGGGCTTCCTAGAAACAACATTCAGTAGATCTCTCAACGGCCGAGGCTGAATATGTAGCCGCTGGAAGTTGTGGAGCACAAGTACTTTGGATCAAAAATCAATTGCTTGATTTGAATGTTGAAATGAAATGACTTCCAATTTTGTGTGACAATACCAGTGCAATTAACTTGTCAAAAATCATGTACAACATTCTAGGACAAAGCACATTGACATTCGGCATCATTTTCTAAGAGATCATGTCGATAAAGGGGTCTTTGAATTAAAACTCATAGACACACACAATCAGTTGGCTGACATCTTCACCAAACCCCAAAACCAGGAAAAATTCAATAAAATCAGAAGGGAACTTGGCATGTGCACGGGTGAGAGCATACATACCTAAGTCGGCATTGAGGTTGAGTCTTGCATAGATAGAAAAGTTAGTTGCATTAAGGGTAGATTGCATAGAAAAATATGCATACCTTGTGTGTACATTTCCGGTTTCTTGTATGATGATATACCACCAAGGCATGCTTGTTTGTATTTATACATATAACCCTTCCTTGAAATTTTTCTCAGGCCTATAATTCCTTGCTAAATAAATGTGGATCTTAACACCTAAGGATCAGAAGCATTTACTGGGGGGGAGTTTTAGAAAAACTTCAATAGCAGACGTCTCAGAAGGATCACTCATTCCTTCTAGTCAAAAAAAAAGGAAAAAGGAGGATGTATAAAAAATAAAAAAAAGAGGGGGGAAAAGGAGGATGTATAAAAAAAGAAAGAAAAAGGAGGATGTATCAAAAAAAAGGGGGTTGAATCAAAAGAAAAGAAATAAAAAAAGGAGATCAAAGTGTTCAATACACAAAAAATAATAATTAATGCTAAAATTTAGGGGGGTCGACTAGTTCGTTCGACCGAAACTGGCAAACCGGCCGGCCGAACCCGTGTTCAAAATCCATTTTAAGGGGGTTTTTACCCCCATTCACTCACTTTCTCACCTTTTCTCACTCCCACAACTTCTCTCCAGCCCTAAAAACCCCAATACACCTCCTCTCAAGCCCTAGAACCCCATTCTTCTTCCATCCGCACAAGATCCGACATGTTCGTCATCACTTTGAGATAAAATCTCTAAGGTGGATTGTGCGACCTTGAAGCCATTCCTAGGTGTTGACACATGTTTTACGACCAATGAGTTGGGTCATCTCCTTATTTATTTTATGATGTTCTGAGTTGTTCACCAGTTATTGGGCCATCTTTTGGTAAATTTTGGGCTTATTTTATGGGTCTCACTCCCTGGTTGGGCCTAATTCCTTTTATTTTCATCATTTGAGCATATTGGGCCTGGATAAGGGCTAATAAGGATTTTATTGTGGATTTATTCAAAGATTTATTGGCCTTTATCTCTTTTGCCACGTCTCATAGCCTTGCGGTCTATCGCACGACCGTTAAGGGGGAGTTGGCAGTCCTTTGCTAGACCACTAGGCATGCAGAGAGTCCTGTTGGGTTTCTTTGGTCTTATCCCTTTGTAATCGGCTGCGCCTTGCGGTCTATCGACCGACCATTTTTTGTCCCTTGCGGTCTATCGCAAGACCGTTATGCACGACAGAGAGTCCTGCTTTGTCTGTTCTACCTCTCTTCGACTGTGGCCGGACTAGAGTCCATGATTTCATGTTTGCTCTCTAAGTAGTGATCCTTAGAAGCTTATGTTTGTTTCTGTGGACTATTGGGAGTATTATCTTTGAGGTTTATCTATGTTCAGGCCTATTTTCATTTCATTATCTCTCTAACTCGACCAGAGAGTTTGGGGGTCTATAAATAGAAAACTTGACTTCATGGCTTAAGGAGGAGATTTCTAGAGCTTGCAACGAAGTGCTGCTGCATTCTGGAGCGAGTACCAACTAGGGACAAGTCGTTTCTGCATCCTTAAGTCGTCTGGTCTAGGGAGTATCAAGTTCCATTAGTGTTCTTTGTGTCTTTTCCTCTCTTAGTCTTAGTCTTCCTTTGCATCATCATAGCATTTTCCCCCATCTTCTTCCACGTTCTTCTGCACTCACATCACGTTTTCAAACATCCTCCTACTTTTTTCCACGCCCCACAGGGGTTAAAAACCTACCAGCCCCCAGGTATTCACCCTTTCTTTTATGCATCTTAGCTTAATTACACTATAGATACTACACTTGTCCAAGGGCTAATTGGGTTATACTCTTCTTGTGTTTACACTCTTTTGTAGGTTTACAAAGCTCACTACACGAGGCCCAACTCTTCTGGCCAGCCAGAAGGAGTGGAGATCCAAGTTCCACATCATTGTTCTGGGTGTGTCTAGCGGCCGTTTGGCAGACCGTTTGGAGATCCTTGGCGGTCTATCGTTGGACCGTTTATGTTCGCCTAGAAGTCATTTGAGGATCGTTTGTCTCTGCAGCACCTGGTTATTCTCTCCTGCAGGTGGGTGTGCTTCACTCGGCTGTTTCCAAGGTACGTAGTGTAGTTTCACTGCATTATTTGCTTTGGTGGCAATCACATCTTTCCTTACTTGGGTATTTGTCATCATCTCTTCTATTTCTTCCTTTTCTTTTAGTTGCTCCACACCCACGGTGTGTGTTTCCTTTTTATTCCTTTGCTCCACGCCCCGACGTGTGTTTAGTTTTTTCCTTGCTTTATCTTCGCACTATTGAGATGACATGCCCACATGCTCTATGCTTGATGTCATTGATTACTTGAGTTAGCACATCACCCACTCGCATCATATCTATATATCACACATCACACTACCCCCTCACACACACACAAAAATATCTACAACCTCTATTTTTGGTGATCACGGTAGGACATCTAGTGCCAATCGTGTTGAGTTACTGTTTGACCTGCTATTCTTGGTTGTTCCCAGTTGCCCTTGTGTTTCCTCGATTTTCTCATTTCATTTCCTGTTGTTTTCTGCTCTCTGGTCCCTGGCGGTCTCTTGCCGACAGTTTCTGGCCTAAAATTGGTCTATCGGTAGACTATCTTATCTCCTTAGCGGTCCTCAGACGATTGTTTCTCCAATTATAGGTACGCATCCCAAGGGTGTTGATATTTCTGCACTTTTTGTTGATTCTTATTATCCCTGGGTGTTATCTGGTCTCCTCCTTTGTTGTGGCATATATTCATATCATTGTTTGCAAATTGGTTGTTAGTTTCAAGGCTAGAAATTGCATGCACTCCGGTGCATATAGGATCATTCATCTCCCATATCATAGTTGCATTCCTACCTTGGTGTGTGATTCTCTCGCCTCCATATTCCTTGCGGTCGACTAGGTGATCACATCCGGGACCTCCATAAGTCCCCACGAGCCGTGGATTCCCACACGGACATTGGGCCGGTTGTACCTTTGCCACCCCGTGTCTAGGTTGCATAAGTGATGGAGAGTTTACACCTAGAGTCAACCAAGTTCCCTCCATCCTTTCCCATTACGAACCTATTGTTGGGGAGAACATCTTATTCAAATCACTACGGTTCTAAAGGAGAAACAAATAAAAATTTGTGCATCATTATAACTTGGTTGACTTTGGTTGTCCCATCCCCCTTCATTTTTGCATATTCCCCCTTGTTGGGTCATTTTGTTTGGTTTCTTATTGGTGCTTGTTTGTGTTGTCTTCATTTGATAGGTGCCACATTGTATGTGGAGTTGCTTCAAATCCATAGGTTCATCTCCTAGGGGAAATTCATCCTTCATCTCATATCTTAATCCTTTGTTCGAATCTATCATGTCTTCCTACGATTTCCATCCCCATGAGGACTCTCTTCCCCAAGGGCTCCTCGAAGACCCATCTAGGGTCATGCCGCTTCGGTCTGGAGAAGGGTCCGACCCTCTTCCATCTTCTACTGCCATAGAGGGCGGCCATCCCTCTCTTTCAAATTCTTCCATTAATAATCCTGCAAATCACATTCTTCAAATGATGGCCCAGTTAGATCCAGCCCAACTTCAGGCCCTCTGTCAGACCTTGCAGGGGTCAGTCGCCCCATCCTCCACTACTTCACAAGGCCCATCCGCTACCTCCATCTCCCGATCTAGGGTCGATGGGGCCATGGCTCCTTCTGCTCCTATTGATTTTACCCCAGTCCAACCGCGAGTCCTTCGCTTTTCCCATCTAGAGGCGGGCCAGTCCTCTGGTTAGGCCCATCAAGTCCTGGATAAAGGGAAGATCGTTCTTACCTCATCTACCCAGATTGATCCCTGCAGGTCCATTCTCTCGGCGCCCCAAGTCCTTGTGGGCCCGGTCGATTTTGTTCGCCCTCAGCAGGGGGCGGCCCATGCTTATGCCAATTCGGGTCATCCGTCGGCCCAATATCTTTCTTATGGGCCTCCCCTTTCTTCCGTCTATCCTTCGACTCCTCGCCTTGAGCCTGCAACTTTTACTCCGCATACTCCATCTCGAGAGTAGGAACTCTTTGATAAGTGGGCTGCTGTGACGACCCGGATCTCGAATATTGGATATACCCGATAGGACTACCAAGTAGACCCGATATCGCTAGGAACCCGTGAAGCCTCCCAAGAGTTGTAAAGCTCCGAAGGGATAAAAGGAATGTCGTGTAGTACATTGAAGTCACAGATATAACAGTAAGCAATTAAATTTCATTAATCAGGTTTGCTAAAGTAGCAAAAATAAAATTACTTTTTAATTAACAATTACAAATTAACAATTATACCAGAGTCTAGTCCAAAGGAAAGACAAGTACAGTCGACAGAAAGAAAAACGTACACTAAGGTCAGGGGAAGCCCGACGTAGGTACCGTTGGCAACTACAAACTTGCCACACCAGGAATCGCAAGGAAGCAGAGACGACCACACCTGAAAAGCAGGGGTGAGCCTCGTATCACTGTCCCAGTAGGGGTCACGCGGATCCCCACTGAAAAATACGCCGTAACACGGAACAACAGCTAAAACCACAGCAGTAGTAAAGCAGGAAAAAGTAGGAAAAAGTAGGAAACTACTACTAGAAAGCTGTAAAAGAAAAACCAGGAATGGAAGGAGTAGAGCAGCTAAAAGAAAAGGGAAAAGAAGTCGTACCTGAATGAACACACGGCTGCCGAAAGGACTTCAGCTCCCCACACTACTCAAAGCAGCAATAGAACGGCGAACCCTGATCTCATGGAGTCAGGCATCACCGATCCATCGACAAACTCAGGGCCTACTAAAGCAGACAAAAGCCTAGTAAAGACCTAGAAAGACAAAACAGACCTAAAGCACACATGTCTCGATTGTCATGCACGCTCTTCTAGACACGATCACATACACGACTGGAATGTCGTGTACACGACACACCACTGACCTCGGGCAAAACCACGAGAGGGCTAACCCGGAAAGGTCACGACGCACGAGAAATGCGAGAGTCACGTGTCACGTGATGGAAGCACCTCCTCACTAGAAGAACAGCCAGCTGCGTCCACTAACGTCTTATGCTGCGCCTACAAGTGTCTATCTACGCTGCCTACAAGACGACAGAGACGAGGACACTATCTGAATGGAATAGGAACTACAATAATGAGTGACTAGTCAGGGTCATGCCCATCGGCGCTCGTCCAACCGCCCCTGACCACGTGTGCACACACAAGCTTAATGCCTTGAGCTAGGCCTCTAGCTAGTTTTCTCCCCCAGCAGGATGCTACTGCAAGGCAAGGGAGCCCACGGAAACTAGCCTACAAACCGTATCTCGAGAACTGCCACGCCACCACTTCCAGGTGGGTCGACACGACGTAACACGTCGCCAGGCTACGACTAGTGGAGGCTCACTAGACACAGAACTCTGAAACACAAGCGTTGTAGTACCGACAGGCAAGGAAGCACTGTCGTATGTACTACGAAGCACCAGGGCAGCACAACGATTACCAACAGACTCAGGACAGGGCAACTAGACCTGTAGACACAATGATCCTTGAGTCAGAAGGCTCAGGTCAAGATCGTTGTACAAAGCGGTACCAGCTGCCAATCGGTCTAATCCTAAGTCAAGGAAACGACACATCTGCGTAAAATGACACACGGAGACCTGAGGGATCAACAAGACCCTCAGCACACCTGGACATGCAAATCGAGGTAAGACAATACCTCGAGGCATCCAGAACAGTGTCTCAGACTAGACAAAACTGTTGACACACACACAAGGTCACCTGTCAACCATTGGGTCCCCCAGGTTGACCGGAACCTATATAATGACTCTATAGCAGTACAAAAACCAAGGCATGCCTGGCTAACTTATATTGTGGTCATAGCCCTCATAGGACATCAAGAGACATCCACGGGATGATAGACAAACCACAAGGTCAAGCCAAGACAATCAGAATTCAAAACATCGGGAAACGACACTCAGAAATTAAGCAAAGGAACATACGGTGGCGGTCATAGAATGGGCCGCTAGGTGACTGTAGCGGTCAAGGATTAGGCCGCTAAACCCAGTCAACCCTGAACTGACCTATTCGAACAAACCACCAAAGCGGTCTAATATAGACACGCCACACGGACTAGGCGGTCCAAGAGACAACCGCCACACTAACCGCTCTAAGACAAAGACCTAAGACGAGTGACATGTAGCGGCCTAAGAAAGGCGCGTTACAGCGAAGAAACGCACGAAGGTTGGGCCACCAAGGCCAACCGACTTAAAATCTTAACTAGGTCTAAAACCACGGTAACACGAATACCGAGGTAGACTACAAACCACCGAAACCATCCCTTCAAGACGGGAACTCGAGGGAGGCCACTCATATGCGGGGGAACCCCACCGCACTCACACCGATACAAAGTGACTCGATCGAATGCTACACAAAGCCCGAAACACACATGCCTACGGGCATGCTAATCAAAGTAACACGGCACTTCCCGACACCCCAGAAACATGGACACGGAACCCACGGGGTGTCCGAACACTCGTGGGGCCATAGGTCGGTCATTAGGTCTCAACTGGACCGACCGGGTCTCAAAACGAGCATAAACACAGAAATCCTGTCGAATAGGCCCCTGGGGTCGGTCGACCTGACTGGGTCGATCGACCGGCCCAGGTGGTCCGGTCGACCGGACCGACACGGTCCTATGGGCGACCGCCGGTCGACCGGCCCATCCAGTCCGGTCGATCGGTCACGGCGGAAAATCGGCAGAACCGAGCCCTAACGCCTGATTCCACGCCCCGTTCGATTCCGATCGAAGGGGAAAGCAACCACAATCACAATACCGACCTTCTGTTAGCGCAGCAAGAGTGATATAGAAGGGGGGGATGAATAGATCACTCCCAATTTGCAGAAACTCAGGCGGAAAATAGATTCTACTGCTAACGCACCTCCTTAACCCGTACACAGAGAAATATAAATGAGAGTGAAGAACTGATCACTTGAAGGCAAAGGGACAAGCAGATGAAGAGCACAGAAATCAATAGCAAACCACAGAGGAGGCACTCGATTTTTAGGTGGTTCGATTGCAGTCCGCAATCTACATCCACCCCTCACTCCAACTAGAGTGAGGATTCCACTAGGCAAAGCTAGATCACAGCAGACTCAGTCTGCGTACAACATGCTGCCACACAGCTTGAACACCCAAGGGAAACAAATCCCTCGACCAAGCTCTGCTACCCACAGAACTTGAAGCCTGTTCTAGCTCCCAGCTAGAACACAACCGAAGAATCCTCTCCCTTCCTCCACACATGGAGGGAAACTGTTAATGACAACCTGTCACTAACAACACCAGAGATCACCGATCTCTCTTCCTCTGCAACTCAGAGGGAAACTGGAGTAGTACTCCCTTCCTCCACACACCGGAGGGAAACCAATTCAAATCAGAATGGAAGAACAAAATAAACGAAAGCAAAATAGAAAGAAAAAGCAATGAAGAAGAAATCGGTTCTGAAACCCAATACAAATGTAGCTTCAAATGAGGCAATTCATCAATCCACACACACACTCTCTCTCTCGAACAAACTCCTCTCAGATATGGAACTCTCTGCTCTTTTTCTTTTCTGGATCGTGCAGACTCACCAATGGCTTCTGCTTTTTCTTTTCACGATCAAACTTCTACTGAAGGATGAAGCTCTATATTTATAGCAGATAATGGCGTATGGCTGCCAGGTTCCCGCCCATGCACTTTTGGCCAGATCATTTGAATTTCGACCACATGGCAGCATCCTGATAAGGTTGCCATCCACGTGTCATGCGCCTGTTGTCTTGGATCACGTGTCAGGTGCCAACCTCGATTCACGTGCCTAATCATCAGCCTGAATCACCTGCAGACAGACAGATGGAATGTATAGACTTAGTTAGTTCAGGCTTTCAACATGAATGTATATACTTTAGAAACACAACAGAGTAAGTGTGCACACCGTGAGAGAGTGTACAGACTTACTGAATAAAATGCACGTGAAGGCAGTGTATAGACATGAACAATGCAAACGATTGTTACCAATGTGTACACTTTACAAGGCTCAGCCACTGTGTAGACTTCACGAAGCCTAAGCAGTGTACAGACGTGAAACGATAGTTAGCCAAGTGTGTATCATGTGAGAGTGTATTCACTTGGAGGTCTTCAGCATCTTCAGTCTATGGACTTAAGCATTTTAGGGCAATCCATAGCAATGTATAGACTTAGGCGTTCTGTTCAAATCAAAACCAATGTACAGACTTCATGCTGTATAGACTTGATGTTGATCAATAGATCTTTGAACATCAGCCCAAGGCGTCAACGCTTCCATCGAGCAGCGTCACCTCAGCTACCTCAGGCAAGATGCTCAAGCCCTTGGAAACAGGCCAATGCGTCAACGCATCCAGTGTCAGCGTCGACGCAGTGAGCAAGACAGAAAGGTGTGCGTCTACGCAGTCAGCCAAGTGCGTCAACGCACGAAAGGCACACAATCCATGAAGACAGACAGGCTGTACAGACTTTGAAGCTTGCTGAATGAAACGATCAGCTGATGGAAAGCGTAGGGAAAAGTTGAATGTATGGACTTGGCCAATGCGTAGGAAAAGATATCGAATGTACAGAGTTGGTGAATCACAGGCCAGTGTAGAGACTTAGAGAAATGAAGTCTAGTGTATAGACTTGGAGAACTGTTCAATGTGTTGGGTTGGCGTTGTATAGACTTGGCTTTGAGCACTTGGGCTGAAGGCAATGTGCAGACTAAGCGATGTATAGACTTTGCCCAAGGAACCGAATGTATAGACTTTGAAGAACTGTTCAATGTGTTGACTACATGAGAATGCTGTAATTAGTGTATAGACTTTCCACTGACTGGTGTATAGACTTCACCAGTGAACGGCTGTATAGACTTGATGTGAACTTGAATGATCACGATGTACAGACTTTATGAGATGCAAACGGATGAACAGACTTGAATGAGTATAGGGTGTATAGACTTGAAAGTCTGAAGGCGAAGTGCAAACATGCTGAGTTGACACTGCAGCCCAATGAGTTGACGCTGCAACGTATTACTTTTACGTTCAACTGATGATGTATAGACTTAATCAAATGAAGAACCTGAACAGAAGAGTCGACGCATCAGCACACTGAGTTGACGCACTGGTGTGAGAACAGAGACATGCAATGACTGAAGGGTCGACGCATCAGCACACTGAGTTGACGCACTGGTGTGAAGACTGTGCAGACAGAGTGTAGGTAGAATTAAGGTAGAGCATGTTATCTGACAGCCATTGAACTATACTCACTCACATGATGAAACAGCATTAATCTAGAGATAGAAGATTGATTTATAGTGTGGGACATCATCAAAACCATAGGGATGCAACAATCTCCCCCTTTTTGATGATGACAACACTATGAATCAAGCAATATCAAGTTTCAACAAAAAGTTAATACCAGCTACAACAAGCAGAATAAATTCAAGACATGCTCATGCAAATGAATTAAACATTCCCTACAGCACACTCTCATCTCCCCCACAACTCATAACCATATCTTCCACGAAGCAACATGACTTCCCCAATGCTCAAGACAAATACAAGACTCACTGATACTCACTGATATTGCAGAACTTCTCTCCCCCTTTGACATCAGCAAAAAGAACTACAAGTTGTATGACAGTGCTGAAAACATGAAGAATATGGGTAGTAACTTCTTAGTGTAGAAAGTCACAAGTAGGTCTTAAGAGAATAAGAGAGTTTCTTTTCTTAAGAGAAGATTCTTTATACTTCAGTACACAATAGAGAAGTAGAGTGATAGACAAGTTTATCAGCATACATAGTGGATGATTTAGAGCAGGAGTTCACAAGTATGGCCAAATATAGCTGATCATTCAACTATTCCATAAGACAGCAAGAGACTAAATCAGAGAGGTGTTCTCAAGGTATTGAAGACAAGCAATCCATTAGTTGCATAACAACAAGGAATTTTTGTTGGAGATGATTTTCAAGAAGATCAATGAGTAAGTTGGTAGTTCACTTCCTTTGACATTAGGGAGACACCTTGATTAGAGGCCTGAATCCCCAGTTACTCAGAGTGAGTACCTCATTACTTCCTTCCCTTTTTTTTTATTAAGGAACAGAGTTGGTAACTGTGACTTTTGACATGAGGAAACACCTTGATTAGAGGCCAGAGTCCCCAGTTACTCACCAGCAAGCCACCATTGCTCTGTCATGACTTTTCATTCATTTTAAGCATTTGACACCTCATGACTTGGGAGAAATATTCATTTCATTGATGAAGCTCCCAGTTTCTCAGTGATCAAAATAGAACATGTTTGTTCAGTTAAGCCATTGAGTTAAAGAGATAGAATGATTGAAGACAATACCAAAAAGGACTTTTCTTGGATTGAGTCTTGAAGTCTAGATTTCAAGTTGATTGGGTCAGATATCAAGACATACAAGTTTTTGGCCTGAACCATAATCAATGACAATGTATGAAGATATACTTTATGCAATTAGTCCAGATCTCTGAAGGAGTACCAAAGGAAAGATTCTAACTTGGAGATTAGAGTCACTGACTTATAGACTTAAGAGATAAGTGACACTCTACTGTCTGAGAGAACCACTCTAGATCAATCATGCAAGACCAGCAAAGTTACACATCTGGACAGCCCTTTTGAATCTGTCAAAGAACTTCTATTCTCACATTACAACTCAGCTCCCCCTAAGACATAGCATTCCTCAATAAAACATTTCAGCATAATCTCAAAGCTTCCCCTTACTCAAAGCATTCCTGAACGCTAACCAGTAAGCATTCTGAACTCCCCCTTAAACCAGCATGAAGGAGGGCTAAACATCAGACAAACACAACTCCCCCTCACAACAAGAACAAACTTCATAATTAAGACAATTTGTATAAGCCTAATTCTCTTCTCAATGTGGTGAATTTTTTATTGTCCAGAGGTTTTGTAAATATGTCAGCAATCTGATTATCTGTGCCTACATGAATCAGTTCAAAATTATTCTTAGACACCTCATCTCTTATAAAATGATGTCTTATCTCTATGTGTTTGGTTCGTGAATGCAAAACAGGATTTTTAGCAAGATTGATGGCACTAGTATTATCACAGTAAATAGGTGTGCACCCCAGGTCCACTTGGTAGTCCTGAAGCTGGTGTTTAATCCATATTACTTGTGTTCCACAGCTCCCTGCAGCCACATATTCAGCTTCTGCAGTGGAGAGGGCCATAGAATGTTGTTTCTTGGAGCCCCAAGACACTAAACACCCACCCAAGAATTCACAATGGCCACTAGTGCTTTTCTTGTCTAGTTTACAGCCTGCATAATCAGCATCTGTGTATGCTACTAAGTTAAATGTGTGAGATGCAGAAAACCATAAACCAAGAGAGTGACTAGCTGACAAATATCTGAAGATTCTTTTAACTGCAGCTAAGTGTAGTTCAGTAGGTCTAGACTGATACCTTGCACACATTCCTACACTGAATTGTATATCAGGTCTAGAGGCTGTTAAGTAAAGTAATGATCCAATCATACCTCGATAAAGTTTGGCATTTACTTCTTTACCTGTCTCATCTGCATCCAATGAAGTATTGGTGCTCATGGGTGTAGTAATGTGCTTTAAGTTTTCCATGCCAAACCTTTTGAACAGTTCCATTGTGTATTTGGTTTGGTTGATGAAGCACCCATCTTCTAGCTGCTGTACCTGCAATCCAAGAAAATATTTTAGTTCACCAACCAAGCTCATTTCAAATTCAGCAGACATCATGGTAGAAAATTCATCACATAGTTCATGCTTAGTTGATCCAAATACAATGTCATCTACATATACCTGAACTATGATGATATCTTTATTCATGCCCTTGGTAAATAAAGTTTGATCAACATTACCTCTTTTGTAGCCCTTGCTGATCAGAAATTCAGACAATCTTTCATACCAAGCTCTTGGAGCCTGCTTTAGACCATACAAGGCTTTGTTTAACCTGAAAACTTGGTTAGGTTGAGGAGCATATTAAAATCCAGGAGGTTGTTCAACAAAAACTTCTTCTTTAATAACTCCATTTAAAAAGGCACTTTTAACATCCATTTGTTGGAGTTTTATATTCTTTGAGCATGCAAAGGCAAGCAATAATCTTATAGCTTCCATCCTAGCAACAGGTGCATAGGATTCATCAAAGTCTACACCAAATTCCTGACAGTAGCCTTTGGCTACTAATATGGCCTTATTCCTCGAGATGATTCCATCTTCATTCATCTTATTTTTGAACACCCACTTGGTTCCTATGATATTTATACCATCTGGTCTTGGGACAAGCTCCCAGACATTATTCCTTTCAAACTGACCTAATTCCTCACTCATAGCATTGACCCAAGCTTGATCAGCTAAGGCCTCTTCTACTGTTTTGGGTTCAATTTGTGAGACTAATGCAATTAAGTCATCATTATTCACATTTCTAAAATGAGACCTAGTCCGAAGAGGATCTTCAGGATTGCCTATGACTTTATCTAAAGGATGGTCTTTAAGAAATCTGATATTTGTTGAAGATTCACCTGTTTCTCTTGGACCTTCCTGATTTGGGGAATTTGTTTCTCCACTCGGCTGAGTCTTCTCTTCTTCCTGTTGGTCTTCTAGAAAATCTCCACCATGATTGGAATCCCTGTCAAGATTTTCAACATTAGGAACATCTTTCTTTTCACTAAAAAGGATGTGTGGAGACTCTTCCTCTTTCTGATCTGATATGTTAAATACCCTATATGCCCTTGACACTTCAGAGTAACCCAAGAATATTCCAGGTGAACTCTTGGCTTCAAACTTGTCTAAATCTTTCTTATCATTGTTATGAATAAAACATTTTGCTCCAAAAATTCTGAAATGAAACAAGTTTGGTTTCTTACCTTTTAGAAGCTCATAGGGTGTTTTCTTGTGTATGGGTCTTACCATGGCCCTGTTGATTATGTAGGTTGCTGTATTGGCCGCTTCTGCCCAAAACCTTCTAGGTAATTTACATTCAATCAACATGGTTCGGGCCATCTCCACCACTGTTCTATTTCTTCTCTCCACAATCCCATTTTGTTCAGGTGTCCTGGGAGAGGAAAACCTGTGAGTTAGTCCTTCTTTGTCACAAAGATCAGTAAACATGGAGTTTTCAAACTCACCTCCATGGTCAGATTTAATAGAACTAACCTTGTACTTCCCTTCTTGTTTGACCTTATTGAAAAACAGATTAAACTTTTGAAATGCATCACTCTTATTTGCTAAGAAAAATATCCATGAATATCTAGAGAAGTCATCTATGATGACATAGCCAAACCTGTTTCCATTAAGACTCTGAGTTCTAGTTGGACCGAAAAGGTCCATATGAAGGAGTTCCATTGGTCTAGAAGATAATGGCTCAGATCTTAATTTAAAAGAATTTCTGGTCTGTTTGCCTAGAGCACAGGCATCACATGCTTTTGATATTGAGTTGAATTTAATTCTAGGCATGCCTCTAACTAAATAATGCTTGACCAATTTATTTAAAGTTGAAAAGCTAGCATGACCTAGACGTCTATGCCATTCAAAGGCATCATTTTTAGAATTGGCAGATAAGTAAATAGTAGATTCAGATTTCTCATCTAAGTCTACAATGTAGACATTATTAATCCTGTTGGCTACAAATTTAACCATGTCAGAATTTATTTCAAGGATTTTGCATGAACTGTCATCAAATACAACCCTGTGACCCCTGTCACATAATTGACTAATGCTAATCAGGTTGTGTTGAAGCCCTTCCACAAGTAATACTTTTTCAATGGAATTTGTGGAAGACTTACCTACTGTGCCAACTCCAATTATTTTACCTTTGTTCTTGCCTCCAAACTTGACCAGACCCCCTGGCTTCATCTCTATCTTGCTAAACTTGGATCGGTCTCCTGTCATATGCCTGGAGCAGCCACTGTCGAGGTACCACTTGTTGTCTTCAGCTGCCAGGCCGACCTACACAGATACATCAAGCAGAGTGATTTGGAACCCAAGATGAGTTGGGTCCAATGACATTGTTCAAATCTCTGATCAAGTGTTTAGGTATCCAAATTTGTTTCAGCATAGTTTTCTCTGGCACCTTCCTTTCTGGTTTATTAAAGTTGAATCCAGCTGAACTGGAGAAGTGAGTTCTATTCCATTCATTAGTCTTCCTATTCCTAGGAAATTTCCTGTAGGCTTGTTGATTAGCATATCTTTGACCATGAAAGTTATTTCTCCAGTAGGTCCTGTTTGGACCCATCTGATTGTTGTAATTCCAGCTCTTATTCTGATTTATTTTCTTGGTCCATCTACCATTTGTGTTCTGGTGAGTGGACTTAATGTTATTCTTCATAAATTTCATTCCCATCTTAAATGGTTGTCCAGTACTGGTTTTTGTATTTTCTTTAGGACTTTGAGTTTCCTTAGAGTTGTTTGAGCTGGATGGTGTGTCCAGCTTTTCTTTTCCCTTATCTGAACAGAAGGTGATGGTCTTAAATTGCAAGGGTCTCTTGTTGGTTGGGTCATAGCCTAGACCTTCCTTATTGAAATTGACCCTAGTCCCTAGTATAGTATCTAGGCTAGTCTTTCCTTGGACAAACTTTTCTAAGACTTTCTGTTTGTCTTCCAGCTCCTTTTGAAGATACTCAGAATTCTTTAGGAGTTCAGCATTTACTTTCTTCACAGCTTCATATTTCTCTGAATTCACTCTAATTTCATTCATGCCTTCTTCAATTTTAGTTTTGAATTCATTGAGCTGTTTTTGACATTCTTGAGTTTCTCCCTTGAGCTTATCATTTTCTTTCCTTAGTGAGGTCATTTCTTCTAGTTGTTCTTTTAGCTTTTCATTTTCCTCACAGACTAGAGTTTGTTCTTCAACATTTCAGAACTCTGTGATCTTTACTAAGAGAATTAAATTTATCTAACAAATCACCATAAGCATCCTCCCAGTCATCAATTGAGAAATTTTTAAAAACATTTATTACCTCCTCTTCACTGTTTGCCATAAGGCAAATTCCATCTTCATATTCTTCTGAGGAAGCATCTTCAGGGTCTTCTTCTTCCTCGCTCCATGTGCAGACCATCACCTGTGGCTTCTTCTTCTTTTGCACCTTTATGTTTTTCTTCTGAAGATAGGGACCCTTCTTCTGGAGGTCTGGGCATTCGCCTTTCATATGTCCCTGTTTGTTACAATTAAAACAAGTCATCCTCTTAGGATTTCTATCCCTGTAACTAGTAAATTCAGCACTCTTGTTGAAAGAGTATGGCTTCTTCTTCCTAAAGGTCTTTCCCTTTTTCTTCAGAAATTTTCTAAACTGTCTAGTGAGCATTGCCTGCTCCTCCTGGTCAAGATTTGACAGACCTTCAAGCTCAGACTCGGACTCGGGACTACTGCTGCTGCTCCCACTGTTACTACCCTTGTTTCAGGAAGCTCTTAGAGCTACATTTTTACCCTTCCTCTCACTTCCTTCTCCACCTCCTTGGAAATTCATCTCATAGGTCATCAGGGATCCTATGAGTTCATTCACAGTTAAGACAGTCAAATCTTTTGACTCCTCAATCACAATGGCCTTAGTGTGCCATGCCGGGGATAAAGATCTAAGGATTTTCCTGACTATATCTGCCTCAGCAAGATCCTTCCCTAGCCCTTTAAGAGTATTTGTGATTAAAGACAACCTGGCATACATCTCAGTTATATTCTCGTCTGCATTCATCTTAAACATTTCATACTTAGAAGTGTAGAGATTTACCTTCGAGGCTTTTACTTGAGCTGTACCTTCATAGATCAATTGCAGCTCATCCCACATTCGCTTGGCAGTCTTGTAGGCAGAGATACGGGCATACTCCTCTGGATGAACAGCACACTGGATGATATTCAGCGCCGTCCAGTTGAGTGAGGAGAGCTTGACATGGTCATCTATCCAAGCGTCCTCGTTTGGTGGCAGATCATATGGCCCCACCGTGATTACTCTCCACAGTTTATGGCGCTGAGCCCTGATGAACACTTCCATCCTGTTCTTCCAAAACAAATAGTTAGTACCATTAAAATAAGGAGGGCGACTAATGGATTGACCTTCGGCCATGAAGGTTCTAGGACCACCAGCATTTCCTTGACCGTTCGTCCACATGGCGTAAACCTGCTCTGATACCAATTGTTAACGCAGCAAGAGTGATATAGAAGGGGGGGGATGAATAGATCACTCCCAATTTGCAAAAACTCAGGCGGAAAATATATTCTACTGCTAACACACCTCCTTAACCCGTACACAGAGAAATATAGATGAGAGTGAAGAACTGATCACTTGAAGGCAAAGGGACAAGCAGATGAAGAGCACAGAAATCAATAGCAAACCACAGAGGAGGCACTCGGTTTTTAGGTGGTTCGATTGCAGTCCGCAATCTACATCCACCCCTCACTCCAACTAGAGTGAGGATTCCACTAGGCAAAGCTAGATCACAGCAGACTCAGTCTGCGTACAACATGCTGCCACACAGCTTGAACACCCAAGGGAAACAAATCCCTCGACCAAGCTCTGCTACCCACAGAACTTGAAGCCTGTTCTAGCTCCCAACTAGAACACAACCGGAGAATCCTCTCCCTTCCTCCACACACGGAGGGAAACTGTTAATGACAACCTGTCACTAACAACACCAGAGATCACCGATCTCTCTTCCTCTACAACTCAGAGCGAAACTGGAGTAGTACTCCCTTCCTCCATACACCGGAGGGAAACCAATTCAAATCAGAATGGAAGAACAAAATAAACGAAAGCAAAATAGAAAGAAAAACCAATGAAGAAGAAATCGGTTCTGAAACTCAATATAAATGTAGCTTCAAATGAAGCAATTCATCAATCCACACACACTCTCTCTCTCTCGAACAAACTCCTCTCAGATATGGAACTCTCTACTCTTTTTCTTTTCTGGATCGTGCAGACTCTCACCAATGGCTTCTGCCTTTTCTTTTCACGATCAAACTTCTACTGAAGGATGAAGCTCTATATTTATAGCAGATAATGGCGTGTGGCTGCCAGGTTCCCGCCCATGCACTTTTGGCCAGATCATTTGAATTTCGACCACATGGCAGCATCCTGACAAGGTTGCCATCCACGTGTCATGCGCCTATTGTCTTGGATCACGTGTCAGGTGCCAACCTCGATTCACGTGCCCAATCATCAGCCTGAATCGCCTACAGACAGACAGATGGAATGTATAGACTTAGTTAGTTCAGGCTGTCAACATGAATGTATATACTTTAGAAACACAACAGAGTAAGTGTGCACACCGTGAGAGAGTGTACAGACTTACTGAATAAAATGCACGTGAAGGCAGTGTATAGACATGAACAATGCAAACGATTGTTACCAATGTGTACACTTTACAAGGCTCAGCCACTGTGTAGACTTCACGAAGCCTAAGCAGTGTACAGACTTGAAATGATAGTTAGCCAAGTGTGTATCATGTGAGAGTGTATTCACTTGGAGGTCTTCAGCATCTTCAGTATATGGACTTAAGCATTTTAGGGCAATCCATAGCAATGTATAGACTTAGGCGTTCTGTTCAAATCAAAACCAATGTACAGACTTCATGCTGTATAGACTTGATGTTGATCAATAGATCTTTGAACATCAGCCCAAGGCATCAACGCTTCCATCGAGCAGCGTCGCCTCAGCTACCTCAGGCAAGATGCTTACGCCCTTGGAAACAGGCCAATGCGTCAACGCATCCAGTGTCAGCGTCGACGCAGTGAGCAAGACAGAAAGGTGTGCGTCTACGCAGTCAGCCAAGTGCGTCAACGCACGAAAGGCACACAATCCATGAAGACAGACAGGCTGTACAGACTTTGAAGCTTGCTGAATGAAACGATCGGCTGATGGACCAATGTACAGACTCTGAATGTAAAGGCAATCTGTATAGACTTGAATCGCTTGAAGCGATGTATGAACTTTATGAAGCTCAAGCACTGTACTGACTTGTGAAGACTTCAGCGATGTACATACTTGGTGTAACTCAAGTGAATGTATAGACTTGTGAAAGCGCTGTGGATGTGTGGACTTGAGCGAATGAAGCCGATGCACAGACTTGGTAAATCGAAGCCTCTGTACAGACTTTGAAGAACATTGAACGTTTGAGCAGCATGCAATGTACACACTTAGTGGTGTACAGACTTGGCCTGGAAAGCGTAGGGAAAAGTTGAATGTATGGACTTGGCCAATGCGTAGGAAAAGATATCGAATGTACAGAGTTGGTGAATCACAGGCCAGTGTATAGACTTAGAGAAATGGAGTCTAGTGTATAGACTTGGAGAACTGTTCAATGTGTTGGGTTGGCGTTGTATAGACTTGGCTTTGAGCACTTGGGCTGAAGGCAATGTGCAGACTAAGCGATGTATAGACTTTACCCAAGGAACCGAATGTATAGACTTTGAAGAACTGTTCAATGTGTTGACTACATGAGAATGTTGTAATCAGTGTATAGACTTTCCACTGACTGGTGTATAGACTTCACCAGTGAACGGCTGTATAGACTTGATGTGAACTTGAATGATCACGATGTACAGACTTTATGAGATGCAAACGGCTGAACAGACTTGAATGAGTATAGGGTGTATAGACTTGAAAGTCTGAAGGCGAAGTGCAAACATGCTGAGTTGACGCTGCAGCCCAATGAGTTGACGCTGTAACGTATTACTTTTACGTTCAACTGATGATGTATAGACTTAATCAAATGAAGAACCTAAACAGAAGAGTCGACGCATCAGCACACTGAGTTGACGCACTGGTGTGAGAACAGAGACATGCAATGACTGAAGGCTCGACGCATCAGCACACTGAGTTGACGCACTGGTGTGAAGACTGTGCAGACAGAGTGTAGGCAGAATTAAGGTAGAGCATGTTATCTGACAGCCATTGAACTGTACTCACTCACATGATGAAACAGCATTAATCTAGAGATAGAAGATTGATTTATAGTGTGGGACATCATCAAAACCATAGGGATGCAACACCTTCCACACTCCGGAAGGGGTCAAAATAACGCGCAAATGGATTGAAACGGGCAATTCCACCCAATTGACCCTAAATGAGTCACCGGGGTCCCGGGCTCGTACCGGCCCCAAATGACAACCAATTGACACGAAATCAGCAGATCTGGAACACTGACATTCCAGGGGTTTGATTGATACCAACTGATCTAAAAACCATCACCGTTTTCCGACGAACCCTATGAACACCCTAAAAGCATGATTTTCCTGAACTTGAAAGAAACCCACTCAAACTCGCACCGAACAACGCAAAATTATAGGGAAAACGTAGAGGAGATGTAGAGCTTCCATCTCCCTACCTCCATTGAAGATTCTGTGCACCGAAGTGACTAACCCACGCCGAAAACCACGTCGCGAGCTCGACCATCGGCTTTGAATCCACCGTTCGGGATCGCGCCAAAACCGATCTGATCCTCGCCCCATCGCGCTCCGGACCACTCCCACGGCATCTCCTCTACCTGCCTGAGCCTCCACCGTTTGTAGCCGGAGCCAGGAGGGTGAGAGAAGAGAGAAAACGGGGGAGAGAGGGGTCACGGCGGCGAAATGAGAAGGGGAAAGAGGAAAAGGAAAGAAAAAGGAAAAAGGAAAATCAAAATTTTCCTAATATCCAACAATTCAATTTTTAGCCCGAAAATCCACTAATTTAGAAAAATACGCAAAAATAGTTGAAACGATCCTCGAGAAGAGTACAACGTAACTGCGGCATCCACGAGTCGATGAACTAAAAAACAAACTCACCACAGGGTTCCGTAACTAGTACGAGAGAAAAACCCACGTGGATCGTAAAACTCAACTCAGGACCCACAAAAGCGATCCAAAACTCTCCGAAAAAGATCCGAAAGACCCAATAAATATCCGATAAGAATCCAGGGCATTACAGCCTCCCCTCCTTCAAAAAATTTCATCCTCGAAATTTGAGGAACGAACAAGAAGAAGCAGGGATGAACAAACCCCAATACACAACTTGAAACAGCGCGAATCTCGAAAAAAACATAGTTCATAGGAACACTTGTAAGACCATAATCACAAGCACATGCTCTGGATCGAGCACGGCACCCAAGTGAACACAAGTCTGACACCTCCGAAACAAGGCAACGTCACTTATGTCTCACAGGAAAGGAGACACGACTCATGCCACGACGACAAATGTCGGGAAAAATAAAATGATAGATACGACGAGTATCAGCTTAAACAAGGAAACATAGTCCTCTCAGCTGACAGCTCGACAACATCATCGGCTCTAGTGCCAAAGGCAACTACGAAAGCCTGGCACACAGGACGCCAACGACAGCACTGGACCACAAGCACAATCAAGTTAGTCCTCACTCAGACATTACATCTGATTGAGTCGCATGCTAACTCTACCAAGAGAGAAGAGTACAGCAAAGCTAACCGACAAGATCATGGTCCACACGATGCCAAGACAGATTCACGAGGAAACAATGACAAAACGATAACAGCAACAACACTTGCAAAATGCCGGCTCCGTATTGAACATAGAACCACGGAACATAACTGCAAGCTGGGTCACATCAAGGCACAATGACAGCTGAACACATGACCACGAGAGACTAGTCATGCATCGAGCAGCTCACCAAGAATAGACCCACGATAACGAGAAAATGACAATCTCGATAAATGCATCTCAATGACTGCGATCATGTCCTGAGAGCACACGACCCAAGAAAGAATATAGAGGAGCAAAGGGTACTCAATCAGCAGGAATGCCAATAGATTTTCCAATACTCACAAATGCCGATGCCAACACCAGAATGCCTTCAAGAACAACGGCATGGCAACAGACAACATCAAGGCACACGAAGCCAGAATGAAGTTACATCGAGAAAAAAAATTCTCTCGACCAGTCATAATCTTACAACCAACAATCCTCGACCTGTGGGTTATCAGCCCACACGCTTCCGCTGCGCACTCAAACAATGCACACAGGTATCGGGAAACACCTCGGCATCTGCATCTCTGCACACACTCGATGCTATCGCAATTCATGAAAATCGTAATATATCACGCCACGAGTATTGATCCTGCGAACAACTGATCACAAGTCGCCTAAGTGCAAATGAAGAAGAGTACCAGCTTTGTCACGCCCCGAGCCTTTATTACAGCGGAAGACTCGCTCGAGAAACGTGAACAGCCGACATGGTAAGCCTCTTGCAAGCAAGAATGATCAGAGCGCAAGGCAATCACACATAAGAATGCAATCACACAATATTTACTCAACTTTGATTTTTATTAATAATCAAATCCAATATTCAAATATAACCACTAATTCAACTTCCATCATGTTAGACTCAAGAATTAAAAAATTACATAGACTCGATCTAAACAATGTAAACTTCCTAAGTCTTCGCTCATTCTTTAATCACTCTCGGATCCGCTACTTGAACATTCCGAATCCGAACCCGACTCACTTCCATTTCTTGAAAAAGAATGGAAATAGGTAATGAGCATACTTGCCCAGTAGGTATCTTCGCATCAACATGAAGGCATCATTAAAGTAATTAACATTTTTGCTCTAAACGAATAAGGTAAAATCATCCGAATGCGATCAATCATACGATTAAACCAAAGTATGTAAGATAAAATGAGAGCAAGTATGAACTAGCAAGAATGTTATAAGAACATGATGTGGCCTTTCATGAACAAGAATGTAACGAGAATGTACTAGCAAGCCACATAATCATCACTCCAGTATCTTTTGCTTATGAGCAAGTACTTCGTGAATTTCTGTGGAATATCAAGAAAGTCAAGTATCAATCATGCTATATTGTGTTGTGGATTTTCACTTATTTATAAAGAAAGTACTCCCAATGTAATGCGACGCCAGTAGCATCATATCCCATAATTTATAATAGTATGTTTCCGACAATCAGCCGAGGGGACTAGCATAGAGCACTTGAACACAATCAGTGCTCGATCGCATCTTCAAGTATAAATCAAGCTTTTTCTACGCATGTAACAATAAAGTATGGCCAAGAATGTACAATTCCAACAAGCTCTTGATAACAATAATTCAATGAATGAATGCTTCAATAAGAATCATGAGAAATCAAGAATGACTTATACTATGTTATGCTTATGGAAATAAATCGGCAGCACAATGGTACATTCTTTATCTTCCATTCTTTATATTAGGTTTCTTGATCAATATGATAAGTTCTAGATCATCAAGAGTATATCTAGAAACCTTTGGAATATCAACCCTTGGTCAAACCTTGGGTTAAAATACTCAAGCAGTGTGACGGTCGTGTACTGGGCTGTAACATGATTTGCCGCTCCAGTATTGGGCCGTTACATGATTTGACGCTCCAGTATTGGGCCGTTACATTGACGTGACGGTCTAGAGTTAATGCGTTAGAATGACTAAATCCAGAAACTGTAATTGGACTCAGTTAAATGTGACGGTTGTATATTGGGCCGTTACATATGCCTGACGGTCCAATATAGGTCCGTTAAACTACTGATAACCAGAAACCTCAATAGTGTATTCTAATCACTTGGGTTTTAATGGTACAACCAACTCGGCGTCCTAGTGGGAATCCCAGGCTCGCGGAGAATTACAGAGGCCTTGAAACAAGATTTATTAGTCCATTGGAAGGAATATCCAATAGAGAGGTTCTCATGTCCAAGAATAGTGTTCCTATAGTGCAAAGTGTAAACTAATGGGCATATACCTAAATATATGCCATGTACTTAAAGAAATGACTCTATAGATAGAAAAGAATGTGTAACAATGTGAAACCAAGATAAATTTCCGTCAATTCAACATTGGAAAATCATGATTTAGAATATAAAACTATAGAGTTTAGCCAATGAAATTAACATAACTTAAAATAACTCAAAATACTTTAATCATACAATTTCCTATCATGAATCAATTAAGAAACACAAAGTCATGAAATAAGGTTAAAACTTAGATAACTAGGCTTATTCATAAGTAAGTTTGGCTGTCCTCAATCCTATCTCGGTTTGACAGTAACACGTACTCTGACGGTCTAGTGTGGGCGCGTCACAGGGCTGTGACGGTTTATTGTAGGACCGTTACAGTATTGTAGCGCTCCTGTTATGGTGCGTCAGAGACAATTGAGAAACTTTAAATACAACAGAGGTTGTGACGGCTTATCGTAAGACCGTTACAGTCGTCTGACGGTCCTAGTATGATGCGTAAGAGTCCCTGCTAACAGTATAATGAAATAAAAAGACTATGATTTGAAACCATGTTATGTTTTAAAAAGATTTACTACCCTAATCATGACAAAACGAAGTAAAAGTCATCTAGATGCATAGGTTGCAGTGAATTAACAAGATAATACCTTTGATCTTAGATTAGGGCTAAGAATATGTATGTATGCATGAACCCATTAAAACATGAAATTCATAGTCTATAATGCATGAAATCAAACACAATCAGAGGGCTTTTATCCCAAACAAGGTGTTTTTGCCAATCATGAGATAACCTACCGCTTAACTAGGCTTTAAACTTCTAATTTGAGCTTTCAAGGACCGCCCTAGTTCCTCTCTTTTTGTGACTTTTCAGCAACTTCACGTTGCCCTAGCTCCACAGCCTCTTGACCTAAGGACGTGAAATTTTGAGGGTAAGAAGATGAAACTAAGGTGAACAAAAAGTTCTAAATAACTAAACTCTAATTACCTTGTTTAGACGCCCTACTTCCCTGATCTTCAGTGGCCCTTAGCTCTGATTCCTGGGTTACTATTGTCGAACCAGCAACTTTGGAAACTTCAATCTCCTTGGTTGCTTGATATCCTAGCACGAAATTTGGAGAACTATTAGTCTAAAGTATACTAAACAAAATCTTCTAAAGAACTTACCCGAAATTATATCTCCTTACCTTGATTCTTCACGAGCCAAAAGTAAGGGTCGCTCAGTTCAGAACTAGGTCATATTTATAGGGTTTTAAAAATTAGATTGATTCTAGAGTCCTTAATTTACCAGAACCTAAACCCTAAGAGTCCTTATTAATGTTATAATGTCACGCCCCGAGCGCGGAAGATACTCGGATATGCGCGACGAGTTTATCTCAATCATGTCAATCAGAGTAGTAGTGTATTCGACACCAAAACAGAGATGCGCAAAAGTAAAGATAACCCAATCCTTTATTTCATAATGGATAGACTATTACAAATCCAATACTCTATTCAATCAAAAAGGAAAAGTACATAGTTGACTCAAGAAAATAGGAAAAAGACTAGATGACACTTGGAAAAGCTCTAGCTCTTTCACTCTTGACTTTCCCCATCAGATTGACCTTCTTCGTCGGACTTACCTGAAAAGTAAGGGACAAACACGGAGTGAGCGAACGCTCAGTAGGAAATTATATCTCAAGCGCTAGCAAGGGGTTTAAATAATTACATCTTTCATGTATGTACTGTAGATATGCATGCTCGTATAAAATGACAAGGTAGAGAGAGAATTTATCAATAAGACAGCAAGATGAACTAGTCATGAGCTTTCAAGAAAAAATAACAAGATATTCAAGCAAGTACTTTTTAGCAAGTCATGTCAAGAACTTTGGCTATCATGTATCAAGCAAACAAGTAATTACCCTTTCTCGGGTCACGCAATTCATGTCATGTCAAGTACGAGTCAAGTACAAGATTTATGTGGAATGTCCAATCAAGCTAGTCATGCACTCGGTATAATGCCAGATACCTTATCATTCAACTCCCATGGGCACAAGTACTTTCGGGTGCTCCTCCCAGGACCAGATCGGGCCCTATATGCGCAGGCATTTATCATGTATTTTGACATCCACTCTTGTATATATATATATAGCCAATATGGAATTTTAACAATTTAAGCTTGTAGACACGTAGGATAACTTTGAGAGAATGGAGTCCAAAAATACGACATTGGACATAGATAGGCGATAACATCGGTACAATCACGATGAACGATGAAACTAGGTGGAATTAGGTTCCCTTAACTCGGGTACCATGACAAGTATGGACATTCTTTATATAGAATTGAGGTCCACATGAACAGTACATCAAAGGTAAGATACCCTCATTCTTATTATAGAATTGAGGTCCACAAGAACATCAACAAATGGCATGATATCATCATCCCATTAAGAATTCTCATGATATACTCTTTGCATATCATAAGGGCCGGTATACCATGTTTTCTTTAGAGTGACATGGCATTCAATAGTGTAATGGGTTTTTAGGTTACAACCAGCTCAGTCGACCTTGAGGGAATCCAAGGTACGAGGAGTCTTACGGAGGTCTCTATGACTAACTCGCTAGTCCAAAGGAACGGAATGTCCAATGGAGAGCTTGTATGTCAATGAGAGTTGAGGGTGATCGATAAAACATCATGAAACGTGGGACTATACTCACGGAGTGGAGATATAGTGCCGATATACATATATATATAGATATATTGAAACCATCGGTTACCAGAAATAGGGTAAAAATATTTTTACAGGAAAATAACGACTTAAGTAAAGTCACTACTCAAGTAATTAACGCCTTCCGTCAGGGCGTTTATCTATTTTACTTTTTGCAAAATTTCAATATTTCAGTATTTTACCAAAAACACGCCTTGGTTAAGGGCGTTTATTTACAATTTGACGACGTATACAGTGGTCGTTCATTCTTTACTTCTATTTTTGCAGTATATATATATTCAGAAATTTATCAAAAACACACCCTGGACAGGGGCGTTACTTTCCAATTCACGCCCTGAACAGGGGCGTTAGTCAAGTGAGAGACGACCTATACAGGGTCGTGAATTCAAGAATTTACAATATTTCAGGAAATAAAATTCCAAGAGACAAGAGACATGATCATGACAGAAATTAGCAGGGATTCACAGGTCGAGTCATGCAATATATTTTAGATTGGATATTTCATATCTATTAAATTTTTAAACGTAGATCAATTATTAATTACATGTGATTTTCATGAGATTAACGCCTACAGGGCAGGGCGTCAAATCTGAAATTGACGACCTTGTGCAGGTCGTTTCTTTAAATTAGCGCCCTGGACACGGGCGTCTCTTGCAAAAATATTACAGAAACGTGTAGAAACCATCAGGAAACTTATATACATGATATGCATGATGTGTTACTATGAATTTAACTTGTTTGGGCTACGTTGCTTGAGAAAACCTACCTTGATGATGATAAACTGACGGATGAACAGATGTAGGTTCTGAACGATACTCTGTTTTACAAACAGAGTCTTTTTGAAGCTTTCGATCCTAATAGCAGCAGCAAGGGTAGTAATAGGTTGCAGATGAAGAACCCTCAATTCTTCAGTAGGTTATGATGACTTCCCTACAGAAAAATAAGATGAAGAAATATTAGTTTTTCTTCATAATACTTACTGAAGGTAGAGGAAAGAAGAACTTACCCTTTCGTTCTTCACAACGTGAATCTTCTTAACCTATAAGAAGAGAAGAAGACGAAGAACCTGTTAATGTTCTTCATACCATCGTAAACAGAAAAGAAGAAGAAAGAACCTTGGTTCCTCACCTACCGTAGAATAGTCCGAACGCCAAATAGCGTTCTCGGTTCAAGCAGTAGGTTATTTATAGGATTTAGGTGAACCTAATAGAGTTAGTGTTCGATTGGAAGTAACACTTCCATGATAGAGTTATTACTACATTCGAACTCTTTCTCATAGTTATCATCTTACCCTGGATAGACTCCTGGGTCGAACGAAACTCAAACTGAATTAGCGACCTAGGTCAGGGCGTCGAATTTAAATTGACGCCTTGTCAAGCGTCGTTACTTGTTGAAACGCGTCCACGCAAAGGACGTTATGCAAACCTGCCCTTTTTATTTATTTTGGTCGTTTGAAATTTGACGCCTTCAGGTGTGGGCGTCCTTTCTTCAAAACACGCCTTATGTAAGGGCGTTTTCTTGTAAAGTAGCGCCTTTATATGAGGCGTTATTTTCATCAGTGTTTAATTCTTTTTATTCCAAGATCTTTTAATCTATTTTGATTTACTTATTCCTTTTTATTTTATCAGGGTTGCTACATATAAGCTCTACCAAGTCGATCTCTTGTAGATAAGATCCCAAAGTTCTAGTTTTTTTTTGCTCGTTCTTTCTTTCACAGAATTGTAAGAGTGTAACACATCAGCCAAGGTGTGTTACATGCTTATAGCGGTCGCCCGATAGACCGTTACACCAAACGTATACAGAGTTTCAATTAAATAAAACTCTCTTGTTCATTTATCCTTATAATTATCTATAAAAATAGTATTTATCTTTAAAATACGTGAATAAGTCAATTAACCTTCTAGAATATGGGCCAAACTTAATGGGCTTGGTCCATTAACCTTTTGGATTCTATTTAAATATGCTAGGTTAGTTATTTAACATAATTGGGCCGTATAATGACTTATTGATCTAATATTCTATTTATTACTTTATTTAGTCCTTGATAAATTCTAGAAAATAATTAAATATTCCAAAAATAATTTATAAAAATTCTGGGGTCTTACAAGCTTGAACACAAAGCACAAAGAAAACTGCTAATCTCAGCTCACCATTACATCCTGAAACAACAAATGAGCCTTCATAACACATCGGCCGCTAGACATGACATGACAAACACGGTGTACAACGGGTTTTAATACAAAGATTAGGTCCAAAGCCAAGCAACCGTAGAAGAAGGAGTAGATCAGGGTCAGAATAAATATTGTCCATACTTAAGCAAACACAGGACAAAGGCCTCACCAAGATAGCAATTCTAAGACTTACCTCGAAAAAACTCCACCAAATGGGATGAGAGGCATCAAGCCCGACAAAAGTAGCTTACCAGGAAAGAAAATCCTAGGTTCGCTTGAGCATCTTCTCAATCGAGGCAACAAAGCAACCACTTCAACAGAAATGAAACACCTCAAGAGCTGAACAGACTTAAGCTGGGACGACCAAAACAACGTAAGAACGTGTACGGCCATCGCACCAACTCGAAAAGTCACCAGCCACCTGAACAAACCACGGAAAAATCTCAAACAATGTATTGTAGATTCAAGCCTACCGGCGAACTTTGCCAAGTACAGCACGATCGAGACAAACACCATGACAAAAAAAAAGCATCCCGTCACATCCTGACGAGAGAACAAACCATCTCACACAGTGCTAATACAACACGCACAAGACCACATGCGGAAAACAGAGCGACAAAAAATCGTAAACCTAAGCCAGCGAAAGACTGTACTAGACTTTAAGGACTCTGGACACTGTATATCTCGGATTCCCATGTACTTTCACACAACAATGCTCTGATACCACCTGTGACGACCCGGATCTCGGATATACCCGATAGGACTACCGAGTAGATCCGATACCGCTTGGAACCTGTGAAGCCTCCCAAGAGCTGTAAAGCTCCGAAGGGATAAAAGGAATGGCGTGTAGTACATTAAAGTCACAGATATAACAGTAAGCAATTAAATTTCATTAACCAGGTTTGCTAAAGTAGTAGAAATAAAATTACTTTTTAATTAACAGTTACAAATTCACAATTATACCAGAGTCCAGTCCAAAGGAAAGACAAGTACAGTCGACAGAAAGAAAAACGTACACGTAGGTACTGCTGGCAACTACGAACTCGCCACACCAGGAGCCGCAAGGAAGCAGAGACGACCACACCTGAAAAGTAGGGGTGAGCCTCGTGTCACTGGCCTAGTAGGGGTCACACAAATCCCCACTGAAAAACACGCAGCAACACGGAACAACAGCTAAAACAGCAGCAGTAGTAAAGTAGGAAAAATAGGAAACTACTACTAGAAAGCTGTAAAAGAAAAACTAGGAACGGAAGGAGTAGAGAAACTAAAAGAAAAGAGAAAAGAAGCCGTACCTGAATGAACACACGGCTACCGAAAGGACTTCGGCTCCCCACACTACTCCGAGCAGCAACAGAACGGCGAACCCTGATCTCACAGAGTCAGGCGTCACCGATCCGTCGACAAACTCAGAGCCTACTAAAGCAGACAAAAGCCTAGTAAAGATCGAGACAGACATAACAGACCTAAAGCACACATGACTCGATTATCATGCATGCTCTTCTAGACATGACCACATACACGACTGGAACGTCATGTACATGACACAACACTAACCTCGGGTAAAACCACGAGAGGGCTAACCCAGAAAGGTCACGACGCACGAGAAACGTGAGAGTCACGTGTCACGTCACGGAAGCACCTCCTCACTAGAAGAACAGCCAGCTGCGTCCACTGACGTCTTATGCTGCGCCTACAAGTGTCTTTCTACGCTGCCTACAAGACGATAGAGATGAGGACACTGTCTGAATAGAACAGGAACTACAGTAATGAGTGACTAGTCAGGGTCACGCCGATCGACGCTCGTCCAACCGCCCCTGACCACGTGTGCACGCACAAGTTCAATGCCTTGAGCTAGGACTCTAGCTAGTTTTCTCCCCCAGCAGGACGCTATTGCAAGGCAAGGGAGCCCACGGAAACTATCCAACAAACTGTATCTCCGGAGCTGCCACGCCACCACTTCTAGGTGGGTCGACACGCCGTAACGCGTCGCCAAGCTACGACTAGTGAAGCCTCACTAGACACAGAACTCTGAAACACAAGCGTTGTAGTACCGACAGGCAAGGAAGCACTGTCGTATGTACTACGAAGCACCAGGGCAGCACAACGACTACCAACAGACTCAAGACAGGGCAACTAGACCTGTAGACACAACGATCCTTGAGTTAGAAGAGTCAGGTCAAGATTGTTGTACAAAGCGGTACAAGCCGCCAATCGATCTAATCCTAAGTCAAAGAAATGACACATCCGCGTAAAATGACATACGGAGACTTGAGGGATCAACAAGACCCTCAGCACACCTAGACACGCAAACTGAGGTAAGATAATACCTCGAGGCATCCAGAACCGTGTCTCGGATAGGACGAAACCGCTGACACACACACAAGGTCGCCTGTCAACCACTGGGTCCCTCGGGTTGACCGGAACATATATAACGACTCTATAGCAATACAGAAACCAAGGCATGCCTGGCTACCTTATATCATGGCCATAGCCCTCATAGGACATCAAGAGACATCCACGGGACGACAGACAAACCACAAGGTCAAGCCAAGACAATCAGAATTCAAAACATCAGGAAATGACACTCAGAAATTAAGCGAAGGAACATACGGTGGCGGTCATAGAATGGGCCGCTCGGTGACTGTAGCGGTCAAAGATTAGGCCGCTAAACCCAGTCAACCCTCAACCGACCTATTCAAACAAACCACCAAAGCAGTCTAATATAGACACGCCACATGGACTAGGCAGTCCAAGAGACAACCGCCACATTAACCGCCCTAAGACAAAGACCTAAGACGAGCGACATGTAGCGGCCTAAGAAAGGCGCGCTATAGCGAAGAAACGCACGAAGGTTGGGCCGCCAAGGCCAACCGACTTAAAATATTAACTAGGTCTAAAACCATAGTAATGCGAATATCGAGGCAGACCATAAACCACCGAAACCATCCCTTCAAGACGGGAACTCGAGGGAGGCCACTCACATGCGGGGGAACCCCACCGCACTCACACCGATACACGGTGACTCGATCGAACGCTACACAAAGTCTAAAACACACATGCCTATGGGCACGCTAATCGAAGTAACACGACACTTTCTGACACCCCAGAAACACGGACACGGAACCCACGAGGTGTCCGATCACTCGCGGGGCCATAGGTCGGTCATTGGGTCTCAACCGGACCGACCGGGACTCAAAACGAGCATAAACACAGAAATCCGGTTGACCAGGCCCCTAGGGTCGGTCGACCAGTCCCCTGGGGTCGGTTGACCTTACTGGGTCACTCGACCTGACTGGGTCGGTCGACCAGGCCCCTGGGGTCGGTCGACCTGACTGGGTCGGTCGACTGACCCAGGTGGTCCGGTCAACCGGACCGACACGGTCCTACGGGCGACCGCCGGTCTACCGGCCCATCCGGTCCGATCGACCGGTCACGACGGAAAACCGGCAGAACAGAGCCCTGACGCCCGATTCCACACCCCGTTCGATTCCAATTGAAGGGGAAAACAACTACAATCACAATACCGACCTTCCACACTCCGGAAGGGGTCAAAATAACGCACAAATGGATTGAAATGGACAATTCCACCGAATTGACCCTAAATGAGTCACCGGGGTTCCCAAGCGTGTACCGGCCCCAAATGACAACCAATAGACATGAAATCAGCAGATCTGACATTCTAGGGGTTCAATTGATACCAACTGGTCTAAAAACCGTCGCCATTTTTCGGTGAACCCTACGAACACACCAAAAGCATGATTTTCTTAAACTTGAAAGAAACTCACTCAAACTCGCACCGAACAACATGAAATTACAGGGAAAACATAGAGGTGAAGTAGAGCTTCCATCTCCCTACTTCCACCAAAGATTCTGTGCACCAAAGTGACTAAACCACGCCGAAAACCACGTCGCGAGCTTGACCGTCGGCTTTGAATCCACCGTTCCGGATCGCGCCAAAACTGATCCGATCCTCGCCCCATCGCGCTTCGGACCACTCCCACGACATCTCCTCTACCTGCCCGAGCCTCCTTCGTCTGCAACCGGAGACGGGAGGGCTAGAGAAGAGATACAACGGGGGAGAGAGGGGTCACAACGGCGAAATGAGAAGGGGAAAGAGGAAAAGGAAAGAAAAAGGAAAAAGGAAAATTGAAAATTTCCTAATTTCTTAAAATTCAATTTTTAGCCCAAAAATTCACTAATTCAGAAAAATACGCAAAAATAGTTGAAACGATCCTCGGGAAGAGTACAACGCAACTGCGGCGTCCACGAGTAGATGAACTAAGAACTAAACTCACCACAGGGTTCCGTAACTAGTACTAGAGAAAAACTCACGTGGATCGTAAAACTCAACTCAAGACCCACAAAAGCGATCTGAAACTCTCTGAAAAAGATCCAAAAGACCCAACAAGGATTCGGTAAGAATCCAGGGCATTACAGCTGCCATGCAGCAACAACTCGACCTTCTTCAAAAGCGGGTCAGCCCACTGTCTTTGGCAGATGTTTTCGTTCCTAGCTTTCACAATATCCGGTTCCCTCCTCAATCCAAGCTCCCCACATACCGCATGTATGACGGGAACATCAATCCATACATTCATGTGAGAAATTTCATGTATGAATCAGCGCAATTCCAACACAATGATCGCCTCATGGCGTATCTATTCTGCGGATCACTGGATGGAGTCGTGTTAGAGTGGTTTTATGCTTTGCCACTGGAAGATGTTGAGAGCTTCAAAGTTGTCAAGGAGAAATTTATTCAGTGGTTCCAAGATCGAGTCTACTCGGAATATTCTTTCACAGATCTGGTAGCCGAGAAAATGAAGGCCGATGAGGACTTCGCTACTTATGCTGACAGATGGAGACAGATGGCTGCTCGTGTGCCCGGTCATATTCCAGAGGAAGAAAAGGGCAAGTTGCTCATCTCTAATGCTACACCTACCTTTTGAAATATTCTGGGCATGAATGATATCTCCAATATGCACCAATTATACAGCCGGGCGAGGTTTATCCAAACCCAGTTTAAGGACTCCCCCATACATTCTCTCTTTGAGGCCCAAAAACCCAAATATAATAGGAATCCTCAAGGGCCTGTCACCGAAGGAGTTCAAACCAATGAGCAAGTGCAAGCCGTTGCATTCCCTTTCCCCAACCAATCTGCTCCACACCGCTTCCACAATCCCCACGTAACCCCCAGTTCTCCCGTCCAAAAAATGCCCAACCTGTTTTCTCCGCTCCACAAAATGCCCAGCCTGCCTTCCCCGCTCTGCAAAATACCTTCCCCACTCCTCAATAGCCACAACAACCCCCACAATACCACAATGTCCCTCCACCTAACGGCTACACACCCAAACGCACGGCTCCAAAGAGGGCGCAGTACCCTCCTTTGCCCGAGTCCCTCCCGGACATTTTCTCAGCTCTCATGTCCATTGGTGCACTTCAACTCCCTCCGGAACGGCCTAGTTGGAACTCGGCCGTCGATCAGTCCAGATATTGTATGTTTCATCGGCAGCCCGGACACACGATTGAAACTTGTTACTAGTTCAGGGACTTTGTCTATGATCTACATGAAGGGCAGCGCATAGACTGGAAAGAAATGCACAAAGTTATCACCGAAATAAAAGAAAAGAGAAGGCAAGCGCCGAGGCAGCAAATGCAGCAGCAAGCACTGCAGCCACAGCCACAACAGCAGCAGCCTGCGCAGGATTTGGGGATCCATCAAAATCCCATGCCGAATCATCCACCCGCTCCACAACCTCAGCCGCCGGCACCGGCTCAGGTCAACCTTGTTCAGTGCCTGGCTACCAACGTCGGGTGGTCTTATGATGATGAATCTTCTGTTCAACGGTTCATGGCTCTCCACCATGCCTACCGCAATCATCCTACACCTGTTCTCCTCCCACCAAACCTTCAAAACACCACCTCTACACCACCCACGCCTATTGTTCTCTATAAACACCTCATCCTTCTGCACCCTTCCCCCATTGTTCCGCCTATCTTCATTCCCCCGTAGGCTCACGTTCCGCCTGTCCTTGTTTCCCCGCAAGTGCCCACACCCCCTGTCATCGTTGCACCACCATCCAATCCCTCACCAGTCATCCTCACACCAGGACCCATCACCACCACCACTACTCCTATTTCCCCCGTTATCTCCACTACGCCCACCCCAACACCGCTTATCCATCCCCTCTGGCCCGTTAAGCTGTCCACCATGAGCCCATCTAATTCCATGCCGGCCCAAAACCTTGCCCTACGGAGCGGGCGTTTGTTCCTTTGAAACTATCCTACCACTGGTGCATCCGTACCCAATCCCCAATCCTCGCAATAGGCCGCTGATCAGGAGGAGACAGACCCGCTGCCGGGTACTCAGTACGATCTGTTACATCATCTAGACAGGTTGCCTGCCAAAATTTCAGTTCTGGAATTGATTAAGCGGTCTAAGCTCCACCAAGATGCGCTGCGAGATTTTTTGCAGAAGGTCATGGTCAGTGAAGATATGGCAGTGGACAGTTTAGCAACCGCTCTGGCTACAACCTCCAAGGGGCCGGATATCACATTTTCAGAGGCTGAGCTAGCACCACCTGAGGCTCGTCAGATGCCGCTATGCATTTCTATCATTTTGAACCAAGTAAGCATAGACGCGGCATTGGTAGATACCGGGGCTTCTATCAACGTTTGTCCTCTCAGCACTTTAAGAGCTTGTAATATTTCAGAAGAGTTATTAAGACCTACCCCGACTACTATTGCATTATATGACAATTCAAGAAGGTAGTGTCACGGCGTGGTCACCATTCAAGCTGAACTTGGGCCGCTTACAATGGCCGTTGAATTTTATGTGCTCGACATCGACCCCATGTTCAATGCTATTTTGGGTTGACCGTGGATTAATAACCTCAATGTTGTACCTTCCACTGCTCATCAATGCCTCAAATTCCCTTTCCAAGGGAGGGTGGTCAAGGTCAAAAGCATTTCAACAGTCCAGTCAGTCGAGGCTATTTCAGACAAAATACTGCCAATGCTCTGGCCCAGTAATCGGCCTGTTATCTTAGTATTGGACCTCAACTTTCCCTGGGCCTATACACCACACAGGCCAGCCGTCACACAGGTGGATGTCAAAATAAAGCCCCAGATAAGGGACTTTAAAGGCTGGAAGATCATATTAACGCTAGGCTATCAGTCGGGCTGAGGTCTCGGTGCCGAGCTACAGGGACGGACCAAGCCGGTTCCCAGGGGCAGAAAAATGAGTAGGATGGACCTTGGTTACCGAGAGTCCTCATTATTAGTTATGGGAGACTCGGGGCGATTAACTTGGGATTACCGCTAGCACTTTGTCAAGGGCCCTCTCCAGCCGGGTACTTTGAAGATGTCGCCGAAATAGCCTGAAGAAGATACAACTTGTACAATTGTCGGCCCAGCATTATCACCTAGGGGGCCTGTAGATAACATGGAAGATTTCAGTGAAACTTTTGCCAGGATGTTTTATGAAGAGGACCGTTCAAGAAACCAGGAGGTTCGGCTGATGCAGCACACATCAAGAAAGTTAGTTCACCATCCGCAGGAAAGGGGGAGCCCACCCATCATTTTCACTTGGTCTATTTCCCGTTTGATGTCTCTTTTCCAAAAGCTAGAGTTTTTACCCCGATCACCTCCCATCATGATTGATCCTTTACGGATAGAAATGTCGACTGAATTTTTGATTGTGACTTGTCCGTGTGGGCGTTGCCCACCAATTGATCTCTTAAGTATGTGGTTTTCCTCTTCTGATCCCTTCTTCAACATCTTCTGTCCATCCATCTACCCTCTCGCGCTTCCTCCTCCTCCTTCCCCCTCCTCTTCATCTTGTTGCGTGCTTTCCACTGATCTCCAAGAAGAAGAAAAAATGCCCATTTTGAAACGGAGATTTCAGTGGAAGATTACGCTGTGTTCCGTCCGTCCTCCTCCCAGGGGCATAAGGCCCCTGCTTCCCTTCCATTAGGCTTCCTTTCTCCTAGGTTAGGTTTAGGGTTTATCGAGTTTAGGGAAGTAGGGTCTGTTAGGTCTAGAGAAGTAGGGTCTTGTTCCAGTGCATCCAACCCTTCCTCCGAGTCTGAGCCGCGGTCGCCGACGCCTCATTTCGAATCTGTTCTCAATCGATTCTTGCAGGATCTAGCTCAGCGATGTCATGCTCTTCTCAAATGTCTGGAGTTCGTCGAAATAGCAATTGCGTTAGAAGAAGATGAGGAACAAGACGGAGTGTGGAACGATGACGGATTAGGTGTTTATGAGATGATGGATGAAAAGGACCCGGTCGATCTTAAAGACGGCGATATAGATGACACTGTCGACTTGTATGCACAAGGTTTGAAGAGGTTCGACGAACCATCGTTGGCAGTGGATGAACCTACAAAGGAAGTTAATTTGGGAACTGACGAGGATCCCAGGCCTATCTTTATTTCTGCTAATCTCTCTCCTAAGGTTGAAGAGGAGTTGATCAAGGTTTTGAGGGAGTTTAGCGAATCTTTTTCCTGGTCATATGAGGACATGCCGGGTCTTGACCCCTCTTTGGTAGAACATCGGCTTGTGCTTAAGCCAGGGGCAACAGCCGTAAAGCAAAAACTAAGAAGATTCCACCCCAACATGGCCTTGAGGATGAAAGAAGAGGTCGATAAATTACATAAGGCCAGATTTATTCGGGTCGTTTTATATCCTCAGTGGGATGCAAATATAGTCCATGTTATCAAGAAGGATGCAAAGGTGCGAATTTGTATTGATTTCAGGGATTTGAATAAGGCATGTCCCAAGGATGATTTTTCGCTGCCTCATATAGATGTGTTGGTGGATAACACAGCCGGGTATGAAGCTCTCTCATTCATGGATGGTTATTCTGGTTATAACAAAATCCGTCTAGCTCCGGAAGATCAAGAGAAAACCTCGTTCATCATGCCCTGGGGCACTTACTGCTACGTGGTCATGCCGTTTAGACTGAAGAATGTGGGTGCCACATACCATCGGTCAATGATAGCAATATTCCACGATATGATGCATGTCTATATGGAAGCTTACATGGATGATATTTTGGTGAAATCGAGGTCGAAAGAAGAGCACCCCGCCATTTTGGCCAAGGTATTTAGGGAGTATAAGCTAAAGATGAATCCCAGGAAATGTGTATTTGGAGTATCTTCAGGGAAGCTGCTAGGCTTCATAGTTAGCAAACGGGGGATTCAAATTGATCCTAATAAAGCTAAGGCCGTCATGGATATGCCACCGCCTAAGAACATCACAGAACTTCAAGGATTGATTAGATGCTTGCAGTTTATTAGAAGATTTATATCCCAGCATTCTCAGAGGTGCCGCCCGTTCTATGAACTGCTAAAGGCGGGGGTCAAATTTGAGTGAAATGAAGATTGTCAAAAGACCTATGAAGATTTGAAAGCTTATTTGTCCAATCCCCCGATTTTGCAGCCTCCTTTCCCTGGGAAACGCCTAATCTTATACATTTCTGTCATTGAGGACTCCCTAGGAGCTGTCCTGGCACAAGTAGATGATGAAGGCAAAGAGCGAGCACCTTATTACCTCTCTAGGTTGTTTCACCTAGTAGAGGCCAAGTATACTGCCATGGTGAAAACTTGCGCCGCATTAGTTTGGGTAGCTCAGAAACTAAAGCACTATTTCCTAGCCCACCAGGTTAGACTGATCTCTAGAATGGACCCGATCTGCTATCTCCTAGAAAAACCTATCCTTCCTAGCAGGTTAGCTCGCTGGCAGAGCTTCCTCTGTCAGTTTGATATCACATTCGTTGTCCAGAAGGCAATCAAAGGATATGCCATCACTGAGCATCTAGCCCATCTTCCTATTCCCTGCACTGACTCTATTCAGGATGAGTTCCCTGATGAGCATCTTGTTGTTCTTACCCACCATCCCTTCTGGTCTCTGCACTTTGATGGTGCACTCAACTCTCAAGGCTGAGGGATAGGTGTCGTTCTCCTCACTCCGGAAGGGGTGACGATTCCCTTTGCATATCAGCTTCATTTTCCTGCTACCAACAATATTGCTGAATACGAAGCTCTCCTAGTTGGATTAAAGCACGCCTATCTCTTAGGCGCATGCTATTTAAACATCATAGGAGACTCTCAGCTTGTTATGCGCCAAGTTCTATCCACTTATCACACTCGTGACCCGAAGCTCAAGCCATATCAAGATTTAGTCACTCTCTTGGCTAGGCAATTCCACAAAGTGATCTACATCCACACTCCTTGGTCTCAGAATATCCTCACCGATGCTCTAGCGTCACTCGCTTCCTCCTTATCTTTCCCTCTCAGTCGGAGCACTGAGACCATCATCGTCCAGAGACTGGATGCCCCCTCTCTTCAAGATCCTTGGTACGACAACCTTAGGAAAACTGTAGAGGGGAGGGCTGAGAAGGATGATTTGAAGGAAGTCTCTTTGGCAGAGTTAGAAGAGATCTTGGAAGAAGAAGTGTTACCGTGGTATCATGAAATAGAGCTGTATTGCAGGGATGGAACGTTCCCAGAAGGGGCAAGTGCCAAACAGCGTAAGGCTATTAGAAGAGCCACTTCAAGGTATAATATCATAGCTGGAGAATTGTACAGGCGCACTCTCAATGGAATGCTCATGAGGTGTCTCGATGATGATGAAGCTTGGAAGGTGTCCGAAGCAGCCCATTCAGGCGAGTGTGGAGGTCATGTCAATGGCCAGGCTCTAGCGAAGAAGATCCTTAGGCAGGGAGATTATTGGCCCACTCTAGAGGAGGATTGCTCCCTTTATGTCCGGAGGTGTCTTAAATGCCAACTCCATGCTGATAAAATTTATGCTCCTGCTTCATCTCTCCATGCTCTCTCTTCTCCTTGGCCATTCTCTATGTGGGCTTTCGACATTGTAGGCCCGCTGGGTGATCCTAACTCTCAGACCAAGCAAAAATCCTTTATCCTCACCGCCACTGAGTACTTCACCAAATGGGCCGAAGCAGAAGCATACGCAGAGATTAAAGCAACCACGGTGTGCCGCTTCATCCTGAAGAACATCATCTCGCGTTTCAGAGTGCCAAGCAGCATCGTCACCGACAATGGACCCCAATTCGTATCACAAGAGCTTTAGGACCTCTATAAGAAGTTCAATATTACATTGCATCATTCATCTCCATATTATTCTCAAGGTAATGGTCAAGCCAAGGCCACTAATAAAACCCTTCTTAAAATCATAAAGAAGACATGCGAATCTCATAAATTTGCTGATTGGCCTGAACGATTAGTGGAAGCTCTATAGGCTTACCGCACCTCCGTCCGTACTCCTACGGGGCAAACCCCCCATGCTCTTACTTACGGGATGGAGGTGGTGCTCCCATATGAGATCTTGATCCCTTCCCTAAGGGTGCAGCTTGATAAGGAACTTAATCTCGACGAGCGTTGAGAGGCGTTGCTGGTCCAGCTTGAACTCTTGGATGAGAAGAGGCTAAATGCGGCCGATCACGTGTCTGTTTATCAAAAGAGAGTCTCGCGTTATTTTTAAAAGAAGGTAATTGAACATAAATTTCAAGTAGGTGATATGGTTTTGAAACGTAAATTTATTAGATCTGGAGGTCCTAGGTCTAAATTACAATCTAACTGGGAAGGGCCGTTCGTCGTTAGAGAGGCTTATCCAGGGAACACATATCGTCTAATCAACGCAGAAGGTGAGGAGCTATCTCACGCTTGGAATGGGTTGTATCTTAAGCACTTTTTCCCTTAGAGTCAAAACGAGTGACTGCCCGATATCGAGGCGTCTTTCACCTTGACCATGAAAGAGGACCCCGAGCACGGCAATCACACACTACATGACGACTCTGGTCCGGTTTTCCTTCTACTAGGTGACACCGTCTCTCCTTCGGCCATGCCTAGGGGGAAGTAAAGGTCCCTGCTTTTCTCTCTTTGGCCACGCGTAGGTGCAAGGGGTGAATAAGGGGGAGATGACCAACCTGGACACCATAACGAGAGGAGGTCTCAAATAGGGGCAGTCCGATATGACCTGATTCCACAAAGGAAAGGAAAAGAAAAAATCAGTCAAAAAGAAAAGAGCATGAATCAAGGCAAAAGCCACCACTTCTATCAAAAGCACAAACTACAAACGTCAAATTGCTCCATGAAAACAAAACCAAACTAGGCATGGCAAGAGTGGTAGTACAATTTCCCCACGGGACATCATGAGTCTAGTTGTATGCGTGCCTAGAATGGATGAAGGTTCGATGGCGGACACAAAGCCCCGGTGCAACATGCCAAATCTCCAAACGGGTCGTCATGGGAGGAATTTGAGCCCTAAAAGCTTCTATCCCTATGCTAGGCTTACCCCCAACAATTCTTCTCTCTCTTCCTTAAGGGACTAGAACATACCCAGGGTATGGCCCTTGGAGAGGCACCATTATATGGGTGAGATAGACTCGGCCAGGGTTTGTCACCCTCATTACACGCCAACCTCGGGGGAGGCTCTTAATGGAATAGGGAGGACCCTCATTGCCAAGGTGGAACTGGTTTTAAAAAATAATAATAAAACAATAAAAATAAATCAAAAAAACCAGATATTCTCAAAATCTAAAAAATCAGATATTTTTCAAAATCCAACAAAAATATCATCATCCTTGCATAGCATGCATTGCATTTCATATTTTCACCGCATTCTCGCCTATTTAACAAGGCTCCACCCCTTGACCAAATATCAAGGATTGGTCATCTTCTAACTTGCTACATGCAAGGGGTTCAGCCTAAGAATGGATCTGACTTATTTTCTTATTTTAGTGTGTGCAGACACAGGTTCCATTACCCAGGATTCAAGCTTCACAGGTTTCTCTATCTCTTATACCTTGCGGTCTTTTGATAGACCATTAATCCTTCTTAGCGATCACGCGGAGACCGTTTTCCTCACCCGAGAACCCGAACACTTAGGTTTCTCTGTTCATGCTCGCTTGCGGTCTTTTGATAGACCATTAAGATCTTCCTGGCGGTCAAGTAGCGACCACATGCCATTCCCGAGAGTAGAAAAAAAAGCTCAATTTTTCGGGGTCCTTCTCCTTGCGGTCTATCGCTAGACCGTTAGGTGGGCCTGGCGGTCTTTTCTGGACCGTTTTCAAAATAGAGAATCTTGTCCTATCTGAACCACCAAGCTAAAGGAACAATCTCACTGCAAATCTTTCAAATCCAATCTTTCATTTCATTCATTCAAGGTTCATAATACATCATTCTTTTCATAATTTTAAATACATGATCAATGGAAGTTCAAATTACATTCAATTTCACATCCCAAGGGGCCGGATCTTGCGCAATGCCTTCACGTAAGCTCGGTAATCCTCCTCATTCTCTGTTACTTCCACATGCAGGGTATGGATTCGGCTGATCTCCCACATGGTCAGGGCACTCCAGACCATCTGCTCATCCTCGTCGGTCCCAATTTTCCTAGCTTGAAGGGGAGGGAAGTGAGATAGTGCTGGAACCATAGTGTAAGAAAGTCCAACTTGTAAATAGCATCGATGGGGGTTGTAGAACGCCAAGGTGGTGTTTCCCACTAGCTGGAGGTCCAGGCCCAGTTGCCGGGGTAATCTGAGAGTAGTGCCTTGAAGAGACTGTGGTCGCATCATGAATTTTTCAAGTGGCAAAGTGTTGAGGAAGAGGCGCCAATCGTCCCTTGTCTTCTTATCCGCGGTCCGACATTCAACCTGTGTAGAAAACCCAGATGCAGCTCCTATGAAAAAGAGTGGGTGGATCCCAAATATGCGGCTAGCTGATGGCACATCTTCCTTGGGTAGAAATTTTAGCCAAACACCCATCCAACATTCAAAGATAATCATAGACCCGAAGAGGTGGCCCCCCAAGAGAAGCGACCTTCATAAAGGTAAGAAAGGATGGCTTGGGAGATGGATAAACCCTGCCACAACCCAGTAATAATGCTGAGGTTTTGGATGTCTAAGAGGTGGTCGGTGGTGGAAAAGAGCAAAACCCCGCACAAGCAAATGGAAGTGGCTTTGGCTATGGCTTCATACCTCCCCCACTTGTTTTTGCAATGGGAGGTGACCCATTGGGCTAAGGGTAACAAATGGATATGGTGGGAGCTAATCATGATTTTCACATCCTTTGGGTTGTGTATGAAATCCCCCAAGATGACTGATGGGTCTATAGGGTCAACCGTATGACACACCAAATCTTCATCCCCCACCTTAGTCTTAGGAAGGGCTAGGTAGGTCTCAACCTCCACTATAAGAACAGTAGCTTCAAAGGTTGGGAACATGAAAGTGTGTGTTTGAGGATGCCACAATTCCACTAGAGCTTAAATGCTAGGCCAATCTAAGGAAATTTTCTTGAAATTCTTGGATACAACTACTAAGGGGTGAAGGTGCCATGCACTTAGGATTGAGAGGACCTCTAAAGGGAGTTCCTTTATCATGGGAGCCACCCACTTCAAGCTAGAGTAGCATCATGGGCCAGGAAGGGGCTAGAGGAAGAAGTATAAGAGGAGTGTCATAAGAAAATTTATGGAAATTTATGAATTAAAACCCATGAACTTTTGATCTAGCTTACCTCTCTTGAAGGGCTTGTGCTCAGGTGCTTAGGGATGGATGTCAGCCGCTGCAACTCCCCATTTTCCTTCCTAGCCGGCTTTGGCCCGGTGTAGACAATCTCCTCCATGATGCTAGCTTCAAAGCTCCTCTTCATGATGATTTGGGTGGTTTTAATGGAGTTTTTAGGGCTTAAAGCAGAAGTTTTCTGTGAGCTACGAATTCTGGGTCTATTCCTAGTTATAGGGCTCTAATTCTTGTCATAATGCATTGGGATTGAGGCTAGGTGGCCTCAATTTAAGTTAGGATAGGTTTTAGTGCAGTTTAGGTACCTCTATCCATAGATTGGGACTCTCTTGGAGAGTCACGTTCGGATTTTAACTGTGTCTTCGCCCTAACGGTCTATCGCAAGACCGCTAGGATTGCCTTGCGGTCGTTAGATGATTGTTTCTTCCCTTTCCTTCGCTGCCTTCTCTCTCGCTTGCCTAACGGTCCTGTTGCGACCGTTTATTATCCCTTTCGGTCTTCAGTAGAACATTTTTAAACTTTCTCCTCGTTCTTCTCCGTCTACCCCTAACGGCCTTTTCACTAGACTGCCACCCCATGGTTAACGGCCCTGCTTAGACCATTTTTTGTAACCTAATCATCAGTTCTCTCCAATGTTCTATCTCTCTCTCTAATCCGCTCTCTTTCATCCTCTCTCGCTTTCTTTGTCAATCTAGGTCATCGTGATTAGAAAAGTTTGTATCCACACATTTGCATTTAACAAAAGAAAAAGACCAAAAGAGATCATATTTTCATTAGATGTAGATGCATGCATATGTCCATAAGTACAAGGTAACTCTCAAGCAGGTCCCTCTCCTGGACCCCCACTGTCACCGGTGCATTCGTGCCGCTTCACTGGCGGGCCTATGGCGGTGCTTCCCTCCTCTTGTTGTCGTCGCCTCTCTGCCTCCTCGTTCCTCCAATGGCCGGAGGAGCTGGTAAGGAACTCCGGGAATGCGCTGCTCCGCGCACCGCTCTACGACGTACTCCGCTTAGGTCCTCGGCCCATCATTAGGACGGTACGCTCTACGGCCTGCAGCTTGATCTTCAAATCATAGGCTTGGTGCTGAGCCTCCCTCGCCTCGGTACGGTAGTGCTCCAAGTCCGCTGCTCCCGTACGGAGTCGCTCCATCTCCGCTCGGAATCACTCTGCCTCTGCTCAGAATCGCTCAGCCTTTGATCAGGACCGCTCTGCCTTACTCAGCGCCGTGGTCAGCACCCTCGTCTGCATAAGCATTCATCATGGTTAGTCATTTCTATAGCATAAGCATTTAAAATGGAAGTTAAGTTGGTTTGCTTACCCTCTCTACGAGAGTGGCCTTGACCTCCTCGGCCCGAGCAACTGCTCGTGCGAAGTCAGCATCCCGCTCAGCCCTGTCCGCCGGTGGCTGGGAGGAGGAAGATGGAGCGTCTGGTCCATGCCTCTGCGTTCCCTCAGTCCACCGCATTTAGAAGTCAGTCAGTCATGTTCATAAGCATTGCATATTAGGTCTAAGTTTAAGAAAAGCTCACCAGAAGCTCCAACGTGTGCTGGAACTCAACCCACAGCTGAATGGCGGAGTGGAGGAGACTCTGGAGTTCCACTATCCCACCCTGGGGGTCTGGCTCCATATAGAAAGTCAAGGTGTCAGTGCATTAGAAGTCACTTAGAGGTTTAAGTTTAGAGAGTCGTACCGATCGTTGAGCGCCGCGGAAGACATGATCCCTGTATCTCCTGGTGTAGGCCTTCAAGTAGGCCTCATCACTGGTAGCTCTGGCTCGTACCACCCGACCTCTCCGCGTCCAGTCTTGGATCTGGTCTGTCGCTCGGGTAACCCAGTCGATCTCGCCACTCAATCCCTTCGAGGATCATCCCACACGCTCCTCGTCTCTCACTGGGAACTCCACCTCTAGCTGGTGGACGACCCTGGTCCTCATGACCAGGTAGTGGTGTAGTGGCTCAATGATGCTCATACAATGAAGCCACACATCTCGTCTCACGTAGGCCTAGGCCACCTCCACCCAGGGTTGTCCCTCGTGACCCTCGTCATGGTACGGTGTCCAGCGTACCTGAAAAGGCAAGCATTAAGTCAAGCATCATAAGCATTTCAAAAATATTTATAAGTCTTAAGTTTATGATCTTACCGATGCATAAGGGAGTGTGTCAATGTCATCTTGGATCGCCCGCGCTAAGCGTCACAGTGAACCGGTGTCCCGTACCGCCATCCATCACCTCGCGATAGGCACACGGTTCGGATGTACCTCCTTCCCTCTCCCTAGGCTGGGGAGGTACATGTATCTCCATACTTGCATTTTGTCAGCATATAGCAGTCATAAGCATAATCACAATAGCATAAGCATTTTAGGTAAAGCATTTTACTTGAAGCAGAGGTGAGAAGCCGCCCATCATCGTCTGCCGGTCGGTGGTGCTGAGGGAGTCGAACAAAAACGCCACCACTGCGGCGCCTCAAGCGTAGTCCCCGACTCCATCAAGTATCTCAGTAGTGGGAGGAGCTTGCAGCTCACTCCATTTACCCTCGTCGCAAAGAGCAGCTTCCCAAACATCAGCATCAAGAAGCGGCGGAGGACTACGTCTCCCTCCGGGCCTGGTCCCGCCGCCACTCTCTATCTGGCTCGATCCGTCAGTCGCCCTAGGCGCTCCTCAGGTAGCTCTCCCACGACTATCGTTGCTCCTCTCAACCCCAAGCTCTCCTAGAGGGTCGCTCATGCCAACATGGACGAGTGGTGGCCCGGTCTCGTCAGCTCCAACCCGAGTAGCTCTCGCGCCAACTCCGGGTAGTCGGCGTACGTCATCCCCGTCACTGATGCTCCGTGCAGTCTCAAGCCAGTGATCCTCGCCATGTCTTCTAGCGTGGGGATCATATGTCCCCACGGGAACAAGAACGCCCTATTGACTGGATCCCACCGGTCGTGTAGTGCATATAGGAGGGTGGTGTCCAGCCTCATCACCTCTATCCCGAGGAGCTCAGCGAACCCCATCGTAGCCAACCTCTCTCTCTGGAAGTTCGACAACGCCAGGTACACTACTCAGACCTGCAGCTATGATATCATGGTCCATCTCTTTCCCGGCATACATTTAACAAGTCAAAGTCAGTCATCCATATAGTTTATAATCATGCATTACATTCAAAAAAATTTATTTTCCCTCTCAGAATCATAAACAGTCCCCTCTAGACCGTTTGGCCAACCTTGGCGGTCTGGCCTAGCCCATTTTTCCTATCTAGTGGTCGTTCGAAGGACCATTAGGCTCCCGCCGTGATGGCAGTTGTCTCCCCATTTTCCCCAGCCCTGGAAAAGGCCCTAAAGGCCTGTACAGTCATTCCATGGGTTCTCCTGACCCATGTCCTTCCTATTTTACCCCCATGCATGGTCTATAGAAATTAAAAATTGGGTTTTTATGGGTCTCGGCCTACCTCAGATGACCGGCGTCTGGTCGCCGCCCCTGGCACTTCCTCGGCCGTGTGTTCGCCCTCCTCATCTCCGAGGCTTCCCTCAGGCACCGTAGTTGCCGTAGAAGGTTCTCCGATCTCGGGTTGAGCCGGCGGTGGAGGCCACTCCTCTGGTTGATCCGCCAGAGCTGCGTTCGTAGTCATCCTAGCTATATGACGTTGGAACCGCCGTATCGCCCTCTTCTTCACCATCTTGGGGTGTGAGGGAGCGTGTGGGGTTTGCAATGAAGTGAGGAGATCACCAGTGGGGGCGCTGGTCGATGGTGAGGGTGTTTTGAGCGTTTGAGTGGGTGAGAATGGGAGAGGGAACGCCCGTTCTGCTTTTGAATTCGCCCAGGGCCTTGCGGTCGTTCGATAGACCATTAGAGTGTCCTTAGCGGTCCTCTCTAGACCGTTTTGTCATCAGGGTCACGCCCATCATGGAATGTGAACAACCCTAGGTTGGCGGTCTTATGGTAGACCGTTAGGCCTCGCTTGCGGTCTTGACATGACCATTTGGCTGCTGAATGCTGTGATGATTTGAGATAAATTATTTGCTCCATTCTTTGTTCCGTTCTTGTGTGGTCTTCATCTCAGTTATGCTTCATGCTTATTCTATGGATTTAATTGTTGATGGCTAACCCTCTTAAATGTCATAATCATGAATGCCATCACGTCTCATTGCTTTCTCGCTAGGCAGGTAAGTCAGGTAAGTATCTCGATTTTTAAGTCCCTTAATGCATTACTATATGGTATTTATGATATATTACCTCAAGAACTGGCTGGTCTTTCATGTGTTCTGGGATCTGATGTTCCCCTTTAACAAAAATGATGACAATCTAAGTGCACATGTATAATCATTAGATATGCCGTTAGGTTGGAAGAGTTGGGGGATGATGGTTCTGTCTTGCACACCGTGGTTGCAGATGGTGTCCTGACCCTGATTTGTCTGGCCTAGCAATACTATTCTCGGGTATCTTTCTATTTTATAGTTTCTTTGCATTCATTTTAATAATTTCTTTTTGCTTTAGCCCAACATGCATCATGCGCATCTTTGAGCATTCATGAGCCCTGATCTATCGAAAGTGTCTCAGTAATCGTGGATAGCCGTGTATCCATGACCTTGGGTAAGGAGAGTCATTTCACTCTGAGTTGGAAGGTTTCCTTCGGTCTATTTGCTCAGTTTGGTTAGCTGAGGATTCTTGTCTTGAGTTTAATTGCTCGTTCTGTTACTTTTCGCTGCTCCGATCGCCTATCAGTTGTGTGTTCCAGTGAGGAGGTTGATCATGTTTTTATTTTTCCTTAGTTATTAGTTGCTCAAGGCATGCGTCATTCGGTTTGGTCGTTCCTTGTGATTGGTTCAGAGTTTTCTGGAAGATTCTTATCACTCGTTGGTTGAGAACGGGTGTCGATTTACCTTAACGCCCACTTTTCAGTCCACTTCGTTGCATTTCTGCTTTATCTCCATGTCCCATTTCACTTTCGCATCATCTCCGCTCGCTCCCCTGTAAAGAGGACGTTAAGGAGAGGCATCTGTTGACACCCATTTTATGACCAATGAGTTGGGTCATCTCCTTATTTATTTTATGATGTCCCGGGTTGTTCATCAGTTATTGGGCCATCTTTAGGTCAATTTTGGGCTTATTTTATGGGTCGCTCTCCCTGGTTGGGCCTAATTCCTTTTATTTTCATCATTTGAGCTTATTGAGCCTAGATAAGGGCTAATAAGGATTTTATTGTGGATTTATTCGAAGATTTATTAGCCTTTATCTCTTTTGCCACGTCTCATAGCCTTGCAGTCTATCGCACAACCGTTAAGGGGGAGTTGGCGGTCCTTTGCTAGACCGCTAGGCATGCAGAGAGTCCTGTTGGGTTTCTTTGGTCTTATCCCTTTGTAATCGACTACGCCTTGCGGTCTATCGGCCGACCATTTTTTGTCCCTTGCGGTCTATCGCAAGACCGTTAGGCAAGACAGAGAGTCCTGCTCTGTCTGTTCTACCTCTCTTCGGCCATGGCCGGACTAGAGTCTATGATTTGATGTTTGCTTTCTGAGTAGTGATCCTCAGAAGCTTCTGTTTGTTTTTGTGGACTATTGGGAGTATTATCTTCGAGGTTTATCTAAGTTCAGGCCTATTTTCGTGTCATTATCTCTCCAACTTGACCCTAGAGTTTGGGGGTCTATAAATAGAACCCTTGACTTCATGGCTTGAGGAGGAGATTTCTGGAGCTTGCAACGAAGTGCTGCTGCATTCTAGAGCGAGTACCAACCAGAGAGAAGTCATTTTTGCATCCTTAAGTCGTCTAATCCAGGGAGTATCAAGTTCCATTAGTGTTCTTTATGTCTTTTCTTCTCTTAGTCTTAGTCTTCCTTTGCATCATCATAGCATTTTCGCTCTTTTTCTTCCACGTTCTTCGGCACTCACATCATGTTTTCAAACATCCTCCTACTTTTTTCCACGCCCCACAGGGGTTAAAAAATCACCAGCCCCCAGGTATTCACCCTTCCTTTTATGCATCTTAGCTTAATTGCACTATAGATACTACACTTGTCCAAGGGCTAATTGGGTTCTACTCATCTTGTGTTTACACTCTTTTGCGGGTTTACAGAGCTCACTACACGAGGCCCAACTCTTTTGGTCGGCAAGAAGGAGTGGAGATCCAAGTTCCACATCATTGTTCTGGGTGTGTCTAGCGGCCGTTTGGCAGACCGTTTGGGGATCTTTGGCGGTCTATCATTGGACCATTTATGTTCGCCTTGCGGTCGTCTGAGGACCGTTTATCTCCGCAGCACCTAGTTATTCTCTCCCACGGGCGGGTATGCTTCACTCGGCTCTTTCCAAGGTACGTAGTGTAGTTTCACTACATTATTTACTTTGGTGGCGATCACATCTTTCCTTACTTGGGTATTTGTCATCATCTCTTCTATTTCTTCCTTTGCTTTTAGTTGCTCCACACCCACCATGTGTATTTCCTTTTTATTCCTTTGCTTCACACCCCAGCATGTGTTTAGTTTCCTCCTTGCTTTATCTTTGCACTATTGATATTACATGCTCCATGCTTGATGTTATTGATTGCTTGAGTTAGCACATCACCCACTCGCATCATATCTATATTTCATACATCACACTACCCCCTCACACACACAAAAAATATCTACACTAGGGTTCCAGTGTGTGTGGAGCATCCCATTCTATGGTCTTGGTGCATCTTTTCATTACATTCCATCCCGAGGAAGGATCTTTGTTCCCTTAGGTTTTCTACTATGATTTCTACCTAGATGGCGCCTAGAAGAAGTTCTTTGCATTCTACCCAAGGGGAGTCCAGTGCCAGAAGAGCTGAGAATCTCGCTCCTCCACCACAGCGGGCAGCCACACCTCCCAGGCCACAGCCGATGCGCCCACGACCTATACTTGACCCTCGTCTGGTCGATTTTGATGAGCTAAATGACATCCTTCCTGATATAAGTGCGGCATTTGAGGTTCAAAGTGGATGGATTGATTTCGCAATGAGATATCCTTTGTATTATACGTGCTTAGTTCATGAGTTCTATGGCAACTTGAATATGAGGGATGGCTGTCTCTTTACCATTCTGAAAGGAGTGGAGTTTACAATCAATCCAGAATTATTTGCAAGCGCCCTAGGTGTATTGGCTAGAGGGGAAGATATGGCATATGGTCATGGTGCTATGGCGGACACATTCATGGTCATGACGTGTTGTGAGTATGTGCACGGAGTCAGTAGTTTGATCACTCTAAATGCCAACTATTTTCCACCAACACAACGGATTCTGCATCACATCTTCACCACTATTATCTATCCTAAGGGTGGGAGCAGAGATGCCATAACTGAGGTGCACAAGTTTCTATTCTATCATGTTTTGGGTGGGATTCCCATTTAGGGACGCCTTATGACGGATCTAATTAGGTCATGCCGTACCCAAAGAAGATGATCCCTACCATATGCCTCACAGTTGACTGGCGTCTTTCATCATGTTGGAGTTGGTTTGGCCGGGGAAGTTAACATTTACGTCCGGCAAGATGATATCTACAATAATCACAAACTCCGCTCATTTTTTGGGTATGAATGGGGTGAAGATGGAGTCTTATACAGAAATGTCAGAATCTATGGAGATGAATCAGAATATGAGGAAGAGGACCAAGATCAACAAGAGCAGGATCAAGCCCAAGTCCCTCTTCAAGCTCAAGTCGAGGAGTACCCTCCTCCACCATAGTAGGAGCCACCTTCTCCTCCACCTGCAGCTTCGGATATGCCATCTCCACCGCAGTTCTTTCACGGGGAGTCCTCTACTCAAGGTGTTGGACCACCTTCTTGGGTAGATTATGAGACTTTGGATAGGCACTTTTCTGGGTTAGAAAATCGTATGGATGTCTTTGGGGAACAAGTTTCCAACCTTGACACTCTATTTGGGTCATCACTTGATCGACTCGACACCTTTATGAACACCATGACTGGCCGAATGGATTCCTTCTCCACCGCCTTGGACACCCTCTCCACCAATATGGCCAACCTGTCTACCCAAGTGGCTACCCTCTCCTCCAGCCATGAAGATTCAGGCCAAGTTTTTTATCTCATGAACCGCACACTTTTGGGCCTTCAGCGTCGTGGCCAGGCTCAAGAGACCACCCTTGCAGATATTCAGTATCACCTATAGTTTCAAGATCACTCTCTTGAAGATATCAGTCGCCACCTTGGCGATCAGCCACCTCCTGTAGACGGCAACTGAGGACTTTCTGGCTCTTCACCTTAGTCGTTATTTTTGGGCCTTGCAGTTTCTTTTGATCCACTTTTCTTGTATCCCCTCCCCTCTTTGATGATGACAAAGGGGGGCAAGTAGTTATTACGTTTATCTATATTTTATGCATGCGTGAATGTATGTGTGAATGTATGTGTATATGCCATTTGGCATTTGCTTTTGCATTTGCATTCGTTGAGTCTTTTGCCTTTGCATTAGTTGAGTCATTTCGCATTTGTCCTGCAATGTGTCAAGTGTCTTTGCACCATGTAATGAACGTGAAATGAAATGGAATGCACTTGGTCTTGGACATACATGTTGGTACTTGTATTTCATTTTTTCTAAAATTTCAATTTGGCAAATATGATTGAATGATCTGTGTTGGCTTGAATGGTTTGATTGATGTATCTTGAAGGGATTGAAGTTGCCTTATGGATTATTGGATTGTTAACCATTCATGGGTTCTATGTATATCAAATGGTGTTGGATAAAAGACAGACCATGCCGTCTGAAATCCCTCACTATGCGTGAGTGTAAACTCCGCCACATACAAGAACCATGTGGGAGCTTACAAGTTTGGAATGCGTTGATTTCAAGTTCTAAGTTTGGTTATCGACACGCAAATGCATCTTTTGGTCTAGAGTTTTGTCATCATCAAAAAGGGGGAGATTGTTGAGTCTCTCCAGGTGATTTTGATGATAATAAAACCCTGGACGTGTTTTCCATCTCACGTTTTGCATACTAGCTTAAAGGCGAACACTAGAATGCAATTAATGCTAAACTCTATCATATCAAATGCTTCAAATGATCAAGTCTTCAAAATGCATAAACAGAGTTCAAACGGACTTCACATAGATGCAAACATACGTTCAATCCAAAGGTTGATTATATAGATATACTTTCGTGGGCTAACAACTTAATGTTGCAGGAAGTCTAGAATTCGGTCGACCAATGGGTTGAGTTCGGTAGACCAAAATTACCAGCAGGCAGAACTCTGAGAAATTACAGAGTTCGGTCAACCGATGGGTTAAGTTCGGTCAACCGATTCTCCCAGCACTGAAAGCTTACAGAAGTCACAGAGTTCGGTCGACCGACCGGACATTTTGGTCGATCGAACCCTTCGAAGCCCCCTTTGTTGACTTTGTTTCATGAACGTGTTCAAAGCCTCTTTCTTTGACTTTTTGATCTAAAAGCTTCCCAACTTGCCTAAAATCGTGGATCTGGTTCCTGGCTTGTCCCTTGACCATCCTAGGTCTTATAAAAATAACTCTTGGGCCAAGAAACCCTCATGACACAAGGGGATCAAAGGAAGGCTATCAAAGGAGAAAGAGGGCTACAGGAAGAACTCCGTGAACAGTGTTTCGTCCAAGCATTCTTCATCAAATCTCAAGCATTTGAAGACCATCCTGAAGCCATTCAAGTGGAAATCAAGTTGAGAAGCAAGCTTCATCAAAGATCTTCTTCATCCATTAAGGGGGAGCCTAAATCTGAAGTTTTCATTTTTTTTCTATTTCTAATCTCCATTGAGCTTCAAGTGTATGTTCTTGTAATTCTTAAAAATCCGTGTGTGTGTAGATCGACTCAGATCCATGGTTGTGTGTGGATCATTTCATATTTACACATGTGTGTGTGTGGATCTATCTAGATCCGAGTGTTCGTGTGTGTAAAGTGCTGCATATGTTGTAGTGTGTGTGTTGTTGATCCGGTCGTCGGATCGTGGTGGAAACTCCATTTCCGTGTGTGTGTGTGTGTGTGTGTTGGGGTTTGTTCTCCATGTGTATGTGTAGGCGTCATCCTGCATTTGTGTTTGGAGTTTAACTCCATGTTGGGCATTTATCCCCGTGCTAGTTCTCCAATAGTGAAGCCTCACCGGGTTTTGGTGAGGGGTGGACGTAGGTTGCCGTTGTTGCATCCGAACCACCTTAAAACTCCTGGTGCCTTGTGGTTTGAGCTGTGTGGTTTGATCCATTTCCTCTACCCCCTTTCTGTGTGATCGTTCGTGTTTATTAATTCTTCCGCGTTTAATCTTTTAAATCTAGCATAATCGATCATTTCAGTAATAGATCTTTTTATATATCGAAAGGTGGGTTTGAATTGACAAGGCCAATCTTGTCAGGACGATAACACCTTGTATGAGCAGGATCTTCAGATACATACCTCCGCCTAGTACCTAAGAACTATCGTGGTGATTGATTTTGATAGATCTAATCATTTTTGTAACATATCTGATTTTCTTAGTTGCTTTTTCTTCACATCTGTTTAAATCGGGTTAAAGTTTTCTAAAATTTGTAATTACCCAATTCACCCCCGTCTTGGGTGTCATTGATCACGGGACTTCACCTAAAAGAGAATTTGCGTTCGATGATAAGACAAAAAGGCCCGGTGCAACAGATCGAGTCTCTAGGGGTTGTGCTATAGACAGAAGTCAAAACCGGACGTCTTCTTAACTCATATTAGGCTTACCCCCTAATTTTCTTCCCTTCTCCCTCCAAGACCGTGTGTTTCTCGGGTATGGCCTTAGTAGGGGCACCGTTAGCCAAGGGCAGCCGACTATAGGGAACCACCTTCAAATGCACGTCTTGCTTTGGGCGGTTCTTAGCGAAAGGGGAAGGAACAAGGACCCCTAGCCAGTGGTTTAAACATCCTTTGGTGTTGCAATTAGCAAGGTCTAAACCAAAATCCAAAAAAATAGAATATTTTTTTCAAAATAAAAAAACTTGAATGTTTTCAAAATCCAAAAAAATTGAATATTTTTTCCAAAATCCATAAAAATTTGAATATTTTCAAAACCCATAAGAATTTGCATATCTCAAAAATCCCCAAAAAAATTTTTTGCATTGTATTCCATTAACTGATGGTGTTTTGCAGGGACGTTTTTTACAAGAAGGACAAAGAGCACGGGATGAGTCATCTCCTTTCGCTTATATCAATCTTTTGATTCTTCCCTATGATCTTCGCATCATTATCTTTATGATTTGTCCGCGCTGGGCACTTTCGATTATCATCTCTGCATCTTGAGTAATTCATGTCAACTTTATCTAATTATCCCTACCACTATGGGCATCACTCTGATCATTCGACGACAAATCTTTCTAAAGACATTCCTGTCGATTTCTATCTGGGCATCACTTCGATCTTGATAATTCAACTTCAATCTTATGATTAGCCAAGTTGTCATCCTCATGGTTCAAATGCAACAACAAATAACGATTGATGCTTACATACTTTAATGCTCTAGATTATACCATGTCTAAAAAAGTGTTTTGATGCTATCCATGATATGCTTGCCAAACTATGCTGTGTTATCCACACTATGCTTTTCATGCTAAGCTCTGATTACTATGACTCATGCTATGTCATGCCTTCTCATGCTATGTTTTCTACGCTTTGATCCATGCTATTCATTGCTTGTTATCTTCACTATTTCTTGCCTAACGAAATTTTGAGCGCAGGAAGAAGCTCTTTGGTCCCACTGTCCGGGTATCATCCTGGTCCCACGGTGACTGCACCTCATTTTCTTAGTTCCCACACGCTTATTACTCCACCATCTCCCTTGTATGTATTTTTACTATATGTTATCTACGCTATTAGATTATATCAATGACCTTGTGGCTTTGATAAATCTGGAATTTGAGTCCCCCTTCATCAAAAGTGATGATGATTTCCAAAGAATCTTAGTCACACGGATAGGCCGTTGACCCGTCCAAGATTTAGGATGATGGTTCCCTTTTGGGAGTTGGTGCGCGGATAAACAGGCTTCGGCCTAGTATCAGCTCACAAATCGGTATCTTGACTTAGTGTGGACAGCTTAACAATATTATCCTTAATTATTTTCTATTTTAGTTTATTTTAATTTTCCCTTTAAACCCAGCATGCATTCATGTAGGACTTGTTGTGCCTCTTAGGCACAAGCATGTGCTATGTTGCTTTGATGATAGTAATGCTATTTGGTTTTGATGATAGCAAGACAGTGAGTGCATTTGAGTGCATTTGATATTGTATTTTGATGATAGCAATGTTATTGTGTTTTGATGATTGCAATAAACAAAGTGCATTTCTGTGCATTCTTATCCTTGAGCATTCTGCATATGATAGCAATATGAATGATGATGTTTAGCATTGATGGCATTTGTTCTTTATATATATGCATTGCATTCTGTCAGATATCATGTCTCTGTATGTATCTACAGTCTGAACAGTAGTGGGTCGACCCACCCTTGCTGATGCGTCGACCCATCAGAACATTGATTGTTTGGGAAGCAAAGTCTATACACTGCAGGGTAAAGCCCAATGTCTAGGCATTGCTGCATCGCTTGCATTTCAGAGTCTATACATTAGTTTTGTCATGCACATAGACTTCCAAGTCTATACATTCCTGCATTAGTGTGCTTCACGCCTTGTTCATGGCTGAGAGTCTATACATTGGGCTTGAAGTGTATACATTGAGCGTCTCAATGAGCATCTCATGTAAGTCCATACATTCATAGTGCATTACATTGGCTAAGTATATACAACGTCAGTTCATGCATGTCTTAGGCTAAGTCTATACAACGTCTTAGGCTAAGTGTGTACAGTGTCAGTCGCTTACATGGTCTTAGGCTAAGTGTGTACAGCGTCTTAGGCAAAGTCTGTACAGCGTCAACGCATTTCACTAGCTCATGTTACAGCGTCAACGCATGAAGTCTGTATACTCGATTTGCCTTTGATTCGGTCAAGTGTGTACATTCCTTCACTGTAGCTTTCACGTATCCAAGTCTACACATCGTGAAAGTCTATACATTCATCACTGACCTTCGTTCAAGGCAAAGTCTATACATTGGTCTTCACATTGAAAGCCTATACATTGCTGGATGATCAAGTCTGTACATTGGGGGGCTTTTCCTACGCTTGGCCAAGTCTATACACTCATACCTTTCCCTACGTTTTGCTGGCCAAGTCTATACATCGCTGAGTCTGTACATTGCTTACAGCTCACACGTTCAAAGCCTAAAGTCTGTACAGTGGCTTCGCATCGGCAAGTCTGTACATTGGGCATCACTCATTCAAGTCTATACATCCACAGTGGATCTTCAAGTTTGTACATCCACAGTGGAACTTCAAAGTCTGTACACCGTTTGAGGCTCAACAAGTCTGTACATCGCCTTAAGCGTCTCAAGTCTATTCATTGGCTCAAGCTTCCAAGTCTGTACACTGGTTCAAAGTCTACACAACGCCTCTTTGATTCTAAGTCTTTACATTCGTTTTAAGGCAAAGTCTGTACATTGCCTTTGTGCTTCAAAGCTTGTCGATTGAAGAGTCTACACATTAGTTGTTCACACGTTCCTGCAGTCTGAAGTCTCTACATTGCTTTCGCCTGTTTTTCATCTACGTATCATAAAGTCTGTACGTTGCTTTAGCCTTTACCTTCACAGCAAAGTCTATACAATACAATGCATAAACTTAGAACTGATGACTTTGTTTCATCTGTCTGACAGGGACTAAAGAGGCTAATGAACCCCTTAAAGCAAGAGGGCTGAAGCATCCAATTTCCGCTGCTGGAACACACCAATGCGTCAATGCCTTGATCAAGTGGCGTGAATGCAGTAGTTCAAACAATCAAGAAAGAAGCTTGTGGATTACTCTGGTGCGTCAACGCTTTGTCAAATAGCGTGGACGCAGCAGTTCAAGTATCCCTTATTGCAGCCTCTGGAGTACATTGGCAACATCGACGCTGCAGCTCCATGCGTCAACGCAGCATGCTGAGAGTGTCAATGCAGCACGTCTATCTGCTGAAGACCTGCTCACTGGAACGCATCAATGCGTCAACGCCATGGGTTGGAAGCGTCGACGCAGCAGTTAAAAAGGGTTGAAGATCTCTGAAGGGTGCGTCAACTCCTTGGAGCAAGTGGGTTGATGCCATCTAACTCCAATTGTTGAGCGTACTGATGAATGGGCACGTGACCTGAAGTTGGCACCTGACACGTGATCCGAGGTGGGTGCTGAGCACTTGATCCGAGGAGGAATCTTCTGGACGGAAGGCGTGGGAAGCACACGCCCTATCTCCCTTCTGCTGCTGGTATATATTGGAGCCTTCGTCTTCAGATGGAGGCTGATCGTGATCGAAGCCTGGGAGCAGAAAAAGGGAAAAAGAAGAGAGAGCTTCCACGATCCAGCAGAAGAGAAGAAAGGGAGAAGAAAAGAAGAGAAGAGTCGAGAGTGAAATGAGAGCAGAAGAAGAAGGGAAAGAAGAAGGAGAAAGAGATAGAGAGCTCGAGCAGAGTGTGAAGAAGAAGAAGAGAGAGAGAGAAAGAGAAGGAGTTCGTTCCTCAGATCTTTGGTTCAAAACCAGATCTGAAGTTGCTCATTGTTAGAGCTATATTTCGTGCTTCATTGTTCAGCCTTTAGTTGCTGTGTTTCCATCTTTTCTTGTTTTCTTTTTATACTTTCTTATCAAGCTGTTTGTCAGTGGATGTAGTGGAGGTCTCCACTGGACAGGTAAAGCTGTAATCCTCAGCTGGCGAGACTTGGTCTCGGACGGGTTAAGCTGTAATCCCCAGCGGGTTCAAGCTGTGAGTCAGCGATGGCTAAGCTGTATTGCCCAGCGGAGGCAAGCTGTGATGCCCAGCTGTTCAAGCTGTGAGTCAACAGGAAGCCACACTCGGGTTGAGTGTGGGGTGGATGTAGGTCCGCAGGACCGAACCACCTAAAAACCCCTCTTGCATTGTGGTTTGATTGCTTATGGTTTGCTTCCGCTAGATGTTTGCATAGGGGCGCTCCAAGTGTTTGATCACAGGTTCATTAGATGATTTGATCAGATTTTGTTCTAAGTGTTTAATCTGTTGAGTGAGCGAAATTCTAATTGAGCGAAATTTTATATTGGGTGAAAGTTTATATAGGCTATATTCATTCACCCCCCTCTCTGAATACTTGCACCGAACCCAACAATTGGTATCAGAGCGGGTCTCTGATCTATCAGATCTAACAATCTACAGAGGATCCTGCTAGTGTTTGGTGCATTTCAGAGTGTGCTTTCTGTGTTCGTTGTTTTGATTCTCCGACTTAGTGCTTTGTCTTGCTTATTTGGTTTAGGTGCTTCAGTTTCTCTGTGTCTTCAGATTATTTGTAATGGAACCAATCGTGTTGAAGGCTGGCTCCAGCAAAGCAAATAGATCCAGCCATAGTGGATCATCAAGCGAAAAAATCAGCCTGTCGCCGTCTGAAATTGATGGAGACCACATTGGAATGGTGATAAGTGATTTCAGGAAACTTCTGAGAAAAAGAGAAGGAAAGCTTGATGGTGGTAAAAAGCAAACAAGGTATAATTCTAATCCTGCCAAGATTGCTGACACTAATGTTTGCTACAAATGGAGGAAGGCTGGCCACATGAAGGATGATTGTCCAGAACTATCGAAACTCAAAGGGAACACCTCGGACATTGATGAAGAAGGAGAAAAGTCCATATGCTTAATGGCCAACCGGGGAAGTGATGATGAGGAAACCTCATCTCAGGTAAGCTCCGAATCAGATGGATACACTTTTGATGAATTGATAGTAATGTATGAAGATCTGTTCAAAGTATCCAAGAAATTAAAATCTGAAAATAGAAGGTTGAAAAAGAGATGTGAACAGATTAACTCTAATGTTTCCTATGAAAACTGTCAAAGACTAAAAACATCTCATGATATGTGCTTAGCTGATCTGAATGTGAGTAAGGAACAAATCTCTTTATTGGAAAATAAAAATGATGAACTTACTGCCAAGATTTCTGAACTAGAAGATAAGCTGAATTCATTAGGAAATGATCAAATCTTAACTAATGAACTAGTTCAGAATGAACAAATAAGAAAAGAAAATGAAGAATTAAGGTTGCTAAATTCTGCCATGTCTGAGAGACTCTTAATGCTTGAAAAAGGGAAGAATTCAGTTGAAAATGAATGTGAGAGAGTGACTGCATTAATAGAAGAGATTGATAGCTACAAAGCCATTAATGTCTTACTTAATGAAAAGATCACAGATTCTGAAATTCTCATTTCCTCTCTCAAAAATGAAATCACTGAATTGAACAATTCTCTGTTTGAGTCATTTAAAAATAAAGAAAATTCAAAGGCTGCTTCTAAGAAGAAAGTCTCTGATGGAGGTAGTAAACACGAAGAGAGAAAAAGAATATATACAACCTTTGTGCGTAACTCTGAGTTAGTTAGCACTTCAGCTTCTCCTTCATGTCTGCCTACGAATCAGATAGAAAAACAAAAGAAAACAAAACAGAATAAAAATTTGTATGCTAAAATTTCTCAGGCCAAACTGTCTCATGTTAAAAGAAAGAATATGAAATGTTTCTACTGTGGTAAATCTGGCCATGAGGTAGATGTTTGCCTTGTCATGAGAGAGGATGAACTGAAATCAGATAGAATTCATGCTAGGAATTCTAAATCGAAGAAACCTTCTCATGATCAAAATAAGAGAATTCAATGCTTTTACTGTCATAGAATTGGCCACTTTATGCATGATTGTAGATTAAAGAAGCAAGATGATTTGAATGCTAAAGAGCTTCATGATAGGAATCATGCATATCTGAAAAAGAAACTTCATTGCCTTCATTGTAACAAATTGGGCCATATTGCTGCAAATTGTTGGCATGCTAAGGGAAGAAGAATTAACTCCAAAACTACTATAATCCCTGTAAAAAGACATGCATTCTATAAGAATCTTGACAGAATGAATTCTTCATGTTTTGAATGTGGAAAACATGGCCACACAGTCAAGGACTGTTGGCATGTTCAGAAGAATCATATTAACCCCCATGCTGTCAAATTCCATGCAAAACAATATGTGAAATTTTCTTGTCTTTATTGTGGAAAACCTGGCCACAAAGCCTCTGAGTGCTGGGTGGCAGAGTTCAGAAAATAAAATGCCCATGCACACAACAGAAATTTTGACGTTCATGCACATGAATTTAATACTTACAATAAGGTGCATAAAAGGAACTTAAATTATGTTAGTTATCATGGTAAGTCTGGTCAATTTGGCTATTCCTTGTCCAGCTATAAGTTGATGGGCTATGATGATAATTCTGTTAAGAGACCAATCAGAACACCTGTTAGGGCTCATACAGGACCCAAGGCAGCTTGGGTTCCTGCAAGATCATATTGATTGATATGTTGCAGGTGTGCCTTGGAAGCTGATGAATAAAGGGGTTAATGATCCAAGGCACTCAACAGAAAATCCCAAGATCCTACCTATCAGGTCAGTTCTGAACTTTGTTTTAAATTTCATCATCTGAAAATGCTGTTTGTCTGCTTTAACTTCATCATCGAAAATTGTTGTTTTTGCTTGATTGATTTGTGATGATCTCTTCTTGTCCAGCTGATCAGTCTGCATTCCAGACTCAGCTATTGACTTTTACTTTGCATATATCTGATGCTCTTGCTATATGTTGAACTGAATTTGAATGCTTCTTTAGTGTATACAGTTGATGCACTATATAGACTTTATGTCAAGGCATTGCATGCTTGTTGTTAGATGCATAAACTTAAATTGATTGCATAATTGCCTCATGTTTCATTATTGCATAGTCTGCATGTAGAACAGCCTAGTGCATAGCATAATCTTTGCATCATGATGTCAGGGGGAGCTGAGAGTTTTTCTGTTCAATTCATTGAATCCTTGCTGCTTCTCACTGTCCCCATCTAGTTCTTTCATATCTTTTGACATCAGATGCTCCAGGAACTCAATGCCTATTGCTATCATTTCCCTAACCTTCACTGAACAACAATTCTGTTTCTGGTTTAGTACATTGAGTTGTGATTATTTCAATTGTTCTTTTATAAGAATCACTCTCACAAATTGAAAAGAACTAAAGGTTTAACCTTTATAAATTGAAGAGTCAAATGTTTGCCTTCAGAATCTAAGATAAAAGAAAAACTTTTATAGCTCTTAATCCTTGTCTCATGGTAAGATTAGAAAAGGTTTTTGTAATGCCTAATGTGTTGATCTGGAAATTTCTAGAAAAGGTGAATAAGAGTGTGTACTGTTTTTCAAACAATCACTCTAAAAGAGATAAGGGCAGTAGTAAATAAGATCATAAATGCTATGAACTGAACATAGTGACAGAGCAATGGCTGAATTGCACTGAGAAATTGTGATCTCCTCCAATGAAGCAGGAGAACTCATAGTCATGAAGTGCTTCAGAATATCTCTGTTCAAAGGGTCAAATCTATAGGGGGAGTTCTCACCAAGTAACTGGGGGTACTGGCCTCTAATCAAGGTGTACCCTTAATGTCAAAAGTGAAGACTATTCTTTGTGGGCTTTGATCTGAAATAGGTCTAGTAGTTTATGCCTAGTAACTGGGGGTAACTGCCTCTGATCAAGGTGCACACCTAATGTCAACAGCATAAATGCCACTGATCTATTTACTTAGTTCAGGTTCTGAAAAATTCAAAAGTGAAAATCAAACTGCTGTAACCTTTCGAAAAATCAAAAGTCAATGAGTGAAAATTATTTTTATCAATACATGTTCAAGTTGCCTCTCTTGAATTTCCTTGTTTAATCACAAAAGGGTATTATTTCTGACTTATCTATTAATACCATGTGCCCTAGATTCATTGCTATAAATGGAGTCTATAAACTCTTTTTCAGGGGTCAGGTGTTTTACTCTAGATTTATCACTGTTAAACCTGAATTTTTGAAAATTGTACGTTACTGATTCTTATACTTTAACATTTGTTTATAATCATGCTTCCTTTCTGAACCTATGATTCAGCTGTTGTCAAGTGACCCTCCTACCTTCTCTTCCTTGTTTATCTGTTCATATTCCTTCTCAAAGGGGGAGCTATTATTTAGGGGGAGAAATAATCCAGGGGAGTCTTACATTCAGGGGGAGAATGTTCTAGAGGATTTTTCATGCATAATGCACTTTGCACTCTTGTTTTTACTATTTTTCTCTTTTTGATCATGTCAAAGGGGGAGAAAATCTTGTGTGTGACTCACTGTTACATTGTGTTGCCATCATCAAAAAGGGGGAGAATGTTGTGCCTCTTAGGCACAAGCATGTGCTATGTTGCTTTGATGATAGCAATGCTATTTGGTTTTGATGATAGCAAGACAGTGAGTGCATTTGATATTGTATTTTGATGATAGCAATGTTATTGTGTTTTGATGATTGCAATAAACAAAGTGCATTTCTGTGCATTCTTATCCTTGAGCATTCTGCATATGATAGCAACATGAATGATGATGTTTAGCATTGATGGCATTTGTTCTTTATATATATGCATTGCATTCTGTTAGATATCATGTCTCTGCATGTATCTACAGTCTGAACAGTAGTGGGTCGACCCACCCTTGCTGATGCGTCGACCCATCAGAACATTGATTGTTTGGGAAGCAAAGTCTATACACTGCAGGGTAAAGCCCAATGTCTAGGTATTGATGCATCGCTTGCATTTCAGAGTCTATACATTGGTTTTGTCATGCACATAGACTTCCAAGTCTATACATTCCTGCATTAGTGTGCTTCACGCCTTGTTCATGGCTGAGAGTCTATACACTGGGCTTGAAGTGTATACATTGAGCGTCTCAATGAGCATCTCATGTAAGTCCATACATTCATAGTGCATTGCATTGGCTAAGTATATACAACGTCAGTTCATGCATGTCTTAGGCTAAGTCTATACAGCATCTTAGGCTAAGTGTGTACAGTGTCAGTCGCTTACATTTTCTTAGGCTAAGTGTGTACAGCGTCTTAGGCAAAGTCTGTACAGCGTCAACGCATTTCACTGGCTCATGTTACAGCGTCAACGCATGAAGTCTGTATACTCAATTTGCCTTTGATTCGGTCAAGTGTGTACATTCCTTCACTGTAGCTTTCACGTATCCAAGTCTACACATCGTGAAAGTCTACACATTCATCACTGACCTTCGTTCAAGGCAAAGTCTATACATTGGTCTTCACATTGAAAGCCTATACATTGCTGGATGATCAAGTCTGTACATTGGGGGGCTTTTCCTACGCTTGGCCAAGTCTATACACTCATACCTTTCCCTACGTTTTGCTGGCCAAGTCTATACATCGCTGAGTCTGTACATTGCTTACAGCTCACACGTTCAAAGCCTAAAGTCTGTACAGTGGCTTCGCATCGGCAAGTCTGTACATTGGGCTTCACTCATTCAAGTCTATACATCCACAGTGGATCTTCAAGTCTGTACATCCACAGTGGAACTTCGAAGTCTGTACACCGCTTGAGGCTCAACAAGTCTGTACATCGCCTTAAGCGTCTCAAGTCTATTCATTGGCTCAAGCTTCCAAGTCTGTACACTGGTTCAAAGTCTACACAACGCCTCTTTGAATCTAAGTCCTTACATTCGTTTTAAGGCAAAGTCTGTACATTGCCTTTGTGCTTCAAATCCTGTCGATTGAAGAGTCTACACATTGGTTGTTCACACGTTCCTGTAGTCTGAAGTCTCTACATTGCTTTCGCATGTTTTTCATCTAAGTATCATAAAGTCTGTACGTTGCTTTAGCCTTTACCTTCACAGCAAAGTCTATACAATGTAATGCATAAACTTAGAACTGATGACTTTGTTTCATCTGTCTGACAGGGACTGAAGAGGCTAATGAACCCGTTAAAGTAACAGGGCTGAAGCCATCCAATTTCCGCTGCTAGAACACACCAATGCGTCAACGCCTTGATCAAGTGGCATGAACGCAGTAGTTCAAACAATCAAGAAAGAAGCTTGTGGATTACTCTGGTGCGTCAACGCATTGATCAAGTAGCGTGGACGCAGCAGTTCAAGTATCCCATATTGCAACCTCTGGAGTACATTGGCAGCATCGACGCTGCAGCTCCATGCGTCAACGCAGCATGCTGAGAGAGTCAACGCAGCACGTCTATCTGCTGAAGACCTGGTCACTGGAACGCATCAATGTGTCAACGCCACGGGTTGGAAGCGTCGACACAGCAGTTAAAAAGGGTTGAAGATCTCTGAAGGGTGCGTCAACTCCTTGGAGCAAGTGGGTTGACGCCATCTAACTCCAGTTGCTGAGCGTACTGATGAATGGGCACGTGACCTGAAGCTGGCACCTGACATGTGATCCGAGGAGGAATCTTCTGGACGGAAGGCGTGGGAAGCATACGCCCTATCTCCCTACTGCTGCTGGTATATATTGGGGCCTTCGTCTTCAGATGGAGGCTGATCGTGATCGAAGCCTGGGAGCAGAAAAAGGGAAAAAGAAGAGAGAGCTTCCACGATCCAGCAGAAGAGAAGAAAGAGAGAAGAAAAGAAGAGAAGAGTAGAGAGTGAAAGGAGAGCAGAAGAAGAAGAGAAAGAAGAAGTAGAAAGAGATAGAGATCTCGAGCAGAGTGTGAAGAAGAAGAAGAGAGAGAGAGAAAGAGAAGGAGTTCGTTCCTCAGATCTTTGGTTCAAAACCAGATCTGAGGTTGCTCATTGTTAGAGCTATATTTCGTGCTTCATTGTTCAGCCTTTAGTTGCTGTGTTTCCATCTTTTCTTGTTTTCTTTTTATACTTTCTTATCAAGCTGTTTGTCAGCGGATGCAGTGGAGGTCTCCACTGGACAGGTAAAGCTGTAATCCTCAGCTGGCGAGACTTGGTCTCGGACGGGTTAAGCTGTAATCCCCAGCGGATTCAAGCTGTGAGTCAGCAATGGCTAAGCTGTATTGCCCAGCGGAGGCAAGCTGTGATGCCCAGCTGTTCAAGCTGTGAGTCAGCAGGAAGCCACACTTGGGTTGAGTGTGGGGTGGATGTAGGTCTGCAGGACCGAACCACCTAAAAACCCCTCTTGCATTGTGGTTTGATTGCTTATGGTTTGCTTCCGCTAGATGTTTGCATAGGGGCGCTCCAAGTGTTTGATCACAGGTTCATTAGATGATTTGATCAGATTTTGTTCTAAGTGTTTAATCTGTTGAGTGAGCGAAATTCTAATTGAGCGAAATTTTATATTGGGTGAAAGTTTGTATAGGCTATATTCATTCACCCCCCCCTCTGAATACTTGCACCAAACCCAACAGGAGTTTGAATTAACCATGGAAAACCCCTTTTATAACACAATTTGAAAGTCAATTGATCATTAATTTTCAAGATATGAGATATTCCATGCCGAATTGTGTCCCCAGTTCGCCTTGTTGACATTTTGGGTTGTTTCCTTGAAAACTCCTTTGTTCGGATTTCTATCCTTTTATTCAATCCTTTTCCCTTCGATCCACCTTGGCTGCATCACGTCCACATTGGCTGGTAACCGCTCTCCAATGGTGAAACCTACAGGTTTGTGACCTGTGTACTTCCACCGCACTGGAAGATGATCACCTCTTTTCCTTCGTGCCCGCGTGCACACCTCCTTCCTACATTTAAACAACTGTTGCTTTCATTGAATCTCCTCAAGATTGCGGCATTTCGATCTCTGAAATCAATTCTTATTAGGTTGTGTTGATTACGTGTCTTATCACACCTTGGCGCCTACTTTTCAGTTCATTCCACTCCATTACACTTCATTCCATTCCGTGTCACTCCCTTGCAAAGTAAACGCCAAGGCGGGACAGCTGTAGACATGCCAAAATTAACATCACTTTGAGCATATCTCCTATCGCTTTACAATGCCCCAAATTGACCCTCAAATCGACTTATTCGAGTGGTTTTCCTCATTTTTCTTGATCATTCAACTTTCCCCAGCTTTCTCATATTTTTTCATATTTTTTGATTTTTTGAGATTTTTCTATAATTTTTCGGGACCTTTTCCAATTAACATCAGACCTATGGATGCCATTTTTAATTAACGTCCGGTATATTGATGCCATTTTCAAAAATAATAAAAATAATAATTTTTTTGGTTGACCCGGCCTGATCGCAGTCGCCTAGGCGACCGCATCTTCAAGGAATATAATAAAAAAAAGTATTTGCGTGCCTGAACACGGTCGCCTAAGCGACCACGTTCTCAGGTTTTAGTGCCCGCATAAGTGGATGCCAATTCCTTCCAAATTTCATGAATTTTCACTATTTTCTTAATTGACGTCCATCCCGATGGACGCGAATTCTTTATTTCACATTTTTAACCCTGTTTCACGACGAATTTGTGTGATTTTGAATCTACGTCACTTTGGAAGGTCGCCAATTCTTTAATTGGCGTCCGGTGCCCTAGACGTCAATTATTTTTTTCATATTTTGAGACAAATTTGTAATGTTCTGGAATCCACGTCCATCTGGAAGGTCACTGATTCATTAATTGGCATCCGACCCCCATGACACCAATTCTATTTCTAGATTTTGAGCTTTCAACTCCATCTAAAATTTGTATAAATTCCTAATTGGCGCCTGACCCCCTGGACGCCAATTCTTTTCTAATTTTAGAAATTTATGATCTTTCCATATTTAATTCCAAATTGGCATCTTTTTGAACTAATGTTAATTAAATGGCGACTTCTCGGTCCGACACCAATTCTTACAGAGTTTCAAATCCAACATAACCTCATTCTTTCACCCTTTTAAGCTCCTTTTCAACTTGGGAAAGGGTTCTTATGACTTTCTAAGGTTTGGAGGACACTTGACAGAGGATTTCCACTCCAAATCCCACTAAAATTTAATTTTACAATTTTTGGGGAATTAAAACTCCGAATTTCTATCCTATAAATAGGGACCCCCTCTCCCTTGTGTTTAAGGCTGGTTCTATTGATCAAGGGGAGACTCTGCTGGAGGAAATGGCACCTCTTGAGGAGAAGGAAACTCCCATACGCTCTAAAGCTTCATCCTTGGAGCATCTTCTTCCTCCCTTGGAGAACAATTGAAGATCTTGAAGCCTCTTTCCAACAAAACCAATAAGCTTCCTTCTTCTCTATTCCTTTTGTTTTTATTAGCATTGCATGCATTATCATCCTCCTTCTTTCTTTTATTTCTTTTATCTCAATATTGATATTCTCCCTTTGTGCAACACTTGCACCCTCCCTTCATCATTCATCATATTTTTCTTTACCCTTTTGCATAGGGGTTTTAAAGGCCAACACCAACATGGTGTGTTCACTCACATGATTTTCAAGTCTATATTCATAAGAATTTGATGCTACACACCTTTGTATTCTAATCAATCTCTTCTTTTGTTGGTTGTTGTTTGTTCATTTTGCAAGGGTAATCAAGATAAGGAAAACTCTCTTCATCGACCGACCGATTGGAAGAGAAGGTGGACCTCACAATCTCCACACTTTTAAGGTATTCTTTGCGATCCCTCCTTGTTCTTTATTGTTATATTCCTTTGAGACCCACACGTCTCTGGCGATCACAATTCCCCTTAGCATCCACGCATGCTCCCTCTTCCTTCTCTCCCATTCTTTTTCCTTTACTCACTTTCCATCACATAGTTTTTCTTATAAATTTTTCTTAGTGGATAATTTCCATAATCTACATAACCCTCATTTGTTCAGCCTGCATATAGGCAATCTTCGTACCCTCCACCAGTTTACCAACCTCCGCCAGTGGCCCGGAATGATGATAAAATAAATCAATTACAACAGCTCATCCTGGCCCAAAACCAATCTTTCCAAGCCCAAATGGCGGAGATGAAGGCCCAGATTGGCCAACTGTTAGAAACCAATGTGAGGAGAGAACCGGGGCAACTTCCGAGCCAACCCATGCCCAATCCTAGAAATTATCCTCCAGGTTTTCAGCAACAGACCCTTCCATCTGTCCCTCAAGGACAATTTCCACATGGCCCAAATCCTCCACAGGGCCTGCAATTTAAGAATGCCAAGGCCATTTCGACCTTAAGAAGTAGTAAAATTCTACCAGACCCATACCAGACCTATGAATCCAATCAAGCCTCATCTAGTCAAGCCCATGAAGAACAACAAGAAGAAGAAGAACCCATTCCCATCCCTAGCTGTGAGGACAATGAAAAAGGGAAGAAAAAAGTTGAAGAATCACCTGATAACTATAAGCCCAAAGTCCCTTTTCCACAAGCTCTAGAAATAGGCAAGGAGAAAAGAAAGCAACAAACCCAGGCAAAAAATAAAGAGTTAATGGACTTATTTAAACAAGTTCACATCAACATACCCTTGGTAGATGCAATCCAACATGTGCCTGCCTATGCCAAATTTCTCTAAGAGCTTTGTACCCAGAAAAGAGAGCCCAAAACAAATCCTCAAAAAGTTTTCCTGTCTGAGGAGGTGAGTGTTGTTCTCCTAAACCAATTGCCCTATAAAATGAAAGATCTCGGTCCACCACTCATCTCATGTGTCATTGAAGGAATCACTTTTAGCAAGGCTCTATTGGACTTAGGGGCAAGTGTGAACCTATTGCCTATTTCGGTATATGAGACATTCAGAATAGGTGAATTGAAACCAACCCTAGCGATCCTTCAGCTAGTAGATAGATCCCTTAGGACGCCTAGAGGGATGGTTGAAGATGTCATTGTCAGGATAGACACTTGTTATTTTCCAGTTGACTTTGTCATCCTTGATATGGAACCTATCCAAGATTTGAAAAATAGCCCAATCATACTTGGCTGGCCTTTTCTAGCTACCGCCAATGCAAACATAAACTGTAAGTCGAGACTGATGGATATCTCTTTTGGGGACCAAAAAGTATCCTTTAACATCTTAAGAGCTTCTGGACAGATGCATGATAGGGAGGAATGTCTTTCAATTGATGTGATTGATGACATCCTAGAAATACCACCCCTGGTCCAACCCGAAGAAGGTGAACTACTTGAGGACACTCCAGATGCCCAGGCGATTGATATAAGAGGGAGGGCCCACCGGCCCAATATCTCCGAACCACTTCCTAAATTGAGCCCAGAACCCACTATTCCTGCTCTTTCAACCCCACCTCAGCTGGAACTTAAGCACTTATCGGACTCCCTCAAATATGTATTTTTGGGCCCTTCTGAGACCTTACCTGTGATCATAGCTTCTGACCTTAGCCCTGCCCAGGAGGAACAACTTGTTGAAATCTTCAAACGTCACAAAGGTGCCACAGGGTGGTCAGTAACTGACCTAAAAGGGATAAATCCTACCACATGTATGCATCACATTTATTTAAATGAGAATGCTAAGCCTAGTATGGAGATGCAAAGAATATTGAACCCAATTATGTTAGAAGTGGTCAAAAAGGAGATTGTGAAATGGCTGGATGTAGGGATCACTTATCCAATTTCTGATAGTAATTGGGTTAGCCCAATTCATATAGTGCTGAAAAAGTCTGGGTTGACAGTGGTAAGAAATGAACAAGGAGAAGAAATGCCCACTAGGCTTACCACGGGGTGGAGAGTCTGTATTGACTACAGAAAATTGAATTCCATGACTAAGAAAGATCATTTCCCACTCCCGTTCATTGATCAGATTCTGGAGAAACTGGTAGGGCAACAATATTTCTGTTTTCTAGATGGATACTCGGGGTACAATCAACTGGCCATTTACCCCGAAGATCTGGAAAAAACCACCTTCACGTGCCCATATGGCACATTTGCCTTCCGGAGAATGCCATTTAGTCTCTACAATGCACTAGCCACATTTCAAAGGTGCATGATGGCAATTTTCTCTGATATGGTGGGAGAGTTTTTAGAAGTATTCATAGATGATTTCTCAGTATTTGGGGAATCTTTTGAAAACTGTCTGAATAATTTGAAAAAGGTGCTTGGCAGATGCATTGAGTCTAATTTGGTACTTAGCTGGGAAAAGAGTCACTTCATGGTGAGAGAGGGCATCGTCTTGGGCCACATAGTTTTCAATCGGGGTATAGAGGTAGACAAGGTAAAAATCAACCTCATTTCCAATCTTCCTCCACCTACCTCTATTAAACAGATCCGTTCTTTCCTTGACCAGCTGGTGTCTATCGCCGGTTCATTCAAATATTTTCTCAAATTGCCCGACCTTTAACTCTCCACCTAGCTAAAGATGTCCCATTCCACCTTGATGAACCATGTCTAGAGGCTTTCAATATTATGAAAGAAGCCCTGACAAAAGATCCTATTCTTCAGCCACCTAATTGGTCTCTGACCTTCGAGATCATGTGCGATGCCTCTGATTTTTCTATAGACACAGTTCTGGGGCAGAGGATTGATAAGCGCCCCGTGGTGATTTACTATGCTAGCCGCACACTTGGCAATGCTCAACTGAATTACACCAGCACGGAAAAAGAACTCTTGGCTATAGTGTTTGCCCTAGAGAAATTTTGATCCTATCTTTTAGGGGCCAAAGTCATAGTCTATTCTGATCACTCTGCTCCTAAATACTTATTGCCTAAGAAAGCGGCAAAACCTAGGCTCATCAGATGGATTTTGTTGCTCCAAGAATTTGATCTAGGGATTCAGGACAAAAAGGGTTCTGACAATGTTGATGCTGATCATCTCTCTTGAATTCTTATTCTTGAAAGTGAGCCTATGCCAGAGGCATTCCCTGATGAACACCTTCTGGCAATCTCTCGCACATCACCACCTTGGTATGCACATATTGTGAATTATAAGGTAGTCGGCCAACTTCCCGAGGGGTGGACCAAAAGTGACAAGGATAGATTCTTCTCTCAAGAGAAGTATTACATCTGGGAAGATCCTGAACTTTTCAAAATCCGTCCTGATCAAATCATTAGAAGATGTGTCCCCGTGGAAGAGCAACAAAATGTTCTAAATTTCTGTTACACTCTTGCTTGTGGGGGGGCATTTTTTGAGGAAGAAAATAGCTGCTAAGGTTTTACAAAGTGGGTTTTACTGGCCTTCCCTATTTAAAGATGCATATGAGTTTAGTAAGGGGTGTTTGAGGTGTCAAGCTATAGGAAACATGGCTAGAAGGGACATGATGCCATTGTATCCAATTCCCGTGGTCGAAATTTTTGATGTTTAGGGGATTGATTTTATGGGACCTTTTCTACCATCATTTGGCAATGAATACATCCTTGTGGCTGTGGAATATGTTTCAAAATGGATAGAAGTTGTGGCTACCCGAAGAAATGATCACGAAGTTGTGATGAAGTTCATCCAATCCAACATCTTTGCTAGATTTGGGTGGCCTAAAGCTATCATTAGTGATGGGGGATCCCATTTCACTCATGCCTAATTTCAAGCCTTACTTTGCAAGTATGGGATCACCCATAAAATTGCCACCCCATACCACCCCCAAACAAGTGGGCAGGTGGAGGTCTGTAATAAGGAAATTAAGATCATTCTGCAAAAGTCCGTTAGGCCTGACAGGAAAGACTGGTCTGAAACATTGAATGATGCTCTTTGGGCCTATAGGATCGCCTTCAAAACTCCGATTGGTATGTCACCCTGTAAGTTGGTATTTGAAAAAGCCTGCCACTTACCTGTGGATTTGGAACATAGGGCTTATTGGGCCATCAACGAGCCTTGTAGTTGAGTGAATTGGATGAATTGCTCAATGAAGCCTATGAGAATTCTAAGATTTACAAAGCCAAAATGAAATCATTTCATGATAAACACATTGTGAGGAAATCCTTCCAACCAAATCAAAAGGTTTGGCTCTTTAACTCTAGGCTGCGTCTATTTCCAAGAAAATTGAAATCTAGGTGGGATGGGCCGTTTATTGTTCTAAAAGCTTATGACCATGGGGCTGTCAAGATTTTGGATCCTAAAAATGGTCAAACTTCTACTGTTAATGGCCAATGCCTCAAACATTATGTGGAGCACCAACAAAATCCTCAACATGAATCCATTGAGTTAAGTGAACCATCATGAGCATGCATGTGTCTGGCTGAAGACGTTAAATTTAGCGCTTATTGGGAGCCAACATAATTACTCTTTTTCCTTTCAAAAAGATAAAAAACAAAAGAAAATGAGTTATTGATTTTCTTCTTAGGAGTGTGGACCAACATTCCTTTGTCGAAGGCACCCCTTCCTCAGGTTGTATCTCTCCTCCCCATTATTTTCTTGGCTTTATTTCATTTTTACATCTTCTTCATGCCATTTGAGATAATGTCACCTTAGTTGGGGGGTGGGAAGATACCTCAAGCAAAAAAATTTCTCAAAATTCTTTTCAAGCTCAAAATGTTTGCAATCTTTCATAACACCCCTAACAAGTGCTTCATGTTCATATTTCATGATGACAAACTTTTCTTAGAATGATAGGACTTAGAGTCTTACTTGTGAGAGTAGCAAGTTAAAGGGGTGAATTAATTGGTTATGTCTTTAGCCTTTTCCTCATAATACACCTGAAATTCTATTAAACTTGCACACAATTGCACAATAATGAGATTATTGGAATTCAAACATATGGGTGACGGGAATTTTGCTTAGCACTTAGGGATAATTGATTTTCTGCATACTCTTTGAAGAGAAATTGTGAATAAAAAGTTGCCTGCTGAAAATAAGAAACCATTGAAAATGCCGTTGATTCTAGTAACCGGGGCTGCTGCACATAACAAGTGTTGTGGTTCACGTAAAACGGTGAAGGGACCCCTAATCTTAATAAACGGGCCTGCTACACCTAACAAGTATTGAGGTTCTCGTCAAACGATAAAAGAGGTGTGCAAAACTATGTGTAAAGACAAAGGAAAAGGTAGTGTGAAGCTACCAAAAGTCAAAGATCTGATTTGAAGTGTGCAGAATTGAAAATCATCTTTAAGTGGGAGGTAGAAACTCATTCATCTAGATTATTTGGTAGTCACAAGTCAAGTTATATCACTTCTACATAAAGGAATATTTAATTTTGAGTGTATCCTGAGGAAAGGTCTAAACACATGGACTGATGAAATTTGTTCCGAACACATACTACTTGAACTTTTAATATTCCAAAGTCTAAATCATTATGCATAATGTTCTTGCCATGAACTATGACACATGAGTTCTTGCTAGTCCTGATTCTATAATTGTTTACATTGCTAAGGGACTAGCAATGTTCAAGTTGGGGGTGTGATAAGTGTCCATTTTCTATGATAATTCTTTTCACATACACCATTTTATGTGCATATAATTAGGCAATTATGCATCTTTTATAGTTAATCCCAACTTTGCATATAAATTGGGCCTTTCATGCAAATTGATTAATTTGGTAATATCATTCAATAAAATGGAGTTGAGGGTCATGATCATTAATTCTTTATTGCATAATCATGAGCATTTGTGATTTGTGTGCACATTGTGGTAATTTGTAGGGACTAAATCAAAAGTGTGTGTGTGCAGGACATTAAATGTATATGCAGGAAAAGCCAGGGGCAAAGTGGTCTCAAGACCACTAGGGAGAAGCCCTAGGGCGCCCTCTCCATCTCCTTTCAAGATTGACCAAGTCAAATGCAGCCGCCACCTATTTTTATTAGAGTGAAAAGAAAATTCAAAATTTTAAATGGAGAAAATCAAGGAGGAGATTGAGGAGAGAACTAAGGAGGAGAATGGGGGAGAATCTCCACCCAATTATGAAAGAGAAAGGGGGGCGCCCAAAACCCTAAGGAGGGGGGGCGGCCACCCTTCTCTCTCCCTTTCATCATCTCATTTTCTCCTTCTATCCCAACCATCCATCTTCTCTAGATCTATCTTAGCCCTCAAATAATCCCCTTATGCCTATAAAAACCCCATTTCATGGATAAAAAGGGAGAATTTTTACTAGAGAATTTTTTTAAGCCTTAGCCTCTCTCCCTCAACCCTAGTGCACCTCTAGCATTCTCCCTCTCACCCTAGGCCGCCCTAGGCTCCCTCCCTCTCACAGGTCGCCCTAGCTTCCCCCTCTCTCACCCTAGTCACCCCCATCCTCTCTACTCCTTTCTCCTTTCTCCATCTCACCCTAGTCACCCTAGTTTCTCTCTCTCATCACCGTCTCCCTTTCCCTCTACTTCTCTTCTAGGCCATCCCCATTTCCCTTAGCCTCACATCCATCTCCCTCTAGATTTCTCTCCTCCCTCTACACAACATCCTCCAAAGGCGGCTCCAAGGGAAAGGCGGCATCCACACGGCGTAGGTGACATCATCCGCGAGGGGGTTCATGATCCAAGGTCAAGAAGGGACATCGCCATCATCACCATTGCTGCCACCATCTCCAAACTCCGAACTTTTCTTTTTTTTATTGCTTATGTGTCACTTTACTTCATTGTAATCTCGATGCATTCTTAGTGTAAGCTTGTCTTACAATTTGATGTACTTTACCTTTGAGTTAATGGAATAAATCATTCATTTTGATTAAATCTTGCCTCATCTCCCCTCTCTGTCTCCTTCTTCTAGTTCTTCTTTTTCACTTCTTGCAATCATTTTTATAGTGTAGGCGCATAGTCATAGGTGTTCTTAATTAATTGTTAGGGTCGTTTATCGTTTTAGCAATTTCTTTAAGCAAAGAAAAATCACAAACATTTTCTCAAGGGATCTAAGGTTCTTAACATCAAAAATATCTTCTTCCCTGTAGATTCGACCCTTCTCGTCACTATATTACGTTCTCTTTATCTAAGTATGAGTTGGAATTTTTAAGATTGGTACGCGTGTTTTTAAACGATGAACTTTTGCGTAGTCACTGCCCGTCAACCCGAGCGTGTCAACCCCGGATTCTAGTTGTAGCCTTTTACCTCCCTGTGACGAGTGGGCATTTGGTTTAGATCTGTACTCTATTATTTGCTATTGTATCGGGGTTGCATGTCTTGGTCGGGATTGTCTTCCCCATGCACTAGCGTAGAGGTACGTGTTCCACTCCTTCTCTTGCACTTTGCTCATTCAGTATATGCGCTTATCTGCCACTGCTCATTTGTGTGATTAGGAGTCCTAGCTAGTCATATTCAATCACCACTGGTGAGCGTGAGTGGACCCGTCACATAGTCTCCCTCCGGACTACGAGTGGAGGTGACTATCCCTTGACTCTAGCGGTTCCTCAACCGCGTAGATCCACGTGTTTCCCTCGCTAGGGACGATCACGTGCCGTAGATTCTTGTTAGTGACGTGTTTAGCCCCTAAGTCCTTGCCGGAGTCGGGCCTTTGGTTGCTCTCCTTAGTGCGTGTCTGTTGAGCACCTCATCATCTAGGGTAGGGAGTCGTTGCACTATCTCGTAGTCGAGCCCTCTTGCCCGTTCCCCCATGTTTTCCCGCGTCGTCCCGCATCAGGGATGAAATAAACACCAGGAGGAATTATGGCCCAAGCCATAGTTGAACGTAGGGTTTCAACGAGGAGGCTGATTTTCACTGGGATAGCTACCCAATTGGAGTAGTCCATTAATTGGAAATGAGTACAGTTAAGCAAACTAGAATAGTGAAAACAACTGTATAGACTGGGAAACCTGTATAAACTTGGACGTGGTAAACGGGGACAGTCGGATAGCTATATAAATTGGTGCAGCTGATGGACTGTGAGCTATGAGCTTAGGGATGAAAACAACTGTATCAACTGGGGTAGTTGTGTAAACTGGAGAGGCCGGGTCAACCAGGATAGGTGAACTGGGGTAGTTGTCTAGGGGAGCTGGGTCAACCAGAGCAGCGAGAATTGTATCAACTTGGACAATCATGTAAACTAGAGGCGCCGAATACACTGGAACAGATAAACTGAAGTAGTTGGGGGGCACCGGGTCAACTAGAGTAGCTAGCTAAAGAGACTGGAGTAAACTGGAGTAGTTGGATAGCTGGCTAGACTAGAATGACGGGATATGAACAATCATGTGTAAACTAGACTGGGCTGAACATTCATACACCAGGCTGAACATTCAGAGAAATTAGAACAGTCGTGTGTAAATTGGAACAAAGAAACTGGACCGTGATTGACTGAACCCACTGGAAACATTGAATGAGAATTGAATGTCTAACATGTAAATTGGACAAAGGAAGGTTTCTTCTTTACTTCATGACTGGGCTTCTTTTCTCAGAAAAAAAGATGTCACTACGAAATTGGCTTTTCTCAGAAAAAGTATTCTTGTCACTGGGAAACTGGCTAGCAAGGCCCCGAGGTAAAATCTTTTTTTTTCTTATCACAAAATATGAATATACTCTTCCAATATATAATCTTGCCAGCAACAGCAAGGCAGTAGCAGTACCCCAAGGCGTTTAGGAAGAAAATCAGATGTCTTCAACTCTTGGTGGCTTGCTCAGCATCAGTGTGTCTTCGTGTTCGTGTGTCTTCATCGTGTCCTTTGGTCTTCCCCTACCCTTGTATTTATAGGCACTGGGGAAGGGTGTTGGGTGCGTTAGAACGAGCCATTTGCACCAACTGGGGTGTTGTGCTATGTGTGATTTTGATGACTACAAAACTTCATGATATGTGGATATGGATACGTGTGTGTGTTTTGTTTGATAAGCTTCTTTGAACAATATTTCATTGTTAAATCATGTTACAATAGGTTTATTGTTAAATCATGTTAATGTCTAACCTTCTCTTTCTAAGTTCAGTTCGAATCAGGCTCAAAATCAGACTCAAAGAAGCTTAGTATGTCAAAGATATCAATTTAAGGAGAACCAGTCATCTTGAGTATAGAGCTAGTCAAATTGGACAAGACAAAGGGCTTTTTAACTTGCTGGAACAAAGTGCAAGGGCTGGCTAGTTAAGTCAATAGACAAAGCAAAATATCAATCGACCTAGCCAAAACTCAGTCGACAAATGTTCTAGTCAGTCAACAATTTTTCCCTGAGGTCGACAGACATTCAAGCTTTTCAGTAGAAGAAGCCAAAGTATGTAGGAGGACTTCTCATGGGCAAAACACATGAAGCATGGGTTGGCAAGTGTCTTCAAACCATGCTAACAGAGGTGGCTGAGCAAACTGAACTGATGCGATGAAGATAGGTAGAAGAAATACAAAATTAGTCGACCCAGCCAAAATTCAGTCAACTGATATGAAAATCAGTCGATAGATATGCACTCAGGTCAACTGACTTTTTGTTCTAGTCGACATATTCAATCGACGGACTCTAAAGCATATGAGGACCATTGTGTCGACCTTAGGCCAAGTAGGTCGACTCATCTGAAGCTCCAAATAAGTCAGCTACTCATATGAAGCTCCAAGCCATGCTAGAAGCATCTAGCAACTCAGCTAAAGAGGGCTCTCTCATTAAACCAACTAAAGTGTGTAGACATAGTTGATAAGTGAGTCAGCCCATATTACCACATTCAATAGCAACAAGGCCAGTAGCATCAGGCAGAGCCGACACAGTGGAGCTTTTGCATCGATGCAACAGCAACACCTAGCAAAAAAATAGCAGTATACACCAACAGTAGCAACAGCTTGTAAGGTGCGTCGACACAATGAGTTAAAGGCGTCTATGCAACAGAAGCAGCTAGCAACATCAATAGCAGCATCAGCTCATAACAACAACATCAAGCAGCAACAAAGGCTATATGAAGGCTGCGTCAACTCAATCAAGCCATGGAGTCGACGCAAACACTTGACTTCAGTAGGGCAGTCATCCCAGCAAATATGAAGGATAGGTTGTAGCACCCCTGATAAATACCTTTGAGTAAATTCAAAACTTCTCCTTAAAAGAAATCATACATGAAGGCCTTACATAAAGAACCCAACCTCATGAGGACTATAATATAAATATACAAGCCAACCTTACTTTATGCCATAAAAGAATCACGAGGACTTTATGTAAAGGGCCAAACCTTAGGGGGCTAGTATATAAATTACAATCCATCACTTTATGCATACATAATCTACTCTTCTTAAAAGAATCCTATATGGAGGCTTTGTTTAAAGAACTAAACCATAGAAGGACTAGCATATAAATATGCAACCCAACTTTATGCACATGGGTGGTACGTAGTGGGTTTCCACCTTGCCCACCACCAAGTGAATTGGCGCCCCTGCCTAGGGCGCCAATTAATAAATTGAAGACCTTGTTTGGAGGTGCCATTTCCCTTAGGGCCCCATCCCATTATAATATTAATATATATATGTACACCATGAATGCCAACACGTGAAGGTGGCAGTTTTGTCTAACAGTTAACGCCCTCTTGCAAGGGCGTCATTCTCTTGAATAATGACACACAGATTAGTAGACGCCATCATACAGAGACGCCATTTACATAAATAGTACCACCTAGATTAATGAACGACCCCTTACAAGGGCGTCATTTAATCTATGTTTCTAGAAGGTTGAGACACGAACAACCCATTTTAGCTGGCAAACACCATGCCTACTCAGCAGGACCCGCAAGGTAATAAACCAATGCTTTGCGATTCCCAATAACTAATTCCCTCCGTAGCACTGTCAGAGGCTACTACCGCCATCAGTGCTGAAGGAGCGTCTTCTTCCTGAAGTCTACGTCCTGCTATGATCCTACTGCGGCTTCTTTATTCTGAACCTCGCAATTCATGTCACAAGTAGGTGTTCTCAAATCCTTGCCTAACTAGTAGCTAAATAGGTTAACTTATGCATGCTTAGAGTTAGATTAACTCATCATCCATGCTATATATTACCCGGCTTTACCGTGATCAAGAAATAACCACTAATATACCATGTTATACATATTTTAATAGCCTGTTACACATGTCGCATATACATACTGTTACCATGATCTTTATGAATTTGAACATAGTCTGTTAGCATGATTTCATGAGTTTTTGAACATATTTTATTACACTAGTTTTACAGTCTTAATAACCATGTTTTAAACCTTAGTATAGAACCTCCGTACACAAAATACTCACATGTTTTAAAAATCTGAAAGCCCCAGCTCTCAGGTAAATGGCGCCCTTGACCAGGGCGCCAATTACCAAATTGAAGACCCCTGACCAGGGCACCAATTTTCAAATTGAAGACCCCTGACAGGGCGCCAATTTACAAATTGAAGACCCTGACTAGGGCGCCAATTTACAAATTGAAGATCCTGACCAGGGCGCCAATTTGAAAATTGAAGACCACTTGAGTGGTCGTCAATTAAATGAAGACACTTCGCAGTGTCGTCATTTCCATTTCTGCAATTTCAAGTAATTGATAATTCAACACATTCAAAAACCCATAACTATCGAACTAAAGCATGCAATTTTTACATGAACATGTTTCTGGAATCCTGACATTTATCGCAACATGCTCGTACCATTACTTCCTGATTCGGAGCATTTTGATACTGATGAATAGTGAACACTCACCTATAAATGGCGCCACTGACCATGGTGCCAATTTCAAAATTGAAGACTTCGTGCATGGTCATCAATTAATTGAAGACATGTGCAATGACGTCAATTCCATTTTATGAAATTTCCAGTAATTAGTAAATCAACGCATTCAAAAATCTATAACTAATAAATTGAACCACGAAAATTTTGCCTGAATATACTTCTGTGACCCTGAAATTTTTCTCCACCTGACCATGTCCTCGAATTCTGATTCGGAGAAACTTTGACAAAATAAATAGTAACTTGTATCACAAAACGTACCATTCTGATACGAAGCATAACCCACTTGGAAAACAACTCAATTGGTGACACCCTTAAGAGTCTTCAATTAAATGAAGACTACTCATAGGGGCGCCAATTCTATTTTTTAAGAAATTAAAGATACAACATTAGAAAATTTCATATCTGTGAAACCAAAACCCAACAATTATACCTGAACATGTTTCTGGACTCCCAAGGTTTTACACTACCTGTTAATATCAGTAATTTATATTTTTGAGAAACTTTTCGAAATGAATAGTGTTTTGAGTCACAAAACGTATCTACTGGGTGAAAATCACCCATTGAAATTGGCGCCCCAATCCAGGGCACCAATTCATCAAATAATGGCAGCCAGCAAGTCTTCAATTAATTGAAGACTGCCTGCAAGGGCGCCAATTCTTTATTTATATATATATATTCGAAAAATCACGCTCTGTAATTGGCACCCCAAGCCAGGGCGCCAATTACTTAAATAGCGGTGGCCAGGTCATCTTCAATTTTCTTTATTTATATATATATATATTCGAAAAATCACGCTCTGTAATTGGCACCCCAAGCTAGGGCGCCAATTACTTAAATAGCGGTGGCCAGGTCATCTTCAATTAAATGAAGACTCCTTGGCAGGCGCCAATTATATATATATATATATATATATATATATATATATATATATATATATATATATATATATATAATTCTAAAAATTAAAAATTTGAAAGATTGGCAAACCCCCAGGCTCCAATTCAGTGATTATAACTTCTGATCTTGATCTGTCTCGTGATTTGTGCAAACACAACTCTAATCCATATTCCTGCATATTATGAGTTCTGGATTCCATTCCATGAAAAATCTACTTGTGTATATCCTACATGGTCAAACCTTGAACCTCTTAAACTACCATTTGGGAGTGTTGGAGCTAAGTGCTGAAGTCCCGCGATCAATGACACCCAAGAGTGGGGTGAATTGGGTGTTTACAAATTTTAAGAAAACTTTTGTGTTTTTAAAATATGTGATAAACACTAATTAGGAAGTTGAAAGTTGTTAAACAAATTCTCTCAATCGCTCTGTTCCCACACGAGCATGTAATGAAATAAAACAATCAAACCACACACATGCACAACCCAAACCATAATGCACAGCGATTTTAATGTGGTTCGGATGCAACGACGGCAATCCTACGTCCACCCCTCACTAAACTCGGTGAGGCTTCACTCGGGGATAAATCCCCAAACGGAGACGACGCTCCAAACACACACACAGAACGACGCCTGCCCACACACACACGGGGACGCACCCCAACACACACACACACACACGGAGACGAGGTCTCCAACTCGATCCAACAGCTGGATCAACAAGACACACACACGCTGCGACAAATGCAGCAAACCACACACTAGGACAACGGATCTAAGTAGATCCACACACACACGTAGATCTAGAAAGACCTACGCACACACGAATCAAGTATGACACATACACACATGACCACGGATCCAACAACGATTCACACACACACAAGTTTACAGTTTATACAAAACACGAATATGAACTTGAAACACACTAAGACACAATTTAGAAATCCCTTGATTTGGCTTCCTTTTCAACGTATGATGTTGATCCTAAATGTTGCCTTCCCTCTTGCTTGAATGACTTCAAGTGGATTATGAAAACCTTGCTCTTTTCACCCCTGTACAACCTTCTTCTCAAATCCGTGCTTGCTTGCTTCTTCTTCTTTCTTCCTTGAGCAATCTTCCTTTGAATCCTTGCTTCCTTGCTTGCTTCTTTTCCTTGGAGGATGTTGGCTTCAGATCTACCTTCAATGGGTTGAGGATGGATGAAGAACACTTGCTGCACGGAGTACTGTTCACAGCTACAGTACTTCTCCTCTTCCTCCACTTGGATAGCCTCTCCTTTGATCTCCCTTGAAGCCCTCTTTTTTGGTTAGGGTTTATGGCTCCAAATGAGATGTTTTATAGCCCTTGAATGGTCTATGGGCAAGCCCCAGACCAGATCCATAAATCATGGTGTAATTGCAGTCATTGGGATTAAACAAATGGGTGGAAAGACCTCTCCTCGAGCTTGAAACAAAAGTCAACAAAAGGGGCCCTCGGGGCTGTCGGTCGATCGGAATTGATGGGGCGGTCGATCGGAACCTGCTGCAGCTAGAACATTTTGGTTATGGTAAAATCGGTCGACCGGCCCTATAGTGGCGGTCGACCGAAACCTGTAAAAACTGGAGTTTTTCATTCCTGGAAGAACTGGTTGACCGGCCGCTACCCACTGGTCGACTGAAACCTGTAAATTCTGAAGTTCTTCATCTTTGGAAAATCTGGTCGACTGGCCAAGGTGTGTTGGTCGACCGGAAAGACCTATACCTATTTTGGATTGTAGAGGAGCAGGGTGCTTATCCACACGTTTGGTTCACCAGGTGACTGTCATGAGTTTAATCCTGCAAGCAAGATAGTTAGGGTTAATACCATGCTTGTTCACATTAAAGAGGTTATGAAACCTCTTGCCTCTTGTAAAACCAACATATGCAAACCAAGGATTAAGACCATGTAACCGTTGCCATTTGCCATATCAACCATACATAGATAACAAGAGCATTAGCAATCAACCACAAGTTTAGTTATCATCACTTAATCACACATTAAGTTTAGTTATCATCAAAACCATAACTTAACAATCATAACAATCATCAAAATCATAACTCAACAATCTCTCCCTTTTTGATGATGACAAACTTAGTGATGATGACAAACTTAATGATGATACAATAGAATGACACAGATGTTCTTCTCCCCCTGTCACACACAATCATCAATTTTTCTCCCCCTTTGACATAATCAAAAGGTGGGATAATGCAGATCTTTCTCCCCCTGTGACATGATCAACAATATCAATAAGCTGGAAGAAGCCAAAGAAGGAAGAACAAGCTTAACTCCCTTTGAAACAGTAATAGCCCATCTTATCAAGTCAGAAGAAGCAAGGACAAATCATGGACGAACAAATCAATATGAGCTCAATCAGAGGAAACCAATTGGTGATTATTCTCACAAATCAATATGATACCATCCAAAGCAAACACAATCAAGCATGTATTGATACCAATTGAAGGTGGTGATTGGCCTCAAGGATATGAACCAGTGGAGGAAGATGTGCACAGGATGAGGTGTTCAGCATGATAGCATTCAAAATATAGATCCCATGTCAGATTTTCACAACAAACAAGAGCATGAGGGCATATCAAAAGGATTTTATTTGATTTTCAATTTTTTTGATTTTTATATTTTGGTTTGAAATACATGAAATGCAACATATGCAAGTGATACCATATGTGATGTATAATCAAACAAATACGTATATGTACATGCAACTCAGCTCCCCCGTACTTATTGAAGAGAGGATAGGTATAGGAAGGGTGCATGAGAGTCATGACAATCGGAGTGCACATGTGTAGCACATGGGAGATTGTGCAATCATATAAGAGATTCATGCAATTGCTAATGCAGTCAATCAATTTTCTGAATACATAAAAAATCAAATTTCCAGATGTGTATGTGAGTAACATGAAAAGTGATAGTTGCAATATGGATATTTAGATTAACACGAGATATTTTACAGACTGCACTTCAATTTTGAGAACAGCGTATTGGAGGCTACGCTCTACCACAATGAGTTTTCACCAATATTTTTCAACTCAACCAATATTACATGATAGTCAGAATTTTTCAAGAGTGATCAGGTTCAAATAATTCCTTTTTACACGAGTAGACGCATGGAGCTCATGCCAGAATCCCTAATTACTCAGAATACTGAACCATTTCACCTCATGTTGAACAGAGCTACTATTCAACACTTTTCAGATATGAACCACATCACGTCTCAAGTGACATGTGCCCAGTTTACTCAGTGAGACCGATCATTGCTCTATCTTTCATTTTCATCCTAATTTTTTAAACAAGATAGGCAGGCAGCTTTTTCCTCAACTGTCTCTTCAACATACATGCAGCAAGTTTAACATCTCGATAGTGTTGAAAAAAAATTCATATATCCTTATCTTTAACACTCATTTTCACATTTTGTCCATGAAGTGTGCGAATTTGATTCAACATGTATACCGAAAATATCATGAATACATAACAGTGCAACTCCCCCTAAATAGATGCACTTATGAAATATGAACTCTCCTAGAGTGTACGACATGAAACACAACAATAATGTCTCAAATGTAGCATTATTTATCAAGAATACATAAGGTCATAGAAGTTTCAAGGATGGGGGTGAATAACATATAATAGCAAGCAAGCACACATTGGGAGTTTATGCAAATGCACTATGACATGCATGCGAGAAATGTGATGTCAATTTGATACCAATTGAATAGACAATTTGATACCAATTGAATGGATGCCAACTGAATGAACTAAGTGCGACTAATGCATGAGTTCCAATGCAATACAACGTATGAGCATATAAGAATGCGATGCAATGTGCAAAGTGATTCAGACTTATGATTTTTTTTACATAATTTAAAAGCACCTTATGCATTGAATTATGATGCATGCAACCTATAACTATGTAAGAATAGAATCCAAGATGAAAAATGACACTATATACAAGAGAGCAATTCAGATTTGAAAGATGAGCATGGGTCATTATTCTTCACAAGTGGTTTTTATACAAAGGTGTAGAAATCATTTGGCATGCAGTGGAAACCATTTATTGTCAGAAATTGTTAAGAACAGATTTTCAAAAGTTTTGAAATCAATCACAAGTTATTCAGGAGTTGACATTTCCATTGCAGAACTCTTCACTTCAACAAAGATCAATTTTAGAAATTTTGAAGCAATTCATCATGAGCATGTTGCATGTTTCAATTAGAGATCACTCATTCAATAGAGAATAGCATTCATTTCAACTTGTTTAGCTAGGAAGACCCCCTTTGACAAAAACATTAATCTCAGAAAAATTCAGTGAAAGTGCAATGTTTCTCTTATGACATGGGGCTAGCTAACAAGGAGCAAATAATAGCATCAGAAAAATTCTTTCAAGGCCAAACAATCAATTTCTTCCAGTTCTAGTACATGGCAGAGAACTTTGGTCCAAAGACCAACTCACGCATAGTGAGAGTTTCTAGGTGAAGATAATCCACCTTTTCACTACTCAGTATTTGATATACCAGATACTCAATTAAGCTTAAATGTGCTCAAATAATCAGATTGAAGGATGTTCAAAGGTCAACATAAAGTTCAAGATTTTCAGTTTCATTCAACCAATAAGCAAGTTAATCACAGCAGAATGGAGGAGCAATCATTTCAGGTATGTAGAAACAATACCTGTCATCAGAATAACATCACAAAGTCCCATAGACTAATGCATGAATTTCCATTTCCATAGCAAGAGGGTGAATTACCTTAGTTCAGAAGATAATACCGTAGGCCTTCAAGCACCAAAATCACTAACCTCACGAAAGTTAGTATTTTAGATTTGCTTTCTTACCTTTGCCTTGAGAATCCATTTTCTTCCAAGCCTTTCACCTACAATCCAAAGAAGAATGAAATTCAGTTTACTCATGAGAGTATTTTAAAGTCTTCTTGCACAATCCCTGCAAAATCTTCACAAAAGGTATTTTTAGTAGTTCCAAAAGAAATATCATTCACATATACTATTATGAGTAAACTGAATTTCTAAAATTGATTTGTGTGTGCGGGAGTGTAAAGATTACACCCAATTCACCCAATTCATGTGAAGTTTACTCAAACTAGTGTGAAGATTACACCCACACATATCATCCAAACTAGTGTGAAGATTACACCCAATTCACCCAATTGACAAATGAAGAAGAATGATATTTGTGAATGATAATCTGCATCCAAGGACAAGAGACTTGATTTGTCAATTTTGATTCAAATTCATTAGCAATAGGATGATACATTATTTTAACAACCAACATCCTCTAGATAGCTCTAGATGCAATGCATGACTCATGTGTGAGCCTAAATATTAAGTTCATATGACGAATGTGGTTGCTCCCCCTTAGTGTGTGTATGAATGCAAGATGTTCATTAACATCCTAATGCCATGTGCAGCCTATAACTAATTGACTCATAGTACCGGGCGGAGAACTTAGATCCGAAGATCACCTCACGCGTAGTGATAGCTTTCAGATAGGCAAAACCTGCCCTTCCACATGTCACCATTTGATATACTATGTAGTCATGGGTGGTGAAGCTAGGAGGATTGCTATGCATTATGACATGAATTCATAATATTCAACTTATGCAAGACAGTATGTGAAAGTGAATGCAAACTCAATATATGTAGTGAAATCATGATCTGAAGAATCTTCAAGCTCTCATACAACAAGATGCTATATGACAAGTGATATGCGCACAAATATGCAAACAACTATGAATGAAATACATGTGCAGACATATGCAAGATTACATGACTATATGACACAAAGTAAGTTAAAACATGGCAGAGTCACTACAGAAAGTAGGAGAGATATCACATGATCTTCAAATTCAATTTTTAATTTTTCTTCCAACTTGACTTATGTCACTTGACCCGTGTGCCTTACCTTCTTGATGAAAACAAATTTCATGCTTTACATTCCCAAGGCACACCTGCAAAGCAGATTTCTCATTTGCCATTCTTAGGTACCCAAATCCTTTTGGGTCCTTGTGGGTTAGCAGTAACATTTGCACATGGTTTCCACTTTTTGACAGTATTCAAATTATCATTTTTCATCAAAGGACAACCATGCATCAACTCACAATCATGCTTAGTATGCCCAGATTCACCACAATAGAAAGAACGCACAGAAGCGATTTTTCCATGTGGTCTTTTAGCTTGAACATAAGAGTTCTCAAATCCATTTCTCCTAATTGAAAACTTTTTTGTATTTTTGAAATCATTCATTTTCTTGCATGCTCTCAAATCATCATTCTCCATTATGAAACAATCATGCATGGCATGTCCAGATTTACCACAAGTAAAAACATGAGAGTTTCTTTCTAGGTGGTTGTGCGTGTGTGGCAGAAGTATGTTTAACATGCATGGGTGTGCTAGCCACATTTTTGGATTTCTGATGCATGTTGATTTTCTGATTTTTATTTTCTTTTTGAATCCTTTGGACATTCATATTATTTTCTGATTTGATTGGGTTCTTGATACAGTGGGTTGCTGGGAGTGAGATGTGGAGGTGTTGGGTGCACAATTGTCATGAACAAATGAAGTATATGTTTTACTTCCAAATTTCTTTTTGTTCACAGGTTTAAACCCTAGCCCCTCTCTTTGAAAGTTTACTTTCATTCCTAGCAATTTATCCAGGTTGTTTTGACCATCCACAAATCTAGATAATGAAGCATTCAAGTCAGAGATTTCTTTTTCAAGTGATGAAATATGTAATTCATAGGAAGGCATCTTACTTTTATAAGAGTTAACTTGATCATGTAAAATAGCATTGATGGTTTTATGACTTTCCATTTTTTGTTCGAACACATGCACCTTTTCGTATTCATCAACAAGCACACATTTTCCTTTTTCAAAAACAAGCAGTCTTTCAGAAATGGCATTGTTCAACTGTTTCAGTTCTTCATTTTCTTTTCTCATACATGAAGTGATTTCTTCATGGTTTTTGATGTCAGTCAAAAGAGATTCATTTTCAATTTTGAATTCAAGGCATTTATTACATGAAGAATTTACTTTTTAAAATTTTTTAAGATTTTTCACATTACTTTCAAGTAAGGAGTTCTGAATTAACAAAGCACTATTCTCCTTATCAAGTTCCGAGCATTTATTACAAGAAGCATTCTTAAGAAAGGCAAGTTCAGATTTCTTTTTCAATTTTGTGTTTTTAGACTTAACTTTCTTGTACTTATCAACCAATTCTTCATAGGCATTCAATAACTCCTCATAGTCAAATTCATCTTCATTTTCAGAGTCAGAGTTTACCTTTGAGCTTGATTCACTTAGCTGATTGCTCCCTTGTTCACTCGTGCCTGCTACAAGACATTGGTCTCCATGCTCTTCCCGGATTTTGCTTAATCCATCCAAGATGTCCTTCGCGGATCTGTAATGGGAGAGAAAAGGAAAGTGCTTAGAATTGACTGTAGCAATAAGCAATTTTAAAACTAAGTAATTTTGATCATGTTTAAGTTTTTGATTTTCAGTCTAGATATTTTTGTCCTTAGGCAACTCATAAGGGCCATATGAAATAAGCTTCCATAGCTTAGGGTCATATGAGTTGACAAGACTTCACATTCTTCCTAGCCACAAATCAAAGTTGCAACCATCAAACACGGGTGGAGAGTTCAATGTGTACATCATGGTAGTCATTGATCCGGATCACTCTAGATCGTTAGATCTATGAAATTAGAGCCTTGGCTCTGATACCAATTGAAGTCCTGCGATCAATGACACCCAAGAGAGGGGTGAATTGGGTGTTTACAAATTTTAAGGAAACTTTTGGCTTTTTAAAATATGTGATAAACACTAATTAGGAAGTTAAACCTGTAAATTCTGAAGTTCTTCATCTCTGGAAAATCTGGTCGACCGGCCAAGGTGTGTTGGTCGACCGAAAAGACCTATCCCTGTTTTAGATTATAGAGGAGCAGGGTGCTTATCCACACGTTTGGTTCACTAGGTGACTGCCATGAGTTTAATCCTACAAGCAAGATAGTCAGGGTTAATACCATGCTTGTTCATATTAAAGAGGTTATGAAACCTCTTGCCTCTTGTAAAACCAACATATGCAAACCAAGGATTAAGACCATGTAACCATTGCCATTTGACCATACATAGATAACAAGAGCATTAGCAATCAACCACAAGTTTAGTTATCATCACTTAATAACACATTAAGTTTTGTTATCATCAAAACTATAACTTAACAATCACAACAATCATCAAAACCATAACTCAACAAGTGCCATGCAGGGTAAAGTGCTACGTTGTGGGAGCAACCTCTTGAGGCCATACGGCGCAAAGTGCTACACTACGGGAGCCACCTCTTGAGCCTGTAGGGTCCACCTCTAGAGTCCTCCATAACCAAATGACTAGTTAATCTTGTCTGTAATACTACGTTTCTTAATCTCTTGAAATTCCACATTAGCTATAAACGAGAGTGGATGTCAAAAGTAATACACGAAATACTGTGCATATAGGGCCCGGTCTGGTCTTTGGAGGAGCACCCGAAGGTACTTGTGCCCATGAAAGTTTATTGACCACGGTGTTTAGCATTGCACCGGAGTACTTACTTGACTTGAGACACTCCACCCCTACTCTCTCTTTACTTGACTTGACTTGCGTGGTCCGGAACGGGCAATACTTGACTTGTGGCCCGAGAAAGGGCAAAATACTTGATTGATTAAAATAGCCAATTCTACTGATACGTACTTGACATTACTTGCTTGAATTGAATTTTTACTTGCTCGTACCTGAGATATTCTTGTACATGAGTTCATTCTTGTACTTGCGTTCATACTTGTACACGAATCCCTACTTGCCCCGAAGTGACATTTACATCTATAAATTCTTGAAATACTGCTTGTCAAATACTTGAAATCTTGATATACTCTCTTTATACAGTTTTTGATCTCTTATTATTCATCATGCTTAAATTTACCTGTATACATGATTTTTTTATACGTACATCATGCATAGACATACGGATAATACATGCAAATTGTAAATTATGTAAAGATTGCTCGAATTTGAGATGTAATTCCTACTAAGCGATTCGCTCATCAGGTTGCTTCCTAACATTTTCAAGTGATTCGGATAGCGACAAGAATGGGATTGAGACCGAGTGAAGAGTGCTAGAACGCCAATCACCTAGCATTAGCTAGTCGCGTCTTTGAATTTTATTTGAGTCCTACTTTGTATTTCAATATGTCAGTTTGGTTGTCCAACCCATGTTAAGGCATGTAGCCTAGTGTTGGATTTTAAATTTGGAATTTTCATGGACTATCTTTTAATTTCTTTGGTTAATCAAATAATCATCACTTGGACTATTGGGATTATTGAATTTTATTAATATTATGCGCACTCCGTAATTATGTATGTCAAAATTTTATCGCTCTAATGACACGATCTATATAGACGCGTCATGCATCCGAGTATCTTCCGCGCTCGGGACGTGATAGTCTTCGTGGTATCAGAGCCTAGGTTTTCAAACCTAGGAAACTAGAAGAAATAAGAGGATAGGAAAAAATTATGGTCATGATTGGAATCTAGGTAAAACTTGAGTCTAAGGAAAGGTAAAAACCCGAGTCCAAGGATAGATACATTTTACCTGGTGAGGCGGATAGAGCCATGGGTTAAGTTCTATAATGACTTTTGACCTTACGAGTAAACCTGATTTTTTATCATACTTAAACTCTTTTGTAGGGTCATGGCTGCTGAAAGAGCATAATGGCGTGAGATGCAACGCACCGTGCAAGGGCTTACACAGGCACTACAGCAAGTGGCCCAAGGCGGAGCTAACCGTGGAGCGGGTGATCTCCACAGGAGTTTTCGTAACATGAACCCACCAAGGTTCACGGGTTCGTCCGACCCCGAGGATGCCGAGAATTGGCTAAAGGAGATGGAACGAATCTTCTGTGTGATGCAATGCACGGACGAGGTGAAGGTTTTACTGGCCGTATTTCAACTGGAGTAGGACGCTCGATGCTGGTGGGAATCCATAGAAGCAACACTACCAGAAGACCATGTCACATGGGATGAATTCATGGAGCATTTCAACAACAAGTACTTCTCCGACCATATCTAGGAGAAGAAGGCCGCGGAATTCACCGTTCTAAAACAACGGGTCTTGAAAGTGGCCAAGTATGAAGCCCAGTTCTCAAGATTATCAAAGTATGGACCCCATTTGGTGTGTACAAAAAAGATGAAGGCGAGAAGGTTCCTCAATGGGCTTTGGCCCCACTATATTACACAACTTGCACCGATGGACATCCAAGTCTATTCGGAGATAGTTCGGCGTGCCCAATTGCTAGAAGACGCCACCAAATTATCCGAGAGAATCTGAGGAAGAGACGAAAGAACCCGTCACAAGCCCGGGAAAATTCAAACAATCATTCAACAAGAAAAGGTTCTTCATAGGAGGGGAGCCCTCCAAGGAGAAGAAATTCCAGAATAATGATAAGCCATTCTCCACCGCCACACCCTCTAAGGATATTTGAAAATATTATGATAAAGCTGGTCATAAGACCGAGTGATGGGGACATCGAGGCAAGACCGTACGCATTTTGTTTGCATTTATGTCTTTTCATATTTGTATGTATACCCTTGTGTTATATGGGTACGCAATTGTAGGTCTTAGTGGGTTTATATGTAAAATTCCAGTAGGACCAAGCAAGGGGGCCCTCAGCCCTTTCCCATTGGTCCATGTCACTCATGTGGGGCTGGTCAACCATCTTAGGTGGCCATCTAGAAGGGTTGAATGTCAAATGCCACATGGGTAGACAAGTGGTTAAATTGGTCCAAGGTAGGTCACCTACCTTCACCTACCCCATTCAACCCATTAACCTTGGTCAAGGGGGCGCCCCTCTCCCCTTAATATTTTATTATTTTTTGTGTGTTATTCACATCCAATCTAGGCCCTCCATTCCCCACCCCTAGATCTAATGGTGTAGATTAGATTTGACGCATGGCATATAAAAGGTTGTATTTTTCATTTGTTAGCATTAATGAAGAGAAAATTGTTGGAAAATCAAGAGTGTTCTTGAGCCCCTCCTCTCTCCCTCTGGTTTCTCTCCTCCAACCTCCAGTTCTAGAGTGATTTCTATCTTCTATCCCCTCCCCTCTATCTCGGGTGATCATATGTGCCGCCGCCGCTGCCGTTCGTGCCGCCTTCGAGCCGCCGCGAAACCGTCTTCGGTATTCTGTCATGCTGGACAAAGGTGTCTTCCTAAAATTCCTGCTACCCGCCACGGCCTCTTCGTGGTCTGCAATTTTTATGGTGTGTTTCCATATTCCACCCCATCATCCAAAAAAAAATTCAGGTCCCAAATCTCTCGTTTAGTATTTTTCCATTTTCGTGCATCTTTCATTCCCAGATCTGTTTTGTCTCTGTCTATAGTGACAGCAGCCCTGTGTTTCTCACCTACGGCCCTCTTTTTGATTTTTCCAAACCCTCCCAATTTTACTGGAAGTTCTGTCCATCATCTTCTACATCCACCATTCTTTTTTATTTTTGATCCGCCCTCTATCTATTTTTCAAAATTCGTGTTCTATCTCAGCTACAGTGCTTTCAGCCTATTTCCAGATCCAACCCACTGTTAGTGAAAAACTCCTATCAATTCGTAGCCATATCCAAACTTGTCCAAACTAGTTTTGCCGTTTTCCTAGCTCAATTGGCCACAACTTTCATGAAGCGGTCGAAGTCTGAATCCAAGGTCGTCATAGAAGTCAAAGGCAGTTCTCAGAGAATAGCCCTGCAGATCTGAGTGTTCAGCTACTGTACAACAGGAAGTTGTAAATTCATTAAAGCCCAAATCCGTGTAGATCTAGGCCAGATCTCCAGGCCTAAGGTGAAGGATTTTAAGTTATCTTTCCAACGGCACCAGTCTCGTGTCGATCCGACATCGGGGCTGATCGTCGCGCCTGTTCTCGCCGGGACGCGCACTGAAAACCAGAAGCTGCAGATCCGTGGCCGGTTATTCCGACCGATGCCGAACGGAGCCGCCCGGCCTCCGGCCGGTGAACCAGCGTGCCGCCAGCCCGGGGAGCACTTCCCTAAGTGTCCCCACTATAGCGGTGCCACCGAGTCCCACACGGCCCCTCCGGACAGCAAGTGGGCCCCACCGTCACAAGTTCGGGTGCTGCCGAATCAATGCGAGATGCCACCCGTCAACCCGAATTCGGTCCTCCCGGGCCCAGTTGTGTAGCCCTTTACCTCCCTGCGTGGAGTGGGCGATATTTCATTGCTGTCATCATTGTGTAATATTTATCCCGGGAGTATGAGTTTCGGCCGGGTCCGTCTTCCCCACGCCGAGCGCGTGGAGGTATCGCATTCACTCCCTTCTCGGCATTTTACTTACTTCATATATATTTGTTTATGCCGCTGCTAGAGATCATGTGTAAGGATACCTAGCTCGCTTTATATGTTCATTACCGCTGCTGCGAGAGAGTGAGCGAGACCGTCCCGTGACCCGATCCGGGCACACGAGAGAGCCGATCACCCTAGCTCATTGCCGGTTTCTCAACCGCGCACGTCCGACGCTTCCCTCGTTAAGGGACAGTCACGAGCTTGTCGTGTCCGTGGTCTCGTCCCACATCAATTTGGTATCAGAGCGAGTTTGAGTCTAGGGTGTCAAAAAAAAAAGAGTGTCATGTAGTCATTAGTCATTGTCTAAGTCGTGTTTAGGGTCATCATTGTTTTAAAACAAAAAAAGTGTCTTTTGGGTCGCATTAGCATACCATTAGTCGGTATATAAAAAAGTGTTGTCCGAACGTTAGGCTACGCCTATCGGGAAGGCCGCACACTCACGCGAGTGATCTTCGGATCGATTAACTCCGCCCCGTACCGAGCCTTAGTGTCTTGTCTCCGTGTGTATGCATGTCCATGTCCGCTATCCATGGCCATTCCCCAAGGCCATGCGTCCAAGTGGTCATCTCTGGTGGCCCAAGCCAAGGCCTTCCTAGCCCGACCCTATATCGTTTCTAAAGCCACTCTACCTAATGGGTCCACAACGGAACTCCATTTCACCGATAGGCAGTCGGATAATTGGGTTACTTTTGATATCGTGGAGTCTCTCTCCGAGACAGGCGAGATTATCCGTGATGGTGATTTTGCTTGTGTTAAGTTCTATAGGAAGGTCGGCTCCGTTCTTTACACCGATGGTGCATGGTGCAGGATCAGCACACTTGCTGGTCCATGCATCATTTTAGGGCAAACGTGGTTAGGAGAAAGAAAGGCTAATCTTGACTGGGGCAAAAGGACTTGCACCTTATACCCACCCTACCTACCTGGGAAGATCATCCTTAAGGATACGGCTCAATCAAGCACCCTCGTCTTTCCCGCCACCCAACCCCAGTGGCCCACTCCACCTTCGGATTCATACTTGCCACCTCTCCTGGAGCCCACCCCTCTAGCCACCCATCATGGGAGCCACCCTCCCTTCGAGGAGCCACATTTAGAGGATGTCCATCCCGAGCCACCCGTGTTTCTTACGGGTACGCTATACATAGCCGAGCCACTTCTTAGTTGGCTCAAAGATGGCTTGGTCCCATGTCCTTACCCTTCTATGGACCCCACCTTATCTATAGTGCCCGTCAACTACTTCCACACTACCTTTCGGTCTAGTCACCATATTGATACATTGGATGACCTTATTATGGGATTAGACACGCAATGGAAGTTGACGCACCTACTGGCCCGAGGCTTTGACCAACCTGCTAGTCTTAGCTTCACCCATCCGGCCTTCGGGTCCATTACCTCCGAGTGCACCATGGGGTGTGTCACCACGGAGATTCTTCTATTCCTCCCGATGCCGGCCGAGTCCGACTTCGTTCCCTTTTGCCCAAGGGAGGAATCCTATTTTCTACACATGTCCGTCGTCCCACCGATTATAATGTATGACGGTGACTATGAATTCCAAACTTGGGACCATGTCATGTTGGAACCCACTTCATGGGGTCACACCTTCTTCGACCCTTTTGATCCCTTCACTAGTGAACCTCCCGAGTTTTCATACTCATTACCCTTCTTCCGCGGAGTTCACTATCTCACCTTTTCCACTCGGGCCAAGCAAACTCCACATAGCCATTGGTCCGAACCATCATTCGGGGGTAAGGAAGACTTTCGTTTCCCCGATCCCTCTAAACCACCCGCACCTCCCGGACTTCCCGCATCCAAGCCCAATGTCCATGATTGGTGCATCGTAGTATGTCTAGGAGTTCCCCATGACGTCAACCTCCAGTTACGTCAAATTCATGCATGGCACACATTCGGGTGTCCTGGTCCGCCGTCACCCATGTACGGGTCGGACTAACATTAGGTGTGTCTAGGGTCATAGATGAGTCCTTGTGTTTTCCTTGTGTTGTTTGTTTGCATGGTTTGTGTGTAGTTTGAGAGTCTGCATGTGTCTTGTGTAAGCTCGTTGTCGTTCTCTTATGAGTAAGAGGTGATTGGACTCACTCGACGAGTATGGGATCGGTTCTCTATCTATACCCGGATCAGTCACCTATAGGGACTCATCGGTGATTCCTAGTGAGTCTTCGAGCTGCTTCCTTCCCTTTGAGAGTGCCCCACCCGGAGTGTCCACCTCTAGCCCATGGCAGCTTGTGCATATCGAGTATATATGGAATGAGCAGCTGCTGGTCACTTGGAGTGGAGCGTACCCGCATTACTTGGCACGGTGACGGATCCGCCGGAGTATTCGAGCATCCATACCCCTACTCGACGGGGTCGAGTTCCTCCCACCCGGGGAGAATTGATGGGGGCATCGAGGCAAGACCGTACGCATTTTGTTTGCATTTATATCTTTTCATATTTGTATGTATACCCTTGTGTTATATGGGTACGAAATTGTTAGTCTTCGTGGGTTTATATGTAAAATTTCAGTAGGACCACCCTCAGCCCTTTCCCATTGGTCCATGTCATTCATGTGGGGCTGGTCAACCATCTTAGGTGGCCATCTAGAAGGGTTGAATGTCAAATGCCACATGGGTAGACAAGTGGTTAAATTGGTCCAAGGTAGGTCACCTACCTTCACCTACCCCATTCAACCCATTAACCTTGGTCAAGGGGGCGCCCCTCTCCCCTTAATATTTTATTATTTTTTGTGTGTTATTCACATCCAATCTAGGCCCTCCATTCCCCACCCCTAGATCTAATGGTGTAGATTAGATTTGACGCATGGCATATAAAAGGTTGTATTTTCCATTTGTTAGCATTAATGAAGAGAAAATTGTTGAAAAATCAAGAGTGTTCTTGAGCCCCTCCTCTCTCCCTCTGGTTTATCTCCTCCAACCTCCAGTTCTAGAGTGATTTCTATCTTCTATCCCCTCCCCTCTATCTCCGGTGATCATCTGTGCCGCCGCCGCCGCCGCGAAACCGTCTTCGGTATTCTGTCCTGCTGGATAGAGGTGTCTTCCTGAAATTCCTGCTACCAGCTACGGCCTCTTCGTGGTCTACAGTTTTTATGGTGTGTTCCTATATTCTACCCCATCATTCACAAAAAAATTCAAGTCCAAAATCCCTCGTTTAGTATTTTTCTATTTTCATGCATCTTTCATTCCCAGATCTATTTTGTCTCTATCTACAGTGACAGCAGCCCTGTGTTTCTGATATGACACAACCGAGGACTTAAACAAACAAGCACAATCACAATCAAACGGACCGATGTCGACGACTGCTCACCCATTGCTCACCAAGACCCGGGGTAACTTGGCAATGCCAAGGTGAGGTTGAGGGGTTGGGCCCTTGCTGGTAGAGGGCCAGCAAGGCCAAGATTTGAATCCCAAAGGTTGTGGATGCCCAATTCAATGGGGCTAACAAAGTGCCAAAGGCACCGGGTTACTCTCTCTTCCCACGGTGATCACTCAAAGCAACGGGGCTTGAGGATCGAGCATCCACTCTCACGGCCAGCGGAACTATGAACTAATATTGAAAGAACAAGCATGAATTAGAGCAAGGTTATAGAGCACTTACTCGACCGGTTTGAAGAAACCGGTCCCGCTCGGAGACGAGGGCGAGCGGGGAAGCGTGGGTTCCCCACACGCCACGCCGGGGTAGCTTGACCTGATCAAACCAAATTACAACACTACACCTCTCGCAGGAGGGGGATCTTGGGGTGGGGGTTAATAGATTACAATCAAACTACCTCCACGCAGGGAGGGGCCTTCAGTCGGCCAAGCGGGGTGGGGAAAACTAGGGCTAAAACGATGATGAAGTGAAGATGCCGAATCTGCCTTCTCTCGGAAATTGTGGATAGATAGTCGGTACTGTGACTATAGAACTTGATCAGGAATTTTTCAGAGGGCGAGACCAGTGAGGAAATCTTCGTTACTGGAACTGGAGTGCCTCTGAATTTTTCCGAATTCTTCTGGGGTCGCTGCTGGCCTGGGCAGGAGCTCGAACAGGGTCGCTGATTCCCGGACTGACAGCAACTGGTTACTAACAGCAGGAAGAAGAGGTTGCCTCGGACGCTCCCGAACTTGGAATCGAGCACCGTCAGATTCGTTGGAATTGTGGACGAATCCTCTTCACAGAAAAACTGACGGAGAGGCCAGACGATGCCGGAGAAGACCAGGGAACTCTGAACACTGTTGACTGGTCGGAGCAGACTATGGGTAGCAGGACTGCAAAGCTGAGGGAGAAAAATGGTAACTCTTGCTACCGGATACTAAACGGGGTTCTACTTTTTGATTCTGAAAGTAGACAGGGAGAGGTAGAACTTTTTAGAAGAACCCTTGGCCTGATTCCTCCGAGGTTTGGCGTGGTGAAGCTTCCTCTCCGACTCAGGACCTCTGCAGGGACACCTCTGCGCAATCGGGGAAGAATGGACCTCCAAAGCAGCACCGATCTCCGATGGGGATGAAACCATGACCGTTGCGAAGAGGACAGGCAGACGCTTCCGTGGATGCCTTTTGAGCCTTCAGATTCTCTGGGATGTGGTCAGAGTCACCTCTGCAAACTGCTTCTCTTCTGCTGCCAGCGAACTGAAAATTGAAGGTTGAAGATGGTGGGGGAAAATGGGGTATATGAGAGGGGAAATGGGGGTGGTTGAGTGTGGGAGTGACCTCTGGTTGTAAGGGGGTCTTGGAGGGGGTGTTCTAAGGTGTGGGAGGGGGAGAATAAGGTCTGGAAGGGGGTCCAACAGATGGTGGGAGTGGGGGCTGCGAATTTGGTTGGAATGGAGAGAGGGAAAGGATATTTGAAAATAGGTTTAAGGGTGGGGTTAATTTTTGGTCTTGGGGAATGGGAAGAGGTGTGTGGGGAAGGTAATAGGTGCTTGGGGTAGTGGGAAGGGTGCTTGGGAAAGTGGGAGGGGTAGTTGGGGGTTGGATGGTGAGGAGAGGATTGGTGGAGGGGGTCTTGGGAAGGGGAGGAGTATTGATGAGGGTTGTGGGGAATGGGAAGAGGCTTAAATGGGGTAGGTGGGGAGTGGAGGTGGTTGGGAAGGGAGGAGAGAGAAGAAAATTCGAATTTGGGTGTGGAGGAGAGAGAAAGTGGAGTGAAAAAGAGAGATTAAGAGAGGGATGGGTGAGATTCTCTCCCTAAGGCTTCTCACCTCACTAATGGATTCACTCCACCATAAAAATAAAGATAGAACTCACAAAATGGCAATTTTTCATTGATTGATTCATTAAGTTGAAATGGGGGGGAATGGGGTCCTATATATAGGAAACCCACATTTCTACAAAAGTCCCTGATAATTGACTCAATGACAAATAAGCGAGGGGGTAGGGGAGAGCCCTTGGGCCAAGCCCAATGAATTGGGCCCAATAGCTAACTAGACAACCTAATGACACTCAAACTTAAGGAAATGAACACAAGACCTAGGAACATGACTCAAATAAAAGGGAAAATACATCAAATGACTCAAATAAAAATTACATAGGACTCAAAATTAAATGACTAGACCATGCCGGATGCAACCGGGGCGAGGAGACGAGCTATGAACGTGGGCATGGGAGGTGATGCCCCCATCATACTCCCGGGGTGCGGAGAACTTGACTCTGTCGAGTAAGTGTCCTTCCCTCCTTGGAGGGTGTAGAAGTGGTACTGCCCTCAAGTCTTCCGAACGAGACCAATCCATCCACATGCCGAGATAGCGCTCGTATACCTTGCTCCTGGTGGTAGTGACATGTTCATCCAATATTCGTTCAATGCGCTCACGCTGGGCTCTCTTGGCTGGTGGACTCTCCTCACGGGTGGGTGCTCTCTCAACGGAGGGAATAGGCTCAATATCCTCACTAGGTACCACCGTGGGTCCCTGGTATGGCACTAGGTCGGCAACACTGAATGTGGGACTTACCCCATATTCCTCGAGGAGATCTAACTCATAGGCATTTGCACCAATGCGCCTTAGGACCTGGAAGGGACCTGCCCCACGTGGCCTCAGTTTAGAGTTGGCTCCCGGGGAGAGCCTCTCCGTCCTTACCATCACAAAGTCACCCTCATGGAAGTCTCGGTGACGCCGATGAGAGTCGGCCCGCCTCTTATAAGCCTCATTCTTTTTGCTTATGTGCTTGCAAAGGCTTTCATGCAATTTCGTGAATGTTGACATTCTAGGGGTGATGGGTGGACCTGGGCAACCAAAAGTAGACCGATCATGCTTTGATGCCAAGAAGACTTTGATGGATTTTGGAGGGCCGGGGCAACCATATGTGGACTTATCATGCAATGTTGTCATGTAGACTTTGGTGGGCCTAGGTGGGCCGGGGCACCCGTAGGTGAACCTATCATGCAAAGTGGTGATGAATGTGGGGGGACCCGGACATCCGTAGATGCTTTTGACATGCTTAAGATCCATGATGAATGAAGGAGGACCATGACATCCGAATGTGGACCACTCATACTTTCTACTTGACATGTGGGTGATATGAATGAATGGACCCAACATAGTGTTCATGCCAAGGGGTATGGTAAGCCTAGACACATGCATGCTTTTCCCAAAGGTGACTTCCATGTGTGTAGGTGTGGGACAACCTTTGAACTCCCATTGGAAAGGATCGAATGGATCTAAGAAGGTAGTCATCATGGGGTGGGGCACAACCTGATTACCTAGGGATATGTGGCCCAAGGTCATGGCTCCCAAGGTGTAACCCGGGTCATGGATGAGGTGGGTTTGGCCCAATATGGTGGGTGAGGGTAGGAAAGGGTGGGTGGTTGGTAAGATGGTTGGGTCATATGAGTCCCTTGACTCCCATTGGAATGGATCATATGGATCATAAAATGGGTCATCTAGGGGGAGGAACTCCATGTCCTCAAGATCCTTAAAAGGTGCTAAGTCATCCTTCTCCATGATAGTTGGGCCAATGTTCTTGACAAGTGGGTCGGCCATGAGTGGAGGGCTTGGCTTTCTACCCGAGGTAAGAAGCTCTAAATCAAGGAGAAGGTTGGGCTCATCGGGTGTAGGGAGGAATAGAAGGAGGTCGCTAGTGTAGCAACCAATGGTGCAAACCGAGGTGATAGACCCTATGCATAGGTGTAGGAGGCTAAGGCTCCTAGGTTGTTCGACCATAGGGGTCAACATGCTAGTCATCTCTAATTGCCATGCTATGCCCTTGAGAAGGTCCTTTAAAGTTTCCACTTGGTAGGATGTTTGGATTATGGTGTGATAGGAGGAGATGTGCACTAGGGGAAGGTTTTCCTTTATGGGAAGGCAATCATGGGCCGTGATCTCTCTTATTGGGCTCTTCTTTAGCCAACTAATAAGGGACTCTTCCAAGATGAATTCGACCTTATCTATAGGGGGTGGTGGAGGGTGAAGATCCTCGTGCGAGGCTTCCTCTTCAATTGGGACATGGGTGCTCTCCATGGAGGGGATAGGTTCCCGAGAGGTAGTTGTCTTCATGTGGTAAAGTGGGTGGACTACTTCTTCCAAAGCTAATGGAGTGGGAAGGTTCTTTGATGGTGGGGTGATGATGGCCGGAGTATGGTGCACCCGAGGTGGTGAACAAGGGTGGGATTCCCGCAGGTGGGGGAATACAAGGTTGTTGAATTTAAAGGTTCCCGAAAGGTGTGGCGGATGCACTAGGCAAGTCCGACGTGTTGGGTCGATGTCGGCATTCCTTTCATCTAACCATTTCTTACCTAGGATTATACATGGACCCGCCAAGGTTCCCTTTTGACACCAAGCCCCATCCAAATACTTAGTCTTCCCGAACCATTTATGGAATTCAATAAAGACTTGGTCTCTATTGTGCACAATTTGTCCGGTCCTACAAAGAGAGGTAATGATATCGGGGGACACCCAATTTTCAGATTCTAGGTCAATGAAATCAATTTCTACGGGCTCTCCATTAGGTAAGCATGCATGGGATATGATTGGGAGAGGGGCCATGTGACCCAAGACTCAATGTTAACAATGATGGGTTTGACAATGCACGGTTCGGACAAGAATGCAAGCATGCCCTAGGACTTGACTTGATAGAGACAAGTCAATGACTTGCTCTGATACCAATTGATGTGACACAACCTAGGACTTAAACAAACAAGCACAATCGTAATCAAACGGACCGATGTCGACGACTGCTCACCCGTTGCTCACCAAGACCCGGGGTAACTTGGCAATGCCAAGGTGAGGTTGAGGGGTTGGGCCCTTGCTGGTAGAGGGCCAGCAAGGCCAAGATTTGAATCCCAAAGGTTGTGGATGCCCAATTCAATGGGGCCGACAAAGTGCCAAAGGCACCGGGTTACTCTCTCTTCCCACGGTGATCACTCAAAGCAACGGGGCTTGAGGATCGAGCTCTCACTCTCACGGCCAGCGGAACTATGAACTAATATTGAAAGAACAAGCATGAATTAGAGCAAGGTTATAGAGCACTTACTCGACCAGTTTGAAGAAACTGTGTTGTGACTCCTATGTGTTGATGGTGTTGACATGTAACTTTACTTCATATGGCAACACATTGTTTTGATGAATTGGCAACATTGTTTATGTTTTGATGAAATCACTTTATCAGATTGTCTGTGTGTTATATGCATTTAATCTTATCTTAACACTGAACACACACTCATAGTCTCAATGTCTATACATCGCTGTTGGGCATCAATGTCTGCATATGAGCATCAGGCACCAAGTGTGTACATTGCATAGCATGCAGGCGTCAAAGTCCATACATCCACAGTGCAGTGGCCAAGTCCATACACTGTCCGTCTCATTTAGAGTCTAAGGTGAAGTCTGTACATTGAGCGTCTCACGCAAAGTCCACACATTGGCCTTCAGGTTTGAAAGTCTGTACATCGGTCTTTCAGCAAGTCTGAACATTGTCCATACAGTAGTGCATCAACTCCTTGAGCTGATGCGTCGACGCTTCAGTTCAGTTTCTTTAGTTGATAAAGTCTATACATCCACAGTGGACTTTGAAGTCTATACATTGGGCCTTACATTCCAACTCTATACACTGAACCTTCGTTCATCAAAGCCTCAAGTCTGTACAGCGTGAAGTCTACATTTTGGCTTCACGTTTTCAATGTATGTACAGTGGCTTTCGCATAGGCAAGTCTGTACATCGGGCTCCTTCTAACTAAGTCTATACACTCCCTCACACTGTACACACTCAGTCTATACAGCATGGTCATCTTTTCAAGTCTATACAGAGTTCTTCACTTAAACTGATGACTTATCCGATACTCTGTCTGACAGGTGTTCTGATCGTGAAGCTTATGGAGGGCACGTGATTCAAGGCTGGAAGGGCAGACAGGCTTGTGACACGTGTGCTGAAGCTGGCTGAGAGGCTGACACGTGGACACAGCAAATCAAGAAAGAAGCTCCTGGATTATTCTGGTGCGTCAACGTATTGAGCAAGTAGCGTCGACGCAGCAGTTACAAAAAAGAGAACCAATGGGTTACTGGGTTACTCAGATGCGTCAACGCCACCCACTGGCAGCGTGGACGCAGCAGTTCAAGTAACTCCTTGCAACCTCTGGAGTACCCTGGCAGCGTCGACGTTATAGCTCATTGGGTCAACGCAGCAGGTTGATGGAACGACACCTTTTAGCTGCTAGTACACACCGATGCGTCAACGCAGCAGTGAAGCGGCGTCGACGCAGCATGCCCATCTGCTGAAGACATGATCACTGGATCATCGATGCGTCAATGCCATGGGCTGATGGAGTCAACGCAGCAGTCTTGAGTTTTGCTGATCAAACGTCTTTGAATTGTAGGGCACGTGATCCAAGGTGCCTGGCTCGTGAACCAAATGCTGACACGTGGATGGAATTGTCTCGAAGCTGGCGGATTCCATTGGGCGGGAAAGCATGGAAGCCACGCGCCCTTATCCACCTGCTGCTGTTATATATATTAGTCTTCATCTTCTGTATAGGCTGATCGAGATTGGAAAAGTCTGTACATCCTGCTTGAAGCAGCAGCCACCGAGATCCACTGTGAGAATAAAGAAGAAAGGCAGAGAAGAAGAAAAAGAGAGAAGAAGAAAAAGAGAGATGAGTTGAGAGAGAGTTATTGTGAGAGCTTGTGAATCAGTCTCTTGGTCCAGTTACCAGAGCTGACATTGCTCAACCTTGAGCTACAGTCGTTTTGGTTTTCTTCCATTCTATTGTGTGTTTCATTTGTTTTCAGTCTTTGTTATTTTCCTTTGAAAACTCTTGTTCTATCAAGCTGTTAGTCAGCGGGATCAAGCTGTGAGGCAGCGGGTTGCAGAGGTGTTCCTCTGGTCAGCTAAGCTGTAGTGCCCAGCAGAGCAAGCTGTGATGCTCAGCTGTTGCAGAGAATGTTCCTCTGGTCAGGATAAGCTGTAAGCCCCAGCCGTTGTTGGCAAGCTGTAGAGCCCAGTAGTTTGAAGCTGTGTACCAGCAGTAATCCACATTCGAGTTGAATGTGGGGTGGACGTAGGTCGGATTGACCGAACCACCTAAAAGCCTTGTGCCTCTTGTGTGTTTGATTGCTTGTTCAGCAGATCTTGTGTGTTTCATTCGGTGCATTGGCTGTGTTCGTCTAGTGTTCTTCTAATTCCGCATTTGATTCTAGGCCAAATTTTTAAATAGCCAGTTGATCTATTCACCCCCCCTCTAGATCCACATCCTGTGGTGATAGAGCCTTCCATCTAACTTCAACACTTGGTATCAGAGCTAGACTTTTCTACAGGGACTTACCGCCCAAAGAGAATAAGCACAGATGGACGAAAGAGGGATGATAGCTGAAGGACACTCCACATCCAAGCCCCCATACTTCGATGGAACCAACTACGCATACTGGAAGCACCGTATGCAGGTATTCTTGAGGGCTAAAGATTATGAAATTTGGAAGGTGGTTAGCAAGGGACCTTTCGAGCTGTCTCCAAATGAAGATGTATGGACTAAGTAAGAAATCAGAAGGTCCACGCTCAACTGGAGTGCAATCAATGCAATCCAGTGTTCTCTGCATCCCACCGAGTTCTCACGAATATCTGCCTGCTCCTCAATGAAGGAAATGTGGGATGCACTTGAAGTCATCTATGAGGGAACTTCACAAGTCAGAGAGACTAAGACTAATCTACTAGTCTCAGAATACGAAGCCTTCAAGATGAAGCCTAATGAGACGATCAAGGAAATGTATGCTCGGCTGACCATTATCACAAATGGTCTCAGAGGCTTCGGGAAAAAATACTCTGAGTACGATGTAGTCAGGAAGATCTTGCGATCCTTAACTCCAATGTGGCACACCAAGGCCACAGTTATGGAAGAGTCAAGAGATCTGCATAATACTAAGGCAGATGAGCTGATCGGATCTCTAATGGCTTATGAGATGAATATGCCAAAGATAGAGGAGGCTGACAGAAAGAGGAAGCCTATAGCTCTGAAGGCTGGTGCTAGCAGATCCAGTCGATCCAGCCCCAACGGATCATCAACTGAAGAGAGCTTGTCTGAAGAAGAAGTGGCAAATGCTGATATTGCCATGATTACTAGGGAATTCCGGAGATTTCTTAAGGAAGGAAGAAGATTCATCCGAAAAAATCCCAACAGTGGCCGCCGAGACACAAGGTATAAATCAAACCCTGCAAAGAAAGCTGAAACTAATGTTTGCTATCAATGCAGGAAGTCGGGTCACTTTAAAGCTGAATGTCTGACAAATCAGAATCTCAAGGACAAGTCCAAGAAGAAGAACACAAAAGGGAAAGCTATGGTGAGTACCTGGAGTGATGAGGACGAGGGATCTTTGAGCGTCACTTCGGACAGTGAAGTTGAAGCTGAGAAGCCAATCTGTCTCATGGCAACCAGCTCAGAAGATAGAGAGGAAGAATCTGATGAGGTATCCTCTCGCTATGAAAATTTTACTATTACTGATTGGATGGTTGCCTATGATGAACTTACTGACAGAGTAGATGAGGTCAGAAAAGAAAACAGGCATCTTCGAAGAAAAATTAAAATCATGCAAAATGATACTTCATTTTCTGATAAAATTGCCTGCTTAGAAACTGAAAACAGTAAGCTGAAACTCACATGTTCTGAATTTGAAAAAATCAATAAAGAACTGAAAATGTCTAAGGAAGAAAATGTGAGATTAGACAATGAAATTGATGCATGGAAACTGAAAATTCAGAATTATGAAAATGAGATAAAGATTGTTTCTGAAAAATATGAAGTTGTCCTCAATGTGAATAATGAGTTAAAAAAATCTATTGATGAAGTTCAGAAAGATAATGAGGATAAGCTAAAAACAATTGAGAAAATGACCCAAGGATCTGAAAATTTAGATGCATTATTGGGGTCAAAAGTAAATTTCAGAAGAGAGGGCCTAGGATTCAACTCTAGTGCAACCAAAAGCTTTGGAATGAAAACTATTTCCTTTGTTGCACAAAAGGAGAAAGGACCTCTGATCAACATGAATTCTAATAATGCTATAAAGATAAATTTGAATCTGAAAAGGCTGAATGCAGAGGAGAAGGGCAAACAGAAAGTAAGTGAGCCTAGTAGAATTGGCACTTCCAAACCTAGCTCTAGTGCTCAACCCAAGGTTAGGGGTCAGTCTGTTCAGATAAACAAACCTCATATCAATGCCAAAAAGTCTTCACCACCATCATCACTGAAAAGGACCCAACCAAAACCTATGAATAGGTCAGCAGGGTCAAGGGTGCAGGGAAGACAAACCATTTTCAGAAGTCAGCCCAACAAATTCAATTCACCTAGAGTTCAGTCCTACTACCCCAAACAGCCAATCTATCCTAATGGGTATGGGTGGACTAGAACTCAAGGGATGTATACAGGGTATGTTCATCAACCTACACATTATTACAGACCCTATGTCAGAAATTGGGAAAATGGGTGTGGTAGTCGGATGCCTAGGAATTACCAATATTTCCACAGCCAGTCTAGGAACTACCATGGCCAAAACTTTATGAATGCAACCTGGCCAAAGTATTGGCACAATAACAAAAATTTTGTGAATAACTTTGTTAGTGCATATAAGAAGAAAGTCAACAAGAAAAAGTAAAACAAAAGGAAATCTGGAAAATGCACTGAACAGAACTGCTTCAAACAAATGTGGATTCCCAAAACCATGCTTTCTTTCTTTACTTGCACTTCATCTGCATTGGAGCCCAATCAGACTTGGGTTCCAAACTCTTTGCCCTAATTGTGTGTGCAGGTATGCCTGGCAGCCAAGAGCAACTTGTGGTACTTGGACAGTGGCTGCTCCAGGCATATGACAGGAGATAAGGCCAAGTTTTGTATGCTAACTGAAAAGCTAGGAGGCCTTGTCACCTTTGGAAGCAACACAAAGGGTAGGATCATTGGATCAGGTAAGGTAGGTAAGTGCTCTACCTGCTGCATTGATGATGTTATGCTGGTTGAAGGGTTAGCTTACAATTTACTTAGTATCAGCCAGTTGTGTGATAAGGGTCATAAGGTTTTATTTGATTCTCAATGCTGCAAGGTTTTTGAACCTGATTCAGAAATTATAAAATTCTCTGGAAAAAGAATAAATAACACATACATGATAGATCTAGATGATATTCAGCATTCTAACCTATGTCTTACTGCCAATAGAGAAGATTTAGCATTTTTATGGCATCGTAGGTTAGGCCATGCTAGTTATACCATTTTGCATAAACTGAACAAGCATAGCATGGTTAGAGGACTTCCTGAAGTTTCCTTCAAGAAAGAAAATAAAATCTGTAATGCATGCACTCAATCAAAGATAACTAGAAAGTCATTTAAGTCTAGAACTGAAAATCTGTCTTCCAAACCCTATGAGCTGATACACATGGATCTCTTTGGGCCAACCAGATCTGTCAGCTTATCAGGAAGGAGGTATGGGTTTGTCATGGTAGATGACTTTTCTAGGTATACTTGGGTTTATTTCTTATCTAATAAGAGTGATGCTTTTTCAGAATTTCAGGAGTTCTATGTTAAAATAAATCAGAAAATTGAAAATATTTTGACTGATCATGGAGGTGAGTTTGAAAACTCACAGTTTTATGAACTCTGCAGGTCAAATGGAATCAACCATAGATACTCCTCACCAAGGACACCTGAGCAGAATGGGGTTGTGGAGAGAAGGAACAGAACCCTAGTGGAGATGGGTCGTACACTTCTTACTGAAGGTGGTCTACCAAGGAAATTTTGGGCTGAAGCAGTGAACACTGCCTGTTATGTAATTAACAGAGTCATGGTAAGACCTTCTACCCAGCAAACACCATATGAGATCTTAAAGGGTAAGAAACCTTCTATTGCTCATTTCAAGGTTTTTGGTTGCAAATGTTTTATTCATATAAATGATAAAAGAGACCTTGATAAATTTGAACCTAAAGGTGAACCATGAATCTTTCTTGGTTATTCTGAAAACACACGAGCATATAGAGTGTACAATCTGAACTCTAAAACTGTTGAAGAATCTCCACACATAATTTTTGAAGAATCCTTGGTAAATTCTAACGTTGGTAAATGCAGGAATGAAGACAATGGTGAAATCTTGAAGGAAGGAGATCCTGAAGACAATTCAGAGGATGAAGAAGGACATACAGAACTTAATGAAGAGGAGTCTACAGTTCAGGGAGAGGTAAATCAAACACATGACAATTCAATTGTTAACATTAGATATCTTAAAGATCATCCTGTAGATAATATAATTGGAAATCTGCATGACCCCCCTAGGACTAGAGGTCTCCTGAGAATTCAACATGAATTAAATGCATATGCTCTTGTCTCTCAAATTGAACCCAAGTCCATTGACTGTGCCCTCAAGGATATGCATTGGATTAATGCCATGCATGAGGAACTTAATCAGTTCGACAGGAACAATGTGTGGCACTTGGTTCCACCTCCTGATCATGGAACAGTCATAGGGACTAGGTGGGTCTTCAGAAATAAATCTGATGAATTAGGGAATATTGTTAAAAATAAAGCCAGACTTGTTGCTCAGGGGTACAACCAGGAGTTTGGTATTGACTTTGAAGAGTCATTTGCCCCTGTAGCCAGATTAGAAGCTGTTAGAATTTTATTAGCTTATGCATGTTCCCTAGGTATAATCCTCCAGCAGATGGATGTAAAATCTGCATTCTTGAATGGGAAAATTAATGAGGATGTCTATGTTAGACAGCCCCCTGGGTTTGAATGTCTAGATTTCCCTAATCATGTTTACAAATTAAATAAAGCTCTCTATGGTCTTAAGAAAGCTCCCAGAGCTTGGTACGACAGGTTGAGCAAGTTCCTCACTGATCAAAATTTCACTAGAGGAGTAGTTGATCAGACCTTGTTTACAAAGGTGAGTCATTCTGAAATTCTTATTGTACAGATTTATGTGGATGATATCATTTTTGGGTCAACTAACCCCAAATTGTGTGAGGAATTTTCTGAAACAATGACTAATGAGTTTGAAATGAGCTCAATGGGTGAGCTCAAATTATTTCTTGGACTGCAGGTTACACAAACAAAGGATGGAATGTTTATCACTCAGTCCAAGTACACAAGGGATCTACTCAAGAAATACAAGATGGATAACCTTAAAGAGATAGCTTCTCCAATGGGTACTTCTACAAGCTTGGATGAAGACACTAAAGGTAACCCATTTGACCAGAAATTATACAGAGGTATGATCGGATCCCTTCTCTACTTAACAGCATCTAGGCCTGATATTCAATTCGCTGTAGGATTATGTGCTAGGTTTCAGGCCAGTCCTAAAGAAAATCATTTTAAAGCAGTGAAAAGGATTTTTAGATATCTGCTAGGCACCCAAGAGCTAGGACTATGGTATCCTGCTAGGTGTGAGTTAGAGCTTCTAGCTTACACTAATGCTGATTATGCTGGGTGTCGAGTAGATAGAAAAAGCACTAGTGGCTACTGTCAATTCCTTGGTGGCTGTCTAGTATCTTGGGCATCTAAGAAGCAACACACTGTAGCCTTGTCTACAGCTGAGGCTGAATATGTTGCAGCAGGTAATTGTGCTGCCCAAGTACTTTGGATTAAGCACCAACTAGATGATTATCAGATAAAATTGGAATGTATTCCAATTCTATGTGATAATACTAGTGCCATATGCCTTGCTAAAAATCCTGTTCATCATTCTAGGACTAAGCACATAGAAATAAAACATCATTTTCTAAGAGATGCTGTGAACAAAAAGGAAATTGAACTAGACTTCATTGAAACAGACAAATAAGTTGCTGATATTTTTACTAAGCCACTTGGAAATGAAAATTTTAAATTTTTTAGAAGAGAACTTGGCTTGTGTAAATTTCAGCATAATGAATAAACTCTTTGTTAACTTGAATAAAACATTTGAGCTGCTTTGAATAAACTTCAGATTTGGATTTGCTGTTGATAGATTGAATAAACATTGTGCAACAGACATATGATAATGCATGACTCTCATATATTTTTATTGCACTCATGATCATCATGCATATAGACAGGGGGAGTCTTGTCAGTTGTCAAGGTGAACTGCTGCGTCGACGCTGCTACAATGTGGCGTTGATGCAATGAACTAGATCTGGAAATATTTCTGCTTCACTATTCTGATGAGTTGACGCTGCAATAGCATGGAGTCAACACACTGTCACTATCTCAGTATCTTATACTGTTTGTCTCTTCATCTGATGCGTAGACGCCTTGAACTCCAGCGTTGACGCTGCCTATTCAATCCTTGATTCTGAATGATTTAGTCTGACAATATGGCAATCTTTTAGTCAGTTCTAATATTAAGCAATAGAAAACAGATTTCTTCTTTCATAAGAACGTTAATTGCTTAAAGATTGACTTAATGGTTTAAAATTTATAATCTTTAGAGTTGAAAGACTACAATCAGTAAATAAGGATGCTGAAAATTGATAAAGCTCTCAACCCTTATCTTATTTCATGTCAGACAAAGCTAATTATATCTGAAATCTGAAAACTCATCTGAAATCATGTTAGAGAAGCTAAGTATGTGTATTGTCCTTGAACAAGTCATTCTGAAACAAATAAAGGGCAGCTAATAAAGATATTGAAAAACATTGAAAATCATTTGAGTAATAGCATTGACAGAGCAATGACTGGTAAATCACTGAGAAATTGAGTGATCCATCAAAGAAGTGGACACCACTCATGTCATGAGGTGTATCAGCTATCTCTGTATAAAATGATCAAAACAGTATGTTGTTTTCACTGAGTACCTGGGGGTAACTGGCGTCTAATAAATGTGTACCCTCACACAAAGAGGTGTCAATCAATTCTATTGAATTTGATCATTGGCAAGATGGTCCATCATGTTGAGTATCTAGGGATATTGGCATCTGATAAACGTATACCCTTACGTAAAAAGACTTTTGGTACCTGAATGCCCTAAATGAAACAATATTGAAAATGCTGTTCCTTAGAAGAAATTTCATGGATGTCAATTGTTTAATTTCAATACATGACCTGATTTCTCTTAACATATATTACTGAGTCTATTAAAGTAAGATATTCTGAAACTGAATCTCTCATGTAAATATGACTCTGGTTTATTATTTTATCATGAACATCTACCTTATCCAATGAATGTAGTGTATGAACTTTCTTTTTTATAACCTTTAAACCAGAAATTCAATTTCTAAGCCATTTCTAGGTTCATATGACTGAAGATTTTGTGCTTTGGTTACTTAATTTCTGAACTACTTACTAAGAATGCCAGTCAGCTGAACTTTCTTTCTCTTCGCTTCCATTCACTTTCCCTCCTATTTGTTGATGGCAAAGGGGGAGAATATTGTCTGAATTCATTTCTTCAGTTTAGGGGGAGAATTCTGAGTCAGGGGAGGTATGGCAGGGAGTTGCTTAAATTTTGTAGCATGCAACATGTCATCATAGCATATACGTGCACCTGCATAACAATCTGAATAACAAATCATGTCTTTCATCAAAAATGCATTTGTATGACAGGATGTTGCCACTCTACATGATAGGGGGTTGCCATCATCAAAAAGGGGGAGATTGTTGTGACTCCTATGTGTTGATGGTGTTGACATGTAACTTTACTTCATATGGCAACACATTGTTTTGATGAATTGGCAACACTGTTTATGTTTTGATGAAATCACTTTATCAGATTGTCTGTGTGTTATATGCATTTAATCTTATCTTAACACTGAACACACACTCATAGTCTCAATGTCTATACATCACTGTTGGGCATCAATGTCTGCATATGAGCATCAGGCACCAAGTGTGTACATTGCATAGCATGCTGGCGTCAAAGTCCATACATCCACAGTGGAGTGGCCAAGTCCATACACTGTCCGTCTCATTTAGAGTCTAAGGTGAAGTCTGTACATTGAGCGTCTCACGTAAAGTCCACACATTGGCCTTCAGGTTTGAAAGTCTGTACATCGGTCTTTCAGCAAGTCTGAACATTATCCATACAGTAGTGTGTCAACTCCTTGAGCTGATGCGTCGACGCTTCAGTTCAGTTTCTTCAGTTGATAAAGTCTATACATCCACAGTGAACTTTGAAGTCTATACATTGGGCCTTACATTCCAACTCTATACACTGCACCTTCGTTCATCAAAGCCTCAAGTCTGTACATCGTGAAGTCTACATTTTGGCTTCACGTTTTCAATGTATGTACAGTGGCTTTCGCATAGGCAAGTCTGTACATCGGGCTCCTTCTAACTAAGTCTATACACTCCCTCACACTGTACACACTCAGTCTATACAGCATGATCGTCTTTTCAAGTCTATACAGAGTTCTTCACTTAAACTGATGACTTATCCGATACTCTGTCTGACAGGTGTTCTGATCGTGAAGCTTATGGAGGGCACGTGATTCAAGGCTGGAAGGGCAGACAGGCTTGTGACACGTGTGCTGAAGCTGGCTGAGAGGCTGACACGTGGACACAGCAAATCAAGAAAGAAGCTCCTGGATTATTCTGGTGCATCAATGCATTAAGCAAGTAGCGTCGACGCAGCAGTTACAAAAAGAGAACCAATGGGTTACTAGGTTACTCAGATGCGTCAACGCCACCCACTGGCAGCGTGGACGCAGCAGTTCAAGTAACTCCTTGCAACCTCTGGAGTACCCTGGCAGCGTCGACGTTATAGCTCGTTGGGTCGACGCAGCAGGTTGATGGAACGACACCTTTTAGCTGCTAGTACACACCGATGCGTCAACGCAGCAGTGAAGCGGCGTCGACGCAGCACGCCCATCTGCTGAAGACATGATCACTGGATCATCGATGCGTCAACGCCATGGGCTGATGGAGTCAACGCAGCAGTCTTGAGTTTTGCTGATCAAACGTCTTTGAATTGTAGGGCACGTGATCCAAGGTGCCTGGCTCGTGAACCAAATGCTGACACGTGGATGGAATTGTCTCGAAGCTGGTGGATTCCATTGGGCGGGAAAGCATGGAAGCCACGCGCCCTTATCCACCTACTGCTATTATATATATTAGTCTTCATCTTCTGTATAGGCTGATCGAGATTGGAAAAGTCTGTACATCCTGCTTGAAGCAGCAGCCACCGAGATCCACTGTGAGAATAAAGAAGAAAGGCAGAGAAGAAGAAAAAGAGAGAAGAAGAAAAAGAGAGATGAGTTGAGAGAGAGTTATTGTGAGAGCTTGTGAATCAGTCTCTTGGTCCAGTTACCAGAGCTGACATTGCTCAACCTTGAGCTACAGTCGTTTTGGTTTTCTTCCATTCGATTGTGTGTTTCGTTTGTTTTCAGTCTTTGTTATTTTCCTTTGAAAACTCTTGTTCTATCAAGCTGTTAGTCAGCGAGATCAAGCTGTGGGGCAGCGGGTTGCAGAGGTGTTCCTCTGGTCGGCTAAGCTGTAGTGCCCAGCAGAGCAAGCTGTGATGCTCAACTGTTGCAGAGGATGTTCCTCTGGTCGGGATAAGCTGTAAGCCCCAGCCGTTGTTGGCAAGCTGTAGAGCCCAGCAGTTTGAAGCTGTGTATCAGCAGTAATCCACATTCGAGTTGAATGTGGGGTGGACGTAGGTCGGATTGACCGAACCACCTAAAAGTCTTGTGCCTCTTGTGTGTTTGATTGCTTGTTCAGTAGATCTTGTGTGTTTCATTCGGTGCATTGGCTGTGTTCGTCTAGTGTTCTTCTAATTCCGCATTTGATTCTAGGCCAAATTTTTAAATAGCCAGTTGATCTATTCACCCCCCCTCTAGATCCACATCCTGTGGTTATAGAGCCTTCCATTTAACTTCAACAAACCGGTCCCGCTCGGAGACGTGGGCGAGCGGGGAAGCGTGGGTTCCCCACACGCCACGCCGGGGTAGCTTGACCTGATCAAACCAAATTACAACACTACACCTCTCGCAGGAGGGGGATCTTGGGGTGGGGGTTAATGGATTACAATCAAACTACCTCCACGCAGGGAGGGGCCTTCAATCGGCCAAGCGGGGTGGGAAAAACTAGGGCTAAAACGATGATGAAGTGAAGATGCCGAATCTGCCTTCTCTCGGCAATTGTGGATAGACAGTCAGTAGTGTGGCTGCAGAACTTGATCAGGAATTTTTCAGAGGGCGAGACCAGTGAGGAAATCTTTATTACTGGAACTGGAGTGCCTCTGAATTTTTCCGAATTCTTCTGGGGTCGCTGCTGGCCTGGGCAGGAGCTCGAACAGGGTCGCTGATTCCCGGACTAACAGCAACTGGTTACTAACAGCAGGAAGAAGAGGTTGCCCCGGACGCTCCCGAACTCGGAATCGAGCACCGTCAGAGTCGTTGGAATTGTGGACAAATCCTCTTCGCAGAAAAACTGACGGAGAGGCCAGACAATGCCGGAGAAGACCAGGGAACTCTGAACACTATTGACTGGTCGGAGCAGACTCTGGGTAGCAGGACTGCGAAGCTGAGGGAGAAAATTGATAACTCTTGCTACCGGATGCCAAACGGGGTTCTACATTTTGATTCTGAAAGTAGACAGGGAGAGGTAGAACTTTGTAGAAGAACCCTTGGCCTGATTCCTCCGAGGTTTGGCGTGGTGAAGCTTCCTCTCCGACTCAGGACCTCTGCAGGGACACCTCTGCGCAGTCTGGAAGAATGGACCTCCAAAGCAGCACCAATCTCCGATGGGGATGAAACCACGACCGTTGCAAAGAGGACAGGCAGACGCTTCCGTGGATGCCTTTTGAGCCTTCATATTCTTTGGGATGTGATCAGGGTCGCCTCTGCAAGTTGCTACTCTTCTGCTACCAGCGAACTGAAAACTGAAGGTTGAAGATGGTGGGGGAAAATGGGGTATATGGGAGGGGAAATGGGGGTGGTTGAGTGTGGGAGTGACCTCTGGTTGTAAGGGGGTCTTGGAGGGGGTGTCCTAAGGTTTGGGAGGGGGAGAATAAGGTCTGGAAGGGGGTCCAACAGATGGTGGGAGTGGGGGCTGCGAATTTGGTTGGAATGGATAGAGGGAAAGGATATTTGAAAATAGGTTTAAGGGTGGGGTTAATTTTTGGTCTTGGGGGATGGGAAGAGGTGTGTGGGGAAGGTAATAGGTGCTTGGGGTAGTGGGAAGGGTGCTTGGGAAAGTGGGAGGGGTAGTTGGGGGTTGGATGGTGAGGAGAGGATTGGTGGAGGGGGTCTTGGGAAGGGGAGGAGTATTGATGAGGGTTGTGGGGAATGGGAAGAGGCTTAAATGGGGTAGGTGGGGAGTGGAGGTGGTTGGGAAGGGAGGAGAGAGAGGAAAATTCGAATTTGGGTGTGGAGGAGAGAGAAAGTGGAGTGAAAAAGAGAGATTAAGAGAGGGATGGGTGGGATTCTCTCCCTAAGGCTTCTCACCTCACTAATGGATTCACTCCACCATAAAAATAAAGATAGAACTCACAAAATGGCAATTTTTCATTGATTGATTCATTAAGTTGAAATGGGGGGGAATGGGGTCCTATATATAGGAAACCCACATTTCTACAAAAGTCTCTGACAATTGACTCAATGACAAATAACCGAGGGGGTAGGGGAGAGCCCTTGGGCCAAGCCCAATGAATTGGGCCCAATAGCTAACTAGACAACCTAATGACACTCAAACTTAAGGAAATGAACACAAGACCTAGGAACATGACTCAAATAAAAGGGAAAATACATCAAATGACTCAAATAAAAATTACATAGGACTCAAAATTAAATGACTAGACCATGTCGGATGCAACCGGGGCGAGGAGACGAGCTGTGAACGTGGGCATGGGAGGTGATGTCCCCATCAGTTTCTCACCTACGGCCCTCTTTTTGATTTTTCCAAACCCTCCCAATTTTATTGGAAGTTCTGTCCATCATCTCCTACATCCACCATGTTTATTGATTTTTGATCCGCCCTCTATCTATTTTTCAAAATTCGTGTTCTATCTCAGCTACAGTGCTTTCAACCCATTTCCAGATCCGACCCACTGTTAGTGAAAAACTCCTATCAATTCGTAGCCATATCCAAACTTGTCCAAACTAGTTTTGTCATTTTCCTAGCTCAATTGGCCACAACTTTCATGAAGCGGTCGAAGTCTGAATCCAAGGTCGTCATAGAAGTCAAAGGTAGTTCTTAGAGAATAGCCCTGCAGATCTGAGTGTTCGACTACTGTACAATAGGAAGTTGTAAATTCATTAAAGCCCAGATCCGTGCAAATCCTGGCCAGATCGCCAGGCCTAAGTTGAAGGATTTGAAGTTAGCTTTCCAAAGGTGCCAGTCTCGTGTCGAACCGACATCGAGGATGATCGTCGCGCCTGTTCTCGCCGGGACGCGTGCTGAAAACCAGAAGCTGCAGATCCGTGGCCGGTTATTCCGACCGGTGCCGAACGGAGCCACTCGGCCTCCGGCCGGCGAACCAGCGTGCCGCCAGCCCGGGGAGCACTTCCCTAAGTTTCCCCACTATAGTGGTGTCACCGGGTCCCACACGGCCCCTCCGGACAGCAAGTGGGCCCCATCGTCACAAGTTCGGGTGCTGCCGAATCAACGCGAGATGCCGCCCGTCAACCCGAATTCGGTCCTCCCGGGCCCAGTTGTGTAGCCCTTTACCTCCCTGCATGGAGTGGGTGATATTTCATTGCTGTCATCATTGTTTAATATTTATCCCGGGAGTACGAGTTTCGGCCGGGTCCGTCTTCCCCACGCCGAGCGCGTGGAGGTATCGCATTCGCTCCCTTCTCGGCATTTTACTTACTTCATATATATTTGTTTATGCCACTGCTAGAGAGCATGTGTAGGAATACCTAGCTCGCTTTATATGTTCATTACCGCTGCTGCGAGAGAGTGAGCGAGACCGTCCCGTGACCCGATCCGGGTACACGAGAGAGCCGATAACCCTAGCTCATTGCCGATTTCTCAACCGCGCACGTCCGACGCTTCCCTCGTTAAGGGACAGTCACGAGCTTGTCGTGTCCGTGGTCTCGTCCCGCATCACCGAGGAATGCTGGAGGAAGTTAGGAGCTTGTCTTCGATGTGGGAGCCGAGAGCATCGAATCCCAGATTGCCCACTGATGAAGGAGCAAGACACAAAAGACGAGAAGCGTCCGGTAAAGAGACAAGGCCGTCTGCAAGCTCTCCGAGAGACGGAACCCACAGAAGGTAGAATTGTGGAAGGTACTCTCACTATTTGTTCTAAAACTGCTTAAGTTTTATTTGATACCCGAGCAACTCATTCGTTCGTTTCCAAGAAATTTGCTGCTTCATTTTCTAAGAAACATGAACTGTTAGATTTGGTCATATCTACACCTCTTGGGAACGAGTCTGATATCACTTATCACTTTCCAAATTGTGAAGTAATGATTAAGGGACACAATTTATCTACTGACCTGATATGCCTAGATATGAAGGGTTATGATGTCATACTAGGTGCCGACTGGTTATCCACACACCAAGCAACTGTAGATTGCCGGCATGGCAAGGTAACTTTCGTGGATTTTCCAGAGCTAGTTTACAATAGCACTCGGAGTAAATCACTTCTTATATCAGCACTCCAAGCTAGTAGACTTATGAATAAAGGATGTATGGCTTTCATAGCATTCGTGACTGCCACAGAAGTCGAGGAGATTAGACTTGAAGACATCCGTGTAATTCGGGATTTTCCCGACGTCTTTCCAGAAGAATTGCCCGGCTTACCCCCGGAAAGGGAAGTGTCGTTCATAATCGACCTTGTCCTTGGTGCTAGTCCTATTTCCAGGACACTGTACAGAATGTCCCCTGCTTAGCTGAAGGAACTAAAAGAGCAGCTAATGAAGTTATTAAAAAAGGGTTTCATCAGGCCGAGTACTTCCCCATGGGGAGCACCCGTGCTGTTCGTCAAAAAGAAGGACAGATCGATGAGACTATGCATCGATTATCGGCAACTAAATCACCTTACAATCAAGAACAAGTACCCGCTGTCGAGAATTGACGAGCTGTTCGATCAGTTATCTGGAGCTTCATATTTCTCTAAGATTGATCTTTGTTCTGGTTACCACCAATTGAAGATCAAAGAAGAAGACATTCACAAAACTACATTCTGAAGCAGGTATGGGCATTACGAATTTACTGTTATGCCTTTTGGACTAACAAATATCCCTGGAACTTTTATGCAGTTAATGAACACCATATTCAGGCCTTACTTAGACCAATTTATTGTGGTCTTCATCGATGATATTTTGATTTACTCAAAGTCTGAGGAAGACCATGAAGAACATCTCAAGAAGGCGCTACAGATATTGAGGGAAAACAAACTATATGCCAAATTCAGCAAGTGCAAATTCTGGCTCGAGGAAGTATCCTTCTTAGGTCATATTATTTCGAAGAACGGAATTACTGTTGACCCATCAAAGGTCGAAGCCGTGAAGAACTGGGAACGACCCACAAATGCAATGGAAATTCGAAGCTTCTTGGGTCTAGCGGGTTACTATCGGCGTTTTATCAAGGACTTCTCCAAGATTGCTATTCCTCTGACCAGGTTAACCAGTAAGGAAGTGCCTTATGAGTGGAATGAAGATTGTGAAAAGAGTTCTCAAGACTTAAAGGATCTCTTGACCACTGCTCTAGTCTTATCATTACCAGTTGAAGGAGAAAAATACGAGGTATATACCGATGCTTCTGGTATTGGCCTCGGATGTGTATTGATGCAAAATGGAAGAGTCATTGCATACTCTTCCCGATAGCTCAAGAAACATGAATAGAACTACCCGGTGCATGACTTAGAACTGGCCGCGGTAGTATTTGCCTTGAAGATCTGGAGACATTATCTCTACGAAAAATAATTCACTGTATACTCTGATCATAAAAGTCTCAAGTATTTATTCTCTCAAAAGGAGCTGAACATGCGGCAAAGGCGTTGGCTCGAGTATCTCAAGGATTTTGACTTCATGATATAGTATCATCCTGGTAAGGGTAATTCCGTAGCTGATGCCCTTAGTCGAAAGCTGAGAATAATATTGGCCAACTGTAGGATACAAGAATGGAAGCTGCTGGAGAAATTCACTGAGCTTGATATCAGCATAGATGAGAAGAACATGTGTATTATTCTATCTCATATGAGCCTACATCCAGATTTGCTACCTGAAATCAAGAAGCTGCAGGAAGAAGATCCCTCACTAGTAGAGATAAAGAGCAAGTTGGACGAGAGACTTGATTTCAAGCTGGCACCTGATGGTAGACTGCTATTTCATGAACGGACATATGTGCCCGACTGTCCCGAATTGAAGAAGAAGATTCTTGAAGAAGCTCATAGATCGAGGTACACGATCCACCCTGGAGCCACTAAGATGTACCAAGACTTAAAAAGAACTTTCTGGTAGACTAACATGAAAAGGGAGGTAGTAGACTTTGTATCTCGTTGCCTCACATGCCAACAAGTGAAGGAGGAACATCAAAAACCCGCTGGAAAGCTACATCCGCTGGATATTCCCAAGTGGAAGTGAGAAGACATTGGCATGGACTTTATCATGGGATTGCCCAAGTCTAGGTGAGGATATGATGGAATTTGGGTAATTATCGACCGACTAACTAAATCGGCCCATTTCTTACCCATCAAAAGCTGATGGTCAGTCGACATACTTGCTGCCATGTATATTAAGGAGATGGTTATATTGCATGGAGTTCCCATCTCGATCATATCTGACCGAGACCCACGCTTCACTTCTCATTTCTGTAAGAGTCTACAACACTATCTGGGGATGAAACTCAACTACAGTACTGCTTTCCATTCCCAGACAGATGGACAGACCGAGAAGACAAATCAAGTTGTGGAAGATATGTTGAGAGCATGTATTATAAGCTTCGGCGGAAGCTGGCATGACCACTTACCACTAACCAAATTTGCATACAACAACAGCTATCAAGCCAGTATACAAATGGCACCTTTTGAGGCATTATATGGCAGGAGTTCCCCATCTCCTATATGCTGGGATGAAGTCGGTGAAAAACAAATTCTAGGCCCAGACATGGTACGAGATTCTACCGAGCAGATACACCTCATTAGAGAAAGGTTAAAGATAGCACCGTCCAGACATAAATCTTATGCTGATAACAGAAGGTGAGATCTGGAATTTCAAGTCAGAGATCATGTTTTCCTCAAGGTATCTCCCGGCCGAGGCATTAGAAGATTCGGTGTTAAAGGCAAACTAACACCAAGGTTTATTGGTCCATTCGAAGTGCTGGAAAGAGTAGGTGAGGTGGCTTATCGCATCGCCCTACCTCCACAACTATCAGAAGTGCACAACGTATTTCATGTTTCTATGCTGAAGAAATACGTGCATAATCCTTTCCATGTCATTGACCACAATGATTTAGTTATAGAAGGACCTTACCCATGAGCAGAAGCCAACGAGGATCCTCCACCGAGAAGTTCGAGTTCTAAGGAACAAGACGATCCCTATGGGGAAAATCCAATGGAATCGATGCTTAGAACAAGAAGCTACATATGAAACTGAAGAATCTATGAAGAGGAGATTTCTAGAGTTATTCTAATTGTAAGTACTCTACACCTTTCCTATTCCCGTATAATGTAGTTGAATTTGGGGACCAAATTCTTTTAAGTGGGGGAGGGTGTAGCACCCCCGATAAATACCTTTGAGTAAATTTAAAACTTCTCCTTAAAAGAAATCATACATGAAGGTCTTACATAAAGAACTCAACCTCATGAGGACTATAATATAAATATACAAGCCAACCTTACTTTATGCCATAAAAGAATCACGAGGGCTTTATGTAAAGAGCCAAACCTTAGGGGGCTAGTATACAAATTACAACCCATCACTTTATGCATACGTAATCTACTCTTCTTAAAAGAATTCTATATGGAGGCTTTGTTTAAAGAACTAAACCATAGAAGGACTAGCATATAAATATGCAACCCAACTTTATGCACATGGGTGGTACGTAGTGGGTTTCCACCTTGTCCACCACCAAGTGAATTGGCGCCCCTGCCTAGGGCGCTAATTACTAAATTGAATACCTTGTATGGAGGCGCCATTTCCCTTAGGGCCCTACACCCAGATTAATCGACGCCATCATACAGAGACGCCATTTACATAAATAGTACCACCTAGATTAATGAACGACCCCTTACAAGGGCGTCATTTAATCTATGTTTCTAGAAGGTTGAGACACGAACAACCCATTTTAGCTGGCAAACACCATGCCTACTCAGCAGGACCATCAAGGTAATAAACCAATGCTTTGCGATTCCCTATAACTAATTCCCTCCGTAGCACTGTCAGAGGCTACTACCGCCATCAGTGCTGAAGGAGCATCTTCTTCCCGAAGTCTACGTCCGATTGCAATCCTGCTGCGACTTCTTTATTCTGAACCTCGTAATTCACGTCACAAGTAGGTGTTCTCAAATCCTTGCCTAACTAGTAACTAAATAGGTTAACTTATGCATGCTTAGAGTTAGATTAACTCATCATCCATGCTATATATTACCTGGCTTTACCGTGATCAAGAAGTAACCGTGTATATACCATGTTATACATATTTTAATAGCCTGTTACACACGTCGCATATACATATTGTTACCATGATCTTTATGAGTTTGAACATAGTCTGTTAGCATTATTTCATGAGTTTTTGAACATATTTTATTACACTAGTTTTATAGTCTTAATAACCATGTTTTAAACCTTAGTATAGAACCTCCGTAAACAAAATACTCACATGTTTTAAAAATCTGAAAGCCCCAGCTCTTAGGTAAATGGCGCCCCTGACTAGGGCGCCAATTACCAAATTGAAGACCCCTGACCAGGGTGCTGTAGACACGCTATTCCTGACGTCCCCTGAGAAAATCTCATATTACCACGCGACGCCCCGCAGCGGCTTTCGCATTTTGAATCACTTGAGTGTTTCCTATCTTTGAGTCTTCTCTTGTCTTCTAGGCGAGTAGCGTAACGCTCCTTCGGCATCCGGAAACTGCCTCGTTGTGGAAATCATGCGGCATTCGAACGGCATAAACATCAATCGCATGCATCAGAAGTTGCCGGGACCAGGAAAATGCCTAACGGACGACTACCGAAGCCCTTTTCGGGGGAATCCGGGGGTCATCATGGAGGCGTCCAGGCCCCTGGACGCCTCCATCAAGCAGCTCACGGGCAACCCCCGGCCATTGACTGACTGTTGCTCAATCTGTCGTTTGAAGAAAATCCAAGTTATGGAGGCGTCCAGGCCCCTAGACGCCTCCATCAACCAGCTCACGGGCGACCCCGGGCCATCGACTGACCGTTGCTCAGCTTGTTGTTTTAATAAAATCCAAGTTATGGAGGCGTCCAGGCCCCTGGATGCCACCATCAACCAGCTCACGGGCGACCCCCGGCCATCGATTGACCGTTGCTCAGTCTGTCGTTTTAAGAAAATCCAAGTTATTGAGGCATCCAGGCCCCTGGACGCCTCCATCAACCAGCTCACGGGCGACCCCGGGCCATCGACTGACCATTGCTCAGCCTGTCGTTTGAATAAAATCCAAGTTATGGAGGCGTCCAGGCCCCTCGACGCCTCCATCAACCAGCTCACGGGCGACCCCCGGCCATCGATTGACCGTAGTTCAGCCTGTCGTTTAAGAAAATCCAAGTTATGGAGGCGTCCAGGCCCCTAGACGCCTCCATCAACCAGCTCACGGGCGACCCCCGGCCATCGACTGACCGTCGCTCAGTCTGTCGTTTGAAGAAAATCCAAGTTATGGAGGCGTCCAGGCCTCTGGACGCCCCCATCCTCCTGACCTCTATAAATAGACGCCTACCCCCCTTAGTTCGAGGTCGAAAAAGAGCGCCGAGAGGCTGCCAGATTCTATTCCTAACCCGTGGGTGTTTTGTAGGGGAGGTCCTGCCGGATGTTCGGGTGCCCGTGCTCACAGGAGAGAGGCCGCCTTCGCCCACCGCGCTACCTCGTCGTCCCTACGCTGCCGAAGCTCCGCCGGATCTCGCCATCGACCATCCAATAAGCCATTCTCTCCTCTTCTTTCCTAGTTATCTTGCATTCATCATATCATATCTTCTACCCCCCCCCCCCCTTTATGAGGGAGTCTCTTCCCGTTTCTACGTCGGAATAATTGCCATTCATCATAAGTATTTTCCTCCTACTCGTGTCCGAGAGGGGTTTAAAAGACAACACCAACCAGGTGTGTGTCTTGCCATCATTTTGTTACTTGCGTCGTTAGAATTTGAATACTGCACCTTCATCTTTCTGATCCACTCGTTACTTGTTTGTCGTTGTTTTGCAAGGGTACCTGAGGATAACCATCTCCGTCGGCCGGCCGAAGGGGGAGGAAGAAGCAACCTACCATTTCCCGCTCTCGAGGATTCACAATCTCCGCGCTCAATACAAGGTACACGCGATCATTTCGTTTCTTTGAGGTAACCCCTCTGGCGATCACATCCCTTTAGCATCCTACGTATGCTCTTTCCTCATATTGGCACGTTTCATAATCCTTCTTAATTTTTAGTCGCCTGATAGTCTGTAGTTTAGTTCATTTTCTTCTCCTTGAGTGGATTCCTCGGCTTCCACAGATTGGCGATCACGGTGGGACCTTCCTTTTGCTTTTTTGGGTTACCCTTGAACTCTCGGCACCCACATGTGCCTCCCTTCTTTCGGCACCCGCGTGTGCCCCTCCCTATTGCGCCCACGTGCGCTACATCATTTCCCTCGTGCACCACGTGCACTCCCTCGGTCCTTTGTGATTACTTCGAGGTCTGCGATATCTCGACACCCACGTGTGCCCCTCCACTCGGCACCCACGTGTACTCCCTCCACTTGGCACCCTCGTGTGTCCCCCTTCTTATTGCGCCCGTGTGCGCTATGTCATCCCCTTCGTGCACCACGTGCACGCCCCTTAGTCCCTTCTTTTGTCATTTTTAAGTCTGTGTTGTCTTGGAAAGTAGAATGGCTATATCTTCCTCTATCCGTTTATTGTCGTTATATTCTTGTCATATCACTGCTATACATCTGTTATATTTGTGTGCTTATCTCTGCTCCATCTGTGTGTTACATATCTTTTATCCAGCACCGCATTTCATGCATTTACCCCCTTTTATTTCTTTTTTTTTTACTTTTTTCTAAGGATCACCCTCTCTCGGTGAAGGAAGGACTCTCCGTTCGGGAATTCCTCTCGACGGACTAGAATCTCCTCCACTGGGACCTCCGTAAGTCCCCGACATCGAAGAATCTCCTCTTCGTTCACTGGGCCGGTTGTACCATTGAAGTTCTCCGGAGTTAGTCGACCCATTCATGGTGAGACGAGAGCCCCTAGCTGACACGGTGGTGAAAACAAAAGCGAACTAGGGTCCCTATTTTGTGTGAACTTCGGATCTGGTTAAAAAAATAAAAAAATCATCAAAATCAAAACACAAAAAAAGGGGCGTAAAGGCATCCACTTGTTTGATAATCTCTGCTATTTGCTTGCTAGTGTATGTTTTTGCGTTCCGGGAAAATTGTGAGCATGGCTCACGAGTCTTTTGAGGAGAACCACCCCAGTCGTGGTGAGCCAGTCGAGCCGCGAGTCCATGCTATGGACGCGGGTCCTTCCCATCAGCCCTCACGTGAGGTGCAGGTTACCACAGGGGACACATCCCCGCCACAGGACATCTCCTCTTTGCTAGGTGTCCTCGCCAACACGGAGCTTACCTCTGAGTAGCTCCGGACCTTCCAGGCCATTCTGAAGGGGAAATCTGTTTCCCCCGCTCCCCAGGAATCAACTCCGGCCATCGCACCTCTCCAAGAATCGGTGCGGGCCATTCCATCTCCTTCACTGGCATAAGCCGTCCAATCTCCCTCGCGTCAAGGGTAAGCGAGCCAACAACCACCCTCGTTCTAGTTCCCTTCGCAATCTCAAACCCCTGTTGTTCCCCACATACCACTTCAGCCGGGGCCAACTATCGGCGGCCCGACAGCTCCCTCTCATTCAGGCTTTCCCCCTCAAGTCTTCGGGAGACATTTTCCTCCCCAGTGGCAAGTGCCACCTTCACCGCCCGAGGAGCTCGCCCAATCGCTCCTCAATAGGTTCAATAGGATGGACGAACAGTTTCAGAATTTGAAGAAAATGGTGGACGTGAAATCCACCCCGGAGGTTGCTTTTCCAATCCTTCTGGTCATCCATCTTCCTCCCTCCGAAATGCCCACGTACCGCAGGTACAATGGCACTGGCAACCCCTTCATTCACCTCATGGATTTCATGTATGAGTCATCCTATTGGCAAAACGACCAGAGATCCCTGGCATACCTCTTTCGGAGGTCATTGGACGGTCCTGCTCTAGAGTGGTTCTATTCTTTGGAGCCCCGCGAGGCCGAGAATTTTGAAACAGTCCAGAGAAGGTTCTTGCAAAAGTATCGGGATAGGGTCGGTCCCTCTCTCTCCATTACCGACCTAGTGGCCGAAAAGATGAAGTCCGACGAGGATTTTATCCGCTATGCTGATAGATGGAGGTCTCTGGCAGAAAGAATAAGAGATACCCTCTCGGAACCTGAACAAGTAAAGATGATCGTATCCAATGCGACCTCACAGGTCAGGCATGTCTTGGACATGAATAAGCTCACCACCATGGAAGAGCTCTATGAAAGAGCCCAGTACATCCAAACCTAGTTAAAAGACTCCCCCATTATGAACATGTTTGAGCCGCCGAAGCCCAAGATGGTCAGAAAGGCATGCACTGGTGTCCTAGGCGGAGCAACAGAAGGGGTCATAACAAATGAGCAAGTAAGTGCAGTCAACAACGCCAACTATGAAGCCAACCCAAGGTTTCCATAAATGCCCCGACTTCCCCTCCAACCAGGTCCCTTCCCCTCTCATCCTCCACCCCAAAATGATCCACCTCAGAACAACATGCCTCAACTACTTCAACCCCAGCAAAAACCTCGACCCCAGCAACAACAACCACCACTTCAGTACAACCAAGTTCCACCCCCAGGAAATTACGGTCCCCCACAGCAACAAAGGAGGCCGATTGGTCCCAAGAGAGCCTACTACCCACCATTGCCAGAAACTCTGGCGGATATCTTCAACGCCCTCATGGCCTCAAACACACTCATCCTACCCAGGGAAAGGCCCGTGTGACCCCCGAATGTTGATACCTCCAGATATTACGTCTATCACAGGCAGCCAGGACACACAGTGGACAACTGCTTTCAGTTTAAAGATTACATCCACGATACGAATGATGAAGGCGGGATTGACTGGGATGAAATGAGGCGATACGTCGCCACTCTCAAGGCTAGGAGACCTCATCCTAGGACACAGTTCCAGCAACAACAACAGTAGTTACAACAGCAGCCACAGCAACAACCACAACAACAACAGCAGCCTCAGCAGGCCCTACCACAACAGCCCAACATGGGCATAATCCAGAATCCATTACTGGAGCACCAACATCCCAATCATCAGGTCAACCCCATCTCCTCCTTCCCGAAAGTTAGGAGAGAGCAGGTGTGGCATCCAGAGAGTACCTCTATTCTTTCTACCGCCAACCCTATCATCATGCAACCCCCTCGCCTTGCCCGGGTAGCACCTCTCTCTCATCAACCCGCATTAATACTGCCTTCACCATTCCCACTGCCATCACGCCCTCTCATTCGCACCCTAATGACCTATCAGCCAACACCCTTCATTACACCCTCACACCCTCTCATTTTCTCTCACTCCCCCATTTTACCATCCACCTCTACTGCATTTGCCCCTATGCCTTCTAAGCCCCTTATCACCCGTCCACCATACGTAACCCCGCCTGTCTCCACCATACCACCGCCAATGCCCTCAAAACCACTCATCATCCACCATCCATCTCAACACCATTACCCGCTCCAAACCTTACCCACTTCCACTTTGCCTCCACCTCCACCTTCCAGACCCCTTATCCTTCATAACCCGTGCGATATCCCCTCTACCTCCACCATGCCTCCACCTAACAAACCCCTCATCAGAATCCCTGCTCCCATCATCACCCCTGCTTCATCAACCATCCGTCCACCACTACCCCTCAGACCTCTGTTAAAACCCACTGCTACCCCTATAGAGGTACAAAAGCCACAGGTAATGGTGCTCCGGAGTGGAAGGATTTTCCATAGGATTTTCCCCCAGAACAGTCAGAATCCCGAGCAGTCTCAGCCAGAGAGGGACAATGGAGAACAACCGGAAAGATCTATCCCTGGAACACAGTATGATTTGTTGAAACACTTGGACAAGACGCCTGCTCGGATCTCCATCCTGGAGCTACTTCAGAGATCCACATCCCATCAGGCAGCCTTAATGGAGTATCTTCAGAAGGTCATGGTGAATGAGGACCTCCCTGTAGAAAAGATTTCTGTCGTCCTTACCCCAACGGACACACAACCGGCCATCATGTTCCACAACTACGAGCTCGCTCCCAAGGAAGCTCGGAAATATGCATTGTGTGTTTCAATAAAAATTAATGGGGTATCCATAAACCCATGCCTTGTAGACACAGGTGCGTCCATAAATGTGATCTCCATGAGCACCCTTCAGTTGTGTGGGGTCGAACAGGAACAGATAAGACCTTTTTCAATCACAGTCACGGCTTATGACAATAGCAAAAGGCCGCCACAAGGGATGATTATTCTAAGGGCAGAGCTAGGTCCTATGTCAGTCCCCACGGAATTCCATGTCCTCGACATGGACCCCACATTCAAGGCCATACTGGGTCGCCCTTACATTGAAGCCATAGATGCTGTGCCTTCCACCAACCATCAGTGCTTGAAGTTTCCTTACAATGGAAGAATTATTAAAGTAGTCAGCACACATGTCCTTCACACGGTGGATGCTATCAACACCTCTCTGCCCTCTGTTTGGCCGTCTCATCGGCCCATATTGTCATTGCTGGATGTGTGCGATTCATCTCACATTCCGCTAGCACCAAAGAAGCCGATCAAGGCAACAACGCCATATCTCCCTTTTCACTCCAAAGGTTGGGAGATTATGAGAAACATCGGCTATCAACAGGGCAAAGGTCTGGGTGCACAGCTACAAGGTAGGTTGAAACCACCAAAGGAGATTAGGCCGAACAGTAGGTTTGGCCTAGGCTTCAAAGGACCATTCAAGGTGGATTGGAAGCCCCTCACATAGACCCTATCAAACCACTTCAACAAAGGGCCCGTTATTCAGATGGGGGATTATCCACATGAAGCACATGGGGGGTCGCATGTTGTGTATTCAGTCGAAAAATGTTCGAGGGTCACCAAAAGAGGCAAGATCAAAGACCCAGAATGCGAATGGGACAAATGGTTTGATATACGGGACGTTTCCGTTGCACTGGAAAGGATGTTCTCATCTCCCCGGCTTGAAGGACCGCCATTGATCTCCGGAATGCCAGAAAATATCATTACTGTTGCCAAGGTCCCAAACTATCCTCGTCCTCGCCAGAAGGACCCTATCACCAGTGGATCTTCATCCGCCATCACCATCACCACCGACGACTCATTAGCCGTCATCTTCTCCATTCACTCGTCGCAACCTTTGTTGCTGTCATCTTCCTAGGCCAAACGGTTGTCTGATGATCTTCCCAGATCTCCCTCTCTACTTACATACCTGCGCGGGTTTCTCAACCCACGCCAGGTCTTCAATCATGATCTGCTCTACGAGCCTCCCAATCCTCTAGCCATAACCACTTTTTCATCTTCCCCGATCTCTTTCCACTGTTTTGTCATCAAAAATGAAAACGAAAAAAAAACGTCAATTTCCAAACCCCTCAACAACACATCTTCGTTGAGGAAACTTCCTACATCTCCCACGGGTGCGCCCCGCCCTGCGGACCACCCGTCCAAGGTCCGATGAGCGACCTTTTCTACCCCTCCTCTGAGGGGTCTTCCCCTGTACATTCTTCACCATCATCTTCATCTTTTTTTTTCTATAAATAATATCAGTCAATCTAGGAATAATAAGTCAAAGGTAGTACCTAGGAAGAAATCCAAGGGTAGGCAGATCCCTCGTCGATTCCTTCTGGATTTAGCCGCCAGGTGTCAGGCCCTTCTTGCCGTCCCTCAGTTGCTAGAAAATCCCATCCAGCTACCGGAAATAGAATGTGAGGGCAACTGCATAATTAATGAGGGGTATGTAGTCTACGAGATCACAGATGAAGAATACCCTACTGAAGATGAGGGTGAGGAATATGAGGATGCGGCTGGCGCATATACTAGTGGAATAAAAAGATTCGACGAGCCGTCAACTACCGTAGAAGAGTCCACCAAAGAAGTCAACTTGGGAACTAAGGAAGACCCTAGGATCATCCTCATAAGTGATAATCTACCACCCTCTGAAGAAGAGGTATTAATTAAAGTTCTCAAGGAATATAAGGACACGTTTCCATGGAGCTACGAGGATATGCCGGGTCTGGATTCAACACTCGTCGAACACCGTTTAACCCTAAAACCAGGGTCTGTCTCGGTAAAACAAAGGTTAAGGCGTTTCCACCCTCAAATGGCTTTGAAAATGAAAGGAGAAGTCGACAAGCTCAATAAAGCCAGGTTTATTAGAGTCGTCCTTTATCCTCAATGGGTGGTAAACATTGTCTCGATCATGAAGAAAGATGGGAAAGTCAGGATTTGCATCGACTTCCGGGACCTTAACTGCGCGTGTCCAAAGGATGATTTTCCCTTGCCTCACATTGATGTGTTGATCGACAACACAGCGGGGTATGAGACCCTCTCATTCATGGATGGATTTTTAGGATATAATAAAATTCGTTTGGCAGAAGAGGATCAAGAGAAGACATCATTCACTACACCTTGGGGAACATATTGTTACGTGGTCATGCCGTTTGGGTTAAAGAATACTGGAGCTACTTATCAAATAGCTATGATGGCCATATTTCATGACATGATGCACATATATCTGGAGGTGTATGTGGATGATCTATTGGTGAAATCAAGGACCAGGATGGAACATCCAATTATTTTGGCTAAGGTCTTGCAGAGATCAAGGGAGTTCCAATTGAAAATGAATCCGAAGAAGTGTGTGTTTGGTGTATCATCGGGTAAATTACTAGGCTTCATTGTGAGTAAAAGAGGGATCGAGATAGATCCCGACAAAGCTAAGGCCATCAGGGATATGCCACCTCCCAAGAATTTGAGGGAAGTCCGAGGTTTAATCCGGAGGTTACAGTTTATTCGTCGGTTTATGTCTCAGCACTCACAAAGGTGTAGACCTTTCTATGAGTTGACCAAGCCAGGAGTGAAATTCCACTGGGATTCTAAATGCCAAAAAGCTTTTGAAGGATTAAAGGAATATCTGGCTAGTCCACCTGTCCTCATTCCACCCAAACCAGAAAAATCTCTGATCCTCTACATCTCAGTCTTGGACGACTCCGCGGGAGCTGTCCTCGCACAAGTTGATGAAAAAGGCAAGGAACGGGCAACCTATTGCTTGTCCAAACTTCTCAATCCATGTGAGCAGAAGTACACAATCATGGAGAAAACCTGTGCTGCCCTCGTTTGGGTGGTACAGAAATTGAAGCACTACTTTTTGGCTCATGAGGTCCACTTGATTGCTCGCATGAACCCTATCAAGTTTCTTCTGGAGAAATCCATCCTCACTGATAGGCTAGCACGCTGGTAAAGTTTTCTTTCCCAGTTCGACATCACCTACATCCAGCAAAAGGCAATTAAAGGCTATGCCATAGCCGAGCATCTCGCCCACCATCCTCTCCCCAAGTTTGACCCTGTCCAATCAGAGTTTCCAGATGAGGAACTAATGTCCATCGCCCAATCCGGCAAGCCAATGTGGACATTATATTTTGATAGAGCTCTAAATTCCCAAGGGAAGGGTATCGGCATTGTCCTTCTAACGCCTGAAGGTGTTACCATCCCAGAGGCATTTCAGCTCGCGTTCCCAGTCACCAACAACATCGCTGAATACGAGGCTCTTCTAGCTGGCCTGGAACTAGCCCGTTCTTTCTATATCACTGAGTTGTGAGTCGTGGGTGATAGTCAACTTGTTCTCCGCCAGGTGCTTACCAAATATCGCACCCTCGATCCCAAGCTCAAACCCTATCAGGAGCTGGTCTCCGCCAATGCCAAATTGTTCACCAAGCTGATCTTTGTCCATGTTCCTCGCGAACAGAACATTCTGGCCGATGCCCTCGCCTCCTTGGCGTCATTCTTCAAATTTCCTTTAGGTGCATGGTTTAGATCCATCATTCTCTACAAGTGTCTTGTCCCTGCCGTTCAGGACCCTTACCTCTTAAAGATCAAGGAACGAGTCCTACAGAAGATCCAGAAGGGAGAAATTCTTGAGAAGAGGGAGATCATGCTGGCAGAAGTCGAAGAAGAGCTGGCTGACGATGAGAAACCATGGTTCTATGAAATTGTCAAATATTGTAAAGATCAGTCTTATCCTGAAGGAGCCACCATAGAAGATAAGAAAGCCATAAGAAGGGTGGCTCAGAAATACACATTGGTTGGAGGTCTACTCTATACGAGGAGCCTTACTGGCATTCTGTTAAGGTGTCTTGATGACAATGAGGTTTGGAAATGCGTAGAAGAAGCACACTCGGGTGTGTGCGGTGGCCACGCGAATAGCCAGATGCTCGCCAAGAAGATCATTAGGCAAGGCTTTTACTGGCCCACTATGGAAGAGGATTGTGCCGTCTATGTCCATAGGTGTGTCAAGTGTCAACTTCACGCCGATAAAATCCATTCACCATCTTCCTCACTTCATCCAATATCCTCCCCGTGGCCTTTCTCCATGTGGGCATTCGACATCATCGGTCCCCTAGGCGATCCCAATTCCCTCACCAAATAAAAATCTTTCATCCTTACTGCGACGGAATACTTCACCAAATGGGTCGAAGCCGAGGCTTACGCGGAAATGAAGGTGTCAACAGTCTGCAAGTTCATCATGAAGAACATCCTCGCCAGGTTCGGCGTCCCAAGCACAATCGTCACCGATAATGGGCCACAGTTCATTTCTCAGGACCTTCAGGACCTCTGCAAAAGGTACGCAATTACATTGCATCATTCCTCGCCTTATTACCCACAAGGTAATGGCCAAGCGGAGGCCACCAATAAAACATTGATCAAAATCATCAAGAAGACCTGCGAGTCCAGTAAGTTTTCAGACTGGCCAGAAAAGCTTATCGAAGCTCTATGGGCCTATCGCACTTCAATCCGTACCCCCACCGGGTAGACTCCGTTTGCCCTTACTTATGGTATGGAAGCGGTAGTCCCGTACGAGACTCTGATCCCCTCTCTCAGGGTATAATTGGACGAGGAATTTCCCCTCGACGACCGTCGTAATTCACTCCTCGCCCATTTGGAACTCTTGGATGAGAAGCGGCTGGCCGCTGCCGAGCATGCGCGTGTGTATCAAAATAGACTCGCTCGCTTTTACCAAAAGAAAGTCGTTGAGAGAAAATTCAAAGTCGGTGAGATGGTCGTAAAACAAATTTTTGTCAAATCTGGAGGGCCGCGTTCTAAGCTCCAACCCAATTGGGAAGGACCATTTGTAATTCAAGTCGTGTACCCTGGCAACGCCTACAAGCTAGTCAACACCGAAGGGACCGAGTTATCCCACCCTTGGAACGGGCTTTATCTTAAAAAGTACTACCCTTAGCTTAGTGTCAAAAAATAAAAAACAAAAAAAAATGACGAAAAGAAAGAAAACATCAAAAACAAAAAAATATTGAAAATCACTAAAAATATGGAAAACTCAAAATACCGATGCCTGGTGGTCACCATGTAGTTAAGTCCCTGCATCCAACCTTCATGTTAGGATAGGGCCCATTAAGGCTTGGTAGGCACCGGGTCATGGTTTGCCAAAACCGTGGAGATCCCTGTCCGGCCACGACGGCCTATGCTCGCTCGAAGGAAGCCAATATGTACTCACTTATGCATTTTATCCAAAAAAAAGTTGGTAGCATCACCTACGGTGGGGCCTCATCCGGAAGATCTCTAGAAGCTGTAATCTTTATTCTTTTCTCTTCGACCAAATGAGACAGTGATGTGGCACAGCCCAAAGACCACTAAATATGATAAGGTGACCCTAGGACTTAGACCCGCAAGCATACAAGCGCTCAATGATTCTCACAATGACGATTTCTGCTCACTCGGTTCACACGTTCACCCGGTGGGTCCGGGAGATGATGGTGAGGGTCCGAGGCGGGACCCAATTGTCCTAATGGACTTACAATGCTAAGACTGACCTCCAATGGACCTGGGAGTCCCAACTTTGTGGGTGGCTGGCCCGCAAGGCGGGGTGTGGGGTGGCACTCACTCACGGGCCGCGGTGGGCACGATATTGCTTAAAATGAATTCCGAGCACTCTCTTACCGTCCGACGGGCATTCAAGGCAATACTACATTTGCAGAAATGAAGCTACAAGGGTGTGATCAGAAGCTCACCTGATCGGTGTGAAGACACCGATCCCGTTCGGAGACGAGGGCGCGCCGGGAGGCGAGGGTATACACCCGATCGCCGCGGCGATGGAGCTTGACCTGAAAATGTGAAGAGGTACAGCACTACGCCCCTTGCAAGGGGGGGATCTTGGGGTGGGGGTTAATGTATTACAACCAAAAATTACCTCCACGTAGGGAGGGGCCTTCAGCCGGCCAAGCGGGGAGGGGAACGAGCGAGATAGAGTCGACTTTCCGAGCTTTGCCGATTCTGCCTAGCTTCTGTAATTCTGGATAGAGGGCCGATGTCGATGCTGCCAATAATTCCACCGAACTTGGAATCTCATGAAACTTGCGCCAAAAGATTTCTAACCGGAGAGGGGTGTGTCTTGAATTTTTTGGACGACGTTCTGATCTAGGGGCTGACTGCTCCAGCGACTGGAAGATGGATGCAGCTCTGGTCTCTGGCCGAGCTCAGTCTGAAACAGCAGGTTGCAGAAGCTGCCACGATCGCTCCTGAGCTCCAAATTTGGCACCGCTAGACTCGTTGGAATCGTGGACGAGCCTACTTTGCAGCAAAATAAACGGAGAAGTCTTCTGATGTTGGAGATGAGCTGGGTGTCCAGAGAAGTGGACGGTGGTCGGTGCAGACTGTGAGGAGGCAGACCGGCATGGGTGTGGTAGAAAATTGGTATCTCTGGTTGTCGGATGCCGAACGGGGTTCCGCCTTCTTTTCCTGGACGCTGACAGGGGGAGGAAGAACTTTTTAGAAGACCTCAAAGACTGGTTCCTTCAAGGTTTGTCGTGGGAGAGTCTTCTCTGCTGCTCTGGCTCCTGGTCTGAGAGGTTCTGCGCAGTTGGGGAAGAACAGCCTTCACGGATGGCCACGAACTCGGAATGGAGTGATTCCACCTCGCCTGCGAAGAGCACAGGGAGGCCTTTCCAGAAAGTTAGGCCACGCAACCAGCAGAACCAGGATGCAGTTGTGGACGTCGCTGCAAAAGAGTGCTAAACTGCAGGTCGGCCTGCACACAAAGCTGGAGTGGAGAAGAGAGGAGGGGGTGAACTTGGCTTGAGGGGAGAGGAGGGGTGCGACCTAGGGAGCAAGGAGGGAAGGGGAGATTCGAATTTGGGCTTTGGAATGAGTTAATTCAGCCTTGGGAAGGTGGAGATATGCTTAGGGAAGTGAAAGGGGTAGGTGGTGGTTGGAGGGTGGGGTTTTGAGTGGTGGAACTTCCTTGGGACTAGGTGAGGATTAAAGAGGGGTTGTGGGAAGTTGTGGGGAGTTAATGGAGGTAGGTGGGGGTTGGAAGTGGTTGAGAGGGGGAGGAGAGAGAGTGAATTTCGAAATTTAGAGAGAGGAGGAGAGAGAATGGAGAGATAATGAGAGAGAGAGAGATATTGAGAGAGTTTGAAAGGGTTTTCTTCAATATTCATCAAAAGTTTAATACAAGAGGAGAGATGGGGCCTATATATAGGCAACCATTCTTTACATGACCAAAATACCCTTGACAATAAGATAAAAGACCGAGCATATCCTAGACTCAATCCTATGGGCCCATAACTAAAGTAATAAGGCCCAATTAAACATAACAAGGGAAATGGACTAAAACCATATGACTCAATAAAGGAAAATACATAAGATAGGACTCAATAAAAAGAAAATACATAAAATGAAACTTGGGAAATGAAGATAACAAGTGTAGATCATGATCAATCCATATCAAGAGTGTGTAGGCGATCAAAGCTAGAGGGGTGTCGGGAGATGCCCTCATCAAATCCCCCGGGGTGGGGAGAGCTCGACCCTGTCGAGTATGGGTCTGCCTGGCTGTCGTACTGCTCCATCATGTCGGGATCCAAGCATATCAAATCCTCCCTGACTCACCCATGTATCCTCGATCGGGGGACGGCTCTTCCACCTAACCAGATAGCGCTGATACACCCTGTGCCTCGTAATGATACTCTGCTCATCCAGTATTGCCTCTACCTGCTCTCGTCGGTCTCTCAAGCTAGAAAGTGGAGTCCCTCCAGGAGTGTCTCTCATAAGGGGGGTAAAGGCTCAAGCTCCTCACTGGGTTCCACCGCGGGGCCTTTGTGGGGTACCAGGTCCACCACACTGAAGGTAGGGTGCACCCCATAGCTTTCTGGTAGGTCAAGCTCATAAGCATTGCTGCCAAGTCGTCGTAGAACTCGAAAGGGTCCCGAACCCCGTGCCCTCAACTTGGAGGCAGGTCCCGGAAGGAGCTGCTCCGTCCTCACCATCACCGAGTCTCCCACTTGGAACTCGTAGTGGCGCCGATGAGCATCTGCCCGCCTTTTGTAAGTCTCATTGATCCTTCCTATATGCTTGCGAGAATGCGTATGCTAAGGTGGACCTGGGCAGCCAAATGTAGACCGATCACACTTTGATGCTATGAAGACTGTGGTAGTCTTAGGAGGGCCGGGACATCCATAGATGAACCTTTTATGCATGGGTGTGATAAATGTCGGGGGACCCGGACATCCATGTATGCTCCTATCATGCTTAAGACTCATGATGAATGAAGGTGGGCCAATACATCCGAATATGGTCCACTTATGCTGCCTACTTGACATGTGGGTGATGTGGATGAATGTATCCGACTTATGAATCATGTCAAATGGTGTGGTAGGCCTGGACACATGCATGTTTATCCCAAAGGTGACTTCCATGTGCATAGATGTGGGATGACTTTTGAACGTCCACGTGAATGGGTCGAAGGGATCTACGAACGTGGTTATGGGGTGGGGCACTTCATCAATCCCAAGGTGTTTGTTGCTTAAGGTCAAGGCTCTCATGTTGTAACCCGATTCTAGGAAGGGAGGAGTTTGGGTCGACATGGGCGATGTGGGTAAGGTGAGGTGGGTGGTGAGTAGGGAAAGTGGGTCACATGGAGATTTAGGCTCCCATAGAAAAGGGTCAAAGGGATTATGGTAAGGGTCACCTAGGTAGGGGTACTCCATGTTCTCAAGGTCCTCAAATGGCGAATCATCTCTCTCTAAGATAATTGGGCCAAGGTTGCTAATGGGTTGGCTAATCAAAGTACTTGGGATCTCAATGGTTGGGGAGTAGACTAGGATGGGTTCCTCCTCCATGGGAAGAAGGAGTATGATCTCACTTGTAAATTGGCCATTGGTGTAGATGGAAGTGATGGAGCCAATGGTGGGGTAAGCTAAGCTAATGGTGCTAGACTCTGATGGCCTCATGGCTAGCATATCGGTCAAGTGGACTTGCCAATGTAGGTAGGCCACTAAGTCTCCCAAATCTTCTACACAATAGGAGGTTTGATAAGTGACATGAGGCTGAGTGGGAATGAGTTGGGATTGATGTCCCATGAGTAGGTGGCTTGGTTGTAAACTAGGAATGGTGAGGCCTCGCTTGAGCCATAGGAATATGGACTTATCTATGGTGATGGTGTCATGGGGAAGGGTGTATAGCTCTTGATGAACTAGGTTAGGAGGGGTGGGTGAGTTGTATGGCCCTTGGATTTCCTTGATTTTGGGAGGTGGATCCGAATTGGTATCCCTCTCCACTTGGGTAGGTGTGTGGGTTGCAACTCCTAAGGACAATGGGGTAGGAAGGTCTATGGTGGGTGGGTTGGTGTTAGTCGAGGCATGGTGCACTCGAGGAGGTGAGCAAGGTCGGACATGGGTTGGACTTGGGAGTGGAAGTAGTGGAGGCCTAATTTGGGGTAAGATTGGTGTAGGAAGCGGGAGGTGGATTGGGTGAGGGGTTTTGGGTTTTGGGGTGGTGGCCATTATGGGCCTTGGTGGAGGGGTGGACATGGTGTCCACATGGTTTTTAATGGTGAGGGTTGGATGAGTGGTGGTCACCATGGAGGGAATTGGGTTGGTTAGGGGTCTCTTGCCCTTGGGATCACTTGGGGTGGAAGTGGGGGCTAAAGGGGCTTGACTAGTGTAGGTTAGGGAAGGGGGTTTTGGTTGGGATGTGGGGGACCTCATGGGGTTAGGTGGGGAGGTGGAGGTCTTAGGTACTTGGGTTTTAGTGATAAGGGTTTGGACGGGTGGGGTGGGAGGAGTGGGAGTGCTCCTTGGGTTTTGGTGATCCGAGTGGGATGGGGACACATACCTAGCCTTTAGTTGATCCTTCATGTCCTCCCATGTGGTGAGGGGAGCTTCCCGTCTAATTATCCTTAAGCCCTCAATTTTACACCAATGAGTTTGAGCCCTTTTGGTTAGTTGTATTTTGGCAACCCATGCCTTTTCATCCTCGGAAATACGATACCAATTGAAGTATTGGTCCATTGTAGCTTCCCAATCTAAATATTTGCTAGGAGAGGTCCCATCAAAGGTGGGAAGTGGGAAAGGGGCCATCCTATCGTCCGTCCTTAGGGCGGGCCTATTTTTTCCAAGTTGGTTGAGTCGGCCCGATATGTTATCAAGTCGCTCATTGGCATAGGTCAAGGCTTTCATGAAGTAGTTGAAGTCATGAGTGTTAGTGGTAGGCATCCCTTGGGGTTTTGGATTCATTGTGGGATTGGAAGATGTAGTATTGGGTTGAAAGCGAGTACCACTACGAGTGGTCATGAAAGGTTGGGTGGGCTATGCAAGGGTGTGCGGATGCACCTATGAAAGACTTAGTGTGACCCAAGACTAGACTTGTAAGGACAAGCCTATGACCGCTCTGATACCACTTGATGTGGCACAGCCCAAAGACCACTAAATATGATAAGGTGACCCTAGGACTTAGACCCGCAAGCATACAAGCGCTCAATGATTCTCACAACGACGATTTCTGCTCACTCGGTTCACACGTTCACCCGGTGGGTCCGGGAGATGATGGTGAGGGTCCGAGGCGGGACCCAATTGTCCTAATGGACTTACAATGCTAAGGCTGACCTCCAATGGGCCTGGGAGTCCCAACTTTGTGGGTGGCTAGCCCGCAAGGCGGGGTGTGGGGTGGCACTCACTCACGGGCCGCGGTGGGCACGATATTGCTTAAAATGAATTCCGAGCACTCTCTTACCGTCCGACGGGCATTCAAGGCAATACTACATTTGCAGAAATGAAGCTACAAGGGTGTGATCAGAAGCTCACCTGATCGGTGTGAAGACACCGATCCCGTTCGGAGACGAGGGCGCGCCGGGAGGCGAGGGTATACACCCGATCGCCGCGGCGATGGAGCTTGACCTGAAAATGTGAAGAGGTACAGCACTACGCCCCTTGCAAGGGGGGGATCTTGGGGTGGGGGTTAATGTATTACAACCAAAAATTACCTCCACGCAGGGAGGGGCCTTCAGCCGGCCAAGCGGGGAGGGGAACGAGCGAGATAGAGTCGACTTTCCGAGCTTTGCCGATTCTGCCTAGCTTCTGTAATTCTGGACAGAGGGCCGATGTCGATGCTGCCAATAATTCCACCGAACTTGGAATCTCATGAAACTTACGCCAAAACCTTGCTAACCAGAGAGGGGTGTGGCTTGAATTTTTTGTACGACGTTCTGATCTGGGGGCTGACTGCTCCAGCGACTGGAAGATGGATGCAGCTCTGGTCTCTGGCCGAGCTCAGTCTGAAACAGCAGGTTGCAGAAGCTGCCACGATCGCTCCTGAGCTCCAAATTTGGCACCGCTAGACTCGTTGGAATCGTGGACGAGTCTACTTTGCAGCAAAACAAACGGCGAAGTCTTCTGATGTTGGAGATGAGCTGGGTGTCCAGATAAGTGGACGGTGGTCGGTGCAGACTGTGAGGAGGCAGACCGGCATGGGTGTGGTAGAAAATTGGTATCTCTGGTTGTAGGATGCCGAACGGGGTTCCGCCTTCTGTTCCTGGACGCTGACAGGGGGAGGAAGAACTTTGTAGAAGACCTCAAAGACTGGTTCCTTCAAGGTTTGTCGTGGGAGAGTCTTCTCTGCCGCTCTGGCTCCTGGTCTGAGAGGTTCTGCGCAGTCGGGGAAGAACAGCCTTCACGGACGGCCACGAACTCGGAATGGAGTGATTCCACCTCGCCTGTGAAGAGCACAGGGAGGCCTTTCCAGAAAGTTAGGCCAAGCCACCAGAAGAACCAGGATGCAGTCGTGGACGTCGCTGCAACAGAGTGCTAAACTGCAGGTCGGCCTGCACACAAAGCTGGAGTGGAGAAGAGAGGAAGGGGTGAACTTGGCTTGAGGGGAGAGGAGGGGTGCGACCTAGGGAGCAAGGAGGGAAGGGGAGATTCGAATTTGGGCTTTGGAATGAGTTAATTCAGCCTTGGGAAGGTGGAGATATGCTTAGGGAAGTGAAAGGGGTAGGTGGTGGTTGGAGGGTGGGGTTTTGAGTGGTGGAACTTCCTTGGGACTAGGTGAGGATTAAAGAGGGGTTGTGGGAAGTTGTGGGGAGTTAATGGAGGTAGGTGGGGGTTGGAAGTGGTTGAGAGGGGGAGGAGAGAGAGTGAATTTCAAAATTTAGAGAGAGGAGGAGAGAGAATGGAGAGATAATGAGAGAGAGAGAGATATTGAGAGAGTTTGAAAGGGTTTTCTTCAATATTCATCAAAAGTTTAATACAAGAAGAGAGATGGGGCCTATATATAGGCAACCATTCTTTACATGACCAAAATACCCTTGACAATAAGATAAAAGACCGAGCATATCCTAGACTCAATCCTATGGGCCCATAACTAAAGTAATAAGGCCCAATTAAACATAACAAGGGAAATGGACTAAAACCATATGACTCAATAAAGGAAAATACATAAGATAGGACTCAATAAAAAGAAAATACATAAAATGAAACTTGGGAAATGAAGATAACAAGTGTAGATCATGATCAATCCATATCAAGAGTGTGTAGGCGATCAAAGCTAGAGGGGTGTCGGGAGATGCCCTCATCAGACAGTCGGCGCCCTTAAAACGCTGAGCATGAGAAACCAAAACTCAAACCCCCAAAGGCAAGAGTAGGATCCATTTCCTCGAGCATCGATCAGAGCACGAGAAGAGGGCAGTGTCCCCGCAGGCATACGAAAGGGAGCTCACAAACGTCAAACGACTATATCTTCCTCGCAAAAAGAAACACAAAATCAAAATCAAGAGAAAAGCCTGGTCGTGACCGGGCCTGATGCGATAAATGAATCCCCTCAAAGCAACAGTCTGAATCCACAAAAGGGGCCATGGAATGTAAATTCTCGGGATTTGGTCCGAAGTTGTCCGAAAGGAAAGAGTTAAATGGGCCCTTATTGGCTCGCCGGGTTAACGATTTTGCCGATCCTCTTAGGAGGTTTATCCCCTACGCTCTTCCTTCTTCCTTTAAAGGTGAAAGCTCGACGGAATGTCTAAAGGGCGAAACCCGCCAAGATTTGCGACCTTATTTTAATACAAACATATGGTTGCCTACTTTGAAAAGTAGAAGCTATCGCTGCGAAGGAGTCTCTGTGTTTTTGGCTGGTCAAGACCCCTGTTTACCATCTGGGTGTCTTCTTGTTTAACCTTGGGCTTAGGCCAATGCAAGCGCGTCACCTCTGGGTGCGACGGCGTCTGATTCCAGGTCAGCGTCACGCGGTTGGTCGTTAGGGTTCCATGGTGTTCCATCATATACCATCTAGGGTTGTGAGGAAATAGACCCGGGTCGGGCAAATCATTTACCTCGAACACCTTTTGGGCGAATCCCTGTGGTCGGAAGTAACTGGGAGCCTAAGCATGGCATGGCGGTATTGTCATCAGGGTAAGTCTTAGCCGACGGGATTATCATTCGAGGGTTCTAGAGGCCCAAATCAACCTAGATGTGCACTTAGGATACCTGGGAGGTTAGTAAGAAACCCCTGTTCTCATGAAGGTTAGGTGCCATATGGGTGCTCATCAGGCGTTAGCGACAAAAAAATGATAAAAAAAAAGAGAAAACGTAGATATTTGGAAAACAAAAAAAATTAGAATGATAACAAAGACAACAAAAAAATGCCAGAAAAATAAAATAAAAAAAAATCATTTCGCATGATTGCATTTGTATGCAGCATTTCACTTTTAAATTCCGCTTGCATTAGTGTGCTTGTCTGTCACATTCATCATTATCGCATCTTTCCCTTGCCTTCGTTAATAAAGGCTTGGCCCCTTGACCCATTATCAAGGACAGTCGAAGTGAACACCTGCTTATTGAGCAAGGGGCCAAGTCAGAACAGAGAAACTTGTTGGTTTGCCAAAGGTAAAGGCAAATATTCTTTAAATTCAAATCATGACAATTTGTATGAAAATCAGCATGTCTTTAAAAGGAACAAAAATGGGTCCAGGGGCCAACACATGGTGTGTTTCACCTGCAGCAAGTCAGGCCATAGGGCGGTTGACTGCTGGCTTAATGTTGGTAGAAGAAATTCCATCTTCTGCCATCACTGTGAGAAAGTTGGCCATACAGTCAAAGACTGCTGGTATTCTCAGAGAAAGAAGGTCAACTCTAAATTTGTTAAACAAAGTGTGTTTGGTAGAAACAAATCTGCTCAAACAAGAAAATCCCTCACATGTTTTGAGTGTGATAAGCAAGGTCACAAGGTGACTGATTGCTGGTTTTCTGACCATCTGAAACAAAGTGGTGGTAAAAACAGAAACATTCATGCTCATGAATTTAGTACACCTGCTTACATGCATAGTAATAAATTCAGACCGAGTGGTTCATGTGATTATTGTGGTCGGTCTGGACATTCCATGCCTAGCTGCTATATGAAAAAGCATGATGTTATGATGGCTCAGAAGCTTTGGAAAACATCCCATCAAAATGTCACTAACCCTACAGGACCCAAGGAAACTTGGGTACCAAAATGTTAAGAATCTAATCTGATTCAGTGTGACTCATGGCGAGGTGAAATGACACGGGGTGTAGAAAACCAAGAATCGACACGAAGTGTGGTCAAGGCGAAAAAGACACTAAGTCAAAAAACGAAAGACCAACACTCAGACAGAAACATAAAAATAACACGGAGACGTAGACACTAAAACAACACGAAGATGAAGACAAGGGAAACGACATGAAGTCTAACCTCATACAAGCTTTCCTGTCATGCATGAGTGGGGTTTACCCTTTTAGGGTGTCTTGGTTTATTTGCCCCTTTTATTTCTCATTCCCAAGACACACCTGTAAAAAGTTTCTCACTTGGCACATTTTGGTAAGTCTCTTGGCTTTTCAATGAGTTTGCTTAGATGGCATTAGATATATAGATAGATTTGTTAATTAGTGGTTTAAACATGTATGTTTGCATTTCCATGCAATAGTTGTTGCTTCTGAATATGCTCATTCTGTGACTGCATACATCTAGAATTCATGACTCATGAATGATTTTCAAATGTTCTGAATGCACACCATCAGGGGGAGCTGCACTGCATATCATGCACATTTGACCAGTCTAATACCCTTCAGGGTCTTCATGCCTTTCATGGGTAGTTAATACATCTAATTGCATCTCAGAGTGGCATCATTTAATCATGAAATTTTTCAAAAGAAAAGGGAGGGTTACAGTTTATGCACTCAGTGAGGGGGAGCATCTCTCATTATTCATTCATGTAAGTGCATGTGACCATCAGACCTCTCATCAAAGCTCATGTCTGATGACTAATACTCACCTTCCTGTTTGAACTGCAATCTTGATAAACTCCTTGGTGATTGTGAAATGCATTGTATTTCAGCCTCTTGCTTCAATTCTTGTCAGCCATTGTCACTCATACTATCAATTGGTATTCATTGGCATTTGTTGACGTGGCTGTACCTGAAAATTGCTCTTGCCTTCCTTGAAGTCCCAGAAAGATTTCTCTGCTCATATCTTGATCATAAATCCAAAAAACATTATTTTTAAGGAAATTTCTATCATATAGGACTATGAATGTCTGAAGATTTCAGCCGGTTGAAGTTTCATGTACTTCTTGTGTTTGTTTATGAATTCTTCTTGGAAATATCTGAGTTAGTCTTAATAAATTTTAACCAATCCTTTCATGTTGTGTCTTTTAAACTCTTCTGAAATCTGAAATTCTGAAATCATGATTTCCCTTGACTGATTTGCATGAAAATATGTATTGTTTTTAAACATCAGGGAATATGGATTGTCAAATACCAAATTTTGTCAGAGCAATGTCCATGGTCACTGAGAAACACATCTCATTCATCAAAGAAATGAATTGAGATATGTCATGAAGTGCCATAGTTAACTCTGTTTAAATATGTTGATTAAAAATCTGGCAGAGCAATGGCAGGCACACTGAGAAATACATGTCTCTCATCAAAGAAATGAGTTTCAGTGTGTCATGAGGTATAAATGCTATCTCTGTTCTTAAGAAGCATGATAGTTAGTCCTTCCAAGCGCTTAGGGATACTGGCGTCTAAACAACGTGTATCCTCCAGTTGTAAGGATGTACTTAACTTAATTGCTCTTGAATATTGCTGTTAAAAAAAAAAAATTTGTTGCCTATCTAGCAGATCATCTGAGATTGTTTGGAAAAGAATGTTCTTTCAATAGAAATTTTGACAGAAATAAATGGTTTCTTGTTTGTTTATCCTCAATACTATCGATTGCATTTCTTGAGGAAATCCTTGAAATTAAGCGAGGAAGAATGAAGAAGGTTAAAAAGGTTTCTCAATATGAAAACTTGGTTCACTTGTTATTAAGAAAATTGATTTCAGATATGAGTAGAAATAGCTCATGTTCAAACCTCGCATACATAAAATTCTGAACTGGTTTGTCAACATAGGTTCATTCATAGGTTTCTATGATGGAAAAGTCTGTAATCATTTGTTTAAATCAGATTTATGAAGTTGATATTTCATTGAAAATCTTTCACATTCTTTCTGAATTCCTTTTTACTCTCTCACATTGGACTCCAGTCGGTCAGACTAAACTGACTACTTCATTTGCACTCAGTTCTATCAATTGGTTCCAACTGTTGACTTCCACTGATGTCTTGGACCTGCATAAGCATGGTGGATGCATAAGAGTTGTATGTCTAAGGGGGAGCTAGTCAAACTTATTGCATAACATGTCTTTCAGGTTTTGATTCATGCATAGGTCTCATATCCTACATGAATTCTCATTGACTGTGCACTCGTATAATTAATTGCAATACATTCATAACATCTTTTTAGTGACGATGGGGGAGACTTCATTCATGCATTTAGTTGAGATCCTAACTCTTTTCTGAATTGAGTTCTTCATACTTCAGTGCTCCTGTGTGATTGAAAATATGACATATCTACTGGGGGAGAAGCTCTTGAAAGGATACATTTGGAAGATAGTTGTCACACTCCAAAGGGAAGTATAACATTCAAGTCTATACTGAATTGTTTCCCTATTTCATATCTTTGATGAAGGCAAAGGGGGAGAAGAATCTAATCTGATTCAGTGTAACTCATAGTGTTGCCATCATCAAAAAGGGGGAGATTGTTGTGTTGTGCCCCTGTGTGGTTTTGATGATTACTGACACACCATGAGTCACACTGAGGTGTGCTAGATGACTGATTGACTGCTTGAATATCTGATTGTTTGCTTGAATAACTAATTCATGAATATGGCTAGATTGGGGCAACATAGTGGCTAATTGTTTGCTGTTTGCTCATGCATTTCAAGTCTGTACATTGGGTTCACATCTCCAAGTTTGTACAGCCGTTTGCTTTGGATTTAAAGTCTATACTTTGGCTAAGTGTATACACTGTTAGTCTCATTTAGAGTCATATTTGATGATCAGTCATGCTTCATGTTAAACTGATGCATAAAGCATTCATTGCTGAGGTTTTAATGATTTATCTGGTTTTGATGATTGGTGTTTGATGTTAATCACTGTGAGTCATCCTGCTGAAATGTTCATTCATGCCTTCATATGCTCAGTCAGTTTATCTGCTGACATTGTGCTTTGATGATAGCTTCATGATTGTGATTTGTATATCATATGGAGAATGCACGTGTATGACTGATATATTGTGTGTGTTAGACTTCTGGTATGTGCATGGTCTATACATCGCCTTCAATCTTCAAGTCTGTACATCCACAGTTAGACTTGAAGTCTGCACTCTAGTCTTCACTGTCAAGTCTGCACATTGGTGTTCGATTTCAATGTCCGTACATTGGGCTTTTACATGAAGTCTACACATTGTTGTTTGTAGTGAAAGTCCATACTTTGGACTGTTCATCAAAGTCTGTACATCATACTTCTATAGTATGTCTGTACAGTGAGTGATTCATTGGTGAAGTCTGTACACTTAACTGAACTTCAAGTCTAGACATTGCACGGTTCCCTTCATCTTCGTGTTGTTTTCAGTATGTGTCATTTTCATCTTCGTGTCGTTTTTACCTCGTGTCGTGTTACCCCGTGTCAATTACTGTTTCGACTTCGTGTCGTTATCAGTCCGTGTCTTTCTTATGTTGAAATCACACCTCGTGTTGATTTCTGTTTTCGACTTCGTGTCGTGTCATTTTATTTCTTGTCATTTTGACTTCGTGTCAAATCACTGCTCTGTCTTCGTGCTGTTTTCACTCCGTGTCAATTTCAGTTGTCATCTTCGGGCTATTTTCAACCCGTGTCAATTACTGTATCGTCTTCGTGGTGTTCTCACTTCGTGTCAACTTCACTTCGTGTTGATTCTTTGTATTCTGTCTTAGTGATTGGTCTTTCGTTTTAGACTTCGTGTCTTTATCGCATTGACCACACTCCGTGTCGTCTCTCCTCTCATGACTTCGTGTCGTGTTATCTACACCTCGTGTCGTTGTCTCTTTGTGTCTTCACCTCGTGTTGTTTTCGTCTCTTCGTGTCGGGTTTGTTCTCATGCGTGCAGGACATCGCAGCACTTCGTGTTGCTTCCTGTTTCACTTCGTGTCATTTTTTGTTCTTCCTAGACCTCGTGTCTTTCTTGTATTGAAACCATACTTCGTGTTGGTTTCTGTTCTCGTCTTCGTGTCTGTTGTCAGCACGTGTTGTTCTCTTCGCTGTGTGTCATGTCATGTTGTTTTTATGTTCATGTCTTCGTGTTGTTTTTGTCTTCGTGTCTTCGTGTGTTTTCTTTCTACCTCGTGTCGTTCTCTTAGTAGTGCTCGTTGTGTGCACCACTGTATCTCGTGTCGTCTTCAGTGCAGTGCACCTCTTGTTGTTTCTATACACCTCATTCAGCTCTATTGTTAATGGCCATACAGCGTATTAATAGTTTTAATGGCTTTACATCTCCTTGCAGGTCCAAGGAAGAAAAATTCCCAGTGACTGGCAGCACGTGATCCGAGGCTGGAATGAAGCCTGCTGAGAGACTGCCACGTGGTCCGAATTCTTAGGGCTGGAAATGTGGAGGTGACACGTCGTGGCTGATGCTGCTGCTGCTGCTATATATATGACTCTTCTTCCACAGAAGAAGCGTGATCGAGTTGGCGAGAAGAAAACTCTATACAGAGAGCCACGATCCAGACAGAGAAGAAGAAAAAGAAAAGAAGAAGAGAAAGATAGTGAGAAAGAGAAAGAAAGAGAGATTGAGTAAGAGATCGAGATAGCAGAGTGTGAAGAGAAGAAGAGGAAGAAGAATAGAGAAGAAGAGAGAGATAGAGTGATAGAAGCTTCAACAGAAGATCTGTTCCTGCTGAACCGTGGATCAAATCCAGGCCAGCCAGCTCCTGCGAGAGCCACATTTGTTTTTATCTTTTCAGCCTTCTGTTGCTGGTTTCGTTTTTGTTTTTATCCATTTACTGTATTTCCGATCCTCTGTAGAGAGGTCGGGGTTCCTCCTGTGGGTTCAGGAGAAGGGAGACTTTGTGTCTTCGGTTTGCAAGTAGCTGGGTGCTACTTGTGGTTGGTACCCTCCCGTGTGGAGGAAGAGAGACTTGCGTCTCTGGTTGCCTTTGACAGGGTGTCATCGGTTGTTTCCCTCCGGGTTGGAGGAAGGGAGATTTATCTCCGATTGTGCTTCCCTCTGGGGTTCAGAGGAAGAGAGACTTGGGTCTCTAGGTTCCCCTCCGGGTTGGAGGAAGGGAGGCTTGTTCCTCCGGCTCTGGGCTTGTGAGTAGCAAGTCCGGTGGTTCCCTCCGTGTGTGGAGGAAGAGAGACCGTGTGTCTCTGGTTTCCAAGTGGCTGGAGTCACTTGTGGGTTCCTCCTGTTTGTTCAGGAGAAGGGAGATTGCTATCTCCGGTTGCAAGTAGCTGGGTGCTACTTGTTGATTCCCTCCGGTTTGGAGGAAGGGAGACTTGTCTCCGGTTCTGGGCTTGTGGATTCAAGTCCAGGGGTTCCCTCCAGGTCTGGAGGAAGAGAGACCTTGTGTCTCTGCTTTGCTAGTGACTGGTGTCACTAGTGGTTCCCTCCGGTTGGGAGGAAGAGGGGAGGTTGTTCCCCTGGTCAAGCTGTTTGGCAGCGTTTGTTGCAGACTGAGTCTGCTGTTTCTAGCGTGAGCTAGTGGAAACCACACTCGGTTTGAGTGTAGGGTGGATGTAGGTCTGGAGGACCGAACCACCTAAAAACCCCTTGTGCATTGTGGTTTGATTTGTTCATTTGTGCTTCCGCTAGATGAATGCATAGGGGCGCTCTAAGCGTTTGGCTTTTGGCTGAGCAGAAGTGTTGATTAGTTTTCTTAGAATATTTTAATCTGTCAAGAGAGCGAAATTCCAGTTGAGCTTCAGATTGTCGAATCTGTCTTGTTATTATTCTAGTTTTAATTGGGAGAAGTTTTTAACGGGTTATATTCATTCACCCCCCCCTTCTGAATACTGCACCGAACCTAACAAAACTGACCTGTTTATTTCAGTGATGCGTGCAGGGATTCAAGATAGCAAGAGTGAGATGAAAATCAAACAAAATCATACCTTTTATTCCATTCTTAAATAAGGAATTGTACATTAAGTTTCACCTTCTCTCTCTATATTACTTGTCCCGCCACTCCCCGGGCAAAACGCCCTCAAGGGTGCTACCCAACTATGAAAAGCGGTACTTCTACCGCTCTGTACACCTCTTCCCATTCCCACACCCCGGCACTGATCCGTGGGAGCAGCAAAGGAGCTACTGACATGAAAGCCACGCTCTCGTGCTCTTCGGTAGCGCTCCTCACCATCTCTCAGCCATTGTTCAGCGAGGCCAAGGCTGGTTCTAAGTTCGAACAACTGGGCCTCCATGACCCTTCGCTCCTCCCTTTCAGCCAATCTGTCGGCTCTCTCTCTTTCTCTGTCCCTCTCTTTCTCTACCCGTTCTCTCTCACGGTCCTCCCTCTCCAATTGAAGGGTGATTCTCAGCTCCATGGCATCCCTGGAAGAATCGTCATCAGAACGACGCCGCAATTCCTCCTCCAACTCTGCTATTCTAGCCTCTCTCTGTGCAGCATGGGCAAGTACCTCTCGCGTCTCCTTTTCCTGCCAGATATACTATCTCAGATATGTGGCAAGGCATAAATAAGGAGAACTCAACACTGAAACTCTTACATGTATAGAGAGCATTCCTTCTGCCTCCGCGGCACGCTGCATAGTCCGAGCAAGTTGCTCGTGAAGAAAATCAAGTTCTGAGGCGGGGATCCATAAGCTGGAAGAGACGCCGCCTCCTCCCATCGCTGACGGAGCCGCGTCGATCTGAGCGCGCTATAACCACATGGGATGGAAATTAGTGGCCGAACGCCATCAATCTAAAGTTTTAATTAGGAGTGCACATTGTACATATACCTACCGAAGCGCTCAAGGCTCCACGGGTGTCGCCCAATTGTTGCTCCGTTTCTGCCAGGCGTGATTGCAAGTCCGCTATCATGTTATCACGAGCATCCTACATTGCATATAAATTAGTGTCACATGCATATACATATAAAAAGAGGAAACATTTTTCATTTCACGCTTACCCCTGCCGCACCACCAAGGAAGAGACGCTCCCCGTACGTGGCTCGATACCGTCTCATGTAATCGGTACTGTCCGGTACATGGGACACCACTGGGACCCCGCCCTGCTGCCAGTCCTGGTACTGTGCAAGGAAGTGCGTACGCCAGTCCACGATCTTTGCCTTCCCCTTGATCTTTCGCCCGACGCAGACCGGCTCGTCTACGTCAACCCACTCCTGGGCTAATCCCAACGTCCTCATAACCAGCCTAAGCCGGAGCGGCTCGATCTCGTTCAAGCAATGGACCCACACGTCCCGCCCAAAACGAGGATGACCCGCTACAACCCAAGGCTGGCCGGCATCGGCCATGCCCAGGTAGGGCCTCCACACCACCTGCATCACCATACATGCATCATGTTAGTTGCTATTTCCCTCAATTAGGTCACATGCGTAAAAATACCAAAAAATCATACGTATCATACCATAGCCTCGGGGTACTCGCTCAGCTCCCGACGAAGCGACGCCAGCTGGTAGCCGTGGGGTGCCACGACCATGACCGGCCTCCACTATCGCAATAGAGGCACGGCTCTCATGTTCCCCTGTCTGGCTCTTCCCATCGAGAAGTAGTAGTAGCTCCACACCTGCATCCATCATACATCATTAGCCCGACTAATTGCATATTTAGCTACGGTAAAATCCATAAATAAAATGTTTACCTGGAGAAAAGGTGCGAAGCCGCTGACTGTCGTCTCCCTCTCTGAAGTCTGGGAGAGATCGGTGATCAAATGGGCAAGCAGAGCCGCTCCTCACGCATAGTTCCCCACTCTGTCCAGATCTGCCAGGATCCCGAGGAAGCGGCAGTGGATGCTGTCACCCTTCGTCCCCAGAAGGAGGCAGCCCAGGAAGAAGAAAAGGAACCTCCGGAGGTCTAGATCCACCAGCTCCCGCTCGCTCGGGTCCTGGGTGAAAGCTGCACAAGCGTCTCCCTCCAGTCGTGCCAGAAACTCCGCTCCAGTCTCGCTGACCCACTGGCGCGGATCACCAAATCCGAGCGCCTCCATAATCTCCACTCGGCCGACTACCCTGCTGTCTCTGTCAGTCGCGCTCGTCTCTAGCCACAGCAGGTCCAAGGCACTCTCTCGGTAATCGGGGTAAGTGACCCCGCTGACTGCCTCTCCGTCAACTCGTAGCCCTGTAATCCGAGCCACATCCTCCAGTGTCGGCGCCATGTGCCCCCAGGGCATCAGAAACGCCCGGCTCGGCGGGTGCCACCGCTCCCTCAACACCTGGATGAGAAGAAGGTAGAGTCGGAAGGGCTCGATCCGCAGGAAAGCTCCAAAACCCATGGCATCCACCCGCGCCCTCTGAAAGTCCAGCAGCCCACGGTACGCTGCCACCACCAGGGACCAGCTGATCCGGCTCTTCATCACGCCCTGCACACCACAAAAAATAAATAAAAAAAGAAACACATCAGCATCATGGATAATAATAAACAACAACACTGTATATAATATTTATTTATTTTTTTTATTTTAAATATATATATATATATATATATATATATATATTTAAAGGCATCCACCCCCATGGACGCTTTCATTTTACTTTCTTTATTTTATTTTAACAAACAAAAACAAATAAAAAATAAAATAAAAAATAATATATATTATCATGAAGACGTCCAACTCACCGGACGCCTCCTTATTTTTAATTTTATTTTATTATTTAAGTAATAACTCAAAAAATAATAAAAAGAAAATAAAATAAAAAAGAAAAGTTGGAGGCGTCCAGGCCCCTGGACGCCTCCTTCCCCCACTCACCTGCCTTCTCCACACCATCTCTCGCCCGCCTGTTTAGCCTATTAAACCAACAAATTGTAGTTCTGAGGGGCTTATCGGGTCGTGCTCATCCTCTCCCGCGTCGCCAGCACGCGCAGGACCCTCCACGGCCAAAGGAGGCGCCTCCTCTTCCTCGGCGATCTCCTCTTCCGTGGCAATCTCCTCTCCCACGGCAGCCTCCTCGGCATGATCCCTCGACCTCCTCAGACGACGAGCCCGTCGTTTCCGCCTCTCTCCACCCTGGCTCGGGCCTTCTTGCTCCATTGAGAACTGGAAATGGGTCGTTAGAATGAACAGTAGAAGAGAACAGGGGGTGAGACCCCCTTTATATAGAAAATCACCAGGATTTGGGGCGTCCAGGCGCCTGGACGCCCCCACATTTTTATTTTATTAAAAATTCAAAAAAAATATAGGGGTGTCCAAGCGCCTGGACGCTCCCACAACTAAAAAATTAAAAAAAAATTGAAAAAGAAAATATAGGGGCGTCCAGGCGCCTGGACGCCCCCACATCAAACAAAATAAAAAATAAAAAAATAAAAATGAAAAGATAGGGGCATCTAGGCCCCTGGACGCCCCCACAAAAAGTGCAAAAAAATTTCAAAATTTTTTCAAAAACATTAGGGGCGTCCAGACCCCTGGATGCCCCCATTTAAGCATATAAAAATGTATATATATACATATATATATATATATATATGTATATATATATACATACATATATATATATATATATATATATATATATATATATATGACCATAATATGAATAAACCAGAACACAAAAGAGAAAACACAAAAAGTAAAAAGAAAAAAAATAAAAATCATAAAAAATAATAATTAAGGGAACAATGGTCCAAAATGCCAAATGCCAGATTTTATTCCATCAGAAAGCAGAGCAGGCTACATCAGGGGCTTAGGCGCCTTAGGCCTTAACTTCCCCAGTTCGGTTACATAAGCTCTCCATAGCTCACATTCTTCCCCCACGTGTGCTAAGGCCTTTCCCGCAACACTTGTCTTCCAGGGTGCTTTAACGGCCTTCGCTACCTTCGCATCCGCTTTCGTACCCAACTCCCTCTTCTTTAAAGGGACGATGCCAGTCAGTGGTGGAAACGAGTGGCGTGGAATGCCGATCTGGAGGTAGCACCGATGCGCGGTGTAAAGGACAAACTTAGTCGCACCGATCAGTTGGAGTTCAACTTCGGGAGAAGACCTCATGAGGAGTTCGAGTGAGAGTAGACATGCCGGTGCGCAAGTGAAGAAGCTTTGTGTCATGGTTCGAAAGTGAGACCGCCAGTCTTCCCATTTCTTCAGCCACAGAACATGGTTCGCCACAGTGCCACCGAAGCCTAACACATCGGCGATGTGATAAAGGGGGCTTTGTTGGAAAAGCTTTGAAGTAGTCGGCATCCCCTCAGAACAAGTGCGCAACCAAAAGGAGGCCTACCCATGCTCGAGGCGGTAAGACCGCTGTAAAGGTAGGCAAGGACGGCGGGTCCCACCCTCTTTCCACTCCAGATCCCGCAGATAGCACTCAGTTGGATTTCTTCCACTATGTTGTCGGTATGAGGGAACAAGAGAGCGCCCGCCAGACAAATGGTGAACCCTTTCATGATTCCTTCCAAATAGTCATCGTCTGGTGACCCTCTCAGGGCATCCATAACCCACTCCGCGAGCCTTTGCAAATCAATTCCCTTTTGAGTACGGACCTTTCTGGCTGCGTCGGGTGGCATGAAGCTTCCAAGGACGCTCTCGGAAGTCCCCCGGGTTAGCATCCGCATAGACTTCACCTTCCCGTCACTCTTGAATTTCTTCAATCCGAGCAGAAGTTCCACCTCCTCGAGGAGAATGGTCGCCTCGAACATCGGGAAGATGAAAGTGTGGGTCTGGGGATGCCAGATCTCCACTAATGCGCCCATAGCCGCCTAGTCCATGCGGATTCTCTCGTAGTGTTTGACGTGAATAAGGAGCCCCTGAAGATGCCACTTCGAGAGTATAGCCCTCATGCCAATGGAGATGTTGGAAGTTAGCTCTGAAAGCCATGGCAGTTTGGAAAACTTCCTCGGGCCCGGAAAGAGTGGATACGGCTGGAAAGAAGAAGAGAAAGGAAGGAAAGTGAGAAGAGAGTTCATGCAGTAAATTTGAAATGAATCAACTTACCATATGCGACTGGATCGTCCCACTCAGATGACCCTCGAGGTCAAAAAGTCGTCTGATCTCACTGCTAGACCTGTCCCTCTTCATAACGCGGGAAGACTCTCCTTCCATCCTGAAATCCCTAGACCCTCCTCTTCTCCTCCTCCTGAACCTTCAAAACTCCCCTTGGTACATTTGAATAAACTAGCCTAAGGGTGGTACTTATAGGAAAGGAGAGGTGCTACGGGACGGGACGTGTCACATGAGTGGTCAAGTCGTCAGTGTTTTATCCTTGTACTGTGGCACGATTCTGCTATATTTCTGCTACTTTCTGATGTATTTAATCTATGATGGTCTGTGCAGGTTTTACCAACGGACGTTTTTCGCCCTATCTTGTATACCATCCTTCAGTGTTTGGTCCCCCGTGTCATGCATCATACTATATGATATTTACGCTATTAGAACACGTCAAGGACCTTGCAACCCGAACGAATCTGGGATTTGAGTTCCCCTTCAACAAAAACAGTGATGATTCCAGAAGAATTTGGGTTGTACGGATAGGCCGTTAACTGGTGATAGCGTGGGAATGACGGTTCCATTCAGTGAGTCGGTGCGTGGATAAACGGGCCCCAGCTCAGCATCAGCTCACTGGATCGGTATCCTGACCTATTCTTAACGAGTTGACAATATTATCCTTGGCTATTTTTTATTCTAGTTTGTTTTAAATTTTTCTTTAAACCCATCATGCATTCATATAGGACTTTGAGTCTATCGCAGAAGATCATTCAAGTGATTCGATTGCGAAAGCCATTGTGCTTCAATTCTTACAAATATGAGATATTCCATTCCGAATGAAATACTGAGTTTCCTTGAAACGGCCCTACGCTGCCCTTCCAAACGAGACCCTTGTTTGGACAGACCCTCAGATATTCCTTTACTGTTTACCTTGTTTGACCCACCTTGGCCGCAGCACTTCCACATTGGCTGGTAACCGCTCCCCAAAGGTGAAACTTGTAAGTTTATGACCCAGGTACTTCCACACCGAGAAGTTGGTTTCCTTTATTTTCGTGCCTGAGCGCACATCTCACCCTCCCTTATTTGATTTCCGTCCAAACAATCGTCAAATTTGAAAGACCTTCTTCAAGGTCGCCTCATTGAAACTACAGGAAAGATTCCAAACAGTCATGTCAAAAGCGTGTCTCATCACACCTTGGCATCAACTTATCAGTCCATTTCCGCTCCTTTTCATTCCACTTCGATACCATTCCATTACGTGTCACTCCCTTGCAAAGCAGACGCCAAGGCGGGGCAGCTGTAGACACGCTATTCATGACGTCCCCTGAGAAAATCTCATATTACCACGCGACGCCCCGCAGCGGCTTTCGCATTTTGAATCACTTGAGTGTTTCCTATCTTTGAGTCTTCTCTCGTCTTCTGGGCGAGTAGCGTAACGCTCCTTCGGCATCCGGAAACCACCTCGTTGTGGAAATCATGCGGCATTCGAACGGCATCAACATCAATCGCATGTATCAGAAGTTGCCGGGACCAGGAAAATGCCTAACGGATGACTGCCAATGCCCTTTTCGGGGGAATCTAGGGGTCATCATGGAGGCGTCCGGGCCCCTGGACGCCTCCATCAAGCAGCTCATGGGCAACCCCCGGCCATTGACTGACCGTTGCTCAGTCTGTCCTTTGAAGAAAATCCAAGTTATGGAGGCGTCCAGGCCCCAAGACGCCTCCACCAACCAGCTCACGGGCGACCCCGGGCCATCAACTGACCGTTGCTCAGCCTATCGTTTGAATAAAATCCAAGTTATGGAGGCGTCCAGGCCCCAAGATGCCTCCATCAACCAGCTCACGGGTGACCCCGGGCCATCAACTGACCGTTGCTCAGCCTATCGTTTGAATAAAATCCAAGTTATGGAGGCGTCCAGGCCCCTGGACGCCTCCATCAACCAGCTCACGGGCGACCCCCGGCCATCGACTGACCGTTGCTCAGTCTATCGTTTGAAGAAAATCCAAGTTAAGGAGGCGTCCAGGCCCCTGTACGCCTCCATCAACCAGCTCACGGGCGACCCCGGGCCATCGACTGACCATTGCTCAGCCAGTCGTTTGAAAAAAAATCCAAGTTATGGAGGCGTCCAGGCCCCTGGACGCCTCCATCAACCAGCTCACGGGCGACCCCCGGCCATCGACTGACCGTTGCTCAGCCTGTCGTTTAAGAAAATCCAACTTATGGAGGCGTCCAAGCCCCTGGACGCCTCCATCAACCAGCTCACGGGTGACCCCCGGCCATCGACTGACCGTCGCTCAGTCTGTCGTTTGAAGAAAATCCAAGTTATGGAGGCGTCCAGGCCTCTGGACGCCCCCATCCTCCCGACCTCTATAAATAGAGGCCTACCCCCCCTCAGTTCGAGGTCAAAAAAGAGCACCGAGAGGCTGCCGGATTCTATTCCTAACCCGTGGGTGTTTTGTAGGGGAGGTCCTGCCGGATCCTTGGGTGCCCGTGCTCGCAGGAGAGAGGCCGCCTTCGCCCGCCGCGCTACCTCGTCGTCCCTACGCTGTCGAAGCTCCGTCGGATCTCGCCATCGACCATCCAATAAGCCATTCTCTCCTCTTCTTTCCTAGTTATCTTGCATTCATCATATCATATCTTCTACCCCCCCCCCTTTTATGAGGGAGTCTCTTCCCGTTTCTACATCGGAATAATTGCCATTCATCATAAGCATTTTCCTCCTACTCGTGTCCGAGAGGGGTTTAAAAGACAACACCAACCAGGTGTGTGTCTTGCCATCATTTCGTTACTTGCGTCGTTAGAATTTGAATACTGCACCTTCGTCTTTCTGATCCACTCGTTACTTGTTTGTCGTTATTTTGCAAGGGTACCTGAGGAAAGCCCTCTCCGTCGGCCGGCCGAAGGGGGAGGAAGAAGCAACCTGCCATTTCCCGCTCTCGAGGATTCACAATCTCTGCGCTCAATACAAGGTACACGCGATCATTTCATTTCTTTGAGGTAACCCCTCTGGCGATCACATCCCTTTAGCATCCTACGTATGCTCTTTCCTCATATTGGCACGTTTCATAATCCTTCTTAATTTTTAGTCGCCTGATAGTCTGTAGTTTAGTTCGTTTTCTTCTCCTTGAGTGGATTCCTTGGCTTCCACAGGCACCAATTTTCAAATTGAAGACCCCTGACAGGGCGCCAATTTGCAAATTGAAGACCCTGACCAGGGCGCCAATTTGCAAATTGAAGACCACTTGAGTGGTCGTCAATTAAATGAAGACACTTCACAGTGTCGTCATTTCCATTTCTGCAATTTCCAGTAATTGATAATTCAACACATTCAAAAATCCATAACTATCGAACTAAAGTATGAAATTTTTACATGAACATGTTTCTGGAATCCTGATATTTATCCTAACATGCTCGTACCATTACTTCTTGATTCAGAGCATTTTGATACTGATGAATAGTGAATACTCACCTGTAAATGGCGCCCCTGACCAGAGCGCCAATTTTAAAATTGAAGACTTCGCGCATGGTCGTCAATTAATTGAAGACATGTGCAATGACGTCAATTCCATTTTCTGGAATTTCCAGTAATTAGTAAATCAACGCATTCAAAAATCTATAACTAATAAACTGAACCACGAAAATTTTGCCTGAATATACTTCTGTGACCCTGAGATTTTTCTCCACCCGACCATCTCCTCGAATTCTGATTCGGAGAAACTTTGAAAAAATAAATAGTAACTTGTATCACAGAACATACCGTTCTGATACGAAGTATAACCCACTTGGAAAACAACTCAATTGGTGACTCGCAGTAGTGTCGTCAATTAGTTGCACCTGTTCATCAAATTGGTGACACCCCTAAGAGTCTTCAATTAGATGAAGACTACTCACAGGGGCGCCAATTCCATTTCTTGAGAAATTAAAGATACAACATTAGAAAAATTCATATCTGTGAAACCAAAACCCAACAATTATACCTGAACATGTTTCTGGACTCCCGGGGTTTTACACTACCTGTTAATATCAGTAATTTATATTTTTGAGAAACTTTTTTGAAATGAATAGTGTTTTGAGTCACAAAACGTATCTACTGGGTGAAAATCACCCATTAAAATTGGCGCCCCAATCCAGGGCGCCAATTCATCAAATAGCGGCAGCCAGCAAGTCTTCAATTAATTGAAGACTTCCTATAAGGGCGCCAATTCTTTATTTATATATATATATTCAAAAAATCACCCTCTGTAATTGGCGCCCCAAGCCAGGGCGCCAATTACTTAAATAGCGGCAGCCAGGTCATCTTCAATTAAATGAAGACTTTCTGGCAGGCGCCAATTTGATATATATATATATATATATATATATATATATATATATATATATATTTAAAAATTAAAAATTTGAAAGATTGGCAAACCCCGAGGCACCAATTCAGTGATTACAGCTTCTAATCTTGATCTATCTCGTGATTTGTGCAAACATAACCTTACTTCATATTCCTGCATATTATGAGTTCTAAATTCCATTCTATGAAAAATCTACTTGTGTATATCTTACATGGTCAAACCTTGAACCTCTTAAACTACCATTTGGGAGTGTTGGAGCTAAGTGCCATGCAGGGCAAAGTGCTACGTTGTGGGAGCCACCTCTTGAGGCCATACAGCGTAAAGTGCTACATGACGGGAGCCACCTCTTGAGCCTGTACGGGTCACCTCTAGAGTCCTCCATAACCAAATGACTAGTTAATCTTGTTTGTAATACTATGTTTCTTATTTTCTTGAAATTCCACATTGGCTATAAACGAGAGTGGATGTCAAAAGTAATACACGAAATGTTGTGCATATAGGGCCCTGTCTGGTCCTGGGATGAGCACCCGAAGGTACTTGTGCCCATGGGAGTTTATTGACCACGGTGTTTAGCATTACACTGGAGTACTTGCTTGACTTGAGACACTCCACCCCTACTCTCTCTTTACTTGACTTGACTTGCGTGACCCGGAATGGGCAATACTTGACTTGTGGCCCGAGAAAGGGCAAAATACTTGCTTGATTAAAATAGCCAATTCTACTGATACGTACTTGACATTACTTGCTTGAATTGAATTTTTACTTGCTCGTACCTGAGATATACTTGTACATGAGTTCATTCTTGTACTTGCGTTCATACTTGTACACGAATCCCTACTTGCCCCGAAGTGACATTTACATCTATAAATTCTTGAAATACTGCTTGTCAAATACTTGAAATCTTGATATACTCTCTTTATACAGTTCTTGATCTCTTATTATTCATCATGCCTAGATTTACCTGTATACATGATTTTCTTATACGTACATCATACATAGCCATACAGATAATACATGCAAATTTTAAATTACGTAAAGATTGCTCAAATTTGAGATGTAATTCCTACTGAGCGATTCGCTCATCCAGTTGCTTCCTAACATTTTCAAGTGATTCGGATAACGACAAGAATGGGATTGAGACCGAGTGAAGAGTGCTAGAACGTCAATCACCTAGCATTAGCTAGTCATGTCTTTGAATTTAATTTGAGTCCTACTTTATATTTCAATGTGTCAGTTTAGTTGTCCAACCCATGTTAAGGCATGTAGCCTAGTGTTGGATTTTAAATTTGGAATTGTCATGGACTATCTGTTAATTCCATTGGTTAATCAAATAATCATCACTTGGACTATTGGGATTCTTAAATTTTATTAATATTATGCGCACTCCGTAATTATGTTTGTCAAAATTTTATCGCTCTAATGACACGATCTATATAGACGCGTCACGCATCCGAGTATCTTCCGCGCTCGGGACGTGACATAGGTCGACCTAACAAAAGTAGGGATCCAGAGCGTTGACACAGTGAAGCTGTGGGGTCGACACAATGAAGCTATGCGTCGACACATCAAGGCAGCAGACAATGAAGAACTCAGTTGACTAATATGTCAGTTCAGTCGACTCACTTGGCTGTGCCATACTAAAACGTGAGCCACTTAAGTTGGTCACGTGGCAACGACTCCAATCATTGGCACATGATCCCAGACACGTGCCTTGGGTTCTGGAAAGCTCCCAGGAGAGAATATTCCTCCTTTACACGTGGACCAATCAGAAAAAGCTTGGAAATGGAATATTATCCAATTCTTATCTGCTAGTCAAGTGAGTGTTTGCGTGAGCACATTTCGAAGGCCAATCAGTGGCCATTGGAGTTAACACCTCATACCTTATTCTGGAGTCTTCCAAATCATCTGAATAACCCAGATTGCATCTCCCAAGATGAAGGGTTCAGATCTAATCCTCTTCCTATAAATATGTCATGATGGCCTTCTATGAAGTTTGACGGGGCAGAAATTCAGAGGGAGAAAAGATTAGCTCATCCAGAGAAAGAGAAGAGAGAAAGAGAGAAGCATGTGAGATGAGGAAGAAGAGACTTGGCGGAGAAGAAAGAGGAGAGAAAGGAGAAAGGAGCTCGTCAGCGTGCTGCTAGAAAGCAGAGCATCGAATTTTCATTCAAAGTGCTTCTTCAGAAGCTATAGTGTTTTCCTTCGTTCTTATGATTTCTTATTTTTCATTTCTGAACGTCGAATCTTACACTAGTGTGTGTAACTGTGTGATGTTGGCACATGCTCAGTTAAACTGAGCACAATTGTGAGTGTGTGTGTGTGTGCTACTGGATTTCATATTCACAGCGTGTGTGTATGTGTGTTGGGGTTCATCCCCATTCAAGCTGTTTGACAGCGTGTGTGTGGGGGGGGGGGGGGTTCATCCCCATTAAGCTGTGCATCAGTGGTGTGTTGGGGACTTGTCCCCGTGTGCGTTGTTGTAGTTCCAGCGTTGAAAGCCTCACTCAGTTGAGTGAGGGGTGGACGTAGGTATGCGGGTTTGCAGACTTAACCACCTTAAAAATTGATGTTCAACTATGTGAATACCTGTGTGATTGATCTTTCTCTTTTATCCCACTCCCAGGTACTTAGTGTGGACACTAAAAAAAAGAAAAGGAGGGGGAAAGAAGGCCCAAACATGAAGAAGGCCCAATTGAAACAAAAGGGGATGGGCCAAATGCGGAAAGGCAAATACGCAATATGGAAAAGAAAAGGGGGAGGAAAGAAAATAAGGGACTTTTTTTTAAAAAAAATGGAAAATGGGGAGAAATTAGGCGACATTGTTCATGTGTTTGTCTCGCACATCCCGTGTCCTTCCTCTTCCACCCTTGCATAGCTTTGACCGGCAGTCACGGAAGTACCACTCCGGGATTACTGTAGCACCCCGCGCAGCTCCCCAGGTTAACGGGGAGATGGAAGGAGGACTCGCGGTGGATTTCCTCCACCCTTTGGGCAAAACGGTGAGAGCTTCACCCGTCACCAGGACAAAGGAGGAATCCCGTTCGGTGAGGTCTCTTCCCGTCACCTCGCGGAGCTCCGCGTCTGCTCAGTCGCAAGCCTGCAATAGGTAGCAACAGTGATAGCATCCAGCAACGGCGATAGCAACAGAAGAAAGATCTGGAGGTGGCCTTCGAATGAAACCCTTACATCCCTATAAAAAATGGCCTAGCGAAGTCAATTAAGCTGGTTGGTCGATTGCTCTTCTTCCGGCGTCGCCAGCTCCTCCAACCTTATGCGTCCGAAGGTGCTGCTGGGAGTGGGAGATAAGAGAGGTAGAGAGTTGAGGGAGAAGGGAATGGGGAGTGTGATGACCTGGATTCTGGATACCGGATATACCCGATAGGACAACCGAGCAGACCTGATACCACTTGGAACCTGTGAAGCCTCCCAAGAGCGGTAAAGCTCCGAAGGGATAAAAGGATTGTCGTGTAGTACATTGAAGCCGCAGAGATATAACAGTAATCAATTAAATTTCATTAGATCAGTTTACTAAAGTAGCAGAAATAAAATTACTTTTTAATTAACAGTTACAAATTAGAATTATACCAGAGTCCAATCCAAAGGAAAGATAAGCAGTATAGTCAACAGAAAAGAAAGACGTACACTGAGATCGGGGCAAGCCCGACGCAGGTACTGCTGGCAACTACGAACTCGCCACACCAGGAACCGCGGAAGCAGAAGGATGCCACCCACCTAAAAAGTAGGGGTGAGCCTCGTGTCACTGGCCCAGTAGGGGTCACGTGGATCCCCACTGAAAAACACGCAGTAACATGGAACGACAAAAACATCAGGTTTAGTAAAGTAGGAAAACTACACTAGAAAGCTGTAAAAGAAGACCGGAATGGAAGGAGTAGGAATAGATATAAAAAAAGTGATGTGGCACAGCCCACTAATGAGATGTTTGACCCTTGGACCTACCAATCCACAAGCATACAAGCACTCAAATGGCTCACCGAGTGGCCGAGCTCACACGACGCACACGTGCACCCGGGTGGGCCCGAATGATGACGGCGAGGGTCCGGGGTGGGACCCCAAGGTTTCCACCGGTTGGTGGGCTTATGGTTGACCCCTAATGGGCCTGGGATGCCCCCTTTATGGGCGGGCCAGCACGCTGGGGCGTGGGTTTAGGGTGGCTCTCCCTCACTTACCACGGTGGATACTCACGGCGAAATCAAACATTCATGCTCAAGCTCTCACTCACCGCCGGCGAACTAAGGAAACGATACTAAACGAGCAAAGCAATTGAAAGGACCAGGAGAGGGACCAGCTGCTCACCTGATCGGTGTGAAAACACCGATCCCGGCCGGAGACGACGGGCGCGCCGGGAGGCGTGGGTATGTACCCGGACGCCGCGGCGGGGTAGCTTCAACCTGCGGGTTAACCGTTACACCACTACGCCTCTCGCAGGAGGGGTGATCTCGGGGTGGGGATTAACTTATTACAACCAAAATGTACCTCCACGCAGGGAGGGGCGTTAAGCCGGCCAGGCGGGTGGGGGAAATGTGTCCCCGACGGTGGAGCGGATGTCTCCGTCGATTCTGCTCGCTTGCTGTGGACAGGGGCAGGAGGCGGTGCAGCAGTCGTATCTCACCCTCAGGAATTTTGCCGATGGCGAGACCACCTGCGTAGTCTTCGTGACTGGGCCAGGGACACCTCTGAATTTTACTGATTTAATCGGACGCAGTCTCTGGCCGTGGTAGAAGTGCGAACTGGAGGTAGGATCTGAGAGCCGGTACCCACAGAATTGTTGCAGTAGCTTGCAGGAACGGTACCTGGGACTCCCGAACTCCGATTCTCGAACCGCTTGAAGATCTGGAACCGTGGTCGAATCCCCCTTGCAGCAAAACTGGCGGGGATGTCTTCCGGGGTCGGAGTGATCCGGGGGCCGTTGTTGACTGACTGTGGGTCGAAGCAGACCTGAGCAGACTGCCCCGAGTGACTGGAGGGGAAAAATCAGAAATCACGCTCCCGGGGACCAAACGCACTTCTGTTTCTTGATCTTGGTCGCAGACAGGGGGAGGAGTATTTTCGTAGAAGAGACTTGGGTCTGATTCCGGCACCGTTGGTCGTGGAGCAGCTTTCCACCGAGCTCAGGTCCTCTGCAGGGGACAACTGGACCAGTCGTGGGAGAATCGCCGTCTTGAATGGCCACGAAGTCGAAACCGGACGATTCCACCTCGCCTGCGAAGAGGTTCCGCAGACCTTTCCGTCGATGTAGGCCACGCACCAGGATGTCGCCGTATGACTCCGGGAAAAACTTCTGCAAGTCGAGACCTGAACTGTCACCTGCAGACTCTTATGTGAAGATGGGGAAGAACAAGGGAGTATGGGTAGGAGGTGGTAATGGAGGGGCCTGTGGGGTGGAGGGTTGGATGAGGAGGGGATCTAGGGCTGTGGAGGGGGGGAAGAATAGGTGGGGAAGGGGTGTGTGGAGGGGGGAGGAAGGGGGAACCGCAGCAGGTAGGGGGAGTGGTGATTTCGGCCAAGGCAATGGGAGAGGGGGAATGGCCAGGGAAGTGTTGCGCAACCAGCTAGGGGGGTGGGTAATGGCTGGGTGAGGGCTGTTAATGAGGGTGTGGGGAAGAGGGAGAGTTGCTTGGGGAAGAGGGAGGGGTGTATTGGGTGTGGAGATGGTGTATGGGGAATAGGAAGGGTTACTAGGGAAGTGGTGGGTATTGATGGTAGTTATGGGCCTAGGGGAGGTGAAGGGTTGAATGGTGAGGTGGCTGATGAGGTGGAGGAGGGAGAGGGGAGGTGAAGGGGCAGGTTCGCCCTTGGGAGAGAGAGAGAAGGGGGGGAGGGAAGAGAGAGAAAGGGGCCGGCCCCTATAGTGAGAGAGAGTGAGAGTGAGAGAGAGAGAGAGAGAGAGAGAGAGAGCTAGAGACAATATTGGGTGGCAAATTTCTTAATTCATCAAAGCTGCTACAAAGGAGGGAGGGGGGGTCCTTATATAGAGCTAGGACCTTTACACAAAACCCCCTGACATTTAACACAACTACAGAAAACTATGAGTCAAGAAGGGGGCGCCCCTGGGCCCAAGCCCACTAAGTGGGCCTAACACCCTCAACTAAGGGCCCAAGTGACTCACTATGGCTAATTAATCCTTAAACCTAGATAGTGGACTCAAATAAAAGACAATTACACCTGATATGACTCAAATAAAAGAAAATACATAAGCAAGAAAATAAAGATAGATATGAGAACCACTTCTCCAATGGGTCACGAAGTCGGGGACGCCTCGTGCCATAGTGAATACTGGGAGATGTCCTCATCAAATCCCCCGGGGTGGGGAGAACTCGACCCCGTCGAGTAGGGGTCCAATCGCCTCTCATACTGCTCCAGCAGGCTCGGGTCCAGGCGCATCAAGTCCTCTCGGCTTACCCATGCATCCTCGGTCGGGGGACGGCCCTTCCACCTCACGAGGTAGCGCTGGTAGACCCTGTTCCTGGTAAGTGTACTTTGTTCATCCAGTATTGCCTCCACTTGCTCAAGCCGGCCTCTCAATTGGGGTGGTAATTTCGCTCCGGGAGGGTCACTCACAAGGGGGGGTAGAGGTTCAAGATCCTGACTGGGTTCCACCGTGGGGCCCTTGTAGCACACTAGGTCCGCCACATTAAAAGTGGGGTGAACCCCAAAGCCCTCAGGTAAGTCTAACTCATAAGCATTGGTACCAATCCGTCGTAGAACCCGAAAGGGTCCCGAACCCCGTGCCCTCAGTTTGGAGGCGGGCCCTGGGAGGAGCCGCTCCGTTCTCACCATCACCTGGTCTCCCTCCTGGAACTCACAGTGTCGCCGATGAGCATCAGCCCGCTTTTTGTAAGCCTCATTGCTTTTGCCTATATGCTTGCGGATATCTTCATGCAATTCTTTGATGTGTTGTGCAAATGACTCAGCTGAGACTGACACTCTAGCATGAGGGGGAAGGGGTATGAGATCCGAAGGCTTTCTAGGACTATATCCATGCACTACCTCAAATGGACTCTTTCCTATGGACCTATTGACAGAATCATTATATGCAAATTCAGCTTGGGGCAAGAGGAGGTCCCAATTCCCAGGATGGTCCCCAACTAGACAACGGAGCAAGTTTCCGAGACTACGATTGACAACCTCAGTTTGGCCGTCAGTCTGGGGGTGGTAGGCGGTAGAGAACTTGAGAAGAGTGCCCAAAAGGTGCCACAAGGTTTTCCAAAAATAACTAGTGAACTTGACATCCCGGTCAGAGACAATGGTCTTGGGTAGTCCATGGAGGCGGACCACCTCATCAAAGAATAGCCGGGCTACCCTTGAGGCATCGGAGGTTTTGGAGCAGGGAATAAAGTGGGCCATCCTAGAGAACCTATCCACCACCACAAAGATAGAATCATGCTTGCGTAGGGTCTTGGGGAGGCCCAGGATGAAGTCCATGCTCAAGTCTTCCCATGGGCGGTCTGGGATGGGGAGGGGTGTGTAGAGCCCGGTGTTTTGCTTCACCTGTTTGGCGGAGGCACAAGTACGGCATTGACCAACAATGTTGGCCACCTCTCTCTTAAGGCTAGGCCAATAGAATTGTCTCTCTACCAGCTCAATGGTCTTTTGGACCCCAAAGTGGCCAGCCAAGCCACCCCCATGTAACTCCCTCACCAAGAAATCTCTAAGGGATGTCCGGGGTATGCACAGCCTAGTACCCTTGAAGAGGTACCCATCTTGGAGAATGAACCCCTCATGTTCCTTAAGGGGTTGGGTGGAGAGAGTGTTATGGATGGTCCCAAAGTCGGGACAAGTGGGGTACTCTTCTCTCACTCTCTCAAACCCGGTGACTTCTGCTTGGATAGTGGATAGCAAAGTCACCCTCCGGCTAAGGGCATCGGCGGCCCGGTTCTCACTACCCATTTTGTACTTGAGGACAAAGGTATAGGACTGAATGTACTCCACCCAGCGGGCATGGCGGGCATTGAGCTTTTGTTGGGTGTTGAGATATTTTAATGCCTCATGGTCGGAGAAAATCACAAACTCACTGGGGAGGAGATAGTGTCTCCAATGCCGAAGGGATTGGACCACGGCGTAGAGCTCTTTGTCATAGGTGGAGTATCTAGTCTTAGCCTCACAAAGCTTCTCACTAAAGTAGGCCACAGGGTGACCTTCTTGGCTAAGGACTCCTCCAATCCCGACCCCCGAGGCATCACATGTGACTTCAAAGACCTTGGAGAAGTCGGGTAGGCAAAGGACCGGGGCTTGAGTCATCCTGTCTTTCAGCTCTAAGAGGGCCTTGGAGGCCGCCTTGGTCCAAACAAAATTCCCCTTTTTGAGGCAATCCGTGATGGGGGAGGTGATGGTGCTAAACCCACGGATGAACCTCCTATAGAAGGTGGCTAGTCCATGAAAGCTACGGGCCTCATGGATGTTCTTGGGCTCGGGCCACTCAATGATAGCTTGGACCTTCTCGGGGTCCATGGACACTCCTTGGGAAGAGACTATGTAACCTAGGAAGGCCAATTGGTTGGTCATGAAGTGGCACTTCCCGGGGTTGGCAAAGAGGCTCTCCTTCCTAAGGGTGATGCAAACTTGCCTAAGATGATCGAGGTGGGCCTTCTTGCTTTGGCTATAGATGAGGATGTCGTCAAAGTAGACGACCAAGAATTTGCCTATGAAGGGCCTAAGGACCTCGGTCATTAGCCTCATGAAGGTGCTTGGGGCATTTGAGAGCCCGAAAGGCATGACAAGCCATTCATAAAGACCATCCTTGGTCTTAAAGGCGGTTTTCCATTCATCCCCGGGCCTAATGCGGACCTGGTGGTAGCCACTCTTGAGGTCTATCTTGGAAAAGATAGTGGCTCCTGCAAGCATGTCGAGCATATCATCTAGCCGAGGGATGGGAAATCGGTACTTGACCGTGATTTTGTTGATTGCTCGGCTATCCACGCACATGCGCCATGTCCCATCTTTCTTGGGTGTTAAGAGGGCCGGGACGGCACATGGACTCTTGCTTAGGCGGAGGAAGCCCTTCTTGATGAGCTCCTCGATTTGCCTCCTAAGTTCCGCGTGCTCGGTGGGGTTGAGGCGGTAATGGGGAAGGTTGGGTAAGGTAGCCCCGGGTACAAGATCGATGGCATGTTGCACATCGCGCATGGGAGGTAGCTTATCCGGAAGCTCTTCGGGGAATACATCTTGAAATTCTTCAAGGACTTGTTGGATCTCTATGGGATGGGGGTTGGTTGGGGTGGAGTCCCCAAGACAAATGACAATGGCACACACTTGACCCCCTTGGCTAACCTCTTCCTCAAATTCCTGCCTAGTGACGAGATGGAGGCTCCTAGTGGGCTCTTGGACTACACTAAGGCTAGGTGAGGGGGAAGGGAGACTTGGGGTTAGGTTTGGTGGACTTGGGGTGGGGTTTTGAGGGATTGGGGGGGTAGGAGTCCCTTCAAGGGAAGGGGGTGTTTTCTTGGGACTTGGGCGTGGGGGTGTGGGGTTGAGAAGGATCTTCTTCCCCTCATGGGTGAAGACACAAGTGTTGACCCTCCCATAGAAAGTGGCATCTACATCGTAGATCCACGGTCACCCTAAAAGAATGCTACCCACCTCCATTGGGAGGATGTCACACCAAACTTGCCCTTGATATGACTGGAAGGTGATGGGGACAAGGCATCGGGTGCTAACGGGTGCGGATGTGGCATCTATCCAAGCTACCCGGTATGGTTGGGGGTGTGGGGTAATGGTAAGGCCTAGGAGTTTGACGGTGTCGGGTGACACTACGTTCACACTACTCCCATTGTCCAAGATGACTTTCCTAACATGGTTCCCTACCCGGATGTAAGTATGGAAGATGGTTGTCCTCCTCCAATCATGCTCTTGGGTTTGGGTAAGGGTGCACCTCACAACTCCGAGGGGGGGGTCGGCGGATGGGGAAGGTTGTTCTTGGTGGGCCCCTAGAAGATGACTCTCATATTCCTCCTCCCATTCTTGGGAGGGTTCATAAACCTCTAATTCGCCCTCGTACTCAACTTGGGTTTGGGGTGTGGCCTCCTCTATGTAGAGGTTGGATGCACTTTTAGTAGGGCATTGAGTGGCAATGTGGCCATACCCCGAACATCTAAAGCATTGTGGCCCACTAGGGGGATTTTGGGCACCTTTGGTGGGCGTAGGATTGAGCCTAGTGGGGGTGGGGTTTTGGGGCCCATTAGTAGGGCGAGGGAATGGAGTGTGGTTGGGAGGGGCTACCCTAGTGGGTTGGGTTCCCGGGGGTATGGGAAGGAGGCCCCTTTGGGGAGGGAGTGGGTTAGGCCGAGGTGCCATGGCTTTGGGGTCAACTCCCCGTGGGGGAGTGAAACGCGTGAACCTGGTAAACTTCTCCGCATCCCTAGCCACTTGGTAAGCTTGCTCTAGGGTAGTCACTTGCCTCATGAAAAGTTCCTTTTTGATATGGAATTGGAGGCCATTCCTGAAGCGTGAGAGGGTGACGGCGGGGTCCTCTTGGACTCCACACTTGAGAAGGTAGTAATCGAATTTTTCGATATAATCCATGACGGGTTTTCCTTCTTGTGTCAGGGCTTGCCATTCATCTAATAGATTTTGGTGGTAGGAGGGTGGGACATATTTGATCCTAAGTTGTTCTTTCATGGCTCCCCATGTGGTAATGGGTGCCTCCCTCCTAACAATTCTAAGGGCTTCCACATTTAGCCAATGGGTCTTGGCTAGCTTGATTAGTTGCATTCTTGCAAGCCGAACCCGCCTATCCTCGGTCATTGGGTACCAATCAAAATATTGGTCCATGGCTGCCTCCCAATCAAGGTAGATACTAGGGTGGTGTGATCCGTCAAAAGTGGGAGCATCCACTTTGACAAGCCTCATAAGGTGGTCATCCGGGTTGTCCCGGGGTGGCCGTTCATTTCCTCTAGGTATGGGACCCCTATGTGGTTCGGGAGGAAGTTCATGGTGTGGTTCCCTATTGACGGGCTCCTCACGTGGGGGAGGGGCTACTCTCTCATTCAATCTTGGCATGTGGGTCTCAAGTTGGCCAAGGCGCCGAGTGATGTCATCAAGCCGAACCATGATGTCGGCCATACCCTCCATTACAAAGCCCATGGGATCGGGGTGTCTTGCTCCATTGTGGTCGGGCTCCTCATGGGGATTGGGCTCCATTGTAGTTTGGGAAGATGATGCTGAATGATGTTGGTAAGGGGTACCACTCCGGGTGGTCATGCAAGGTTGGGCTATGCAACGGCGAACAATATGCACCTAAGACCTAGGATGCAAATGACCCAAGACTAGGCTTGATGGGACAAACCTACAACCTGTCTCTGATACCACTTGATGTGGCACAGCCCACTAATGAGATGTTTGACCCTTGGACCTACCAATCCACAAGCATACAAGCACTCAAATGGCTCACCGAGTGGCCGAGCTCACACGACGCACACGTGCACCCGGGTGGGCCCGAATGATGACGGCGAGGGTCCGGGGTGGGACCCCAAGGTTTCCACCGGTTGGTGGGCTTATGGTTGACCCCTAATGGGCCTGGGATGCCCCCTTTATGGGCGGGCCAGCACGCTGGGGCGTGGGTTTAGGGTGGCTCTCCCTCACTTACCACGGTGGATACTCACGGCGAAATCAAACATTCATGCTCAAGCTCTCACTCACCGCCGGCGAACTAAGGAAACGATACTAAACGAGCAAAGCAATTGAAAGGACCAGGAGAGGGACCAGCTGCTCACCTGATCGGTGTGAAAACACCGATCCCGGCCGGAGACGACGGGCGCGCCGGGAGGCGTGGGTATGTACCCGGACGCCGCGGCGGGGTAGCTTCAACCTGCGGGTTAACCGTTACACCACTACGCCTCTCGCAGGAGGGGTGATCTCGGGGTGGGGATTAACTTATTACAACCAAAATGTACCTCCACGCAGGGAGGGGCGTTAAGCCGGCCAGGCGGGTGGGGGAAATGTGTCCCCGACGGTGGAGCGGATGTCTCCGTCGATTCTGCTCGCTTGCTGTGGACAGGGGCAGGAGGCGGTGCAGCAGTCGTATCTCACCCTCAGGAATTTTGCCGATGGCGAGACCACCTGCGTAGTCTTCGTGACTGGGCCAGGGACACCTCTGAATTTTACTGATTTAATCGGACGCAGTCTCTGGCCGTGGTAGAAGTGCGAACTGGAGGTAGGATCTGAGAGCCGGTACCCACAGAATTGTTGCAGTAGCTTGCAGGAACGGTACCTGGGACTCCCGAACTCCGATTCTCGAACCGCTTGAAGATCTGGAACCGTGGTCGAATCCCCCTTGCAGCAAAACTGGCGGGGATGTCTTCCGGGGTCGGAGTGATCCGGGGGCCGTTGTTGACTGACTGTGGGTCGAAGCAGACCTGAGCAGACTGCCCCGAGTGACTGGAGGGGAAAAATCAGAAATCACGCTCCCGGGGACCAAACGCACTTCTGTTTCTTGATCTTGGTCGTAGACAGGGGGAGGAGTATTTTCGTAGAAGAGACTTGGGTCTGATTCCGGCACCGTTGGTCGTGGAGCAGCTTTCCACCGAGCTCAGGTCCTCTGCAGGGGACAACTGGACCAGTCGTGGGAGAATCGCCGTCTTGAATGGCCACGAAGTCGAAACCGGACGATTCCACCTCGCCTGCGAAGAGGTTCCGCAGACCTTTCTGTCGATGTAGGCCACGCACCAGGATGTCGCCGTATGACTCCGGGAAAAACTTCTGCAAGTCGAGACCTGAACTGTCACCTGCAGACTCTTATGTGAAGATGGGGAAGAACAAGGGAGTATGGGTAGGAGGTGGTAATGGAGGGGCCTGTGGGGTGGAGGGTTGGATGAGGAGGGGATCTAGGGCTGTGGAGGGGGGGAAGAATAGGTGGGGAAGGGGTGTGTGGAGGGGGGAGGAAGGGGGAACCGCAGCAGGTAGGGGGAGTGGTGATTTCGGCCAAGGCAATGGGAGAGGGGGAATGGCCAGGGAAGTGTTGCGCAACCAGCTAGGGGGGTGGGTAATGGCTGGGTGAGGGCTGTTAATGAGGGTGTGGGGAAGAGGGAGAGTTGCTTGGGGAAGAGGGAGGGGTGTATTGGGTGTGGAGATGGTGTATGGGGAATAGGAAGGGTTACTAGGGAAGTGGTGGGTATTGATGGTAATTATGGGCCTAGGGGAGGTGAAGGGTTGAATGGTGAGGTGGCTGATGAGGTGGAGGAGGGAGAGGGGAGGTGAAGGGGCAGGTTCGCCCTTGGGAGAGAGAGAGAAGGGGGGGAGGGAAGAGAGAGAAAGGGGCCGGCCCCTATAGTGAGAGAGAGTGAGAGTGAGAGAGAGAGAGAGAGAGAGAGAGAGAGCTAGAGACAATATTGGGTGGCAAATTTCTTAATTCATCAAAGCTGCTACAAAGGAGGGAGGGGGGGTCCTTATATAGAGCTAGGACCTTTACACAAAACCCCCTGACATTTAACACAACTACAGAAAACTATGAGTCAAGAAGGGGGCGCCCCTGGGCCCAAGCCCACTAAGTGGGCCTAACACCCTCAACTAAGGGCCCAAGTGACTCACTATGGCTAATTAATCCTTAAACCTAGATAGTGGACTCAAATAAAAGACAATTACACCTGATATGACTCAAATAAAAGAAAATACATAAGCAAGAAAATAAAGATAGATATGAGAACCACTTCTCCAATGGGTCACGAAGTCGGGGACGCCTCGTGCCATAGTGAATACTGGGAGATGTCCTCATCAAAAAGGGAAAAGCCGTACCTGAACAAAAACACGGCTGATGAACTAACCTCGGCTCCCCAAACTACTCCTGGCAGCAACAGGAAGGCAAACTTTGATCTGACGAAGTCAGGAGTTTTCGATCTATCGGCAAGCACGAGGCCCAAGACAAAGGCCTACGAGACCAGACAACAAGTCTAGAAAAGACCTAGACAGACATAGACGGCCTAAAGCATACACGACTCGATTGTCATGCACGCTCTTCTAGATATGACCACACACGACTAGAACGTCGTGCACAGGACACAACACTGACCTCGGGTAAGACCACGAGAGGGCTAACCTGGAAAGGTCACGACGTGCGAGAAACACGAGAGTGACACGCCACGTGACGGAAGTACCTCCTTACTAGAAGAACGGCCAGCTGCGTCCACTGACGTCTTATGCTGCACCTACAAGTGTCTCGTCTACTATGTCGCTCGAAACACGATAGAGACTAAGACACGTACAGAACCAGAACAGGAACTACAGTAACGACTGAGTAGATAGGGTAACGCCCGTCGGCGTCAGTCCAAGCCCCTGACCACATGTGCACACACCGACTCTTGCTGGAGAGCCAGGCCTCTAGCTAGTTTTCCCCACCCAGCAGGACGCTACAGTACAGCAGGAGCCCACGGAAACTAGCTTACAAACCGTATATCGGGAACTGTCATGCGACCACTACCGAGTGGGTCGACACGCTGTAACATGTCACCATGCTACGACTAGTGGAGGCTCACTAGACACAGAACTCTGAAACAAGAGTGCTGTAGTACAGACAGCCAAGGAAGCACAGTCACACGAACTACGAAGCACCCAGGCAGCACCACGACTGCCAACAAACTCAGGATAGGGCAACTAGACCTGCCAACACAACGATCCATGAGTCAGAAGACTCAGGTCAAGATCGTCGTACCAAGCGGAACAAGCCGCCAATCGGTCTAATCCTAAGCCACAGAAATGACACATCCGTATAAAATAACACATGGAGACCCGAGGGATCACCAAGACCCTCAGCACAACTGGATACGTAAACCGAGGTAAGGTGATATCTCGAGGCATCCAGATCCATGTCTCAGACTGAACAGAACTGCCGAGACACACACAAGGTTACATGTCAACCACTGGGTCACCCCTGGTTGACCGGAACTAGACCATTATGACTCTATAGTAGGAAAGCAAATCTTACCTCAAGCAAGAAAACTCTTGGCTACCTTATAACGTGGTCTTAGCCCTCATAGGACATCAAAAGATATCCACGGGAACGGCAAACCACAAGGTCAAGCCAAGACTTATGGAAATCGAAATGACGGGAAATGACACTCTCGACATAAGCGATCCATCACTCAGCTGCTAGGGAAACCAAGCAGTCAAGGAGGAAGTCGCTGCACGCACAGAGATGAAGATAATGGCGGTCAGGGGTAGAGCCACAAGGCGACTATAGCGGTCAAGGATATGACCACTAGGATCAGTCAACTCCAGCTGACCTGCCCGATGAACCAACCAGCGGTCTATAGAAGATCTGCGACACAGACTAACTAACCATCCTATGACACATACACAGACAGATGGACACGGATCAGGCCATCACAGCCAATTGACACGACAATGGATGAAACACCACTGAACGATCACACATGGGCCGCTCAGAGGACTGAATGGTCCACAGGAGGCCACCCAAGGACACTGAACGGTTTAAACTAGGCCGCTCAAAGGAACCGACCTACTACAGTGAATTCGGTCAATAGCCAGAACGGTTTGAAGGAGACTGCTCAAGGGGATGGAATGGTTAGAGGAGAACCGCTCCATGACCACTATCGGCCAACTGGACGGTCTAGAAACCATCTGCTCAACGAATAGAACAGCTAGATGAAAGCCGTTCAAATCAACGGTGAAACAGAACAGTTAGGAGAAACCCGTTCAAGAGGGTTAAACGGTCCTAAGAGGGTGATGGGGACATCACCACCATGCCCACGTTCACAGCTCGTCTCCACGCCACGGTTGCATCCGGCATGATCTAGTCATTTAATTCTGAGTCCTATGTAATTTTTATTTGAGTCATTTGATGTAATTTACATTTTATTTGAGTCATGTTCCTAGGTCTAGCATTTATTTTCCTATGTTTGAGTGTCATTAGAATGTGTAATGTGCTAATTGGGCCCATTTCTTCGGGCTTGGCCCAATGAGCTCCCCTACCCCTTCGGTTATTTGTCAATGAGTCCTTTGTCAGGGTCTTTTGTAGAAATGTGGGTTTCCTATATATAGGACCCCATTTCCCCCCATCTCAAGTTAATGAATGAATGAATGAATGAGTTAAACTTGCCATTTGAGTTCAAATTGGAGTGATTCCTCTAGTTTTTGGGTGAGAGACCCTAGGGGAGAGATTCCCCACCCATTCTCCTCTTAATCTCTCTATTTCACCTCTCTTTCTCTCTCCTCCAACCCCAATTTCGAATTTTCTTCTCTCTCCTCCCCTCCCAACCACCTCCACTAGCTACCCACCTCATTTAATACCCCTCCACTTCCCCAAGTTGCCATTACTCCACTCCCATAGTCCCTAGGTGGCATCTTCCCCATTCCAACACCTTTCTCCACCTTCCCACCAAATCTACCCCATTCCAATACAAACTCTCCACTTCCCCACATAATCACCCACCTTCCAAGGCCATTTCAAATTTGAAATTCACACTCCCTCCACCCACTTGTTCCCCCTCACCTTCCCCCCTCTCCCTCCAAGCCCCAAATTCGTAGCTCCTCTCTCACCCACAGAAAACACCCCCTTCCAGCTCCCATTCTATCCCTCCCTCACCTTGAAACACCTCATCCTAGACCCCCTCACAGCCCGGGCTTTCCCCACACTCATCCACCCCCATTTCCTCTCCCATATACCCCATTTCCCCCCCATCATCTTCAACCTACCGTTTCAGCTGACAACCTGTAGAAGTGTACCATCTTACAGCGGCGACCACGGCTTCCTCCCGACGAGTTTGAAGACACAAGAGCCATCGTTGGAAGCTTCTCCGGGTCTTCTTTGCAACAGAAGTGATCTCACCCCCATCCGAGTTTGGTGCGGCCCGGGAGGTCCAATCTACCCCGACTGCGCAGATCTGCCCCAACAGAAGACCTGATCTGGAATAGAAGCTCTGTCCCGACAAACCACGGAAGAATCAGCTCTCAAGTTCTTCTTCAAAGTCCTACCTCGGCCTGTCTACTTTCAGAATCAAAAAGCGGAAGTCGATTCAGCATCTGGGAGCAGACGTTACAAATTTTCTTCCACGATTGCGCGGCTCTGCTTCCCACTGTCTGCATCGACCCATCTTCACTCTTCTGGTTCCACAGGTAGACTCTGACATCAGTTAGCATCCCCGTCAGTTTTTCTGTGAAGAAGATTCATCCACGGTTTCAACGACTCTGTCGGTGCCTGATTCTGACGACGGGAGCGGCCGGTGTACCCTCTGTATCCTGCTGTTAGAAGCCAGTTCCTATTAGTCCGAGAAACAGAGGCCATGTTCAAGCTCCTACCCCGACCAGCAACGGTTCCAGAAGAAATTGAGGAAATTCTGAGGCATCCCCCTCCCTGTTACAAATCTTTCGCCACCAATCTTGCTATCAGCAAAATTCGTGAGTGGGATCTACAGCAGCAACACTGACCCCCTGTCCCTGTTCGTAGACAACCGGCAGATTCGGCATCCACACTTAGTCGTCGTTCTTTGCATTAATTTCCCCACCCCGCTTGGCCGGCTGAAGGCCCCTCCCAGCGTGGAGGTAGTATTGATGTAATCCCATTAACCCCCACCCCAAGATCCCCCTCCTGCGAGAGGTGTAGTGGTGTAACTTGTTTGGGCAGGTCAAGCGACACCGCCGCGGCGTGTGGGGATCCACTCGCCTCCCCGCTCGCCCTCGTCTCCGACCGGGACCGGTTTCTTCAAACCGGTCGAGTAAGTGCTCAAACCTTCTCTCCAATTAGTGTTTTTCATTCAATATTAGTTCTTAATTCCGCTGGTTATGCGAGTGAGAGCCCGATCCTCAAGCCCCACAAACTTGAGTGATCACCGTGGGAAATTGCAACCGGTGCCTTTGGCACTTCGTCGGCCACATTGAATTGGGCTTCCAAATCTATTGGGAATTAAATCTTGGCCTTGCTGGCCCTCTACCAGCAAGGGCCCAACCCCTCGACCTCACCTTGGCATTGCCAAGTCACCCCGGGCTTGGGTGAGCGACGAGAGAGCGGCGGCCCAATTCGGCCCATTTGAATGCGATTGTGCTTGCTTGCATTAGGTCCGAAGTCGTGTCACATCAATTAGTATCAGAGCAAGTCATTGACTTGTCTCTATCAAGTCAAGTCCTAGGGCATGCTTGCATTGGAGTCATCATCAATCCGACCCTTGCATTGATTTCCCCGATCATGATGGCCACCTACTTAGCCTACTCACCACCCATGGACTTCATCCTAGATAGGGATATTACCTTTGACGGATCGCATTCTAGTGACTATCTTAGGTGGGAGACTACCATAGAAAAATACTTTGAAAAGACTTGGGTATATGGATCCGCGAGAGTCCGAAAGGCCAAGGGACGACTTCGAGGTCAAGCCAAAAGTAAGTGGGAAGACATAGTGGGCTTAAGGAGGGTTAGGAGGCAAGGGCCCATTTCCTCATGGGATGATATGAAGGTTGAACTTAGGAAGATCTACATCCCCAAATATTCTCATCCCCACTACTCAAACACCCCTAGCCCGAGGTGCACTACCACTCCCCCATCCCCACCCGACCAACTTGATACCACCTTTAGGCCTCCTCCCCCACCACTCCCAACAAATCACTTCTCAACCATCATAACTTCACTTCGCAACGAAATCCTCTCCCTTCAGGCCCAAATAAACCAAACATCCACCTCTCCACCGAATCCCCTAAGGGTCCCCACACGCCAACCAAAACCCCCTTCCGCAAACCTCGCTATCCAACTCCAAGTGGACCTCATTCCCATCCCTCCACTTAGAATCACGTCGACCACCACGACCCAACCCAAATCCCATCACCCAACCCACCTTCCACTTCCAACTCCAATCATATCCCAACCTAAGCCTCCAATACTTCCACTCCCAAACTCCACACTACCAATCCCAAACCAAGTTTCCCTTTACCCTCCACCCCGGGAGTACCACACACCAACCCTCATCACCCCAAAAGACCCTCTCACCTCCTTGGTAGAAGAACTCATACCCAATTCAATAGTTGAGGACACTCCAAACCCACTCCCCACCTTGGAGGAAACCCAAGTCCAAGTTGAGGAAGAAACATCACACGATGGCCCTCACCTTACATCACCCTCACTAGTTGGGACCAAGCTCATTTTAGAAGAACCTATTGTTAGTTGGCTAAAGGAGAGCCCAATTAGAGAGATCTCGGCCCATGTTTTTCCTCCCATAGAAAAAGACCTTCCCATAGTGCCCTTCTTCTCCTATCACACCACAATCCAAACATCCTATCAAGTGGAAACCTTAGAGGACCTTCTCAAAGGCATAGCATGGCAATTAGAGATGACTAGCACGTTGACCCCTATGATCGAACAACCTAGGAGCCTTAGCCTCCTACACCTATGCATCGGGTCTATCACCTCGGTTTGCACCATTGGTTGCTACACTAGCGACCTCCTTCTCTTCCTCCCTACACCTGATGAGCCCAACCTTCTCCTCGATTTAGAGCTTCTTATCTCGGGTAGAAAGCCAAGCCCCCCACTCATGGATGACCCACTTGCCAAGAACATTGGCCCAACTATCATGAGGAAGGATGACTTAGCACCTTTTAAGGATCTTGAGGACATGGATTTCCTCCCCCTAGGTAACCCCTTTCATGATCCATATGATCCATTCCAATGGGAGTCAAGAGACTCGTGTGACCTAAACACTATCCACCACCCACCTTTCCCTACACCAACTCACCATGTTTGACCCAATCCACTCCATCTTAGACCCGGGTTACACCTTGGAAACCATGACCTCAGGCCACATATCCCTAGGTAATAAGGTTGTGCCCCACCCCATGATGACCACCTTCTTAGATCCATTCGATCCGTTCCAATGGGAATTCAAAGGTTGTCCCACACCTATACACATGGAAGTCAATTTTGGGAAAAGTATGCATGTGTCTAGGCTTTCCACACCCCTTGGCATGAACACTATGTTGGGTCCATTCATTCATATCACCCACATGTCAAGTAGAAAGCATGAGTGGTCCAAATTTGGATGTAGTGGTCCACCTTCATTCATCATGGGTCTTAAGCATATCAAAGGCATCTACGGATGTCCGGGTCCCCCGGCATGCATCACCACTTTACATGATAGATTCACATATGGTTGCCCCGGTCCACCTAAGCCCACCAAAGTCTACATGACAACATTGCATGATAAGTCCATATATGGTTGCCCCGGCCCACCAAGGCTCATCAAGGTCCATATGGCATCATGGCATGAATGGTCTATATATGGTTGTCCAGGTCCACCCATAACCACTAGAAGGTCAGCACTCACAAAATTGCATGATAACCTTTGCAAGCACATTAGCAAGAAGAATGAGGCTTATAAAAGGCTGGCCGACTCTCATCGGCGTCACCAAGAATTCCATGAGGGTGACTTTGTAATGGTAAGGACGAAGAGGCTCTCCCCGGGAGCCGACTCTAAACTAAGGCCACGTGGGGCTGGTCCCTTCCAGGTCTTGAGGCGCATAGGTGCAAATGCCTACGAGTTAGATCTCCCTAAGGAGTATGGAATAAGTCCCACAGTCAATGTTGCCGACCTAGTGCCATATAAGGGACCCACGGTGGTACATAGTAAGGAGATTGAGCCTACTTTGTCCCTTGAGAGAGCACCCACCCATGTTAATAAACCACCAGCCAAGAGAGCCCAGCGTGAACAAATTGAACAAATATTGAATGAACAAGTCACTACCACTCGGAGCAAGGTATATGAGCGCTATCTCGGTCGATGGATAGAACGGTCTCGTTCGGAAGACTTGAGGACAGTACCACTTCTACACCCTCCAAGGAGGGAAGGACACTTACTCGACAGAGTCGAGTTCTCCACACCCCGGGAGTATGATGGGGACATCACCACCATGCCCACGTTCACAGCTCGTCTCCACGCCCCTGTTGCATCCGGCATGATCTAGTCATTTAATTCTGAGTCCTATGTAATTTTTATTTGAGTCATTTGATGTAATTTACATTTTATTTGAGTCATGTTCCTAGGTCTAGCATTTATTTTCCTATGTTTGAGTGTCATTAGAATGTGTAATGTGCTAATTGGGCCCATTTCTTCGGGCTTGGCCCAATGAGCTCCCCTACCCCTTCGGTTATTTGTCAATGAGTCCTTTGTCAGGGTCTTTTGTAGAAATGTGGGTTTCCTATATATAGGACCCCATTTTCCCCCATCTCAAGTTAATGAATGAATGAATGAATGAGTTAAACTTGCCATTTGAGTTCAAGTTGGAGTGATTCCTCTAGTTTTTGAGTGAGAGACCCTAGGGGAGAGATTCCCCACCCATTCTCCTCTTAATCTCTCTATTTCACCCCTCTTTCTCTCTCCTCCAACCCCAATTTCGAATTTTCTTCTCTCTCCTCCCCTCCCAACCACCTCCACTAGCTACCCACCTCATTTAATACCCCTCCACCTCCCCAAGTTGCCATTACTCCACTCCCATAGTCCCTAGGTGGCATCTTCCCCATTCCAACACCTTTCTCCACCTTCCCACCAAATCTACCCCATTCCAATACAAACTCTCCACTTCCCCACATAATCACCCACCTTCCAAGGCCATTTCAAATTTGAAATTCACACTCCCTCCACCCACTTGTTCCCCCTCACCTTCCCCCCTCTCCCTCCAAGCCCCAAATTCGTAGCTCCTCTCTCACCCACAGAAAACACCCCCTTCCAGCTCCCATTCTATCCCTCCCTCACCTTGAAACACCCCATCCTAGACCCCCTCACAGCCCGGGCTTTCCCCACACTCATCCACCCCCATTTCCTCTCCCATATACCCCATTTCCCCCCCATCATCTTCAACCTACCGTTTCAGCTGACAACCTGCAGAAGTGTACCATCTTACAGCGGTGACCACGGCTTCCTCTCGACGAGTTTGAAGACCCAAGAGGCATCCACGGAAGCAGATACCTGTCCTCTTCGCAACGATCGAGGTCTCATCCCCATCGGAGATCGGTGCTGCTGTGGAGGTCCGTTCTTCCCCGACCGCACAGTTCTGCTCCGGCTGAGGATCTGAACCGGACTAAAAGCTTGGCCACGACAAACCTTGGACGAACCAGCCCCGAAGCTCTTCTACAAATATCTTCCTCCTCTAGTCTTCGTTCAGGATCAAGAAACGGAACCTCATTCGGCTGCCGGAGGAAGGAGTTACAAATTTTCTCCCCCGAGCTCCCCAGTCTTGTCTCCTTGCAGTCTGCTCCAACCAGTGCCCACTCTTTAGGGTACACCGACTGCCCTTGACCTCTGATTGCAGCCCCGTCACCTCTGGCTGAAAGCTACTTCGACCACGAAGACGTCGCCGCCAGTTTCGTGCTGATCGGAGTTCGGGAGGGTGCGTGGCGTCCTCTGCAACCTGCTGCCAGAAGTCTGCAACTGCGAGTCAGAAAACCTGATGTCCTGTTCCAACCTCTGCCCCAGTCAACAACGGTCTCAGAAGAAATTTAAGAAAATCTGAAGCGTTCCTGTCCCTGTTACGAAGCTTTTTCCGCCAGTCTTGCCATCAGAAAAATTCGTGAGAAGGATCTACAGCAACCACACCAACACACTGTCCCTGTTCGTAGACAACCGGCAGATTCGGCAACCTCGCTTAATCATCGTTCTTTACCTTACTTTTCCCACCCCGCTTGGCCGGCTGAAGGCCCCTCCCTGCGGGAGGTAGTATTGTTGTATTCACATTAACCCCCACCCCAAGATCCCCCTCCTGCGAGAGGCGTAGTTTTGTACATGGTTTGAGCAGGTCAAGCTTCACCGCCGCGGCGTGTGGGGAACCACCGCCTCCCCACTCGCCCTCGTCTCCGACCGGGACCGGTTTCTTCAAACCGGTCGAGTAAGTGCCTCATCCTAGCTCATTAGTGTTGCTCTTTCAATATTTACTTCATGCGCCGCTGAATTTGCGAGGGAGCGCCCGATCCTCAAGTCCATGACTTAAGAGTGATCGCCGTGGGATAGTGTGAACCGGTGCCCTTGTGCACTTTGTCGGCCCCAATTGAATTGGGCATCCAAACCTTGGGAGTCAAACCTTGGCCTTGCTGGCCCTCTACCAGCAAGGGCCCTTTCCCATACCTCACACTTGGCATCGCCAAGTCACTCCGGGTATAGAGTGCAACGGGAGAGCGGTGGCCCTTAAGGCCCATTTGAATGCTTAATTGTGCTTGTTTGCCTAAGTCCGAGGTCGTGTCACATCAGAGGGCCGTGCAAACCCCAGAGCGGTCTATTGCGGAACCTCTCAAACCCGAACCGACATGAATTAAACGGTCAAAAACCAGCCGCGTGATGCCCAAAATGGTTACTGTTAAACTGCTTAAGCGTCACGGCGAGCAAATCGTGGGATCAGCCCGATCGTGGCCTTTCCACGCCCCGTTCGCTCCGAAACGAAAGGGATACAATGGTGATGATCATACATAACACATAGACTCCAACGGGAGTCGAATCGGCTGAGAAACAGCGAGAAATGGGCGATCTTCCAAAATCAACCCAAATGGAGTCACCGGACTTCCCGGGCTCCTAACGGTCTCGAATGACCGTCAATCGCGACGAAATCAGTGAGTATGGAACGCAGACGTTCCAGGGAGTCCATTGACACCAAGTGATCTAAAATCCGTTGCCATTTTTCGGTGAACCCTACAAACACCACAAAACTATGATTTTGCTAAAATGAGTGCAAACTAGCTCGTTCTCGCACCGAACGACGTGAAACTGCAGGGAAAATGTAGAGGGGAAGTGAGTGATCCGTCTCCTTACCTCCACCAAAGAAACCATGCACCGAAGTGACTAAATAGCGTCGAAAACCATGTCGGGAGCTCGACCATTGGCTTTGAATCTACCGTTCGGGATCGCGCCAAAATCGATCTGATCCTCGCCCCATCGCGCTCTGGACCACTCCCACAGCATCACCTCTACCTGCCCGAGCCTCCTCCATCTACAGCCAGAGACGGAAGGGCAAGAGAAGTGAGAAAACGGGGGAGAGAGAGGTCGCGGCGGCGAAATGAGAAGGGAGGAGAGGGGAAGGAAAGAAAAAGGAAAAGAATTAGGAAATTTTCCTAATTTCTGAAAATTTGATAATTAGCCCGAAAATGGACTAATTTATAAAAATACCCAAAAATAGTCGAAACGATCCTTGGAAAGAATGCAACGCAACTGCGGCATCCATGAGTCGATGAACTGAGAAACAAACTTAACGTAGGGTTCCGTAACTTGTACGAGAGAAAAATCCACACAGATCGTTAAACTCAACTCAGGACCCACAAAAGCGATCAGAGACTCTCCGAAAAGGATCCGAAAGACCTAATAAGAATCCGATAAGAATCCAGGGCATTACATCCTCCCCTCTTTTAAGAAATTCCATCCTCAAAATTTAAGGACTAGCAAAGGAGAAGTAGGAAAGAATAACCCCAACTCGAAACAACACGAATCTCGAGAAACATAATTCGGAGGGACAAAGTCAGACCATAATCACAAGTACATGCTCTGGGATCGAGCACGACACAAGTGAACACAAGTTTGACACCTCTGAAACAAGGCAACGTCGCTTACGTCTCACAGGGAATGAGACACGACCTATGCCACGACGACAGACATCGGGAAAAACAAAACGACAGACATGGTGAGTATCAGCTTAAACAAGGAGACATAGTCCTCTCAGCTGACAGCTCGACAACATCATCGGCCCCAGTGCCAAAGGCAACAGAGAGCACCTGGCACACAAGATGCCAATGACAGCAGCACCAGACCACAAACACAATCATGTCAGTCCTCTCTCAGATATCACATCTGATCGAGTCGCAAGCTAACTCTACCAGGAGAAGAGAGTACAATAAGGCTAACCGACAAGACCTGGTCCGCACAGTGCCAAGACAAATACACAAAATCATAGAGAAACAACGATAAAATGACAACAGCAGCACCTGTAGGATTCCAGCTCCGTACTGAACACAGAACCACGGAACACAACCGCAAGCTGGGTCACATCAAGGCACAACGACAGCTGAACGCATGACCACAAGGAATGAGTCATGCATCGAGCAGCTTACCAAAACCGTTAGGAGAAACCTGCCCAAAACGGTTACTGTTAAACAGCTTAAGCGTCACGGCGAGCAAATCGTGGGATCGGCCCGATCGTGGCCTTTCCACGCCCCGTTCGCTCCAAAACGAAGGGGATACAACGGTGATGATCATACACAACACATAGACTCCAACGAGAGTCGAATAGGCTGAGAAATAGCGAGAAACAGGCGATCTTCCAAAATCAACCCAAATGGAGTCACCGGACTTCCCGGGCTCCTAACAGTCCCGAATGACTGCCAATCGCGACGAAATCAGTGACTATGGAACTCAGATGTTCCAGGGAGTCGATTAACACTAACTGATCTAAAATCCATCACCATTTTTTGGCGAACCCTACAAACACAACAAAACTACGGTTTCCCTAAAACAAGCCCAAACTCACTCGTTCTCACGCCGAACGACGTGAAACTGTAGGCAAAACATAGAGGGGAAGTGGGTGATCCGCCTCTCTACCTCCACCAAAGAAATCGTGCACTGAAGCGACTAAACCGTGCCGAAAACCACGTAGGGAGCTTGACCGTCGACTTTGAATCCACCGTTTGGGGTCACGCCAAAACCGATCCGATCCTCGCCCCATCGCGCTCCGAACCACTCCCACGGCATCACCTCTACCTGCCCGAGCCTCCTCCTTCTGCAGTCGGAGTCGGAAGGGCGAGAGAAGTGAGAAAACAGGGGAGAGAGAGGTCACGGCGGTGAAATGAGAAGGGAGGAGAGAGGAAGGAAAGAAAAATGAAAAGAATTAGGAAATTTTACTAATTTCTGAAAATTCGATAATTAGCCCGAAAATAGATTAATTCATAAAAATACAAAAAGATAGTCGAAACGATCCTTGGAAAGAATGCAACGCAACTGCGGCGTCCACGAGTCGATGAACTGAGAAACAAACTCACCGTAGGGTTCCGTAACTTGTACGAGAGAAAAACTCACACGGATCGTTAAACTCAACTCAGGACCCACAAAAACGATCCGAAACTCTCCGAAAAGGATCTGAAAGACCTAATAAGAATCCGATAAGAATCTAGGGCATTACATCCTCCCATCCTTTAAGAAATTTCATCCTCGGAATTTAAGGACTAGCAAAGGAGAAGTAGGGAAGAATAACCCCAACTCGAAACAAGACGAATCTCGAGAAACATAATTCAGAGGGACATAGTTAGACCATAATCACAAGTACATGATCTGGGATCGAGCATGACACAAGTGAACACAAGTCTGACACCTCCGAAACAAGGCAACGTCGCTTACGTCTCGCATGGAAGGAGACATGACCTATGCCACGACGACAGACATCGGGAAAAATAAAACGATAGACATGGTGAGTATCAGCTTAAATAATGAGACATAGTCCTCTCAGCTGACAGCTCGACAACATCATCAGCTCTAGTGCCAAAGGCAACAGAGAGCACCTGGCACACAAGATGCCAATGACAGCAGCACCTGACCACAAACACAATCAAGTCAGTCCTCTCTCAGATATCACATCTGATCGAGTCGCAAGCTAACTCTACCAGGAGAAGAGAGTACAACAAGGCTAACCGACAAGACCTGGTCCGCACAGTGCCAAGACAAATACACAAAATCATAGAGAAACAACGATAAAATGACAACAGCAGCACCTGTAGGATTCCAGCTCCGTACTGAACACAGAACCACGGAACACAACCGCAAGCTGGGTCACATCAAGGCACAACGATAGCTGAACGCATGACCACAAGGAATGAGTCATGCATCGAGCAGCTTACCAAGAACAGACCCACAATAATGAAAATGATAACAATCTCGGGGAACGCATCTCAAGGACCACGATCACGTCCCGAGAACACAACGCCCAAGAAAGAATTATAGAGTAGAGGGTACTCAATCAGCAGAAATGCCGATAGATTCCCCAATACTCACAAATGACAGTGCCAACACCAGAGTATCTCTAGCAACAGCACGGCAACAGACAACGTCAAGGCATAGGAAGCCAAGACAAAGTCACATCGAGAAAAACAATTCTCTCGATCGGTCAGAATCTTACAACCAATCATCCTCGCCCCGTGGGTTATCTGCCCACACGCTTCCGCTGCGCACTCATACAACACACACAGGCATCAGAAATATCTCGGTATCCACATCTCAGCACACACATGTCGCCATCGCAATTCATGAAAAATCACAACATAACACGCCACGAGTACTGATCCTGTGAACAACCAATCAGAAATCGCCCAAGTGTGAACGAAAAATAGTACCAACTTCAGCACAAAGCACAAAGAAAGGCTAATCTCTGCTTACCATTACGTCCTGAAACAAATAATGAGCCTTCACAACATATCAGCCGTCAGACACGGCACAACGAACACGGCGCACTACGGCTCTTAACACAATGATTAGGTCCAAAGCCAAGCAACTATAGAACAAAGAGTAGATCAGGTTCAGAATAAATACTATCCACACTTAGGTAGACACAGGATAAAGGTCTCACCAAGATAGCAATCCCAAGGATTACCTCAAAAAGACTCCACCAAACGGGATGAGAAGCATCAAGCTCGACCAATAGAAGCTCACCAGGAAGGGAAAATCTTAGGTCGCCTGAGCATCTTCTCAATCAAGGAATCTAATCAACCACTTCAACAGAAGCGAAACACCTTAGGAGCTGCACAGACTTAAGCTGGGACGACCAGAATAACGTAAGAACCTGTACGGTGATCACACCAACACTAAAAGTCAACAGCAACCTGAACAAACCATGGAAAATCTTGAACAATGTACCGCAGATCCGAGCGTTCGGGCAAACTCTGCCAAGTACAACATGCTCGAGATGAACATTACGATGAAAAAGAAGCATCCCGTCGCAACCTGACGAGAGCAAAACCATCTCATACAGTGCTGACACAGCACGCACAAGGTAACATGCGAAAAATAGAGCGACGAAGAATCGCGAAACCTAATGCCAGCTGAAGACTGTACTGGACTTTCAGGACTCTGGAAATTGTATATCTTGGATTCCTATGTACTTTCACACAACAACGCTCTAATACCAACTGTGACGACTCGGATCCCGGATACTGGATATACCCGATAGGACAACCGAGCAGACACGATACCACTTGGAACCCGTGAAGCCTCCCAAGAGCGATAAAGCTCCGAAGGGATAAGTGGATTGTCGTGTAGTATATTGAAGCCACAGAGATATAACAGTAAGCAATTAAATTTCATATTAGATCGGTTTGCTAAAGTAGCAGAAATAAAATTACTTTTTAATTAACAGTTACAAATTACAATTATACCAGAGTCCAGTCCAAAGGAAAGACAAGCAGTACAGTCAACAGCAAAGAAAGACGTACACTGAGGTCGGGGGAAGCCCGACGCAGGTACCGCTGGCAACTACAAACTCGCCACACCAGGAACTGCGGAAGCAGAACGACGCCACCCACCTGAAAAGTAGGGGTGAGCCTCGTGTTACTGGATCATGGCTCACGCGGATCCCCATTGAAAAACACGCAGTAACACAGAATGACAAAAACATCAGGTGTAGTAAAGCAGGAAAACTACTCTAGAAAGCTGTAAAAGAAGACCGGAACGGAAGGAGTAGGAACAGCTAAAAGAAAAGGGAAAAGTCGTACCTGAACGAAAACACGATTGCCGAACTAACCTCGGCTCCCCAAACTACTCCTGGCAGCAACATGAAGGCGAACTCTGATCTGACAAAGTCAGGAGTTGCCGATCTATCGGTAAGCACGAGGCCCAAGATGAAGGCCTACGAGACAAGACAACAAGTCTAGAAAAGACCTAGATACACACAGATGGCCTAAAGCATACACAACTTGATTGTCGGGCATGCTCTTCTAGATACGACCAAATACGACTAGAACGTCGTGCACAATACACAACACTGACCTCGGGTAAGACCACGAGAGGGCTAACCCGGAAAGGTCACTACGTGCGAGAAACACGAGAGTCACGCGCCACGTGACGGAAGTACCTCCTCACTAGAAGAACGGCAAGCTGCGTCCACTAACGTCTTATGTTGCGCCTACAAGTGTCTCGTCTACTGTGCCACCCGAAACACGACAAAGACTAAGACACGCACAGAACCAGAATAGGAACTACAGTAACGAGTGACTAGATAGGGTAACGCCTGTCGGCGTCAGTCTAAGCCTCTGACCACGTGTGCACACACCGACTCTTGCAAGGTTGATTCTTTCGATTGGGAAGCTGTCGGCTAGGATGCCAATGATGGGGTAGCTGAAGGCTCATGGGCCGATAATTAGAAGCTGTCAGTCAATAGGCTGATAACGGGATAGCTATCGACCCAACGGTCGATAATCGAGTAGTTGTCAGCTCAGGGGCTGATGATTGGATAGTTTTCGGCTCAGGGGCCGATGGTTGAATAGCTGTCAGCTCGGAGGCCGATAAGTGAATAGCTGTCGGCTCAGGGGCTGATGATTGGATAGCTGTCGGCACGGAGGCCGATGATGGAGTAGATGTCGGCTCAGGGGCCGATGATTGGATAACTATTGACCCGGAGGTCGATAATGGGAGAGCTATCGGCTCGGAGGCCGATGGTTGAATAGCTGTCGGCTTGAAGCCTCGATGGCTGAATATCTATCGGCTTGAAGCCCCGATGGCTGAATATCTATCGGATTGAAGCCCCGATGGCTGAACATTCGTCGGATTGAAGTCCCGATGGCTGAATATCTGTCAGCTTGAAGCCCCGATGGCTGAATATCTGTCGGCTTGAAGCCCCGATGGTTGAATATCTATCGGATTAAAGCCCCGATAGTTGAACATCTGTCGGATTGAAGTCCCGATGGCTGAATATCTGTCGGCTTGAAGCCCCGATGGCTTAAGGTTTTGTCGGTTTAACGCCCCATCGGCGGAAGGTTTGGTCGGTTTAGACGAAAGGTCGTGACGCCAACCACATATGAAGTCTATTTTTTGGATGGCTGAAGGTCGAGGGTGAAAGACCATGTCTACCTCAAGGCTCACTTTCTTTTATTCTCTTCTTCTTTTGCGTGGAGAGGCGAGTGGAAAGACGACGTCTACCAGATGACTGTTCTTTCTTTTCTACTCTTCTTTTTCTTTTGTTTATTGTGAAGAGGCAGGTACAAAGACCATGTCTGCCTCATGGCTCACTTTCTTTTCTTCTCATCTTCTTTTGTGTGGAGAGGCAAGTGGAAAGACCATGTCTGCCTGATGACTGTTCTTTCTCTTCTGCCCTTCTTCTTCCTTTGTTTATTGTGAAGAGGCAGGTGCAAAGACCACGCCCACCTCATAACTATTCTTTTGTTCTGCTCTTCCTTTCTCATTGATGCCACCGGACTGGGGTGTACTTCTCTTAACGTGCCCCCAGGCGGGGGGTGTATTCTTTTCCTCATCTTCCCCCTAGGTCGGGGGTGGGCCTCTTTGCTTTGTGCCCCCAGGCGGGAGTGTATTCTTTTTTTGGCTTCTATGCCCCCGCAGCGGGGTGTGTTTTCAGGTGCCCCTAGGCCGGGGTGTATTCTTTATAGCTTTTGTGCCCCCAGGCGGAGTGTATTCTTTATAGCTTTTGTGCCCCAGGTGGGGTGTAGTTTCTGCCTTAAATGCCCTTAAATCGGGGTAGATTTTTTTTGAATACCCAAGAGCTAGGGTGAATTCTCCATGGCTTCCATGCCCCCGTGGCGGGCGGGGTATGTTGTTTCTTCAAATGCCCCTAAGCCAGGTTTAACTCTGTTGCTTGTTGTGCCCCCAGGTCGGGGTAGATTCTTCTTCTTCTTTTACCCCAGAGTGGGGTATATTTCTCTTCGTATTCCCCAAAGCTGGGGTGTATTCTTTTTGTTTCATATGCCCCCCATATGGGGTAGAGTCTTTGCCTCTTATGCCGCCGTGGCGGGGTATGTTCCTTCTTCAAATGCCCCTAAGTCGGGGTGCCTCTTCTGCTTCCTATGCCTCCAAAGGGAGGTATCTTTCTCTTCACATGCCCCCGGCATGGGGTGTATCTTTTGCTTCTTATGCCCCTGAAGGGGGAGGATATCTTTATTTCACGTGCCCCCACGAGGGGTGTGTTTTGCTTCTTGTGCACTCAAGGCAAGGTGTGTCTTTTCTTCACGTGCCCCTAGATCAAGGTATAACTCTGTTGCTTATCGTGCCCCCGAGTCGGGGTGGGTTCTTCTGCTTCTTCCACCCGAGAGTGGGGTATATTTCTCTTTGCATTCCCCTAAGCCGGGGTGTAACCTTTGCTTCATGCGCCCCCGAGTCGGGGTGGGTTCTCTTCATGTGCCCCTAGGCCGGGGTGTATTCTTTTGCTTCTTATGCCCCTAAGTCGGGGTATGACTTTTGCTTTACGTGCCCCCGAGTCGGGGTGGATTATCTTCATGTGCCCCCAAGCCGGGGTGTATTCTGCTCCTTGTGCACCCCAGGCGGAGTTTGTCTCTTTCTTTGTATGTCCCCATGCCGAGGTGTGTTTCTTGCTTCTTATCCCCCCATGGCGGGGTATAGTCTTTGCTTCTTGTGCCCCCATAGCGGGTTAAAGCATTCCCCACAGGGGGTAAGAATTCATTAAGCCATAGTTGCGGCTTATTGGATCTCCTAGCAGCCACTCGAGGGGCCGTTTTATGCCGAATAGGGGCAGCAGGACGGTGGAATGGGCCAGGGCATTGCACCACAGACTTGGACCCTCCTAGAGTCGGGCGGGATACCGGCCATATTCTCGTTCTCTTGGTTGGCCATGCTTGCCAATTTTTTTGTCCTTTCTTTTCTTTTCTTCTTCTTCCCTTCTTTCTTTGTGTAATAGGCCAAGGTGGGTGTGCAGGAGAGCGCTCACCCCCTCAGGGAGGGAATGAGTGGTTCGCTCCATCGCATCACTCCCACAGTGGTAATCTTTGTTCAGCACGGGTCCCGACGGATATGGCCGTACAACACTCTCTCGCCGATTCTTTCTCTTCCCCTTTTTGTTTCTTTCTTCTTTCTTCTTTTCTTCTTTTCTTCTTTTCTCCTTTTCTTCTTGTTTTTTTTTTACGGAAAGGGGGTTTGATTTCCCCTCCCTCTCCTCTTTTCCTCTTCTCTAGTTTTTTTCTTTCAGCGGCCTTCATGATTCCTGGAGGCTGCATATGCCTCAGAGTAGCATCCTCGAGGCCATAAAGATAATTGTGCCTAGTCCGGCTTTTCTCCCCATAGGGCTGGCGAAGACAACACCTGCAATTCATCAAAGTAGGCAAACATTGTTTATTAGGAGGCCATGAGGCCCCGAATCCCGGCGAAGAGATGAAGGGTGGTTTAGGTCCCACCGGGCGTGCCAGACTTGTGGACGCACTTTTTGACACGCTCATTTGTTTGTTCTTTAAGTTGGATTATTCGGTGGGTTTATTCATTTATTAAGTGCATGGCGTGCCAGTCACAAAGTGACGATTTATTATGCGCTAGATCTGATTTATCAAACGATTGTGTAGTTCGTGTCGGGACCAAAACCCGCAGCACCATAAAGGTCACGACGTTATTTACATCCCCTCGGAGAGGGGAACACCCTTCATTAATCGCCAGGAAAAGGGGCCTCATGGACAGAAAATTAATTGCATAAAAAACCTACTAGGTAATACTGAAGCCCTTGTACGAGGGTGTGAAGAAAGTATCTGAGCTCATGTCGATCATCTGTTGACCATTTAATGTTCGGACGGATATCCGGCTTGAGAATAGCGTAATCATCGCGGGATATGACATGTTTATTGTTCAAAGGAATAAGAAACGTTCAATTAAATCATAGTTAGAGCAATCGGAAACTGATAAGTTTGTCGGCCCGGTGCAAGATCAAGCTACGACCATACTGTGGTGGGCCCCCCGCGGTCGAAGTCGGGCTCGCGTGGGCATCATCAATGTTTTTGGTGCCAAGGGGGCAACGGGAGGATGTCCAGGGACCAGATCTGAGAACCAATATGTGTTCAAAGGGAGCAGGCTATAGGCCGAGGATATGGGTCAGGCAATGACCATGATCGGGGCAGAGCCGAGGTCTAAGCATGGCCCACAGAGGCCTTATTGATATTCCCATGCAAAGGGTCTGGGGATGACGAGAGCCTTCTCGTTGCATTCAAATTTTTTTGGTCACTCATGGATCACTTTATGTTGGGACAAAGGTCCGTGTTTGTAGAGTAAGAGACGGTGACAAACCGTACAAATGTCTGCCGTGAGTACGGCAAGTTTAATGCAGATGCGAGATTAGATCCCGGTACATATATGTCGGTCACTAACGGACCATTCATCATTCGGATGAGAGTTCGTATTTGAAGCATCGAAGACAACGACAAAGACATGCGGATGTCTGCCGTAGGTACGACAAGTTTCATGTGGGTGCGGGATTGGATCCCGGTAGAAGCGGGTTAGATTAATGATCTATTGGCCCAAGATGGTTACGGACTATGGCCATATCGGGGTCCCTGAGGTCCACGTCCAATACCATGGGGCATAGTTACTTTTCTCTTCACGCACAGTCCGGGGAAGCGGATAGCTCATTGTGAAACCCGAACTCACCAATGTGCGCCCTCGCACATGGATCAGCTTGCGCGGTCAGGTCGCGGGGGTCAAGGGGGCAGCGCCCCTTGTGGGGGTCTCCAGGGGCGGAGCCCCTGGAAGGAAATTTTGATTATAGCTTGTTAGTTTCAGGCCTTTTATTTTGATTGGTTGATTGTTCTCATAAGGGTGGTTCATATGCTTTCATTTGTTTTATTGATTAGTTTTGGTCTCTTCTTTTCTTTGGTTAATCACTCTTTCTCTTTTAGGCACGCCGGTTGAAGGAAGCCAAGGGGGGGCGCCGGTCAATGGAGGCCCAAGAGGGCACGCCGGAATAGGAGGTGCAAGGGCGCGCCAGTTTAAGTAGTGCCATGGGCCGCGCCGGTTAAGGGGGGGTCCAAGCCAAGGAAGGGGAGCGCGCCGGGTAGATGCCAAGAAAGTGGAGGGGCGCTCCGGTTATGGGTTGCACACGAGGGAGTGAGGGGCGTGCCGGTTTAATGGGTTGCACAAGAGAGGGGCGCGTCGGATAAGGTCAAGAAGAGGGGGCGCGCCGGATTAAGGGTGTAATAGGGCACGCCGGAATAGACTCAAGAAGGGGGGGCGCGTCGGATTAGGGGCACTATTCATTCTAGGAATTTGGAAATGGTTTTGAGTGTGAAGCTAAACCGGCGCGGGGGGGTACCACGCCGGATTAACCCACGTGGCTAAGTCCTGTGGGTTTTATTTCATTCTGTTTCTTCTTTCTTTCACCCGTGGGTTACTTTGATGATTGATTTATTCATCTTATTGATGGATTAAGCTTGTGGAGAGAAAGTTTAAGTGTTCAATTGATACCATAGATCAATAGGGTGAAGGGTTAGACATTTCTTTTCATTTATTAAGGTGAATCAGCATGAAGATCTGAACGCTTTATTAGAAGGGTTTGCTGCGCATGATAGTTCAGTTTGATTCAAAGACTTCAAGCATATGCAGCTCTGGCCCTCGGAGAGTAGTTTGTTTGTTCGTTCTTGTATGTTCTTGTTCCTGGCAAAAATTGGGCAGCATCTCCCCCGGACCGAGTGTTGGGACGCTAAAGGTGATCTAGAGGGGGGTGAATAGATCAGTCACCCGTTAAAAAATTATTGTAGCAGAATCAAATGCGGAATGAAAACTTCTACTGAACAGATAATGGGCACAATGCAAATACCACCCAGAACAGATGAAGAACCGTTCTAAGCAAACATCTACTGCGCAAAGATAGAAATATAGAAGTTATGCAAACCACAAAACAAACACACAGTAGACAAAGGCTTTTAGGTGGTTCGGTCCTCCAGACCTACATCCATCCCACACTCAACCCGAGTGTGGATTACTGCTGACTCACAGCTTGAACCGCTGGGCCTCACAGCTTACCTACAATCCGCTGAGCCTCACAGCTTGTTGTCCAGTGGAATCCTCCACTGCAACCGCTGGGGATTATAGCTTGACCCGTCCAGAGGAAGCACCTCTGCAAATGCTGACTAACAGCTTGAGCACAAGAGTTTCGAAAACAAAACAAAAAGGTAAACAAACGAAAAGGAAATGTATCCCTGCAGGGAATATAGCTAAAATAGGTGAGCAAACCTCAGATCTGGTTTTGAACCAAAGATCTGAGGAACATTTCTCTCAACTCTTCACTCTCTCTTTTCTCTTCTCTCTTTCTTTTCCTCTTCGGCTGGATCGAAGGGGGCTCTCTGTTCTTCTGCTTTTCCTTCAAGGCTCCTGAATATTCGATCTGTCTTCATCTGTGGACGAAGGCTTCCTTTTATAATCAGTCACAGCAGGAGCAGCACTGGGCGCGTGTCTTCCACAGTTCTCCCCCAAGTGTTTTGGCCACGTGTCATCCTGTCAGCCCTTCCAGCCTTGGATCACGTGCCCAACGAACAGAGCCTTTCAGACAGAGAATTATCAGTTTAATGTCAACACCTTGTACAGACTTCGTTCGAAGCAATGTATAGACTTGACGCAGTGTATGCAGCACACCGATGCATTGTATAAACTTTGCAACGTGAAGACAATGTATAGACTTTGCAACATGAAGACAATGTATAGACTTTGCAGTGTGTTATGCAGAATGCATCAAGCAAAGTATGAACAACAAGAACGAATGCACAATGACTGTATGGACTTTGCGCTGTAGAGACTTCGCAATGCGAAGACAAAGCATGTACAGGCTATGCGTTATGCAACTAGACGATGTCTAGACTTGCTCATGACTGTCTAGACTCTAGTGAGTGCATTCTAGATAGACCCTGTACAGACTTGATGAGACGATGCATGCACGATGTATGGACTTGTCCAATGTACAGACTTAGCATGAGACGCTAAGTGAGACGGAGGACGATGTACAGACTTGAAGGGTAATGCATGCGATGTACATACTTGCCAATTCAAGGGCTGTAGAGACTTGAGCAATGAATGTGCAGACTTGATCCAATGCAAGGCAAACGAATGTATGGACTTCACGATGTGTGGACTTGTCAGCACACGATGTATAGACTTTGGCTCGTGCAAGCCAATCCAATGTATAGACTTCAAGCTCATGCAAGCAAAGCCAATGTATAGACTTGGCGTTTGTGTGAGCATGCGATGTACAAACTTTGTGTTGTGAACACAGGCTGTACAGACTTGCTAACATGCATGAACAAATGGCATTGTATGGACTTTATGAGCGCTAGGCCAATGTACAGACTTTGCGAGCGCTAAGTCGATGTACAGACTTGAAGAGATGCATGCTACAGTGCAATGTATAGATGAGCGTAGGCAAAGATTAAGAATGTATAGACTTGCTCAGTTCAGCACGTTGGTAAAGTTGCCAATGCAGTGTATAGACTTTGAGCGTAGGTAAAGACAGCAATGTGCAGACTTCAGCTCTAAGTCTATACAACTAATGCAGTGTACAGACTTTGCAAGAAACACTAGACGCTGTACAGACTTAGCCACATGCTGAACAATCGGATGTATAGACTTGAGATGAATGCATGAACAGTCCGATGTACAGACTTGGCAAATGGATAGACTTTAAGTCCAATGCGAAAGGCTATACAGACTTGGATGAATGAACAAGCATGAATGTATAGACTCTAAGAGTGAATGATGCAGCGATGTATAGACTTTGCAAATGTTCATGCTACCAATATACAGACTTGCTATGCTTACGCATGGACCAAGTCTGTATAGACTTTGATGCAATGCATGAACAAGAAGGTGATGTACAGACTTCTTAAGAGACACATGCAATGCAATGCACTGATGCAGTATATGCACAGAAGAAGCAATGCACTGATGCAATGTATGCACAAAGCAGATATTGAACTGAAGCAATGGATGTATAGACTTGATATCTGACAGAATGCAATGCATCGATCAAGTTTTTGCATATGCAGTAACTAGCAGTAATGCATGTACACTAAACACAATGAATGGCTCACTGTGAAACTCTCACTGTGTTGCTATCATCAAAACAAAATATCGTAAGCTTGTGCCTAAGGGGCACAACATTCTCCCCTTTTTGATGATGGCAACAAAGTGACAGTGAGTCACCAACCAAAAATTTCTCCCCCTTTGACATGATCAAAAAGAAAGAAAAACATGAGTGCAACATGTAGATCTCCCTTAGAATATCTCAAACTCCCCCTGAATGAATAACTCCCCCTGAATTGATTCTCCCCCTTTGAGAAAGGAATATGGACAGATGAAACAGATGATCAAAGGTAGGGAAGGAACATGAATAGTGTAAGGGGTCACTACACAACACCTGAAGCATTGGTTCAGAAAATGAGCATGATTATAAACAACTGTTAAAGTATAAGACTCAGCAATATACAGTCTTGAAAAAGAATTCTGGTTTAACAGTGATAAAGACTGTATATAAATTCTGGTTTAACAGGAAAATGAGTAAAGCAGCTGACCACTGAAAAAGAGTTAGAGACTCCATTTATAGCAATGAATCTAAGGCACATGGTTTTAATAGATAAGTCGGAAATAATACCTTTTGTGATTAAACATGGAAGTTCAAGAAAGGCAACTTGAATATGTATTGAGAAAAATAATTTACACTCAATGACTTTTGTTTTTCAAAGGGTTACAGCAGTTTGTTTTTCACTTTTGATTTTTCAAAAACTGAGCTAAGTGAATAGACCAGTGGCATTTATGCTGTTGACATTAGGTGTACACCTTGATCAGAGGAAAGTACCCCCAGTTACTAGGCATAAACTACTAGATCTATTTCAGATCAAGACCCACAAGGAACAGTTTTCACCTTTGACATTAAGAGTACACCTTGATCAGAGGCCAGTACCCCTAGTTACTTGGTGACAACTCCCCCTATAGAGTTGACCATATGAAAAGAGATAGTCTGAAGCACTTCATGACTTATGAATTCTCTTGCTTCTTTGGAGGAGATCACAGTTTCTCAGTGCAATTCAGCCATTGCTCTGTCACTGTGTTCAGCTCTTTGCTTTTATGATTTTATTTACTACTGCCTTATTTCTTTTAGAGTGATTGTTTAAAAAATAGTACACACTCTATTTACCTTTTCTAGACATTTCCTGATTAACACATTCAGGTAAAAAAAATTTTTTCTATTCTAACCATGAGACAAAGATTAAGAGCTATAAAAGTTTTCTTTTATCTCAAGTTCTGAAGTGCAGACACTGAACTCTTCAATTTATAAAAGTTAAACCTTTAGTTCCTTTCAATTTGTAAATGTGATTCTTATGAATGAACAATTACAATAACCACAGCTCAATGCACTAAACCAGAAGCAATGCTGTTGTTCAGTGAAAGTTTAGAGGATTGATAGCAATTGGCAATATGGTTCAATAGCATCTGATGTCAAAGAATATGACAGAATTGAATGGGGACAATGAGAAGTGAAAAGGATTCAATGTATTGAACAGAATTCTCAGCTCCCCCTGACACCAAGATGCAAAAGATGTGCTATGCAATACACTGTTCTACATGCAGACTATGTAACAATTATACATAGAGCAAGTATGCAATCATTTCAAGTTTATGCACCCAAGTCATGAACATTTTTATCCTTTTTCAGATTTTTCAAAATGGATGATATGCAATACACCGCTCTATATGAAGACTAGACCCTTGGTACTTGGCGAAGAACTTGGTCACAATGACCATCTCACACATAGTAAGAACCTCCAGATAGATTTCCCTGTCTTTTAGTAACTTACTATTTGATATACCAGGGTTATGCAAGGAGATACAGTGCAAAGCAGATTTCACAAATAGTCATGCAAATGATATATGCAGACATGTGACACATGCATCGACTTCATGCACTAAATGACCCATTCTAACACAGTGCAAGGTATCCATCGACTACAACAATGATTTGTGCAGTGCATCTAGCATCCTATTTACATAGTGCAATCAGTGCAAGAGAAGAGCATCAAATATGTGCAGAGTAAATTCAGTAGCTGAGTCTGGAATGCAGACTGATCAGCTAGACAAGAAGAGAACATCAGAAAATAAATAACCAAATCAACATGACTTTCTCAATTCAATTCTGAAGGTAAATCACTTACCTACTTTACCTGACTGATTTATTTTTACCCTTGGTGTTGCATCAGATTTTTGACAAGGCCTCCAATTTCTTTCAGCTCTTAGAATTTTGGCCATGCCTCTTGTCATATGCCTGAAGTAGCTTTTTCTGTTTCATCAGTTTGTTCCCGGCTACCAGGCATACCTGCAAACACACTTAGGGAGCAGGTTTTGGAACCCAAGATATTTTGGGCCCCAAGACAGAACCAGACATTTGAGAGTGAAAACATGACAAAAGCTGTTTAGGGATCCACATTTGTGTGAAAGTGGATGGTTTGGTGGATTCTACAGCTTGAGAGTTCTTCTTGTTATTTTTCTTTTTCTCAGCACCAACAGGTTTAGCTTTCTTTTTCTGGTGCTGTGATGGTTTTTGTGTAGTCCTGGCATTCATTTTATTAAAAGCATTGTTGTTTTTCTGCCAGTGCCTTGGCCAATGAGTGTACTGGAAGTTGTGGCCCAAATTGGTCCTAGGTTGACCATTGAACCCCTGGTGACTAGGACTCCATGTCCTAAAATGACTATCCAATCTCCTAGCTGGCTGAGATCTATAGGGCTGATACCAAGTGGGGAAATTCTGATACCTAGACCTCATGTATGCAGGGTTCCACCCAAACCTATTAGGTGGTTGAGAATGAATGTTATGATAGACTTGGGCTCTAGGGAAATAGGGATGATCAAATTGGTTCATAGCTGCACTTGGTCTCCCTGCCACCTTTGACCCTCTAGGTTTCTGAACTGACTTATATTGGGTCTTTTTCTGAGCAGTTGATGGTGATGGAGACTTAGCAGCCTTGGGCTGGGGTTTTGATGTGCTAGCTGGCTGACCCCTAGCCTTGGACTTATCCTTGGAAGAAGAGCATGCAGCTCTAGGCTCTACAACTTTCTACTTTCCCTTGTCCTTAGCACTGGACACTTTTGATTTTACATTATTGAAAGCAGATTTTTCATTGACCATTTTTATGAGTGGTCATTTATTCTTTTCTCCTAAGAATGAGATGGTTTTCAGTTCAAAGCTCTTTTTAGCTGAGGGATTAAAGCCGAGACCCTCCTTTCTGAAATTAACTTTTGACCCTAGCAAGGCATTTAAATTTTCTATTCCTTGGGTCATGCTTTCAATGATTTTCATTTTGTCAGAATTTTCATTTTCCAGATTTTCAATAGTTTTCTTCAATTCAACATTCACTGACAAGACAGCTTCATATTTTTCATTTGAAATTTTTATTTCATTTTCAAACTTCTGAATTGACAATTTCAGTTCATCAATGACATTTTTCAGCAACTCATTTTCTTTCCTACAATCAATCACAACATGCTTTAATTCATCAAACTCAGAACATGCACTTCTCAATTTTTCATTCTCTGATTGTAAACATGCAACTTTATCAGTAAGTGTTTTATCATTAACCAGAGAATTCATTTTCTTCTTCAAGTGTCTATTTTCCTTCTTAATATCATTCGCTTTATCTAACAGATCTCCATAAGCATCTTCCCAATCAGAAATAGTATAATGTTCGAAAAGGGATGATACCTGATAAGACTCTTCTTCTTCTTCTCCATTCCTGGCCATCAAGCAGATGACCTTTTCTGATTTTCCACTTCTGAGGAAGTGCTCATCGTGCCTTCTTCCTCATCACTCCATGTACTGACCACGGCCTTTCCCTTTGGCGCTTTCTTCCATGGTCTTCCTTTGATTTTCTGTAACTCTGGACAATCAGCCTTCATGTGGCCAGTCTTCCTGCAATGATAACAAGCATTATCGTCAGATTTTTCAGCAGGTTTAAATTTATACATGTTTTGCTTCCTGCTGTGGTATTTTCTGTAGACATTTTTCCCTTCTGTTCTAAGAAATCTTCTGAACTCTTTTGTAATCATTGCTAGTTCATCCTTTTCAAAATTTGATCCAGATTGGCTCCGATCACTGGATGATCCATTGCATCTGGACTGTTTTGAACAGCTATGTTTGGCCTTCAGAGCAATAGGCTTCTTGTATTCGAGCTCTTCAGCTTGAAGAAGATTCATCTCGTACACCATCAAAGAGCCTATCAGCTCATTTGGTTTCATCTTCTGTAGATCTTTTGACTCCTCAATCACAGTTACTTTGGTATGCCATATCGGAGTCAGCGATCGAAGAATCTTCCTCACAACATCATGATCGGTATAGCCTTTTCCCAGATTTCTTAGACCATTTGTTATGATGGTCAGACGAGCATACATATCGGTCACTGTCTCAATGGGCTTCATCCTAAATGCTTCATACTTTGTCACTAGCATATTAGCCCGTGTCTCTCTCACTTGAGACGTTCCCTCTTAAATGACCTCAAGTGTATCTCACATCTCCTTTGTCATCTTGCAGGCTGACACTCTATCAAATTCAGTGGGATGGAGTGCACATTGAATGGCGTTGATGGCGCTCCAATTCAGAGTAGATTTCCTGATTTCTTCTCTGGTCCACAATTCCTCATTCTCATGTAGCTCGCAGGGACCTTTGCTTATAATCTTCCAGATCTCGTAGTCTTTGGCTCTGAGGAAGACCTGCATCCGGTTCTTCCAATATGGGAAGTTGGATCCGTCGAAGAATGGTCGCTTCGTAGTAGACTGTCCCTCCGCTGTTAACCCTCTAGCTTCCATGACCGTTCCTCTTTAGGATGTTAGTCCTGCACAAAGAGTTAGGCTCTGATACCAATTGTTGGGACGCTAAAGGTGATCTAGAGGGGGGGTGAATAGATCAGTCACCCGTTAAAAAATTACTGCAGCAGAATCAAATGTGGAATGAAAACTTCTACTGAACAGATAATGGGCACAATGCAAATACCACCCAGAACAGATGAAGAACCGTTCTAAGCAAACGTCTACTGTGCAAAGATAGAAATATAGAAGTTATGCAAACCACAAAACAAACACACAGTAGACAAAGGCTTTTAGGTGGTTCGGTCCTCCAAACCTACATCCACCCCACACTCAACCCGAGTGTGGATTACTGCTGACTCACAGCTTGAACCGCTGGGCCTCACAGCTTGCCTAAAATCCGCTGAGCCTCATAGCTTGCTGTCCAGTGGAATCCTCCACTGCAACCGCTGGGGATTACAGCTTGACCCGTCCAGAGGCAGCACCTCTTCAAACGCTGACTAACAGCTTGAACACAAGAGTTTCGAAAACAAAACAAAAAGGTAAACAAACGAAAAGGAAATGTATCCCTGCAGGGAATATAGATCAAACAGGTGAGCAAACCTCAGATCTGGTTTTGAACCAAAGATCTGAGGAACATTTCTCTCAACTCTTCACTCTCTCTTTTCTCTTCTCTCTTTCTTTTCCTCTTCTGCTGGATTGAAGGGGGCTCTCTGCTCTTCTGCTTTTCCTTCAAGGCTCCTGAATATTCGATCTATCTTCATCTGTGGATGAAGGCTTCCTTTTATAATCAGTCACAGCAGGAGCAGCACTGGGCGCGTGTCTTCCACAGTTCCCGCCCAAGTGTTTTGGCCATGTGTCATCCTGTCAGCCCTTCTAGCCTCGGATCACGTGCCCAACGAACAGAGCCTGTCAGACATAGAATTATCAGTTTAATGTCGACACCTTGTACATACTTCGTTCGAAGCAATGTATAGACTTGACGCAGTGTATGCAGCACACCGATGCATTGTATAAACTTTGCAACGTGAAGACAATGTATAGACTTTGCAACGTGAAGACAATGTATAGACTTTGCAGTGTGTTATGCAGAATGCATCAAGCAAAGTATGAACAACAAGAACGAATGCACAATGACTGTATGGACTTTGCGCTGTAGAGACTTCGCAATGCAAAGACAAATTATGTACAGACTATGCGTTATGCAACCAGACGATGTATAGACTTGCTCATGACTGTCTAGACTCTAGTGAATGCATTCAAGATAGACCCTGTACAGACTTGATGAGACGATGCATGCACGATGTATGGACTTGTCCAATGTACAAACTTAGCATGAGACGCTAAGTGAGACGGAGGACGATGTACAGACTTGAAGGGTAATGCATGCGATGTACATACTTGCCAATTCAAGGGCTGTAGAGACTTGAGCAATGAATGTGCAGACTTGATCCAATGCAAGGCAAACGAATGTATGGACTTTACGATGTGTGGACTTGTCAGCACAAAATGTATAGACTTTGGCTCGTGCAAGCCAATCCAATGTATAGACTTCAAGCTCATGCAAGCAAAGCCAATGTATAGACTTGGCATTTGTGTGAGCATGCGATGTACAGACTTTGTGTTGTGAACACAGGCTGTACAGACTTGCTAACATGCATGAACAAATGGCATTGTATGGACTTTATGAGCGCTAGGCCAATGTACAGACTTTGCGAGCGCTAAGTCGATGTACAGACTTGAAGAGATGCATGCTACAGTGCAATGTATAGATGAGCGTAGGTAAAGATTAAGAATGTATAGACTTGCTCAGTTCAGCACGTAGGTAAAGATGCCAATGTAGTGTACAGACTTTTAGCGTAGGTAAAGACAACAATGTGCAGACTTCAGCTCTAAGTCTATACAACCGATGCAGTGTATAGACTTTGCAAGAAACACTAGACGCTATACAGACTTAGCCACAAGCTGAACAATCGGATGTATAGACTTGAGATGAATGCATGAACAGTCCGATGTACAGACTTTCCAAATGGATAGACTTTAACTCCAATGTGAAAGGCTGTACAGACTTGGATGAATGAACAAGCATGAATGTATAGACTCTAAGCGTGAATGATGCAGCGATGTATAGACTTTGCAAATGTTCATGCTACCAATGTACAGACTTGCTATGCTTACGCATGGACCAAGTCTGTATAGACTTTGATGCAATGCATGAACAAGAAGGCGATGTACAGACTTCTTAACAGACACATGCAAAGCAATGCACTGATGCAGTATATGCACAGAAGAAGCAATGCACCGATGCAATGTATGCACAAAGCAGATATTGAACTGAAGCAATGGATGTATAGACTTGATATCTGACAGAATGCAATGCATCGACCAAGTGTTTGCATATGCAGTAACTAGCAGTAATGCATGTACACTAAACACAATGAATGGCTCACTGTGAAACTCTCACTGTGTTGCTATCATCAAAACAAAATATCGTAAGCTTGTGCCTAAGGGGCACAACACCGAGGTTTGCCAGAGAAACATAGAGGAACACCAAACGGATTACTCCGGGCTGAACCTCAAAACTCGGAGTGAGGCCTCCGTTAACCCATAAGTGAGTGTGGAGGCTCGAGGACTAGCCTTCAAGAGTTCCAGCAGCTCACGGGTGATGATTACGTAAGCGGGACGAATGTGTGCCACGAGAGGCCATGAATGTTCATCCCCTGACGGACTCCTTCGAAAGCCATGCTATGGAGAAGCAAGCTTCGAAGGGCCCTGGATGAGGAGAAGGCAGAGAGAAAGAGAGGGAAGCAGAAAAACATCGTATGTTGCAACAAAAGGGCTTTTCTTTTTATTCATTCGCAAAGGGAAAGACGGCGGGGAATCTACCCTAAAGCAAAAAAAAGGGGAATACATTAGAGAGAAAGGAAGGAATACATCGATGGGGGAGGGGGAATGGAGCACAAGCTCCTCCCCCTCCGAGCTCACCTCTCTTCTCTCACGCTCAATCTCTCCTTTTCTTCACCTAGTAGGCGCGGGGATGGAGCTTCCTTCCTCTTCAGAAATCTCTCTGCTTATTTTTTGCCTCTCTTGCTGTGTCTCTCTCCTGAACCCCCTTTCAACGAACAAGCCTCCCATATATATATATAGGACGAGTTGCATTTCTTGAAGAATGGCTAGTGGGGGAGGGTTCCAGCCATCTCTGCCTTGTTCGCAGCAACGCCGGGAGTTGACTCGCTGCGCTGGCTGCTGCTGGTTCGTGCCGTACGCTTCTGCTCATCCGAGGATGGGATGTTCACGGATTTGCTGGGGCCTGCTTCGCCGTTGCCGCTTCTGTGCTGTCGAACGGAGGCAGCGGTAGAGCTTCAAGCATTAAATGTTCTCTGCGCACCATACTGATGCAAAACAGAGCACCGGTTGGCGGATGAGAAGGCCCCTTTGGTTGAAATGGCGTGGGGTTGTGCGCGCCGGATTAGCAGCACACAAGGGGGCACTCCGGTTTGGAATGAGAAGGGGGGCGCGCTGGTTTAAGGTTCCTGCAAAGGGGGCACACCGGTTTAAGGCTATTGGATGGGGCGCACCGGTTTAAGGCTGTATAGGCATAGCCACACCGGTTTAAGACCCATTAGATTTCTTCCCGGCTTAGCGATGATTCAGATGGGCACCTACCCTCCCGTGTTGCTTTAGTTGTGAGCCTCCGAGTCCCGATCTAGGACTTTGAGTGATTTCTGACGCATGCTGTACATGTGTTCGAATTCCTGAGTTTCTTTTGATTCGGCCTTCGGCATCGTCAACTAGAGAGCCGGGGTTATCTCTTCAGTCTGAGGGGCTTCTTTGTTGTGTGGCAGAGCACCGGGTATATATTCGTCCTGCTTGGAGGAGGCAAAATGTTTATTCGGCCCTTCCGTCTTCGACTTGCTCTCGAGTGATTAGACGTGGATGCCGCATGATCATCATCATTTTTTGACATCCACAAGGGTCTCGATCAGATATAATAGTGACAGGGACTCCATGCAGTTTCATAATTTCTCTTACATACAAGGCAGCCAAGGCATCCACGGACCATCTGCTCTTAATAGGTAGGAAGTGAGCCGACTTGGTCAAGCGATCAATGATTACCCAAATACCATCATGTCCTCCTCTTGATTTAGGTAGACTCATGACAAAATCCATCCCTATACTCTCCCATTTCCACTCGGGAATCGCCAAGGGATGTAGCTTTCCAGCGGGCTTTTGATGCTCTGCCTTAACTTGTTGACAAGTGAGGCAGCATGATACATAGTCCGCCACTTCTCTTTTCATATTGGGCCACCAATAATTACTTTTAAGGTCTTGGTACATTTTCGTAGCACCAGGGTGAATGGCATACCTTGATTTATGTGCTTCATCCATAACCAGCTTCTTAGTATCAGCATGATCTGAGACACAAATTTGACCTCAGAATAGCAATCTTCCGTCAGTTGTAATAGAGAATTCTGACCGTTGATCTATATCATCCTTGATTTCTATTAGTGTAGGGTCATTTTCTTGCCACTTGACCAGGCCTTCTATTAATGTAGGTTGTGATCGAATATTGGCAATAAAGCATTCTTCTTTCTCTACATTTATCTCTAGATTCAATTGGGCAAATTCAACAATGAGATTAGTCATACCTTTCATGAGGCTTGATAACATTCCCATTGGTTTCCTGCTGAGCGCGTCGGCTACAACATTTGCCTTGCCTAGATGATTGATGCGGGACGGAATGCGAACCTGGGACTCTAGCTCTCAAACGTCCCTAAGCGAGGGACATGCGTGGATCTATGTGGTTGAAGAACCGGCACTGAGTCTCGGGTATCGGCTTTTTCGCGTGCTCGGATCGAGTCACGGGACGGGTTCCACTCACTCACTCTCGCAGCGGTGATAAAATTATAACGAGCTAAGTTCCTAACACTCATGCAGCGGCATATGAAAATATACGAGATAAACAAAATGCCAAACTAGGGAGCGGACACGATACCTCCACGCTCCGGACGTGGGAGGACGACCCCGGCCGAAACTCGTACTCTCGGTGTACAGTAATTAAATAATTACAATAGTTACTTCTATTGCCCACTCCACACAGGGAGGTAAAGGGCTACACGTGGGACCCGAGAGTAGCGAACTCGGGTTGACGGTAGCAGGCTGGAAGGCTCTCGGGCCGGCGATAGGCTGCTGGTCCGGCTCAGTTCTGCGGGCCCGCGGGACAGCAGGCGGGTCCGGCTACTGGGGCGGCGATGCCCGGGCGTCTCCTTGCTGCGGTGGCTGGCTGGGACGCTTCTGAGGGATTTCTGGTCGATCTCCAGGAGCGGCGGTCATCGAATGTGAGCCGGCGTATTTTACCGAAATTATCCGGCGAACTGCTCTACTGGCTTGTTGACGGATCAGATCTGCGTGCCTCCACGAAAACAATTGTTGCGCCCAGATCCGGAGGCGGATCGAGGCGAGATTGGCGCCGTTGGACAGAGGACTCAAAGGGCTACAACATAAATTAATTTCATGTCCATCTAGTAAACGTATTGGAAATGAAAACCACTGTTCCCCAAGTATTTTTGCTGGCTCAGATTATAGACAGTCAAGATAGAACAGGACCTGCCTGAAAATGAATTTTGATCGACAGTGGAATGGTAGGTATGGATCTTGGGAATTTTATGGTGGATAAGGTAGGAAGTGAGGATCTTGGATGAATTGTTTGGTAATTTTTGGAGATGGCTAAGGGGGCGGGAAAAATATAATAACAAGACACTATCCCACAGATCTGCTGATTGGCAGACTGTCAGGGGTGGAACTAAAAGACTGGGAAAAATAACAAAAGGTGGCGGATTGGCACAAAATTTAAAATGAGAGGAGGTAACAACAAGGGGAATGATCTCTCAAAATTTCAAGATCATCAGATTCATAGATTGGGAGGACCAACCTTTCCTTTAAGCTTCTATCCTGGATCTCAAAATCTTAGACAACACTTTAAAGAACCGGTTGTGGCGGCTCGACGGCGGCACGAACAGAGGCGGCGGCGGCGGGGGCTGGAAGTCGCATCCAGCGGAGGTGATAGAGGTGGGAATCACTCCCAGATTCAAGGCTTCACACCTTGGATTTGATGCAACTCTCACAGCTGCAAGAAGGGGAGAAGGAGGGGGCACCCTTGGGCAATTGGATTTTCCAACAATTTCTTCTCATTAATCTATCAAAATATGAAAAAAATATGGGTTTTATATGAAATGCAAATGACTTAAACTAACCTCAGATCTAGGGTTAGGGAGGGGTAATTAAGGGAGAGAAGAATTTTCTCCCATGTGGTCAAATACAACAAATATAAACAATAAAAAGGGGAGGGATTAATTAAATCCCACATGGGGACAAAGGAGGGGGCGCCCCCCTCTTGGAGTCAACAAGAGGGGCTTGGTCAAGAGTCCCCCTTGGACCATGGACCAGCCCCACATGGGCCCTAGAGAGTCTAGGTGGCCTAATGGGAGAGAGGGTGGGGGTCCCGCCGGGCCTACATGGCCTTTTTGCAAAGAAACCCATTGACTTAGCCCAAGTAATCCATTGGCTTATACTTGCCATACATTTGCAACCCAATTAACCCAAGGATATAAATGCAAACAAAAGGATACAAGTGTAAAAAAAAAAATGTTAGTGCCCGGTGTTGATTCCCATCAATGATATTAGATGGCGAAGTCAAAATCCTTAAGATATTCTAGCCAATGCCTTTGTCTCATGTTTAGCTCCTTTTGAGAAAAGTGATATTTCAGACTTTTGTGGTCTGAATATACCGTGAACTTTTCTCCATAAAGATAGTGAGGCCAGGTCTTAAGAGCAAATATAACGGCAGCTAGTTCCAGATCATGAACTGGATAATTTTCCTCGTGACGCTTCAATTGTCTTGAGGCATAGCAAATCACTTTGCCACTTTGCATACGAACGCACCCGAGGCCAACGCTTGATGCATCCGTGTATACTTCAAATCCACCACCTTCGATAGGCAGTGCCAGAATAGGGGTAGTGGTGAGATGTTCCTTGAGAGTCAAGAAACTCTCCTCGCACTCCGTGGTCCATACAAATGGATTTTCTTTTCTAGTGAGTCTTGTGAGAGGAACGACGATTTTGGAAAAATCCTTGATGAACCGCCGACAATAACCAGCCAGACCAAGGAAACTTTTAATTTCAGATATAGTCATTGGTCGGCTCCATTTCTTGACAGCTTCTACTTTAGAAGGATCCACGACAACTCCTTCTTTGGAAATAACATCGCCAAGGAAAGAAACCTCCTTCAGCCAGAACTCACATTTATTTAGCTTGGTATATAGTTGGTGTTCCCTTAATGTTTGTAAGCTAATTTTCAGATGTTCTTCATGTTCTTCTTTCGTCTTGGAATATATAAGGATGTCATCAATAAATACGACCACAAAGAGGTCGAGATATGGCCTGAAGATGTTTTTCATGAGTTGTATAAATGCTGCGAGGGCGTTGGTTAACCTGAACGGCATAACCACAAACTCAAAATATCCGTATCTACTATGGAAAGCCATCTTGTGAATATCCTCTTCCATAATCTTCAGCTGATGATAGCCAGACCTGAGGTCAATCTTGGAGAAATACTTTGCACCGGAGATCTAGTCGAATAGCTCATCAATACGCGGTAGTGGGTATTTGTTCTTGATGGTAAGTTGATTCAACTGCCGATAGTCGATACACAGCCTGAGGGATCAACCCTTCTTCTTGACAAATAGAACCGGCGCACCCCAAGGGGATGTGTTGGGTCGAATAAAGTCTTTTTCCAGTAACTCTTGAAGTTGCTTTTTCAATTCCTTGAGCTCCGTGGGGTACATCCTGTAAGGGGCCTTTGACACCGGTACTGCTGCAGGTGCGAGTTCAATGGAAAAATTAACCTCCCTCTCGGATGGTATACCGGGTAAGTCCGAAGGAAAGACGTTCGAAAATTCTTTTACAACAGGGATTTCTTCTATAAGGATTTTCTTGGACTCAATAATGACAACAGAAGCAAGAAAAGCTTCACACCCTTATGAGATAAGTTTACATGCGTGAAGAGAAGATATAAGAGTAGGGTGCTTCCTATACTTAATGCCAAGGAAAGAGAAATTTGAAAAATCTGGTTTATGAAAAGAAATCCACCTATTGCGACAATTAATGTCAGCATAATGGTCACAAAGCCAATCTACTCCTAATATGGCATCGTAGCCCTCCATGTCAAGGCATACGAGATTTGTAGGGAGATTATGACCTTCTATGATAACTTCACTATCAAGAAGATAAGTTTCAAGTTCCGTTCCCAAACCTAAGGGTGTACTAATAGTTAAATTCGAAGGTAACAGGATAGGTGAAATTGGTATGGTTTTAGCAAACGAGCTAGAAATAAAGGAATGAGAAGCACAAGTATCAAATAACATAAATGCAGGATGTGAGTAAATTTGGACGATACCTTCCATCAGTTCCCCTTTTTCGGTAGCTTCTTCGTCCACAACAGCATTGAGACAAGCCTGCCGCCTTCGTCTGCCATCACTCCTGGAGGGTTGTTCCTTCATGAGGGGATAGTCTGGCATGCGATGCTCCCGACTGCCACATCTTAAGCAAGCGCCAAGATGCTTCCAGCATTCTTCAGCCGCATGACCAAATTTCTCACAGAACGTGCAAGCCGCCATGACTTGCTTATCTTCCTCCTTCGCCTTCTTGTTCTTGTAGTAGCCACTATCACTCCTATTGCAGGATTTGTTCTTATTATCACATGATTCATAAGATTCCGTGATGTTGAACTTCTCCTTCTTTCCACGCCAATCCATCCTTCAGCTAGATTCTTCTCCTTTGCTCTTAAGTTTCTCAACCTTCTCCAAGGTCCTTTCATATAAAAGTGCTCGCTGGACCATCTTCGCGTTGGTCTGAATATTTTATGAGCCAAGTTGTTGAATGAAGACGGGCCTTAAGCCATCCAGAAATCGGTTGGCCTTTAAGATATCTGTACTCACCAGATGTTCAGCATAAGGGGCCAAACGGGAGAATTGGAGTTCATATTCTACCACGGACATCATGCCTTGGCGTTGAGAAGCAAATTTGGTAGCCTTTCGCTCCTTGACGTGCTCAGAGAAGTATTTCGCCCGGAAGAGTGTAAGAAACCCGTTCCATGTAGGCTGGGCATTTTGGGGGTTTGCCGAGGTGGTCTTCCACCAAGTACGTGCATCCTTATTAATTTGAAAAGTGGCGAGACATACCTTCTCTTGATCCACACACTGCATAACATTGAAGATTCTTTCCATCTCATCTATCCAATTCTCTGCTTCATTCAGATTAGAAGATCCAGAAAATCGTGGAGGATTTAAGCTTCAGAAATTTTGATGTAAATCGCCAGCACCAGCCCTTGCGCCAACTTCGGCCATTTTCTGTAGTGCCTGGGTAAGACCTGTAATAGTTTGTTGCATCCCGTCCCAGTCAACACGGTGTGCCATCGTTAAAATAAGGTACCTGGGAGGATAATCAATTAGTTAATTCCTATGGAATTAGTACGATTAACTTATAAAATTTCCAATTTAACTATCTCATCTCGGCTCTACCCAATCTCACAGGGTGGGAAATTTCTTCCCTTAGTTCATAGGTGTGGGTCGTTAATCCTTAGACTTCGCCTATGACATGACATCTTCCTAGGACACACTTAAGCCTAGGCTCTGATACCAACTTAACTGTCACGCCCTGAGACATATGTACATCGGAAGTAATATCGGGGAACGTGAGCAGCCGGCAATACGCCTCAAGCTAGCAACATAATCAGAGCGCAATAAACATCCACATAAAGATGGAGTACACAATATTTGACCAAAATTCTAACTTTTATTGATAATAATGTTTCATAATTACATAAGGTTGACTCTTGGTCTACTAGACTTAAGAAAAATGAAAATTACATAGTATGACTCAATAAAGTAAAAATTACATCATGACTCTAGACTACTTAAATACACTTGACATTCTAAGTCTTCTCTCGAACATCAATTGTCACTCTGGGACTTGTTGCTAGAATACTCTGAATCCGACTCACTTAAACTTCATGAAAAGATTGGAAAAGTAGGGTAATGAGCACACTTGCCCAGTAGGTATCTTCGCATCAACATGGAGGCATGCTTTAAGTAATTACATTTTCGCTCTAGTGAATAAGGTAGAAGAAAATGCGATAAAATGCTCGAACAAAATCCAAGTAACAAGACATGAATTATGAAGAATATGAATGGACAATAGAGCATGATCAAGCAAGATTTATAAGGTAAAATGGCCTTTCATTAACAAGAATGTAATTCCTAACTATAAAGACTAGGCACTAGAAAGTCAATGGATATATGGTCTCAATGGATATATACTTTCATTCCTTCTGGAAGCATATATGGTCTCAATTAATGGATCCCTACCAAAATTTCTATTTTCCTTTGAAAGGTTATCTATAATTGTCTGCCATTGGATCTGAATATCAAGCGCACAGGCATTCCACTCTGTTCCAAATGCAGATGCTGCAAAAATAGTCAAGAGGAAGACATTAACCATTTGTTTGCTAAAAGTGAGCTGGCCACTAACATATGGTCCTTCTTTAGCTCCAAAGGTCTCCCAATTTCTGAAAATACAGCAAGGGATATTATTAGTCATACTATTCTAGCAGTGAAAGGCAACACTCTCTTCGGTCTGTTTTCCAATGGGATCATAGCTTATGGCTTGTGGGAGATTTGGGCTGCCAGGAATGCAGCAAGTCATGATGATAGACATTTTAACCTGTAATGTCTGATTCATACAATTCTTGCACATGTTAAACAATCCATCAGCCATGCTGATATACAGGAAACTAATTGCAACAAGAAGAAGATATTAGAATTATTTGATATTACAATTCAGTCAAATAAGAATCTGCCTGTGATGTTGGTTAAGTGGCAGTATCCTCCGTGGCCTCACTTAAAGCTTAATATCGACGGAGCTTCCAAACATGCAGGTGATTTGGGAGGTGGTGGCATTGTTCGGGATGCTTATGGTATACCTATTATTGCCTTCTCCCATTACTATGCACAGAGCAATATTATAATAGCTGAAGCCAGGGCCCTTATGGATGGATTGAGATATCTAAAGGCTATTACATCTCAGCCGGCATTTATTGAGTGTGTTTCCTAGCTTCTTGTACAAGTGATCATCCAGAAGATTCCTTGTCCGTGGAGGATTATCGCTTATGTCAGAGAAATTTGGAGCCTACTATCCACCAATGATTCTATCATCCACATTTATCGTGAAGCAAATAAGGTGGCTGATTCTTCGGCTAATCTTGCGTGTTCTATGAAATGTAATTCTTTTTTTCTTTCGCAGCAACAACTTCCCAAGCATATAAAATGGGTTGCTTGCATGGATAAGCTAGGATTGCCCAACATCCGTTTGATGTAAATTCTTGTATTCTTTGATTTTAATAAAATTTACCTCCTAGTAATGTGATGGTGGAGTGGCTTTCTCTCTACCTCTGGTAGAGGGTGGACTCTCCTATTGCACCTAGGTAGGGTTTTCAAAAAAAAAAAGAATCTACTAGCAAGCATGTAAATTTCACAAGATTGCCTCATGATTTTCATCCATCTATAAAAAAAGTACTCTCAGTGCAATGCGACGCCCATGTTCATCGTACCCCATGGTTTTCAGTACGTTTTCGTCTATCTGTCGGGGGGCTAGTGTGGAGCCCTTGGACACTGTTCGTGCCCGCTCTTGCATCTTCAAGTTACAAATCAAGCTACTTACATGAGAAATAATATCGTTTCGGCCAATAATACTCATTTCAACAATAGTTTCATGAGAATGTAACCAAGGTAGAGAACGCACAATAAGAGATCATAAGAATTCCAAAGATGACTTAAGACAAGGCCACGCCACGGAAAGAATCCGATAGCATAACGGCATATTCTTTAACTTCCATACTTTATTAGATAGCTTTGGAATAAGGTGTTAGACTCTAGATAATCTATAGACCATCTAAGAACTTAGGAAAATCAACCCTTGAGTCAAATCCCGAGTTAAACATAGTTTATGCATAAGACAGTCAAGTCCGGACCGTTTCTAGACAGAAGTGGTCTTTCCACGACCGTTTCTATGAAGAGTCGACACCAGAGAGGAAAAGAGTCGACGTAGGGGTGACATCTAGATAGACACGATTGCGGGCTGGCGGCCGCTACTAGACAATAGCGGTCTCCTGAGGGCCACCTCTAGCCAGGACTCAGAAAAACACCGGTAGTGTAAGTGCTTTCTAGACAATTAGGTTTTAAGGGTACAACCAGCTCAACGTCCTGGTGGGAATCCCAGGCTCGCGGAGACTTACAAAGGTCTTGAAACAAGATCACCTAGTCCGATGGAAGGAATATCTAACGGAGAGGATCACAAGTCCAAGAGATTTGCTTATAAGTGCAAAAGTGTATCTAATGACCAGGCACCGGGGTACGCACCATGTACTTAAGAAAAGACTATAGATGAGAGTGAATCGAGATAAACAGCGATCAAATATCATCAACGAAACAAGTCTCATAAGCACATAAACTTTAGCTTTAATACAAGAGTATATGGTTTTGGCATGAAATTAACATAAGTTAAAATAAGTATTTAAAATAGGTAAGACATGCAATCTATCAAGGATAATGCACAATATAACCAATATTGTGAATATGAAGTCAAAACTAGGAATAAAACCTATTTACCTAGGCTTATCATATAGTTATTAAGCTCAATCTGTAATCTGTTTAGAGTTGACAGGTTGCAGAGAACAGAAAGACATAGCGGTCAGGTGAGGACCACATGCAAGGATTAGCGGTCTATCGTAAGGCCGCTAAATACATATGGCGGCCTAATAGAGGCTGTTTCTCGTCTGTGACAGACAGAAGTAAAATAGGTCATATAAGCCTTATTATTCGCAATAGATAAATGGAAATCATGCTAAACAGAAGGATGAGACATGATAGAGCATAAGAAATGCATGGAGATGTATGGTTCACATGAATTCAGCTAAAATTATAAATTTCTCATTAAAGGGTAGGATTCATGCATGCTGTGATAACCTAGATGCATAGTGCCAATAAAACCTTAAATACTCCATGTAGAAAGCATGAAAGTTCATGAAATCAAAAAACTTTTATTCCTAACTTGGTATTTTATCCATCCACGAGATAACCTACCTCTGTAACAAGCTTTAGAAGTCGAATTTCTAACTGGAAGATCGCTCAAGTTCCTGCACGTCCTGTGCCAAACCAACAACTTCCCTCCCCTCTATCTTCTGAATCTCTTGACCTATATTCATGAAAATTAGAGGGTAGGTAGAAGATAGAAAGAGAAACAAAAAGTTCTAAAGACACTATAAGAACTAACCTTGTTTAGGGCTTCTAATCTCTTGATCTTCACTGGACCAGCGCACTGGTTCCTATGCAGCCTGTAGCGAGCCAGCGACTTGCAGTTGCCCTAATTCTTCAACGGATGAGTGTTCTAGTACGAAAATTGGAGGGGAGTTAGATAAAATTAAGGTGAATAATTTATTCTAAAGGACTAACCTGAGTAGATGTCTCCTTACTTTCGAAATACACGAGCCAACATTAGGGTTCGCATGGGTCGAAGTTAGGGTCTATTTATAGGGTTTACTTAGGGTTTGGGGGATTAGATTGAACTTAGAGTCCTAATTAGGGGTAGGATCGATCCCCAAAAGTCCTAGATAAGTTTACATGTCTACCCACTTCGATCCAAGGCGATTTGGTTGTCAAAAATCTAAGCTTTTCACGTTTCTCCCCTTCACGGAATCAGAAGGGTTTAGCAGTCATGGAGGGACTGCAAGGATGAAGTAGCGATCTCGCGATAGACCGCCAATTGGCGTTAAATCTAAAATTTTTTAATTTTCTTATTATTTCTTGTTTATCTCCTAATTGATGTATATATCTGATTTTAAATCCGTAAATTACCTAATTTACGTTGCTATTAATGGGCTTGGGTCTAAAGATCTTGTATTTGGGTCTTGTGGGCTTATTTAGGTGGATTTAAACCTAACATAATATATGGGTCTTTAAATAATTATTTAGTAGACCTATATTCATTAAATATCTCATTAAGTCTATTTAAATGCTTAATAATTATATTAACTCCCAAAAATTTCATAGAAAATTCTCAGGCGTTACACCCGCCACTGGGGCTTCTACCACCAAACCTGCTGCTGCCAAGTCATCGGCAATTACTACTGGCCGCATGGCGGTCAAAACAATGGGATGCCTTGTCCATCACATCCGTTTCGGCACGGGCTCCACCAGCAAGAAGACGACATCCTGCCGAAGAAGGAGCCAAAAGAATGCTACTACTCCTAGGGGCCGAGTGTCCAATACTGGGAAATCGATTCTGATCGGAGGCATCCGGGTCCTCCTTAATGGCCGAAGAGCCGAAGTGATCCATGAGCGGATCGTACCAAATGTCCCCATGCACAATTCATTTCAAGCACTAGGAAGGATTGAGGAGAGAAATGCTGGAATGGCCCGTCGGCCGAAGAATGAGATGGCCCCAAGGCCAGTTAAAACCAAACAAGTTTGGGTGCCCAAGCCCACTTGGGTCCCAGTGATAACTCAGTCGGGACATGTCAAGGTCAACAGGCCCAAGAAGGCTGTAACACCCCAATTTTTTTTTCATTTTTTCGGATCAGGATCCGCGAGTTCGGAGTGTCGTTGTGAGTCCCGAGATGTGTTTTGGACTTTACGCGGGTTTGTGTCTGACGAGCCTTCGGAACCCTGTGCAGGGTGAACCGATGTGTTGTCAGGCTCCTAGACGTTGCAGGCGCATTGTGTGTTTTTCGAGGATCGTGGGGAGTATTTTTCCCCATTTTTGTATTTTTTGTATCACAGAATTACCGCGCGGGTTTTCTATTTAAACCCCCCACCCTCTTTCTCTCTCCCCATCTCTCATTTCTCTCACTCTCTCCCTCTCTCTTCTCTCTCACGTTCTCTCCTCTCCCCCTCTCTTCTCTCTGGGCGGCCGATGGAGGTGGACGAGGGTAAGGTGGCGACATTCGTGGGGCGAGGAGCGGCGTGGCGGCGCGAGGAAGCTCGGGTGCGCGTTCGTGAGCCGGTAGCGGTTTCATGGACGTTTTGTGACGGAACGGCATCCACGATGCATGGAATCTTTGGTGGAGGTAGGGGGATGGATCCTTAACCCCTGTACTTCCTTTTCCGTAAGTTTGGTAGCTCGTGGGGAGCCGAGTGTGGGTTTATTCACGCCGGTGGTTAAAAAAGCATGTTTTGGGTGAGCGGGAGATTTCTCGTATTTGATCGTGTTTTGGCGGGTTAAATGACTCCTCTTGGTGGTCAAGAGGCTAGGGAGGGGTTTCCCCTTGTATTCCTTGTCATCTGGGGGTGATTGGGGCGTGGAACAGGTGTTTTCGCGAAGGTTCACGGAACCTCAATTCGGGTCGAGATCACGGTCGCCATAGTGGCCGCGTTCTTCAAGAAGGTGACGTATCGTGCCACCATGTTCATCGAGGAAGATGAACAGTAAGGCGGTTGGGTCACAGTCACCAGCCTGGTCGGGTTCAGTGTTTGACTCGACTAGGGGACCCGTCGCGTTAATCCCTGTCACGCCTTTTTGACTGGTCGCGTTCATGTGGAGACGCAGTCGTCTTTCCCACTGCGTCATCATCGCAGTTGGTGTCTGGGTCGTGTTAAGCGGTAGTAGCGACCCAAGCGATGGTCGCGTTCATAGATAGTCACGACCAGGGCATTGGTCGCGTTAATATTGAGCGCGCCCATGGAGGGTGGCGCATTCATGCCATGTAGGCCGGGGTGTGTAGAACACGGTTGATCGTGTTCCCCTTGGCCCGTGGTTGTCTCGGACACCCTGTGGGTACCGTGACCGTGTTTTGGGTGTTCGGAGGTACCATTTTACCTCGATTAGCATGCCCGGGGTTTTAGAGGTCCGGGTGACCCTTTTCGTGTTCTGGGGTTCCATGTTACGCTTGATCGAGTCATCGTGTATCGACATGAGTGCGGTGGGTTATTCCTGCACGTCATGAGCTTCTCCAAAAAGTGATTTCCGTGTGGGCCATATGTATGGCATGTGGACTGTGAGTCCAATTTCCCAGCCTGGCGCTGAAGGGTTTCTTAGCTTCCCTTGAAAGGGATTAAGCTTGGCGGTCGTGGGCTGATAAGTGCTATATTTTACATCATAATTTACATCACATTCATCATCTTTGAGCATTATTTGAGTATATTTGTGCAACATGAGCATTAATTACATTCTCACACATTGTTTGAGTCTTCATGCATTTTATCATCTTTTTGAGCTTAAAAGATCATGTGAGAAATATTTAAATATTTGCATAATTATTTTGGAATTAAATAGATTGATATTTTAATTTTCAGGAAAAAGCGACCTAGATCAAGGCGCTATTTAAATAACGACAGATTCAAGAGCGCGTCTTCAGCAAGAAGCGACAGCTTCAAGGGCGTCAACTCAATTGATAAAAGAAAGTGGAAAAAGAATAAAAAAAGGGAGAAAAGAATTAGCGCCCGAGATGAGGTCGCTACTCATTGAAAGGATGCCCATTGTGGAGGTCGTCAAATTCTTATTTTACGAAAAATGTGAAAATAGCAAATGAGGAATTAAGGAAACTGACGCCTGAGATGCAGTCGCTACTTCAAGAAAGGACGCCCTAGATTAAGGCGTCATTTAAAGAAAAGTCACCCCAATATAAGTCGCTATTCAAAGTTGAACCAGAAAAGGTAACTGCAGTTCCCGATCAAGCTATTCTTCCTTGTTTTGATTTATCTACGAAGAAACAGTGGAAAGGAGGACTCTATTATGAGTAAGGACTCTATTTGGGTAATGATCCATTGCTGGAAATAATGATATGCATCAAGATTGGAGTCCACGGTCGAAGGAAACTGCCGAATGCCATTAAAAGGATGCCATGGTAACAGGGTTACGAGGAGGACAGTTTAGAGATCTGCCTTAGGGTTTAATTTAGAAGCCTTTCCTTTCGTCTTTTGCAATTGAGTTCTTCATCAAAGTTCTTCGTTTTCCAGTCCTCTACAAATTCTTCTTCTTGCTCATCTTCTAATTCTTGCACGTTGTTATGCTATAATTAGTTTTTCAAAGTTCTATCTACGGATTTTAGTGTTCACCCGATTTTCACACCTTCTATTCTTCATCATTTTTCTCCCTCTTCTGATCCTCATCTCTTTCTACTGTCTTCACAAAAGTTGTGCGTTTTTGAATGTTCTTCAACTTCTTCTTCTACCTCATCTTCCAATTCCTCACCGTTTTAAAGCTATAGTCAATTTTCAAAAGTTCAGATTTTTAGAGTTCTGCACTGTTCATCCGCGACCACCTCCTGTTCATCCTTATTTTTCTCCATCTTCCTTTCGTTTTCTGTCTCTGATATCTTCATCAATCCTTTTCATCTTCTCAATCTCTACAACTTTCATGTTTTCAACTTTTCCTAAATCCTTCTGATTTTAAAGTTATTCTTCCTCCAAATCACTCTCTGTTTTCAATCTGGTTTTTCACTATTTCTTCTCAAAACACACTAACGCACACACCCTTTTGCACTGTTTTTAAATTTCCTCCATCTATTTCTTTCTTCCTCTATTTTCCTCTCATATCTCAAGGCGGATCTTCATCCATTAGTCTTCTCACGGCGTCGGCATCCTAGGTGGGGCGGTATCCAAGGCTTGGCAAGGAGGCGGCGTTGCTCTTCATCCATTGGCTCTCAAGCTCTTTTCTTTTTCATGTTCTAAGTTGTACTTTTTTATTTACATTGTACTTGCCACCTCCTAAGGTAATAAAACTCATTTTTCGCATATTGTGGTTGTCTTAATTTTCTCTCTCTATCTCCTCCAATTTCTCTTCTTAAACCCTCTCAACTTCTTTAATTAAGTTTTTCCTTGTAGTTTATTTTCTTTAGTCTTAATCACACTCAAAACTCGGTTTTCAAAAGCACAAAGTGATTTTTCCAACTTGTTCAATAAGGATTATTTCTCCTCGTGGGATCGACTCCGCTTACCACTATATAATTTGATTTTTTAATCTTTTAAAGTGAGTGAGTGTGAATATTTTGAAATTGTGGCACGGCTTTCTTAACGACACTAGTCGGTGCGCATCAATTTTTGGCGCCGTTGCCGGGGAGAAAATTAATTTTTATGTTGGGAAATTCCTTGTGCTTGATTTGTATATAGTTTTCTTATTTTTCTATTTTTATTTTGCAAGAAAAATCCAAAAAAAAATCCAAAAAAATCAACAAATTACAGAAAATCGGATGTGCAAATTCCCAGGAAATAATCTGTCACAGAAAGTTAGAAATTAGGAATTCTGGGATATTCAAACGTCACTAAAGGTTGGTATACGTAGGAAAAGGTCCATTTCTTGTAAAATTCTAGAAAAATTCTAAAAAAAATCTGAAAATTCTGAAAAAAATCCAAAAAAATCATAAATCCAGAAAACATCAAAAATATGATTGTTGGCTTTATTTTTCATTAGTTTGCATGTTAATTATCATTTTTAGTTAGTTTATTGATTTTATTTATCCTCTTTCATAAAAAAAATTCCATAAAAATAAAAAAAAATCAGAAAATTCAAGAAAAAAATAGAAAAAGAATAAATTTTTTTTATGTTAGCATATCTTCATCTTAGTTGCATTTTGTTCATGCATCATGTATTTTAGTTGATTTTATATTTGCTTTCATTCTTAAAAAAAAATCTTTCTTTTCTCATCTATTTCTCCTCTTAAGGGCATTAGGATCCACACACCTTTCTTGGATTTGGAAGGACACTCCATTGAGCACTCCGTCTCTTTGGACTTGAAATTCCATTTCTAAGACCTCCATAAGTCCCCGCACCCGTGGATTCCCTCACGGACGCCGGGCAGGTTGTACCACGAAGCACCTTGGAGTTAGAGTGCCCTTAGAAGGTTTTCTTAAAAAAAAATTAAATAAAATCATCATCAATCATTCATTGCATATCAAAAATTCAAAAAAAAAAATCAACTTGTTGCATGCATTATTCATATAGTTAAAAAAAAACCTTAAAAAATGGGTGAAAATTCATGTTTCTGAGTTGGGCTTGCAAATTCAATAAGGCATACCTTTTGGCCCACTTTCTTGATCCATTCTTTGGGCTATGAATCCAAACTCCTTCATGCCACCTTATTATCAAGATCATAATCATATGTGGGCCAAGCCGGCCCATTATGTTACCAACGGTCCAACTCAATCCTTTTCATTCACTCACAATGGTTTGGCCCATTATGATAGCCAATCCTCTTGGTCAGCCTATAATGGAAGCCCTTCTTATAATGACATTCCGTTCATGGGGTCCAAATTTCATTCTTCTACTCAAAGTCATATTCAAAATACTCAATCTTTTCCTAGGCCGTATGACTCCACTCTAATCCAAAAGCAAGTTTGTATGACTCAAAATCCCTCCCTATTTTCCTATGATTTTTGTCCACAATCTTCAAGCTCAAATGGGAGAGGGCAATCAGAGTATTCTTGGAATTCTATGCAAAGATTGGCCCAACATCCTTTACATCAAACTTCTCAGAATTGGGCTCCATATTCTAATGATTGTTATGATCAAGGTCAACACCAAGATGGATGGTCTATGTCCTCTTCAATTGATCACTCTTCCCTTTGTTATTCCTTGGAATCTCAGTCTCAATGTTCATCTCCTTCATCCTCAAATCCGAATTCAGAGGAGAAATTCAATCAATTCTATCAATCAATCATGCTGCAAAATCAATCTTTCCAAGTGCGAATTGATAAGATGACTGGGGAAATTAAGAGGATAGAGGAAGAACAAGTGCTTAGCTACTCAGGTTCTACTTTTACTGATCAAATTCCTTATGATAACTATGATCAATCTATGATTCCTCAAGAGTCTAACACTCAAATCAATCTTAATTTTGAAGATGAAGAGATTATGGAGAGGTCTGGTCAGGAGACTTTAAATGAGGAACCTAAGAGATTTGAGGGGATCAAGGAATTTGATGACATTACATGTGAGAGGGAAGGTGCTAAATTACTTGATGATCATATTTCACTTATGTCCCTTCCTAAAGTTGAGAGTGAGGAGCTTGCACTTACCTATGATTATGAGGAGAATTTTTAGGAAATCGATAATCTCAAGTTGGGGGGAGATAGTAAGATGCAAATTTATGATCAAATTCTACCACTACCCATATTTGAGGAGAGCATATTCCAAGTTGAAGAGGACAAAGAGGTAACTGCAAGAAATGATTTGAGTGAAGTTATAAAGCAATTGTCTTGGGTAAATGAAGAGATGAGTAACTCCCATGACCTTACTCTCGATTGGGCATCTCTAAATCAAGGGGAGGATATTGATTTGCTACCTATTCCTGACATCGGCAACTCTCAATTTATGTTGGAAACTTACATGTTGGCCGATTTGTCTGATTCCATTAAACCTTCCAAGCTTCATGATGTTGAGGAGTATGTGTCTTTCACTGTTAATTCTCCTAAGCTCCTTGACACTGATCTATTACTTGAAACTCCTCTCCCTTTGATCTCTTCTCACCTCACTAATGTTTATGAAATCTCTAAAAGTGAGGAAGAGCATGACATTTTGATTAATAATAAGGTCTTCATTAATGTTTTCAACACTTATAAAGACCATAAGTGGGAAGATAATTTTCTGATTATTAATCAGGGGAATCCGTTTGGCCTAACTGATCCATCATGGTTTTTACCTCAGGCCACCCCATTAAGAGTTAGGTTGTTAATTCATGCATTGCATGATCAACCGAATTGTGATAACAACCACTCTAGCCCCTATATAATTATGCTCAATCTCGCCTTCTTGTGGTACAATGTTTGGTTTTTCAATGACGATGAGATAACGTGGTGGCTCATTCTTAAATCCACATGTTGGTTATAGAGCTTTCACTTTTGAGCTTTCATACGTCTGGCTGAAGATGAAAAATTTAGCGCTTCTGGGAGGCAACCCAAGGTTTTTATTATTTGATGCCTTTTGTTTCAGTGTGTTTTAGTTGTTAGATTCAAGCCAAGGAGAAGAAGCTGCTGCCGTCTATTGATGGAGTTCTGCCCGCACACCAAGTTGTCTCTTTCCTACTCAACAAACTTCATTGTTACATTGTTCTTTTATTTCAACTGTACATGCCATTGAGGACAATGTCATTCAAGTTGGGGGGAGAGGGCAGAAAATTTTCATTGCATATAGTACAATCTGGTAGGGATTTGGCATGAATTCTTGCATATCATATCATTTTTTTACAAATTTGTATGAAAGAGAAAAGATGAAATTCCCGACTGAGTTTTATTGTTTCATGCTTGAATTGAAAGTAATTCTAGATTAGAAAAGGCTAGGGAGAAGGTTGAAGGAAAATTAACTTCAATCTAGCCATGAAAAATTGATATAAGAATCTCTTTAAAGTTCATGCGCACTATTAGAAAAATTTTTTTTCACTATGCACCCTGATGAAGCAAAATAAGATAAGCCCTCTGTTATTTTGGGAACTGTATCTGATACTCTGCATTTCTTGAGGAGGAGATCTATTTCAAGAAAAAGTTTTCTGTCAAGTTTTATAGAAAAAAAAAAGAAGAAGAAAGAAATGATGAAATAGAAAGATCACGCCATGAAAAATACCCCTGATCTGAGTAACCGGGCCTACTTCACTTAAGGCGTGTTGAGGTTCGCGCAAAAAAAGAAAAGGGAACCTGGATCTGCGATAGCCGGGCCTGCTTCTCCTAAGGCAAGAGTTGAGGTTTGTGTGAAACAGAGAAAGGTAGTGCAGCATCATGTGTGTACAAATAGAAAATAAGATCCCAAAGGGACAGAAGAAAAAGGCAGACAAAAGTTAGTATGCTTAAATGCTCCGATCTAAGAGGTGCAGGGTTGAAAGGTACTTACTTAGAATAACAACTGGGGGATGTAATTGTCTTAACTGCATATTTAGAATTACACATGCACAAGTGCTATTGAACTTTGATTTGTATTCTTAAGTCATGTGCTTTAATTTCCAATCTAAGGCTAGTATGAGCATTAATGATTCTGGATTCCTAATCTTCGGTTAATTCTATGAAGGGAGAGCTGGATATAAGAGTATGATCTTTATGAACTCTTATTGGTCCTTAATTTTGATTTAATTGCATTGCTAAGGGTCTAGCAATGAGTAAGTTGGGGGTGTGATAAGTGCTATATTTTACATCATAATTTACATCACATTCATCATCTTTGAGCATTATTTGAGTATATTTGTGCAACATGAGCATTAATTACATTCTCACACATTGTTTGAGTCTTCATGCATTTTATCATCTTTTTGAGCTTAAAATACCATGTGAGAAATATTTAAATATTTGCATAATTATTTTAGAATTAAATAGATTGATATTTTAATTTTTAGGAAAAAGCGACCTAGATCAAGGCGCTATTTAAATAACGACAGATTCAAGAGCGCGTCTTCAGCAAGAAGCGACAGCTCCAAGGGCGTCAATTCAGTTGATAAAAGAAAGTGGAAAAAGAATAAAAAAAGAGAGAAAAGAATTAGCGCCCGAGATGAGGTCGCTACTCATTGAAAGGACGCCCATTGTGGAGGTCGTCAAATTCCTATTTTATAAAAAATGTGAAAATAGCAAATGTGGAATTAAGGAAACTAACGCCCGAGATGCAGTCGCTACTTCAAGAAAGGACGCCCTAGATTAAGGCGTCATTTAAAGAAAAGTCGTCGCAATATAAGTCGCTATTCAAAGTTGAACCAGAAAAGGCAACTGCAGTTCCCGATCAAGCTATTCTTCCTTATTTTGATTTATCTACGAAGAAACAGTGGAAAAGAGGACTCTATTATGAGTAAGGACTCTATTTGGGTAATGATCCATTGCTGGAAATAAGGATATGCATCAAGATTGGAGTCCACGGTCGAAGGAAACTGCCGAATGCCACTAAAAGGATGCCATGGTCGCAGGGTTACGAGGAGGACAGTTTAGAGATCTGCCTTAGGGTTTAATTTAGAAGCATTTTTCTTTCGTCTTTTGCAGTTGAGTTCTTCATCAAAGTTCTTCGTTTTCCAGTCCTCCACAAATTCTTCTTCTTGCTCATCTTCTAATTCTTGCACGTTGTTATGCTATAACTAGTTTTTCAAAGTTCTATCTATAGATTTTACTGTTCACCCGATTTTCACACCTTCTGTTCTTCATCATTTTTATCCCTCTTCTGATCCTCATCTCTTTCTACTGTCTTCACAAAAGTTGTGCGTTTTTGAATGTTCTTCAACTTCTTCTTCTACCTCATCTTCCAATTCCTCACCGTTTTAAAGCTATAGTCAATTTTCTAAAGTTCAGATTTTTAGAGTTCTGCACTGTTCATCCGCGACCACCTCCTGTTCATCCTTATTTTTCTCCATCTTCCTTTCTTTTTCTATCTCTGATATCTTCATCAATCTTTTTTCATCTTCTCAATCTCTACAACTTTCATGTTTTCAACTTTTCCTAAATCCTTCTGATTTTAAAGTTATTCTTCCTCCAAATCACTCTCTGTTTTCAATCTGGTTTTTCACTATTTCTTCTCAAAACACACCAACGCACACACCCTTTTGCACTGTTTTCAAATTTCCTCCATCTATTTCTTTCTTCCTCTATTTTCCTCTCATATCCCAAGGTGGATCTTCATCCATTAGTCTTCTCACGGCGTCGGCATCCTAGGCGGGGCGGTATCCAAGGCTTGGCAAAGAGGCGGCATTGCTCTTCATCCATTGGCTCTCAAGCTCTTTTCTTTTTCATGTTCTAAGTTGTACTTTTTTATTTACATTGTACTTGCCACCTCCTAAGGCAATAAAACTTATTTTTCGCATATTGTGGTTGTCTTAATTTTCTCTCTCTATCTCCTCCAATTTCTCTTCTTAAACCCTCTCAACTTCTTTAATTAAGTTTTTCCTTGTAGTTTATTTTCTTTAGTCTTAATCACACTCAAAACTCGGTTTTCAAAAGCACAAAGTGATTTTTCCAACTTGTTCAATAAGGATTATTTCTCCTCGTGGGATCGACTCCGCTTACCACTATATAATTTGATTTTTCAATCTTTTAAAGCGAGTGAGTGTGAATATTTTGAAATTGTGGCACGGCTTTCTTAACGACACTAGTCGGTGCGCATCATGGGCCGCCTTGAGGATTATTCTACCGTGGTTTCTAACCGAGGGGTAGGCTAGATTGATGGCCTAGAGCTATCCTGTGCGACGGCCTTGACCTGAGTCTTGTGACTCGAGGGCCGTTGGGTTTATTAGGTTTAGTGGATTGTCCAGAGTCCGGTGGCATCATTTGACCTATTTTTTTGAGCTAATTTGCGACAGGGATCATGTGTAGCTTGTCCGGATTCCGAGGGTTCTTCTGAGACATTTTGCTCAGTGAGCCCCCACTAGTCGTAGCTTACCTTTGCACGTGTGTGCATACCCACCAGGGAGTAGGTGTAGAGCTACACCCGGGAGAGACAGTTTGTAGGCTGGTCACCGTAGGGCCTCCCCTGCACACGGCTCGAGTCCAGGCCGGGAGGAAAACCAACCAGAGGGCCTGACGACGAGGAGAGAGTCAGTGTGTGCACACATGGTCGGGGACTTCGGACGCATGCTGACGAGCACGACCCCTACTAGACCCTTGTTTCATTGTTGCTAGTATGGTGTCTCAGTTCCCGCTGGGCCGGAGGGAGACACCTGAGATGCGGACTAAGACGTCAGTGGATGCATTCAGCCTTACTTCTAGTGGGCAGTACTCCTGTCACACGAGACGGGTTTCCGCATGTTTCTCTGTGGTTTCTGAGTGTCCTTCCGACACAGAGGTCTAGGGTTTTCGGTAGCATTACCGAGGGTTTTCCCTAGACGGCACTGGGTCCATGACAGCGAGGTCATGACCGCGCTCCCAGACCACGTGGTTTTTGGCCAGGCCTTTGTCAGTGAGGACGGGCCTCCACGACAGCGTTGTCGTGGTCTTTCTCCTAGCAGCATAGCCAGGGTTTTCTCATTAGCCTGGTGGCCCCTCAACTATGAGATCGGGGTGTGTTTCCCGATACATTAGAAGTAGTTATAGAGCCGAGGTTTGATCGGCCACCGCGTTTGTGGTTCCTATTGTTGTTGCTGCTTTCTGTTACCGTTGTTGTTTAAAGTTGGGGTTCTGCGGGACCCCTACTGAGCTAATGAGACGAGGCTCACCCCTACGTTTCAGGTGTAGCGGTTCCTCCTCGAGGTTTGAGGGTGTTGCATGGAGGTTCTTAGTGGCCAGCTTACCGGGCCGAGTGTTCACTCGGTGTTGAGTACGTTTCCCTACCTTAGACTGTACTTTCTTTGGACTGGACTCTGTGGTTAGTTTATTTAATTGTCATATAATTGTTTTCCTGCTTTGTTTCTTATTCCTGTATATCTGCACTCACACACACCCTTTACACCTTCTGAGCCCTCCGGCTCGTGGGCGACGGACAAGGATTTAAATGGTATCGGGTCCTTCCCGGTATCCGAATCTTGGGTCCTTACAAATGGTATCAGAGCGAAGTGAGTTTGTGGAGTGTACATGGGAATTCAAGATAATTGTAGGGATCAAAGTCCATAAGGTCCAGTACAGTCAATAGCCGGCATAAGGTTTTATGTTTAATTTCTGCTTTGTTTCTCGCTTGAGTGCTTGTGTGCGCTGCGTTGGCGCTATGAAGGCGGTTGCTATTTCGTTGGAGTGCGGGCGTGGGGCCTGAGGAATGAGATAGAGAGATTTTGTAACACCTGCGAATTTTCTAGGACAAAATCTAGTTACTAAGTAATTAAAAAGGCAATGGGCTATTAAGAAGGAATTAGGGATTTATTTAAATCCATTTAATGGCCCTATATTCATCAAAGGGTTAAGCCTAACTCAAATAGGCCCAAAAACCCAATTCCAAGACCTTTAGACACAAGCCCATTAATAGAAACGTAAATTGGGTAATTTACAGATTTAAAATAAGATATATACACCAAGTAGGAAATAAATGAGAGATAGTAAGAAAATCTGACTTTTTCGGATCTGAGGCCAATTGGAGGTCTATTGCGAGACCGCCAATCGATGCTAAGTGGTCCCTCCCTGACCTCTAAGTCCTTTAGAATCCGTGAATGGAAGAAGCGTGGAAAGCTTGGATCTTTGGCATCCAAATCCCCAGGGATCGAAGTGTGTAGACATGTAAACATGTCTAGGACACTTAACGATCGATCCTACACCTAAGTAGGACTCCCAATTCGATCAAATCCTTAGCCCTAACTGTAAACCCTATAAATAGACCCTAACTTCGACCCATGCGAACCCTAATGCTGGCTCGCGTAAGTCGAAGGTAAGGAGGCTCTGACTCAGGTTAGACCTTTTAAGGATTCTGTTCCTCTTGCTATGGTCTAACTTTCCTCAAATTTTCGTGCTTGGAGGTCGAGTCTTTGAGGAGATAGAAGCCCTCAAAGTTGTTGTTTCGTTGCAAGCTATGCAGGAACTAGTGTACCGGTCTAGTGAAGAATAGGAGAGTAGAAGCCCTAAACGAGGTTAGTTTACATTGTAACTTTAGAACTTTTTGTTCCCCTTTCTATCTTCTACATACCCTCTAATTTTAACGGTTTAGGTCAAGTGGTTGAGGAGAACGAGGGATGGGAAGTTGCTGGTTTAGCACAGGACGTGCAGAAACTAGGGTCCACTTCCAGTCAGAAATTTGAAGTCTAGGGGTTGAATCAAAGGTATGTTATCTCATCAAAATGCTAAATCAACATGTTAGGAATAAAAGCCCTATGATTTCATTTTGTTTCATGCTTTCTACTACTAGTATTTCATGTTTTATGATGACTGCGCATCTAGGTTAATTCGGCATACCTGACTCTTACCCTTAATGGAAAAGATGATAATCTTAGCTTAATCTATGTAACCCATGCATCTTCATGCGTTTCTTATGATCTAGCATGCCTTACCTATGTGATTAGCAGATTTTCCATGCATTTATTACTCTATGATTTAAGCCGATACTTCGGTTCAAAATTCTGTTTACAGCAGACCAGAAACGGTCTCTGTAAGACCGCCATATCTGTCTAGCGGCCATGCGATAGACCGCTAAACACCTTCATGAGGTCCTCACCTGAACGCTAGACTCTGCAACTTGTTAACTCCAAAATAGATTGCACATTGACCCTATTAAACATATGTTAAGCCTAGTTAATTAGGTCTTAATCCTACTTTTGACTTCATATTTATAATATTGGTGAAGAGGCGAAATCTCGCGCTTGTATCCTGAGCGGGCTGTGGATCACCTGAAGATGAACTGCAAGATAGGGAAACGTATCAGAGGGCCCAGGGGGCTTCCCTGGGGTAAAACCCTCCGATGGCTAAGTCAGTAGAGCTGTGGTGGAAGCAATAATGGGGAGGAGAAAAGCTAGCGCGCGAGATTCCTCTCCACCAGAGGGTGAAGCGGATTGCTCAGGAGTTTGGGTCTATGAGTACCTGGATGGCTCTCTCCTTCAGTCGAAGGGTAGCCCTGGTTTAAATAGTGTGCCGCCTTCAGAAGTCCTGCAAGCTGAGGGGTCTCCGGCGGGAGTTACGTCCTCAACGTGGGCTTTCATGGCCTTATCGTGGGAACGTTATCGCCTTGAAGTCCGGCGGTTTCTTGACTCCCCTATCCGTTGGGGACTCTTGAACGGATGATATTTGGTCTGGCCGAGCTCCTGAAATGCCAGCCCTGTCCGGGCGATGAGCATAGCTCGGTGAAAGAGGGGTCGGATAGGTCGGCTAATGCCTGTCTCTCCCGGGTGGGGAAACGGCTTGGGCTGGACCTTCCTTATGACCTGACCATCACTCGGGCCCTCCGAGCCTAGAGGCCACCGAGGAGAGTTGGTTCCTCGAGTGTTTGTTTATTGGGCTTTTCTTTCCTGAGTGGGCCCCGTGGGCTGTCACTCAGGTTGGCTCGCCTCATTGGACCCTGTTGGGTCTTGTTGGGCTGCTCTTTGGGTGGGCTACAGAAATCCCCCTCTCCACTTGTCCCCCTCCTACTCCCGAGCCATGGAGGCTCGGTCGAGTAGTTTTTGAGGCTTTGGACCGGCGTGGCTCAGGTGGGTGGAATTCTGTTGGCGTGATGGAGCCACGTATAGTGGTCGCCTGGGCCCGTAATGATGATCCTGACGGATTTGAACTGAAGGGGCCCCCCTTTTCTCGGAGCACGGAACGACGCGCCACCTTCCTCCAGGGTTTTATAGGCGTTGGGCGCTGTTCGTCGTTCTAGGCTTCTCAGGGTTTTAGGCTTTCCTTAGTTTCTTTGCTTCTGGGGCTCCTTGATGCGCCGTGAGGGCACAATGGTGGCGCAGAGTCTTGCGGCGGCGTTTGAGGAGTTGGCGAGGATAACCGCGGAGGCGGTCCGACAACTTCCTTCCCCTCCGGAGCCTTCGAGCTCGCGCGAGGGATCATCTTCCGGTTCGATGGCTGGTCTGCCTCTGGAAATCGGGCAGGTGAGGCGGGAGCCCGTCTCCAACTGTAGTGAGTTGGGGGAGGCCGAGGTGAGGAAGCTGGAGCTTCGCTTTCGCTTGCCTCTCAGGTATAGCTTTGCTGCCGCCGCCCCGTATGAGACGAGTCTGGACAGCCGTACGGGGCACATTTGTACTTTCCTTCTGGCTTGGAAGAGTGGGTTCCGCCTTCCCTTCGAGCCTCTTGTACTCTAGCTTCTCGAGTTTTTTCGGTTGGCGCCTATTCAGTTGGTGGCCAACTCATATCTCCTTCTTTCCGCCTTTCGGATTCTCTGTCGTCAGCACGACATTTTTCCTTCTTTGGACCTCTTTCATTATTTTTTTGAGCTGAAAGCGCACCCATCGGTGGGGAAGGGCTTTTACTTCATCCAGGCAAGGAGGAACAGGAGTTGCATCTCCCTCGCTGCGAAGGAATCCTCGCACAAGGGGTGGAAGACCCAATTCTTCTGGGTGAAGGCGGAGGCGACGGACGAGTTTTGGAGATGTCCGATCTCACCCAATTTTCACCCGAATCTTCCCCCTCGCCCGGAGGAGTTCCCTTCCCACGTGGAGCGGCAGGCCGCTCGTCTGCTGGGTAACCGCCAGTCGACCGAGGAGCTGGTGACGTCGGAGAACATCGAACGGTGCTTGCTTACGCGGTTGACGTCGACAGGTACCGCTCTCGAGGCTCTTCTCCTGGGATGGTAGTTACTTTCTTTCTCCTGACCGGGTCTTCTCCCTTTGTGGCAGACGTTAGGCGGGAACCTCTGGAGGAAGCTGCTGAGGTCATTGATCTGGGAGATGACTCGGCGGCCGATAAACCAGATGCCTCTGCGATTCGCGCCCAAGCCCGAGATAAGGGCAAGGGGGTGGCTCCCGCGGGGTCTTCACGGCCAACTGGTACAAAGAAATGGGCCAAGAAGGCCGGTCTTCCTCCTACCGCCGGGGGCGACTCCGGCTCGGCGGCGCTCCCCTCTCGGGGGCAAGATGGGGCCGACCCCTCGGGGCCAGCTCCCCCACCTGCCAGGCGAGAGGGGGCCGAGGAGACCGGGGGCCCATCAGAGGGCGGCGATGGGTCGGCTCTCCCCCCCAGGGAGGCAGAGGGGGCCGATGTCGAAGTAGCTGGCGCCGAGGCCGGGGGATTGGCCGAAGGCGGGGATGTCTCGGTCGGCGAGGTGCGGGCCGAGACAGGCAGGGCTGGGGCTTCGCCCACTAGGGCGTTGCAGCCCCAGGTGCTTGGAGCTCCCGGTGCGGTCAGTCCCGCGGCACCGGTCGAGGTTGGGGGTTCGGCCGGGGAGGCGTCGCAACCCCAACCGACCGTGGCGCGCGAGGTAGTTGGTTCCGTCACTCGAGCGGAGTCTTCTGGCGGGGTGCCCCGGGCGGAGCGGTCCCCTCTGTCGGAGCCCTTGGAAAGGCTCGGCATTACAGGTGACCTATATCGGGTCTGCCGGTCGATTGCCGCAAGGATCGGTCGACGGCTTTGATGGCGGAGGCGCACGCCCGGACGGAGGCGGAGCGGTCGAACCTGGCCTGGACCCTTGGGGGCTGCGAGAGGAAACTGGCCCGACTCAAGGGGGAGCATGAGGGGCTCCGACAGGAGTTCTCCACGTTCCGGGAGGTGGCGCGGGCAAGCCGACTGGAAGCCAGGGTGCTGGCCGAACAGCTCGCCAAGACCCGAGAGTCTCTCAAGAGGACAAGCCGATTCCTTGAGGAGGAGCGTCTGCGTCGCCTCGAGCTAGACAATCGCTGGGAGCTCGAACGCGCCGAGCTGCTAGATCGGGCGAAGGTGGCGGAGCGTCACCGAGCTGAGGCTGAGGCGGATCGGGCCCGGGTAGAGGAGCGTGCGGCCGAGGCAGAGCGGGCTCGGGTCGAGCTCGTCGGAAGGGCGGGGCAGGTCGAGGCAGAGGCAATCGAGCGTTACAGGAGCTCGGTTGCTTACTCGGCCGACCAGGTGGAAGCCGCCCTACCCTATTACGAGGTAGCACTACGCCGGGGTGCTCGAAAGGGGTTCAAGCAAGGCTATCGCCGGGCGGTGGACTACGCCGATGAGCAAAACTCCGTGATCGAGTTCCCCTTCGGCCAGTGTTATGACTCGGATGAGTCGGTTTCCAGCTCTTCCTCGTCGGTCGGGGGAGATTCGGAGGGGTCGCCTCCATCGGGGTCACCGGCTCCGGGTGTTTCGGGAGGGCTCACGACCGAGACAGTTCTCGCACAGGTAAGGTCAGTGTCCGAGTCGGCCGTCACCGAAGGCACCGGGGGTGACGCGTCTCCTTCCGCCGTTCCCGAATGTCAAAGTGGGCCCGAGGCCTGATGTACTTTGCCTCCTTCCCTTTTTGTCTCTCTTCCCTCTTTTTAGAGGGTTTCCTTTTGGTGTGATAATAAATGACTTGCTCTGTTTGAGTACCATCCTTGTCGTGATTTGGTTGTCGGATCTTGAGTGGTTGGGAGGTGCTGATATGTCCTACGTGGTTTTCGCATGCAGTTTTGGTAGGCTTCTGACGGGGCGTCTTTTCGTTCCCTCATGCTTTGAATGTCAGGCCGCTTCGTGAATCCCGCTAGGGCGGGGGACGCGGAGTTGGAGGTGACTGTTCAGGGGAGAAATCCTTTGGCGTGTTTCCGAGGAGGGGGGGTCATTTAAGGCGTGTAGCCTCCTTTGGCCTATAAGAAGGACCGAAAGGCGCCCTTTCCTCTTCACTGCTTGGGATTTTCTCTAACAGTCTTTCCTCGCTCCTTCCTCTTCACTGTGCGTTGTGCCCTTATATTCAGAGCATGGAGGATCCTTTGGAGGGTGACGCCGCCGCCGACGGGGAGCGGCGGGCTCCCGCTGCCCTGTAATGTTGAACGGATCCCACGGTCGCCGCGCGTGCACGAGACGGGTCCGACGGTCGCCGCGCAGATCTGGAGAGGGCTTCGACGTGTGAAGGCACGGTTCTTGCCCTTTCTCAGTTCCAGCGTGGCTTCCGGGTGGACGCCGAGGCGGAGGACGGATGGGGGCATCAGGGGAGCCCACCGTTACTTCCCTCCGTGTGAGGGGAGGAGGCGTATCAAGCTCCCTCTTCACCGAAGCCTTCCTCCGTCTGCAGCCTCTTTCTCCCTCTTCTGCTCTTCATTTCTTTCACTCTTCGGGGGCTGCTTGCTCTCTCCTTCCTTCCAAGGAGTTGGCAGATTGGAAGAGGGGAGGCCTTCATGGCGCTCCTTTTTCCTGGTTGTTGCCAACTTGGGAGGTAGCCTTCCTCAACGTTTAAAGGTGGCCTCCCTCCTGCAATCCCTCTGTCACCTTTGTCACGGGCCACCCGAGGCAACTGGCTTGACCACCTCTTGTCCGAGCCAGTTTCCGCACGAGGCAGAGTCAGTGGCTGGACGCGAGGAGACCAAGACCGAGTCAGCCGAGCGATGACCCCTTGAGGCGGTGTTAGACGGATTTTTGCTTTTTGCTATGTGATGTACTGGCATTTGCCTATCTGATGTACCAATGGTTTGGAATGAAAAGAAAAGGGATTTATTCCGTCCATCTTGCTGTACAATTTCAAAAATAGAATTTGCGTAGTGCGGCTGCGTTCCATGTCCGAGGAATAGGTTCCCCTTCCATTGTCGCTAACCTGTACGCACCTTTTCCGAGCGTCTCGACCACTCGGTAGGGGCCTTCCCTGTTGGGGGATAGCTTGCCCGCCGCCTCTAGTGGTCGAGAGGCTTCGGTCTTTCTGAGGACGAAGTCCCCCGGTTGGAAACGTCTGTCTCGGACCTTGGCATTGTAGTATCGAGTGAGGCGGCGCTGGTACTCCGTTGCCCGGACGTTCGTGATCTCTCGGAGTTCGTCTGCTAGGTCGAGGTTCTCGAGCAATTTTTGCCCGTTTGCCTCGAGTGAGAAGCTGATCACTCGGAGAGACGGATTGGCGATCTCCAATGGAACGATGGCTTCGGTGCCATATACCAACTGAAAAGGGCTTTCACCGGTTGCCGTCCTGGGGGTTGTTCGGTGCGACCATAATACGCTAGGCAATTCCTCGAGCCAGCTACCCTTAGCCTTGCCGAGTCTGGTTTTTATGCCTTTCAAGATAGTCTTGTTGGCATTTTCAACCAGCCCGTTGGCCTGAGGGTGGGCGACCAAAGTGAAGTGGTTGCGGATATTTAGGTCGGCGCATCTATCTCGGAAGTACCGAGAGTCGAATTGCCGACCGTTATCGCTTACTATCACTCAGGGGATGCCAAAGCGACAAATGATCGATTTCCAAACAAAGCCCCAAACGACTGTCTCGGTGATCCTCGCCGTAGCCTCGGCCTCGATCCCCTTGGTGAAGTAGTCGATGGCGACGATGATGAACTTCTTCTGGGACTGGGCCGTTTGGAATGGCCCAAGGATATCGATTCCGCACCGAGCGAAAGGGTAAGGCTCGGCTAGGGTGACAAGTTCCGTAGCCAGCTGATGGACCAAGTGGTCGAACCGCTGGCATCGGTCGCACTGTTGAACATAGGCCGAGCAATCGCGCTGCAGGGTGGGCCACCAGTACCCCTGTCGTAACAGGATTCTGGCCAGCGACCTTGCCCCTGAGTGCGCTCCGCACAGGCCTTCATGAATCTCTTGGATGGCTCGGCTTGCCTCGTCGGGACCGAGGCACTTCAGGAGGGGACCGGAGAATGATCTTCAGTAGAGAGTGTTGTCGAAGACGACGAAGCGCCGAGCTTGATACTTCATTCGGCGGGCTTCTTGAGGGTCGGAGGGCTCTTGGGAGTCTTGTAGCCAGGATAGGTAGGGGGAGCGCCAGTCACTTGGAGTGGCCGAGTCAACAGCGAGGAGCTCCGTGTCAATGCTCGGGTGCTCTAGCTCTTCTAGGAGGACCGATCGTGTACCTTCCGGGTCCAGGGAGGAGGCCATTCGAGAGAGGGCGTCCGCCCGAGAGTTTTGCTCCCGAGCTATCCGGACTACCCCAAATTCCTCGAACTGTTGGGCCAGGCTCCAGACCAACTGAAGGTATTTGATCATGGGTGCCTCCCGAGCTTCATACTCGCCGTTGACCTGACCTGCGACTAGTTGAGAGTCGGTGTGGATCCTGACTCGCTCGACCCCCAGCCGTCGGGCCATGCGCGCTCCCGAGATAAGGGCCTCGTACTCAGGAGCGTTGTTGGATGCCGGAAAGTTGAATTTCAAGGCGTACTGTAGCTCTATCCCTTCGGGGGACCTCAGGAGTATCCCCGCACCGCTGCCTGCTGAATTGGACGATCCATCGACGAACAGTTCCCAGGTTGGCCCGGTCATGGTCGGCGGCCTGTCCTCGGCGGGGATGGTGCTTTCGGCAATGAAGTCGGTGAGCGCTTGGCCTTTGATTACTGATCGCGGCCGGTACGAGATGTCGTAGGCCCCGAGCATAATGGCCCATTTGACGAGTCGCCCTGAGGCCTCGGGGTGGGCCAGAATCTTCTTCAACGGCTCGCCTGTTAGCACGGTGATGGGGTGCCCCTGGAAGTAGGGGCGGAGGCACCTTGCGGAGGTAACCAACACTAGCACGAGTTTCTCAGTTGCGGGGTACCTCCATTCGGCCTCATTGAGCACCTTGCTGGTGTAGTAGACTGGTCTTTCGATTCCCGAGTCATTTCTGACTAGGACCGAGCTGACCGTGGATGGCGTCGTCGAGAGGTAGAGCAGCAAGACTTCGCCTGGGACGGGCTTGGAGAGCACCGGTGGCGAAGCCAGGAACTTTTTAAGCTCGGCGAACGCTGTTTGGCACTCCTCATCCCATGCGAACGTAGCAGATGCTAGCTTGGGTCCCCTCATCAGTTTGAAGAAGGGCAAGCATCGTTCGGCCGCACGGGACAGGAAGCGGCTGAGAGCGGCCACATGCCCTGCCAGACGCTGAACGTCTTTAATGCATGTGGGCGGGCGCATGTCCAGGATGGCCTGGACTTTGTCGGGGTTGGCTTCGATCCCGCGCTGAGTGACCAGGAAACCCAGGAACTTCCCGGATTTTACTCCAAAGGCGCACTTGGCGGGGTTGAGCTTGTGCATCACGGTCTTCTCTGGTATGCCAGGGAGTTGATCATCGGACCAAGCAAAGACCTGAAGATACTCAGAAATGAATTTTTTGTATTGATGCTGTTCCATGGGTGGTAGGTCGGCTCCGATCCTTACTCCGAGGGCCGGGTCATCGTTTTGGAATACCGTTAGCAATTCGCCACCGGGCTCGGCGGTTACGGTCTTCCCTTTGATTCCCTTGGGGCCCTTATCTCCCCCGTCCGGCCTTGAGGCTTCCACCTAGATGTTGTAGCACCTTCTAGCCATGGCCTGGTTACCTCGGACTTCCCCCAACCCATTTTTGGTGGGAAACTTCATTTTCTGGTGATAGGTAGATGGTACGGCCTTTATCCGGCTGAGGATTTTCCGGCCGAAAATGGCATTGTACGCTATCATACCCTTGATCACTATGAAGTCCACCATGACCGTAACGGTTTTGGGTGGGGTGCCGATGGTGACTGGCAGGCTTAGGGCTCCCTCGGGGTAGGTGGCTAGGTCGTTAAACCCGCAAAGGGGTGTTCGGATCGGGCGGAGCTTGGATGGGTCTTCCCCCATCTTAAGGAAACAGTCGTAAGATAATACATCGGGGGCGCTCCCATTGTCAACCAGAATTCTATCTACGTTACAATGGTTTATTGTGGCCGAGATAATGAGGGCATCATCATGCGGGGTCTTCAGCCCTTCCAGGTCTTGGTCGGAGAAGACTATGACGTGGGGCTCCCTCGGCGGGCCGCTGGAGGGTTCTAAGACCTGGCTGGCCCGCTCGGCATGACGCTTCCTTCCACGGCTGGTGTCGCCGCCCGACGCCGTTCCTCCGGAGATGACGTTGATGTGGACCCCTCGGGGGGCGTTGTCGATCTCCTCGGTGGCGTCCCGGTCTTCTTTGCGCCCGGATGCAAACCGGGCCAGGTGCCCCTGACTGATGAGACATTCGATCTCGTCCTGGAGCTGGTGGCAGTCATCGGTATGGTGCCCGTGGTCGCCGTGGAACAGGCAATGCCTGTCGCGCTTGTGGTTCTTCGATCTCATCAGTTCGGGCCGGTGGAGGAGTCCCAAATCTTTGATGTCTTCATAGATCTCGTAGACTGGTGCGGTCAGCGGGGTGTACCGCTCATACTTCTGCTTGCGCTCTCCTTCCCGATCGTGCTTCTTGCCCGAGCCAGGGTTTGGCTCGGAGGCTCGCTTCTTGTCCCCCTCCCGACCCGAGCCGGTTGTGTCTCGGCAGGCGCTGAGTACTTCTTCGCACTCGGCGTGGCGTAGTGCCAGAGTCACTAGCTCGGCAAGGGTCGAGGGAGGGTGGAGGATAAGTTCACGGTGGAGGTTCTCATCCCGGGTGCCCCCTGTCAGAGCGGTTGTGGCCGAGGCCACATCCAGGTGGGGAATTCTGAGGGCGTCCGATTTAAATCGGTGGACATAAGCCCGGAGCCTTTCCCCTTGCGCCTGTTTGAGGGCCAGGAGCCCCGCTACTGACCTTGGGGGGGCGCTTCCGGCGAAGCTCTCCTTGAAGACTCGCCCGAATTGCCTGAAGTCCCGGATGGACCCAGGGGCGAGGGCCCGGAACCATGCCTGAGCACCTTGGACCAGGGTGGCCGCAAAGGCTCGGCATTTAATAGGATCCGTATTTCCATGCAGAGTCACCAGGGCGTCGAAGCTGTCATAGTGGTCGGCTGGGTCGCCCTGGCCATCATAGAGCTTGAAGGTCGGAATGGAGGTTCTGGGAGACACCTCTGCCTTCAAGATGTATTCGGAGAAAGGGGATTTCTCCTCATCCTCCGGGAAAGAGGTTTTTACAGGGCGCGGAGGGCGCGCTCTTGCTCTGCAAAACGTCTTTCGAAATCCCTCAGCCGGAGGGATAGTTCCGGCTGCGGTCGTGCCATGGGACTGGGGGGAGCGTCGTGGCGATCCTCAGGACCGCCGGCGCTCGGGCGTGGAGGCTTAACCCCCTGTTTCCCTTTTCTGGGCGTGGAGGAAGCCTCTTGCTCTTGGGGCGGAGCTTGCGAGGGTCCTCCCACGTTGTTGCGGATGAGCTGTTGACCACGGAGGGTGAAGCGGCCCCCAGCGGTATGCTGGGACGCACTTCGGGGGGGGGGGGGGGGGCTCCCGGACAGGGCGCGGGACCTGGCATCCCTTGCCGCCTGGGCCCTCATGAGCTCCACGAGGACGTCAAGCTTCTTATTGAGGGCCTGGAAGACCTCGTCGCCACCGATGGGGGGTACCCCCGTCACCGTCGGAGGGGGCGGCGGTCCGTTGGTAGGGACGCTGGCGTTGGAGGGAGGGTTCTGTGAGGCCCTAGAGGGGCCATCTCCTGCCGCCACCACGGCCTTGCCCTTCTCGACAGCGGATCTCCTCCCTGAGCTTCTTCTCACCATCCCGGCTCTTCGTGCGTTTCCCACAGACGGCGCCAGATGAAGAGGTGAAATCTCACGCTTGTATCCTGAGCGGGCTGTGGATCACCTGAAGATGAACTGCAAGATAGGGAAACGTATCAGAGGGCCCAGGGGGCTTCCCTGGGGTAAAACCCTCTGATGGCTAAGTCAGTAGAGCTGTGGTGGAAGCAATAATGGGGAGGAGAAAAGCTAGCGTGCGAGATTCCTCTCCACCAAAGGGTGAAGCGGATTGCTCAGGAGTTTGGGTCTATGAGTACCTGGATGGCTCTCTCCTTCCGTCGGAGGGTAGCCCTGGTTTAAATAGTGTGCCGCCTTCAGGAGTCCTGCAAGCTGAGGGGTCTCCGGCGGGAGTTACGTCCTCAACGTGGGCTTTCATGGCCTTATCGTGGGAACGTTATCGCCTTGAAGTCTGACGGTTTCTTGACTCCCCTATCCGTTGGGGACTCTTGAACGGATGATATTTGGTCTGGACGAGCTCCTGAAATGCCAGCCCTGTCCGGACGATGAGCATAGCTCGGTGAAAGAGGGGTCGGATAGGTCGGCTAATGCCTGTCTCTCCCGGGCGGGGAAATGGCTTGGGCCGGACCTTCCTTATGACCTGACCATCACTCGGGCCCTCCGAGCCTAGAGGCCGCCGAGGAGAGTTGGTTCCTCGAGTGTTTGTTTATTGGGCTTTTCTTTCCTGAGTGGGCCCCGTGGGCTGTCACTCAGGTTGGCTCGCCTCGTTGGACCCTGTTGGGTCTTGTTGGGCTGCTCTTTGGGTGGGCTACAGAAATCCCCCTCTCCAATTGGCTATATTGTGTATCATCCCTGATAGATTGCATCTCTTATATGGTCTAAATGCTTATTTTTAGCTTATGCTACTTTCATCCCAAAACTTATATTCGTGTACTAATGATCATATTTTACATACTTCATGGACTTGTTTAAGTTTTGATTTGATCGTTATTTTACCACGATCCTTTCTCATCTATAGTCTTTTCTTAATTACATGGTGCGTACTCCGGTGCGTGGCCATTAGATACACTTTACACTTATAAGTACACAATCTTGGACTTGTGATCCTCTCCGTTGGATATTCCTTCCACCGGACTAGGTGATCTTGTTTCAAGGCCTCCATAAGCCTATGCGAGCCTAGGACTCCCACTAGGACGCCGAGCTGGTTATACCCTCAAAGCCCAATGGTCTACAAAGCACTTACATTATCGGAGTTTTCTGTGTTTTGAATCTTAGCAGCCATCCAGTAGACCACCAGAGTCTAGTAGCGGCCATTCCCTTGACCGCCAAATGATGCCTAGCGGCCCTGCCATGACCGCATGGTTCCAGTTCGTTCACTGCGTCGACACTGTCATTAAATGGTCCTGTACTGACCACTACAGTATGTAAACTGTCCAGTAAACGACCGCTAATCCCAATAAATGGTCCAATCATGACCGTTTCCGTCTCATGTGTCCTTAACACAAGATTTTAACTAAGGGTTGATTTTCCTATAATCCTAGATGGTCTATTGATTGTCTAGAACCTAACACCTTGTACAATAAGCTATCTAATGAATTATGAAAGTTAAAGAATGTACCATTATGCTGCCGAATTCTTTTCGTGGCATGACCTTGCTTTAAATCATTTTTGAACTCTCATGATTATTAATTGAAGCATTCTTACCTTGACATTGTTATTCCCAGCTTATTATTTAAATTGATACATTATTGGCCTACATTATTTCTCGTGGAAGTAGCTTGATTTATAACTTGAAGATGCGGTTCGAGCATTGATAGTGTCCAAGGGCTCGACACTATCCCCCTCGGTTGATTGCCGGAAACATGCTATAAACCATGGGGTATGATGAACACTGGCGTCGCATTGCGTCGGGAGTACTTTTTTTATAAACGAGTGAAAATCACGACGCTCTACATAAAATATACATTCTTGATTACATGACTTTCTAGTGCATAACCTTCATGGTTATGAATAGTACATTCTCGATACATGCTAGTACATTCTTGTTACATGAAAGGCCACTATACATTCTGGAATGAATATCCTCTCAATCTCTATATATCTTCATGGTCATGTCTTGTTACTTGTGTTGTTACTTTGGTTTTGTTCACATGCATTTATTCTTCGTTTCTAGAGCTAAAATGTTAATTACTTAAACATTGCCTTCACGTTAATACGAAGATACTTACTGGGCAAGGGTGCTCATTCCCTACTTTTCCAATCTTTTTAGAAAACTCTAGCTAGGATTCGGATTACTCAAGTGATGAGTCCGATTGGATTAAAGATCGAGAGAAGTCCTAGTAGAGTTATGAGTCAAGTCGAGTCTATGTACTTTTCCCTTTATTTGAGTCTAGTGAAATGAGTCAATTATCATTGTAATTGAATATTATTCAATAAAGTGAACTTTTGAGTATATTATCTTATGCATTCCATTTTATGTGTGAATGTGTTAGCGCTCTGATTTTTATTGGTCGCTTGTGGCGTACTAGCCGGTTGCTCACATTCCCGATTATCTTCCACTGTACTTATATCTCAGGGCGTGACATTTAAAGTGGTATCAGAGCATAGGTCTAAGGACATACTTATTCCTAGGAAGATGTCATGTCATAGGCTAAGTCCAAGGTTGAAGGACCCGCACCTATAAACTAGGAAAGAAAATTTTGAACCCATGAGAGATTGGGTAGAACCCAGGATGAGATAGTTAATTAAAAATTATCTCTAGGATAATCCCCTTCCAATTTCGGAAGAATTAATTGCTTATTTATTTCTTCAGGCACTTTACTCTTACAATTGCCGCTGAACATGCCGCAAATCATGCTAACTGGGAAGCGATGCAGCAAATAGTTGCGGGTCTTACCCAGGCCCTACAGACTGTGGCTCAAGCTGGCGCTCGGGCTGGCGCGGGTAATCTGCATGGGAACTTTCGGAGCATGAACCCTCCAAGATTCTCGAGATCCTCCAACCTCGACGAGGCGGAGAATTGGATTGACAAAATGAACATAATATTCGACGTTATGCAATGCACCGATCAAGAAAAGGTCTATCTCGCCACCTTCCAGTTGAACAAGGATGCACGTACTTGGTGGAAAGCTATTCTGGCACCACCTCCCAACGCACCACATACTTGGGAGGGATTTCTCGCACTCTTCTGAGCAAAGTATTTCCCCGAGCATGTTAAGGAGAGAAAGGCCGCAAAATTCACCGCTCTTCGTCAAGGCATGATGTCCGTGGCGGAATATGAACTTCAATTCTCTCGTCTAGCTCCCTATGCCCTACACCTGGTGGGCATGGATCTCTTAAAGGAAAATCATTTTATGGACAGTTTAAGGCCTGGCTTCATTCAACAACTTGGACCCCAGAATATCCGCACTTATACAGAGATGGTCCAACGAGCTCATTTGTGTGAAAGGATCTTGGAAAAGGTCAAAAGGTACAAAGGCAAGAGCGAGGAGTCTAGCCACAAGTTCAAGAAGCGAGGATGAAAAGAAGAAAAGTTCAGCATCACTTACAACTCTTGGGATAACAAGAAGAGGTCCCGCCATGCGAACGGAAGAAGTAATCATAAAAACAAGAAGGTAAAGGAGGAGGAAATGCAAGTCACAATGGCTTGCTCATTTTGTGAGAAATTTAGCCACTCGAGTGAGAAATGCTAGAAGCGCCTCGGCACTTGTTTACGTTGTGGAAGTCGGGAGCATCATATGCCTGATTGCCCTCTTATGAAGGAACAACCCTCTAATGGTGGACGCAAGCGACAAGCGCGTCTTAATGCTATTCTAGATGATGATGAAGCACCCAAGGATGATGGGCTGATGGAAGGTACCGTTCAAATTTATTCACATCCTGCATTTTTACTATTCGATACTGGTGCCTCTCATTTTTTTATATCTACTACCTTTGCAAGAACTTTACCAATTTCACCCGTTCCTCTACCATCGGACCTAGCAACCACAACACCTTTAGGTCCCGGAACAAAACTTACAACCCACTACCCCAATATTGAGATAATAGTGGAGGGTCATAATCTTCCGACAAACCTTGTATGCCTTGATATGGAAGGCTACGATGCCATTCTAGGAGTAGACTGGCTTGTTGACCATGAAGCCTACATAAATTGTCGCAATAGGAGAATTTCTTTTCGAAAACCAGGTCTCCCACGTTTCTCTTTCCTTGGCATCAAGTATAGGAAGCTCCCTACCATTATTACTTCTCTTCATGCTTGCAAACTAATTTTGCAAGGATGTGAAGGTTTTCTTGCTTCTCTGATGGTCACCGAGTCCAAGGAAATTCACATAGAAGAAATCCCTATTGTCAAAGAATTCCCCGTTGTCTTTCCATCAGACTTACCTGGTTTACCGCCCGAAAGGGAAGTAAACTGCTCAATTAAACTCATTCCTGGAGCAGCACCAGTCTCCATAGCTCCCTACAGGATGTCCCCCATAGAACTCAGGGAACTGAAGAGGCAACTTCCGGAGTTACTAGATAAGGGCTTCATTCGACCCAGCATATCCCCTTGGGGTGCGCCGGTTCTGTTTGTCAAGAAGAAGGATGAATCTCTTAGGCTATGTATCGATTACCGGTGACTTAATCAGCTCACCATTAAGAACAAATATCTGTTGCCGCGTATCGATGAGCTATTTGATCAAATTTCTTGGGTAGAATGTTTTTCCAAGATCGACCTCAGGTCAGGTTACCATCAGCTAAGGATCCAAGATGAAGACATCTACAAATCTACTTTCCGAAGCAGATATGGGCATTATGAGTTCGTGGTAATGCCATTCGTGTTAACCAATGCCCCTGCAGCATTTATGCAACTCATGAATAATATTTTCAGGCCGTATCTCAACTGATTTGTGGTCATATTTATTGATGATATTCTCATCGATTCCAAAACAAAGGAAGAATATGAAGAACATTTAATAATAGCTCTGCAAACTCTAAGAGAGCATCAACTCTACGCAAAGCTCAGCAAGTGCGAGTTCTGGCTAAAGAAGGTCTCTTTCCTTGGCCATATTATTTCAAAGGAAGGCATTACTGTTGATCCTTGAAAGATAGAAGCTGTCAAGAATTGGAGCCGACCAACGACCGTAACTGAAGTTAGAAGCTTTATCGGTTTGGATGGTTACTATCGGCGGTTCATTCCTTTAACTAGGCTCACAAGAAAGGAAAATCCCTTCATATGGTCAAAAGACTGCGAAGAGAGTTTCCTAACTCTTAAAGAACATCTCACCACTGCTCCTATCTTGGCGCTACCTATTGAAGGTGGTGGATTTGAAGTCTACACGGATGCATCTGGCATTGGCCTCGGGTGCGTCCTTATGCAACATGGCAAGGTGATTTGTTATGCTTCAAGGCAATTGAAGCGCCATGAAGAAAACTACCCTGTCTATGATCTGGAATTGGCTATTGTTATTTTCGCCTTAAAGATCTAGCGACACTACCTTTATCGGGAGAAGTTCACTATATTTTCGGACCACAAAAGTCTGAAATATATTTTCACCCAGAAGGAACTAAACATGAGACAAAGAAGATGGTAGGAATACCTTAAGGACTTTGATTTCTCTATTCAGTACCATCCGGGCAAAGCAAATGCCGTAGCTGACGCTCTTAGTAGAAGATGAATGGCAACTCTAGCAAGCCTCCTAAAAGGTATGACTTGTCTTGTCGAGGATTTTACTCATTTGAATCTAGATGTGGATACAGAATAAGAAAAGGTTATTATTGCCAATATCCGATCACAACCTACACTGATTGAAGATCTAGGCGAATTACAAGAAAATGACCCCACAATAATGGAAATCATGGCTAATATTGATCAAAGACAAGAGTTTTTTATCTCAAACGATGGAATGTTATTATTCAAAGATCGAATATGTGTGCCGGATCATGCCGACACTAAGAAGCTGATTATGGAGGAAGCTCATAAGACAAAACACACTATTCACTGTGGCGCTACCAAAATGTACCAAGACCTAAAAAGGAATTTATGGTGGCCCAACATGAAAAAGGAGATAGCGGACTTTGTATTTCGTTGCCTCACTTGTCAGTAAGTTAAAGCAGAACATCAAAATCCCGCTGGTAAACTACATCCCTTGGATATTCCCGAATGGAAGTGGGAAAGCATAGGAATGGATTTCATTATGGGTCTACCGAAGATAAGAGGTGGACATGATGGTATATGGGTGATCATTGACCGTTTGACAAAATCAGCTCATTTTCTACCTATTAAAAGTTGGTCGTCCGTAGATATCCTAGCAGCCTTATACATGAAGGAGATCGTCAAGCTACACGGTGTCCCGGTTACCATTATTTTAGATCGAGACCCTCGATTCACATCTCAATTCTGGAAAGGCCTACAACATTCGTTGAGAACCCGACTCAATTTTAGCACTACTTTCCATCCACAAACTGATGGTCAAACTAAAAGGACAAATCAGGTAGTGGAAGATATGCTCAGGGCATGTTATCGATTTCAATAGGATTTGGCACGATCATCTACCTCTAGTAGAATTTGCCTACAACAATAGCTACCAAGCTAGCATTCAAATGGCGCCATTCGAGGCACTATATGGAAGAAACTGTCGCTCACCAATATGAAGGCAACTTCTAGGCCCAGAAATCATTCGGGATACTACCGAAAAGATAAAGCTCATTCGAGAAAGACTCCATATGGCAAAAGATAGATAGAAATCATATGCTGATAATCGAAGACGTGATTTGGAATTCCAAGTAGGAGACCATGTGTTTTTCAAGGTTTCTCCAGGTCAAGGTATTCGAAGGTTCGCCATAAAAGGCAAGCTCACTCCAAGATTTATCGGCCCCTTCGAAATTTTTGAAAGGGTTGGAGAGGTCGTATACCGAATTGCCTCACCTCCTCAATTAGCTAGAGTCCATGATGTATTCCACGTCTCGATACTTAAAAGGTATGTCTATGATCCATTCCATGTAATAAGTCATGAAAACTTGGAGGTTCAAAAGGATTTGACGTATGAACAAAAGCCAATCAAAATAACTGAGCAAGAAGTACGTCAACTTCGGAATAAAACTATTCCTATGGTCAAAGTCCAATGGAACAAATCTTGGCCACAACAAGCGACATGGGAAACCGAAGAGGCAATGCGTAAATGATTATTGGAACTATTCACTTGTAAGTATACTCTCCTTATCAATCACACGTATTGAATTTGGGGACCAAATTCTTTTAAGTGGGGGAGGGTGTAACGTCCGAGAATTTTATAGGAATTTTCTAGGACAAAATCTAGTTACTAAGTAATTAAAAAGGCAATGGGCTATTAGAAAGGAATTAAGGATTTATTTAAATCCATTTAAAGGCCCTATATTCATCAAAGGGTTAAGCCCAACTCAAATAGGCCCAAAAACACAATTCCAAGACCTTTAGACCCAAGCCCATTAATAGAAATGTAAATTGGATATTTTAGGGATTTAAAATAAGATATATACACCAATTAGGAGATAAATGAGAGATAATAAGAAAATCTGAACTTTTCGGATCTGACGCCAATTGGCGATCTATCGCGAGACCGCCAATCGATGCTAAGCGGCCCCTCCCTGACCGCTAAGTCCTTTTGAATCCGTGAATGGAAGAAGCATGGAAAGCTTGGATCTTTGGCATCAAAATCCCTAGGGATCTAAGTGTGTAGACATGTAAACATGTCTAGGACTCTTGAGGATCGATCCTACACCTAAGTAGGACTCCCAATTCGATAAATTCCTCAGCCGTAACTTTAAACCCTATAAATCGACCTAACTTCGACCCATGCGAACCCTAATATTGGCTTGCATAATTCAAAGGTAAGGAGGCTCTAACTCAGGTTAGACCTTTTAAGGATTTTGTTTCTCCTGCTATGGTCTAACTTTCCACAAATTTTTGTGCTTGGAGGTCGAGTCTTTGAGGAGATAGAAGCCCCCAAAGTTGTTGTTTTGCTGCAAGCTGTGCAGGAACCAGTGTACCGGTCCAGTGAAGAACAGGAGAGTAGAAACCCTAAACGAGGTTAGTTTACGTTGTAGCTTTAGAACTTTTTGTTCCCCTTTCTATCTCCTACATACCCTCCAATTTTAACGGTTTTAGGTCAAGTGGTTGAGGAGAACGAGGGACGGAAAGTTACTGGTTTAGTACATGATGTGTAGGAACTAGGGTCTACTTCCAATCAGAAATTCAAAGTCTAGGGATTGAATCAAAGGTACGTTATCTCATCAAAAGGCTAAATCAACATGTTAGGAATAAAATCCCTATGGTTTCATTCCGTTTCATGCTTTCTACTGATAGTATTTCATGTTTTATCATGACTACGCATCTAGGTTAATTCTGCATACATAATTCTTACCCTTAATAGAAAAGATGATAATCTTAGCTTAATTTTTGTAACCCATGCATCTTCATGCGTTTCTTATGATCTATCATGCCTTACATACCGGATTAGCAGATTTTCCATGCACTTATTACTCTATGATTTAAGCTGATACTTCAGTTCTAAATTCTGTTTACAGTAGACCAGAAATGGTCTCTGTAAGATCACCATATATGTCTATCGGCCATGCGATAGACCGCTAAACACCTTCATGCGGTCCTCACCTGGCCGCTAGACTCTGCAACCTGTTAACTCTAAAATAGATTACAGATTGACCCTATTAAACATAAGTTAAGCCTAGTTAATTAGGTCTTAATCCTAGTTTTGACTTCATATTCGTAATATTGGCTATATTGTGCATCATCCCAGATAGATTGCACATCTTATATGGTCTAAATGCTTATTTTTAGCTTATGCTACTTTCATTCCAAAACTTATATTCGTGTACTAATGATCATATTTTACATACTTCATGGACTTGTTTAAGTTTTGATTTGATCGTTATTTTACCACGATCCTTTCTCATCTATAGTCTTTTCTTAATTACATGGTGCGTACTCCGGTGCGTGGCCAGTAGATACACTTTACACTTATAAGTACACAATCTTGGACTTGTGATCCTCTCCGTTGGATATTCCTTCCACCGGACTAGGTGATCTTGTTTCAAGGCCTCCATAAGTCTATGCGAGCCTAGGACTCCCACTAGGACGCCGAGCTGGTTATACCCTTAAAGCCCAATGGTCTACAAAGCACTTACATTATCAGAGTTTTCTGTGTTTTGAATCTTAGCGGCCATCCAGTAGACCACCAGAGTCTAGTAGCGGCCATTCCCTTGACCGCCAAATGACGCCTAGCGGCCCTGCCATGACCGCATGGTTCCAGTTCGTTCACTGCGTCGACACTGTCATTAAATGGTCCTGTACTGACCACTACAGTATGTAAACTGTCCAGTAAACGACCGCTAATCCCAATAAATGGTCCAATCATGACCGTTTTTGTCTCATGTGTCCTTAACACAAGGTTTTAACTAAGGGTTGATTTTCCTATAATCCTAGATGGTCTATTGATTGTCTAGAACCTAACACCTTGTACAATAAGCTATCTAATGAATTATGAAAGTTAAAGAATGTACCATTATGCTGCCGAATTCTTTTCGTGGCATGACCTTGCTTTAAATCATTTTTGAACTCTCATGATTATTAATTGAAGCATTCTTACCTTGACATTGTTATTCCCAGCTTATTATTTAAATTGATACATTATTGGCCTACATTATTTCTCGTGGAAGTAGCTTGATTTATAACTTGAAGATGCGGTTCGGGCATTGATAGTGTCCAAGGGCTCGACACTATCCCCCTCGGTTGATTGCCGGAAACATGCTATAAACCATGGGGTATGATGAACACTGGCGTCGCATTGCGTCGGGAGTACTTTTTTTATAAACGAGTGAAAATCACGACGCTCTACATAAAATATACATTCTTGATTACATGACTTTCTAGTGCATAACCTTCATGGTTATGAATATTACATTCTCGATACATGCTAGTACATTCTTGTTACATGAAAGGCCACTATACATTCTGGAATGAATATCCTCTCAATCTCTATATATCTTCATGGTCATGTCTTGTTACTTGCGTTGTTACTTTAGTTTTGTTCACATGCATTTATTCTTCGTTTCTAGAGCTAAAATGTTAATTACTTAAGCATTACCTTCACGTTAATATGAAGATACTTATTGGGCAAGGGTGCTCATTCCCTACTTTTTAATTGAAGCATTCTTACCTTGACATCGTTATTCTCAACTTGTTATTTAAATTGATACATTATTGGCCTACATTATTTCTCGTGGAAGTAGCTTTATTTATAACTTGAAGATGTGGTTCGGACACTGATTGTGTCCAAGGGCTCGACACTAGCTCCCTCGACTGATTGCCGGAAACATGCTATAAACTATGGGATATGATGAACACTGGCGTCGCATTGCGCCGGGAGTTCTTTTTTTATAGACGAGTGAAAACCACGAGACCCTACATGAAATATGCATTCCTGATTACATGACTTTCTCGTGCATAACCTTCATGGTAATGTATAGTGCATTCTTGATACATGCTAGTACATTCTTGTTACATGAAAGGCCACTATACATTCTGGAATGAATATCCTCTCAATCTCTATATATCTTCATGGTCATGTCTTGTTACTTGCATTGTTACTTTGGTTTTGTTCACATGCATTTATTCTTCGTTTATAGAGCTAAAATGCTAATTACTTAAATATTGCCTTCATGGTGATACGAAGATACCTATTGGGCAAGTGTGCTCATTCCCTACTTTTCCAATCTTTTCAGGAAACTCTAGCGGGGATTCAGATTACTCAAGTGATGAGTCCGAGAGTGATTAAAGATCGAGAGAAGACCTAGTAGAGTTATGAGTCAAGTCGAGTCTATATACTTTTCCATTTATTTGAGTCTAGTGAAATTAGTCAATTATCATTGTACTTGAATATTATTCTATAAAGTGAAGTTTTAAGTATATTATCTTGTGCATTCCCTTTTATGTGTGAATGTGTTCGCGCTCTGATTTTTATTGCTCGCTTGTGGCGTACTAGCCGGCTACTCACGTTCTCGATTATCTTTCGTTGTACTTACATCTCGGGGCGTGACAGATTTCTTCCCGATGGGTGGTCGCCCCAGTTGTGCTGCGTTGGGCAGAGGTTGCCGGCAATTGCATTGCTGTGGTGCTGCGTTCGAGGAATTTGCAGCGAGGTCAGGTGGCTAGCGAGGATTGTTCGTGGTTAAGTGGCCATGAGTGTGCTCCGAGAGAGTTAATGCCATTTTGGCCACCCCAATTTGAGGTTTATCCAGCCCCTGAGGTGCCAAGATCGTGGTTTGAGGTGGCAAAGCGGGTGTTCTGGTCAAGAAATGTTCTCGGACGAGCGGAGGATCTTCTGGATGAGCGGCTGATTGTCGAGCCCGATGTTCTTGTTATGCTCTATGGCATCAGAAATGACGTGCTAGTCCTGAATATTTTACGGATTTTGAGGTAGGACTGGGCAGAGATGTCCCAGGGAGCTCTAAGTCTTGCGTTTCTACGTGTGAATGGACTATCTTAGTTCTAGTTTTTGTTCGAGATTGTGTGGCGGTGGCTTGGTTTTGGCCCAGATTGTGGAATTTGGGGCCATTGCACCGCTCTTAGACGCGCTGTGTGAGATTGCAGGTGAGATGTGAAGGTTCCGTGGCAGTTGCCGATCGTGGTTCGTGTCGTGGCTCTTGGCGTGGTGGTCCGCACAGTGGGAGCTCAAAAGATGGATATTTTGGGGATCCGAGTATCGAGGATGGATCGATGTTAGCATGGACGGATTCGAGGGAATGATGTCTGGTGGCTAGAGATGTAGCAGCCTTCGAGCTCGGCATCATTCATGGTTTCTTCGCACGTCGGTAAGTGTTTTGGCATGTTAATGGGTTCGAGATCCGAGGCAGGCGTAGGTGAGGAGCGTGTGGCAGCGGCTAGCTCAACTGTTCTGGCAGTGTATGGCTGGCGATCAACAGAGTCAGCGCTCGAGACGTAGCAAGTTGTAGTTCACGGAATTGTAGCGGTGGTGCATCGAGAGATGCTGTAATCGTGGCCTGACGGAACACTTTTTTTTTAACTGAAGTTGATACTCACAAGGTGGGAGACGAGAGAGGGGGTTCATCCCTTCATTTCGGAAGAAGATGAAAACACTATCCCGGCCACCAGGCAAGCCTTTTCATTAAGTAGATCATAATAAGGAGAGGTACAGGAGGAGGGGAGAGAAGGGGCACCACTCATATAACAAAAGTGGTGCAAACGACATACAAATAAGCAAACGGAACGAAAGCAAAGAAACAAGGTGCCAGAGGAGGTAAGGACCCCAGCAGCCGATATCAACGGTCCCTAGAGGAGCATGTGGAATTGGATCTGCGGAGGGAGCTCCTAGTAGCAACGCCGTCAGCCCTCGCAATCGGTAGCGACTAGTCCTCACGGTGTTCGCCAACGAAGATGGTGTGAGCACGAGTAAGATCGAACAACTCATCTGGAATCGGCTCAACGCTAGGAATGTGGAGGCGCTAGAGAGGGGAGGTGAAGTTGATCCGGTGTTCAGTGGCGTGAGGAAGCTCCTCAGTCCCAACGGCCCTAGAGGAGGGGTCGAGGGAGGGAGGCGTGTGCTCGTCGGAGGATAACACTCTGCGATAAGAAGACCTGGCAGCACGCTTGATGGCGTCGGCGAAGGAGACGCGAGAGGCCGGTGGGGGAGGACCAAGGGGGGAGTTGCCCGCCTCCCCCTGCGGACCTATAGCCGTGGCAGAAGGAGTTGCAGGGACGGAAGACCCAAGGACGTCAAGCGGGGGGGGGGGAGCCGGGGACCAAGGTGGCGCGGTGGCCTTGAGTCCCACTGCCGGGGCCGGTAGAGGAGCAGACGGCTTAGCGGAAGGAGCAGCAAGACCCAAGACCACTGAGGCAAAAGAGCGAACTAGGGAGATCGCAGGTGGCCAGGCTGGAGCAGCTGTGGCAGGACCGATTGTCACTGCCGGCACCAATGAGGTAGTGGTAACCGGCAAGTGGCCGCAGTCGGTAGGAACCTGAGGCACCGCTGCCGCCCCCTCTGCCAAAGACGCCTCAACAATAGGAGCAGACGCGAGAGTGGCATGGAGGGCTGGCCTGGGGCGGACATGGGGAAAGCATGACCCAAGAGAGGCTGGTTCTAAACCGGGCATCGGTAGGACTTGGGTGATACAAGCAGTAGCGGGGGGAGACTCCACAGCCGGGGGCGAGGGGGGATTAACCACCACCGCCGGCACAGCCAAAGCCGAAGTCGCTGCATCCGTAAAGGCGTTGCCACCCCTGCAAGCCAAAGGGATAGCAGCCGTGGAAGGGGAGGAAGAGCCACGAGCATCGGCCAACTGAGGCACCTCAGTCACCAGTTCAGCGGGGGCAGACTATCTACAGGATAGAGCATCAAACATGCCCACGGAGCCCAAGGCTGGCGGAGGAGGCACCGCCGCAGGAGCACAAACGACCGGGGCAGGCTTCAAGATTGGCAGCACAGAGGGCGGTGGAATAACGCAGGTGCAGACGAAGACAGCAGGGGCAGCGTAAGGCGCCAGGTCACCATGAGTAGCCGACCGGTCAAAAGCTACAGGCGGAGGGCTGAGCAAATGAGCGGAGGTTGTAGAGGGACCGCCCAGTGCTCCCATCAGAGCCAAAGGGGGTGAAGGCGCCAGGTGCCTCAAACCTATAGTGGGCTCCATGCGGACAAGAGGAGTAGCAGGGAGCTTGGAGGACCAGGAGGCAGGCGCATGCACCGTGGGTGCGGCCCCGGGGGCACCAGCCGCAGCGAGGGCTGCAAGTGCGTCGGTCGGAGGAGTACCTAACAAGGTTGGGTGTCCAGGCAGCCTCGAAGTAGGCTTGGGCGGTGCCAAGATAGAAGGCTGAGCTGGAGGCTTACTGCACTTGAGGAGGTCGTGCCCAAGATGCCTACAGGTGCAGCAGAAGCTTGGAGGGTTTGGGTACCCCAACGTTTGCCAGAAGCCACTGCCACCATAGCCAACCCAAGCCCGCTGGGGGAGCTTCTTGGAGAGGTCCGCAAGAACACATATTCTGGCAGCGTAAGAACGGGTGCGGCACAAAGTGTTACGATCCACCTTAAGTGGAGAGCCTATACCCCCTGCAATGGAGTTGAGCATAGCTTCATGGTAGAAGTTAGCAGAGAGTCCAGGCATCTCCACCCAAACAGGAACTAGGGGTGAATCTTCATCAACAGAGAAGTTTAGAGACCACTTGAAGAATGTGAAGGGCCTGCCCATAACGTGGAGGGAGTCCTTGAGGAGGACTTGAAGGTAGTCGTCCCTGTGGTTGAAGCAGAGAAGGAGATGATGGCGGTCCATAGAGCTGATGAGAAAGTCCTCCTTAAACTAAAAATGCCGAGTGAGGTATGATCTGATATCTTGGAACAGAGGGTGACCTTGCGGCGTTCTGGCTATGAGGGCGAGCTCAAGAGGCCGGCATAAAACATGGATCTCGTCCATGTTGAAGAAGAAGGCCGGTTCTCCACCGTCGGTGAAGGCCGGGGCATGTGTGGAAAGAGGGAGAGCTGGAGGGGCAAGCGAGTGGAGCAGCACGTTCACGAAGGAAGGTGGCGGCGCGGTAAAGGAGTCCGGACGATCCACAGCCGGGGGCGCAGAGGACAACCCTCCAGGCACACCCAGACGTGCATGGCCAGACCATGGAGAAATGGCCAGCAGAGCACGTGGGTGAGGTCCACCGGAGGAGGGGATGGCAGTCTGAGCATCGGAGGGCAAACCCCGGCCGAAGGCACGAGGCTTACCAAAGGCAGAGCCAGCGACATGCCCAACAACAGGGGGGGCACCTGCAGATGGGATCGCAAGCGAGGAGCTCTTGAGAGCAGCGGACGATGGCGCTTGGGGCCCAAGACCAAGGGGAGCAGATGGAGGAGGCACCGCGGCCAGCGAGGGGGACTGAGGCAGACAACCGGCCAGCGACGAGGCGCCTGCAACCCGCGGGGGGACGGTGGGGGAGGAAAATAGGGGATCGTTCTCCTTCGCCGTCCCATCCAAGGGGTCAACGGTCAACGAGGTGGGGTGTGGATCAATAGAGCCTTGCGTGGAGGGGTGAAAGGGTACGAACGGTGGGGATAGGGTTGTGTCAGGGGACGTGCTCAAAGGGGAAAGAACGTGGCCTCGTGAGATAGAAGGCGTGGGGAGAGGCTGGGTGATCAACGGTTGAGATGGAGCCTCAGAAGAAGGTGTGTGGAGGAGAGCAAAAATGTGGCAGCCAGGAAGAGGGTGAGAGGCTGACAAAGAACCGCATGGCTCACCGAGGGGGAGCGAAGGGGCAGGACCACCGGGGACACATGCTTCCGATGGCAGAGCCACAGGTGGACCAACACCGCCTAGAGCACCACCGAGAAACGGAGCGCCAACGCCACCTGCAACCAAGCCCTCCTCGTCTGCACGGCAAACAGCAGGACAGAAGCGCCCAAGGATGGGCACGACCGTAGCAGGGCCACCGACGGCAAGGGCCTCCGACGGGTTGGAGGGGGGAGGCACCGGGCCACCCCCCTCACAGCCAGCCATCGCCGGAGGGCAGCAGCCATTGCAGGATCACGGCGTAGTAGCAAGATGAGGCTCGCGGGAGTGGAACGGGAGGGGAAAAAATGGGAGGAGAGAGAATGGCATGAGAAGAATCAGAATTTTCATGAAATTTCACCCGACAGAACACTTGGCGAGTGTTGTCGGAGGAGCTGACCTGGCGAGAGGCGATGGTATTTTTCCAGGTGCTGGAAGGTGCTGTTCCCAGCATATGCAAGGTTCGAGGTCAGTTCGAGCATGGAGATCTCCCGATTTGTCGGAAGTATATTGTTTTCTCCTTGGTTGGAGAGATCACGTTTTGCCAAGTTCGTCGTCTTACAGTATGTGTTCGGATTGGTTGGCCACTCTTGTGTGCCATGATGTCCGTGCGAGATGCGTCCTGTGTTGCGGCAATGAGGTTGCCTGTGAGAAGGATGCCCTTTTCCCCTTGATGTGTATGGGTGTTGGCATTATTCCGAAAGGATGTGTTCCAGTTGGGCGGCGATTGCGGAGACACATAGCTAGTGTTGCGATTTCTGATGAGTTGTATCAGAGACTCAGTTGTAGAGGATTGTCAGATTAGGAGAGAGAATTTGTCCTTGGGTTCGAGGTAATTGGGTCTTCCCTCACCCTATTCTCCAGAGTTAGCCAGCCGAGTTGAGGATTGTCGTGATGGCAGATCCTGTGTCGTTGGTATGATTTTTGCACTCGTAGATCAGAGTGCGCAGTGGAAGCCTGATGGGCTTATAACCTTATAGGCCCACAATCGTAGCATTGGTTGCTACGGGCGGATTCTCAAGGATTTGTGTGGAGCATCTGAGGATTGCTTCCTCAGTGTGAGATTGTCTCTGGCTATGTGAGCCATGTTGGTTACCATGCCATTGTTGGAGGCATTGTGGTTTGTGGCACTGGAAGGATGGAGAATTGAGGAAATATGTTGACAAGGTTGTTGCATGACTACCCTATTCTTTTGTTGGAAGCTGTGTCCTCGGACGAGATCGTGATTCCCCAGGAGTGATCTTTGAGAGATTATGGGTCCCAGTTGGTAGTTGTGAGCGACTGGTAATGCTAGCCGTGTGATCGGCTATGGCAGGGTCTGTATTATCAAGAGGCCCAGTTGAGTCCGAGAGTTTCTAAATGATGTGGAAGAGGACTCAACGATGATAAGAATCTGTAAAGTTTGGGGACTCATGTGCATTGGTCGCGGCGTCGTCGACCAGGATGCTGTGGTGGCAGGCGGCACTTGTATGTTCTAAAGATGTGTGCTGAGGATCGCTCAGGTGTTGCCCTGTGGCTCTGTGGCGAGAGCAGAGCCGAGGAATTGGTAGGCGTCCATTTGGACTAATTGAGATGGAGGATTTGATGAGACAAGATGTTGTACGATGCCTGCGTGTGAAGGTCCCTTGAGGACGCTGTCATTGGATGGTGGTCCTTGGTCTTGTGACCAGCATGGGAGGATTTCCCTGTAAGCTTGAGTCGAGTGAGGTGAGGACCGAGGATTTCGGGATCTTGTCCTTTGGTTTCGTCGTGCTCCCCTGAGGGGGGTAGAGTTGGCGTAGGGATCGGATCAGATGCGGTATCTGAGTGAGGATCGACTCGTGAGGTGGTAATGGCCTGTACGAGAGTCAGCGGATGGCCGTCTAGTTTTGCAATGTGCTTACTGGATCTGGTGATGGCCAGGAAGGAAGGAAGAAGTCGAGCGAGTAAAGGCTTCTCGTTGACGAGTGTCTGGTGACTGGTGTATGGTCTTTCATAGATAGAAGATGCTGGTTGTAGCAAGTCGAGAATAGCGAGAGCCGTGTGCAAGCAAGGCCTTTGGTGGCCATTTTCATGATATGCCTTTTTCCGGATGGGACCTAGGCTTTGTCGAAGTTTGAGTTCTGACAGAGGTGGTCTAGTGTGATTATTGGCGTTCGACTTGCCAGGTGTGAGATGGTTCATGGCGAAGAGTCAACGGAATTGTCACAGTCAGTTGTGATGACTGTGTGAGCTGGTGAAGCTTAGTGATGGTCGTCTCTTGTGGAGGGCGTGAGATCAGTCAGCTGGTAGCGAAGCTGACACGTGATTGCTCTGCCTAGCATGGGATTTGATAGGTGGCTGTTTCTCGTAACGAGGATTGCATTTCATCGGTGAGCGAGATCGTGGCAGCGATGCCATGGTTAGAATTTCGTGGTGGCTGAGGCGACGCCAGACTTGTTCCCTTTTGTGTTATGCCTGCTCTCATGATTGATGTGTGTTGTGAGTAGAGCGAGGCATGTTTATCGTGATCAAGGTCTGGTTATGTCCCTCAGGATCCGTGTCTTGCGAGTATCGAGGTTTTGTTGGAGCTCTGGGAGCAATGCCAGCAGGGTGTGTTGTTCTTCTCCTGTGCCTTGGTGGTTGCCTCAATTTAGAGGATGAAATTTTTGTAAGGAGGGGAGAACTGTAACACCCCGAAATTTTTTTCATTTTTTCAGATCAGGATCCGTGAGTTCGGAGCGTCGTTGTGAGTCCTGGGACGTGTTTGGGACTTTACGTGGGTTTGTGTCTGACGTACCTTCAGAACTGTATGCAAGGTGAACCGATGTATTGTCGAGCTTCGGGACGTTTCAGGCACGTTGTGCATTTTTTGAGGATCGTGGGGAGTATTTTTTCCCATTTTTAAATTTTCTGGATTGTGGAATTTCCACGTGGGTTTTCTATTTAAACCCCCAACCCTCTTTCTCTCTCCCCATCTCTCATTTCTCTCACTCTCTCCCTCTCTCTTCTCTCTCACGTTCTCTCCTCTCCCCCTCTCTTCTCTTCGGGCGGCCGACGAAGGTGGACGAGACAGAGGTGGCGATGTTCATGGGGCGAGGAGCGACGTGGATGGGGCAAGAATTGAGGTGTGGTGGCGCGAGGAAGCTCGGGTGCACCTTCGTGAGCCGGCGGGGGTTTCGCAGATGATTCGCGATGGAACGGCGTCCACGGTGTGCGAAATCTTTGGTGGAGGTAGGGGGATGGATCCTTAACCCATGTACTTCCTTTTCCGCGTGTTTGGTAGCCCGTGGTAAGCCGTGTGTTGGTTTATTCACGCCGGGTGTTAAAAATGCATGTTTTGGGTGAGCAGCGGATTTCTCGGATTTGATCCCATTTTGGGGTGTTAAATCGCTCCCCTTGGTGGTCAAGAGGCTAGCAAAGGGTTTCCCCTTGTACTCCCTATCACCTGGGGGTGATTGGGGCGTGGAACGGGTGTTTTCGCGAAGGTTCGTAGAACCGCGGCTCGGGTCGAGATCACGGTCGCCACAGTGGCCACGTTCTTCAATAAGGCGACGTATCGCGTCACCGCGTTCATCGAGGAAGATGAACAGTAAGGCGGTTTGGGTCACGGTCACCAGCCTGGTCGCGTTCAGTGTTTGACGTGACTAGGGGACCCGTCGCGTTAATCCCTGTCACGCCTTTTTGACTGGCCGCGTTCATGTGGAGATGCAGTTGTCTTTCCCACTGCGTCATCATCGCGGTTGGCATCTGGGTTGCATTAAGCGGTAGTCGCGACTCAGGCTGTGGTCGCGTTCATAGATAGTCGTGACCAGGGCATTGGTCACGTTACTATTGAACACTCCCATGGAGGGTGGCGTGTTCATGCCATGCAGTCCGGGGTGTGTAGAACACGGTTGATCGTGTTCCCCTTGGCCCGTGGTTGTCCCGGACACCCCGTGGATACCGTGACCGTGTTTTGGGTGTTTGGAGGTACCGTTTTACCTCAATTAGCTTGCCCGGGGGTTTTAGAGGTCTGGGTAACCTTTTTCGTGTTCTGGGCTTCCCTGTTACGCTTGATCGAGTCGTCGTGTATCGGCTTGAGTGCGGTGGGTTATTCCCACACATCATGAGCTTCTCCAAAAAGCAGTTTTTGTGTGGGTCATATGTATGGCCTGTGGATTGTGAGTCCAATTTCCCAGCCTGGCGTTGGAGGGTTTCTTAGCTTCCCTTGAAAGGGATTAAGCTCGGCGGTCGTGGGCCACCTTGAGGATTATTCTACCGTGGTTTCAAATTGAGGGGTAGGCCAGATTGACGGCATGGAGTTGTCCTGTGCGACGGCCTTGACCTGAGTCTTCTGACTCAAGGGCCGTTGGGTTTAATAGGTTTAGTGGTTGTCTAGAGTTCGGTGGCATCATTCCACCTATTTTTCTGAGTGAATTTACGACAGGGCTTGTGTGTAGCCTATCCATATTCCGAGGGTTCCTCCGAGAGTCGTTTTGCTCAGTGAGCCCCCACTAGTCGTAGCTTGCCTTTGCACGCATGTGCATACCCACCAGAGAGTAGGTGGAGAGCTACACCCGGGAGAGACGGTTTATAGGCTGGTCACCGTAGGGCCTCCCCTGTACACGGCTCGAGTCTGGGCCAGGAGGAAAACTAGCCAGAGGGCCTGACGACGGGTAGAGAGTCAGTGTGTGCACACATGGTCGGGGACCTCGGACGTGTGCTGACGAGCATGACCCCGACTAGACCCTTGTTTCATGATTACTAGAACGGTGTCTTAGTTCCCGCTGGGCCGGCTGGAGACACATAAGGGGCGGACTAAGATGTCAGTTGACGCATTCGATCTTGCTTCTAGTGGGCAATAATCCTGTCACACGAGATAGGTTTTCCCGTGTTTCTCGGTGGTTTCAGAGTGTCCTTCCGACACCGAGGTCTAGGGTTTTCGGTAGCGTTACTGTGGGTTTGCCCTAGACGACACTGGGTCCACGACAGCGAGGACATGACCGTGGTCCTAGACCGTGTGGTCTTGGGCTAGGCCTTAGTCAGCGAGGACGGGCCTCCACGATAGCATTGTTGTGGTATTTCTCCTGGCAGCGTAGCCAAGGTTTTCTCGTTAGTCCGGTGGTCCCTCGACTGTGAGATTGGGGTGTATTTCCTGGTATAGTAGAAGTAGCTATAGAGCCGAGGTTTTACCGGCCACCGCGTTTGTGGTTCCTACTGTTGCTGCTCCTTTCCGTTACCACCGTTGTTTACGATTGGGGTTCCGCGGGACCCCTACTAAGCCAGTGAGATGAGGCTCACCCCCTGCTTTTCAAGTGTAGTGGTTCTTCCTCGAGGTTCAAGGGTGCTGCGCGGAGGTTCTTAGCCGCCAGCTCACCGGTCCGAGTGTTCACTCAGTGTTGGGTGCATTTCCCTGCCTTAGATAGACTATACTTTCTTTGGACTAGACTATGTGGTTAGTTTATTTAATTGTCATATAATTATTTTCCTTCTTTATTTCTTATTCCTGTATATCTCCACTCACATGCACCCTTTAATCCTTCCGAGCCCTCTGGCTCGTGGGCGGCGGACCAAGATTCGAATGGTATCGGGTCCTTCTCGGTATCTAGATCTTGGGTCGTTAAAAAGGAAGAGAAGGAAAGAGAGAAGAAGAACGAGATGCCGGGAGGAGTGTCTCACAAATCAACTATTCAGGCCTGCACCTGATAGGTGAATCATCATTTGCATCCAAAGAACTATGGCAGGACTGTCGGGATGGGTCGGCTCTCCTACGGGCCCCCAGCATAAGCAAGGGTACTGCCACCCGCGGTTTACCTTGATTATGCACAAGAAGACATCACCCAGGTCGTGCACGAATATCTCCGCGGCCACGGGAACACCTCCCTAGGGAGGCAGCGTCTGCTACAAGCCATCACCATTGTTGAAGAGGGTCAAGGATATCCAACCGGCCCGGATGAAATAGAAGATGCAGAATCGGGGTGCTATGGGCCTCCCCGCTATGAAGAAGATGCACCGAGAGTCTCGGTGTTTGAAAGATTGTCCTTCCCCAGTTAGCCGACCAGGCGGGTGAAGAGAAGAAATAGAAACATGCAAGTCTATACCTATCACAGGGCAGGAACGGACAGCAATTATGGGGCTTTGCCTATGGAGCCCGAAGAAGTCGCTAAGATTGCTGAGAAGTTGGGCCCTCTCACAAGAAGAAGGAAAGCAGCAATCAAGGCGTTACAGACCCTCATCGGATCAACAAATCTGGAAGAGACAATGGCAGCTTTGACTGCCAATGTAATTACAACTGAAGATGATAGTGGGGTGCCATCCACCTCATCTGAAGAAACACCAATTGAGGACCGGGGAAGCCTCCCCAGCCCTACCATTAATGACCTAGTCTTGCTGATGTTGCTGCAAAGATATCAGCAGGAAATTGAAGTATTAAAGAAGCAACTAAGCAAGAGGGATACTCACACCTCCGCACCCGGACAAGCCAAAGTTCCCCCTAGGACATCAGGGGGCAGCAGCCAGGCATTAGAATCCTTGTCACAAGCCATTACTACGCAGTCGGCACCCAATTATGCCGGGGGCATCCCTCCCCCACAACAACAACTTACGGCTGTGCCGCATCCCTCAATTTTCCAATTTCAAGGGGCCCCTGCTACGCCCCACGCAGCTGTGTTAACAACGTCGCATATGCAACAAGCTCACTTTTACCCAAGCCCGGTTGATCCGGCGGTGATGAATAAGCTCATGGTTCAGTAGATGATAGAATTGAAGCTCACAAAAAGGAGCGATGGCGACTCCGCCTCATTTGATGTATACAGGGTACCATACCCATCCACTCATGGTGCCAAGAGGCGGCCCCCTGGCATCACTAAGTGATGGGGACATCACCAGTAATCCCATTTGTTCGAGGATCTCGATGCTCGCCAACTGTGCTTCATCTTGTTCGCCACTTTATTTCGAGTCATATGATGTAATTTTCATTTTCTTATCATGTACTTTTCCTTTTATTTAAGTCCAGTACCTAGGTTAATGAGTCATCTACCTAAGTCTTGAGTCATTATGTTATTTTGGTAGGTTAATAGGCCCAATTCAATGGGCTAGGCCCATAGGCACCCCCCTTCCCTTGGTTTCTTGTTATTAGTCCAAAAGTCAGGGACTTATGTTAAATTGTGAGATTCCTATAAATAGGACCCCAATCCCCCATTTGAGAAGTAATGAATGATTGAAAGAAAATTTAAAATTCCACTACAATTGTGAGAATCTCTCTCTCTCTCTCTCTCTCTCTAAGGGGTGGATTCCCCTCTCTCTCTCTCTCTTCTCTCTCTCTCTAAAGGGGGCGAACCCCATTCTCTCTCCTCCCCACCCCCAATTTTGAAATTCTCTCTCTCTCCTCCTCATTCACCTCTCATTAAGACCCCTCCCCCTTCCCCATACACATTCAATTCCCCTCCAACCCCTAGGTGGAATTCCCCTCTCCTAGGCACCTCTCCATTCTCCCAAGCAACCCTTCCTCTTCCCCAAGCAACCATTCCTTTCCCCAAGCCACCCCTTCCCTTCCCCAACACACCTCTCCATTTCCCAACACACCCCTTCCCATCCCCAAGACCCCCATTAACAACCCCCATTAAGTCACATTCCAACCTTGGGAGAGATCTCTCCTTCCCTCTCTCCTTCCCAACCCAAATTTGCGGCTCCCCCTTCCTCCACCTGCTAGACCATCTTCCAGCCCCCATTGTGCCCCTCCCACACCTTGGATCACCCTCTACCAGACCCCCACACAGCCCGGGGTGGCCCCCACACCCATCCACCCCATCTCCCATCCCATCTACCCCGTTTCCCATCACCTATCACCACCCGGTTCATCTCAGTTCGCAGGCAGCAGTCAAGGGTCAAGTTACAGAGGCAGCCACGTCTTCACCACGCATCTTCTGGAGGTGTATGATATATTTCCGGAAAGCTCTTCCAGTCGGCTTCGCAGGCGAGGTGATCCCGCCTCATTCCGAGGTTGGAGCCATCCGCGACATCCGTTCTTGCCCGACTGCGCATCCGGCACCTGAGCAGAGACCAGAGCCTCAGTTCAGAAGCTTCTGCAACCACACCCCGGCTCCCCTTGGCGCACCATTTGACCGGGACGAACCTCTACCAGTCCCCTATCTATCAAAACAAGCGGAGCCTCGTTTGGAGTTTGGAGTACCCCGTTCCAATTATTTTCCCTCAGGTACGCAGGTCTGGCCAGTCAGAGACAGTCCTGATATCCGCTCACTCTTCAGGCTGGTTCTCTTGACTTCGACTACCTCTGGTTCTCTTCTTGGTTGTGGATCGAAGAAGACTCGTTCACGCTCGTGTCGGTTCTGGTCCCGCATCATTTGGATCTCGGGGGAGTTCGTGGCGAGTTTGTCAACCTGCTGCAGCATCCTGGGACCAGTCAGAGCCAGAACAGAGCAGCACCGGTCCAGCGCCTGCCCCAGCCGTCAACGACGACTCGAACCCACAAGAAAATTCAGCAGCCCTCCCGGATCAGTCAGTGAAGATTGAGCGCTGGTTTTGACAAATTCCAAGTTTGGGAGAACCCATGGCAGCGCCAACAGCGAGTACCTATCAGGCAGTTCCAGAAGCGGGCAGAATCGGCGAAGTCCTCTTTCGGCGACTCCTTTAGCTCTCCGTCCGATCTTGCCTGGCCGGCTGACCGCCCCTCCCTGCATGGAGGTAGTTTTGATTGTAATTAATCATCCCCACCCCTAGTCCACCCCCTCTGTGAGGGCGTAGTGATTGTACTAGCAGGTAAGCGGCCGAAGCATCATCGGCGCGGCGTGCGGGTAGCCCACGCTTCCCCGTTCGCCCTCGTCTCCGTCCTGGATCGGCGTCCTCACGCCGATCAGGGGAGCTTCTGGTCACTTCCTCTGCTGGTTTTACTTTTGCTTGTCTTAGTATCGTTTCTAGTTGCCCGTCGGCGGTGAGGTGAGCGCCCGATCTCAAACTCCATTGAATTGTGTGACCACCGCGGAGTGAGTTGAGAGTGCGACCCTACAACCGACGCCCTTGGCGTGCTGGCCGCCCACGGAATTGGGAATCCCAGGCCCTTAGGGGTTCAGCCCAAGCTAGTCAAATCCCCGGAAAGGCGAGGTCCCTCCTCGGACCCCCTCCACTATCGCCGGTCCATCTACAGATCCGAGTGTGCGCTACACGGGTGAGTCCGCTAGAGTGGGTTCGCCGATCGATTGCTTGCTTGCGAATATAGGTCCAAGGTGCATTGGTCAAGTGGCTGCCACCTCCAATGGGTTGTGTCACATAATTTTGGTATCAGAGCAAGTTCTAGACTTGTCTCTACTAAGTCTTGTCCTAGGGCCATTGCATGCATCACCCTTGTCCACCATCATGACTACCTCATACTTGGCATATTCGCCACTCTTAGGCCCATTAGAAGCCTTTGTGTTTGATGGATCCCGCCCTAGCATATATCTAGAATGGGAGAAGTCCATAGACTGACACTTTGGGAGGTTTACCCTGTCAGGGGCTATCCAAGTCAACTATGCCAAGAGTTTGCTCTGGCGCCAAGCTAGGAAAGAATGGGAAAACATTGTAGGTTTGAGAGAAGCCAAAGGGGAAGCACCCATTGAATCTTGGGATGAAATGAGGGCCGATCTTAGAAAGATCTACGCACCCCAACCCAAACCTCTTCAATCAACCGATCTTCCACCCCCGACCCGAACTCCAACCCAAGAACTTCCCCGACCAAGCCCAACCCAAGTCCACCCATGTTCACCAACCCGAGAGTACCATGCACTTACCATTATCACTCCACCCACCATAGACTATCCTACCCCATTATCCTTGGAAGTTGTGGCCCACACACATACCCAAGTGGAGATGGATGCCAATCCGGATCCACCTCCCACCATAGAGAACATCCTAGACCCCCCACTTCCACCCACCTCTCCTAGTCCGGGTCCTCATGAGCCGCACACCGTCACCATAGATGAGTCCATACTCCAATGTCTCAAGCAAAGTCCCACCCTCCTGAGCTCAACACCATTGGGATATCAATCCTAAATTGTTCCCACTTGGTCTCCCCATTGTTGGGTTCGGTGCAAGTATTCAGAGGGGGGGTGAATGAATATACCCTTTAAAAAACTTTCGCCCAATTAGAATTCTAGTGCTCAGAACTGCGGAATAAAAACACTAAGACTAACTATAGGAAAACTGCTCCAGTCATCTACTAAACTTGTAGACAAATATGAAGAGTGCTCCTAAGCAAACATCTAATGTGGGCAGCAATTAGACAAATCAAACATACACTCAATACCACTGTCAAACATATAGTATGCGCAGCAGACAAATGAACACTTATAGACCATCAAACCAAAGCGCACCTAAGCATTCATCTAGCGCCAATCAGATAGAAGAAATCAAACCACTACACAATGATTTTTAGGTGGTTCGGTCCAACAGACCTACATCCACCCCACACTTAAACCGAGTGTGGATTCCGCTGACTCACAGCTTGAACAGCTAGGCATCACAGCTTGCCATACAACCGCTGGGCAACACAGCTTGCCGTCCGAGGAATCCTCCTCGCCCGCTGAGCAACACAGCTTGCTATCCAGTGGAATCCACCACTGCAACCGCTGGGGATTATAGCCTACCCGTTCAGAGGCAGCACCTCTGCAAACGCTGACTAACAGCTTGAAGAAAGGATAAAATGGAAAACGAAAACAAGTAGCAACAGCAACTGAAAGCTGTAAATAATAAAAGCACAAATGTGGCTCCTAAGAGCTGGCTGGCCTAGATTTGATCCACGGTCCAGTGAATGCAGATCTCTCTCGATCTTACTATCTCTCCTCTACTTCTTTCTTTTCTTCTTCTCTCGATAGCTCTATGTCTCTCTTTTCTCTCTTCTCTTCACACTCTGCTCTTTTCTTTTGTTCTTCTTTCTGTCTGGATCGTGGAAGCTCTCACTCTGCCTCTGCTTCAGTCGATCACGATCAGTCTCCTTCAGACAAAGGAGACTCCCTTATATAGCATCAGCAGATTAGGGCAGTCGTGTGCTCTCCACATCTCCCGCCAAGAAACCTCAGTCCACGTGGCAGCATTTCAGCACAGTGCTTCCACGTGTCACGATCAGGGAACCTCGTCCTTCCTTAGATCACGAGCCATGTCAGCAATCCTAGTACCAAATCCCTCTCAGTCAGTCGAAATAAACGTATCAGTTCAAGTGTAAACTCTGTACACACTTTGAAGATGAAATGCATTGTATAGACTTTATAAGCAGCAATTGAATAAGTGTGTATATTGAGAACCGATGTATAGACATTATAAATCAGATCTGAAGCAGTGTATAGAGTTGCTGAAGTGTAAAGTAATGTATATACTTCACATAAGCAGAGCTATGGCATTGTATAGACTTCACGTTGTGAAGCAATGTATACACGTAGCTGAAGACTGCCAGTCGATGTATTGACTTGGCTGAAGCCAAACGCTGAAGCAATGTTCAGACATTGAAGAACACAACGTGCAGCAGTGTACAGACTTAGCCAGCAGACTAGTCCGATGTACACACTTGCTCGTTGTTCAGTCTTCATGAACGATGTATGGACTTTAAGACTAATATGCACAATGTACAGTCTTTGCGAAGGTAGTGCATTGTATAGACTTCAGGTGTGAAGACATTGTAAATGCAAATGCAATGTTCAGACTTCAGATGAGAAGGCACTCGCTGTACATACTTGCTGAAGAGAATGCAATGTGCAGACTTTGACTCGATGTACAGACTTCACAACTGATGAATGCAATGCAATGCAATGCAATGTATAGACTATGCCTTAGAACGAATGTGCACACTTGAAGAGCATTCAGCAATGTGCAGACTTCAATGCATATGATGCAGCCAATGTATGGACTTGAGCAGTCTGCTGCTGAACAACCGATGTATAGACTTCACAGTCTGCTAAGCAAACAATGTATGGACTTGGCCGAGGCAGACTAAAGAAGCACAATGCATGAGCAAGCCTAATGGATGTACAGACTTCCTGAAGTGAAGAAGTTGAGTGTATAGACTAGACAACAAAAGGGCTGTACAGACTTGATCAATGCAAAGGCAATCGGGTGTATAGACATTCACAAAGTGCAGACTTGCCAAAAGAAGCTCTGTACAACCTTGATTAGATCAAGACAACTGAATGTATGGACTTCCAATGTGTAGACTTTGTCTATTAGTCCATTGTACAGACTTGAACTGAAGACCAATGTATGGACTTCAAAACAGATGCTAAGGCCAAGAGGAGTGTATAGACTTTCATGATGTATAGACTTGGTTCCGTGAAAGCTACAGTGCAGTAAGATGTACAGACTTCCTATATGAAGATAATGGCTGTACAGACTTGGCCAACCAATCTGATGTAAAGACTTGAGGCATGGAGGCCAATGTACAGACTTGGAAAGTAAAGACCATTGTACAGACTTCACCTCGTGCCAGCTACAGTGAAGGAATGTATAGACTTCACCAAGACACTGCATGAACAATATGATGCGATGTACAGACTTGGGGTTCCACTGTGGATGTATAGACTTGAGCAAGACCGATGTATAGACTTTGGAGCTCAAAGGCAATGAATGTATAGACATGGTCTCAAACAAATGTACAGACTTCAGAGGATGCAGACTCTGTATAGACTCTAAGGTCCAAAGGTAATGTACAGACTTTGCCTTAGAAACGATTGTATAGACTTGGCAGCTTGACCCACTGTACAGACTTGGAAGATTGAACCAATGTATGGACTTGGGGTTCTGAACGTAGGTAAAGACTAGGAATGTATAGACTTGCCCAGTGCTGCCAATGTATAGACTTTGATGCTCAACGTCAAATGCGATGTACAAACTTGCATGAGATGCATGCTACAGTGCAGTGTGTGGACTTGAAGAGCAATGCATGCCGCTGTACAGACTTTGACTCAAATATGCATGTGAGACGCTAAATGAGACGCACCAGTGTATAGACTTATGCTGTGCAGACTTTGACTCAATTTTGCATATGAGACGCTGAATAAGACGGTCCACTGTCTAGACTTTACTGTGAATGCATATGCCAATGTATATACTTGAAAGCTCGACCAGTGTACAGACTTGCCACCGACCAATGTATGGACTTGGCAAAGACGCTAATGAAGACGGTCCAATGTGCAGACTTAGCCGTTGCAGACTAGTCCAATTGAGACGCAGGGAAAGACGGTCCACTGTCTAGACTTGCGATGCCTTCGACAAATGCATGCTACAGTACAATGTATGGACTTAGACGAATGATGCATGAACAGTAGTGTATGGACTTGCATGAGACGCTTATTGAGACGGTCAATATACAGACTTCTAAATACTATAGACAATGTATAGACTTAGTGTAGTACATGCAGCACAAGATGTAATGTACAAACTTTGTCCACGAACATGTGCATGCATGAACGATGTATAGACTCTGAAATGCAAGCAATGCAGCAATGTCTAGACTTTGGGCTTTACCCTGCAGTGTATAGACTTGTGCAGACAGAACACATGCATTCTCCAGATAATATACTAGTCACAGTCAAATGCATTATCCACAGAGTATATCAGTTATAACAATCATGTTGCTATCATTCAATGTGGTGACTCATTCATGTTGCTATCATTAAAACACCACATCATCAACAAAGCACAAGGGGCACAACAATCTCCCCCTTTTTGATGATGGAAACGTGATGAGTCCCACTGACTCGTCAAACTATTCTCCCCCTTTGACATAATCAAAAAGAAGGGAAATAGTTTGAGAGACAAATTCAGCATACAAACACAGCACATAAATTCAGAGAATGAGTCATGATTCATTAAAATGAAGTTCTCTCTTATGACAATGAAACAACTCTCCCCCTATCAACATGCATGATTGACTACTCTCCCCTTAACTGTAGATAAACCATAACACCCCTTGAAGCACAGGAATGGACTTAGGTTATCCAATAAATCAATCTGAAATCTGCCATTACAAAGAATCTGAATTTTAGTGAAAAAATCACAGAATCAGAATTTGTTGCAGAACAAGATGGAAGATTCCAACAGTGTGGAGAAGAGTACATCTCAGGAGTCAATCAACTGATAGTGTAGCCATGTGGTGGGTTGAGAAATAGTCAAAGCACAATACATCTCAAGGAATCAATCAATAGCAAGATGTTAATCAGGCTGACTGAAAAGAATCTGATCATGAGATATTTTAAAGCATCCATCACAACAATAAGTCTTAAGAAGATTAGACTCTTCTATCATAAGGGGTTATGAATTTGCAACTTAACCAATCTGATTTAATTTTGATGTATACCAAATTTGCCAAATTAAACTCAATACTCATATCTGAATCCAAGTTTTAATAAAAGTGAACCAAATAGTCAGAAAACACTCAAAAACAATCATATTTTATCTTACACATATGATCTCAATTGCACCTTTGAAAAATACACAGGTTAGTACTAAAGTTAAACACTTTTTCAAGAACATGAGTTGACAGATTTTTCAAGATAATTTTATTTGAAGCACATTATATTTTTCCTGAGCAATTTAAGTTGATCAACACCTTTTTACATGAGGCACAATAAATCTTAGTTGAAGTGACCCAGTTACTCAGTGTGATAACTGTCATTGCCTCTCACTTTGAGAGTAGAGTTAGCAATATGAGTGTCTTTTTACATGAGAAGACACTTTTATCAGAGGCCAGACTCCCCAGCTACTCAACACAAATAAGCTATTGCTCTGTCAGGTTTTGTTTCACTAAATTTTTATCAGAGATAACTATGGCACCTCATGACATGAGTTACTTTATTTCATTAATAAAGAACTCAGTTTCTCAGTGACCGAGTCATTGCTCTGAATTCACAATTTTTTCATTTAGTCAACATTTTTCAAATTAATGTTTAACAACAATACACATTATATGCATCTTAACCAAAGAAGCCCTGAATTCAAATTTTCAGATATCTGATGAGAGAGTCTAAGGTTTACATGACACATGTGGTTAAAGTTTATTAAACCTTATCATTCAGATATTTTCAATTCATTTAACTACAAATCTGAGAATACATTAATCTTATATCAGTCTGATTCAATGATAATTCTTAAACCTATATGATAGAAATTTCTACAATGTTCTCAGACTGAATTGCATGACATGCAGCTTAAGTTCCTCAGATCAGAAAAATAAGTTTAGCTGACCAACAAATCAATAGTAGAGCCAATTCAGTCACACCAGCTGAGAAGAATGTGAAAGGTGAGTATAGGCTGGTGCAAGAGTAAATCAGCAATAGAAAAGAGCATCAGAAGAGATTTTATCATCAGACAGTAGCTGAGTCTGGAATACAGACTGATCAGCTATTTTAGAGATACCAGCAGAGAATTCAGTTGAATAGCGCATAGTCAAGAGAATGAATCAAGTTACTTAAACAAAGGGAGTTCATGAGGTGAAGAAGATATGAAATAGGAATGCTCCCCATGTCTAAGTGCAATGAATTTCTTTTTAGATTTTTCAGAATTTTATGATATGCACTATCCTACATATGCAGTATGCAACAATTCTAACAAGGAGAGCATGATGATCAATCAACAGCAAACAAGCTCCCCCTGACAAAATGCATGATGTGCAATGAATCATTTCTTTTCAAATTTTATTTTCTTCAAATTTATGATATGCAATACACTGCTCTATATGAAAACTAGACCCATGGTACTAGGCGGAGGACTCGGTCCAAGGACCACCTCACACATGGCAGTAGCATCCAGACATACTCCATATGCCCTTCAGCACTGTTCCATTTAATATACCATGATGGTCATGCAAATGACATATGCAGTGCAAAGCAATCTCATTTATTTAGTGCAAACAACAGCATGAGAAGAGCATCAAAAATCAACCAAGCAAAATAACAATTTTAGATAATGAAATTAAAACAGACAAATCAGCATTTTCAGATTATGAGATTTAAACAAAGTTCAGAACTGACCTGAAAGGTAGGATCCTGGGGTTTCCATTTGAGTGCCTTGGTCTGTTAACCCCTGTTTATTCTTTGACCCAAGGCACACCTGTAACACTATGATCATTTTGATCCTGCAGGGACCCAAACAGCTTTGGGTCCTGCATTTACCCTGATAGGTGTTCTAAATATTCTTTTTGCAGCATCATCATCAAATTCCATTAGAAAACAATCAGACATAGAGTGTCCAAAATTTCCACAATAATAACATGAAGCCACAGACTTTTTATTTTTATTCTTCATGTTAGCAGAAACATGATGCCCATGTGCATGCACATGGGTATGAAAATTATGTGTATGAGCATGAGTATTTCTTTTATTGACATGAAAATTTTTCTTTTCATACTCAGCCAGCCTACAGTTGGCAGCTTTGTGGCCTAGCTTACCACATTCAAAGCAGTAACAATTCTTTTTCATGAATTCAATTTTCTTCTTATTAACAGCATTGGGAGCAGGAAATTTTACAGATTTAGAATTAATTCTACTTCCCTGAGCATGCCAGCAGTCTTTGACTTTGTGGCCATGCCTCCCACATTCGAAGCACCTTGGGTGCTTACCTCTTGAGCCATTAAAACCCCATGAAGGCCTAAACCAACACTCAACAGCTTTATGACCACGTTTGTTACAATTATAACAAATGATGTGTTGGTTTGAAGCAGACATGTTTCTTTTAGGGTGGTGATGATTATTTGAGAAAAAATTATCATGCATCATGTCATCACTTTTCATCACACTGCAGTCATCCATATAATGACCATGCCTACCACAATAGTAGCAAGAGGCATCAGATTTTCTAGGAGCATGGTTTCTATCATATGATTTCTTAGATGCATGCGAATGAGTACAAGAAGCATCAGATTCAGCAGAGCTAATAAATTTCGGAGTATAACCAGAATTATTCTTTACCTTCTTTGTTTGACTTTTTCTTTTCAATTTCTGATTATTCTCAACAGGTTTTGTTTGCTTTTTAATTTTATGAGTTTTGAACTGAAAGACAGGTTTTGAAGGTGACTTCTGATTTTCATTTTGTTTTGGAGATTACCTTGAGGTACCAGCTACATTAGAACTATGCACAAAGGTAGTATATAGCTGGTTTCTGGTAGTTTTCTTAACATCAGAGCTACAGCTTGTCCCCTTTCTTGGATTGTCATCCTTCATTTTCACAACAGTTTTTACTTTTCTTTCATTCTTAGCAGAATTGGATGCTAATTTTTCTAGATCCTGAATCTTGTTTTCCAAAGATGTTATGTGAAGCTCATAACTGGCTATCTCCTGTTCACTACAATTGACACATTCACTTAAGACTTTATTTATAGTTTTATACTTCTCAATTTCTTGTTCCAAGTTGCTTAACTTTTCAGATTTTTCATTACAAACAGCTTTTCCCTTTTCTGTGGTGAGAAGTTTTTCAGACAAGCCAGTATTTAACCATTTCAAATTTTCAATTTCAGCTTTTAATTCAATGTTTTCTTTGGTCAGCTTCTTAACTTCAGCATCACATTTTTTATTAGTGGATATCAATTCCAGTTTCTCAATTAGTTCCTCTTCTCTTTCTTCCACTTTAATTTTCTCAGCAACCAAGTTTTTGTGATCCTCTTTAAGTGAGACTATTTGTTTGTTCAGCCATTCATTCTCACTATAAAGATCTTCATTACGTTCTCTTAGAGCTGAGCACATATGGCAGGTTAATTCAGCAGAAGAAGAATGTGAAGCCTCCCCATTGATTTCATTTATTCTACCCATGAGATTTTCAATTTTCTTTTGAAATCCTTCATTCTCAAGTTTCAGTTTATCCAATTCAGAATTAACTTGAGTCAGTTCTTGCATGTCTTTTATATGTTCATTTTTCTTCTCATTCAGCTGATTCTCAAGTTCTGATATCTTGTCCAGACATGTTTGATTTTCAAGTTTTAGAGAACCATTTTGTTCCTGAAAATTCTGAACATCTAACATACATGCATCATAAGATTGTTTCAGATCTGGACAATTTTTACAAGGAACTTTCAAAATTATCTGATCACATTTCTTTTTCAATCTCTTATTCTCAGATTTCAATTGTTCACATCTATTATTAAGTTCCTCATTTATATTCCATAGGTCATCAATTGAAAGTTCTCCAGATTAAGAGCTTACCTCGGATGAAGTTTCATCATTAGCATTTCTCCGATCAGCCATCAAGCATTTGCTGTGATTCCTGATTAGCTTTAGTTTTTCCAAAATATCTTTGGCAGACCTGCAAGAAGAAATACATTCAATTAGAGATCTGTCAATTGATTCTTTTAATAAAACTACAGCTCTATTATTGACAGTCTTTCAGCTTATCCTTCTTGGTCCATTTGGATTTATCCTTCGACAGTTTATATGGACCGTGAGTTATTACCTTCCACAAGTCAGGATCAGTTGTGCTTACATACCGATGCAACTTTTTCAGCCATGGGCCAAGGTCATCACCTCTGAATATCGGAGGATTAGCCATCAAAGCAGATAACAAGCAGACTCAAAGCACAAAGCAATCGACAAGAAAACACCACAACCAGATAAGCATGGAAAAGCACTAACTCAGTGAAACTAAACAACGAGCATAGAAAGCACACTCTGAAATGCACCAAACACTAGCAGGATCCTCTGCAGATTGTTAGATCGGATAGATCAGAGACCCGCTCTGATACCAAGTGTTGGGTTCGGTGCAAGTATTCAGAGGGGGGGTGAATGAATATACCCTTTAAAAAACTTTCACCCAATTAGAATTCTAGTGCTCAGAACTGCGGAATAAAAACACTAAGACTAACTATAGGAAAACTACTCCAGTCATCTACTGAACTTGTAGACAAATATGAAGAGTGCTCCTAGGCAAACATCTAATGTGGGCAGCAATTAGACAAATCAAACATACACTCAATACCACTGTCAAACATATAGTATGCGCAGCAGACAAATGATCACTTATAGAACATCAAACCAAAGCGCACCTAAGCATTCATCTAGCGCCAATCAGATAGAAGAAATCAAACCACTACACAATGATTTTTAGGTGGTTCGGTCCAGCAGACCTACATCCACCCCACACTCAAACCGAGTGTGGATTCCGCTGACTCACAGCTTGAACAGCTGGGCATCACAGCTTGCCATACAACCGCTGGGCAACACAGCTTGCCGTCCGAGGAATCCTCCTCGCCCGCTGAGCAACACAGCTTGCTGTCCAGTGGAATCCACCACTGCAACCGCTGGGGATTACAGCTTACCCGTCCAGAGGCAGCACCTCTGCAAACGCTGACTAACAGCTTGAAGAAAGGATAAAATGGAAAACGAAAACAAGTAGCAACAGCAACTGAAAGCTATAAATAATGAAAGCACAAATGTGGCTCCTAAGAGCTGGCTGGCCTGGATTTGATCCACGGTCCAGTGAATGCAGATCTCTCTCGATCTCACTATCTCTCCTCTACTTCTTTCTCTTCTTCTTCTCTCGATAGCTCTATGTCTCTCTTTTCTCTCTTCTCTTCACACTCTGCTCTTTTCTTTTGTTCTTCTTTCTGTCTAGATCGTGGAAGCTCTCACTCTACCTCTGCTTCAGTCCATCACGATCAGTCTCCTTCAGACAAAAGAGACTCCCTTATATAGCATCAGCAGATTAGGGCGGTCGTGTGCTCTCCACATCTCCCGCCAAGAAACCTCAGTCCACGTGGCAGCATTTCAGCACAGTGCTTCCACGTGTCACGATCAGGGAACCTCGTCCTTCCGTAGATCACGAGCCATGTCAGCAATCCTAGTACCAAATCCCTCTCAGTCAGTCGAAATAAACGTATTAGTTCAAGTGTAAACTCTGTACACACTTTGAAGATGAAATGCATTGTACAGACTTTATAAGCAGCAATTGAATAAGTGTGTACATTGAGAACCGATGTATAGACATTATGAATCAGATCTGAAGCAGTGTCTAGAGTTGCTGAAGTGTAAAGCAATGTATATACTTCACATAAGCAGAGCTATGGCATTGTATAGACTTCACGTTTTGAAGCAATGTATACACGTAGCTGAAGACTGCCAGTCGATGTATTGACTTGGCTGAAGCCAAACGCTGAAGCAATGTTCAGACATTGAAGAACACAACGTGCAGTAGTGTACAAACTTAGCCAGCACACTAGTCCGATGTACACACTAGCACGTTGTTCAGTCTTCATGAACGATGTATGGACTTCAAGACTAATATGCACAATGTACAGTCTTTGCGAAGGTAGTGCATTGTATAGACTTCAGGTGTGAAGACATTGTGAATGCAAATGCAATGTTCAGACTTCAGATGAGAAGGCACTCGTTGTACATACTTGCTGAAGAGAATGCAATGTGCAGACTTTGACTCGATGTACAGACTTCACAACTGATGAATGCAATGCAATGCAATGCAATGTATAGACTATGCCTTAGAACGAATGTGCACACTTGAAGAGCATTCAGCAATGTGCATACTTCAATGCATATGATGCAGCCAATGTATGGACTTGAGCAGTCTGCTGCTGAACAACCGATGTATAGACTTCACAGTCTGCTAAGCAAACAATGTATGGACTTGGCCGAGGCAGACTAAAGAAGCACAATGCATGAGCAAGCCTAATGGATGTACAGACTTCCTGAAGTGAAGAAGTTGAGTGTATAGACTAGACAACAAAAGGGCTGTACAGACTTGATCAATGCAAAGGCAATCGGGTGTATAGACATTCACAAAGTGCAGACTTGCCAAAAGAAGCTCTGTACAACCTTGATCAGATCAAGACAACTGAATGTATGGACTTCCAATGTGTAGACTTTATCTATTAGTCCATTGTACAGACTTGAACTGAAGACCAATGTATGGACTTCAAAATAGATGCTAAGGCCAAGAGGAGTGTATAGACTTTAACGATGTATAGACTTGGTTCCGTGAAAGCTACAGTGCAGTAAGATGTATAGACTTCCTATATGAAGACAATGGATGTACAGACTTGGCCAACCAATCCGATGTAAAGACTTGAGGCATGGAGGCCAATGTACAGACTTGGAAAGTTAAGACTATTGTACAGAGTTCACCTCGTGCCAGCTACAGTGAAGGAATGTATAGACTTCACCAAGACACTGCATGAACAATATGATGCGATGTACAGACTTGGGGTTCCACTGTGGATGTATAGACTTGAGCAAGACCGATGTATAGACTTTGGAGCTCAAAGGTAATGAATGTATAGACATGGTCTCAAACGAATGTACAGACTTCAGAGGATGCAGACTCTGTATAGACTCTGAGGTCCAAAGGCAATGTACAGACTTTGCCTTAGAAACGATTGTATAGACTTGGCAGCTTGACCCACTGTACAGACTTGGAAGATTGAACCAATGTATGGACTTGGGGTTCTGAACGTAGGTAAAGACTGGGAATGTATAGACTTGCCCAATGCTGCCAATGTATAGACCTTGATGCTCAACGTCAAATGCGATGTACAGACTTGCATGAGATGCATGCTACAGTGCAGTGTGTGGACTTGAAGAGCAATGCATGCCGCTGTACAGACTTTGACTCAAATATGCATGTGAGATGCTAAATGAGACGCACCAGTGTATAGACTTATGCTGTGCAGACTTTGACTCAATTTTGCATATGAGACACTGAATAAGACGGTCCACTGTCTAGACTTTACTATGAATGCATATGCCAATGTATATACTTGAAAGCTCGACCAGTGTACAGACTTGCCACCGACCAATGTATGGACTTGGCAAAGACGCTAATGAAGACGGTCCAATGTGCAGACTTAGCCGTTGCAGACTAGTCCAATTGAGACGCAGGGAAAGATGGTCCACTGTCTAGACTTGCGATGCCTTCGACAAATGCATGCTACAGTACAATGTATGGACTTAGACGAATGATGCATGAATAGTAGTGTATGGACTTGCATGAGACGCTCATTGAGACGGTCAATGTACAGACTTCTAAATACTATAGACAATGTATGGACTTAGTGTAGTACATGCAGCACAAGATGCAATGTACAGACTTTGTCCACGAACATGTGCATGCATGAACGATGTATAGACTCTGAAATGCAAGCAATGCAGCAATGTCTAGACTTTGGGCTTTACCCTGCAGTGTATAGACTTGTGCAGACAGAACACATGCATTCTCCAGATAATATACCAGTCACAGTCATATGCATTATCCACAGAGTATATCAGTTATAAACAATCATGTTGCTATCATTCAATGTGGTGACTCATTCATGTTGCTATCATTAAAACACCACATCATCAACAAAGCACAAGGGGCACAACACCCATGTCACTTTACAAACTTTCTACTTCACAGGAGACTTGGGAGACCTTGTGGATTGCCTATATTGGCAAGTCCACTTGACCGGCTTGCTTGCCATGGGACCTTCGGAGCCTAGCACCATTAACTTTGCCCACCCCACCATTGGCTCCATCACTTCCGTTTGCACAAGTGGGCATTGCACTATTGAGATTCTTCTATTTCTCCCCAAGGATGAGAAACCCATCTTGGCCCACTCCCCACCCATTGAGGTTCCAATTGATTTGATTGGCCAACCCACTAGAGACCTTGTCCCAATTACCTTAGAGGAGGATGACTCACCATTTGGGAACCTTGAAGACATAGAGTTCCTCTCTCTAGGTGGCCCCTTCCATGATCCCTTTGACCCCTTCCTTTGGGTGCTCGAGTACCCATGTGGTCCACTCACATCACTTATCACCCACTCCTTCCTACCCTCACCCACCATGTTGGACCAAGCTCATCTCTCCCAAGACTCTGATTACATCATGGGAGCCATGACTTTGGGCAATACACACTTAGGGATCGAGGAAGTGCCCCACTTCATGATATCCACCTTCCTAAATCCCTTTGACCCATTCCAATGGAGGTCCAAAAGCCCACACATAGGAGACATCTTTGGTACAAAAGTGCATAAGTCTTGGCATACAACACCACTCGGCATGAACACTATGTTGGGTCCATTCATTCATATCACCCACATGCCAAGTAGGAAGCATAAGTGGTCCATATTCGGATGTAATGGTCCACCTTCATTCATCATGGGTCTTAAGCATAGTAGGAGCATTCACAGATGTCCGGGACCCCCGGCATTTGCTATACCCATACGCAATAGATTCCTCTACGGATGCCCCGGCCCTCCAACCATTGTTATGAAGTCCATGCATGATAGGGCCACTTATGGCTGCCCCGGTCCACCTAAGTTCATCAAGTTCCACATGGCATCAAAGCATGATAGGTCAATTTATGGTTGCCTCGGTCCACCTAAGTTCATCAAGTTCCACATGGCATCAAAGCATGATAGGTCAATTTATGGTTGCCCCGGTCCACCTAAGTTCATCAAGGTCCACATGGCATCAAAGCATGATAGGTCAATTTATGGTTGCCCCGGTCCACCTTTTCACACTACCCACTTTCACAACCACTCACTCATCATAATGCATGGCATGAGCATACACGCAAGCAAATTGCAACGAGTGGTGATGTTCACAAAGAGCGGGAAAAGGCTCGCGAGCGCCACTTGGAATTCCAAGTAGGCAACCTATCGATGGTGGCATTGGAGTGGCTCTACCCTAGAGTCACCTCCAACTTGAGGGCACGAGGACTTGGACCTTGCCAAGTTCCGAGTGACTTTGGCAACCCGGCTTATGGGTTGGACTTACGAATGGGTTTTGGGATTCACCCCATTTCCCACGTGACGGATCCGGCACCCTATATGGGCACCGTGGTGGATCCCAGTGAGTACATTGAGCCTATATCTTTTCTTGTGAGTGATACCCTCAGAGAGCCACCAAAAATTAGCCTGAGAGCCCGACATGTGCACACAGAGGCAATACTAGGGAAGCAGGGTTCCATCGCCAGCAAGAGGGTGTGCCCAAGCCACCGTGAGAGGATGAAGGACCGTCCCCTGGTTGCGGACGCAGGGTTGAGTTTGGAGGTTGAGGTTCACCCCGAGCTACTTTACAGGACCACTTCCCCGGTGGACCCATACTCGATGGAGTCGAGTTCTCCGCACCCCGGGGGTATGATGGGGACATCACCAGCAATCCCATTTGTTCGAGGATCCCGATGCTCGCCAATTGTGCTTCATCTGGTTCGCCACTTTATTTCGAGTCATATGATGTAATTTTCATTTTCTTATCATGTACTTTTCCTTTTATTTAAGTCCAGTACCTAGGTTAATGAGTCATCTACCTAAGTCTTGAGTCATTATGTTAGTTTGGTAGGTTAATAGGCCCAATTCAATGGGCTAGGCCCATGGGCACCCCCCTTCCCTTGGTTTCTTGTTATTAGTCCAAAAGTCAGGGACTTATGTTAAATTGTGGGATTCCTATAAATAGGACCCCAATCCCCCATTTGAGAAGTAATGAATGATTGAAAGAAAATTTGAAATTCCACTACAATTGTGAGAATCTCTCTCTCTCTCTAAGGGGTGGATTCCCCTCTCTCTCTCTCTTCTCTCTCTCTCTAAAGGGGGCAAACTCCATTCTCTCTCCTCCCCACCCCCAATTTTGAAATTCTCTCTCTCTCCTCCCCATTCACCTCTCATTAAGACCCCTCCCCCTTCCCCATACACTCATTCAATTCCCCTCCAACCCCTAGGTGGAATTCCCCTCTCCTAGACACCTCTCCATTCTCCCAAGCAACCCTTCCTCTTCCCCAAGCAACCATTCCTTTCCCCAACACACCTCTCCATCTCCGAACACACCCCTTCCCATCCCTAAGACCCCCATTAACAACCCCCATTAAGTCACATTCCAATCTTGGGAGAGATCTCTCCTTCCCAACCCAAATTCGCAGCTCCCCCTTCCTCCACCTGCTAGACCATCTTCCATCCCCCATTCTTCCCCTCCCACACCTTGGATCACCCTCTACCAGACCCCCACACAGCCCGGGGTTGCCCCCACACCCATCCACCCCATCTCACATCCCATCTACCCCGTTTCCCATCACCTATCACCACCCGGTTCATCTTAGTTCGCAGGCAGCAGTCAAGGGTCGAGTTGCAGAGGCAGCCACGTCTTCACCGCGCATCTTCTGGAGGTGTATGATATATTTCCGGAAAGCTCTTCCAGTCGGCTTCGCAGGCGAGGTGATCCCGCCTCATTCCGAGGTTGGAGCCATCCGCGACGTCCGATCTTGCCCGACTGCGCATCCGGCACCTGAGCAGAGACCAGAGCCTCAGTTCAGAAGCTTATGCAACCACACCCCGGCTCCCCTTGGCGCACCATTTGACCGGGACAAACCTCTACTAGTCCCCTATCCATCAAAACAAGCGGAGCCTCGTTTGGAGTTCGGAGTACCCCGTTCCAATTATTTTCCCTCAGGTACATAGGTCTGGCCAGTCAGAGACAGTCCTGATACCCCCCCACTCTTCAGGCTGGTTCTCTCGACTCCGACATTCTATGGTGATCTTCTTGGCTGTGGATCGAAGAAGACTCGTTCACGCTCGCGTCCGTTCTAGTCCCGCATCATTCGGATCTCGGGGGAGTTCGTGGCGAGTTTGTCAACCTGCTGCAGCATCTTGGGACCAGTCAGAGCCAGAATAGAGCAGCACCGGTCCAGCGCCTGCCCCAGCCGTCAACGACGACTCGAACCCACCAGAAAATTCAGCAGCCCTCCCGCATCAGTCAGTAAAGATTGAGCGCTGGTTTCGATGAATTCCAAGTTCGGGAGAACCCGTGGCAGCGCCAACAGCGTGTACCTATCAGGCAGTTCCAGAAGCGGGCAGAATCGGTGAAGTCCTCTTTCGGTGACTCCTTTAGCTCTCCGTCCGATCTTGCCTGGCCGGCTGACCGCCCCTCCCTGCGTGGAGGTAGTTTTGATTGTAATTAATCATCCCCACCCCTAGTCCACCCCCTCTGTGAGGGCGTAGTGATTGTACTAGCAGGTAAGCGGCCGAAGCGTCATCGGCGCAGCGTGCGGGTAGCCCACGCTTCCCCGCTCGCCCTCGTCTCCGTCTGGGATCGGCGTCCTCACGCCGATCAGGTGAGCTTCTGGTCACTTCCTCTGCTTGTTTTACTTTTTCTTGTCTTAGTTCCGTTTCTAGTTGCCCATCGGCGGTGAGGTGAGCGCCCGATCTCAAACTCCATTGAATTGTGTGACCACCGCGGAGTGAGTTGAGAGTGCGACCCTACAACCAACGCCCTTGGCGTGCTGGCAGCCCACGGAATTGGGAATCCCAGGCCCTTAGGGGTTCAGCCCAAGCTAGTCAAATCCCCGGAAAGGCGAGGTCCCTCCTCGGACCCTCTCCACTATCGCCGGTCCATCTACGGATCCGAGTGTGCGCTACACGGGTGAGTCCGCTAGAGTGGGTTCGCCGATCGATTGCTTGCTTGCGAATATAGGTCCAAGGTGCATTGGTCAAGTGGCTGCTACCTCCAAGGGGTTGTGTCACATCACTAAGCCTCCAAAGTTCGAGAAGTTCAACAGGAAAGGATATCCACGTGAGCACATTACCTACTACACTAATGTGATGGGTGACTTGGCCGCTGACAAGTCGTACCTACTAAAATTATTCGGGTCCACACTAACGGGGATTGCCTTCGAGTGGTACTCAAGCTTGTAGCCCAGGTCTATCATTGATTGGACCGTCATGCAAAGAAAATTGAAAGAAAGGTTCCACATCGTCGAGAGCGAGCTGACGGTAGCCAAATTATATACTACCAGGCAAAGGAACGATGAGTCCGCCCTGGAATATATCAAAAGATGGAGGAACCTCAGCATGAGGTGCAGGCGTCCGCCACATCAGGAGGATGTCGTCCAAATATGCAAGCAGAACTTGAAAAGGGAGGTGCTGGAAAGAATGATTGGCATTGAAATCAAGTCCTTTGATCGACTGAACAATGTTGTGGCAAAAATTGAGGCATTCCTCTCGAAGTACTGCGCCGCTCCGGCCACTTCAGGCTAGAAGGCCAGGGCGCCTGACAAACGACCGGTGTCTCAAGAAGTGCACACGGTCGACTTTAAAGCCTTTGAGCAACAGAAAGGAAAAGGCAAATGGGTAGCTGAGCCACCCCTGTCCAAGCCCGATGATCGGCGAGAAGGCCCCTCCCTTCGGGATAAAATGAGGAAGCCATATTCATTCCCTCAAGATAAGACTCGAGTCTTGTTCGAATGGGCTATGAAATTCAACAGATCACTCTCCCAAAGCCAAAGAGGCCGGGTGATCCCAGAAGAAAAGACGACCCTCGTTTCTGCCCGTATCATCAAATGATCGGGCACACTATCCAGGAATGCTATGTTTTCAAAGACACTATTGAGTCTTTAATCAAGAAGGGAGAGCTACAAATGGGGGAGCACAAAGTCGATCCTCCACACCGCATGAGATGCCCACTCTGGGGGTGACAATCAACATGATATCCTTATAACAGCAACTACCCGAACAAGTGGCGGAGGCCTGCACTCAACACACCTATTAGGCTTATATCCTAGCGCCAGCAGAAGATCAAGGAAATTGGCACACCATGCCATCAAGAACAAGAAGAAGGGTAGCGCCTCATCGTGGCCCTGGAATTCACATACAGGACGTCACACCTCAATCGGAACCCCTAGCTGTGACACCCGTCTGGTATGAGATGACTCCTTAGTTGGTCATTAGAAGGTTCACCAACAATAAGAAGAAACACATCCCCAAGCGGGTGCACAAAGAAGCCAGCCCGGCGGTGGAACAACTTCAAGAAATCATTGATGGGCTAGATGAATATGAACAGCCTAAAATTCGGCCGATCCAGTTGAAGGAATATGTCCCTTGGGAACATTTTGAGTCCCTGAAATTAGGAAAAGAGGTTGAAGTTGAGGCCGAGGCTGAAGAACTAGGCAAATGAGGTGAACCTCCAAAGGAGCAGCCGCTGACTGTGAATGATGGAGGCATCACCCGTGACTCCCTTTGGCTCGGGTCTTCCTCACACTCCGGCACCATTTGAGTTCGGGCCTCTCTCCATAAAGGCCCAATTATCCTTTTTGTGCTTTCTATTTGAGTCATTTGATGTAATTTTCATTTTCTTGAGTCATGTCCCTAGGTCTTGTGTTTATTTTCCTAAGTTTGAGTGTCATTATGTTGTTTAGTTAGCTATTGGGCCCATTTCATTGGGCTTGGCCCAAGAGCCCCCCTACCCCCTCGGTTATTTGTCATTGAGTCTTTTGTCAGGGTCTTATTGTAAAATGTGGGTTGTCTATATATAGAGCCCCATTCCCTTCATTTGGAACTAATGAATGAATCAATGCAAAATTTCTAGTTAAGTGTTCACATTTAGTTCTAGTGGAGTGATTCCAATAGTGGGTGAGAGACCCTAGGGGAGAGATTCCCCACCCCACCCAACCTTCTCTCTCTTCCTCTTTCTCTCTCCTTGGTTCGCCCCTTTCCCTCTCTCCTCCTCCTCCCACCCACCTCCAACCCCCACCTACCTTCATTAAGGCCACTCCACTTCCCCACATCCCATTTACTCCCTCTCCTAGTCCCAAGAGTAGAACCCCCAATCCCTACTCCACCTCCCCAACCACCAACCACCCCATCCCTTTCCCAACACCCCTTTGCCCTCTCCCCATGCAATCCTTCACTTCCCTAGGCCCATTTGAAATTTGAAACCCTTCACTCCACTTGTTTGGCCGCCCCTCTCTCCTCCCCTTTAGCCTAGGTCGCCCTTCTCTTCCTCCATTCTCCACCATCCTTTGCACACCCCATCATCCTCTCTCCAGCTGAAACCTGCGCCCTCCCCTTCTTCCTCCACCTCCCCACTACCTCTAGCACCATTCCATAACCCCCACATCTTCCCACCACCAATCCCTATCCCCCCCCTTCACCATATACTTCCTTCTTCTTCTTCTTTCTAGGTCAAGTGAAGACTATGTCAAAGTTGCTGCTTGCAGTCCAGAAGATGCAGATGAACCAGTAGCTTGCAGCAGCCACCGCGACCTCCTCCCTGCGAATCTGAAGACCCAAGAGGCATCCACGGAAGCGTCTGCCTGTCTTCTTCGCAACGGCGGTGGTTTCATCCCCATCCGAGCTCCGAGCTGACCGGGAGATCCGTTCTCCCATAACTGCGCAGAGCTGCCCCTGCTGAGCACCTGAGCCAGAGTAGAAGCTCTGCCACGAAGAACCTAAGAAGATTCAGGCCAAGAGTTCTTATGCAAAGTTGTTCCTCTTCCTGTCTACTTCCAGAATCAAGAAGCAGAACTTCGATCGACATCCGTGGGATAGAGTTATCAATTTCTCCCTCGGGTACACGGTTCTGCTTCCCACAGTCTGCACTGACCTGTCCTCATTGTTCAGAGTCCACCAGTCTTCTCCGGCATCATTTGGCTTCCCCGCCAGTTCTGCTGCGAAGAGGACTCGTCCACGGTTCCAACAACTCCGGCGGTACTTGATTCGGAGATCGGGAGCTATCGGGGCATCCACCTCTTCATGCTGTTGGAATCTTGAAGCTGTCAGTCCGGGAATCTGCAACCCTGCTCGAGCCTCTACCCAGGCCAGCATCGGCGACAGAAGAAATCAAAAAAATTCTGAGGCATTCCATTTCCAGTTACGAAGAGTTACCCATCGGTCTCGTCTTTAGAAAAATTCCCTATCAAGCTCTGCGGCATCAACTTCGTCTGTCTGTCCTCCCTCACAGAAAGCAGGCAGATTCGGCTTCACAACTTTTGATCGCTTTTAGTCCAAGTTCCCCTCCCCGCTTGGCCGGCTGAAGGCCCCTCACTGTGCGGAGTTAGTTTTAGTTGTATTATCACTTAACCCCCACCCCAAGATCCCCCTCCTGCGAGAGGTGTAGTATTGTAATCATTTGGGCAGGTCAAGCTACCCCGGCGCGGCGTGTGGGGATCCACCCGCCTCCCCGCTCGCCCTCGTCTCCGAACGGGACCGTTTCTTCAAACCGGTCGAGTTAGTGCTCCAAAACCTTGCTCATTAGTGCTTGTCTTTCAATATTAGTTCTTAGTTCCGCTGGCCGTGAGAGTGAGAGCTCGATCCTCAAGCCCCGTAGCCTTGAGTGATCACCGTGGGGAAGAGTGAAACCGGTGCCTTTGGCACTTTGTCGGTCCCATTGAATTGGGCTTCCACATCCTTTGGGAATCAAATCTTGGCCTTGCTGGCCCTCTACCAGCAAGGGCCCAACCCTCACATCCTCTACTTGGCATTGCCAAGTCACCCCGGGCTTGGGTGAGCGACGATAGAGCGGTGGCCCATATCGGCCCGTTTGAATGCGATTGTGCTTGCTTGCTTAAGTCCAAGGATGTGTCACATCAATTGGTATCAGAGCAAGTCATTGACTTGTCTCTATCAAGTCTAAGTCCTAGGACCTTTGCATTGTGTGTCCAACTTCATTTTCCCCTCATCTTGCATGTCCACCCGTAGTGGTGCTACTTACCGACCCGATCCATCATCTTCGGTTCCACCCATGGATCCCAATCCTCAACTTAACCAAGGAGCTCCTAGGGAGGAACCCCAAGGCCAAATGAATAGAGTAGATGCTGCCCTTGCTAACATTCTAGCCCAACTTGAGTCCCTTTCTACTCGACTTACTCGGCTAGAAGAGCATGAGTTCCACCCAAGGGAGCATGAACCAAGAGTCCACCCTCCACATGATGAACCTCATAGGGAAGATATCCATCCAAGGGATCATGAACCAAGAGTCCACCCTCCACATGTTGAACCTCATAGAGAAGATATCCACCCAAGGAATCATGAACTAAGAGTCCACCTTCCACATGGTGAACCTCATAGAGAAGATATCCACCCAAGGAATCATGAACCAAGAGTCCACCTACCACATGGTGAACCTCATAGGGGAGATATCCATCCAAGGAATTATGAGCCAAGAGTCCACCCTCCATATGTTGAATTTCATAGAAATGAGTTCCACCCAAGGAACAATGAACCACGGGACCACCCTCCACATGATGAGCCTCATAGGGATGTGTTCCACCCAAGGAACAATGGACCAAGAGCCCACCATCCATATGTTGAAAATAATAGGGAGGACTTTGATTTTGACCCCTACCATGACTATGAGAGACCTCGCCACCATCACATTCATGAAAGGCGTCCACGGGACGATCCGGATGACCCTCTCTTAAGGATGATCAAGGTAGAAGCCCCAAACTTTGATGGTTCCCATGAACCAAGTGTCTACTTAGAATGGGAGACCGCCATGAATCAATACTTTGAATGGTACCCCATGTCCGACCAAAGGAGAGTAAGATTGGCCAAAATGCATCTCACCAAATTGGTCAAAACTTATTGGCTAAACCAAGAGGGATTAAGAAGGATTAGGCGGCAAGAACCTATTGACACTTGGGAAGGCATGAAGAACCAACTTAGGAATAAATACCTACCCCAATCCTACCATCAAATGCTCTTAGATGAATGGCAAAGCCTTACCCAAGAAGGGAAGACCGTGGTTGAATACATTGAAAAATTCGACTCCTATCTTTTGAAGTGTGGAGTCCATGAAGACTCGGCCGTCACCTTGTCCCGTTTTAGGAATGGGCTCCAAAGCCACATCAAGAGAGAGCTCTTCATGAGAGATGTTCACAATCTTGAGCTAGCCTACCAAATAGCAAGGGATGTTGAGAGATTTGCTTGGATCCCTCGGTTCGCTACTCCCCCACCGGTCGATCCTAAAAATATGGGACCACGACCCATTCCGGTCACCCCCATCAGAGCCCCTAGCCCAAGTGGGAATGCCCCATTAAGGCCTTACAACCCTCCTCCTACCATCACTCCAAACAAGCCCACCCCTAGTCACCCTCCTCCACGGAGGGAAGACATTCCCAAAGGCCCAAATGTAGGAACCACTCCGGGTAGCGGGCATCAACAATGCTATAGATGTAAAGGGTTTGGTCACTTTGCGGGGCAATATCCATCCAAAGGATTGTCTTGTTTGCTTATTGAGGAGGAAGCTCCCCCACCCCAAGGGGAACTTGAGGGTGTTGTTGAGGACCATGAAGCCTCCCTAGATTGGGAAGAAGAGTATGAGGCCCAATACCTTGAATCGGGACTAGATCACACCACTCTACCTACCAACTCCCATCTAGGAGTGATTAGATGCACCCTCACCAAACCCCAAGAAGAGGACTGGCGTCGAACCTCAATCTTTCACACCTTTGTCAAGATAGGGAGCCATGTAAGAAAGGTGATCTTGGATAGTGAGAGTTGTGTCAATGCCGTATCCCCCGATACCGTTAAGCTCTTTGGGCTTGCTATCACCCCCCATCCAAATCCTTACCGAGTCTCATGGATCAACAACAACTCCATCCCGGTCAACACCCAATGCCTTGTGCCCCTCACCTTCTCTTCATATCATGGACAAATTTGGTGTGATGTCATCCCCATGGAAGTAGGAAGCATCCTACTAGGAAGACCTTGGCTTTATGATGTAGATGCCACCATCTTGGGTAGGACCAACACATGTACTTTTGAACATGAGGGTAGGACTATCTGTCTCAACCCCTCCCCACCACGTCCCATGCCCAAGAGGGACACTCTCCCTCAAGGACACCACCCCACCACCACACAAGTTTTGGGGAACTCTACCCCTCCAACCCCATCCCTCACCCAAACTCCCAAACAAAGTGGGACCTCGGGGTTGACCAAGGGTCTTCATCTCATCACTAGGAAAGAGCTTGAAAGGGAGATAGATCAAGGAGCACCACTATGTGCGGTGATCATTTGCCTAGGAGAGCCCACTCCCACCAACCCACATCCTATAGAAATCCGGCATCTCCTAGAAGAATTTCATGATGTGTTCCCGGCCGAGCTCCCGGACCAACTCCCTCCCATGCGTGATGTGCAACACGCAATTGATTAAGTTCCGGGAGCCACCCTCCCAAACATTCCTCATTATCGCCTCAATCCCACGGAGCATGCCAAACTTCATAGGTAAATAGAGGAACTCATTAGGAAGGGCTTCATCCGAATAAGGAAAAGTCCATATGCCGTCCCGGCCCTTCTAACTCCCAAGAAAGATGGGTCTTGGCGGATGTGTGTGGATAGCCGGGCTATTAATAAGATCACCGTCAAGTATAGGTTCCCCATCCCTAGGCTTGATGACATGCTTGATATGCTAGCTGGAGACACTATTTTCTCCAAAATTGACATTAAGAGTGGCTATCACCAAGTTAGGATAAGACCCGGGGATGAGTGGAAGACGGCTTTCAAGACCAAGGATGTTCTCTTTGAATGGTTAGTCATGTCTTTTGGGCTTTCAAATGCCCCAAGTACTTTCATGCGTCTTATGACGGAGGTCCTTAGGCCTTTCATTGGGATCTTTCTAGTGGTCTACTTTGATGACATACTCATCTATAGTCAATCCCAAGAGGCCCACCTTGACCACCTTAGGCAAGTTTGCACCGTCCTCCGACAAGAAAGCCTATTTGCCAACTTAGGGAAGTGCCACTTCATGACCACATCCATCACCTTCTTAGGATTTGTGGTGTCTACCAAAGGTGTCTCCATGGACCCCGACAAGGTCCAAGCTATTCTTGATTGGCCGGAACCCCACACCCTTCATGAGGTCCGAAGTTTCCATGGATTGGCAACATTCTATAGAAGGTTTATTCGTGGATTTAGCACTATCATTGGCCCTATCACCGATTGCCTCAAGAAGGGGACTTTTGTGTGGACCAAATCAGCCTCTAAAGCCTTCCAAGAACTCAAGGAAAAGTTGACCCAAGCCCCGGTCCTATGCCTACCCGATTTCTCTAAAGTCTTTGAAGTCACATGTGATGCATCCGGGATCGGAATAGGAGGGATTCTTAGCCAAGAGGGACACCCGGTAGCCTTCTTCAGTGAGAAGCTATGTGATGCTAGGACAAGATACTCCACTTATGACAAGGAGTTCTATGCCGTGGTTCAGTCCCTCCGACATTGGAGGCACTACTTGTTGCCCAAAGAATTTGTCATCTTTTCCGACCATGAGGCCCTCAAATACCTCAACTCCCAACAAAAGCTAAATGCCCGACATGCCCGATGGGTTGAGTTCATCCAATCCTACACTTTTGTCATCGAACACAAAGCCGGGAGTGAGAATCGAGCGGTGGATGCCCTTAGTAGGAAAGTTTCCTTGTTATCCACTATCCAAGTGGAAGTGACCGGATTTGATAGGCTCAAGGATGAGTACCCTAGCTGCCCTGACTTTGGGCACATCTATAACACCTTGACCACCCATTCTAGCATGAAACATAAGGGATTTATCTTAGAGGATGGGTTGCTCTTCAAGGGACCAAAGCTTTGCATCCCACGGAACTCACTCCGTGACTTCTTGATTTGGGAATTACATGCGGGAGGGCTAGCTGGTCATTTTGGAGTCCACAAAACCATTAGTCTAGTTGAGGGACAGTTTTATTGGCCAAGTCTCAAGAGAGATGTAGGCAAGATAGTGGGTCAATGCCGAACATGTGCTTCGGCCAAACAGGTGAAGTAAAACACTGGCCTATATACCCCACTCCCCATCCCCGACCGTCCATGGCAAGACTTGAGCATGGACTTTGTGCTAGGATTACCCAAGACTCAAAGAAAGCATGACTCCATCTATGTGGTAGTTGATAGGTTTTCCAAGATGGCCCACTTCATCCCATGCTCCAAAACCTCCGATGCCTCCCATGTGGCCCGGTTGTTCTTCGATGAGGTTGTCCATCTCCACGGGCTACCTAAGACCATAGTCTCCGATAGGGATGTCAAATTCACTAGCTACTTTTGGAAGACTCTTTGGCACATGATGGGTACCCTCCTCAAATTCTCCACGGCCTATCACCCCCAAACAGACGGCCAAACCGAAGTTGTCAATCGAAGTCTAGGGAACCTCCTTAGGTGCCTTGTTGAGGATCGTCCGGGAAATTGGGATCTCATTCTACCACAAGCTGAGTTTGCATATAACAACTCTATCAATAAGTCCATAGGGATGAGTCCATTTGAAGTCGTGCATGGGTACAAGCCAAGAAAACCCTCAGATCTCATTCCCCTTCCCCAGCATGTTAGAGTGTCTATTTCAGCTGAATCATTTGCCCAGCATATTAGAGAATTACATGAAGAAATTTGCGAGCACATAAGCAAAAAGAATGAGGCTTATAAGAGGCGGGCCGACTCTCATCGACGTCACCAAGAATTCCATGAGGGTGACTTTGTGATGGTAAGGACAGAGAGGCTCTCCCCGGGAGCCACCTCCAAATTGAGGCCACGTGGGGTTGGTCCCTTCTAAGTCCTGAGGCGCATTGGTGCAAATGCCTATGAGTTAGATCTCCCCAATGAATATGGGGTAAGTCCCATATTCAATGTCGCCGACTTAGTGCCATATAAGGGACCCACGGTGGTACCCAGTGAGGAGATTGAGCCTATTCCTTCCCTTGAAAGAGCACCCACCTGTGAGGAGAGACCACCAGCCAAGAGAGCCCAGCGTGAACGCATAGAACAAATATTGGATGAACAAGTCACTACCACTCGGAGCAAGGTATACGAGCGCTATCTCGTCAGGTGGAAGGATCGGTCTCCTTCGGAGGATTCATGGGTGAGTTGGGAGGATCTCCAGTAGTTGGATCCCGACCTTCTCGAGCAGTACCACAGCCGGATGGAACCCTACTCGACAGAGTCGAGCTCTTCGCAGCCCAGGGGACTTGATGGAGGCATCACCCGTGACTCCCTTTGGCTCGGGTCTTCCTCACACTCCGGCACCATTTGAGTTCGGGCCTCTCTCCATAAAGGCCCAATTATCCTTTTTGTGCTTTCTATTTGAGTCATTTGATGTAATTTTCATTTTCTTGAGTCATGTCCCTAGGTCTTGTGTTTATTTTCCTAAGTTTGAGTGTCATTATGTTATTTAGTTAGCTATTGGGCCCATTTCATTGGGCTTGGCCCAAGAGCCCCCCCTTCCCCCTCGGTTATTTGTCATTGAGTCTTTTGTCAGGGTCTTATTGTAAAATGTGGGTTGCCTATATATAGGGCCCCATTCCCTTCATTTGGAACTAATGAATGAATCAATGCAAAATTTTCAGTTAAGTGTTCACATTTAGTTCTAGTGGAATGATTCCAATAGTGGGTGAGAGACCCTAGGGGAGAGATTCCCCACCCCACCCAACCTTCTCTCTCTTCCTCTTTCTCTCTCCTTGGTTCGCCCCTTTCCCTCTCTCCTCCTCCTCCCAACCACCTCCAACCCCCACCTACCTTCATTAAGGCCACTCCACTTCCCCACATCCAATTTACTCCCTCTCCTAGTCCCAAGAGTAGAACCCCCAATCCCTACTCCACCTCCCCAACCACCAACCACCCCATCCCTTTCCCAACACCCCTTTGCCCTCTCCCCATGCAATCCTTCACTTCCCTAGGCCCATTTGAAATTTGAAACCCTTCCCTCCACTTGTTTGGCCGCCCCTCTCTCCTCCCCTTTAGCCTAGGTCGCCCTTCACTTCCTCCATTCTCCACCATCCTTTGCACACCCCATCATCCTCTCTCCAGCTGAAACCTGCACCCTCCCCTTCTTCCTCCACCTCCCCACTACCTCTATCACCATTCCATAACCCCCACAGCTTCCCACCACCAATCCCCATCCCCCCCTTCACCATGTACTCCCTTCTTCTACTTCTTTCTAGGTCAAGTGAAGACTATGTCAAAGTTGCTGCTTGCAGTCCAGAAGATGCAGATGAACCAGTAGCTTGCAGCAGCCACCGCGACCTCCTCCCTATGAATCTCAAGACCCAAGAGGCATCCACGGACGCGTCTGCCTGTCTTCTTCGTAACGGCGGTGGTTTCATCCCCATCCGAGCTCCGAGCTGACCGAGAGATCCGTTATCCCACAACTGCACAAAGCTGCCCCTGCTGAGCACCTGAGCCGGAGTAGAAGCTCTGCCACGAAGAACCTAAGAAGATTCAGGCCAAGAGTTTTTTTTCAAAGTTGTTCCTCTTCCTGTCTACTTCCAGAATCAAGAAGCGGAACTTCGATCGACATCCGTGGGATAGAGTTATCAATTTTCTCCTTCGGGTACGCTGTTCTGCTTCCCACAGTCTGCACCGACCTGTCCTCATTGTTCAGAGTCCACCGGTCTTCTCTGGCATCGTTTGGCTTGCCCGCCAGTTCTTCTGCGAAGAGGACTCGTCCACGGATCCAAAAACTCCGGCGGTACTCGATTCGGAGTTTGGGAGCTATTGGGGCATCCACTTCTTCCTACTGTTGGAATCCTGAAGCTGTCGGTCCGAAAATCTGCAACCCTGTTCGAGCCTCTACCCAGGCCAGCATCGGCGACAGAAGAAATCAACAAAATTCTGAGGCATTCCATTTCCAGTTACGAAGAGTTCCCCACTGGTCTCGTCTTCAGAAAAATTCCCTATCAAGCTCTGTGGCATCAATTTCATCTGTCTGTCCTCCCTCGCAGAATGCAGGCAGATTCGGCTTCACAACTTTTGATCGCTTTTAGTCCAAGTTCCCCTCCCCGCTTGGCCGGCTGAAGGCCCCTCCCTGTGCGGAGGTAGTTTTAGTTGTATTATCACTTAACCCCCACCCCAAGATCCCCCTCCTGCGATAGGTGTAGTATTGTAATCATTTGGGCAGGTCAAGCTACCCCGGCGCGGCGTGTGGGGATCCACCCGCCTCCCCGCTCGCCCTCGTCTCCGAACGGGGCTGTTTCTTCAAACCGGTCGAGTTAGTGCTCCAAAACCTTGCTCATTAGTGCTTGTCTTTCAATATTAGTTCTTAGTTCCGCTGGCCGTGAGAGTGAGAGCTCGATCCTCAAGCCCCGTAGCCTTGAGTGATCACCATGGGGAAGAGTGAAACCGGTGCCTTTGGCACTTTGTCGGTCCCATTGAATTGGGCTTCCACATCCTTTGGGAATCAAATCTTGGCCTTGCAGGCCCTCTACCAGCAAGGGCCCAACCCTCACATCCTCTACTTGGCATTGCCAAGTCACCCCGGGCTTGGGTGAGCGACGATAGAGCGGTGGCCCATATCGGCCCGTTTGAATGCGATTGTGCTTGCTTGCTTAAGTCCAAGGGTGTGTCACATCAGTGAAGAAAAAGAAGAAGAGAGCCAAGAACAAAAGAAAAGGCCTTGCCGTATCTTGCAACACTCTTTCGGCCCTGTTTGACACAATCCGCATCTCTGAGGAGGAGGATGAAGAAATATGCCTCATACCAGCAGAGGCAAATCAAGCTGAAGCTTCCACCTCCCAGCAAGCCCCGAGGTCCATAAGAAAATGGGGGCCTCTTCCCCTGGCAAATCACAACATTATGCTCCAGGGCAAGCAACCATACCAAGTCCCCCGACTTGAAGTCAAAGGCGCAGAGATTCCCCCTCCAACAGGGCCTTATCTTGAACTTTTAGGTGGCCTAGAGGCCCCCTCATTTGCCGAATTCTTGTCATCTCGGGAAGGCAAACAGTCATGCCCACAGCTACATGCAAGAGCCGAGAATGCCCCAGCCTTACCTCTGGCAAATATAGACAATGCGGGCATTCCAAGCGTCGCTGAATTTATGCAAGAGAAGGAGTCGGCTGGGCCGACACAGCAAGTCCAGGTAGCACCTGGGGAAGAAGATGAACCGCCTCCCAAGCCAGCTCCTCAAGAACACCATGAGGGCAGCCGTAATAAGGCCAAAGGACTAAAGTTGGCCAACGTCAAAGCCACCAACAGAATAGTGAAGCAGTTAAAAAGAATTCCCACAAGGTTCTTTATCTGGGAAATACTCTCCCTAGACGAAGAAACCCGGAAAGCCGTCATAACGGCTATGCAAACACCGACACGCTTCGAGAGCTATTTCGTCGAGGTACAACTAGGGGTGGCTATGACCTTCACGTAGAAGGATATGCTTCTACCCTCCGTCAACCATAATAGACTGCTCTACATGAGGGGGCAACTGAATGGCCAGCCAATAAGCAAAATTTTGATTGACCTGGGGGCGGCAATGAACATACTTCCCTATCGGGTATATCAGAAATACTACTTCGATGTGCACCTGATCGAGGTCAGGGATATGAGAATTGCTGGGTTCAACCAGAAGTTTGAAGTCCCAATGGGCGAGGCGGAGTTTCAGCTCTCACTCGGCGACTTCAGCACTAAGGTGCAACTCCATGTGATAAAGTCTAACACCTCGTACAAGGCGCGGCTAGGCTGCCCATGGCTGCATCAAAACCAGGTGGTGGCCTCCACCCTCCACCAATGTATAAAATACCCTCAAAACGGGAAAGAAGAAAGAGTGATCGCCGACTTACACCCTTTCAAGGTGTTCGAATGTCATTTGTTAGATGCATCTTTGTATCTAGAGAAGCCGAAGAAGCCTACCCCTCCAGCCCAGGATAAGGGAAAGAAGAAACTAGAATCTGATGACTAGTTCCCTCCGTCGCCGCCTGACTACGTGGCTCCCCTAGAGCTATCACTCATATCCGAGCAAGAAGGAGAGCTCAGAGCATTTCAGCTCAGCATTTACCCTAAACCGGGGGCATTAAAACTCGAAGAGTTACTTGGGGATGTCAATGTCCCGCCAGGGATCATCAAGCCACTAGCTGATGTAGATTGCCAAACAGTCGAAGTATTGAAGACCCTGGAGGTACCTAATCTTGATGGCCAACCCACCATATTTTACGTGGCCAAGGAGCAGCCTACAAAAGGGAATGATGATTGTCGATTCCCCGAAGAGATGCATCATCTGCTCATCCCGATTATGGGACTCCCCTATATAACTAGCCACGCGATCAAGTTGGCTAGAAAATAGCAGATCCCCTTCTGTCGAACCGCTAGTCGAAAGAAAATATTCAAGGAATTATGGTATCCACCGAACATGGACAGAAGATTGCTACAAATTACTCAGCAGCGTAGGCTGGGATTCTCTGTAAAAGATTACCATGAAGTCGACATGCTCTCTACCTACACTTTGAAAAGTGAAGACCCCCTGGGGGCCTTCTATGATGAATACCTAGGGGACTATGAACTAGCAGAGCCATCCACTGAATTGAAAAGCTCATGCCAGTCCCGGCCACGGGTGCATGATGATCATGGAGCAGCCACTCCGTGCAAGTACTGGGAGTCCATCTCTATGGAAGCAGCCACAATTTTCGATGGCAACTCACAAGAGTCAAAAGTTGAAGAAAGTCATCCCGCCTTTGAAGGGGCTCTACCCATAAGTTGGCATCAAAGCTGCACAGAATTTACATCACCAACACCAGGGCTGCGCCTCCAGCCCCGTGAACAACCAACTGCCACAGAAGAAGGCAAAGCCGAAGTCCCGCCGCTAGGCGAAATAACACAAGAACACATCTACGAGGCCCTCGAAGTTGAGGAAGATGATGAAGGCTTCATCGACCTACAGTCGGCTCCTCCGGAAATAGAAGGTGGCGGCCAAGACACAGTCGATGAATTGGTTGAAATAAACCTCAGCACGAAGGTTGATCCCAGGCCGACCTTTCTCAGCACCCTCTTACTACCCCAGGAGAGGGGGCAATACATAGAGCTACTTCAAGAATTCCGAGACTGCTTTGCTTGGAATTACAAAGAAATGCCAGGCCTCAGCCCTGCGGTTGCCCAACATATCATGGCCATTGACCCTAAAGTCGAGCCGGTGAAGCAGTCACCTCGGCGAATGAGACCCGAATTAATAAGTTAGGTCTGTAAAGAGGTCGACAAGCTTATAGATGTCGACATCGTGGCTGAAAATCAATACACTACCTGGCAGGCCAACATCATGCTTGTCAAGAAGAAGAACGGCCAGATCCAAATTTGTGTGGATTTCTAGGATCTGAACAAAGCTTGTCTGAAGGATGATTTTTCGCTGCCAATCATCGAACTAATAATCAATGCCACTACCGGCCATGAGGCCTTGTCATTTATGGACGGATCATCCAGCTACAATCAAATCTGGATAGCTGAGGATGACCGAATTCACACAGCTTTCCATTCGCCTAAAGGGATATTCCATTACAAACGGATGCCCTTAGGCCTCAAAAATGCTAGCACCACTTATCAAATGGCGATGACAAAAATATTTGATGAGTTGCTCTATATCAAAGTAAAATGCTACATTGACGACCTAGTAGTCAAAACAAAGTAGAGGGAGGACCACCTAGCTGACCTCAGAATTATATTTGAAAGGCTGCGGCAGTATGAGCTGAAGATGAACCCGATGAAGTGCGCTTGTCACGCCCCGAGCTTTTAATACAGCGGAAGATAATTTCGGGAATCGTGAACAGCCGGCATGGTAAGTCTCTTGCAAGTAAGAATAATAAGATCACAAGATAATCACACATAAGATGCAATTGCACAATAATTTAATCAACTTCTCCTTCCATTAATAATAAGAATGATAAAATCCAAGTACATAGACGATTTCAAATCTAGTTGACTCAATAAAGAAAAAATTACATGAACTTGATCTAGACATTATTGACTTCCTAAGTCTTCTCTCTCAATTTTATGAGACCTTCGTTCGCTCTCGGACGCATCACTTGAATAACTCGAATCCAAATCCGAACTACTTGCATCTCCTGAAAAGTTTGAAAAGTAGGTAATGAGCACACTTGCCCAGTAGCTATCTTCGCATCAACATGATTGGCAATATTAAAGCAATTAGCATTTTAGTTCTAAAGAATAAGGTAAAATCATGCGAATGCGGTAAATCATGTAAATAAACCAAAGTAACAAGACACGACCAAGTTAAGATATGATTAAGCAAGCATGATCAAGCAAGAATGTAATTATGGCCTTTCAAGAATGTAACAAGAATGTACTAGACAGTCAAGCAAGAATGTACTCTTCACTTAGTAACAAGTACTTCGTGAATTTTTGGGGATATTTCCACAAGTCGTGAATATTTCTGTGATTGCCGTGGACATTTCACTTATTTATAAAGAAAGTACTCTCACAGCAATGCGACGCCAGTAACATCATTCCCCATGGTTTATAATAGTATGTTTCTGACAATCAGCCGAGGGGACTAGCATAGAGCCCTTGAACACAATCAGTGCTCGAACCGCATCTTCAAGTATAAATCAAGCTACTTCCACGCATGTAAATAATGTGGCCAAGAATATATGATTTCAATGATAAACTCATGACAAAGCAACCAAAAATACGAACGCTTCTATAAGAAAAGAAGGAATTTCAATAAATACCTTAAATAACTAGGTTATGCAATGGAAATAAATCGACAGCATAACGGTACTTTTCTTAACTTTCATAACTTAGTCAAATCATTTTTGATTAAGGTGACATGTCCCAGAAATTCAATAGTCTTTCTAGGATCATATAGATATTAACCCTTGGTCAAACCTTGGGTTAACGGAACTCAGGAAACTTAGCGGTCTATAACCGGGCCGCTATATTAACATGGCGGTCTAGTATTGGGCCGCTAGAATGGGCTAAATGTAGAAAGAAATCAATTGGACTCAGATGACGTGGCAGTCAGATACTGGACCGTTAATGGGCTTTAGCGGTCGAGTATTGAACTGTTACAGAATAAAAATAAGAAAACATTGGTAGTGCTTTCTAGACAATTGGGTTTTAATGGTACAACTAACTCGACGTCCTAGTGGGAATCTCAGGCTCGCAGAGAATTACGGATGCCTTGAAACAAGATTTTCTAGTCCATTGGAAGGAATATCCAAGGGAGAGGCTATCATGTTAAAGATTATGTTTCTATAAGTATAAATTGTGTAACTAATGGCCATATACCGGAATATACGCCATGAACTTATAGAAATGACTCTGAGATAGGAATAGAATGTGTACAGTGAGAAACCAACGTTCAATCTCGTTCATACAAGCACTTAAACCATAATTTAATACAAGACTATAAGATTTTGACAAGAAAATATAATATGTTTAAAATAATCCTAAGAACCATAAAGAATATGAAATCACTGTTATGAATCAGTAAAATAAAACTCAGAGTAGTTCATAACATTAAGACAGGTTAGAACATAGTTAAATAGGCTTACTTATAGGTTAAATGGACTGTTCTTGATTCTACCTCGGTTGACAGAAAATAGAACAATGGCGGTCTACCATAGAACCGTTACAGGAAGTTGGCGGTTTATCGTAAGGCCGCCAGAGAAATAAAAATGGTCTATTTCTGGTTCGCCAGAGATTTCACAAAAATCGAGTTTACAGAGTGTCTAGCGGTTTATCGTAGGCCCGCTACACGAGGTTGGCGGTCGAACCTTAGGCCGCTAGAGCACGACTGACAGTAAACTTAAGTAAGAAGAAACTATGTCTAAACACATCATGCCTGGAAATCAACATATTCATAAAACTTCTACACGCTAGAACGAGAAATAGGCTACAATATGCATGGGAATCATGTATCATGACAAAAGAAATACTTTAGTTCATTAGGGCTAAGAGATATGCATGTATGACATCCTAAGTGCATAGGTCCTATTGAAACATGAAATTCTACACACATAAAGTATGAAATCGAGTAAAACTAGAGGGCTTTTATCCCTAGAATGATATTTCAGCCGTTCATGAGATGACCTACCTCTGCTAAGACTTCTAGTCTTGGAATTTCAGACTAGAAGTTAACCCTAATCCCGAACTTCATATGGTAAATCAGCAACTTCACGCTGCTCTAACTCCTTAATCTCTTGACCTAAGAATATGAAATTTGGAGGGTAAGAAGTACATATTAAAGGTAACAAAAAGTTCTAAATGCACTAATGCTAATTACCTCATTTTGATATCCCAATCCCTTGATCTTCACAGGACTTTTGCACAGTTTCCTGGGTCACTAATATGGAACCAGCAACTTTACAGGCTTCTATCTCCTTGTGTGCTTGATCTCCTAGCATGAAATTTTGAGAGATGTTAGTCCTATCGATTAAAAATAAAAGCTTTTAAAGAACCTACCTGAAATAACATCGTCTTACCTTAGTTTTACGTGAGCCAATGCAAGGGTCGCACAGGTCAAAACTAGGTTCTATTTATAGGGTTTTACTAGGGTTTGAGGATTAGATCGATCCTAGAGTCCTTGTTAAACCTTAGATCGATTTCTGAGAGTCCTTAAGATGTTTACTAGTCCACCCATCTCAATCTCTAGGAGATAATTCATCAAAAAACTAATCTTTTTGCTCTTTCTTCACTTCACGGAACTGACAGAATGTAACGGTCGCTTAATGGGCCGCTTGATGGCATTTAGCGGTTGCACGATAGACCGCTATAGATCCTAGGCGTCGAATTTGAAATGAGTTCAAACTCTAATTTTGGTTTATCCATTTTATTATCTATTCAAGGTGTATTTATCCCTAAATTCCGTGAATAGGCTAATTAACCTTCTAGAACATGGGCCAACTTCATGGGCTTGGTCCTTAAACCATTTGGGCTTCAATTAATTAGGATAGGTTAATTGTTTATCATAATTGGGCCTAAATAATAATTTATTTAACCTAAAAGTTATTTTTTAATTCATTTGGATGTTTAATAATTCCAGAAAATTCCTAATTTCATCAAAAAAATAATTTATAAAAATTCTGGGGCATTACACCCTCCCCCACTTAAGAGAATTTGATCCCCAAATTCAATATATATGGATTTTATGGAGAGTGTACTTACAATTAAATAACTCCGGATATTTCTTGCGCATAGCTTCCTCCGTCTCCCATGTTGCTTCAAAGGGCCATGACTTCTTCCATTGAATCTTGACCATAGGAATGGCCTTATTCCTTAGTTGACGGACTTCACGTTCAAGAATCTTAATTGGTGCTTGCTCGTACGTCATATCATTCTGTATCTCCAAATCATCATAAGTGATAACATGGTAAGGATCATACACATACTTCTTCAACATAGAAACATGGAATACGTCATAAACTCCTGCTAGTTGTGGAGGCAAAGTCAGTCGATAAGCCACTTCACCGACCCTTTCCAGAATTTCAAATGGGCCAATAAATCTTTGAGTAAGCTTGCCTTTAATGCCAAATATTTGAATACCACGACTCGAAAAAATATTAAGGTACACATGGTCTCCCACTTGGAACTCCAAGTCACGCCTTTGATTATCAGCATAAGATTTTTTTCGGTCTTGTGCCATCTGAAGCCTCTTCCGAATAAGCTTTATCTTTTCTGTCGTATCCCTGACTATGTCAGGACCTATAAATTACCTTTCTCCTACTTCATTCTAGCATATCGGTGATCGGCAGCTTCTTCCATATAAAGCTTCAAATGGTACCATTTGTATACTTGACTGGTAGCTATTATTGTATGTAAATTCCACTAATGGTAAGTGATCATGCCAAGTACCTCCAAAATCAATAGCACAAGCCCTTGGCATATCTTTCACCACTTGATTCATCCTTTCCGTTTGACCATCTGTTTGTGGATGGAATGATGTGCTAAAGTTTAGTCGGGTCCCTAAAGAATGTTGAAGACCCTTCCAAAACTGTGATGTGAATCGAGGATTTTGATCCGATATGATAGTGACAGGGACACCATGTAATTTTATAGTTTCCCTTATGTACAATGCTGCTAGAATATCCATAGACCATCGACTTTTAATTGGCAGAAAATGTGCAGATTTTGTTAATCGGTCTATGATTACCCATATTCCATCGTGTCCTCCTCTTGTCTTAGGTAAACCCATGATGAAATCCATCCCTACACTTTCCCATTTTCATTCGGGAATATTCAAGGGGTGTAATTTATCTGCGGGTCTTAAATACTCTACCTTTACTTGTTGACAAGTGAGACAGCGGGTCACGAAATCTGCTATTTCTCTTTTCATATAGGGCCACCAAAAGTTCTTTTTAAGATCCTGATATATTTTAGAACCACCAGGATGAATGGTGTACTTGGAATTGTGAGCTTCTTCCAGGATCAATTTCTTAGTATCCACATGATCTGGTATACAAATTCGGCCCTTAAATAGCAATCTTCCATCATTGGCAATAGAGAAATCCGGCCTTTGCTCAATATTAGTTTTAATCTCCAGTAATATTGGGTCATTGTCTTGTAGCTTGACCAACTCTTCTATTAATGTAGGTTGAGTTCGAATATTGGCCATAAAAGAATCTTCTTCCTTCATGTCAATATCTAAGTTCAACTAAGCAAATTGAGGAATGAGATTAGTCATACTAATCATAAGACTTGATAGCTTTCCCATTGGTTTTCTGCTGAGTGCATCCGCTACAGCATTAGCTTTTCTAGGATGATAGTGAATAGCAAAATCAAAGTTCTTTAGGTATTCCAACCATCTTCTTTGCTCATATTTAGCTCCTTTTGGGAGAACAAATATTTCAAACTTTTGTGGTCTGAATAAATCATAAATTTCTCTCCATAAAGGTAGTGACGCCAAATTTTTAAGGCAAATATAACAGCCGCCAATTCTAAATCATGCATAGGGTAATTTTCCTCGTGACGCTTCAATCTTGAAGAATAGCAAATTACCTTCCCATTTTACATCAGAACACACCCTAGGCCAATGCCAGATGCATCCACATAGACATCAAATCCACCACCCTCAACGGGCAATGATAATATAGGGGCTGTCGTGAGATGTTCCTTAAGAGTTAGGAAACTCTTTTCACAGTCCTTCAACCATACAAACGGATTTTCTTTTCTTGTAAGTCTTGTCAAAGGAACAGTAATTTTTGAAAAATCCTTGATAAATCTCTTGTAGTAGCCAGCTAGCCATAGGAAACTTCTTATTTCTGACACAGTCGTTGGCTGGCTCCAGTTCTTGACAGCTTCCACTTTAGAAGGATCCACAGCGATACCATCCTTTGAAATGATATGGCCAAGAAATGAGACTTCCTTAAGCCAGAACTCACATTTACTAAATTTGGCATAGAGTTTGTGTTCTCTTAGAGTCTGCAAGGCTATTTTCAAATGTTCTTCATGTTCCTCCTTTGTCTTGGAGTAAATAAGAATGTCATCTATAAAGACGACTACAAATTGGTCTAGATAAGGCTGGAAAACTTTATTCATGAGTTGCATAAATGCTGCTGGGGCATTAGTTAACCCGAATGGCATTACAACAAACTCATAATGACCATAATGGCTTCAAAAAGTAGTTTTGTATATGTCTTCGCCTTTAATTCTGAGCTGGTGATAACCTGACTTGAGGTCTATCTTGGAAAAATACTCCGCTCCCGAAAGCTGATCAAAGAGTTCATCGATACGCGGCAACGGATACTTGTTCTTAATTGTAAGTTGATTTAGTCGTTGATAATCGATACATAATCTGAGTGATCCATCCTTCTTCTTGACAAAAAGGACTGGCGGACCCCAAGGGGATGTGCTAGGTCATATGAATCCCTTGTCCAATAATTTCGGAAGCTGCATCTTCAATTCCATAAGTTCTGTGGGGGACATCCTGTAAGGAGCTATAGAAACAGGTGCTGCTCTGGGAATGAGTTCAATGGAGAAGTTTACTTCCCTTTCGGGTGATACACTGGGTAAATCTGATGGGAATATATCAGGAAACTCATTTACAATGGGGATGTCTGCTAAGATGATTTCGTTAGACTTGGTAACGATCATAGAAGCGAGAAAAGCTTCACATCCTTGCGAAATAAGTTTGCAAGCGTGAAGGGAAGAAATGATGGTAGGATGTTTCAAGTACTTGATACCAAGGAAGGAAAATCCTGGAAGACCTAGTTTGTGAAAGGATATTATCCTATTCCGATAATTAATATCGGCATCATGATCTACAAGCCAATCTACCCCTAGAATGGCATCATAGCCTTCCATGTCAAGACATACGAGGTTTGCAGGTAGATTTTGACCTTCCACCCTTACTTCACTATTGGAGTAATAGTTTGTGAGTTTGGTTCCAGGGCCTAAAGGTGTAGTAATAGCAAGGTCCGAAGGTAAGGGAATTGATGAAATTGGCAATGTTTTTACAAAAGCGGTGGATATGAAGAAATGAGAAGCATCGGTATCAAATAGCACAAATGCAGGACGGGAATAAATGTGAACAGTACCTTCCATAAGCCCATCATTTGGGGGCACTTCATTATCTTCTAGAATAGCATTGAGGCGAGCCTGCCTCTTACGTCCACCACCAGACGATTGTTCTTTCATGAGAGGGCGCAGTCTGGCCTGCGATGCTCACGGCTGCCACACATTAAACAAGCAACGAGGCACTTCTAGCATTCCTCGATCGAGTGGCTGAACTTTTCACAAAAGGTGCAAGCCGCCATGACTTGCTTATCCTCCTCCTTAACTTTCTTATTGTGAGACCCGTTCATTAACGGATCTTTACCAGCATTAAAGTAGGATTTATTCCGTGAATTTAGGAGGTTTTTAGGATTTTATTGGGCCTAGTTATTTGGGCTGTGTGTGTATATATAAGCGTTTTAGAAATTAAATGGGGCATTTACGTAATTTTGCTTAACTTAGGGACTTTTAGAAATTCAAAGGTTTTTTTGAAAAAAAAAACATCGCAAGGGTTTTTTCTGAGAGGAGAGAACCGAGAGTTCTCCCTCTCTCACTTTCCACATCCCCCCCCTTTTCACCCGATCGGGCAAACCCGCAAGAACCGGTGGCGGACCCGCGAAACTGGCGCCCCCTCTCCCCCTTCCGTCTTCGCGGCCCACAGCGGAGGATGGCGGCGGTGACCCAGGGCCGGCGACGGCGGCGCGGCAACCCAAGGCTGCAGGGGTGAAGGTTGCGGCGGCGACCCCTCCCCCTTTCACCCACGGAACCCGCGACGGCGACCCTCTCTCCCTCTTTCTCTCTTCTTGGTGCGCGAGGACCCGAAGGCCACGGTGGAGGCGCCAGAGCTCCGTCGACGAGCCTGCATAAGTGTAGATCACGGCGGCGCCCTCATCGACTCCGACCCCAGCGTGGAGGCGCGGTTCCACGACGGCATCGGGCGGCCCTATCTCCCCTTCTCACGGTGGAATCGACTTCCTCAGCTTAGATTCGGTGGGGGGATGGCCTTCTAGCCTCGCTTGGAGCGACAAGAGCTTCCCCACGACGCGAGGAATCCAGAGGCATCAACCTGGGATAAACCGTGGAGTGGAGGGACGGCCAGGAAAAGTGAGCCGCGGCGCATCCCTCAGCTTGCTCGCGGTCGGATCGGACGTTTTCATCACATTTGAGGTAGGGGGATCGATGCCCTAGCCCGTTAAATTATTCCTAATGCATGCCCATCATCGCTAAGTTCATAGACTATAAACTGTCGCATGCCCATCGTCGCTGAGTTCATATACTATAAACTATCGCATGCCCATCGTTGCTGAGTTTATAGACTATAAACTGTCGCATGCCCATTGTTGCTGAGTTCATAGATGATAAATTGTTATATTAAGATGATGGATTGGTAGGGAACATGTTGAAAATAATAATTCCCGTCAATTTTGGTCGACCAGGAAGGGAGCCGGTTAGGATTTCCGTGGATCCGATTTCTCCGGTAAGGACCATGTTTATATTATTTCAAATTTCGCAACGGTCCGCCATAACCCGTTTATTGACCCGGGCGGCTGACATCCCAACCACGTAAATAATTTAAATTTAAATGGCGGTAGAAATTTCACGGTTAGTCCGTTTAGTAGCACGCATCGGTTCATTGTTCGACTGCCTAAGACTATAACGGCTCTAGTTCAACCGCTTGCTCTGCAAATTATGCGTGTTCATTTAATTATGCATTTAATATCGCATTTTCGCCATGTGTAGGTTATTTTATAGACTGGGGCGGTTTTCATTCAACCACCATCTCTTGCAGCCTTTTAATTCAATCAATTTCAATTAATTATGCGTTCTGCACTGCATAATTGCCATTTTAGCATATTCAATTATTTATGTAGTTAATTATTGAATAATTGCCATATTTAACTATTTTCATAAATTATGGCATATTTTTAGATCCCAATAGAATTATATTCTCTTTCCTAGTGATGGAACCACCAGTCGTAGCCCGACGACTTTTAGTGTTGATCCCACCCGGGAGAGGTGGCGGGGTATCCTAGTTCACGATTTTTAAGCTAGTTCCGTGGGCCCCAGTCCAACCGTAGCGTCCTACGGAGGGGAATACTAACTAGAGGCCTGGCTCTAGGCACGAGCCAATGTGTGCACACGTGGTCAGAGGCTTGGACTGACACTGACGAGTGTTACTCTGACTAGTTACTTGTTTCTGGTACTGTTACGCGTCTCGCTTGCTATGATCAGGCTTGCGTAGATGCTTGAGATGGAGTGTAAGCCGTCAGTGGACACATTGGTTTCTTCTTCTGGTCGATCTCCTCTCCTTCTCTCTCTTGTCACTTGGAAATGATTGAGTTGTTACTCTATTGGTAGATTTCGAGTACTCACATTTAAATTACGATTGGCATATTAGTTAGCTGTTTATAAACTATTTAGTTAGTTTTATAGCTTTATTACATTATCTTTTAATTATGCCAATGCATGCTTTGCTGCTTTCCTTTAGCTTACTGCTTTCCTTTAGTTAGTTGCGAGTTAGGGATCCCTGTGAACCGTACTGAGTCTCTATTGTGAGACTCACCCCTTCCTTTTTCAGGTGAGGCGAAGCATTAGGCTGTAGGATTCTCTCGTGCTTTTGGCGAAAAGTCTTAGAACCAGCAGTGGTCTATCCGTGGTCGGTTAGTAGTTAGGTTATTTTTTTTGTCCTTTTGGCTGCGGTATGCCCCGTGTAGTTATTTAGTTTTGACCATTGTATAGTGTGTGACTTGTGATATATGGATCTGGACTACTTGTATAAATTTTACCACTCTGATATATGTAATTGCTTCCGTTTAAAGTTCAAATGAATGCTTTAATTAATATTGCGCGTGCAATTTCTATTCGTTATGCATCCCCTCGACAGACACTCATAAACCCTTACGGGGCCTCATCAGCCTCTTGGGTGACCTCCCCGAGCTCTTGGTATCGATAGATCGATGATGTCGGTTTATCGGTATCCGGATCTCCTGGGTCGTCACACTTATTCTTCTGGGAGTTACTCCCGCTCCCGTTCCTCGACCTCTTCTTGCTATCATGAGGTTTGTAGGGCTCCGTGATGCTAAATTTCTCCTTCGTACTACGCCGATCCGACTGTCGACTTGACTCTTCACTTTTGCCCTTTAATTTTTTGACCTTTTCCAAGGTCCTTTCACAGAGATACGCCCGTTGGACCTTCTTCGCATACGTACGGATATTTTGGGTCCCGAGCTACTGAATATAACCGGGTCTTAACCCGTCCATAAACCGATTGGCCTTCAATAGGTCGGTCCTGACCAGATGAGTCGCATATGAAGCTAGCCTAAAAAATTGCAGTTCATACTCGGCAACTGTCATCATTCCCTATCGTAGAGAAGCGAACTCCATAGCCTTTCTCTCCTTAACATGTTCTAAAAAATACTTGGCACGGAATAAGGTAAGAAAGCCTTCCCATGTGTGTGGTGCATCAGCTGGAGGTGCCGGAACCGACTTCCACCAAGTACGTGCATCTTTGTTGAGTTGAAAAGTAGCTAGGCGCACTTTTTCCTGGTCTGTACACTAGATGATGTCAAATATACGGTTCATTTCATCGATCCAGTTCTCGGCCTCGTCTGGATTCGAAGAACCATAGAAACGTGGAGGATTTAAGCTTCAAAAATTGTGATGCAAGTCCCCAGCTCTTGCTCCAGTGCCTGCTTGGGCTATCGTTTGCAGCGCCTGAGTGAGGCCCTCAACAGTCTGCTGCATACCATCCCAATCTACGCGATGAGCCATTATAAGAATAAGATACCTGAGAGAATAACAAATTATTAATTCTCAAGAAATTTGAAAGGGTTAATCTAAAGCTAACTTATTATCTTATCCCGGGCTCTACCCAATTCTCACATGGGCGGGCAATTTCCTCCTTAGTTTATAGGTAAGGGTCCTAAACCTTGGACTTATCCTATGACATGACTTTTCTCCCTAAGTCCTTGGACTTAGGCTCTGATACCAACTGAACTGTCACGCCCCGAGCTTTGAATACAGCGGAAGATAATTTCAGGAATCGTGAACAGCCGACATGGTAAGCCTCTTGCAAGCAAGAATAATCAGAGCACAAGACAATCACACATGAGATGCAATTGCACAATAATTTAATCAACTTCTCCTTCCATTAATAATAAGAATGATAAAAATCCAAGTACATAGACGATTCCAAATCTAGTAGTCTCAATAAAGAGAAAATTACATGAACTCGATCTAGACATTATTGACTTCCTAAGTCTTCTCTCTCAATTTTATGAGACCTTCATTCGCTCTCGGACCCATCACTTGAATAACTCGAATCCGAATCTGAACTACTTGCATCTCCTGAAAAGATTGAAAAGTAGGTAATGAGCACACTTGCCCAGTAGGTATCTTCGCATCAACATGATTAGCAATATTAAAGTGATTAGCATTTTAGCTCAAAAGAATAAGGTAAAATCATGCGAATGTGGTAAATCATGTAAATAAACTAAAGTAACAAGACACGACCAAGTTAAGATATGATTGAGCAAGCATGATCAAGTAAGAATGTAATTATGGCCTTTCAAGAATGTAACAAGAATGTACTAGCAAGTCAAGCAAAAATGTACTCTTCACTTAGTAACAAGCACTTTGTGAATTTTTGTGGATATTTCCACAAGTCGTGAATATTTCCGTGATTACCGTGGATATTTCACTTATTTATAAAGAAAGTACTCCCAGCGCAATGCGACGCCAGTAGCATCATATCCCATGATTTATAATAGTATGTTTCCGACAATCAGCCGAGGGGACTAGCATAGAGCCCTTGAACACAATCAGTGCTCGAACCGCATCTTCAAGTATAAATCAAGCTACTTCCACGCATGTAAATAATGCGACCAAGAATGTACAATTTCAATGATAAACTCATGATAAAGTAACCAAAAATACAAACGCTTCTACAATAAAATAAGGAATTTCAATAAATACCTTAAATAACTAGGTTATGCCATGGAGATAAATATACAAGACTATAAGATTTTGGCAAGAAACTATCATATGTTTAAAATAATCCTAAGAACCATAAAGAACATGAAATCACTGTTATGAATCAGTAAAATAAAACTCAGAGTAGTTCATAACATTAAGATAGATTAGAACATAGTTAAATAGGCTTACTTATAAGTTAAATGGATTGTTCTTGATTCTACCTCGGTTGACAGAAAACAAAACAATGGCGGTCTACCATAGAACCGTTACAGGAAGTTGGTGATTTATCGTAAGGCCGCCAGAGAAATAAAAATGGTCTATTTCTGGTCTGCCAGAGATTTCATAAAAATCAAGTTTACCAAGTGTCTAGCGGTTTATCGTAGGCCCGCTACACGAGGTTGGCGGTCGAACCTTAAGCCGCTAGAGCACGACTGACAGTAAGCTTAAGTAAGAAGAAACTATGTCTAAACACATCATGTCTAGAAATCAACATATTCATAAAACTTCTACATGCTAGAACGAGAAATATGCTACAATATGCAAGGGAATCATGTATCATGACAAAAGAAATACTTTAGTTCATTAGGGCTAAGAGATATGCATGTATGACATACTAGGTGCATAGGTCCTATTGAAACATGAAATTCTCCACATATAAAGTATAAAATCAAGTAAAATTAGAGGGCTTTTATCCCTAGAATGATATTTCAGCCGTTCATGAGATGACCTACCTCTGCTAAGACTTCTAGTCTTGGAATTTCAGACTGGAAGTTAACCCTAATCTCGAACTTCCTATGGTAAATCATCAACTTCACGCTGCTCTAACTTCTTACTCTCTTGACCTAGGAACATGAAATTTGGAGGGTAAGAAGTAGATATTAAAGGGAACAAAAAGTTCTAAAGGCACTAATGCTAATTACCTCGTTTTGGTATCCTAATTCTTTGATCTTCATCGGACTTTTGCACAGTTTCCTGGGTCGCTAATATGGAACCAGCAAATTTGCAGGATTCTATCTCCTTACGTGCTTGATCTCCTTGCACGAAATTTTGGGAGATGTTAGTCCTATATATTAAAAATAAAAGCTTCTAAAAAACCTACCTGAAATAACATCATCTTAGCATGGTTTCACGCAAGCCAATGCAAGAGTCGCGCAGGTCAAAACTAGGTTCTATTTATAGGGTTTTGCTAGGGTTTGAGTATTAGGTCGATCCTAGAGTCCTTATTAAACCTTAGATCAATTTCTGAGAGTCCTTAAGATGTTTACTAGTCCACCCATCTAGATCTCTATGAGATAATTCATCAAAAATCTAATCTTTTTGCTCTTTCTTCACTTCACGGAACTGACAGAATGTAGCGGTCGCTTAATGGGCCGCTTGATGGCATTTAGCGGTTGCACGATAGACCACTACAGATCCTGGGCGCCGAATATGAAATGAGATCAAACTCTAATTTTGGTTTATCCATTTTATTATCTATTCAAGGTGTATTTATCTCTAAATTCCGTGAATAGGCTAATTAACCTTCTAGAACATGGGCCAAACTTCATGGGCTTGGTCCTTAAACCCTTTGGGCTTCAATTAATTCGGCTAGGTTAATTGTTTATCATAATTGGGCCAAAATAATGATTTATTTAACCCACTATTTATTTATTAATTCATTCGGACCTTTAATAATTCTAGAAAATTCCTAATTTCATCAAAAAAAATAATTTGTAAAAATTCTGGGGCATTACAGTGCTTTTGGCATCTCCAGCAGAAAATTCCTTGGCTTCGTCGTCAGATAAAGGGGGATTGAAATAGACTCCGTAAAAATTAAAGCAATTCAGGAGCTGCCTCCTCCAAGAAGCCTGACAGAATTACGATCATTGCAAGGCCGGTTAGCCTACGTCCATAGGTTCATCTCCATCTTGTCCGGGCAGAGTCAGCCGTTTCATAAGTTAATGATGAAGGATACCCCATTCCATTGGGGTGAAGAATGTCAAAAGGCTCTTGACCAACTGAAAGAATATTTGAAGACCCCGCCTGTGCTGGGGGCACCTGTCAAAGGGCGGCCGCTAATCCTATACATGGTCGCCACTGAATACTCTTTGGAGGCAATGCTGGCCCAAAGCAATGAAGAGGGAAAAGAACAAGCTCTCTACTACCTCAGTCAAAGATTTGTCGGGGTTGAAGTAAAATATACCCCTATTGAAAAGGTCTGCCTCGCACTAATCTTTGCAGCTAAGAAGATGACGCAATACATGCTGTCACATGAACTCCAATTAATATCCAGGGCCAACCTGGTCAAATATATAATCTCCCAGCTGGTCCTGAAAGGGCGACTGGGCAAATTGTTCGTCATCCTCATGCAGTTTGACATCACCTATGTGCCGCAAAAGGCCATCAAAGGCCAAGCCAATGCTGATTTCTTTGCTGCACACCCAGTGCCTGAAAATTCTCCCCTGATTACGGAGCTTCCCAAAGATGAGACCTTGGAAGTGGACCACGTCTAGCAGGTCACGTGGCAGCTATACTTTGATGGAGCTTCAAGAACAGAAACATCTCCTCAGGGATAAACAAGAATAAGAGCTGGGGCAGGAGTCATCCTCAAATCCTCTGAAGGAGAGGTGTTGCATACCTCTTGCTCAATCAACAAAGCTTGCACAAATAATGAAGCAGAATATGAAGCTCTAATCATCGGCCTCCGAGTTACTCTTTACATTGAGATCCGCATGCTACAAGTGTTTGGGGATTTAATGTTGATCGTCAAGCAAATCCAGGGGCAATTTGAAGTCTGAAAATCTGAATTACTTCCCTACAACACTAAGGCAAAGTAGCTTATGGAGAAATTCTACTTTATCGAAATAAACAATGTCGGCCGAGGTCAGAATGCATAGGCTGATGCATTAGCCAAGCTAGCAAGCTCACTAGAAATCCCACCGGATGAATCACTCAATATACGGGTGATCAACAAACGGCAGGTCCCCAGCATGATAGATAAAGAGCTCGGCGGAGAAGAACCTAAAATAGCAACTGCGGAAGTGGTCGGCTCACCTGATTGACGTGAGCCCCTCATGCAATGGTTTAAACACCAGCAGCTGCCCAAGCAAATGGAAGAGAAGATCAGGCTCATCTGAATGAAAGACTCTTATGAAATCAGAAATTGAATTCTATTCCAAATTGTGGCAGACGCCAAAAAGAAAATACTCCTTCGGTGCCTTTCTATAGAGGAAGCCTGGAGAGTCATGAAAGAAATTCACGCTTGGCCGGCTGGAGCGCACCAGGCCGAGCCGAAGATGAAGATCGAAATTAAAAAGTTGGGCTATTATTGGCCGACAATGTTCGACGACTGCTGCAAGAATGCCAAGTTGTGCCAAAAGTGCCAAGGGCATGCAACGGTCCCCAGGCGACCTCCAACACAGCTACATCTAACAGCACCAAGTTGGCCATTTGCCCAATGGGGAACAAATGTCGTGAGCCCATTGCCCCCATCCTCTTCGTGATGCAAATACATCCTGGTAGTAACAGACTATTTCTCCCGCTAGGCGGAGGCTATAGCCCTTAAAGAAGTAATAAGAGAAATCGTAGCCCGATTTATCCAAAAAAGCATAATATTCTGATTCGGCATCCCCAACCGGATCGTCTCAGACAATGGAAGCCATTTCTGGAATCAAATTGTCTACAGATTGGCCAAAAAGTACAAGATTGACTAGAGAACATCCATTCCGTACAACCCGTAGGCAAACGGGTTGGCTGAAGCATTCAATAAAACCCTCTGCACCCTCCTGGTGAAGACTGTCAATTCTAGCAAAAAGGACTGGGAAGACAAGATGTACGATGTGTTCTGTGGGCGTACCATACCGTCTATAAAACCACAACAGGCTGTTCGCCCTTCTCTTTGGTGTATGGCTCGGAAGCAATTGTCCCCGTTGAACTAGAGGTACCCTCACAGTTGAATATATCCAGGTTGATTTTGATGATAAAAAGAACATGTTATATGTTTTATCACATGCAATGTTTCAACTATCAAGTTCGAATCTAATACACTTTCAAAGCCCACTTCACCATGTAATAAGCTTAAATTGGTTTAAACCCATCCAAATGCATAAATCCATGTTTTGGTTTCTAAACCACCAAGGCTAAGCTTAAACCCACTCAACTTAATTGAAACAAGGTAGCCATACCATGATTTGTTCATATATTATATTGCATTGGCTAACCTTTAGTTTTTTGCAGGAAATCATGCCAGAGGTCGATCGCCAGCATCTACCGGTCGACCGATTCTCCCAACAACAAATGGACATTCTCCTATAAAATTCCGGTCGACCGCCCCTATCCACAGGTCGACCGCCAGTCTCGAAAAGCCTCTATTGTTGACCTTTTATTCTCAACGTGGGAAGTCTCTCTTCAAGGATTTGTTTAGTCCCAAAGCTACCAAACTTCCCATGATTTGTGGATCTGGTTCCTAGCTTGTCTCTTGACCATTCAAGAGTTATAAAAACATCTTATTGAGACTTGCCACCCTAATCAATCAAAGGAGGCCAAGGGAGGCTATCAAGGGGAGGTTCTAGATCTGGTACTGTAGCCGTGAACAGTGCTCTGAGAAGAAAGAGCTACATCCATCTTCATCCATCTGCATCCATCCTCTTCCATCTTCAAGCAACATCTGGAGAAGATCAACCCTAAGCCAAGAGCAGATCAAGCTGCATCCAAAACCATCTTCATCTGCTAAGGGGGAGCTTGAATCTGAAGTTTTATTTTGTGTTTTCCATTCCAATATTGTTGAGCTTTAATCTTTGTGTTCTTGTAATATTCAAACATCTGTGTGTGTGTGGATCTACGAAGATCCGTGTGTGTGTGAGTGATCTTCTTGTTCATCATCCTTCCTTGTGTTTCGGTGCGTGCGCACCTTCGTGGGAGTTCTGAACTCACACGAGTGTGTGTGTATGTGTTTTTGATCTTGTAACCTTCTACAAGATAGTGTGTGAATCCTCACGGTCGGTGAGGGGTGGACGTAGGTTGCAGTTGTTGCATCCGAACCACCTAAAAATCGTGGTGTTCTGTCTGGTTTGCTCCATATCTCCTACCTCCAGTTCTGATCTAGCTTGTTTGCTTGTCGCATCGTTATCTAGTTTCACGGTTTAGATCGAGATGTTTTAACCCTTTATCGGAGATCCTTGGTATATCAAAAGGTAGCTTTTGATCGACACAGTCAGTCCTGTCGGGAGGAAAATACTTTGTGTGAGAGGATCTTCAGATTCCCGGACTCCGCCTAGTACCAAGGAACTGCTATAGGGGTTGTTTTAGCCATATTCACTCTATAGTTCGTCAGATCTATTCTTGTTGGCGTTTGTTCTTCACATATCTATTAATTTTGTTATACGCTGTTTAAAATCTGTCATCACCCAATTCACCCCCCCCTCTTCGGTGTCATTGATCGTGGGACTTCAATTGGTATCAGAGCTAAGGCTCTATCTTTCACAGATCTAACGATCTAGAGTGAGATCCGGATCAATGGCATACAAGGGTATGATGCCCGAGGGTCACTCCATTAACCGTCCTCCTTTTTTTGACGGCTCAAACTACTCGTACTGGAAAAATAGAATGCATGTTTTTTTGAGGGCTCAAGAGTACAAAGTTTAGAGAGTTGTGGACAAGGGTCCTTACAAACTCGGGGACGATGAAGAAAAATGGACACCCGAGGAAATTAAGAAATGTACTGTTAATTTCAATGCTATGAATATTATGCAATGTGAGATACACCTTAACGAATTTTCTCATGTTTCTATGTGCAGCTCGACTAAAGAAATGCAGGACAAACTACGGCTCATATATGAGGGGACGTCCGAGGTCAAGGAGACCAAGGCCAACCTTCTGGTCCGAGATTATGAGCTCTTCAAGATGAAGCCTGAAGAGACAATCTCAGAGATGTTCGCAAGGCTAACTGAGATCACGAATGGTCTCAAAAGCCTTGGGAAAGATTACACTAACTCTGAGCTCGTAAGAAAAGTTCTAAGATCCCTCCCTCATGCGTGGCACACCAAGGCCACCGTTATTGAAGATTTCAAGAATCTGTCCACACTCACTCTCGATGAACTCATAGGGTCACTCATGACCTATGAGATAAATGTGAAGAGGACAGCTGAGGAAGATATCAAGAAGAAGAAGGTGATTGGATTGAGAGCACATCAATTCAATGACGACTCCCAAGAAGAAGAATCCAGTGATGGGAGTAACGAAGAAGAAGAATTGGCTATGATCACTCGCCAAGTGAAAAGATTTCTGAGGAAGAAAAGAAACTTTCAAGGTAACTTCAGAAAGTGGCAAAGGAAGCCCATCCAAACCAAGGGTGAGTCGAGCAAGTTGAGTAGCATCATATGCTACGAATGCAAGAAGCTCGGGCACATGAGGGGAGAGTGCCCAGATTTGAAAAAGAAATTCAAAAAGGACAATTTCAGGAAGCCCAAAGCCATGGTCGTCACGTGGAGCGATGAAGAGGACGAACCGTCCGAGGAGGAGATACAAGAGCTCGTGGAGAGCTTGTGTCTCATGGCACATGAGGATGACTCAACAGAGGTAAATTCGGACCCTGATTTTATTTCCAATGAGCAATGGGAATCTGAAGATGAAAAATTATATACCAAATAAAAGAAAATCAGATCTAAGAATAAAATTCTCAAAAAAAAATTTGATGAATTGTCACATGAAGATATCTTTGTCAAGTTTGAAAAATTAGAACATGAATGGTTTGAGGTAACTGAAGAAAAAGAAAGTTTGCTACAAACTATTTCAGATATTGAAAGAACCAAAGAAGAGATTTCATGCAAAATGTCTGAAATTGAAAAAATGTGTGGAAGTCTGAAAAAGGAAGAAGAATTTCTGAAATCCACAAATTCGGAACTCAAAAGGAGAAATGGGATTTTCGGTGAAGAAGTGGCTGAACTTCAGTCCACCTTGTCTAAGTTTGTTAAAGGGAAACAAAACCTGGATAACTTGTTGGGGGTTAAAGTTAATTTCCAAAAGGAAGGTTTGGGGTACATGCCTCAAAATAAAAAATCTTTCGAACATAAGATCACTACATCCTTTGTTCATGAAAAGGATAATAACCATGCTTCTTGTTCAAATTCTAAACCAAAACATGTCCAACCCAAACCACAACAATTTCAAAGAAAGTTTATACATGTTAACTGTTATCATTATGGTAGATTTGGTCATGTTATAGCAAATTACTGGTTCAAACAAAGTCCACCAAGAAATCATGTTTTCTAGACCAAGAAAAGATATGCACAAAACTGGACTAACTCCTACGGACCCAAACTAGCTTGGGTACCAAAATCACTTGCATGAGAATGTTGTTTCTTGCAGATATGTCTTGAAGCTAAGGGGAGTAAGTGGTACTTGACAGTGGCTGCTCAAGGCATATGACAGGGGACATGAAAGCGTTCTCTATGCTGCAAGATAATGATGGAGGCTCAGTTGCTTTTGGTGAAAAAGATAAAGGTAAAATAATTGGAATCGACAACATAGGTAAGAATTCTGAAACTTTGATCAAAAATATTCTTTTGGTGAAAGGTTTGAATCATAACTTGCTGAGCATAAGCCAACTGTGTGACAGAGGTTTCAAGATTATTTTTGATGAAACCCACTGCCTTGTCTTAAATAAAACCTCAAATGAAATCAGATTCATTGGCAAGAGGAGCAACAATGTATATACCATTGATATTGATGATGTTTCTTGTGATGATATGTGCTTGGTAGCTAACAATCATGATAACGTATGGCTATGGCACAGAAGACTAGGTCATGTTAGTTCTGGAGTTATCTCCAAATTGTCTAAACATGACTTGGTGAATGGTTTGCCAAAACTAAAGTTTGAAAGTGATAAAATTTGTGAGGCTTGCACAAAAGACAAGCAAACACGCATATCCTTCAAAAATAAGAACATTATTTCTACCTCCCGGCCTTTGGAATTGCTGCATCTCGATTTATTTGGCCCAATTAGGACATCTAGCCTGGGTGGGAAATCCTATGGTTTCGTGATCATTGATGATTATTCCAGATTCACTTGGGTGTTATTTCTATCCAATAAAAATGATGCATTGATGGAATTTCAAGTGTTTTGCAGGAAAATCCAAAATGATAGAGGCTACCTCATCAACACTATCCAAAGTGATCATGGTGGCGAATTTGAAAACCATGAGTTCAGCAATTTTTGTGAAGAGCACAGGTATACACACAACTTCTCATCACCAAGGACGCCCCAACAAAATGGAGTGGTGGATAGGAAAAACAGAACATTGATAGACATGACACGGATCATGTTAAGTGAAAACTCTCTACCAAAATATTTTTGGGCTGAGGCGGTAAGTACAGCATGCTACATCATCAACAGGGCAATGGTAAGGCCCATTTTGAAGAAAACTCCATATGAGCTCTACAAGGGTAAGAAATCGAATATTTCCCATCTTCAACCCTTTGGCTGCTCATGTTTCATCCTGAACAATGACAAGTCCAACCTAGGTAAGTTTGATGAGAAAAGTGACAAGGGAACCTTCCTAGGTTATGCACTTAATTCTAGAGCTTATCGAGTGTTCAATAAACGGACTTTAGTTGTTGAAGAAAGTCCTCATGTAATTTTTGATGAATCTGAACTAAAACTAACTACTCAAATTGTGGATGCAGGAGAAGCCCCCAAAAATTCAACCAATGCTGGAACATCTAGAGTCAAGGATGAACCAAAGGAAGGAATACCCAGCAAGAGTGAAGAAGATGAAGATCCTTCAATTGAGACACTGCAAGTGCAGCACCCTGATTTTCCAAGCACCTCCACATTCTCAAAGGATCATCCAGCTGAAAATATAATTGATAATCCTCAAGATGGGGTAAGAACCAGAGCTTCTCTAAGGCAAGTAGAAGAAGAAGATTTGATAGCCTTAATCTCACAGGAAGAGCCTAAGGATATCCATGAAGCTCTTCAAAATGAATCCTGGATCCAAGCTATGCATGAAGAGTTGCACCAGTTCGAAAGAAACCAGGTGTGGACTCTAGTACCACGACCTAAGAATCAATCCATTATCGGAACCCGATGGATTTTCAGGAACAAGTTAAATGATACGGGATTGGTTGTTAGAAACAAGGCCCGGCTTATAGCCAATGGGTATAGCCAGGAGATGGGGATTGATTTTGATGAGTCTTTTGCCCCGGTTGCTAGGCTTGAAGCAGTCCGGATTTTATTGTCATTTGTTTGCTCATTGAATTTCAAATTATTTCAAATGGATGTTAAATCTGTGTTTCTAAATGGGTATACCAAAGAGGATGTTTTTTGTAGAATAACCTCCAGGTTTTAAAGACCCCAAACATCCACAGCATGTGTACAAGCTCCAGAAGGCCTTGTACGGACTGAAGCAAGCACAAAGGGCATGGTATGAACCGCTCATGTCATTTCTAATTGAAAATGACTTCAAGAGAGGTAAGGTTGATCAATCACTGTTCACAAAGAAATCAGGTAAAGACATATTGGTAGTTCAAGTGTATGTGGATGATATAATTTTTGGAGCTACTAATAATGTGCTATGTGATGAATTTGCAGAAATCATGCAGGGTGAATTTGAGATGAGCCTAATGGGCGAACTAACATTCTTTCTTGGACTGCAGGTGAAGCAAACACCTGAGGGGATTTTCATAAGCCAAGCCAAGTACACAATGGAGCTTTTGAAGAAATATGGGATGGCTGAAGCAAAACCTCTGTCAACTCCAATGGCTACAACCTCAAAGTTAGACAAAGATGAAAATGGTAAAACAGTAGATCCTACACTGTTTCGAGGTATGATCGGATCACTACTGTACCTTACAGCATGTCACCTTGACATTCAATTAAGCGTATGTCTTTGTGCTCATTTTCAGTCATGCCCTAAAGAATCTCACTTATCGGCTGTTAAACGCATTTTTAGATATTTACTTGGCACAATAGACTTTGGCTTGTGGTTTCCCATCGGTAGTTCTTTTGATTTGATTGTATACACCGATATGGATTATGCTGGATGCATTGTTGATCGTAAAAGTACTAGTGGGTACTGTCAGTTCCTTGGTGGATGCCTAGTCTCATGGGCCTCCAAGAAACAGCATTCAGTAGCTCTCTCAACGGTCGAGGCTCGTCGGAAGCCCTAGCGTACCGGTGCCCTAGCGTAGGCCCCATGGAGGCGACCTGTTGACCCCCTGGCTATGGCGTCCTCGGGGGGCCCGGCGTGGCCCCCTCTGCCGTGGCATCTTCTTCTTCGTCCCCTCCCGCATTGGTCTCTTCCTTCCCCGCTGTCCCCCCTGCTGTTGACCCTTCGGGGAGAAGTCACACTTTTGCAGAAGCTCTTGCTTCGTCTTTGCTTCCGCCTGTTGTCCCTGGTAAGGTACATGAGCCAGCGCTTACGGACAGTGGAGAACCGGCAGTTTTCTTCTCTGCTGAGGAACTCGCAGCATCCATGGTGCCTTTTACGTTTGCGCTGGTGGCTCGTACGCCTCAAGGAAGACCTGCTTTCCCTGAGATCAGGGCCCATCTCAATAACTGGTGCCGCTTCAAGGAGGATTATGTGATCAGTGCTTTGGATTCCAAGCACCTGCTTCTTCGATTCCGTAACCACGATGATTATTTACAGCTGCTTCTGAGAGAACATCTCTATGTTCATGGACGGCTTTTCCGGTTCTTCAAATGGACGATGCATTTTTCTCCCAATGCAGACTCGTCTATATTGCCGGTATGGATTTCTTTCCCTGGATTGCCTGTAAATCTTTTTGTGGAACCCATGTTACGTTCTATTGCTGGGAACATTGGGAAGGTGTTGAAAATTGATCCATCCACTCTAAATCTTTCCAACACGGTGGCTGCCCGTGTTTGTGTTGAGATGGATATCCTGAAGTCTCACCCACATAGACTGTGGGTGGGTTATCCGGGAGGAGGGGCTTGGCAAGATATTTTGTACCCTGAGCTACCCCCTTTCTGTTCGAGTTGTTCCAGACTAGGCTTCTCTTTGAACGAATGCAAAGGTAAGTTGATTAAACCAGTGGCAAATTCTGCATTGCCACAGGCTACCCATCGACCTCTTCAGAGGGTCAAAAATGTTTGGAAATCGGTGGATCAGCTGAATTCTGGTGCAAAGAGTAATGTAGGAGGTGATATGCCTCCCCCCACAAAGCCTTTGATTTCACATGACACTCCGGGTGGTGATGTTGCTGAAGCACATAAGGATGCACGCACAAACAATGAAGAATCTTTGGCGCCTTTCTCTAAGATTGCGGGTGAAAATGCAAATCCGGAAAATCCAATGCATACACATAAGGAAGGCAGCGACCAAAGGGCACAATCTGATTCCTATACTCTTACAGATGTAAATTTGGCTGGCACCTCATTTCCGTTGGGTTCAGTGGATTCTCCTTGTCGGAACACTGGAACCCATTCAGAAACAAATGTTGCTCCTATTAGTGAGCTCCCTTCAGGACAAAGGATTGATAGTACAGGTCTCATTGCTCTTGTTTCAGAATTAGCTATTGTGGATCATCTCCCTGTGAACACACAATAGGATCCTTTCCTTGCCTTAAGCGGTCAGCGGGCTTCACTGTCTTCCTTTCAGAATCAGCAGCATAGTGTGGATTTGACTAGTAAAAGATAGAACATTGCATCTGAAGCCGAAATTGAAAATTCCAGGCTCATGCTCAATGAACATACAGGTGTCAAAACTAGATCCATGATTAGGAAAGGATCTTTTGGTTCTCTTCCTCAATCCAAATCCAAATGAATTACATCATATGGAATATAAGAGGAATAGGAAATGACATATCTATTGGGAGGGTTAAACTATTCATCAAGACCCACAAAATTGATTGTATTGTTGTGCTGGAACCCAAAATCCATGTCAGTAAAATGACTTGCAGAAAATTAGGTATGAGTAACTGTGTTGCTAACTGTGATGATATGGCGCACATTTGGATTTTCTGGAGAGATCCCCTGGATTTTTCAATTGTTAAATTGGATGAACAGCAAATTACAATCACTCAAACTGGTTCTGTCTAGCCTCTATTCCATCTATCTTTTGTTTATGCAAAATGTACTATTCTGGAGAGGCAGGCCTTATGGATGTCCCTTCTACCAGTGCATTCTCAAATCTCAGGGCCTTGGTTAGTTGCTGGAGACTTTAACTGCATTATGACAGTTGATGAAAAAATTGGTGGCAATCCACCAAATATGGGTGCCATCTCTGACTTTGTAGAGTGTGCTTCAAACTGTGCTCTTTTTGATGCAGGCTTCATTGGCTCTCAGTACACTTGGCACAACAACCAATCTGGAGGTCATGGTATATGGGCACGGCTGGACAGAGTGCTAATAAATTCGGATTGGCAAAATCTTTTCCCTATTTCGGTTGAACATTTATCTAGGGAAGCTTCTGATCATGCACCTTTATTGGTGAAATTACTTCTCAAGAATACTTCCAAGAGCCGGTTTTGTTTTCAGAAAATGTGGACTTTGCATGATAATTTTCTTACGGCTGTTAATACTTGCTGGCTTACCAGCCCCTTGGCCTCCTCTCCCATATCCACTCTGTACTTGAAGTTCAAATACCTGAGAAGTATGCTTCGAATTTGGAACAAGCAGACCTTCGGTAATGTTCATTTGAATTTGATGGCAGCTGAGGATGCGGTTCTAAAAGCAGAAAATGATTATGATATACACCCATCTTCGAAAAATCTTAACATTTTAGAGAAGGAAAAATCCTTTGAATCTGAAAAGCTCTTGCATGAGGAATGTTTTTGGAGACAGAAATCAGGGACCAGATGTCTCAAGGAGGGGGACAGAAATAATAAATTCTTCCATACTTCGACAAAAGCTAAAAGAAACAAACAGTATATTCCTCAGCTCCGAAATTCAGCAGGATTGCTAACCTCAGATCATGAGGATATGAAGAACATTGCTGTTGCTCATTTTTAGTCAGCATTCTCCTCTCAACTACATACTATTGAGGAAACCTCCTTAAACTGCATTCCAACTTTAGTAACACAGCAAGATAACTTCATGCTCTGTGATGTTCCTACTGCTCTGGAAATTAAGGACACTGTCTATGCTCTTTCTGCTGACAGTGCACCAGGGCCGGATGGATTCACTGGTGCTCTCTTCCAGAAGACTTGGCCTATTATTTCTGATGTGGTTGTTAGTGCTGTTCAAGAGGTTTTTACTAACTCACAGCCTCTCCCAAGATTTGTTTCTTCCACTTTAATTGCTTTAATTCCAAAAAAACCAAAGGCAGTGGACATTTCAGACTACAGGCCAATCAGTCTTTGCAATTTCTTTTATAAGATCATCTCTGCCATTGTCAACAAAAGGTTAGCAACAATACTGCCAAATATTATTTCTCAGGAACAAACTGCTTTTGTAAAAGGGAGGCACATTACTGAAAATATTGCTTTAGCTCAAGACTTGACTCAGGAACTTGGAAGAAAAACCAGAGGGAAAAATATCATCTTTAAACTAGACATGGCCAAGGCATATGATAGACTGGAATGGGACTTCCTGTATGCTGTTCTGCAAAGATTCAGCTTCAGTCAACCTTTTATACAGCTGATTGGCAAGCTTATCTAGAATTGCTGGTTCTCCGTTTTATTGAATGGTGATGTTGCTGGATTTTTTAAGTCATCTAGGGGTGTCCGGCAGGGTGATCCGATTGCCCCCTCCTTATTTATTATTGCTAAGGAAAGTTTGAGCAGAACTTTAAAAGAAGCTTAGTACAAGAGACAAATTGAAAGTTTTCAAGGGCCTCGGAGGTGTCCTACCGTTTCCCATTTATTATTTGCAGATGACACATTGATATTCAGTAAGGCTAGCATTAGCTCTGTTAGGAACTTACTGAAATTGCTTACAACTTACGAACGTGGATCAGGTCAGCTTATCAATACTAGTAAGAGTGGTTTTCTTTTACACCCTAAGACAAATGATTCCACTGCTAATCAAATATCCAGGATAACAGGTTTCATCAGACACAGCTTCCCTCTCAAATATCTTGGCTTCCCCCTGGCTATAGGCTGCACCAAAAAAGTTCATTTTGCAGGTATCATTCACTCCATACAAAAGAGGATTTCAGGTTGGAAATCCACTCTCCTTTCACAAGGTGCTAAGTTGATTCTGATAAAGCATGTCCTCACATCTATTCCCATTTATACCCTGTCCACTACTCCCTTTCATTCTGGTACTCACCAACTTCTGGAAAAGTCATTTGCAAATTTTTTCTGGGGCTCCTCCCGTAATGGACACAAAAGACATTGGAGATACTGGGACCTCATCTGCAGACCCATTTCTCAGGGAGGTCTTGGTATCATGTCCCTAAGGCAGATGGATATTGCTCTTAGAGTTAAGATGCTATGGCAAGCATTGCATTCAAACTCCTTGTGGGCAAATTACTTCAGAGCTAAGCATATTGGGCAGCATCACTTGAAAGATGTGAACTTTCATAAAATGGTTGGACCTGCAAGACGAAGCTGGATCAAGGCAAAACAGATTGTCCTACAATATCACAAGACCATCATTGGAGATGGGAAACACACAAACTTTTGGCATGATCACTGGATTGGTCAGCATTGTCTATCAGACTTTATTCCTGAAAACAGTATCCCAAACTCTAATATTACTGTGAATGACTTCATGCAACATCCCCAAAGAGAGGAAATTGAATTACTGGATAGCTTTCTGTCTGCTAATCTAAAAATAGCCATTCTTCATACCTCTCTTAAACCTGAAACTGATCTCCCAGTTTGGAGTCTGTCCTCCACAGGACGTTGCTCGGTGGCTTCCACTTACAAAATTCTTTCAGACACCTCATTCAGTCAACAAGCCATTCAATGGTCTAGTCTTTGGTCTCCGTGGCTACCAACCAAAATTTCAGTCCATCTATGGAAAATTCTACACAACAGCCTTCCTGTTGACAGAAATGTCCAACGACTGGGTGTCCAAATGTGTTCTAAATGCTCCTGTTGTAAGGCTCATCAGGGGGAAAGCCTCAATCACCTGTTCATCCACAGTGAGTTAGCAGATTATATATGGTCTTATTTCCAATCGAAGGGGCTGTCTTTTGAAGGAAATTTTGTTGTATCTTTCATTCCCAATGCTGCCTGCCACATAAAGCTGAATTCAGCCCATGGACTTCTAGTCCTAGCAGTGATTGGTTTTGGTTTCTGGGAAATGTGGAGAGCAAGAAACTCTATGAGATATGACGGCTGTGATATTTCCAACCGACGTGTACTCCTTCAAATTATTGCTAAAGTTAAACAGGTTTGCACAAGTGCTTCCTACAAGGAGCATGATATTAGCAAACGGAGGGTACTTGACTCCTTTGGGATTTCTCCCCCTTTTTCAATAGGTGCTCAGTTGAAAGCTATTAAATGGGTTTCTCCCCCTTGGCCATCTTTAAAATTAAATACCGATGGAGCTTGCAAGTCGGATGGAACCTCAGGGGGAGGTGGTGTCATCAGAGACCATAAAGAAAATGTTCTTCTAGCTTTCTCCCATTTCTATGGTCAGGCCAACAGTCTAGTTGCAGAGGCAAGAGCACTAATTGATGGTATTAAGTATTTACATACAATTTCAGATCACTCTGCTTATATTGAATGTGATTCTCAATTTCTTGTTCGAGTTATCAACAAGGAATACCATTGTCCATGGTCAATCCTTTCTTATGCTAGAGAGATTTGGAGATCAATCACTCATTTTGACAAGATTGTTCACACTTACAGAGAAGGAAATAAAGTTGCGGATCTGCTGGCCTCTTTAGCCTGCTCTTCAAAATGTAATACTTTTTTTTTCTACAATGATTTACCCCCTGCTATAAAGGGAGAGGCTCGAATGGATAAGCTGGGAATGCCCAGCATCCGACAGATGTAATTGTTTTTCCTATTATTCAGCAATAAAATTCACCCCCTAGTGGCTGATGGCCCACCCATCTGTCCCAAGGTAGGGCTTCTTGGATCAAAAAACGGTCGAGGCTGAATATGTAGCCGCCGGAAGTTGTGGAGCCCAAGTACTTTGGATCAAAAATCAATTGCTTGATTTAGATATTGAGATGAGATGTGTGTCAATTCTGTGTGATAATACCAGTGCAATCAGTTTATCTAAAAATCATGTTCAACATTCTAGAACCAAGCATATTGATATTCGTCATCACTTCCTAAGAGATCATGTAGGGAAAGGGGTCTTTGAATTGAATTTCATTGACACACACAATCAGCTAGCTGACATTTTCACCAAACCCCTCAACCAGGATCAATTTAATAAGATAAGAAGAGAACTTGGGATGTGCAAGGGTGAGAGCATTCATGCATAGGCTTGCACTTAGATTAAGTTCTGCATTTGTAGAAACTCATATGCATCAAGGGTAGAAAAACATGCATTTTGCCTTCACTTCTAATACCTTGTGTGTTCTCAAACATCCATGCATGCTTGTATGTAATTATATGTATAGCCCTCCTTGAAAAACTTTTCTAAGGCCAGATATTCCTTGGATAAACAATTGTGGACTCAGTGATGTCAGACCTAAGGTAACTTTTGAAGGAAGTTAGAGTTTTTCCTCAAACTTGCATCTAATTTTTCTTCCCTCTACCTCTTGACGTTGGCCCAATTCAGAAAGTCGGTTGTTAGTCCCCCTCATTTTTCAAAAAAAAAGGAAAGAAACAAAAGAAACAAAAAAGGAAGAAAAGAAAAAGAAACAAAAAATAAAAAATTTTGGGGGTTCTTTGGACTAGCGGTCGACCGCTAGCCCCGCAGCGGTCGACCGGTTACAGCAACCGACCCGACCGGGTTCACGTCCGAGCCAATTTTTAAGGGGGTCTAACACCCCCATTCTCCCACTCTATCACCCCCATTCATCCTCATACCTTTTCCCTTAACCCTAGAACCCATTTTCTCCACCTCCCAAGCTTCTAAACCTCATTTCCTCTCCATCCGCACACGATCTGGTTTGTTCGTCACGTTCTCGGGATGAACTCCATTCGGCCGTTCGTGCGTTCGTGGAGTTCTCACCTTGGTTCCAGTCAGTGGAGAAGGATTTTGCAAGCCTCTAGAGTGTCCGTAGATCCTTCTTCATTCCCCGGGACGAGGATCTTATCTTTAAGGGTTTTCCATCAGGTTGCTAGTTCGGGATGCCGCCTAGAAGAAGCTCTCGGCGTCTTGCCCAAGGGGAAGGGAGTGGACAGAGACGGGAGGCACCGGCCCCTCCACCACAGCGGGTGCCTGCACCACGTCGAGCACCTAGGTTGCTTATTCGACCCATCATCGACCCCCGACTGGTCAATTTCAATGAGTTGAATGAGCTCTTGCCCGATATATATGCAGTCTATGCAATGCAGCCGGGTTGGACTGATTTTGTCACTAGGTATTACTGTTATTACCCCAACCTAGTACATGAGTTCTATGGGAACTTGGTTTCACGGAATGATGAGCTAAATATTGTTATTAGAGGGGTTGATCTTCACACTAACCCCGATCTGTTTGAGAGGAGCTTAGGGGTTGCGGCTAGAGGAGCCAACATGGCCTATGGCCATGGGGAGGTTGAAGATACTTTTATTGCCATGACCAACTGTGATTACGTGCGTGGTGTCAGCGATTTGATTGAGTTAAATGTAAATTACTTTCCACCACTGTAGCGTGTTTTACACCATATGTTTACCTCCCTTATTTATCCCAAGGTTGGCAGCAGAAATAAAGTCACAGAAGTTCATAGGTTCTTATTCTACCATGTCATGAATGGTATACAACTCAACATGGGTCGCCTCATGACGACCCTCATTGGAGCTTGCAGAACAAACCGACAGCGATCTTTGCCATATGTCTCACAGTTGACTGGGGTGTTCACTCATGTTGGGATTAATTTGGCAGAAGAACAGTTTATCTATATTCGCCAGAATGATGTCTACAATAAGCATAAGATCTGCATAGACATGGGCTATTACTATGGTCCTGATGGTGCGCTGTGTCGGGATGTGCCTACATATGAAGATGAATATGAAAGTGAGGATGAGCAGGAACCACAACAGCAGCAGGTTCAAGTAGATGTACCCCCTCCTGTTCAGGCTGAGGAGCAGCCTCCTCCACCCTCACCTCATTACATGGATGTCGAGCCGCTGCTTCCTCTATCACCACAGCATATGGATCCGGAGATGCCTCCTGCTACTCAATTTTATCATGGAGAGTCCTCCACTAAGGGAGCCACTCAGCCTTCTTGGGTAGACTATGAGGTTTTTGATAGACGGTTTACTGGACTTGAGACTCGTATGGATACTTTTGGGGAGGGACTTTCTGCTCTCGGGGATCATGTAGACACTATGGGCCATGTGGTCGACACCATGTCAGGCCGCCTGGATTCCTTCTCCACTGCTCTGGATACTCTTTCCACTCATATGGCTTCACTCACCACTCATATGACTAGCCTCACCAACAGTGTTGCTGACTCTAGCCAGTCTTTTCACATCATGAACCAAACTCTTCTTAGCATGTCTCGTCGTGATGCGACTCATGACATCCATATTGGCCGCATTCGAGATACTCTTCATGCTCAGGTTCATGCTCTTGCAGACATCAGCCGTCTCCTTGGACACCAGCCCCCTCCTCCAGAAAATCAGCCACCTCCACCTTCAGATGCACCATGAGGACTTTTACTTTTTCTCCCTCTCGTTTGCTGTCCTTTGGTTCTGTGTCCCTTGGGTCCCCCTTCGTCTATCCCGCTCCCTTTTGATGATGCCAAAGGGGGAGAAGTAGTAGTATAGGGCTTTATATATTTATGTATGTCCGTGTGTGGTTTGTGAGTTTGCATGTTTGACATGTGAGGATCATGAATCTTTTATGCATTTGTTTAGTCCCTTCAGTCTAGAGTCGTGCATTCACTTTTGCACCAATGTATAATGTAATGAAACGATGAATTGAATGCAACTGGTGTTTCATCTCAAATGGTTGGCTCTTATATCTCATTCCTCTTTTAATTGGCATATAACTGTTAAATGGTTGTGCTCGTTGTGTTCATGGTTTGTGTTCGTTGTATTCGCTGGCGTGACGGGTTGTAAGTGAAATGTCTTGGCTTCGAACCTTGATCTCAACCTTCATACATTGCTCAAAGGCACGTTCATGTATTTCAAAACCCCTTCATTTTGTCATCATCAAAAAGGGGGAGATTGTTGAATATATCCATGTTGATTTTGATGATAACAAGAACAGGTTATATGTTTTATCACGTGCAATGTTTCAACTATCAAGTTTGAATCTAATACACTTTCAAAGCCCACTTCACCATGTAATAAGCTTAAATTGGTTTAAACCCATCCAAATGCATAAATCCGTGTTTTGGTTTCTAAACCACCAAGGCTAAGCTTAAACCCACTCAACTTAATTGAAATAAGGCAGCCATAACATGATTCGTTCATATATTATATTGCATTGGCTAACCTTTGTTTTTTTGCAAGAAATCAAGCCAGCGCTTGACCGCCAGCATCTAGTGGTCGACCGATTCTCCCAGCAACAAATGGACATTCTCCTATAAAATTCCGGTCGACCGCCCCTATCCACAGGTCGACCGCCAGTCTCGAAAAGCCTCTATTGTTGACCTTTTGTTCTCAACGTGGGAAGTCTCTCTTCAAGGATTTGTTTAGTCCCAAAGTTACCAAACTTCCCATGATTTGTGGATCAGGTTCTTGGCTTGTCTCTTGACCATTCAAGAGTTATAAAAACATCTTATTGAGGCTTGCAACCCTAATAAATCAAAGTAGGCCAAGGGAGGCTATCAAGGGGAGGTTCTAGATCTGGTACTGTAGCCGTGAACAGTGCTCCGAGAAGAAAGAGATACATCCATCTTCATCCATCTGCATCCATCCTCTTCCATCTTCAAGCAACATCTGGAGAAGATCAACCCCAAGCCAAGAGGAGATCAAGCTGCATCCAAAACCATCTTCATCAAGTAAGGGGGAGCTTGAATCTGAAGTTTTCTTTTGTGTTTTCCATTCCAATCTTGTTGAGCTTTAATCTTTGTGTTATTGTAATATTCAAACATCTGTGTGTGTGGATCTACGAAGATCCGTGTGTGTATGTGAGTGATCTGCTTGTTCCTCATCCTTCCTTGTGTTTCGGTGCGTGTGCACCTTCGTTGGAGTTCTGAACTCACACAAGTGTGTGTGTATGTGTTTTTGATCTTGTAACCTTCTACAAGATAGTGTGTGAATCCTCACGGTCGGTGAGGGGTGGACGTAGGTTGCAGTTGTTGCATCCGAACCACCTAAAAATCGTGGTGTTCTATGTGGTTTGCTCCATATCTCCTACCTCCAGTTCTGATCTAGCTTGTTTGCTTGTCGCATCGTTATCTAGTTTCATGGTTTAGATCGAGCTATTTTAACCCTTTACAGGAGATCCTTGGTATATCAAAAGGTAGCTTCTGATCGACACAGTCAATCCTATCAGGAGGAAAATACTTTGTGTGAGAGGATCTTCGGATTCCTGGACTCCGCCTAGTACCAAGGAACTGCTATAGGGGTTGTTTTAGCCATATTCACTCTATAGTTCTTTAGATCTATTCTTGTTGGCGTTTGTTCTTCACATATCTATTAATTTTGTTATACGCTGTTTAAAATTGACATCACCCAATTCACCCCCCCTCTTGGGTGTCATTGATCGCGGGACTTCACTCACTTCGGGTCGCAATCCAACATGAATTGGTCAAAGATGATCGAACAAACACAGAACAAAGATTGGAAGAGATCTCCGACTTAGAAGGGAAGTGACTCTAGGCTCAGCAAAATATATAGGTCTATCAGGCCCGCATATCCCGCGCCTTCGACAAGCTTGTCAAAGGGCGTGAATTCAAGAAAGGTGACCTCGTGGTGGTAAAAATAAGAGAGGCCATGGCTGCCAACCCTAAAGGCAAGCTGAATGAAAACTGGCTTGGGCCCTATGTTGTCCAAAAAGTCTACGAAGGAGGTGTGTATGTAGTTGACAACCATAAGGGGGAGACTCAATTCCCACCCCTTAATGGAAATCACTTGAAACTATATCATGCATCACTTCCCCTGTTCAATGAATAATCAAACCCCGCACCTCACGCGAAGCAAGCATGTTTCTTAGATCTCCCATGAGACTATGCAATATCCACTCAACAAAAAAAGAAGAAAAAAAAGGAAAAAAGAGAGAATAAAAAATTCGTCAAAGTCATCGGGGGATGTCGATTCATCAAGTCCCACCGGAATTAAAAATTCCCTTGCTTTGGCTCAGACCATTTCATCTTGGCCGAATGACCAAACTACTGTACTCTACGCAGTAGCAAAAGTCTCAAGAACACTACTCCATCATGTCCCATCGATGCAAAAACCTCTGACTTGGACCTTACGTCCAAGCCGGTAAACAAAGACCCTTGCTTTGACTCGGACCTTCCGTCCCGGTCAATGAATGAAAAGATCTCCTTCCTTCGGCCCAGTGATGCGGGACGAGACACGGACACGACAAGCTCGCGATCATCCCTTAACGAGGGAAGCGTCGGACGTGCGCTGTTGAGAAACCGGCAAGAGCTAGGGTGGTCGGCTCGCACTTTCGTGCCCGGATCGGGTCACGGGACGGTCACGCTCTCTCTCGTAGCAGCGGTGAATGATAATATAGCGAGCTAATGGACCTAAAGCATGCTCTCTAGCAGCGGCATAAACAAATATATATGAAGTAAGCAAAATGCCAAGTAAGGAAGCGAATGCGATACCTCCACGCGCTCGGCGTGGGGAAGACGGACCCGGCCGAAAACTCGTACTCCCGAAAAACTTAACACACAATAATTACAGCAATGGGAACATGCCCACTCCACGCAGGGAGGTAAAGGGCTATACAAATGGGCCCGGGAGGACCGAATTCGGGTTGACGGGCAGCTTCGTGTGTTGATTCGGCTACACACGTGTTCACGACCGTGGGGCCCACGTGCTGTCCGGAGGGGCCGTGTGGGACCTGGTGGTACCGCTGTAGTGGAGACACTTGGAGAAGTGCTCCCCGGGCTGGCGGCACGCTGGTTCGCCGGCCGGAGGCCGGGCGGCTCCGTTCGGCACCGGTCGGAAAAACCGATCGGAAATCTGTCGGTTCTGTATTTCAGCGCGCACTCCGGCGAGAACAGACGCTGCGATCAGCACCGGTGTCAGAATGCGATGAGATCAAAACCGTTGGAAAGCTACTTCGAAGTACTGCAATCTAGTGGCCTTCAAAAAAATTCACCAGATTTGTACTTTGTGTTGGCGAATTTTATATGCTGCTGTTGTACAGTAACCGAAGACTCAGATCTGCAGAGAACTTTCCTGTTGATTGCCTTTGACCGTAAAGTAGATGTCCGAATTTGAAGATGTGTTCTTCAGCAAGGTTGTAGGAAATCGAACAAGGAGACAAGGACTATTTTTGTATCTAGATTTGGAGGTGGTGGTGATTTGTTCTGATTTTGGAAGTGGAGGGTGGTCAGATCTGGGATCTGACTAAAAACACTGTATTAGAGGAAGAACACGAATTTCTAAAAATAGATAGAAGGATGATAAAAAATTAAGAAAATTTTTGGAGGTAGGGGGTGATAGACAGAACGCCCAGTAAAATTGGGAGAGTTTGGACAAATCAAAAGGATGGTTGGAGGGGGAGAACTCAGAGGTTCTGTCACTGTAGATAGAAACCTGGCAGATCTGGGATGACAGGTTGGACGAAAATGTAAAAATACTAAACGGTGGATTTTGGGCGTGAACATTTAGGTGGCACTTGGGATGCAAGGGTAGAACACACCATAAAAATTGCAGCTTGAGATCTTCACGTGGAGGAGAGAAGATATTCAGACAAGAAGCCTCTATCCAGGATGGATAGAACACCGAAGGCGGCTCCGCGGCGGCGTGATGGCGGCACGGACGGCGGCGGCACAGATGATCACCGGAGATAGAGGGGAGGGGATAGAAGATAGAAATCACTCTAGAACTGGAGGTTGGAGGAGAGAGGAGGGGCTCAAGAACACTCTTGATTTTTTAACAATTTTCTCTTCATTTCTTCATTAATCTCTAATGACACTATACATAGGCTTATATAGAAAATGGCAAGGGGTGGGGGGCTAGGAATTTCGTGAGAAATAAGTCATTTTCTTCCCCCATGTGTTCAAAACTCAAAAAAAATAAATTACATATGAATGGAGCACTCCTTTGACTAGGTAGGTAAGGTAGGTGGCCAACCTTTGAAATTTTAACCCATTTGTCTCCCATGTGGTCAATTAGCATTCAAACCTTCTAGATGGCCACCTAGGATGGTTGACCAGCCCCACATGGATGAGGTGGACCAATGGGGAAGGGGAGGGGGCCCCCTAATTGGACCTACTACACATTTGCACAAAAACCCACACAATCCTAGGGAATGACACATTGGCTTACAAAGCCTTACAATTGTACATATACTTTCCCAAGGATATAAAAGTAAATAAAAGGACTCAAATGTAAAAATAAAAGTTAATGCTCGGCGTCGATTCCCATCACCCAGATCCTCCATCTGGAGTCGACGAACAGAAGACCCCTCTTGCTTTGACACTAACCAGCTAATCCCAAAATCCAATCTTTGACTTCAAACCACAAAGGCCAGTCGACCCTATTCTCTATAAACCTTGGCATCAAACCACAAAGGGCAGCTACCCACACTCCTTTGTCCCACCAACACCAAAAAAAAATGGGGCTTAAAATAGAGGTGCCTTGACAGACTTGGGCATCTAGTTCACTGGTTGCTTAAGGATAAGAATGTTTTAACCTGGCTGATGTGAAAATCCAAAAGGGCACCTCAGGCAAAAGTGGATAACCCCTCAACATTAAAACTCACAAGGGCGCGTTGGAAAAATTTAAAGGGGGTTAGTTTTGGTGAAAATCCGAAAGTGTGCTAAAACTAGGGTGGTGATCAAAAAAAAGTGGGAGAAAGAAGAGAGAAAAAGAGAAGGGGAAGAAAAGATGGAGGCAAGAATAAGTTTATTAACTCTATCAACTCATTCAATCACTATCATTCATCTACAAAATTGGAGCTCGAGATAAGCCCTCAGGGGAACCACAAAAATAATGGATGTTGAAGAAAGAAGAACAATAATAGGTCAATCAATCAATGAAGAGGGTACATAAAGTGAACTCAACGATGGCGGGGTTTCCTCCCCTTTAATTCTTCAATTCAGACTTATTTGGTAGTAATTTTTATCTTCAAGTCCGAGCTCCTCTGAGAAAGGGTTATCTCCCTAGCCTCTATCTATTGTATCGCCTCAATGCTTGATTCTACGGTGGCCATCAACGCTTGGGCTTTGTCCATCATAGCTTGCATTGCCTCTTAAAGTTTGGCTATTGTTGCTACTTTCTCAGGTTGCTCCACCACCAATGCGCTCCTACGGCTCCTCATGATGTCAAGTTGAGAATCTGCTTCCTAGGCTTCCCCATAAGAGCAAAGACTTCAATTTCAAGCTGCTAAATTTCAAAGCAATGAGCCTTCCATGCTGAAGTTTCATGAAGGCGTCAAACTTATCCCCAAGTATCATTCACGGCGGTCATCCAAGGCTCTTAGACAGCCGCATCACATGATAAGCATGGGTGTTTCTCCTAAGAGCATCCCATACAATCTCAATAGAAAGAGATGTCTCTTGCTACAATGTGGCCTGGAATATGCCAACAAAGGTCTCAAGTACCACCTTTGCCCTTGTAAGTGGCGTAGATTGGGGACCATCTAGCAACTCAACTCCACGCCCCGAGAAATCATCAGACTAGATTGGTGAAAGCTCTCGATCTCCTACACCTGAAGATACAATCTCCTATGAAAAGTGGGAAGAGAGAAATAGGAGAAAATATAAGTCATGATAATGGCTCTCATAGTAAATGCAAAGTAGAAAATAAAATGCTTCCAAAAGGGGGCTCCCCTCTTCATACCTGAAGAGGCAACCACCATCTCTAAACTCTCATCCCTAGGCCCAGAACCGGCTAGTCTGGAAATAGCGAGTGGCTCAATGATGTTAGTGGCTCCTAGAAGGGAATGACGCATGTTAGCCAAAAATAAGATGATAGGAAAGATTAATTGAGAAAGGGAGGAACTACCTAAGGGTACAAGATCTCTCCTATCGCATGAAGCCAAGGCAACCAGCTACTCACTAGAAGGTGCAGTCCTCACCTCCTCTATGTGTAGGTGAGCCATGTGCGGCGAAGCCTCTTCAGTTTCCCATAAAAAGCAAACACCATGCAAGGGCTATTCCAAAATCATGGAGTTGGATGCATGCCAAGAAACTGGAGAAAGCAAAATACCCCTCAAGCCGCCGTCTTCATTCTTAGGAGGGTTTGGAAGTGATATCTATACAGTAGGAGGAGGAGTCCTCACATCTTTCAAACCAGTGGCTACCAACAACCAAGAGATCTCGCCATGCAACCCACCCCATGATGAATCCATTGAACCACATATCTGCGAGACAAAATGTTCAACGACCTCTGAGGTAGGGTGACGAACTTCTCCCTCCGTGGGTTGGTGCAACCTGGTGACTACCATGCATGGACAACCTAAAGATGGCAAAGAAAGTAGGCTCCATTAAGGACGCTGGCATACAAGAAGCTAATAAAGTTATGTATAAACAAATGAAGAGGGAATATTACCTTCCAACTCAGCGCTAGTGCTTGAAGGATGATCTTTCACCGAAGGACGAGCAACTCCATCCTTATCAATTGAATCATTATTCAAAGTGGGAGCGTCCGGACACATCTCTATCCCTGGTAGCCCAGCTTCAGCACTTCTCTCTATCGTAAAAGGTATCCACACGATTTCCCAAGGGGTATCAAAAGACTTTGTTGTAGAGGGACTAATGGGATCGTGAAGCGTCAAGCGGTAGTGGACGGCAGGCTGAACGCGGTCCCCTTGGGGACCGTGACCTGAAGAAGACGGTCTCCTTGGAGACCGCGATCTCAGTGCAGAAGCACCCCCGACTGACCTTCAAACGTCTGACACTTCGACGTTCGAGGGATTCAATATGGTGTTGTTTTCCACATTCTCATCAATGTAACAACATCCCTTCTGCTTCCCCCAACCCCTATATGTACCCCCCCTCCACTATCTATGAAAATGCAATGAAGAAATCTAAAAATTTAGCCACGGCTATGTCCTTTTATTCCCAATTTTTAGAACCCTACGGGTGAGAGGCCCATGTCCGATCCGCCATGGAGGAGGAGCATGAAGCAACGGTTTCACCATCTGTGCGATGGAGTTGGGTGAGAGGCCCCACTCGAAGCCCCATGTTCTTCCTCCTCCTCCATCCACCATCGCCGCTCATCTCCGTCACCGCCGCCACCATTCTGACAATAAATCCTACCACCACCACCACAGAGATGGATCGAGAAATGCTACTGCATCATCCCTGGGATGGGGGCGGGTGTGAAGCCCGGGCGGAGCTCCTCCATTCGCCTCTGGTCACCCTGCCACCATTGTCCACCTCCACCACAGCCCCTCTCCTCTCCCTCAACCCACAATCATTCTTCCCCTTTCCTATAGTACTAATAGCTATATAAGTAGTCTATAAAGCTTTCCCCACGCCCCCTCACCTCTCCCCCCCCTCACAGAGTTCCACAACCCCCAACACTGCCCCACGGTCACCATCGGTAAGTAAAAAACCCAAAACAGAGCTCCGCCCCCATCCCTCCGTTTCTCCACATTTTCCCCTCTCTCCCAGCCAATTAGTTACCTAAACTTTACTATATCCCATTCCCATCTCTTCCACACCTTTCCCCCTCCCATTAGAACCCTTAAAACACCCAAAGAAGCCACCTCAGTCGACCACGAAGAAGCAGGCAAAAATTGAGCTTCATTCGAGACGCCCACGGGTGTCTGCAGAAAACCATGAGAATGCGGTGCCCCGACAAACCGCCTTCACCAGAATATGGTCAGGCCTAGGCCTCACGGCTCCTGCTCTGCTCTCCGGTTGAAGAACTGGCAGATTCCTCGACCTCGTTTCACATCAATTTGGTATCAGAGCAAGTCGTCGGTTTGCTCCGTCAAATCGAGGTCCTGTGGTTCGAGGTTCGAGGTCGAACCTCCGCCAAGCAGAGAGATTTAATGGGATCATCAAGCGTCAAGCGGCAGCGGACTATAGGCTGAACATGGTCCCCTTGGGACCGCGACCTGAAGAAGGCGGTCTCCTTGGAGACCGCGATCTTAGTGCAGAAGCACCCCCGGCTGACCTTCACAGTTTCGACACTTCGATATTTGAGGGCTTCAATAGGGTGTTGCTTTCCACATTCTCATCAATGTAACAACGTCCCCTCCCCTTCCCCCAACCCCTATATGTACCCCCCCTCCACTATCTATGAAAATGCAATGAAGAAATCTAACCATTTAGCCATGGCTATGTCCTTTTATTCCCAATTTTTGGAACCCTACGGGTGAGAAGCCCATGTCCAATCTGCCATGGAGGAGGAGCGTGAAGCGACGGTTGCACCATCTTTGCGATGGAGTCGGGTGAGAGGCCCCAATCGAAGCCCCATGTTCTTCCTCCTCCGCCATCTACCGTCGTTGCTCATCTCCGTCACCGCCACCGCCATTCCGACCACAAATCCCGCCACCACCACCACCGAGATGGATCAAGAAGTGTTGTTGCATCGTCCCTGGGATGGGGATGGGTGTGAAGCCTCGACTCAGCTCCTCCCTTTTTCTCTGGCCACCCCAGCACCACAGTTTACATCCACCACCACCCCTCTCCTCTCCCTCAACCCATAATCATTTTTCCCCTTTCCTATAGTACTAATAGCTATATAAGTAGCCTATAAATATTTCCCCATGCCCCTCACCTCTTCCCCCCCCCACCTCACAGAGTTCCACAACCCTCAACACCGCCCCACGGTCGCCATCGATAAGTAGAAAACCAAAAACAAAGTTCCACCTCTATCCCTCTGTTTCTCCACGTTTTCCCCTCTCTCCCAGCCTATTAGTTACCTAAACTTTACTATATCACATTCCTCTCTCTTCCACACCTTTCCCCCGCCCATTAGAACCCTTAAAACACCCTAAGAAGCCACCTCGGTCAACCACGGAGAAGCAGGAAAAAATAGAGCTTCGTTCGACACCCTCGGGTGTCTGTAGAAAATCCTGAGAACGCGGTGCCTCGACAAACCGCCTTCACAAGAATGTGGTCATCAAGGTGACTGCATCCAGGCTTGGGCCTCCCGGCACCTGCTCCACTCTTCGTCTAAAAAATTGGCAGATTCCCCGACCTCATTTCACATCAATTTGGTATCAGAGCAAGTCATCGGTTTGCTCCGTCAAATCGAGGTCCTACGGTTTGAGGTTCGAGGTAGAACCTCCTCCATGTTAGGTGCAAGAATGAGATCTAGAGGGGGGTGAATAGATCTCTTTATAAAACTATAGATCAATTAAATTCTCACGCTCATAAAACACATTCGGAACAACTAGAACAGAAGCTGACACTTTGGATCGCTTTATACTAGACAAAGCTAAAGACTCACAGCACAATCAAGGTCTGGACAATGATAAGAGCTCTGAGCTCTCACTCTATGTAGAGCAGCTCTTGAACACCCCACTGAACCGCCAACAGTTAAAGATTCAAATAGGACAAATATCAAATACCTGGTAGTGTGCCACAGCTAGTCAAACTCGGAATGGCCAATTACAACAGAAGTGATCCAACAGAATCAATTAAGCATTCATTCAAATGGAGCAGTTATCGAGCACTAGCTAGTTTATCCAAATTAGAACAGAAATGAATATTAGCTCACACAAAGCAGTTCTCGAACACTTAGCGCACATTCAGAGTGGAGTGCAAAACCTGATCACACATCGACCTGAACAACCATCACTTAGCCAACGATGGAATCATAGTGTAGACTCAACTCACACTCTAACCTGTGAAGGGGTTTGAGGATAAAGAGCAGACACACAAGTTCAAACAACATAACACACAGGATTTTTTAGGTGGTTCGATCTGCCTTGCAGATTTACGTCCACCCCACACTCAGATGAGAGTGTGACTTTCCCTTGCAACAGCAAGAACGGAGACTCAGTCTGCAAACAAACGCTGGCTAATAGCTTGATCCAGAGGGAGATAAATCCCTCAAACTCTAATCTAGCACCAAGCTAGATCAGAACCCACTACCTCAGTAGTGACCGGAGGAACACGCCTCCCTTCCTATAGCAACCCTGGTAAAATAAAAGGAAGATTTCAAGAAAGATTAAGTAAGTAAATGATAAGAATCAAAATGAATAAATAATAAGTCAAATGTAAATAACGCCTCTCAACAAGGCGCGATTTAAATAAGAAACGCCTTCACCTGAGGCGTTAATTCAAAAAGTGACACATATACTAAAGGGCGTCAAATTTCAAAAAATGTCCAAAACAAATAAAAGGAAAGGTAAAGAAACGCCCTCTTCTTGGGCGCGAATTACAAAAGAAACGGCACAGGTAAAGACGTCAATTAGAATTAACGCCCTAACCTAAGGCGTTAATTGCATTTGTGTTCCATTCGAACCAGGAGACTATCCAGGGTAAGTTTTAGGATTGCTACGTGTTCGATTGATTATGGTAAGGACTCTATCAAGGAAACTAGAGTTCTAATCAAATTCTAACTCCATTGGGATTCCAAAAATCCTATAAATACCTTTCTAATCGAACCCGTTCGGTATTTTTGGCGAACCGTTCTGCTACTACTGTACGTGAAGAACAGGTGGTTCTTCTTCCTCTGCCTTTCGTCATGGATTATGAAGAATATTAATGTTCATCATCTTCTTCTTCTGTAGGTTGCCAGCAGCCAGTAGTAACTCTCTTGTCTAGTTGAAGAACGTGGGCTCTTCATCAACATCCTCTTCTTCTGTTTTGAACAGAGTGCCGTTTTCTCTTCACAACCTTCACGTATCTTCACCCAGATCATCATCAGGTAAGTTTTCTCAAGAACTGTAGCCCAAACTAGCATAAAATGTATGATAATATCATCTGTTAATTCATGCATATAGTGTTACTATGTTTTCAAAGTTTTCTGTGAAATTTTGGAAAGAGGCGACCCTCTCTAGGGCGCTAATTCAATTTCTGACGACTGACAGAAGTGTCATCAATTCCATATAATTAGTAAATACCCATGTTTAAAATTTAATATCTATGAAACATGTAGTTAAATCTAATGCATGATCATATAGCTTGAATCCTTCTATTTTTCTTGTCCAGTTCATATATGTGGTTCCTGCAAATTATTTATCATGAAAACCTTTACTGTTCATATTCCTGGAAACCAAAGAGAATTAACGACCTCTAGTAGGTCGTCTTTTCTAAAAGTGACGCCCCTGGATAAGGCGCGTTTTATAAAAAATACAGAATTAAGAAAATATCAAAAAATAGAAATTTATAATGGACGACGGTTACAGAAGTCGTCAAATTTAAAATAACGACCCAGTGAAGGGCGTTAATTTAATAAGTAGTGACTTATGTTAAGGCGCTAATTTCCTGTGTAATTATTTTATACTGTTTACTGTTAACCGAGGGTTTTATATAAATATATATGTATATATCGGCACTATATTTCCATTCCGTGAATATAGTCCCATGTTCTACGATGTTTTATCGATTACCCCTCAACTCTCGGTGACATACAAGCCCTCCATTGGACATTCTGTTCCTTTGGACTGGCAAGTTAGTCATTGGGACCTCCGTAAGTCTCCTCGTAGCCTTGGATTCCCTCAAGGCCGACTGAGCGGGTTGTACCATAAAAACCCTTTACACTATTTTGCCATGTCACTCTATAGAAACATGGTATACCGGCCCTCACGATATGCTATGTGGATATCATGAGAATATTCTTAATGGGATGTGAAAATCATGCCATTATTATGCTGTTCTTGTGGACCTCAATTCTATATCAAATGACATGACCATCTATATATGGACTTAATTGTCATGGTACCCAATTAGGGAACCAACTCCACCCAGTTTTATCGATACTCGTGTTTATATCATTATTATCGTCCTTATACATCAAGTTCAATTTTGAACTCTACTCTATCTTGAATATCCACAAGCTTTTTCTTGAAATTCCATATTGGCTATACTATAAAGTGGATGTCTAGATCTATCTTTAATACTGTGCATGTAAGGGCCCGATCTGGTCATGGGAGGAGCACCCAAAAGTACTAGTGCCCATAGGAGTAGTAATGATCACGGTGTCTAGCATTGCACCGAAGTACTTTCTCTTTTGATCTATGACATTCCACACTCTCTCTTTCTTGCGTGCGTGACTCGACTTGCGCGACTTTACTAGCATGGCCTGACACGGGCAAAGTACTTGCGTGAAATAGCCAATAATCTATAAAGTCTCTCATGAATATCTCTTGTTTAAGACTCGCTTGGATGTTTTACACGACGTGTTATCTATTGATTAGTTATTTCTACATGCATAGCCATATTACATTTACATGTGATAAATTGTTATTACTTAAACCCATTGCTAGTTCTTGAGATATAATTTCCTACTGAGCGTTCGCTCACTCAGTGTTTCCCTACTTTTCAGGTAAGTCCGACGACGAGACTCAATCGGACAGGGAAGGTCAAGAGTGAAAGAGATTAGATCTTCTCAAAGCGTCAACTAGTCTTGTCTTTTTTATATTTTCTTGAGTCAATTTTGTACTTTTTATTAAGTTTAGCATTTTCAAGGGATTGTAATAGAAATACTTTTGTGAAGGAATAAAAGGATTGGGTTATCTTTACTCTTGCGCATCTCTGATTTGGTGTCGAATACACTAATACTCTGATTGACATGGTCGATATAAACTCATCACGCGTCTCCGGGTATCTTCCGCGCTCGGGGCGTGACAGTTTTTGTGGTATCAGAGCCTAGGGTATTCAATTCCTAGGAAACCCAAGTCCAAGGATAAGTCTGAACTTCTAACCAGTGAGATTGGGTAGAACCAAGGGTTAAAGTCAAAATAGAATTAAAAGCCTTTAAACGCAATCACATACTAATAGCTATTGTAATTGTAGGACAATGGCTGCCGAACGTGCTCAATGGCGCAACATGCAACGCACTCTTCAAGGCATGACTCAGGCACTTCAACAAGTGGCACAAGGAGGTGCACTATGTGGAGCCGAAAATCTCCACCAAGGCTTTAAGAACATGAATCCTCCAAAGTTCGTAGGATCTACTGATCCGGACGATGCCGAACACTGGATCCGGGAAACTGAACGGATCTTTCGGGTTATGCAATGCACGGATCAAGAGAAGGTCCTGCTAGCAACTTTTCAATTAGAAAGGGACGCCCGCTATTGGTGGGAGTCGGTAGAAGCTACGTTAAATCAAGGACAAGTCACTTGGGATGAGTTTGTTGAACATTTCAACAATAAATATTTCTCCGATCGAGTTCAAGAGAAGAAAGCCGCTGAATTCGCCGCACTTAAGCAACGAACTTTGTCGGTGGCTGAATATGAAGCGCAGTTCTCAAGGTTGTCTCGGTACGCTAAACACTTAGTTAGTACTGAGAAGATGAAAGCTCGAAGATTCCTTAATGGGCTCAGGCCCCAATATATCACACAACTGGCACCGATGGACATACAAGTCTATTCGGAGATGGTTCGACGAGCCCAATTACTAGAAGATGCCACGGAACTATCTGATAGGATCCGTGGGAAAGACAAGAAGGAGAATGTTACTAGCTCCGGCACCTTCAAACCCAATTTCAAGAAGATGCCAAGTAATGGAGGTACTCCCTCCCAGGAGCAAAAGTTCAAGAAGACCAAACCTTTCTCCATCACCACTACACCTTCTAAGGTGGTATGTAAGCACTGTGATAAGGCCGGGCACAAGGCCGAAGAATGTTGGAGGAAACTTGGAGCGTGTCTCCGTTGTGGGAGCCGTGATCATCGGATTCCCGACTGTCCCCTACTCAATGATCAAGCCGGTGACGGAAAGCGCCCGGTGACAAAGAATGCTCGTCTCCAAGCTATTAAGGAGGCGGAACAAGACGAAGGCGGACTAGTAGAAGGTACACTGAAAGTTTGTTCCAAGTCTGCACATGTCTTATTTGATACGGGTGCATCACATTCTTTTATTTCCAAGAAGTTTTCTGACCCACTACCTATGGAACCGGAATGGATGAAAATATTTTTATCTACTCCTCTCGGAAATGAAACCGATATTACTCACCATTATCAAAACTGTGAAGTCTTGGTAAAAGGAAGAAATCTTCCTATCAACCTCATATGTTTAGACCTAAAGGAATATGATGTCATATTGGGAGCAGACTGGTTATCTAGGTATCAGGCAACTGTGGATTGCCGTAACAGCAAAGTTACTTTCAAGGACTTTCCAGAACTAGTCTATTCTAGCCCTAAGAGTCGGAGCAAGTCACCTCTTATTTCGGCTCTCCGAGCTAGCAAGCTAATAAGGAAAGGATGTGTATCTTTCCTTGCATTTGTCACCATTAAGGAGACTAAGGAGACTAAGCTAGAAGACATCCCAGTTGTGCAAGAATTTCCAGACGTGTTTCCGGAGGATTTGCCTGGATTACCCCCACAAAGAGAAGTGGCCTTCACCATCGACTTGGTCCCTGGTGCTGGACCAGTTTCTAAGGTACCATATAGGATGTCCCCTGCCGAGCTCAAGGAGCTGAAGAAGTAATTGATGGAACTTCTAAAGAAGGGATTTATTAGACCAAGCACTTCCCCGTGGGGAGCACCTGTGCTATTTGTAAAGAAGAAAGATGGATCCATGAGGTTATGCATCGACTATCGACAGTTGAATCATCTCACTATCAAGAACAAGTATCCACTGCCGAGAATCGATGAGTTATTTGATCAAATATCTGGATCCATGTATTTTTCGAAGATTGATCTCAGGTTGGGATATCACCAACTAAGGATCAAAGATGAGGACATTTATAAGACCGCGTTCAGAAGCAGGTATGGGCACTATGAATTTGTTGTTATGCCTTTTGGACTAACAAATGCCCCTGCTGCCTTTATGCAGTTGATGAATAGTATATTCAGGCCTCATCTAGATCAATTCATAGTGGTTTTTATTGATGATATACTGATCTATTCAAAGACCAAGGAAGAGCACGAGGAGCATTTGAGAATAGCATTACAAATATTGAGGATGAATCAGTTATATGCAAAGCTCAGTAAATGTGAATTTTGGTTAGGAGAAGTAGCTTTCTTAGGGCATGTTATATCAAAAGACGGTTTATCCGTAGATCCATCAAAGGTTGAAGCTGTAAGGAATTGGGAAAGACCGACCAATGCTAGCAAGATCCGTAGTTTCTTGGGTCTTGCGGGCTACTATCAGCGATTCATCAAGGATTTCTCCAAGATAGCCGTACCACTCACTAGGCTAACTCGCAAGGAGATACGTTATGAATGGAGTGAGGAATGTGAAAGAAGCTTCCAAGCTCTCAAAGATCATCTAACTACTGCCCCGGTTTTAGCTTTACCAATTGAAGGTGAGAGATTCGAAATATACACCGATGCATCTGGCATTGGCCTCGGATGTATTTTAATGCAACAAGGGAAGGTTATAGCCTACTCTTCTCGCCAATTGAAGAAGCACGAGGAGAACTACCCAGTTCATGATTTAGAATTGGCTGTGGTAGTATTTGCACTGAAAATATGGAGACATTATCTGTACGGAGTGCAGTTTATTGTATACTCTGACCATAAAAGTATTAAGTATCTCTTCTCTCAGAAGAAATTGAATATGAGGCAAAGACGTTGGCTAGAATATCTTAAGGACTTCGACTTCACTATACAATATCATCCTGGAAAGGGTAATCCTGTAGCCGATGCCCTCAGTCGAAAGCCGAGAGCACTATTAGCCAATTGTATGATTCAGGAGTAGAAGTTGCTAGAACAATTCTCTAAACTTAATATAAGCATGGACAAGGACAGTAGGTGTGTCACCTTATCCCATATGATCATACATCTAGACTTGCTATCCGAAATACAAGGACTTCAAGGTAGTGACCCCGTACTAGTGGAAATCAAGGGCAAAATGAAAGAACAACCTGATTTCAAATTAGCACCAGATGGAAGATTGATGTTCAGAAATAAAACATGTATATCGAATTGCCCAGAGCTAAAGAAGAAAATCTTAGATGAAGCTCACAGATCAAGGTACACGATTCATCCAGGATCAACTAAGATGTACCAAGATTTGAAAAGGACCTTTTGGTGGCCCAATATGAAAAGAGAAATAGCGGATTTTGTGTTTCGCTGTCTCACATGTCAACAAGTCAAGGCAGAACACCAAAAACCTGCCGGTAAGCTACATCCTCTAGATATTCCCAAGTGGAAGTGGGAGGATATCGGTATGGACTTCATTATGGGTCTGTCCAAATCAAAGGGAGGATATGACGGAATATGGGTTATCATCGATCGATTGACCAAATCAGCACACTTCTTGCCAATCAAGAGTCGGTGGTCAGTTGATGTTCTTGCTGCATTATACCTTAAGAGATAGTCAGGTTACATGGAGTACCTGTCTCAATCGTGTCTGACAGAGACCCCCGTTTTACTTCTCACTTTTGGAAGGGTTTACAACATTCACTGGGGACGAGACTTAACTTTAGTACAGCTTTTCATCCTCAAACGGATGGTCAGACCGAGAGAACTAATCAGGTGGTTGAAGATATGCTCAGAGCTTGCATCATTGATTTTGGTGGAAGCTGGCATGATCACTTGCCTTTGGTTGAATTTGCATATAATAACAGCTACCAGGCAAGTATACAAATGGCACCTTTCGAAGCTTTATACGGAAGGAGTTGCCGATCGCCTTTGTGCTGGGACGAAGTTGGCGAAAAACAACTATTAGGTCCAAACATGGTAAGGGATACCACTGAAAAGATTCAGTTGATTAGAGAAAGACTTCAAGTTGCTCAGTCTAGGCAGAAGGCTTATGCTGATACACGAAGAAGAGATCTCGAATTCCAAGTGGGAGATCACGTATTTCTCAAGATATCACCTGGACGTGGCATAAGGAGATTTGGTGTTAAGGGCAAGCTTACACCAAGGTTTATCGGACCTTTTGAGATACTAGAAAGAGTTGGCGTGGTTGCTTACTGCGTCGCTTTACCTCCTCAATTGTCCGAAGTTCATAATGTATTCCACATATCAATGTTGAAGAAATATGTGCATGATCCGTCACATATCATTGATCATGGAGACCTGGTGATTCAAAGGGATCTCACTTATGAACAAAGGCCCATGAAGATCCTCGATCGCGAGGTACGAACATTAAGGAACAAAATTATTCCCATGGTTAAGGTGCAATGGAGTAAAGATACAGAACACGAAGCGACATGGGAGACCGAGGAGTCTATGAGGAAACGATTCCCAGACTTATTCTAAAAAGGTATGTATTCTACACTCTCCACGTTTATATGTGATTGAATTTGGGGACCAAATTCTTTTAAGTGGGGGAGGGTGTAGCAACCCTGGTAAAATAAAAGGAAGATTTCAAGAAAGATTAAGTAAGTAAATGATAAGAACCAAAATGAATAAATAATAAGTCAAATGTAAATAACGCCTCTCAACAATGCGCTATTTAAATAAGAAACGCCTTCACCTGAGGCGTTAATTCAAAAAGTGATGCCTATACTAAAGGGCGTCAAATTTCAAAAACATCCAAAACAAATAAAAGGAAAGGGAAAGAAACGCTCTCTTCTTGGGCGTGAATTACAAAAGAAACGGCACAGGTAAAGACGTCAATTAGAATTAACGCCCTAACCTAAGGCGTTAATTGCATTTGTGTTCCATTCGAACCAGGAGACTATCCAGGGTAAGTTTTAGGATTGCTACGTGTTTGATTGATTATGGTAAGGACTCTATCAAGGAAACTAGAGTTCTAATCAAATTCTAACTCCATTGGGATTCCAAAAATCCTATAAATACCTTTCTAATCGAACCTGTTCGCTATTTTGTGGTGAACCGTTCTGCTACTGCTGTACGTGAAGAACAGGTGGTTCATCTTCCTCTGCCTTTCGTCATGGATTATGAAGAATATTAATGTTCATCATCTTTTTCTTCTGTAGGTTGCCTGCAGCAAGTAGTAACTCTCTTGTCTAGTTGAAGAACGTGGGCTCTTCATCAACATCCTCTTCTTCTGTTTTGAACAGAGTGCCATTTTCTCTTCACAACCTTCACGTATCTTCACCCAGATCATCATCAGGTAGGTTTTCTCAAGAACTGTAGCCCAAACTAGCATAAAATGTATGATAATATCATCTGTTAATTCATGCATATAGTGTTACTGCGTTTTCGAAGTTTTCTGTGAAATTTTGGAAAGAGGCGACCCTCTCTAGGGCGCTAATTCAATTTCTGACGACTGACAGAAGTGTCGTCAATTCCATATAATTAGTAAATACCCATGTTTAAAATTTAATATCTATGAAACCTGTAGTTAAATCTAATGCATGATCATATAGCTTGAATCCTTCTATTTTTCTTATCCAGTTCATATATGTGGTTCATGCAAATTATTTATCATGAAAACCATTACTGTTCATATTCCTGGAAACCAAAGAGAATTAACGACCTCCAGTAGGTCATCTTTTCTAAAAGTGACGCCCCTGGATAAGGCGCTTTTTATCAAAAATACAGAATTAAGAAAATATCAGAAAATAGAAATTTATAATGGACGACGGTTACAGAAGTCGTCAAATTTAAAATAACGACCCAGTGAAGGGCGTTAATTTAATAAGTAGTGACTTATGTTAAGGCGCTAATTTCCTGTGTAATTATTTTATACTGTTTACTGTTAACCGAGGGTTTTATATAAATATATATGTATATATCGGCACTATATTTTTATTCCGTGAATATAGTCCCATGTTCTACGATGTTTTATCGATTACCCCTCAACTCTCGGTGACATACAAGCCCTCCATTGGACATTCCGTTCCTTTGGACTGGCAAGTTAGTCATTGGGACCTCCGTAAGTCTCCTCGTAGCCTTAGATTCCCTCAAGGCCGACTGAGCGGGTTGTACCATAAAAACCCTTTACACTATTTTGCCATGTCACTCTATAGAAACATGGTATACCGGCCCTCACGATATGCTATGTGGATATCATGAGAATATTCTTAATGGGATGTGGAAATCATGTCATTTTTATGCTGTTCTTGTGGACCTCAATTCTATATCAAATGACATGACCATCTATATATGGACTTAATTGTCATGGTACCCAATTAGGGAACCAACTCCACCCGATTTTATCGATACTCATGTTTATATCGTTATTATCGTCCTTATACATCAAGTTCAATTTTGAACTCTACTCTATCTTGAATATCCACAAGCTTTTTCTTGAAATTCCATATTGGCTATACTATAAAGTGGATGTCTAGATCTATCTTTAATGTTGTGCATGTAAGGGCCAGATCTGGTCCTGAGAGGAGCACCCAAAAGTACTAGTGGCCATGGGAGTTGTAATGATCACGGTGTCTAGCATTGCACCGAAGTACTTTCTCTTTTGATCTTTGACATTCCACACTCTCTCTTTCTTGCGTGCGTGACTCGACTTGCGCGACTTTACTAGCATGGCCTGACACGGGCAAAGTACTTGCGTGAAATAGCCAATAATCTATAAAGTCTCTCATGAATATCTCTTGTTTAAGACTCGCTTGGATGTTTTACACGACGTGTTATCTATTGATTAGTTATTTCTACATGCATAGCCATATTACATTTACATGTGATAAATTGTAATTACTTAAACCCATTGCTAGTTCTTAAGATATAATTTCCTACTGAGCGTTCGCTCACTCAGTGTTTCCCTACTTTTCAGGTAAGTCCGACGACGAGACTCAATCGGACAGGGAAGGTCAAGAGTGAAAGAGATTAGAGCTTCTCAAAGCGTCAACTAGTCTTGTCTTTTCTATATTTTCTTGAGTCAATTTTGTACTTTTTTTTAAGTTTAGCATTTTCAAGGGATTGTAATAGAAATACTTTTGTGAAGGAATAAAAGGATTGGGTTATCTTTACTCTTGCGCATCTCTGATTTGGTGTCGAATACACTAATACTCTGATTGACATGATCGATATAAACTCGTCACGCGTCTCCGGGTATCTTCCACGCTCGGGGCGTGACACTTCCTCTGAAACCACAGAGGGGACAACCGAAGGAACACCTCCCTTCCTCTGAAACCACAGAGGGGACAACCGAAGGAACACCTCCCTCCCTCTAAAACCACAGAGGGGACACGAACCCTGAACAGGGTATCAGAAGAACACAAAGGAAATGGAAAAATCAAACAAAAACGAAAAAGAGAAATACAACCAAAATGTAGCTCCGAGGAGTAGATTGACTCTGGATTCGATCCACAAGTCAAGACTGTTGCATCCCTTCAGTTTTGATGATGTCTCACACTATAAATCAATTTGTTTTATCGCACTCTTGCAATAAAGGTCCGTGCATTCTCCTGTTCATATGCATTCAATAGATCAGTGAACGCTTTTCTCTAGACGTTGTATGTCCTTGCCTCAGTGCAAGTTTCTTTCTATTAGCTCAACACTTGTGTTCGACTCAGAAGAGCTCGGTGCATCTCACATAATGTCCGTGCATAGTATGCCATGGTGCATTTCTTTGTTTCTAAGCATTAAGAAGGTCTGTGCTTATTGCATGATTTAGGTCCGTGCATTGTTTGACACTCGTCTTTTTGCTTAATGAATATTAAATTAGTCAATGCATTGTCTCGTTTATAAGCTTGTTCGGTGCAAGTTTTTCCAAGTTCTACATTTCTCGCATAAAGAGCTTGCCTCAGTGCAAGTCCTTGTTCATGCACAGGTTCTGTTGTTCATATTATGTCCCAGTGCATCTCACTAAGTCGTGTGCACCAAGGTCCGTGCATATCGTGTCCCTGCATCTCACCTCTCGAGGTCGGTGCAATATCTGGGTCGGTGAAATTCTTGTCTAGAATGCATTATTTAGTCTGCTCATTCCTTTCTTAGTGCAAATCCAACTCAGTGCAAGTCTGTCTTGCATCTCTCTTCGTTCTACCCATTTCTCTCTGCCATCTCGGTGCAACTCTTGCTTGGACTGCATATTTCAACTCGGTGCATTCTTTCTCTTTCTAAATAACATGAAGTCGGTGCATACTTTGCTTGAGATAAAAACATGAACAGTGCATAGCCAAGTTTATACAAATCCCTACAGCAACGAGGTCGGTGCAGTTCTTGTTCACCTTGTAGTAAGTCAGTGCATTGTTTGACTTGGAAACTCCTACTCAATGCAGTTTATGCTTACTCACTCGCTACGTCGGTACAACTTGTGCTAAGTGTGTGACAAAATGTTTATTCCTTTTTTTACAGTTTGTCTGTGCATTCACCAGATGGATGGCACGTGATCCGAGGAACATGGAGGTCCAGAACATTCTGACACGTGCCCCAACCTTTCAGGCGGGAAACGTGGTATCCACACGCCTAAGTTTCTGGAACAGTTATATATATACTAAGGAAAAGGGTTCGAGAAGAGAGGATGGAATAGTGAAAAAGGAGAGAAGAGAGAGAGCAGTGTGTGTTGATCAAGAGAGAAAACTAGAGAAAAACCACTCCATCAAGAGTAGAGAGAAGAGTCTGAGAGAGAAAGAGCAATCTGTGAATCTGAAGATCTACTTCTACAGAAGCTACATTGTTTTGTCTTAGAGATAATTGTTTTCCCTTGATCTTTTATTTTAGAGTTTCATTCGCCTTCAATTCCATTGTGTTACCCTCCAAGCTTGCTCGGAGGAAGGGAGAAGTTCTCCGGTTTCCCTCCATTGTTCTTGGAGGAAGAGAGGTTTGATCCTCTAGGTTTGTGAGTTGCTTGGAAGCAATTTCACAGGGTTCCCTTTGCTACGTGCAAAGGAAGGGAGATTTGTTCTCCAGTGCTTCTTCTGGTTGATCAGAAGACTGAGGAGGGTGTTCCTCAGGGCAAGCTGTTTGGCAGCGGTTGTCATAGATTGAGTATGCTGTGTGCGGTTGATCATTGCACGGAAACCTTACTCTTCTGAGTAAGGGGTGGACGTAGATTGCGGGTAGCAATCGAACCACCTAAAAACTCTCTATCTCTCTTGTGGATTTGCCTGTCTACTTTGTGTTTGCTCTCCATCTACTTGATATATTGCTCCATCGCGTATTTCTTTCTAGATCTCCATCCATTGTCCAGATATTTCTTTTACCTTTCTTCGAGGTTTCATCACTACTATTTGAGGGGTTCAGCAATTGTTACTAAGCTTATCGAATTTGGGAGTGATCTATTCATCCCCTCCTTCTATCTCACTTTCCGCAGTGTGTATCAATTGGTATCAGAGCAGGTTTTCACTATGTGGTCCAATGGCCAAGGTAACCCTGGATTTAATGCTCCTCGGAGCTTCATGGCTGAGGGACAGTCTATCAGCCACCCTCCGTTCTTCGATGGTAACAATTACCTTTTCTAGAAAAATAGGATGGTGGTTTTCATTAGAGCGCAGAGCCACAAACTTTGGAGGGTGATCACCACAGGGCCATATGATCTGCCACCGAACGAAGATGCGTGGACAAATGATCAAGTCAAGCTTTCGTCACTCAACTGGACGGCCATGAACATCATCCAATGTGCAGTTCATCCAGACGAATACGCCCGCATCTTAGCATGCAAAACGGCCAAGAAAATGTGGGATGAGTTGGAGTTAATCTACGAAGGTACATCCCAAGTGAAAGTGACAAAGGTAAATCTCCTCACCTCCAAATATGAGTTGTTTAAGATGAAATTGGAGGAGACCATAACTGAGATGTATGCCAGACTGTCATTGATTATGAACAGTCTTAAGGGGTTTGGGAAAGAGATATCTGAGGGAGATATAGTTAGGAAAATACTTAGATCTCTAACCCCTACATGGCACACTAAGGCCACTATGATAGAGGAGTCTAGGGATCTGTCGAAAATGACAGTCACCAAACTTATAGGATCTCTAATGACGTATGAGATGAATTTAAAGAGGAATGGTAAAGGAAGCGACAAGAAAAGCAAGAATATTACCCTTAAGGTGTCTCGCAGCAAAGGCAGTAGCACCAGCGTGAGTTGTAGTTGTGAGTCTGACGGGCTGTCAGATCTCGACCAGGAGGAGCAAGCAATGCTCACTCGTCAATTCAGGAAATTCTTGAGGACTAAGGGAAAGACCTTTAGAAGAAAGAGGTCATATCTCTCTGGTAAGAACTTTGATTCCAGCAATGATAAGAATAGGAATGCCAAGAAAATCACATGCTTTCATTGCAGGAAACCTGGACACATGAAAGGGGATTGCCCTGATCTTCAGAAGAAGGGTCCCGACTTTCAAAAGATGAGCTCCAAGGTGCAGAAGAAGAAACCACAAGCAATGGTCTGCACATGGAGCGATGAGGAAGAAGATCCAGAAGCCAACTCCTCTGAGGAGGATGAAGAAGGAATCTGCCTGATGGCAAATAGCGATGAGGAGGTAAAAAACCTTTTCGAGAACTTTTCTATTGATGATTGGGAAGATGCATATGCTGAACTATTAGATAAGTTCAATTCATTGAGTAAAGAGCATAGGGTTCTGAAAAGAAAACGCAATGCTATTTTTGAAGAACAAACTCAAATCAGTAAGGAAAATCAGAAATTGAAGGAACAATTAGAAGAAATGACTACTCTGAAGAAGGAAAATAAAAAGTACAAACCAGAGAACCAGGAAGTTTACACACAGCTCAATGAACTCAAGATAAAACTTGAAGAAAGTCTGAATGGAAACAGCGTGATCACTGAGAAGTATGAAGCTGTTAAGGAAGTAAACACAGGACTTCTAAAAAAATGTGAGTCTATGCAAAGAGAGCTGGAAGACAAACAAAAAATCTTAGAAAAATTTGTTCAAGGGAAAACAAATCTGGACTCTATACTAGGAACAAGGGTAAATTTCAACAAAGATGGTTTAGGCTTTAACCCGAAAAATAAGAGACCCTTTCAGTTCAAGACCACTAACTTCTACCCTAAGAAGGGAAAAGATAAGCTGGACACACCATCCAGCTCAAACAGTAATCAAAATATTCAGCATCCAAAGGAGAAAGCAACAAACCATGCTAAACAATATCTTAAAATAGGGAAGAACTTCACTAAGCCCATTCACCAGAACAGAAATGGTAGCTGGACCAGGCAAATATATCAGAATAGAAGCTGGAATTACTATAAAACAATGGGCCCGAACAGAAGTCACTGGGAAAATAACATACACCCTCAAAGATTCGGTAATCAACATACATACATAAGATACCCCAAGGATGAAAGGTCTAATAACTGGAATAAATTCCATTTCTCCAGACCAGCTAGACATAATTTTGGTCACAATTTCAATAGACCTAACAATAAGATCCAAGAGAAAAACAAGCTGAAACAACTTTGGATTCCCAAACACTTGCTTAAAGATTTAAATGATGTCTTTGGACCCAACTTATCTTGGGTTCCAAACCACCTTGCTTGATTTCTCTTGTGTAGGTTTGCCTAGTAGCTGAGAACAACAAATGGTACCTTGACAGTGACTACTCCAGGCACATGACAGGAGACCGATCCAAGTTCAGCAAGCTAGAAATGAAGGTAGGGGGTCTGGTCAAATTCGGAGGAAAGAACAAAGGTAAGATCATTGGGGTTGGCACGGTTGGTAAGTCCTCCACTAACTCAATTGAGAAAGTTTTACTTGTGGAAGGTCTTCAACACAATCTGACTAGCATCAGTCAATTATGCAACAAGGGTCACGGGGTTGTGTTTGATAATAACTCATGCAAAATCTTCGAAATAAATTCTGATTTGTTAAATTTGTAGCCAAAAGGACCAATAATGTCTACTTGGTAGACTTAGATGTTGAGTCTGAATCCAACCTCTGTTTATCTGCTAATTCTTAAAATAATGCTTTTGATTGGCATAGACGTTTAGACCATGCTAGTTTTTCTACTTTGAATAAATTGATCAAGCATGATTTAGTTAGAGGCTTGTCTAAAATCAAGTTTAATTGAATCTCAAAAATCTGTGATGCATGTGCTCTAGGCAAGCAAACTCCCAAGTCTTTTAAGCTCCGGTCTGAGTCTTTATCAACCAAACCTATGGAACTCTTACATATGGACCTTTTTGGTCCAACTACAGCTTTGAGCTTGAATGGGAAAAGGTTTGGGTTCGTCATTGTAGATGATTTCTCTAGGTTTTCATGGCTATTTTTCTTAGCAAATAAAAATGATTCATTTCAGAAGTTTGAACATTTCTTCAATAAAATCAAACAAGGAGGTTCTCACTGTATTTCAATAATTCAAACTGACCATGGAGGTGAGTTTGAGAATTCTTTATTTTCTGACTTCTGCAACAAAGAGGGACTGACTCACAAATTTTCTTCTCCCAGGACTCCAGAGCAGAACGGAATTGTTGAGAGAAGAAATCGGACAATCATCGAAATGGCCAGAACTATGCTGGTCGAAAGTCAGCTTCCCAGGAGATTTTGGGCAGAGGCGGCTAACACAGCCTGCTATACAATTAACCGAGTAATGGTAAGACCTATCTATAAGAAAACTTTCTATGAACTCCTTAAAGGTAAAAAGCCAAATGTCTCATACTTCAGAACTTTTGGTTCAAAATGTTTCATCCATAACAATAATAAAAGGGACCTAGATAAATTTGATGCTAGAAGTACTCCATGAATCTTTCTGGGATACTCTGAAACAACTAGGGCCTATAGGGTTTTCAATGTAACAGACCAAACTGTAGAGGAAACTCCTCATGTGATAATTGGTGAATCAACAGATGCTAACAACCTTGATGATGCTGACAGGTCTTCAAAGCATGATGGAGAATTTCTTGAGGAGAAATTGAAGGATGAAAATGAACAACTCGAAGCACAAACCGATCAGAATCAAGTAAGCTCAACCGAACCAGGTGAGTCCTCAACCAATGTTAGATTCTTGAAAGACCACCCCGAGAATAATATCATAGGAGATTTAAGGGATCACCCTAGGACCAGGTCTCATTTCAAAAATGTTCAAAATCAAGATTTAATTGCTTTAGTTTCTCAAATTGAACCAAAATTAGTATATGAAGCCTTAAACGATGCATCTTGGATCAATGCCATGTCTAAAGAGTTAGGTCAGTTTGATAGAAACAATGTCTGGGAACTTGTTCCAAGACCTGAGAACACTAATGTGATAGGAACCAAATGGGTGTTCAAGAATAAAATGAATGAAGATGGAATTATTTCTAGAAATAAAGCTAGACTAGTAGCCAAGGGCTACTGTCAGGAATTTGGAGTTGACTTCGATGAGTCCTACGCACCTGTTGCTAGGATGGAAGCTATACGAATATTGTTAGCATTTGCATGCTCAGAAACATAAAACTCCAACAAATGGATGTGAAGAGTGCGTTCTTAAATGGAATTATCAAGGAAGAAGTTTTTGTTGAACAGCCCCCCGATTTTTAATTCTCCACTAAACCTGACCAAGTTTTCAGATTGAACAAAGCTTTGTATGGTTTAAAGCAGGCCCCTCGAGCCTAGTATGAGAGATTAACGGAATTTCTGATCAGCAAGGCCTACCAAAGAGGTAAGGTAGATCAAACTCTCTTTACAAAAAGCTTTAAAGAAGATCTCATCATAGTCCAGGAATACATAGATGACATTATCTTCGGCTCAACAAGTACTGGTCTATGTGATGAATTTTCAAAATTGATGTCAGCAGAATTTGAAATGAGTTTGGTAGGCGAACTGAAGTATTTTCTTGGCCTGCAGATACAACAGTTGGAGGAAGGATGCTTCATCAACCAGACCAAGTATACATTGGACGTTCTCAATAGGTTTGGCATGACCAACTTGAATCACATTACTACACCAATGGGTACCAGTACCTCATTGGATGCAGATGAGACAGGTAAAGAAGTAGATGCCAAGCTCTACCGAGGTTTGATTGGATCTCTACTCTATTTGACAGCTTCAAGACCTGATATACAGTTCAGTGTAGGAATGTGTGCAAGGTATCAATCTAGACCCAGTGAATTGCATCTAGCGGTAGTAAAAAGACCTTTCAGATATCTGTCTGCTACACACACCCTTGGTTTATGGTTTCCTGTATCACAAACTCTAGATTTTATTGCATACACAGATGCAGATTATGCCGAGTGTAAACTAGATAGAAAAAGCACTAGTGGTCATTGTGAATTTCTAGGTGGGTGTTTAGTATCTTGGGGTTCCAAGAAACAACATTCAATGGCCCTTTCCACTGTAGAGGCTGAGTACGTGGCTGCAGGGAGTTGTGGTACACAAGTCATTTGGATTAAACACCAGCTTCAGGACTATCAACTAGACCTGGGGTGCACACCCATTTACTGTGATAATACTAGTGCCATCAATCTAGCCAAGAATCCTATCTTGCATTCACACACCAAACACATAGAAATAAGGCATCATTTCGTAAGAGATGAGGTTTCTAAGAACACCTTTGAACTGATTCATGTAGGCACTTCTAATGAAATTGTCGATATCTTCACAAAGCCTCTAGACAATGACAAATTCACCATGTTAAGGAGAGAATTAAGCTTATTTAAATTATCTTAATCTCTAATCTCCTGATATTTTTTTTTGGGAAGAGGTTGTGTGAGAAGCCTGTCCTAACCGTAAGGGGGAGTTCTGAGTATTTGCTGATTAGTTTCCTACTGTGCATCAATTGAGGGGGAGCTAGGCAGTTAGTGAAGTTTGACTGATTCAAAAGGTTGACCAGATGTGTGTCATTGCTGGTTCTCATGATTGAATGAGTGCGGTTCTCTCTCAGACAGTAGAATCTCATCCATCTCTTAAGTCTATAAGTTTGTGTAACTAAAGTCAAGCTAGAATATTTTCTCTAGTAAACTATCAGAGACTTGAATTAAGTGTCCGAAGTATATCTTCCTACAATGTTCATGATTCTGGTTCAGGCTAAAAACTTGTATGTCTTGATATCTATCCAGAACAACTTGAAATCTAGACTTCAAGATTCATTTCAAAGAAACAGTTCTTCTGGTATTGTCTTCAATCACTTCATCTCCACAATATAAGGGATCAAATAAATGAACAAAGGTCTATGGTGTGATCACTGAGAAACTGGGAGCTTCATCATTGAAATGAAGTCTTTCCTATGTCATGAGGTGTCAAATTCAAATAAAAAATTACAAAATAAACTGAATGTTTCTGACCATCACAGAGCAATGGTGACCAGGTGGTGAGTAACTGGGGACTCTGGCCTCTGATCAAGGTGTTTCCTCACGTAAAAAGTCACAGTTACTAACTCTGTTCTCTAAAAAGGAGAGGTAATGAGGTTCTCACATTAAGTAACTGGGGATTCCGGCCTCTGTTCAAGGTGTCTCCCTAATGTCAAAGATGTGATTTACCAACTTACTTAATGGTCAATATCTTGAAAATCTCTATAATATCCTTTATATTTATGCAAATTACTGAAATGCTTGTCCTCAATACCTTGAGCACACCTTCTCTGCTTTTGTCTCTGTTGTCTACTTCGTAGAGTTGTTTGGTCAGCTATGTCTTGTCATACTTGTTCATCCCTGCTCTACATCATATACCCTGTATGTGGATAAACTTCCCTAACATTCTAATTCTCTTTTACTTACCAGAGTTAAAGAATCTTTTCTTGAGTTTAGTGCCTCACTTATTCTCTTAAGATATGCTCATGAGTCTTTCTACACTGCGAAGCCACTATACTTCTTCCTCATGTCTCCAGCAACTGCATATATCTTTCATTTCCTTTTGATGATGTCAAAGGGGGAGAGAGGTCATCTGAGAGGTTCAGGCGGTAAGAGGTCATCTGAGAGGTTCAGGGCATCTAAGGCATCTTAGAGCGAGTTGTAGGGGAGTGGATTTGTAAAAGAAGGTCAGAAGATGATGTCTCTGGGAGAGGCTTTCTGGCTTGTCAATAATATCATTTTGGTTTGCTCTTGATTATTTTTGATCTCATTTTAATGCCCTAACATTGCTTGATTCATAGTGTTACCATCATCAAAAAGGGGGAGATTGTTACATCCCTATAGTTTTGATGATGTCTCACACTATAAATCAATTTGTTTTATCGCACTCTTGCAATAAAGGTCCGTGCATTCTCCTGTTCATATGCATTCAATAGATCAGTGAATGCTTTTCTCTAGACGTAGTATGTCCTTGCCTCGGTGCAAGTTTCTTTCTATTAACTCAACACTTGTGTTCGACTCAGAAGAGCTCGGTGCATCTTGCATAATGTCCGTGCATAGTATGCCATGGTGCATTTCTTTGTTTCTAAGCATGAAGAAGGTCTGTGCTTATTGCATGATTTAGGTCCGTGCATTGTTTGACACTCGTCTTTTTGCTTAATGAATATTAAGTCAGTGAATGCATTGTCTCGTTCATAAGCTTGTTCGGTGCAAGTTTTTCCAAGTTCTGCATTTCTCGCATAAAGAGCTTGCCTCAGTGTAAGTCCTTGTTCATGCACAGGTTCTGTCGTTCATATTATGTCCCAGTGCATCTCACTAAGTCATGTGCACCAAGGTCCGTGCATATCGTGTCCCTACATCTCACCTCTCGAGGTCGGTGCAATATCTGGGTCGGTGCAATTCTTGTCTAGAATGCATTGTTTAGTCTGCTCATTCCTTTCTCAGTGCAAATCCAATTCGATGCAAGTCTGTCTTGCATCTCTCTTTGTTCTGCGCATTTCTCTCTGCCATCTCGGTGCAACTCTTGCTTGGACTGCATATTTCAACTCGGTGCATTCTTTCTCTTTCTGAATAACATGAAGTCGGTGCATACTTTGCTTGAGATAAAAACATGAATAGTGCATAGCCAAGTTTATACAAATCCCTACAGCAACGAGGTCGGTGCAGTTCTTGTTCACCTTGTAGTAAGTCAGTGCATTGTTTGACTTGGAAACTCCTACTCAATGCAGTTTATGCTTACTCACTCGCTACGTCGGTACAACTTGTGCTAAGTGTGTGACAAAATGTTTATTCCTTTTTTTACAGTTTGTCTGTGCATTCACCAGATGGATGGCACGTGATCCGAGGAACATGGAGGTCCAGAACATTCTGACACGTGCCCCAACCTTTCAGGCGGGAAACGTGGTATCCACACGCCTAAGTTTCTGGAACAGTTATATATATACTGAGGAAAAGGGTTCGAGAAGAGAGGATGGAATAGTGAAAAGGAGAGAAGAGAGAGAGCAGTGTGTGTGGATCAAGAGAGAAAACTAGAGAAAAACCACTCCATCAAGAGCAGAGAGAAGAGTCTGAGAGAGATAGCTGTCTATGAATCTGAAGATCTGCTTCTACGGAAGCTACATTGTTTTGTCTTAGAGATAATTGTTTTCCATTGATCTTTTATTTTCGAGTTTCATTCGCCTTCAATTCCATTGTGTTACCCTGCAAGCTTGCTCGGAGGAAGGGAGAAGTTCTCCGGTTTCCCTCCATTGTTCTTGGAGGAAGAGAGGTTTGATCCTCTAGGTTTGTGAGTTGCTTGGAAGCAATTTCACAGGGTTCCCTTTGCTGCGTGCAAAGGAAGGGAGATTTGTTCTCCAGTGCTTCTTCTGGTTGATCAGAAGACTGAGGAGGGTGTTCCTCAGGGCAAGCTGTTTGGCAGCGGTTGTCACAGATTGAGTCTGCCATGTGCGATTGATCATTGCACGGAAACCTTACTCCTCTGAGTGAGGGGTGGAAGTAGATTATGGGTAGCAATCGAACCACCTAAAAACTCTCTGTCTCTCTTGTGATTTGCCTGTCCACTTTGTGTTTGCTCTCCATCTACTTGATATATTGCTCCATCGCGTATTTCTTTCTAGATCTCCATCCATTGTCCAGATATTTCTTTTACCTTTCTTCGAGGTTTCATCACTGTTGTTTGAGGGGTTGAGCAATTGTTACTGAGCTTATCGAATTTGGGAGTGATCTATTCATCCCCCCCTTCTATCTCACTTTCCGCTGTGCGTATCAAAGACACTAACAGATCTTCGAGTATAATCTCAGCTGCACTCTGATGTAGCTCTCACTTGAACTGGGCTGCAGATCTGGGCTCTCGATCTTGCTCTATTTCTTCTTATTTTTCTTCTCTCAGACTCTCACTCACATTCCTCTTCGAACTGATCTACCCAACAGCTCTCGGATAGCCCACGAAATTCTTTCTATAGCAGTAGCTCTCCTCTTACGAAGAGGGCTCTGTTATATAGGCAGAAGATAGCCCCTTTTCTGAAATAACATTATCTTCGAACCAAAAATACCATTGAACCACCTGTCCTAGAGAATATTCCCTTCTGGAAGGGTGCCAGGTGTCTTCGAATCACGTGCCAATAATTGAGTTCGAAGGCACTTGAATTCGTTGAGTCAATCACGTGCTTCACTCGATGGACTAAGATCTTCTGATGCATCGACCTGTTGAGCAGATGAGGTCGAGGCATCCTTCAGCAAGCAATATTCTCAGCATGTTCTAATTTGTGCTGATGCATCGGTGCAGTTGGAAGATAGGTCGATGCATCTTTCATGGAGGAAGATTTCTCTACTGTATAGGCTTTAATGCTTTGATGCAATATCCTTGATGCATCGACATGATGTTGATGAAGAGCTTTTTGACAGAATGCTTCGAGTTCTGGCGTTTGACTTGGTGCATCGATGCAGCTGTCTGATGCGTCGATGCACTAGATGAAGACAGAGGCTTTTGAGCAGCTGGCTTCAAATTGCTAGTTCCCCTTTCAAACGTCGAGCTGAGTGCATCGGATCATGTGGCTTGGCTTCGACCTGCCCCGGTGACAGCTTTGACTTCTCCTTCTTGGTGCTTTGACCTAGATGTCTTCCTACTGCTGGTTCTGAGCTGAGCATGTCGATGCACTCCTTAGATGCATCGAGGCAGTGTGAAGATAATTCTTACGACCAGCTGACTTGAGACACGGGCTTCTGACTTGGTGCGTCGATGCACTTCTTTGATGCGTCGATGCAGCTCTCTTGAAGAACTGAAGGCTTTGATTGCTGTCGTTCGACTGGTGCATCGAGGCAACTTTCAATTTGCGTCGGTGCACTAATAAGGACAATGCTTCTCGAATGCTTCTTGAAGCTAGGCTGCATCGAGGTGATATTCTTTTGCAAACCAGATTTGAAATTGATGCATCGAGGTAGTATTCTGCTGCGTCGAGGCAGGGCTTTGGAAGTCGCTTCTGTGGGCATTACTGCGTCGAGGTTGTTCTTTGTTGCATTGGTGCAGAACTCTTGAAATAGCTTCTCTGGACATCACTACCTCGAGGCAGTGGTGTTCCTGCTTCGACACTCTTATGGCAACTAGAGCTCTTGATCTCTTGAGTCCCCTTCATTTGAAGTTCATCTGTTAGCATTGACTTCTTCTTGTCTTCTTTAACCTTCAGGTCTGATCTTGACTGGAGTCAACTGACTTTATTCTATGTTGAGCTTGAGTGAAATTAACTTGGCCTTCATCTTTTCTTTAGTCTTCAGCTGCTGACTTGTGCTGATCTACTGTACCAATCCTCTTACTCCACTGAATGTACTACTGCCATGGCTTCACAATTAGCTTGAATTCTGCTGACTTGACTTTACTTTAGAACCCTTTTGAGACCTATTCTTTTTGGCATACAAACATATGCTTCTACACATGAATCAATTGCATATAACATAAACATGTAAACATGGTAATGCATCACAAACCAATGCACCATTAACACATATGACTTCATCATTCATTCTCATGCATACTCATGATGAGTCATAGTGTTTGTCATCATCAAAAGTGTTTGTCATCATCAAAACCACAGGGATATACAACAATCTCCCCCCTTTTGATGATGGCAACAATATGAGTCAAAGCGCATCATGCTGACTCATATCAAACTATTCTCCCTCTTTGAGTTCATCAAAAAGGACACAATAGTTTGATAAAAACATTTGAAATATTCTGTGTGAACACATGTTTTGACATGATAATTTCCTTGAACTTTTCTCCCCCATGACATGAGACCAAAAAACTATTTCTCCCCCTTTATCAAAATAGAAGAATTTTAAGGGAGTTATGATAGTGAAGGACATGATAGCACTTTAGAAACACAGTCAATGAGGATATTAGCAAAAATACAGGGAGGAATTGATCTTCAAGGAATGGCAGTTCAAGTTATGAGAAAAGCACTTCAAGAAGTAATGACTATCATCAATCAGAATCTGATATTAAGCTTAATGTGCAGTGAACCAGTGTGTATGATGTGAGCAAGCAAAAATTTTCAGGAGATGAGTGAATCTGAACATATGATTTCCAGATAAATGGATGGTTCATGAAGGTTTTCAATGAGATACCAATTTCATAAATCAGAAGGAATGAATTTTCAGAGTCTTCCATTATAAAGTGTTGGGTTCAGTGCGGCCCCTCTTTGTCTTTGACAATGGTTATGATGATTCCAGTATATTATGTGTTTTACGTATGTTTTAAAGTGAAAATAATCTGTGTAAATCTTGTGGAAAATGTCTTGAGGAAATGAGCTCATATGTCGATATTCTGGCTTGCAGGGTTGAAATATCCTTGAGCGGGATCAAATTGCCCTCTAGCTCCTTGAGCCTTGGTTTTCCCTTGGTGTTCAACTGGTCTCTTAATGGTAATATCATGTTCCTTGAGTCTGCTTTCCTCTGAGGTATGTTCAGCTGGCCTTTTAGTAATGGGTCATAGGTTATTATTCGTTGATATTGAGAATGGTCTTTACCTGTCTTTGCATGAGATTTTCAATGGTCTTGAATGATTGGTGTTCATTGGTTTTACACTGGCTTGAAAAAGCATGTTTCTTAAATGATTATTTCTTAAATGATGAATTGAATTCAGTATTCAGTTGCATTTCTTTAAGATTATCATGGATTTGTATTTTTAAAAAGTGAAAGAACAAATTGCCCACATTACATTTGATTCCATGGTAAATTGATGATTAAATGGATTTTAATATGGCTTAACTGAGCTAAATCATGTATAAAGTTCATTGGGTATAATTCCATGTATACCTTTGTCGTTCTGGGTAAGTGGGAAGTAAGTGTCGACACTCAGTGTCGACACTCCCTGCTGTGCTGGATCACTACACCGACCTGGTTGATCACTGCACCGACCTGGTTGATATTTGCACCGACCTTAACTATAGGTTTTTCACTATATGCACCGACCTTGCTCAATTGTGCACCGACCTGGTTGATCACTGCACCGACCTTAATCTTTGTGCAGTTTAAGAGAGAAAGGAGCTGGAGAGGACTTCCACGCTAAATCTAATCTACTTCCGTTGAGATTTGGAGCTTGTTGATGAAGAGAGTTGCAAGCGGAATGAAGCAACGAATCTGAAGACGTCAACATTGCAAGCAACTGTTCACATCAACTTGGAGATATAAGGAGTTTGCAAAAGGGGGAAAATTTTCTATACCTGTCCCTTGATTATGTGAGATGTTTGTCATGTTCTATTTTACATATGGATGTCAGTGAGATCTTTTCTTGATCTTTTGCATGTCTTACAATGGTGACATATAAGTGCTGCGATTTTTATTTCTTGGAATAGAGGAGAGCTAATATGTTTCATCTTTTTGCAAGGGGATCTGTGAACAAGGAGGAGGTGCTGCGCACCTTGAAGGAAGAGGAAGACAAGGAGGACGCCATCATCAAGACTCTTTCTGCAGATCGGAACCTACTTGAACGGCACTGCCATATATTCTACCAGGGCGGCTCCTACAGTTTCGGCCAGCTTCCACTTCATGAACAAAAGTGTCCAACGCACCCATCTATCCTATCTATGGGTTTCATGGTAGATTTGAGAGAGATTTTTTATAACCGTGCATACATTTAGGGGGAGACATTACTATGATGAGACTAATTCATCTTTTACATTCAATACAACCACCCAGACAAAATACACCTTTTTAAGATAATGATTCAATCTAATAATGATTACAATTTTCTACCCTATACTTTTAAGGACTCTTGAATCTCTACATGGAAATCACATATCTCATGAGGAAAAAGCTGTTTACCCCACCAAAAAAATTATATAAGTGGAACGTGGATCCGAGTAGTCGGGAATCCTCCCTGAAATAAAGGAGGAAACTCGCATCTAAAGGAGAAACTAATCCACATTTACAAATAAGTGTGATTTACCACCGAGTAACCGGGAAGTGTCCCTGAGACAAAGGATACAACTCACATCGAAAATTTATAAAATCCACAGCTAAGATAAGTGACGAAACTGAGTAACCGGGAAGTGTCTTTGAGATAAAAACTCGTGTCAAAAGGTTAGTCACACCATTAATTGTAATTAAAAAAAATTTGGGGTCATACGTAGCTACCAATATTCGAGCAATGTGTATGAAAGTGTATGGATGATAAGTTCCTTTTAGTGTTCTCTAGAAAATATGATTATCCATATTGCCTTGAAATTCATTGCTCAATTTTCACATATGCACTTTCGGTTTGATTGTTTGAATGTCATTTATGAATCAGTCATCTTTCGTGGTTAATGCAGTACTTTATTTATGTAAGCACGAGCCTCTTACTATTGCACATGCACATCATGTTCTATAATCGATTGCATTATCCTTACACACGTCCTGAAGAGACTTGCATGAGTCTATATTTAACTATGCATGCTTGAGTACCTGATTACTTGATCCGTTTTGATCATGACATACTTCATTTCATTTAGATGCATCCTTAGGTTATACTTGTAAATAATAGGTTAAATAACCCATTGTCAGTTAGTTTTTATTCTTGACAATTAGGGGAGAATATCGTGCTCTTGAGCACAATACATTTTGTACGAAGCTTAGCTTCACATTCTGCATATAGCATAGTTTCTTTATACTGCTTGTGCATAATTAGTCATACATATAGCAAAAATTTACAAAAATTAAGCATTTACACTTATTTCACACATCTCCTAATTGTACATAAAATTCCAAATTCCTGCTTGGTTCTTGGTCTCCACACCTTCCTTTCATGGGAGATTTATTGATGGGTTCGTACGCCACACATGTTAAAACTTTCACTTTTGGTCGAGTCTCTAGTCCCCCCCACTTTTTGATAATGTCAAAGGGGGAGAGAGTTTTGGTGGCCACAGCCACAATATATTGTCATCATCAAAAAGGGGGGACATTGTTGGGTTCAGTGCGCCCCCTCTTTGTCTTTGACAATGGTTTTGATGATTCCAGTATATTGTGTGTTTTACGTATGTTTTAAAGTGAAAATAATCTGTGTAAGTCTTGTGGAAAATGTCTTGAGGAAATGAGCTCACATGTCGATATTCTGGCTTGCAGGGTTGAAATGCCCTTGAGCGGGATCGAGTTACCCTCTATCTCCTTCAGCCTTGATTTTCACCTTATTGTTCAGCTGGTCTCTAAATGGTAATATCATGTTCTTTGAGTCTGCTTTCCTCTGAGGTATGTTCAGCTGGCCTTTTAGTAATGGGTCATAGGTTATGATTCACTGATATTGAGAATGGTCTTTACCTGTCTTTGCATGAGATTTTCAATGGTCTTGAGTGATTGGTGTTCATTGGTTTTACACTAGCTTGATAAAGCATGTTTCTTAAATGATTAATTCTTAAATGATGAATTTGTTGGGTTCGGTGCGATGGAGTCAGAGGGGGGTGAATGAATCTCCCCTTAAAAAAAATTCGCTCACTTAAAAATTCGCTCTGATACTAACAGAAGGCCAATGAGCAATTGCGAAATATACAGATTCACTAAGTCAACTGATGTGCTTATAGATGAACTGATTAGTGACTTTGGAGCAATGACAAAGAACTCTCAATACCACAATCAAACACACAATGTGCAATCAAACCATATCGTCCCTATGCATTCATCTAGCGAAAGCATATACTGAAATCAAACCACTGCACAGAGAATTTTTAAGGTGGTTCAGTCCTCCAGACCTACGTCCACCCCACACTCAAACCCGAGTGTGGATTCCACTGATACACAGCTTAAACCGCTAGGCCTCACAGCTTGCCTACAACCGCTGAGCATCACAGCTTGCTTCCGCTGGGCAATACAACTTAGCCATCCGCTGGGGACTATAGCTTAACCCGTCCAGTGGAATCCTCCACTGCAAACGCTGACCAACACAGCTTGCTCCGCTGACAAACAGCTTGAAGAAAGGTTTAAAAGAAAACACAAATGGGAAACAAAACAGCAACTGAAAGCTGTATACGATAAAGCACAAAATATATCTCTGCAGGGAATAAAGCTCAAACAATTGAGCAACCTCAGATCTGGTTTTGAACCAAAGATCTGAGGAACGAACTCTGATGAAACTCTTCAGACTCTCTTGTCTTCTTCTCTTCTTGTTTCTCTTCTCACTCTCTGATTCTTTCTTTTCTCTTCTACTTTCTTTTCTCTTCTTCTGGATCGTGGAGGCTATCTCTCTGCTTCTGCTCCTTCTATCACGATCTGGTCTTCTTCTGAGGAAGAAGCTTCATATATATAGCAGCAGCAAACAGATAGGGCATGTTCTCTCCATGATTCTCGCCCAGAGGCCTCAGTCCACGTGGCAGCATTTCAGCACAGTGGTTCCACGTGTCACGATCAGGGCCATCTTCTATTCTTGGATCACGTGCATCATTAACCTCCTCGAGTAGCAGCTCTGTAATAACAGACTGTTATCAGTAGAGACTTAACTGACATGAAGAACTGAATGCATTGAGTCTGTACGTTAAATGAGTCATGGCCTGTACAGACTTGATGCACTAGATGCAGTGTGCATATAAGAGAAAGTGTGTACAATGAGAATGAATGTACAGACATTACATTCACAAGTATACAGCCTTTGAGTGCATGTGATGCAGACATAAAGAGTGTATAGACTTTAAGTGCATGAGATGCAGTTTGCATTATGCATAAGGTGAAGTATGCACATTGAAAGATGAATGCACTGACATGCTATTAGTGTGCAGACTTAGCGTGCAACAATGTGCAGACTTGCTAACAACAAGGAATGTGTAGACTTTGTGCAGTCTACAAGCAATGTGCAGACTTGCGATGAATGCATGGACTATGCCGTTTGAAGAGTGCTGACGATGTACAGACTTGCTGAACTACAGCATAAATATATCAGCAGAGTACATTAAAATAGGATGCACGGACTTATCCTGTACAGACTTGAAGCGCTATGTGAGACACACCATGAGACGCTAAATGAGACAGATGTTCACGAGACATGAAATGCATTGGCAGTACAGACTTTAAATGCTCAAGCAGATGTACAGACCTTAAATGCTCAAGTGAGACGCTAAGTGAGACGGTGCAATGTATAGACTTAGCCAAGACGTCATGAGCAATTGGATGATGTACAGACTTGAGTTCGTGCATGCTACAGGGTAATGTATGAACTTTGAATCAAAGGATGCACTGGCTATATAGACTTTGCGTATGCACATGAGACGCTGAGTGAGACGCAGGATGCACTGACTATGGCTAATGTGATGTATGCACCGATGCAAACATGGAAATGCACAGACCTTAAATGCATGCACAAAACAATTTATGCACATCAGCTAAAATATCATCAAGGCATCAGGCATTCAGATCAAGCACTCAATTTAAGATTAATCAAGTGATGACACTAATGTTGCTATCATCAAAACATCACTGCATCATCAAGGCACAAGGGGCACAACAGAATTGAATTGGGTATTCAGTTGCATTTCTTTAAGATTCTCATGGATTTGTATTTCTGGAAAGTGCAGGAACAAATTGCCCACATTACATTTGATTCCATGGTAAATTGATGATTAAATGGATTTTAATATGGCTTAATTGAGCTAAATCATGTATAAAGTTCATTGGGTATAATTCCATTTATACCTTTGTCGTTCTGGGTAAGTGGGAAGTAAGTGTCGACACTCAGTGTTGACACTCCCTGGTGTGCTTGATCACTGCACCGACCTGGTTGATATTTGCACCGACCTTAACTATAGGTTTTACACTATATGCACCGACCTTGCCCAATTGTGCACCGACCCTGTCTTGGATGTTTTACAATCGTGCACATGGTGTTTTCATGATTGGTTTAACGCTTTCAAAATGGGTTAATGTCTTCATAACAATCTTGATGGAATGTGGTTTTGAGTGAGGCAATACTTTGTTTCAATGTAGGTCATTTAATTTTATTGCCTGTTCTCTTCAAACTCCTAAATGTGTAACAAAATGTTTTTGCGGTTCAAATGTGCAGGTTCATGTTCTTCCAAACCAGTGAATAGGGTTTCATGCATGCTAGTGGTATGCATTGGATTGCATTGGGTTGAACTGCTAATGTTAGGACTGAACTTGGAATCATAAGACTGAACGTTGAATTCAAGTGTGGTTTTAAGTACCTCATTGCAAATGGTTTCTTGAATTGATTTGTCTTAATTCTCATGAATTTGAATTGCTTGATAGTACAGGTGTAAATATGCCCACATATCTTTGAGATCATGGTAAGAATTCAATTTTGAATGATTTCAATGTGGGAGATTTGCTTTAATTCATATATCATGTTTTTGGGGTTCAACTCATTGTATTAAGTGTTTTTCTGGTTTTACTCTGCAAGAGTCAACCCCTGGAGTCTACTCTTGATGTCCTGTGGTCGGCTTTGAACGCAGATAGAACACTCACCAGAAAGTGTCGACTCTAGGAGTCGACACTCTCAGGTAGATTGTTCTATTTTATGCAAAACAGAACATCTTGTGAAAAGTGTCGACTCCAAGAGTCGACACTTTCACTCTGGGTCCTAATTTTGTTTTCAGGACAGAACGAGATGAGAAAAGTGTCGACTCCAAGAGTCGACACTTTCTCTGGTGCATCCGGATCGGGATTCCGGATCAGGTTGCGAAATCCCCATTACATGGTCTGATTGGCTTGCCCTTTTACCCCTTTACCCCTAGGGTTTCTACCCTTGTTTGGGTGAGGGTTTGAGAGGGTTTTAGCATGGGGTTTTAAGTCTTTTATGCTTCTTTGCCTTGGGTATATAGAAGCTTCCATCTCCATTCGTTGAACATATCTCCAGCGGCTAATATTGCTCTTCTTTATGCAGGTGAGAGAGAAAGGAGCTGGAGAGGACTTCCACGCTAAATCTGATCTACTTCCGTCGAGATTTGGAGCTCGTTGATGAAGAGAGTTGCAAGCAGAATGAAGCAACGAATCTGAAGACGTCAACATTGCAAGCAACTGTTCACATCAACTTGGAGATATAAGGAGTTTGCAAAAGGGGGGAAATTTTCTATACCTGTCCCTTGATTATCTGAGATGTTTGTCATGTTCTATTTTACATCTGGATGTCAATGAGATCTTGTCTTGATCTTTTGCATGTCTTACAATGGTGACATATAACTACTGCGATTTTTATTTCTTGTCATAGAGGAGAGCTAATACGTTCCATCTTTTTGCAAGGGGCTCTGTGAACAAGGAGGAGGTGCTGCGCACCTTGAAGGAAGAGGAAGACAAGGAGGACGCCATCAACAAGACTCTTTCTGCAGATCGGTACCTGCTTGCACGCCACTGCCATATATTCTACCAGGGCGGCTCCTACGGTTCAGACCGGCTTCCACTTCGTGAACAAAAGTGTCCAACGCACCCATCTATCCTATCTATGGGTTTCATGGTAGATTTAAGAAATATTTTTTATAACCGTGTATACATTTAGGGGGAGACATTACTATGATGAGACTAATTCATCTTTTACATTCAATACAACCACCCAGACAAAATACACATTTTTGAGATAATGATTCAATCTAATAAAGATTACAATTTTCTACCCTACACTTTTAAGGACTCTTGAATCTCTACATGGAGATCACATATCTCGTGAGGAAAACGTTGTTTACCCCACCAAAAAAATTATATAAGTGGAACGTGGATCCGAGTAGCCGGGAATCCTCCCTGAAATAAAGGAGGAAACTCACATCTAAAGGAGAAACTAATACACATTTAAAAACAAGTGTGATTTACCACTGAGTAGCCGGGAAGTGTCGCTGAGACAAAGGATACAACTCGCGTTGAAAAGTGATAAAATCCACAGCTAAGATAAGTGACGAAACTGAGTAACCGGGAAGTGTCCCTGAGACAAAGGATACAACTCGTGTCAAAAGGTTAGTAACACCATTAATTGTAATTAAAAAAAAATTTGGGGTCATACGTAGCTACCAATATTCGAGCAGTGTGTATGAAAGTGTATGGATGATAAGTTCCTTTTAGTGTTCTCTAGAAAATATGATTACCCATATTGCCTTGAAATTATTGCTCAATTTTCACATATGCACTTTCGGTTTGATTGTTTGAATGTCCTTTATGAATCAGTCATCTTTCGTGGTTAATGCAGTACTTTATTTATGTAAGCACGAGCCTCTTAGTATTGCACATGCATATCATGTTCTATAATCGATTGCATTATCCTTACACACGTCCCGAAGGGACTTGCATGAGTCTATATTTAACTATGCATGTTTGAGTGCCTGATTGCTTGATTCGTTTTGATCATGACATACTTCATTTCATTTAGATGCATCCTTAGGTTATACTTGTAAATAACAGGTTAAATAACCCATTGTCAGTTAGTTTTTATTCTTGACAATTAGGGGAGAATATCGTGCTCTTGAGCACAATACATTTTGTACATAGCTTAGTTTCACATTCTGCATATAGCATAGTTTCTTTATACTGCTTGTGCATAATTAGTCATACATATAGCAAAAATTTACAAAAATTAAGCATTTGCACTTATTTCACACATCTCCTAATTGTACATAAAATTCCAAATTCCTGCTTGGTTCTTGGTCTCCACACCTTCCTTTCATGGGAGATTTATTGCTGGGTTCGTACGCCACACATGTTAAAACTTTCACTTTTGGTCGAGTCTCTAGTCCCCCCCACTTTTTGATAATGTCAAAGGGGAAGAGAGTTTTGGTGGCCACAGCCACAATATATTGTCATCATCAAAAAAGGGGAGATTGTTGGGTTCAGTGGGCCCCCTCTTTATCTTTGACAATGGTTTTGATGATTCCAGTATATTGTGTGTTTTACGTATGTTTTAAAGTGAAAATAATCTGTGTAAGTCTTGTGGAAAATGTCTTGAGGAAATGAGCTCACATGTCGATATTTTGGCTTGCAGGGTTGAATTGCCCTTGAGCGGGATCAAATTACCCTCTGGCTCCTTGAGCCTTGGTTTTCACCTTGTTGTTCAGCTGGTCTCTTAATGGTACTATCATGTTCTTTGAGTCTACTTTCCTCTGAGGTATGTTCAGCTGGCCTTTTAGTAATGGGTCATAGGTTATGATTTACTGATATTGAGAATGGTCTTTACCTATCTTTGCATGAGATTTGCAATGGTCTTGAATGATTGGTGTTCATTGGTTTTACACTGGCTTGATAAAGCATGTTTCTTAAATGATTAATTCTTAAATGATGAATTGAATTGGGTATTCAGTTGCATTTCTTTAAGATTCTCATGGATTTGTATTACTGGAAAGTGTAAGAACAAGTTGCCCACATTACATTTGATTCCATGGTAAATTGATGATTAAATGGATTTTAATATGGCTTAACTGAGCTAAATCATGTATAAAGTTCATTGGGTTTAATTCCATGTATACCTTTGTCATTCTGGGTAAGTGGGAAGTAAGTGTCCACACTCAGTGTCGACACTCCCTGGTGTGCTTGATCACTGCATCGACCTGGTTGATATTTGCATCGACCTTAACTATAGGTTTTACACTATATGCACCAACCTTGCTCAATTGTGCACCGACCATTTCATGGGTGTTTTACAATCGTGCACATGGTGTTTTCATGATTGCTTTGACGCTTTCAAAATGGGTTAAAGTCTTCATAACAATCTTGATGGAATGTGGTTTTGAGTGAGGCAATACTTTGTTTCAAAGTAGGTCATTTAATTTTATTGTCTGGCCTCTTCAAACTCCTAAATGTGTAACAACATGTTTTTGCGGTTCAAATGTGCAGGTTGATGTTCTTCCAAACCAGTGAATAGGGTTTCATGCATGTTAGTGGTATGCATTGGATTGCATTGGGTTAAACTGCTAATGTTAGGACTGAACTTGGAATCATAAAACTGAACGTTGAACTCAAGTGTGGTTTTAAGTACCTCATTGCAAATGGTTTCTTGAATTGATTTGTCTTAATTCTCATGAATTTGAATTGCTTGATAGTGCATGTGTAAATATGCCCACGTATCTTTGAGATCATGGTAAGAATTCAATTTTGAATGCATTTCAATGTGGGAGATTTGGTTTAATTCATATATCATATTTTTGGGGTTCAATTCACTGCATTAAGTGTTTTTCTGGTTTTACTCTGTAAGAGTCGACCCCTGGAGTCGACTCTTGATGTCATGTGGTCTGCTTTGAACGCAGACAGAACACTCACCAGAAAGTGTCGACTCTAGGAGTCGACACTCTCAAGTAGATTGTTCTATTTTATGCAAAACAGAACCTCTTGTGAAAAGTGTCGACTCCAAAGAGTCGACACTTTCTCTGGTGCATCTGGATCGGGATTCCGGATCAGGTTGCAAAATCCCCATTACATGGTCCGATTGGCTTGCCCTTTTACCCCTTTACCCGTAGGGTTTCTACCCTTATTTGGGTGAGGGTTTTAGAGGGTTTTAGCATGGGGTTTTAAGTCTTTTATGCTTCTTTGCCTTGGGTATATAGAAGCTTCCATCTCCATTTGTTGAACATATCTCCAGCAACTAATATTGCTCTTCTTTGTGCAGGTGAGAGAGAAAGGAGCTGGAGAGGACTTCCACGCTAAATCTGATCTACTTCCGTCGAGATTTGGAGCTCGTTGATGAAGAGAGTTGCAAGCGGAATGAAGTAACGAATTTGAAGACGTCAACATTGCAAGCAATTGTTCACATCAACTTGGAGATATAAGCAGTTTGCAAAAAGGGGGAAATTTTCTATATCTATCCCTTGATTATCTGAGATGTTTGTCATGTTCTATTTTACATTTGGGTGTCAGTGAGATCTTGTCTTGATCTTTTGCATGTCTTACAATGGTGACATATAAGTGTTGCGATTTTTATTTCTTGGAATAGAGGAGAGCTAATACGTTCCATCTTTTTGCAAGGGGCTCTGTGAACAAGGAGGAAGTGTTGCGCACCTTGAAGGAAGAGGAAGACACGGAGGACACCATCAACAAGACTCTTTCTACAGATCGGAACCTACTTGAATGCCACTGCCATATATTCTACCTGGGCGGGTCCTACGGTTTCGGCCGGTTTCCACTTCGTGAACAAAAGTGTCCAGCACACCCATCTATGCTGTCTATGGGTTTCATGGCATATTTGAGGGAGATTTTCTAGTCATTCATTCCTAATCTCTTTATTTGATCATAGATCAATATCCTCCGTGGTCATTGTATATCCTTTGTGTTTGTTAAACTTGATATATTACTGTGTGTGTGGACGGAGCTGCGTCTCTGTGTGGTTTTAGTGTCCGGGGTGTGTTCCCTAACGTTGTATGTGTGTGTGCTGCGGTGGCAGCGTTTTGGGGCTTGTCCCAGTGTGGATATTGTTGCGGAAGCAGCGTGTATGTGGTTGGGGTTCGTCCCCGTTCTACTACGGTTCGTAGCGTGTAGTGAAGCCTCACCGGCTTCGGTGAGGGGTGGACGTAGGGAGCTCATCGTGGTCCCGAACCACCTAAAAATCTATGTGTCTTGTGTGACTGCCTGTGTGTTTCTCCATTTCTTCTATCTCCCTTCACAGGTCCATTATAACATTTTTAATTCACTGCACTGTCACACCCTGCTGCATCCGCTACCTCTGTTGAGCTTGATTTCTTTGATTAATTGCATTGTTAATTCGAGTGAGATCGGAAAGCTTGAGAGAACTCTTTTAATCTCACTTCTGTTTAGGGTAATTAACGTTGTTAGTTTTATTTTCGTTGTGATTAGTTAAGAAAATTTTTAAAATGCGCCATCTCGGCAAGGGGACAATTCAACCCCCCTTCTTGTCCGCCATCTCTCTGGGCCAACATAAAGTCTTATGAATAATTCTTTATTGAATGACATGGTTTAAATTTGATGTGTTTAGAGTTTGTCAATAAGGCTTCTATAGTCATATCTGAGTTCAGATTTTAATAGAGATGAACCACACCCTCATATTGACTTTTTTGATTAATCTTCCTTCATCTTACTCATTCAAGCTTCAATGACTCCTCTAGGAGAAAAAAATGTATTAAGGTTAAACAACCCTGAATATTTCTGATTTTGTGCAGGGTTTCTGCAACTTTTTAGGCAAACATATACAGATTTTTCACTTGTTCATCAACAATGTTCATATCGATTTTTCTAGAGCTATTGAGTTCAGTACATACTTTATACCTTGAGGGTACATGTTGTTTAGACGTCAGTACCCCTAGATATTAGGTATGACTAACTGTCAAGCTTCATATTGAACAGAGATAACATTGACACCTCATGACATATCTCAACTCATTTCATTGATGAGTGAGATATATTTCTCAATGTACAAGCCATTGCTCTGCTTGGTTTTTCAACAATTTTTTAGCAGAGTTAACTATGGCACTTCGTGACACAGTCCTTTGGACGTGATTTCTCAGTGACCAAAGTTATTGCTCTGACAAATTTTGACCCTTAGGAACTTTTCATATTATTCAGACGTTTAAAAACAATACTTACTTCACGTATCTCAATCAAAGAAAGTCATGATTTTAGGATTTTTAGAATTTAGAAGATTTTTCAATGCACAACATGAATAAGCTGGTTAAGATCTATTAAGTAACACAAATATTTTCAAGAGATTTATATCTAAGCTCATTGAACATGTTAAACTTAAACTAGTTGATTATTTTAGACATCCATAATCCTGTATAATAGAAGATTTTTTATTTAATATGTTTTCAAATTTATGAGCATGGTACACAGATTGAAATCTTCCTAATTTTCATGTAGCTCAAGAAGATGCCAAAAGCAGTCAATTTATGCATTAACCATGATGATGACTTTCAAGGATAATCAGTCAAGTGGATAGTCATCAAAAGCTTGATATGGTAGGAATTTCTAAGCAGGCAGCAAGTGATTTAAGGTGCAGCCAAGATGAACATCAATAATGACAATAATTGTCAATCAAGTAGCAGGTAGAGTGCAAAGATGCAAATGGTTCATTGAAACTCCCTGATTATCTGAAGATAATTGGAAGACTTGATTTAAACAAATGTTGACGATCATGAACTGATTTCAGAAGCAGGATAGTTGACTCAAGGGTATTGCAGAAATGACCATCAGTACGGCAAGCAAACAGATGTGAAGGTTTTAGCCTGAGGTATGACTGACGTAGCCAATGATATAGCAAGCAGATAGCAGGTGAAAGAGTTTTTCACAGAAGAACAAGGTTGATTAATTTGAAAGATTTGAATTGTGAGGTTGATGCAGTCCCATCGGTGCATCGACTCAAGACTGTTTACAGAAGTAAAAAAATTGAGAGATTTGAATCACTAGGTCGAAGCCGCATAATCATGGCATCAACTCAATCAACCTAGACAGAGTGTGTTAAAAGGAGTGAGCATAGATTCTGAACAAGAACAACTTTATTTCAATGTGCAGCAACCTTCAACATGCACCAAATAATTACCCAATCTAACTCCCCCTAGGAATGTGATTGCATTTCAGATAACCCCTTTTGAATTGTTAACATGACTGGTATGCAATCAATTTGAAAATATTACATGCATAAGCAGATGTGCATTACTAAACTGTGAAATGCAGGGACTCCCCTTATCTAAGTGCACTGAGAAATCAAATATGACATGGAGACCATGCATGGAATTTCTGAATTATGCTCATGAACATTTAGACTGCTCTATGTGCAATTTTGATCCATGGTACAAGGTGGAGGACTTGGGTCTAAAGACCACCTCACACATGGTTAGAGCCCCCAGACAGACCTCATCTGCCCTTTAGCACTATACCATTTGATATACCATGTGATCATGCATGAAAGTGCATAAAAATTATAGTGCAGTCCTATATGTAATGCTAATTTTTTAAATTATGCAAGATAATACAAGTTTCAAGTGAAAACATAAGGATATACGCATTCGGTCGACCAAACACACCTGATCGATCGACCATTTTTTAGTTCTCAGAATAAGCATAACAATGCACATTGCATATGCACATGTGAAACAGATTTTCAATGATTTCATATGATATGCAATCAACTCTCAATCTAATGTATGTATGAATATACCAACATGGTGCAAATGACACATGCAAACAGATGAATTTGTGCAATACAAATTTATTTCAACTACCCCTTAGGCATACCACAAAAAGGGTAAAACTAAAATGGAACATGAAATTCTTAACATATTCTAGACATGATATGCAACTCATCAAGGAAGAGAATTTTTCAAAGCATCAGTTTAAAGTGACAGAGAGAGAGAGAGGGTTTTACCAAACTATGGATGCCTTGGTTTATTCAACCCCATTTTTATTTCCTTCCTCCAAGGCATACCTGCAAAAAGAATCTTATTTAGAATGTAAAGGTATTCAAGACTTCTTGGGTCTTCCAAGGTTAGCAGCACCTTTGATGGGTGCTCTCCATGTCTTCAAAGCATTAAGATCATCAATGTGCATCAAATAGCAGTAATTCATGGAATGCCCAGCCTGGCCACAGTAATGACATGAACTAAAATGCTTTGTGTTCTTATTTTGCACATGAGTATGAGCATGACATTTTTATGCATAACCAGGATTGTTGTTATGGAAATTTTGTTTTCTTATCAAATGCCAACAGTCCTTGACTGTATGGCCAGATTTCCTACAATGAAAGCACACAATGTGCCTATTTCTTGGACTAAACACATTTCTATTAGAAGCATTTTTCTTAACAGGGAATTTAACAAATTTTGAATAAGACTGCTTCCTATCTTGAGCAAACCAGCAATGTGCAGCAATGTGGCCTATCTTACCATAGTAAAAATAGTCAATTCTTTTTTTCTAATTGGTAGAAAATTTGCTAGCATGCTTTTTAACTTCATACTGCTCATCCTTCTTCATTGCAAAGCAATCATGCATATAATGACCATGTTTTCAACAATAGAAACAATGAAAATGATGATTAACATTTGAGTTCTTTGTATGCATGTTGCTAAATTTATTTCTGGGTGTGTTCTGCACAGTGTTTTTATTTTTCTGATTTTTATTTTGTTCCAAAATTTTGCTTTGTTTCTGATTTCCTTGAACAGTGGGCTATTCATCCTTAGAGATGGTGGCTACATTTGAAGCTTTTACAAAAGATGTAATTAGTTTACTTTCAAAGGATTTCTTGTTGACAGGTTTGTAGCCCATCCCTTCCTTCTGAAAATTGACCTTAGTTCCTAACAGCTTGTTCAGATTTTCTTGGCTGCTTACAAATTTTGACAATGAATTTTTCAAGTCCTGAATCTCATTTTCCATTGAAGCAATCAGCAGTTCTGAGTTCAGGGTTGTTGGGTTTGTTGCGCTCCCTCTGTGTCTTTGGTATTGGTTTTGATGATTACAAAATATTGTGTGGTTTGCATATGTATTGAAGTGAAAATCATGTGTGCGTGTCTTGTGGAAAACATCTAGATGCTAAATGAGCTCATATGTTACCATCTTGTTTTGCAGGTTATTTTACTGGGTTGAGAAGCATGGCTCTTCTTGAATATATTTTTGATAATGTCTCATGCATTATCTTCATGAGGCTTTGGAGCATACATGTGAAAACTGTGTTTTTCAGTGGATTGTCAAATGGATTGTTGAAATGTCTTGCTATGCTTTTCATATGCTTGAATCTAATCACATCTTTGCTATGTAGTGTGGAAACGCCTCTTGTTGTGATCATTAAGAGGCGTGGTTATCTTTAAGAGGATGTTTGTGAATCAAGGTTATATGTGGTTGAACTGCATAGGCTTAATATATAGGTTGAATGTTTCATTCTCATGACAAAACTTAAAGCATTTATGTTTGAATGCATTTCATGTTGGGAAGAATGTGGTTCATGTATATAGTTCATGGGACTTTTGAACTAAAGGGTTGCTTGAGCTATGTTTCTCAAATCGTGATGAAGCTCATGAAATTGATGTAAGTAGTTTCTATTCTTACATTTGATATTGGACTGAATGTGCTTTATTGCATGAGGTTTTGGTGGTTTTAATGTGCCAAATTACTGGCTTGATGCTTTTATGAAACATGGGTTATGGATTGCTGCTTTTGGTCTAAGCGTGGAATGATTCCAAAATCTTTTGGAATGGTTGGATTGAGTGTTTTAGAATCATTTTCATATGTGGATGATTCACAATGCTTCAATATGCAGGTTGAAGGATTTATGCATATGTCATATGGCAAGGTAATCATTCCTTTCACCTGCATTGTCCAAAGGATGTCAAAATCCATTTTTATATACTGCAGCTACATTAATGATCTCTTATAATTGGATGCATATTATGGAATTATTATTGAATGTGAATCATGTTCCCATGAATGGGTTTGAAGTATTTTTTCATGTATTGGGTTAGCATTTGACTTCATGGATAATTGTTCATGGAAGTCTGTGGTAGTGTGTTTCTTATTTTGTTTCACTTATTCCTAAATAAATCCAAGTTTAAATGGTGTTTTTAAGACCCTCTTAGCAAGTATTTTATTTGGCTAAATCAGTTTTTCAAAGGGCTTAACTGGCTTTTGCTTGCATTGGACTGCCATACGAAGTTTCTGGCATGGACAGAGCAAGTGTCGACTCACAGAGTTGACACTTGTTACCCTGCTTGCTGCCTTGCTGTAGCAGGCAGCAAGTGTAGCACCCCGAAAATTTAAATAGAGAATATATGAAAATAATCATGATTATTAGTCATAGAAAACTAGGAAAATTTAAAATTTTGATAAAGAAAAAGTGAAACTAGTTATTTAGCCTAAACGATAATAAATGGGCACAAATAAAAGTATAAACAAATGATCGAGAAATAGAAATTTAATATATTCTTTTATCTAGTTATTATTTAAATTAAAGAAAATACGACTCCACTATTTAGAAGGAATCTTGTGCCAAAAATATATATTTACATACTCTCATAAGATCGAACCCGACTCTGATACCCAGAGCAATGACTAAAAATGTAGTTATAGTAAATAAAACTGTGAGGGATAAGATCTCTATATACCTTAAGCAAACTCGCAATTGAAAATGGGCTTAGTTTAAGGCCAATGGGCCTTATACATATACACATGTATATATGTATGTATTTATACAAACTATATATATATAAATATATACATATTGCAATACGTATATTAAACTCATCCATATATTTAATGGGCCTTAAAGAGCCTTCAAGTTACTAGTGGGTTTTTGGGAAACCTATATATATGTATAATTTTAATTAGTTAATGGGGCTTGATAAAGGTTTAAAGCTTAACCTAAAAACATGAAATCCATGTAAACCCAACCCAAAATATTTCTAAGCTAATGGGCTTTACGTACACTAGGTTAATGGGCTTTGAAATTAACTAAATGACATTCCCTATTAAAAAGAAGTAATGGGCTTCTAGGCCTTAATCAGAGAGTTACGTATAAACATATAATAAGGGGATGCATAGGTATATATATATATATATATATATATATATATATATATATATATATATATATATATATATATATATATATATTAACCGGAGAGATTTCTCAAAACCCAAAACCCTTCTCACGTTCGAGCTGCATGGGAAGCTTGGGGTTAGATGTTCAAATTAGAGAAGGCGGCTGTGAACGAGGAAGGATGAGATCAATCCAAGGAAATTAGACCCCATTAGGATTGTACAAAGGGAAGTTTTAATCCCAATAGGATGTAACCCCCAAAGGTTCCCTTTCCCTATAAATAAGGGCAGAGCCATCGTTGCTGGTCCTGCTATTGCAGTGTCGACTTCCTCTTCTTCCTTCTACGTGTTGGGGCTGCTGCTATAGAGGCTTCCTTCGACTTCTTTCTTCCTCCTTCCTTTGCTGTGGGCGTGTTTCTACGGAACGAGCTGTGGCACTTTTCTTCAGCCGACGCAGTGCAGTTAGCAACTAAGCTTTTCGTCCATCTTCTGCCTCTACTATTAACGGGCTATTGGAGTTGCCGTTAGTCGTTGTCATCATCATCCTGTTATTCTTCTTCTTCTGTTATCTTCTTCTGTCTGTCAAAGCATCAACGAAAGGTAGATAATCTCACAAGCAAAATATTATATAATCATCATGCTAGATCGTTGGAACAAGTAGGTTCTCTCAAGTTTCGTAGCCCAAACAAAAAAAAAATTTTAAATCATGATTGTAGTGTTTTCCTCAAGCATCGAAGCCAATATGACATATCTATCATGCATAGAGTTATCGCAGTTTTCCGTTGAAGATTCTGCAATTTTTCAGTAAATAGCGACCCTTACTAGGGCGCTATTTCTTTTTGATGCCCCCTTAAACGGTCGTCAATTTCCATTTCATTTAATAATTACACATGTTAAAAATTTAATATCTATGTAACCAATTATCTGATTTAATGTTTGATTATGGTTCTGGAATCCTGCTATTTTTCTTGACCTATCCATATACTTGTTGTCATAAAATTTTTAGATTGGAAAAATGCTACTGTTCATAAATCAATCTGGTGGAAAACGAAATGACGCCTTGCACTATGACGCTTCTTTGAAATAGCGACCCTATCTAGGGCGCTATATTCATAGAAGATGGCAGCGACCAAGTCGTCATTTAACAAAATTCTGAAAAATTGATGAACGACCAGTCGTCAATTATATAGATGTTAGTTATGAGTTTTCGCATTAATAGTTTGTTCATGGGTATCGGAGTATCCGTTGGCCATGAAAATTTATGGGCGTACTATTGGGTGGAGACCGAGGTAGTGAAAGTGGTTGCACCATTTTTCGTGTCCCCTATCTCAAGATCCCCCGTCTCTCAACGAAAAATTATTTTGAACGTCTGGTTAGGTAGAGTTTTTCGAGCCCGTCATTTCGGTATATTATAAGCTCGATTCCGACATAGTTACGTCGAGAAACGAGAGGGTTGAAAATCGAACTTTTTTGAAATAACGACCAACAATAGGTCGTTAATTTCAATTTGGACGCCACTGTACAGTGGCGTCAGATTAAGTAATATATATATATATAGATATATCATGTATGTATATCTTTGAAAATCCATATTTATTAAAATATGTAATCGAAAATTATAAAAAATATATTTTTGGAATCCTTGAATTTTTCTCCTAATTATCATATATTCTATTTTTCTAAATTATTTTATATAAATTAATGTCTCTTTGAATGTACATTTTTGAAATTATTCAATTAAATAGATATTAACGTGAATTCTTATTAAATAAATTAAGTTAAAAATCATAAAATTAACGTCCCTCCAAGAGGACGCTAATTAATAAATGACGTCACCCACGCGCGTCAAATAATATAAGTTTATTTAATTATATTTAAGTATAGAATTGGATGGACATGAATTCTATAATTAACGCATTCATGTTCTCCCCGTTTTCTTCCGGTTATGACTCATACCTTAGGTCTTTTGGCACTTTCATCTCACGTCCGTAGATGGAGTCCCTGTTTCATGATTGGTTCACGTTATACACTCAACTCTCGGTGACATACGAGCCCTCCGTTGGACATTCCGTTCCTTCGGACTTGCAAGTTAGTCATTGGGACCTCCGTAAGTCTCCTCGTAGCCTTGGATTCCCTCAAGGCCGACTGAGCTGGTTGTACCTAATCACCTAGATTTTCGAAATACCATGGTTTTTATATGGTTTATTGATATATCATCCTTACTACAAGTTCTGTCCTTGAACTCTATGTTTCATGAAATCTATCTTAAAGTTCTTACATGCTTGATCCTTGAAATTCTTGGCCATTAATATGGAATTAGTCTAGACTAAATGTCAGGGACTATGGGTCCCACTAAAATGACATTTTAAATGCTACGGGTCCTGATCTGACCCTATTGGGCGAGGCAAAGTCCAAACGTTACCGGTATACGATGATCGGGTGCTGGCATTCACCAACTCGGTTATTGGCATTTAGGGGCAATCATACAGTCGTGAGAACTCCTAAGTGTGCGACCAAATACTAACTAGTGCTATTTCCATGAGGGGTGGTCATATCGTCGTGATTTTTCCCTTAGTGCATTGGCCAATCCTATATAGTGCAAGATGTGCAAACGCTCTCGTGATAGTGATGATCGGGAGTAATTGCCATCATAGTACACCAGATGGGGTCATCACCATCCGTCCCGACACTCTCGACCATTCTCGTCACCCCGGTGGCATACATCATGGTCTAGTCATTTATTTTGAGTCCTATGTATGTTTCTTTATTTTATTTGAGTCATATCATTGTAATATCCCTTTTATTTGAGTCATGTCCCTAGGTCTTGTACTTATTTCCCTAGGTTTGTGTGTCATTATGTTTATTAGTTAGCTATTGGGCCCAATTCATTGGGCTTGGCCTATGGGCGCCCCTATCTTGTTGGTTATTAGTCAATGTGTCAAAAGTCAGGGTCTTATTGTAAATTATGAGATCTCTATAAATAGGACCCCACTCTCTCCATTTTGAGGTAATGAATGATTGAAAGAAAATTTGAAATTCCACTACAATTGTGAGAATCTCTCTCTCTCTCTCTCTCTAAGGGGTGGATTCCCCTCTCTCTCTCTCTCTTCTCTCTCTCTCTAAAGGGGGCGAACCCCATTCTCTCTCCTCCCACCCCAATTTCAAAATTTTTCTCTCTCCTCCCTTCCCAACCACCTCCACTCCCCACCTATCCCATTAAAGCCTCTTCCCATTCCCCACAACCCTCATCAATACTCCCCCCTTCCCAAGACCCCCTCCACCAATCCTCTTCTCACCACCCAACCCCCAACTACCCCTCCCACTTTCCCAAGCACCCTTCCCACTACCCCAAGCACCCCTCCACCTCCCTAGGCCTTTGAATTTCGAAATCCCTCTTCCCTTCACAGCCCTAGGTCGCCCCCCCCCCCCCTCTCTCTCATCTCCTCCACTCTCCCATTGTTCTTCTCCATCACCCCCACCTTCCACCATCTAGACTGGTGACCTGCAGAGGATCACCTGCTAGCAGCGGCCACCCCGACCACCTCCCCGCGAATCTGAAGGCCCAAGAGGTACCAACGGAAGCATCTGCCTGTCTTCTTCGCAATGGCGGTGATTTCATTGTCGTCCGAGCACCGAGCTGCCCGGGAGAGCCATTCTCCCTCAACTGCGGGAAGCTCTCCTGACAGAGCACCTGAACGTGATTGGAAGCTCTGCCACGACAAATCCAGCGTGAATCAGGATAAAAGTTCTTCTGCAAAGATCTTCTTCGACATGTCTACTTTCTGAATCAAGAGGCGGAACTCCAATCAGCATCCGTTCGCAAGAGTTATTAATTTCTTCCTCCAAGCGCTCGGATCTACCTCCACTCAGTCTGCACCGACCCCTCCTCAGTGTTCAGAGGTCACCGATCGACCCCTGACATCAGCTGGCATCCCCGTCAGTCTTGCTTCGAAGACGACTCGTCAACGGTTCCAATGACTTCAGGGGTACCTAATTCTGAGCTCGGGAGCGTTCGTGGAACCATCTTCTTCCTGCTGTTGGGAACCTGAAACTGTCAGATCCGAGGGTCTGTCACCCTGTTCAAGCCCCCACCCCGACCAGCAGCGGTGCCTGAAGAAATTTACAAAATTCTGAAGTCACCCTGTTCCAGATACGAAGATTCTCCAAGTGGTTTCGTCCCCAAAAAAATTCGGGGGAAGTCACAGCAGCAACATCTTTCCCCAAGTCGATCGACTGTCAGCACTCGCAGAGAGAAGACTGAACCGATCTCGGTCTTCATTCGGCATACTTTCCCTGTTTCTCCCCTCCCCGCTTGGCCAGCTGAAGGCCCCTCCCTGTGTGGAGGAATATTTTGGTTGTAATTTGAACCCCCACCTCTAGTCCAACCCCCTTGCAAGGGGCGTTGTGCATGTAAATCTTAAATTTCATGTTCGAAGCTTCATCGACGCGGCGTGTGGAGAACACACGCTTCCCCTCTCGCCCACGTCTCCGACCGGAGCCGGTTTCTTCAAACCGGCTAGGTAAAATCTCGACCCTTGCTCTCAATTATCCTTGTTCATTTAATATTCTCCAATTGCGCCGTCGGTAAGGAAGAGAGCGCCTGATCTTAAGGCTCCACCGCACTTTGTGTGACCACCGTGGGAGTGAGTGAGTGATCCGCGTCCCTCGACCAAGGCCAACACCTTGAGTTGAGTATCCGCCCCTCAAGAGGAGGTTTGCCTTAGACTTTGCTGGCCCTCTACCAGCAAGGGGCTTGTCCCATTTCCTTAACTCGGCATCCCTGAGTTACCCCCGGGTTAAGTGTGTGCGCCATACGAAGGTCCGCTTACGTAGGCTTCTTAGCCTTGTGGTTGTGCTTGCATACTTAGGTCCGAGGAAGCATTGGTCTTGTGACCATCACCCCAAGGTGGTGTCACATCAAGTGGTATCAGAGCAAGTTCACAACTTGTCTCTATCAAGTTGGTCCTAGGGCATGTTTATGTATTTAGAGTCCTCGGTTGCATCTCTTGTCCACTAGCATGGCCACCTCTTACCAACCTTACCAATCGGCCCTCTCCATAAGTCCAAACCACCAAAGGATGCCTACCACTAACACACATAACCTCCCTGGCCATGTCAACTACCTCATGAAGGCCTTGACCCTTACCAATGAGCGGCTTAATAACATGTCAGGTCGACTCAACCAACTTGGAGAAAATGGGCCCGCCCCAAGGACGGACGATAGAAGGACATGTTCCCCACCTCCCATATTTGATGGAACTCAACCTATTGACTATTTAGAGTGGGAAGTCTCGATGGACCACTACTTCACTTGGTATCCCATGTCCGAGGATGAGAAAGTCCGATTTGCCAAATTGCAACTTACCAAACGGGCCTACACTCATTGGTTGAAAATTGAAGGCTTAAGGATAATTAGAAGGGAAGCTCCCCTCACAACATGGGGGGACATGAAGGAACAACTTAGGGCTAGATATATTTTCCCCTCCCATTTCGAACACCAAAGCCCAAAGAGCATTTCAACTCCTTCATTTCCCCTTGGCCAACCCAAGACCCTAATCACGCATTCCCCACCATTTCCCACCTCTCCTACTCCAACCACAACATCTACATCCTACATCCAAGTCCTCACCACAACCATATGTCCACATACCCAATTAGACCCCATGTCCACCCCTCCACCTAGGCCCATAATGGCCACCACCCCCAAATCCAAATCCCCTTACCAAACCCGTACCCCACAAGCCCCCTTGGCCACCACCGCAACCTCACCATCGTCCCCAAAAAGGGACACATCTCCCAAAACCCATCAACCCAAATCTTGTCACCCAACCCACCTTCCACTTCCAACCCCAATCCTACCCCAACCTAGGCCTCCACTACTTCCACTCCCAAACCCCACTCTACCAATCCCAATCCAAGTTTCCCTTTACCCTCCACCCCGGGAGCACCACACACCAACCCTCATCACCCCAAAAGACCCCCTCACCTCCTTGGTAGAAGAACTCATACCCGATCCAATAGTTGTGAGCACTCCAAACCCACCCCCCACCTTGGAGGAAATCCAAGTCCAAATTGAAGAAGAAACCTCACACGATGGTCTATACCTTACACCACCCTCCCCAGTTGGGGCGGAGCTCATCTTAGGAGAACCCATTGTTAGTTGGCTAAAAGAGAGCTCAATTAGAGAGATCCCGGCCCATGTTTTCCCTCCCATAGAACAAGACCTTCCCATATTACCATTCTTCTCCTATCACACCACAATCCAAGCATCCTATCAAGTGGAGACCTTAGCGGATCTTTTCAAGGGCATAGCATGGCAATTAGAGATAACTAGCATGTTGACCCCTATGGTCGAACAACCTAGGAGCCTTAGCCTCCTACACCTATGCATAGAGTCTATCACCTCGGTTTGCACCATTGGTTGCTACACTAGCGACCTCCTTCTATTCCTCCCTACACCCGATGAGCCCAACCTTCTATTCGATTTAGAGCTTCTTATCTCAGGTAGAAAGTCAAGCCCTCCACTCATGGCCGACCCACTTGCCAAGAACATTGGCCCAACTATCATGGAGAAGGATGACTTAGCACCTTTTAAGGATCTTGAGGACATGGAGTTCCTCCCCCTAGGTAACCCATTTTATGATCCATATGATCCATTCCAATGGGAGTCAAGAGGCTCGTGTGACCCAAACACTTTATCCACAACCCACCTTTCCCTACACCAACTCACCATGTTTGACCCAATTCACTCCATCTTAGACCCGGGTTACACCTTGTGAGCCATGACCTTGAGCCACATATCCCTAGGTAATGAGGTTATGCTCCACCCCATGATGACCACCTTCTTAGATCCATTCGACCCTTTCCAACGGGAGTTCAAAGGTTGTCCCACACCTATACACATGGAAGTCACCCATAGGAAAAACATGCATGTGTCTAGGCTTACCACACCACTTGTCATGAACACTATGTTGGGTCTATTCATTCATATCACCCACATGTCAAGTAGAAAGTATGAGTGGTCCATATTCGGATGTATTGGTCCACCCTCATTCATCATGGGTCTTAAGCATGTCAAAAGCATCAACGGATGTCCAGGTCCCCCTACATTCATCACCCCATTGCATGATAAGTCCACATATGGTTGCCCCGGCCCACCAAGGTTCATCAAGGTCCATATGGCATCATGGCATGATAGGTCCATCTATGGTTGTCCAGGTCCACCCATAACCACTAAAAGGACATCATTTACACAATTGCATGATAACCTTGCAAGCGCATCAACAAGAGTCATGAAATCTACAAAAGGCCGACCGACTCAATGGCATCACCAAAAAATCCAAATGGGTGATTCCGGGATGGTGAGGAATGAGAGGCTCTCACATAGAGACAACTCAAGATTGAGGTTTTATGGGATCAGCCCCTTCCAGGTTTTGAGATGCATTAGCCCCACTACTAAGTTAGGCCTCCCCAAGGGATACGGAGTTAACTTTAGTTTCAATGTGGAAAGCCTTGTGCCACACAAGGGACCCACGGTGGCACCAAGGGAGAATTTCAAGCCCCTTCCTCCCTTGAGAGAGCACCCACCCCTCCCCATGTGAGCACCATCAACCCAGAGAGCCCGACGTAAGCAACTTGAGAGAATATTGGATGAACAGGTAATCATCACTCGGAGCAAGGTGAACGGGCTCTACCTCGCTAGGTGGAAGAATCGGCTTCTTTCAGAAGGCATGTGAGCGGTACCACCTCTTACTCGACAGAGTCGAGTTCTCCGCACCCCGAGAGTATGATGGGGTCATCACCATCCGTCCTGACACTCTTGACCATTCTCGTCACCCCGGAGGCGTACATCATGGTCTAGTCATTTATTTTGAGTCCTATGTATGTTTCTTTATTTTATTTGAGTCATATCATTGTAATTTCTCTTTTATTTGAGTCATGTCCCTAGGTCTTGTGCTTATTTGCCTAGGTTTGTGTGTCATTAGGTTTATTAGTTAGCTATTAGGCCCAATTCATTGGGCTTGGCCCATGGGCGCCCCTATCTTGTTGGTTATTAGTCAATGTGTCAAAAGTCAGGGTATTATTGTAAATTGTGGGATCTCTATAAATAGGACCCCACTCTCTCCATTTTGAGGTAATGAATGATTGAAAGAAAATTTAAAATTACACTACAATTGTGAGAATCTCTCTCTCTCTCTAAGGGGTGGATTCCCCTCTCTCTCTCTCTTCTCTCTCTCTCTAAAGGGGGTGAACCCCATTCTCTCTCCTCCCAACCCCAATTTCAAAATTTCTCTCTCTCCTCCCTTCCCAACCACCTCCACTCCCCACCTACCCCATTAAAGCCTCTTCCCATTCCCCACAACCCTCATCAATACTCCCCCCTTCTCAAGACCCCTTCCACCAATCCCCTCCTCACCACCCAACCCCCAACTACCCCTCCCACTTTCCCAAGCACCCTTCCCACTACCCCAAGCACCCCTCCACCTCCCTAGGCCTTTGAATTTCGAAATCCCCCTTCCCTCCACAGCCGTAGGTCGCCCCCCCTCTCTCTCATCTCCTCCACTCGCCCATTGTTCTTCTCCATCACCCCCACCTTCCACCATCTAGACTGGCGACCTGCAGAGGATCACCTGCTAGCAGCGGCCACCCCGACCACCTTTCCATGAATCTGAAGGCCCAAGAGGTACCCACGGAAGTGTCTGCCTGTCTTCTTCGCAACGGCGGTGGTTTCGTTGTCGTCCAAGCACCGAGCTGCCCGGGAGAGCCGTTCTCCCTCGACTGCGCGAAGCTCTCCTGACAGAGCATCTGAACGTGATTGGAAGCTCTGCCACGACAAATCCATCATGAATCAGGACAAAAGTTCTTATGCAAAGATCTTCTTCGACCTGTCTACTTTCAGAATCAAGAGGCGGAACTCCAATCGGCATCCGTTCACAAGAGTTATTAATTTCTTCCTCCAGGCGCTTGGATCTACCTCCACTCAGTCTCCACCGACCCCTCCTCAGTGTTTAGAGCCCACTGGTCGACCCCGACATCAGATGGCATCCCCGTCAGTCTTGCTTCGAAGAGAACTCATCAACGGTTCCAATGACTCCAGAGGTACCTGATTCTGAGCTCGGGAGCGGTCGTGGCACCATCTTCTTCCTGCTGTTGGGAACCTGAAACTGTCAGATCCGAGGGTCTGCCACCCTGTTCAAGCCCCCACCCTGACCAGCAGCGGTGCCTGAAGAAATTTACAAAATTCTGGAGTCACCCTGTTCCAGATACAAAGATTCTCCAGGTGGTTTTGTCCCCAAAAAAATTCGGGGGAAGTCACAGAAGCAACATCTTCGACTGACTGTCAGCACTCACAGAGAGAAGACTGAACCGATCTCGGTCTTCATTCGGCATACTTTCCCCGTTTCTCCCCTCCCCGCTTGGCCGGCTGAAGGCCCCTCCCTGCGTGAAGGAATATTTTGATTGTAATTTGAACCCCCACCCCTAGTCCAACTCCCTTGCAAGGGGCGTAGTGCATGTAAATCTTAAATTTTAGGTTCGAAGCTTCATCGGCGCGGCGTGTGGAGAACACACGCTTCCCCGCTCGCCCACGTCTTCGACCGGAGCCGGTTTCTTCAAACCGGCTAGGTAAAATCTCGACCCTTGCTCTCAATTATCCTTGTTCATTTAATATTCTCTAATTGCGCCGTCGGTAAGGAAGAGAGCGCCCAATCTTAAGGCTCCACCGCACTTTGTGTGACAACCGTGGGAGTGAGTGAGTGATCCGCGTCCCTCGGCCAAGGCCAACACCTTGAGTTGAGTATCCGCCCCTCAAGAGGAGGTTTGCCTTAGACTTTGCTGGCCCTCTACCAGCAAGGGGCTTGTCCCATTTCCTTAACTCGGCATCCCCGAGTTACCCCCGGGTTAAGTGTGTGCGCCATACGAAGGTCCGCTTACGTAGGCTTCTTAGCCTTGTGGTTGTGCTTGCATACTTAGGTCCGAGGAAGCATTGGTCTTGTGACCATCACCCCAAGGTGGTGTCACATCAACACCTTTCTACAACTTATTGTTCGTCATGAAAAGATCTTGATTTACCTTATTGGAGGGGTTATCATATCATCGTGATATTCCCTTAGTGTCTTGGCAAATGCTATGTGGTGCTTGTAGAAGTAATTGTCCTACTTCTATATCGATCATCATAGATGTTCTTGAATTATCCCATTGATAGTACTCGTTATCTTGGCATAAAGATCCTTCACAATAATGGATACCTTGAAGCTCTCGTGATAGTGTTCGTCATAGAGAGATGAATGTTATATTTCCTCATGAATGCTCTTGACTAACTTGAGAAAGTACTTGATTAGATCTTGCTATACTCTCTTGATTATCATCGTCCTTACTCTTCATGAGTTTATCTAGCATCTTGCTTACTCGTTTGTTTATTATAGTTCTTGAATTTATCTCGTGTTATTATAGTTCTCGCTTTCTATATCTTGCATGACCTGGATGAGCATGTTAAACTGTAATTGACTTAAAGCTAGCTTGGAAGCATGAGATATTAAGTCCTACTGAGCGTTCGCTCACCCTGCATTTTCCAATATTTTTCAGGTAATGACCTTAGTGACGACGAGACCAAACAGGATGGGCAAGGGCAAGAGTGAAGTGAACTCTGACATCTAGATGAATCGTCTAGTCTGGTTATCTTGCGTCTTATGTCTCATTATAGTTTTTCTTTATAGAGTCTTTTCGTTTATTATGGGCCCGAATATGTAAAGAACTTATATTTGAAATGGAATTTGTTATTTTGTCTAAATTGTGTTTTGTGGAATGACTATGCTCTGATTGACATGACTGTTTAACTGCCACGTTCCGAGCAAACGACACGTTCCGCTGCTATCGGTTCGGGGCGTGACAGAAGGTGATATCAGAGCCTAGGCTTTCTAAATCCCTAGGTCATCAGGTTCAAGCCCTAGATTGAGTCGTCCTTGTCAGTTATCCTATAGGAACCCCGTGAGATTTGGGTAGAGCTATGGGTTAAATGATAAAATATGTTACATTCGCGTTAGATACCTGCCGAGATATGAATATCATTAATCCAAACCTTATTCTTGTAGGCTAGAATGGCCGCTTAGAGAGCTCAGTGGAGAGAGATGCAACGCACTGTCAAGTGTTTAATGCAAGTTTTGCAACAAGTTGCACAAGGTGGAGCACGGCATGGAGACCGGGGATTTACATCGAAAGTTCCAAAAGATAAATCCCCCTAAGTTTAGTGGGTCGACTGACCCGGATGAAGCGGAGAATTGGGTGCAAGAAATAGAGAGGACCTTTAAGGTGATGCGATGCACCGATGAAGAGAAGGTACTATTAGGAACATATCAATTAGAGAAGGATGCCCGAGTATGGTGGGGATCCGTGGAAGCAATCTTACCTAACGAGCAAGTTACATGGGACGAATTCTTAGAACACTTTAATGAAAAGTATTTCTCAGAAAGAATTCGCGAGAAGAAAGCTATGGAATTTGCGGCTTTGAAGCAACGTAGTCTGTCAGTCGCTGAGTATGAAGCGAGGTTTTCTAGATTGGTCCGATATGCACCACGCTTGGTATGCACGGAGAAAATGAGAGCAAAGAGATTTATGAATGGCTTGAAGGTGGAACTTATACCTCAACTAGCTCCACTAGAAATTCAAACATATACGGAGATGGTTAGAAAAGCTCAACTCTTGGAAGATGCTATGGATATGATGGAAAGAATCAAAGGAAAGGCCGCCAAGAAAGACTTACCAAATGAATCCAAGAATAAGGAAAATGTGAACGACAAGAAGAGATTTAATGAAGGCAAAAAATTCTATGAAAATAAGAAACCCCGGAATAATGATCGACGAATTGTTCCAGCCAAGGGGAAATGCAAGCATTGCAAGAAGGGAAGGCACAATCCGGATGAGTGTTGGTATAAACTTGGAAAATGCATCCGTTGTGGAAGCAGAGATCACAAAATTACTCGATGTCCACTCTTAAAGGAAGCACCGCAAGCAACGGAAGGTAACCCTATAAACCTATCTCATCTAAAACTTGTATGAATCGGATATGACCTTAAGTACTTAGCATGATATGTGAATAATCTAGCCAGAATACATATGCTTACCCCACAAATTTTGGAAAGGAAACTATGTGAATTTGGGAACCAAATTCTTTTAAGTGGGGGAGGGTATAGCACCCCGAAAATTTAAATAGAGAATATATGAAAATAATCATGATTATTAGTCATAGAAAACTAGGAAAATTTAAAATTTTGATAAAGGAAAAGTGAAACTAGTTATTTAGCCTAAACGATAATAAATGGGCACAAATAAAAGTATAAAAAAATGATCGAGAAATAGAAATTTAATATATTCTTTTTTCTAGTTATGGTTTAAATTAAAGAAAATACGACTCCACTATTTAGAAGGAATCTTGTGCCAAAAATATATATTTACATACTCTCATAAGATCGAACCCGACTCTAATACCGAGAGCAATGACTAAAAATGTAGTTATAGTAAATAAAACTGTGAGGGATAAGATCTCTATATACCTTAAGCAAACTCGTAATTGAAAATGGGCTTAGTTTAAGACCAATGGGTCTTATACATATACACATGTATATATATATGTATTTACACAAACTATATATATATAAATATATACATATTGCAATACGTATATTAAACTCATCCATATATTTAATGGGCCTTAAAGAGCCTTCAAGTTACTAGTGGGTTTTTGGGAAACTATATATATGTATAATTTTAATTAGTTAATGGGCCTTGATAAAGGTTTAAAGCTTAACCTAAAAACATGAAATCCATGTAAACCCAACCCAAAATATTTCTAAGCTAATGGGCTTTACGTACACTAGGTTAATGGGCTTTGAAATTAACTAAATGGCATTCCCTATTAAAAAGAAGTAATGGGCTTCTAGGCCTTAATAAGAGAGTTACGTATAAACATATAATAAGAGGATGCATAGGTATATATATATATATATATATATATATATATATATATATATATATATATATATATATATATTAACCGGAGAGATTTCTCAAAACCTAAAACCCTTCTCACGTTCGAGCTGCATGGGAAGCTTGGGGTTAGATGTTCAAATTAGAGAAGGCGGCTATGAACGAGGAAGGATGAGATCGATCCAAGGAAATTAGACCCCATTAGGATTGTACGAAGGGAAGTTTTAATCCCAACAGGATGTAACCCCCAAAAGTTCCCTTTCCCTATAAATAAGGGCAGAGCCATCGTTGCTGGTCCTGCTATTGCAGTGTCGACTTCCTCTTCTTCCTTCTACGTGTTGGGGCCGTTGCTATAGAGGCTTCCTCCGACTTCTTTCTTCCTCCTTCCTTTGCTATGGGCGTGTTTCTACAGAACGAGCTGTGGCACTTTTCTTCAGTCGACGCAGTGCAGTTAGCAACTAAGCTTTTCGTCCATCTTCTGCCTCTGCTATTAACGGGCTATTGGAGTTGCCGTTAGTCGTTGTCATCATCATCCTGTTATTCTTCTTCTTCTGTTATCTTCTTCTGTCTGTCAAAGCATCAACGAAAGGTAGGCAATCTCCCAAGCAAAATATTATATAATCATCATGCTAGATCGTTGGAACAAGTAGGTTCTCTCAAGTTTCGTAGCCCAAACAAAAAAAAAATTTAAATCATGATTGTAGTGTTTTCCTCAAGCATCGAAGCCAATATGACATATCTATCATGCATAGAGTTATCGCAGTTTTCCGTTGAAGATTCTGCAATTTTTCAGTAAATAGCGACCCGTACTAGGGCGCTATTTCTTTTTGACGCCCCCTTAAACGGTCGTCAATTTCCATTTCATTTAATAATTACACATGTTAAAAATTTAATATCTATGTAACCATTTATCTGATTTAATGTTTGATCATGGTTCTGGAATCCTGCTATTTTTCTTGACCTATCCATATACTTGTTGTCATAAAATTTTTAGATTGGAAAAATGTTACTGTTCATAAATCAATTTGGTGGAAAAGGAAATGACACCTTGCACTATGACGCTTCTTTGAAATAGCGACCCTGTCTAGGGCGCTATATTCATAGAAGATGGCAGCGACCAAGTCGTCATTTAACAAAATTCTGAAAAATTGATGAATGACCAATCGTCAATTATATAGATGTTAGTTATGAGTTTTCGCATTAATAGTTTGTTCATGGGTATCGGAGTATCCGTTGGCCATGAAAATTTATGGGCGTACTATTGAGGTGGAGACCGAGGTAGTGAAAGTGGTTGCACCATTTTTCGTGCCCCCTATCTCAAGATCCCCCGTCTCTCAACGAAAAATTATTTTGAATGTCTGGTTAGGTAGAGTTTTTCGAGCCCGTCATTTCGATATATTATAAGCTCGATTCTGACATAGTTACGTCGAGAAACGAGAGGGTTGAAAATCAAACTTTTTTAAAATAACGACCAACAATAGGTCGTCAATTTCAATTTGGATGTGGCGTCAGATTAACTAATATATATATATATATATATATATATATATATATATATATATATATATATATCATGTATGTATATCTTTGAAAATCCATATTTATTAAAATATGTAACCAAAAATTATAAAAAATATATTTTTGGAATCCTTGAATTTTTCTCCTAATTATCATATATTCTATTTTTCTAAATTATTTTATATAAATTAATGTCTCTTTGAATGTACATTTTTAAAATTATTCAATTAAATAGATATTGACGTGAATTCTTGTTAAATAAATTAAGTTAAAAATCATAAAATTAACGTCCCTCCAAGAGCACGCTAATTAATAAATGACGCCACCCACGGGCGTCAAATAATATAAGTTTATTTAATTATAGTTAATTATAGAATTGGATGGACATGAATTCTATAATTAACGCATTCATGTTCTCCCCGTTTTCTTCCGGTTATGACTCATACCTTGGGTCTTTTGGCACTTTCATCTCACGTCCGTAGATGGAGTCCCTGTTTCATGATTGGTTCACGTTATACACTCAACTCTCGGTGACATACGAGCCCTCCGTTGGACATTCCGTTCCTTCGGACTGGGAAGTTAGTCATTGGGACCTTCGTAAGTCTCCTCGTAGTCTTAGATTCCCACAAGGCTGACTGAGCTGGTTGTACCTAATCACCTAGATTTCTGAAATGCCATGGTTTTTATATGGTTTATTGATATATCATCCTTACTACAAGTTCTGTCCTTGAACTCTATGTTTCATGAAATCTATCTTAAAGTTCTTACATGCTTGATCCTTGAAATTCTTGGCCATTAATATGGAATTGGTCTAGACTAAATGTCAGAGGCTATGGGTCCCACTAAAATGACATTTTAAATGCTACGGGTCCTGATCTGACCCTATTGGGCGAGGCAAAGTCCAAACGTTACCGGTATACGATGATCGGGTGCTGGCATTCACCAACTCGGTTATTGACATTTAGGGGCAATCATACAGTCGTGAGAACTCCTAAGTGTGCGACCAAATACTAACTAGTGCTGATGTGACACCACCTAAGGGTGTACTAGTAACAACCAAATGAACCTTGGACCTAGACTTGCAAGCCCACTTACAAATTGGCGGACTCGATGTTGGCGGACCGATATCGCAACACAACCCTTTTCCCGTGGTGACTAAATGATGGTAGGGTGGATTTGAGAGTCTAAACCATGCTGCTTAGGGTGATTGACTTGGCCAATGAGTTCCCCTCCCTTGGATCGGAGCACCCACATCAGTGGGGCGGACGCCGTGCCTTGAGGGTACGGGGGTCTCTCCTCACTCAATCCGCGGTGGCCACTCGCGATCGAGAATCACGGGATCGGGCACTCTCTTCCTTGCCGGCTGAACTAAGAGATGATACTAATAAAACACAAATATTCAGGGAGGGTTCAGCTTATACCTGACCGGTGTGAGGACACCGGCCCCGAGTCGGAGACGTGGGCGAGCGGGGAAGCGTGGGTTCCCCACACGCTGCGCCGGGGAAGCTTGATCTGCCCAAACAAAGTACACCACTACACCTCTCGCAGGAGGGGGATCTTGGGGTGGGGATTAAAGCAATTACAAATAATACTACCTCCACGCAGGGAGGGGCCTTCAGCCGGCCAAGCGGGATGGGGAAGGCAAGGCAAGAACAACGACTAATAGTGGATGCCGAGTCTGCCAACTGTCTACGAACAGAGACAGTGGGTTGGTGTTGCAGCTATAGATTCCACTCACGAATTTCTATGATGGCGAGATCAGTGGCAAAAGCTTCGTAACAGGAAGGGGAATGCTTCAGAATTTTTGTGATTTCTTCTGGAGAAGCTACCGATCGGGGCAGAAGATGGAACAGGACCTCTGTTTCTCAGACTAGCAGGGACTGACTTCCAACAGTAGGATGCAGAGGGTACTCCGGCCGCTCCCGTTGTTGAAATCAGGCGCCGTTGGATTCGTTGGAATCGTAGTCAAGTTCTCTTCGCAGAAAAACTGACGGGGAAGCTTTCCGATGTCGGGGGAGGTCTGAGGACGCTGAACACTGCTGACAGGTCGAAGCAGACTGTGTTGTAGCAGAGCGACGCAGCAGAGGAAAAAAAATGGTAACTTCGGCCACCGGAGGCCAAATGGAATTCCGCTTCCTGATTCTGAAAATAGACAGGGAGAAGTAGAACTTTCTAGAAGAAATGGTTGACTTATTCCTCCGAGGTGTGACGTGGCAGGACTCTCAATCCGGTTCTGTTGCTCAGCAGGATCTGTTCTGCGCAGTCGGGGGAGAACGGAGTTTCTGAACAGCCCCGAGCTCCGATGAAGACGAAACCACTTCTGTTGCGAAGAAGACCCGGAGACGCTTCCAACGATGGCTCTTGTGTCTTCAAACTCGTCCGGATGGCATCGTGGTGGTCGCTGCAACAGACTGATTTGTCTGTAACCTGTGGACAGCAACCTGCAGCTCTTGTGTTGGCTTCTAAAGAAGGAGATGGGGGAGGTGTATGTATGAGAGGGGTGATGGGGTGGAAGAAGTAGTGTGTATGGAGGGATGGGGAATGCTAATGGAGATAGGAAGAGGATGGGAGGGCAGTGGGGCAGGTCCTCAGCTGGAGGTAGGGGAAGGTGGAGTCAATGGAGGTGAATGGAGGGAGATGAGAGGGGCGACCAAGACTAGAAGGGAGGAGAGGGGGGCGGCCAAAACATGGAGGGAAGGTGGATTTCAAATTTGAATTGGCCTAGGGAGGTGGAGGGTTGTGTGGGAACTAGTGGCATTGCATTGGGAGGGAGGAGATTATGTTGGAAGTGGAGGAGATGCCACCTAGGGACAATGGAAGTGGAGTAATGGCAACTTGGGGAAGTGGAGGGGTATTGAATGAGGTGGGTAGCTAGTGGAGGTGGTTGGGGAGGGGAGGAGAGAGAAGAAAATTCGAAATTGGGGTTGGAGGAGAGAGAAAGAGGGGTGAAATAGAGAGATTAAGAGGGGAATGGGTGGGGAATCTCTCCCCTAGGGTCTCTCACCCAATAACTAGAGGAATCACTCCTTAAACTAAATTTGAACACTCAAATAGAAGGCTTTGTATTCATTCATTCATTAAGTTCAAATGGAGGAAATTGGGTCCTATATATAGGAAACCCACATTTCTACAAAAGACCCTGACAAAAGACTCATTGACAAATAACCGAAGGGGTAGGGGAGCTCATTGGGCTAAGTCCGAAGAAATGGGCCCAATTAGCACATTACACATTCTAATGACACTAAAACATAGGAAAATAAATGCTAGACCTAGGGACATGACTCTAATAAAATTAAAATTACATCAATGACTCAAATAAAAATTACATTGGACTCAAAATTAAATGGCTAGACCATGCTGGATAAAATAGGAGGTGATGTTCTCATCATACTCCCGGGGTGCGAAGAACTCGACTCCGTCGAGTAAGAGTCTTTCCTAGCTCGCCCATGTCTCCACCATCGTGGTCGGCCCTTCCACCTCATAAGATACTGCTGGATTGCCCTACTCCTGATGGTGTCGTTATGTTCAACCAGTATCAAATCTTTGTGCTCATGGCGGGCTCTCAAGGTTAGAAGGGGATTCTTATTGGTGCGGTCACTCTTAAAGGGGGGTATGGGCTCAATATCCTCGCTAGGTACCACCGCGGGGCCCCTGCAGGGCACAAGGTCCGCCACACTACAATGAGGGTTGACCCCACATTCCTTCAGAAGGAACAACTCATTGGCATATATACTCAATCGCCCCAAGACCTTAAAGGGTCCAGTCTCATGATCCCTGAGCGTAAAGGCGACTCTAGGGAAGAGCCTCTTTATCTTGACCATCAGATAGTCACCCTCTTGGAAGTCTAGGTTTCTTTTGCGGGTATCAATTCGCCTTTGACAAATCCTTTTTCCTTTGATGATGGGCTTGCAAGTATGCAATCCTGAGACATAGTTGGTGAATGCTGGCACTCTATTGGATGTTGGGGGTCCCGGGCACCCAAATGTGGACCTAGCATGTCTAGACTCCCTATGAAGATTAGTGAAGATAGGAGGGCCTGGACCTCCAAATGTAGCTCTATCATGCAAAGGGGTGGTAAATGCCGGGGGACCTGGACATCCAAGAATGCACCTATCATGCTTAAGACTCATGATGAATGGAGGTGGACCATTACATCCGAAAATGGCCCATTCATTCTTCCTACTTGACATGTGGGTGATGTGAATGAATGGAACCGTCTTATGAATCATGCCAAGTGATGTGTTGTGCCAAGACTTATGCATTCCTATCCCAAAGATCACTTCTATGTGTATGGGTGTGGGATGACCTTTGAACTTCCATGTAAAAGGGTCAAACATATCTAGGAAGGTGGGCATTATGGAGAGGGGCTCTTTCTTGCTTCCTAGGCAGACGTTATCTATGGCGATGGTTCCCTTTGTGTAGTCCAAGTCTTGTAAGAGGTGATCTTGGTCCAACATGGTTGGTTGGGGTAGGGAAATGTGAGTTGTGGGTAAGGTGGGTGTATCACATGGGTAACTAAGCTCCCATTGGAAGGAATCAAAGGGGTCATGGACTGGGCTTCCTAGAGGAAGGAACTCTATGTCCACATGGTCTATGCATGGTGGGTCATCCTTACTAAGGTCTTTAGTGGGCCAGTTGATCAAGGTACTTGGGATTTTAATGGTAGTGGAGTGGACCATGATGGGTTCTTCATCCATGGGGAGAATGAGAAGGAGGTCACTAGTGTAGCAACCAATGGTGAAGACTGAGGTGATAGAACCATCACATGGGTGGATGAGACTAAGTCTTCTTGGGTGGGCCGCTCCTATGGTCAATAAGCAAGTCAACTTTAGTTGCCATTCTAAACCCTTGAGGAGATCATCCCAACCATTTACCTCATAGTAGGATTGGAATGTGGTGTGATAGGAGTTAATGGGTGCTAATTGGAAAGGGTGCTCCATGGTTGGGGTTTGAAAGTATAAGGCATGAGGGATGGGATTTTGCTTGAGCCACTTGATGATGAGTTCTCCTACGGTCACAACCTTTTGCGTGAGATTGAGTGATTTGGGGAGGCATGTGTTTGTTTGGACGGAGATGAGTTGATGTCTTTCTTCCTTATTGATTGGGGTATGAATTTCCTTGAATGTGGGGAAGAGATTTGTGTTGGTGTCCAATCCCGGGGATTTGGTTTTGTGGGCCGGGTTCTCCTCATGTTCACTCATGACCTCATTCATTCTTTGTAGTGGGTTGAGAGGGCATGGTGGCCGGGTATGGGGCTCCGGTGGGTGAGGGAACAAAAGGTTGTTGAAACCATAGGCTCCCGGGAGATGTGGGGGATGAACTAGGCAAGACCAACGCAATGGGTGGAAGGTGGTATTCCGTTCATCAAGCCATTGTTTTCCTAGGATTATGCAAGGGCCTTTCAAAGTACCAATTTGACACCAAGCTCCATCAAAGTATTTGATCTCTCCAAACCATTTATGAAATTCAACGAAGACTAGGTCTCCGTTGTGCACAATTTGTCCGGTCGTAGAGAGGGTGGCTACAATTTCGGGGGATACCCAATTATCTTCTACCATGTAGATGAAGTCAATTTCTGTGGAGCTCCCATTAGGTAGGTATGCTTGGGATATGATGGGAATTTGGGCCTTTTGGTCTGTAGACTCAATGACAATGGGAGGTGGATAATGCATGGAACGATCTGATGAGAACTCTAATGCAAGCGTGCCCATGGACTTGACTTGATAGAGACAGGTCAATGACTTGCTCTGATACCACTTGATGTGACACCACCTAAGGGTGTACTAGTAACAACCAAATGAACCTTGGACCTAGACTTGCAAGCCCACTTACAAATTGGCGGACTCGATGTTGGCGGACCGATATCGCAACACAACCCTTTTCCCGTGGTGACTAAATGATGGTAGGGTGGATTTGAGAGTCTAAACCATGCTGCTTAGGGTGATTGACTTGGCCAATGAGTTCCCCTCCCTTGGATCGGAGCACCCACATCAGTGGGGCGGGCGCCGTGCCTTGAGGGTACGGGGGTCTCTCCTCACTCAATCCGCGGTGGCCACTCGCGATCGGGAATCACGGGATCGGGCACTCTCTTCCTTGCCGGCTGAACTAAGAGATGATACTAATAAAACACAAATATTCAGGGAGAGTTCAGCTTATACCTGACCGGTGTGAGGACACCGGCCCCGAGTCGGAGACGTGGGCGAGCGGGGAAGCGTGGGTTCCCCACACGCCGCGCCGGGGAAGCTTGATCTGCCCAAACAAAGTACACCACTACACCTCTTGCAGGAGGGGGATCTTGGGGTGGGGATTAAAGCAATTACAAATAATACTACCTCCACGCAGGGAGGGGCCTTCAGCCGGCCAAGCGGGATGGGGAAGGCAAGGCAAGAACAACGACTAATAGTGGATGCCGAGTCTGCCAACTGTCTATGAACAGAGACAGTGGGTTGGTGTTGCAGCTATAGATTCCACTCACGAATTTTTCTGATGGCGAGATCAGTGGCAAAAGCTTTGTAACAGGAAGGGGGATGCTTCAGAATTTTTGTGATTTCTTCTGGAGAAGCTACCGATCGGGGCAGAAGATGGAACAGGACCTCTGTTTCTCAGACTAGCAGGGACTGACTTCCAACAGTAGGATGCAGAGGGTACTCCGGCCGCTCCCGTTGTTGAAATCAGGCGCCGTTGGAGTCGTTGGAATCGTAGTCAAGTTCTCTTCGCAGAAAAACTGACGGGGAAGCCTTCCGATGTCAGGGGAGGTCTGAGGACGCCGAACACTGCTGACAGGTCGAAGCAGACTGTGTTGTAGCAGAGCGACGCAGCAGAGGAAAAAAAATGGTAACTTCGGCCACCGGAGGCCAAATGGAATTCCACTTCCTGATTCTGAAAATAGACAGGGAGAAGTAGAACTTTTTAGAAGAAATGGTTGACTTATTCCTTCGAGGTTTGACGTGGCAGGACTCTCAATCCGGTTCTGTTGCTCAGCAGGATCTGTTCTGCGCAGTCGGGGGAGAACGGAGTTTCTGAACAGCCCCGAGCTCCGATGAAGACGAAACCACTTCTGTTGCGAAGAAGACCCGGAGACGCTTCCAACGATGGCTCTTGTGTCTTCAAACTCGTCCGGATGGCATCGTGGTGGTCGCTGCAACAGACTGATTTGTCTGTAACCTGTGGACAGCAACCTGCAGCTCTTGTGTTGGCTTCTAAAGAAGGAGATGGGGGAGGTGTATGTATGAGAGGGGTGATGGGGTGGAAGAAGTAGTGTGTATGGAGGGATGGGGAATGCTAATGGAGATAGGAAGAGGATGGGAGGGCAGTGGGGCAGGTCCTCAGCTGGAGGTAGGGGAAGGTGGAGTCAATGGAGGTGAATGGAGGGAGATGAGAGGGGCAACCAAGACTAGAAGGGAGGAGAGGGGGGCGGCCAAAACATGGAGGGAAGGTGGATTTCAAATTTGAATTGGCCTAGGGAGGTGGAGGGTTGTGTGGGAACTAGTGGCATTGCATTGGGAGGGAGGAGATTATGTTGGAAGTGGAGGAGATGCCACCTAGGGACAATGGAAGTGGAGTAATGGCAACTTGGGGAAGTGGAGGGGTATTGAATGAGGTGGGTAGCTAGTGGAGGTGGTTGGGGAGGGGAGGAGAGAGAAGAAAATTCGAAATTGGGGTTGGAGGAGAGAGAAAGAGGGGTGAAATAGAGAGATTAAGAGGGGAATGGGTGGGGAATCTCTCCCCTAGGGTCTCTCACCCAATAACTAGAGGAATCACTCCTTAAACTAAATTTGAACACTCAAATAGAAGGCTTTGTATTCATTCATTCATTAAGTTCAAATGGAGGAAATTGGGTCCTATATATAAGAAACCCACATTTCTACAAAAGACCCTGACAAAAGACTCATTGACAAATAACCGAAGGGGTAGGGGAGCTCATTGGGCTAAGTCCGAAGAAATGGGCCCAATTAGCACATTACACATTCTAATGACACTAAAACATAGGAAAATAAATGCTAGACCTAGGGACATGACTCTAATAAAATTAAAATTACATCAATGACTCAAATAAAAATTACATTGGACTCAAAATTAAATGGCTAGACCATGCTGGATGAAATAGGAGGTGATGTTCTCATCAAGTGCTATTTCCATGAGGGGTGGTCATATCATCGTGATTTTCCCCTTAGTGCATTGGCCAATCCTATATAGTGCTAGATGTGCAAACGCTCTCGTGATAGTGATGATCGGGAGTAATTGCCATCATAGTACACCTTTCTACAACTTATTGTTCGTCATGAAAAGATCTTGATTTACCTTATTGGAGGGGTTATCATATCGTCGTGATATTCCCTTAGTGTCTTGGCAAATGCTATGTGGTGCTTGTAGAAGTAATTGTCCTACTTCTATATCGATCATCATAGATGTTCTTGAATTATCCCATTGATAGTACTCGTTATCTTGTCACAAAGATCCTTCAGAATAATGGATACCTTGAAGCTCTCGTGATAGTGTTCATCATAGAGAGATGAATGTTATATTTCCTCATGAATGCTCTTGACTAACTTGAGAAAGTACTTGATTAGATCTTGCTATACTCTCTTGATTATCATCGTCCTTACTCTTCATGAGTTTATCTAGCATCTTGCTTACTCGTTTGTTTATTATAGTTCTTGAACTTATCTCGTGTTATTATAGTTCTCGCTTTCTATATCTTGCATGACCTGCATGAGCATGTTAAACTGTAATTGACTTAAAGCTAGCTTGGAAGCATGGGATATTAAGTCCTACTGAGCGTTCGCTCACCCTGCGTTTTCCAATATTTTTCAGGTAATGACCTTAGTGACGACGAGACCAAACAGGATGGGCAAGGGCAAGAGTGAAGTGAACTCTGGCATCTAGATGAACCGTCTAGTCTGGTTATCTTGCGTCTTATGTCTCATTATAGTTTTTCTTTATAGAGTCTTTTCGTTTATTATGGGCCCGAATATGTAAAGAACTTATATTTGAAATAGAATTTCTTATTTTATCTAAATTGTGTTTTGTGGAATGACTATGCTCTGATTGACATGACTGTTTAACTGCCACGTTCCGAGCAAACGACACGCTCCGCTGCTATCAGTTCGGGGCATGACAGCAAGTGTCGACTCTGTGAGTCGACACTTGGTCTCCAGGGGCGTGATTTTGCTACAGACAGAGTGTTTGGCAAAAAGTGTCAACTCTAAGAGTCGACACTTTAGCCTATGAGTTGTTTTTCTGTTTGCTGGCAGAACAACCGCGAACAAGTGTTGACTCTGAGAGTCGACACTTGTCCTGGGTGGTCCGGATTGTGTTTCCGATTTTGGCTTCGAACCCCCATTTCATGGTCCGATTGGCTTGGGTTTTTACCCACTTACCCTTAGGGTTTCTTTACTTGGTTGAGGGTTGTTTTGAGAGGATTTTGCAAGGGCTATTATGGTCTATTATGCATCTTATGATGCCCATTTATAAGTGCTGCTATTTTCATCCAAAAGACAATAAAAAGGGGCTAATTGTTATATCTTTTTACTAGAGGAAGAAGAAAGAGGGTGGCCACAAGGTGGATAGGAGAGGGCTTTGATAGATTAATCAGTTCATTGTGTTTGCAGGAATGTTATGAGGTGGAACTATCAAGGATACATCAGTTGCAGCAAGTCTTCTTGTATCAAAGAGGCCGGATTTGCAGCCACAAGTCTGTGCGGCTTCCCGATTGCTGAACTTCGACCCTCTCACCTTCAAAGCTTTAGGAAGGATCATCTCAAGGCCTTTCACATATCAAGGATATATCTCTTCATCCCTCTTTGGTTCATCTTGACTATTTTTCTTCAGTGTATTCTGAATATGCGCATGTATTGGACATCCTTCTTAGATTGCTAAACATCGGAACATTTGTGTGTGGTGTAGAGAGCTGCGTCTCCTTGTTTGATTTTAGTGCGGGGTGAGATCCCCGAGTGTGTGTGTGTGTGCTACGGTAGCAACGTTTTGGGGCCAGGCCCCGTGTATATGGATTGCTACAGAAGCAGCGTGTGTGGTGTTAGGGCTCATTCCCGTGGTTGCTACATTTGTAACGTGTTAGTGAAGCCTCATCGGGTTTCGGTGAGGGGTGGACGTAAGGAGCCCACCGTGGTCTCGAACCACTTAAAAATCTTCGTGTTCTTTGTGGCATGCGTGTGTGATTTTCGATTTCTCCTATCTCCGTTCACAGGTCAATTTATATATTTTTATTCACTTCACCACTACACATTGCTACATATGCTATCCATGATTGGCGTAGGTTCAATCGTTCAGTGCATAGATTATTCGAGTGATATCGAAAAGATTGAGTGAACCTAAATCTTACTTCAGTTTAGTTTAATTAACGTAGTTAATTTTATTTCCATTGCATTTCATTAAGTTGTTTCTAAAATTGACCATCTCGCCAGGGGGACAATTCAACCCCCCTTCTTGTCCGCCATCTATTCTGGGCCAACAATTGGTATCAGAGCACAGTCTCTGATTTTTCATTCGCGGACCTCACGGTCTAGGAGAAAACATCTCATCATGATGGCTAGTGTGAATTCGGTTCCTGTCTTTGATGGTTTTGATTATATATCATGGCTTGGAAAATTCTGTATTTGAATCTCTAGTATTGATCCAAAGCTTATGAATTTAATTACTTATGGTCCTCATGTTCTACCAAAAGATAAGTCAAGGTGGACCGATGAGCATAAGAAGAAGAACTCTGATAATCTTGTTGGTTTGAATGTTCTTAAAGCTGCAGTATGCATTGACCAATTTCCATTTGTTTCTGACTGCAAATCTGCCAAAGAGATCTGGGATGGGCTAAATGAAGCTCAAGAAGAAAGCTAGAATGATGAGTGCCTCGTGGCAAACAATGAGAATGAACGTCAAAGGGAGGAAAGTTCAAAGGTAAACTCTGATTCCGATGAGGAAGATGAATTGAGTTATGATGAATTGATAAATGCTTATGAAGAGTTATTTGATAAATATAAATTAATGAATTCTAAAAATAGAAAATTGAAAAAGAAAATTAAAATTTCTTGTGTTACTAATTTACCATGTGAAAGATGCTCTGAGCTTGAAAAATTGGTTGAGTCATACGTGTTTGAGGTTGATGTGCACAAAGAAACAATTTCATGTTTGAGAAATGAAAATGAAACCTTAATGGCTAAAATTTCAGAACTTGAAGACATTGAAAAGGAACTAAAAGATAAGTTGAGTTCTCTAGATAGTGATCAGATTTTACTTAATGAACTTGTTCAGAATGAAAAACTTGTCGAAGAAATTGAAAAACTCAAAGATCAAAACAAATTGTTGTGTGATGAGTTGAAAGTCCTTGAAAAAGGAAAACATGTGGTTGATGATTCTGAAAATGTTCATGTTATGAAACAAGAAGTTGCAAGCTATAAGACTATCAATTCTCTTTTGAATGATAAACTTGCACTATGTGAAGAAGAGATTGTTGATTGTGAATTGCACATTTCGTCATTGGAGAATGAAATCAAGAGTTTGAATGAGTTTTTGTTCATGTGTGATAAAGAAAATCAAAAATAGAAAAATGTCATTGATTACTCTTGTGTGCATGCAAAACACCCAACAGTTGAATTTGGTCATACATCAAGAAAAAGGATGAATGTATCATGTTTTTACTGTGAGAAATATGGCCATGAAATGCATGATTGTTCGTTGATGAAATTTGATGATGATGAGGCAATAAAATCAAGAGTGAAAATGTTTGATGGTTCCAAAAATCATGGGAAACCAATAAGGGAAAACTTCAATGTTCACTGCTTATATTGTGGATTGCATGGCCATGTAATCGAAGATTATTTTACAAAGAAAAGTGATGATGAGTGGTCTATCAAAAGGAACTTTTCTTGTCATTACGGTGATAGATTTGGACATGTAATGAATGATTGTTGTGTGATGAAAAATGATCAAAAATGGTGTATTAAGAGAAAATATTCTTACTACTTTTATTGTGGCCAGGATGGTCATTCAATGGATGACTGTGCCACAATAAGATTTGATGATGATTGGCGTGCCAAGAAATATAAGAATTCATTTGCTCATGTTGTCACTAACCCCTCGGGACCCAAGAGGGCTTGGGTACCCAAATCTTCAAAATGAGAATTTGTTTTAGAGGGGCGCCTTGAGGCTAAGGAAAATGTCTATAAATAAAGGATTCTCAGGGCTAGAGAGAAAGGAAATGGTTTGGTTTTGTGAGTTCTTTTTGCTTAGGTTCACTTTCAAAAATCTGCAAAGGTAAAAATTGAGTTTGGAGAAAGATGATCACATTTAAACAATTGCATTCTTGTTTCATTAATTTTGGCAATTACTGAGATGTTGAGATTCGTAGGTTAGATGACTAGGTGATTAAGACAACTTTGCATAGTCTCCGTTTCACATCTTGTGAACAAATTTGATTTTTGAATACTTTAGACTGTACATAAAGTATTTCATATCTTCGCTCATATTTTGTGAATAACAATTCAATTTTGCATACACAGTTTACACACTTAACCTCTGGCACATATCATACACATCCTTGCATATTTGTAAATAGGGATAATATTCAATCATTTCTATTTACATGGATATATTTGCATATATCTTATACTAATGTGCGCGTGCATGCCATGATTTCCGGTATATCAAATGACGATTGCGGAAGGTTGGATTATGTCCAGCTGGAAGCTTTCCTCGTGTGCGATGGTGGTCTTCGGACCTACGTTCTCCGCCACGTACCGGTAATCAACCTGTGCAAAAAAAAATTCTCAATGCATGATTGAGTGTATGTATCATATCACCCTTCTCTTTTGATTCCTCCTGTGACCTTTTCCCTTTCTAAATAAAATTGTATTGATATAGACATGTTTGTTACATGACACATATTAAGGGGGAGGTTTCACTCATAACTGTGCATACACTTAGGGGGAGACATAACTATGGTGAGACTAATTCATCTTTTACATTCAATACTACCACCCTCACAAATTACACTTTTTGAGATAAATAGTTCAATCTAATAAGGATTACTATTATTCTACTCAACACTTCAAAGGACTCTTGAATCTCTATATAGAAATCACATATCTCGTGAGAAAAATAGTTTGCCCCACCAAAAATCTGAATTAGTGGAACGCGGATCCGAGTAACCGGGAATCCTCCCTGAAACAAAGGAGGAAACTCATGTCGAAAGGTGAAACAAATCCACAATTAAAATAAGTGGGATCTGACACCGAGTAGCCGGGAAGTGCCCCTGAGACAAAGGGTACAACTCGTGCCGAAAAGTGATAAAATCCACAATCAATATAAGTGACGAAACTGAGTAACCGGGAAGTGCTCCTGAGACAAAGGGTGCAACTCGCGTCAAAAGGTTAGTCATTCTTTTAGAATAAAAAAAATGGGGTTATACGTAGCTGCCAATACTCGAGCATTATGTATGGAAGTGTATGGAAGAACGGTTCTTTTTAGTGTTCGTTGGAAAATCTGATGATCCATATTACTTTGGAATTTATTGCTCAATTCTCACATATACACTTCGGGATTGATTGTATGAATGTACTTTTTGAATCAGTCATCTTTCACGGTTTATGCAGTACCATCTTTTTGTAAGCACGCCCTTCTTAGTATTGTTCATGCACATCATCATCATCATCATCATCATCATCATCAGAGCCTTATCCCAATTAATTGGGGTCGGCTACATGAATCCTGTTCCGCCAAAGATTTCTATCAAGTACAATATTCATATTTAAACTCAAGGAACTAATGTCCTTCCTAATAACATCGCACCATCTCATTTTAGGCCTTCCTCGAGCTCTTTTACTAGCATCCACTAAGATTTGGTCACATCTTTTAACCGGCGCTGAGTTAGGATGATGAAACACATGTCCAAACCACCTGAGTCTATTTTCTCTCATTTTATTATCAATTGGAGCTATCCCTAAGTCCTTACGGATGCGCTCATTCCTAATCTTATTTTTCTTAGTCTTGCCACACATCCATATCAACATCCTCATCTCTGCTACACACATTTTGTGGATGTGTTCCATTCGTACTGCCCAACACTCGGTACCATATAACAAAGTAGGTCTCACAGCCGTTCTATAAAACCTCCCTTTGAGTTTCACAGGCATACGACGATCACAAAGGACACCTGATGCACTTCTCCATCTTAACCAGCATGCCTTAATCCTATGTGAAACTCATAGCACATCATGCGCCATAATCAATAGCATTGTTCTTAAACCTATCCCTAAGGAACTTACTTGCTTTTATATCTTATTATCCGTGCTTGAGTGCTTGATTGCATGATCTTTTTTATTTATATCATACTTCATTTCACTTTGATGCAGCTTTAGATCATACATGTATATATCAGGCTTGAATAAGCCCATTGTCAGTCGATTTTTGTTGATGACTAAAGGGGAAGAATAATGTGTGTTTCGGTCTTACATTCTACACATACCTTGGTTATGCATTTTACATATAATTTAGAATTTTCACACTTGCACATATTTCAGCCATACTTGTGAATATCACAGTTTTTTGCATATAACATGTGTTGCATAGTCATGGCATTTAGAAGGCATACATACAAATTTTGCAACTTCTAGGTCATGCATACACTGGGCAGAACTTAGGACATGCATAATTTTTCATTTTCAGGTTTACACTTGCACATCCTTTTGGGTTCTTGAAAGACTTGTGCTTCATCTTAGGTTTGAAGAATGATGTGGTTCTTTTGGGTAAACTGTATATTGCTCGTACTGTTCACATTGCTGGGTTCTTGTGCCATTACTTTTAAATTATATCTTATTTCTGAGGAAGCTTCATACATGTTCCCCTTGTCCCCCACTTTTTGATAATGCCAAAGGGGAAGAGAGTTTTGAGGTGGCCATAATATTTTGTCATCATCAAAAATGGGAAGATTGTTGGGTTTGCGGCGCTCCCTCTGTGTCTTTGGTATTGGTTTTGATGATTGTAAAATATTGTGTGGTTTGAATATGTATTGAAGTGAAAATCATGTGTGCATGCCTTGTGGAAAACGTCTTGATGCTAAATGAGCTCATATGTTGCCATCTTATTTTTCCGGTTATTTTACTGGGTTGAGAAGCATGGCTCTTCATGAATATATTTTTGATGATGTCTCGTGCGTTATCTTCATGAGGCTTTGGAGCGTACATGTGAAAATTGTGTTTTTCGGTGGATTGTCAAATGGATTGTTGAAATGTCTTGCTATGCTTTTCATATGCTTGAATCTAATCACATCTTTACTATGTAGTGTGGAAACGCCTCTTGTTGTGATCATTGAGAGGCGTGGTTATCTTTAAGAGGATGTCTGTGAATCAAGGTTATATGTGGTTGAACTACATAGGCTTAATATATAGGTTGAATGTTTCATTCTCATGACAAAACATAAAGAATTTATGTTTGAATGCATTTCATGTTGGGTAGAATGTGGTTCATGTATATAGTTCATGGGACTTTTGAACTAAAGGGTTGCTTGAGCTATGGTTCTCAAATCTTGATGAAGCTCATGAAATTGATGTAAGTAGTTTCTACTCTTACATTTGATATTGGACTGAATGTGCTTTATTGCATGAGGTTTTGGTGGTTTTAATGTGCCTAATTGCTGGCTTGATGCTTTTGTGAAACATGAGTTGTGGATTGCTGTTTTTGGTCTAATTGTGGAATGAGTCCAGAATCTTTTAGAATGGTTGGATTGAGTGTTTTAGAATCATTTTCATATGTGGATGATTCACAATGATTCAATATGCAGGTTGAAGGATTTATGCATATGTCATATGGCAAGGTAATCATTCCTTTCACCTGCATTGTTCAAAGGATGTCAAAATGCATTTTTATGTAATGCATCTACATTCATGATCTCTTATAATTGGATGCATATTATGGTATTATTATTGAATGTGAATCATGTTCTCATGAATGGGTTTGAAGTATTTTTTCATGTATTGGGTTAGCATGTGACTTCATGGATAATTATTCATGGAAGTCTGTGGTAGTGTGTTACTTATTTTGTTTCACTTATTCCTAAATAAATCCAAGTTTAAGTGGTGTTTTTAAGACCCTCTTAGCATGTCTTTTATTTGGCTAAATCGGTTTTTCAAAGGGCTTAACTGGCTTTTGCTTGCATTGGACTGCCATAGGCAGTTTCTGGCATGGACAGAGCTACCCCGCTTGTTACCTTATTGCAGCAGGCAGCAAGTGTTGACTCTATGAGTCGACACTTGGTGTCCAGGGGCGTGCTTTTGCTGCAGACAAAGTGTTTGGCAAAAAGTGTCGACTCTAAGAGTTGACACTTTCGCCTGTGACTTCTTTTTTTGTTTGCTGGCAGAACAACCGTGAACAAGTGTCGACTCTGGGAGTCGACACTTGTCCTGGGCAATCCAGATCGTGTTTTCGGTTTTGGCTTCAAACCCCCCATTTCATGGTCTGATTGGCTTGGGTTTTTACCCACTTACCCTTAGGATTTCTATACTTGGTTGAGGGTTGTTTTGAGGGGGTTTTGCGAGGGCTATTGTGGTCTTTTATGCATCTTATGATGCCCATTTATAAGTGCTGCTATTTTCACCCAAAAGACAACAAAAAGGGGCTAATTGTTCTATCTTTTTGCAGGAGGAAGAAGAAAGAGGGTGGCCACAATGTGGAGAGGAGAGGGCTTCGATAGATTAATAAGTTCTTGGTGTTTGCAGGAATGTTCTGAGGTGGAACTATCAAGGATACATCAGTTGCAGCAAGTCTTCTTCCATCAAAGGGGCCAGATCTGTAGCCACAAGTCTGTGCGGCTTCCCGATTGCTGAACTTCGACCCTCTCACCTTGAAAGCTTCAGGAAGGATCATCTCAAGGCCTCTCACATATCAAGGATATATCTCTTCATCCCTCTTTGATTCATCTTGACTATTTTTCTTCAGCGTATTCTGAATATGCGCTTGTATTGGACATCCTTCTTAGATTTCTAAACGTCGGAACATTTGTATGTGGTGTACGGAGCTGCGTCTCCATGTGAGATTTTAGTGCGGGGTTAGATCCCCGAGATTGTGCGTGTGTGCTGCGGTGGCAGCATTTTGGGGCCAGGCCTCGTGTGTGTGAATTGCTGTTGAGATTGGTGATCCACGATGATACTAATTATCGTGATGCACATGAAGATCCAGAGGGGTGAATGGATCTAAGTGAGGAATTTTGCGGAATTAAGAATTTAAAAAGCTCTAACTGGCCTAAATCGAATATTAGAGATATGCTCACAGAAATGAACTAGCAAAATGTCTCTCGGATGAACCAAAAGACTGAATCAACCAAGTGTGACGAAGCTCTCAGATCATCAGACTGAAATTGCAATCAGAATTAAGCACTTAAAGACAAGCGATCCTAGTCATGCATCTAGCGAAGTGAAACACAAACAAACACTCACATAGGATGCAAGGGGATGTTTAGGTGGTTCAGTTTTCACCTACATCCACCCCACACTCAGAACTAAGTGTGGCTTACTACTGCCAAACATCTTGAACCGCTGCGCACCACAACTTGCATCCGCTGCGCACCAGAGCTTGCGTCCACTGAGCATCACAGCTCACTTACAGACCGCTGAGCATCATAGCTTGCTGTCTGAGGAATCCACCTCTCCCGCTGAGCATTACAGCTTAGCTCTGCTGCCACACAGCTTGAAAGAAGATGATAAAGAAAGAAAAGGAATGGAAAAATAAAAGATAGAAACCAGATCTGACTCGAAATACAATAACCTCACAAAGGAGCAAACGATCCTAGATCTGATCTAGGGATCGTGACCACCAAACAGATCTTCAAGAACGACTTCGATTGCTTCTCAATCTCTTCTCTCAAGCACTCTCTTCCTCACTATCTCTCTATCTCTTCTCTCTCTGACTCACACTCTCCTTTCTCTCAGATTCCTTCTAAAATTCTGATACTCTATTTTTCTAACTCTCAGATCTTCACTCTTTCTCTTACAGCTACTCTCTTCTTCTTCTCTCTTAGATTCCTTCTTCTGCTGCTCTCTCTATTTCTATTTCCCTCTCCTTCTCTTTTTTACTTGTTCTGCAAGCCTCTCTCATCTTCTGTATTTTCCATCCTACTGATTTCGATCGCAGGAGAGGGTTTTATAGAGCTTCAACCTTGGGGTCCCACGGGCTCACGCTTCGGACGTGTGGAGGGAACACTCCCGCCAAGAGGTTTCTGGAAGATCTCAGCCACGTGTCAGAATCTGGATAAGAGAGAATCCACATGGCAACTTCTTTCTGGGATGGTCTACCTTGGATCACGTGCCAGTCATAGGTTCACTTAATCCTCACGAGCTCACGTGCCTGCCTTAGTCTTGATGCATTCTGCCCTTCACATGTTTGATAAAGTTCCTGCCAAAGCATTTCATCAAACACTTTGTAGTCAGCCATATTTCAAATGTGCACAGACTAAATGGACAGGTTATAACTTGTGCACAGACATAGTGTGCTATTCAACATAATGTGCTCGGACCTCATAGAGATCTGATGGAAATATGTGCATGGACCTTATACTTGCTTAGACCTAAAATGTGCTCGGTCTTGAAAACATGCTCAGACCTTAAATGTGCTCGGACTAAAACATGCTCAGACCTATATATGTGCACGGACTAAAACATGCTCAGACCTAGTAGCAAGACATGCACCGACCTTCTATGCATTGAGCTAATATGTGCACCGACTTCATATGGCATGAAGTAGAAAGTGCATTGACCTTATATGCCATAAACCAAAAAATGCACAGACCTTATGTGCCATGAGGCAAAAACATGAACAGACCTTCTACATGCATAAAAGAAATGTGCATCGACCTTAGTTACTGTAGAACAAGACTAGCATCAACCTTAGATGCTTGACATCTCAACAAGCATCGACCTTAGTTGCTTGAAACCACAACTAGCGTCGACCTTAGTTGTGCATGATAGCTTAGCTACAGTAAACATACATCGACCTTAGATGCTTGGAGTAACAACTAGCATCGACCTTAGTTGCTTGAAATCGCAACTAGCATCGACCTTTGTTATCTATTTCTACACGAAAAGTAAAATGTGCATCGACCTGCATTATGTGCAAGGCTAACTAGCATCGACTTTAGTTAGTATATAAACACACTAACATCGACCTTAGTTACTGCCCTTGGCTAACAAACAGAAATGTGCATTGACCTTACCTGCTAAGGAGAAGGAATGTGGACTGACCTATATGCTTCAATGTAAATGCTACCTGGCATTGACCTATTGACACCTTTGAACAGTAGCGTTGACTTTGACCAGTTGTCACCTTTGAGCAGTAGTGTTGACTTTCTTTACATGACTTTTTGAACCTGTTCTGACATATTTCATACTGCTATATAGATGATGAGATCAACAATAAATGCATCAAGTTTATATCATCAAGATTATATATATATATATATATATATATATATATATATATATAAAATAAGACATAATAGTTATCATCTTCAAAACAATAGGGACACAACAATTGCTGCAGAAGCAGCGTGTGTGGTGTTGGGGCTCGTCCCCGTGGTTGCTACATTTGTAGCATGTTAGTGAAGCCTCACCGGGTTTCGATGAGGGGTTGACGTAGGGAGCCTGTCGTGGTCCCGAACCACCTAAAAATCTTCATGTTCTTTGTGGCATGCCTGTGTAATTGTCCATTTCTCATATCTCCGTTCATAGGTCAATTTATATATTTTTATTCACTGCACCACTACACATTACTACATCTGCTATCTGTGATTGGCGTAGATTCAATCGTTTAGTCCATAGATTATTCAAGTGAGATCGGAAAGATTGAGTGAACCTAAATATCACCTCAGTTTAGTTTAATTAATGTAGTTAATTTTATTTCCGCTGCATTTCATTAAGTTGTTTCTAAAATCGACCATCTCGCCAGGGGGACAATTCAACCCCCCCCCCCTTCTTATCCGCCATCTATTCTGGGCCAACAAGGGTCTCCTCTTCGAATTCAGTGATTCTGATTTTTAAGGCTTCATTTACAGACTTATAGTCTTCAATTTATTTTTCCAGAGAATGCAATTTTTCATACTCATCGGTACAAAGCGATTTCTCTTTCTCCAAGACAAGAAACCTCTCAGATATAGCATTATTCAGCTGCTTTAGCTTTTCATTTTCTTTTATTAGAATAGTATTTTGAATTAACTCATCAATTAAAGTCCGATCAACAAAATTGACTCCTTGTTTCTGTTCAACTTCAACCTTTTCAAGGTTCTTCTGCAGTTCCGCATTAGCTGCTTTAATAGCCTCAAATTTTTCAGAAACTAATTTATTATCCTCTTGAACTCTTTTAAGTCTTTCTTCATTTTCTGCAATGTGATTCCTAAGATTTTCATTTTCAGATTTTATTGCATTCAATTTTGATTCAGCATTTCCAAAAACTTCCAATTGTTTTCTCAGTTTTTCATTTTTAGTTTTGTAAGTTTCTAAATCCTCTATTTCTAAACAAGTGTTCATGCCAGTATTCAGTTTCTTCCTCAACTTTCTGTGTTGTTTTCTTAATCTTTCATGTGTTTCAAGCAGAACAGCAGATGCATCATGTCAATCATCTAGAGAAAAATTCTCAAATGGATTTACCTGATCGTCAGTTTCATCTTCATTTTGATTGTTGCTTTGATCACTACCATCAGCCATCATGCATCTATCTTCTTTATTTCCATCTTCATTTTTTCCATTTGCAATCTTCAGTTTATCCAAGATGTATTTGGCAGATCTGCAGTTAGAAAAACAAGGAAGCAAAGCAATATCAATAGCCGCCTTTATTAAGTTCAGTGCTCTAAGATTTTCAGTGTTCCTAGCTCTATGAGTGTCTGTCCACATAGATCTGTCCTTTGGCAATTTATGTGGACGAAGTGTGATAAGATTCCATAGATTGGGATTATCAGACTTGACAAATTTATGCATGCTGTGGAACCATGAATCAAAATTAGAACCATCAAAAATTGGTGGATAATCCATCGTGCTCAATTCAAACAATAATCCCAGATTAAACTAACAACCGCACCCAAGAGACAGAATCTTCTCTACAGATCGTTGGATCTGATTAACCAGAGAACCCGCTCTGATACCAATTGTTAGGTGCAAGAATGAGATCTAGAGGGGGGGTGAATAGATGTCTTTATAAAAATATGGATCAATTAAATTCTCACGCTCATAAAACACATTCGGAACAACCAGAATAGAAGCTGACACTTCGGATCGCTTTATACTAGACAAAGCTAAAGACTCACAGCACAATCAAGGTCTGAACAATGACAAGAGCTCCGAGCTCACACTCTATGTAGAGTAGCTCTTGAACACCCCACTGAACTGCCAACAGTTAAAGATTCAAATAGGACCAATATCAAATACCTGGCAGTGTGCCAGAGCCAGTCAAACTCGGAATGGCCAATTACAACAAAAGTGATCCAACAGAATCAATTAAGCATTCATTCAAATGGAGCAGTTATCGAGCACTAGCTAGTTAATCCAATCAGAACAAGAATGAATATTAGCTCACACAAAGTAGTTCTCGAACACTTAGCACACATTCAGAGTGGAGTGCAGAACCTGATCACACATCTGTTGGGTTAGATGGACGCAGTCTATCTCCACTGAGTGTGGATCTAGAGGGGGGGTGAATAGATCAACTTGCCTAATTTAAAACTACTGTAAGTTCTAAAGCGAAATTTAGGCAAACATCAGTTAAGCTAAAGGAAGAATACTAAGCAAAGGGTCGACCCATGAAAGCCATTCACCATATCTATATATCGAAAGCTAGACATGAGCATGAGCGATGAAACCAAATAAGCTAAGCAAGAATTCTCATCGCACACAGATCAAACAAAAACACAAACACACTGCACACACAATGTTTAGGTGGTTCGGTCAACGACCTACGTCCACCCCACACTCAACCGAGTATGGCTTCCTACTGCGCAACACATCTTGCGTCCGCTGGGTGATGGGGGACGAGACCACGGACACGACAAGCTCGTGACTGCCCCTTAACGAGGGAAGCATCGGATGTGCGCTGTTGAGGAACCGGCTGTGAGCTAGGGTGATCGGCTCTCACTTGTGCCCGGATCGGGTCACGGGACGGTAACGCTCTCTCTCGCAGCAGCGGTGATATAATAGAAAGCGAGCTAATTACCCTATCATGCTCTCTAGCAGTGGCATAAACAAGCATATATGAAATAAGCAAAATGCCAAGTGTAGAAGCGAAGACGATACCTCCACGCGCTCGGCGTGGGGAAGACGGACCCGGCTGAAGTCGTACTCCCGGAACAATTATACACGGATATTACAGAAATGCAACTCGCTGCCCACTCCACGCAGGGAGGTAAAGGGCTACACAATGGGGTCCGGGAGGACCGAATTCACGTTGACGGGCGGCTTCTCGCGTTGATTCGGCAACACCCGAACACGTGACGGTGGGGCCCACGTGCTGTCCAGAGGGGCCGTGTGGGACCCGGTGGCACCTTTGTAGTGGTGGATGCCCGGAGGGTCGCTCCTTGGGATGGCGGCACACTGGTTCGTCGGCCGGAGGCCTGGCGGCTCCGTTCGGCACCGGTCGGAAAACCCGATCGAAAATCTGCCGGTTCTGTATTTCGGCGCGCGCTCCGGCGAGAATGGGCGCTGCTATCAGACCCGATGTCGGATCGACACGAGACTGGCGCCGTTGAAAAGCTAGCTTGAAGTTATACAACCTAGGCCCAAAGATCTAGCCTGGATCTGCTCGTATCTTGACTTATGGAATTTTCAATCTCCTGTTGTACAGTAATCGAAGACTCAGACCTGCAGAGAACTTGACTGTGGATTGCCTTTGACCATGAGGTAGACATTCGAATCTGGGGTTGTGTTCTTCATCACAGTTGTGTAAAATTGCGTTGGGAAGACAGCAAAAGTGGTTTGGACACATTTGGATGAGTCTATGATTTTCTGCGATTTGTTTACTGGATGAAGGTCAGATCTGGGATCTGACTGAAAGTACTGTAGTGGTGGAGAACTCAGGGCTACTGTCACTGTAGACAGTGACAGAATAGATCTGAGATTGAGAGTTGAACGAAATGGTAAAGATATTAAATGGTGGCTTTTGAACCTGGATTGTTTTTTGGAGAATGGGCTAGAAGATAGGAACCAGCCCTCAAAATTTCAAATCGATCTGAGCTCGTGGCTGGCTTCAGGAATTCACGAACTGCACCTCTGTCCAGCAGGACAGAAAACCAAAGACGATCCCGTGGCGGCTCGAAGGCGGCACGAACGGCGGCGGCGGCGGCACAAACGATCACCGGAGGTTGAGAGGAGATGAAGGGAGATAGAAACACTCTAGAAATGGAGGTTGGGATGAAGAAACCAGAGGGAGAGAGGGAGGAGGTTGAAATTCACTCAAGGCATTCAACAAAATTCTGATTTTTCATTGATTTTCTCATGAAAATACATGGTTATATATGACTCCAATCAAATCTAATATGGACCCTTGGATCAAGGGTTGGGGATTGAATGGCTGAGATGAAGTGTGAATAACACACCAAATACAATTTTTTAATCTATCTTGACCATTCCAATTCAAACTTGGACTAATTCCATCCCAACCTCACCTAAATCACACCTAACTAGCCTAATAGAGCCAAAGAAGGGGGCGCCCCCTTCATGGGCCTCCCTTGGGCCAAGTGTGGTCAAATGCCATGTTACAAGCCCACTAACCATGCTAGACTCTTCCACCCTTGGTGGCCCATGAGAGAGAGAAGCCTATTTGGGCCTAAGTGGCTATTAAGGTCCATAATGATGGCCTTAAGACCCAATATGGAATAAGATTCTAATGGACTCTACTAATGGCAACCTAGCCATGGACTCTACACTACAAATGGCCCATTGGCTTGATATAAGCCTTACAAGGAGCCCAAATGAAAGAAATGACACAATTACAATCTCATACAAGCCATAACACACAAATACACTCCACCCGTGTAAGGAAATCACCTCTGATGCCCCATCAATTCTCCCCGGGTGGGAGGAACTCGACCCCGTCGAGTAGGGGTATGACTGCTCCGGTACTCCGGCGGATCCGTCACCATGCCAAGTAGCGCGGGTATGCTCCACTCCAAGTGATCGGCACCAGCTCATTCCATATATACTCGATATGTGCGAACTGCTATGGGCTAAAGGTGGATACTCCGGGTGGGGCACTCTCAAAAGGAAAGGAAGCGGCTCGAAGACTTACTAGGAATCACCGCTGAGTCCTTGTAGGTGACTGATCCGGGTATAGATGTAGAATCGACCTCATACTCATCAAGTGAGTCCACTCGCCTCTTACTCATAAGAGACCGACAATGAGCTTGCACAAGACACATGTAGACTCACCATGCACTAACACACGTATGCAAACCACACAAACAATCGACTCAAAACACACCACACAAAACAAACCACACAAGGAAAACACACTGACTCATATATGACTCTAGACTAAGGTGGTAGCATCAAGCCCACTAGGTGGCTGCATCCTGAGCGGCGGGAGAGCTCTCCCACTCTTCCCCTCCCAAGGCATAGTACTCCTCGGCTAGTGCCTCATCGGCCTCGTAATCAACACACTCAGGCTCGGGAGGTATGGATCCTCCAACACCTAAGGCTAGGGTGGCGCGAGCGGGACACTCGCTGGCAATGTGGCCAAATCTATGACAGTGGAAACACTGCACTCGCGATCGACTACTCTCCCTGAAAAGAGGGGCCTTACCCTTATCATCCCGTCGGGTAGGGGGTGTAGGCAGCAATGGGGGAGGTGTAGGTGCCTTGGACAATAGTGGAGGGGGTGCCGGTGCCAGAGGACGGGCTATAGGAGCTAGGGGACGGGTAACAGGTGCCGGTGGATGGGGTGGAGGTAGATCCCGTGGTGGGGGAGGTCGAGGTCTAGGAGCAAAGTGCTCCTGATGGGCGGGCTCCTGTGGACGAGTCATGGGTCCCCTCGGGTATGAACCTAAGGAGCCACGGGAGTCACTACGGGGAGGAGCGGGGCTCCACCGGGGAATAGACTCGAACTCACCCTCGAATTGCTCCATCTCGAGAGCAACTTGGTATGCATCCTCCAGCTTGTCCACCTTGTGGCGGAGAAGCTCATACCGTAGGTGTGGGCGTAGACCACGCCGAAACCGGGAGACGGTAAGGGAATCCTCCTCCGTGGCATCGCATCGCAAGTAGTACTCATCAAATTTGGCGATGTAATCCGAGATGGACCGGTCTCCTTGGGTGAGACTTTGCCACCTCTCTATAAGACGCTGGCGATAGGAGGTAGGGAGGTACTTCTTCCTAAGCTTCTCCCTCATATCGTTCCATGTATCGATCGGGGGTTCTTGACGATGAAACAATAGGTTCTCCATGTTTCTCCAATAGGTTTGGGCTTCGCCTAAAAGTTTCATCCTGGCATACTTGACTTTTCGTTGGTTCGACATCTCGAACCACTCAAAATATCGGTCCATACCAGCCTCCCAATCAAGGTAGACCTTTGGGTCCAAGGACCCGTCAAAGGTGGGAGGGTCGGCCCGAACGGTCCGAATGGCCCGTTCATCCATATCTTGGTCATGGGTACGCCGTGTATGGCGATAATCACGACCATGTCCTCGATGCTCATTATCGGACTCGTAGTCATGCACCTCGGGGACTTTGTGCCTCCTAGTAGCTACCCCTTGAACCCTTGGAGTCACGGGTTGATGAACCGGCTCCGGTTGGCCTTGTGTAGGTGGGGCGGGTGCCTGGACTGGGACAATCGGGTGTGTCTCGGCTGGTCCTTTCTCTAGTGCGGTGACTCTCCCGACCAATCCTTGAACGGACTGGTTCGACCCAGCGGCCCTATCCTCTACAACTTTCATCCTCTCTTCTAGGCGGGTGCCTAGGCCATTCTCTCGGGTACTCGCTTCTTCCATCCTATCCACTCGAGTGCTTAACTCATCCATGCGCTCACTCAACCCATCCATTTTTCCCATAAGAGTTCGGAACATAGTGGCCACCTCATCGGAACTATAGACTCGGGATTCCGCCATTGGTGGTGGTGGGGGTGAGTATTGAGTACCTCGACGAGTGGGCATGCAAACACACCGACTAGACGACGCCGACTAAAGCAAACACACACTAATATGATGCACCTAGACGTAACCAAAACTCGGCACGTGGCGGAGTTAATCGGTCCGAAGATCACTCGCACAAGTGTGCGGTCTTCTCGATAGGCGTAGCCTAACGTTCGGACAACACCTTTTGATATACCGAGTAAAGGGATGCAAATGCGAAAAGACTCTTTTTTGATTGTTTTAAAACAATGATGACCCTAAACACGACTTAGACCAACTAATGGCTAGACGTAAATGACACTTTTTTTTGACACCCTAGACTCAAACTCGCTCTGATACCAAATTGATGCGGGACGAGACCACGGACACGACAAGCTCGTGACTGCCCCTTAATGAGGGAAGCGTCGGATGTGCGCGGTTGAGGAACCGGCTGTGAGCTAGGGTGGTCGGCTCTCACTTGTGCCCGGATCGGGTCACGGGACGGTAACGCTCTCTCTCGTAGCAGTGGTGATATAAATAGAAAGCGAGCTAATTACCTTATCATGCTCTCTAGCAGTGGCATAAATAAGCATATATGAAATAAGCGAAATGCCAAGTGTAGGAGCGAAGACGATACCTCCACGCGCTCGGCGTGGGGAAGACGGACCCGGCCGAAGTCGTACTCCCGGAACAATTATACACGGATATTACAGAAATGTAACTCGCTGCCCACTCCACGTAGGGAGGTAAAGGGCTACACAATGGGGTCCGGGAGGACCGAATTCGGGTTGACGGGCGGCTTCTCGCGTTGATTCGGCAACACCCGAACACGTGACGGTGGGGCCCACGTGCTGTCCGGAGGGGCCGTGTGGGACCCGGTGGCACCGCTGTAGTGGTGGATGCCCGGAGGGTCGCTCCTTGGGATGGCGGCACGCTGGTTCGCCGGCCGGAGGCCCGGCTGCTCCGTTCGGCACCGGTCGGAAAACCCGATCAGAAATCTGCCGGTTCTGTATTTCGGCGCGCGCTCCGGCGAGAATGGGCGCTGCGATCAGCCCCGATGTCGGATCGACACGAGACTGGCGCCGTTGGAAAGCTAGCTTGAATTTCTTCAACCTAGGCCCAAAGATCTGGCCTGGATCTGCTCGGATCTTGACTTATGGAATTTTCAATCTCCTATTGTACAGTAACCGAAGACTCAGACCTGCAGAGAACTTGACTGTGAATTACCTTTGACCATGAGGTAGAAATTCAAATCTGGGGTTGTGTTCTTCAGCAAAGTTGTGTAAAATTGAGTTGGGAAGACAGAAAAAGTGGTTTGGACACGTTTGGAGGTGTCTATGATGTTCTACGATTTGTTTACTGGACGAAGGTCGGATCTAGGATCTGACTGAAAGTACTATAGCTCCGGTGGAACATGAATTTTTAAAAATAGGTAGAAGAATGATAAAATTTTAAGAAAAATTGTGGTGGTAGGGGACGATGGACAGAACACCCAGTTAAATTGGAAGGTCTAAAAAAAATCAAAAGGGTGGTCGAAGGTGGAGAACTCAGGGCTACTATCACTGTAGATAGTGACAGAACAGATCTGAGATTGAGAGTTGAACGAAATAGTAAAGATATGAAACGGTGGCTTTTGAACCTTGATTTTTTTTTGGAGAATGGGCTAGAAGACAGGAACCAACCCTCAAAATTTCAAATCGATCTGAGCTCGTGGTTGGCTTCAGGAATTCACGAACTGCACCTCTATCCAGCAGGACAGAAAACCAAAGACGATCCCGTGGCGGCTCGAAGGCGGCACGAACGGCGGCGGCGGCGGCACAAATGATCACCAGAGGTTGAGAGGAGATGAAGGGAGATAGAAACACTCTAGAAATGGAGGTTGGGATGAAGAAACCAGAGGGAGAGAGGGAGGAGGTCGAAATTCACTCAAGGCATTCAATAAAATTCTGATTTTTCATTGATTTTCTCATGAAAATACATGGTTATATATGACTCCAATCAAATCTAATATATACCCTTGGATCAAGGGTTGGGGATTGAATGGCTGAGATGAAGTGCGAATAACACACCAAATACAATTTTTTAATCTATCTTGACCATTCCAATTCAAACTTGGACTAATTCCATTCCAACCTCACCTAAATCACACCTAACTAGCCTAATAGAGCCAAAGAAGGGGGCGCCCCCTTCATGGGCCTCCCTTGGGCCAAGTGTGGTCAAATGCCATGTTACAAGCCCACTAACCATGCTAGACTCTTCCACCCTTGGTGGCCCATGAGAGAGAGAAGCCTATTTGGGCCTAAGTGGCTATTAAGGTCCATAATGATGGCCTTAAGACCCAATATGGAATAAGCTCCTAATGGACTCTACTAATGGCAACCTAGCCATGGACTCTACATTAAAAATGGCCCATTGGCTTGATATAAGCCTTACAAGGAGCCCAAATGAAAGAAATGACACAATTACAATCTCATACAAGCCATAACACACAAATACACTACACCCGTGTAAGGAAATCACCTCTGATGCCCCATCACTGGGCTTTACAGCTTGGCCAAACAATCCGCTGATACACAGCTTTGCTGGGCACTACAGCTTGCCGACCAGAAGATCTGATCCTCTGTAACCGCTGGGGAAATACAGCTTAACCCATCCAGTGGAGACTACCACTGCAAGACCGCTGACACACAGCTTGAGGAAACAATATTCAGAAATGATAGACAGAATCAAAGCGAAAAAGAAAAACCCAAAAGCAATGTAGCTCTAAAGAGCAAAGCTCAGCTCTGGTTTTGAACCACGAGACTGAGATACAAACTCTCTCTCTCTCACTCTCAATCAGCTCTCTATCTCTTCTTCTCTCGTTTTCTTCTTCTTCTCTATTTCTTCTTCTTCTCTGTATCTTTTCTCTCAGTGGATCGAAGGAGCCTTGCTGCTTTGGCTGTATAGACTTTCTATCCTTCTCTTCGATCTCTCTTCTTCTGTGGAAGAAGGCATGTATATATAGCAGCAGCAGCAGTAGGCGTGTTCTCTCCACGTTTCCCGCCAAAGCATTTGGACCACGTGGCAGCATCCAATGGAGTGTCAGAACACGTGTCCTCATCTGGATACCTTGTGTACCTCGGATCACGAGCCAGGTACCTCAGATCACGTGCCCTTCATTTGTCTCTGCATTCCCTGTCAGACAGACAAGAACATATTCAGTTTAACTGTAAACCCTGTACAGGCTTTGCAACCACGAGTGCAATGCAAAGTATGCACAACGCAGTGTATAGACTCAATGATCGTAAAGGCTTCATGAGAAGGAAAGCAGTGTATAGACTTAGTAAATATAAAGGCTTCATAAGAAGTAAAACCAGTGTACAGACTTGTCCAAAGTATAGACTTTATATGAAGAGGCAACGGCTGTACATACTTCCTATATGAAGCAGCCACTGTACATACTCAAGGTGAAGACCGATGCCAATGTATAGACTTTACTGAAGACAACGGACTCGAGTGCAGTGTACAGACTTAACTATGCTCACCCAATACCAATGTATATACTTGATGCTCAAAGAGTGGCTGTACAGACTTGATAACGATGCAAAACGAACGGATGTACATACTTCATGTGAAAGCCCAATGTACAGACTTTAAAGAACAAGCAGCTACAGTCCAATGTGTGGACTTGTCGTTCACTGGTGAGTGTACAGACTTCGAATGAAACACCAATGTGTAGACTTACCACCGACCATTGTGTAGACTTGAAGAAGTGAGAGGATGGCTAAGACACTGTACAATCGGATGTATAGACTTTACTTAACACAGTCCGATGTACAGACTTGGAATTTCAACTGAAGGGTGTATAGACTTGACCAAATAGTCCAGTGAATAGACTTGAATAGCTGAGGCTAGTGTACATACTTGCCACCGACCAATGTGTAGACTCGATCAGCATAAGGCATAGTATAGACATCAACTCTGCACATGGAGTGTATAGACTTCAAGTGTGAAGACCATTGTATAGACATTGGATTCGAAGACCAATGTGCAGACTTTGGATTTGAAGACCAATGTGCAGACTTCAAGTTTCACTGTGGATGTACAGACTTTAGGAAATCAAGCGATGTGTAGACTTGAAGCTCCACAATGGATGTATAGACTTCAAATATCACTGTGGATGTATAGACTTCAGGAAATCAAGCGATGTGTAGACTTCAAAGAAGTTGGCGATTCAATGTATAGACTTGATGAAGCGAAGCCAATGTACAGACTTGAGTGTAGCTAAAGCCTTGATCGTAGGAATAGGCTTGAGTGTGTAGACTTCAGGCTTCAGAAACGAGTGTACACACTTCACTTAAGAAACGTAGGGAAAGACTCCAATGTATAGACTTTGCCTTGAATGAAAGTCAGTGAAGAATGAATAGACTTTCACGATGTGTAGACTTTGGATACGTGAAAGCTACAGTGAAGGAATGTACACACTTGACCAATTCAAAGGCGAATCGAGTGTATAGACTCTGAGTCCAAACCCAACGGCTGTACAGACTTAGAATGTGAAGACTGATGTACAGACTTCATTAATCAAAGCATGAATGAGACGCTGTACAGACTTAGTCTAAGACATGCATGAACTGACGCTGTATAGACTTAGCCTAAGACATGCATGAACTGACGCTGTATAGACTCAATCTAGACAAGTCTGCTAAAGGAGTCGACCCATCAGAGGATGCGTCGACCCATGATAGTGAGAAATGCAAACAGCAGTGTATGAAATGAAAAGAACACATAGTCAATCTGATAGAGCAATTTCATCAAAGCAAGAGCAGTTGCCAATCAATCAAAACAATGGTGTTTGCTAATGAAATAAAGCAAGTGTCAACATCATCAACATAGAGGGGTCACAACAATCTCCCCCTTTTTGATGATGGCAACCTCATATGAAGTAGAATAACAACATCCTGACATATAGGTATATGTTTGATGAAAGACATGATGAGTTATGCAGATTGACATGCAGATGCTATGAATGCATGCAACTCACTGTCTCAAACTCTCCCTTATCATTATGCATATACACTCCCACTCCCCCTTGGAATGAATTCAGAATTCAGACAGATATGTATTCTCCCCCTAGACATCCCCCTAGACAATATTCTCCGCCTTTGCCATCAACAAAGAGGAGGGAAAAATTAAATAGAAGGGAAGGATCAAGAGAAGAACTGACTGGCATTCTGAACATGTAGTTCATGAATAAGCATTCTAAAGCATAGAGTCTTCAGTCATATGAAATTAGAAACTGCTGTCAGAAAGAGTTCTGGTTTAAGGATGATAAAGTTTGGAGTTCATGCACTACAAGCAATAGATAAGTTCACTGTGCATGATAAAACAATAAACCAGAATCACATTTGCATGAAAGATTTAGTTTCATAATATCTTACTTTCATAGTGTCATAAAAAATATTGAGAGAAACCAAGTCATGTATTGAAACTAAACAAATTGACACTCATGAACTTTTCTTTTGAAGGAGCAGCATTATCAATATTAGACCATTTAGAGCATTCAGGTATCATAAGTCTTTCTGCGTAAGGGTATACATTTATCAGACGCCAATACCCCTAGATACTCAACAAGATGGACCATTCTGCCTATGATCAAATTTAACAGAACTGAGTTACACCTTTTTGTGTGAGGGTACACGTTTATCAGACGCCAGTTACCCCCAGGTACTCAGTGAAACCAGCCTGCTGTTTTGAACATTTTATACAGAGATAGCTGATACACTTCATGACATGAGTGTTGTCCACTTCTGTGATGGATCACTCAGTTTCTCAGTGATTTACCAGTCATTGCTCTGCCAATATTAATTTTCAATGATTTTTAATGTTTTTCAATATCTTTCTTAGCTGTCCTTTTTATGTTTCTGAATGACTTGTTTAAGAACAATACACATACTTAACTTCTCTAACATGATTTCAGATGAGTTTTCAGATTTCAGATATGATTAGCTTTGTCTGACATGAAATAAGAAAGAGGTTGAGAGTTTTATCAATTTTCAACTTACTTATATACTGATTACAATCCTTAAACTCCAACCATTATAAGATTTAAACCATTACATCAGTATTTGAACAATTCAAATTCTTATAAATGAAGAAGTCCATTTTCTACTGCTTAGAAATCAGAACTGACCAACAGATTGCCATAATGTCAGAGACAAGTATTCAGAGTTAAAGGTTGAATGACTTCAAGAAAGTTGAAACCACTCTCAATTTCTAGCAATACTCCCCCTGTCTATATGCATGCAATTTATTAATGAAAGGCAAGAATTAATTGAGGGAGAGCTTATGCATAGGTCATGAATGAATGATATGCAAAGACATGCAAATACTCGACAAGCTCCCCCTGAATATATGCAGTGTTTTCTTTGAACACTGAACAAAGTATTTTGAAATTCATGCTCATTTAGATTCCCCTGTCAATCAATATAACCCATGGTACTAGGCAGAGAACTTGGTCTCAAGGACCATTTCACACATAGTAAGAACCTCCAGACAGATTTCCCTGCCCTTTAGTAGCCTACTATTTAACATACCACGGTTATGTAGAGAAATGCAATGCAGGACAGTTCTACATGCATGTTCAGTAATGATTATGAGTCTGTTTCAATATTCACATCCACATGAATTATCCAAGCAATCAAATGCAAGTCCACATCAGAAATTTTATTCACAGCAGTTAAATAATCATTCATCATGCTGAAATTTACATAAGCCAAGTTCTCTTCTAAGAAACTTAAATTTGTCATTACCAAGAGGTTTAGTAAAAATATCAGCAATTTGTTTTTCAGTTTCTATGAAATTCATTTCAATCTCATTTTTATTTACAACATCTCTAAGAAAATGATGTTTTATCTCTATATGCTTAGTCCTAGAATGGTGAACAGGATTTTTAGCAAGGCATATAGCATTAGTATTATCACATAAAAGTGGAATGCATCCCAGATTTATCTGATAATCAGCCAGTTGGTGCTTAATCCAAAGTACTTGGGCTGCACAATTACATGCTGCAACATACTCAGCTTCAGCTGTGGATAATGCTACAGTGTGTTGCTTCTTAGATGCCCAAGACACTAGACAGCCACCAAGGAATTGACAGTAGCCACTCGTGCTTTTTCTATCTACTCGACACCCAGCATAGTCTGCATCAGTGTAGGCTAGAAGCTCTAACTCACACTTAGCAGGATACCAGAGACCTAGTTCTTGGGTGCCTAGTAAATACCTAAAAATATTTTTCACAGCTTTAAAGTGAGTTTCTTTAGGACTGGCCTGAAATCTAGAGCATAAACACACAGCAAATTGTATATCAGGCCTAGATGCTGTAAGATAGAGAAGAAATCCGATCATACCTCTGTATAGCCTTTGGTCCACAGGTTTACCTTTAGAATCTTCATCCAAACTGGTTGAGGTACACATTGGAGTAGCTATTTCCTTGAGGTTGTCCATTTTGTACTTCTTCAATAAGTTCTTTACATACTTGGACTGAGAGATGAAGGTGCCATCTTCTGTTTGTGTAACCTGCAGTCCAAGAAATAGTTTGAGCTCACCCATTAAGCTCATTTCAAATTCATCAGTCATTATTTGAGAGAATTCCTCACATAATTTGGGGTTAGTTGACCCAAACACAATGTCATCCACATAAATCTGAATGATAAGAATATCTAGATGGCTTACCTTGGTAAATAATGTTTGATCAACTATACCTCTTGTGAAGTTCTTGTCGGTGAGAAATTTGCTCAACCTGTCATACCAAGCTCTAGGAGCTTGCTTTAAACCATAGAGAGCTTTATTGAGCTTGTAAACATGATTAGGGAAATCTAAACATTCAAACCCAGGAGGCTATCTCACATATACATCCTCATTAATTTCCCCATTTAGAAAAGTAGATTTCACATCCATCTGCTGAAGATTTATTCCTAGGGAACATGCATAAGCCAATAAAATTCTTATTGCTTCTAACCTAGCTACAGGGGCAAAAGACTCTTCAAAGTCTATTCCAAATTCCTGATTGTACCCTTGAGCTACAAGTCTGGCTTTATTTTTAGTAACATTCCCTGCTTCATCAGTTTTGTTTCTAAATACCCATTTAGTCCCTATGACTGTTTCATGATCAGGAGGTGGAACCAAAAACCACACCTTATTCCTGTCAAATTGATTGAGCTCCTCATGCATGGCATTAATCCAATGCACATCTTGGAGAGCACAGTCAATGGACTTGGGTTCTGTGTTTGATACAAAAGCATAAGCATTCAGTTCATGTTGAATTCTTAAGTGGCCTCTAGTCCTAGGAGGGTCATGCAGATTTCCAATAACATTATCTACAGGATGATCCTTGAGATATCTAATATTTACAATTGGACTATCATGAACTTGATTTACCTCCCCCTGAACTGTAGGCTCCTCTTCATTAAGCTCTTTATATCCTTCTTCATCCTCAGATTTATCTGCAGGATCTCCTTCCTTCAGAATTTCACCATTGTTTTCATTCCTGCATTGACCAACATTAGAATTTACCAAGGATTCATCAAAAACTATGTGTGGAGATTCTTCAACAGTCTTAGAGTTCAGATTGTACACTCTGTATGCTCGGGTGTTTTCAGAATAGCCAAGAAAAATTCCTGGTTCTCCTTTAGGTTCAAATTTATCAAGGTCCTTCTTATCATTTATGTGAATGAAACATTTACAACCAAAGACCTTGAAGTGAGCAATAGAAGGTTTCTTACCTTTTAAGATCTCATATGGTGTTTGCTGGGTAGAAGGTCTTACCATGGCTCTGTTAATTACATAACAGGCAGTGTTCACTGCTTCAGCCCAAAATTTCCTTGGTAGACCACCTCCGACAAGGAGTGTACGACCCATTTCCACTAGGGTTCTGTTCCTTCTCTCCACAACTCCATTCTGCTCAGGTGTCCTTGGTGAGGAGTACCTGTGGTTGATTCCATTTGACCTGCAGAATTCATCAAATTGTGAGTTTTCAAACTCACCTCCATGATTAGGCAAAATGTTTTCAATTTTCTGATTTGTTTTATCATAAAACTCTTGAAATTTAGAGAAAGCATCACTCTTATTAGATAAGAAATAAACCCAAGTATACCTATAAAAGTCATCTACCATGACAAACCCATACCTCCTCCCTGATAGGCTGACAAATCTAGTTGGCCCAAAAAGGTCCATATGTATCAGCTCATAGGGTTTGGAAGACAGATTTTCAGTTCTAGACTTAAATGACTTTCTAGTTATCTTTGATTGAGTGCATGCATCACAGATTTTATTTTCTTTCTTGAATGAGACTTCAGGAAGTCCTCTAACCATATCATGCTTATTTAATTTGTGCAAAACAGTGTAGCTAGCATGACCTAACCTACGATGCCATAAAATGCTATGTCTTCTCTACTAGCAGTAAGGCAAAGGTTAGTGTGTTGAATTTCATCTAAATTTATCATGTAAGTATTATTTATTCTTATTCCAAAAAATTTGACAATATCAGAATCAGGTTCAAAAACCTTGCAGCATTGAGAATTAAATAAAACATTGTAACCCTTATCACATAACTGGCTGATGCTAAGTAGATTATAGGCTAACCCTTCAACCAGCATAACATCATCAATGCAGCAGGTAGAACACTTACCTACCTTACCTGATCCGATAATCCTACCCTTTGTATTGCTTCCAAAGGTGACAAGGCCTTCTACTTTCTCAGTCAGCATGCAAAATTTGGCCTTATCTCCTGTCATATGCCTGGAGCAGCCGCTATCCATGTACCACAAGTTGTTCTTGGCTGCCAGGCATACCTGCATACACAATTAGGTAGAGAAGTTTGGAACCCAAGACTGATTGGGCTCCAATGTAAATGAACTAGAAGCAAAGCAGGAAAGCAGATGTTTCGGAATCCACATTTGTTTAAATGAACTTTGTTCAGTGGATCCTACAGATTTTCTTCTGTTGTTGTTCCTTTTCTTTTTATTGTTCTTTTTCTTATTGGCAGAAGCATGATTATTGACAGTATTGTTATTTCTGTGCCAGTGCCTTGGCCAGGGTGTGTTCACAAAATTTTGGCCATAGTAGTTCCTGGGCTAGCTATGGAAATATTGGTTTCTAGATGTCCAGTAACCATACCCATTGACCCAATTTCTACTGTAAGGTCTTTGATATTGAGCACCCTAGTGTGCAAGACCTGTAAACCTACCCTGAGTTCTAGACCAATCTGACCTATTGAAGTAGGTTGGCTGTGCATTGTAGTGGGTCTGAGCTCTGGGTTGATAAAAATAATTGGGTTGACTCCTAGCAGCACTCTGTCTCCCCTGTACTTTGGACCCTGCTGACCTATACACAGGTTTGTATTGGGTCTTCTTCAGAGGTGGAGTTGATGGTGGAGACTTGGTTACCTTGACCTGGGGTTTACTGAACTATGTAGGTTGACCCCTAACCTGAGTCTGAGCCCTAGGATTCTGCTTGGATGTGCTGGCTCTACTAGGCTCATTAACCTTTCGTTTGCCCTTCTCCTCAGCACTGGGCTTTTTCAGATTAGCAGTTTTGTTCATCAAATTTGTTGAGTTCATGCTAATTAGAGGTCCCTTTTCCTTTTGAGCAACAAATGAAATTGTTCTCATCCCAAATGTTTTTGTTGCACTAGAACTAAATCCTAGGCCCTCTTTTCTGAAATTAACCTTTGACCCTAACAAAGTATTTAAGTTATCTGTTCCTTGGGTCATTTTCTCAATGGTTTTCATTTTATCCTCATTATCTTTCTGAAGTTCATCAATAGACTTTTTCAGCTCATTGTTGACATTGAGGACAACTTCATATTTTTCAGAGATTATTTTTACTTCACTTTCACATTTTTGAATCTTCAGCTTTCATTCATCAATTTCATTTTCAAGCCTTAGATTCTCTTCCCTAGAAACCTTTAACTCAATTTTGATGTCCTCTACTGCAGAGCATGTGAGTTTCAGTTTATCATTTTCAGATTCCAAACATGCAATTTTATCAGATAGAGTTTTATCATTTTGCATGGAATTGATTTTTCTTCTAAGATGCCTATTCTCTTTTCTAATATCATCAGCTCTATCAGCTATGTCATGATAAGCATCTACCCAATCAGTAATTGTGAAGTTTTCAAATCTAGTGATTACCTCATCTGTGTTCTCCTCTCTATCTTCGAAGCTTGTTGCCATAAGGCAAATGGGCTGTTCAGATTCGACTTCACTATCTGAGCTGCTGCTGAAAGAGCCTTCATCTTCATCACTCCATGTGCTGATCATTGCTCTTCCCATCTTGGTTTTCTTCTTTGACCTGTCCTTATGTTTCTGATTGTCTGGACAGTCAGCTTTCAGATGCCCTGGTTTCCTGCATTGATAACAGACATTAGCTTCATTTTTCTTTGCAGATTTAGATTTATACCTTTTATCCTTTCGGCCACCATTGTATTTCTTCTGGCCGAACCGTCCTGCTCCCTTTCTGAGAAATCGCCTGAACTCTCTAGTCATCATGGCTATCTCAGATCGAGTCACATCTTCTTCTTCATTTAGGCTCTCCTCTGATGATGAAGAGCTGCTGGAGCTGGATTTTGTTGATTTGCTGGAACTAGCCTTCAATGCTATCGGCTTCTTCTTCCTCTCGGCTTCATCTGTCCTTGGCATGTTTATCTCATATGCCATTAGTGAGCCAATCAGCTCATCAGCTTTAGTATTACGCAAGTCCCTTGACTCCTCCATCACTGTTGCTTTGGTGTGCCAAATGGGAGTCAGGGAGTGCAGAATTTTCCTCACTACATCATACTCTGTCTGAGGTTTCCCAAAACCTCTGAGGCCATTGGTTATGACAGTCAGCCGAGCATACATTTTGCTGATGGACTCGTTCTGCTTCATCTTGAAGGCTTCATACTCAGATACAAGAAGATTGGCCTTCTACTCTCTTACTTGAGATGTACCTTCATGAATTACTTCCAGCGCATCCCACATCTCCTTAGCTGATTTGCAAGCAGACACACGGGAGAATTCTGTAGGATGCAGAGCACACTGGATAGCATTTATAGCACTCCAATTCAGCGTGGACCTTCTGATCTCCTCCTTGGTCCATACATCTTCATTCGGGGACAGCTCATAAGGTCCCTTGCTGACAATCTTCCAAATCTCATAATCCCTAGCCCTGAGGAACACTTGCATATGGTTCTTCCAGTATGCGTAGTTTGATCCATCAAAGAATGGGGGCTTCGTTGTTGAGTGACCTTCGGAAATCATCCCTCGAGCATCCATCTCTGCCTATTCTCTTCGGGCGATGAGTCCCTACAGAAGAGTTAGGCTCTGATACCAAGTGTTGAGTTAGATGGACGCAGTCTATCTCCACTGAGTGTGGATCTAGAGGGGGGGTGAATAGATCAACTTGCCTAATTTAAAACTACTGTAAGTTCTAAAGCGGAATTTAGGCAAACATCAGTTAAGCTAAAGGAAGAATGCTAAGCAAATGGTCGACCCATGAAAGCCATTCACCATATCTATATATCGAAAGCTAGACATGAGCATGAGCGATGAAACCAAATAAGCTAAGCAAGAATTCCCATCACACATAGATCAAACAAAAACACAAACACACTGCACACACAATTTTTAGGTGGTTCGGTCAACGACCTACGTCCACCCCACACTCAACCGAGTATGGCTTCCTGCTGCGCAACACAGCTTGCATCCGCTGGGCTTTACAGCTTGGCCAAACAATCCGCTGATACACAGCTTCGCTGGGCACTACAGCTTGCCAACCAGAAGATCTGATCCTCTGCAACCGCTGGGGAAATATAGCTTAACCCGTCCAGTGGAGACTACCACTGCAAGACTGCTGACACACAGCTTGAGGAAACAATATTCGGAAATGATAGACAGAATCAAAGAGAAAAAGAAAAACCCAAAAGCAATGTAGCTCTAAAGAGCAAAGCTCAGCTCTGGTTTTGAACCACGAGACTGAGATACAAACTCTCTCACTCTCACTCTCAATCAGCTCTCTATCTCTTCTTCTCTCGTTTTCTTCTTCTTCTCTATTTCTTCTTCTTCTCTGTATCTTTTCTCTCAGTGGATCGAAGGAGCCTTGCTGCTTTGGCTGTATAGACTTTCTATCCTTCTCTTCGATCTCTCTTCTTCTGTGGAAGAAGGCATGTATATATAGCAGCAGCAGCAGTAGGCGTGTTCTCTCCACGTTTCCCGCCAAAGCATTTGGACCACGTGGCAGCATCCAATGGAGTGTCAGAACACGTGTCCTCATCTGGATACCTTGTGTACCTCGGATCACGAGCCAGGTACCTCAGATCACGTGCCCTTCATTTGTCTCTGCATTCCCTGTCAGACAGACAAGAACATATTCAGTTTAACTGTAAACCCTGTACAGGCTTTGCAACCATGAGTGCAATGCAAAGTATGCACAACGCAGTGTATAGACTCAATGATCGTAAAGGCTTCATGAGAAGGAAAGCAGTGTATAGACTTAGTAAATATAAAGGCTTCATAAGAAGTAAAACCAGTGTACAGACTTGTCCAAAGTATAGACTTTATATGAAGAGGCAACGGCTGTACATACTTCCTATATGAAGCAGCCACTGTACATACTCAAGGTGAAGACCGATGCCAATGTATAGACTTTACTGAAGACAACGGACTCGAGTGCAGTGTACAGACTTGACTATGCTCACCCAATACCAATGTATATACTTGATGCTCAAAGAGTGGCTGTACAGACTTGATAACGATGGAGAACGAACGGATGTACATACTTCATGTGAAAGCCCAATGTACAGACTTTGAAGAACAAGCAGCTACAGTCCAATGTGTGGACTTGTCGTTCACTGGTGAGTGTACAGACTTTGAATGAAACACCAATGTGTAGACTTAACACCGACCACTGTGTAGACTTGAAGAAGTGAGACGATGACTAAGACACTGTACAATCGGATGTATAGACTTTACTTAACACAATCCGATGTATAGACTTGGAATTTCAACTGAAGGGTGTATAGACTTGACCAAACAGTCCAGTGAATAGACTTGAATAGCTGAGGCCAGTGTACAGACTTGCCACCGACCAATGTGTAGACTCGATCAGCATAAGGCACAGTATAGACATCAACTCTGCACATGGAGTGTATAGACTTCAAGTGTGAAGACCATTGTATAGACATTGGATTCGAAGACCAATGTGCAGACTTTGGATTTGAAGACCAATGTGCAAACTTCAAGTTTCACTGTGGATGTACAGACTTTAGGAAATCAAGCGATGTGTAGACTTGAAGCTCCACGACGGATGTATAGACTTCAAATATCACTGTGGATGTATAGACTTCAGGAAATCAAGCGATGTGTAGACTTCAACGAAGTTGGCGATTCAATGTACAAACTTGATGAAGCGAAGCCAATGTACAGACTTGAGTGTAGCTAAAGCCTTAATCGTAGGAATAGGCTGGAGTGTATAGACTTCAGGCTTCAGAAACGAGTGTACAGACTTCACTCAAGAAACGTAGGGAAAGACTCCAATGTATAGACTTTGCCTTGAACGAAAGTCAGTGAAGAATGAATAGACTTTCACGATGTGTAGACTTTGGATACGTGAAAGCTACAGTGAAGGAATGTACACACTTGACCAATTCAAAGGTGAATCGAGTGTACAGACTCTGAGTCCAAACCCAACGGCTGTACAGACTTAGAATGTGAAGACTGATGTACAGACTTCATTAATCAAAGCATGAATGAGACGTTGTACAGACTTAGCCTAAGACATGCATGAACTGACGCTGTATAGACTTAGCCTAAGACATGCATGAACTGACGCTGTATAGACTCAATCTAGACAAGTCTAATAAAGGAGTCGACCCATCAGAGGATGCGTCGACCCATGACAGTGAGAAATGCAAACAGCAGTGTATGAAATGCAAAGAACACATAGTCAATCTGATAGAGCAATTTCATCAAAGCAAGAGCAGTTGCCAATCAATCAAAACAATGGTGTTTGCTGATGAAATAAAGCAAGTGTCAACATCATCAACATAGAGGGATCACAACAACATCGACCTGAACAACCATCAATCACTTAGTCAATGATGGAATCACGGTGCAGACTCAACTCACACTCGAACCTGTGAAGGGGTTAAAGGATAAAGAGCAGACACACAAGTTCAAACCACAGAACACACATGATTTTTTAGGTGGTTCAATCTGTCTCGTAGATCTACGTCCACCCCACACTCAGACCAAAGTGTGGTTTCCCCTTGCAACAGCAAGAACGCAGACTCAGTCTGTAAACAAACGCTGGATAATAGCTTGATCCAGAGAGAGACAAATCCCTCAAACTGTAATCTAGCACCAAGCTAGATCAAAACCCACTACCTCAGTAGTGACCGGAGGAACACGCCTCCCTTCCTCTGAAACCACAGAGGGGACTACAAGAGGAACACCTCCCTTCCTCTGAAACCACAGAGGGGACTACAAGAGGAACACCTCCCTTCCTCTGAAACCACAAAGGGGACCCGAACCCTGAACAGGGTATCGGAAGAACACAAAAGAAATGGAAAAATCAAATAAAAATGAAAAATAGAAGCATAACCAAAATGTAGATCCGAGGAGTAGATTGACTCTAGATTTGATCCACGAGTCAAGACACTAGCAGATCTTCAAGTATAAGCTCGGTTGCACTCTGATGTACCTCTCACTTGAACTGGGCTGCAGATCTGGGCTCTCAATCTTGCTCTCTTTCTTCTTCTTTTTCTTCTCTCAGACTCTCACTCACATTCCTCTTCGAACTGATCTACCCAACAGCTCTCAGATAACCCACGAAATTCTTTCTATAGCAGCAGCTCTCTTCTTACGAAGAGGGCTCTGTTATATAGGCAGAAGATAGCCCCTTTTCTGAAATAACATTATCTCCGAACCAAAAATACCATTGGACCACCTATCCTAGAGAATATTACCTTCTGGAAGGGTGTCAGGTGTCTTTAGATCACATGGCAATAATTGAGTTCAAAGGTACTTGAATTCGTTAAGTCAGTCGCGTGCTTCACTGGATGGACTGAGATCTTCTGATGCATCAACCTGTTGAGCAGTGAGGTCGAGGCATCCTTCAACAAGCAATATTCTCAGCATGTTCGGCTTTGTCTTGATGCATCAGTGCAGTTGGAAGATAGGTTGACGCATCTTTCACGGAGGAAGCTTTCTCTACTGTATAGATGTTGTACCCAGACAATTCCCCCAGCAAAATATCAAGAAAAAGGTGTTGGGTTCGGTGCTAGTATTCAGAGGGGGGGTGAATGAATATGGCCTATAAAAAATTTCACCCAATTGACATATTAGGCTCACTAACTATTTAGAAAGCTAACTAGACAGATTTATCAAATCTGGAAGACTAATTAGCAGATGCGGAATTAAACAAACAGATAGTGAGCACTCTAACAAGACAAGTTAGACAAACTATAGCTCAATTAGAATTTTGCTCACTCAACAGATTAAACACTTAGAACAAAATCTGATCAAGTCATCTAATGAACCTGTGATCAACCACTTGGAGCGCCCCTATGCAAACATCTAGTGGAAGCAAACCATAAGCAATCAAACCACAATGCAAGAGGGGTTTTTAGGTGGTTCGGTCCTCCAGACCTACATCCACCCCACACTCAACCCGAGTGTGGCTTCACTAACAGCTGGGAAACACAGCTTGCCAACAACCGCTGGGCAACACAGCTTGCCGTCCGAGGAATCCTCCTCGCCCCGCTGAGCAATACAGCTTGCTGTCCAGTGGAGTCCTCCACTGCAAACCGCTGGGCTATACATCTTAGCCGTCCAGAGGCAGCACCCCTGCAATCCGCTGACTAACAGCTTGAAGGAAAGTGTAAAAATGGAAATAAAAGAAAGGATGAACAGCAATCGGAAAGCTGTAAACGTAAAGCACAATATGGCACACAAGGAGCTGGATGGCCTGGATTTGATCCACGGTCCATCAAGACCAGATCTCCCTCGATCTCACTCTCTTTCTTCACTCTCTCTCTTTCTCTTTCCTTTTTCTTCTTCTGCTCGAGCTCTCTCGCTCACTCTCTATCTCTCTTTCTTTCTCTTCTGCTCTCCTAATCTTTAATCTCTCACTCTCTGCTCTTCTCTTCTCTCTCTTTTTCTTCTTTTTCTCACACTCACAGATTTCTTCACTGGAGAGCTTTCTCTTCTTCTGTGGAGAGTTAACTCTTTTCGAGAGGATGATGGGGTGCTTTTATATCAGAAATAGAGCCTCCGAAGGTTGAGTAGAAAATGACCTAGTGACCACTGATTGGTCCACTTGGCAGGGTAGCACCCCTTATCTAACACGTGTCAGCATCCTGCCCCTTTTTCCCATCGGATCACGTGCTCAGCATCCACCTCAAATCACGTGTCAGGTGCCAGCTTCGGGTCACGTGCCCATTCATCAAACTTCACGAAGGATGCATAGCTGCGTTGACGCTATCAGCCTGCTACGTTGACGCATCAGTAATCCAGTGATCACGTTCTTCGGCAGACAGACGTGCTGCGTGGACGCTGCTAGCCCATAGCGTTGACGCAGTGGTGTTCCAGCAACTAAGAGTTCAACTGGTTTGCATGCTACGTAGACGCTATGATCATCATGCGTTAACCCTTCTGACCTATCTCCGAGCTAGATGCCTATCAGGCTCAATGGCTGCGTTGACGCTGTCTAGCAATGGCGTTGACGCATGGATACGTTCCAGTGAACAAACAGCCTAGCCTTCTTAACTGTTGCGTCGACGCTGCTTGATGAGTGCGTTGACGCACCTGAGTAATCCAGTAACCCATTGGCTCTCCCTTTGTAACTGTTGCAAAGGGATTCTTGAACCGCTGCGTCTACGCTACTTGCTCACTGCGTTGACGCACCAGAATAATCCAGGAGCTTCATTCTTGATGGTTTGAACTGCTGTTTCCACGTGTCAGCATTTCAGCCTCTTGGATCACGTGCCAAGTCTTGATGGCCTGAATCATCTACAGACAGACAGAGGAAAATGAACTTAGTTCAGACGAATGTATATACTTAAGCAGAGCTGCCAGTGTATGGACTTGAACAGTGCAGCGAGTGTACAGACTAGGACTTGGTAAAACAAGGTCCAGTGTATAGACTTAGAAGGATTTGAACCAGTGTCCAGACTTCAGGTTTAACTGTGGATGTACAGACTTCAGGTGTGAAGACCATTGTGCAGACTTTGGAGAGCAGTGGCCAATGTATGGACTTTGGATTTCACTGTAGATGTACAGACTCTGAGAAAGTGAAACGAGTCAGTGTACAGACTTCAAATTCCACTGTGGATGTACATACTTTAGGGACATGAAGCGAGTCAATGTACAGACTTCAAATTGAAGACAGCCGCTGTATAGACTTTGAAGACGGAAGCCAGTGTACAGACTTTCCACCGACCAGTGTATGGACTTCAACAGTGAACGGCTGTACAGGCTTGGAAGGATTGAAGCCAGTGTACGGACTTGATTAAGCGAAGCCATTGTACAGACTTGAGTGTAGCTAAAGCCTTGATCGTAGGACTAGGCTGGACTGTATAGACTTTAAGCTTCAGAACCGAATGTACAGACTTCACTTAATGAAACGTAGGAACAGACCCCAAAGTATAGACTTGGAAAGCCTGAATCAATGTGCATACTTGGAATGCCTGAAGACCAGTGTCCAGACTTGGAATCAATGAAGGCGTTGGCTGTACAGACTTTAGAGGATGCAGACTCTGTATAGACTTCAACTCAACCAATCAATGTTCTGATTGGTCGACGCATCAGCAAGGGTGTCAGCAAGGGTGGGTCGACCCACTACTGTTCAGACTGTAGATACATGCAGAGACATGATATCTGACAGAATGTAATGCATATATATAAAGAACAAATACCATCAATGCTAAACATCATCATTCATGTTGCTATCATATGCAGAATGCTTAGGAATAAGAATGCACAGAAATGCACTTTGTTTATTGCAATCATCAAAACACAATAACATTGCTATCATCAAAATACAGTATTAAATACACTCAAATGCACTCACTGTCTTGCTATCATCAAAACCAAAAAACATTGCTATCATCAAAGCAACATAGCACATGCTTGTGCCTAAGAGGCACAACATTCTCCACCTTTTTGATGATGGCAACACAATGTGATAGTGAGTCACACACAAGATTGTCTCCCCCTTTGACATGATCAAAAAGAGAAAAATAGTAAAAACAAGAGTGCAAAGTGCATTATGCATGCAAATTCCTCTAGAATATTCTCCCCCTGAATGTAAAACTCCCCTGAATTATTTCTCCCCCTAAATAATAGCTCCCCCTTTGAGAAGGAATATGAACAGATAAACAAGGTAGAGAATGTAGGAGGGTCACTTGACAACAGCTGAATCTTAGGTTCAGAAAAGAAGCATGATTATAAACAACTGTTAAAGTATAAGAATCAGCAATATACAAATTTGACAAAAATTCAGGTTTAACAGTGATAAATCTAGAGTAAGTCATTTGACCCCTGAACAAGTGTTTATAGATTCCATTTATAGCAATGAATCTAGGGCACATGGTATTAATAGATAAGTCAGAAATAATACCCTTTTGTGATTAAACAAGGAAATTCAAGAGAGGCAACTTGAACATGTATTGATAAAAATAATTTTCACTCATTGACTTTTGATTTTTCGAAGGGTTACAGCAGTTTGATTTTCACCTTTGAATTTCAGAACTTGAACTAAATGAACAGATCAGTGGCATTTATGCTGTTGACATTAGGTGTACACCTTGATCAGAGGCAGGTATCCCCAGTTACTAGGCATAAACTACTAGACCTATTTCAGATCAGAACCCACAAAGGATAGTCTTCACTTTTGACATTAAGGGTACACCTTGATTAGAGGCCAGTACCCTCAGTTACTTGGTGAGGACTCCCTCTATAGATTTGACCCTTTGAACAGAGATATTCTGAAGCACTTCATGACTATGAGTTCTCCTGCTTCATTGGAGGAGATTACAATTTCTCAGTGCAATTCAGCCATTGCTCTGTCACTGTGTTCAGTTCTTAACAATAATGATCTTATTTACTGCTGCCCTTAATCCTTTTAGAGTGATTGTTTAGAAAATCAGTACACACTCTTATTAGCCTGTTCTAGACATTTCTAGATTAACGCATTCAGGTATATAAAAAAAACTTTTTCCATTCTTATCATAAGATAAAGATTAAGAGCTATAAAAATTTTCTTTTTATCTCAAATTCTGAAGGCAGACACATAACTCTTCAATTTATAAAGGTTAAACATTTAGTTCCTTTCAATTGCAAGAGTGATTCTTATAAAAGAACAATTGTAATAATTGTAACTCAATTCACTAAACCATGAGCAGTACTGTTGTTCAGTGAAGGTTAGGGAAATGATAGCAATTGATAAGCAGTGATAGCAATAGGCATGGAGTTCAATGGCATCTGATGTCAAAGAATATGATAGAGTTGAATGGGGACCATGAGAAGTGAAAGGAATTCAATGTAATAATCAGAACTCTCAGCTCCCCCTGACATCATGATTCAAAAAACATGCTATGCAATGATCATTTCATTTCAGATTTTTGACTTTAATGATATGCATCACAGTGTTCTAAATGAAGACTATGCAACAATGATGCATAAGGCAAGTGTGCAATCAATTCAAGTTTATGCATCCAAGTCATGAATATTTTCATCCTTTTTCAGATTTTTCAACATATGATGCAGTGCACTGTTCTACATGAAGACAGGACCCATGGTACTCGGCGGAGAACCTGGTCTCAAAGACCATCTCACACATTGTAGAAACCTCCGGGCAGATTTCCTTACCTTTTAGTAACATACCATTTGATATACCAGGGTTAAGCAAATGATAATGCAGTGCAAAGCAGCCCTACATGCATTGAACAGCATCATTGACACAAAGTCTATATAGTGCATCAACTGAATACACTAAAGAAGCATTCAAATTTAGTTCAATATATAGCAAGAGAAGAGCATCAGATATATGCAGAGTAAAACTCAGTAGCTGAGTCTGGAGTGCAGACTGATCAGCTAGACAAGAGAAGATCATACATCAAACAAGCAAAAACAATAATTTTTGATAATGAAGTTAAAGCAGACAAACAGCATTTTCAGATGATGAAATTCAAAAACAAGTTCAGAACTAACCTGATATGTAGAATCCTGGGGCTTTCTTTTTGAGTGCCTTGGCTAAATTACCCCTTTTATTTCTCTCACCAAGGCACACCTGCAACATATCAATCAATATGATCTTGCAGGAACCCAAGCTGCCTTGGGTCCTATATGAGCCCTAACAGGTGTTCTGACTGGTCTTTTAACAGAATTATCATCATAGCCCATCAACTTGTGGCTGGACAAGGAATAACCAACTTGACCAGACTTACCATGATAACGAACAGAATTTAAGTTCCTTTTATGCACATTATTGTAAGCATTAAGTTCATGTGCATGAATATTAAAATTTCTGTTATATTCATGGGCATGAGATTGGTGTAAGTGAACAAGATTGGTTCTGTTATTCACATGAAAATTTTTCTTTTCATAACCAGACAGCCAACAATTACCACCTCTGTGGCCTGGCTTTCCACAGTTGAAGCATGCAGAGTTTTTCTTTTTATCAATTGAATTATTTCTAATAGAATCATTGAGAGCAGGGAATTTTACAAATTTAGAATTCAATCTATTTCCCTAAGCATGCCAGCAATTTTCAACCATGTGGCCCAATTTGCCACAATAAAAACATTGAGTGTTCTTTTCATGAGATGCATGATTTTTGACATGGAACAGTTTATCATGCATTTTAACAGCAGATAGATCATCTAATTTCATTTGTCTACAATCATGCATGAGATGACCTATTTTATGACAGTAAAAACATTTGACATTCTTTCTTTTAGCATGAGACTGTTTGGCCTGAGACGTTTCAGCATACAGCTTTTTATTCTGTTTTGTTTTCTCGCTCTCAGTTTTCTTTTGCTTTTCTATCTGATTAGCAGGCAAACATGAAGGAGAAGCTGAAGTGCTAGCTAACTCAGAGCTACGCACAAAGGTTGTGTACAGTCTTTTTCTCTCTTCCTGTTTACTGCCTTCATCAAAGACTTTCTTCTTAGATGTAGCCTTCAGATTTTCTTTATTCTTAAAAGATTCAGACAACGATTTGTTCAGTTCAGTGATTTCATTTTTGAGAGAAGAAATGAGCATTTCACAATTTGTGACTTTTTCATTAAGCATAGTATTGATAGTTTTGTAGCTGTCTATTTCTTCCATTAATATGCTCACTCTCTCACATTCATTTTCAACTGAACTCTTCCCTTTTTCAAGTATTAAAAGTCTCTCAGAATTAGCAGAATTCAGCAGCCTCAATTCTTCATTTTCTTGTTTTAGTTTTTCATCCTGACTTAGCTTATTTAGTGAAATTTGATCACCATTAATTGAGCTCATTTTTTCTTCCAGTTCAGATATCTTATCTGTGAGTTTCTGATTTTTATTTTCCAAAACAGAAATTTTTCCTTTACTCACATTCAGATCAGCTAAGCACATATCATGAGATGTTTTCAGTTCTTGACATTTTTCACAATGAGCATTCGAATTTATCTGATCATATTTCTTTTTCAGCTTTCTATTTTCAGATTTCAAATGTTTACATCTATCAGACAATTCCTCATTTATTTCCCACAATTCATTAATTGAAATCTCTTCGGATTCAGATTCAGAATTTACCTGGGATGAGGAATCTTCATTATCCCGGTTGGCCATCAAACAGCTATCATTCTGTTGGTTATGCGCAAAGATAACTTTGTCATATATCTCTTTTCCAGAATTGCACCTGAGAGCAAAAGAATATACATCAGTATTAACAGCAGCTCTCAAGATATTAAGAATTATGACATTATCACGGTTCTTAAAGGTGTCCTCACTAGACCACTTGGTCTGATCTTTGGGTAATCGATGTGGGCCTTTGGATAGCAAACTCCATAGTTTGGGATCAATGGAATCTACATACACAGCTAGGCCTCCTAGCCAACTTTCAAAGTTAGAACCATCATAAATTGGAGGACGATCCATTTGGACAGATGACAGACAGAATCAACTCACTAAAACAAATGACAGGAAATGCAGCAAAACCAGATGGGCAAGGTAAAGCACTGAACCGGTGAAACAAAACAACGAGCACAATACACCCACTCTGAAATGCACCAAAAATCTAGCAGGATCCTCTGCAGATTGTTAGATCTGATAAGTCAGAGACCGCTCTGATACCAATTGTTGGGTTCGGTGCTAGTATTCAGAGGGGGGGTGAATGAATATGGCCTATAAAAAATTTCACCCAATTGACATATTAGGCTCACTAACTATTTAGAAAGCTAACTGGACAGATTTATCAAATCTGGAAGACTAATTAGCAGATGCGGAATTAAACAAACAGATAGTGAGCACTCTAACAAGACAAGTTAGACAAACTATAGCTCAATTAGAATTTCGCTCACTCAACAGATTAAACACTTAGAACAAAATCTGATCAAGTCATCTAATGAACCTGTGATCAACCACTTGGAGCGCCCCTATGCAAACATCTAGCGGAAGCAAACCATAAGCAATCAAACCACAATGCAAGAGGGGTTTTTAGGTGGTTCGGTCCTCCAGACCTACATCCACCCCACACTCAACCCGAGTGTGGCTTCACTAACAGCTGGGCAACACAGCTTGCCAACAACCGCTGGGCAACACAGCTTGCCGTCCGAGGAATCCTCCTCGCCCCGCTGAGCAATACAGCTTGCTGTCCAGTGGAGTCCTCCACTGCAAACCGTTGGGCTATACAGCTTAGCCGTCCAGAGGCAGCACCCCTGCAATCCGCTGACTAACAGCTTGAAGGAAAGTGTAAAAATGGAAATAAAAGAAAGGATGAACAGCAATCGGAAAGCTGTAAACGTAAAGCACAATATGGCTCACAAGGAGCTGGATGGCCTGGATTTGATCCACGGTCCATCAAGACCAGATCTCCCTCGATCTCACTCTCTTTCTTCACTCTCTCTCTTTCTCTTTCCTTTTTCTTCTTTTGCTCGAGCTCTCTCGCTCACTCTCTATCTCTCTTTCTTTCTCTTCTGCTCTCCTAATCTCTAATCTCTCACTCTCTACTCTTCTCTTCTCTCTCTTTTTCTTCTTTTTCTCACACTCTCAGATTTCTTCACTAGAGAGCTTTCTCTTCTTCTGTGGAGAGTTAACTCTTTTCGAGAGGATGATGGGGTGCTTTTATATCAGAAACAGAGCCTCCGAAGGTTGAGTAGAAAATGCCCTAGTGACCACTGATTGGTCCACTTGGCAGGGTAGCACCCCTTATCTAACACGTGTCAGCATCTGTTGACAGCTAAAATATGAACAAAGATAAAGATGGGACCAGACCAGCAACAAAGTCTGGAAAATGCCTGCAAAGTCATGATTGAGGGAGGATCCTCACCACCAACCAATTGCCCGGCTAGGACCATCTCAGGCCTGGCTAATGTCCGGTGTTATCGTCATCATTCAGATGGCAATACTGATAAAACCCCAGTTTGTTCACTGATGGAACCTCGAGATGATCTCGATACAAGATATATCATCAATGAAAAAGCCCTTTCGGGTGATGATGCCCTTGAAAGACCCAAATGGGCCTGTGAAAGTGGCTAAAATGCCTTAATTGGGCTTATAAAGGTGGTGCCGAGAGCCACTTGCTAAAGCCCAAAGGGGGGGCGCCGAGACCCCTCGAATGGGCGCGCCGGGAACTAGTGCTGCAGGCACGCCGAATGCCATCGCCGTGAACATGGCCCTATAAAACCCATTGCTTCTCCCACAAGAAAGAGGGCGGACAGACAGAAAAGAAGAAAAGAAAGAGGCAAAAGAAAAAAGAGCGAGAGATAGCCAGAAAGAAAAGAGATAGGAAAAGAGAGGGAGAGAGTCTCCGTCGAAAGAAGAAGCAGAAGAAGGGAAGGAAGAGAGGCTCCAGGTGGGCTGATAGGGGGAGGGAGAGGAGTCAATACTCCACCCTCCCCCCATGATCGATGTTTTCTTTCTTTTCTGTTTCTTATTACTGATTCTCCGTATGAAATAGTAGAAATCTTGATGTTTGGATCATTCATACGATTCTCTCCTTTTTCCTCTCCTGTATGTTTCTTGGCTTCAGTTATGAAGTCGATGTAAGTGAAGGTGAGATGAATAGATGCAATGGCCGTGATGGATTTTTAGGCGATGTTATCTTCTTTTGTCTCCATATGTACGCGTACTGTTTGTATGAATGCCCCATGGGCGAAATGACTCAGGCTTCGGAGTCAGGTATGTTCTTTGAACAGGGATGAAGGTAGAGCCCCCACCCTTGTTCAATGGGTTGCTGGGTTCTATTCTCTTCTCTCTTCCCGCTTCAATAGCATGTCCCCGTATGTATTTGAGTCTGTTCCTCAAGCCTCTTGTGCTGTCCGGGAACCAGAGACATCAATCTCTTGGTTCCCAGGACTGCCGGCTAATAAAGATACATTTGACCGCAGACGAATGCAACCCTGGATCTTCATTCCAATCTTTGGATGACTAAGGCCTGGGGTCCCAGCATCGAGGTTTCCTTCATCGCCGTTGTGCTTCTCAGATGATGCTATGCTGGTCTGGGGAATCAGAGACAGCCATCTCTTGACTCCCCCAGACGTCTGGCAGCAGACATGGCAATATAACAGATAAAGGCTACTCAGTCCCGTCGATGATCTCTTCCCCCCCTGATGATTCGGCCTCTCAGATCCCTTGGCATCCTTCTAGCAGAGGTGTTCATGAAATCTCCTCATACACCCCCGATTCAGCCTCAATCTGAGCCATAAAACCCAGAAATTCCAGAAACAGAGCATCGTTCTTGAGCTCTGAAACCTTGTAATCCTTCTGCATATTCATCTTCTCGGCGTGTAAGTTTCCCCGCCGAGAACCGTAAGGCCGAGAGGCCTTCCCCTCCTTTCAGCTAAACGACAAGTCCTGTTGTGAAAAAAACCACAGCCCACAGCCTCCCGGTGCTAGGCTCCCGGCGCGGCCATGAGCGCGCCGGGAAGCCTTGCGCCGAAAGCTCCTTCCATCCACCAAATGCCCATGCCGAGAACCCCCTTTGGCCAATATAAAACCATGTTGAGAACTCCCTCTTGGGCCAGTAGAAAGCCACACCGGGATCCCTCCTTCGGCCAATAAAACCCAGACCAAGGTTCATCTCTGCACCATTATCCTTCAACTCTTTAACCTCTCCATACATCTGTCAAGAGGATGCTTAGAGATCACCAGATACACCCTGAGGAGATACAGCAATGGGGAAGACCTCCCCTACATTCCTATGTCCCGAATTGGATTCGCATGCAACCCCACGGGTTCGATGGACCTTGTCTTTACAAGGGTTTCGTCGGTCTCCGAGAAGGGGAATAGTGACCGATGTCAGAGACATGGACAGTCTCTTCGAGCCTTAGTGATCACTCATTTTCCGGCTTTCATCCCGGCACTCCGTGGATGTCAGCCTATACCATTCTCTGGCAAATGCTCGGTCCAGGGGAGGTGCTGCCAAAATTCTCTCAGGAAGATGAAAGTCGACATCAGGTTGTCCCCCGGGCTCTGCATGATAATGGTGACAGGGTTTCCCTCGACCCTAGACTTCCCAAATCCCTCTTCTATCCTGATGCTCCTGTAAAGCCCAAATCTAATCTAGCTCAGATTTGATGAACTGATCTACCTTGACCCCATTGAATCTATCTATTTTAGCCTGGATCATCGATGAACTCAAAGCAGAGCATCGCTTGAACCTTGAAACCCTGTAACGATTCCAGCTTCTCGGCGTGCTAAATTCCCCGCCGAGAACCCTCCTGCCGAGAGGCCTGCCGCTTTAGCAAACAACAAAAATCACATATGGCCCTTGCATGCAAACCCCCATAGCCCAGGGCTTCCCGGCGCCACCTTCCCGGCGCGGTAATGGGCGCGCCGAGAAGACCCCTAGCCGAAAGCCCCCCCCCTATGCAACCTTTTCTGGCAGAGGCTTCCCGGCGCGGGGATGAGTGCGCCGAGAACCCCATCCCTTAGCGCGCCGAGGACCCTCCTTCCTGCGCCGGGAACCCTGGCCATTCTGCCTTCGCGCCGGGAACCTATGCACGCTTGAACTGCATTGATAACCTACTCAAATGTTGTTACTGAATCTTAAATCCGAATTTTGTTCCGGGGGCTCTGCCCCCGGAAACCCCCGCAAGGGGCGCTGCCCCCTTGACCCCCGCGACCTGAGCGGGCAGGTCGATCCCCGCGACCTGACCGTGCAGGTCGATCCGCGTGCGAGGGCGCAACATTAAGCGTTCGCTTACATTCCGTCATCCCGCATCGGGTTCACGAATAACCCCTTTAGCTCGGGAGGGCTCTGCCATTGCACAAGTTCCGCCGGCTTCTATAGGGAATATCAAGTATTGCCCCATGGCAGATACGCGATTCGGGAAGTTCAACACTTCTCTCTCTTTTGGCTTTCATCCCGGCACTCCGTGGGTGATAGCCTATTTCCCCCTGGGCATAACCCAGATAAAGGGAAGATGCTGTCGAAATATTGATCGATGTTTTAAACCTCATCACGGTCACGGCTCAGGCTACCTGTGATTGAGATCCTCCTTCCCCCCTTAACCCTGGGCTTTGAACCGCTGACTTAACGATATCATTTGTTCCTACGGTTGGTGTCATTATCTTGCCCGCCTTTCTGGCTTCGGTATGAAGTTCCATTTCCGCACATGAATATATGTTTGCCTCTCGAGGCCTCCTACTTTAGCGTTTAATCAAGGGTTGTCCTTCCTTGGAAGGACGTAATTAACGTCATAGCGTTCAGGGTATGACGAACTTCTGGTCCAGACACGATCACTCACAATCGACTGATTAGAAGTCAGATCGAGCGCACAATAAAATTGTCACTTCGGTGACTGGCACGCCAATAAATAAATAATAAAAATAAATAAACAAATAAATAAAATAAACTAAATAAAATAAAATGTGTCGAACAGCATCCTGCCCCTTTTTCCCATCGGCTCACGTGCTCAGCATCCACCTCGAATCACGTGTCAGGTGCCAGCTTCGGGTCACGTGCCCATTCATCAAACTTCACGAAGGATGCATAGCTGCGTTGACGCTATCAGCCTGCTGCGTTGACGCATCAGTAATCTAGTGATCACGTTCTTCGGCAGATAGACGTGCTGCGTGGACGCTGCTAGCCCATAGCGTTGACGCAGTGGTGTTCCAGCAACTAAGAGTTCAGCTGGTTTGCATGCTGCGTAGACGTTATGATCATCCTGTGTTAACCCTTCTGACCTGTCTCCGAGCTAGATGCCTATCAGGCTCAATGGCTGCGTTGACGCTGTCTAGCAATGGCGTTGACGCATGGATACGTTCTAGGGAACAAACATCCTAGCCTTCTTAACTGTTGCGTCGACGCTGCTTGATGAGTGCGTTGACGCACCAGAGTAATCCAGTAACCCATTGGCTCTCCCTTTGTAACTGCTGCTAAGGGATTCTTGAACCACTGCGTCTACGCTACTTGCTCACTGCGTTGACACACCAGAATAATCCAGGAGCTTCTTTCTTGATGGTTTGAACTTCTGTTTCCACGTGTCAGCATTTCAGCCTCTTGGATCACGTGCTAAGTCTTGATGGCCTGAATCATCTGCAGACAAACAGAGGAAAATGAACTTAGTTCAGACGAATGTATATACTTAAGCAGAGCTGCCAGTGTATGGACTTGAACAGTGCAGCGAGTGTACAGACTAGGACTTGGTAAAACAAGGTCCAGTGTATAGACTTAGAAGGATTTGAACCAGTGTCCAGACTTCAGGTTTAACTGTGGATGTACAGACTTCGGGTGTGAAGACCATTGTGCAGACTTTGGAGAGCAGTGGCCAATGTATAGACTTTGGATTTCACTGTAGATGTACAGACTCTGAGGAAGTGAAACGAGTCAGTGTACAGACTTCAAATTCCACTGTGGATGTACATACTTTAGGGACATGAAGCGAGTCAATGTACAGACTTTAAATTGAAGACAGCCGCTGTATAGACTTTGAAGACGGAAGCCAGTGTACAGACTTTCCACCGACCAGTGTATGGACTTCAACAGTGAACGGCTGTACAGGCTTGGAAGGATTGAAGCCAGTGTATGGACTTGATTAAGCGAAGCCATTGTACAGACTTGAGTGTAGCTAAAGCCTTGATCGTAGGACTAGGCTGGACTGTATAGACTTTAAGCTTCAGAACCGAATGTACAGACTTCACTTAATGAAACGTAGGAACATACCCTAATGTATAGACTTGGAGAGCCTGAATCAATGTGCATACTTGGAATGCCTGAAGACCAATGTCCAGACTTGGAATCAATGAAGGTGTTGGCTGTACAGACTTTAGAGGATGCAGACTCTGTATAGACTTCAACTCAACCAATCAATGTTCTGATGGGTCGACGCATCAGCAAGGGTGTCAGCAAGGGTGGGTCGACCCACTACTGTTTAGACTGTAGATACATGCAGAGACATGATATCTGACAGAATGCAATGCATATATATAAAGAATAAATACCATCAATGCTAAACATCATCATTCATGTTGCTATCATATGCAGAATGCTCAGGAATAAGAATGCACAGAAATGCACTTTGTTTATTGCAATCATCAAAACACAATAACATTGCTATCATCAAAATACAATATTAAATGCACTCAAATGCACTCACTGTCTTGCTATCATCAAAACCAAAAAGCATTGCTATCATCAAAGCAACATAGCACATGCTTATGCCTAAGAGGCACAACAAAAGGGGCTCGAGAATTTCCTTGAACACCTTCAAGGCATTGGTCATCCAGCCCTTCCTACGACTCCCTGGGCCCCACCAAGAGTCCTAACCAGCCTGCCATGACTAATGGCATCTCCAACAATTGATAGGGGCCACCCCCGATCACCTAGTTCACGGATTTACCCGCCTTCAACCAAGCCACACGGGCCAACCCCGGGGTGCCCTGACTACAAGCCACATTGCGTGGCACCCAGCAACAAGGCCAGGGCTTACCCCCAAGATGCCTTCCTCCAGCCCTCCAACGTCAAAGGGAGACCTAGCTAAGTCAACCACAGGCTTTGGGGGCCCGCAACATGCATATACGGCCCACGCACGTGTGTCAGGAATTTCCCCGAGTACCTTCCGGGCGTGTATATCCCAGCCACTCTACAGCAAACCATAGGCCAACCCGTGGCTTCAACACACCAATCGGGTTCTACAACGACCCTCCAGCAAGTCGGGGCGACCCACGACCCTCAGATACGTGGCAATGAGCCGTGAACTTTTAGCTCCTGGGGCAACCTGGGGCTACCCTGGCAACCCACCTTACAACGCGGCATATACCACCAAGGCAAGGCCCACATGCCCAAAGCTCCTTCTCCAGACTTAGGCAAGCTTCTACCCTCAGCTTGATGTCAATTCTAAGGCCCCTCAGCCAGTTAACCAGGCCGTTCGACAACCCGAGGTGTGTCGGGAATTTACCCGAACACCTTGCGAGCGGCAACTACGATGCAACAACGACAAGCCCCCATGTGCCAATCCCAGCATCCCAGAGCATCAAGTTGTTGAATCTATAAGATGGTGCAAACTGGATTCAGAGGGGGGGGTGAATGAACCTCCCCTTTCAAAATGCCCAATTAAAACTGTAACTAGACAATGTTGCGGAATAAAACTCTCAGATGGCTTGATCAAATTAAACGCTCTTCCAAATAGAAGATCAGACAGACTGAGTATCTGATCAACTCTATGTAATCTAGAGAGGTGATTAAGTTCTTATATTCAATATACTACTCTCTCAAAAATAATATCAAATGCTTGATGTGCAACCAAATTCCTCACTAGACAGAAGATTCAGAATTATGTATGCGAGCCTAAGCATACATCTATCGAATTAAGGAACAAGAAAACAAACCACGGCACATATGATTTTTAGATGGTTCAACATGTTGCCCGCATACCTACGTCCATCCCCCAACTCTAACCAGAGTGAGGCTTACTGTTGCCTAACAGCTTGAACTGTTGAGCATCACAGCTTGCTTACATCCGCTGAGCATCACAGCTTGCTGACTCGAGGTACATACCTCACCCGCTGAGCATTACAAGTTGCTCTGCTGACACACAGCTTAAAGTTTCAATGAAAGAAAGTAAAATAAAACAACAATGAAACATAGCACCAAAAATCTGTAAATGAAATGCAAAGATGTAGCTCTCGTAGGAGCAAATCTGGCATGGATCTGATCTAAAGGCCAGTAGAAACAAATCTTCAAGAAAGGCTTCGATTGCTTCTCAATCTCTTCTCTCGAGCTCTTTTCTTCCTTACGATCTCTTCTCTTTCTCTGACTCACACTCTCCTTTCTCTCAGTTCTAAAAATTACGACACTCTATTTTTCTTCCAAAAACTTTCTCCATCTTCTTCCTTCAGCTTGCTCTCTCTTTCTCTCAGCACTCTCACTCTTACTCTTTTCTATCTTTTCTCTCTTTCTTTTCTTCTCTGCTACTCTCTGAATTCTTCTAATTCCCCTCTTTAAAGTATATTCTGATCTGAAGGATCTGGTCTCTATTTATAGGCTCGCGAGAGATGGGCGCGTGGAAAACACGTTCCCGCCCAAGAAGATTTGGAAAGGGCACGCTGCTGGATGTCCACGTGTCAGACGATGAGAAGGTGATGTCCACGTGTCATAAGCTCCAGATCTGACTTCGCCTTGGATCACGTGCCTGTGAGATAGAAGCTTGAGCCACGTAATCATGCCAAGTATAAACCTTCCAGTCTTTTATATGTTTGATTCTGGGTCCCACAGTGACTTAGTCCTGTGAACAAGAATGCAAGGCATTTCATCAAACACCAGATAGTTATAACATTTGAGATTATATGCTTAATACTGAAATTAGTCATGTTATTACAGTTGCACTGACCTTAGAGAGACGAAGATATGAATATGCTCAGACCTATAAGATGCACATTTAGACCTATAGAGCTATATGCTTACACCTTGTATGTGCATGTGCACCGACTTGCATAGACAGAAATCTATGCATATGCTCAGACTTGGTGTAACATGTGCTTTAACTTTAACTAGGCCTTTAATGCATGTGCTCGGACTTGATATGCTACTGGTGAGAAGATGCACCAACCTGTTATGCTGACTTGTACATGTGCTCAGACCTAAGTGTGCAAGCTAGCACATATGCTCGGACCTCAATTTCACATATGCTTCGACTTGAATATGCACTGTAGTACATATGCTCAGACTTGATTATGCATGCTGGCATATATGCACAGACTTGATAGAGCAATATGCACAGGCCTTATTATGCATTTGTTCTATATGTGCACTGACCTCATCTAATATGTTATAAAATGTACACAGACCTGATAAACAATGCAACAAAAATGTGCATTGACCTTACAATGCATTCTTACAACGTGCATCGACCTTTATATGCATGATGCAAAACGTGCACTGACCTTCAATGCAGTCTAATAGAATGTGCAAAGACCTGTTAAACTATGAACAGGAATGTGCATGGACCTTATACATGCACAATGCAAAATGTGCTCTGACCTTATAATGGCTAAGGCAGGATGTGCATCGACCTTAGTATGACTAAGGTAAATGCGCATCAACCTTAGTATCTAACGTGCTCATACTTTTTATGCATTCTACAAATTGTGCACCGACCTTGTACGTAGTTTAGAAAAACATGCATCGACCTTATGTACTGCTATAGAGACATGCATCGACCTTGTATGCAGGTTGAACAGTGATATGCACCGACCTGTCTAACACATATGCAAACAAACATCGACCTTATATGACTAAGCAGTGATATGCTTGGACCTTCTAATGCATGAACAGTAATGTGCACCGAACTGCCTCTGCCTTACTATGCAATGTGCACATGCCTTCATATACAACACAGTAAAGATGCATTGACCTATATGCATAAGATAAAGATGTGCACCGACTTGCATCTGCCTAGATATGCAACATGCATCGACCTTAATGCAGCGAAGTAAACATGCACACAACCTGTTCGATGAAATGTATATGCACACATCCGTTCTACATGAAAAATGAAATGTGCATCGACCTGCATGTCTAAGGCCTGAACATGCATTGACCTTCTACACATAATGAATAACTTGCATCGACCTTTTAATGCAAGACCTCACATATGCATCGACCTTAGCATGCACCTTGTTCAATGAAATGAATGGAAGGTTTAAATGTGCGTAGACTTAGTATGAAGGAATTTTATGATTATGCACTGACCTTATGCCGGTGAGCGTGCACGTGTGCATTGACTTTGATAATGATGCTTTGACCTTAATAATAAAAGGTGTATGCACTGACCTGTATGCTTCAGACTGAAATGTCCATTGACCTTACCTATTCTGACAGATTTTCATACTGGTATATAAAGATGATGAGATTAGTAATAAATCCATCAAAATTATATCATCAAGAATATATATATATAATGAGTCATAATATTTGTCATCATCAAAACTTCAGAACCACACGGACACAAAAATCTCCCCCTTTCTGATGATGACAATATTATGAGTCATTGCAATAATTTCGTATGATGATCAAGCAAGTATAACCATAGAGTGGCTCTATCAGAATGCAGCAGCATGTAGAATAGCTCTGTCAGAATGCAGCAGCATACATCAAAATGACGAATGAATAGCATGATGATCAAGCCAGTATGAACATAGAATGGCTCTGTCAGAATGCAGCAGCATGCATTAAAATGACAAATGACTAATAACCAACAGTTAGAATAACCAACCAATGGCAAATGACTAATAACCAACTAATGACTCACAAAAATTCTCCCCCTTTGACAACATCAAAAAGGAAGGAACATTAAGGATGCTGACAAGATCTCCCCCTTTATGTGTTTAGTATGCAACAAGATTCACTGACAACTAAACTCCCCCTGAACAGATACTCTTCCTTTTCACATAGAAGATGGAGTGGAATGAAAAAAATCAGTGAACCACGGGGACATTCAGATTGAAGCAGACATTCAGACATTCAGATTGGATAAAAAAGTCAGATTGATACCAATGGTTGGACATTCAAGTTCTTGCATTTAGTTGAAGTAGGTCACCAGACAGTCAGATTAAAACATGCAATTGAAGAGGTCACAGGTGTAGTCAAGAATGATTTCAGGTCATGACAGTGTGCATAATCTGAGTTTTGAATTTCAACAGTAAATGCAAACTGAGCACAGAATTCCCAAATGATCTTTAAACACATGAGAAATTCAACAAGATTTTCAAAGATATACCAATTTCATAAATCCAAGGATAAGAATTTTTCAGAGTCTTCTATTATAAGGGTTTATGAATGAACTTTATTGAACTATATGGTTTAAATATGATGTATACATGGTTTGACAATAAAGTTCTGTGCTCATATCTGAAATCAAGATTTAATAAAAATGAACCAAGCCTGCATAGCAACATCTTGATGAACCTCCCTTCATCTTACTCAATCAATTTCAATGACTTCTTTGGAATTACAATCATAAGTATTGAGGTTAAACAACCATGAAATCATTTGATTTTGACCAGGGTTATAATAAATTTTCTTTTGCATCTATTTTCAGATATTTCATTTGTTTAAGTAAATAATCAAATCTTACGAGTAATCTAGTTAAGTACACACCTTGTAACTAAAGGATACACATTGTTAAGACGCCAATATCCCTAAGTACTTAGTGTGACTAACAGTCATGCTTTATAATAAACAGAGTTAGCTTTTTCATCTCATGACATACCTCAACTCATTTCTTTGATGAGTGACAAAATATTTCTCAGTGTGCAAGCCATTACTCTGCCTATTTTTCAATCATTTTTAGGCAGAGTTAACTATGGCACCTCATGACATAGCCCTTTGGACATGTGTTTCTCAGTGACCAAAGTCATTGCTCTTACAAGATTTGACCCTTAGACATTTTCAAAAAAGTCAGATGTTTAAAAATAATACAGATTTCATGTATTTCAACCAAATAAAGTCATGATTTCAACATTTTTAGATTTCAGAAGATTTGACAAAACTCAATATGAAATAGTTGGTTAAGGTTTATTAAAGTTGACTCAGATATTTTCAAGGTATTTATAACCAACCTAAATGAATACATTAAACTTAAACTAATCTGATCTTTCAGACATTCATAAAACTGTATAATAGAAGATTCCTCATTGATTTAGTTTTTCAGATTTATGATCAAGGTACATAGTTTGAATTCTTCCTAAATTTCAGATAGATAAAGGAATGTTTAAGGAACAATTAATTTTTCAATAGAGACAATAACAAGAATATGCACCATGTGCAAGAAACTTGAAGCTCAGGCATGAGATAGGATCTTGCAAACATTCAGTCTAAGTTAAGATAGAGATGTTCAAGGTTTCACAGATATGCAGTGTTTTTAGATAGGTTTAAGAATATGACAAGAATTCCAAGCAAGTGACCATCATTGATTAGGAACTTACAACCTCATAGGTATGACAATGATAGTTTAGAAAGTAAGAGCAGACAATTTCAGAGAGATAGTCACAGAATTGAAGTTATGAGATAGTGAAGACTTCGGTTGACCAATCAAGGCAGAAACATGATCAGAAGTATATCAATGAAGGTGTCGACTCTTTGTGTCAACATCTACTCACAAACTCCATAATACAGAACACTTCCAAAATAATGTTGACTCATGGTGTCGACACTTCTAATCAGGACTATTAAGAAGTGCAACAATGGATGTGCAGTGAGTATGAGAGTTACAAACTCAAGAATAGTATCAGTTCAAGTGAATTCAGAGCAGATACAAGCTGAAGCCAATTGTTGATGTATGTTGCAGGAAGAGCAGAGATTGCATAATGAGCAAAGATATGGCTAGACCATGAAGATATCGGTTGACTGAATGAGATAGTAAGGAACCAGATGAATAGCCATGCAGTACACAGTCTTGTTATATGCTCCCCCTCACTGAATGCACTCAATCTTTTTGGTATTTTCAACATGAGAGAAATGCAATTAACCAAATGTATGCTTATGTTTAAAATAGTAGTTATTCAGATGAAAATTCTGAGTTTGGTTGACCAGAATGGGAAATGTTGGTCGATCGAACTGGACAGAAATGCAACAAAATGTTCCCTTAGAATTGTGTAATCAATCTATCTTTTTTTATTTTCTGTGTGAATGATATATAATGAACTAAATGTATACATATGCATTGAATCAATTATGTGTGACATGAAGACCATGCAGGGGACTTAATCTGACAAGCATGAAATACAATATTTTCTTTGACAAACTCTCCCTGACTTTATGCACTATATGACTGAATTCTGAGTGGACTTTATGTGCAATGAAGTCAATGCTAGAAACAGCTATGCAATAGTCATAGAATAAATTATTCACATGAATGTCTTAGACTGCTCTATGTGCAATTTTGACCTTATGGTACTAGGTAGAGGACTTGGTCTAAAGACCACCTCACACATAGTAATAACTTCCAGACAGATTTCATCTGTCCTTTAGTAACTTACCATTTGATATACCATGATGGTCATGCATGACAATGAAGTGCCAATGCAGTCCTATATGCATCTCAAAATTGATGATAGTTTATCAAGCACATATGTATGCATATGAAAAATGCATGTAACAGATGTTCTGTGAATGCATTATGACAATTATCAAACAAATGCAATTGGCATGTATGTACATCAAACATAGACAATTCTGATTTTCAGTGAAGGATATCCAATTCCTTTTCAATCTCATATATGCACAGATATGTAGACTATGCTCATGAGTTTCTAAACTTCTATATGTGCACATTTGACCCATGGTACTAGATGGAGAACTTGGTCTAGAGACCATCTCACATATAGTTAGAACTTCCAGACATACTTAATATGTCCTTTAGAGCTAAACTTCTCTATGTGCACAATTAAGTGTCAAAACATCAATGCCTATAGATGAGAAATGAATTCAACATATCTTCATTCAATATGTGCACAATCAGCTCAATGTATGACTAAGAAACTCATGTTGAGTAATGCAAATGTCAAAGCAGCTAAGAACATGTATGCATGAGATTTTAATTAACAAATTAAGTATGAAATGCAGCAATCTGAAAGAGATTACTGAAAAGTTCAAATGAACAGACTTGTAGAGAACAGAAATGGGGTTTTTACCATACTTGGGTGCCTTGGTTTATTAACCACTTTTATTCCTCAACCCCAAGGCACTCCTACAAAATAGATTCTCATTTTGCAAAAGCAGGTACCCAAGAAGTCTTGGGTCCTGAAAAGACAGTGGCACTTTTGAAGGGTGCTCTCCATGATTTTTGAGCCACCATATCATCAGATTTCATTAAAAAATAATTAGACATAGAATGTCCAATCTGACCACAATAATGACATGAGATAACATGTTTTACGTTCTTCCTATTTTGCACATTAACATGAGCATAAAATCTATGTGCCTGTGCATAAAGGTTTCTGTTATCTTCAAGAGCATTTTGTCTTTTATTTCTTGCCAGCCAACAATCAGCAGCTTTGTGGCCTGGCTTTCCACATTCAAAACATGTAATAGATTTTTCAATAAGAATAGATTTATTCCTACCAAATACACTTTGATTTGCAGGGAATTTACTAAATTCAGAATTAAATCTCTTTCCCTGAGCATGCCAATAATCCTTGACTGTATGGCCATGGTTTTCACATTTTAAGCACACAATGTGCTTACTACTGGAACCAGATTCATTTCTAACAAAAGTCTTTTTATAAGCAGGGACATTAACAGATTTTGAATGAACATTTCTTCCATGGCCATGCCAACAATGAGCAGCAGTGTGACCTATCTTGCCACAATAAAAACAATGAACCTTCTTATTCTGAACAAAAGGAGAGTTCTTAGCATGGAAGTTAACATGATCAGTATGAACATTGAATTTTCCTTTTCCTTTAGAAGAATAGTATTGTGCTGCAGCATGTCCATATTTACAACAGTTGAAACATGATAAATTCTTTTTCTGAGTCACTGGAATTTTCTTAGGATGATAATTCCTAGCGTGCCTTCTACCAAAATTCAAGTCATCCATTTTCATTACAAAGTAATCATTCATTAAATGTCCATGCTTACCACAGTAATGACAAGACACATTAGATTTCTTTGAAGTATAGTTTTTCTCATTTTTGAATTTCTATCTTTGAGTTTTCATATTTTCAGGAGGTTTCTGATTTTTATCTTTCTTTTGAATTTTAGTTGCAGTAGACTGTTTTGAGGATTGACTTGAGGTTCCAGCCACTTCTGAACTTCGAACAAAGGTTGTATACAGCTGGTTCCTCATAGCCTTTTTATTTCCAGAATTATTTTCAATCCCCTTACTTTTATCACTCAAGTCTTCTTCTAAACACATTTTCATTTCCCCTTTATCCTTAGCAGATTTAGACGAAGACTTATTTGACTCAGTGATTTTATTTTCCAAGAAGACAATGAGAGTTTCAGAATTAGCTTTCTCCATTTCATAAGCAACCAGTTTTTCTTTTAACATTTCAATTTCATTTTCCAGAAAAGGAATTACAGATTTTTCTTTTTCAAACTCAAGCAACCTTTCAGACAAGATAGTGTTAAGCTCCTTCAATTTCACCATTTCATCCACCAATTTTTCATTCTGAACCACTTCATTTATCAAGTCATGATCATCATCACTTGCACTCAATTTTTCTTCCAGTTCAGAAATTTTCATACTGAGTTCCTCGTTTTCATTTTTCAGTAAACACAGTTGTTTCTTATACACTTGAATATTGGTTTCAAAGGATTTGCCTAACTCTGCAGACTGTGAATAATTTCTACAAGAAGGATCAGAATTGTTTTGTTCAAGCTTCTTTTTCAATTTTCTATTTTCATTTTTTATTTTCTTATATCTATCAGTAAGCTCTTAATACATATTCACTAAATCATCAAACGAAATTTCTTCGGATCCAGAGCTTACCTGAGATGACGTTTCCTCCTGTTGATCATAGTTATGATCACCCTTCTTTGCCATGAAGCATTCTTCTTCCTTCTTCTCATGAGTGGCAATCACCGCATCCAGGATTTCCTTTCCTGATGTGCACCTGAAAGCAAATGGAAATAAGTCAGTATTAACTGCAGCTTTCAGAATATTAAGAACTATGTGATTATCATGGTTCTTTAGTCCATCCTCATTAGACCACTTGGTATGATCATGAGGTAGTTCATGTGGGCCATTAGATACAAGAGTCCATAGATTGGAATCAATGGAGTTCATATAAGTGCATAGGCCTCCTAGCCAAGTGCTGAAGTTGGAGCCATCAAAAACCAACGGAGGAGCAATTAAAAAAAACAACTAAACAGATTCAAAGTAATTAGCTAAAGAGCAATAGATGAGCAATGCACCAAACACAGCAGGATCCTCTGCAGATCATTGGATCTGTAAAGTCAGAGACCCGTTCTGATACCAATTGTTCAGTCTATAAGATGGTGCAAACTGGATTCAGAGGGGGATGAATGAATCTCCCCTTTAAAAATGCCTAATTAAAACTGTAACTAGACAATGTTGTGGAATAAAACTCTCAGATGGCTTGATCAAATTAAACGCTCTTCCAAATAGAAGATCAGACTGACTGAGTATCTGATCAACTCTATGTAATCTAGAGAGATGACTAAGTTCTTATATTCAATATACTACTCTCTCAAAAACAATATCAAATGCTCGGTGTGCAACCAAATTCCTTACTAGACAGAAGATTCAGAATTATGTATGCGAGCCTAAGCATACATCTATCGAATTAAGGAACAAGCAAACAAACCACAGCACAGATGATTTTTAGATGGTTCAGCCTGCTGCCCGCAGACCTACGTCCATCCCCCAACTCTAACCAGAGTGAGGCTTACTGCTGCCTAACAGCTTGAACTGTTGAGCATCAGAGCTTGCTTACATTCGCTGCGCATCATAGCTTGCTGACCCGCTGAGCATCACAGCTTGTTGACCCGAGGTACATACCTCACCCACTGAGCATTACAGCTTGCTCTGCTGACACACAGCTTGAAGTTTCAATGAAAGAAAGTAAAAGAAAACAACGATGAAACACAGCACCAGAAAGCTGTAAAAGAAATGCAAAGATGTAGCTCTCGCAGGAGCAAATCTGGCTTGGATCTGATCCAAAGGCCAGTAGAAACAAATCTTCAAGAAAGGCTTCGATTGCTTCTCAATCTCTTCTCTCGAGCTCTTTTCTTCCTTACGATCTCACGATCTCTTCTCTTTCTCTGACTCACACTCTCCTTTCTCTTAGTTATGAAAATTACGACACTCTATTTTTCTTCCAAAAACTTTCTCCTTCTTCTTCCTTCAGCTAGCTCTCTCTTTCTCTCAGCAGCCTCACTCTTACTCTTTTCTCTCTTTCTTTTCTTCTCTACTACTCTCTGAATTTTTCTAATTCCCCTCTTTAAAGTATATTCTGATCTGAAGGATCTGGCCTCTATTTTTAGGCTCGCGAGAGATGGGCGCGTGGAAAACACGTTCCCACCCAAGAAGATTTGAAAAGGGCGCACTGCTAGATGTCCACGTGTCAGACGATGAGAAGGTGCTATCCACGTGTCATAATCTCAAGATCTGACTTCGCCTTGGATCACATGCCTGTGAGATAGAAGCTTGAGCCACGTAATCATGCCAAGTATAAACCTTCCAGTCTTTTATATGTTTGATTCTAGGTCCCACAGTGACTTAGTCCTGTGAACAAGAATGCAAGGCATTTCATCAAACACCTGATAGTTATAGCATTTGAGATTATATGCTTAATACTAAAATCAGTCATGTTATTGCTGTTGCACTGACCTTAGAGAGACGAAGATATGAATATGCTCAGACCTATAAGATGCACATTTAGACCTATAGAGCTATATGCTTAGACCATGTATGTGCATGTGCACCGACTTGCATAGATAGAAATCTATGCATATGCTTAGACCTGGTGTAACATGTGCTTCGACTTTAACTAGGCCTTTTATGCATGTGCTCGGACTTGATATGCTACTAGTGAGAAGATGCACCAACCAGTTATGCTGACTTGTACATGTGCTCAGACCTAAGTGTGCAAGCTAGCACATATGCTCAGACCTCAATTTCACATATGCTTCGACTTGAATATGCACTGTAGTACATATGCTCAGACTTGATAGAGCAATATGCACAGACCTTATTATGCATATGTTCTATAAGTGCACCGACCTCATCTAACATGTTATAAAATGTGCACAGGCCTGATAGACAATGCTACAAAAATGTGCATTGACCTTACAATGCATTCTTACAACGTGCATCGACCTTTATATGCATGATGCAAGCACTGACCTTGGATGTAGTCTAATAGAATGTGCACAGACCTATATGAAGACCAACAACATGTGCACCGATCTGTTAAACTGTGAACAAGAATGTGCACCGACCTTATACATGCACAATGCAAAATGTGCTCTGATCATATGATGGCTAAGGTAGGATGTGCATCGACCTTAGTATGACTACGGTAAATGTGCATCGACCTTAGTATCTAACGTGCTCAGACTTTTTATGCATTTTGCAAAATGTGCATCGACCTTGTATGCAGTTTAGAAAAATATGCATCAACCTTATGTACTGCTATAGAGACATGCATCAACCTTGTATGCAGGTTGAACAGTGATATGCACCGACCTGTCTAACAGATATGCAAACAAACATCGACCTTATATGACTAAGCAGTGATATGCTCGGACCTTCTAATGCATGAACAGTAATGTGCACCGACCTGCCTCTGCCTTACTATGCAATGTGCACATGCCTTCATATAGAACACAGTAAACATGCATTGACTTATATGCATAAGATAAAGATGTGCACAGACTTGCATCTGCCCAGATATGCAACATGCATCGACCTTAATGCGGCGATGTAAACATGCACACAACTTGTTCGATGAAATGCATATGCACACATCTATTCTACATGAAAAATGAAATGTGCATCGACCTGCATGTCTAAGGCCTGAACATGAATTGACCTTCTACACAGAATGAATAACATGCATCGACCTCTTAATTCAAGACCTCACCTATGCATCAACCTTAGCATGCAGCTTGTTCAATGAAATGAATGAAAGGTTTAAATGTGCATAGACCTAGTATGAAGGAATGTTATGATTATGCACCGACCTTATGCCTGTGAGCGTGCGTGTGTGCTCTGACTTTGATAATGATGCTCTGGCCTTAATAATAAAAGGTGTATGCACTGACCTGTATGCTTTAAACTGAAATGTCCATTGACCTTCCCTGTTCTGATAGATTTTCATACTGGTATATAAAGATGATGAGATTAGTAATAAATCCATCAAAATTATATCATCAAGAATATATATATATATATATAATGAGTCATAATATTTTTCATCATCAAAACTTCAGAACCACATGGACACAACACAAGTCCTTCAAAGGACAGCCCCAAACGACATCGGAAGGCCACCCGGGCTAGCCCCGCAGCCACGGCTCACCCCCGGGGGGAGTTTACCCCGAGCGCGACCGTGCCCTAGGGAGGGTGAACTCCCTTGGGGGTCGCGCCCTCCTCCCAGTCCAAAGGCCCCATGGCCATGTTCCAGCCCCAGTCTCTCTCAGTTTCGTGCAAGATCAATTGACATACCCATGCATGGAAGGATTCGTGAAGATGAAGTCTCGGGATCACGCGGAAGCACGCAGGTCAATCTCTCCTCGATCTACGTGCACGAGCGGCCAGCCAACCAATCAAGCTTCATATCCTCTATCTTCTTGCGGTCACACTCAGTCAAAGTGGGGCCAAAAGAAGTAAAAAAATCATTTTTTATAGAGTGGGGACCCTCTCTCACTCTTGCATGCGCCAACCCCCCTGGGGGGGGGGGGGGGTAAGCGGACCAGACCAGCCCAGCCCCCTAGGCTAGTCCTCCTAAACCGCCCATTAAACAAAAAAAAATGTTTTTTTAACAAAAAATCCCCAGCCACGCGCCAAGTCCACCTTAACCCCCGGAGTAGGTTTAGGCGGACCAGCCCAGCCCCCTGGGTTGGTCCGCCTAAACCCCCTCCAAAAATAAAAAAATATATTTTTTCAAAGGGTTTAGGCAGACCAGAACACCCCTTCAATCCGTTCCGCCTAAACCTGATGACCCTTCAACTTCTTCTATAAATTCCACCCCTTGGAAGTTCAAGGGATAGACACGGACAGACGGGCAAGGCATACAACACACCCAGACGTAGGCACGGACACCAAGGACGGACGCAAGGAGCTAAGTGTGCGCCCGTGGTTGGTTTGTTGATCAGCTCATACATGCCGAGGGAATGTCGCTCGCACTTCCCTCATACGGCATTTAGTCATCTCATACAAGCCCACCTCTGTCACACGTAAGGCGCTATGACAACGGCAAACACACAGGCATCCCGGGTCTGCCCGCGCATGACAACCTACGACGGCCACACATATGCCATGACATCGCACCTACCTCCATCACAGAACCGCGTGCCCATCGCTCACCCCGAGCCGGCCGCCGACTACTCTGAATGATGACTCAAGTTAGCCGGACCTTAGCCTGGGAGCCATGTCCCCGGGGCCGGCCCAGACTCCCCAGCATGAAGATACTCGCCCCTCAGGACCCGTACCCAACTGCTCATCCTGAGCCGCGTCTGGCCCTCCTCCAGGCGATGACAAGTATCTCTCCTTGCCATCTAGTCTATCACTCCCTCAGTAAATCAGGCACGTCCCTCGCCTCAAGGAAAGCCTCTGTAAAAACCCACGGATGTCCGTCTTGTCATGCATTGACCCGGGGACCAACCCACGTGCCGGAATTGTCCCGTGGCTTGCACTGGTTGTACTTCGGCCTCCTAGGCCCATTTATAAAGCCCTCGTGGCTTCCATAAAGTATAAAACCAATTAAACACATGCAGCCGTATCCGAGTCTCAGCCTCCTCTAGTAAAACCCAGTGTGCATCCAGCGTCTCCCATTCCAGTAAATCAAACCTCCCAGTCAAATGCATCCTCATAACTGCGGAATGCTCTCGGCCCTCTACCCATGGCTTCAGATATATACAAACTCCTCTTCAGCATGGAACGAAGGTGTTCGGATTCAATCCGATGTAAATAAACACCGACTGCTTACGGTCGGTGGGGAAAGACGTCCAGTAGATGATTCCCCACAATCGTCTGCACACTAGCACCTATGAAACCTCCCTTCTCTCCACATGTCACTCGTTCCCAGAGCCCACGTGCCGCGTCCTGGCGACGCTCCCCAGTTAATCCTTGGTTCCATAGGTGATTGTCGAGAAATCGACTTGCACGCCGAGCTGAGCATTTGGCGGGATCCATGGGCTTCACTCAGAATCACATGTCTCAATATATCATCAGCGGGAACATACATTCTGCCATGGAAACTGACAACCAGCTCATTATCAACTTCAACATCATATCTTGATATAATACGATCCAAATAAGGATCAGCCTGCTGAGCTTCTTTAATCTGCTGATATAAAGCTGAACCCAAAGCCAAATTAGCATAAACTGCTATCCTTGAATTGGCAGGAATCTCTAGGTTAAGTGCCTCTCTTGGAAGCTGTTCCCATAATTTCCATTCATGAAGCAACAGATGACTGACTTGCACCTTCCTGCTCAGAGCATCAGCCACTACATTCATTTTACCTGGCTGATAGGAGAGTGTAAAGTCATAATCTTTCATGTATTCCATCCAGCGACGCTGTCTGAGATTCAGATCTTTCTGGGAGAATATATACTGTAAACTCTGATGATCAGTAAAAATTTGAAACTTCTCACCATAGAGATAATGTCTCCAGATCTTTAAGGCAAAAATAACTGCAGCTAATTCCAGATCATGCGTGGGATAATTTCCTTCATGCTGTTTCAATTGCTGAGATGCATAAGTGATAACCTTTCCATGTTGCATCAGCACTGCACCTAAACCCACTCGAGAAGCATTTGTGCAAACCAAAAATCCACCCGAGCCGGACGGCAGAGTCAACACTGGAGAAGAAGTCAAGAGCCTTTTCAATTCAACAAAACTATCCTCACACTGATCCGACCAGACAAAAGGTACATCTTTACGAGTCAGTCTAGTCATTGGTGCTGCAATCTTTACAAAATCCTAGATGAATCTTCGATAATACCCAGCCAAACCTAAGAAGCTTCTGATCTCTGTCACAGTTCTTGGTCTCTGCCAATTTAGAACAGCTTCAATCTTTGCAGGGTCTACTACTACTCCGTCACCAGAAATCACGTGGCCAAGAAAATGAATCTCCCGAAGCCAAAATTCACATTTACTGAACTTTGCATAGAGCTGTGATCTCTTAGAGTCTGCAGAACGATCCTCAAGTGCTGCACATGATCTTCATCAGAAGCAGAGTAAATCATAATATCATCTACAAAGATTACCACGAATTGATCCAGATATGAGCGGAAAACACGCTGCATTAGGTCCATGAAAGCTGCTGGAGCATTTGTTAAGCCAAACGGCAATACCAAAAATTCATAGTGACCATAACGAGTGCTGAAAGCTGTCTTCTCCACATCAGACTCCCAGATTCGCAATTGAAAATAGCCAGACCGAAGGTCAATCCGTGAAAAGACAGTAGCAGACTGTAACTGGTCAAACAAATCATCAATCCTGGGAAGCGGATATTTATTCTTGATAGTCACCTGATTCAATTGTCTGTAATCAATACAAAGCCTCAGGCTTCCATCTTTCTTTTTCACAAACAATACTGGAGCACTCCACGGAGAAAAACTGGGGCGAATATAGCCTTTTTCCAGCAATTCAAGCAACTGTGCTCGCAGTTCTTTTAGTTCAGATGGAGACATTCGGTACGGTGCCTTTGCTAACGGGGCTGTACCTGGAATCAGTTCAATTACCATTTCTATTTCTCGCTCTGGAGGCAAGCCTGGCAACTCGTCAGGAAACACATCAGGGAACTCACAAACAATAGGTACATCACTGACGTCCTATCGTGGTTTCTCAACAGTAACCACAGAAGCTAAGAATCCCTGGCAACCTACACTAAGCAATCTACAGGCTCGAATAGCAGAAATAATCAAGCGAGAAGAGCGGGATCGAATACCTTAGAAATAAAATGCTGATTTTCCCTGTGGCTAAAAATAGACTTTCTTCGATCTGCAGTCAACCACAGCTCCATATTGCTCTAACCAATCCATACCCAGAATGATGTCATAATCTGCCAGTTGCAATGCATATAATCTCGCCGGCAACTGATGATTATTAATCATAATAGGAGATTCTTCCAAACACAGAGGCGTGATCATAAAATCTCCAGAAGATAATTCAACAAACAGTTCACAGGTCATTTCTGATGTCGGCTCCTCGATGCATGCAATGAAATCCTCAGAGATAAAAGAGTGAGAAGCACCAGAATCAAATAAGACACGTGTTGAATGACCATAAAGCATAATCGTACCTTTAACCAGATGGGATGCAATCGCTTCAGCCCGAGAAATGTGAGAAACCTTGCCCTTTTGCTTCTTGGATACGGCTGAAGACTGCTGGGAAGACGCTGAAGCTTGAGAGTAAAATTGTTGCTGAGGTTGAGGTAAAGGAAGAGGTCTAAATTGTGTCTGCTGAGGTTGAGAAAACTGAGGAGTTTGCATTGGTTTCGGCCTCATTGGGCAATCTCGAACCACATGACCTGGCTGATCACAATGGAAACAGACTATTGGAAGAGAACACAGCTGTCCCCGATGGCTTCCACCACACCTCGCACATGTCCTCGGCTGACTGATAGCAGAACCTTGACGACTCTGGGAAGAAGGCGATGTCTGCTGTTGAACAGTACCAGTACTAGATGACGGCTGCTGAAAGAACTTCTTCTTCTTCTTCTTACCATATCTCTTGAACTTGGGCTTAGAGGAGGAAGAAAGATCACTAGAATCTGGCGTAACAGGGGAAACTCCTGACACTAGCGGCCGATAAGTCTATTGAAATTGTATCATCGGCTGAACCGACCCAGCTTGCGGATACCCTCCTGGTCTCGCCATCTCTAGCTCAAGTGCTACCGCTGCCTGGCACGCACTATCAAGATCAGCCACTCAACTTGCAATCAACGGCAACTTCAACTCTGGCCTCAATCCTCGTAAGAACTGCTGAGTCTTCAATGTCTCATTAGCAAGCACATGGGGCGCATATTGACCCAATTCCATAAATTTGTTCCGATATTGAAGCATAGACATATCACCCTGAATCAATTCCATGAACGGGTACATCTTTGCCATTTGTAAACTGGCAGGAGTATATGCACGCTCGAAGGCTGCAACAAACTCCGCCCAAGTGAGCTGCCGAAGGGGCCTGGAATGAAAAGCAATCTGCCACTTGGCTTTCCACCATGTAATAGCTGTACCTTGGAGCTGGAACGCTGCCAACATCACCTTTTCATCCTCCGTGCACTCCATAGATAGGAACATGCGCTCGATCGCATCCAACGACTACCTCGCTACCTCTGGGTCTGCCTGTCCGTCAAAAGTCGGCGGATTAAATAGAAGAAACTCTTTAAGAGTCTTGCCGCGACTACCAGGCACTTCAACTTGAGGAGCAACGACTGGCGCTGGAGGAGGAACTACAGGAACTGTAGGAGGCTGAGCAGAACCACTCTCTTCTCTAGGCGCATGTCTAGGAACTCGAGGAGGTCTTCCTCGACGAGGCGGCATAATTGCAACTGCCGAACACATAAAATTGTTGTGTGCTGTGATACCACTTGATGGGTAGTGGATGACTGATCTAGAGGGGGGGTGAATAGATCTGCCCCTCTTTTCGCAATTCAACCCTCTTTAAAGCTAGAGAATGAGAATCGCAGCGGAATATAACTAGCTTAACGAAGAAGACAATGATTTGCTTAGCAGGATGAACAAGTAATATGAATATTAAACCTAAGCATGCATCTAGCACAAGCAATCACACAAACACACCATAACACAATGGATTTTAAGGTGGTTCGGACTGAATCCTCAGCCCTACGTCCACCCCTCACCAAACCCGGTGAGGCTCCACTAGTGCAGCGCACCAAATCGCAAATCGGAAACCACCGATTGCCTTCCTACTAACCAACGGTAGGGACGTCAACACCGCAGATCGGAAACACCTCCGATTGCCTTCCTACTAACCACCCGGTAGGGACGTCAATCGCAAATTGGAACACCCTCCAATTGCCTTCCTACTAACCACCGGTAGGGACGAATCACAACTTCAATGTTTAACAATATTGAAAGTAAAACAAATGTGAAGGAACTAAAACAAGAGATTGAGTAAGAAGGAATTGGCCCTTGAATGGAAATGATTTGTTGATCAGCAACAGGGATCTCTTCTTCTTGCAAATCAATCTTCTTGATTCACCCTTGAATGGATGAATGTTCTTCATGGAGTACTGTTCGTGTGAACAGTAACTGTTCTTCCAATCCTCTCTTGATCTTCTCTCTTTGATCTCTTTGAATGGATGAAGAAGTGAATAGATGCTACCTTGATCCTTGCTTCCTTCTTCACAGATCTTGGAAGATGATTGCTTTGATATGAGCTTGAATACCTTGGATTGGATGAAGATGTTCTTCACGGAGTACTGTTCACGTGAACAGTAACTCTTTCTTCAATCTCCTCTTTGTATCTTCTTGAAGTGGATGAAGAGAGTAATTGATTCTACCTTGAATCTTGTTTCTTCAATAGCTTGTAGGAGATTGATTGCTTCAAAAATCACCTTGGATGAACTTGAAAGGATGAAGAAAATCACTTTGAGAAATGAGCTTCTTGGGTCGCCTTGAAAGCTTTGCTTCTTCTCCTTCTTGGAAGTTGATTGAAGAGTAGAAGGTGATTGCTTCAGGATTGCTTCAGATCTTTACTTGAAACTCTTGAGTGGATGAAGAACTCATTCATGAACTACTGTTCATATGAACAATACTTCATCTCCTCTCTCTTAAAAACCCCTCTTGCAGCCACCCTTAATCCCAAATGAAGCATTAGGGTTTGCCTCCACCAATGTGTTGGTTTTATAGACCTTGAATGGTCCTTGGAGAAGCCCTAGACCAGATCTACAATTTGTGGGTGATTGGGAGACTTTGGGGTTCTTTGGGATTAAAGAAATCATGAGAATTAGGCAGCCCACGAGGTGGAATTCGAAGTCAAACATGGTTGGCTCGGGGTTGGCGGTCGACCTCCACTGAGAAACACTATAGACGGATGATCACTGGGACTAGCGGTCGACCTACATGGGCTGGCGGTCGACCGCCATCTGAAACATATGCAGACTGGCGATCCCTGGCTGGGGCGGTTGACCGCCCCTGTGCTGGCGGTCGACCGCCAGCTGGGCAGAACCCGGGCTTGCCCGGGTCGGTCCGTTGTCCGCTTCAGCTTCGTCGTTCAACACCATTAGCAGCCCGTGCATGTTTGTGGCATCGCCCTTGACAGTCTTGAAGATTTTATTATTGAGTCTTCAATCAAATTTTTGTTCCGGGGGCTCCGCCCCCGGAAACCCCCGCAAGGGGCACTGCCCCCTTGACCCCCGCGACTTGACCGGGCAGGTCGATCCCCGCGACCTGACCGCGCAGGTCGATCCGCGTGCGAGGGCGCAACATTGACCTTTCACATTTGCCAACTCCACTCCATTCCTTGCATTATCTTGTATGAATGCTTGGTCCTTTGTAGAAGCTTTGCTTCATTGCTTGGGCCTTTTCTTTCTTGCTTGGCCTTGCTTAGCTAGAGCCTTTTCTTCCTTGCTTAGCCTTGCTTGGACGTGTTCATTTCACTTTCATTTCGCCACCTCCATTCCATTCTTTGGTTGCATTCTGTTGAGCTTTAACAGTAGATATTTCCACTCCAATCAAAGTGTACTTGGCATCATGCACTTGGCATCATGAGTGACTTTTGATCGTCCTCCTGGGATGGCTTGCTCCTTTGGATTGATCTTGATTTGTGTGTTGCAAGCCATTCTTGATCTGCAAGTGCACTTGGCATCATGAGTTTCCACTTTGCATCTTGAGTGATCTTGGTGCCTTTGGATCTATCTTGATTTCTGTGCGGCCAATTGGTTAAGCGTTGCAAGCCATTCTTGATATGTTGAATTAGCAATATAATGACCTGAATTATATGCAAATGGATTTTATCAAATGCATAGCAAAAGCAGAATGCATATCAAATTGATTTTATCAAATGCATAGCAAATGCATAATGAATAGCAAAATGACTCTAAAGACATACATCATCAAAACACTAGAAATGAGTCATAGTTGAGTCATAGTTGGAATCACATCAAAACAATAGAACCAATCATTAGTTGAGTCATAGTTGGACATCGTCAAAACAATAGAAACACTCACGTTCCACACATGCCCAACTTTAGCACAACATTCTCCCCAACAAAAACAACAGTAAATCCATCAATCTTACGGAAACATCCTAAGCCAGCAATAGACGACACAATAGGACTAACTCTGGACAAGTGTAAATTCCAATTCCTTATACAATTCCTCAACTTCGCTCTGATACCAACTGTGACGACCCAGAGCTCCGGATACCGATATACCGATAACATCGATACACCGATACCAAGAATTGGGGAAGCCACCCAAGAGGCTGATGAGGCCCCTGAAGGGTTAGTGGAGTTTGTCGAGGGGATGTATATTGAATTGCAATCACAAGCGCGCATAATTGAATTTAAGCAATAAAGTTTAACAGAAGTGCGGGAGCAATTTCAAAATAAACAGAGTGCTAAATATATAAACTAGTCCAGAGGCACAAGAGTGCTAGTCCAAAAGTACAACTACTCGGGGCATACGCCGGCAAAAAGTACAAAAGAAGGCCAAAAAGGTGACCCCTCTACTGCTGGCAGCTAAGGACGGTCTCCGAGCACACTGGAAACACCGAGAGACGACGGGCGCGGCTCACCTGAAAGGAGAAGGGTGAGTCACAGCCAGACTCAGTAGGGGTCACGTGGATCCCTACCTCGTGCTAAACATGCAATTAGGCAAAATTAAAGCAATTAGAGCATTCTTTTAAATAAATGAACAGGCAATGGCATGATTAAAACTAAAGACTGAAAGCTATAAATCTAACTGAACAGGTGTAACAGCTAACACATGCCAATAACAAATAAATCTAATCAACAGAAACTAAATCTACCAATAGAATGTGCCTCAACTAACCAAGCCACAGGGAACAGGACAACCACTGGGAAGAGAAACCAGATGCGTCCACTGACGGCTTACACTGCATCTCAAGCACTCGCAGTCTGTAACATGACAAGCAAAGCGCGTAAACAGTACCAAACCAAGTGACCAGTCAGAGTGACACTCGTCAGTGTCAGTCCAAAGCCTCCAACCACGTATGCACACACTGACTCTCGCCTGATCTAGGCCCTCTAGCTAGTTTTCTCCCTCGGCAGGACGCTACAGCTGGCCGGGAGCCCACGGAACTAGCTTACAAACCGTGTGATGGGAACACCCCTCCGCCATCCCCAGGCGGGTCGGCAACTCAAAGGCCTTAGGGCTACGACAGTGGCTCCATCGCAAAGAAAGAAAAGCTACTCTATTGGGATCTAAAAACATGCCATTATTTCATAAAATAACTCAAACATGGCATATAATTATTGTGGAAAGCGTTAAAGAATGAACATGCAACTTTTGCAAGCTAAAAGGAGTGTGACGGTCTGATGCCACCGCGTCACAAGGGCGTGACGGTCGTGGGGTGGTGCGTTACATTGACCGTGACGCATCCCCCCATGGCAGTTGGAGCCACCCGAAGCCAATTTTTCGCCACCGTTTTTCTAACGTCAGATAGGGTGTGACGCGCTCCCGGAGGCGTGTCACGAAGCCCTGACGGCCGCCCGACGGGCCATCAGGCCAACTGCCATACCAGGTCAACCATAGACCAAAGAAACGTAACAGTCGGGGCCGCGACCGTTACACACACTGTGACGCACCTACTTAGGTCCGTCACAGGATTGTAACGCGTCCCATGGGGACCGTTACCAGTGTGACGGTTCCTGGTAGGACTGTCACACCGCCTGGGTTACGGACGGGTTACGTTTGAAAACGGGTTCCCTCCCGGGCGACCGAAATCGCTGGGTAATCGACGAAAAACCTGTTTCCTGCCAAACCACACGTCCACAACAACAATATACTACTAGAAACATCTAATTACAACGCTCACAATGGATTAAACGCAAGGAACGAAGCTTAAGCACAAAAATGAAAAATGTCTATCATGCATGCGACAAGAGCTTAACTAAGAAAACATGCTATAGGGAAGGATCCTAGAGACATTGGGATTCCATCCCCCTACCTGGAACAAGCCGGAACGGCCGATTAAGCCACATGCAAGGGAAAGGAACCACCGAGCCTCCTCACCCCGTCTCGCTCCCACGAGCCTCAAACCACGTCGAGGTGGGCGTCAACGCGCTCCACTCGACGCAAGGATTCCAACGGTGTGCTCCACGCCTCGAACCGCCGCCGTTTCACCCGATTCCCCTAGGAGAGGGGGGGAGAGGGCGATGGAGGAGAGAGAGGGTGAGAGTGAGATCGACGAGGGGGAGAAAGAGGGAGTGGGGAAAATGGGGAAAAAGGGTTAATATATATAATATATTTATTTTATATAAAAACCTTATGTTCCCCTTTTTAAAATCCCAAATAATTCCAATTAAATCCTAAAAAATGCCGAAAAATTCCCTAAAAATCCAGGAAAATAGCCGAAAATTACAGAATGGATTCTAGGTCCGAACCACTAAGGATCAATTAAGGCACGGGCCTCACAACCGACATCCATCCACTCCACACCGGTGATCCCGGCTGTCCGAGACATCCCCAATCGGCTCTAGCCACATTTTGGTTATTTTTATTATGTATTCTCTTTTATTATGATGTAATTTTCACTTTGTTTAAGCCATTAGAGCCTAAGTTCCTAAGTTTGTAATTAGAGGGTCATAGGTTGCTTACTCTTACCCTTGGGACCACCCGGTCTTTATGTAAAAGGAAGAGGGCATTTGAGTCTTTTGTAGCCTTGACCTCTCCTATATAAAGGATGACAAGGGCACACTTCTCCAACTAATGAGTCAATGAAAAGAATTTGAAATGAGATCTTCAGTGATCTCCCTCTCCTCCTCCTCCTCCTCTCTCTAGATCTCTATTCTCTCTCTAGCCCCCTCTCCCTCTAACTCCCTCTCTAGTTGACCCCCCTCTCCCCTCCCTCTCTCTTCCCTGTGTAATTCTCCCTCTCCCCTCCCCCTCCTTGCCACTAGGCATTGATGTGGGACGAAATGTGAACCTGAGACTGTAGGTGACGACGCGACTAAATGAGCAACGTGACCAGCAACGATGCGAATAACGAAGCTAACTCGACTTGACAACAAGAGCTCCAGAAGAGGTAAATATGCCCTCAAAAAGAAGTACAAGCTCAAAATCGTCCCAAGCGACGGAAACGCGGTTCTTCGACAGTCCTCTGTCAGTTGCATCAAGACGGCCGGCCCTCAAGTGGTCTGCGCTGAAACCAGCCTCTTTCAGTGCTGTCACCGCCCCTACACATTCATTCTATGTCTGGGCACTGAAAGGGGGTGACTGCCATGATCTTCCGAGTATAGCGCATGTACAGCTGACAGAATTTTCGCTTCTGAAACTGCAAATCTTTCTTATCCACGACTGTCCCCTGGAGTCTCACCGAACTGGTAAACGGCGTCGTTCGGGGTAGAGCTTTTTGTGGAGGCCCTCTCTGTATGGATCATCTTGTTGGGCCTTGCGTGGTTGAGAAATTGATAGAGAGTCAAGGGTGGTCAACTCACTCACGTGCTCGGATCAAGTCACGAGACGATCACGCTCTCTTTCTCACAGTGGTGATGGAATTTGATGCGAGCTAGATTTCTTATTTCACGCAAGCACGGCATCAAGAATGCATACGGAATAAGCAAGTGTGACAAAGAGGGAGCGAAAATGTACCTCTACCCTTGGGTGGGGAATACTTCCCGGCCAAGACACGTAACTCCCGGTACAGTAAAAATGAATAGTTACAAATCCAACGTTACTGCCCACTCCATGCAGGGAGGTAAAAGAATACACACTGGATCCGGGAGCTGCGGGCTTGGGGTGACGGGCCCTAAGCCTAAGGGTCCTTCAGGGCAGAGGTGAGCTGCTGGTCCGGTTCGGCACTGTTCAGGTCTGCTGGGCAGCAAGCGCGTGCGATCAGCAGAACAGTGGCCTCCGGGTGTCTCCTGGTCATGGCGACTGGTTGGGACATTGGCGGGGTGTCCCTCTTTGATCCCTGGGATCTACGATGGCTGGATCGCAGCCGAAGTATTAAAGGGAGATCTGAAACCTAGATCTGTCCCGCAGTCCAGAACTGGACAGATCTGCGCGACCCGGTGAAAACAATTGATGCGCTCAGTTCCGAAGTCGGATCGGAACAAAATTTGTGCCGTTGTGAAGGGCGCTCGACGATCTTCAACATATCATGATTTGAGTTCAATCCATAATGCTGATTGTCCAAGAAAAACTCTGCAACAGGGACCTCATTCAGGAAAGGTGTGCAGGGCAGACTATAACCAGCCTAAAGATGAGGGTTGATCGGGGGTAAATGGTGGATCTGGATTAAGGGGTTAACATGGATGAAAGAGGGGGAAGGGAGAATCATGCACACCAATTTTGGTGGTGATCAGAGAAGGTTTAAGGGGCAGGAAAATTAGTTGTGCAGGGTTCTATCTCTAAGATCTGTCGACAGGCAGATTGTGCGGGGTGGGAAAACATAGGTGGGAAGAGGGTCAAACGGTGGTGGATCGGAGTAAAATTTGAACTGGGAGAGGGGAGGACGTGGGGATGAGGCCATCAAATTTTGAAAGCGATCAGATGGTGGGATTTGATGAACAAACTTCTTCTTTCAGGGTCTATCCAGCTTCACGGAGCTCTGGACAGCAAGCCAAAGGATGGGTTGTGGCGGCTCGATGGTGGCACAGATGGCCTCGGTGGCGGCGGTGGCTGAGCGTCGCACCCAGCGGAGGTGATAAAACTTGGAATTGCTCCAAGGAAGAGGGCGTCGCACCATAGATCTGCAACCTTCATAGGTGCAAGGAGGAGGAGGAAAGAGGAAGTAGGGCGTCCCTTACTCTTTTCACACAAAATCTGATTTTTCTTCTATTTCTTCTCTCAATAAAATTGTTAAAGGATATCTTATATTAAACCCTAAACCTAAGACAAAAGACTCAAATTTCGCTTGGTCAATGGGAGAGGGAGGGTAATATGGGGATGGAAGACTTATTCAAATCCCACATGGGGAAAAGGTGGGGAGTGCCCGCCTCTCAGGGTCAAAGTTGGCTTCCTTTGTCAAGAATCAACCATGAACCATAGACCAGCCCTAATGGGCCTTCTAAGCTAGGAAGCCCATAAGAGAGGGAGTGGCCCAATTGGGCTTCAAGTGGCCTTGAGGCCCAATCTTAAAATAAACCCCCTAATGGACCTTTTTGATGACATTAGCTCAATGGCTTATAATTAGCCTTACAAAGTAACCCAAATGACATATGCACAAAATACAAACTCAATAAAATTGGTTGTCTTTCTCTGATGTCCCATCAATTCTCCCCGGGTGGGAAGAACTCGACCCCGTCGAGTAAGGGGTGATGTAGCTCAGGTATCGCTCCAGCAGATCTAGATCTATCCTCTATAGCTCTGTCCGGGTGATCCATGTGTCATCGTATGCAGGCCGTCCTCTCCACTGTACCAGGTAGAGCTGGTACGCTCCACTCCTAGAAATCGACACCTGCTCATCCAGTATGTGCTCTATCTGTCCACGCTGCTACGTAACGGGGCTGGAGGTGGACTCTATCGGGGTGGGGTCACTCACAAGGGAAGGCGATGGCTCAAAAGGTTCACCGGGAATCACCGCTGGGTCCCTGTAGGTGACTAGAGGTGAGACGATGAACGTGGAGCTGATCCCATATTCTTCCGGCAAGTCTACAATGTACGCATTTAGATCCGACTTGCCTCAACACTCGAAAGGGACAGACACTGCGAGCTTGTAATTTTCTTCATGGTTCCAGAGGGAAACCGTTCAGGTTTGACCCTGATCATGACATAATCATCCTCTTGGAACTCACGGTGGTGCCTATGAGCGTTGGTCAACTCCTTGTATCGTACATTGCTGGCCTTCTAGACGATGACTATGCAACTCCTAACAAACAGGACAAACAAAGGAAAAGTAGACAAACCTAATGCCATGCAGACCCATACATATGTGAATGTAGTGGTGGTCCAGGACACCCATATGTGTAACCAGCATACACACGACGCAACACAATGCTGGCGGAATTATGGAATACTAGACATCCTAATATGAATCTATCATGCACTGGCTTCCTATTGGATTTGAGAGGTTTGGGAGGACCAGGAGAGCCAAAGTCACCTTCTTCATCACCCCTATATGATGGTAATGTATGCATCTCTTTCCGATGAACGGGCTCCTTGCTAAGTGTAGGTTGACTGGCCCGTGGGGAAGGGGTGTGATAGTTGACTTCCTTGACAAAGTGGAGAAGAGATGGTGGGTCAAGAGGCTCACTAGGGAGGGGATCGAAGGGATCAAAGAATGTGTGACCCCTCGCGATGGGTTCCCTCACTACACTATCCCATGTTCGGAATTCTTCCTGGTGTAGATGGTTACCATCATTCATTGTTGTAGATGGGACACTGGACTTATTTGGAAGACTAGATTCCTCCCTCGGGACAAGTGGAATGGATTTAAGCTCATTAGGAATGGGGAGGAACAAAACAACCTCATTGGTGATATGACCCATGGTGCACACAGAGGTAATGGAACCCAATGCAGGGTGCGTAAAGCTATGAGTATTGGGTTGGTCAAAGCCTAGGGCCAACATATATGTCAACTTCAACTGCTAGTCTAACCCCCTAATAAGGTCTTCCAAAGTATCAACAAGGTCAAAAGACTGGAAGGTTGTGTGGAACGAGTTGACGGGCACTATTTGTAGTGCGGGGTCCATGAATGGACAGCAGGGATAGCAGGAAATTTTGGGGACCAATCCCTTCTTTAGCCAGCTAACTAGTGGCTCTTCAATGATTAGCTCACCCTTTAGAAGCAAGTATGGCTCCGGATGAAGTTCGAAGGGTGAAGGTTGTGGTAAAACATCTCCCTCAGATGGGGAGAGAACATCCTTTATGATGAGGAGAGGACCTACGGATGGCACCGGGTTGAGACTACCAACCACGACCTCTTTAAGCTCGGGCAGGACTTCGTCCTGTCTCGGAGGTGGGCTAGGGGGAATCGGTGGACCAATATGAGAACACATCCTATCCAACCGATCCGAAAATATTTTCAAGAGTTTGGCAAAGGTGGGGTTTGGAATAGGGGCATCATGGTGGATTCACCCACAGTCACCAGGCCTCGTCTTGGACCTAGGCTCATCTACGTAGGGGACCCTTCATCTCCGACTATGACCTTCTTGGTTGGAGGTGACTAGCTGGGGCAGGTAGATCCTTCTAAGGTCCTCCTTCATTTGGCACCATGTCTCGATGGGCCCTTGCCTCTTAACATCCCTCATGCATTCAATGCTTCCCCACTTATCGGCAGCTTCATACAAAAGCTTCTCCTTGGCAAAACTGACTTTCATGGCATCAGACATGGGGTAACAATCAAAATATTCATCCATGGTAGCTTCCCAATGTAGGTAGTCGCTCGGGACTTTGGAGCCATCAAATGTCTGTACTTCGGGCCTAATGAAGAAGAGGGGTTGGTTTCCAAGCCCATGGGTTCTACGCCACCATTCATATCGCCTGGGTAACTTTGAATCCATGGGAAACTGGAGGGAACTACAGGATGGGCATGTGATGGAACTAAATGCAAATTTGAATGAGACACCTAATGCAAGACTACTCTAGAAACCAATATCCAGTACGTGGCAGAGATATTAATCCGAAGATCCAACTCACGCAAGACTGCTACCTTCCCAATAGGTGTAACCTATCTTTCCAGTAACACCTTTTAATATACCGGATATAGGAATGGGATGCAACACCTAAGACAAGACTTCCCTAGACCAAAACCGTACTCTGATGACTACCCTAGACTCAACTTAGCTCTGATACTAATTTGATGCGGGATGAAATGCGAACCTGAGACTCTAGGTGACGACGTGACTAAATCAGCAATGCGACCAGCAACGATGCGAACAACGAAGCTAACTCGACTTGACACCAAGAGCTCCAGAAGAGGTAAATATGCCCTCAACTAGAAGTACAAGCTCACAATCGTCCCAAGCGATGGAAACGCGGGGACTTGCGCTGTTGATAAATCGGTAGAGAGTCAAGGGTGGCTAACTCACTCACGTGCTCAGATCGAGTCACGGGATGGTCACGCTCTCTTTCTCACAGCGGTGATGAAATTTGATGCGAGCTAGATTTCCTATCTCACTCAAGAAGCGGCATCAAGAATGCATATGGAATAAGCAAGTGCGACAAAGGGTGAGCAAAAACGTACCTCCAGGCTCAGGGCGTGGGGAAGACTTCCCGACCAAGACACATAACTCCCAGTATAGTAAAAAATGAATAATTACAGATCCAACGCTATTGCCCACTCCATGCAGGGAGGTAAAAGGCTACACACTGCATCCAGGAGCGGCGAGCTTGGGTTGATGGGCCGCAAGACGAAGGGGCCTTCGGGGCTGAGGCAAGCTGTTGGTCCAGTTCGGCACTATTCAGGTCTGTAGGGCAGCAAGTACGTGCGATTAGCAGAACAGTGGCCTCCGGGTGTCTTCTGGTCGTGGCGACTGGCTAGGATGATGGCGGGGTGTCCCTCTTCGATCCCCGGGATCGGCGATGGCTGGATCGCAATAGAAGTATTGAAGGGAGATCTGAAACCCAGATCTATCCCGTAGTCCAGAACTGGACAAATCTGCGCGACCCGACAAAAATAATTGCTGCGCTCACATCCGAAGTCGGATCGGAACGAAATTAGTGCCATTGTAAAGGGCGCTTGACGATCTTTAACATATCATGATTTGAGTTCCATCCACCATGCTAATTGTCCAGGAAAAACTCTGCAACAGGGACCTCGTTCGGGAAAGGTATGTAGGGTAGACTGTAACCAACCTGAAGATGAGGGTTGACCGGGGGTAAATGGTAGATCTGGATCAAGGGGTTAACAAGGATGAAAGAGGGGGGAGGGGGAATCGTGCACACCAAATTTGGTAACGATCAGAGAAGGTTTAGGGGGTGGGAAAATTAGTTGTGCAGGGTTCTATCTCTCTGATTTGCAGACAGGCAGATTACGCGGGGTGGGAAAACATAGGTGATGGAGACATCATCCACAATTCCCTTTGGCTAGGGTCCTCTTCACACTCCGGCATCATTTGAGTTCGGGCCTTTCTCTATAAAGGCCCACTTATCCTTTTGTGCTATTTACTTGAGTCATTTGATGTAATTTTCATTTTATTTGAGTCATGTCCGTAGGTCTTGCATTTATTTTCCTAAGTTTGTGTGTCATTAGATGGTGTAATGTGCTAATTGGGCCCAATTCTGTAGGCTTGGCCCAATAAGCCCCCCCTACCCCTTCGGTTATTTGTCATTGAGTCTTTTGTCAGAGTCTTATTGTAAAATGTGGGTTTCCTATATATAGGGCCCCATTTCCTTCATTTGGAACTTAATGAATGAATGATTCAATACAAAAGATTTCCATTTGAGTGTTCAAATCTAGTTTTAGAGGAGTGAATCCTATAGTTGGGTGAGAAGCCCTAGGGGAGTGATTCCCCACCCTACTCTCTCTCTATCCCTCTTTCTCTCTCCTCCCACTAAGGGGTTCGCCCCATTCATCTCTCCTCCCTCCTCCCAACCACCTCCAACCCCCAACCACCCCCATTAATGCCACTCCACTTCCCATAGCCTCCTTTACTCCACCCCCTAGTTCCAAGATAGAATCCTCCCCATTCCAACAAACTCCTCCCCATTCCAACACAATCAAACCCTTCCCCACACAACCCCACAACTTCCAAGGCCAGTTCAAATTTAAAAATCCTTCCCTCCAAGGCCTTGGGCCGCCCCTCCCCACTCCCAGTAGGCTAGGTTCGCCCCCTTCCCCTTCATTCCACCCCATCACCCTCTACTCCCTCCTTCCCCCATTCCCCTTACCTCCAGCTGAAACCTGTGACCTCCCACTCTTCCTCCATCTCCCCTCCACCATTAGACCCCCCTCCACACCTCCAACAACCCCCCCTCTCACCCTTCATCCACCTCCCCTTCACCCTATACCCCATTCTCCTTATTCTATCTAGGTATTGGAAGTTGTCCCTTGGTTGCTGCTTGCAGTCCAGAAGTTGTAGATGAACCAGCAACTTGTAGCATCCACCATGACCTCCTCCGGACGAGTTTGAAGACCCAAGAGCCATTGTCGAAAGCGTCTGCCAGTCGCCTTCGCAACCGAAGTGGTTTCATCTTCTTCCGATCTCCGAGTCGTCCAGGAGGTCCATTCTCCCACAGCTACGCGGTTCTGTCTCGGCTGAGGACCAGAGCCAGATTAGAAGCACTGCCCCGACGAACCCCAAAGGAATCAGTCCTCAAGTCCTTCTTCAAAGTTCTTCATCGGTCTGTCTACTTTCAGAATCAAAAAGCATAAGCCCAGTCAGCATCCCGGAGCAGAAGTTACCAATTTTCTTCTACGATCGCGCGGCTCTGCCCTCCACAGTCTGCATCGACCCCTCCTCACTCTTCTGGTTCCACGGATCGTCCCCGACATCGGTTAGCATCTTCGTCAGTTTTTCTGCGAAGAAGACTCATCCACAATTCCAACGACTCTGACGGCGCTTGAATCCGAGGTCGGGAGCGGCTGGGACATTCTCTGCATCCTGCTGTTAGACATCTGCAGCTGCCGGCCCGAGAATCTGAAGCTCTGTTCAAACCACCATCCCGGTCAGCCTCCGTTCCAGAAAAAATTACAAAACTTCTGAGGCATTCCCTTCTCTGTTACGAAGATTTTGCCGCTGGTCTTGCCATCAGTAGAATTCCTGAACGAGTCCTACAGCATCCACATCGACTACCTGTCCCTGTTCGCAGACAGCAGGCAGATTTGGTGCCGTCTCTTAATCAGCCCTTTTCTCTCTAATTTCCCCACCCCGCTTGGCCGGCTGAAGGCCCCTCCCTGCGCGGAGGTAGTATTGTTTGTAATTTCATTAACCCCCACCCCAAGATCCCCCTCCTGCGAGAGGTGTAGTTGTGTAATTTGTTTGGGCAGGTCAAGCGACACCGCCGCGGCGTGTGGGGATCCACTCGCCTCCCCGCTCTCCCTCGTCTCCGACCGGGACCGGTTTCTTCAAACCGGTCGAGTAAGTGCTCAAACCTTCACTCCACTTAGTGCTTGTCTTTCAATATTAGTTCTTAATTCCGCTGGTTATGCGAGTGAGAGCCCGATCCTCAAGCCCCATAAACTTGAGTGATCACCGTGGGAATATTGCAACCGGTGCCTTTGGCACTTTGTCGGCCCCCTTGATTTGGGCATCCCCACCCATTGGGAATCAAGTCTTGCCCTTGCTGGCCCTCTACCAGCAAGGGCCCAACCCCACCTCCTCCCCTTGGCATTGCCAAGTCACCCCGGGCTTGGGTGAGTGACGATAGAGCAGTGGCCCAACTTGGCCCGTTTTGAATGCGATTGTGCTTGCTTGCATTAGGTCCGAGGTTGTGTCACATCAATTGGTATCAGAGCAAGTCATTGACTTGTCTCTATCAAGTCTAAGTCCTAGGACCTTTGCATTGTGTGTCCAACCTCATTTGCCCCTTGTTTTGCATGTCCACCCGTAGTGGTGCTAGTTACCGACCCGATCCGTCATCTTCAATTCCACCCATGGATCCCAATCCTCAACTCAATCAAGATGCTCTTAGGGAGGAACCCCAAGGCCAAATGAATAGGGTAGATGCTGCCCTTACAAACATCCTTGCCCAACTTGAATCCCTTAACACTCGAATTGCTCGGTTAGAAGAACATGAGGTCCACCCAAGGGACAACGAGCCTAGAGTCCACCCTCCACATGTTGAGCCTCATAGGGAAGATCCCCATCTAAGGAATAATGAGCCAAGAGTTCATCCACCACATGGTGAGTTGCATAGGAATGAGTTCCACCCAAGGAACAATGACCCAAGAATCTACCCTCCACATGTTGAGCCTCATAGGGAAGAGTTCCATCCTAGGAATCATGGACCAAGAGCCTATCATACACATGCTGAAATTTATAGAGAGGACTTGGACTTTGACCCCTACTATAACCATGAGAGACCCTGCCACCCTCCAATTCATGAAAGGCGTCCACGGGACGACCCGGATGACCCTCTCTTAAAGATGATTAAAGTAGAGGCCCCAAACTTTGATGGTTCCCATGAACCAAGTGTCTACTTAGAATGGGAGACCGCCATGGACCAATACTTTGAATGGTACCCAATGCCTGACCAAAGGAGGGTAAGATTGGCCAAGATGCATCTCACTAAATTAGCCAAAACTTATTGGCTAAACCAAGAGGGTTTAAGAAGGATTAGGCGGGTAGAGCCTATTGATACTTGGGAGGGTATGAAGAATCAACTTAGGAATAAATACCTTCCCCAATCCTACCATCACATGCTCTTAGATGAATGGCAAAGCCTCACCCAAGAGGGGAAGACCGTAGTTGAGTACATTGAGAAGTTTGACTCCTATCTTTTGAAGTGTGGAGTTCATGAGGACCCGGCCGTTACGTTGTCCCGCTTTAGGAATGGACTTCAAAGTCACATCAAAAGAGAGCTTTTCATGAGAGATGTTGATAACCTTGAGATAGCTTATCAAATAGCTAGGGATGTAGAAAGATTCTCTAGGATCCCTCGATTTGCTACTCCCCGACCGGTCGATCCCAAAAACATGGGAGCACGGCCCATTCCGGCCACTCCCATGAAAGCCCATAATCCAAGTGGGAGCACCCCATTAAGGCCTTACAACCCCCCTCCCACCATCACTCCAAACAAACCCACCCCTAGTCACCCCCTCCCACGGAGGGAAGACATTCCCAAAGGCCCAAATGTAGGAACTACTTCGGGTAGCGGGCGTCAACAATGCTTTAGGTGTCAAGGGTTTGGCCACTTTGCGGGGCAATGTCCATCCAAGGGATTGTCTAGCTTGCTTATTGAGGAAGAAGCTCCACCCCAAAAAGAACTTGAAGATGTCATTGAGGACCATGAAGCCTCACTAGATTGGGAAGAGGAGTATGAAACCCAATACCTAGAGTCGGGTCTAGAGCACACCACTCCATCTTCCAACTCTCATCTAGGAGTGATTAGATGCACCCTCACCAAATCCCAAGAAGAGGATTGGCATCGAACTTCAATATTTCACACCTTTGTCAAAATAGGGAACCATGTAAGGAAAGTGATCTTGGATAGTGGGAGTTGTGTCAATGCCGTGTCACCCGATACCGTCAAGCTTCTTGGGCTAACTATCACCCCTCACCCAAGCCCATATCAGGTTTCATGGATCAACAACAACTCCATCCCGGTCAACACTCAATGTCTTGTGCCTCTCACCTTCTCTTCATACCATGATCAAATATGGTGTGACATCATACCCATGGAAGTAGGTAGCATCCTACTAGGAAGACCTTGGCTTTATGATGTAGATGCCACCATCTTGGGTAGGAGCAACAAATGCACCTTTGAACATGAGGGTAAGACTATCCATCTTAACCCCTCCCCACCTCGTCCCATGACCAAGAGGGACACCCCCCCTCAAGGACAACACCCCACCACCATACAAGTCTCGGGGAACTCCACCCCTCCAACTCCATCCCCTACCCAAACTCCCAAACAAAGTGGGACCTCGGGGTTGACCAAGGGTCTTCATCTCATCACTAGGAAGGAACTTGAAGAGGAGATAGTTCAAGGAGTACCATTATGTGCGGTGGTCATTTGCCTAGGAGAACCCACTTTCACCAATCCACATCCCATAGAAATCCAACAACTCCTATAAGAATTCCATGATGTGTTCCCAACGGAGCTCCCGGACCAACTCCCTCCCATGCGGGATGTGCAACATGCAATTGATCTAGTCCCGGGAGCCACTCTCCCAAACCTTCCTCATTATCGCCTCAATCCTACGGAACATGCCGAACTTAAGAGGCAAATAGAGGAACTCATTAGGAAGGGCTTCATTCGCATTAGCAAAAGCCCATGTGCCGTTTCGGCCCTTCTAACTCCCAAGAAGGATGGGTCATGGCGAATGTGTGTGGATAGTCGGGCCATTAACAAAATCACCGTCAAGTATAGGTTTCCCATCCCTAGGCTTGATGACATGCTTGATATGTTAGCCGGAGCCACCATCTTCTCCAAAATTGACCTTAAGAGTGGTTATCACCAAGTTAGGATAAGGCCCGGGGATGAGTGGAAAATGGCTTTCCAAACCAAAGATGGCCTCTTTGAATGGTTAGTCATGCCTTTTGGGCTTTCAAATGCCCCAAGTACTTTCATGCGTCTTATGACGGAGGTCCTTAGGCCCTTCATTGGGATCTTTCTAGTGGTCTATTTTGATGATATACTCATCTATAGTCAATCCTAAGAAGCCCACCTTGATCACCTTAGGAAAGTTTGTACCATCCTTCGTCAAGAGAGCCTATTTGCCAACTTAGGAAAGTGCCACTTCATGACCACATCCCTCACCTTCCTAGGATTTGTGGTGTCAGCCAAAGGCGTCTCCATGGACCCCGAGAAGGTCCAAGCTATCATTGATTGGCCGGAACCCCACACCCTTCACGAGGTCCGAAGTTTCCATGGATTGGCTACATTCTATAGGAGGTTTATTCGAGGGTTTAGCACTATCACTGGCCCCATCACCGATTGTCTCAAGAAGGGGACTTTTGTATGGACCAAATCGGCCTCTAAAGCCTTCCAAGAACTTAAGGAGAAGTTGACCCAAGCTCCGGTCCTATGTCTTCCCGATTTCTCTAAAGTCTTTGAAGTCACATGTGATGCATCCGGGATAGGGATAGGAGGGATTCTTAGTCAAGAGGGACACCCGGTAGCCTTCTTTAGTGAGAAGCTTTGTGATGCTAGGACAAGATACTCCACTTACGACAAAGAGTTATATGCCGTGGTTCAATCCCTCCGACATTGGAGGCACTACTTGTTGCCCAAGGAGTTTGTCATCTTTTTCGACCATGAGGCCCTCAAATACCTCAATTCCAACAAAAGTTAAATGCCCGACATGCCCGATGGGTTGAGTTCATCTAATCCTACACTTTTGTCATCAAACACAAGGCCGGGAGTGAGAATCGAGCGGCGGATGCCCTTAGTAGGAAAGTTTCCTTGTTATCCACTATCCAAGTGGAAGTGACCGGGTTTGATAGGATCAAGGATGAGTACCCTAGCTGCCCCGACTTTGTGCACATCTATACCACCTTGACCACCCCTTCTAGCAAGGAGCATGAGGGATTTGTCTTAGAGGATGGGTTCCTCTTCAAGGGACCCAAGCTTTGCATCCCACGGACATCACTCCGTGACTTCTTGATTTGGGAATTACATGCGGGAGGGCTAGCTGGCCATTTTGGAGTCCACAAAACCATTGCCCTAGTTGAGGGACAGTTTTATTGGCCTAGTCTCAAGAGAGATGTAGGCAAGGTTGTGGGTCAATGCCGAACATGTGCCTCGGCCAAACAAGTGAAACAAAACACCGGCCTATATACCCCACTCCCCATCCCCGACCGACCATGGCAAGACTTAAGTATGGACTTTGTGCTAGGACTACCCAAGACTCCTAGAAAGCATGACTAAATCTATGTGGTGGTTGATAGATTTTCCAAAATGGCCCATTTCATCCCATGCAACAAAACTTCCGATGCCTCCCATGTGGCCCGATTGTTCTTTGATGAGGTTGTCCGCCTCCATGGGTTACCCAAAACCATAGTCTCCGATAGAGATGTCAAATTCACTAGCTACTTTTAGAAAACTCTTTGGCACATGATGGGTACCCTCCTTAAATTCTCCACTGCCTACCACCCCCAAACAGATGGCTAAACCGAAGTTGTCAATCGGAGTCTAGGGAACCTCCTTAGGTGCCTTGTTGAGGATCGACCGGGAAATTGGGATCTCATCCTACCCCAGGCTGAATTCGCATATAACAACTCCATCAATAAGTCCATAGGGATGAGTCCATTTGAAGCCGTGCATGGATACAAACCAAGAAAGCCTTCCGATCTCATTCCTCTTCCCCAGCATGCTAGAGTGTCCATTTCAACCGAGTCTTTTGCACAACATATTAGAGAATTGCATGAAGAAATTCGCAAGCACATCAGCAAAAAGAATGAGGCTTATAAAAGGCTGGCCGACTCTCATCGGCGTCACCAAGAATTTCATGTGGGTGACTTTGTAATGGTAAGGACGGAGAGGCTCTCCCCGGGAGCCAACTCTAAACTGAGGCCACGTGGGGCTGGTCCCTTCCAGGTCTTGAGGCGCATTGGTGCAAATGCCTACGAGTTAGATCTCCCTGAGGAGTATGGAATAAGTCTCACATTCAATGTTGCCGACCTAGTGCCATATAAGGGACCCACGGTGGTACCTAGTGAGGCGATTGAGCCTACTTCTTCTCTTGAGAGAGCACCCACCCGTGAGGAGAGACCACCAGTCAAGAGAGCCCAGCGTGAACAAATTGAACAAATATTGGATGAACAAGTCACTACCACTCGGAGCAAGGTCTATGAGCGCTATCTCGTCAGGTGGAAGGATCGGCCTCCTTCGGAGGATTCTTGGGTGAGTCGGGAGGATCTCCAGCGGTTGGATCCGGACCTCCTCGAGCAGTACCACAGCCAGATGGACCCCTACTCGACGGAGTCGAGCTCTTCACAGCCCAGGGGATTTGATGGAGACATCATCCACAATTCCCTTTGGCTAGGGTCCTCTTCACACTCCGGCATCATTTGAGTTCGGGCCTCTCTCTATAAAGGCCCACTTATCCTTTTGTGCTATTTACTTGAGTCATTTGATGTAATTTTCATTTTATTTGAGTCATGTCCCTAGGTCTAGCATTTATTTGCCTAAGTTTGTGTGTCATTAGATGGTGTAATGTGCTAATTGGGCCCAATTCTGCAGGCTTGGCCCAATAAGCCCCCCCTACCCCTTCGGTTATTTGTCATTGAGTCTTTTGTAAGGGTCTTATTGTAAAATGTGGGTTTCCTATATATAGGGCCCCATTTCCTTCATTTAGAACTTAATGAATGAATGATTCAATACAAAAGATTTCCATTTGAGTGTTCAAATCTAGTTTTAGAGGAGTGAATCCTATAGTTGGGTGAGAAGCCCTAGGGGAGTGATTCCCCACCCTACTCTCTCTCTATCCCTCTTTCACTCTCCTCCCACTAAGGGGTTCACCCCATTCATCTCTCCTCCCTCCTCCCAACCACCTCCAACCCCCAACCACCCCCATTAATGCCACTTCACTTCCCATAGCCTCCTTTACTCCACCCCCTAGTTCCAAGATAGAATCCTCCCCATTCCAACAAACTCCTCCCCATTCCAACACAATCAAACCCTTCCCCACACAACCCCACAACTTCCAAGGCCAGTTCAAATTTGAAAATCCTTCCCTCCAAGGCCTTGGGCCGCCCCTCCCCACTCCCATTAGGCTAGGTTCGCCCCCTTCCCCTTCATTCCACCCCATCACCCTCTACTCCCTCCTTCCCCCATTCCCCTTACCTCCAGCTGAAACCTGCGACCTCCCCCTCTTCCTCCATCTCCCCTCCACCATTAGACCCCCCTCCACACCTCCCACAACCCCCCCTCTCACCCTTCATCCACCTCCCCTTCACCCTATACCCCATTCTCCTTATTCTATCTAGGTATTGGAAGCTGTCCCTTGGTTGCTGCTTGCAGTCCAGAAGTTGCAGATGAACCAGCAACTTGTAGCGTCCACCACGACCTCCTCCGGATGAGTTTGAAGACCCAAGAGCCATCGTCGGAAGCGTCTTCCAGTCGTCTTCACAACCGAAGTGGTTTCGTCTTCTTCCGATCTCCGAGTCGTCCAGGAGATCCATTCTCCCACAGCTGCGTGGTTCTATCTCGGCTAAGGACCGGAGCTAGATTAGAAGCACTGCCCCGACGAACCCCAAGGGAATCAGTCCTCAAGTCCTTCTTCAAAGTTCTTCATCGGTCTGTCTACTTTCAGAATCAATAAGCAGAAGGCCAGTCAGCATCCGGGAGCAGAAGTTACCAATTTTCTTCTACGATCGCGCGGCTCTGCCCTCCACAGTCTGCACCGACCCCTCCTCACTTTTCTAGTTCCACGGATCGTCCTCGACATCGGTTAGCATCCCCATCAGTTTTTCTGCGAAGAAGACTTGTCCACGATTCCAACGACTCCAACGGCGCTTGAATCCAAGGTCGGGAGCGTCCGGGACATTCTCTGCATCCTGCTGTTAATCATCTGCAGCTGCCGGCCCGAGAATCTGAAGCTCTGTTCAAACCACCATCCCAGTCAGCCTCCATTCTAGAAGAAATTACAAAACTTCTGAGGCATTCCCTTCTCTGTTACGAAGATTTTTCCGCCGGTCTCGCCATCAGAAGAATTCCTGAACGAGTCCTACAGCATCCACATCGACTATCTGTCCCTGTTCGCAGACAGCAGGCAGATTTGGTGCCGTCTCTTAATCAGCCCTTTTCTCTCTAATTTCCCCACCCCGCTTGGCCGGCTGAAGGCCCCTCCATGCACGGAGGTAGTATTGTTTGTAATTTCATTAACCCCCACCCCAAGGTCCCCCTCCTGCGAGAGGTGTAGTTGTGTAATTTGTTTGGGCAGGTCAAGCGACACCGCCGCGGCGTGTGGGGATCCACTCGCCTCCCCGCTCGCCCTCGTCTCCGACCGGGACCGGTTTCTTCAAACCGATCGAGTAAGTGAGCAAACCTTCACTCCACTTAGTGCTTGTCTTTCAATATTAGTTCTTAATTCTGCTGGTTATGCGAGTGAGAGCCCGATCCTCAAGCCCCATAAACTTGAGTGATCACCGTGGGAATATTGCAACTGGTGCCTTTGGCACTTTGTCGGCCCCCTTGATTTGGGCATCCCCACCCATTGGGAATCAAGTCTTGGCTTTGCTGGCCCTCTACCAGCAAGGGCCCAACCCCACCTCCTCCCCTTGGCATTGCCAAGTCACCCCGGGCTTGGGTGAGTGACGAGAGAGCGGTGGCCCAACTTGGCCCGTTTTGAATGCGATTGTGCTTGCTTGCATTAGGTCCGAGGTTGTGTCACATCAATAGGTGGGAAGAGGGTCAAACGGTGTTGGATCGGAGTAAAATTTGAACTGGGAAGATGGGAGGGCGTGGGGATGAGGCTATCAAATTTTGAAAGCGATCAGACAGTGGGAGTTGACAAACCAACCTCTTCTTTTAGGCTCTGTCCTGCTTCACGGAGCTTTGGACAGCAAGCCAAAGGATGGGTTGTGGCGGCTTGATGGTGGCACGGATGGCGGCGGCGGCGGCGGTGGCTGAGCGTCGCCCCCAGCGGAAGTGATAAAACTTGAAATCACTCCAAGAAAGAGGGCGTCGCACCCTAGATCTGCAACCTTCACTGCTACAAGGAGGAGGAGGAGAGAGGAAGGAGGGCACCCCTTACTCTTTGCACACAAAATCTGATTTTTCTTCTTTTTCTTCTCTCAATTAAATTGTTACAAGACATTTTATTTCAAACCCTAGACCTAGGACAAAAGAATCAATCTACCCTTGGTCAATGGGAGAGGGAGGGTAATATGGGGATGGAAGACTTATTCAAATCCCACATGGGGGAAAGGTGGGGGGCGCCCCCCTCTCATGGTCAAAGTTGGCTTCCTTGGTCAAGAATCAACCATGGACCATAGACTAGCCCTAATGGGCCATCTTAGCTAGGAAGCCCATAAGAGAGGGAGTGGCCCAATTAGGCTTCAAGTGGCCTTGAGGCCCAATCTGAAAATAAACCTCCTAATGGACCCTAGAGAGGGGGAAAATATACCGCCCATGAGCACCGCCCAATTAGGTCAAGTGTGACCCAACCAGGCCCAGCTCTCTAAAGTGACAGCCTCTGTCAGGGCCCACTTACCTTAAGCCCAACAGTCACTCGGAACAGCGCTTCCTAGGCGGCCCTAGGGTCCAGAATCCCGAGCAACGGATCAATCGGGAAGACCCCTATGGGGACCCGGAACAACCTGCCCGAGCTATGTGCTTATCGCTCGGGATAATATCTCAAGCAAGAGTTTAGGCTCGGGCCGACCGTTGGAAGCTCATCTAAGTGTCCGTTACGTACCCAGTGGAGACAGGGAACTTTAAAGGATAAGGGAGAGCAAGAGTCCATGGGCTATAAAGAGCCCGCTATAAGGACGTAACCTCCCCGTAATCCCCTCAACTCCTGGGACTCAAACGCACAACGGGCTACAATATAAATCCCATGGAGACCCTCCGGAGAGGTAAGGCATAATCCTGAGCAAGAGCCACCACACTTCTTGGTGAAGAGACATCTCGCGCCCCTTTCTTCTTCTGCCACCTTCTCTCCATTTGTGCTCCACAAAATTTACTGACTTAGGCGTCGAAGGGTTATCCCCAGGGACTCCTCCCCTGGGCACCCCTGACCTACTTCCTTCCTTGCAGTTATTCAAGCGTGGTGATCGCAACCAGAGATCCACTACCTCAGGGCATGCGCGAGATCACCCCTCTTCATCTGGCGCCGTCTGTGGGAAGCGGACAAAGAGCCATCATGGTGAGAAGAAGTTCTGGCAGAAGGACCACCGGCGATAAGGGAAAGGCCGTGGCAGGCGAGGGAGAGGAGCCTGTGCCTAACCCCCCCGTACAGGCTCACCCCTCCAACGACCTCGCCGGCGAGCTGCCTCCTCCAACCCACGGGGGACTACCCCCAAATGGGAATCCTGATACTCTCTAAACCCTCAATGCAAAACTGGACATCCTCATTGAATTAATGAGGACCCAGGCGGCCAGGGAAGAGAAGTCACGACCCCCCCGGGAAAGCCCCCCTCGCGGAGAAGCTTCGCAATAATCCGCTGGAGGCCGCTTCACTCTTCGGGGATGACGGCTTATACGTAACAGGTCAGGAGGACCCTCTCACGTCCCCCCGCCTGAGCAAGAAGTCTCCTCTGTTGTGACCCCTCTGTGTTGATGATGTTGACAATAAGTTTTACTTCATTGGCAACAGCTTGTTTTGATTGATTGGCAACTGTTATTATTTTAATGAAATTGTTTTTATCAGGTTGTCTGTGTATATAATGCAGTCAGAGTCTATATATTGTTATGCACATACTCACAGGTCTACACAGTGCATTGCAGCATGAACATAGAGTCTATACCTTTCCTTGTTTAGTCTGGACAGTAGTGGGTCGACCCTCTTCTCAGATGGGTCGACGCCCCTAGAGTGAAGTCTATACACTGTCTGTCTGTCTTGTGTCTCATGCAGTGTCTTAGGCATTTTGTTAAAGTCTATACAGTGCAGCTCACACGAACACTCAAGTCCATACATCGTGAAGTCTACACAGTGTGGCACCCAATGTCTATACATTACTCATTCGTTCATTCAGCATTGTCAAGTCTACACATTGATCGGTGCCAAGTCTGTACAGCGAGCGTCTCATTGGTGAAGTCTGTACACTCACCAGTTGAACTTCAAAGTCCATACATTGGACTGTAGCTTGCACGAAGCTAAGCCCATACATCGCTCAAGTCTGTACAGAGTCCAGCTTCTTAGTTAGTGTCTCATGCATTCGAGCAAAGTCTGTACATCGGGGTGAAGTCCGTACATCCTTCGTTGAACTTCGAAGTATGTACATTCATCAGTGTTCTTCCAAGTCTGTACATTGGAAGTTTCACCTACGTTTCCCTTCAAGTCTATACATCGATAGTTTTACCATCGTTTCCCTTGAAGTCTATACACTGATGGCTTTACCGTCGTTTCACCTGAAGTCTATACACTCGACTGCCTTATGTTGATCAAGTCTGTACAGAGCTTCTGTGCTCAAGTCTGTACAGCCATTCACTTGGAAAGTCTATACATCGTGAAGTCTTCACACTGGCCTTTGAATGATGTCTGTACATCGTGCATCTCTTCGTTGAAGTGTGTACATCCTTCGCTGAGCCTCCCAAGTCTGTACAGTCACTAAGTCTGTACATCCTCACGAAGTCTATACATTAGTTTTTCTTTTCAAGTCTGTACAGACTTTGGTTTGTGCAAGTCTATACAACCGACTGTTCAGTTTGTGACCAAGTCTGTACAGCCAAGGCGACTGTTAAGTCTGTACATTGGTTCAAGCTTCCAAGTCTGCACATTGGGCCTTCAAGCCTTTGAAGTCTATACATTGGACTGTGCTTCGCAAAGTCCACACATTGGACTGTGCTCGTAAAGTCTATACATCCATCGGTTCTTTGTTGGCCCAAGTCCATACATTGTGAACCTCAAAGCCTGTACAGACTTTGCCTTGTTTAAGTCTGTACATCGTTCATTTGTCTTGGCAAGTCTACACATTGGTAGTCTGTACATCATTCGTGAAGATTGAACATTGAGCAAGTGTATACATTGGACGAGTCTGCATCGTGCATCAGTCATGAAGTCTATACATCATCTGTCTTCATTAAAGTCTCATGAAGTCTATACATCATCTTTCTTCATTAAAGTCTCATGAAGTCTATACATCGTCTGTCTTCATTAAAGTCTCATGAAGTCTGTACATCGTGGTCTCGGGAAACCTCTGACAGAATATGATTTAGTAAGGAAGATACTTCGGTCCTTGACTCATGCCTGGCATACGAAAGCTACTGTGATGGAGGAGTCAAGGGACTTGCGCAATACAAGAGCTGATGAGCTAATTGGCTCGCTGATGGCATATGAGATTAATATGCCAAGGATAGAAGAAGCTGAAAGGAAGAAGAAGCCGATAGCACTGAAGGCTGGTTCCAGCAAATCCAACAAATCCAGCTCCAGCAGTTCTTCATCATCAGAGGAGAGCCCGAATGAAGAAGAAGATATGACTCGTTCTGAGATGGCCATGATGACCAAAGAGTTCAGGCGATTTCTTAGAAAAGGAGCAGGACGATTCGGCCAAAAGAAATACAGTGGCGGCCGAAGGTACAAAAGGTATAAACACAACTCTGCAAAGAAAACTGAAACTAACACTTGTTATCAATGCAGGAAACCAGGCCATCTGAAAGCTGACTGTCCAGATAATCAAAAATATAAGGACAAGTCAAAGAGAAGAAACACGAAAGGGAAAGCAATGGTGAGTACCTGGAGTGATGAAGATGAAGGCTCCCTGAGCAACACTTCAGACAGTGAAGCCGAATCTGAGAAGCCCATTTGCCTTATGGCAACAAGCTCAGAAGATAGAGAAGAGGACTCAGATGAGGTAATCACTAGATTTGAAATTTTTACTATCGCTGATTGGGTAGATGCCTACCATGATATAGCTGATAGAGCTGATGATATTAAAAAAGAAAACAGGCACCTGAGAAGAAAGATCAATTCCATGCAAAATGATAAAACTCTAACTGATAAAATTGCATGTTTAGAATCTGAGAATAAAAATTTGAAACTCACATGTTCTGAATTAGATGAAATCAAAAATGAGTTAAAAGCTTTTAGGGAAGAGAATGTGAGGCTTGAAAATGAAATTGATGAATGGAAGCTGAAAATTCAGAAATGTGAGAGTGAAGTAAAAATTGTTTCTGAAAAATATGAAGATGTCCTCGATGTAAATAATGAACTGAAAAAGTATATTGATGAAATTCAGAAAGACAATGAGGATAAACTGAGAACCATTGAGAAAATGACCCAAGGAACAGATAACTTAAATGCTTTGTTAGGGTCAAAGGTCAATTTTAGAAAAGAGGGCCTAGGATTTAATTCAAGTGCAATGAAAACCTTTGGAATGAAAACTATTTCATTTGTTGCACAAAAAGAAAAAGGACCTCTAATTAGCATGAATCCAAACAATTCAATGAACAAAAATGCTAATCTGAAAAAGACCAGTGCTGAGGAGAAGGGCAAACAAAAAGTCAGTGAGCCTAGTAGAGCTAGCACATCCAAGCAAAATCCAAAGGCTCAATCTCAGGTTAGGGGTCAACCTACCCAGTCTTATAAACACCAGGTCAAGGTAACCAAGTCTCCACCATCACCTCCACCTCTGAAGAAGCCCAAAACAAACCTATGAATAGGTCAGCAGGGTCCAAGGTGCAAGGGAGACAGAATGCTGCTAAGAGTCAACCCAATCATTTCTACCAACCCAGAGTTCAGACCCATTACAATGCACAGTCAACCTATTTCAATAGGTCAGGTCGGACTAGAACTCCGGGGAGGCATACAGGTCTTGCATATCAGGCTGCACAATATCAAAGACCTTACACTAGAAATTGGGTTAATTGGTATGGTTATTGGACACCTAGGAACCAACATTTCCACAGCCAGTCCAAGAACTACTATGGCTACAATTCCATGAATGCAACCTGGCCAAGGCACTGGCAAAGAAACAACAATGTCAATAATCATGTTGGTGCAAATAAGAAGAAAAATAACAAAAAGAAGAGGAACAACAACAGAAGAAAACCTGTAGGATCCACTGAACAAAATTCATTTAAACAAATGTGGATTCCGAAAAACCTGCTTTCTTGCTTTGCTTCTACTTCTTCTGTTATGGAGCCCAATCAGTCTTGGGTTCCAAACCTCTCTACCTAATTGTGTATGCAGGTATGCCTGGCAGCCAAGAACAACTTGTGGTACTTGGATAGCGGCTGCTCCAGGCATATGACAGGAGATAAGGCCAAGTTCTGCATGCTGATTGAGAAGCTAGGAGGCCTTGTCACCTTTGGAAGCAACACAAAGGGTAGGATTATTGGATCAGGTAAGGTAGGTAAGTGTTCTACCTACTGCATTGATGATGTTATGCTGGTTGAAGGGTTAGTTTATAATTTACTTAGTATCAGCCAGTTGTGTGATAAAGGATATAAGGTTTTATTTGATTCTCAATGCTGTAAAAAAGAATAAATAATATATACATGATAGATTTAGATGACATTCAACATACTAACCTTTGCCTTACTGCCAGTAGAGAAGACTTAGCATTTTTATGGCATCGTAGGTTAGGTCATGCTAGTTACACTGTTTTGCATAAACTGAATAAGCATGGCATGGTTAGAGGACTTCCTGAAGTTTCCTTCAAAAAGGAAAATAAAATCTGTGATGCATGCACTCAATCAAAAATAACTAGAAAGTCATTTAAGTCTAGAACTGAAAATCTGTCTTCTAAACCCCATGAGCTGATACACATGGACCTTTTTGGGCCAACCAGATCTGTTAGCTTATCAGGGAGGAAGTATGGTTTTGTCATGGTAGATGACTTTTCTAGGTATACTTGGGTTTATTTCTTATCTCATAAGAGTGATGCGTTTTCAGAATTTCAGGAGTTCTATGTTAGAATAAATCAGAAAATTGAAAACATTTTGACTGATCATGGAGGTGAGTTTGAAAACTCACAGTTTGATGAATTCTGCAGGTCAAATGGAATCAACCATAGGTACTCCTCACCAAGGACACCTGAGCAGAATGGAGTTGTGGAGAGAAGGAACAGAACCCTAGTAGAGATGGGTCGTACACTCCTTGTTGAAGGTGGTCTACCTAGGAAATTTTGTGCTGAAGCAGTGAACACTGCCTGTTTTGTAATTAACAGAGCCATGGTAAGACCTTCTACCCAGCAAACACCATATGAGATCTTAAAGGGTAAGAAACCTTCTATTGCTCACTTCAAGGTTTTTGGATGTAAATGTTTCATTCATATAAATGATAAAAGAGACTTTGATAAATTTGAACCTAAAGGTGAACCAGGAATTGTAGACACGCTAAAATTGACATTATTTTGAGTATATTTCATATCACTCTGCGATGCCCCATTTGACCCTCAAATCAGCTTATTTGAGTGGTTTTCCCACTTTTTCTTGAATTTCTCCTATTTTTCCCCATTTATCTCCTTTTTCCTATTTTTCTGGATTTTCTGTGCATTTATCTCTATTTTTTTTGAATTCACGCCCTCATCAGGGGCGTGTTTTTGAAACACGACCTTGTCTAGGGCGTTTTCTCCCATTTTATCTATTTCTCCCCCATTTTATCTATTTTATGAATTTTCTAAATTCACGACCTGGGTAAGGGCGTGTTTTCTTCAAAACATGACTTAACCAAGGGCGTTTCTTAAAGAAAGGACGACCTCACCTGAGGGCGTTAATTCTTCTAGGTTTGACCGACTTCCCCATTTGAGCTCTTGAAATTAACGCCCTTCTCAGGGGCGTGTTTTTAAACGTGGCTTTAATTAAGGCGTGTTTTACATTTTTCAAATATGGGGAGTTTTTATTGCTAAATTTGGTTTTTGAGAAACGCCCTTGTGCAGGGCGTGTTTTTGAGAAACGCCCTCTGGTCAAGTCGTCAATTCATTAATTGACGCCCTGACCTAAGGCGTGCTTCACCTTCTGGCTTCGCAGCCCTTTCACCGGAGAGTCCTTGCCTCGTTAGACTCCTCCTCTATTTGGGCTCTTGCCCGTTCTTATCCCTTCCTCCTTTAATCTCTTCCCTTCTTATCACCTTTTTCTAACCTATTAATAGAGGCTCTCGCCTCTGTTAAGGGGTTGGTTCCGATAATTCTCATTCTCCCCTGCGTTCTTCTATTTTTTTTCCCTTCTTCTTCTGTCTTCTACGTGCCTCCGTCTTCTTCTTCTTCTTATTCTTCTTCTTCTGCTGTTGTTCTTTTCCTTTTGTTTCTTCTTTTCTTTTTACAGGAACCGAACGCAGGGCCCTTTGGCTAAGGAGGACTTCACATCAACATCTTCATCCCTTTGAGGCTTTCTCCCCATCGAGCATTCAAGCCAAGGAACCACAAAAAAAGATTTTTTTTATCTTATCTTCCCTTCATTATTCTTCTTATCTTCATTATCATTATTGTTATAGATCATGCATCATATATCATTGTTTTCATTGATTTTTCTCAACCATCATATTGAGATCTCCCCATAGTGCAACTCTTGCACATCTCCCTTATTCTCATTATTTTCATGCATTCATTCATCTCCCACACCCTTTGCATAGGGGTTTAAGGGCAACCACCCTTAAGGTGCGTTCTTGCACATGCTTTCATGCTCACATATTTCTATCATGAATTGATGCTACACTCACCACATATCTAATGCAATTTCTTTATTGGTGTTGTCTTTGTTGTTTGCAAGGGTAATCAAAGGAAGAACTCTCTTCGTCGGCCGGCCGATTTGAAGAGAAAGGAATACTCACATCCCCCGCATATTTGAGGTATTTTGCGATCATCTTCCCATATCAATCTCCTCTTTGAGACCCTCGTGTCTCTGGCGATCACACACACTCCACATTAGCACCTCGTGCTATTTTTATTGCTTTCACCCATATATCTATTGCTTTTTATATTTTTAAGTGTGGATTTTAAAAGAGATCTACAAATTGGCGATCACGGTGGGACACTTTGTGTTCTTCTTTCATTACCCCTTTCCCCTTGGCACCCTCGCGTGCCCTTTTGATATTCATATTTGTTGATTGCATTGATTCTATGAGTGTTCCTCTGCTGTTGCTGGCCGCGAAGGATTCCTGGTCAAGATGAATTCACGCCTCTGGAAGAGGCGTTTTTATTGATTTAACGCCCTGACACAGGGCGTCTTCTTAATATTTTACGCCCTCTGCCAGGGCGTTTTCCAGCTTACTTCTGGGTTTTGTTGCTTCCTGTGAATTCACGCCTTGTCCGAGGGCGTTCTGTTATTGAGTAGCGCCGCAGATCAGGGCGTTTCTATTGATTTGACGCCCACTGCATAGGGCGTTCGTTTATTGGTAGCGCCCTGACCCAGGGCGTTCCTTGACTTGGTTGGCATCTGCCCGCGGCGTTTCACGCCCTACCGAAGGGCGCTTTTTCCATTGGTAGCGCCCTGCCCCAGGGCGTTTTCTTCCTGTGTTTTGCCAAACCCTTGTGCTTTCTTCATATCATATATTTTGCATATATCTGCTGCCAGTGTTTCACGCCTTGCCCAAGGGCGTTCTTTTATTTATTAGCGCCCCTCATCAGGGCGTGTCTCCTGAGTTGACGCCCGCTGAACAGGGCGTCCGTTTATTGATAGCGCCTCACCCTAAGGCGTGTTTTCACCAGCCCCTGGGCCCCTCACGTTGATTCACGACAGTCACATCGTCGTGTCTTTTTTAGTAGCGCCCCCTTCCCGGGCGTGTTTTTACTGTGGGTTTCCAGAACCCCCGGCTGTGGTTTTTCATGATATTTCATGCTTATTTTTGTTGATTGATCATATTATTGTGGTTGGCCTGTTTACCCTGTTGCATTCATATTTGCATTTGGTTTGGGAGCCTCCTCCTCTTCATTTGGATCCACACACCCTCTTGGAATCGGGACGACCCTCCATTGAGCATTCCGTCTCTTTGGACTGGAAATCCCTTTTCCAAGCCTCCATAAGCCCCCGCACCCGTGGATTCCCTCACGGACGCCGGGCAGGTTGTACCCTTTTGGAGTCCCGATATAGTTGGCCTAATACGTGGTGAGTGAGAGTTCCTAGTTGGCATTGGAGTTCAAATCTCATTTGAAACTAGGACTCTCCTTGTGTGAATCTTTCCAAACTTTATTAAAATCCTTAATTCACCAAGGATAAAACAATCAAAAATCACGGTAACCATTCCAACTTGTGTGCTTATTTGCATAATTATTGAGAATTTTTGATTATATAATGGTTTACCATGATAGAAACATGTTCAATTCAATTCATGAGGATGCACAACCTAGCACTTCATATCCTCAATTTCAACATGTTCATCAAAATTCTCACCATTCTTTCAAAGGGCCACGCCCTCATTCTTATGGTCATGCCCGACCCATGGGCAATGTCCAATCCAATGGTCCTTCAACTCAATTTCGAGCCACTACTCCCTCGGGATCCTCTCGTCCCAATGATGAGAAAGTCTCCCAGATCATTCATGCGTTAGATCATCTTACCCCTCAACAGATCCAAGCCCTTAAGTCCGCCGTTGAGGGTACATCTCATGCATCTCTCCCTCCTTCCAATTCTATTCGGGTGGCCCATCACCCATCTCCCTCCAATTCTACATGGGTGGCCCATCACCCACCTCCTCCTTCCAATTCTATTCGGGTGGCCCATCACCCATCTCCCTCCAATTCTACATGGGTGGCCCATCACCCACCTCCTCCTTCCAATCATATTCGGGTAGCCCATTACCCATCTCCCCCTATTCATTCTACTCGGGTGGTCCGACACCCGCCTCCTTCTATTCCTCCTCCCTCACGGCCCCGAGGCCCATTTATTCATTGCAATCCGGCCCATCCGGGTTCTTTTACGGGTCATACCGTCAACTCCCCTCCACGGCCTTTTTATGCGGCCCCTCCTCCTTCAAGGCCCTGCCAACCTTCTATTGTTCAAGTCACACCCCTCCAACAATCTCTTTTTGATAAGATTACTTCCATGGAGGAACAATTAAAGAGGGTCACGGTTCCTCCTACTCCGGTCAATCCTCTCCATGCCGCTTTGGACGAGATTACTAAGTTGGAGAGAGAATGGAAGGATAGGAGAGATGATTATGATATCGGCATTCCAAGCGAGGAAGAACCGACAACTGAAGAATCCGAGGTAGTGTACGATGATGATGAAGCTCCGCAGGCACCCCTTCCGAGTTTCCTTAATTTCCCGCTCCCTCCGCTATCATTCGATGAACCTCCTGCTCAGGATGAAACCATCCCCGATCCAACCCCCATTTATGAGACCTCCTGGTGTTACGATGATGGGTCGATACTTCAATCACCCACACCGGCACATTTTGAGTCTCCCCCTTCCATTAAACCTCCATCAATTACACCCCCTCTAGTTACACCATTAACCTTCACACTAACCTCCCCTAAACCTTCCATTAAACCTCCACCAATTACACCTCCACTCCTTAAACCATTAACCTCCACACCATCGGCCTCCATTGAGCCTACCGTTAAACCTTCCCCAATTAGCCTCCCATTACCGCCACCTCGGCTTTCCATTATCCCTTTAAAACCCACATTGCCTATTCCTCCACCATATAGCCTTACGCCTTTACCCATGGTTAGTCCTGAGCAGGATCCGCCCTTTTTTGCATACGAGCCAATCTCAACTGCTTCCGAGCAAAGGGAGAAACTCGACGTGTTTGAACCCCCGCTTATGCTCACCCATTTGCCAACACCTTCCATTATAACTCCACCATCCACGGAGCCTCCCGCCTCCGCCTCACCTCCCTTTGTTACTCAGAAGGGGCGTGCTTCTGCAGCTACTCGCGCCAAGGATAAGCAAAAGGCGGGCAAGAAGACTTTGGCCACGACTGTGCCATTCAAGATTCAAGAATTTATTTACCGGATGCCAATCCGGGTTATTGTGCCGCGCATGATCGAAGAGGCCGAGTCACCGCCACTGCTCAACAGATGCCAAGCGTTAACGCCGTATGAAGGCCGGGCAGGGCACCCTTTGTTCAAACCTTCGAATTCCGAATTCATTTACAAGGGGTGAATGCCCATTTTATTCAACATTCCATATTCATCACCATCAATGGGCAACATAATGCTTCCCGTTCCAACTCTACGACTCCCTCACTTTATTGATCTTCGCTTTCCAAAGGGGTTGTCATTTATTGAAGCTTCCTTTATTGGGCCAATTGGCCGTACATGTTCACTGCCATGGAGGGGCAGTTACCTTGATGCTAAGGGACCATCCCTTATTTGTTCCACTTTCTATTCGTCCATCTCTATCACTTCTTCTTCTGGGCCATTCCCAGGGTTAAGAGGAGGATCTCGTCCTCTCGCCCTTCATATTCTCCATATTCCTTGCATCTCATGCATTTTGTTGCATTCATGCATTCACAGCATTCATCGCATTGCATTCGCATACAATTGCATCTCCTGCTTCCCGGGTTTCCAAACCCGTACCTTCCTCGTCTTCCGGCACCGCCGGATATTTCGCATTTCCCATCTTCATCTTTTTGTCCACTCCCCTTGGGGCATCACGCCCCCTTTCCTGCTATCTCCCTGGAACCTCCAGGAATTTTATCCCTCCTCTTTGGGCATCTCGCCCTTTCTGATTCTATTCCTCCGGAACCTCCGGACTTATCTCTCGGGCATCGCGCCCCTTTCCATTTGCTCCCTCCAGAACCTCCGGATTCTCCACCTGATTGTCTCCATCTTTTCCCCGGGCATCGCGCCCCTTTCTATTTGCTTCCTCCGGAACCTCCGGACTTTCCCCTCGGGCATCACGCCCCTTTTCATTCTCCTCCTCCAGAACCTCCGGACTTTTCCCTCGGGCACGACGCCCCTTTCCATCTTCTCCTTACTGATTTCATTCCTCTGGAACCTCCGGATTCTCTCCATCTTTTCCTCGGGCATCGCGTCCCTTCTTTTGTCATTCCCCCGGAACCTCCGAACTTTTCCCTCGGGCACGACGCCCCTTTCCACCTTCTCCTTCCTGATTTTATTCCTCCGGAACCTCCGGATTCTCCGTCTTATTCCCTCTATCATCTCCCAGGGCATCGCGACCCTCCTGATTTCATTCCTCCGGAACCTCCGGACCTTCCATATTTCCTTCAATTCATCTTTTTGCTCCTCCGGGACTCCATATCTTTTATTCTCTTCTTCCTTTTCCGTCATCTTTTTCATCATCTTTTTCCCTATTTCTCCCCAGGGCATCGCGTCCCTTCTTTCGTTATCCCTCCGGAGCCCCCGGATGATTCCTCCTATCACGATTCTCCTCCTTTACCTCCGGACCCTCCGGATCCACCTCTTTCTATCTACCAATTTCTTCTTCTAATTCCTCCTGATTCTGGGTCCGACCCAACTTCTTCCACATCCACTGCCTTGGGCATCTGCCCTTTCTCCCATTACTTTCGAGGCTTTAGTCCTCACTCCTCCTTCTAATTCTCCTCTCCTTCTGTAGATTGTTCCATGTGATCAGGGTCTCCGCGCCTTAATAAGGGAGTTCTAGCCCTTATCTCTTTTCCTTTTTCTCCTTATTCGTCTGAGTCTGGTCTGGGCACCGCTCCATCTTGATAAGCCACTTCCAGTCTTTTTTCTGCTAAAGAGGACAAATCCCACGATGATCACCTCCAGCAGCAGCTGCTTCTACGAAGGTTGCAAGGTAACATGTTGGCGTAAGTAAGTATTTTCATAATATCATCTCCCCATTTCTTCGCGCATGATTCTCAAAAGGAAGTGCTTCTTAACAAGATTAAGAATGGTGTTTTAAACCTTTATCTTAGGCTTTTAATTGAATCATTTCTAAAAAGAGTCTTTAGACTTGCTTTGCAGCACTTTGGTTGATAAAGAACCCAGCATTGGGAATTCAACATTCTCTCCCCGCTTGTTTAAAAGTAACCCTCGGTTGGGCATTCCACACACTTCACGGCATCCTTAGCCGGCTCCTTTGGTAAAACACCGTTCCTACCTTGGCCATGCCATGAATTTCTGAAAGTCTTTTTCTCTTCTTTACTCGGCCGAATGCAGGTACAAGAGGTTGACGGATAAGATGACCAACCTTGGTAAATCCCAATACGAGAGGAGTCTCAAATAGGGGCAGTCTTGACCCAGAAGAAAAATAAATATGAATTTCATGATAAATCTTGCCACAAGGGCTATTATGGAAATCAAATCAGAATTTTGATAATTGCAGTATGAATTATGGCATGTCAAGAGTGGCAAAGTCCCCGCAGGGAAAACCCTGGTCGTATGCATGTCAAGGGTCTAAAAATTAAAGGCACAAAGCCCCGGCACAACAGACTACCTCTTTGAGGGGAACTCACCTTGGAAGGAATTCAAGTCTTGATATCTCCCATCCTACGTAAAGCTTATCTCTAATTATTCTTCTCTTCTCCCTCCAAGACCGAATGTTTCTCGGGTATGACCTTGGTAAGGGCATCGTTGATCAAAGGCGGTCGGTTATAGGGCGCCACCTTACAATGCACGCCCAGCTTTGGACAGTTTTAAGCGAAAAGGGAAGGAACGAGGACCCCTAGCCAGTGGTTTAAAACACCATTTGATGCTGCTTTAGCAATGTCTAACCAAAATCAAACAAAATTGAATATTTCTTGTCCAAAATCCATAAAAATTTGAATACCTTTCTCAAAACTTCACAAAAAATTGAATATTTCTTTCTCAAAACTTCATAAAAATTTGAATATCTTTTCCTAAAAAAAAACCACAAAAATTTGCATATTGATAAAATTCATAAAAATTGGAATATCTTTTTCAAAACTCATAAAAATTTGCATATTTTTAAAATCCAAAAAAATTACATTGTATTGTCTGATGGTGTTTTGCAGGAACAACTTTGCAAGGACCAGGAGCACGGGATGAGTCCTCTCTCCACTTATTGCTATTAATCTTTTGATTCTTCCCGATATTCTCATAACATGCCACCCTGGGCATTTTGATTATCATTTCCTCATATCTCATGATTATTCATCTCCAAATTTTTTTTAATCAACTCCTGCTAATTTCATCTGATCACTCCGCCGATGGGCATTATATCAGATCTTGATCATTCAATTCCAAATCTTGATTAGCCAAGATTGTCTCCTCATGATAAAACAAGAAACAATGCTATGATTTGAAACAATGCTTATGCTTCATGCCATATACATGCTATAATTGATGCTTTGATGATTGCTATGATTGAATGTCTTATTCATTGCTTGTTATCTTTTATATCTTGGCTAATGAATTTTTGAGCGCAGGATAAGAAGCTCTTGGTCCCGCCGGCTGGGCATCATCATCAAAGTCCCACCGGTTTTGCAGCTCATTTCTGAGTCCCCCAGGCTTATTGCTATCACCATCTCCCTGTATGCATTTTTACTATATGTTACTAGATTATATCAAGGACCTTGTGGCTTTGGTAAATCTGGGATTTGAGTTCCCCTTCATCAAAAATAATGATGATTCCAGAGAAGTCTTAGTCACACGGATAAACCGTTGAGCCGTCCGAGACTGGGGACGATGGTTCCCTTTTTACGAGTTGGTGCGTGGATAAACGGGCTTCGGCTTAGTATCAGCTCGCAGAATTGGTTTCTTGACCCAGTCTGGGCAGTTTAACAATATTATCCTTGATTATATTATATTTTCATTTGTTTTTTTTCCCTTTAGCCCAGCATGCATTCATGTAGGACTTTGAAGCAATTGTTGAAAAATCATTTTTGATAAGCTGATGTGAGAGTTGAATTGATCTTAATCTTTCTCGATATGAGATTTTCCTTGCCGAATTGGATCCTCAGTTCATTTTGTCGCTGTTTTGGGTGATTTTCTCGAAAGCTCCTTGTTTGGATTTTTATCATCTTATTTTTAATCTCCTTTCCTTTGATCCACCTTGGTTGCAGCACGTCCACTGGCTGGTAACCGCTCCCCAATGGTGAAACCTACAGGTTTGTGACCTGGGGTACTTCCACCGCGTTGGAAGTTGATCATTTATTTTATCTCCTTCGTGCACCGCGTGCGCATCTCCCCTTTTATCCAAACATTGTTGATTTCCTTGAATTTCCCGAGATTTGCTTCATCTCGTGCTTTTGATTTGATTCTCATCAAGTGATGTTGATTGCGTGTCTCATCACACCTTGGGATCTACTTTTTAGTTTGCTACGCTCCCTTGCAAAGCAGACGCCAAGGCGGGGCAGCTGTAGACACGCTAAAATTGACATTATTTTGAGTATATTTCATATCACTCTGCGATGCCCCATTTGACCCTCAAATCAGCTTATTTGAGTGGTTTTCCCACTTTTTCTTGAATTTCTCCTATTTTTCCCCATTTATCTCCTTTTTCCTATTTTTCTAGATTTTCTGTGCATTTATCTCTATTTTTTTTGAATTCACGCCCTCATCAGGGGCGTGTTTTTGAAACACGACCTTGTCTAGGGCGTTTTCTCCCATTTTATCTATTTCTCCCCCATTTTATCTATTTTATGAATTTTCTAAATTCACGACCTGGGTAAGGGCGTGTTTTCTTCAAAACATGACTTAACCAAGGGCGTTTCTTAAAGAAAGGATGACCTCACCTGAGGGCGTTAATTCTTCTAGGTTTGACCGACTTCCCCATTTGAGCTCTTGAAATTAACGCCCTTCTCAGGGGCGTGTTTTTAAACGTGGCTTTAATTAAGGCGTGTTTTACATTTTTCAAATATGGGGAGTTTTTATTGCTAAATTTGGTTTTTGAGAAACGCCCTTGTGCAGGGCGTGTTTTTGAGAAACGCCCTCTGGTCAAGTCGTCAATTCATTAATTGACGCCTTGACCTAAGGCGTGTTTCACCTTCTGGCTTCGCAGCCCTTTCACCGGAGAGTCCTTGCCTCGTTAGACTCCTCCTCTATTTGGGCTCTTGCCCGTTCTTATCCCTTCCTCCTTTAATCTCTTCCCTTCTTATCACCTTTTTCTAACCTATTAATAGAGGCTCTCGCCTCTGTTAAGGGGTTGGTTCCGATAATTCTCATTCTCCCCTGCGTTCTTCTATTTTTTTTCCCTTCTTCTTCTGTCTTCTACGTGCCTCCGTCTTCTTCTTCTTATTATTCTTCTTCTTCTGCTGTTGTTCTTTTCCTTTTGTTTCTTCTTTTCTTTTTACAGGAACCGAACGCAGGGCCCTTTGGCTAAGGAGGACTTCACATCAACATCTTCATCCCTTTGAGGCTTTCTCCCCATCGAGCATTCAAGCCAAGGAACCACAAAAAAAGATTTTTTTTATCTTATCTTCCCTTCATTATTCTTCTTATCTTCATTATCATTATTGTTATAGATCATGCATCATATATCATTGTTTTCATTGATTTTTCTCAACCATCATATTGAGATCTCCCCATAGTGCAACTCTTGCACATCTCCCTTATTCTCATTATTTTCATGCATTCATTCATCTCCCACACCCTTTGCATAGGGGTTTAAGGGCAACCACCCTTAAGGTGCATTCTTGCACATGCTTTCATGCTCACATATTTCTATCATGAATTGATGCTACACTCACCACATATCTAATGCAATTTCTTTATTGGTGTTGTCTTTGTTGTTTGCAAGGGTAATCAAAGGAAGAACTCTCTTCGTCGGCCGGCCGATTTGAAGAGAAAGGAATACTCACATCCCCCGCATATTTGAGGTATTTTGCGATCATCTTCCCATATCAATCTCCTCTTTGAGACCCTCGTGTCTCTGGCGATCACACACACTCCACATTAGCACCTCGTGCTATTTTTATTACTTTCACCCATATATCTATTGCTTTTTATATTTTTAAGTGTGGATTTTAAAAGAGATCTACAGGAATCTTTCTTGGTTATTCTGAAAACACCCGAGCATATAGAGTGTACAATCTGAATTCTAAAACTGTTGAAGAATCTCCACATATAGTTTTTGATGAATCCTTGGTAAATACTAATGTTGGTCAATGCAGGAATGAAGACAGTGGTGATATTCTGAAGGAAGGAGATCCTGCAGACAAATCTGAGGATGAAGAAGGACATAAAGAGCTTGATGAAGAAGAGCCTACAGTTCAGGGGGAGGTAAGTCAAACTCATGATAATCCAATTGTAAACATTAGATATCTTAAGGATCATCCTGTAGATAATGTAATTGGAAATCTGCATGACCCCCCTAGGACTAGAGGTCACTTGAGAATTCAACATGAATTGAATGCTTATGCTTTTGTTTCAAATATAGAACCCAAGTCCATTGACTGTGCTCTCCAAGATGTGCATTGGATTAATGCCATGCATGAGGTGCTTAATCAATTTGACAGGAATAAGGTGTGGCATTTGGTTCCACCTCCTGATCATGAAATAATCATAGGGACTAAATGGGTGTTTAGAAATAAAACTGATGAATCAGGGAATGTCATTAAAAATAAAGCCAGACTTGTAGCTCAGGGGTACAATCAGGAATTTGGAATAGACTTTGAAGAGTCTTTTGCCCCTATAGCTAGGTTAGAAGTAATCAGAATATTATTGGCTTATGCATGCTCCCTAGGTATAAATCTTCAGCAGATGGATGTGAAATCTGCTTTCCTAAATGGGGAAATTAATGAGGATGTCTATGTGAGACAGCCTCCTGGGTTTGAATGTTTAGATTTCCCTAATCATATTTATAAACTCAATAAAGCTCTTTATGGTTTAAAGCAAGCTCCTAGAGCTTGGTATGACAGGTTGAGCAAGTTCCTCACCGACAAGAATTTCACAAGAGGTATAGTTGATCAAATATTGTTTACCAAAGTGAGTCATTCAGATATTCTTATTATTCAGATTTATGTGGATGACATTGTGTTTGGGTCAACTAACCCCAAATTCTGTGAGGTATTCTCTCAGATAATGACTAATGAGTTTGAAATGAGCTCAATGGGCAAGCTCAAACTATTTCTTGGACTGCAGGTTACACAATCAGAGGATGGCACTTTCATCTCTCAGTCCAAGTACGTAAAGAATTTATTGAAGAAGTACAAAATGGACAACCTCAAGGAAATAGCTGCTCCAATGGGTACCTCAACCAGTTTAGATGAAGATCCTAAAGGTAAACCAGTGGACCAAGGGCTATATAGAGGTATGATCGGATCCCTTCTTTATCTTACAGCATCTAGGCCTGATATTCAATTTGCAGTGTGTTTATGCTCTAGGTTTCAGGCTAGTCCTAAAGAATCTCATCTTAAGGCTGTGAAGAGGATTTTTAGATATTTACTAGGCACCCAACAGCTAGGTCTTTGGTATCCTGCTAAGTGTGAGTTAGATCTTCTAGCCTACACTGATACAGACTATGCTGGGTGTCGAGTAGATAGAAGGAGCACTAGTGGCTATTGCCAATTTCTTGGTGGCTGTCTAGTATCTTGGGCATCTAAAAAGCAACACACTGTAGCCTTGTCTACAGCTGAGGCTGAATATGTTGCTGTAGGTAATTGTGCTGTCCAAGTACTATGGATCAAGCATCAACTAGATGATTATCAGATAAAACTGAAATGCATTCCAATTTTATGTGATAATACTAGTGCCATATGCCTTGCTAAAAATACTGTTCATCATTATAGGACTAAACACATAGAGATAAAACACCATTTTCTTAGAGATGCTGTGAATAAAAAGGAAATCGAACTGAATTTCATTGAAACAGACAAACAAATTGCTGATATCTTTACTAAGCCACTTGGAAATGAAAAGTTTAAATTTCTTAGAAGAGAACTTGGCTTGTGTAAGTTTCAGCATGATGAATAAAATTTTCAGCTGTTTTGAATAAAATTTCTGATTCGGACTTGCATCTGATAGCTTGTATAAAACTCTGTGAAGGTTGAATGGTGCAACAGACTCATGATCATGCATGACACTCATATTATTTTCTCATGATCATCACTGCATATCATTTAGTCATGAATGTGTCTAAAATCACATGCATATAGAATTGTTTTGCACTACATTTCTCTGCATAACCCTGGTGGTCATATTGCATGATAGTGCAGTCTGAATAAGCATGAACTTCAAAATCATTTGTTCAGTCATCATTTGCAAAACTGCATGCATATAGACAGGGGGAGTCTTGTCAGAAATTTAGGGTGAACTGCTGCGTCGATGCTGCTATACTGTGGCGTTGACGGAGTGAACTAGATCTGTGAATGTCTCTGCTTCTTATTCTGATGAGTTGACGCTGCAATAGCGTGGAGTCGACGCACTGATATTATCTCAGTGTTTTATATTGTTGCCTCTTCAACTGATGCGTGGACGCCTTGAACTCCCAGCGTCGACTCTGTTCATTCATCCTTTGCCTCTGAATGATTGAGTCTGACAGTATGGCAATCTTTTAGTCAGTTCTAATATTAAGCAATAGAAAACAGACTTCTTCCCTCATAAGAACTTTAATTGCTTAAAGACTGACTTAATGGTTTAAATTTTATAATCTTTAGAGTTAAAAGACTACAATCAGTAAATAAGGATGCTTAAAATTGATAAAGCACTCAACCCTCATCTTATTTCATGTCAGACAAAGCTAATTATATCTGAAATATGAAAACTCATCTGAAATCATGTTAGAGAAACTAAGTATGTGTATTGTCCTTAAATAAATCATTCTGAAACAAATAAAGGACAGCTAAGAAAGATATTGAAAAATATTAAAAATTAATTGAAAAACAGCATTGGCAGAGCAATGACTGGTAAATCACTGAGAAACTGAGTGGTCCATCAAAGAAGTGGACAACACTCATGTCATGAGGTGTATCAGCTATCTCTGTATAAAATGATCAAAACAGTAGGTTGGTTTCACTGAGTACCTGGGAGTAACTGGTGTCTGATAAACGTGTACCCTCATACAAAAAGGTGTAAATCAGTTCTATTGAGTTTGATCATAGGTAAAATGGTCCATCATGTTGAGTATCTAGGGGTATTGGCATCTGATAAACGTATACCCTTACGCAAAAAGACTTATGATACCTGAATGCCCTAAATGAAATAATATTGAAAATGATGTTCCTTCAAAAGAAATTTCATGGATGTCAATTTGTTTAATTTCAATACATGACCTGGTATCTCTTAGCACATTCTACTGAGTCTATGAAAGTGAGATATTCTAAAACTGAATCTCTCATGTAAATATGATTCTGGTTTACTGTTTGATCATGCACAGCTACCTTATCCAATGAATGTAGTGCATGAAATCTCATTTTTATAACCTTTAAACCAGAACTTCACTTTCTAAGCAGTTTCTCAATTCATATGACTGAAGGTTCTGTGCTTTAGCTGCTTAATTTCTAAACTACCTGCTAAGAATGCCAGTCAGCTGATTCTTCTTGTTCCTTCCCTTGCATCTTATTTCCCTCCTCTTTGTTGATGGCAAAGGGGGAGAATATATTGTCTATTTGATGAATTCATTCCAGGGAAGGGTATGCATCATGTCTATGGCAAAGGGGGAGATCTTGTGAGCAGAGAGTTGTGTTCATGTCTCAGCATGTCATACATAGCATCTGCATGACAAATCTGAATAACAAAACATGTCCTTCATCAAAAATGCATCTGCACAATAGGATGCTGCTATTCTATATAATAGGGTGTTGCCATCATCAAAAAGGGGGAGATTGTTGTGACCCCTCTGTGTTGATGATATTGACAATAAGTTTTACTTCATTGGCAATAGCTTGTTTTGATTGATTGGCAACTGTTATTATTTTGATGAAATTGTTTTTATCAGGTTGTTTGTGTATATAATGCAGTCAGAGTCTATATATTGTTATGCACATACTCACAGGTCTACACAGTGCATTGCAGCATGAACATAGAGTCCATACCTTTCCTTATTTAGTCTGGACATTAGTGGGTCGACCCTCTTCTCAGATGGGTCGACGCCCCCAGAGTGAAGTCTATACACTGTCTCTCTGTCTTGTGTCTCATGCAGCGTCTTAGGCATTTTGTTAAAGTCTATACAGTGCAGCTCACACGAACACTCAAGTCCATACATCGTGAAGTCTGCACAGTGTGGCACCCAATGTCTATACATTGCTCATTCGTTCATTCAGCATTGTCAAGTCTACACATTGATCGGTGCCAAGTCTGTACAGCGAGCGTCTAATTGGTGAAGTCTGTACACTCACCAGTTGAACTTCAAAGTCCATACATTGGACTGTAGCTTGCACGAAGCTAAGCCCATACATCGCTCAAGTCTGTACAGAGTCCAACTTCTTAGTTAGCGTCTCATGCATTCGAGCAAACTCTGTACATCGGGGTGAAGTCCGTACATCCTTCGTTGAACTTTGAAGTCTGTACATTCATCAGTGTTCTTCCAAGTCTGTACATTGGAAGTTTCACCTACGTTTCCCTTCAAGTCTATACATCAGTAGTTTTACCATCGTTTCCCTTGAAGTCTATACACTGATGGCTTTACCGTCGTTTCACCTGAAGTCTATACACTCGACTGCCTTGTCTTGATCAAGTCTGTACAGAGCTTCTGTGCTCAAGTCTGTACAGCCATTCACTTGGAAAGTCTATACATCGTGAAGTCTTCACACTGGCCTTTGAATGATGTCTGTACATCGTGCATCTCTTCGTTGAAGTGTGTACATCCTTCGCTGAGCCTCCCAAGTCTGTACAGTCACTAAGTCTGTACATCCTCACGAAGTCTATACATTGGTTTTTCTTTTCAAGTCTGTACAGACTTTGGTTTGTGCAAGTCTATACAACCGACTATTCAGTTTGTGACCAAGTCTGTACAGCCAAGGCGACTGTTAAGTCTGTACATTGGTTCAAGCTTCCAAGTCTGCACATTGGGCCTTCAAGCCTTTGAAGTCTATACATTGGACTGTGCTTCGCAAAGTCCACACATTGGACTGTGCTCGTAAAGTCTATACATCCATCGGTTCTTTGTTGGCCCAAGTCCATACATTGTGAACCTCAAAGCCTGTACAGACTTTGCCTTGTTTAAGTCTGTACATCGTTCATTTGTCTTGGCAAGTCTACACATTGGTAGTCTGTACATCATTCGTGAAGATTGAACATTGAGCGAGTGTATACATTGGACGAGTCTGCATCGTGCATCAGTCATGAAGTCTATACATCATCTGTCTTCATTAAAGTCTCATGAAGTCTATACATCATCTTTCTTCATTAAAGTCTCATGAAGTCTATACATCGTCTGTCTTCATTAAAGTCTCATGAAGTCTGTACATCGTGGCTTTTGTGCTCCAAGTCTATACATCATGGCAAGTCCGAAGTCTACACATTGGAAGTGTATTCATTCATGCATCATGGGTCGACCCCCCTGATTAGATGGGTCGACCCCCTTTAGACTTCTAAGTCTATACACTGTGTTCATGCATTGTTCTCATCGAAGTCTACACATTACTGTTCTTCACAGCAAGTCTATACACTGCTCCCTCCTGCGTGTAAATTCCAAGTCTATACACTCCCTGTGTTTTCATGTCTATACATCGCATTTCATTTCACAAGTCTATACAGAGTTCGATACTTAAACTGATAATCTAGTATTCTGTCTGACAAGGATTCTTTACCTGGACTGATGACCTGGCTCGTGATCCAAGAAGGACGATGTACCATGATGATGACACGTGGAAGAAGCCTTTCCAGGATGCTGCCATGTAGATGGAATTGCCTCGGTTCTGGCAAATTCTCTGGGCGGGAAATGTGGAAGCCACGCGCCCTCATCCACCTACTGCTAGTATATAATGAAGCCTTCGTCTTCAGATGGAGGTTGATCGACTGAAGAGAAGCAAAGTCTATACAGCAGAGAGCCATCGATCCACTGTGAGAAGAAAGAAAACAGAGAAGAAGAGAAAGTGAGAAGAGATGAGTTGAGAGAGTGAGATTGAGAGAGCTTGTTCGAGAGGATTGTACTCAGTCTCTTGGTTCAGATACCAGAGCTGAGCATTTGCTCATTAGAGCTACATTCCCCTTTGGGGTTTTCTTTTTCGTTTTGCTTCTACACTTTTATTTCCGAACTATTGATTCTTCAAGCTGTGAGTCAGCTGTTTTGCAGAGGTGCTTCCTCTGGACGGGTAAGCTGTAAACCCCAGCAGTTGTAGTGGAGGATTCCACTGGATAGGTGAAGCTGTAATCCTCAGCAGGCGAGACTTGTCTCGGACAGCAAGCTGTGTTGCTCAGCGGTTTGTAGGCCAAGCTGTAGTGCCCAGCAGACGCAAGCTGTACTGCGCAGCAGTAAGCCATACTCTGTTGAGTGTGGGGTGGACGTAGGTCTTTGACCGAACCACCTAAAATTCTTGGGTGCACTATGTTTGTGTGATTGTCTTTGAACTGTGTGCGATGGGTTTCCTTACTTAGCATCATAGCTTATATCGCTCATGTTCATATCTAGTATTCAAGATAGTGATATGTTGTGTGGCTGCATGGGTCGACCCTTTGCTTAGTGCATCTTCTTTTGGTGTACCTGCTATTTGCCTATATTCCGCATTAGAGCTTACACTAGCTTTTAATTAGGCATTAGATCTATTCACCCCCCTCTAGATCCACAGTTAGCAGAGATAGACTGCGTCCATCTAACACAACATCCTCCACCCCGAGGAGAGAAAGGACCGAGACGCGTCAACCGTTCCCGAAAAATGACGCCCCCGAAGGGAGACGTGGCAGCCCTCCAGGGCGCCCCCACAGTCCCTCGGTCCAGCGACAACCGGAGTTGTCCCTCCAACTGTGAGACTTCGAGCGGCATTTCACAGAGCAACAGCGCGCCCTCCGTGCCTTGCAGAAAACCTCCACTAAGGAGGACGAGGAACAATCCCCGTTCTAATCCCGTTGCCGACCTTCAAGTCGTACGACGGCCAGGGAGATCCAGCCGACCACTACGACAGTTTCGACGCCCTGATGACGCTGCACAGGGTCTCTGACACTGTCAAGTGCCGAGCATTCGTGACCACTTTAGTTCAAGGCGCCCAAGCCTAGTTCCGAGCTCTCGCCCCCGACAGCATCCGCGACTTTCACCAATTCGGGTGAATATTTAAGGAAAGCTTCACCGACAGCAGTCCTCCGAGGTCAGTAGCGGGATTGCTGGCGCTAAAACAGGCACCTGGGGAAAAACTCCGGACTTACATCAACTGGTTCAAATCAGAAGCCCTGCGCATCCCCCGCCTAGACGTCACCTCGGCCATCACCGTGCTGACCGGAGGCACCCACGACGAGAACCTCCGAAGGGAGTTGGTCCTCCATCCTCCTACCTCCCTCACCTATCTAATAACCCTGGCCCTACGCCACACGGAATGCGAGGAAGTCCTCAATGCTTTCCACATTCAATCGGGCTCGGGAAAGGACAGGGACAAGAAGCGACCTTCCGAGCAGGGCTCGGGCCCGAGAAAGCGGAGGAACCAAGACGGGGACCGAAGGGAACCCCCCCGGAAGTATAAGTGGTACACCCCTCTGTCCGCCCCCATCTATGAGATATATGAAGACATCAAGGACTCGGGTATTCTCCGCCAACCCGAGCCTATGAAGGCCAAACGCCGCAACCGCCGCAAACATTGCCAGTTCCATAATGACCACGAAAACCATACCGGAGATTGTCACCAACTCAAGGACGAGATCGAGCATCTTGTCCTCCAAGGAGACTTATCTCAGTACGTGTCCGAGGACCAGAAGGAGGATCGTGGCATTCCGGAGGAAATTGACAATCAGCCCCATGGGTTCCACATTAATGTCATCTCCGGTGGCGCGGCATCAGGAGGAGATAGTAGCCGAGGAAGGAAGCGTCATGCGGAGCGGGTGAGTCGGGCTTCTGAGCCCCCCAAGACCCTGCCGACGGGTGGGCAGCAGGCCGTGGTATTTTTCGACCAAGATCTGGAAGGGCTATCCACCCCGCACGACGACGCCCTTGTAATATCGACTACCATAAACCATTTTAACGGAGATAGAATATTGGTTGACAATGGTAGCGCTCCTGACGTACTTTCGTACGAATGTTTTCTCAAGATGGGCAAAAACCCATCCAAGCTCCGCCCTATTCGAACCCCCTTTTGCAGGTTCAATGGCCACACAACCTACCCGAGGGAGCCTTGAGCCTGCCAGTTACCATCAGCACCCCTCCCAAGACCGTTACCGCCATGGTTGACTTCATTGTGATTAAGGGGATGGCGACCTATAATGCCATTTTCGGCCGAGGAATCCTCAGCCGGACAAAGGCAGTGCCCTCCACCTATCACCAAAAAATGAAGTTCCCCACTAAATGCGGTATCGGTGAGGTCCATGGTAACCAGGCAATAGCTCGAAGGTGCTATATTATCTCGGTTGAAGCTGTAAGGCCAGAGGGAATGAAGAAAAAAACCAAGGGAGTCAAAGAGAAGCCAACAACATCTGAGCCTGGTTGCGAGCTGTTGACGGTCTTCCTCAACGACGACCCGGCCCTCGGAGAAAAAATAGGAGCTAACTTACCCTCTGATATACAGAGGCAATATAAAGAATTCCTTACGGAGTATATTCAGGTCTTTGCATGGTCTGATGAGCATCTGATGGGGACATCAGAGCAAGAGCACTGACATTTTAATTTGCATTTGTGTCCTTTAGTTTATTTTTATATCCTTGGGAAAGTATGTTTACAATTGTAAGGCTTTATAAGCCAATGTGTCATTCCCTAGGATTGTTTGGGTTTTTGTGCAAAATGTCAGTAGGTCCAGCAAGGGGGCCCTCACCCCTTCCCCATTGGTCCACCTAAGCCATGTGGGGCTGGTCAACTATCCTAGGTGGCTTCTAGATGGTTTGACATTCAATTAGACACATGGGGGGACAATTGGACTAAAAAGTCCAAGACGCCACCTACCATGGCCTCTTGGTCAAGGGGGCGCCCCCCTCTCCCTTTAGCATTTTATTTTTTTGTCAAAAATACATTGATTAGAACTAATTAGTTCTATCCCTTAGGTACCCTTCCTAACCCTAGATCTAAGGGTAGTTAAGGTCTTTTTTACTTTTCTATAAATACCATTTATTCCCATTTTATGTAGAATTAATGAAGTGAAAAATCAGAATTTTGATTGGAATTCCCAAGGAGGGTGTGCCCCTCTCCCCTCTTCCCTGGTTCTTCTCCTTCCTCCACCCCTCCAGGGTGTGAAGCCCATTTTCCTTAGCCCCTCCGAGTTCCATTTCTGCCGCCATCGCACCGCCGCCACCATCGCCGGATTCTCTCTACATCAGGATAGAAGTTCATCTCTAGATTTTTATCTCTGGTTCTTGGTGTCAGATCGAGCCCTAATTTTGAGAGTTTGTTATGTCCATCTCCCCTAACCTCCAGTTCAAATTTTGTGTCATTTGGACTTCATTTGATATTTTTCCAGCATTTATTGTTCTCCCCTCTGTAATCTGCCATTCTGCAGATCTACGGGATAGAGTCACATTGCTCTATTTTTCCCACCCACTTATAAATTTACAAAATAATCACAAAAACTTCTCAATGTTCCGCACATATACCCCCTTCCACCATAATTTTCGTGGAGTCCAGAAAAATCATTTACCCTTCGGTCAAAGGTCAGTCTCAGGAAAAACACAATCTGCCCTATGTGTCTGTCAGTCCGGGTCAGAAAACAAAATAATGTTACAATCATTTTCATCTTCAATCCGTTCGGTGGATGGAGCTATGAAAAATATATGTTGTAGTTCTTTGAGTGCTCTTTCCAACGGTACCAGCCACGCCTCGATCGGCCTCTAGATCTGAGCATCATAATTCTTGTCGTCGAGGCGCGCAAACTTGTTCTCTGTGCAGATCAGGAAAATCAGTCCGGGAATAATTCGTGCAAAAATATCAAAGGTCAACTTCCGGAACCACCACTTCAGGGAGTCGATCAGGGAATCCCGCCATCGTACCAGCCAAGCGGCGCCTTCAGAAGACCTCAGGAGGGTGTCATTCCATGGGAATCCGCACCTTACTGTCCAGCAAGTCAGAACCGAGTCGGCGCAGGACCGAGTCGGACCAGCAGGCCGAGTTCGTGCCGTACGTACCTCCAAATTGCTGCCCGTCAACCCAGGGTCGGTCATCCCGGGCCCCACTTGTAGCCCTTTACCTCCCTGCGTGGAGTGGGCAATAAAATTCATTGTTGTAACTAACTTTTACCGTTGTTACCGGGAATTACCGTACTTGGCCGGGAACGTCTTCCCCACGCCCGGAGCGAGGAGGTACACTCGCCACCCTCCTCGTAGGCATTGCTTTACTCGTATATTTTTGTATATGCCGCTGCATGAGTGAAAGATTATCTAGCTTGTTATCATTTTATCACCGCTGCGAGAGCGAGAGTGAGTGACCGTCCCGTGAATCGACCCGAGTTAACGCGGAAAGGCCGATACCCGAGACTCACTGCCGATTTCTATACCGTGCACGGTCCCACGTCTTCCCTCGCTTAGGGACGATCGCGAGCTAGAGTCCCAGGTCGCGTGTCCGTCCCGCATCAATTTGGTATCAAAGCCAGGTTGAGTCTAGGGTGTTTAAAACAAAAAAAAGAGTCGTTTAAGTCGAGTCTAAATCTAAGTCGGTCTAACTATCACATTTGCATACCATTAATCGGTATATCAAAAGGTGTTGTCCGAGCATTAGGCTACGTCTATCGGGAAGGCCGCACACTTGCGTGAGTGATCTCCGGATCGATTAACTCCGCCACGTATCGAGTCTTGGTTTACGTCTAGGATCCTTAGTGTGCATTAGTTAGTGCATTCCAACTTGCATTATCGTCGTGTCTAGTGTCTTGTCTCCGTGTGTCGGCATGTCCGCCTTGTAACTCCCCATTCCCAATGGAATCTCGGTCGCCCAGGTGATATGACCGTTGGCCCACCCATGGGCTTGGCAACCACCCTCTCCACTTCCGTAGGCCCGAAGCCCCGGACTTTTATGGCTCCAACGACCCGGGCGACTACCTACGTTGGGAAGCCGCCGTGGAAAAATACTTCGCTTGCTATCTCATGTCCGAGGCCGGACAATTCTATTTTGCCAAGGATAGGCTTCATGACCGGGCTGCCGAAAAATGGAGAACCATCAAAGGCTTAAGGCAGGTTAGGAGGGAATGGCCCCTCGAATCATGGTGGGACATGAAGAGAGAACTTAGGGAGGTCTATGTTCCCCAACCGGTCCCCTCTAACCAGTCCCACCCAGTCACCTCCAGCCAACCCCGCCAAATTATCTCCAAACAAGTGGGTCACACCTCCAGTCGACCCTACACCCTCACCTCCAACCAAGTGGGATATAGTCGGAGGCAAGAAGCCCCACCGGTAACCGAGCCTAGGCCCATTCCCAGGCCGAGAGATGAGGAGCGAGTCCACCCCGAGGCCCCTACTCCAACCCACACCTTAGATGAAATCAATAAAATGCTTTCAGATTGGTTGGATAGGATGGAAAGGACACGTGCTCCTTCACCACCCACGAGAGCTTCAATGCCACCACCATCTACTTTCGATCTTTATTCGGAACCATCTCATTTGGAGCCACTTCATTCCGAGCCACCCGTGTTTCTAACGGGTACGCTATTTATCGCCGAGCCGCTTCTTAGTTGGCTCAAGGATGGCTTGGCCCACCTCCTTACCCAGCCATGGACCCCACCTTACCTCTAGTGCCCGTCAACTCCTTGCACACTACATTCCGGTCTAGTCACCATGTTGATACCTTGGATGACCTTGTTACGAGATTAGACTCGCAATGGCAGTTGACGCACTCCTTGGCCCGAAGCTTCGACCAACCCACTAGTCTTAGCTTCACCCATCCGGCCTTAGGGCCAATTACCTCCGTGTGCACCGTGGATTGTATCACCACGGAAATTCTTTTATTCCTCCCTATGCCGGCCGAGCCCGACTTCATACCCTTTTGCCCAAGGGAGGAACCATACATCCTACATATGCTCACCATCCCACCTACCACAATGTATGAAGGTGACCATACACACCTTCAAGACTTCCATACATGGGACCGTGACTTGTGGGAACCCACCACAAGGGGTCATACCTTCTTTGATCCCTTTGACCCATTCCGTAGTGGGCCCCTTGACCCACCATATATACTTCAATTCTTCGAGGGAGTCCACTACCATACCCCTTCCCTACGGGCCGGGTCGTCTATACCCACCAAGCCCGTTCTCGATACACCTATACCCGGTTCTCCTAGCCCTCTCAAGTCTCCCAAATCAAAAGGGTCGTCCATGCATGACTGGGTCATACTTGGACGTCTAGGTGTTCCCCATGCCACCAACCACCGGTTGCATAACATGCATGCATGCATGGCACATATTCGGGTGTCCTGGTCCACCGTCACACACGTACGGGTCGGACTAACATTAGGTTTGTTTAGGGTCTGTGTGAGTCTTTGTTTCGTCCGGTTTGTTTGTAGAGTGCATTGTGTGTCTGTGGATAAGTTGAGTCGAGTCGGTTTTGTGCGCTCGCATTGTTAGTCCCTTTTGAGTATGAGACTTGTTGGACTATTGAGATCGGTTCTACTCAACATATCGGATCTAGTCACATAAGGGACCCGCGGTGATTCTTAGTGAGTCTTTGAGCCGCCTCCCTCATTCGAGAGTGACCCCACCCCGGAGTGTCCACCTCTAGCCTCATTCCCATGACAGCGTGTGCATATTGAATCTATACGGGATGAGCAGGTGTCGATTACTTGGAGTGGAGCGTACTCCGCGCTTCCAGGTTCGGTGACGCATCCGCTGGAGCTACTCGAGCAGCCGCACCCCTTACTCGACGGGGTCGAGTTCTTCCCACCCGGGGATAATTGATGGGGACATCAGAGAAAGAGCACTGATATTTTAATTTACATTTGTGTCCTTTAGTTTATTTTTATATCCTTGGGAAAGTATGTTTACAATTGTAAGGCTTTATAAGCCAATGTGTCATTCCCTAGGATTGTTCGGGTTTTTGTGCAAAATGTTAGTAGGTCCAGTAAGGGGGCCCTCACCCCTTCCCCATTGGTCCACCTAAGCCATGTGGGACTGGTCAACCATCCTAGGTGGCTTCTAGATGGTTTGACATTCAATTAGACACATGGGGGGACAATTGGACTAAAAAGTCCAAGATGCCACCTACCATGGCCTCTTTGTCAAGGTGGCGCCCCCCTCCCTTTAGCATTTTATTTTTTTTCAAAAATACATTGATTAGAACTAATTAGTTCTATCCCTTAGGTACCCCTCCTAACCCTAGATCTAAGGGTAGTTAAGGTCTTTTTTACTTTTCTATAAATACCATGTATTTCCATTTTATGTAGAATTAATGAAGTGAAAAATCAGAATTTTGGTTGGAATTCCCAAGGAGGGTGCGCCCCTCTCCCCTCTTCCCTAGTTCTTCTCCTTCCTCCAGCCCTCCAGGGTGTGAAGCTCATTCTCCTTAGCCCCTCTGAGTTCCATTTCTGCCGCCGCCGCCATCGCACCGCCGTCGCGCCGCCGCCGCCATCACGCCGCCGTCGCGCCGCCGCCACCATCGTCGGATTCTATCTACATCAGGACAGAAGCTCATCTCCGGATTTTTATCTCTAGTTCTTGGTCTCTGATCGAGCCCTAATTTTGAGGGTTTCTTCTGTCTATCTCCCCTAACCTCCAGTTCAAATTTGGTGTCATTTGGACTTCATTTGGTATTTTTCCCGCTTTGATTGTTTTCCCCCATGTAATCTACCATTCTGTAGATCTACGGGACAGAGTCACCTTGTTGTATTTTTCCCACCCACTTATAAATTTTCAACAAACTCACAAAAATTCATCAGTGTTCCTCACATATACCCCCTTCCACCATAATTTTCTTGGAGTCTATAAAAATCATTTCCCCTTCGGTCAAAGGTCAGTCTCAAGAAAAACACAGTCTGCCCTATTGTCTGTCAGTCCGGGTCAGAAAACAAAACAGTGTTACAGTCATTCTCATCTTCAATCTGTTTAGTGGATGGAGCTTTGAAAAATATATGTTGTAGTTCTTTGAGTGCTCTTTCCAACGGTACCTGCCACGCCTCGATCGGCCTCTAGATCTGAGCATCATAATTCTTCCCGCCGAGGCGCGCAAACCTGTTCTCTATGCAGATCAGGAAAATCAGTCCGGGAATAATTCATGCAAAAATATGAAAGGTCAACTTCTGGAACCGCCACTTCAGGGAGTCGATCAGGGACATCCCGCCATCGTCCCAGCCAAGCGGCGCCTTCAGAAGACCTCAGGAGGGCGTCGTTCCTTGGGAATCTGCGTCTTGCTGTCCAGCGAGTCAGAACCGAGTCGGCGCAATATCGAGTCGGCGCAGGACCGAGTCGGACCAACAGGCCGAGTTCGTGCCGTACGTACCTCCAGATTGCTGCCCATCAACCCAGGGTCGGTCATCCCGGGCCCCACTTGTAGCACTTTACCTCCCTGCGTGGAGTGGGCAATAAAATTCACTGTTGTAACTAACTTTTACCGTTGTTATTGAGAATTACCGTACTTGGCCGGGAACGTCTTCCCCACGCCCGGAGCATGGAGGTACACTCGCCACCCTCCTCGTAGGCATTGATTTACTCGTATATTTTTGTATATGCCGCTGCATGAGTGAATAATTATCTAGCTTGTTATCATTTTATCACCGCTGCGAGAGCGAGAGTGAGTGACCGTCCCGTGACTCGACCCGAGTTAACGCGGAAAGGCCGATACCCGAGACTCACTGTCGGTTTCTCAACCGCGCACGGTCCCACCTCTTCCCTCGCTTAGGGATGATCGCGAGCTAGAGTCCCAGGTCGCGTGTCCGTCCTACATCAATTTGGTATCAGAGCCAGGTTGAGTCTAGGGTGTTTAAAACAAAAAAAAGAGTCGTTTAAGTCGAGTCTAAGTCTAAGTCGGTCTAAGTGTCACATTTGCATACCTTTAATCGGTATATCAAAAGGTGTTGTCCGAGTGTTAGGCTACGCCTATCGGGAAGGCCGCACACTTGCGCGAGTGATCTCCGGATCGATTAACTCCGCCACGTACCGAGTCTTGGTTTACGTCTAGGGTCCTTAGTGTGCATTAGTTAGTGCATTCCAACTTGCATTGTCGTCGTGTCTAGTGTCTTGTCTCCGTGTGTCGGCATGTCCGCCTTGTAATTCCCCATTCTCAATGGAATCTCGGTTGCCCAGGCGATATGACCGTTGGCCCACCCATGGGCTTGGCAACCACCCTCTCCACTTCCGTAGGCCCGAAGCCCCGGACTTTTATGGCTCCAACGACTCGGGCGACTACCTACGTTGGGAAGTCGCCATGGAAAAAATACTTCGCTTGATATCTCATGTCCGAGGCCGGACAATTCTATTTTGCCAAGGATAGGCTTCATGACCGGGCTGCCGAAAAATGGAGAACCATCGAAGGGTTAAGGCAGGTTAGGAGGCAATGGCCCCTCAAATCATGGTGGGACATGAAGAGAGAACTTAGGGAGGTCTATGTTCCACAACCGGTCCCCTCCAGCCAGTCCCACCCAGTCACCTCCAGCCAACCCCGCCAAATTATCTCCAAACAAGTGGGTCACACCTCCAGTCGAATCCACACCCTCACCTCCAACCAAGTGGGATATAGTCGGAGGCAAGAAGCCCCACCGGTAGCCGAGCCTAGGCCCATCCCCAGGCTGAGAGGTGAGGAGCGAGTCCACCCCGAGGCCCCTACTCCAACCCACACCTTAGATGAAATCAAGAAAATGCTTTCGGATTGGTTGGATAGGATGGAAAGGACACGTGCTCCTTCACCAACCACGAGAGCTCCAATGCCACCACCATCTACTTCCGATCTTTATTCGGAACCATCTCATTTGGAGCCACTTCATTCCGAGCCACCTGTGTTTCTAACGGGTACGCTTTTTATTGCCGAGCCGCTTCTTAGTTGGCTCAAGGATGGCTTGGCCCCACCTCCTTACCCACCCATGGACCCCACCTTACCTCTAGTGCCCGTCAACTCCTTCCACACTACATTCCGGTCTAGTCACCATGTTGATACCTTGGATGACCTTGTTACGGGATTAGACTCGCAATGGCAGTTGATGCACTACTTGGCCCGATGCTTCGACCAACCCACTAGTCTTAGCTTCACCCATCCGGCCTTAGGGTCCATTACCTCCATGTGCACCGTGGGTTGTGTCACCATGAAAATTCTTCTATTCCTCTCTATGCTGGCCGACCCCGACTTCATACCCTTTTGCCCAAGGGAGGAACCATACATCCTACATATGCTCACCATCCCACCTACCACAATGTATGAAGGTGACCATACACACCTTCAAGACTTCCATACATGGGACCGTGACTTGTGGGAACCCACCACAAGGGGTCATACCTTCTTTGATCCCGTTGACCCATTCCCTAGTGAGCCCCCTGACCCACCATATATACTTCAATTCTTCGAGGGAGTCCACTACCACACCCCTTCCCGACGGGCCGGGTCATCTATACCCACCAAGCCCATTCTCGATACACCTATACCCGGTTCTCCTAGCCCTCTCAAGTCTCCCAAATCCAAAGGGCCGTCCATGCATGACTGGGTCATACTTGGACGTCTAGGTGTTCTCCATGCCACCAACCACCGGTTGCATAACATGCATGCATGGCACATATTCGGGTGTCCTGATCCGCCGTCACACAAGTACGGGTCAGACTAACATTAGGTTTGTTTAGGGTCTATGTGAGTCTTTGTTTCGTCCGGTTTGTTTGTCGAGTGCATTGTGTGTCTGTGCATACGTTGAGTCGAGTCGATTTTGTACGCACGCGTTGTTAGTCCCTTTTGAGTATGAGACTTGTCAGACTACTGGGATCGATTCTACTCCACATATCGGATCTAGTCACATAAGGGACCCGCGGTGATTCCTAGTGAGTCTTTGAGCCACCTCCCTCATTTGAGAGTGACCCCACCCCGGAGTGTCCACCTCTAGCCTCATTCCCTTGGCAGCGTGTGCATATCGAATCTTTACAGGGTGAGCAGGTGTCGATTACTTGGAGTGGAGCATACTCCGCGCTTCCAGGTTCGGTGACGCATCCGCCGGAGCTACTCGAGCAGCCGCACCCCTTACTCGACGGGGTCAAGTTCTTCCCACCTGGGGATAATTGATGGGGACATCAGAGCAAGAGCACTGACATTTTAATTTACATTTGTGTCCTTCAGTTTATTTTTATATCCTTGGGAAAGTATGTTTACAATTGTAAGATTTTATAAGCCAATGTGTCATTCCCTAGGATTGTTTGGGTTTTTGTGCAAAATGTTAGTAGGTCCAGCAAGGGGGCCCTCACCCCTTCCCCATTGGTCCACCTAAGCCATGTGGGGCTGGTCAACTATCCTAGGTGACTTCTAGATGGTTTGACATTCAATTAGACACATGGGGGGACAATTGGACTAAAAAGTCCAAGATGCCACCTACCATGGCCTCTTGGTCAAGGGGGCGCCCCCCTCCCTTTAGCATTTTCTTTTTTTTTCAAAAATACATTGATTAGAACTAATTAGGTCTATCCCTTAGGTACCCCTCCTAACCCTAGATCTAAGGGTAGTTAAGGTCTTTTTTACTTTTCTATAAATACCATGTATTTCCATTTTATGTAGAATTAATGAAGTGAAAAAATCAGAATTTTGGTTGGAATTCCCAAGGAGGGTGCGCCCCTCTCCCCTCTTCCCTAGTTCTTCTCCTTCCTCCAGCCCTCCAGGGTGTGAAGCCCATTCTCCTTAGCCCCTCTGAGTTCCATTTCTGCCACCGCTGCCACCATCGTCGGATTCTATCTACATCAGGAAAGAAGCTCATCTCCGGATTTTTATCTCTAGTTCTTGGTGTCTGATCGAGCCCTAATTTTTAGGTTTTGTTCTGTCCATCTATCCTAACCTTCAGCTCAAATTTCGTGTCATTTGGACTTCATTTGGTATTTTTCCCGCATTTATTGTTCTCCCCCTGTAATCTACCATTCTACAGATCTATGGGACAGAGTCACCTTGTTATATTTTTCCCACACACTTATAAATTTCTAAAAAACTCACAAAAATTCTTCAGTGTTCCTCGCATATACCCCCTTCCACCATAATTTTCGTGGAGTCTATAAAAATCATTTCTTTTTCGGTCAAAGGTCAGTCTCAGGAAAAACACAGTCTGCCCTGTGTGTCTGTTAGTCCGGGTCAGAAGATAAAACAGTGTTACATTCATTCTCATCTTCAATCCGTTCAGTGGATGGAGCTGTGAAAAACATATGTTATAGTTCTTTGAGTGCTCTTTCCAACGGTACCCGCCACGCCTCGATCGGCCTCTAGATCTGAGCATCATAGTTCTTGCCGCCGAGGTGCGCAAACATGTTCTCTGTGCAGATCAGGAAAATCAGTCCGGGAATAATTCGTGCAAAAATATCAAAGGTCAATTTCTAGAACCGCCACTTCAGGGAGTCGATCAGGGACATCCCGCCATCGTCACAGCCAAGAGGCGCCTTCAGAAGACCTCAGGAGGGCGTCGTTCCTTGGGAATCCGCGCCTTGCTATCCAGCGAGTCAGAACCGAGTCGACGCAATACTGAGTCGGACCAGCAGGCCGAGTTCATGCCATACGTACCTCCAGATTGCTGCCCGTCATCCCAGGGTCGGTCCTCCCGGGCCCCACTTGTACCCCTTTACCTCCCTGCGTGGAGTGGGCAATAAAATTCACTGTTGTAACTAACTTTTACCATTGTTACCGGGAATTACCGTACTTGGCCGGGAACGTCTTCCCCACGCCTGGAGCATGGAGGTACACTCGCCACCCTCCTCGTAGGCATTGCTTTACTCGTATATTTTTGTATATGCCGCTGCATGAGTTAAAGATTATCTAGCTTGTTATCATTTTATCACCGCTGCGAGAGCGAGAGTGAGTGACAGTCCCGTGACTCGACCCGAGTTAACGCAGAAAGGCCGATACCCGAGACTCACTGCCGGTTTCTCAACTGCGCACAGTCCCATGTCTTCCCTCGCTTAGGGATGATCATGAGCTAGAATTTCAGATCGCGTGTCCGTCCCGCATCAGCATCTTCCTGGAATACCTGGGGAGATGGTGGTACACAAGCTCAACCTCGACCCATCAGTGAAACCCATCCAACAGCGTAGAAGAAAGCACACCCCGGAGAAACATGCGATCATCAAAGAGCAGATAAAGAAGGGAAAGAAAACTGGCCTATTTTGCCCGGTCCTTTACCCGACATGGCTCGCTAATGTCGTCCTGGTACCCAAAGCCTCAGGCAAATGGCGAATGTGCGTGGACTTCACCGACCTCAACAATGCCACCCTGAAAGACTGCTACCCACTGCCGAGCATCGACCAACTAGTCGACTCAACCTCCGGCAACGAATTACATAGTTTTCTAGATGCCTATTCCGGTTATCATTCGATCCGGATGGATTATGAAGATATTGAAAAGATAGCCTTCATCGCCGACTTCGGCGTATACTGCTACACTCATATGCCCTTCGTACTGAAAAATGTAAGAGCGACATATAAAATGCCGATCAACCACATCTTCGAAGGACAACTTGGTCGGAACGTCGAGGCCTACATTGACGATATGCTCGTCAAGACACCTAAGGCCGAGGATCACATCACCGACCTAGCAGAAACCTTCGACACTCTCTTGAGGTACCATATGAAGCTCAACCCAGCTAAGTGCGCCTTTGGGGTCCTGTCCGGGAAGTTCCTGGGTTTCTTAGTGACCCAACGCGGGATCGAGGTCAACCCCGACAAAGTACAAGCCATTTTAAACATGCAGCCTCCCACTTGCGTTAAGGGCGTCCAGCGCCTGACTGGACAGATCGCTGCACTTAACCGATTCCTGTCTCGAGCGGCCGAACGATGCCTAACCTTCTTCAAGTTATTAATATGGCCGAAATTGGCATCTGCCACGTTGGCCTGGGACGAGGAATATCAGAAGGCTTTTACAGAACTGAAGGAGTTTTTGACCTCGCCCCGGTATTGTCTAAGCCAATCCCGGGAGAAGCACTATACCTCTACTTGTAACACCCCGGATAAAACTAAGGAATAAATATATTCTAAATAAATGTAAGTTGCATAAAGAAGGTCAAATAGAAACTATGGGTCGTAATAAATTAATTATCTTTCCCCGTTAAAACAAAAAAAAAAATAAATGGAGCCCAAACAATATAACTCATATATGTACACTTAATGGGCCTTAACATGTATATTTTATTTTCCCTTAATATAATTTTTAAGAGCCAAAAAAAATGGCCATCTGCTAACCCAAAGCCCATATTTAATAAACACCCACAAATATGCATACGTATTGCAAACCCCACTGAAGCCTAAAACAATGCAACCCTCTATATATATTTATATGCCACCCAGTTACACCAAGGGTGTAGCAACCCTAATAAATGAATAATTGAAATGAATTAAAACATATATATTACAGAAGTAATATATATATATAAGGAATAGGGTTAATTGGACGAAATAAAACAAATTAAAAATAACGCCTCTTATTAAGGCGTTAATTTATAAATAAACGCCTCTACCAATGGCGTGAATAAAGAAAGGACGCCCACACCTACGGTCGTCAGTTCTCACGCGACCAAATGAGTAAGTAAAAGAAACGCCTCTACCTTGGGCGTGTTTTAAAACAAGAAACGCCCTTTTTAAAGGCGCTTTTTAAGAAACGCCCTTATGCAAGGCGTTAATTCAAGAATACACGCCCTGACCAAAGGCGTTAATTCCATTCGAGTTCCGTTCGAACCCAGAGCTTATCCAAGGAAAGATTAACCTAATCTAGTAAGTGTCTATTAAAGTAAGGACTCTATTAAGGATATATTACCCTCAATCAAACACTACTCTTGTTAGGACTTCCAAAATCCTATAAATAACATGTTCGATCGAACCCTAAAACCCATTTGATCGAACGTCTGCTGCTAGGTACGTGAAGAAAAAACGGTTCCTCTATTCTTTTATTTTCTTCTGCTTCTATTACATGAAGAACTAATGTTCTTCATCTGATTCTGTTATAGGTCTGTAAGGTGGCGTACGTGAAAGAACAAGGTATGTTCTTCACCATATACCTGTGAAGATTGATTTCATATCTTCATATTCCTTCCTCTCTTTTCCTACAGGTTGATTGAAGGCTATCATCTCCGTCATATTCATCAACTAAAATCTTCCTTCTTCCTGTCCAAGGTGTTCTTCTCAAGTTATTCACTGGTCATCTCCAAATCTATTTTTAAGGTAGGATTTTCTCAAGTTATTGTAGCCCAAATAAGAATTAATGCAAGATATCTATACATACGTATATGAGCATGGCATGCATACTGTTTATAAGGTTTTATTACGTTTTCTGCAAAATTTTGAAAGAAACGCCCTTGATTAGGGCGCTAATTTAAAAGAAACGACCATGCTAGTGGTCGTCAATTTAATATTCGACGCCCTCTACGCAGGCGTTAATTTCATAAGAATCGCATGTGGTTAATAATTGATCCTGTTTAAAAATTACAATACATATGAAATATTGATTTTTAATATCTTGCATGACTCTGTGAATTCCTGTTAAATTTTACTGCCATGACATGTCTCCTGTCTCTCGAAATATTATTTATTAAAATATCGTAAATCCCTTGAAATTCACGACTTGGACAAAGTCGTTTTCCATATTCTAACGCCCCAGTACAAGGCGTGAATCTGAAAAGTAACGCCCCTTCCTAGGGCGTGTATCTGCTAAAATCCTGAAATTCACATATTCTGTAAAATGGAATTAGAAAGCAACGCCCCTTCCAAGGGCGCGTTTTTGATAAATTTCTGAGAATAATTATATCCTGTCGAATATGTAAATGATGAGACGCCTGCCTCTGCAGTCGTCAACTTTGAAGAAACGCCCCCAGGAAAGGCGTGTTTTTGATAAATTAATGAAATAAGGGAAATTCTGCAAATTGGCAATACTTGTAAACGCCCTTCTGTTAGGCGTTAATTATTCAATACACGACTTTACTTAAGTCGTTATTTTACTGTAAACTGATTTTATTCTGGTTCTATTACCGATGGTTTCATATTATACATATATATATATATATCGGCACTATTCTCCACTCCGTGAGTATAGTCCCACGTTTCATGTTGATTTATCGATCACACTCAACTCTCATTGACATACAAGCTCTCCATTGGACATTCCGTTCCTTTGGACTAGCGAGTTAGTCATAGAGACCTCCGTAAGACTCCTCGTAGCCTTGGATTCCCTCAAGGCCGACTGAGCTGGTTGTACCCTAAAAACCCATTACACGATCCTTGCCATGTCAATCTAAAGAAACATGGTATACCGGCCCTTATGATTATACAAAGAGTATATCATAAGCAATTCTTGATGGGATGATGATATCATGCCATAGCGTGTCATTCTTGTAAACCCCAATTCTATGATAAGAATGAGGGTATCTTGCTTGATCTAATGTTCATGTGGACCTCAATTCTATATAAAGAATGTCCCTATTGATTTGTCATGGTACCTAAGTTAAGGGAACCATATTCTACCTAGTTTTATCGACATCGTGATTATACCGTTATTATCGCCATTCTATGTCCTTTGTCATATTTTGAACTCTATTCTATCAAAGTTGTCATACGTATCTACAAGCTTGATTATTGAAATTCTATATTGGCTATACAAACAAGAGTGGATGTCAAAACACATGATAAATGCCTGCGCATATAGGGCCCGATCTGGTCCTGGGAGGAGCACCCGAAAGTACTTGTGCCCATGGGAGTTAAAATGATAAGGTATCTGGCATTATACCGAGTACTTGACTTGCTTGATTGGACATTCCACACACATCTTGTACTTGACTCGTACTTGACATGAAATGAAATGCGTGGCCCGAAAAAGGGTAATTTACTTGCTTGATACATGATAGCCAAAGTTCTTGACATGACTTGTTAAATGTACTTGCTTGAATATCTCGAATAAACTTGTTATCTTGTTGGAAGTTCATGACTAAGTTCATCTTATTTTCTTGATATTACATTTTCTCTATCTTGTCGTTTCATGCGAGCATGCATAGCTTTATTGCATCCATGAAAATGTAATTACTTAAACCACTTGCTAGTACTTGAGATATAATTTCCTACTGAGCGTTCGCTCATTCCGTTTGTCCCTTTTTACTTTTCAGGTAAGTCCGACGACGATGGAAGTCAATCGGATGGGAATGGTCAAGAGTGAAAGTGATAGAGCTTCTACAAGTGTCGTCTAGTCTTTTCTATAGTTTCTTGAGTCAAATATGTATTCTTTTTCTTTTATTTAACAGAGTATTGGATTTGTAATAGTCTATCCATTATGAAATAAAGGATTGGGTTATCTTGCTATTTTGCGCATCTCTGTTTTTGTGTCGAATACATGATCACTCTGATTGACATGATTGATATAGACACGTCGCGCATCTCCGGGTATCTTCCGCGCTCGGGGCGTGACAGTCTTTGTGGTATCAGAGCCTAAGGTATTCAATTCCTAGGAAACCGAAGTCCAAGGATAGGTTTCAAAACCTTTAACCAAGTGAGAGTGGGTAGAACCAAGGGTTAAATGATCAATGAGTCCTTTATAAGATCATAGTGATATAATACTAACATAGCTATTGTAATTGTAGGATAATGGCTGCCGAACGTGCTCAATGGCGCAACATGCAGCGTACCCTTCAAGGGATGACCCAAGTGCTACAACAGGTAGCACAAGGTGGTGCTCCACGAGCTGGAAGCTTACACCAAGCATTCAAGAATATGAATCCCCCGAAGTTCATGGGATCGACCGATCCAGACGATGCCGAGCATTGGGTTCGGGAGATTGAACGTATATTCCGTGTCATGCAATGCACGGATCAGGACAAAGTCTTATTAGCTACTTTCCAGTTAGAAAAGGATGCTAGATGCTGGTGGGAGTCGATTGAAGCTACTATTGACCCAACTCAAGTTACATGGGGTGAATTCGTTGAATATTTCAACGCCAAATATTTCTCTGATAGGGTCCAGGAAAGGAAGGCCGCCGAATTTGCCGCATTAAAGCAAAGATCTTTATCGGTGGCTGATTATGAAGCACAGTTCTCTAGACTGTCTAGATATGCTAAGCATTTAATTGGCACGGAAAAGATGAAAGCCCGTAGATTTCTTAATGGGCTTAGGCCCCACTACATTACTCAACTGGCGCCTATGGATATTCAAGTTTATACTGAAATAGTGCGCCGAGCTCAGTTGCTTGAAGATGCCACGGAACTATCTGATAGGATCCGTGGGAAAGACAAAAAGGAGCAAGTCACAAGTTCGGGTTCTTTTAAACCCAACTTTAAGAAGAGGCCCAATAATGGAGGTTCTTCCTCTCAAGATCAGAAGTACAAGAAATCCAAGCCTTTCTCTATCACCACTACCCCTTCAAACGTAGTATGCAAGCATTGTGACAAGGCTGGTCACAAAACAGAAGAATGCTGGAGGAAATTAGGAGCATGTCTCCGTTGTAGGAGTCGTGAACATCGGATTCCCGATTGTCCATTAATGAATGACCAAGACGGTGAGGGTAAACGCCCAGTGACAAGGAACGCGCGTCTTCATGCAATCCAAGAGACCGAACCAGAAGAAGAAGGCGGATTGGTGGAAGGTACATTAAAAATTTGTTCCAAATATGCACATGTCTTATTTGATACGGGTGCATCGCATTCCATTATTTCCAAGAAGTTTGCTGACCCATTACCTCTAGAACCAGAATGGATGAAAATAGTGTTGTCTACTCCTCTCGGAAACGAGACGGATATCACGCATCATTACCAAAACTGTGAGGTGTTGGTTCGAGGAAAGAATTTTCCTATTGATCTTATCTGCTTAGATCTAAAAGAATATGATGTTATACTAGGAGCATATTGGTTATCTAAGTACCAGGCAACGGTTGATTGCCGTAATAGCAAGATTGTTTTCAAAGAATTTCCAGAACTGACTTATACTAGTCCTAAGAGTCGAAGCAAATCCCCTCTTATTTCGGCTCTTCGAGCAAGCAAGCTCGTCAGGAAAGGATGTGTATCCTTCCTTGCTTTTGTCACTAATAAAGAAGCTAAGGAAACCAAGATAGAAGACGTTCAAGTAGTACGAGAATTCCCAGACGTATTTCCGGAAGAATTGCCGGGATTACCCCCGCAAAGAGATGTGGCCTTTACCATCGACTTAGTCCCTGGTGCTGGTCCGGTTTCAAAGGCACCATATAGAATGTCCCCTGCTGAACTCAAGGAGTTGAAGGAGCAGTTGATGGAACTAATCCGAAAAGGGTTTATTAGACCAAGTACTTCCCCGTGGGGAGCACCAGTCTTATTTGTAAAGAAGAAGGATGGATCCATGAGATTGTGTATTGACTATCGACAGTTGAATCATCTTACTATCAAGAACAAGTATCCACTGCCGAGAATCGATGAATTGTTTGATCAGATTTCAGGATCCAAATATTTCTCCAAGATTGATCTCCGGTCGGGATATCATCAATTAAGGATCAAGGATGATGACATTCACAAGTCCGCATTCAGAAGCAGGTATGGCCATTACGAATTTGTTGTTATGCCTTTTGGACTAACAAATGCCCCTGCTGCCTTTATGCAGTTAATGAATAGCATATTCAGGCCTTACTTGGATCAATTCATAGTAGTCTTCATCGATGATATATTGATATATTCTAAGACTAAGGAAGAACATGAAGAGCATTTGAGGATTGCATTGCAAGTCTTGAGGACAAATCAATTATATGCTAAACTCAGCAAATGCGAGTTCTGGCTTGAAGAAGTGGCTTTTCTCGGGCATGTCATATCCAAGGACGGTTTATCTGTGGATCCGTCAAAAGTTGAAGCTGTGAGAGACTGGGAGAGACCCACTAACGCAAGCGAGATCAGAAGTTTCTTAGGTCTTGCAGGCTATTATCGGCGATTTATCAAAGATTTCTCTAAAATCGCCGTACCACTTACAAGATTAACTCGTAAGGAGATCCGATATGAATGGAGTGAGGAATGTGAAAGCAGTTTCCAAACTCTCAAGGATCATCTCACCACAGCTCCGGTCTTAGCCCTACCAATTGAAGGAGAGAAATTCGAGGTCTACACTGATGCTTCTGGCATTGGCCTCGGATGTGTTCTAATGCAACATGGGAAGGTCATAGCATACTCTTCTCGTCAACTGAAGAAGCATGAGGAGAATTACCCCGTCCATGACTTGGAATTGGCCGCGGTAGTATTTGCCCTAAAGATATGGAGACACTATCTCTATGGGGTACAGTTTACTGTATACTCCGATCACAAAAGTCTCAAATATCTATTTTCACAAAAGGAGCTGAACATGAGACAAAGACGTTGGCTAGAATATCTCAAGGACTTCGACTTCAGTATACAATACCATCCCGGAAAGGGTAATTATGTGGCTGATGCCCTTAGTCGAAAGCCGAGAGCAAAGATAGCAAATTGTATGATACAAGAATGGAGGTTACTTGAACAATTCTCCGAGCTCAATATAAGCTTGGACACGGAATCCAAACTTGTCACACTATCCCATTTAAGCATACAGTCAGATTTGTTATCTAAGATACAAACACTTCAGGATGATGATCCTATGTTAATAGAAATCAAAGGCAGATTAGAAGGACAATCCGATTTTCAACTAACTTCTGATGGAAGATTATCGTTCAAAGATAGAACTTGTATACCCGATTGTCCGGAATTAAAGAAGAAGATCTTAGATGAAGCTCACAGATCAAGATACACTATTCATCCTGGATCAACTAAAATGTACCAAGATGTAAAGAGGAACTTTTGGTGGCCCAATATGAAAAGAGAAATAGCGGACTATGTATCACGCTGTCTCACATGCCAACAGGTCAAGGCGGAACACCAAAAGCCTGCGGGAAAACTACATCCTCTAGATATTCCTAAGTGGAAATGGGAGGATATTGGTATGGACTTCATCATGGGTTTGTCTAAATCTAAAGGAGGACATGATGGAATCTGGGTTATCATTGACCGATTGACTAAATCGGCACATTTCTTGCCAATCAAAAGCCGATGGTCGATTGATGTGCTAGCTGCACTATACATTAAAGAAATAGTCAGGATACATGGAATTCCTGTCTCAATCGTGTCTGATAGGGATCCCCGTTTTACTTCTCATTTTTGGAAGGGATTACAACATTCGTTGGGGACAAGGCTCAACTTTAGTACTGCTTTTCACCCACAAACGGATGGTCAGACCGAGCGAACTAATCAAGTTGTTGAAGATATGCTGAGAGCATGCATTATTGACTTTGGAGGAAGCTGGCATGACCACTTACCTTTAGTTGAATTTGCATATAATAATAGCTACCAAGCTAGTATCCAAATGGCACCTTTCGAAGCCTTATACGGAAGGAGTTGCCGATCTCCCATATGTTGGAACGAAGTTGGAGAGAAACAACTATTAGGTCCAGACATGGTAAGGGATACAACTGAGAAGATACAAGTAATCAGAGAAAGATTGCAAGTTGGTCAGACGAGACAAAAAGCTTATGCTGATACAAGAAGGAGGGATCTTGAATTCCAAATCGGAGATCATGTATTTCTCAAGATATCGCCTGGACGTGGCATACGGAGATTTGGTGTTAAGGGCAAGCTTACGCCAAGATTCATCGGACCATTTGAGGTACTCGAAAGAGTTGGCGAGGTTGCTTATCGCATCGCGTTGCCTCCTCAGTTGTCCGAGGTACACAATGTATTTCACATATCTATGTTGAAGAAGTATGTGCACGATCCGTCACATATTATTGAGCATGGAGATCTGGTGATCCAGAAAGATCTCACATATGAACAGAAGCCCTTGAAGATATTAGATCGAGAAATACGAGCTCTAAGGAATAAGGTTATTCCCATGATCAAGGTGCAATGGAATAAGAATCCTGAACGCGAAGCGACATGGGAGACCGAGGAATCTATGAAGAAACGATTTCCCGAGTTATTCTAAGAGGTATATGTCCTACACTCTCCGCATGTATAATTATATATATATTGAATTTGGGGACCAAATTCTTTTTAAGTGGGGGAGGGTGTAGCAACCCTAATAAATGAATAATTGAAATGAATTAAAACATATATATTACAGAAGTAATATATATATATAAGGAATAGGGTTAATTGGACGAAATAAAACAAATTAAAAATAACGCCTCTTATTAAGGCGTTAATTTATAAATAAACGCCTCTACCAATGGCGTGAATAAAGAAAGGACGCCCACACCTACGGTCGTCAGTTCTCACGCGACCAAATGAGTAAGTAAAAGAAACGCCTCTACCTTGGGCGTGTTTTAAAACAAGAAACGCCCTTTTTAAAGGCGCTTTTTAAGAAACGCCCTTATGCAAGGCGTTAATTCAAGAATACACGCCCTGACCAAAGGCGTTAATTCCATTCGAGTTCCGTTCGAACCCAGAGCTTATCCAAGGAAAGATTAACCTAATCTAGTAAGTGTCTATTAAAGTAAGGACTCTATTAAGGATATATCACCCTCAATCAAACACTACTCTTGTTAGGACTTCCAAAATCCTATAAATAACATGTTCGATCGAACCCTAAAACCCATTTGATCGAACGTCTGCTGCTAGGTACGTGAAGAAAAAACGGTTCCTCTATTCTTTTATTTTCTTCTGCTTCTATTACATGAAGAACTAATGTTCTTCATCTGATTCTGTTATAGGTCTGTAAGGTGGCGTACGTGAAAGAACAAGGTATGTTCTTCACCATATACCTGTGAAGATTGATTTCATATCTTCATATTCCTTCCTCTCTTTTCCTACAGGTTGATTGAAGGCTATCATCTCCGTCATATTCATCAACTAAAATCTTCCTTCTTCCTGTCCAAGGTGTTCTTCTCAAGTTATTCACCGGTCATCTCCAAATCTATTTTTAAGGTAGGATTTTCTCAAGTTATTGTAGCCCAAATAAGAATTAATGCAAGATATCTATACATACGTATATGAGCATGGCATGCATACTGTTTATAAGGTTTTATTAAGTTTTCTGCAAAATTTTGAAAGAAACGCCCTTGATTAGGGCGCTAATTTAAAAGAAACGACCATGCTAGTGGTCGTCAATTTAATATTCGACGCCCTCTACGCAGGCGTTAATTTCATAAGAATCGCATGTGGTTAATAATTGATCCTGTTTAAAAATTACAATACATATGAAATATTGATTTTTAATATCTTGCATGACTCTGTGAATTCCTGTTAAATTTTACTGCCATGACATGTCTCCTGTCTCTCGAAATATTATTTATTAAAATATCGTAAATCCCTTGAAATTCACGACTTGGACAAAGTCGTTTTCCATATTCTAACGCCCCAGTACAAGGCGTGAATCTGAAAAGTAACGCCCCTTCCTAGGGCGTGTATCTGCTAAAATCCTGAAATTCACATATTCTGTAAAATGGAATTAGAAAGTAACGCCCCTTCCAAGGGCGCGTTTTTGATAAATTTCTGAGAATAATTATATCCTGTCGAATATGTAAATGATGAGACGCCTGCCTCTGCAGTCGTCAACTTTGAAGAAACGCCCCCAGGAAAGGCGTGTTTTTGATAAATTAATGAAATAAGGGAAATTCTGCAAATTGGCAATACTTGTAAACGCCCTTCTGTTAGGCGTTAATTATTCAATACACGACTTTACTTAAGTCGTTATTTTACTGTAAACTGATTTTATTCTGGTTCTATTACCGATGGTTTCATATTATACATATATATATATATATCGGCACTATTCTCCACTCCGTGAGTATAGTCCCACGTTTCATGTTGATTTATCGATCACACTCAACTCTCATTGACATACAAGCTCTCCATTGGACATTCCGTTCCTTTGGACTAGCGAGTTAGTCATAGAGACCTCCGTAAGACTCCTCGTAGCCTTGGATTCCCTCAAGGCCGACTGAGCTGGTTGTACCCTAAAAACCCATTACACGATCCTTGCCATGTCAATCTAAAGAAACATGGTATACCGGCCCTTATGATTATACAAAGAGTATATCATAAGCAATTCTTGATGGGATGATGATATCATGCCATAGCGTGTCATTCTTGTAAACCCCAATTCTATGATAAGAATGAGGGTATCTTGCTTGATCTAATGTTCATGTGGACCTCAATTCTATATAAAGAATGTCCCTATTGATTTGTCATGGTACCTAAGTTAAGGGAACCATATTCTACCTAGTTTTATCGACATCGTGATTATACCGTTATTATCGCCATTCTATGTCCTTTGTCATATTTTGAACTCTATTCTATCAAAGTTGTCATACGTATCTACAAGCTTGATTATTGAAATTCTATATTGGCTATACAAACAAGAGTGGATGTCAAAACACATGATAAATGCCTGCGCATATAGGGCCCGATCTGGTCCTGGGAGGAGCACCCGAAAGTACTTGTGCCCATGGGAGTTAAAATGATAAGGTATCTGGCATTATACCGAGTACTTGACTTGCTTGATTGGACATTCCACACACATCTTGTACTTGACTCGTACTTGACATGAAATGAAATGCGTGGCCCGAAAAAGGGTAATTTACTTGCTTGATACATGATAGCCAAAGTTCTTGACATGACTTGTTAAATGTACTTGCTTGAATATCTCGAATAAACTTGTTATCTTGTTGGAAGTTCATGACTAAGTTCATCTTATTTTCTTGATATTACATTTTCTCTATCTTGTCGTTTCATGCGAGCATGCATAGCTTTATTGCATCCATGAAAATGTAATTACTTAAACCACTTGCTAGTACTTGAGATATAATTTCCTACTGAGCGTTCGCTCATTCCGTTTGTCCCTTTTTACTTTTCAGGTAAGTCCGACGACGATGGAAGTCAATCGGATGGGAATGGTCAAGAGTGAAAGTGATAGAGCTTCTACAAGTGTCGTCTAGTCTTTTCTATAGTTTCTTGAGTCAAATATGTATTCTTTTTCTTTTATTTAACAGAGTATTGGATTTGTAATAGTCTATCCATTATGAAATAAAGGATTGGGTTATCTTGCTATTTTGCGCATCTCTGTTTTTGTGTCGAATACATGACCACTCTGATTGACATGATTGATATAGACACGTCGCGCATCTCCGGGTATCTTCCGCGCTCGGGGCGTGACAAAGGGCCAACCCAAATAACCACCCGCATAACCCAACACACGAAGGTGGGCCTTCACCCAAAAAGCAACCAAACAAACATCTTCTAACCCAAAACAAAAACCCATGAACGTGCAAACCCAACCCAAATGCACATATGCACGTTCGAGTGGTAGCTTTTAAGGTTTTGACATAAGAAAATGGCGAGTGGCCGCTAACCGGGAAGGGTGGAGCAATGTCGGGGAAGGTTTTCAATGCATGCTTCCATTTGGCGTCTGAACCCTCCAGAATCGCCACACTCCCATAAGAACACCCCAACCTCGGACGCTGCAGAATTTTTCCTATTGCGGTCAAAGAAGGAGTCTTCTTCCCTCAGGGCCTCTGCACCCATCTTCCTCCTACTAATCTTCCAAGCCACGAAGGGCTTCTGCTTCCTCTTCCGCAACGTGAAGCCCTGCGTCCTCTTCTTCCTTTGCCACCATCCTGTTGGCTGATACGAGAAGGGGCACTCTTTCTCTTCCATCTTCATCCTGCTGATCAAGAAGTGATGCGGGACGAGACACGGACACGACAAGCTCGCGATCGTCCCTTAACGAGGGAAGCGTCGGACGTGCACGGTTGAGAAACCGACTAGAGCTAGGGTGGTCGGCTCTCTCTTTCGTGCCCGAATCGGGTCACGGGACGGTAACGCTCTCTCTCGCAGCAGTGGTGATATAAATAGAAAGCGAGCTAATTACCCTATCATGCTCTCTAGCAGTGGCATAAATAAGCATATATGAAATTAAGCAAAATGCCAAGTAAGGAGCGAGGACGATACCTCCACGCGCTCGGCGTGGGGACGACGGACCCGGCCGAAACTCGTACTCCCAGAATAATAATACACAAGATTACAGCAATATAAATCGCTACCCACTACACGCAGGGAGGTAAAGGGCTACACAATGGGGCCCGAGAGGATCGAATTCGGGTTGACGGGCGGCTTCTCGCTTTGATTCGGCAACACCCGAACACGTGACGGTGGGGCCCACGTGCTGTCCGGAGGGACCGTGCGGGACCCGGTGTCACCACTGTGGTGGGGACACTTGTGGAAGTGTTCCCTGGGCTGGCGGCACGCTAGTTCGCCGGCTGGAGGCCAGGCGGCTCCGTTCGGCACCGGTCGGAATGACCGGCCACGGATCTGCCGGTTCTATTTTCCGACGCGCGCTCCGGCGAGAACGGACGCTGCGATCAGCCCCGACGTCAGAATGTGACGAAACTGGCGCCGTTAGAAAGCTGCTTCGAAGGGCTTCAACTCTCTATGATTACAGAGAAATAACAAAGCCTGCACTTCCAATTGGTGAATTTTGAAGATTGCTGTTTTACAGTGGCTTAACTATCAAATATGCAGGGCTGTCCTCTGAGAACTGTCGTTGACCGTAGGGTAGATGTCCGATTCAGCTCTTGAGGTCTTCATCAAAGGTGTAGGAAATTGAGCTAGGAAGACGGTAAAACTAGTTTTGACAAGTTTGGATGTGGCTACGAATTGATAGGATTTTTGCACTAACAGTGGGTCGGATCTGGAATATGACTAAAGGCATTGTAGCATAGATAGAACACGAATTTTGAAAAATGGATAGAGGGTGGATAAAAAATCAAGAAAAATGATGGATGTAGGGAATGATGGACAGAACGCCCAGTAAAATTGGGAGCCCCAACAACGATCAAAAAGAAGGTCGGAGATGGGAAACTCAGAGCTGCTGTCACTGTAGACAGAGACAGGATAGATCTGGGAGTGATTGAAGACCGAAATTGCAAAAATATCAAAAGAAGGATTGTCGACCTGAATGTTTTTTTGGATGATGGGATGGAAGATAGGTACACACCATAAAAATTACAAACTACGAAGAGGCCGTGGTTGGTAGCAGGATTTTCGTGAAGACACCTCTGTCCAGTAGGACAGAAAACCAAAGACGGATTCGCGGCGGCTCGGAGGCGGCACGAACGGCGGCGGCGGCGGCACAGATGAAGATCAGAGGTTGAGAGGGGGAGATAGAAGATTGATACACTCTAGAACTGGAGGTTTGAGGAGAGGAAACCAGGGGGAGAGGAAGGGGGCGTAAGGAGGCTCCTTGAACATTCAACAAATTTCTGATTTTTCATTGATTTCTAAATGAAAATACAATGTTATATATGACTCCAATCAAATCAATTGTGCACCCTTGGATCTAGGGATGGGGATTGAAGGGCTGAGATGAAGTGTGAACAACACACCAAATACAATTTTTTTAATCTAACTTGACCATTTCTATTCAAACTTAGACTAATTCTATTCCAACTCCACCTACCTAGCCTAATAAAGCCAAAGAAGGGGGTGCCCCCTTCATGGGCCTCCCTTAGGCCAAGTATGGTGAAAGGCCATGTAACAAGCCCACTAACCATGCTAGACTCTTCCACCCTTGGTAGCCCATGAGAGGGAGAAGCCTATTTGGGCCTAAGTGGTTATTAAGGTCCATAATGATGGCCTTAAGACCCAATATGGAATAAGCTCCTAATGGACTCTACTAATGGCAACCTATCCATGGACTCTACATTACAAATGGCCCATTGGCTTGATATAAGCCTTACAAGGGGCCCAAATGAAAGAAATTACACAATTACAATCTCATACAAGCCATAACACACAAATACACTCCACCCGTATAAGGAAATCACCTTTGATGCCCCATCAATTCTCCCCGGGTGGGAGGAACTCGACCCCGTCGAGTAAGGGGTGCGGCTGCTCGAGTACATCGGCGGATCCGTCACCGTGCCAAGTAGCGCGAGTATGCTCCACTCCAAGTGATCATCACCTGCTCATTCCATATATACTCGATATGCACAAGCTGTTGTGGGCTAGAGGTGGACACTCTGGGTGGGGCACTCTCAAAAGGGAAGGAAGCGGCTCAAAGACTCACTAGGAATCACTACTGAGTCCCTGTAGGTGACTAGATCCGGGTGTAGATATAGAACCGATCCCATACTCATCGAATGAGTCCACTCGCCTCTTACGCATAAGAGAACGACAATGAGCTTGCACAAGACACATGCAGACTCACCAAACACTAACACACATATGCAAACAACACAAATAAGAAATGGACTCATGCATGACTCTAGACAAAACTAGTGTTAGTCAAACCCGTACATGGATGACGGCGGACCAGGACACCCGAATATGTGTCATACATGCATTTGACGTAACCGGAGATGGATGGCATGGGGTACACCTAAATGTCCAAGTATGACCCAGTCATGCATGGACGCCCCTTTAGATTTAGGAGACTTGAGTGGGCTAGGAAAGCCGGGTGTGGAAGAGCCGGGTGTAGGTGTATCGTGGACGGGCTTGGTGGGTATGGAGGACCCGACCCGTAGGAAAGGGATATGAAGGTGGACTTCCCCGAAGAAGTGAAGGGAATATGAAGGGTCTAAGGATCCACTAGGGAATGAGTCAAAGGGATCAAAGAAGGTATGACCCCTTGTGGTGGGTTCCCACAAGTCACGGTCCCACGTGTAGAAGTTTTGAAGGTGTGGATAGTCACCTTCTTGAATTGTGACGGGTGGGACGGGGATCGTAGGCAAGAAGTATGATTCCTCCCTCGGACAAAAGGGTATGAATTCGGGCTCGTCCGGTAGCGGGAGAAGTAGAAGAACCTCCGTGGTGATACAACCCACGGTGCACTCGGAGGTAATGGACCCGAAGGCCGGATGGGTGAAGCTAAGACTAGCTGGTTGGTCAAAGCCTCGGGCCAAAAGATGCGTCAACTCCCATTGTGAATCTAATCCCATGATAAGATCGTCCAACGTATCAACATGGTGACGAGATCGAAATGTGGTATGGAATGAGTTGACCGGCACTATAGGTAGGATGGGGTCCATGGATGGAAAGGGATGTGGGACTGAGCCTTCCTTGAGCCATCTAAGAAGTGGCTCGGCTATATAAAGAGTACCCGTTAGAAATACGGGTGGCTCGGGCTTTGGTAGTTCCAAATGAGATGGTTCCGAATCAAGTTCGGAAATAGAGAGTGATGACATTGGAGCTCTCATGGGTGAGGAAGGAATGTCCTTCTCGTGTTGAAGGGGTCCTTGGGGTGGCTCCGGGAACAACCAATCTACCCCGATAGACCGATCTAGGCTAGTACTAAACCGATCTAGGCTTGTACTAAACCTTTGCACTTGTCCCATCATGGCTTGGAACATTGCGCCCACTTCATCGGCACTATGGAATTGGGGTGTGGCCATGGTGGCTAAGATGGGGTTGGGTCCCCTAGGAATGGATATGCAAGGCCATTTTTTTTATTTTAAAAGTAAAATGTGATGCTAACTAATGTACCTAGACATAACCAAAACTCGGTACGTGGCGGAGACAACCGATCCGAAGATCACTCGCACAAGTGTGCGGCCTTCCCGATAGGCGTAGCCTAACGTTCGGACAACACCTTTTGATATACCGACTAATGGGATGCAAATGTAACTCTTAAGACCGACTTAGACACTTAGACTTAAATGACACTCTTTTTTTTTCTTGACACCCTAGACTCAACTTGCTCTGATACCAAATTGATGCGGGACGAGACACGGACACGACAAGCTCGCGATCGTCCCTTAACGAGGGAAGCGTCAGACGTGCACGGTTGAGAAACCGGCTAGAGCTAGGGTGGTCGGCTCTCTCTTTCGTGCCCGGATCGGGTCACGGGACGGTAACTCTCTCTCTCGCAGCAGCGGTGATATAAATAGAAAGCGAGCTAATTACCCTATCATGCTCTCTAGCAGTGGCATAAACAAGCATATATGAAATTAAGCAAAATGCCAAGTAAGGAGCAAGGACGATACCTCCACGCGCTCGGCGTGGGGACGACGGACCCGGCCGAAACTCGTACTCCCAGAACAATAATACACAAGATTACAGCAATACAAATCACTGCCCACTCCACGCAGGGAGGTAAAGGGCTACACAATGGGGCCCGGGAGGACCGAATTCGGGTTGACGGGCGGCTTCTCGCGTTGATTCGGCAACACCCGAACACGTGACGGTGGGGCCCACGTGCTATCCAGAGGGACCGTGCGGGACCTGGTGTCACCACTGTGGTGGGGACACTTGTGGAAGTGTTCCCTGGGCTGGCAGCATGCTGGTTTGCCGGCCGGAGGCCAGGCGGCTCCATTCGGCAACGGTCGGAATGACCGGCCACGGATCTGTCGGTTCTATTTTCTGGTTCGCTCTCCGGCGAGAACGGACGCTGCGATCAGCCCTGACATCGGAATGCGACGAAACTGGCGCCGTTGGAAAGCTGCTTTGAAGGGCTTCAATTCTCTATGATTACAGAAAAATAACAAAGCCTGCACTTCCAATTGGCGGATTTTGAAGGTTGCTATTGTACAGTGGCTTAACTCTCAGATCTGCAGGGTTGTCCTCTGAGAACTGTCGTTGACCGCAGGGTAGATGTCCGATTCAGCTCTTGCGGTCTTCACCAAAGGTGTAGGAAATTGAGCTAGGAAGACGGTAAAACTAGTTTGGATAAGTTTGGATGTGGCTACGAATTGATAGGATGTTTTCACTAACAGTGGGTCGGATCTGGAATCTGACTAAAGGCACTGTAGCAGAGATAGAACACGAATTTTGAAAAATGGATAGAGGGCGGATCAAAAATCAAGAAAAATGATGGATGTAGGGGCTGATGGACAGAACGCCCAGTAAAATTGGGAGCCCCAAAAAAAATCAAAAAGAAGGTCGGAGATGGGAAACGCAGAGCTGCTGTCACTGTAGATAGAGACAGAACAGATCTGGGAGTGATTGAAGACCGAAATTGAAAAAATATCAAACGAAGGATTATCGACCTGAATTTTTTTGTGGATGATGGGACGGAAGATAGGAACACACCATAAAAATTACAAACCACGAAGAGGTCATGGCTGGTAGCAGAATTTTCGTGAAGACACCTCTATCTAGCAGGACAGAAAACTGAAGACGGATTCGTGGCGGCTCGGAGGCGGCACGAATGGCGACGGCGGCGGCACAAATGAAGATCAGAGGTTGAGAGGGGGAGATAGAAGATTGATACACTCTAGAACTGGAGGTTTGAGGAGAGGAAACCAGGGGGAGAGGAAGGGGGCGCGAGGAGGCTCCTTGAACATTCACCAAATTTCTGATTTTTCATTGATTTCTAAATGAAAATACAATGTTATATATGACTCCAATCAAATCAATTGTGCACCCTTAGATCTAGGGATGGGGATTGAAGGGCTGAGATGAAGTGTGAACAACACACCAAATATAATTTTTTTAATCTAACTTGACCATTTCTATTCAAACTTAGACTAATTCTATTCCAACTCCACCTACCTAGCCTAATAAAGCCAAAGAAGGGGGCACCCCCTTCATGGGCCTCCCTATGGCCAAGTATGGTCAAAGGCCATGTAACAAGCCCACTAACCATGCTAGACTCTTCCACCCTTGGTGGCCCATGAGAGGGAGAAGCCTATTTGGGCCTAAGTGGTTATTAAGGTCCATAATGATGGCCTTAAGACCAAATATGGAATAAGCTCCTAATGGACTCTACTAATGGCAACCTAGCCATGGACTCTACATTACAAATGGCCCATTGGCTTGATATAAGTCTTACAAGGGGCCCAAATGAAATAAAGTACACAATTACAATCTCATACAAGCCATAACACACAAATACACTCCACCCGTATAAGGAAATCACCTTTGATGCCCCATCAAGAAGTCCTTCATCTCCATCCTCTGTTTCGAAGTTACTGAAACAGAAAACCGTTCTTCACTGTTCATCATCATCCAATCGACCCAAAAGGTAGGTGATCTCTCTCTTAAGCCGAACAATGATATCAATTAAGCCTTGCATGTTCGTGTCGGTTATACTCAATATAAAGCAATGCATGCATGGTTTACGTTGTTTAGTTTCACATACAATATATTAACACATGGGTTAAGAATATTACAATCATGTAACCACACATCTAAAATTGCTGAGAAATATATATTTGAGATTTTTCGCATTTTTCTTTTAATTTGCATATATTTAGATGCATAAAAAGATTTAAAATTAGATAGCGACCCTGTTCATGCGGTTAACACCCGTACCATCTTTGACGATTTTTATCTTTTTATCATGATGCAATAAAATTGTGATATTTCAGGGTTAAGATCCTTAGATTTTTCTCCTATTTATCATGTAATTAGTTTCTATAAAATCTTAATAAATAAAAAGTATAACTATTCATCCATAAAATGAACAGTAACATGGACATTTGATTGAATAGCGTTCACCGCCACCACCGCTATTTTGAACTTGTAACTATATATTTGAAAATCCATATCTACTAAAATATGAAATAGAAAATTATGAAAATCATATATTTGGAATCCTTGAATTTTTCTTCTAATTATCATATATTTTTTTTTAAATTTTTTATTAAATAATATGTGTCCTTTGAAAGGGAAGTTCTTTTCTAAACTTATTAAAAATGAAATGATAGTTGTAAATTCTTATTTAATTAAAACATGAGAAATTAACGTCCACCTATATAGACGCTATATTCGGGGAAATAAATTTCATAATTTTGGATAAAATGAAATGAATTAATGAGCGTCTTTCATGATAGACGCCAATTTAAATAGCGTCTTCCAAGAAGGATGCCAATTGTTCCTGATCACTTGATTTCCCCGAATTTGGAATCCATTAACCGTGTGTTCTTGACACTCCTATCTCACATCCGTAGATGGAGTCCTGGTTTTGATTTCTATCGAATACCATTAACTCTCCGAGATGTTTGAGCTCTCCGCTGGACATTCCGTTCCTCGGGACTAGCGATTTCATCTTAGAGACCTCCGTCAGTCTCCGCTAGCCTTGGATTCCCTCAAGGCAGCCGAGTAAGTTGTACCCTAAAAACCCTTTACACCAATTTTCAGTCATGTCCCTCTGAAAAAACATGACAAAATAGCCCTCAATTAATGTTGTTTCTGGATTTTTTGAGAAAATGTCACTTTCTGCAAATTGCATCCAGAAGAGTGAACGCCAATTAGAAATAGCGCCTTGTGTGACGGATGCTATTTACTTGTGCCTAATTATCTTATTTCTAGAATTTGCGCCCATCACTATGGATGCTGATTCTAATCTGCGGCTCCTTTAGTGGACGCCATTTACCCAGTTTCACGTATGTCTCGGATTTTATGAGAGATTTATCGACATGTTGTCCCTACATGATCTTTACTCCCTAAACTCTGATTATTATCCACATCGGTTATGACATATTATTCCCTCCGGGAAACTCCTCGTCAATATTTTGAGAACATAACCCTTTGACTTTCTGTTGGCCACTTCTGATTCTGAAATATTTAAGGGTTGTGGGTCCGCAACTATCAATGTCAGGTAGGACGGAAGTCCATTCTGTAAACCATGGGAATTCTGGGTGTGACATTGCACCAAAGTCTGATATTCTGATATTCTGCAAATTCTGTTATATATTCTGAAAATCTTGATATTCTGTTATTCTGATAATTTAGATATTCTGCTAGACTGATTATTTCTGCTTATTGTTATTGAAATTTTGATATACTCTGGCCAATTCTCTAAAGTTATGTTCATCTGTAACTTCTGTCCTTGTTTTATTCTGATATCTCATCCTTGGTTCTGCAAGGAAATTATTTCCTATCTCTTGGGCTTATATCTACCTTGACTTTGATATTCATCCTTTCTGTTAGATTGGTCATCATGATTTGAAGTTATATCGTTCATACATTGCATCGTCACGAACATGATAAATTGACTAATCACTTATACTCTGCTTGGGATAGAGATGTAATTCCTATTGAGCGTTTTGCTCACCAGCCTATTTTAACATTTTTCAGGTAATGACGTCGATGATAACCATTCAGATGGGGAAGGGCAAGAGTGATGAGCACAATGGAATCGAGTCTGTGTCTTTTATTTTCTCGAGTCTTGTCTTGTCATTGAGTCTTTCTTTTTTATTAAGTGTATTTGAGTCTTTTTCATTTAAAATTGTAACTTTGCGTCAGAGATGTAATTTTGGCATTTGATATTAATAAGAATTATGTTTTGTAAACTTTGTCTAGCCGTGGAATGTTGTGTCTTATGTTGCTCTGATTATTCACAACTGTATCGCTGCCACGTTCCGACTAATACGTTCCGCTGCTATCGGATCGGGGCGCGACAGAAGTGGTATCAGAGCCCAGGATTTCAAATTTCTAGGAAAACCTGAGTCCAAGGATAGGTCAACTCTTAAACCCGTGAGATTGGGTAGAGCCAAGGGATTAAGTCATAATAGGACGTCCTATCTTGTAAAAATACGTCCAACATTGTAAATAAAAACACGAAACTAATTAAGATTTTTAAAATCCTTGTAGGATTATGGCTGCAGAACGTGCCCAATGGCGTGAAATGCAAAGGACGGTACAAGGCTTGACCCAGGCTCTTCAATGGGTAGCCGAGGGTGGAGCCAATCGTGGAGCTGGAGAATTACATCGTGAGTTCCGAAGCCTCAATCCCCCTAGGTTTAGTGGAACCCCTGACCCTGACATAGAGGAAGATTGGACAAAGGAGATGGAAAGAATCTTCCGAGTGATGCAATGCTCGGATCAAGATAAGGTCTTTCTGGCAACGTGTCAACTAGAAAAGGATGCAAGGGCTTGGTGGGAGTCCGTGGAAGCCACCTTGCCTGATGAACATGTAGCATGGGTAGAATTCTTGGAGCACTTTAATGAGAAGTATTTCTCATAGAGAGTTCGGGAGAGAAAAGCGGGAGAATTTGCCTCACTTAAGCAGAGAAGTATGACAGTAGCGGAATATGAGACCCAGTTCTCGAGGTTGTCACGGTATGCGCCTCATTTGATCATGACGAAAAAGATGAAAGCTAGGAGATTTTTAAATGGATTAAGATTGCAATACATACCCCAGTTGGCACCGATGGATATTCAATCATATGCTGAAATGGTTAAGAGAGCTTAATTATTGGAGGACGCTACGGAATTATCCGATAATGTTAAGGCGATAATAGAGAAGCAGAAAGTAGATAATGGCAACAAGAGGCCTAATGAAGGCAACGGCGTTCTGAACGGTAAGAAGCCTAAGGAAGAAAAGTGCAAGTATTGTGGGAATGAGGGTCACAAATCTGAGAAATGTCGCTGGAAGAATGGAGCTTGCTTTCGCTGTGAGAGCCAGGAGCATAGGGTAGCTAACTGCCCCCTACCTAAAGATCAACCGCAGCAGGCAAAGGATCACAAGAAAGCACGGCATCGAGTACAACTAAAAGCGATAAGACAAATCAAACCTATTGACGATGAAGTAACTAGAGGTATCCTTAACCTTGGCCTAGTTCCTTGGGTTGTTTTAGTAGCATGCCTAGATGAATTGAACTAGATACCCCACTAGTGTAGACTGGAAATGAATTCAGTTGAATTTGGGGACCAAATTCTTTTAAGTGGGGGAGGGTGTAACACCTCGGATAAAACTAAGGAATAAATATATTCTAAATAAATGTAAGTTGCATAAAGAAGGCCAAATAGAAACTATGGGTCGTAATAAATTAATTATCTTTCCCCGTTACACACAAAAAAAAATGGAGCCCAAACAATATAACTCATATATGAACACTTAATGGGCCTTAACATGTATATTTTATTTTCCCTTAATATAATTTTTAAGAGCCAAAAAAAAATGTCCATCCGCTAACCCAAAGCCCATATTTAATAAACACCCATAAATATGCATACGTATTGCAAACCCCACTGAAGCCTAAAACAACGCAACCCTCTATATATATTTATATGCCACCCGGTTACACCAAGGGCCAACCCAAATAACCACCCGCATAACCCAACCCACGAAGGTGGGCCTTCACCCAAAAAGCAACCAAACAAACCTCTTCTAACCCAAACCCAAAACCCATGAACGTGCAAACCCAACCCAAATGCCCATATGCATGTTCGAGTGTTAGCTTTTAGGGTTTTGACATAAGAAAATGGCAAGCGGCAACTAACCAGGAAGGGTGGAGCAATGTCGGGGAAGGTTTTCAATGCTTGCTTCCATTTGCTGTCCGAACCCTCCAGAACCGCTACACTCCTATAAGAACACCCCCACCAGGGACGCTGCAGTATTTTTCCTATTACTGTCAAAGAAGGAGTCTTCTTCCCTCAAGACCTCTGCACCCATCTTCCTCATGCTAATCGTCCAAGCCACGAAGGGCTTCTGCTTCCTCTTCCGCAACGTGAAGCCTTGCGTCCTCTTCTTCCTTTGCCACCATCCTGCTGGCTGATACGAGAAGGGGCACTCTTTCTCTTCCATCTTCATCCTGCTGATCAAGAAGTCCTTCATCTCCATCCTCTGTTTCGAAGTTACTGAAACAAAAAATCGTTCTTCACTGTTCATCATCATCCAATCGACCCAAAAGGTAGGTGATCTATCTCTTAAGCCGAACAATGATATCAATTAAGCCTTGCATATTCGTGTCGGTTATACTCAATATAAAGTAATGCATGCATAGTTTACGTTGTTTAGTTTCACATACAATAAATTAACACATGGGTTAAGAATATTACAATCATGTAACCACACATCTAAAATTTCTGAGAAATATATTTTTGAGATTTTTCATATTTTTCTTTTAATTTTCATATATTTAGATACATAAAAAGATTTAAAATTGGATAGCGACCCTGTTCATGCGGTTAACACCCATACCATCTTTGACGATTTTTTTCTTTTTATCATGATGTAATAAAATTGTGATATTTCAGGGTTAAGATCCTTAGATTTTTCTCTTATTTATCATGTAATTAGTTTCTATAAAATCTTAATAAATAAAAAGTATCATTGTTCATCCATAAAATGAACAGTAACATGCATGTTTGATTGAATAGCATTCACCGCCACCACCGCTATTCATTTAATATATATATATATATATATATATATATCTTGTAGCTATATATTTGAAAATCCATATCTATTAAAATATGTAACACAAAATTATGAAAATTATATATTTGGAATTCTTGAATTTTTCTTCTAATTATCATATATTTTGTTTTTAAAATTTTTTATTAAATAATATGTGTTCTTTGAAAGAGATGTTCTTCTCTAAACTTATCAAAAATGAAATGACAGTTGTAAATTCTTGTTTAATTAAAACATGAGAAATTAACGTCCACCTATATAGACGCAATATTCGGGGAAATAAATTTCACAATTTTAAATAAAATGAAATGAATTAATGAGCGTCTTTTATGATAGACGTCAATTTAAATAGAGTCTTCCAAGAAGGATGCCAATTATTCCTGATCGCTTGATTTCCCCGAATTTGGAATCCCTTAACCGTGGGTTCTTGGCACTCCTATCTCACATCTGTAGATGGAGTCTTGGTTTTGATTTCTATCGATTACCATTAACTCTCCGAGATGTTTGAGCTCTCCGCGGGACATTCCGTTCCTTCGGACTAGCGATTTCATCTTAGAGACATCCGTCAGTCTCCGCTAGCCTTGGATTCCCTTAAGGCAGCCGAGCATGTTGTATCCTAAAAACCCTTTACACTAATTTTCAGTCATGTCCCTCTGAAGAAACATGACAAACTAGCCCTCAATTAATGTTATTTCTGGCTTTTTTGAGAAAATGTCACTTTCTGGAATTTGCGTCCAGAAGAGTGAACACCAATTAGAAATAGCGCCTTGTGTGACAAACGCTATTTACTTGTGCCTAATTATCTTATTTCCAGAATTTACGCCCATCACTATGGATGTTGATTCTAATCTGCGGCTCCTTCAGTGGATGACATTTACCCAGTTTCACGTATGTCTTAGATTTTATGAGAGATTTATCGACATGTTGTCCCTACATGATCTTTACTCCCTAAACTCTGATTATCATCCACATCGGTTATGACATATTATTCCCTCCGGGAAACTCTTCGTCAATATTTCGAGAACATAACCCTTTGACTTTCTGTTGGCCACTTCTGATTCTGAAATATTTAAGGGTTGTGGGTCCGCAACTATCAATGTCAGGTAGGACGGAAGTCCATTCTGTAAACCATGGGAATTCTTGTGACATTGCACCAAAGTCTGATATTTTGATATTCTGTTATTCTGTAAATTCTGTTATATATTCTGGAAATTTTGATATTCTGTTATTCTGTTATTCTGATAATTTAGATATTCTACTAGACTGATTATTTTTGCTTATTGTTATTGAAATTCTGATATACTCTGGCTAATTCTGTAAATTTATGTTCATCTGTAACTTCTGTCCTTGTTTTATTCTGATATCTCGTCCTTAGTTCTGCAAGGAAATTATTTCTTATCTCTTGAGCTTATATCTACCTTGACTTTGATATTCATCCTTTCTATTAGATTGATCATCATGATTTGAAGTTATATCGTTCATACATTGCATCATCACGAACATGATAAATTGACTAATCACTTATACTCTGCTTGGGATAGAGATGTAATTCCTACTGAGCATTTTGCTCACCAGCCTATTTTAACATTTTTTAGGTAATGATGTCGATGATAACAATTCAGATGGGGAAGGGCAAGAGTGATGAGCATAATGGAATCGAGTCTGTGTCTTTTATTTTCTTGAGTCTTGTCTTGTCATTGAGTCTTTCCTTTTTATTAAGTGTATTTGAGTCTTTTTCATTTAAAATTGTAACTTGCGTTAGAGATGTAATTTTGGCATTTGATATTAATAAGAATTATGTTTTGTCAACTTTGTCTAGCCGTGGAATGTTGTGTCTTATGTTGCTCTGATTATTCACAACTGTATCGCTACCACGTTCCGACCAATACATTCCGATGCTATCGGATCGGGACGTGACACTACCTTTCGTCGACCCCCTCCACAGTGAGCTCGTTCCTAGTTCGGGACGATGCAGGAGTACAAAGACCGGTTTACTACACCAGCAAGGTGCTTAATGAGGCTGAGCGACGATATCCCACAGCTGAGAAACTCGTGCTAGCGTTGATCGCCTCGGCCAAGCGCCTCCGGCCCTACTTCCAAGGACACTCCATCATCGTGCTAACCAACGAGCCTCTCAAAAAGATCCTGGCCCACCCTGAAGCTTCAGGTCACCCCGTCAAGTGGGCTATAATGCTCGGGGCTTATGACATCTCTTATCATTCCCGCTCGGCCATCAAGGGACAGGCGCTCGCAGACTTCATCGTAGAAAGTATTGTCCCGACCGAAGAAGCCCATCAGCCGATTCTTGGGCCAACCTGGGATCTCTTTTTCGATGGATCCTCCAACTCGGCCAGCAGTGGCGTCGGCGTCATCGTCCGATCCCCGGAAGGCGCAAAACTACAGTAGGCCTTGAAGTTCAACTTCTTGGCGTCCAACAACGTCTCCGAGTACGAAGCTCTTATCTCGGGAGCAAGGATGGCACATTGACTGGGAGCCGAATGGGTCAAGATACATACCGACTCCCAGCTGGTCGCCAGCCAGATCAACGACGATTATGAGGCTCGGGAAGCACCGATGATCAAATACCTTCAGCTGGTAAGAGGAATAGCCCCCTTATTCGAGAGTTTTTAGGTTATCCAGATAAGTCGGGAGGAAAACTCCCAAGCGGATGCCCTCTCTCGGCTGGCTTCCTCTACCCTCGCAGAAGCTAATCGATCGGTCTTCCTCGAAAAGCTAGAGCGACCCAGCATAGAGGCGGAGCTCATGACAGTTGATCGGGTATCACCCAGCGACTGGCTAACCCCGTATATATCCTGGCTTTGAGATTCCCAAGAGCCCCCGACCGTCACGAAGCACGGAGAATGAAACATCAGGCTTGGCGCTTTGTCATTTTGGACGAAATCGAAGGTCTTTCTCTGGCCCTCTCCTCAAGTGCCTCGGTACCGAAGAGGCCAACCGTGCGATCCAGGAAGTCCATGAAGGCATCTACGGCGCACACCAGGCAGGAAGATCACTCGCCAAGATCTTGCTGCGACAGGGTTACTGGTGGCCCACTCTCCAGCGCGATTGCTTGACCTACGTTCAGAAATGCGACCGATGCCAACATTTCGATCACTTAGTCCATCGGCCTGCCTCAGAGCTTGTTACTTTCACCGAGCCGTACCCCTTCGCTCGGTGGGGAATTGACATTCTGGGGCCATTCCCAACGGCCCGGGCCCAGAGAAAGTTCATCATCGTCGCCATTGATTATTTCACCAAGTGGCTAGAAGTTGAAGCCACCGCCAGAATTACTGAGTCGGTCATATGGAGCTTTGTTTGGAAATCGATTATCTGTCGCTTCGGCATTCCTCGGGTGATTGTGAGCGATAATGGTCGACAATTTGACTCACACTTTTGTAAGAGTAGATGTGCCGACCTACACATTTGCAACCACTACACTTTGGTGGCCCACCCCTAGGCCAACGGGCTAGTCGAGAATGCCAACAAAGCTATACTAAAAGGCATTAAGACTAGGCTCGGGAAAGCCAAGGACAATTGGCTCGAGGAATTGCCAAGCGTACTATGGTTGCACCGAACTACTCCCAGAACTGCCACCGGTGAAACTCCCTACCAGGTGGTGTATGGAACTAACGCCGTGATTCCTTTGGAAATCAGCAGCCCATCTCTCCGAGTTATCAACTTCTCACCCGAGGCGAATGACCAGAATTTGCTAGAAAACCTCGATATGGTGAGCGAGATAAGAGAGATCACGCGCATCCGAGCCATGGAGTATCAGCATCGCATCACTCGATATTACAACGCCAAAGTCTGAGACAGCTCTTTCCATCCAGGAGATTTCATCCTCAAAAAAATCGAGGCCTCTCAACCACTGGAGGCAGCCGGGAAAATAGCCCCTAATTGGGAAGGCCCTTACCGAGTGGTCGAGACGCTCGGAAATGGGGCATACCGATTATCTAAGATGGTAGGAGCGCTCATCCCTCGGACATGGAACGCGGCAACATTACGAAAGTTCTATTTTTGAGGTTTTCTCAGACATGTAAGTAGCAATGATTTCCCCTTTTTTATTCCATTAATATTTCTTCATACATCAGATGGGCCGCAGCCAACATACAAGTATACCAAAAAATGAAGATAGTACAGTCAATGATACAATAGCATGCACTGATCACTCGGCGCCAACACGGCTAGCACTCCCACGTCGAGCCACTGACTCTGCCTCGTTTAGAAATTGGCTCGGATAACATGATAGCTGGCCCTGTTTGCTCAGAAAGTTCATAAAAGAGGAAGAAGAGGAAGGAATACAAGTGATGGGGTCGCCCCACCCCGGAGGCATCCGGCATGATCTAGTCATTTAATTTTGAGTTATATGTAATTTTATTTGAGTCAAATCGTTATAATTTTCCTTTTTGAAGGGGCTTGATCTCGCGCGGCTCCTGAGCTGGGTAGATGATCACCGAACAGTGAACTGTAGAGAAAGAGAAACGGATCAGGGGGCCCAGGGGAGGTTCCCTAGGAAAAACCCTCCGATTCTTAAGTCAGTAGAGCAATGGTGAAAGATAGGGAGAGAGGTAGAAAGAGGTGCACGAGATCCCCCTACACCAAGGTGGTGAAGTGGTTCCTGCTCAAGGGATTTCATGTGTGTATTGCCCTTACCTTTCACTGGAGGGAGTCCCAGGTTTATATAGTGTGCTCACCTTATGAGTCCCGTAAGCGGAGGAGTTTCAAGCGGGAGTTACGTCCTCATCGTGGGATCTTTACGTCCTCATCGTGGGATCTTTATAGCCTTGAGGGATCATGGGTCTCTTATCCTTATAAACTTCTGCTCATAAAGGGCTCTCAACGGCAGCGTGGATAAGCAATCGTCGGTCGGTCCAAGCATAAAAGGTGCCAACCCTGTCCGGGCGATAGGCATAGCTCGGATGAAGATAGGTCGGAGTGGGCGCTGAGCGCTTGCCTCTATCTCGATGAGGGGATAACTCGAGCATGGGTCTTCCTCCGTTCTGACCTACGCTCGGGCCTTCCGAGCCTAAGGGCCGCCGAGGAAGGATGAGATCCCGAGTAATCTTATTGGGCTTTTTAGCCTAAGTGGGCCCTATGGGGCTGTCACTTGGATGAGCTGAGCCTCGTTTGGTCCTGATGGATCTAGTTTGGCTACTCTTAGATGGGCTATAGAAATCCCCCTCTCCACTTGTCCCCCTCCTACTCCCGAACTTTAGTAAGCTCGGAAGAGTAGCTGTTGGGTTTTAGACCAGCGTGGCTCAGGTGGGTGGAGATCTGGCGGTGTTAGGAAGCCACGTGTCGTGGTCACCTGGGCCCGTAATAATGATGATCCTGACGGATTTGAACTGAAGGGGCCCCCTTTTCTCGGAGGTCGGAACGACGCGCCGCCTCCCGCGCGGGGATATAGGCGTTGGGCGCTTGCTGTCATTCAAGACTTCCTCCATCTTTAGGGTTTTGCTCTCCTTCGCTCTTGCTTTTGGGCTCTTCGATGCATCGTGAGGACACGACGGAAGAGCAGAGGCTTGCAGCGACATTCGGGGAATTGGCGGAGATAACTACGGAGGCAGTTCGACGGCTTCCTCTTCCCCGGGAATCTTCGGGGTCCTGAGATCGCCTTTCCTCAAACTCTTCTTCAGATTCCATGGCGAACCAGCGCTCGGATGATGAGGAGTGGGAGGACGAGCCAGTGGTGAAGGCGTCGGTTCCAAACTGCAGTGAACTGGGGGAGGCAGATGTGAGAAGGCTGGAGCATCAGTATCGCCTGCCCCACAAGTTCAGCTTTGTCGTGGCTTCTCCACACGAGACGAGCCTGGACTCTCGTACATGCCACATCTATACCTTCCTTCTGTCATGGAAGGGTGGGTTCCGCCTTCCCTTCGAACCTTTCGTTCTTCAACTTCTTAATTTTTTCCTGTTGGCGCCCATTCAGTTGGTAGCCAATTCTTATCTCCTTCTTTCCGCCTTCCGCATTCTCTGCCGCCAGTGTGGAGTTCCTCCTTTCTTGGACCTCTTTCACTATTTCTTTGAGTTGAAAGCACATCCTTCGACCAGGAAGGGTTTCTATTTCATCTAGGCGAGGCGGAACAGGAGCTGTATCTCCTTGGCGGCGAAGGATTCTTCGCATAAGGGGTGGAAAACTCAATTCTTCTGGGTGGGGATTAGTTCAGTGGAGGAAACTTGGAGGTGCATAGTAATCCCCAATTTCCACCCGAATATCCCTCCCAGGCAGGATGAGTTCCCTCCACATGTGGAGAAATATGCGGCTATCTTGCTGAAGCACCGCCAATCCACAGAAGAGCTGGTTACTCCAGAGAATATCGAGCGGTGTCTTCTTACGCGGCTGCATCCGTCGGGCTCAGGTGCCACAAACTAGGTTCTCCTTTGGATGTTGGGATCATTTTTTCTTTCCTGAATATGTCTTCCTCTTCGTGCAGACACCAGGCGGCAGGCTTTGGAGGAGGCCGCAGAGGTGATCGAGCTTGGCGATGGCGCGGCTGTTGATGAATCGGCTACTCCCACGAGTCACTCCCGAACCAGAGATAAGGGCAAGGGGGCGGCCCAGGGTGAATCCTCCAGGCCGCGGGGGTCCAAATGCAAGGACCCCGTGGAAGGCATGATCCGGGCCGCCGCGAGGGCCAGGAAGCGGGCCAAGAAGGCCGGGGTCGTACCCGTAGTCAAAGGCGACCTTGTCGAGGCTCGCCCCTCCTCCGAGCATGATGGGGCCGACCCTACCGGGAGAGCTCTTCCACCCTCCGAGCAAGAGGGGGCCGAGGAGGTTGGGGCTGCTCCTGCAGGCGACGACGATGCGAGCTCGGCCCTTCCTTCGGCCAGAGCCGAGGGGGCCAGGGCTGCTCCTGCGACTGGCAACGGTGCTGGCCCTGCTCTCCCCTCGGTAGGAGCCGAGGGGGCCGTGGCCGAGGCGGGGGATGCTGGGGCCGTGGCCGAGTCTGGCGCTTCAGGTGGTGGTGTAGGTGCCGAGCCAGTCCATGTTGGGGGGCCGCCAGAAAATCCGATCGAGGCACGAGAGGCGACCGAGGCCGGGGCTTGGTCCGAGCCACTCGGTGGGGCGCTGGGCGATGGGGGGTTCTCTGTTCCGGCGGCCTTGGAGAGGCTTGGTATCTTGGACCCTCTGCACCAGGTATGCCGCGGTATAGCCACGAAGGTGAGGGGGGAAAGGTTGGCAGTACTCTTTGTCTGCGGCCCTTGCTGGGGTTATGGAGGGTGGCCTGGTCTTGGCCCAGATGGGGGCCACTCTGGCAGAAGTGTACTCTCGGTCGGAGTGGGAGCGAGCGAACCTGGCTTGGACCCTTGGTGGGTCTGACAGGAGGTTGGCTTGGCTTGCCGAAGAGTGTGATGGGCTTCGGCGGGAGCTTTCCTCAGTCAGGGAGCTGGTGCGGTCGAGCCAAGTGGAGACCCGATCGATAACCGAGCAGCTAGCTAAGGACCGTGAATCGCTCGAGAGGAAGAACAGGCTTCTTGAAGAGGAGCGCCTTGCACGCGTTGAGCTGGATGGCCGGTGGGAGACCGAACGTACAGAGCTGGTAGACCGAGCGGAGGAAGCCGAGCACCTTCGGCGGGAGGTCGAGGCTGATCGGGCTGAGGCGAAGAAGCAGGTGGCGGAGGCCGAAAAGTGGACGGCTGAGGCCAAGAGGAAGTCAGCCGAGGTGGAGCAGAAGGAGGCTGAGCTCGCTGGTAGGGTGGGATCGGCCTGGGTGGAGGCTCTCGAGCAGTACAAAAGCTCAGAGGCCTACCGGGTCGACCTTAAGGAGGCTGCCCTCCCCTACTACGAGTTAGCACTTCACCGGGGCATCCGCAAGCTGTTCAAGCAAGGCTACGACCGGGCCTTCTCTTATGCCGAGGAGCAGGCGTCCGGGGTAGTTGACTTCCCGTTCGGGGAATGCTATGACTCGGACTTGTCATCCTCCAGTTCCTCTGCTTCGGCACAGGATGAAGAGGATCACGGGGGCTCTTCGTTCGAGGGGTCGCTAACTCTGGATGCCTCGAGAAGGCACGCAACCGAGGTAGGTCCCACGCCAGTGGGGTCAGTGCCAGGGTCGGCCGTCGCTGAGGATGCCGGGGGCAGACCGTTTGAGCCCTCCACTTCCGGGCTTCCAGGTGGGCCGGAGGCCTGATGTATCTGCTTTGCTTCCTCTTTTCGTATGTCTTTTTTCCTTTTTGAAGAAAAAACTTCCTCTTTTGTGTAGAAAAATAGATAAGGTAATAGCATTATGATGAAGACTTATCTGTTCCGTATCACCACTGCCGTATTTTGTTCAGCGTATCTACTGTTGTGCCCCTGTGATTTTGATGATAGCAAACACTATGAGTCACCATATGTTTGTGTTTGCATGAAAGATTGAATGATTGCATGCTCAGTAATTTATCTAGCACGTTTCAAGCTCCACCACACACATCAGGTCCGAGCATATAGAGTGCGTCGGTGCATTGACCAATTCATGCATATTTCTGATCAACGCCTGTTTGCGTATATTACCCATAGTCAGTGCACTCGTCTGTCTCATGCGTACACTAAGTCTATACATCCATTAGCTAATAACTGAGCAAGTCTACACATCCGTTAGCTCAGATCGTGACTTAGTCAGTGCAATCCATGTTCATTGTGCATGTGTGCATGTCTGCACATTCCTTAGTGGCTAGTCTGTACAACCTCCGGTTGATTCATTCGATCAAGTCTATACAGCCAGATCCAGTGTTCTTCACGCATATACATAGTCAGTGCATCACCCTCATGCATACAAAAGCACCCAAAGTCTGTACAACCGTTATTGATATGTGCATTTAAGTTCATACATCACTTCATCAAGTCTATACAGAATGCATTCATACATAAACACTAGGTAGCAAAGTCTGTACATCGTCTTGACGCATGCACGCAAAGTCTGTACATCGTCTTGGCGCATGCACACAAAGTCTGTACATTCCTTGACAGCATGCCTGAGCATTCATCCTCAATGTGCATACTTTCATCTATGCAAAAATGCATTACATGCATTTAAATGTCTGAACACTTGTTGACGGCATGTCAGTGCATCCATTTTCGTTGTACATACCTTGATAGATGCAAACTGCAGTTCACACATTCAAAGTCTGTACATTCTTCAGTAGCATATCTGTGTATCGTTTGTACAGTACACACAATGTATGCACACTCCTTGATGGCATGTCCTTGCACTTATCTTCAATGTGCATACCTTCCTATATGTATACTGCATTCCACGCCATTAAGTCTGTACAATTCTCGAACTTACTCGATGCATCTCCTTCCTTGTTCTTCAGATTAATTCGAACTGATAATCAAGCCTGATCTGACAAAACTGCTGGCACGTGATCCCAAGCAAATGATAGGCACGTGATCCGAGGAAAGGAAGCTTCTATCCCCTAACACGTGGACCAGTGGAATTTCAGTAGGCCTCTGTTATTTGATCCATACGAAGCCCCTGTTCCTATATAAAGTCACATCACCTTTCGAAGAAGGGTGGTTGGTGCTGGAAGAGAGGCCGTCAGAAGTAAAGAAAGGAGAGCCAGCAGAAGAAGAAGAACAGAAGACATCTGAGCACAGCCAGAGAGAAAAGAGAGCAGCAGAGAGAAAAAGAGAAGTGGCAGAAGAATAGAGAGAGAGAGTTCGTGAAGAAGAAGATAGAAGACTCCATCAGAAGATCTGTCTTCACTGGAATCTGGATCAAATCTAATCCAGTCAGCTCCATGGGAGCCACATTTGCATTTCATTGATTACAGCTTTCAGTCGCTGTTATTTCTTGTTTCCTGCTTTCATTTTTAACCTTTCTTCAAGCTGTTTGTCAGCAGGCGAGGTGGATACCTCGGACAACAAGCTGTGAAGCTCAGCGGTTTGCAGAGGAGGATTCCTCTAGACGGGTTAAGCTGTAATCCCCAGCGGTTGAAGAGGTGTGGTATCCTCTGGTCGGCGAAGCTGTAATGCCCAGCTATTCAAGCTGTTTGTCAGCGGTTGTAGGCAAGCTATGAGGCCCAGTGGTTTGAGCTGTGTATCAGCAGGAATCCACACTCGGGTTGAGTGTGGGGTGGATGTAGGTCTGGAAGACCGAACCACCTAAAAATCTCTTGTCTACCGTGGTTTGATTGCTCATCTGATTATTGCTAGATGAATGGATAGGTGCGTTTCAAGTGAGTATTCTGTCTGAATGCGTCAAGGCACACGCTATTCTGATTTGATTCTGTCTATGGCTTAGACTTGCTTAGGTGCCTGCATTGTTGCAGTTCAACTGGTTGATCAAGTGTTTCTTGGAATCACTTCTTAAACAGCCCAATTAATCTTTATTCCGCAACTGTGTCTAGTTACAAGCTTTAATTAGGCAATTTTTGAAGGGGAGATTCATTCACCCCCCCTCTGAATCCATAGCACCAGCTACACCAATTGGTATCAAACACAAACAAACATATGGTGACTCATAGTGTTTGCTATCATCAAAATCACAGTGGCACAACAATCTCCCCCTTTTTGATGATGGCAACACTATGAGTCACACTAACTCATGTCAAACTATTCTCCCCCTTTGACTTCATCAAAAAGAAAATAGTTTGAGACGAGAAAGACAAACATACATGACATGATTGAATTAAACACTCCCCCTTTGACTAGATCATTTAGGCATAGAAATCACAGAGGCAGTTAAATGAAGCACCAATCAAGTCTATGTTGCAGATGTATTCTCTCCTTATGAATAATGAATGCGATTCATGGAGAAACTGATGCTTACATGATGCAGACGAGACAAGAGCCAATCAATCTATCCTCCTCCTTTGACAAGATCACAAACGAACCTCCCCCTTTAAAAGGCAATATGTGCAATCTAGACAAGACCTAACCTCTTCTATAAAAACAATCCAATGCTCTCTGATCTGAATGAAGCAAGGCGTTCAAGAGTGTAAGGTGAGAGATATGTCAAGAAGACATTCAGGAAGGATGACATGGCAGCATGCAGACTACAGGATCTTTCAAGGAAATAGAAGATTTTCAATAAGATACTTATTTCATAAATCTGAATAAACTGATGGTTCAGACTCTTCCATTATAGGGGCTTATGAATTTTTATTTGAACATCATGGTTTAAATATGATGTATACATAGTTTGATAATAAAATTCTGTACTCATATCTGAACATCAATGTTTAATAAAAGTGAACCAAGCCCTCATATTTATATCTTGATTAACCTCCCTTCATCTTACTCAGTCAATTTCAATGACTTCTTCAGAAATTACAATCATTAGTATTGAGGTTAAACATCATGAAAGAATTTAGATTTGGTTCCTGAGGATCAGTGATGGGAATCGACGCCGAGCATGTACCTTTTCTTTTGCATTTATGTCCTTTTAGTTTGTGTTCATATCCTTGGGAAAATATATGCGCAATTGTACGACATAGTAAGCCAATGCGTCATTCCCTTGGATTGTGTGGGTTTTTGTGCAATTGTGTAGTAGGTCCATCTAGGGGGCCCTCAGCCCTTTCCCATTGGTCCATGTCACCTTGTGGGGCTGGTCAACCATCCTAGGTGGACATCTAGAAGGTTGGACTAGTCATATGGACACATGGGAGACAAAGGGGTCAACATTTCAAAGGTTGGCCACCAACCCCCTCCCTTGGTCAATAGGCCGCCCCCCCCTTTTTTATTTAATTGTATTTTTTGTGTGTTGTTCACACTTCAGGTCGCGGGGGTCAAGGGGGCAGCGCCCCTTGCGGGGGTTTCTGGGGGCGGAGCCCCCGGAACAAATTCTGATTTCATAATCAATGGTTTGCATGGAGTTTAAGGATTTATCATATGGATGTTTGAGCTATAGTTCTAATCAATTATCCATGTGTTTGCAGGTCCATATACTCAATACAAATCCTCAAGGTCGAAGGAGTTTGATGCCACAAACGTAAATGAGCTGCTCAATGGTTTAAAGGGCTGAACGGGAGAAACTTGGGGCTTCCCCTGCCAGCGGTCGACCACCGGTCCAGGACAGGTCGACCGCCAGCAGCGGTCGACCGCCCAGACAGGGGCGGTCAACCATTTTTCCCAGCAAGCAACGGACTGAAACCTGTAAAATTTTGGTCGACCGCCAGCCCTCCACCGGTCGACCGCCATCCCCGAGGCCTACTTTTGTTGACTTTTGGTTCAAGTTCGAAGGGTGGTCTTTCCACCCATTTCTTTAATCCTTTTGCCCCCAATTACACCAGATTTCGTGGATCTGGTCTGGGGCTTGTCCAAAGGGCCATTCAAGAGTTATAAAACTCTCATTTGGTGCTACAAACCCTAATCAACTAAGAGGGCTTCAAGGGAGATCAAAGGAGAGGCTATCCAAGTGGAGGAAGAGGAGAAGTACTGTAGCCGTGAACAGTACTCCATGCAGCAAGTGTTCTTCATCCATCCTCAACCTATTGGAGGTAGATCTGAAGCCAACATCCTCCAAGGAAAAGAAGCAAGCAAGGAAGCAAGGAAGCAAGGATTCAAAGGAAGATTGCTCAAAGAAGAAAGAAGAAGAAGCAAGCAAGCAAGCAAGTAAGCCATCCAAGGGGATTCAAGTGGAGATCAAGAGGAGGTGTTCAAGTGAAGATTGAAGATATGTTCAAGATCCGTAACATGCATTCAAGGGGAACCCAAAACAGGATTTTTCTAAACTAAGCCTCATCATATTTATGTTTTTGGGTATTGTATTTGTGTTCATCATAAACTAAAGAATCTGTGTGTGTGTGGATCATGTTGGATCCGTGGTCGTGTGTGTGTGTTGTTTTCCATTCGTGTGTGCGTAGATCTTCCTAGATCTACGTGTGTGTGTGAGGATCTCTTAGATCCAGTTGTTTTAGTGTGTGGTTTGCTGCACTTGTCGCAGCATGTGTGTGTGGTAGTGATCCGGTTGTCGGATCGTGTTGGAGTTCATCTCCGTGTGTGTGTGTGTTGGAGCTTGTCTCCGTGTGTAGGTTGGGGCGCGTCCCCGTGTGTGTGTGCAGGTGTCATCCTGCGTGTGTGGTTGGAGCGTCGTCTCCGTTTGGGGATTTATCCCCGAGTGAAGCCTCACCGGGTTTGGTGAGGGGTGGACGTAGGATTGCCGTCGTGCATCCGAACCACCTTAAAAACCGCTATGCATTGTGCTTGTATTGTGTGGTTTGCTCCATTTCCTCTATCTCCATTCTACATAAACGTTAGTTTAAATTATTGTTCTGGATTTATCTTCGTCTATCTTGCTTAATCTATATCTTATCATATAAAGTTTGTTAAATCTAATTTGTGTTCAAATAGCTTTGAATCTCCTAACTAGCTTTGTATCACATATTTTATAAAAGGCCAAAAGTTTTCCTGAAATTGGTAATCACCCAATTTACCCCCCTCTTGGGTGTCATTGATCACGGAACTTCAGCACGACGGCAACAAACCACCACACACACGGGCGCGACGGCACACACACATGGGTTCTCGCACGACGACGAGAAACCGCACACATACAGAGCAAGCTCCAAAATCATCTAAGACAAATAAGTATAGGAAAATACAAAGCCCACTCTGAGATTAACAATCTAAGCTCAAAAGATGATAAACAACATTGATCTTCCCCTTAAATCTTCAAACAAACTCGGAGAAAGTAATGAAGGGTGCTTTGGAATGATAGAACCAAGAGGGATGAAGCCGCCCCTTTGATGAAGCTCGCCCAAGCAAACCACGGTGGAGAGCAGCTGCAGCGCGCCTCCAACCTTGAGCTCGGAGACGTGGAACACGATCCTGGGACGGGGTTCTCCTTCTTCAGCAGACGCCACACCTTCTTCTCCTCCTTCCAGCAAAGATAGAAAAACTTAGCCCACACGAATTGTTGTCTCCCGATAGGACAAGGCGGCAATATATATCCAAGAGAAAGCAAAGCATTAAGACATAAAAGCCCTTGTCAAAGCCTCTTCAAACCACATACAAACATCCATATAAACCCTAAGGGTAATGTGGTAAAGAACCATGGCCATCGGGCCTAAAGATAGTGGGTTCGAATTCAGATCCGGAAAACCTGATCGGAATGCTCGGAACAAGTGTCGACTCATAAAGTCGACTCTTGCTTCACGAGTGTTCTGCCAGAACACAAAAAAATGACACATAGGGAAAAAGTGTCAACTTCCCAGGTTGATACTTTTTCAAGCCCCTTCTGTTTCGAAAATAAAACAGCATACTGACTGAAAGTGTCGACTTTCAAGGTCGACACTTTTTCAAGCTCGATCTGTTTTGTGAACAAAATAGCATGCTAACAGTAAGTGTCGACTTCCCAGGTTGACACTTTTTCAAGAAGCTTCTGACTTCACAAAACCAACAGAACCCTGGTGAAAGTGTCGACTCTAGGAGTCGACACTTTCTGCCAGCGTTAACAAAATCAACGCACAGTAGCGAAGTGCAAACAAAGTGTCGACTTCTAGAGTCGACACTTTACCTGACATGCTTGAAAACTTAGTAAATTCGATTGAAACACCATATGTTTTTAAACAACCATGAAGACCAATCAAATATGCACTTGTAAAAGATATTGCCAAGGATTAAACAAAATTTGAGCCATGAACATTCCATCCATTTTGGAATTTAATTAAACATTTCTTCTTACCATGACTTTCAAGATTTTGGAGAAGACTCCACAAAGAACCTGCACTTATACAATTGACATTCAATTCAAACTTCAGGTTAGCAAATGAAATCCAGGTCATTCATTTCAAGCTCAAGATATAGCAAATGAAACCCTCAAGTCAATAAACATTAAGAAAGTCACTTAGTCCATCCTTTCAAAGACAAGCCATTCATAACCTGCATTTCAAGAGGTTGAGTCAGTGCAAAGCTTGGGCAGGTCACTGCAGTATGGAATGATGTCGGTGCAATGATGTGTAAAACCCATTGTTAGGGTCGGTGCAACTTGAACTTAAGTCAGTGCAATCAAGCAGCAAAGTCTGTGCAATAACGGACAAGGTCTATGCAAGGAAGCACAAGGTCTGTGCGAAGCAGAACAAGGTCTGTGCAACGCACAACAAGGTCAGTGCAATGATTTAACATTCAACACAGTTCAATTAACATTCAACACAACATTTACGATATCCTTTTTAACATGTCTCAATTTCATCAAACATTCATTTTAACCAAAAATAATCTGAACTTGACTCAAACATTCATCGTGCCATTCAAAGCCCACATTCATCAAACATGTATCAATGCAAATCATATAATCTGAACTTATGACTTTTTCACACATGATCTTCGTCAAAACAGTTCGGGGCAGAATAATCTCCCCCTTTTTGACGAATATAAAACTCATTGAAAAAAAACACAAATATTTGCATGAAAGATAGAATTCTTTTTGTGTCAAAATAAGCATTTTAGCATTTTCTAACTTTCAGCTCTCATGAATTCCATTCAACTGTTTAGCTATCAAAATAGGAGAAGTATCAAACATCATGCAAAGCTAAAACTAACTTTATCTCTCCCCCTTTTTGTCAGAGTCAAATAGGGGATTATGAAAAATAGGGAAACAAAACTGGATATGCACAATTAACTCAATGAGATGCACATGTAAAGCAAGGAATGAGCATTCAAGCACATATGCATTCATTATTCTATATTATAGCAAGCATGTTCTATATGAATAGGTTAAGAAATATGCTATAGATCGAGAACATGAGTTTCATGAGCAATAGTAAAAGGATAGTGCTTACGAGAAGTGGTACTGTAAGACTCATGAAATATGACTGATTCAAGATGTACATTCGCACAATCACTCTCTAGATGTATATGTGAAAGATGAGCAATGAAATCTAGACAGTATGGATTTTCAGATTTTCTATGGAACACAAGTAGGAACTTTTCCTCCCTACACTTCCAGACACCGTGCTCGACTTTTGGTAGCTTCGCACAACCCCAAAATTATTTTCATTTTTAAATAAAAAGATGACTAACCTTTTGACACGAGTCATGCCCTTTGTTTCAGGGGCATTACCCGGTTACTCAGTATCATCACTTATGAGACTGTGGATGAGACACTTTTCAATGCGAGGTTCCTCCTTTATTTCAGGGGGGATTCTCGATTTACTCGATGTCAAATCACACTTATTCACATTTTTGGTGGGGCTGACAGCTTTCTCCTAACAAGTCACGTGATTTCTATGTAGGGGATCATGAGCCCTAAAATGTGTTAAGTGGAATAGGTGAAATCCTTATTAGTTAGAATCATTAAACTCATAAGTGCAAGTGGTGTGAGAGATTGCATAGAATGTAAGAAATGAATTAGCCTCTTCATTGTGATGTCTCCCCCTAAGTGTATGCATTGTTATAACAAAAACATCCCCCTTAATATGTGCCATGTAACAACATTTCTTCGACAAAGTAATTTTATTTAGCAAGGGAGTAAGGTCTTAGGAGATATCAAAACTGAAAGGTGTGTAAAGTATATACACTCAAGCAAATGTCAAAATGGTATTTTCAAGCAAGTTGATTACCGGTACGTGGCGGAGAACGTAGGTCCGAAGACCATACTCACGCATAATGAAAGCTTCCAGGTGGATGTAATCCATCTTTCCACTGACGCCATTTTATATACCGGTGAATCATGACATTCATGCACACACGTATGAAGTATATGCACTTATGTACATGCGGATGCGAAAAGATAAAAGCATGTATGGAAAGCAATTGTTATTCAGTGTCATATGCACAGAAAGCAAGATTTGAAATGTAAATGCCATGGAAAGACTTCTTATGTGCAAAAGATAAAGCAGTATGAACAATTTCATTATGAGAAAGTTTAAAGTGTGTATGTACAAAGCAACTCAAAAGAATTTAACTATCTGACCTGCACACTTCTAATTCTCTTCTAAGAAAACAAAACTGATCAGAGTTTAGAGGTTTTGTAAAAATATCTACAAGTTGGTGTTTTGTGTCAACAAAAACTAGCTCAAAATAACCTTTATTTATATGATCTCTTATAAAGTGATGTCTAACCTCAATGTGTTTAGTGTGAGAATGTTGGACAGGATTTTTAGACAGATTTATTGCAGACATGTTATCACACATGATGGGAGTGTTTTTCAAATAAAAACCAAAATCAAGCAATTGATGTTGGATCCATAGAACTTGAGCCGCACAACTGCCTGCAGCCACGATCTCGGCCTCGGTAGTTGATAAGGCCACACAATGTTGTTTCTTTGAGACCCATGAAACCATGCAGCCCCCTAGAAATTAACAGTGACCGCTTGTGCTCTTACAATCCATTTTACATCCAGCATAATCAGAATCAGTGAAAGCATGTAAATCACAAGAGTTATTCTTAGGATACCACAAGCCAAGGTCAAGTGTTCCATTCAAGTACCTGAAGATTCTTTTCATGGCTGACACATGAGAATCCCTAGGATAAGATTGATATCTTGCACAGAGACAGACACTAAAATGTATGTCAGGCCAACTAGCAGTCAGATATAACAATGAGCCTATCATACCCCTAAAAAGTTTTTGACCAATTTTGTTACCTTTCTCTTCTTCCAATTTTAGTGAGGTGGACATGGGTGTAGCAAATGGTTTGGTAGTTTCCAGTTGAAATTTCTTTACGGTGTCTTGTGTGTACTTCTTCTGGTTGATGAAGATGCCATCTTCCAATTGTTTTATTTGAAGTCCCAAGAAGAAGTTCAGCTCGCCCATCAAGCTCAGCTCGAACTCTCCCTGCATGAGTTGAGCAAATTCATCATTCATTTTCAAATCTGAGGCTCCAAATATTATGTCATCTACATAAACTTGAACAATTAGGGCATGTTCATCACAAGTCTTTGTAAACAACGTCTGATCTATGTTACCTCGTTTGAAGCCATTATCAATAAGAAATGAACTTAAGCGATCATACCATGCCCGGGGAGCCTGTTTTAATCCATACAGTGCCTTGTCCAATTGGTAGACGTGGTCCAAAAATCTTTCATCTTCAAAGCCCGGCGGTTGTTCCACGTATACTTCTTCCTTGATTATTCCGTTGAGGAAGGCACTCTTCACGTCCATTTGAAATAGCTTGATGTTCCTGTGAGAGGCATAAGCAAGTAAAATTCGTACAGCTTCTAATCTAGCCATAGGAGCGAAGGATTCATCAAAATCAATGCCGAATTCTTGGGAGTAGCCCTTGGCTACCAACCTTGCCTTATTCCTCACAACCACCCCATCTTCACTAAGTTTGTTTCAGAAAACCCACTTAGTTCCGATTATAGGATGGTTATCAAGCAGGGGCATGAGGAACCACACCCGATTTCTTTGGAATTGGTGTAATTCTTCTTCCATGGCGAGACCCCAAGAATTATCATTTAAAGCATAATCTAAAGACTTAGGTTCAATGCTGGAAATTAAATCAAAGTTATCATGAATTTCAACTTCCGTCATTGAAGCCTGCGTTCTCACTCCATCATCCACACCACCGATCACATTCTCCAACGGATGATCCTTGTGCGTGGTCCATTGGTGTGGAAGAGGTGGATGTACTTGTTCCTCTTGTTGTTCTTGCTCTTTTTCTTCCTCTTTTTCTTGATCTTGATCTCCTACCTCACCTTGTTTGCTCGATTCTCCTTTCTCAATTTCACTCTCACCTATAATCAAAAAATTATCATTATCATTTGATTTTCTCATAGTGTACTCATCAACAACAACACGTGGACTCTCCTCGACAATAAGTGTTCTAGTGTTATAAACACGGTAAGCTCTAGATGATAGAGAATACCCGAGGAAAATCCCTTTATCACTCTTCGCATCAAAATTTTCAAGATTGTCTTTACCATTGTTTAAAATGTAACAAATAGACCCAAATGGTTTAAAATTTGATATGTTGATTTTTGTACCTTTGTACAGCTCGTAAGGAATTTTCTTAAGGATCGGTCTTACCATTGCTCGATTTGTAATGTAGCAGGCGGTGTTCACTGCCTCTGCCCATAGATACCATGGAAGACCATTTTCAACTAGCATGGTTCACGCCATCTCCACGAGCGTCATGTTCTTCCTTCCGACCACTCCGTTCTATTGTGGGGTCCTAGGTGATGAGAATTGATGTTCGTACCCCTGCTTCCTGTAAAATTCATCAAACTCATGATTTTCAAATTCTCTTCCGTGGTCACTTTGAATTTTCTGAATTGAATAACCTTTTTCATTTTGAACTCTAGCACAAAAATCATTGAATTCATTGCATGCATCACTCTTATTAGCTAGATACAAAACCCATGCATATCGCGAAAAATCGTCGACAATCTCAAATCCATAAATCTTCCCTCCAAGACTGCGAGTCCTGGTGGGACCAAACAAATCAAGATGCAATAGTTGAAGGGGTTTTTCAGTTGAAATAATGTTTTTGCATTTAAATGATGTTGTGGTTTGTTTTCCTTTATTACATGCTTCACAAACTTTTGAAGTTTCAAAGTTTAAACTAGGAAGACCTCTAACTAAGCCATGACGATTCAGCTTCCTAATGACATTAAAACTGGCATGCCCAAGACGACGATGCCACAACCAAACATCTTCATTCTTGTTAGCAACTAAGCACAAATTTTCAGATGCAATTTCATTAAAGTCAACCTGATATGTGTTGTTACTCCTCACTCCTATGAATTTGATTTCGTGTGAGTTAGCATCAACAATTGTGCAGTGACAAGACTTAAATATAACCTTGTAACCCTTATCACAGAGTTGACTTATGCCTAACATATTATGGTGAAGACCTCTAACAAGTAGAACATCTTTAATGCAGTGGTTGAGATCCTTACCAATTCTCCCAATTCCTATTATCTTACCTTTATCCTGTCTGCCAAAAATTACCGTACCACCATATTTCTCTGCAAGGTCTGCAAAAAGTTATTTATTTCCTATCATGTGCCTGGAGCATCCGCTATCCAGGTACCATTTATTCTCTGTCGCCTTCCTGCAGACCTGCACCAATAAGCAACCATGCTCATTTTGATTTGGGTACCCAAGCAAGCTTGGGTCCCTTGATGTTAGCATTCCCAAAAGATTGACTATTCTTGCTGAAAAAGATGTCATCATCATATTTCATTAATTGACATATGTACATATCATTCCCAACTCTCCCACAATAAAAATAAGTGGGTCTCTTCCTACCAAAATGTTTCTTGTTATTTACATGTGTAGAAGTATAGGGGAAACGAGAATTAACAGTTGATGGATTGTTGTGTGTGTGTGAACACTCTCCATGATATGGTGAACTCTTAACAGCATAGTGAAAACCATTCTTACTGCCATGCATGAAATTTGAATTTTTCACAACTTGTTTCTCCTTTCCTTTCAACATCTTTTCATTGGCATTTTTCATCTTTTCAATTTCAATGATAAGACTTCCATTTTTGCTGTTCAATTCTTCTTTGATTTTCTCACATTCAATTAATTTACCATTCAATTCTTCCAGCTCCTTTTTCAACAGGTCATGCTTTTCTTGGATTTCATCTTTGATTTTAAAAGCATTTTTCTTTTCTACTTCTAAGCATGCGATTTAATCTTCAAACAAAACCAACTTTGATTCCAAAGTGTCATTGGCATTTTTGAAATTTTTAACTTGCATTTCAAGCAAACTGCATTTCTCACATGAATTAGATGAATGCATTATTTCATGAATCTTCTTCTTCAAAGATTTATTCTCATTTTTCATTCTTTTGTATTTTTCATCCAATTCCTCATATGCAAGTTCCCATTGTTCATTTGTGATAAACTCTGAGTCATAGATTACCTGTTCCTGATCGCTCCTGGCCATGAGACACATGTTCTTTACCATCTCTTTAATATCTTCTTCTTCATCGGACGTAGGCTCATCCTCATCCTCATCGCTCCAGGTAGCCTTCATTGCATTCGGCTTCTTGCCCATTACCATCTTGCCTTTCTTTTTCTGCAATTCGGGACATTCACCTCTCATGTGCCCCATCTTCTTACACTCATAGCACATAACTTCAGCCGCTTTGAGTGGTTCGTTCCTTTGCTTCGGCTGCTTCTTTCCTTTCTTGAATTTTCTACCAAATCTTCTCCTTTGGCGTAGAAATTGTCTAACTCTTCTTGTCAACATGGCAACTTCTTCATCGTCTGTGGTTCCCATTGAATCCTCTTGGCTTGAGATGGACTCCAGGTATGCTTTCAAAGCGATTGGCTTTTTCTTCTTTGTGTCCTCTTCTGTCCTCTTTATATTAATCTCATAGGCCATCAAGGACCCTATGAGCACATCCACGGTGAGGGTAGACAAATCTTTAGAATCCTCTATCACGGTCGCCTTGGTGTGCCAGCTTGGTGATAGGGACCTCAACACTTTCCTTACCAAATCGGTGTCCTTAAACTCTCTTCCGAGTGATTTCAACCCATTTGTGATCTCCATGAGACGTGCGAACATCTCGGAGATATTTTCTTCCTCTTTCATGTGAAACAGCTCATAATCTCGTATCAACATGTTCGCTTTTGTCTCCTTCACTTCTGTGGTGCCTTCAGAAATTAGCTTGAGCTTGTCCCACATTTCTTTCGCACTACTGCACATAGAGACATGAGGATATTCATTCGGGTGAATAGCACAATGAATAATATTTAAAGCATTAAAATTCACAGTTGCCTTCTTAATACGGTCATCATCCCACATATCTTCATCTGGGTGTAAAACATACGGACCATTCCAAAAGACAGTCCATATTTCATGACTTTGAGCACGTAGAAAGACAGTCACCCTATTCTTCCAATAGGGGTAGTTACTACCATCAAAGAAAGGTGGCCTATGAATAGAATGCCCTTCGGGCATCAACCCCTTGCTAAGATTGTTAGCCATTCCTAACAGATCTCTCTAAATCGCTAGGTTTCTAGATGAAAATAGAGCCGAGGCTCTGATACCAATTGTTTGCCCGGTTAGGAATGCAATTAAGTGGGGGGTGAATTGATTGCAGCCCTTTATGGCAGATTTAAAACTAAAAACAAACAACCACTCACAACTTCCCAACGCAGATGATAAACACTCGGATAAAGATAACGATTCTGGCAAATAATGAAACTCACAGCTCATCGATTCACACTCGTAACACGAATCGATAAACTAAAATAGCAATCACACACAAAGCAACCCACAGCACAAGCAGTTTTTAGGTGGTTCGAACGCACCTGAGTGCCATCCTACGTCCACCCCTCTCAACCAGATAGGATTCCACTATAAACGCTGCACGGCGTCAGCAAACCACCACACACACGGGCGCGACGGCCCACACACGTGGGTTCTCGCACGACGATGAGAAATCGTACACACATGGAGCAAGCTCCAAAATCGTCTCAGACAAATAAGTATAGGAAAATACAAAGCCCAGTCTGAGATTAACAATCTAAGCTCAAAAGATGATAAATAACATTGATCTTCCCCTTAAATCTTCAAACAAACTCGGAGAAACTAATGAAGGGTGCTTTGGAATGATAGAACCAAGAGGGATGAAGCCGCCCCTTTGATGAAGCTCGCCCAAGTAAACCACGGTGGAGAGCAGCTGCAGCGCACCTCCAACCTTGAGCTCAGAGACGTGGAACATGATCCTGGGACGGGTTTCTCCTTCTTCAGCAGATGCCACACCTTCTTCTCCTCCTTCCTGCAAAGATAGAAAAACCTAGCCCACACGAATTGTTGTCTTCCGATCGGACAAGGTGGTCATATATATCCAAGAGAAAGCAAAGCATTAAGACATAAAAGCCCTTGTCAAAGCCTCTTCAAACCACATACAAACATCCATGTAAACCCTAAGGGTAATGTGGTAAAGAACCATGGCCATCGAGCCTAAAAATAGTGGGTTCGAATTCAGATCCGGAAAACCTGATCGGAATGCTCGGAACAAGTGTCGACTCATAGAGTCGACTCTTGCTTCACGAGTGTTCTTCCAGAACACAAAAAATCGACACACAGGGGAAAAGTGTCAACTTCCCAGGTCGACACTTTTTTAAGCCCGTTTTGTTTCGAAAACAAAACAACATACTGACTGAAAGTGTCAACTTTCAAGGTCGACACTTTTTCAAGCTCGATCTGTTTTGTGAACAAAATAGCATGCTAACAGTAAGTGTCGACTTCCCAGGTCGACACTTTTTCAAGAAGCTTCTGACTTCACAAAACTAACATAACTCTGGTGAAAGTGTCGACTCTAGGAGTCGACACTTTCTGCCAGCGTAAACAAAATCAACGCACAGCAGCGAAGTGCAAACAAAGTGTCGACTTCTAGAGTCAACACTTTACCTGACATGCTTGAAAACTTAGTAAATTCGATTGAAACACCGTATGTTTTCAAACAACCATGAAGATCAATCAAATATGCACTTGTAAAAGATATTGCCAAGGATTAATCAAGATTTTAGCCAAGAACATTCCATCCATTTTGGAATTTAATTAAACATTTTTTCTTACCACGACTTTCAAGATTTTGGAGAAGACTCCACAAAGAATCTGCACTTATACAATTGACATTCATTTCAAACTTCAGGTTAGCAAATGAAATCTAGGTCATTCATTTCAAGCTCAAGATATAGCAAATGAAATCCTCAAGTCAATAAACATTAAGAAAGTCACTTAGTCCATCCTTTCAAAGACAAGCCATTCATAACCTGCATTTCAAGAGGTTGAGTCGGTGCAAAGCTTGGGCAGTTCAGTGCAGTATGGAATGATGTCGGTGCAATGATGTGTAAAACCCATTGTTAGGGTCGGTGCAACTAGAACTTAAGTAAGTGCAATCAAGCAGCAAAGTCTGTGCAATAACGGACAAGGTCCGTGCAAGGAAGCACAAGGTCTGTGCGAAGTAGAACAAGGTCTGTGCAACGCACAACAAGGTCAGTGCAATGATTTAACATTCAACACAGTGCAATAAACATTCAACACAACATTTACGATATCCTTTTTAACATGTCTCAATTTCATCAAACATTCATTTTAACCAAAAATAATCTGAACTTGACTCAAACATTCATCGTGCCATATAAAGCCCACATTCATCAAACATATATCAATGCAAATTATATAATCTGAGCTTATGACTTTTTCACACATGATCTTCGTCCAAACAGTCCGGGGGAGAACAATCTCCCCCTTTTTGACGAAGATAAAACTCATTGAAAAAAACACAAATATTTGCATGAATGATAAAACTCTTTTTGTGTCAAAACAAGCATTTTAGCATTTTCAAACTTTCAGCTCTCATGAATTCCATTCAACTGTTCAGCTATCAAAATAGCAGAAGCATCAAACATCATGCAAAGCTAAAACTAACTTTATCTCTCCCCCTTTTTGTCAGAGTCAAATAGGGGATTATGAAAAATAGGGAAGCAAAACCGGATATGCACAATTAACTCAATGAGATGTACATGTAAAGCAAGGAATGAGCATTCAAGCACATATGCATTCATTATTCTATATTATAGCAAGCATGTTCTATATGAATAGGTTAAGAAATATGCTATAGATCGAGAACATGAGTTTCATGAGCAATAGTAAAAGGATAGTGCTTACGAGAAGTGGTACTGCAAGACTCATGAAATATCACTGATTCAAGATGTACATTCACACAATCACTCTCTAGATGTATATGTGAAAGATGAGCAATGAAATCTAGACAGTATGGATTTTCAGATTTTCTAAAGAACACAAGTAGGAACTTTTCCTCCCTACACTTTCAGACACCGTCTCGTCTTTTGGTAGCTTCTCACAACCCCAAAATTATTTTCATTTTTAAATAACAAGATGACTAACCTTTTGACACGAGTCATGCCCTTTGTTTCAGGGGCATTTCCCGGTTACTCAGTATCGTCACTTATGAGACTGTGGATGAGACACTTTTCAATGCGAGGTTCCTCCTTTATTTCAGGGGGGATTCTCAATTTACTCGATGTCAAATCACACTTATTCACATTTTTGGTGGGGTTGACAGCTTTTTCCTAACAAGTCACTTGATTTCTATGTAGGGGATCACGAGCCCTAAAATGTGTTAAGTGGAATAGGTGAAATCCTTATTAGTTAGAATCATTAAACTCATAAGTGCAAGTGGTGTGAGAGATTGCATAGAATGTAAGAAATGAATTAGCCTCTTCATTGTGATGTCTCCCCTTAAGTGTATGCACTGTTATAACAAAAACATCCCCCTTAATATGTGCCATGTAACAACATTTATTCGACAAAGCAATTTTATTTAGCAAGGGAGTAAGGTCTTAGGAGATATCAAAACTGAAAGGTGTGTAAACTATATACACTCAAGCAAATGTCAAAATGGTATTTTCAAGCAAGTTGATTACCGGTACGTGGCGGAGAACGTAGGTCCGAAGACCATACTCACACATAATGAAAGCTTCCAGGTGGATGTAATCCACCTTTCCACTGACGTCATTTTATATACCAGTGAATCATGGCATTCATGTACACACGTATGAAGTATATTCACTTATGTACATGCGGATGCGAAAAGATAAAAGCATGTATGGAAAGCAACTGTTATTCAGTGTCATAAGCACAGAAAGCAAGATTTGAAATGTAAATGCCATGGAAAGACTTCTTATGTGCAAAAGATAAAGCAGTATGGACAATTTCATTATGAGAAAGTGTAAAGTGTGTATGTACAAAGCAACTCAAAAGAATTTAACTATCTAACCTGCACACTCCTAATTCTCTTCTAAGAAAACAAAACTGATCAGAGTTTAGAGGTTTTGTAAAAATATTTGCAAGTTGGTGTTTTGTGTCAACAAAAACTAGCTCAAAATAACCTTTATTTATATGATCTCTTATAAAGTGATGTCTAACCTCAATGTATTTAGTGCGAGAATGTTGGACAGAATTTTTGGACATATTTATTATAGACGTGTTATCACACATGATGGGAGTGTTTTTCAAACAAAAATCAAAATCAAGCAATTGATGTTGGATCCATAGAACTTGAGCAGCACAACTGCCTGCAACAATGTACTCGGCATCGGCAGTTGATAAGGCCACACAATGTTGTTTCTTTCAGGCCCATGAAACCATGCAGCCCCCTAGAAACTTACAGTGGCCGCTTGTGCTCTTACAATTTATTTCACATCCAGCATAATCAGAATCAGTGAAAGCATGTAAATCAAAAGAGTTATTCTTAGGATACCACAAGCCAAGGTCAAGTGTTCCATTCAAGTACCTGAAGATTCTTTTCACGGCTAACAAATGAGAATCCATGGGATAAGATTGATATCTTGCACAGAGATAGACACTAAAATGTATGTCAGGCCTACTAGCAGTCAGATATAACAATGAGCCTATCATACACCTAAAAAGTTTTTGATCAATTTTGTTACTTTTCTCTTCTTCCAATTTCAATGAGTTGGACATGGGTGTAGCAAATGGTTTGGTAGTTTTCAGTTGAAATTTCTTCACGATCTCTTGTGTGTACTTCTTCTGGTTGATGAAGATGCCATCTTCCAATTGTTTTATTTGAAGTCCCAAGAAGAAGTTCAGCTCGCCCATCAAGCTCAGCTCGAACTCTCCCTGCATGAGTTGAGAAAATTCATCATTCATTTTCAAATCTGTGGCTCCAAATATTATGTCGTCTACATAAACTTGAACAATTAAGGCATGTTCATCACAAGTCTTTGTAAACAACATCTGATCTATGCTACCTCGTTTGAAGCCATTATCAATAAGAAATGAACTTAAGTGATCATACCATGCCCGGGGAGCCTGTTTTAATCCAGACAGTGCCTTGTCCAATTTGTAGACGTGGTCCGAAAATCATTCATCTTCAAAGCTCAGCGGTTGTTCCACGTATACTTCTTCCTTGATTACTCCGTTGAGGAAGGCACTCTTCACGTCCATTTGAAACAGCTTGATGTTCCTGTGACAGGTATAAGCAAGTAAAATTCGTACAGCTTCTAATCTAACCACAGGAGCGAAGGATTCATCAAAATCAATGCCAAATTCTTGGGAGTAGCCCTTGGCTACCAACCTTGCCTTATTCCTCACAACCACCCCATCTTCACTAAGTTTGTTTTGGAAAACCCACTTAGTTCCGATTATAGGATGGTTATCAGGTCGGGGCAAGAGGAACCACACCCGATTCCTTTGGAATTGGTGTAATTCTTCTTGCATGGCGAGAACCCAAGAATTATCATTTAAAGCATAATCTAAAGACTTAGGTTCAATGCTGGAAAGTAAAGCTAAATTATCATGAATTTCAACTTCCCTCATTGAAGCCCGCGTTCTCACTCCATCATCCACACCACCGATCACATTCTCCAACGAATGATCCTTGTGTGTGGTCCATTGGTGTGGAAGAGGTGGATGTACTTGTTTCTCTTGTTGTTCTTGCTCCTGTTCTTTCTCTTTTTCTTGATCTTGATCTCCTGCCTCACCTTGTTTGCTCGATTCTCCTTTCTCAATTTCACTCTCACCGATAATCAGAAAATGATCATTATCATTTGATTTTCTCATAGTGTACTCATCAACAACAACATGTGGACTCTCCTCGACAACAAGTGTTCTAGTGTTATAAACACGGTAAGCTCTAGATGATAGAGAATACCCGAGGAAAATCCCTTTATCACTCTTCGCATCAAATTTTTTAAGATTATCTTTACCATTGTTTAAAATGTAACAAATAGACCCAAATGGTTTAATTTCTTACCTTTGTACAGCTCGTAAGGAGTTTTCATAAGGATCGGTCTTACCATTGCTCGATTTGTAATGTAGCAGGCGGTGTTCACTACCTCTGCCCATAGATACCGTGGAAGACCATTTTCAGCTAGCATGGTTCGCGCCATCTCCACAAGCGTCCTGCTCTTCCTTTTGACCACACCGTTCTGTTGGGGGGTCCTAGGTGATGAGAATTGATGTTCGTACCCCTGCTTCCTGCAAAATTCATCAAACTCATGATTTTCAAATTCTCTTCCGTGGTCACTTTGAATTTTCTAAATTGAATAACCTTTTTCATTTTGAACTCTAGCACAAAAATCAATGAATTCATTGCATGCATCACTCTTATTAGCTAGATACAAAACCCATGCATATTATGAAAAAACGTCGACAATCACAAATCCATAAAGCTTCCCTCCAAGACTGCGAGTCCTGGTGGGACCAAACAAATCCAGATGCAATAGTTGAAGGGGGTTTTCAGTTGAAACAATGTTTTAGCATTTAAATGATGTTGTAATTTGTTTTCCTTTATTACATGCTTCACAAGCTTTTGAAGTTTCAAAGTTTAAACTAGGAAGACCTCTAACTAAGCCATGACGATTCAGCTTCCTAATGACATTAAAACTGGCATGCCCAAGACGGTGATACAACAACCAAACATCTTCATTCTTGTTAGCAACTAAGCACAAATTTTCAGATGCAATTTCATTAAAGTCAACCTGATATGTGTTGTTACTCCTCACTCCTATGAATTTGATTTCGTGTGAGTTAGCATCACAATTGTGCAGTGAGAAGACTCAAATATAACCTTGTGACCCTTGTCACAGAGTTGACTTATGCTTAACAAGTTACGGTGAAGACCTCTAACAAGTAGAACATCTTTAATGCAGTGGTTGAGATCCTTACCAATTCTCCCAATTCCTATTATCTTACCTCTGTCCTGTCCGCCAAAAATTATCGTACCACCATTTTTCTCTGCAAGGTCTGTAAAAAGTTGTTTATTTCCTGTGATGTGCCTGGAGCATCCGCTGTCCAGGTACCATTTATTGTCTGGCGCCTTCATGCAGACCTGTACCAATAAGCAACCATGCTCATTTTGATTTGGGTACCCAAGCAAGCTTGGGTCCCTTGATGTTAGCATTCCCAAAAGACTGACTATTCTTGCTAAAAAACATGACATCATCATATTTCATTAATTGACATATGTACATGTCATGCCCAACTCTCCCACAAAAAAAACAAGTGGGTCTCTTCCTACCAAAATTTTTCTTGTTATTTACATGTGTAGAAGTATAGGGGAAATGAGAATTCACAGTTGATGGATTGTTGTGTGTGTGTGAACACTGTCCATGATATGGTGAACTCTTAACAGCATAGTGAAAACCATTCTTGTTGCCATGCATGAAATTTAAATTTTTCACAACTTGTTTTTCCTTTCCTTTCAACATATTTTCATTGCCATTTTTCACCTTTTCAATTTTAATGATAAGCCTTCCATTTTTTCTGTTCAATTCTTCTTTGATTTTCTCACATTCAATTAATTTATCATTCAATTCTTCCAGCTCCTTTTTCAACAGGTCATGCTTTTCTTGGATTTCATCTTTGATTTTAAAAGTATTTTTCTTTTCTACTTCTAAGCATGCAATTTCATCTTCAAACAAAACCAACTTTGATTCCAAAGTGTCATTGGCATTTTTGAAATTTTTAACTTGCATTTCAAGCAAACTACATTTCTCACATGAATTAGATGAATGCATTATTTCATGAATCTTCTTCTTCAAGGTTTTATTCTCATTTTTCATTCTTTTGTATTTTTCATCCAATTCCTCATATGCAAGTTCCCATTGTTCATTTGAGATAAACTCTGAGTTAGATATTACCTATTCCTGATCGCTCCTGGCCATGAGACACATGTTCTTTACCATCTCTTCAATATCTTCTTCTTCATCGGACGTAGGCTCATCCTCGTCCTCATCGCTCCAAGTAGCCTTCATTGCTTTCGGCTTCTTGCCCTTTACCGTCTTGCCTTTCTTTTTCTGCAATTCGGGGCATTCACCTCTCATGTGCCCCATCTTCTTACACTCATAGCATGTAACTTCAGCCACTTTGAGTGGTTCGTTCCTTTGCTTCGGCTGCTTCTTTCCTTTCTTGAATTTTCCACCAAATCTTCTCCTTTGGCGCAGAAATTGTCTAACTCTTCTTGTCAACATGGCAACTTCTTCATCATCTGTGGTTCCCATTGAATCCTCTTGGCTTGAGATGGACTCCGGGTATTCTTTCAAAGCGATTGGCTTTTTCTTCTTTGTGTCCTCTTCCGTCCTCTTTATATTAATCTCATAGGCCATCAAGGACCCTATGAGCGCATCCACGGTGAGGGTAGACAAATCTTTAGAATCCTCTATCATGGTCGCCTTGGTGTGCCAGCTTGGTGATAGGGACCTCAGCACTTTCCTTACCAAATCGGTGTCCTTAAACTCTCTTCCGAGTGATTTCAACCCATTTGTGATCTCCATGAGACGTGCGAACATCTCAGAGATATTTTCTTCCTCTTTCATATGAAACAGCTCGTAATCTCGGATAAACATGTTCGCTTTTGTCTCCTTCACTTCTGTGGTACCTTCATAAATTAGCTTGAGCTTGTCCCACATTTCTTTCGCATTGCTGCACATAGAGAAACGAGGATATTCATTTGGGTGAATAGCACATTGAATAATATTTAAAGCATTAAAATTCACAGTTGCCTTCTTAATACGATCCTCATACCACATATCTTCATCTGGGTGTAAAAAATACGGACCATTCCTAATGACAGTCCATATTTCATGACTTTGAGCACGTAGAAAGACAGTCATCATATTCTTCTAATAGGGGTAGTTACTACCATCAATGAAAGGTGGCCTATGAATAGAATGCCCTTCGGGCATTAACCCCTGGTTAAGATTGTTAGCCATTCCTAACAGATCTCTTTAAATCGTTAGGTTTCTAGATGAAAATAGAGCCGAGGCTCTGATACAAATTGTTTTTTCCGGTTAGGAATGCAATTAAGAGGGGGGTGAATTGATTGCAGCCCTTTATGGCAGATTTAAAACTAAAAACAAACAACCACTCACAACTTTCCAGCGTAGATGATAAACACTCGAATAAAGATAACGATTCAGACAAATAATGAAACTCACAGATCACCGATTCACACTCATAACACGAATGGATAAAGTAAAATAGCAATCACACACAAAGCAACCCACAGCACAAGCAGTTTTTAGGTGCTTCGGACGCACCCGAGTGCCATCCTACGTCCACCCCTCTCAACCCGAGAGGATTCCACTATAAACACTGCATGATGGCAGCAAACCACCACACACACAGGCGCGACGGCCCACACACGTGGGTTCTCGCATGACGACGAGAAACCGCACACACATGGAGCAAGCTCCAAAATCATCTAAGACAAATAAGTATAGAAAAATACAAAGCCCAGTCTGAGATTAACAATCTAAGCTCAAAAGATGATAAACAACATTGATCTTCCCCTTAAATCTTCAAACAAACTCGGAGAAACTAATGAAGGGTGCTTTGGAATGATAGAACCAAGAGGGATGAAGCCGCCTCTTTGATGAAGCTCGCCCAAGCAAACCACAGTGGAGAGCTGCTGCAGCGCGCCTCCAACCTTGAGCTCGGAGACGTGGAACGCGATCCTGGGACGTGGTTCTCCTTCTTCAGTGGACGCCGCACCTTCTTCTCCTCCTTCCTGCAAAGATAGAAAAACTTAGCCCACACGAATTGTTGTCTCCCGATCGGACAAGGTGGCCATATATATCCAAGAGAAAACAAAGCATTAAGATATAAAAGCCCTTGCCAAAGCCTATTCAAACCACATACAAACATCCATGTAAACCCTTAGGGTAATGTGGTAAAGAACCATGGCCATCGGACCTAAAGATAGTGGGTTCGAATTCAGATCCGGAAAACCCGATCGGAACGCTCGGAACAAGTGTCGACTCATAGAGTCGACTCTTGCTTCACGAGTGTTCTACCAGAACACAAAAAATTGACACACAGGGGAAAAGTGTCAACTTCCCAGGTCGACACTTTTTCAAGCCCCTTCTGTTTCGAAAACAAAACAGCATACTGACTGAAAGTGTCGACTTCCAAGGTCGACACTTTTTCAAGCTCGATCTGTTTTGTGAACAAAATAGCATGCTAATAGTAAGTGTCGACTTCCCAGGTCAACACTTTTTCAAGAAGCTTCTGACTTCACAAAACTAACAGAACCCTGGTGAAAGTGTCGACTCTAGGAGTCAACACTTTCTGCCAGCGTTAACAAAATCAACGCACAGCAGCGAAGTGCAAACAAAGTGTCAACTTTTAGAGTCGACATTTTACCTGACATGCTTGAAAACTTAGTAAATACGATTGAAACACCATATGTTTTCAAACAACCATGAAGATCAATTAAATATGCACTTGTAAAAGATATTGCCAAGGATTAAACAAGATTTGAGCCATGAACATTCCATCCATTTTGGAATTTAATTAAACATTTGTTCTTACCATGACTTTCAAGATTTGGGAGAAGACTCCACAAAGATCCTGCACTTATACAATTGACATTCATTTCAAACTTCAGGTTAGCAAATGAAATCCAGGTCATTCATTTCAAGCTCAAGATATAGCAAATGAAATCCTCAAGTCAATACACATTAAGAATGTCACTTAGTCCATCCTTTCAAAGACAAGCCATTCATAACCTGCATTTCAAGAGGTTGAGTCGGTGCAAAGCTTGAGCAGGTCAGTGCAGTATGGAATGATGTCGGTGCAATGATGTGTAAAACCCATTGTTAGGGTCGGTGCAACTTGAACTTAAGTCAGTGCAATCAAGCAGCAAAGTCTGTGCAATAACGGACAAGGTCCGTGCAAGGAAGCACAAGGTCTGTGCGAAGTAGAACAAGGTCTGTGCAACGCACAACAAGGTCAGTGCAATGATTTAACATTCAACACAACATTTACAATATCCTTTTTAACATGTCTCAAATTCATCAAACATTCATTTTAACCAAAAATAATCTGAACTTGACTCAAACATTCATCGTGCCATTCAAAGCCCACATTCATCAAACATATATCAATGCAAATCATATAATCTGAACTCATGACTTTTTCACACATGATCTTCGTCAAAATAGTCTGGGGCACAACAGTCCCCTTCCAGACCCGCTCATAGCCAGGGGTCGCCCCCACACACATCCACCCCATTTCCCCTCCCATCTACCCCACTCTCCATCACCTATCTGCACCTTGTCATGGCAGTTCGCAGGTAGTAGCCCAGGCACCTATTTCAAGAGCCTGCATCATCGTCTCCACAAAGTTCCTGGTGGCAAACCCTATACCGTTGGAAGCGTCGTCCAGTCTACTTCACAATGGAGGTGGTCCCGCCTCCATCTGAGTTCGTGACTGCTCGGAGGAGTCTTCACCGCCGAACTGCGCAATTCCTCCCCGGTAGACACCCAACTGCAGCTTGCAGAGGCTGCCACGACCTGTACCTTGAAGATATTGGAGCGGAATTTGGCTGAAGACTTCTGCTACGAGTCCCCTTTCATCAACAAGAAGCAGGGCTCCATTTGGATCTCAGAGCGGTAAGTTCCGAATTTCCTCCCTAGGGTGCGCTGGGTTAGTCCCCTCTGCGATTGGCCTGATACCCTGTCACTGTTCGGGGCCTCCCTGTCTGCTCCGACCTTCATCGGTGGCCCCGTGGGTCTCCATTCGAAGAAAATTTGACCAAGAATGGAACGATTCTAGTCTCGCCATCAACTGAGCATGGGAGTGGTCATGACTGCCTCCCCTTCCAACAACAGCAGTCTAGACACTGCCAGTAGCAGAGTGCAGTAGTCCTGATCCCGACCCTGCCCCGGCCGTCGTCGTCACCATGAAATTATCGAATAATTCTGACGTCCTCCTGGGCCAACCCAGGAGGTTTTGGCACTAGTTTCGTCAACAATGGAGTTTGGGAGAGCCTGTGGCGGCACCGACAGCATCTGCCTATCAAGCTGTTCCTAAGAGCTGGCAGAACCTACGAACTTCATCCACTCTGCTTTGCTTAATTCCCCATCCCCGCCTGGCTGGCTTACAGCCCCTCCCTACGCAGAGGTAGTGTCTATTTGTAATCTGAAATTAACCCCCACCCCGAGATCCCCCTCCTGTGAGAGGCGTAGTGGTGTATCATTTTGAATTCTCAGGTTGAAGCTTCACTGGGGCAGCGTGCGGGGAACCCACGCTTCCTCGCTCGCCCACGTCTCCGACCGGAGTCGGTTTATTCAAACCGGCTAGGTAAGCTCTCGGCCCCTGCTCCCGTTTATGCTTGTTCATTTAATATTCCTCAATTGCGCCATCGGTTAAGGGAGAGAGCGCCCGGTCCCAAGGCTCCACCGCCTTTGTGCGACCACCGTGGATGTGTGATGGAGGCATCATCCACAATTCCCTTTGGCTAGGGTCTTCTTCACATTCCGGCATCGTTTGAGTTCGGGCCTCTCTCTATAAAGGCCCACTTATCCTTTTTATGCTATTTACTTCAGTCATTTGATGTAATTTTCAGTTTATTTGAGTCATGTCCCTAGGTCTTGCATTTATTTTCCTAAGTATTGAGTGTCATTAGATTGTGTAATGTGCTATTGGGCCCAATTCTTCGGGCTTGGCCCATGAGCCCCCCCTACCCCTTCGGTTATTTGTTATTGAGTCTTTTGTAGGGGACTTATTGCAAAATGTGGGTTTCCTATATATAGGGCCCCATTTCCTTCATTTGGAGGTAATGAATAAATCAATGAAAAATGCCATTTGAGTATTCAAACTTAGTTCTAGAGGAGTGAATCCTATAGTTGGGTGAGAAGCCCTAGGGGAGTGATTCCCCACCCCACCTCTCTCTCTTTCTCTCTCTTCCCCAAGTGGGGTTCGCCCCTTTCCTCTCTCCTCCCCTCTCCAACCACCTCCAACCCCCACCTACCCCATTAAAGCCACTCCACTTCCCATAGCCACCATTACTCCACTTCCCCCTAGTTCCAAGGAGATTCCTCCCCATTCCAACACCACCCTCCACATTCCAACACCACCTTCCCCATTCCAACACAATCACCCCTCTTCCCCACACAATCCCCCACATTCCAAAGCCATTTCAAATTTGAAATCCACCTTCCCTCCATGTTTTGGCCGCCCCCCTCCCCTCCCTTCTAGTTAGGGTCGCCCCTCCCACCTCCCTCCATTCTCATCCCTTGCACCCACCTTCCCCTACCTCTAGCTGAGAACCTGCGCCCCCTGCCCCCTCCCATCTCTTTCCTATCACCATTAGCATCCCCACCCCTCCCACAAACTTCATCTTTCACCCCCATCACCCCTTTCACACATACACATCCTCCATCTTCTTCTTTAGGTCATTTTGGTGGCTTCAACAAACTCTACAGGTTGCTGTCCAAATGATGCAGAGATACCAGTAGCTTGCAGAAGCCATCACGGTCAGCTACCTACGATTCTGAAGGCATAAGAGGCATCCACGGAAGCGGCTGCCTGTCCTCTTCGTAACGGAAGTGTTTTCGTCTTCATCCGAGCTGTGTGCTACCCAAAAGCTTCGTTCTTCCACAACGGCGCAGAGTTGTCCCTGCTGAGTACCAGAACCGGATTAGAAGCTCTGCCACAACTAACCTTGGAGGAATCAGTCCTCAAGCTCTTCTACAAAGTTCTTCTTCTTCCTGTCTCCTTTCAGAAACAAGAAGCAGAAGTCCATTCAGCATCTGGGAACAGAAGTTACCAATTTTCTTCCACGATCGCGCGACTCTGCTTCCCACAGTCGGCACCGACCCCTCCTTACTCTTATGGTTCCACAGATCGGCTCCGGCCTCTTCTGGTGTCCCCGTTTCTTCTTTAGGAAAGAGGACTCACCCACGGTTCTAACGGAACTGACGGTACCTAATTCGGAGTTTGGGACCGGCCGGGACAGCGTCTTCTTCCTACTGTTGGTGACCTGCTACTCTCAGTTCGAGAACCAGAGGCCCTGTTCGAGCTCCCGCCCCGACCGTCAGCGACCCCAGGAGAAATTAACAAAATTCTGAAGCATCCCTGATCCTGTAACGAAGAGTTTCCCACTGGTCTTATCCCCGAAAAATTTCCAGAGATAGATCTATAGCTCCGGCACCGACTGTCTGTCCTCATTGGCTGAAAGGAGGCAGATTCGGTGTCTTCGTTGCTTCAACATCTTCGACTTAGTTTCCCCCTGCCCGCTTGGCCGGCTGAAGGCTCCTCCCTGTGTGGAGGTAGTTTTGATTGTAATCATTTAATCCCCACCCCAAGATCCCCCTCCTGCGAGAGGCGTAGTGTTGTAATTGATTTGAGCAGGTCAAGCTACACCGCCGCGGCGTGTGGGGATCCACTCGCCTCCCCGCTCGCCCTCGTCTCCGAGCGGGACCGATTTCTTCAAACCGGTTGAGTAAGTGCTCAAACCCTCACTCCATTTAGTGCTTGTCTTTCAATATTAGTTCTTAATTCCGCTGGTTATGCGAGTGAGAGCCCGATCCTCAAGCCCCGTTGTTTTGAGTGATCACCGTGGGAAAATTGCAACCGGTACCTTTGGCACTTTGTCGGCCCCCTTGATTTGGGCATCCACACCCTTTGGGAATCAAGTCTTGGCCTTGCTGGCCCTCTACCAGTAAGGGCCCAACCCCTCAACCTCACCTTGGCATTGCCAAGTTACCCCGGGCTTGGGTGAGCGATGATAGAGCGGTGGCCCAATTCGGCCCATTTGAATGCGATTGTGCTTGCTTGCATTAGGTCCGAGGTTGTATCACATCAATTGGTATCAGAGCAAGTCATTGACTTGTCTCTATCAAGTCAAGTCCTCGGGCATGCTTGCATTCTTGTCCGAACCGTGCATTGTCAAACCATCATTGCTAACATTGAGTCTTGGGTCACATGGCCCCTCTCCCAATCATATCCCATGCATGCTTACCTAATGGAGAGCCCGTAGAAATTGATTTCATTGACCTAGAATCTGAAAATTAGGTGTCCCCCGATATCATTACCTCTCTTTGTAGGACCGGACAAATTGTGCACAATGGAGACCAAGTATTTATTGAATTCCATAAATGGTTCGAGAAGACTAAGTATTTGGATGGGGCTTGGTGTCAAAAGGGAACATTGGCGGGTCCATGTATAATCCTAGGTAAGAAATGATTAGATGAAAGGAATGCCGACATCAACCCAACACGTCAGACTTGCCTAGTGCATCCGCCACACCTTTCGGGAACCTTTAAATTCAACAACCTTGTATTCTCCCACCCGCGGGAATCCCGCCCTTGTTCACCACCCCGGGTGCACCATACTCCGGCCATCATCACCCCACCATCAAAGAACCTTCCCACTCCATTAGCTTTGGAAGAAGTAGTCCACCCACTTTACCACATGAAGACAAATACCTCTCGGGAACCTATCCCCTCCATGGAGAGCACCCATGTCCCAATTGAAGAGGAAGCCTCGCACAAGGATCTTCACCCTCCACCACCCCCTCTAGATAAGGTCGAATTCATCTTGGAAGAGTCCCTTATTAGTTGGCTAAAGAAGAGCCCAATAAGAGAGATCACGGCCCACGATTGCCTTCCCATAAAGGAAAACCTTCCCATAGTGTCCTTCTTCTCCTATCACACCACAATCCAAGCATCCTATCAAGTCGGGACCTTACAGGACCTTCTCAAGGGCATAGCATGGCAATTAGACATGACTAGCATGATGACCCCTATGGTTGAACAACCTAGGAGCCTTAGCCTCCTACACCTATGCATAGGGTCTATCACCTCGGTTTGCACCATTGGTTGCTACACTAGCGACCTCCTTCTATTCCTCCCTACACCGAATGAGCCCAACCTTCTCCTCGATTTAGAGCTTCTTATCTAGGGTAGAAAGCCAAGCCCTCCACTCATGGCCGACTCACTTGTCAAGAACATTGGCCCAACTATAATGGAGAAGGATGACTTAGCACCTTTTAAGGATCTTGAGGACATGGAGTTCCTCCCCCTAGGTGACCCATTTTATGATCCATATGATCCATTCCAATGGGAGTCAAGGGACTCATATGACCCAACCATCTTACCAACCACCCACCCTTTCCTACCCTCACCCACCATATTGGGTCAAACCCACCTCATCTATGACCCGGGTTACACCTTGGTTGCCATGACCTTGGGCCACATATCCCTAGGTAATAAGGTTGTGCCTCACCCCATGATGACCACCTTCTTAGATCCATTCTATCCTTTCCAATGGGAGTTCAAAGGTTGTCCCACACCTATACACATGGAGGTCACCTTTGGGAAATGCATGCATGTGTCTAGGCCTACCACACCACTTGGCATGAACGCTATGTTGGGTCCATTCATTCATACCACCCACATGTCAAGTAGAAAGCATGAGTGGCCCATATTCGGATGTATTGGTCCACCTTCATTTATCATGGGTCTTAAGCATGTCAAAAGCATCTACGGATGTCCGGGTCCCCCTACATTCATCACCACTTTGCATGATAGGTTCACCTACGGGTGCCCCGGCCCACCTAGGCCCACCAAAGTCTACATGACAACATTACATGATAAGTCCACATATGGTTGCCCCGGCCCTCCAAAATCCATCAAAGTCTTCTTGGCATCAAAGCATGATTGGTCTACTTTTGGTTGCCCAGGTCCACCCATCACCCCTAGAATGTCAACATTCACAAGATTGCATGAAAGCCTTTGCAAGCACATAAGCAAAAAGAATGAGGCTTATAAGAGGCGGGCCGACTCTCATCGGCATCACCAAGAATTCCATGAGGGTGACTTTGTGATGGTAAGGACAGAGAGGCTCTCCCCGGGAGCCAACTCTAAACTGAGGCCACGTGGGGCTGGTCCCTTCCAGGTCTTGAGGCGCATTGGTGCAAATGCCTATGAGTTAGATCTCCCTGAGGAGTATGGAATAAGTCTCACATTCAATGTCGCCGACCCAGTGCCATATAAGGGACCCACGGTGGTACCTAGTAAGGAGATTGAGCCTACTTCTTCCATTGAGAGAGCACCCACCCGTGAGGAGAGGCCACCAACCAAAAGAGCCCAGCGTGAATAAATTGAACAAATATTGGATGTACAAGTCACTACCACTCGGAGCAAGGTATATGAGCGCTATCTCGTCAGGTGGAAGGATCGGCCTCCTTCGGAGGATTCTTAGGTGAGTCGGGAGGATCTCCAGCGGTTGGATCCGGACCTCCTCGAGTAGTACCACAGCCGGATGGACCCCTACTCGACGGAGTCGAGCTCTTCACAGCCTAGGGGATTTGATGGAGGCATCATCCACAATTCCCTTTGGCTAGGGTCTTCTTCACATTCCGGCATCGTTTGAGTTCGGGCCTCTCTCTATAAAGGCCCACTTATCCTTTTTATGCTATTTACTTCAGTCATTTGATGTAATTTTCAGTTTATTTGAGTCATGTCCCTAGGTCTTGCATTTATTTTCCTAAGTATTGAGTGTCATTAGATTGTGTAATGTGCTATTGGGCCCAATTCTTCGGGCTTGGCCCATGAGCCCCCCCTACCCCTTCGGTTATTTGTTATTGAGTCTTTTGTAGGGGACTTATTATAAAATGTGGGTTTCCTATATATAGGGCCCCATTTCCTTCATTTGGAGGTAATGAATAAATCAATGAAAAATGCCATTTGAGTATTCAAACTTAGTTCTAGAGGAGTGAATCCTATAGTTGGGTGAGAAGCCCTAGGGGAGTGATTCCCCACCCCACCTCTCTCTCTTTCTCTCTCTTCCCTAAGTGGGGTTCGCCCCTTTCCTCTCTCCTCCCCTCTTCAACCACCTCCAACCCCCACCTACCCCATTAAAGCCACTCCACTTCCCATAGCCACCATTACTCCACTTCCCCCTAGTTCCAAGGAGATTCCTTCCCATTCCAACACCACCCTCCACATTCCAACACCACCTTCCCCATTCCAACACAATCACCCCTCTTCCCCACACAATCCCCCACATTCCAAAGCCATTTTAAATTTGAAATCCACCTTCCCTCCATGTTTTGGCCGCCCCCCTCCCCTCCCTTCTAGTTAGGGTCGCCCCTCCCACCTCCCTCCATTCTCATCCCTTGCACCCACCTTCCCCTACCTCCAGCTGAGAACCTGCGCCCCCTGCCCCCTCCCATCTCTTTCCTATCACCATTAGCATCCCCACCCCTCCCACAAACTTCATCTTTCACCCCCATCACCCCTTTCACACATACACATCCTCCATCTTCTTCTTTAGGTCATTTTGGTGGCTTCAACAAAGTCTGCAGGTTGCTGTCCAAATGATGCAGAGATACCAGTAACTTGCAGAAGCCATCACGGTCAGCTACCTGCGATTCTAAAGGCATAAGAGGCATCCAAAGAAGCGGCTGCCTGTCCTCTTCGTAACGGAAGTGGTTTCGTCTTCATCCGAGCTGTGTGCTGCCCAAGAGCTTCGTTCTTCCACAACGGCACAGAGCTGTACCTGCTGAGTACCAGAACCGGATTAGAAGCTCTGCCACGACTAACCTTGGAGGAATCAGCCCTCAAGCTCTTCTACAAAGTTCTTCTTCTTCCTGTCTCCTTTCAGAAACAAGAAGCAGAAGTCCATTCAGCATCTGGGAACAGAAGTTACCAATTTTCTTCCACGATCGCGCGACTCTGCTTCCCATAGTCGGCACTGACCCCTCCTTACTCTTATGGTTCCAAAGATCAGCTCCGGCCTCTTCTGGTGTCCCCGTTTCTTCTGCGGGAAAGAGGACTCACCCACGGTTCTAACGGAACTGATGGAACCTAATTTGGAGTTCGGGACCGGCCGGGACAGCGTCTTCTTCCTACTGTTGGTGACCTGCTACTGTCAGTCTGAGAACCAGAGGCCCTGTTCGAGCTCCCTCCGCGACCGGCAGCGACCCCAGGAGAAATTAACAAAATTCTGAAGCATCCCTGATCCTGTAATGAAGAGTTTCCCACTGGTCTCATCCCCGGCAAATTTCCAAAGATAGATCTATAGCTCCGGCACCGACTGTCTGTCCTCATTGGCTGAAAGGAGGCAGATTCGGTGTCTTCGTTGCTTCAACATCTTCGACTTAGTTTCCCCCTCCCCGCTTGGCCGGCTGAAGGCTCCTCCCTGTGTGGAGGTAGTTTTGATTGTAATCATTTAATCTCCACCCCAAGATCCCCCTCCTGTGAGAGGCGTAGTGTTGTAATTGATTTGAGCAGGTCAAGCTACACCGCCGCGGCGTGTGGGGATCCACTCGCCTCCCCGCTCGCCCTCGTCTCCGAGCGGGACCGGTTTCTTCAAACCGGTCGAGTAAGTGCTCAAACTCTCACTCCATTTAGTGCTTGTCTTTCAATATTAGTTCTTAATTCCGCTGGTTATGCGAGTGAGAGCCCGATCCTCAAGCCCCATTGTCTTGAGTGATCACCGTGGGAAAATTGCAACCAGTACCTTTGGCACTTTGTCGGCCCCCTTGATTTGGGCATCCACACCCTTTGGGAATCAAGTCTTGGCCTTACTGGCCCTCTACCAGCAAGGGCCCAACCCCTCAACCTCACCTTGGCATTGCCAAGTTACCCCGGGCTTGGGTGAGCGACGATAGAGCGGTGGCCCAATTCGGCCCATTTGAATGCGATTGTGCTTGCTTGCATTAGGTCCGAGGTTGTATCACATCAATGTGAGTGAGTGAAGCCATGCCCTTTGGCACATTGGCTCATTGAGTTGGGCATCCATACCCAAGCGGAGACTAACTTAAGCTCTGCTGGCCCTCTACCAGCAAGGGTCCCATCCCACATTCCTGACTCGGCATCTCTGAGTCCCCCAGGTTGAGTGTGCGCGCCATACAAGTGCCCATTTACGTAGGCTTCTTAGCTTTGTGATTGTGCTTGCATACTTAGCTCCGAGGAGCATTGGCCTAGTGGCTTCCACTCCCTAGGTCGTTTCACGTCAAGTGGTATCAGAGCAAGTTCTAGGCTTGTCTCTACTAAGTCTTATTCTAGGGCCATTGCATTTATCACCCGTGCATCAACCACCAGCATGGCTACCTTTCTTTGGTCAAGCCCATACAATTCGACCCTCCACAAGGGTCCGATCAGTCCTCCACCCTTGGACATCACTCTAGATGAGGACATTACCTTTGATGGATCACATTCTAGTGATTATCTTAGGTGTGAGGCTACCATGGAAAAGTACTTTGATAGGACTATGGTATATGGACCCGTGAGAGTCCGTGTTGCCAAGGGGCGACTTCGGGGTCAAGCCAAGGAAAAGTGGCGGAACATAGTAGGCTTAAGGGATGTTAGGAGACAAGAACCCATTCACTCATGGGAAGAGATGAAGGTAGAACTTAGGAAGATCTATGTCCCCAAATGTTCCCCCTCCTCCTACTCAAAAACCCATAGCCCGAGGAGCACTACCACTCCTCCATTCTCGCCCGGCCAGTTCAAGGCCGCCATAAAGGCCCTCTACATCTCCCAACCCCCACAACACCCACCACTTACTACCCCAATCAACACCTCAACACTTTCCCACCAAACCTCCACCATTCAAACCAAATAGGCCCCCACCCTCACTCCTCCACAACCGGCCGATCCCATGGGCAAGAGACCCCTAGTCGACCCGGTTCTCCCCATGAAGGCCGCCACCCCCAAACCCACACCGCCTTATCTAACCCACACCCAAAACCAATTGGCCTCCGCCCCTCCACCTTCCCCCATAATGGATACCCACACCGAGACCAACCCACCCAAGCCTCCTTACCCAACCCATCTCCCCCTCCCAACTCCAATCATACCCCAACCTTGGCCTCCACTACTTCCCCTACCAATCCCAAACCAAGTTTCCCTTTACCCTCCACCCCGGGTGCACCATACACCAACCCTCATCACCCCACCCCAAAAAGGCCTTCTCACCTCCTTGGTATAGGAACCCATATCCGACCCCATAGTGGTGAACACTCCGGACCCTATTCTCCCCATGGAGACCACCCATGTCCAAGTTGAAGGAAAAGCCTCGCACGGTGGTCTTCACCTTACCCCACACTCCCTAGTTGGGGCCGAGCTCATCTTAGGAGAACCCCTTGCAAGTTGGCTAAGAGAGAACCCAATTAGAGAGATCATGGCCCATCTTTACCCTCCCATGGAGCTAGACCTCCCCATAGTGCCCTTCTTCTCCTATCACACCACAGTCCAATCATCCTACCGAGTGGAGACCTTAGAGGATCTTCTTAAGGGCTTAGCATGGCAAATAGAGTTCACGAGCATGTTGGCCACGGTGACCAACCAATCTAGGAGCCTTGACCTCCTACACCTTTGTGTCGCGTCTATCACCTCAATTTGCACCATTGGTTGCTACACTAGCGACCTTCTATTATTTCTCCCCACACCCAATGAGCCCGACCTTCTCCTCAATTTGGAGCTTCTTATCTCGGGTAGGAAGCCAAGTCATCCCCTCATGGCCGACCCACTCACCAAAGACCTCAGCCCAATTGTATCATTAGAGGAGGATGATCCACTACCATTTGAGGACTTTGAGGACATAGAGCTCCTCTCCCTTGGTAACCCTTATCATGATCCCTTCTATCCCTTCCTATGGGAGCCAAGGAACCCATGTGACCCAACTACGTTACCCACCACCCACCTTTTCCTATCCCAACCCACCATGTTTGACCCAATCCACCAAGCCTTTGACTAGGGTCACACCCTGGGAGCCATGACCTCGGGCCACATATCCCTAGGTAATAAGGATGTGTCCCACCCCAAGATGTCCACCTTCCTAGATCCCTACGACCCTTTTGAGTGGAAGCTCAAAGGCCATCCTACAACCCCCCACATGGTCATCATATTTAAGAAAGAAATTCATATGTCCTGGCACATCACACCTCTTGACAAGATTAGAAAGTCAGGTCCTTGCATTCATGAAACCCACATGTCAAGTCGGAGACATGAGTGGTTCATATTTGGGTATAAAGGTCCTCCCCTTTTCATCATCCCCAACACCATTAACCTTGTGCATGATAGGAGCATTCATGGATGTCCGGGTCCCCCGACATTCGCCACACCCATGCACGATAGGTCCATATGTGGATGCCCCGGTCCTCTAACCTTAAGTAGGGAACTTATACATGATAGGGCCAAGTTTGGATGCCCCGGTCCCCCAGTCTTCATCTACCTTGATAGAGTGCATAAACTTGTCAGGTCCACTTTTGGTTGTCCAGGTCCACCCATAACCACTAGAAGGTCAGCATTTATAAGATTGCATGATAATCTTTGCAAGCACATCAACAAGAGCCAAGAAGTTTACAAAAGGCAGGCCGACTCACATCGGCGCCACCAAGAAATCCAAATGGGTGATTCTGGGATGGTGAGGAATGAGAGGCTCTCACATAGAGCCAACTCAAGTTTGAGGTTTCGTGGGGTTAGTCCCTTCCAGGTTTTGAGGTGCATTGGCACCAATGCTCATGAGTTAGGCCTCCCTGAGGGATACAGAGTTAGCTTCAGTTTCAATGAGGAAGGCCTTGTGCTACACAAGGGTCCCACGGTGGCACCTAGTGAGGATATCAAGCCCCCTTCATCCCTTGAGAGAGAACCCACCCCTCCCCCCATGAGAGCACCGCCAGCCCTGAGAGCCCGACATAAGCAAATTGAGAGAATATTGGATGAACAGGTTATCATCACTCGGAGCAAGGTGTGTGGGCGCTACCTCGCTAGGTGGAAGGATCAGATTCTTTCGGAAGACTTGTGGGCGGTACCACTTCTACACCCTCCGAGGAGGGAAGGACTCTTACTCGACGGAGTCGAGTTCTCCGCACCCCGAGTATGATGGGGTCGTCACCATCCGTCTCGGCACTCACGGCCTATCTCCCCACCCCAGAGGCATCTGGCATGATCTAGTCATTTAATTTTGAGTCATATGTAATTTTATTTGAGTCAAATCGTTGTAATTTTCCTTTTATTTGAGTCTAGTACCTAGGTTAAGTAGTCATTTACCTAAGTTATGTGTCATTAGGTTGTTTAAGTTGGTTAATGGGCCCATTCAAGTGGGCTAGGCCCAGGGGCGCCCCCTTCCCCCTTGGTTATTTGTCAGTGGTCCAAAAGCCAGAGACTTATTGTAAATTGTGGGTTTCCTATAAATAGGATCCCCTTTCTCTCATTTGAACCTAATGAAAATCTAAGAATTTTAGACCAATTTAATTGTTTGTTTTCTTGTGGTGAGAAACCATTTGATAGGGTGAGAAGCCCTAGGGTGAGAAGCCCACCTACCCCCCCTCCCCTCTCTCTCTCCTTTGGGTGCACTTGCCCCTTCACCTCCCCTCCCTGCCACATCATCTCCCATCACCCACTCCCCTTCTGCCACATCACCACCCTTTCATCTCCCTAAGGTGTATTCATTACACCCCTTCACATCCCAAGACCCCATTAAATCATCCCATCAATTCCCTCCCCCTTCCTAGGTGACTCTTCCCTTTCCCAACACACCTCTCCCTCTCCCCCATGCAACCTCTCACTCTCCCAAGGTAGAATACCCCTCCCCAAGCACCCTTTCCCCTCCCCTAAGCCAGAATTAACCCCACTCATTAACCAAAATTCAAATCCACCTTCCTCTCCCTACCAACACCAAATTCGCAGCTCCCCCTCCCACCATCTGCTAGACCCCCTTCCAGACCCCATTCTTCCCCTCCTACACCTTGAATCGCCCCCTCCCAGTCCCCCTCACAGCTAGGGGTAGCCCCCACACACATCCACCCCATTTTCCCTTCCATCTACCCCACTCTCCATCACCTATCTCCACCCTGTCATGGCAGTTCGCAGGTCGCAGCCCAGGCACTTGTCTGCAGATCATGCATCATCGTCTCCATGAAGTTCCTGGTGGCAAACCCTATACCGTTGGAAGCGTCGTCCAGTCGACTTCGCAACGAAGGAGGTCCCGCCTCCGTCTGAGTTCGTGACTGCCCAGAGGAGTCTTCACCGCCGGACTGCTCAATTCCTCCCTGGCAGACACCCAACTGCAGCTTGCATAGGCTACCACGACCAGTACCTTGAAGATATTGGAGCAGCGTTTGGCTGAAGACTTCTGCTACGAGTCCCCTTTCATCACCAAGAAGCAGGGCTCCGTTTGGATCTCATAGCAGTAAGTTCCGAATTTCTTCCCTAGGGTGCGCTGGCTGGGTCAGTCCCCTCTAGGACTGGCCTGATACCCTGTCACTGTTTGGGGTCTCCCTGTCTGCTCTGACATCCGCCAGCGGCCCCGTGGGTCTCCGTTCGAAGAGAACTCGACCACGAACGCAACGGTTTCAGTCTTACCATCAACTGAGCACGGGAGTAGTCGTGAATGCCTCCCCTTCCAACAATAGCGGTCCAGACACTGCCAGAAGCAGAGTGCAGCAGTCTTGATCCCGACCCTGCCCCGGCCGTCGTCGTCACCAAGAAATTCTCCAATAATTCTCACGTCCTCGTGGGCCAACCCAGGAGGTTTTGGCGCCAGTTTCGTCAACAACGGAGTTCGGGAGAGCCTGTGGCAGCGCCGACAGCGTCTGCCTATCAAGTTGTTCCTGAGAGCTGGCAGAACCTGCGAACTTCATCCACTCGGCTTTGCTTAATTCCCCATCCCTGCCTGGCAGGCTTACAGCCCCTCCCTGCGTAGAGGTAGTGTCTATTTGCAATCTAAAATTAACCCCACCCCGAGATCCCCCTCCTGCGAGAGGCGTAGTGGTGTATCATTTTGAATTCTCAGGTTGAAGATTCACCGGCGCAGCGTGCGGGGAACCCACGCTTCCTCGCTCACCAATGTCTCCGACCGGAGTCGGTTTCTTCAAACCGGCTAGGTAAGCTCTCGGCCCCTGATCCCGTTTGTGCTTGTTCAATTAATATTCCTCAATTGCGCCATCGGTTAAGGGAGAGAGCGCCCGGTCCCAAGGCTCCACTGCCTTTGTGCGAACACCGTGGATGTGAGTGAGTGAACCCGTGCCCTTTGGCACATTGCCGGCTCATTGAGTTGGCCATCCGTACCCAAGGGGAGACTAACTTAAGCTCTGCTGGCCCTCTGATGTGACACAAATGTGGGGATGGATGCAGCAAGTAGTTGAGTCCCTCGGACCTAAATCGCAAACACAATCGCAAGATTTGAGATTGCCGGAAATCGCCGATCCTTTGCGCGTACACGCTTCCCGTGGTGACTCGGTGATGCCGAGTCGAGGTGATGGAGCAAGACCCTTGATGGTAGAGGGCCAGCAGGTCTATGGTTTCCCTCCCAAGGGTACGGTGCCCCCAATCAAGGGGCTGGCTTGGTGCCTTGGGGGCACTGGGGCACTCTCTTTCTCAAGCCCACGATGACCGCACGAAAGCTGGATGTTTCAGGGTTAAGCACTCTCTCACCGACCAGCGGAATAGTTTCACAGATATTAAAAGAACAAATACTGGGGGGAGCAAGGGCTGGAGCTTACCTGGTTGGTTTGAAGAAACCAACCCCGTTCGGAGACGAGGGCGAGCGGGGAAGTGTGGGTTCCCCGCACACTGCGTCGACTGAAGCTTCGACATGTTTAAAAGGTTACATGCATTACGCCTCACGTAGGAGGGGGATCTCAGGGTGGGGGGAAAGGAGTACAAACAAACACTACCTCCACGCAGGGAGGGGCGGTGAGCCGGTCAGGCGGGGAGGGACGTGAAGCAAGGACGGAGCCGAACTGCCTCCTCGAGGTTCTGCCCGCCTGTTCTGCCTGCTGATAGGTACTTATTGTCAGATTTCCTGAGGGCACTCCCGAACTTAGATACTGACGAGACCAGTACCAAAACGTCGCTGACTGGTCCAGGATGTGGCCTGAATTTTTTTCGGGTCGTCGGGGTGTCGCTGTTGGCTGTGGTGGAGGCTGGACCGGTGCTGCTTGGTTCTGGTTCAGGCTGAGTCCAGATTGTTTCAGTAGGTTGGTGACATTACCACGATTTCTCCCGTGATCCGATCGAGGCGGGGCCAGGACGGTCACGAGCGTGGCCAAGTCTTCTTCATTCAGCAACAAAGAATGGCTCCAGACGAGGTCGGGATCGAGAGATATGTCCAGAAGAGTGGGAGTGGGTCTCGACGCATCCCGACTGACCTGATCTGTGACCCTGTAGTAGAAAAATCGGAACAAGCTGCTCCGGGCTTCAGTTGGTGCCCCGCTGGATGCGTTGGACAGGCGACAACTCAGCTCCGGCCAAGTGGCGCGCCATGGGGAGCTCTGGTGTGGTCTTCGTAGCTTTTGAACTGCGACTCTGGTTCCTGCTCGGCTCCCAGTTGCGCAGTCGGACAAAAATGAGCCTCCACGGGAGCTCCGAACTCGGATAGGGGTAAGACCACCTCGCCTGCGAAGCTAGCTGGGAGACCTTTCCGTCGATGTATGGCACAGCTCCAGGAACACCGGGACGTGGGCGAGGCTGGCGCTACAAGAGGAGGGTGGCTCTGCTGTTCTGTAACTGCTCACTGGTACATAGAAAATAGGGTGGAGGAAGTGGGTTCTTGGTGGTGGGATAGGGGTTTTGGGAGGGGAGGCTGTTGCAGGTGGTGGCCTGATGTTCTGGAGGGGGAGGGGCGATGGAGGGTGGGGTGGTAGTAGGGGGAGAGAGGGAGTGGGGGCGTGGGGGTCTTGGGGGGTTAGAGGGAGCCCAAGGGAGAGGGGGGGTCGCACAAGGGATAGGGGGGTGAATGGGGTGGGGTGCGCACCCAGGTGGGGGAGGGGGATTCAAATCCCCTAGGGGATGTGAAGGGGTGTGTGTGAAAGAGGGAGGGGTGCTAGGGAAGTGGAAGGGTTGCCTTGGAATACGAAGGGTTGCTTGAATGGGGGTTTATGAGCCTAGGGAGGTGAAGGGTTATATTTAATGGGGTGGGGTGATGTGGCAAGGAGGGAGGAGAGAGAGGGGGGGCGAAATTGGGAGAGAGAAGGGGAGGAGAGAGAGAGGGGTCCGCCCCCTTCAAGAGTGAGAGAGAGAGAGAGAGAGAGAGCTAGAGAGAAAGAATGAGAGGTAGAGAGAGAGGGGGGTTCTCACAATGGCTTTGTGGAATGCTTAATTCAAATTCTTCATTAGTCCACCAAGGGGGGTTTGGGGTCCTATTTATAGGGACCCAAACTTTTACATGACATGACTACCCCTGGCTTTACACATAATGACCAAGCTGTCCAAAAAGCAACCAAGGGGTAGATGAAGACTAAAACATAGGGAAATGACTTAGGACCTAGGATGATGACTCAAATAAAGGGGGAAAATTACATCAAAATGACTCAAACAAAAGTAAGAAATACATCAAAATGATCCAAGTAGAAAAGCAAAGAGTGGAGGGGGCCCTGCTTGACATGGAGCTCGATCCTATTCCTCTCCAGGAGGAAGTGAAGTCCCGAGCCAGAGAGAATCGTGGGTGATGTCCCCATCAATTCCCCCGGGCTACAAAAAGCTCAACTCTATCGAGTAGGGGCCCGCCCTGCTATGATACTGCTCCAATATGTCAGGGTCCAGCTGCTGAAGATCCTCCCGACTCACCCAAGCATCATCCGAAGGCGGCCGTCCCTTCCACCTAACCAGATATCGCTCATATGCCTTGCTCCGAGTAGTAGTGATATGTTTGTCTAATATCCGCTCCACTTGCTCACGCTGGTTCCTTGGGCCTGGTGGAGCTCTCTTATGGGTAGGGGCTCTCTCAAAGGATGGAACAGGCTGGATGTCCTCACCGGGTGTCACCGTGGGACCCTTGTATGGCACCAGGTCAGTCACATTGAAAGTGGGACTTACCTCGTATTCCTCAGGGAGGTCTAACACATAAGCATTAGTGCCAACGCGCCTCAAAACCTGGAAGGGGCCTGCTCCACGAGACCTCAATTTTGAGACATTTCCAGGGAATAATCTCTCAGTCCTCACCATCACAAAATCACCGACACGGAATTCTTGGTGGCGGCGGTGGGAATCGGCTAATTTCTTGTATACCTCGTTGCTCTTGTTGATTTGTTTGCGAATGGTGCCATGCAGTGTCATGAATGATGATCCTCTAGAGATGAAGGGAGGGCCTGGACAACCAAATTCAGCCATATCAAGTGTTACATTGGTTTTGACGGACTTAGGAGGACTGGGGCATCCATAAATGATTCTATCAGGTATGGGTGCAGTGAATGCCGAAGGACCCGGACTTCCATGTATACTCCTATTATGCATAAGATGGATGATGGGTGGGGGAGGACCTGCATATCCAAATGTAAACCTGTCGTGCACTGGACCTAGTGTGTGTGTGACACAAATGAGATGACTTGACTTACTAGCCCTACCAAATGATGCAAAATATAGTGACACATGCATTTCCATCCAAATGGCATCTTCTATGTGTGTGGCTTGGTGTGGGAGTTTCCACTCATAGGGGTCGAAGGGGTCTAGGAAAGTGGAGTGGGCTTAGACCAATAAGGTGGGTGAGGGTAGGAAGGAGTGGATGGTGAGTGATGCAGGTTGGTTACATGAGTACTCGGAAGCCCATTGGAAGGGGTCAAAAGGATCAAGATGGGTCGAGGGGTGGGTGAAGTGGAGGTGGGCCTCAATCCAAGAGATAGACCTGGGGTCCCTAGCGCACGTGGGGAAGTGGAAATCATGAACCCGATGGGACCTAGCGTAATGCTCCTTGCAAAGGGGCGAGGGGTAGGGAAAGGTGTAGTAGGTCAAGGAGGTGGGTTGGCAATGAGGGGCTAGCGGGAAGGGATCATGCGGATCTAGGAGGACTTGGGTTGAGGGGAATGAGGCTTCTTCCCATCCTAGACCTTGAGCACTTGTTGACACCTTGAAAATGAACAGGGGTGGAAGCATAACTGAAAAGAAGATCAGACCAACAGTGGAAGACCACTGATGAAGCTCGACAGCCGTTTACCCGGTTGAAGTCTCCGCCAGCCGAGCTGATGTCCGGTGCCAACGTCAGTCAAACGGCAGCACTGATAAAGTAGCAGTCATTCGACTGATAAGACCTCCAAGCACACTCTGATGAGAAGCCGAAGCCGACAAATGAAGATTGCGAAGGCTTTTGCAAAGTCAGGACAAATGAAGAATCCTCTCCACAGGTTACACACCCGGCCGAAGTCTGTCAGACTGAAGCTGATGTCCGGTCTTGTCACCGTTCGGATGACAATGACGATGAAACATACCCGATTTTGTTGTCATTCAGACGGCAATACTGATTAAACCCCAGTTTGTTCACTGATTGAGCCTCAAGACGATCTCAACAAAGTCATGTCTCTACTAAAGGGGGCCTTATTCGGTTCTGATGAAGATTAATTCAAAATATATATATATATATAAAGAGAAGCCTAAGGCACGTATGAGGCCTGAAGGCACTAGATGGGCCGGCCATTTGGGCTTCTGATAATGGCGCCGGGAACCTCCACAGGGGGCTACTTGTCGCGCCGGGAGATGTCTCGAATGGAACAAGCCGCACCGACTGCCCTCCACCGAGAGGACAGAGGGATGAGAGCTATAAAAGCAAACCCTCTTTGAAATGGGGAGGGGATCGGAAGCCAGGCCATCGATCGAAAAGAAAGAAAAGAGAAGAGACCAGAGAGAGAGAGAGCTCCTCCGCTAAAAAAAGAAAGAGAGAAGAGACCGATCCCAAGGGAAGAAGCTCCAGGTGGGCATCGGGGGAGGGAGAGGAGTCAATGCTCCGCCCTCCCCCATGTTTGTTTTCTCTTTTCTTCTGCTTCATGTGATTGTTCCAAGTTTTATCTTGATTCATGCAATGTAGCCGAGACATCTCGGCATCTGTCTGTTCCCCTTTCCCTCACTCTCTCCCTATAATCGGTTTGAGTATTGGAATGGTGTTTCATATGGATTTTCTCACCATGTGTCTTCCGTGATGGGCATCGCCAAACGAATGGATATATATGTATGATGGGTTATAGTTTGAGCCTGATTTTTGCTTCTTCTGAAGCCCTATTGCCCTTCCCTGTGTTATCTGTAAACCAGTAGCATGATGATCCGATTTGCCTGTTTCTTTTCTCTGCTTCGTAGCACCATCAGTGCTCACCCCAGAGCCCGGAACAGACTATCCCTTGGCTGCTGGGATGGAGCCGTGCTATGCAATGATCGAAGCTTGAGAAACTCCGGGGTTCTAAGGGCGCGTGCTTTATCCGTTGATGTCATCGAAGTCGCCTCTGGGGCCAGAGACAGCCATCTCTTGGCTCCCAGGGTGACGAATGACCATATCAAGCTTGTCCCCAAGCTCTGCGTGATAATGGCGATGGACAGGGGCATTCAGACTTCGGCCTCCCAGATGCCTCTCGAACCTTAATACTCCTTTGAATTCTAGACCTAATCCAACTCAGAGTGGATGCCTTGAGCAGTTTAGAGCCCATAGAGTTCGTCAGTTTCTGCCCAAACCACCATTAAACCCAAAAACAGAGCACCGTAAAACCCTAAACCTATCTCGGCGCCCTCACCATTTTGGCCTCCAGAACAGTGAAATAGGTGAACAGCCCTCGGCGCGGGTCTTTCCGCGCCGATTACCCCATTCTACCCGTGCCGAGGGCTTCCCTCTGGCCAATCACCAGAGCCCAAACCCCACGAAGCAGCCTTCCCGGAACGGCTACAATTCCCTTTGCATTTGCTTCCCGGCGTGCTGAACAGTAACCTGGGAGGATTCCTCCCGGCGCGAAGCTTCCTGCGCCGAGAGCTCTTGCCATTTGCTCCCCGGCGCTCCCAATAATGACTTCTGAAGGACTCTTCCTGGCGCGAAGGTTTTGGCGCCGGGAACCCCCCTTTTCAAGCCAAAAACCTCCTTCAAGTCTTAAAACCCTTACTGCTACTAAAAAACCCTAAAAAAATACCCTTGTGAGCTGCTCAACAGAACCCTACCCTCTGTCAAGGGATGCCTCGGGCCATCACACGCACCTCGGGGACGACAACTAGTGGGAGCAACTCCCCTTTTTCTACGCGGTTTCTCGAACTCGATCGGCTTTTATAAACCCTCAGACCAAGGAAGCTCTGCCACTGCATAAGCTTCTACGGTCTCAAAAGGGATATCAAGATATTGCTCCAAGCATACACAGGCGCCAGGGGTTCCATACCCCTCTATTTTTGGCTTTCACCCCGACATTCAGTGGGTGATCGTCTATCATTCCCTGGAAAATGTTAAGTCCAGGGGAGATGCTGTCAAAATTCTCCCAGGATGCTAGAAATGACATGAAACCCATCCCTGGGACCTTATCTATCAGTGGTGACAGAGGCTCCTTATACCCTATTGTTCCCCTCCCAATCTTTTTATGTTCCCGGCCTTCCTTGGGAACCTATACCAAAACAGGTCGAAGTCCAGTGAATTGAGCCATTTAATGCCCTAGGGCCCATTTGCCTCAACCCTAACCAATATGAAACCCAAAACAGAGTACCGTAAGCTCTGTTTCTTGTCCCGGCGCCCTCACACCTCTCGGCCCAGCCTACAGTGAACCGGGTGAACAGCTCCCGGCGCCACTTCTTCAGGCGCTGAGAACCACCAGGAATATCTCCTCTCCTGCACGCCGGGAGCCCCTACGCCTTGGCCTTCTTCCCTGCGCGTCGGGAGCCCTCTCTGCATCCTCATGCGCCGAGAACCTAACCCCCTTTGCATCCTCATGCGCCGAGAACCTAACCCACTGGCATTCTTCTGGCGCCAGGAACCTATATGCACACCCAATCTGCCCCAGGAGCCTACTCCTCCATATAATTGAACCCTCCCCCCCATTACTTTAACTCAGCCCATCCAGGGATGCCTATGAGTCATCATATCTGGCCCGGGGATAAATTTAAAAGGAAACTGGATTCCCTTATCCTCTGCCATCGGATTTATGAACAACCCCTCTTACTCGTGTGGATTCTGTCACTGCATGAGTCCCGCTAGCTTTTCGAAGGGAAGATCATACATTACCCTATAGTCCGTATATAGGGGTCGAGAGGCTTGATCTCTCTCTTTCTCTCGGCTTTCACCTCGGCACTCCGTGGGTGATAGCCTATTTCCCTCTGGGCGTAACCCAGATTAAGAGGAAAGGCTGTCGAAATACCGATCGAAGCTTTAAACCTATATCATGGTCATGGCTCTGCCTTTCCGTGGTGGACATCTTCTATCTCCTTGTTCCCACCAAGTATAACTGTTTTGAACCGCCAATCACACGATCTAGTCTGTTTCTGTGGTTGATGTTATTATCTTACCCGCCTCCCTGGCCCTGGTAGGAAGTTTAAAATTAAGCATGTGAACATCTGTTCGCCTTACGAGGCCTCCTATTTTAGCGTTTAATCAAGGGTTGTCCTTCCTTAGAAGGATGTAATTAACGTCATAACGTTCATGGTATGACGGACTTCTAGTCTAGACACGATCACTCACAATCGACTGACCATGTCAGATCGAGCGCACAATAAAATTGTCACTTCGGTGACTGGCACGCCAATGAACCAATAAATAAATAAATCAATAAATGATAAATCAATCCAATAAAATAAAATAAATAAATATAAATAAAAATCCAGCGTCCACAAGTCTGGCACGCCCGGTGGGACCAAGTCTCCCTTCATCTTTACGCCAAAATAGGAGGCCCCACGGGCCCCCCCCTCAAAATTCTGATTCCGTGTGCTTCCTTACTTCCAGGAAACTACGATGACAACACAAATCACGTCTGTATGCTTCGACAAGCAACCGGTGGACATGCATGTCGAGGAGGGGTACCTGGCGGTACCACTAGCATTCGGTTCGTTTCCTCCAGCTATCGGGCTGCCCAACTGCTTGGGCGTTGTCTACACCGACCTTCTACAGGTCGATAACGATGAGCAAGGCGCTGCTGCAAGCGCCCCGGTGAAGACCGCTGACTGCAAGGATGGCTTACCGAAGAAAACGACCCCCACGGCCATCGCCTGCTACGTCCATCATGTCCAGAAAAGAGACATGGTCCCCACTGCTGCCCAGAAGGGGAAGAAAACCAACCGGAGGAGCCGATCTATTGCTGTTGATCGTCGCCTTTCCAATTCCGGAAAGACGATAATGATGGGTGCTATTAGGGCGAACCTTGACGGTCGTCCCAGGGGAGTCCGGCCGGACAGAATTGTCCCAACCATCCCAACTAACAACCAATTCCAGGTTTTGGCCACTAGGAGGGCCAACTAGGAGGCTGCTGAAAAGAAGCCGCTGGCGCCCAAGCTAGCAAAATGCAAACAGGTCTGGCGACCGAAGAAGATCCAAGGCTGGGCCCCAGCTGAAGACAGAAAGAACCTTACTGATGTCACTATCGCCCGCCTCAGAGCAGGGGGCAGAAGGGAAATGAAGAGAGATGAAGGAAATGCTACTGCTGTCTACCCCAGGACCCGGGGAAGGAGAGATGAGATTGAGGGTCACGAAAGAAATATGACCGCTGTTCGCCCCTTGTTGAGGGGCAGAAGATATGAAACAAAAGAAAACTTCACTACCACCCATCCCATGGCCAGGGGCAAGAGATGGGAAGAGAAGATCCACAATGCTGCTGCCAACCGCTGTCAAGTTGGCAATGTGAGAAGAAGTGAACCAGTCACTATGATTACTGCAAGAAGATCAGGAGCCTGTGCCAGACAGGCTGATATCTTCAAATATCCCAGGGCCGAGCATCTGAATGCTCTGGTGACGAGACTGGCCTGGCAACAAAAGGGCCAGGACAGACTGATGCTCCAACCTGAGCCGCAAAGGCGCGACCCAGAGGAGACAAAGCAAGTAGTCCAAGACTACTTCCACTACCTAGGGAGCTCTGCCCTAGGTCAGCAAAGACTATCCCGTGCCTTGGGCACCAGGGATGATGAAGAAGAAGAAACCTTCCAAGAAATGATGATCGGAGCCTCCTCCTCCGATTCGAATGACTATGAAGAAGGCCTCAGGGCCAGATATAATGAAGAGGACCTGCACGGGGAAGAAGACAAAGAAAGAATATCGGTCTTTGACAGGCTCAGATATCCTAGCCAAATAAAAAGAAAGGTCTACAGGCGAAAAGGAAAGATGCAAATCTTCGCCTGCAACATGGCTGGACTGGCCAGGGGGCAAGATATACTACTAACTCAGCCAGATGAATTGCTCAGGCTGGCAACTAGACCTGGTCCTGTCACAAGAAGAGGCCAGGCCGCAAAGGATAAAATGAAAATTGATGATGAAGCCCGCAGGATTACCACTATGACAGTTAATGTGGTAACAACAGAAGATGGAGATAACCCCTTCGTTGATGATGCTGAAGGGACTTCTGAAGATATACAAATCCCATCAACCATGGATCCCATGATCCAGATGATGTTCAGAAGATACCAACAGGAGATCAATGCTCTCCGAAGACAGCTCAATGAGAGACAGCTCAAAGCAAGCTGAACCTGTAGGGCAGACATCCAGCTCAGTAGAGACGGCTATTCCAGCTAACCCCCTCCTAGCTGATAAAGGCAAAGCACCAAGCCAACCTATTCCACAGCAGACAGTGACTCAGCCCTCCGTGTCCCAGACATAGCCTACCGCGCCCATCTTGCGCGCCACTGTGATGACAACTCCTCACAGCCAGCAACAAGCCCACTTCTTTCCAGAAGATATAGATCCAGCTGTAGCCCACAAGCAGATGATTGAAAGAATTGTGGAAATGAAGCTTTCAGAAAAGACTGGAGATGATACTAGTGCCTATGATGTGTACAAGGTACCATATCCTCCCCAGTACGCTGCCAAAAGACTGCCTCCAGGCATCAGTAAGCCGCCAAAGTTTGAGAAATTCAATGGCCAGGGCTCCCCCAGGGAGCATATAGCCTACTACACTACAATTATGGGCGACCTAGCAGTCGATGAAGCTTATCTGCTCAAGTTCTTTGGCTCATCCCTCACTGGGTTGGCCTTTGAATGGTACTCAAGCCTGCCAGCTGGGTCAGTGGCTGATTGGCCTGATATGCAGAGAAAATTCCGTGACAGATTTCACGTCACGGAAAGGGAAATCACGATAGCAGAACTATATGCAACCAGGCAGAAACAAGATGAGACTGCACTGGACTACATCAAAAGGTGGAGGAACTTAGCCATGAGATGTCGAAGGCCTCCTCATCAGGAAGATGTGGTGCAGATATGCAAGCAGAGCCTCAGAAGGGAGGTGCTAGAAAAGATGATCGGTGCAGATGTCAGAATATTTGACCGATTGAACAATATAGTGGCCGAGGTCGAGACGTTCTTGTCCAAGCGTCCGACCGCCAATGCTCCCACTATGCTGAAGGGAAAATCCAATGAGCGACGGCCATCACACTCCGAGGCCAACACCGTCGATTTCAGAACCTTCGAGCAGCAGAAGGGGAAGAAAGGGGCAGATGAAGCTCCCCCGCTGGCAGATACAGCAGAAAGGAAGAATAAAGTCTCTCTGAGAGACAAGATGAGAAAAGCATATTCCTTCCCGAAAGATAAGACGGCCGCACTATTCAACTGGGCATATAAGTTCAATAAGGTAACATTGCCTGAACCCAAAAGGCCAGCAGATGCAGCAAAGAAAGACGATCCGCTGTTCTGTCCATTTCACCGTGCGCTGGGGCACGCAATTGAAGATTGTTATGTCTTCAAAGATATCATGGAAGGAATGGTCAAGAAAGGTGAGCTGCAGCTGGGAGATTACCAGGTAAAGCCGCCCCATCCACATGAGCCTCCACCCTGGAGAATGGCTGCCAATATGATCTCAGTCTACCAACAGCTGCCCAAGGAGGCCGTTGAAGAATGCACCAAGCATACCTATGAAGCTTGCTTCCTCACCCCGCAGAAAGATCAGGAAGGATGGCAGATGATACCCATAAAAAGCAGAAAGAAGACTCCTGCAGCCAGTACCAGTGGAGCAGTTATTCGGGGTGTTACACCAAGGCCTGAGCCGCCTCCGATAAAGCCAATATGGCATACAACTGAGACTGGACCAGTCATCCGGATCCCTACTCACAACCGGAGGAGACAAACTCCCCTCCCTACACATAAAGAAGTAAGCCCTGCAGCCAGGCGTCTGCAGCAATATATTAATGAGCTTGATGAGTACGAGCAGAAGAAGCCCAAGCATCTGCTAATGAAGGACTGTATACTCTGGGAACAGCTTGAAGAATTGAAAATCAAAGAGCAGCCAGAGGCAGAACAAGAAAAAGCTGAAAATGAGCCCTTCTGGGGGCAAGGGTCAGCAAAACCAAATTCCCAAAAGAAGAAGAAACGGCCCAAATCCAAGAAAGGAAAGAAGGTCACGACAGTACAATGTAACACTCTGTCAGTACTCTTTTCCTTGCCCGGGGAGGATGATGAGCCGGGAACGTCCAACGCTCCGCTAGAAGCTAACCATGCTGAAGCCTCAACCTCAGCTCATGCAACACGTTCTGGGAGAAGATGGGGACGCCCACCACCAGCCAACCATAATATCATGTTCAGAGGGGAGCAACCCTATCAAATCCCTGAACCAGAAATACGAGGTGTCCAGGTTCCTCCCCCTGCCAGTCTGTATCAAGATAAAAAGAAAGTAGATGAAGCACCTTCATTCCTGGAGTTCCTGTCCAGCTTAGAAGACGAGCAACCATCTCATACTGCTCCAGCTAAAAGCGATAAATGCCAGCAGACAGCAGTTGGAAAGCAGAAACAGCATGAAGAAAATGAAGGAAGTAACCCTCTAGCAAAACCAGGGGCAGTCGAAACAGAAGAAGCCTTCCGGGAGACCGATGAAGAAGATAAAATTGGGACTGGGCAGCAAAGGCCACAGGCACCACATGAACCTCCAAGACCCCGATGGGCAGAGGAGATGAGACTATCTGATGTCCGGGTGGGCAGTCGAGTCATGAAAATGCTGAAGAAGCTCCCTACCAGATTCTCCATCTGGGAAATTCTCTCTCTGAGCGAAGAAGCTCGCAAAGCAATCGTGGATGCCCTGCAGTCCCCGGCACAATGTGAAGCACTCCTGGCAGAAGTGAATGCTGGGCCATCAGTCACGTTCACGGAGGATGATATGCTAATCCCAAATTCCGGCCATAATAGACCGCTGTATATGAGGGGTTCCCTGAACTGTCAGCCGATAAGCAGAATACTAATAGATCCAGGGGCTGCTGTGAATATTCTCCCATACCGCATCTATCAGAAATATTACTTTGATCTGCAGCTCACCAAGGTCAGAGATATGAAGATTGCAGGATTCAACCAAAAATGTGAAACACCTCTCGGGGTAGCTGATTTCAACCTCACACTGGGCGACCTCACTACCGTGGTACGATTCTATGTAATCGACTCCAACACCACGTATAAGGCCCTGCTGGGAAGACCGTGGCTGCACGAATATCAGATAGTGCCATCCACGCTACACCAATGCATAAAATACTGCCATGAAGGAAAAGAAGAAAGGGTGTTTGCAGACCTACATCCCTTCGAAGTGTTCGAGTGCCATATGCTCGATGCATCCTATTACACCGAGGTGTCACAAAGGGATAAAGGAAAAGAAACTGTGGTCAGCCAAGAAAAGCCGGCGACGAAAGCAAGAAATTGGTCTCCACCGCCGCCAAAGGGCTACATTAAAAAGCATGGGGTGTCTCACATCTCTTATGCTGGTGATTTTGCTCGGATCACTCCTCCTGGCATACACCCAGATGATACTGAAGAAAAGATGAAAGAAAAATACACACAGGTGGAAGTTCCTCAGGGTCTAGTCAAGCCCATAGCCAGCACAGAATACCAGACAGTGCTGCCCCTAAAGACTATGGAAATCCCTCGCTTCGGCGAACCCCCTATCATATTCTACACCGGGAGGCAGTCGAAGAAGATGATCAAGATTGCATGGCCCCTGAAGAAGCTGCAAACCTGATGGTACCAATTACGGGCCTGGATTATACTACCCAACGGGTTTCACAAATGTTCTCCAAGATGCAAATGCCATCGATACAGCCTGCTGCTCAGAAGAAAGCATTCAAGGAGTTATGGGATCCGCCTCGAGATAGCAAGGAGCTGAGGAAGATCACACAGCACCCGGGACTGGGTTATACCCTGCAAGAATACTATGAAGCCGAGGTGGATGTCATCTCAGCCTTCTACCCGAATGAAGATTCCCCAGAAGTAGGGTATGATCAATACCCCTTTGAAGATGAAGAGATTATGTATCAATCCATAACAGACAATGAAGCCCAAGACAACCAGCCGGAGGCAAGGATGTCTGATGAGACCAAGAGGGGTTGGTGCTGGGAGAATCCATCTTGCAAAGAGGATCTGTTCCAGGCCGAAGCACAATTTGACACGGGAACCCCGGATGAAGACCAAGTAGCCAGAGAGCTGCAAGAGTGCCTGGAGTTTGGGCGCATTCTAGAAGAGTTCCGAGCTCTACATAATGATAACCTCTCAGGGGAGCCCACATTAGAAGAGCCTCTAAGCATGGAAGATTCCACTTCGAAGTTTTCCGCTGAGCCAGTCACGTCCTCGGGGCAGACTGAACAGAATCCGGCCGTATTGGCCTTACACGATGCACCAGCATCTGCGGATGACCAATCTGATGAAATAGAAAATCATGAGAGCAAAGAAGATTATATCCCGGGAGGCTTTATTGATTTGCAAGAAGCCCCACCCGAAGTTGAAGACGGAGGCCAAGCCACCGTCGATGAGCTGATAGAAGTGAATCTGGGGTCAGCAGATGAGCCAAGGCCTACATTCCTCAGTGCACTGCTGGAGCCAGCTGTCAAAGAACAGTATATTCAGTTTCTGAGAGAATTCCGAGACTGCTTCGCATGGACATATGATGAAATGCCAGGACTGAGTTCCGATGTGGCACAGCACCGATTGGCGATAAACCCAGAGGCAAGCCCTGTGAAGCAGCCTTCCAGGAGAATGCGCCCCGAACTGATAAATCAAATCAACAAAGAGGTCGACAAGCTGATCGATGTGGGCTTTGTTGAAGAGAACCAATATACTACATGGCTGGCCAATATAGTGCCCGTGAAGAAGAAAAATGGGCAGATCAGAATATGTGTAGATTTCAGGGACCTGAATAAGGCTTGCCCGAAAGATGATTTCCAGTGCCAATCACTGAAGTAATGATCGATGCAACCACTGGCCATGAAGCCCTGTCATTCATGGATGGGTCATCCGGATATAACCAGATCTGGATTGCTGAAGAAGACAGAGTGCACACTGCATTCCGCACCCCGAAGGGGATATTTCACTACAAAAGGATGCCGTTCGGCCTCAAGAATGCCGGCGCTACTTACCAAAGAGCTATGACAAAGATCTTTGATGATTTGCTCTTCAAGAAGGTAGAGTGCTACATTGATGACCTGGTGGTGAAAACCAGCAGAAAAGAAGATCATCTGCAAGATCTGAGAGTAGTGTTCCAGAGGCTGCGCAGATATGAACTCAAGATGAATCCTATGAAATGTGCCTTCGGCGTGTCCAGTGGAAAATTCCTTGGGTTCATTGTCCGTCATAGGGGCATTGAGATCGACCCATCCAAGATTAAAGCTATCCAGGAGCTCCCTCCACCAAGGAATCTCCACGAGCTGAGATCTCTACAAGGGCGTTTGGCCTACATCCGACGATTCATATCAAATCTGTCGGGGAGATGCCACCCTTTTCACAAGCTCATGATGAAAGATGTACCGTTCCTCTGGGACGATGGCTGTCAGGAAGCTTTTGAGAAGCTGAAAGAATATCTCAAGACCCCTCCAGTACTGGGGGCACCTATTAAGGGCAAGCCCCTGATACTATACATTGCAGCCACACATTGTTCCCTGGGGGCAATGCTAGCACAGATAAATGAAGAAGGCAAAGAGCAGGCTCTATACTACCTGAGTCGGAGGCTGATTAGAACTGAAGAAAGCTACACCTATATAGAAAAGACATGCTTGGCACTAGTCTTTGCCGTTAAAAAGCTCCGGCACTATATGCTGTCACACGAAATCAGATTGATATCTGCAGCAGATCCGCTCAAATACATATTGACTCAGCCAGTACTGAAAGGCCGGTTGGGCAAATGGGCAGTAATTCTGATGGAATTCGATATCACATATATACCCCAGAGGGCAATAAAAGGACAGGCCGTGGCCGATTTCTTCGCAGAGCACCCTGTGCCAGAGAATGATATGTTGGGGACTGAGTTACCCGATGATGAAACATTAGAAGCCTGCCAGGCTCAGTCAACTATGTGGCAGCTATTCTTTGATGGAGCATCTAGAACAGAGACGGACTCCGATGGAAAGACCAGAATACGGGCCGGAGCCGGTATTGTGCTAAGATCGCCAGAGGGGGAGGTTGTGCATACTTCCTGTTCTATAAACAAGCCCTGCACTAATAATGAAGCCGAGTATGAAGCTCTGATAATCGGGTTGCACATCAGCCTCAACATGGGCATCCAGATGCTTCAGGTATTCGGGGATTCAATGTTGATAATAAAGCAAATCCAAGGTGAGTTCGAAGTGCGAAAGCCGGAGTTGAACCCCTACCACCAAAAAGCTGTGCGCCTCATGGCGAAATTCTATCATATTGAGCTCAAGCATGTGGGCCGTGCACATAATGCCCAGGCTGATGCATTGGCAAAGCTAGCCAGCTCAATAGCAGTCCCACCGGATGAGACACTGAACATTGTTGTTATAAATCGGCGGCAAGTCCCCAGCATGCTAGAAGGCTGCCCCGAAGAAAATGAAGTCGCCACGATCAGTACAGAACAGGCATCTGATTGGAGACAGCACCTGCTACAATGGTTTTTACACCAACAGCTGCCACAGAAAAGAGAAGAAAAGATGAAACTTCTAAGGATCAAAGATTCTTATGAATTCAGAAATGGAACTCTGTTCCGAATAATGGCAGATGCACGCAAGAAGATTTTGCTCCGCTGCCTGTCCACTGAGGAAGCTTGGCAAGCAATGAAAGAAATACATGCTGGGACGGCAGGTGCTCACCAAGCTGGCCCTAAGATGAAGATAGAAATCAAGAAGCTGGGCTACTATTGGCCCACTATGTTTGAAGATTGCTGCAAGTTTGCGAAGTCATGTCAGAAATGTCAGGAGCATGCTGTTGTGCCTAGAAGGCCACCTGCCGTTCTGCACCCTACAGTCCCTAGCTGGCCGTTTGCACAATGGGGAACCGATGTAGTCGGCCCACTACCGACCTCCTCAGCCGGACATAAGTACATACTGGCAATAACAGATTACTTCTCTCGATGGGCGGAAGCTATAGCATTACGAGAAGTGACTGGTGAGCTGGTTGCCAGATTCATCAAACAGAACATTATCTTCCGGTTTGGGATCCCCAGCCGAATAATATCTGATAATGGAAGTCATTTCAAAAATCAAAAGATCTATCGGCTTGCCGAGAAGTATAAGATCGAGTGGAGGACTTCCACTCCTTACAATCCACAGGCAAATGGATTGGCAGAAGCCTTCAACAAAACGTTATGCACCTTGTTGGCTAAAGTCGTCAGTTCTAATAAGAAGGACTGGGAAGAAAAGATGTATGAAGCTCTATGGGCATACCGCACTGTCTTCAAGACACCTACAGGGTGCTCGCCATACTCACTGGTATACGGCTCAGAGGCAGTAGTTCCACTGGAGCTGGAAGTCCCGTCACTCAGGGTGGCAGTCCAATATGACCTGGCCCGTGGCGAACAAACCAATGCAGAAAGAAGATTACAAGAATTGGCTGAATTGGAAGGGAAGCGCCTCCAAGCTCAGAAGAATATCCAGATGTACCAGGCCCGCATGGCCACTGCATTCAACAAACTCGTAAAAGGACGAGAATTTAAGAAAGGTGACCTCGTCATGGTCAAGAAAAGAGAAGTTATGGCGTCCAACCCAAAAGGAAAGCTGAATCCTAATTGGGAAGGTCCTTATGTGATATATAGGGTCTACGAAGGAGGGGCCTACATGGTTGTTAACCATCGAGGGGAAATCCAATTCTCACCACTCAACGGTAGACACCTAAAGCTGTATCATGCTGCCCAACCAATATTCCCCGAGTAATCAGGCTAAAAGTCACCCATTTCCTTGGTCTAGCGGCGCTCCGCCCTGACCGAGCTACCCTGCTCCCTTGGTCTAGTGGCACTCCGCCCTAACCAAGCTACCCTTTCCCTTGGTCTAGCGGCACTCCGCCCTGACCGAGCTACCCTTCTTCTTGGTCTAGCGGCACTCCGCCCTAACCGAGCTACCCTTTTTCTTGGTCTAGCGGCGCTCCGCCCTAACCAAGCTACCCTTCTTCCTTGGCCTAGCGGCACTCCGCCCTAACCAAGCTACCCTTCTTCCTTGGTCTAGCGGCACTCCGCCCTAGCCGAGCCATCCCTTATCATGATCTAATGACAGTCCGACTTGTTACCCTCCCAAAAAGAGGGGAAGAGAGAATAAAAGAATGAAAATAAATAAAAATGGGGTTAAAAAAATAGAGATACCCTGCCGGTCTTGTTCAGGTTTTCCGAGCAAGGGCAAAAATGGCTAAAACCCAGCTGTGGTGAAAACCCGAAAGGGCACTGCAGGCAAAATCGGGTACCCCGCCACGTGAAAACCCGGAAGGGCGCGTGGGCAAAAGCAAGAGGGGGCTGGCTCCGGTGAAAACCCGAAAGGGCGCTTGGGCCAGTAATATGGTGATCCTAAAGAAACCTCACCTCCCGTCATAAACTTCTCGTCGATCGGCCGGCACCTTGTCCGATCAACGATCAAATCCACCCAGTACGGACCCTACGTCTGTCCTGATAAAAGCCCTCATACCTTGTCCCAGGTCCCACCGTGATGAAACCTGCTGCTGATCAATGGGCACACTCACCCGATCAGCAATGAAACCTGTCCGGCTTAGACCTTACGTCTATGCCGATAAAACCTATGAAATCCTTTGCACCGATATAAACCCAATATCGATGATGAAACCTGCTGTTGATCGATTGGTACACTGCCCGATCAATGATGAAACCTGTCCGGCTTAGACCTTACGTCTATGCCGACGAAACCTATGAAATCCTTTGCACCGATATAAACCCAATATCGATGATGAAACCTGCTGTTGATCGATTGGTACACTGCCCGATCAATGATGAAACCTATCCAGGCCGGACCTTTCGTCTATCCTGATGAAACCTATGAAAATCCTTGCATTGGTATAAACCCAATACCGATGATGAGACCCGTTGCTGATTGATTGGCGCACTGCCCGATCAATGATGAAACCTATCCGGCTTAGACCTTACGTCTATCCCGATGAAACCTATGAAATCTTTGCATTGGTATAAACCCAATACCGATGATGAAACCTGCTGTTGGTCGATTGGCACCCTGCCCGATCAGCAATAAAACCAGCCCAGGGTAGACCTTACGTCTATTCTGATGAAGATTCATAAGATCCTTGCATTGGTATAAACTCAATACCGATGATGAAACCCACCTTTGATCAATGGGCACCCTGCCCGATCAACAAAGAAACCCGTCCTATCAAATTTGCATATCCCTTTACGTCCCGCCGTGATGAAACCTACCATTGGTCGATCGGCACCCTGCCCGATCAATGATAAAACCAGCCCAGTGTAGACCTTACGTCTACCCTGATGAAACCTATAAAATCCTTGCGTCGGTATATACCCAATACCGATGATAAGAGCATGCACTAATGAAGCAGCACATCGCCTGATCCGTGCTGAAGTCCCGATTCAGGAAACATATGTATATATATAAAAAAATGGGGTTAAAAATAGAGATACCCCGCCAGATTTGTTCGGACATCCCGGATAAGGGCAAAAATGGCCAAAAACCCAGCTGTGGTGAAAACCCGAAAGGGCACCGCAGGCAAAATCGGGTACCCCGCCACGTGAAAACCCGAAAGGGCGCGTGGGCAAAAGCAAGAGGGGGCTGGCTCCGGTGAAAACCCGAAAGGGCACTTGGGTCAGTAATGTGGTAATTTAAAAGTTCCATGCCAACCGGCACGCTACCTTTACCTCCCTTCTATTGATGAAGCCTTCCGTCGGTCAACTGGTTCCACGCCCCACCGATGATAAAACCTTTCCAGGATAGACCTTACGTCTGTCCTGATGAAATCTACGCACCCTCTTTCAAACGTCCCACCGACGATGAAACCCATCACCATTTTACTAAAGCCTATCCAGTTCAGACCTTACGTCTGTCCTGATAAAACCTACGCATTTCTTGACAAAGCCCCACCTGCGATAAAACCTATTGGAATAGACCTTACGTCTGTCCTGATGAGACCTACACCTTCACACACTTCCCACCGTTGGTCGATTGGCACCTCGCCCGATCAATGATGAAACCCTATCCAGTCTAGACCTTTCGTCTATTCTGATGAAACTTATAAAATCTTTGCATTGGTATAGACCCAATACCGATGATGAAACCAGCTGTTGATCGACGGGCACCCTGCCCGATCAATGATGAAACCATGCAGTTTAGACCTTTCGTCTATTCTGATGAAAATTATGAAATCTCCTTGCATCGATATAAACCCAATATCGATGATGAAATCAATTGTTGGTCGACCGGCACCTCGCCCGATCAATGATGAAACCCTACCCAGTTTAGACCTTTCGTTTATTCTGATGAAACTTATAAAACCCTTTGCATCGATATAAACCCAATATCGATGATGAAACCAACTATTGATCGACTGGCATTTCGCCCGATCAAGGATGAAACCCTATCCAGTTCAGACCCTACGTCTGTCTGATGAAAACCACATATCCTTCAAATGTCCCACCTGCCATAACCTCTACCCAGTCTAGACTTTCCGTCTATTCTGATGAAACCCCTTCTTTCACATTCCTGCAAATTGTCTCCCTCATAGCACATATTGCCAAGAGGGACGTTTGCTGATACCAACACAATCCGGTTTAAGCACCTCCTCGGATGCCCGTCACGCGGTGGAGCGAGTTCCCCATCCTTTCTCTGAAGGGGTGGACGCTCTCCTGCTAGATACGAGCCATTCACATGAGGGGTTGCTAAAACCACTACCCCACTTCCCCGAAGTGATGAAACCACATGGTAAACAAGATGGATACACATGAAGCCAAAAGATTTCTTTTCATTACGAAGTGAGTACATAAGGGGCCCCGAGGGGACGCTGTGTCACAAAAAAAGGGGAGAGAAAGAGATGGGAAGAGAAGAAAGAAAAGAAAAGAAAGTGAAGATAATTCATGGCCGCCGAAAGATATCTTCAAAGGCCAGAAGACCAACATAGGGGGCGGCTCCTAACTCATGAAGGCGCGCTTCCTCCTCCTGAAGCCTCATGGACAGGTCCTGGAAAGACATCACCCGACCCTCCAGTAAAGCCACCTCCTCGGTGGACTGTGGCCGAATAGAAGATAATTGCTGCAGCTCGGCCCGAAGTTCAGTGAGTTCCGCCTCCAAAACGGCTACCCGTTTCTGGATAGCCTCCTCCCGCTGAATAATGCTCTGTAGCTCGGCCTGGCGTTCATCAAGTGTCAGCGTCAGCTTTTCCACCTCGGATTTGCATTCTGACCTCTGCAACTTCAACGCCGTCAGCCTGTCAACCATGGTCCGTGCTAGGAAGTCTCTCCGATGCACGAATTTCAACAAAAGCAAGACCCGCTGAGCCCATGTGTCCAAAGGGCAGCCCATGGCTTGCAGGCCAGCGGTGAGGCGATTGGCGATTTCCTTCAGCTGTAGATATGTCAAGCCAGGCTGAGACTCTACTAGCTGGCGTAACATGTCCAGATGCTGCCAGACGAAGCTGTCAGGAGAAGTAAAGCCAAAGGAAGCAGATGCGACGACTTCAAAGGTCACCTCTCCGTCAATATCTGCCCATAGTCCAATGCCCGCTTGGGAGGACGAAGAAGGCAAATCTGCCGAAAGAGCTAGCCGGCATCTCTCTGTACTCCCCTGCTGGGCTGAAGACTCCTCCTCTGCTGCTGCCTCGGGAGCTACACCTTGAACATCCGCGGGAGGAGAATCAATGAATAATGGGGTTATCTCTGCAATCGAGACTGCACCTTCAGCTGCTCTTTCTGGTGATGGGGACAGAGGTGCCTTAGACTGTGCAGGCAGGAATTCGGACTCTGTAGCCACTATGGCAGGAATTGCTAACTCGGGCGCAATTGACATTACTGCGGCCGGTATGAAAGCGGAGCTCCTGGCCGGATCTGCTTCGGCTCTAAGATCTGAAGCCCTGGCAGGGATGACACTTTCTTCTGCAGCCCCCAAGTCTAATGATGCCAAGTCTGTCGAGGACTGTATCCGCACTGGCACAGGGCGAATGATCTCAGGAGCCCCCGTGCAAGTTAAAGGCAGAAAAGGAACAATAGCCCAATCTACAAGAGAAATGTCCATGAAGGATGTGGAGGTGGCCAAGGTAGCAGCGACAATACTCTGAGACCAAAGCAAAGCGACCTTCAGCACTAAATAAAAGAAACAAATGAAGCAGCATACATGAAGAACAACCCACCTTTGAAGCAGGGTCCGCACCCTCGAAATGGGGCGAAAGAGAAGAAAGCTCCGTGGCCGAAATGGCGAGTGGTGGAGTTATGTCAATCTCAGTATCGAGCCCGGCAAACTCCTCCTGAAATTCTTCCTCAGAGGATAACACTGATAGTTTGGCGGGTCGAAGAGACGGAACACCTTTCGCAAGTACAGGAGGGGCTTCTGACTTGGAAATACCTTCCCCTTCGCTGCCGCTGAAATCTACTTCCTCCTCATGGGAGACGACCTGGGAGCTGCCCGAAGATATTTCCACACTAGCTATATGCTGGGCCGGCACCTCTAAAGCATGGCGGGATGTAGATCGAGTGATTATGCGTCTGGCCGGAATAGTACTCTGCTTTGGCCGAGTCTTGTGACCCTCCTGTGGTCGAGGCAGCTCTTCCGTCATCATCATGGCCTCGGCTTGCTCCCCGACTGCCACTGCTACAAGAAGAGAAAACTTCTGAGAAGTATAGCAAAGAAAACAACGGAAGTATGAAACAAATGGAAAAAGCACATTTACCCTCCTCCTCGCCAACCGGGGTGGGAGAAGGCAGTCTTGTGTCCGTCTCCACAGGCGCTTCAACCTGCTCCTGGGCTGTATCAGATAAAAAGAAGCTCAGCCTCAAAGAACTCCCTAGGAGATTGGTCAAGACGACAAAGGAAGTTCCAGCTACAAGCTATCACCGTCACCTTCGGCAGATGCCTGTGCGGCCTCCCTCTGAGATGCGAATGCGTCAAATGAAGGGATATCCGGAAGAGGGGTTCCAGCTTCCTTCGCAGTCGAAACCGACTTCCGGGTCCGAGCAACCTTGGCCTTCTTGGCCTTGGCGACTGCAACCTTCACCACAGAAGGCTTCCTCTTCTTGCCCGGAGGCAGGGGAGTGGTCGTAGGTGCTGCTTCAGGAATTTCAAAGTGGGCAGGTTTCTCAGCTTGAGCAATTATCTTCCTGTAAAGCCCCTGCCGCTTTATGTCTGGTCTATCTGTGCGAGACACGAGAAAGACAGTCATAGTCAACATATGCAAAACATGACAATAAGAAGAAAGAAGCCATGATCAAACAAACAAGGAGCACACCTGCTGGGCCGTCGTAAAATGTGGAAAGCGGCCAATACATATAAGCTACCTCCTTTGATCGGGAGGCGGCCTCCTTCACAAGCCAGCATACATCGCCAATAGTCTGACACTTCTCCGTCAGGGCGGCCAAGTCCTTATGGCCATGGAAATCAAGGCAATGAAATAGGCCGAGGTAATCTATGCACCAGGCGTCAACATAATGGAAAGAAACAAAAAGCTGCTTATTTAGAATGACAGCTACCGGGCTCTCCACTGTCAGCCCGTGGACATTTAACAGTACAAAAAGCCAGGAGGTGTGCTGATAATATGACTGGGTGCGGTCCTCCCTCCGCACAAAGGCCCTGTAAGGATGAAACCTGTCTGCCGGACCCCTCCAAGAAGTAGCCTTCGAGAGTGGTTCCTCCGGGGGGAATGGATACTGCACCTCCAAATGAGTGTCCCCTATGTGGCCCAGCTGTCTCAAGTCTTTGGTGAAAGTGTCTACATCAACTTCAGAAAAGACAGGAGTGGGTAGTTCCGCACCCGCCTCCTTCAAAGACCGACGGGCAGCGATATAAGCTTCTGCCTCCCTCTGGTGCTGGGAATAAAGCCTCCTCAGATGGACCTCGTCAATGTCAAATACAGGCCCTGATTGCCGCTTCAAAAAGGAGCGCTCGGCCACATCCCAGAAAGCGCCTCTGCCATCTTTATAAAAATTGGTGCGTATGTTCCACCACTTGATATAGTCTGATGAGACCCGAGGGAGACGATTGGAGACAGTCGGGACCCTGAAAGTTGTGTCTTCCCGACGATGAAAGAAATCCCACCATATCCGACCGTCGCCGGCAATACCAGACCCGTGCTTGGCCCGGCTCTCCAGAGGAAACTGAGCAGCCGATGGAGGGATATGCTGGTCGTAACCAAAATTTCTGCCAAAGCGGAAGGGATAATAGGGCTCCAAAATGAGCAGGCCCCCCTTCCTGAAAACTAATACACTGGGCCGTATGGCCATGGCCCACCTCACCAATTCTGGTTCTAAAAGAGGCCGGGTGGCGGCGACCCCCGAAACAGGATGGACATAAGCCTCCACCTCCTCCATTTTGCACTCCCTCTGAGGGTCCACCAAGGGAGCTGAACCTGCTGCCAAGCTCCAAAAGTGAATGCTGCCAGGTGCGTCTACAGGCACTCTTATTAGCCTACCCCTCATCTTGAACAGCTGTTCTGAGAAAGGACCAGGTTCAGCGCTAGCAAACTCAATCATACGAGGGAGCAGTGTGTCTGACTGCAAAGTTCTCGGGGCCAGCTCAGGGAAAATGCTGCAAACCCAGGCATTGAAGAAATGAAAGGGACCCACGGTCCTCGAAGAGCGGGGGGTCCGATGTCTATGCAAGTCCCCCAAGGATTTGTAAACTAAACACAGAGCCACTGGGCACAGAGACAATCGCATCCCCCAAGCCATCTGGCAGGCCGGATATATAGCCTCTGGTCTAATAATCGTCTCGTCCCCTTGAGGGAGAGCGAAAGTGCATAGCCAGAAAGTCAAATAGGCTGCACAATGGGTGATGGGATCAACCCCTGCTGGGTTCGGGCCATCCGCGTCGGTCCGGCGCAATGAAGCTGGCAGTGCTGACTTGTAACGGGGGGCCCTGACCTGTTTACCGGAAGTCAGCCCTACGGAAGGAAAGTCTGCGTACCTCAAGGGACCCCCGAAGAAATATTGTATCCACTGCCCCACACGGACTCTCAGTCGGCTGCTCTTTTCCCGGGCTTGATAGCCTTTGGAGGACCCCCTACTGTAGGCCAAACAGATGGACCGGTAAGCTTTCATCAGATACCGGTATGCATAACCGAAAGAATAGCTGCCCTCTCCATTAGAGGCGTCCTTGATGGAATCGTCCAGGCAGACCTCCTCATATGGCTCCCCGTCCATGGGTAGGCCAGAAAGCTGCGATAAACTCCAGAGGTCGAGGGATGTCTCGCCTTCCGCTGTATAGAATGTATTGAACTGCGGGCAGAACACTTCAAGCATGCCGCAACACAATCCCCGAGAGACGGGATAGCGGAACCTGGAGGCAAATACACTGTGGTATATCCCAGCTCTAACCAATAGAGGGGCATACTCCTTCAAAACATATTCTGTGAACTCCACTGCTCCAACCCTAAAAAGATGGGCGTCTGTCAACTTGGCATCTCCAAACCAGCCGGCAGCCAGCTGATATTTAAACTGAACGGCCAGGCAGTTAAGAACAAATGGCTCGTCTCTATAACCCCACTTCGCAGGAGCCAAAAAGAGTCCGAATGAGGTCTTCTCTCGGTGGACACGGCCGGTGGTATGGTCCCACCTTGCAGGGGTGAACTCTGGGGCCCGGGTCAGCATCTTCTTCTCGGGTTCTAAATCGGAGATGCCCAGCACAGCATTCCAGTCCCTCTGTTCACCTGGGAGATATATGGCTCGGGCTCGATAGACAGAGCCCTTCATGCTGTCTCTATCGGCAAGTATTGCCGCTTCCACGGAACGGGCAATAAGAACATCCCGCATTCCGCGTATGGTGAAAGTCCGAACAAACGGCAGCAAATGACGATCCTTCGGCAAGTCCGGGCGGTAGTCAGCAGCTCTCCTGAATTCAGCACCTTCCAGGGAAGAATAAACTTCAGCGGTCGATACGGTGTCAGTTTCAGAATCGGAAGATTCGTCGACACTAGCAATCTGGTCATAGCCAAAGCTCAGGCTGTATACGTTCAACCAGTTGACTTTGGCCCGAGATATGTCCGGCTGAGCCGATGAACTTGTTCCAACAGCTCCGGAAGATGCAACAGCAGAACTGGAAGCCATGTCAGCACCTGCAGTCAGAGAAAGACAAGGAAGGAAACATCAGAAAGATGAATGGGCACGAAACAATAAGATAAACAAATTCTCAACAAATTTCGGCAGCATCTCCTCTTGTCCGAGGTATGCCCAAGAAGAATAGGGAGTCACCCACCAAGAGGGAGTGATCCCGAGTATAAAATGGGACTCAATCCCGTATATATAGCGGACCTACCCCAAAAAATCGGCAAAAAGGGGGGGGGGGAAATGACGCTCCCGGGGGGGGGAAAGCTCACAGCTCACCGCCACCGCCGAAATGAAGAGAGAGAAGAGGAAGTGAGAAGTGAGGGTAAAAAACCCTCTCGGAGAGGTTAAAAAGAGGAAGAGAGGGGCTTCCCGGCGCGAAACAATGCGCGCCGAGAACCCTCCCTCTACCGAATGGAAATGCGCGCCGACAACCAGCCTAGTGCGCGCCGAGAAGAAGCTGCCGTGGACGCTCGCGCCGAAGGTTCCCGCGCCGACAACCAGGCCGATGGGCGCGCCGAGAAGCATCTGATGCTCGCGCCGACAAGCTCGAAGATGCCCGCGCCGACATCTGTTACGCCGGGAGGGTCACGCCGAGAAGCTTACGGCCCTCGTGCGAAGGGTTCCAAATTGATGACAATGAAGCTAGAAAATATAGAGATGAAAACATGAAAATGAAAGATGGATATGCAGAATGTTACTACAGCAACATGATCAAGCTGAAGGACAATGTCAAGGATAAAACTGAGGAATATACCCTCGAATGATGAAAGACACCTGCAGACCCCGTGTCGCTTATTCTGCGCTTACGCTGCCCGCAGTTGGGGGGCATTTGTTGACACCTTGAAAATGAACAGGGGTGGAAGCATAACTGAAAAGAAGATCAGACCAACAGTGGAAGACCACTGATGAAGCTCGACAGCCGTTTACCCGGTTGAAGTCTCCGCCAGCCGAGCTGATGTCCGGTGCCATCGTCAGTCAAACGGCAGCACTGATAAAGCAGCAGTCATTCGACTGATAAGACCTCCAAGCACACTCTGATGAGAAGCCGGAGCCGACAAATGAAGATTGCGAAGGCTTTTGCAAAGTCAGGACAAATGAAGAATCCTCTCCACAGATTACACACCCGGCCGAAGTCTGTCAGACTGAAGCTGATGTCCGGTCTTGTCACCGTTCGGATGACAATGCCGATGAAACATACCCGGTTTTGTCGTCATTCAGACGGCAATACTGATTAAACCCCAGTTTGTTCACTGATTGAGCCTCAAGACGATCTCAACAAAGTCATGTCTCTACTAAAGGTGGGCCTTATTCGGTTCTGATGAAGATTAATTCAAAAGAAAGCATAAAGAGAAGCCTAAGGCACGTATGAGGCCTGAAGGCACTAGATGGGCCGGCCATTTGGGCTCTGATAATGGCGCCGGGAGCCTCAACAGGGGGCTACTTGTCGCGCCGGGAGATGTCTCGAATGGAACAAGCCGCACCGACTGCCCTCCACCGAGAGGACAGAGGGATGAGAGCTATAAAAGCAAACCCTCTTTGAAATGGGGAGGAGATCGGAAGCCAGGCCATCGATCGAAAAGAAAGAAAAGAGAAGAGACCAGAGAGAGAGAGAGCTCCTCCGCTAAAAAAAAAGAAAGAGAGAAGAGACCGATCCCAAGGGAAGAAGCTCCAGGTGGGCATCGGGGGAGGGAGAGGAGTCAATGCTCCGCCCTCCCCCATGTTTGTTTTCTCTTTTCTTCTGCTTCATGTGATTGTTCCAAGTTTTATCTTGATTCATGCAATGTAGCCGAGACATCTCGGCATCTGTCTGTTCCCCTTTCCCTCACTCTCTCCCTGTAATCGGTTTGAGTATTGGAATGGTGTTTCATATGGGTTTTCTCACCATGTGTCTTCCGTGATGGGCATCGCCAAACGAATGGATATATATGTATGATGGGTTATAGTTTGAGCCTGATTTTTGCTTCTTCTGAAGCCCTATTGCCCTTCCCTGTGTTATCTGTAAACCAGTAGCATGATGATCCGATTTGCCTGTTTCTTTTCTCTGCTTCGTAGCACCATCAGTGCTCACCCCAGAGCCCGGAACAGACTATCCCTTGGCTGCTGGGATGGAGCCGTGCTATGCAATGATCGAAGCTTGAGAAACTCCGGGGTTCTAAGCGCGCGTGCTTTATCCGTTGATGTCATCGAAGTCGCCTCTGGGGCCAGAGACAGCCATCTCTTGGCTCCCAGGGTGACGAATGACCATATCAAGTTTGTCCCCAAGCTCTGCGTGATAATGGCGATGGACAGGGGCATTCAGACTTCGGCCTCCCAGATGCCTCTCGAACCCTAATACTCCTTTGAATTCTAGACCTAATCCAACTCAGAGTGGATGCCTTGAGCAGTTTAGAGCCCATAGAGTCCGTCAGTTTCTGCCCAAACCACCATTAAAACCAAAAACAGAGTACCGTAAAACCCTGAACCCCTCTCGGTGCCCTCACCATTTCGGCCTCCAGAACAGTGAAATAGGTGAACAGCCCTCGGCGCGGGTCTTTCCGCGCCGATTACCCCATTCTACCCACGCCGAGGGCTTCCCTCTGGCCAGTCACCAGAGCCCAAACCCCACGAAGCAGCCTTCCCGGCACGGCTACAATCCCCTTTGCATTTGCTTCCCGGCGCGCTGAACAGTAACCTGGGAGGATTCCTCCCGGCGCGAAGCTTCCTGCGCCGAGAGCTCTTGCCATTTGCTCCCCGGCGCGCCCAATAATGACTTCTGAAGGACTCTTCCCGGCGCGAAGGTTTTGGCGCCGGGAACCCCCCTTTTCAAGCCAAAAACCTCCTTCAAGTCTTAAAACCCTTGCTGCTACTAAAAAACCCTAAAAATACCCTTGTGAGCTGCTCAACAGAACCCTACCCTCTGTCAAGGGATGCCTCGGGCCATCACACGCACCTCGGGGACGACAACTAGTGGGAGCAACTCCCCTTTTTCTACGCGGTTTCTCGAACTCGATCGGCTTTTATAAACCCTCAGACCAAGGAAGCTCTGCCACTGCATAAGCTTCTACGGTCTCAAAAGGGATATCAAGATATTGCTCCAAGCATACACAGGCGCCAGGGGTTCCATACCCCTCTATTTTTGGCTTTCACCCCGACATTCAGTGGGTGATCGTCTATCATTCCCTGGCAAATGTTAAGTCCAGGGGAGATGCTGTCAAAATTCTCCCAGGATGCCAGAGATGACATGAAACCCATCCCCGGGACCTTATCTATCAGTGGTGACAGAGGCTCCTTATACCCTATTGTTCCCCTCCCAATCTTTTTATGTTCCCGGCCTTCCTTGGGAACCTATACCAAAACAGGTCGAAGTCTAGTGAATTGAGCCATTCAATGCCCTAGGGCCCATTTGCCTCAACCCTAACCAATATGAAACCCAAAACAGAGTACCGTAAGCTCTGTTTCTTGTCCCGGCGCCCTCACACCTCTCGGCCCAGCCTACAGTGAACCGGGTGAACAGCTCCCGGCGCCACTTCTTCAGGCGCCGAGAACCACCAGGAATATCTCCTCTCCTGCACGCCGGGAGCCCCTACGCCTTGGCCTTCTTCCCTGCGCGCCGGGAGCCCTCTCTGCATCCTCATGCGCCGAGAACCTAACCCCCTTTGCATCCTCATGCGCCGAGAACCTAACCCACTGGCATTCTTCTGGCGCCAGGAACCTATATGCACACCCAATCTGCCCCAGGAGCCTACTCCTCCATATAATTGAACCCTCCCCCCCATTACTTTAACTCAGCCCATCCAGGGATGCCTATGAGTCATCATATCTGGCCCGGGGATAAATTTAAAAGGAAACTGGATTCCCTTATCCTCCGCCATCGGATTTATGAACAACCCCTCTTACTCGTGTGGATTCTGTCACTGCATGAGTCCCGCTAGCTTTCCGAAGGGAAGATCATACATTACCCTATAGTCCGTATATAGGGGTCGAGAGGCTTGATCTCTCTCTTTCTCTCGGCTTTCACCTCGGCACTCCGTGGGTGATAGCCTATTTCCCTCTGGGCGTAACCCAGATTAAGAGGAAAGGCTGTCGAAATACCGATCGAAGCTTTAAACCTATATCATGGTCATGGCTCTGCCTTTCCGTGGTGGACATCTTCTATCTCCTTGTTCCCACCAAGTATAACTGTTTTGAACCGCCAATCACACGATCTAGTCTGTTTCTGTGGTTGATGTTATTATCTTACCCGCCTCCCTGGCCCTGGTAGGAAGTTTAAAATTAAGCATGTGAACATCTGTTCGCCTTACGAGGCCTCCTATTTTAGCGTTTAATCAAGGGTTGTCCTTCCTTAGAAGGATGTAATTAACGTCATAACGTTCATGGTATGACGGACTTCTAGTCCAGACACGATCACTCACAATCGACTGACCATGTCAGATCGAGCGCACAATAAAATTGTCACTTCGGTGACTGGCACGCCAATGAACCAATAAATAAATAAATCAATAAATGATAAATCAATCCAATAAAATAAAATAAATAAATATAAATAAAAATCCAGCGTCCACAGCACTCCAAAGCATACACTCCCTAGTGTGGCCTAGGCACTCGTCTCCTAATGGGGTAAGTACCAAAGTGGATTCCCTAGGTGGAGTGCCCTTTCCTTGTGGTAGGGGGGTGGTGTAAAACTCATCGGGCTCGGGTAGAAACAATAAGAGCTTACTCGTGCAAGGACCCTTGGTGTAAATGGAGGTGATGGACCCGATAGAGGGGTGTGAGAAACTAAGGTACCCCATGTCGCTTGTTCCTAAGGCCAGCATGTTTGTCACATCTATTTGCCTTAGTATACCCTTAATCAAGTCCCTTAGGATTCCTACAAAGCAGAACGAATGGTAGGTTGTGTGGAATGGTGAGGTGGGCACGATTGGGTTGTGGTTATCCATGGAGAGGCGCGTGACATGGAGGAGGAGGTTTTGCTTTAGCCACTCAATGAGGGGTTCCCCTAAAGTCACAATTCTCATGGAGGGAGGGGTGGGGGGACTTGGTTGGTCATCTTGTAACTCTCGGGGGAGGGTGCACCCAGTTAGGCTCAATGGGGTTTCTTTGGGTAGGGATGAGTTCTCTTAACCCAACTCTTGGCATTGGGCTTCGTATTCCTCTTCCCAATCTAGGGGAGCCTCATGGACTTCGGTCACCTCCTCAAGTTCCCCCTGGGCAGGGGTAACTATTTCTTCAATCAGTATGTTGGACATCTCTCGTGAAGGGCATTGATTGATGAAGTGTCCAAAGCCTCTACACTTAGAGCATTGTTGTCTATTTCCCTGAGTGGTCTCACCTACACATGGCCCATTGGAACTCCCTTCTCGCCGGGGTATGGGTTGACTAGGGGTGACTCTTGTTGGATGAGAGGTGGGAGGAAGATGAGTGGGACGAAATGGGGTACTTCCATTTGGACTTGGCATGGGGGTCTTCAAAAGAGGGGCTGGGTTGGGGCAGGGTCCTATGTCCTTGGGATCATCCGGTCGTGGAGTGAACCTAGGAGGCCTAGAGAACCGCATCATTCTTAAGGGATGATTATCCAGGTTATCCCAGGGACGCCTTTCCTCACGCCCGTAATGTCAGGGCCTCTCATAGTTATAATAAGGATCATAGTCCATTTCGTCCGTATCAAACCCTTCCCATGGAGATCGAGCTCTGAGGCCATGGTTCCTAGGTGGTGGTTTATTGACTTCCCTCTCAAATTCATCCCGTGGGGGCCGAGCTCTAGGGCCGTAGTTCCTGAGTGGGGGTTCATTGGCTTCCCATCCAAATTCATCCCGTGGGGGCTGGGCTCTAGGACCGTGGTTCCATTTTGCTTCAACCCGGTCAAGTCTTATCTAGCTGATCAAGAAGGTTGTTGACGGCAGCGTCAAATCGGTCCATGGGTACTTCGAGTGTCTTCCTAGGATGGTCATGCAAAGGAGCGATGGAAAACACGATGCAAGGGAGACCCAAATGCCAATGCCCTAGGACTAGACTCGTAGAGACAAGTCTAAAACCTGGCTCTGATACCATTTGATGTGACACAAATGGGGGGATGGATGCAGCAAGTAGTTGAGTCCCTCGGACCTAAATCGCAAACACAATCGCAAAATGTGAGATTGCCGGAAATCGCTGATCCTTTGCGCGCACACGCTTCCCGTGGTGACTAGGTGATGCCGAGTCGAGGTGATGGAGCAAGACCCTTGATGGTAGAGGGCCAGTAGGGCTATGGTTTCCCTCCCAAGGGTACGGTGCCCCCAATCAAGGGGCTGGCTTGGTGCCTTGGGGGCACTGGGACACTCTCTTTCTCAAGCCCACGATGACCGCACCAAAGCTGGATGTTTCAGGGTTAAGCACTCTCTCACCGACCAGCGGAATAGTTTCACAGATATTAAAAGAACAAATACTGGGGGGAGCAAGGGCTGGAGCTTACCCGGTTGGTTTGAAGAAACCAACCCCGTTCGGAGACGAGGGCGAGCGGGGAAGTGTGGGTTCCCCGCACACTGCGTCGACTGAAGCTTCGACATGTTTAAAAGGTTACATGCACTACGCCTCATGCAGGAGGGGGATCTCGGGGTGGGGGGAAAGGAGTACAAACAAATACTACCTCCACGCAGGGAGGGGCGGTGAGCCGGTCAGGCGGGGAGGGACGTGAAGCAAGGACGGAGCCGAACTGCCTCCCCGAGGTTCTGCCAGCCTGTTCTGCCTGCTGATAGGTACTTATTGTCAGATTTCCTGAGGGCACTCCCGAACTTAGATACTGACGAGACCAGCGCCAAAACGTCGCTGACTGGTCCAGGATGTGGCCTGAATTTTTTCGGGTCGTCAGGGTGTCGCTGTTGGCTGTGGTGGAGGCTGGACCGGTGCTGCTTGGTTCTGGTTCAGGCTGAGTCCAGATTGTTTCAGTAGGTTGGTGACATTACCACGATTTCTCCCGTGATCCGATCGAGGCGGGGCCAGGACGGTCGCGAGCGTGGCCAAGTCTTCTTCGTTCAGCAACAAAGAATGGCTCCAGACGAGGTCGGGGTCGAGAGATATGTCTAGAAGAGTGGGAGTGGGTCTCGACGCATCCCGACTGACCTGATCTGCGACCCTATAGTAGAAAAATCGGAACAAGCTGCTCCGGGCTTCAGTTGGTGCCCCGCTGGATGCGTTGGACAGGCGACTGGTGGAACTCAGCTCCGGCCAAGTGGCGCACCATGTGGAGCTCTGGTGTGGTCTTTGTAGCTTTTGAACTATGACTCTGGTTCCTGCTCGGCTCCCAGTTGCACAGTCGGACAAAAATGAGCCTCCACGGGAGCTCCAAACTCGGATAGGGGTAAGACCACCTCGCCTGCGAAGCTAGCTGGGAGACCTTTCCGTCGATGTATGGCACACCTCTACGAACGCCAGGACGTGGGCGAGGATGGCACTGCAACAGGAGGGTGGCTCTGCTGTTCTGCAACTGCTCACTGGTACATAGAAAATAGGGTGGAGGAAGTGGATTCTTGGTTGTGGGATAGGGGTTTTGGGAGGGGAGGCTGTTGCAGGTGGTGGCCTGATGTTCTAGAGGGGGAGGGGCGATGGAGGGTGGGGTGGTAGTACGGGGAGAGAGGGAGTGGGGGCATGGGGGTCTTGGGGGGTTAGAGGGAGCCCAAGGGAGAGGGGGGGTCGAACAAGGGATAGGGGGGGTGAATGGGGTGGGGTGCGCACCCAAGTGGGGGAGGGGGATTCAAATCCCCTAGGGGATGTGAAAGGGTGTGTGGGGAAGAGGGAGGGGCGCTTGGGAAGAGGGAGGGGTGCTTGGGGGAGAGGGACGGGTGCTAGGGAAGTGGAAGGGTTGCCTTGGAATACGAAGGGTTGCTTGGGTAGTGGTGAGAGTCAATGGGGGTTTATGGGCCTAGGGAGGTGAAGGGTTGTATTTAATGGGGTGGGGTGATGTGGCAAGGAGGGAGGAGAGAGAGGGGGGGTTGAAATTGGGAGAGAGAAGGGGAGGAGAGAGAGAGGGGTTCGCCCCCTTCAAGAGAGAGAGAGAGAGAGCTAGAGAGAGAGAATGAGAGGTAGAGAGAGAGGGGGATTCTCACAATGGCTTTGTGGAATGCTTAATTCAAATTCTTCATTAGTCCACCAAGGGGGGTTTGGGGTCCTATTTATAGGGACCCAAACTTTTACATGACAAGACTACCCCTGGCTTTACACATAATGACCAAGCTATCCAAAAAGCAACCAAGGGGTAGATGAAGACTAAAACATAGGGAAATGACTTAGGACCTAGGATGATGACTCAAATAAAGGGGAAAATTACATCAAAATGACTCAAACAAAAGTAAGAAATACATCAAAATGATCCAAGTATAAAAGCAAAGAGTCAAGGGGGCCCTACTTGACATGGAGCTCGATCCTATTCCTCTCCAGGAGGAAGTGAAGTCTCGAGCCAGAGAGAATCGTGGGTGATGTCCCCATCACCCTCTACCAGCAAGGGTCCCATCCCACATCCCTAACTCGGCATCTCTGGGCCACCCCAGGTTGAGTGTGCGCGCCATGCAAGTGCCCGTTTACGTAGGCTTCTTAGCCTTGTGGTTGTGCTTGCATACTTAGCTTCGAGGAGCATTGGCCTAGTGGCTGCCACCCTCTAGGTTGTTTCATGTCAACAAGTGAAGGCCTCTTCTGCCAACTGTCTGGAAGGAGGACGAGCCGAAAGCAACCACCCCCAAGTGGTGTGAGCAAGGAAAGAGGCATCCTCCGAAGAGTTAAAGAAGTGGATAGAAGTTGGTTGAAGAACAGAAGAGGGAGAAAGGAAGAAAAAACAAAAAACAAATGCCCCCTGGAGGAGGCAGGGAGGGCGACGGGAAGGGAGGACCGGTGAAGCTAAGTCACCACGTGGAGGCAGCCCGGAGGGTGGGAGAGAGCCCACGACCAGGCCCCCCTCCTTCTCGCACACCGCCTCGCGGCATGCAGAAGTTGGAGAGGTGACCGTTGCTAGGCCCCCTACCACCTCCTTTATTGCCTACCACGAACCCCCCTTTCTCCTATGCTGTCTACCACGACCTCTTTCCTCCTCCTACGTCGGAGCTGCACGAATGCCCTCGGCGACTGCCAGGAGCATCATCCTCCGTATCACACTCCATTTTTCCACTGATAACTCTCCCAGCACAGAAACAGACACTTCGCAAGAAGGGAGAAAAAGGGATAAGAAAGGAGCACTACGAGCAACGCCTTGAACGTGGAGGGGGGTGAAGGAGCCCTTTGGGACCGTTTTATAGGCCAAAAAGGAAACCCTCACCCCAATTAATTCCCCCCTTGAAAGGACGTGAAAGACAGGGACCCTTCCCCAAGCACAGTTACTCCATTTCCCCCAAATAACCCTTCCATGGGAAAGTTGGAAAGGCGCCAGCAATGTCACAACCACCGCACGCAAAATATTCACATGCAAGATGATGGGGGCATCACTTAACCCTCCACATTTTGCGAAGCTCTGATAGATCGTCAGTTTGCGCCATTGTGATCTCCACATTTTTCTGAGTCAATCCATGTAATTTTCATATTTTATTTGAGTCATAAACTATGTAATTTTTCCTTTATTTGAGTCCGGTACCTAGGTATAAGGGTCATTTACCTAAGTCTTGAGTCATGTGGTTAGTTAAGTAGTCTATTGCGCCCAAGTAATGGGCTAGGCCCAAGGGCGCCCCTCCCTGGTTTGTCTGGTCATTGTGTCAATTGTCTAGGGTAAGTATGGTCATGTGAAAAGTCCAGTCCCTATAAATACCCCCCTTTCACCCCCTCATTTGTAATCTTATGGTCAATCAAAAAAATTGAGTGTTCTAGTGCAATTGGAGTGGATTCTCCATCTCTCTCTCCCTCTCTCACTCTCTCTCTCTCTCTCTCCAAGAGGGGGCGCCCCTTTCTCTCTCCTCCCCTGTCACGCCCCGAACAAGGCAAAAATATCGGGACGTACAGTTAGAGGCGAGCTAGCTGAAATAAAGTTGAATTACTAAACTAGATGATTAACACAAGGCAATGGAAAAGAACAAATTTATTAAACATGGAAAATCCCAATCTATTACAACATTCATCAAACTACTAAGACACTCTCAAACATAACTTCTAATGAAATCTAGTACAACTAGTACAACTCCAAAACATAACTAGAAGCAATAACAAGACGACTCCATCTATTAACTGGTACACTCAGGTGTAATCACTCTTGTCCCTCCCCATCGCTGTGGGTGTCGTCACCTGTATAGCCTGGAAAGGGGGAAACAACGGGGTGTGAGCTAACGCTCAGTAGGAGATAACAGATAGATATAAGTGGTTAACAGTTTAATTACATTTTCAAAATATCATGCTACAAAGGATAATGCAATAAAAGGATAATGATGATATAGTAAAACAAAGTTTAAAGATCTTGCAAGGTCAAGAAATATAAATGAATAGAATGGTAATACTTAAAAGGAATAACAAGGACAAGAATTTACTACAGGAGATAACGATAAAGAGTTGGCCATATCAAGACGATTCAAGTCATGTCAAGCACGTATGTAATTTCATTTCCACATCCAAGTAACAACAAGTAGAGTATAGAACAGTGACGAGTGGAAAGCAAAAAGTAGTAGAGAGTAGTAGAGAGTAGTGGACAGTTCTAGATTTAACACATGTCATAGTACTGGTGCCAAATGCCACACCTAGTCATTCACCTCCCCGGGGGTACACGTAGTGTTCGGGCGCTCCTCCCAGGACTAGACCGAGTCCTTAATTATTTGCCAGGCATTGATTTCTTTGGATCAAAGATCCCACGAATCTAGACTTCCACAATTTATGGCCAGAATTCCAAGGTTTAAGCTATGTAGCAATAACAATTTCAAGTAGGAAGAAGATTCATTTCAGAATTTCAAGGTAAGCACAATCATCAAGAAGATCGATAACCAAATCACAATAAGAGTTACATATATAACTTTGCTGGAATAGATTACCACTTAATTAATGGATTTCTAAACAGGGATATTAAACATGTGAATTAATGGTAATCCCGCCGGATCAAGTTTTCCGGAGGTAACATGCTATTTAACGCCTTAGCGACTACTTGAAGTTGGGAAAGTAATCGTGCTATGTTACTGTAGTACAGCAGCTAACTAGCAAGTTGAATCAACATATTTAATCCTAATTTCAAGCCAAATTAATAAGAATTAGGTTATATATTAAGTTAAAATGCCAAAAGGAATGATTCAAGATGATAAGCTAATGAACGTGATCGCGTAAGTCGCGTAGGCACGAATAACAAGCAATTAACAGAAATTTAGTTGCATAATTAGCCAATAATTATATGAGTTTTTATTTTACTAATTACCACTAATGACATGAAAATGAATGCATTAGAACCATTACTAAGTTATTTACTGGGTAGATAAACGGTTCTGGGTGGACCGCATATCTATCGGCTGAAACGGGACTGAAACGGGGCTGAACGGGGTGCTGGGAGTTGGGCGGCTCCCTGAGGGCCGCCCATGGTCTTGGGCGATCTGGTCTGGACCTCCCATGTGCTTGGGTGGTCTGGGCAGGGCCGCCCATCCCAGGGATGTGCGGCCAGGGCAGGGCCGCCCATCCAGATGTGTGGCCAGGGGCAGGGCCGCACAAGTTATGTGGCCCAGAATGGACCGTTTATCCTGCTGGGGTGGATATGTGGTCAGTTTCTGACCGTCCAACTAGTTGTGTGGTCAGTCTGGAACCGTTTAACTCCTGACTAAGCCAGGGTCGGGTGTGGGCTGGAGTTGGACGGTCTATCGTAAGACCGCCCATCCCTGGGTGTCTCCGGTCGTCCCTTCCGCGGCCGGTGAACGCCGGGAAGATGGGGGCTTGCTAGGGTTACACAAAAATGCTAATAACTAAGGCAATTGGACTCCAATTAAGGGGCTTTTGGTATCAATGGAAAGCTAACAGGGAATACTATCTAACAAAAGTGTCAATTGCATGATTACTTGCTGTAATTAGGATTTATAACTACTGGAACACTGAAACCCTAGTTTTGGACAGGCAGTGACTAAAACTCAAAATTCTCCTACTATACTTAATGAAATTTAGAGATCTATATATCAACGGAAAGCTGACAGGATAAGGATTCCAACCATGTAAGATATGCCATATGAATATTTCATTTGGTCACTCAAAATCGTGAGATAAGTCAAGTTAATGCTGCTAGAACATCGACAGGACACTCTTATGAAAACTCAGGAATTCTATGAGCATGATCAATAATAATTAGGGCTTCCAACGTCAAAATGAAGCTAACATGATGCAGATTTCATTGATATATGGCAATTAGGTTGGGTCCATTATCACCTACCTGAATTGAAGATTGAAGATCGAAGCTAGAATTAAACCCGATCCAGAAATACCCTCTAAAGATGCCTCTAAATCTTCCTGAATACCCAATAAAAATTGGGGCTTTTACTATCATTGGAAAGATCTCGTCGAGATGATCAAGATACTATATTCACAAGTCTCATTTGGTTAAGGGTACCTACCTTAATCGACGGATTAAAGGGCTGGAGATGAAGAACAACGAACTACCAACACCTTCCACCAAAACGACGAATACTCCCAGATATGGACTCCTCGTCGGCTGACCCAGCTACCAAATGAAACTAGAGTCGAAGAGCTACATTTCTATAGGTCATGGAGCTTCTGGAGCCTTCAGAGTTGGGAGTATTGGGCGCTGCAAGTTACGTGTTAGAAACGGCGCCGGAATCCTTGACTCGACCAAAGCTATGTCGGCAGCACGTTTTAGGGCTAGGTTTACCTCAAATTGATTGAGGGTAAATGTTCCTTACCTCGTGGCCTTCTATTTGCCCTTGATTTCAGATCATTTGGTTGAGTAACAAGGTCGAATTTCATGTTTTAAGTTTCGGTTAGGTAAAAGTTAGGTAAAAGTCAAATTCAGGATTAATCCTCTAATTAGACAAGGTTACGTAATTAATTTGGGTCAAGTCCAGAAGACAAAATTGCTATAAAAATGGTCTTTTACCCAATTACTATTTTTACATATTTTTCTAAGGTAGTCGAATTTTATAGGTTCTATTTTCTAATGAATTAAATATTAATATTTTGAAATTCAAACATTAATTCATTTTAATTCAATTTTTAATTGCTAAAAGCTCAATAAAACTTAATAAATAATCGGGGTATTACATCCCCTCCCAACCACTTTCTCTCTCCCTTCCCCCTCCGTTAAAGCCACTCCAACTCCCCACAACCCCTCTCTTTACTCCACCCCATCCCCAAGGTAGCCTCCACCTATCCCCAGTCCACCCTCCAACCACCAACCACCCACTCCCCTTCCCCCAACACCTCTCTCATCTCCCAAGGGAGAATTCTCCACTCCCCAAGCATCCTTTTCCCTTCTCCACACACCTCTTCCCACCCCCAAGACCAGAAATTAATCTCACCCTTAAACCCATTTTCAAATACTCCTTCCCTATCCCCTCCCAACACCAAATTTGCAGCTTCCCCTCCCTCCTCCTGCTAGACCTCCTTCCAGCCCCCATTTTGCCACTCCCTTACCTTGGATCACCCCCTCCCAGACCCCCTCACAGCCAGGGTTCGCCCCACACTCATCCACCCCAATTTCGCCCCCCGTCCTACTCCATTTCCCATCGGCAGGTTGCAGATCCAGCAGCAGTTCACAGGCAGCAAGCTAGGGTCCTGGAAGCAGCATCATCTCTGGCCCTTCCCGGATCCTTCTGGTGGCAAGTAATATAACTCTGGAAAGGTCATCCAGAGAGCTTTCCCGGCGAGGTGGTTTCGTCATCGTCCAAGCACCGAGCTGCTCGTGAGAGTGATTCTTCCTCGACTGCGCAGAACCACTCAGGCAGAGAACCAGAGCTCCAGATCAAGTTCGACCACGGCCACTCCCTTGCACATCTGGGTGCAAAACTTGGCTGAGGGCTTCTCCTTCAAGTCCTCTCCCATCCCCAAGAAGCAGAACTAATTTTGGACCTCGGCATCTAAAGTTCCAAATTTTTCATTCCAAGTGCATCAGGTCAGTTTTCCTGAGCCAGAACCGACACATCCCTGTTGTTTGGGCCTTCACGATCAGCTCCGAAATCTGCCGATGGCACCGTTGGTATCGACGAAAAGAAGACTCGTCCACAATCATATCGGTACCAGCCTCACTTCCACCAGAGCACGGGACTGTTCGTGGTGCCCCTGTCTTCTAGCAACAACACCCTGGGAGCAACCATAACTAGCGTAGGCCAGCCCTGTTCCAGGCTCTGCCCCGACCAGCGGCATCGTCACAAAATTCCAAGAAAATTCAGGCGTCTTCCTAGGTCAAGTCAGAGAATTTTGACACCAGTTTCAGCCTATTCGGATTTCGTTAGTGATCGTGGCGGCACCATCTTCGATTATCTATCTGGCGGTTCCAGAAGCTGGCAGCACCGACGGAACTCGGCACAACGGTTTTCTATCTTCACTCCCACTCCCCGCCTGGACGGCTTACAGCCCCTCCCTGCGTGGAGGTAGTGTTTGATTGTAAATCTCTTAACCCCCACCCCGAGATCCCCCCTATACGAGGGTGTAGTGCTTGTACTAGAAGGTCAGCGGCTGAAGCGTCATCGACGCGACGTGCAGATAGCCCACGCTTCCCTGCTCGCCCACGTCTCCGACCGGGATCGGTGTATTCACGCCAATTAGGTGAGCTTCAGAACACTTCTCATTGCTGGCCCTTAATTGCTTAGGTTAGTATTGTTTTTTTGTTACTCCATCGGCTGTAAGAGAGTGCTCGATCCTGAATTTGCTTATAATTAAGCGACCACCACGGAGTGAGTTGAGAGAGTGACCCTACAACCAACGCCTTTGGCATGCTGGCCGCCCACGGAATTTGGCATCACAGGCCCTTAGGGGTCCATCCCAAGATAGCCAATTCCCCGAAAAGGTGAGGTCCCACTTCGGACCCTCTCCACCATCACTGGTTTGCCTACGGGCCCTAGTGTGTGCCAAGCGGGTGAGTCCGCTCGAGTGAAGTTGCCGGTCCGTTGCATTGCTTGCTTGCTAGGTCCGAGCGGTCTTCGGTCTGGTGACTATCACCCCCAAGGTGGTGTCACATCACAAGATCACCTTTGCAACAACTACAGATAGGGCGGTCAAAGTATGTAAAATGTGGCAAGAGACAACCAAATCAATGCCAAACATTAATGGCGGTTATAGATGGAAATGAGAGACCTTACAAGGCAATGTTCAAGAGTAATGAAAAGAAAAGAAAGAAGTGGCTCATCGAGCCCATCCTTCTCCTAGTCTATGGAAATAGGAGAATTCTCGGAGGCCTCTGGCCTTTCTTGAGGCCCCAACACAGGATCCTCCCCACCGAGAGATCTGCCCCTAGTATCCTCGACGGCGGCCGATTTGGACACTGAACTCACTTGTGTGGGAACTGTCTTGACCAAGCACCCCCTAGAGGGAACTAGAGTCGACGATCTTTTTGACGATGGAGAAGTCACCCTACCTCCGTTGTCGCTCGACGTCGAAGAAGGAGAGTCGGTAGTGTCTACATAAGAATCATAGCGCTGCCCGGAAGGAAAGATAAGCTCGTCGCTCACCTACTGCTGAGCCTCAATGACCGCTCGGTGATAACCTTGCACAAATCCCTTCCACAGTCCCCGATAGTAGCCTGGTTCATAATACGAAAAGGCGGTCTTCTCGAGGGCAGCATGGTAACATTCCAAGCTCCTATACCACTCGACCGACTCCGTTCCAGCTCGTCTCACTTCCTCCTCCAGCTCGACAATCCTTCGCTCAGACTCAGATAGTTTGGCCTCAGTCTCGGACACCTTCGCCTTAGCCTTGGACCGTGCGATCTCGGCCGCCCCTTGCAGTCACTCGGCTTCCTGGACCCGGCCACTGAGATCCTCCCACTCGGCCCTCCATCGCTTGTCACTATCAACCTAAGCCTGGCGCTCCTCCTCTAGGAGCTTGCTCTTCAGGTCGGCTGTATAACGAGCCTGGGCAAACCGCTCAACCAAGGACCAAGACTCCTTTTGGCACGATTGGAACTGAGTTCGGAGTGAAATCACCTCTCGCCTAGAGACTTCTAGCTTAGCAGTCAGCTGACTAACCCTCCGGTCAGCCTCGGCACGAACTCGAGAAAGGGACTTCTCCTCACTGGCAAGCCGAGCAAAGAGATCCTCCATCTCAGCCCCCAGTTGAGCCATGATTAAACCGCCCTCCATAACCCTCTCAAAAAGTGAAGAGGGGGGACCACGTCTGATCTCCTCCCAATTCAGAGAGGGCACCAGGGACCGACACCGCAGATACAGAGCGGCCCGAGCGGCAGGTGATGCAACAGGTGAAGGAGAAACCCCCTCTGGGATAGCTATGACCGGAGCACCTCTCTCGAGCGTCCCCACCTCCGAGTGAACAACGCTCGACGCGGGCTGGGGTGCCCCCTCACCTCGCACCCCGTCGGCCTCGGCCGGGAGTTCAGAGACCGCCACCTCGGCCTGCTGTCTAGATGATTCGATAACTACTTCCCCACTGGTGGCGGTCACCTCCGGCTCGGTGAGTGGAATATTTTGAGGGCTGGCACCCTCGGCCGAGTATTCCTCGATCGAGCGAGCAGGCTCCTCAGTCAGACGGGAGGCCCCCGCCTTCTTCTGTCATTTTTTCTCGGCAGTCAAGGCCTTCATCGAAGACAGGAGCAGCCGCTCCCCCGGATCTTTGGGTTTGGACCCACGACGCTCGGGGGCGTCCCCTTGAACGACACTCTTGCCCCGGTCTTGAACTTGGGACCCACCTAGAACAAGCGTCTCTTCTAGATCGATGACCTCCTGCTCCGACGGCTGATCCCCCTCGTCGTCCGTCCGCCTGGAATCTGGACACGAAGGACCGAGTCATCAAAAAGGAGCTTACCTACCTCTCCCAAAAACAGAGGTGCAGAGCATTAGGGTTCTTACCTGGAGGCTGCACCATGCGAGAAGGGTAGTCTTCAATGTTGGCCACGGTCATCAGTTCGGCGGTCGAGCGACGGTTCTCCTGAAGAATCTTGATCTCCTCCTCCAACTCCGGAGTGACAACTACCTGCTTCGACGGGATGGACGGATGAAAATTAACCGATGTCGGGAAATTCCAAGGGGGATCTTCTATGGATGAACCCACCCAAAAATATTGGGTCTTCCATCCCTTGTGAGAAGAATCCTTGGCGGAAAGGGATACACAGCTCCTTCCCCTCCTCGCCTGAAGATAGAAAAAACCCTTGCCCGCGTGGGTCTGCTCCTTCAACTCAAAGAAAGAGTTGAAGAGTTCCAAGGAAGTGTGGAGCCCGCACAAGCGGCAGAGGAAGATGAAAGAAAAAATGAAGGTATACGAGTTGGAAACCAACTGGACAGGAGCCAGTCGGTAGAACTGGAGCAACCGCACGACAAAAGGATGAAGAGGAAGATGGAACCCACACTTCCAAGCCAAAAGGAAGGTACAGAAAAGGCCAGAGTGATAGGATAAGCTAGATTCGTGGGGCTACGTAGGATAAAAGAAATACGTCCACGGGAGTCCATAATGCTTCTCCATCTTCTGCACTTCGGCCTCACCCAGCTCACTGCACATCGGAAGCTTCGGCTGGGGCACCAAACTCCCCCCATCCTGTGCGACTTCCTCGGAAGCGGGATGTTGATCCGCCATAAAGAAGGAAGAGGACAAAAGGATGAAGAAAAGAACGCCAAACTAGACAGTCCCGGAGGAGGTGAGCGCCGATGAAACCGCCACCACCATAATCTCTGTGAGCACTACAAAGACCCCCGCCAATCACCGTTTCTCCCTGATCGTCCTTGCAGTGTGCACGTCTCTTCAAAGAACAAGCCCGGGGGAGAATCAAAACCCTCGACAAAGGAGACGTACAGCGCAAGTTCGTGTGATACTTTATACCCCCAGGGATGGGGAGGGAAGCGTTGCGCCTTTCTGAACTCCCCCCAAGAGTCCTCTCCCGTCGATTCAGCAAAATGATCATTACATGCGTATTCCCCAGACAGCCACATTAAATGGCCCATGTTGGAGAAAAATCCCCCATCCGAGCTCCCAGTGCCAATCCTTCAACTGTTACTCATTCGAGCCCAATCTTGGCTCGGAAGTAGGAGGGGGACAAGTGGAGAGGGGGAAAATATACCGCCTATGAGCACTGCTCAATTACGTCAAGTGTGACCCAACCAGGCCCAGCTCTCTAAAGTGACAGCCTCTATCGGGGCCCACTTACCTTAAGCCCAACAGTCACTCGGAACAGTGCTTCCTAGGCGGCCCTAGCATCCAGAAGCCCGAGCAACGGATCAATCGGGAAGACCCCTATGGGGACCCGGAACAACCTGCCCGAGCTATGTGCTTATTGCTCAGGATAATATCTCAAGCGAGAGTTTAGACTCGGTCCGACCGTTGGAAGCTCATCTAAGTGTCCGTTACGTACCCGGTAGAGACAGGGAACTCCAAAGGATAAGTGAGAGCAAGAGTCCTTGGGCTATAAAGAGCCCACTATAAGGACGTAACCTCCCCGTAATCCCCTCAATTCCTGGGACTCAAACGCACAACGGGCTACAATATAAATCCCATGGAGACCCTCCGGAGAGGTAAGGCATAATCCTGAGCAAGAGCCACCACACTTCTTGATGAAGAGACATCTCGCGCCCCTTTCTTCTTCTGCCACCTTCTCTTCATTTATGCTCTAAAAAATTTGCTAACTTAGGCATCGGAGGGTTATCCCCAGGGACTCCTCCCCTGGGCACCCCTGACCTGCTTCCTTCCTTGCAGTTATTCAAGCATGGTCATCGCAACCAGAGATCCTCTACCTCAAGGCAGGCGCGAGATCACCCCTCTTCAGACCCTTTTGATGACATTAGCCCAATGGCTTATAATTAGCCTTACAAAGTAACCCAAATGATATATGCACAAAATACAAACTCAATAAATTGGTTGTCTTGCTCTGATGTCCCATCAAGCATCCTCCTCAGCCACCTCATCCTCCCCCTCCCACTTGGCATCCACCTAAGACTGCCTTTTCATCTCCCTAGACCCCCATTCACTCCCCCTCCCACTTCGCATCCACCTAAGACTGCATTTTCATCTCCCTAGACCCCCATTCACTCCCCCTCATCAAGTCTCGCCATCCCCCATGCACCTTATCACTACCCAAGGCAACCCTTCACACTCCATAGGAAACCCTTGACTATCCCAAGACCCCTGCATCAAGGAGACTTCAATTCCCCCCCTTCCACCTAATCTTCTCTCTCCCTCTCTTCCCCTGCCAATTCTGGCCGGATCCCCCTCTCCCTCTCTTGCTCAGGCCGCAGCCCCCTCTCCCTCTCCCCCTTTCTCTCCCTCAAGCTCTCAGTAGCTTCTCCCTCTCTCTCCCTTTGTTCTCTTCTCCCTCCAAACCTCCTCCTACTCACCTCTGCTCGTCTCTAACTCTTTCCCCTCTCTCGGTTCGCTCTGTCCGTCTGCAACCAGCAAGAGAGTACTGCACCACCCTCCTATTCGCCAGTGTCCAGGCTGCCCCACCTACAACCTCGGCCGTCCCCAACGGTTCCACCATCTCATCGTCTATCATTCCAGCACCTTGGAGCCATCTTCAAGGTCCTCGGTGCCAACTACCAGCACTGGCCACTCCTTCGACTCCACCCCACAAAGATCAGCCCCGACAGTCCAGCGCTCTGTTTGGTTGCAGCATACCTCCTTCGCCTACATCCCAATCAACCCCCATCACCATCCAACATGTGAGGAGCCTCTACAGGTCCGCCTCGCCTGTGGCCAGAACTAGAGGTCACCATCCTCCCACGAAGATCGGCGTTGGCTTCCCTGACACCCAGATCGCTACTCAATCTGCTGGCAGCCACCTCCCCGACATCGCCTTTCTTCCTTCCGGCTCTCTCATCCCTGTCCATCTTGTAACGATGAACCGACTGGGCCCTTGGGAAGATTGGTGCAGCGTGACCCCTGCCCGGTGAGACCTGCAGTAGTGCTCCCACACCGGCCTCACTGCTACACACGTAGTCTGTCTGTCCAGTCACTGACTTTGACCTACTGTCGGGTCCGCCCTAGGCATTGATACGGGACGGACATGCGAACCTGGGACTCTAGCTCGCGGACGTCCCTAAAAGAGGGAAACGCGGGATCGTGCACAGTTAAGAAACCGGCAATGAGCCTTGGGTATCGGCTTTTTCGCGTGCTCGGATCGAGTGACGGGACGGGTTCACTCACTCACTCTCGCAGCGGTGATGAAAATTAAATATCGAGTTAGTTATCCTATCACTCTAGCAGCGGCATTCAAAAATATACGAATTGAGCAAATGCGATAAAAAGGGAGGCGAGTTTACCTCCACGCTCCGGGCGTGGGGAAGACATCCCCGGCCGAAGCTCCTACTCCCGGTGTACAAATATTAACAATAATTATAGAAATGAATTTATCACTTACTCCACGCAGGGAGGTAAAGGGCTACAATATGGGGCCCGAGAGTAGCGAACTCGGGTTGATGGGCAGCAATTTGGGCCGGAGACGGGCTGCTGGTTGGCACGGTTCTGCGGGGCCCGCGGGATAGCAGGTGGGTCCGACTGCTGGGACGGCAGTGCCCGGGCATCTCCTTGCTGCTGCGGCTTACTGGGGTGCTGCTGGAAGGTTACTGATCGATCCCCGAGAGCGGCGGCGGCCGAGTGTGCGCCGGCGTATTTTTCGAGGAATTAATTCTCGGACTGAGTTGCTGGCCTGTCCTCGGATCTGAACTGCGCGCCTCCACGAGAAGAATTGCTACAGCCATATCCGATGTTGGATCGACGTAAAGTTGGTACCGATGGATAGAGGACTCAGAGGGCTACAACATATAATATTTTCAGATCAATCAAGTGAATATATTGAAAATGAAAATGACTGTTCCACAAAGATTTTATGTTGGCTCGGACTGACAGACACACATGACAGACTGAGTTTTCCCTGAAAATGAATTTTGACGGATAGGAAAAGGATATATCTAGACTCTAAAAAATTTATGGGTGGAAGAGGGGGATGTGAGGAACATGTGTGATTTTTTAGGGGATTTTTGGAGGTGTATAAGGCGGTGGGAAAAATAGAAGAACAGACTCCTATCCTGTAGATCTGCAAACTGGCAGACTGTCAGGGGTGGAACTAAAATTATGGGGAAAATAGCAAATGACCTCTGATTGGCACGAAATTTAAAATGGAGACTGGGATAACAAGAAGAGCAAATATTCAAAATTTCAGCTCGATCAGATCTCTTGATGTGGAGATAAAAATCGGGCTTCAACCTTCTGTCCTTATGTGGACAGAATTCCGACGCGGCGGCGGTGGCGGTGCGACGGCGGCTCGATGGCGGTGGCGGCGGCGGTGCTGAGCTTCACACTCAGAGATGGGGAGGGGAGGAGGCTTCACACCTCAAGAATTTCACAGAAATCCATCTGCAAGGGGGCGGGAGAGAGAGAGGGGCGCCCTTGGGCTCTTGGAGCAAGTTCTAAAATTTCTTCTCATTAATTCTATCAAAATGGAAATTACATGGATTATATAGAAAAGTAAAAATGACCTAAACTATCCCTAGATCTAGGGTTAGGGAGGGGTAAATAAGGGATAGCATTTTCTTCCCCCATGTGGTCAAATGGCCACATTAAATAAAAATACAAACATGAATAAACAATAATAAATGGGGGGGGGCCCCTTGACTTAAGGGGCCATCAATTTTGAATTTTCATTTTTTTGCCCCCCCTTGATCCAAGTCTAATCTTGAACTTTAAACCAGCCCCACATGGGCCCTAGAACCTAGGTGGACCAATGGCAAAGAGGGTGGGGGACCCTGCTGGACCCACTGATATTTTACATAGAAACCCAAAGACTTTAAAGACTAACCCTTTGGTATATAATGCCTTACAATTGCAAACCCAATTATCCAAGAGTATAAATACAAACAAAAGGACACAAATGCAAAATAAATATGTTAGTGCCCGGTGTTGATTCCCATCAATTCTCCCCGGGTGGGAAGAACTCGACCCCGTCGAGTAAGGGGTGCGGCTGCTCGTGTGACTCCGAGGATCTGTCACCGACCAGGTAGCGCGGAGTACGCTCCACTCCAAGTAATCGTCACCTTCTCATCCCGTATATATTCGATATGTACATGCTGCTGTGGGAATGAGGCTAGAGGTGAACACTCCGGGGTGGGGTCACTCTCAAAGGAAGGAGACGGCTCAATGACTCACTAGGAATCACCGCTGGGTCCCTTTATGTGACTGGATCTGAGACATTGAAGTAGAGCCGATCCCAAATTCTAACAAGTCTACAACGTACGCATTGGATCCGACTTGCCTCGCACTCGAAAGGGACTGACAACATGAGCGTATAAAAGACCGACTCAACTCGATGTATGCAGACTCGCTATGCACTCGACAATAAAAAAAAACACGGACTCACACATGACCCTAAACAAACCTATTGTTAGTCCGACCCATACGCATACAATGGTGGACCACGACATCCGAATGTGTGCCATGCATACACTAGATGCAATTGATGGTTAACGGAATGGGGGACTCCTAGACATCCTAATTTATCCCTAGCATGCGGCTGCCTGTTGGAGTTGGGAGACTTGGGAGGGCTAGGAGAGTTGAATACTCCTTCTTCGTCACCCCTATATGATGACCGTGGAACTGTCCTGATGTAAAACAGACCTTGGACCTATTTTGCAAGCATTCAAGTTTGAGCAGCGGACTCACACTAGCGAGCTCACCCGTATGGCACACACTAGGGCCCGAAGGCAACTAAGCGATGTTGGAGAGGGTCCGAGGTGGGACCATGAGGCTCCAAGGGTTGGCAAGCTTGGGGAGAACCCAAAATGGGCCTAGGATGCCCAAATCATGGGCGGCCAACACACCAAGGGTGTGGGTTAAGTGGATTCACTCTCAACTCGCCCGCGGTGGTCACTCAATTTGGTGGCAATGTAAAATCGGACACTCTCTTACCGCCGACGGAGTAACTATAGCAATACTAAGCTAAGCAAGTCCAATACAGCAATGAGGGATGTTCAGGAGCTCACCTAGCCGGCGTGAAGACGCCGACTCCGGCCGGAGACGGGGGCGAGCGGGGAGGCGAGGGTATGTACCCGCACGCCGCGTCGGTGTCGCTTCAACCTGAAAGTGTAAAGAGTACAACACTACGCCTCTCGCAGGAGGGATGATCTTGGGGTGGGGATTAATTTAATTACATCTAAAACTACCTCCACGCAGGGAGGGGCCTTCAGCCGGCCAAGCGGGTTGGGGATTACGCAATGAAACTTGACCTCCCGAGCTCCACCGGTTCTGCCCTACTTCAGGTTCACTGGACAGACAATCGGAGACGGTGCTGCCACGGGTTCCACGGAACTCGGATCTTGACGAGACCAGCGCCAAAAGTTTCCCAACTGACAGAGGATGAAGCTTGAATTTTTGGGGAAGCTTTGATACTCGGGGCTAACCGCGCCGGCGACTGGCACAGGACAGCAGCGTCTGGTCTCTGGCGGGTACCGAACTGATGCAGCAGGTTGCAGAAGTCACTGTGGGCTCTCCCGGACTCTGATTGGAATGAAACTGGCGGTGATGCGATCGTGGTCGGGGTAGCTTCGAGACGGAGTTGACGGGGATGCGATCCGATGTCGGTGGAGAGAGGGGTAACCGGAGGAGTGAGGACTGGTCTAACCTGGGACCACAGGGGGCAGTCTACCGTCTCCGACGAAGAAAATTGGAGCAGAGGGTTCCGGTGGCCGATTGAGTCCCTTCTTCTTGGAGGTGGCAGCTAGCTTGAAGTAGTTTCTTCCCTCCAAAAATGGCACTCAGAGCCTTCACGAGCTCACCGTGGCAGAGTCTGGGACCGGACTAATTGATTCTGCCTCTGTCTGGTGCAGATCAATGTGGCTGGTTCCAGAGGGTGCCACGATCTCTAACGAGCTCTGATTGAGGCGAGACTTGAACTGTTGGAACCGTAGCCGAGTCTTCTTTCTGTCGGCACTAACGGCGATGTCGGAAGATGTCGGAGAAGACCGGGACGATCAGATGAGTAGAGGGGTGTCGGTTCTGGCTCCTGTAAACTGACCTGACACACTTGGAGTAGAAAATTTGTAACTTAAGATTCCGATGTCCAAATGCAGATCTGCTTCTTTAGGATGAAAGAGGACTTGAGATGGAAGAACTTTACTGAAGAACACTTGATCTGAATCCCAAAAGGTTCGTCGTGGTCGGGCTTCCAATCTCGCTCTGGTTCTCTGCCTAGGGTCTTCTGCGCAGTCGTGGGAGATCAGCTCCTGCGGATAGCTCCGACCTCAGAAGCCGGCGAGACCACCACCGTTGGAAAGCTATCTCGATGACAATTCCAGAAATGTAGGCCTTGCCACCTGAATCTTTGAGAGACGGTCGTGACTGCCTCTGCAAGTTGCTGCAACTCTGCTGTCTGAAACAGAGGCTGAATGAGAAGAAGATGAGGGGGTGGGGAAGGGGATGGCCAAGAGAGTAAGAGGTGGAGGGTGAACTTGGATGGTATGGGGAAGGGGGGCTGCGACTTTGGGTGATTTGGGAGGTGGGGAGATGGAAGGGCACTGCCCTAAGGAGAGGAAAATTCAAATTTGGGCTTAGGGAAGAGCCCCTTCAACCTTGGGGAGAGGAAGGGGTGCTTAGGAAGTGGTGTTGGGTAGTTGGGGGTTGGGAGGTGGGGTGTGGATTGGAGGATGCCACCTTGGGTTGGGGGGGAGTTAAATGGGTGTATGGGGAAGGGGAGAGGTCTTAATGAGGGGTGAATGGGGAGGAGAGAGAAAATTCCGAAAATTGGGTGGAGGGAGAGAGAGAGAGAGATAAAGAGAGAGAGAGAGATAATGGGTGAGAGAGGGAAGAGAGATTTGGTAGAGAGGAGTAAGACTAGAGAATTTTTTCTATTCAAATGATTCTTCAAAAGTTGTTACATATGAGGAGTGGGGTGGCCTATTTATAGGCACATGACTTTTTCACAAAGGACCCTAACAAAAGACACAATGACTAATAACCGAAGGGAAGGGGGGGCATCCATGGGCCTAGCCCAATGAGATGGGCCCAATAACCTATCAAACCAACATAATGACTCAATACTTAGGAAAATGACTCAACAACCTAGGTACATGACTCAAATAAAGGGAAAATTACATGATATTGACTCAAAGAAAATGTGAAGATTACATGACTAGACTCAAAAATACATGACTAACATAATGGCGCTTGCCGATGAACAATCCGAGTCCGGAGAAAATGTGGAGGGGCAAGGGATGCCCTCATCATACCCCGGGGTGGGGAAAACTCGACCCCGTCGAGTATGGGTCCACCAGGGAAGTAGTACATCGAACTGCGGCTCTGGGTGATCCTCGATCTCTATACTCAACCCGCGACCATAGTCGGGGAACGGCGCTTCAGCTCGACAAAGTGACTCGGTCATACCCTCATGCTGGTGATGGGATCTTGCTTGCCTAGTATTGCCGCTGTGTGCTCACGTCGGGCTCTCAGGCTATTTGTGGTGGCACTCCGAGGGTGTCTCTCACAAGGGTAGGTGTAAGCTGGAGGCACTCACTAGGATCCACCGCGGTGCCCTTATAAGGTGCTAGATCCGCCACATGAGAAATGGGGAGAATCCCAAAACCCTTTTTGAAAGTTCAACCCATAAGCCGGGTTGCCAAAGCCACTCGGAACTTGACAAGGTCCAAGTCCTCATGCCCTCAATTTGGAGGTGACCCTGGGGTAGAGCCACTCCAAAGTCATCATCATCAAGTTACCAACTTGGAATTCCAAGTGGCGCTTATGAGTTTTTGCTCGCTTGTTGTGAATATCACCGCTTGTTGCTTGATATGTGCTTGGATGGATATGCCATGCTTGATGATGCGATGTGAGTGGGCAATGTTTGGTATGCAAAGGTGGTCCGGGGCAGCCACATGTAGATCGATCATGTGTTGATGCTATGAAGATTGTGACAGACTCAGGGGGGCCGGGACATCCATAGATGAACCTTTTATGCATGGGTATGACAAATGTCGGGGGACCCAGACATCCATGTATGCTCCTCTCATACTTAAGACTCATGATGAATGAGGGTGGGCCAATACATCCAAATACGATCCACTTATGCTTCCTACTTGACATGTGGGTGATGTAAATGAATGTACCCGACTTATGAATCATGCCAAGTGGTGTTGTATGCCAAGACTTATGCACTCTTGTGACAAAGATGTCTCCTATGTGTGGGCCTTTGGACTTCCATTGGAATGGGTCGAAGGGGTCTAGAAAGGTGGATATCATGAGATGGGGCACTTCCTCGATCCCTAGGTGTATACCACCCAAAGTCATGGTTCCCATGGTGTAACCCGGGTCTGGGATGGGGTGGATTGGATCAAACATGGTGGGTTGGGGTAGGGAAAGGTAGGTGGTAGTTAAGGTGGTTGGGTTACTCGGGTTCCTTGACTCCCATTGGAATGGATCATAGGGATCATAAAGTGGGTTACCAAGGGGCTCCATGTCCTCAAGGTCCTCAAAAGGTGATGAGTCGTCTTCTTCTAGTGGAATGGTTGGGCCGGTGTATGGGGTGGGCTGGTTGGTCAAGGTTTTAGGAATCACAATGGTAGGGGAGTGGACCAGGATGGGCTCTTTCACTATGGGGAGAAGGAAAAGGATGTCACTAGTGTAGCAACCAATAGTGCAAACCGATGAGATAGACCCAATGCATGGATGGATGAGGTTAAGGCTCTTGGGTTGGTCCGCTCCTAGGGCCAATAAAGAAGTCAAGTCTGATTGCCACTTTAGACCTTTGAGGAGATCATCCCAATCTTCTACCTCATAGTAGGATTGGATTGTGGTGTGATAGGAGTGGAGGGGAACAATTTGGGATGGATATCCCAAAGGTGAGAGAGGTGGGGGTGAGCTAGGAAGGGTGGGTCCTTGCTTGAGCCATTGGAGTATATGCTCATTCATGGTGAAGGTGGGTGACTCTTGAGGATCCGGGCTATTTGAAGTGGTAAAGGGTTGAGGCTTTTCCTTACCATTGGTGTGATCTTGGGCTTCCTTATGGGTGGGAATGGGTTCCGAACTAACATCTACTCCCATGTGGAGGGTTGTGGAGGTTTCAATTCCTAGTGTTAATGGGTTGGGTAGGTCTAATACGGGAGAATTGGTGATAGCTGGAGCATGGTGCACTTGGGGTGGTGGGCAAGGGTGGACTTGGATCGGAAGGGGAAGTAGAGGAGGCCTAGGTTGGGGAAAGATTGGTGTAGGAAGCGGGAGGTGAGTTGGGTGAGGCGTTTTGGGTTTGGGGATGGTGGCCATTATGGGCCTTGGTGGAGGGGTGGACACGGTGTCCACATGGTTTTTAATGGTGAGGGTTGGATGAGTGGTGGTCACCATGGAGGGAATTGGGTCGGTTAGGGGTCTCTTGCCCTTGGGATCATTTGGGGTGGAAGTGGGGGCTAAAGAGGCTTGACTAGTGTAGGTTAGTGAAGGGGGTTTTGGTTGGGGTGTGGGGGCCCTCATGGGATTTGGTGGGGAGGTGGAGGCCTTGGAGACTTGGGTTCTAGTGGTAAGGGTTTGGACGGGTGGGCTTGGAGGAGTGAGAGTGCTCCTCGAGTTTTGGTAACCCGGGTAGGAAGGGGACATATATTTTGCTCTAAGTTGCTCCTTCATGTCCTTCCAAGTGGTGATGGGAGTTTCCCTTCTAAGTATCTTTAGCCTGACAATTTGCATCCAATAAGTTTCCGCCCGTTTGGTAAGTTGCATTTTGGCAACCAATGCCTTTTCATCTTCGGATATATGATACCAAGTGAAGTATTGGTCCATTGTAGCTTCCCAATCTAAATATTCTCTAGGAGAGGTTCCATCAAAGGTGGGAAGTGGGAAAGGGACCATTCTATCGTCTGTCCTTGGGGCGGGCCTATTTTCTCCAAGTTGGTTGAGTCGGTCCGATATGTTATCAAGCCGCTCATTGGCATAGGTCAAGGCTTTCATGAAGTAGTTGACATGGCTAGAGAAGTTATGGGTGTTAGTGGTAGGCATCTCTTGGTGGCTTGGACTTATGGAGTGGGCCGATTGGTAAGGTTGATATGAGGTGGCCATACTAGGGGACAAGAGTGATGCACTTGAAGACTCTAAATGCATAGACATGCCCTAGGACCAACTTGATAGAGACAAGTTGTGAACTTGCTCTGATACCACTTGATGTAAAACCGACCTTGGACCTATTTTGCAAGCATTCAAGTTTGAGCAGCGGACTCACACTAGCGAGCTCACCCGTATGGCACACACTAGGGCCCGAAGGCAACTAGGCGATGTTGGAGAGGGTCCGAGGTGGGACCATGAGGCTCCAAGGGTTGGCAAGCTTGGGGAGAACCCAAAATGGGCCTAGGATGCCCAAATCATGGACGGCCAATACACCAAGGGTGTGGGTTAAGTGGATTCACTCTCAACTCGCCCGCGGTGGTCACTCAATTTGGTGGCAATGTAAAATCGGACACTCTCTTACCGCCGACGGAGTAACTATAGCAATACTAAGCTAAGCAAGTCCAATACAGCAATGAGGGATGTTCAGGAGCTCACCTAGCCAGCGTGAAGACGCCGACTCCGGCCGGAGACGGGGGCGAGCGGGGAGGCGAGGGTATGTACCCGCACGCCGCGTCGGTGTCGCTTCAACCTGAAAGTGTAAAGAGTACAACACTACGCCTCTCGCAGGAGGGATGATCTTGGGGTGGGGATTAATTTAATTACATCCAAAACTACCTCCACGCAGGGAGGGGCCTTCAGCCGGCCAAGCGGGTTGGGGATTACGCAATGAAACTTGACCTCCCGAGCTCCACCGGTTCTGCCCTGCTTCGGGTTCACTGGACAGACAATCGGAGACGGTGCTGCCACGGGTTCCACGGAACTCGGATCTTGACGAGACCAGCGCCAAAAGTTTCCCAACTGACAGAGGATGAAGCTTCAATTTTTTGGGAAGCTTTGATACTCAGGGCTGACCGCGCCGGTGACTGGCACAGGACAGCAGCGTCTGGTCTCTGGCGGGTACCGAACTGATGTAGCAGGTTACAGAAGTCACTGTGGGCTCTCCCGGACTCTGATTGGAATGAAACTGGCGGTGATGCGATCGTGGTCGGCGTAGCTTCGAGCCGGAGTTGACGGGGATGCGATCCGATGTCGGTGGGGAGAGGGGTAACCGGAGGAGTGAGGACTGGTCTAACCTGGGACCACAGGGGGCAGTTTGCTGTCTCCGACGAAGAAAATTGGAGCAGAGGGTTTCGGTGGCCGATTGAGTCCCTTCTTCTTGGAGGTGGCAGATAGCTTGAAGTAGTTTCTTCCCTCCAAAAATGGCACTCAGAGCCTTCACGAGCTGGCCGTGGCAGAGTCTGGGACCGGACTAATTGATTCTGCCTCTGTCTGGTGCAGATCAATGTGGCTGGTTCCAGAGGGTGCCACGATCTCTAACGAGCTCTGATTGAGGCGAGACTTGAACTGTTGGAACCGTAGCCGAGTCTTCTTTCTTTCGGCACTGACGGCGACGTCGGCAGATGTCGGAGAAGAGCGGGACAATCATATGAGTAGAGGGGTGTCGGTTCTGGCTCCTGTAAACTGACCTGACACACTTGGAGTAGAAAATTTGTAACTTGAGATTCCGCTGTCCAAATGCAGCTCTGCTTCTTTAGGATGAACGAGGACTTGAGAGGGAAGAACTTTTCTGAAGAACACTTGATCTGAATCCCAAAAGGTTCGTCGTGGTCGGGCTTCCAATCTCGCTCTGGTTCTCTGCCTGGGGTCTTCTGGGCAGTCGTGGGAGATCAGCTCCTGCGGATAGCTCCGACCTCGGAAGCCGGCAAGACCACCACCGTTGGAAAGCTATCTCGATGACGATTCCAGAAATGTAGACATTGCCACCTGAATCTTTGAGAGACGGTCGTGGCTGCCTCTGCAAGTTGCTGCAACTCTGCTGTCTGAAATAGAGGCTGAATGAGAAGAAGATGAGGGGGTGGGGAAGGGGATGGCCAAGAGAGTAAGAGGTGGAGGGTGAACTTGGATGGTATGGGGAAGGGGGGCTGCGACTTTGGGTGGTTTGGGAGGTGGGGAGATGGAAGGGCACTGCCCTAGGGAGAGGGAAATTCAAATTTGGGCTTAGGGAAGAGCCCCTTCAACCTTGGGGAGAGGAAGGGGTGCTTAGGAAGTGGTGTTGGGTAGTTGGGGGTTGGGAGGTGGGGTGTGGATTGGAGGATGCCACCTTGGGTTGGGGGGGAGTTAAATGGGTGTATGGGGAAGGGGAGAGGTCTTAATGAGGGGTGAATGGGGAGGAGAGAGAAAATTCCGAAAATTGGGTGGAGGGAGAGAGAGAGAGAGATAAAGAGAGAGAGAGAGATAATGGGTGAGAGAGGGAAGAGAGATTTGGTAGAGAGGAGTAAGACTAGAGAATTTTTTCTATTCAAATGATTCTTCAAAAGTTGTTACATATGAGGAGTGGGGTGGCCTATTTATAGGCACATGACTTTTTCACAAAGGACCCTAACAAAAGACACAATGACTAATAACCGAAGGGAAGGGGGGGCATCCATGGGCCTAGCCCAATGAGATGGGCCCAATAACCTATCAAACCAACATAATGACTCAATACTTAGGAAAATGACTCAACAACCTAGGTACATGACTCAAATAAAGGAAAAATTACATGATATTGACTCAAAGAAAATGTGAAGATTACATGACTAGACTCAAAAATACATGACTAACATAATGGCGCTTGCCGACGAACAATCCGAGTCCGGAGAAAATGTGGAGGGGCAAGGGATGCCCTCATCAGGTCCCCTGGCTGAATGTAGGTGGACTGGCCCGTGGGGAAGGGCTGTGGTAGTGGACTCCCTCGAAAAAGTGGAGTAAATGTGGTGGGTCAAGGGGTTCACCAGGGAATGGGTCAAAGGGATCAAAGAAAGTATGACCCCTCAAACTGGGTTCCCATAGGTCACGGCCCCATGTTTGTAATTCTTGAAGGTGTAGGTGGTCACCTTCATGCACTAGGGTATAGGAGACGGTGATCTCATATAGAAGGTATGGTTCCTCCCTCGGGACAAGTGGAAGGAGATACGGCTCATCAGGAATGGGGAAGAACAATAGGACCTCGGAGGTGATATGACCCACGGTGTACACCAAGGTAATGGACCCCAAAGCCAGGAGCATGAAGCTATGACTATAGAGTTGGTCAGACCCTAAGGCCAACATATATGTCAGCTCCCATTGACATGCTAAACTCCTTAGTAGATCCTTCACACTTTCTATGAAGCAAAAGGACCGAAAAGTGGTGTGAAAGGAGTTAATGGGGATCACTGGGAGTGTTGGGTCCATGGGTGGGTAGCAAGGCGGTCTAGGGACCAAGCCTATCTTGAGCCAACTATGTAGTGGCTTGGCGATGAATAGCTTCCCCGGTAGAAGTACGGGTGGCTCCAGCTGAGGTGGCTCCGAATAAAGATCGGAAGTAGGTGGCAAAGGAGCTCTAGGGGAAGGGTTCCCCGGCTGGGGTGGGGAAGGCCGCGGGGCAGGAGCATCCTACCTCGGGGGCTCATGTGGCCGTCCGACCGGCTCGGCACTCGGCTGATAGGTAGATGCTCGCCGAAGGGCAGCATCAAACCTCGCCGATAGAGCCTCATTCTAGGAACTAATTAGGGCGATGTAATGCATAAAATTTAGGCAAAATGGTATGAACGGAAAGAGGACATAATAATACATAGTATATCATGTTTAATTAGAGTTTGAGCCTGCCTATACCCAACATTGAATCGATCAAAAGAACAAGACATGGTCGGAACCCTAACTGTGACATGCTGCTACTAATCCAAAAAATACTCACGATCTATTGAATACAAATTAGGGCTTTTAGTATCAACAGAAAGGGGACTCGAAGACGCTTCCAATGATATAACTTTATTAGGGTTTAATCTCCTATCACCTACCTTAATCGAAGGAAGAAGAGGACGAAGGTTGCCGAAATCGGACAAGTACACCTCCCAGGAACTCGCCGAGAACCACCCTTGATCGAGCTCCTCGTCAGCCGTCGCAGCAAATGGGGTTTCTAGGTTGGTCGAAGGTTAGATTTATAGGGGCAATTGGATCTCGGGGCGTCGATAAGGCTGGGAAGAGTCCCACGAACTCGACGCGCGCGGGAATCACGCATTAACCAAGTCACGCCGCCTCTCGCCCAAAATTGAGCTCTTAGGGTTAGGGTTTTCGCGTGGAATGAGAGGGGAAATGGGCTACCCATCACGACCGTTCGAATGGGCCTGGTTTGGGCTCAAATGATCGAGATTTGGGTTCAAATTAAGCGATCTAAAGTTTGGTTAGTTTAAACACGATTTTAGCCCTAATTCCATTAATTCGGCTAGATAGAAATTTTATTTAGGGTTCGACCAAGAAGACAAAGTGTCTGAAAATTAGGTCCTCTACTTGATTATGAATTTTATAGATTTTTTATAAATTAGTTAAAATAAATTCCCAATTTAATAGTAATTAATTTTCTTAATTATTACCCTTTATATTATTTATTACATTCTCGGGGTACTACACCCTCCCCCACTTTAAAGAATTTGATCCTCCAAATTCACTACACTTATCAAAAAAGAGGGATAACTAAGATTACTGACCTTAAAATAGATATGGGTACTGCTTCCGGATAGCTTCTTCAGATTCCTAGGTGGCTTCTTCGGTTCCACGCCTACTCCATTGAAACTTGATCATCGGTATGGATCGATTCCTGAGTTGTTGTTGCTTCCTGTCCAAAATCTTGAGAGGTCTCTCTTCATAAGTCAAATCTTCCTTCAATTCTAGGTCCGCATGTTGAATGATGTGTGTGGGGTCATAAACATACTTTCGCAGCATAGACACATGAAAAATATTATGTACACCAGATAACTGGAATGGTAAAGCCAATATGTAGGCAACTTCTCCAACTCTCTCCAGAATCTCAAATGGGCCAATGTATCTCGAACTTAGCTTACCACGAATACCAAACCTTTGAACTCCTCTCATAGGCGAAACCTTCAAAAACACATGCTCACCTACTAGAAATTCCAAGCCACTCCTTCTGTTATCTGTATAGCTTTTCTGTCTTGACTATGCAACTTGTAGATGATCCCGAATAACCTGGATATTCTTAGATGATTCTAAAATGAGATCCGGTCCTAGCCATTGCTTCTCGCCTACCTCATCCCAACACAAAGGTGATCGGCAACTCCTTCCATAAAGAGCCTCAAACGGTGCCATCTGGATACTGGATTGATAACGGTTATTGTAGGCAAATTCTATTAGGGGTAAATGTTTGTGCCAACTGCCACCAAAGTCGATCACGCAAGCCCTTAGCATATCTTCAACAATCTGATTAGTTCTCTCGATTTGCCCGTCCGTCTGAGGATGAAAAGCAGTACTGAAATTTAGACGGGTTGCTAAGGATTCTTGTAATCCCTTCCAAAAATGTGAAGTGAATCTGGGATCTCTGTCTGACACAATATTCATGGGTACACCATGTAGTCTTACCCCTTCCTTCTTGTACAGAGCAGCTAAGACATCAACTGACCACTTTGACTTGATGGATAAGAAATGCGTAGATTTAGTCAACCTATCCACAATTACCCATATGGCGTTAAAACCTCCACGAGTTCTTGGTAAGCCCATTATAAAATCCATACCGATGCTCTCCCACTTCCAATGTGGTATATCGAGTGGTTTTAATTTCCCGGCAGGTCTGAAATGCTCGGCCTTCACTTGTTGGCACACCCGACATCTACTTACGAACTCTGCCACTTCCCATTTCATGTTTGGCCACCAAAAGGTCTTCTTTAAATCTCGGTACATCTTAGTGGCTCCAAGATGAATAGTATACTTGGATATGTGGCCTTCTTCAAGGATCCTTGCTCTTCACTTCGGCTAAATCAGGGACGCAAGTCCTTCCTCGGAATAACAATCCTCTATCATCAGCAAATAGAAAATCTGGTCGATTACTTAGACTTCCCTTGATTTCTACTAATACTATATCGTTATCTTGCAGGGTCTTAATTTCCATTAATAGCTCGGGACAAAGTTGAAACTGAGCGATCATGACCCGATCCTTAATAATATTAAGGTCTAGATTAGTCAATTGCTCTAGCAATCTCCATTCTTGCAACATGAGATTAGACAACTTTGCTATTGGCTTGCGGCTCAAAGCATCAGCCACTACATTACCCCTCCTAGGGTGATATTCTATAGAGAAATCAAAGTCCTTCAAATATTCAAGCCATCTTCTCTGCCTCATATTAAGATCTTTCTGAGAGAATAAATACTTCAAGCTCTTATGATCAAAAAATACAGTAAAAGTCTCTCCATACAAGTAGTGCCTCCAAATCTTCAAGGCGAAAACTACTGCAGCGAGCACTAAGTCATGGACAGGATAATTCTCTTCATGCTTCCTCAGTTGTCTAGAAGAATAGGCTATCACTTTTTCATGATGCATAAGCACACACTCTAGACTAATGCCTGAGGCATCAATATAGACTTCGAAACCTCCTTCTCCAGAAGTCAAGGCCAAAACAGGGGCAGTGGTCAAACATTCTTTCAAGGTTTGGAAACTTTGTTCACAGTCTTCTAACAACTCAAATCGATTCTCTTTGCGGGTCAATCTAGTCAGAGGTACCGCAATCTTGGAGAAATTCTTAATAAATCTCCGATAGTAACCTGCTAGACCTAGAGAACTTCTCACTTCGGTTACATTCGCAGGCCTATCCCAGTTTCTCACTGCCTCTACCTTAGAGGGATCTACAGAGATTCCATATTTAGAAATAATATGCCCTAGAAAAGACACTTCTTGTAGCCAGAATTCACACTTTCTCAACTTGGCGAACAATTGCTGGTCCCTCAATATCTGCAATGCCAACCTCAAGTGCTCTGCATGCTCCTCCTTAATACGCACAGCGGAAAGTGAGATAGAAGGGGGGGATGAATAGATCACTCCCAAATTCAATAAGCTTAGAAACAATTACTCAACCCCTCAAAATGCAGTAATAAAAACTTCAGAGATAGGTAATAGAGATATCTAGACTATGGATTGAGATCGAGAAAGGAATTCACGATGAACCAATATATCAAGTAGACGGAGAGCAAGCACAAAGTAGACAGGCAAATCCACAAGAGAGACAGAGAATTTTTTAGGTGGTTCGATTGCTACCCGTAATCTACGTCCACCCCTCACTCAGAAGAGTAAGGTTTCCTTGCAATGATTAAACGCACACAGCAGACTCAGTCTGCGACAACCGCTGCCAAACAGCTTGCCCTGAAGAACACCCTCCTCAGCCTTCTGATCAACCAGAAGAATCACTGGAGAACAAATCTCCCTTCCTTTGCACGCATCAAAGGGAACCCTGTGAAATTGCTCCCAAGCAACTCACAAAACTAGAGGATCAAACCTCTCTTCCTCCAAGAACAATGGAGGGAAACCGGAGAACTTCTCCCTTTCTCCGAGCAAGCTTGGAGGGTAATAAAATGGAATGAAAAATGAAGGAAACTCGACGATAAAAGACCGATGGAAAATAATTATCTCTAAGTCAAAACAATGTAGCTTCCGTAGAAGCAGATCTTCAGATTCACAGACAGCTTTCTCTCATAATCTTCTCTCTGCTCTTGATGGAGTGGTTTGTCTCTGGTTTTTTCTCTTGATCCACAGCACTGCTCTCACGGCCATCCACATGGTGAATGCACAGACAAACTGTCAAAAAAGGAATAAATATTTTGTCACACACTTAGCACAAGTCGTACCGACGTAGCGAGTAAGTAAGCAAAAACTGCACAAAGTAGGAGTTTCCAAGTCAACCATTGCACTGACTTTATTCTTGTCGGAAAGGAAAGTTTGCACCGAGTCGAAAACAAGCACCGACTAAGACTGGCATGAAAAGCATCGATGCGGAATGAAGCAGAAGATGCACCAATCTACTTTAGCTACCTACAAGATTTGCACCGAGTCTAATAGGCCTGAAACAAGAACTGCACCGACCTCGTTGCTACAAGGATTTGTATAGACTTGGTGTGCATGGAGCAAAACGTGCACAGACAGCTACAGTGAGTTGTATAGACTTGGCTAAGCACCGATCATGTTTTTATCTTAAGCAAAGTATGCACCGAGTTGTGTTCCTATACCTACGTCTAACCGAAAGTTGCACCAACTAGGTGCAGACCAAACCTTGCACCGAGTATGTTAATGTAATAAAAGATGCACCGACTTCATGTTATTTAGAAAGACAAAGAATGCACCGAGTCGGGATATGCAGTCCAAGCAAGAGCAGCACCGAGATGGTAGAGAGAAATGCGCAAAACAAATGGAGATGCAAGATAAAGCTTGCACCGAGTTGGATTTGCACTAAGATAAAAAATGAGCAGACTAAATAATGCATTCTAGTCAAGAATTGCACCGACCCAAATATTGCACCAACCTCGAGAAGTGAGATGCAGAGACATGATATACACGGACCTTGGTGCACACGACCTAGTAAAAAGCACTGAGACAGAGTAAGAATGACAGAACCTATGCATGAACAAGGACTTGCACCGAGGCAAGCACTTTATGCGAGAAATGCTGAACTTTGAGAAACTTGCACCGAGCAAGCTTATGAATGAGACAATGCATGTACTGACTTAATATGCATTAAGCAAAAAGATGAATGATAAATAATGCAGGGACCTAAATCATGCAACAAGCACAGACCTCCTTCATGCTTAGAAACAAAGAAATGCACCGCGGCAAAATATGCACGGACTTTATGCGAGATGCACCGAGCTCTAATGAGACGAACACAAGTGTTGAGCTTATTAAAAGAAACTTGCACCGAGGCAAGGACTTACCACGTCTAGAGTAAAGCATGCACTGATCTATTTAATGCATATGAACAGGAAAATGCACGGACCTTTATTACAAGAATGCGATAAAACAAATTGATTTATAGTGAGAGACATCATCAAAACCGTATGGATGCAACAATCTCCCCCTTTTTGATGATGGCAACACTATGAATCAAGCAACGTCATGGCATTAAAAGGAGATCAAAAATAATCAGGAGCAAATCAAAATGTGCATACTGACAAACCAGAAAGCCTCTCCCAGAAACACCATCTTCTGAACCTCTTCTCTCTCCAAATCCGCTCCCCTACAACTCGCTCTCAGATGCCTCAGGTGCCCTGAACCTCTAAGATGACCTCTCTCCCCCTTTGACATCATCAAAAGGAAATGAAAGATATATGCAGTTACTGGAGACATGAGGAAGAAGTACAGTTGCTTCTTAGTATAGAAAGACTCATGAGCATATCTTAAGAGAATAAGTGAGTCGCTAAACTCAAGAGAGGATTCTTGAACTCTAGTAAGCAATAGAGAATTAGAATGAGAGAAAAGTTTATCCACATACAGGGTATATGATGTAGAGCAGGGATGAATAAGTATGACAAGACATAGCTGATCAAACAACTATACTAAGTAGACGACAAGAGATAAAAGCAGAGAAGGTGTAATGTCCCGGATCTTCGCTGGATCCTTAATGGGTCTTGTTGGATCTTTATTAGATCTTTTGGATCTGTTTCGGTGAGTTTCGGTTCACTTTTGTGGCTTCCGAGTTGAGTTTCACGATCCGTGTGGGTTTTTGTCTCATACTAGTTACAGAACCCTACAGTGAGTTTATTTGTCAGTTCATCGACTCGAGGATGCTGCAACGACGATGTACTCTCCGAGCCGGTCGTTTTGACTATTTTTACGTTTTTTTTCTAAGATAGGGCCAAAAATCAGATTTTTGGAAATTAGGAAAATTCCTAATTTCTTTTCCTATTTCTTTTCCTTTCCTCTCTCCTCCTTCTCATTCACGCCGCCGCTCTCTCTCTCTCTCGTTTCTCTCCCGTTTCGCCTCCTCGGCTCCGGCTACAGACGGAGGACCTAGGGGCGAGTGCTGGGGATGCTATGGAGCTGGCTGGGTGCGCGACGGGGCGAGGATGGGATGGTTTTGGCGCGATCCCGAACGGTGGATTCAAAGCCGGCGTTTGAGCTCGCGGCGTGATTTTTTGAGCGATTTAGTCCTTTCGGGGACTGGTTTCTTCGGTGGAGGTAGGGTGACAGATCTTCACTTCCTCCTGCACATTTTCCCTGCCATTGCACGTCGTTCGGCGTGGAAACGACTGAGTTTGGGCTTGTTTAGTCTAAACCATGATTTTTGAGTTTTGTAGGGTTCGCCGGAAAACGGCAACCATTTTTAGATCAGTTACTGTCAATGGACTCCCTGGGACGTCAGCGTTCCATAGTCACTGATTTCGTTTCATTTGGTGGTCCCGTTTGACCGCTAGGGCTCCGGGAAGTCCGGAAACCCTTTTTGGGTGATTTCGTTAGAATCGCCCGTTTCTTGCGATCTGTGCGTCGTTTTGACTCCGATTGGAGTCCATGTGATTGTATGTGTGTTCAGGGTTGTATCCCCTTCGTCTCGGGACGAACGGGGCGTGGAAAGGCCTCTGTTGGGCCGAACCCACGGTTTGCTCGCCCTGACGCTTGAACGGTCACTCAGGGACCGTTCATGTATAAGGGCGGCCATCCCTGGACCGTTTATCCTTATGTCGGTTGTGGTTGTGTGGTCGCACGATAGACCGCACATCCCATTGGGCGGTTGGTCTTGGACTGTCCATCTTATGTCGGTTTGGAGTTGTGCGGTCGTCTGCTGACCACATATCCCCTTGTGTGGTCGTCTGCTGACCACATATCCCCTGGGAGTTGTGCGGTTAGGTTCGGACCGTCCATCCCGTTGTGCGGTTCTGTATGGACCGTTTATCCTGTTGTGTGGTCCCTTTCGGACCATCTATCCCTATTGGTTGAGTGGTCAGTTTTGAGCCGTTCATCCCCTTTGTGTGGTCAGTTTCGGACCGTCCATCCTGTTGAGTGGTCCATTCTAAACCGCTCATCCCCGATGTGTCATCGATTTACCGTGGTGGCTTCTCCCGGTGTCGTGTTAGAGTCATTGCTCTGGTCTGGTCGACCCGGTGTGATCCAATGGTTGACATGCGACCTTGCCTGTGTCTCGATGGATCTGTCCAGCTCGAGACTTGGTTCTGGACACCTAGAGGTACGATTTGGCCTCGGTTTGCATGTCCAGGTGCCTTGAGGATGTCGGAGTTCTCCCAAGTCTCCGTATGTCCTATATGTTTCGTGTCGGTCGTCTACGTGAGTTAGGGCGATGTTTCTAGTGGTCCTATCCTGGACTGCTAATGTTGGTTTGTTTGTCCGGTGGTTCCCTGGATCGGTCGGTTCGGGTGAATTGTGTGCGGTCTATTTCTTGACTGCTATAGTTTCTTCGAGCGACTTAATCTAGGACCGCCAGTGTCTTTGCCTCTGGTTGCGTGGCGAGTCCTCCTTGACTGCTTGGTTGACCTAGCGGCCGAGTGATGGATAGCCTAGGCCTAGAGAGTGGTTTACCGGTGGTTTGGTTTCTGGTATCTTGGCTTGACCTTGGGGTTTGCCATTGTCACGCGGACATCACCCGATGTTCTGTGAGGGCTGTAACCGTGTTCCGAGGTGGCTAAGAGGGTTTGTGCTTGTGTGTCTTTGCCTGGTTCCGGTCAACCCGGGGTCACCCAGTGGTTGACAGGTAGCCTTATGTGTCTCGACGGTTCTATCCAGTTCGAGACATGGTTCTGGATGCTTCGAGGTATCATCCTACCTCGATCTGCGTGTCCAAGCGTGTCTGAGGGTCCTCGGTGTTCCCTCAAGTCTCCGTGTGTCATTTTCTACGGAGTGTCATTTCGCGAGGCTTAGGATTAGACTGATTGGCAGCTTGTTCCACTGTCAGTGACGATCTTACCTTTGAGTCGTCCGACTCAAGGATCGTTATGTAGTAGGTCTAGTCGCCTTGTCCTGAGTCTGTTGGCAGTTGTCTTGCTACCTTGGTGCTTCGTAGTACGTGCGACAGTGCTTCTTTGCCTGTTTGTACTACAGCACTCTTGTTTCAGAGTCTCTGTGTCTAGTGAGCCTCCAATTGTTGTAGCCCTAAGGCCTTGAGTTGCCGACCCGCCTGGGAATGGCGGAGGGGTGTTCCCGTTATACGGTTTGTAAGCTAGTTTCCGTGGGCTCCCGCTGTACAGTGGCGTCCTGCTGGGTGGGGAAAACTAGCTAGAGGCCTGGCTCTCCAGCAAGAGTCGGTGTGTTCACACGTGGTCAGGGACTTTGGACTGACGCCGACGGGCGTGACCCTGACTAGTACTTGTATAGTGGTTCTGCGTGGGTCTGCGACTCGACCGTGCCCGTGTTGGTCACGCTCGGTGGGTAGTCGAGACACTTATGGTATGTGTTGCGGCGCAGCATAAGACGTCAGTGGACGCAGCTGGCTGTTCTTCTAGTGAGGAGGTGCTTCCCTCACGTGACACGTGACTCCTAGTGTTCTTCACGTTTCTTGCACGTCGTGACCTTTCCGGGTTAGCCCTCTCGTGGCCCTACTCGAGGTCAGTGTTGTGTTGTGTGCACGACGTTCTAGTCGTGTATGCCGTCGGGTCTGTCCGTCATCTGTCTAGGTCTTTCCTAGACTTTTTGTCTGTCCTTGCTGGTCTTTGTCTTAGGCCTGGCATCGTGTCGGCAGATCGGTAACTCCTGACTTTGTCAGATCAGAGTCGCCCTTCTGTCGCTGCTTGGAGTAGTTTGGGGAGCTAAGGTTGGTTCAGCTATTGCGCTCGTTCGGTACGACTTTTTCCCTTTTCTTTTAGCTTCCCTTGCTCTTAGCCTGTTCCCTACTCCTACTGTTCCCGTTCTTTTTACAGCTTGGTAGTGTAGCTTTTTCTGCTTTGCTACTACTGTTGCTTTCTGTTCTGTGTTCTGCGTAGTTTTTTCAGCGGGGATCCGCATGACCCCTACTGAGCCTCTGTTTGGAGACTCACCCCTGCTTTTTCAGGTGGGTGGTGTCGCCCTTGTTCGTGGTTCCTAGTGTGGCGCGTCCGTAGCTGCCAGCGGTACTTGCGTCGGGTTTCCCCCGACCTCAGTGTACGTTCTTTTCCTGTGGCCTGTACTTGTCTTTAATTTTCTGGACTGGACTATGAGGTAATTATTAAATTGAAATTATTAATAAAAATTAATTTTATTTCTGCTACTTTATCAAACTGATCTAATGAAATTTAATTGCTTACTGTACTATCTCTGTGGCTTCAATGTACTACACGATAATCCTTTTTCCCTTCGGAGCTTTACCGCTCTTGGGAGGCCTCGCGGGTTCCGGGTGGTATCAGGTGTATTCGGTAGTCCTACCGGGTATATCTGGTATCCGGGATCCGAGTCGTCACAGAAGGTGTGCTCAAGGTATTGAGGACAAGCATTCCAATAATTTGCACAAATATAAAGGATATTATAGAGATTTTCAAGAAGACCAGTAAGTAAGTGGGTAAATCACATCTTTGACATTAGGGAGACACCTTGAACAGAGGCCAGAATCCCCAGTTACTCAATGTGAGAACCTCATTACCTCTCCTTTTTAGATAACAGAGTTAGTAACTGTGATTTTTTACGTGAGGAGACACCTTGATCAGAGGCCAGAGTCCCCAATTACTCACCACCTTGTCACCATTGCTCTGTGATGGTCAGAAACATTAAGTTTATTTTGTAGAATTTTTTTTTTTGAATTTGACACCTCATGACATAGGAAAGACTTCATTTCATTGATGAAGCTCCCAGTTTCTCAATGATCAAACCATAGACCTTTGTTCATTTAGTTGATCCCCTATATTGTGGGGATGAAGTGTTTGAAGACAATACCAGAAGAACTATTTCTTTGAAATGAATCTTGAAGTCTAGATTTCAAGTTGTTCTGGACAGATATCAAGACATACAAGTTTTATCCTAAATCAGAATCATGAACAATGTAGGAAGATATACTTCTGATACTTAATCCAAGTCTCTGATAGTCTACTAGAGAAAAGATTCTAGCTGAACTTTAGTTACACAAACTTATAGACTTAAGAGATGAATGAGATTCTATTGTCTGAGAGAGAACTGCACTCATTCAATCATGAGAACCAGCAATGACACAGATCTGGTTAAACTTTTGAATCGATCAAACTTCACTAACTGCCCAGCTCCCCCTCAATTGATGCACAGAAGGAAACTAATCAGCAGACACACAGAACTTCCCCTCACGGTTAGGACAGGCTTCTCACACAACCTCTTGCCAAGATTTTTTTTTTAAAAAAATTCAATATCAGGAGATTAGAAATTAAGATAATTTAAATAAGCCTAATTCTCTCCTTAATGTGGTGAATTTGTTATTGTCTAGAGGCTATGTGAAGATATCATCAATTTGATTAGCAGTGCCTACATGAATCAGTTCAAAGGTGCTCTTAGAAACCTCATCTCTTATGAAATGATGCCTTATTTCTATGTGTTTGGTGCGAGAATGCAAGACATGATTCTTGGCTAGATTGATGGCTATCACAGTAAATGGGTGTGCACCCCAGGTCTACTTGATAGTCCTGAAGCTGGTGTTTAATCCAAATGACTTGTGTACCACAACTCCTTGCAGCCACGTACTCAGCCTCTACAGTGGAGAGGGCCACAGAATGTTATATCTTGGAACCCCTAGAAACTAAACACCCACCTAGAAATTCACAATGACCACTAGTACTTTTTCTATGTAGTTTACACCCGGCATAGTCTACATCTGTGTATGCGATTAAGTCTAGAGTGTGTGATGCAGGAAACCATAAACCAAGGGTGTGTGTAGCAGACAGATATCTAAAAATTCTTTTTACTACAGCTAGATGCAATTCAATGGGTCTAGATTGATACCTTGCACACATTCCTACACTGAACTGTATATCAGGTCTTGAAGCTGTCAAATAGAGTAGAGATCCAATCATACCTCGGTAGAGCTTGGCATCTACTTCTTTACTTGTCTCATCTGCATCCAATGAGGTATTGGTATCCATTAGTGTTGTAATGTGCTTCAACTTGTTCATGCCAAACCTCTTGAGAATATCCAATGTATACTTGGTCTGGTTGATGAAGCATCCTTCCTCTAACTGTTGTATCAGCAGGCTAAGAAAGTACTTCAATTCGCCTACCAAACTCATTTCAAATTCTGCTGACATCAATTTTGAAAATTCATTACATAGATCAGTACTTGTTGAGCCGAAGACAATGTCATCTATGTATACCTGGACTATGATGAGATCTTCATTAAAGCCTTTTGTAAAAAGAGTTTGATCTACCTTACCTCTTTGGTAGCCCTTGCTGATCAGAAATTTCGTTAATCTCTCATACCAGGCTCGAGGGGCCTGCTTTAAACCATACAGAGCTTTATTCAATCTGAAAACTTGGTCAGGTTTCATGGAGAATAGAAAATCGGGGGGCTGTTCAACAAAAACTTCTTCCATGATAATGCCATTTAAGAACGCACTCTTCACATCCATTTGTTGGCGTTTTATATTTTTGGATCATGCAAATGCTAACAATATTCTTATAGCTTCCATCCTAGCAACAGGTGCGTTGGACTCATCGAAGTCAACTCCAAATTCCTGACAGTAGCCCTTGGCTACTAGTTTGGCTTTATTTCTAGAAATAATTCCATCTTCATTCATTTTATTCTTGAACACCTATTTGGTTCCTATCACATTAGTGTTCTCAGGTCTTGGAACAAGTTCCCATATATTGTTTCTATCAAACTGACCTAACTCTTCAGACATGGCATTGACCCAAGATGCATCGTTTAAGGCTTCATCTACTGATTTTGGTTCAATTTGAGAAACTAAAGCAATTAAATCTTGATTTTGAACACTTTTGAAATGAGACCTGGTCCTAGGGGGATCCCTTAAATTTCCTATGATATTATTCTCAGGGTGGTCTTTCAAGAATCTAACATTGGTTGAGGACTCACCTGGTTCGGTTGAGATTACTTGATTCTGATCGGTTTGTCCTTCGGGTTGTTCATTTTCATCCTTCAATTTCTCCTCAAGAAATTCTCCATCATGCTTTGAAGACCTATCAGCATCATCAAGGTTGTTAGCATCTGTTGATTCACCAATTATCACATGAGGAGTTTTCACTATAGTTTGGTCTGATACATTGAAAACCCTATAGGCCCTAGTTGTTTCAGAGTATCCCAGAAAGATTCCTGGAGTACTTCTAGCATCAAATTTATCTAGGTCCCTTTTATTATTGTTATAGATGAAGCATTTTGAACCAAAAATTCTGAAATATGAGACATTTGGCTTTTTACCTTTAAGGAGTTCATAGGGAGTTTTCTTATGGACATGTCTTACCATTGCTCGGTTAATTGTGTAGCAGGCTGTGTTGGCTGCCTCTGCCCAAAATCTCCTGGGAAGCTGACTTTCGACCAGCATAGTTCTGGCCATTTCGATGATTGTCCGATTTCTTCTCTCAACAATTCCGTTCTGCTCTGGAGTCCTGGGAGAAGAAAATTTGTGAGTTAGTCCCTCTTTATTACAGAAGTCAGAAAATAAAGAATTCTCATACTCACCTCCATGGTCAATTTGAATTATTGAAATACAGTGAGAACCTCCTTGTTCGATTTTATTGAAGAAATGTTCAAACTTCTAAAATGCATCATTTTTATTTGCTAAGAAACATAGCCATGAAAACCTAAAGAAATCATCTACAATGACGAACCCAAACCTTTTCCCATTCAAGCTCAGAGTTCTGGTTGGACCAAAAAGGTCCATATGCAAGAGTTCCATTAGTTTGGTTGATAAAGGCTCAGACCTGAGCTTAAATGACTTGCAAGTTTGCTTGCCTAGAGCACAGGCATCACAGATTTTTGAGATTGAATTAAACTTGATTTTAGACATACCTCTAACTAATTCATGCTTGATCAATTTATTCAAAGTAGAAAAACTAGCATGGCCTAAACGTCTGTGCCAATCAAAAGCATTATTTTCAGAATTAGCAGATAAACAGAGATTAGATTCAGACTCAACATCTAAGTCTACCATGTAGACATTATTGGTCCTGTTGGCTACAAATTTAACAAGATCAGAATTTATTTTGAAGATTTTGCATGAGTTACTATCAAACATAACCCTGTGACCCTTGTCACATAATTGACTGATGCTAATCAGATTGTGTTGAAGACCTTCCACAAGTAAAACTTTCTCAATTGAGTTAGTGGGAGACTTACCAACTATGCCAACCCCAATGATCTTACCTATGTTCTTTCCTCCGAATTTGACCAGACCCCCTACCTTCATTTCTAGCCTGCTGAACTTGGATCGGTCTCCTGTCATGTGCCTGGAGCAGCCACTGTCAAGGCACCATTTGTTGTTCTCAGCTGCCAGGCAAACCTACACAAAAGAAATCAAGCTAGGCGGTTTGGAACCCAAGATATGTTGGGTCCAAAGACATCATTTAAATCTTTAAGCAGGTGTTTGGGAATCCAAAATTGTTTCAGCTTATTTTTCTCTTGCATCTTATTTTCAGGTCTATTGAAATTGTGACCAGAATTATGTCCAGCTGGTCTGGAGAAATGGAATCTATTCCAGTTATTAGACCTTTCATCCCTGGGGTATCTTCTATACGCATGTTGATTACCGAATTTTTGAGGGTGTATGTTATTTCCCCAGTAACTTCTGTTCGGGCCCATTCTTTTATAGTAATTCCAGCTTCTATTCTGATACATTTGCCTGGTCTAGCTACCATTTCTGTTTTGGTGAATGGGCTTAGTGAAGTTCTTCCATGTTTTAAGATGTTGTTCAACATGGTTTGTTGCTTTCTCCTTTGGATGCTGAATATTTTGATTACTGTTTGAGCTGGATGGTGTGTCCAGCTTTTCTTTTCCCTTCTCTGGGCAGAAGGTAGTGGTCTTGAACTCAAAGGGTCTCTTATTTGTCAGGTTATAGCCTAAACCCTCTTTGTTGAAGTTTACCCTTGTTCCTAGTATAGAGTCCAGATTTGTTTTCCCTTGAACAAATTTTTCTAAGATTTTTTGTTTGTCTTCCAGCTCTCTTTGCATAGACTCACAATTTTTTAGAAGTTCAGTGTTCACTTTCTTAACAGCTTCATACTTCTCAGTGATCACGATGTTTCCATTCAGACTTTCTTCAAGTTTTATCTTGAGTTCGTTGAGCTGTGTGTGAACTTCCTGGTTCTCTGATTTGTGCTTTTCATTTTCCTTCCTCAGAGAAATCATTTCTTCTAATTGTTCCTTTAATTTCTGATTTTCCTTACTGATTTGAGTTTGTTCTTCAATATTAGCATTGAATTTTTTTTTCAGAACCCTATGCTCTTTACTCAGTGAATTGAACTTATCTAACAGTTCAGCATAGGCATCTTCCCAATCATCAATAGAAAAATTCTCGAAAATGTTTGTTACCTCCTCATCGCTATTTGCCATCAAGCAAATTCCTTCTTCGTCCTCCTCTGAGGAGTTGGCTTCTGGATCTTCTTCCTCATCGCTCCATGTGTACACCATTGCTTGTGGTTTCTTCTTCTGCACCTTGGAGCTCTTCTTTTGAAAGTCGGGACCCTTCTTCTAAAGATCAGGGCAATCCCCTTTCATTTGTCCAGGTTTCCTGCAATGAAAACATGTGATTTTCTTGGCATTCCTATTCTTATCATTGCTGGAATCAAAGTTCTTACCAGAGGGATATGACCTCTTTCTTCTAAAGGGCTTTCCCTTAGTCCTCAAGAATTTCCTGAATTGACGAGTGAGCATTGCTTGCTCCTCCTAGTCGAAGTCTGACAGCCCGTCAGACTCGCAACTACTACTCCCGCTGCTGCTACTGCCTTTGTTGCGGGACACCTTGAGGGCAATATTCTTGCCCTTCTTGTCGCTTCCTTCACCATTCCTCTTGAAATTCATCTCATACGTCATTAGGGATCCTATAAGTTCGGTGACTGTCATTCTCGACAGATCCCTATACTCCTCTATCACAATGGCCTTAGTGTGCCATGTAGGGGTTAGAGATCTAAGTATCTTCCTGACTATATCTCCCTCAGATATCTCTTTCCCAAACCCCTTAAGACTGTTCATAATCAAAGACAGTATGGCATGCATCTCAGTTATGGTCTCCTTTGATTTCATCTTAAACAACTCATATTCAGAGGTGAGGAGATTTACCTTCGTTGCTTTCACTTGGGATGTACCTTTGTAGATTAACTCCAACTCATCCCACATTTTCTTGGCCGTTTTGCATGCTGAGATGCGGGCGTATTCGTCTGGATGAACTACACATTGGATGATGTTCAGGGCCGTCGAGTTGAGTGACGAAAGCTTGATTTGATCATCTGTCCACGCGTCTTCGTTCGGTGGCAGATCATATGGCCCAGTGGTGATCACTCTCCAAAGTTTTTGGCTCTACACTCTTATGAATACCTCCATCCTATTTTTCCAGAAAAAGTAATTGTTACCATCGAAGAACGGAGGGCGACTGATAGATTGTCCCTCAGCCATGAAGCTCCGAGGAGCATTAGATCCGGAGTTACCCTGGCCATTGGACCACATAGTGAAAAACCTGCTCTGATACCAATTGATACGCACAGCGGAAAGTGAGATAGAAGGGGGGGATGAATAGATCACTCCCAAATTCGATAAGCTCAGAAACAATTACTCAACCCCTCAAAATGTAGTGATAAAAACATCGGAGATAGGTAATAGAGATATGTAGACTATGGATTGAGATCGAGAAAGGAATTCACGATGAAGTAATATATAAAGTAGACGGAGAGCAAGCACAAAGTAGACAGGCAAATTCACAAGAGAGACAAAGAATTTTTTAGGTGGTTCGATTGCTACCCGTAATCTACGTCCACCCCTCACTCAGAAGAGTAAGGTTTCCTTGCAATGATTAAACGCACACAGCAGACTCAGTCTGCGACAACCGCTGCCAAACAGCTTGCCCTGAAGAACACCCTCCTCAGCCTTCTGATCAACCAGAAGAATCACTGGAGAACAAATCTCCCTTCCTTTGCACGCATCAAAGGGAACCCTGTGAAATTGCTCCCAAGCAACTCACAAAACTAGAGGATCAAACCTCTCTTCCTCCAAGAACAATGGAGGGAAACCGGAGAACTTCTCCCTTTCTCCGAGCAAGCTTGGAGGGTAATAAAATGGAATGAAAAATGAAGGAAACTCGACGATAAAAGACCGATGGAAAACAATTATCTCTAAGTCAAAATAATGTAGCTTCCGTAGAAGCAGATCTTCAGATTCACAGACAGCTTTCTCTCATAATCTTCTCTCTGCTCTTGATGGAGTGGTTTGTCTCTGGTTTTCTCTCTTGATCCACAGCACTGCTCTCACGCTTCTCTTCTTTTTCACTATTCCATCATATTCTTTACGAACCCTTTTCCTCAGTATATATATGTCTGTTCCAGAAACATAGGCATGTGGATACCATGTTTCCCTCCTGAAAGGTTGGGGCACGTGTCGGAATGTTTTGGACCTCTATCTTCCTCGGATCACGCGCCATCCACATGGTGAATGCACAGACAAACTCTCAAAAAAAGGAATAAACATTTTGTCACACACTTAGCACAAGTCGTACCGACGTAGCGAGTAAGTAAGCAAAAATTGCACTGAGTAGTAGTTTCCAAGTCAACCATTGCACTGACTTTATTCTTGCCAGAAGGAAAGTTTGCACAGAGTCAGAAACAAGCACCGACTAAGACTGGCAGGAAAAGCACCGTTGCGGAATGAAGCAGAAGATGCACCAATCTACTTTAGCTACCTACAAGATTTGCATCGAGTCTAATAGGCCTGAAACAAGAACTGCACCGACCTCGTTGCTACAGGGATATGTATAGACTTGGTGTGCATGGAGCAAAACGTGCACAGACAGCTACAGTGAGTTGTATAGACTTGGCTAAGCACCGATCATGTTTTTATCTTAAGCAAAGTATGCACCGAGTTGTGTTCCTATACCTACGTCTAACCGAAAGTTGCACCAACTAGGTGCAGACCAAACCTTGCACCGAGTATGTTAATGCAATAAAAGATGCACCGACTTCATGTTATTACGAAAGAGAAAGAATGCACCGAGTTGGGATATGCAGTCCAAGCAAGAGCTGCACTGAGATGGCAGAGAGAAATGCGTAGAACAAAGAGAGATTCAAGACAAAGCTTGCACCGAGTTGGATTTGCACTGAGATAAAAAATGAGCAGACTAAACAATGCATTCTAGTCAAGAATTGCACCGACCCAACTATTGCACCAACCTCGAGAGGTGAGATGCAGAGACATGATATACACGGACCTTGGTGCACACGACCTAGTAAAAAGCACTAAGACAGAGTAAGAACGACAGAACCTGTGCATGAACAAGGACTTGCACCGAGGCAAGCACTTTATGCGAGAAATGCTGAACTTTGAGAAACTTGCACCGAGCAAGCTTATGAACGAGACAATGCATGTACTGACTTAATATGCATTAAGCAAAAAGACGAATGACAAATAATGCACGGACCTAAATCATGCAACAAGCACATACCTCCTTCATGCTTATAAACAAAGAAATGCACCGTGGCAAAATATGCACGGACTTTATGCGAGATGCACTGAGCTCTACTGAGACAAATGTTGTGTCCTTGTGATTTTGATGATAGCAAACACTATAAGTCATTTGAATGCATACAATTTTGTTTGTGGTGCAGATGAATGTTTCATTGAAAATCTTATCTGAATTATTACTGTATTTAAATATGGCTGTGTGGTGTGTGCTTTGGTGCATTTCATTATTGTTGATGCATTTCATAATTGATTGTTATCTGGATTGCTTGTTATATGGATATGTTGATGTCAGTCTGTTCAATGGGTCGACCCCCCTTCCAGATGGGTCGACCCCCCAAGTCTATACAACGCCAATCTGTTTATGCATCATATCTCAAGTCTACACACTGCATTTTAGGCAAAGTCTGCATATTGGTAGAGTCTGTACATTGCCTTCAAAGCCTTCCAAGTGTGTACATCGGTCTGTTGAAAACTCAAGTCTGTACAGCGCCCAGGTTCCTGCATTTCAGGCGAAGTCCATACATTGGGCCCTTCATCAAAGTCCATACAGTGCACTGTTCATCAAGTCCATACATTGCATAATGTTCGTCAAGTCAATACATTGCACTGTAGATGCATCGAAGGGAAGTATGCACATTGGACTGTTCATATGAAGTCTGTACATTGGAAGTGTGTACAGTGTTCAGTTTCCTTTCTCCAAGTCTATACATCCGATTGCCTTTGCATTGCTCAAAGTATGTACAGCCAATGCACTCAAGTGAAGTCTATACATTGACTCTTCATTCATCCTTCGAAGTCTATACATCCACAGTGGATCTTCAAAGTCTGTACATCCTACCGTCTTGTTCAGCGTCTCACTCTTGCAAGTCTGAACATTGCCTTTGAGCACTATAAAGTTTATACAGTCCTGATCGAACGTAAGTCTATACATTCCAACCTTTCCCTACGTTCGCTGCTTTGGCTACACACCAAGTCTATACACTACCTACCTTTACCTACGTTCAGACCACCAAGTCTGTACATTGGGTAAAGTCTACACATTGCCTTGGTCAAACGCCTCAAAGTCTGTACACTGGTGTCGTTGCTTGCCTGATCAAAGTCTATATAGTCATGATCGAACGTAAGTCTACACATTGTCTTCGACTTCAAAGTCTGTACAGTGGTTCAACCTGCCAAGTCTATACAGTCCTGATCGAACGTAAGTCTATACATTCCAACCTTTCCCTACGTTCGCTGCTTTGGCTACACACCAAGTCTATACACTACCTACCTTTACCTACGTTCAGACCACCAAGTCTGTACATTGGGTAAAGTCTACACATTGCCTTGGTCAAACGCCTCAAAGTCTGTACACTAGTGTCGTTGCTTGCCTGATCAAAGTCTATACAGTCATGATCGAACGTAAGTCTACACATTGTCTTCGACTTCAAAGTCTGTACAGTGGTTCAACCTGCCAAGTCTATACATTGGACTCTGTTTTGCAAAGTCTATACATTGGACCGTGGTTCGCCAAGACTATACATTGCTGAGCCATTCGACAAGTCTGTACATTGGCTTCAATTCCTCAAGTCTATACATTGGGTTCAGGTCTGCAAGTCTGTACACTGGTCGAGCATTCAAGTCTGAACATTCACAAAGTCCATACAACGGCACTGTAGCTTGCATAGCTCAAGTCTGCACATTGGGCTTTCACGTGAAGTCTATACATTGGTCTTCACTTGAAGTCTATACATTGGCTAAGGGTCTTCAAGTCCATACAGAGTCATCTGATGCATATTGATCGAAGCCTATACACTCGTTTCTATTGCTTCAACTTTATACACTCGTTATCACACTGCAAGTCTATACACTGAGCTTCGCATGAAGAACTTCAACACTATACACTCTCTCAGTGTACACACTTGCTCATATGCTGTTCTAATGTCTATACATTCATTTCTAAGTTCAAGTCTATACACTCGTTCTCAAGGCTTCAAGTCTATACACTTGTTATCACATATTAAGTCTATACACTGCTGCTTTTATATGAAGTCTATACAGCCTGTGGCTTGTACACCGACTGAACTCTTCATTAAACCTGCAGGTGTCTGGGCACGTGATATGAGGCTGGCATCTGGCATGTGATCCAAGATGCTGAGAAGCCGCCACGTGGACTGAAGCTTGGGCGGGAATCGAAAAGAGCATTAGCCCTAGCTGCCTGCTGCTGGTATAAATATGGAGCTTCCTCCATCGGCTGAAGTAGATCGAAGAGCAGTGAGCCATCAAGAAAAATAGAAGAGCAGTGAGTGCCTCCACGATACAGAGAACAATGAAGAAGAAGAAAAAGAGAAAGAAAGAGAGTGAGAGCAGTTGAAGAAGAAAGAAGAAGAGTGAGCCAGAGAGCAAAAGAGAGATCGAGAGATCCAGCAGAAGAAGAAAAAGAGAAAGAGAGAGGGCTCGTGTAGAAGAAGAAAGAAGCTTCAGTTGAAGATCTGCCTACTAGAATTTGGATCAGATCCAATCTAGTTAGCTCCTTCGAGAGCCACATTTCTTGTATTTCATTTATAGCCTTTCAGTCGCTGTGACTCTACTTTCTGTTTTCCTTTTCATTTGATATCTACTCTTTCTGATACTCTGTAGAGAGGTCGGGGTCCCTCCTGTTGGTTCAGGAGAAGGGAGATTGCTATCTCCGGTTGCAAGTAGCTGGGTGCTACTTGTGGGTTCCCTCCTGGTTTGGAGGAAGGGAGATTTGTCTCCGGTTCTGGGCTTGTAGGTTTCAAGTCCAGGGGTCCCTCCGGTTGGGAGGAAGAGAGGTCCGAGACCTCTGGCTTGCAGATGATTTAGTGTCACTTGTGCTTCCCTCTAAGCTTCAGAGGAAGGGAGACTTGGGTCTCCGGGTGCAGGTAGTGTTGCTACTTGTAGGTCCCCTCCTGATCTGGAGGAAGAGAGACTTGTGTCTCTAGTTTACTAGTGACTGGTGTCACTAGTGGTTCCCTCTGATTGGGAGGAAGAGGGGAGGTTGTTCCCCTGGTCAAGCTGTGTGGCAGCATTTGTTGCAGACTGAGTCTACTGTGCTAGTGTTACTAGTGGAAGCCTCACTCCGGTTTGGAGTGAGGGGTGGACGTAGGTCTGTTGACCAAACCACCTAAAAATCCTGGTGTCCCTTGTGGTTTGATCTTCCTATATGTTCACTTAGTTGCTGCGTATTAGATGTTTGCATAGGATCGAGTGAGGGTTAATTCTAATGAGTTGTCTTGTCGAGATGATCCTTAGTATTCTCAGAATATAGCTGCAACTGTTTTAATTCTGCATAACTGAGTTTTAAGTTTGTATTTAGGCTAATTTTGAAAGGGGAGATTCATTCACCCCCCCTCTGAATCTATTACACCTGACTCAACAATTGGTATCAGAGCAGTTCTCTAATTGATCAGATCCAATGATCTGTAGAGGATCATGTTGCCCTTGGTGCATTTCTGATTTTACTCTTTGTTGCATTAATTTGCTTACCGATTTATTCAATGGGCTCTCCACCGGTTTTTAATGGCTCTAATTTCAACTCATGGGTTGCCAGTCTCCATAACTATGTGAAATTGATGGATCCGGATTTGTGGAAGTTAATTTCACAAGGTCCTCATAGATTACCAAGGAAAGAGTCCAAATGGACTGACAGTCACAAATCAAAACATGGAGAGAATCAGAGAGCTTTGAATCTAATGAAAGAAGCTACTGACAAGGCTCCACATTCCTGTTTTTATGACTACAGGTCCGCTAAGGACATTCTGGAAAAGCTGAAGTTAACTCAGAGGAGAGATGAGGACAGTTGCCTGATGGCTGACAAGAGTAACCATAGCAGTGACCAAGATGAATTTGAAGATGCTGAGGAGGTAAACCCTTTCGAGAATTTTTCTTTAGATGACTGGGAAGATGCCTATGCTAATCTGACAAGATCCTATAAAAAACTAGGGAAGAAGTATAAAAGTCTGAAAAAGGAGCTAAAGAATCATGAGAATGCTAAATCTCGAGGTGAAAGCCCTGAATTTCTAAAAATTGAAAATGACATTTTTAGAAGACAACTACAAGATTTTGAATCTATTACTACAGATCTAGATCATTTGAAATCTGAAAAACAAACCCTTATGAAACAAGTTGGTTTACACAAAAAGGAGAATCAGGAGCTTGCTTGTGAAATTTCTGAACTAAAGGAGAGGCTTAGTTTACTTGATGATCAGGTTCATCACTATAATGTAGTTCAGAATGAAAAATTGGTGAGAAAATTAGAATGTGTCAACTCTGAATTTGAAAAAATGAAATCTGAAAATGCTTGCAATGCCTGTGCAGCTTTAAGAGACTTGATAAATGAATTTGATTCTGATGATAAAATTCAAAAGGATTTAATCAAATCTCTGAAAGAAGATAATAAATCATTGCTAGAAAAGAAAACTGAAGCTGAAGATATGAAATCTGAAAATGAAAGACTTAAAAACTAGTCCAAGGAATTTGAACACAAATTGATGAGTCTTGAAAAAGAAAACATATTAATTTCTGAAAAAATGGAGGCTGATAGAATAATGAATTTAGAGCTTCAGAAAAATCTCAACAAACCTCAATCTGAGAAACAACAGGAAAACTTTTATGAATGTCAGTCTTCCTTAGATGATTGGATGTTTGATGATGATCTCCTAGAGAAAAATAGGAAATTTAAAGAGGAAATCAACAAGCTGAATCATCTAAACACCCAACTGTCAGATAGGCTATTGACAATTGAAAAAGGCAAGGGTGTGAGCATGAATAATTCTGATAGGTTGGTGGATGCAGAACAAGAAATTGAGAGTCTAAAAACCATCAACTTAATGTTAAATGGAAATGTCAGTTGCAGTGAATAGAAAATAGCTGGATATGAGCTTACTATCACATCCCTTCAACAAGAAGTTGATGATCTTTACAAGTCCCTATCTGAAGCTGACAAGGAAATAGAATTAAAACAGGAAGTAGAAAGACTCAAAAGTCTGAATGATGCCTTGCATCAACAAGTAATTTCCTGTGAAACAGATTTGTCCAAATATGAAGCTAAAATTGTTGATTTGAATTCTGAGATTAAAGATTTAAAAAATTCTCTATCAAAATTTGTCAAGGGAAAGGACAATCTGAATAAGCTTCTGGGAAAGAGTGATAACTCTCAGAGAGAGGGGCTGGGTTACAGTTCAACAAACAAAAGGATCAATAGCAATAAAACTTCAACTGTGTTTGTAAAAGCTTCTGATCAAAACACAACTGTTGGTCCTTCTGTTTTTCAATTCACTGCACAAAAGTCCACTGTGAAACCCAAAACTGTGGAACAAACTCTAAAACAGAAAAAGGGTGAAAATTCACAGAAAAAGGAAAAAGACACTCCTGTTGCTATAAGGAAGGTTGCACACAATTCACATGATCTCTCACACACTCATATTAAAAAGGGGTCATGTTATTATTGTGGGAAAGTAGGACACATAATGGAAGATTGCAGTTTGATGTTAAAGGATGAGCATGCTAGTGGAACATTACATTCTAGAAATTTTTCTGGTAGAAACCATGCTACTAGGAAGCCTGATGCTTCATGTTATTATTGTGGTAAGTATGGTCATCTCATGAGTGAATGTTTTATCATGAAAGAAGACAATAAACTGCATGCCAGGTCTTCCATTCATTTTCATGGTCCATATGGATCTAAACACAATTCTAGTCAGCACATTGTGTGCTTCAACTGCAATAAGCCCGGGCACAGGGCCGCTGAGTGCTGGTTTAGATCCACTTGGGGTAAAAGTGGTTTCAAAAGTAAGCAAACCAGATGCTTTGAATGTGGAAAAAATGGGCATACAGTCAAGGACTGTTGGTATGTTCAAAAGAATTCTGTTAAACCCCATTTTTTCAAATTCTCTGCAAAACCTTTTGTGAAAATTTCATGCTATAACTGTGGGAAGCCAGGCCATAGATATGCTGAATGTTGGCTGGTTAGGAATAAGAACCAAATTGTTCGTGCATATAACAGAAAATATTATGATCATGTTTATAAACCTCATGCTGCTGTTACTATGCATCATAAAAACCAGAAATCAGTCACTTCATGTAGATATCATGGGAAGTTTAGTCACTCTATGGACAATTGCTATCTGATGGATCATGATGACCCTGGTGCTATGAATTTGCTTAGAACATCTGTCAGAGCTAACGCAGGACCCAAAGTTGCTTGGGTCCCTGCAGGATCAAGATGATCAAATACTTTGCAGGTGTGCCTTGGACTGAGGAATAAAGATGGGTAAATTAAACCAAGGCACCCAAGTTAATAAAGCCCCTTTCAGGTAAATTCTCTGCACTTCTTGTTCTTAGAACAACTGAATAGCATGTTAAATCCGTCTTTGCATATTCATTCATCATCTACATTGTCAGATTCAAATTTTCTGAACTCTCCTCATACATGATTTGTTCTTTTTATGACAGTCTGAATGAGCATAAATTTTAAAATTATGTTTCAGTGCCCTAATTGCATATCATGCACTCTGTAAGGGGGAGTTTGACTAATGCTTGCATATCATGATAATCTCATTTGCTGTATGCATACATGTAGTTAGTAACACTGCATTTCCTTACATTGAAAAATCTAAAAAGAAATGTCTCATTGCATCTAGATAGGGGGAGCATTCCTGTTTCATCTCTTCACCTCTTGAACTCCTTCTGTCTAGCAATCTGATCCATTCTTGGCAAATATGTGGTTCACTTGAATTCTCTGTTGTCTACACTGATATAGCTGATCTGTCTGTATTCCAGACTCAGCCATTGATTCTGTCTACTATGAATTCAATTAGTAGCTTATTCCTATCATACACATTTCTTCATATCTTGTCAAGACTGGTCAAAGCTAATCTGACTGATTTTTAGTCTTTAATACTGGCTTCTGAATTGCTCTATTCTCTCAACTATTGGTATCAGAATTGCTCTCTGCTAATTTCTCTTGACAATGTCATTGATTCAGCCGAATGAGGAAAGATTTAATCAGTGCACCCTAGGCATAAATCAGACATTCTGAAAAGAAGAATCCTCTATTATACTGGCTTAAGAATGTTTCGATAAATCAAATTGATTTAAGCCTAATGTATTTTCTAAGTTTTGATGTAAAAGACTGGAAAATATCTGAATCATCATGCTTAATAAGTTTTAACCAATTGCCTCATGAATTTCATGTAAAACTTTCTGAAATCTGAAATTTTAAAAGACATGGCTTTCTTTGGTTAAGATACATGTAGAAAGTATTGTTCTTAATCATTTCAAGTGTACTGAGTTTTGTTTGAAGAATCTGAAAACAGTTAAAATTTAAAGCTAGAGCAATGACTGTGGTCACAGAGAAACTGGTTTTTCTATCAATGAAATAGAGTAAGCCCATGTCATGAAGTGCCATAGTTACCTCTTTTCAATATGTTTGAAAATATGGCAGAGCAATGGCATGGATGTGTTGAGTAACTGGGGATTCTGGCCTCTGATCAAGGTGTCTCCTCATGTAAAAAGATACTCCATTGCTAACTCTGTTCTTTTTGAGAGGCAATATGGTTGTCACACTGAGTAACTGGGTCATTTCACCTAAGACGTGTTGTGCCTTATGTAAAAAGGTGTTGACTGAACCAAAATTGCTCAGGAAAAATAAGTGCTGCTCAATTGGTATCAGAAAATTCTGAAAATCTAAAGACAAGCTCAGTCTCATTTATTTCTGTTTAATCTCAATATGATCTTGTGTATTTTCTATAGGAGTCACTGAATTTAAATGAGTAAGATGGAAGGAGGTTAATCATGAATATCAAATGAGTTGTTGGTTCACCTTTATTAAAAGGTGTTTCAGATATGAGTATTGAATTTTCTTGATAAACTTTGAATACATATCTCTTAAATCATGATGGTCAGTTTAAACTAATTCATAATCTATTATAATTGAAGAATCTGAAATTCGTTTACAAAGATTTATGAATTTGGTGTGCTAATGAAAATCTATCTTCCTCATTTATTCACTGTGATTACAGTCTGTGTTTTGCTGATAGATGCTCATCACTTTACTATATCAATTGGCTTCACTCCATCATCTAATCAGGGGGAGCTTTCCTGTCTTGCTGAGTGTCTTTCTAAAAGGGGGAAATCTAGTCAGCATTCTTGAGTGTCCCTATGTTTTTGTTGATATTCTCCCTTCATCTCAATTGGTTTCAACCTTCAAAACGTTTCTGATCATATTGCCCTCTATCAATGTGTTTTGATTGACATTGGTTCTCTTTTATGTGACGCACAACTCTCAGAAATTTTTTTTTTTTTGGATAACCAGAGTTCATCCTTGTAGATTTCTCTTGCATCATGGATCATAAGGGCAGAATTCTCTAGTCTGTTTGAGACACTATATGCATAAGGGGACAATGTGCTAGATTATCTGATCAATTTGTTTATCTGCAATAGCTCTATATCTTCTGCCATGTCATAGGGGGAGTATTTGTTGCATATGCATGACTGCATAAGTTGTTTGACTAAGGGGGAGAATTGATTTAAATGATTCTGATATTGTGTTGCCCTCATCTGCTGAACTATTTTAAGTGTCTCATATGACATCACTAGATTATCAAAGTATTGTTTTTTTTATGAAGTCAAAGGGGGAGAATACTTTGATGAGTCTAGTCTGAATATTCCATTTATTTCATTCATAAGACTCATAGTATTGCCATTATCAAAAAGGGGGAGATTGTTGTGTCCCTGTGATTTTGATGATAGCAAACACTATAAGTCATTTGAATGCATACAATTCTATTTGTGGTGCAGATGAATGTTTCATTAAAAATTTTATCTGAATTATTGCTGCATTTAAATATGGCTGTGTGGTGTGTGCTTTGGTGCATTTCATTATTGCTGATGCATTTCATAATTGATTGTTATCTGGATTGCTTGTTATCTGGATATGTTGATGTCAGTCTGTTCAATGGGTCGACCCCCCTTCCAGATGGGTCGACCCCCCAAGTCTATACAACGCCAATCTGTTCATGCATCATATCTCAAGTCTACACACTGCATTTTAGGCAAAGTCTGCATATTGGTAGAGTCTGTACATTGCCTTCAAAGCCTTCCAAGTGTGTACATCGGTCTGTTGAAAACTCAAGTCTGTACAGCGCCCAGGTTCCTGCATTTCAGGCGAAGTCCATACATTGGGCCCTTCATCAAAGTCCATACAGTGCACTGTTCATCAAGTCCATACATTGCATAATGTTCATCAAGTCAATACATTGCACTGTAGATGCATCGAAGGGAAGTATGCACATTGGACTGTTCATATGAAGTCTGTACATTGGAAGTGTGTATAGTGTTCATTTGCCTTTCTCCAAGTCTATACATTCGATTGCCTTTGCATTGCTCAAAGTATGTACAGCCAATGCACTCAAGTGAAGTCTATACATTGACTCTTCATTCATCCTTCGAAGTCTATACATCCACAGTGGATCTTCAAAGTCTGTACATCCTACCGTCTTGTTCAGCGTCTCACTCTTGCAAGTCTGAACATTGCCTTTGAGCACTATAAAGTTTATACAGTCCTGATCGAACGTAAGTCTATACATTCCAACCTTTCCCTACGTTCGCTGCTTTGGCTACACACCAAGTCTATACACTACCTACCTTTACCTACGTTCAGACCACCAAGTCTGTACATTGGGTAAAGTCTACACATTGCCTTGGTCAAACGCCTCAAAGTCTGTACACTGGTGTCGTTGCTTGCCTGATCAAAGTCTATATAGTCATGATCGAACGTAAGTCTACACATTGTCTTCGACTTCAAAGTCTGTACAGTGGTTCAACCTGCCAAGTCTATACAGTCCTGATCGAACGTAAGTCTATACATTCCAACCTTTCCCTACGTTCGCTGCTTTGGCTACACACCAAGTCTATACACTACCTACCTTTACCTACGTTCAGACCACCAAGTCTGTACATTGGGTAAAGTCTACACATTGCCTTGGTCAAACGCCACAAAGTCTGTACACTAGTGTCGTTGCTTGCCTGATCAAAGTCTATACAGTCATGATCAAACGTAAGTCTACACATTATCTTCGACTTCAAAGTCTGTACAGTGGTTCAACCTGCCAAGTCTATACATTGGACTCTGTTTTGCAAAGTCTATACATTGGACCGTGGTTCGCCAAGACTATACATTGTTGAGCCATTCGACAAGTCTGTACATTGGCTTCAATTCCTCAAGTCTATACATTGGGTTCGGCTCTGCAAGTCTGTACACTGGTCGAGCATTCAAGTCTGAACATTCACAAAGTCCATACAACGGCACTGTAGCTTGCATAGCTCAAGTCTGCACATTGGGCTTTCACGTGAAGTCTATACATTGGTCTTCACTTGAAGTCTATACATTGGCTAAGGGTCTTCAAGTCCATACAGAGTCGTCTGATGCATATTGATCGAAGTCTATACACTCGTTTCCATTGCTTCAACTTTATACACTCGTTATCACACTGCAAGTCTATACACTGAGCTTCGCATGAAGAACTTCAACACTATACACTCTCTCAGTGTACACACTTGCTCATATGCTGTTCTTATGTCTATACATTCATTTCAAAGTTCAAGTCTATACACTCGTTCTCAAGGCTTCAAGTCTATACACTTGTTATCACATATTAAGTCTATACACTACTGCTTTTATATGAAGTCTATACAGCCTGTGGCTTGTACACCGACTGAACTCTTCATTAAACCTGCAGGTGTCTGGGCACGTGATACGAGGTTGGCATCTGGCACGTGATCCAAGATCCTGAGAAGCCGCCACGTGGACTGAAGCTTCGGCGGGAATCAAAAAGAGCATTAGCCCTAGCTGCCTGTTGCTGGTATAAACATGGAGCTTCCTCTATCGGCTGAAGTAGATCGAAGAGCAGTGAGCCATCAAGAAAAATAGAAGAGCAGTGAGTGCCTCCACGATATAGAGAACAGAGAAGAAGAAGAAAAAGAGAAAGAAAGAGAGTGAGAGCAGTTGAAGAAGAAAGAAGAAGAGTGAGCCAGAGAGCAGAAGGGAGATCGAGAGATCCAGTAGAAGAAGAAAAAGAGAAAGAGAGAGGGCTCGTGTAGAAGAAGAAAGAAGCTTCAGTTGAAGATCTACCTACTAGAATTTGGATCAGATCTAATCCAGTCAGCTCTTTCGAGAGCCACATTCCTTGTATTTCATTTACAGCCTTTCAGTCGCTGTGACTCTACTTTCTGTTTTCCTTTTCATTTGATATCTACTCTTTCCGATACTCTGTAGAGAGGTCGGGGTCCCTCCTGTTGGTTCAGGAGAAGGGAGATTGCTATCCCCGGTTGCAAGTAGCTGGGTGCTACTTGTGGGTTCCCTCCTGGTTTGGAGGAAGGGAGATTTGTCTTCGGTTCTGGGCTTATAGGTTTCAAGTCCAGGGGTCCCTCCGGTTGGGAGGAAGAGAGGTCCGAGACCTCTGGCTTGCAGGTGATTTAGTGTCACTTGTGCTTCCCTCTGAGCTTCAGAGGAAGGGAGACTTGGGTCTCCGGGTGCAGGTAGTGTTGCTACTTGTAGGTCCCCTCCTGGTCTGGAGGAAGAGAGACTTGCGCCTCTAGTTTGCTAGTGACTGGTGTCACTAGTGGTTCCCTCCGGAAGAGGGGAGGTTGTTCCCCTGGTCAAGCTGTGTGGCAACATTTGTTGCAGACTGAGTCTAATGTGCTAGTGTTACTAGTGGAAGCCTCACTCCGATTTGGAGTGAGGGGTGGACGTAGGTCTGTTGACCGAACCACCTAAAAATCCTGGTGTCCCTTGTGGTTTGATCTTCTTATATGTTCACTTAGTTGCTGCATATTAGATGTTTGCATAGGATCGAGTGAGGGTTAATTCTAATGAGTTGTCTTGCCGAGATGATCCTTAGTATTCTCAGAATATAGCTGCAACTGTTTTAATTCTGCATAACTGAGTTTTAAGTTTGTATTTAGGCTAATTTTGAAAGGGGAGATTCATTCACCCCCCCTCTGAATCTATTGCACCTGACTCAACAACAAACACAAGTGTTGAGCTTATTAAAAGAAACTTGCACCGAGGCAAGGACTTACCACGTCTAGAGTAAAGCATGCACTGATCTATTGAATGCATATGAACAGGAAAATGCACGGACCTTTATTGCAATAATGCAATAAAATAAATTGATTTATAGTGTGAGACATCATCAAAACCGTAGGGATGCAACACTCCTTGCTCTTGGAGTATATTAAAATATCATCAATAAAAATCACGACCCACTGATCTAAGTAGGGCCGGAACACACTATTCATCAGCTGCATAAAGGCTGCAGGAGCATTCGTTAGACCAAAAGGCATTACAACAAACTCAAAATGCCCATACCGGCTTCGGAATGATGTTTTAAAGATATCTTTATCCTTGATCCGCAACTAATGATACTTCGATCGCAGATCAATCTTGGAAAAATATTGGGCTCCTGCTATCTGATCGAACAACTCATCTATTCTTGGCAACGGGTACTTATTCTTGACAGTAAGCTGGTTAAGCTGGCGATAATCAATACACAGCCTCAGAGAACCATCCTTCTTCCTTACAAACAACACTGGGGCTCCCCATGGGGATGTACTCGGATGAATAAACCCCTTCTCAAGCAACTCCATTAATTGCTCATTCAATTCCCTTAACTCCGCAGGAGACATACGATACGGAGCTTTAGAAACTGGAGACGCGCCAGGAACTAAATCAATAGAAAAGATGACCTCTCTTTCTGGTGGAAGTTCTGGCAAATCTTTAGGAAACACATCTGGGAATTCTCAGACAATAGGGATGTCCTTAATTAAAAACTCCTTCTTGTCGGTCAAAGAAACAAACGTCACAAATGCCTGACATCCTTTCCTCAACAACTTCTCGGCCCGAAGTGCCGATATAAGTGGCACAGACTTAGAATGCCTAACCCCAACAAAAAAAAGCTCGGGGTACCCAGAGAAAGACACGGTGCCAGATTTACAAAGAACGCTAGCCTCATACCTAGCTAACCAATCTGCTCCTAGGATTACATCATAATCCTTCATCTTCATACAGACCAAATTTGCTGGCATATTCAGCTCATTAACCAGAATCTTACTAGAAGGATAATAGTACTTAATTGTCGAGCCCGAACCAATAGGGGTTGATATTACAAGTTGAGAGTTCATCAATACAGGTTTCGCAGATAAAGACTTAGCAAAACTTTGAGAAATAAAAGAATGCATTGCTCCGGTATCAAAGAGAACAAATGTCGGCTTATCAAAAATAACAAGTGTACCTTCAACCAATCCACCCTCCTCGGTGGCTTTTGCCTCGTTTTCCTATAGGGCTTGGAGCTTGCCCTGCCACTTCTGGCCTTCTTGCGGTTGCTCGGTGTAGATTGATCTGACAGGAGAGGACACTCAGGGATACGGTGGTCCCTACTCCCACAACGCAAACAGACACCTAGCTTGCGCCAGCACTTCTCCATCTTATGACCCGGACAATCACAATACTTGCAAAGAGCTTTGGATGATGCAATCGGACCTGACTTCTTGTCATCACTTCTCGGCTACTTATCCTTCCACGAACTAGACCCGCCAGTGGGCCTCTTCTTACCATTGTTGGGTTTGAAACTCCTAGAACTAGTGGTATGCTATTTCTTGGTATTCCTTCCTCGAATCCTTTCGGTCATTTCCATGGTATCTTCAAGAACTTGAGCCTTTCTCACAATTTTAGCATAAGTGTGGATCTCCAAAGGTGCCAATTGGTTAATATACTGAAGCTTCAATCCATTGAGAAACCTCTTGGCCTTCATCTTTTCAGTAGATACCAAATGTGTCGCATAGCGGGATAATCTAGCGAACTGAGCTTCATATTCAGCAACCGATAAGTTTCGTTGTCACGTCCCAAGCGCGGAAGATACTCGGATCCGTGATGCGTCTATATCGATCGTGTCATTCGTATAAGATCAGAGTGCGCATATTATTGGATAATTCATTGCTAATTTAAAAGTTAAACATACACCATAGTCCAAGATGACAAACTGAGTAATACCTCAAACTAATTTCATAAAGCTTTAGACTTTGACATGATTCAAACTGACTTAAACATAAATGATTGAAATTGTATCATAGGTTACAAGCCTTAATAACAACTGGAAATACACGACATAAGACCTAGAATACAAAGGACTAGACCTAGCTGACGGTACATCCAACTATGACCCTAACACTCTTCACTCGGTATCGGTCCCATCCGGGTGGTGGTCGCTATCCAAGTTTCCTGAAAAATGTTAGAATTATAACTTTATGAGCGAATCACCCAGTAGGAATTATATCTCAAGTTCTAACAATCTTTAAGTTAATTACAAGTTCATGCGGTATAATGATGCATGTAGGATCAAGCGAGAATATCACAAGAATTTCAATAAGATGTATCAATAAGAAATTTTCAAGTAATTTGCAAGTAAGTGCACAAGTATTTCCAAGGATAAAGTATTCAAGAACGTATTCAAGCAAGTAAATTTCAAGAATTTATCATTCGAGTAATTCGAGCAAGTATTTCAAGCTCATGTATATCACGCTCACGTATTCAAGTAGTACAATGGAATTGGCTATTTTCCTTCAATTCATTCAAGCAAGTCGGGCTAAATAATTTAAGTCAAGCATGTCACGAGAGAGTGAGTGGGAATGTCTCAAGTCAAGTCAAGTTAAGCAAGTACTTCGGTGCAATGCCAAACACCGTGGTCAATAAACTCTCATGGACACAAGTACCTTCGGGTGCTCCTCCCAGGACCAGACCGGGCCCTATACGCACAGCATTTCATGTATACTTTTGACATCCACTCTCATTTATATACCCAATATAGAATTTCAAGAAAAAGCATTCATTTGTAGGAATATAAGGTGGATCAATCCGGAATAGAGATCAAGGACAATGGATATGAAAATGATGGATGATAACTTAACCTCTTAAGAATGGAGGACATAAATGTAATTTAGGGGTTTATGGGGTTTAGCAATGACTTTCAGGGTTTTCTAAGGTTTGGCAGAATATGAATTTGCCAGGCTCTGTAATCAAGGTCTACAGGCTGTTTGATCTAACAGTTTTAGTAGGGTGAGTAATTGACGACATACTGGAGTGTCGCTATTCATGTAATTGGCGCCCTGGCTTGGGGCGCCATTTACATTTGGGTGATTTTCACCGGGCAAGTACATTCCATTACTCAAAACATTATTCATACCGTAAAAGTTTCTCAGAAATAGAAAGCAAGGATATGAGCAGGTAAGGAAAATTCTCGGGAGTGCAGAATCATGCTCATGCAAAATTATTGGGTTTCACCATTCAGTAAATTGGGTTGATTTACACCGTGCAGGTACATTCTGTGACTCAAAATACTATTCATACACTATTCATACCGTAAAAGTTTCTTAGAAATAGAAAATAAGGATATGAACAGGTAGGGGAAATTCTCTGGAGTTCAGAATCATGCGCATGCAAAATTGTTGGGTTTCACTATTCAATAAATTGGGGTGATTTACACCGTGCAGGTACATTCTGTGACTCAACACTATTCATACACTATTCATACCGTAAAAGTTTCTCTGAATCAGGACGTGAGGGTATGGGCAGGTATAGAAAAATGTCAGGATCACAGAAATATATTCATGTAGAATTTTCATGGTTTAGTTCACTAGCTATCGATTTTTGAATGTGTTGATTTAATAATTTCCAGAAATTATTGGAATTTTAATTGACGACACTGTGAAGTGTCTTCAATTAAATGGCACCCTATATTAGGGCGCCTCTTTAGTTAATGGTGCCCTGCCTAGGGGCGCTATTCACCTGAGGGCTGGATGAGTCACGGGTTACTATTCAAACACTTTTCATTTTTAATACTTTCAGTAAATCAGGAATTAGGTACATAGTTAAATTGAGAAAAATATGAGGTTTCCAGAACCGTGCTCATGCATGAGTTTCATGATTGGGTTAAAAAGATATAATTGTCTGAACATGGTGGTGAGGGCAGCATGATTCACGGGTTACTATTTAAACAATATTTATTTTTAAGATTTTTAGTAAATCGTGATCTAAGGACATGGTAAAATAGAGAAAAATGTGAGGTTTCCAGAACCGTGCTCATGCATGAGTTTCATGATTGGGTTAAACAGATATAATTGTTCGAACATGGTGGCTACTAATTACGTGATTTCACAGTTCACGAATTACAGCATGTTCACAGAATCAGGAAGTAAATGCATAGATAGACTTGGAAAATTTGCAAGACTATAAGATCAAGCTCATGCAATAATTTCTGATTTTAATTTCATTAATTTTAATTTTTAAACATGGATCAATGTGCAATAAATTAGGACAGGTTAATGACAGTTATACTAAACTGTGTGATGTACCAGGAGTACTTGGCGGAGGATCTCCTCAACGCAAGGGTTATTGTTCCAAATAGGCGTAGCCTAACTTTCCCACTAAGCCTTTTGATATACTCCAAACAGAATGTAGCTAAGCTAAGAAAAGTTTAACTAGCATGCATGTTAACCTACGTTAACTACTTGTTTTGCCAGATCTTGAGAACACCTACCTTTTTTTGACGTAAACACGTAGAAGGAATAAGAAGGTAAGCTTCTCTGCAAGGTTCTCCAGCAGCAGGAGGAAGAACCCCTTCACGTATGCTCCTGGAAAGACCCCCTTCTGTTGACAATCACCTTCTAACCTTAGGAGGTTGTGTATGATTATAGGGAAGGAAAGACAAGAGGGTCCTTTGCCAGGGAAAAAGAAGTAATAAAGCTTCAATCCATGGATTCCACTATCGGGTAAGAGGGTCCGTTGCCAGCAAAATGGAGTTGTTCAAGATAGGATGACAGGGATGGTTGTCTGTTGTCTCAGGGAAGTCGCGCCTCTCCGAGCAGGCGTGATTTAGGTGAATAGTTCCTGAGTGTAGGGCGCTATATCCTCTAGTCCTTTCCAAAGAAATAGCGCCTCCCTAGGTAGCCGTTATTTATGTGAATAGCGCCCCTTCAAGTGGGCGCTATATCCTTGAGTTTATATATATATATATATATATATATATATATATATATATATATATATATATATATATGTTTTGACTACAGGGGCTCAGAAATGGCACCTGTGACCTGGGCGCCCTTTCCGGAAATAACGCTCGGGTCATGGGCGTGATTTTTCTTGGGTGCATTATTATGTACTGTCCATTGATGTTACGTGTCTAGGCTCGTGGTTACACCAATAATTGGTTAGTGGATTCAATAAGTAGCTTGTGAGTGAATAGTCCATATGAAATAACGCCTTATATTGAGTCGTTACTTCAGATATGAATAGTATTTATGAATAGTATGTGAATAGTGCATATGAAATAACGCCCATATAAGGAGTCTTTATTTCACGTGAATAGTAAGAAATAGTACAGGTGAATAGTTCATATGAAATAACGCCCTTAGGTGGAGTTGTTACTTAGAGTCACTATTTCGATGAATAGTAAAGAATCACTATTTCAATGAATAGTGTCACTTTTCCAAATAAAAGAATTTTTTTGAGACAGATACGTGGATAGGTAGAGAAAAATATAAGGAATCTAGCGGTATGCTCATGCATTAGATTAGGTATCATGATTCACATTTATTAAATTTTTAGTATGGATGATTTATATGCTAATTTAGAAGTCACGACTGTTTATTCAATCGTGCTTCAAGAAAATGGCGCCTTAGTGAAAGGCACTACTATTTGTGGTGAATAGTATTTTTGAATAGTAAATGAATAGTAGTGAATAGTAATGAATAGTATTTTTAAATAGCAAACTCTATTATGTAAAGGGTGGCATATTTGTATAATGGCCCTTATGGGATGTTCTAACTTCTTGTTTAACCTTCCTATAGAGTTATCTAGAGTTTTTGTTATTTGGGAAAAAGTATATATATATATTAATAATTTTTTTTCTCATTTTTATACGGGGTGCTACACCCTCCCTCACTTAAAAGAATTTGGTCCCCAAGTTCAATTGCATAGATGGAGACAAGGAGGGTGATAAATACTTACAGACTAAAATAATTCTGGGAATCTTCTTCTCATAGACTCCTCGGTTTCCTAGGTAGCTTCTTGTTCCAAGCATCGATCCCATTAGATTTTCACCATAGGGATAGTCATGCTTCTTAAGACTCGGACTTCTCGGTCGAGGATTTTCATTGGCTTCTGCTTATAGGTAAGGTCCCTCTGTATCACCAAGTCGGTGTGGTTGATGACGTGGAGAGGGTCGTGCACATACTTCTTCAACATAGAAATATGAAATACATTGTGCACCTCTGATAGTTGTGGAGGTAAGACAATGCGGTAAGCTACCTCGCCCACTCTCTCCAATATCTCAAATGGACCAATGAACCTCGGTGTAAGCTTGCCCTTAACACCGAATCTTCGGATACCTCGGCCAGGAGATACCTTGAGAAAAACATGGTCTCCAACTTGGAACTCCATATCTCTTCTTCTATTGTCAGCATATGACTTCTGCCTAGACTGTGCTATCTTTAGCCTTTCCCGAATGAGGTGTATCTTTTCAGTTAAATCTCTCACCATATCTGGGCCTATAATTTGCTTTTCGCCGACTTCGTCCCAGCATATTGGAGATCGACAACTTCTGCCATAAAGCGCCTCGAAAGGTGCCATTTGGATACTGGCTTGATAGCTATTGTTATATGTAAACTCGGCTAGGGGTAAGTGGCCATCCCAACTTCCGCCCAAATCTATAATGCAGGCTCTTAACATGTCTTCAATAACCTGATTTGTCCTCTCCGTCTGTCCGTCTGTCTGGGGATGGAAAGCAGTGCTGAAGTTGAGTTTCATCCCAAGAGAGTGTTGTAGACTCTTCCAGAAATGAGAGGTGAAGCGTAGGTCTCGATCGGATACGATCGAGACGGGAACTCCATGCAATCAAACTATCTCCTTAATATATAGGGCAGTAAGGACATCAACCGACCACCGACTTTTGATAAGTAAGAAATGAGCCGATTTAGTTAGGTGGTCGATAATTACCCAGATTCCATCATGTCCAGCTCTAGACTTGGGTAAACCCATAATAAAATCCATGCCAATGTCTTTTCACTTTCACTGGGGAATATCTAGTAGGTGTAGCTTTCCGGCAGGTTTCTGATGTTCGGCCTTCACTTGCTGACATGTCAGGCAGCGAGATACAAAGTCCACTACCTCCCTTTTCATATTAGGCCACCAGAAAATCCTCTTCAAGTCTTGGTACATCTTGGTGGCTCCAGGATGGATCGTGTACCTCGATCGATGAGCTTCTTCAAGAATCTTCTTCTTCAACTCGGGACAGTCTAGTAGACATGTCCTTTCATGGAGTAACAGTCTTCCATTGGGTGCCAGCTTGAAATCTGGTCTTTCGTCCAGCTTTACCCTTATCTCCATTAGTGCAGGGTCTTCTTCTTGTAGCTTCTGAATTTCTGGTAGCAAATTCGGATGTAGACTCATGTGGGCTAGAGTAATACACCCGTCTTATTCATCAGTGCTAATATTGAGTTTAGAGAATTCCTCTAATAGCTTCCATTCTTGAATCATGCAATTGGCCAATATTACTCTTGGCTTTCGACTGAAGGCATCAGCTACATAATTACCCTTACCGGGATGATACTGTATAGTGAAGTCGAAATCCTTAAGGTACTCGAGCCAACGCCTTTGCCGCATGTTAAGCTCCCTTTGGGAGAATAAATACTTGAGAATTTTGTGATCGGAGTAGACCGTGAATTATTCTCCGTAGAGGTAGTGTCTCCAGATCTTCAAGGCAAATACCACCGCGGCCAGCTCTAAGTCATGAACTGAGTAGTTCTCTTTATGTTTCTTTAGTTGCCGGGAAGAATATGCAATAACTCTTCCATTTTGCATTAATACACACTCGAGACCAATACCAGAAGCATCGGTATATACCTCGTACTTCTCTCCTTCGATTGGCAATGATAAGACTAGAGCAGTGGTCAAGAGATACTTCAAAGTTTGAAAACTCTTCTCACAGTCTTCTTTCCACTCATAAGGTATCTCCTTACGAGTCAATTGGGTGAGAGGGACAGCAATTCTTGAGAAGTCCTTGATGAAGCGCCGGTAATAACCAGCTAGCCCCAAGAAGCTTCGAATTTTCGTCGCTTTTGTTGGTCGCTCCCAATTCTTCACGGCTTCGACCTTTGACGGGTCCACAGAAATTCCATCCTTCAAAATTATATGGCCCAAAAAGGACACTTCCTCTAGCCAAAACTTGCATTTGCTGAATTTGGCATATAATTTATTTTCCCTCAATATTTGCAAAGCCTTCTTAAGATGTTCTTCATGGTCTTCTTCGGACTTTGAATAAATCAGAATATCATCGATAAAGACCACAATGAACTGATCTAAGTGAGGCTAAATATGCTGTTCATTAACTGCATGAAAGCTGCGGGGGCATTTGTTAGTCCGAAAGGCATAACAGTAAATTCGTAATGCCCATACTTGCTTCGGAATGTAGTTTTATAAATGTCTTCTTCTTTGATCTTTAGTTGGTGATAACCAGAACAAAGATCAATCTTGGAGAAATATTTATGTCACGCCCCGGGCGCGGAAGGAACCCGGAGTACGTGACAAGTTTATATCGATCATGTCAATCAGAGTGTTAGTGTATTCGACATAAAGACAGAGTGCGCAAAAGTAAAGATAACCCAGTCATTTATTCAATCACAACCTCAAAGTACTTCTATTACAAATGAAAATGCCAAGACTCAATAAAAGGAAAAAGTACAATGATTGACTCAAGAAATTAGAAAGATAAGATTAGTAAACGCTTGGATAGACGAAGAGCTCTAATCTCTTCACTCTTGACCTTCCCCATCCGATTGAGTCTCATCATCAGACTTACCTAAAAAATAGGGGAAAATACTGGATGAGCGAACGCACAGTAGGAATTATAACTCAAGAGCTAGCTTGCTTTAAGTAAAATACATGTTACATGAATGTAATAAAGCTATGCATGTTTGCGTAAAACGACAAGAGAGAGAGAGTATAACAAGAGATAATTGAGTGAACTAGCATATCTTTCAAGAACTTATATCAATAAATGTCAAGATATTCAAGCAAGTATATTCATCATGTCATGTCGGAAATTGGCTATCACGTTTCAAGCAAGTATATAAATACCCTTTCCGGGTCACGCAAGTCATGTCATGTCAAGTCGAGTATGAGATTGTGGAATGTCTAATCAAGCTAGTCATGCACTTCGGTACAATGCCATACCGTGATCATTACAACTCCCATGGGCACAAGTACTTTCGGGTGCTCCTCCCAGGACCAGATCGGGCCCTATATGCGCAGGCATTGATCGTGTATTTTTCGACATCCACTATAGTTATAGCCAATATAGAATTTCAAGGAATAAACTTGTATGAACTTTTAAGGTAGATCTTGTGGAATAGCATTTCAAGGGTTTGAACAGGTGGTATAATGACGATAGTAATGGTATAATCATGATTAACGATAAAACTAGGTGGAATCGGCTCCCTAACTCGGGTGCCATGACGATAGGAATAAGCGTCCACATGAACATGGTCGCTCGTTTTTGTACATGATAAGGTAGATAGAATTAGTGTACACAAGTACGGCACACTTTTCTTAAAGGATATAAATGGTATGGATTACCCATCCCATTATTTCAAGAATATTCTCATGGCATACAAACAGCATGTCGTGAGGGCCGGTATACCATGTTTCTTTAGAGTGACATGGCAATTAAAAGTGTCATGGGTTTTAAGGGTACAACCAGCTCGGTTGCTTTGAGAGAATCCAAAGCTGGCGGAGTCTTACGGAGGCCTCTATGATAAAGTCACCAGTCCGAAGGAACGGAATGTCCCGCGGAGGGTTCATCTATCACCGAGAGATAGTGGGTAATCGATAAAACAACGTGAAGCATGAGACTATATTCACGGAATGGAATATAGTACCTAATAACTAACTCACTCACAGTGGGTTATAGGAATCCGTGAAATCAATAAATCAATAAATTGACGCCTCTGATTAAGTCTTCATTTCAGGAATTGACGCCTTTGGCTAGGTCGTCAGTTCCAAATATGATGACTATTCACGCCGTCATTATATCCATAATAATTTTTAAAACATTCAAAAATTTCAGATATTATATAAATGACGACTTAGGTTAAGTCTTTAATTCAGTGAATAACGCCTTAGTTACAGGCGTCTTATATAAAACTGACGGCATGGTATATGTCGTCATTTCAATAGTCAAGTAGATAATCCATGGGGTATTCACTAAATTGACGCCTGTGGGTGAGGGCGTCCATTCAATTGACGACTTGAATGGGGTCGTTATTTATCTGTCATATGATTTGCCCCGGGCAGGTACAATCATAGACACATGGGTTTTGGAGTACGTCGAAATTAGAATCTAGAGATATGATCAGATACAGAAAAATAGCAAGAATTTTATGGTCAAGATCATGCATTAGGTTACATGGAAGAGTTCACAGTTATTAAATTTTAAACATTATGTGATTATCAATTAACAAGGCAATTGACGACTGTTTGTGCGGGCGTTAAATCAATTAGCGCCCTAGACTAGGTCGCTAATTTAGTTCATGCAGTAAACAACAAAAACTCAATCTAGATCGACATCTGCAATCACTTACAGACCTATATGCATGTATACAACCTAAGATTATTTAAATTTGGCTTAACACTTGAGAAAACCTACCTGGGTGTTGATTTGGTCGAAAAGAATGTGAAGAGTCAGAAGAAAATGATACTCTGTTTCAACAGAGTAACGATTAACCAGTATAAGAAGCTGTAGGATGAAGATGCTAAAGGCAGCGACGTTGCAGATTGATAATATCAACAGCAGCAGCACAGTAGCAGTGAAGCAAAAACCCTCAAACCCGTGCAGCAAGGAAGAAGAGGAAGAACACAACTAGATATCAAGAAGGAGATGTTAGCCTCTCCTTCAATCAAAGGCAAACCGCAACAACAACAGTACTCGCACGGTAGAAAACCGGGGCGGTCTTCCTTCAGCAAAAGAAGAAGGCTCCTTGCCCTTCTTGTTGCAAACGACTTGCAAGAGGAAAAGAAGAAGATGAAGTCCTTCAGCAAAAGAAGAAGGCTCCTTCACGTGCTCCTCTCGACGAAGCAGGAGGAAAGAAGAAGATGAAGAACTTCGCTATGTTCTTCACGCACGAAGCAGCAGCGGGTTTCTGAGAAGAAAAGCTAGAAGAGATTTAGCAAAGGGGTTGGTATTTATAGGGTTCTGGAGACCCTATAGGGTTGGAGTTCAATTGGGACTTAACTCTCTAGTACCTATCCTAATAGTATTAGAATTTCCTTTATTAACAGTTCGAAACACGTATAACTTGAGTAGTTGATGCTTCCGGGATTTTTATCTTTTTTCTTGGATGTGATCTAGATGGGAAATTTTAGGAGTATTAATTTTTCATTTTTCTCTATTTTTTCATATATTTTTTTTCCAAAATTCTTTAGTCGAAAAATCGGCACTATTCATTTTGTTTGAAATGACGACTTGTTCAAAGTCATTTTCTATAGAATTGACGCCCATTGACGTTGGCGTCAATTGAGTTTTAGCATTTTTAGTTAGCCTCCAAAAGACCGATATCGTATATATACCCCTATTCTTTTATAATATCCTTAACTATATACTTTATTTGACTTTTACTAATTTAGAAATAACGACTTATATTAAGTCATTTTTCACGTTATATACGCCTATACAAAGAGGCGTCATTTAAGTTTTGGTCATTTCTCATTATCCTTGAAAAGACTGAAATTGTATATATGTCCATTCTTTTATCCTTTATATATCTTTAATGTATTTAAATCTTATATATATATATCCTTCTCCCTTCTAATAAAGTTATAATATAGTAAATGTGGAATATTAAATTTTCTAAATTAGTAATAAAATATAAATTGACATTTTCTTCAAGATTCAATGATTCTTAATTCAATTAAAATTATTTTGTGCATCAAATGGCTACTTAAAATAATATGTTATTCTTAAATGTATTATAATATAATGGTAAGGTCTATGAGTCCATTTCGTAAGACTTTTCATAATGTAAGAGGGTTATGTACAAGGTCCAGGCCTCGTTTAATTAATATATATTTATATATTTTAATTTTATTTGGACTTTCTAGTCCTTTAATTTACTAGGGTTGCTACACCCTCCCCCACTTAAAAGAATTTGGTCCCCAAATTCAATTGCGTATAGACGTGGAGAGTGTTGAGTACATACCTTTTTAGAATAATTCTGAGAATCGTTTCCTCATAGACTCCTCGGTCTCCCATGTGACTTCGTGTTCTGAGCTTTTACTCCATTGTACTTTGACCATGGGAATAACTTTGCTCCTTAATGTTCGTACCTCGCGATCGAGGATCTTCATGGGCTTTTGTTCATAAGTGAGATCCCTTTGAATCACCAGGTCTCCATGATCGATGATATGTGACGGATCGTGCACATACTTCTTCAACATGGATACGTGGAATACATTATGAACTTCAGACAATTGAGAAGGTAAGGTGACACGGTAAGCAACCTCGCCAACTCTTTCCAGTATCTCAAAAGGTCCGATAAATCTCGGCGTAAGCTTGCCCTTAACACCAAATCTTCTTATTCCATGTCCAGGTGATATCTTGAGAAATACATAATCTCCAACTTGGAATTCGAGATCTCTTCTTCTTATATCAGCATAAGCCTTTTGTCTAGATTGAGCTACTTGAAGTCTTTCTCTAATGAGCTGAATCTTTTCAGTGGTATCCCTTACCATGTCTAGGCCTAATAGTTACTTTTCGCCAACTTCATTCCAACACAAGGGTGATCGACAACTCCTTCCGTATAAGGCTTCGAAAGGTGCCATTTGTATGCTTGCCTGGTAACTATTATTGTATGCAAACTCGACCAAAGGCAAGTGATCATGCCAGCTTCCACCAAAATCGATGATACAAGCCCTGAGCATATCTTCTACCACCTGATTTGTTCTTTCGGTCTGACCATCCGTCTGAGTATGAAAAGCAGTACTAAAATTGAGCCTAGTCCCCAACGAATGTTGTAGACCCTTCCAAAAATGAGAAGTAAACCTTGGGTCTCGGTCAGACACGATTGAGACAGGAATTCCATGTAATCTGACTATCTCCTTGATGTATAAAGCAGTAAGAACATCAACCGACCATCGACTCTTGATTGGCAAGAAATGTGCCGACTTAGTCAAATGGTCGATGATGACCCATATTCCATCATAACCCCCTTTTGATTTAGACAGACCCATAATGAAGTCCATACCGATATCCTCCCACTTCCATTTGAGAATTTCTAGAGGATGTAGTTTACCGGCAGGCTTTTGGTGTTCTGCCTTGACTTGTTGCCACGTGAGACAGCGAGACACAAAGTCTGCTACTTCTCTTTTCATATTGGACCACCAGAAGGTCCTTTTCAAATCTTGGTACATTTTGGTAGACCCTGGATGAATCGTGTACCTTGATCTGTGAGCTTCATCTAAGATTTTCTTCTTTAGCTCTGGACAATCTGGTATACATGTTCTATTCCTGAACATCAATCTTCCATCTGATGCTAATTTGAACTCCGATTGTTCTTCAATTTTGTCCTTGATTTCCACTAATAATGGATCCTTATCTTGTAGTCCTTGTATGTTTAAGAGTAGATCTGGTAGTATGCTTATATGGGATAGTGTAACACACTTGTTCTCCTTGTCCAGGCTTATATCAAGTTTAGAGAATTATTCTAACAACTTCCACTCCTGAATCATACAATTGGCTAATAGTGCTCTCGGCTTTTGACTGAGGGCATCGGCTACAGGATTATCCTTTCCAGGATGATATTGTATAGTGAAGTCGAAATCCTTGAGATATTCTAGCCAACGTCTTTGCCTCATATTTAATTCCTTCTAAGAGAAGAGATACTTGAGACTCTTATGGTCAGAATATACTGTAAACTGCACTCCGTATAGGTAATGCCTCCATATTTTCAATGCAAATATTACCGCGGTCAACTCCAAGTCATGAACTGGGTAGTTCTCTTCATGCTTCTTCAATTGGCGAGAAGAGTAAGTTATAACTCTTCCTTGTTGCATTAAGACACATCCGAGGCTAATGCCAGATGCATTAGTGTATACCTCGAACTTCTCTCCTTCTACTGGTAGAGCTAAGACCGGGGCTGTAGTTAGGTGATCCTTGAGAGCTTGGAAGCTTCTTTCACATTCCTCACTCCATTCGTAACGGATCTCCTTGCGAGTTAGCCTAGTGAGTGGTACGGCGATCTTGGAGAAATCCTTGATGAATCACCGGTAGTAGCCCGCAAGACCCAAGAAACTACGGATCTCACTAGCATTAATCGATCTTTCCCAATCCTTTACAGCTTTAACCTTCGATGGATCTACGGATAAACCGTCTTTTGATATAACATGCCCCAAAAAAGATACTTCTTCTAACCAGAATTCACATTTACTGAGCTTTGCATATAACTGATTTATCCTCAATATCTGTAATGCAATCCTCAAATGATCCTCGTGCTCTTCCTTGGTCTTTGAATAGATCAGTATGTCATCAATGAAAACCACTATGAATTGATCTAGATAAGGCCTAAATATACTATTCATCAACTGCATAAAGACAGCAGGGGCATTTGTTAGTCCAAAAGGCATAACAACAAATTCATAGTGCACATACCTGCTTCTGAATGCGGTCTCATAAATGTCCTCATCCTTGATCCTTAGTTGGTGATATCCCGACCTGAGATCAATCTTCGAGAAATACTTGGATCCAGATATTTGATCAAATAATTCGTCGATTCTCGACAGTGGATACTTGTTCTTGATAGTGAGATGATTCAACTGTCGATAGTCGATGCATAATCTCATGGATCCATCTTTCTTCTTTACAAATAGCACAGGTGCTCCCCACGGGGAAGTGCTTGGTCTGATAAATCCTTTCTTGAGAAGTTCCATCAATTGCTCCTTTAGTTCCTTAAGTTCGGTAGGGGACATCCTATAAGGTGCCCTAGAAACTGGACCAGCACCACGGACCAAGTCGATGGTGAAGGCCACTTCTCTTTGTGGAGATAATCCAGGTAAATCTTCTGGAAACACGTCCGAAAATTCTTGCACAACAGGGATGTCTTCTAGCTTAGTCTCCTTAGTCTCCTTAATGGTGACAAACGCAAGGAAAGATACACATCCTTTCCTTATTAGCTTGCCAGCTCGAAGAGCTGAAATAAGAGGTGACTTGCTCCGACTCTTAGGGCTAGTATAGACCAGTTCCGGAAAGTCTTTGAAAGTAACTTTACTGTTACGGCAATCCACAGTTGCCTGATACTTAGATAACCAATCTGCTCCTCCCAATATGACATCATATTCCTTTAGGTCTAAACATATGAGGTCGATAGGAAGATTTCTTCCCTTTACCAAGACTTCACAGTTTTGATAATGGTGTGTAAGGTCAACTTCGCTTCGGAGATAAGTTGAAAGAACTAATTTCATCCATTCTGGTTCCATGGGTAATGGATTAGCAAACTTCTTAGAAATAAAAGAATGTGAAGCACCAGTATCAAATAAGACATATGCAGACTTGGAACAAATTTTCAATGTACCTTCCACTAGTCCGCCTTCGTCTTGTTCTGTCTCCTTAATAGCTTAGAGACGTGCATTCTTTGTCACCGGGCGCTTCCCATCACCGGCTTGATCATTGAGTAGGGGACAGTCGGAAATCCGATGATCCCGGCTCCCACAACGGAGACATGCTCCAAGTTTCCTCCAACATTCTTCGGCCTTATGTCCGGCCGAGAACGGCTTGTTAATCTTTTTGACTTTCTTCTCCTGAGAAGACTCTCCTCCATTACTTGGCCTTTTCTTGTTGAAATTGGGTTTGAAAGTGCCGGAGCTAGTAACATTCTCCTTCTTGTCTCTCCCACGGATCCTATCAGATAGTTCCGTGGCATCCTCCAGTAGCTAGGCTCGTCGTACCATCTCTAAATAGACTTGTATGTCCATCGGGGCCAGTTGTGTGATAAACTGGGGCCTGAGCTCATTTAGAAACCTTCTAGCTTTCATTTTCTCGGTATTGACTAAATGCTTAGCGTACCGAGATAACCTCGAGAATTGTGCCTCATACTCGGCCACCGATAATGATCGTTGCTTAAGTGCAGCGAACTCGGCGGCCTTCTTCTCCTGGACTCGGTCCGAAAAATATTTATTGTTGAAATGTTCAACAAACTCCCCCCAAGTAACTTGTCCTTGATCTAATGTGGCTTCTACCGACTCCCACCAGCAGCGGGCGTCCCTTTCCAATTGAAACGTTGCTAACAAGACCTTCTCTTGGTCCGTGCATTGCATAACCCGAAAGATACGTTCGGTCTCCCGGATCCAGTGCTCAGCATCATCCGGATCAGTGGATCCCATGAACTTAGGAGGGTTCATGTTCTTGAAGCTTTGGTGGAGATTTCCTGCTCCACGATGTGCACCTCCTTGTGCCACTTGTTGAAGTGCCTGGGTCATGCCTTGCAGAGTGCGTTGCATGTTGCTCCACTGGGCACGTTCGGCAGCCATTGTCCTACAATTACAATAACTATATTAATATGTGATGATGTTCAAAGGTTTTGATTCTAAGTTAACTTAACCCTTGGTTCTAACCAATCTCACCGGTTAAAGGTTTAAACCTATCCTTGGACTTGGGTTTCCTAGGAATTGAATATCCTAGGCTCTGATACCACAAAAACTGTCACGCCCCGAGCGCGGAAGGAACCTGGAGTGCGTGACAAGTTTATATCGATCATGTCAATCAGAGCGTTAGTGTATTCGACACAAAGACAGAGTGCGCAAAAGTAAAGATAACCCAGTCCTTTATTCAATCACAACCTCAAAGTACTTCTATTACAAATGAAAATGCCAAGACTCAATAAAAGGAAAAAGTACTGGGTTATCTTTCGGGTGCTCCTCCTAGGACCAGATCGGGCCCTATATACATAGGCATTGATCGTGTATTTTTCGACATCCACTATAGTTATAGCCAATATAGAATTTCAAGGAATAAACTTCTATGAACTTTTAAGGTAGATCTTGTGGAATAGCATTTCAAGGGTTTGAACAGGTGGTATAATGACGATAATAATGGTATAATCACGATTAACGATAAAACTAGGTGGAATCGGCTCCCTAACTCGGGTGCCATGACAATAGGAATAAGCGCCCACATGAACATGGTCGCTCGTTTTTGTACATGATAAGGTAGATAGAATTAGTGTACACAAGTACGGCACACTTTTCTTAAAGGATATAAATGGTATGGATTACCCATCCCATTATTTCAAGAAAATTCTCATGGCATACAAACAGCATGTCGTGAGGGCCGGTATACCATGTTTCTTTAGAGTGACATGGCAATTAAGAAGTGTCATGGGTTTTAAGGGTACAACCAGCTCGGCTGCTTTGAGAGAATCCAAAGCTAGCGGAGTCTTACGGAGGCCTCTATGATAAAGTCACCGGTCCGAAGGAACGGAATGTCCCGCGGAGGGTTCATCTATCACCGAGAGATAGTGGGTAATCGATAAAACAACGTGAAGCATGAGACTATATTCACGGAATGGAATATAGTGCCTAATAACTAACTCACTCACAGTGGGTTATAGGAATCCGTGAAATCAGTAAATCAATAAATTGACGCCTCTGATTAAGTCTTCATTTCAGGAATTGACGCCTTTGGCTAGGTCGTCAGTTCCAAATATGACGACTATTCACGCCGTCGTTATATCCATAATAATTTTTAAACATTCAAAAATTTCAGATATTATATAAATGACAACTTAGGTTAAGTCTTTAATTCGGTGAATAACGCCTTAGTTACATGCGTCTTTTATAAAACTGACGGCATGGTATATGTCGTCATTTCAATAGTCAAGTAGATAATCCATGGGGTATTCACTAAATTGACGCCTGTGGGTGAGGGCGTCCATTCAGTTGACGACTTGAATGGGGTCGTTATTTATTTGTCATATGATTTGCCCCGGGCAGGTACAATCATAGACACATGGGTTTTGGAGTACGTCTAAATCAGAATCTAGAGATATGATCAGATACAGAAAAATAGCAAGAATTTTATGGTCAAGATCATGCATTAGGTTACATGGAAGAGTTCACAGTTATTAAATTTTAAACATTATGTGATTATCAATTAACAAGGCAATTGACGACTGTTTGTGCGGGCGTTAAATCAATTAGCGCCCTAGACTAGGTCGCTAATTTAGTTCATGCAGTAAACAACAAAAACTCAATCTAGATCGACATCTGCAATCACTTACAGACCTATATGCATGTATACAACCTAAGATTATTTAAATTTGGCTTAACACTTGAGAAAACCTACCTGGGTGTTGATTTGGTCGAAAAGAACGTGAAGAGTCTGAAGAAAATGATACTCCGTTTCAACAGAGTAACGATTAACCAGTATAAGAAGCTGCAGGATGAAGATGCTAAAGGCAGCGACGTTGCAGATTGATAATATCAACAGCAGCAGCACAGTAGCAGCGAAGCAACAACCCTCAAACCCGTGCAGCAAGGAAGAAGAGGAAGAACACAACTAGATATCAAGAAGGAGATGTTAGCCTCTCCTTCAATCAAAGGCAAACCGCAGCAGCAGCAGTACTCGCACGGTAGAAAACCCAGGCGGTCTTCCTTCAGCAAAAGAAGAAGGCTCCTTGCCCTTCTTGTTGCAAACGACTTGCAAGAGGAAAAGAAGAAGATGAAGTCCTTCAGCAAAAGAAGAAGGCTCCTTCACGTGCTCCTCTCGACGAAGCAGGAGGAAAGAAGAAGATGAAGAACTTCGCTATGTTCTTCACGCACGAAGCAGCAGCGGGTTTCTGAGAAGAAAAGCTAGAAGGGATTTAGCAAAGGGGTTGATATTTATAGGGTTCTGGAGACCCTATAGGGTTGGAGTTCAATTGGGACTTAACTCTCTAGTACCTATCCTAATAGTATTAGAATTTTCTTTATTAACAGTTCGAAACACGTATAACTTAAGTAGTGGATGCTTCCGGGATTTTTATCTTTTTTCCTGGATGTGATCTAGATGGAAAATTTTAGGAGTATTAATTTTCCATTTTTCTCTATTTTTTCATATAATTATTTTTCCAAAAATCTTTAGTCAAAAAATCGGCACTATTCATTTTGTTTGAAATGACGACTTGTTCAAAATCATTTTCTATAGAATTGACGCCCATTGACGTTGGCGTCAATTGAGTTTTAACATTTTTAGTTAGCCTCCAAAAGATCGATATCGTATATATACCCCTATTCTTTTATAATATCCTTAACTATATACTTTATTTGACTTTTACTAATTTAGAAATAACGACTTATATTAAGTCATTTTTCACGTTATATACGCCTATACAAAGAGACGTCATTTAAGTTTTGGTCATTTCTCATTGCCCTTGAAAAGTCCGAAATTGTATATATGTCCATTCTTTTATCCTTTATATATCTTTAATGTATTTAAATCTTATATATATATCCTTCTCCCTTCTAATAAAGTTATAATATAGTAAATGTGGAATATTAAATTTTCTAAATTAGTAATAAAATATAAATTGACATTTTATTAAAGATTTAATGATTCTTAATTCAATTAAAATTATTTTGTGCATCAAATTGCTACTTAAAATAATATGTTATTCTTAAATGTATTATAATATAATGGTAAGGTCTATGAGTCCATTTCGTAAGACTTTTCAGAATGTAAGAGGGTTATGTACAAGGTCCAGGCCTCGTTTAATTAATATATATTTATATATTTTAATTTTATTTGGACCTTCTAGTCCTTTAATTTACTAGGGTTGCTACAATTTAGCTCCAGATATTTGGTCGAACAGTTCATCAATCCTCGGTAGTGGATACTTGTTCTTGATTGTAAGGTGATTTAACTGTCGATAGTTGATGCAGGGTCTCATCGATCCGTCCTTCTTCTTGACGAATAGCACAGGTGCTCCCCATGGGGAAGTACTCGGCCGGATGAAACCTTTGTTCAATAGCTCCATTAGTTGTTCCTTCAGCTCTTTCAGCTCAGTAGAGGACATTCGATAAGGTGTCTTGGAAATAGGTCCAGCACCAGGGACAAGGTCGATGGTGAACGTCACTTCCCACTCCGAGGGTAAGTCGGGCAACTCTTCTGGAAAGACATCAGAAAAATCCCAAACTATACGGATGTCTTCAAGCTTAGGCTCCTCGACGTCCGTGGCGGTTACGAATGCAATGAAAGCCATACATCATTTGCCTATCAGTTTAATAGCTCAGAGAGCTGATATGAAAGGTGATCTCGCCCGAGGTCTAATGTATACCAATTCCGGGTAATCCGCAAAAGTTACCTTGCCATTCCAGCAATCAACAGTTGCTTGGTGCGTGGATAACCAATCCGCACCTAGTATGACATCATACACCTCCATATCTAGGCAAATTAGGTCGGCAGGTAAATTATTTCCTTTAACCATAACCTCACATTGAGCTTGTAGACGACCTTGTTTTTTTGCCAGGAACTTCTCCTCTTTAACTGCTGGCTCATTCATCAGCGGACAGTTAGGGATCCAATGTTCTCAGCTCCCACAATGGAGACAGGCTCCTAACTTCCTCCAGTATTCCTCGGTCTTATGGCCGGGTTTATCACAATATTTGTAAATTTCCTTTGTAGGTACGGGGGCGGTGAAAGGCCTGTCATTCTTCTGAAATTTCTTCCCTTTGGAGGACTCCCCTCCAGTGTAAGGCCGCTTCTTGTTGAATGTTGCTTTGAATTTTCCTGGGCTTGTGGCATGTTCCTTCTTGTTAAGTGTTGGCTTGAAATTTCCTCGGATCCTCTCCGATAATTCGGTGGCATCCTCGAGCAACTGCGCACGTCGAACTATTTCTGAGTAGCCTTGGATGTCCATCGGTGCAAGTTGGGTAATGAAATGGGGCCGAAGCCCGTTAAGGAACCTTTTGCCTTCATTTTCTCCATACACACCAAGTGGAGTGCGTACCTAGATAGTCTTGAAAACTGGGCCTCATATTCGGCCACTTTCAAGCCACGTTGCTTCAGCGCGGCAAATTCCGCGGCCTTCTTTTCTTGAATGTGGTCAGAGAAGTACTTGCTGTTAAAATGCTCGATGAATTCATCCCATGTGCAATGGTCTTCTAGCAATGTCGCTTCTATAGCTTCCCACAAACTTCGAGCATCTCGCTCTAGTTGGAAAATAGCTAGCAACACCTTCTCCTCGTCCGTGCATTGCATCACACGGAAAATATGTTCAATTTCTTTTAACCAATTTTTGGCATTCTCGGGGTCAGATGATCCCGCGAACCTTGGGGGGTTCATGTTGCGGAAACCCCTGTGGAGATCACCGGCTCCACAGTTAGTGCCGCCTTGCGCCACTTATTGTAGCGCCTGAGTAAGGCCGTGCACAGTGTGTTGCATCTCACGGCATTGTGCTCATTCAGTGGCCATGATCCTACAAAAGAGTTTAAGTGTAATGAATATCGGGTTTTAATAGGAGGTCAAATTTTATTATAGAACTTAACCCATGGCTCTACCCATCTCACCGGGTAAGGTCTAATTCTATCCTTGGACTCGGGTTTTACCTAGGAAACTAAAATCCTAGGTTTCGGTCATGACTTCTAATTTCCTAGGTTTGAAAACCTAGGCTCTGATACCACGAAGACTGTCACGTCCCGAGCGTGAAAGATACTCGGATCCGTGACGTGTCTATATCGATCGTGTCATTCGTATAAGATCAGAGTGCGCATATTATTGGATAATTCATTGCTAATTTAAAATTTAAACATACACCATAGTCCAAGATGACAAACTGAGTAATACCTCAAACTAATTTCATAAAGCTTCAGACTTTGACATAATTCAAACTGACTTAAACATAAATGACTGAAATTGTATCATAGGTTACAATCCTTAATAACAATTGGAAATACATGACATAAGACCTCGAATACAAAGGACTAGACCTAGCTGACGGTACATCCAACTATGACCCTAACACTCGTCACTCGATATCGGTCCCATCCGGGTGGTGGTCGCTATCCAGGTTTCCTGAAAAATGTTAGAATTGTAACTTTATGAGCGAATCGCTCAGTAGGAATTATATCTCAAGTTCTAACAATCTTTAAGTTAATTACAAGTTCATGCGGTATAATGATGCATGTAGGATCAAGCGAGAATATCAAGAATTGTAATAAAGAATATCACAAGAATTTCAATAAGATGTATCAATAAGAAATTTTCAAGTAATTTGCAAGTAAGTGCACAAGTATTTCCAAGGATAACGTATTCAAGAACGTATTCAAGCAAGTAAATTTCAAGAATTTATCATTCGAGTAATTCGAGCAAGTATTTCAAGCTCATGTATATCAAGCTCACATATTCAAGTAGTACACTGGAATTGGCTATTTTCCTTCAATTCATTCAAGCAAGTAATTGCTCTTTTTTGGGCTAAATAATTCAAGTCAAGCATGTCAAGCATGTCACGAGAGAGTGAGTGGGAATGTCTCAAGTCAAGTCAAGTCAAGCAAGTATTCGGTTCAATGCCAAACACCGTGGTCAATAAACTCCCATGGGCACAAGTACCTTCGGGTGCTCCTCCTAGGACCAGACCGGTCCCTATACGCACAGCATTTCATGTATACTTTTGACATCCACTCTCATTTATATAGCCAATATAGAATTTCAAGAAAAAGCATTCATTTGTAGGAATATAAGGTGGATCAATTCGGAATAGAGATCAAGGACAATGGACATGAAAATGATGGATGATAACTTAACCTCTTAAGAATGCAGGACATAAATGTAACTCAGGGGTTTATGGGGTTTAGCAATGACTTTCATGTTTTTCTAAGGTTTGGCAGAATATGAATTTGTCAGGCTCTGTAATCAAGGTCTACAGGCTGTTTGATCTAACAATTTTAACAGGGTGAGTAATTGACAACATACTGGAGTGTCGCTATTCATGTAATTGGCACCCTGGCTTGGGGCGCCATTTACATTTGGGTGACGACATACTGGAGTGTCGTTATTCAAGTATTTGGCGCCCTAGCTTGGGGCGTCATTTACATTTGGGTGATTTTCACCGGGCGGGTACATTCTGTGACTCAAAACACTATTCATACCGTAAAAGTTTATCAGAAATAGAAAGCAAGGATATGAACAGGTAGAGGAAATTCTCGAGAGTTCAGAATCATGCTCATGCAAAATTGTTGGGTTTCACTATTCAATAAATTGGGGTGATTTACACCGTGCAGGTACATTCTGTGACTCAAAATACTATTCATATACTATTCATATCGTAAAAGTTTCTCAGAAATAGAAAATAAGGATATGAACAGGTAGAGGAAATTCTCGGGAGTTCAGAATCATGCTCATGCAAAATTGTTGGGCTTCACTATTCAATAAATTATGGTGATTTACACCGTGCAGGTACATTCTGTGACTCAACACTATTCATACACTATTCATACCGTAAAAGTTTCTCTGGATCAGGACGTGAGGGTATGGGCAGGTAGAGAAAAATGTCAGGATCACATAAATATATTCATGCAAAATTTTCATGGTTTAGTTCACTAGCTATCGATTTTTAAATGTGTTGATTTAATAATTTCAAGAAATTGTTGGAATTTGAATTGACGACACTGTGAAGTGTCTTCAATTAAATGGTGCCCTGTATTGGGGCGCCTCTTCAGTGAATGGTGCCCTAGCTGGGGTGCTATTCACCTAAGGGCTGGATGAGTCATGGGTTACTATTTAAACACTATTCATTTTTAATACTTTCAGTAAATCAAGAATTAGGTATATGGTTAAATAGAGAAAAATATGAGGTTTCCAGAACCTTGCTCATGCATGAGTTTCATGAATGGGTTAAAAAGATATAATTGTCTGAACATGGTGGTCAGGGCAGCATGAGTCACGGGTTACTATTTAAATACTATTCATTTTTAAGATTTTCAGTAAATCGTGATCTAAGGACATGGTAAAATAGAGAAAAATCTGAGGTTTCCAGAACCGTGCTCATGCATGAGTTTCATGATTGGGTTAAAAAGATATAATTGTCTGAACATGGTGGCTACTAATTACGTGATTTCACTATTCACGAATTACAGCATGTTCACAGGAAGTAAATGCCTAGATAGACATGGAAAATTTGCAGGACTGTAAGATCAAGCTCATGCAATAATTTCTGATTTTAATTTCATTGATTTTAATTTTTAAACATGGATCAATGTGCAATAAATTAGGACAGGTTAATGACAATTGTACTAAACTGTGTGATGTACCAGGAGTACTTGGCGGAGGATCTCCTCAACGCAAGGGTTATTGTTCCAGATAGGCATAGCCTAACTTTCCCACTAAGTCTTTTGATATACTCCAAACAGAATGTAGCTAAGCTAAGAAAAGTTTAACTAGCATGCATGTTAACGTACGTTAACTACTAGTTTAGCCAGATCTTAAGAACACCTACCTTTTTTGACGTAAACACGTAGAAGGAATAAGAAGGTAAGCTTCTCTGCAAGGTTCTCCAGCAGCAGGAGGAAGAACCCCTTCACGTATGCTCCTGGAAAGACCCCCTTCTGTTGACAATCACCTTCTAACCTTAGGAGGTTGTGTATAATTATAGGGAAGGAAAGACAAGAGGGTCCTTTGCCAGGGAAAAAGAAGCAATTAATGCTTCAATCCATGGGTTCCACTGTGGGGTAAGAGGGTCCGTTGCCAGCAAAACGGAGTTGTTCAGGATAGGATGACAGGGATGGTTGTCTGTTGTCTCAGGGATGTCTTTATTAATAGTACGTGAATAGTGCATATGAAATAACGCCCATATAAGGAGTCTTTATTTCACGTGAATAGTAAGGTATAGTACAGGTGAATAGTTCATATGAAATAATGCCCTTACGTGGAGTCGTTACTTAGAGTCACTATTTCGATGAATAGTAAAGAGTCACTATTTCAATGAATAGTGTCACTTTTCCAAACAAAAGAATTTTTTTGAGACAGATACGTGGATAGGTAGAGAAAAATATAAGGAATCTAGCGGTATGCTCATGCATTAGATTAGGTATCATGATTCACATTTATTAAATTTTTAGCATGGATGATTTATATACTAATTTAGAAGTCACGACTGTTTATTCAGTCGTGCTTCAAGAAAATGGCATCTTAGTGAACGGCGCTACTATTTGTGGTGAATAGTATTTTTGAATAGTAAGTGAATAGTAAGTGAATAGTAGTGAATAGTAATGAATAGTGTTTTTTAAATAGTAAACTCTATTACGTAAAAAGTGGCATATTTGTATAATGACCCTTATGGGATGTTCTAACTTTTTGTTTAACATTCTTATAGAGTTATCTAGAGTTTTTGTTATTTGGGAAAAAGTATATATATCTTAATATTTTTTTTCCTCATTTTTATACGGGGTGCTACATTCGTTGCTTCAAAGCAGCGAACTCCGCCGCCTTCTTTTCTTGTACTCTGTCCGAGAAATATTTACTGTTGAAAAGCTCCTCGAACTCTTTCCATGATACCTGCCTATCTCCTAGTGTGGCTTTTACTACATCCCACCATGTACGAGCGTCACGTTCCAACTGGAAGGTAGTCAGGAGAACACACTCCTGGTCACTGCAATGCATAACTTCAAAAATCCGATCCATCTCTTTTAGCCAATGCTTGGCTTCATCAGGATCCGCCGAACCACCAAACCGTGGAGGATTCAATCCTCGAAAATTTTAGTGGAGATCACCGACTCCATGGCGCGCTACTCCTCCTTGGGCCACCTACTGGAGGGCCCGAGTCAAACCCTGCACTGTACGTTGCATATTCCTCCATCGCGCACGTTCAGCTGCCATCGTGACAGATTCCTATACGCAAGAAAAATTAATTAGAAACAGCCTAACAGGAATCTTTTAGAGTTTTATTAATTAACTCAACCCGAGTCTCTACCCAGTCTCACCGAGTTGGATCCTTAGACCTTAACAAAGTCACGGGTTCTACGACACCACTTAGAAACCTAGGAACTTAGAAAACTTAGGCTCTGATACCACAAAATTGTCACGCCCCGACGCGGAATATCGGAACGCAGCAGTAACATTCATGATAAATAGAGCAAGAACGGAAATAAGAGCATAATTGCAAAGAGAGAGAATTACTCCAAAGATGCCAATTTACTCATAAAGGAGAGAATAAAATGTCTTACATCACAACTTGAAGAAAAGGAAAATAAAGAAATAGATTACAACTCTTGACAATAACTCTTAATGACATTACTAAAACAACGACTCATCAAAACTACTACGTGACTATTTCACAACTGCTAAGACAACTGCCAAATTCATATCTAACGGCCCACTCCTGGTCTTCACTCTTACCCAACCCCGTCCGATTGTGAGTCATCATCGGAATTACCTGAAATGAGTGGAAAACTGGGTGAGCGAACGTTTAGTAGGCAATAGCATGCAAAGTTTAAGTAATTAACCAATTTAAGTAAATGTCATGCGAATAAAAGAATGATAAAACAAGCTAACATAAGAATTGACGGAATGAAAAATAATAGAATGAATTGAACAGAGATATATCAATTCTAGGAATTAGGCCGATCAAGCACGCAAGCAAGCAACTCATGTAGAGATAAATTCCATGTAGGAATCTAATAACTTGTAGAAATGTATAAAGATAATGAAAGAATAAATGAATGTCATAGACAACACGCTAGTCATGCACTCGGTGTAATGCCTCACTATGTCATCACAACTCCCCGGGGCACTAGTACTTTTTAGGCGTTCCTCCTAGCACTAGACCGAGCCCTTATGATGCGTTGGCATTGATTTGGTGGATCCAAGATCCCAAGTAATCTAGACATTCACTAGAATCGGCCAGCAATTCCAAGGTCAAGTTATGTAACTTATTTTTCTAAGATCAAGTGAAATTTCAATAATTGAGTGGGAAACCATAAGATTATGGCTTGCCAAAGACAAGAATGCAATCAGGGTAATTTGTAGCTTAAGCCAACCTTGGTCTGGCTACCCAAGCACGCAAGAGACACGCCAGAAACAAGCTCCTAGAGGAGTTACGGTCATACCCAGACCGCATAAGGTAAAAATGGTCTATCGTGGACTGCCACAGTGGATGCTGGGCCAGAGAGACAAATCCCAATGCCAAAGGATGAAAACGGTCCTCAGTGGGCTGTAAGAAGACTAAGACGGCCATGGATGGGCCGCCTTCAACAGGAAAACGGTCCCGGAGGGGCCATTTAGATCAGAAAGGCTCCTGGGCCACAACAAAAGGAAACGGTCCCTACAGGGCCACCCCACCACATAAATGGTCCTCAAAGGCCCGTTTAATGGATACAACGGTCCAGCGACAACTGCAACTAGTTTGGGCCCAGTCATACTAAAGTAATCGACTTAATGGGCTCCCATCCCGCCCGAGACATGGTGGAACCGAACCAGGGTCTAGCCCACACTTCTCAGGTCGAGTTAGAGGCTATAGGCTGACTCAATCATGGCTAGGTCGATGGAATTCAAGGAAAAATCGACCAGCGGAACCTGGCACTTAGCCAGTTAGATGCAGTCACAAAGGAGCCGCTCCAGGTGTCAGGCGGTCATGCTTGGGCCGCAACCTGATGGTAGCGGTCCCAGAAGGGCCGCAATTCACAGGACATTCCTGATTCCGGGCTGTGAAATCACGTAATTCGATCAAGTCGATAGGTTCAGGTTTTAGGGGTACAACCCGCCCGACGTCCTAGTGGGAATCCCAGGCTCGCGGGGGCTTACAAAAGTCTCGTAATGGAGGTCCTAGTCCGACGGAAGGAGTATCCGGCGGAGAGTCCCAACCATTACAAGATTAAGGGCAAATAAAATATCAGAAAATAGTGTGTAACGGTCAGCCAGCACCACCGGAGTGGCGTGACTGTCAGAACAAACCTATTAATTTGCAAAAAATATTATACTCCATGTAATAATTACAATTAATGTTTATCAATTGTAGTAAGAGAAGATGAGATGTGATTGTAGATGGACAAGGTGAATTTCAGTCATGAACATAGTTAAATCACACATGTTTCATATATTCCAATTTTTATGTGGGTTTCTATCCTACACACATAGTTTCACAAAATTAGAACCTAATTATTAAAACATAAACTGTGCGTCACATGCAGTCTGTAGAGGGCCGCTAAACAAGCTAAACAGTCAGACGATAGACTGCTCTATGATACAATTTATGATTTAACATAATTAAAAATACTAGGCAGAGACGGTCTATCGAGCGACCGCTCTACATAGAAACGGTCTAACAAGGGCCGCAAAGGACCAGGGTGGTCCAATGAGATAAATGGCCTATCGCGAGACCGCTAGGTTCCAGGGCGGTTCCTACTACGACTGCAACAAAGTCGACACGCCTGGTCTCTGGCGAACTCTGATAGAGCCTCATTCTAGGAACTAATTAGGGCAATGTAATGCATAAAATTTATGTAAAATGGTATGAACGGAAAGAGGACATAATAATACACAGTATATCATGTTTAATTAGAGTTTGAGACTGCCTATACCCAGCATTAAATCGATCAAAAGAACAAGACATGGTCGGAACCCTAACTATGACATGCTGCTACTAATCCAGAAAATACTTACGATCTACTGAATAAAAATTAGGGCTTTTAGTATCAACAGAAAGAGGACTCGAAGACGCTTCCAATGATATAACTTTATTAGGGTTTGATCCACTATCACCTACCTTAATCGAAGGAAGAAGAGGACGAAGGTTGCCAAAATCGCACAAGAACACCTCCCAGGAACTCGCCGAGAACCACCCTTGATCGAGCTCCTCACCGGCCGCCGCAGCAAATGGGATTTCTAGGTTGGTCGAGGGTTAGATTTATAGGGGCAATTGGATCTCGGGGCATCGATAAGGCTGGGAATAGTCCCACGAACTCGACGCGCGCGGGAATCACACATTGACCAAGTCGTGCCGCCTCTCGCCCAAAATTGAGCTCCTAGGGTTAGGGTTTTCACGTGGAATGAGAGGGGAAATGGGCTACCCATCAAGACCGTTCGAATGGGCCTAGTTTGGGCTCAAATGATCGAGATTTGGGCTCGAATTAAGTGATCTAAAGTTTGGTTAGTTTGAACATGATTTTAGCCCTAATTCCATTAATTCTGCTTGATAGAAATTTTATTTAAGGTTCGACCAAGAAGACAAAGTGTTTGAAAATTAGGTCCTCTGCTTGATTATGAATTTTCTAGATTTTTTATAAATTTGTTAAAAGAAATTCCCAATTTAATAGTAATTAATTTTTTAATTATTACCCTTTATATTATTTATTACATTCTCGGGGTACTACAGAAGCAGCGGACATCGTGGAGTGTGCGGGGCTCTGGCCATTCAACAATGGCTCGAATCTTCTCCAAATCGGCGGAGACCCCCTCACTGGATACAATAAAACCCAAGAAGGTAACATGAGAAGTCATGAAAGCAAACTTCTTTGGGTTGGCATACAACTGCTCTCTCCTTAAGATCTGACAGACCTGCCTCAAATGATCCGAGTGGTCTTCCATAGTGCGGCTATAAATGAGTATGTCATCAAATACACTACAGTAAAGACTCCAATAAGAGGTCGAAGGACCTGAGTCATGAGCCGCATGAAGGTGCTAGGGGCGTTGGTCAAGCCAAAGGGCATAACCAACCACTCGTATAAACCATCCTTGGTTTTGAAGGCAGTCCTCCATTCATCTCCAGGCCTAATCCTCACCTGGTGATAGCCACTCTTAAGGTCAATCTTGGAAAAAATAGTGGCACCCGACATCATATCAAGCATGTCATCAAGATGGGGAATGGGAAATCTATACTTCATGGTGATTTTTTTGATGGCACGACTATCGATACACATCCACCAAGTGCCATCCTTCTTCGGGGCGAGTAATTTAGGTACAGCGCATGGACTCATGCTGTCTCGAATAGATCCTCTCTGTAGCAGTTCATCGACCTGTTGCTGCAGCTCAGCATGGTCAGCGGGGCTCATACGGTAGTGGGGAAGATTGGACAATGTGGACCTCAGAATCAGATCGATAGCATGCTAAACATCCAGCATAGGTGGGAGTCCCTTGGGAAGCTCCTCCGGGAACACATCAGCGAACTCCTGCAGGATCGGGGTGTCATCTGGTGGGAGTGCACCCTCAGAGTCTCGCTCCACCTCACGGACCGCGACAGCAAACATAGGACTGCCCCTATTAACCTCCCACTCCATCTCCCGAGGGCTAATCAACATCAATCTACTAGTTGAGGGCTGACCTGCGGTAGAAGAAATAGTCATGGTCCGGACTAGGGACGGGGTACTGATCCCAGGGATAGAAGGGCCCGAGGTGGTCAGTCTGACAGGACCCCTAACCGGCGGACTCATCGGTGGGGAGGGGTGAAGAGTAATCTGCTGGCCACCAAGGTCGAAGGTACAGGTGTTCGACCGACCATGGAGCGTGGCATCCCGATCAAATAGCCATGGCCTACTAAGAATAATGCTGCCCACTTCCATGGGTAGGACATCGCACCAAATGTCGTCACAGTAGGCGTGGAACTGCAATGGGACTAGACACCGCAGCCTGATTGGGATAGAGGTGGAATCCAACCACGATACTCGATAGGAGAGGGGATGGTCTATAGGGGTAAGACCAAGGAGCGAAACAGTACCCGTAGAGATGGCAATGATACAGCTCCCACTATCGATAATCACCTTGCATACCCTCCCGTTCAGCCGACAGTGTGTATGAAAGATAGTAGTCTGACGCCAGTCATCACTGGCCTGCGGCTGAGTTAAGGTGCACCTGACGACCCCTAGCTAGACACCGTCCTAGTACTGAGTATCTTGAACATCTGTAGAATCACCCTGAACATCCTCAGTCTCACAAAGGAACTCATCAGTGAGCTCCTACTCCACCTCGTAGCTGACAGGCACAATCCTAGAAGGTGTGGCTTCGCCAGCCGACGTGTCCCCAATAACTAGAGATGAGCAGGTGGGACACCGACTCGCAAAGTGGCCGAACCCATTGCAGCAAAAGCATTACTGCCGAGCTCCACTAGACTCCCCGATAAATGGCCCCTTACCTTTGTCCTCCCGATGGGCAGGGGGTGTAGGCAAAAGGGGACGAGTAGACGGTGTGGGGGCCGGTGGACGGGTGACGGATGGAGGTGGATGGGGTCGAGGTGGGAGATCCTTTGACTGAGGAGGATGAGGCCTCGGGGCAGATGGATCCTGGCGGGTGGGCTCCTGAGGACGAGCCATGGGAGTCCTCTAATATGGGCTAGAGGAACCACGGGCCTCGGAGCCACGCTGAAAAAAGGGGCCCTTCCACTGGGCAGACTCTAACACGGACTCAAACTGCTCAAGTTCGAGAGCAACCTGATATGCATTTTCCAAAGGCATCCGCAACCCTCTTTGGAAACGTTAGAGAGTCATAGTGCTCTCCTCCGTAACTCCACATCGTAAATAGTATTCATCAAACTCGGCGATGTACTCGGACATGGATCGACTACCCTAGGTGAGACTCTGCCAACTATCAATGAGACACTAACGATACGTGGCAGGAAGGTATTTTTCCCTTAACTTGACCTTCATCCTATCCCAAGTCTCGACTAGAGGATAATGTCGCTACATCAACAGGCTCTCCACATTCATCCAATAGGTCTGCGCCTGCCCTAGCAACTTCATCTTCACAAAACGGACTCTTCGGTGGTCCGTCATCTCAAACCACTCAAAATAACGATCCTTACCGGCCTCCCAATATAAATAAACCTTCGGGTTCAGGGACCCATTGAAAGTGGGAGGATCTGCACGCAGGTTCTATAGAACGTGATCGTCCACATCGAGCTCACGATGCCGTCGTTGGACACGACGGTCACAACCATAACCCCCATACTCATTGTCGGACTCATCATCAAAATCTGGGATCCTATGTCTCCTAACATCGACCCCTTGAGCCCTAGGAACCGCGGGCTGTTGAACTGCCTTAGGCTGGCCAAATGTCGACGCAGGTTGCGCCCCTATGGGGACTCTCTCTAGGGTGGCCATTCTCCCAATCAGACCTAGAATGGATTGATCCGATGCCTTGGCCCTGTCCTCTAGAGCCTTCATCCTACCCTCTAAACGTGTGCCTAGACCTTCCATCCTTTCCATGAGGGTCATGACCATCTCCGCCACTGAAGGCTCTCCGGGTGCACGGGCCTGAGGGTCCGCCATGGGTGGTAGTGGCGAGTGGTAGTGGGTACCCTGACGGGTGGGCATGTGAGGACTAAATGCAGAGGGTGAATAAGACACCTAATGTGAGACTACCCTATACTCTAACCTAGTGCTCTGATACCAATTTGATGCTGGACGAATGCGACTCGACCGAACAATACAACCTTAGACTCCAAATGTCGACTCGACTCATTTCGGACTAACACGACCAGCAATGACACGCACAATGGAGCCACCCCGGCTCGACACTAATGAGCTCCAAAAGAGGTGAATATGTCCTCAACAAGAAGTGAAAGCTCACGATTCATCCCAAGTGAGGGAAATGCGGGGATCTGCACGGTTGAAGAACCGACAGAGTCAAGGGTGGTCAAACTCACTCTCGTGCTCAGATTGAGTGATGGAAAGGGTCACCCTCTCTCACTCACAGCGATGATCAAATATATATCGAGCTAGAATCCTATCACGCACCAGCAGCGGCATACAAACACATATAAAATAAGTAACTGTCGAGAGAGATAAAGATCGATACCTCCACGCTCTGGGCATGGGGAAGACAACCCCGGCCAAGACCCGTACTCCCGGTACAAAAAATTACCAACAATTATAGAAGTTATACCCACTCCACACAAGGAGGTAATAGGCAACAAGTGGGACCCGGGAGTATCGAGCTTGGGTTGAAGGGTAGCATTTTGGACAGCTTCGATGACGCCGACGAGTTGTTGATCGGTGCAGGCAGGACGGCGCGTGCTGACGATCAGGCGTACCACGCTCCGGTCGAAAGGCCGATCAGGGTGTGATGGTCCCGTTGCGAAGAGGACTTCGGAAGGAATAACCCCTTGGAGGGGATCATGCTAGATCACCTTGTGGAAGGGGAGGCGGTCTGACTTGTTGGCCGTTGTTCTTTGCTGGCCCGAACCAATTCTACAGATTCAGAACTACGCGTCCCGGCTAAAACACTTGCTGCGACCAGGTCCGATGTCGGATCATGGTGAAATTGGAGGCGTTACGACGCTCTCTTGAAGATCTATAATCCCATGATGTTACAAAAAATTTTCTGTTGATTTATGTTCAATGGAAGAATTTTGAACAGGTTGGTTCCCTGACCCAGAACAGACTGGACAGAACTCAAGCACCGGAAGGCGATGGTGGAACAAGGGGGAAAGGTTGGATCTGGAGGGGGGGTTGTCGTGGAAGATAGAGGGGAAAGTATGGATCAAGCCTACAAATTTAGGGGCCGATCAGAGGTGGTTTTGGGGGAGAGAGTGATTTTAATGTAGGGGAAGGTTGGATCTGGGCTGCAGAAACAGAACTGAATCTGGTTTGAACAACAATTTTTACCGAGGGGTAAACAGGCTCCAAAAATCATAACAAAAAATTATGGAGATGGGTTTGGATAGACAGAAATCCCATACCAAATTTCAGCCCGATCTGAAAGGGGTAAGAGGGTGCAAAATGGGATGAGGTGGGTTGCTGGTTTGTCGATTTGCACTGAGACAGAATTGTGTAGATCGGGGAAATGGTGGTGGATCAGGGTGCAAATGAGCGATTGGGGGCGTGGGAATTTTAATTGAGAGGGGAGGCAACATGGGGAGCGTACCTTAAAAGTTGGGTGGTGATCTGACAGGAGGATTGGGCGATCAGAAGCAAACTCTGAGTTGTTGTCCTATAGTGGACAGATTGGTAATGGTGAGGCGATGGTGGTGCGATGGCGGCTCCAGTGGCGGCGACGGCGGCGTGATTGAGCTTCTCACTCAGAAGGGGGCCTGATAAGAAGGGTTTCACACCCTAGAGGTGCAACCTTCTCAGCTGCAATGAGGGAAGATGAGAGTATAGGTTTGAGTGAGATGGAAGATCTAGAGGGGGGTGAATAGATCTACCTCGACTTTCACTCTAATGCAGTAAAATGAATAGCCGGAATTAAGATCTACTGCTATAGAACTAATAATTCGATTCTAAATGATTAACTAGCAGAGAGGACAGATGAACACAGACAACCACACATGAGAGACAAGGCTTTTAAGGTGGTTCGGTCTCAGCTCAGAGACCTACGTCCACCCCTCACTCAACAGAGTGATGATTCCGCTGACTACAGCTTAGATCCGATGAAAACACAGCTTACACCTGCTGACAAACATCTTGACTACACTTAATTCTAGCACTTCTCACTAGATTGAGATCTGTTGACTTACAGTTTGAATCTGCTATCACACAGCTTGATTGAACAGAGTTTTAAACGAAAACAAAAATGATAAAACTAAACAAATACATATCTAGTTTAGAATTCCCCCAATAAGTATGAAGTCGATCTGCAGATGAATCTCCCATTGCTTCAGAATTCCTTGCAATATGATGGATCTAGAACTTCAAGCTTTAGATACGAAGTCCGTTAGATGATCACGATCTTGTTCCTTCAAATCCTGCTCGGACTCTTCCCCAATTCAGCTCAATCAGATCCACCTTGATCTCACTAGAATTTTCCTTTCAATTCCCACTCTTTTTCTCACCTCAGCTCTCATCATTTCCCGCTATGTGTTTTCGTTATCCTTCTCTGGAGGAAGAAGTCCCTTATTTATAAGATAGAGATTTGAATTTTGTATAAAAGATTCAAATCTTCAAGGTATTTCTCAATTGTCCACGTGTATAGAATGGAGTAGAAGTGCTTTGGACAGATGCCACGTGGCCTGGGGTGATTTGCCAGTCAACTGCCTTCAAACACAGGTGTGAATATTGCATTTCCCATAAGACTAGATATTTTTCAGCCTTAGCCACCTATTATTCACCCTTATCGAGCTATTTTTCACCCATATGCACCTATTTGTCACCCTTAACTTCCAATAGCCTTCGCCTTGCTTTGCCACCTATTTTTCACCGATACGCATCTATTTGTGACCGATATGAGACTATTTGTAATCGATACATAACCATTTGGATAGCGGGTGACTTCAAGCTTTTCGGCCTTCAAGGCCATCTTGAGTCGACTCCCCTTCTTCACAGAACCTTCTTTAACAGGTAGTTCACATGCTGAGCTATTTGTTACCATTGTAAAGCTATTTGTCACCCGTATAGAGCTATTTGTCACCCTTAAAAGGGTATTATTCACCCTTAGCTATAGGGCTCTTCCTGGCTCTTCTCGGTGACTCAATTGACAAAATCTTTGGGCATTTAAACTATGGACTTCAGCTAGAGTTAGATCATGCTGCAGAGCATCAGTGGCACATTTACCATGATTTTTCTTGCCAAATCAAACATAGGAAATTATTATCATTAGCATTATAAACATATGATCATCAGTGTGTTATAGAACATGCCATCATCAAAGACATATAAATGCTCATGAATGAAGACATATGAATGAATACTCATGCTGACTCACACAGTTTTGACATCATCAAAACCTAGAGACACAACATTCTCCCCCTTTTTGATGATGGTAATACTGAGTCAGGACAACACAAAAACACACACTGACTCATCAATCTCACTCCCCCTTTGACATCAGCAAAAACAAATGAGATTGATATCTTTGATAGAATAGTTAGGAGTGTGTATCACAAAGGGAAATGTCAAACAAAAATGAGCAGAGTTATGCAGAATGACTATTAGAAAATCAAAGTGATAGGAAGAATTTTCACAATGACCAAGTGACAGTGCAGATAAGAATATCAATATGGGTAGCAGCAAATGAAGATATTTCCACAAAATTTGAATAATAAGGAAGAATTGAGTGAATGATTTGCAAAATTATTTCAAGATGAACAAGCACACAACTGATCAGAAGAATCACAATCTGAAACACTAGTCATTAATTAAGCTTCCCATTTTCAGATTCTTCAATTATAAGACATCTTTTGATGTAGCCCTTATTTTCTGCATGGTTTAAGAATGATAGATTTAGAGTTTATCAATTAAGCTCTTTGAAATATTTTGCACTCATACTTAATAGAAATATACCAAGGCTATATATTGAAGTCTTGTTTAATCTCTCTTAATCCTACTCATTCCAAATCAATGATGTCCTTAGGAGTGATGAAAGATTAGTATTGACATTAAACATAATCGACATTGCTGATTTTTACCTCAGGGTTACAGCACATTAATCTGAATTTTTTCTTTTGGCTCATATTGTTTCAGAACATTCAAGTATAGTCCACACCTTTTTACGTAAGGGTGCACATTGATTAGACGCCAGCACCCCTAGTTACTCAGTGAGACTCACTATCCTGTTTAAATTTGAACAGAGATAACAAGAGCACTTCATGACTAAGACCACTTCATTTCTTTGATGAAGGGCTTAATTTCTCAGTGCATTCTTAGCCATTGCTCTGCCTTTTGAGCATTGTTTCACATTTTTGATCATGTGCTGCCCTTTGGAATTTTTCAGATTATGTTATGTTTAAGAACAATACGTAGTCCACATTTCTCAACCAAGATTGTCATAAACTTTGATTTTTCATATTCAAGGAGATTTCATGGGACACAACATGTGGGAGTTGGTTGAGATCCATTAAGGGTTGAGTACAATCTTTTTCATTGAATTCAATTATTAAACTCTTCAATTCATTAGGCTTAAACCAGCAATTTATTCATGGGTCATCATAAATCCTTATAAAAAATGATTACTTAATGTACTTGCTTAGGCTAATGAATTCATTAGCAGATTGTAATCATTCCAATCACAATGTGAGTTCATAGATTTCAGCACAATGTTGTTCAAAAATTTCAGCAAGATTCAATAATGAATGTAGTTTTTTAGGAATGTTCAAGCAAGAACATGAATTATTTGGATAGCAAGAAGAAGTCGACTTCTTAAGACTTTAAGTCGACTTGTGTGATTCAGCCAGAAGCAGACATTCAGAGTGATCATCAGGCTAGTCGACTTATGCATTTTTCAAGTCGACTTGAATCAATTTAAGTCAGATTGATACTAACTCCCTCTAATTAAATGCAATTTATGCATGGAACACAAATGCTAATCGAAGCATGAGACTCTTACTCCCCCTATCTAAATGCAATGAATGACATATTTATGTATGAAAACCATTCAAGGAAAATGCAACACTATGAATGCAGAATTGACCCATGGTACAGGGCGGAGGTATATCCTCACACATAGTGAAAGCTTCCAGACAGGCCTAACCTATCCTTCATCATGTCACCATTTTATATACCAACAGAGTCAATGTTTATTGTATGCAACTCAATACATTTATTGACAACCTTAACCATATGAATTACACTAAAGCTATATAGGTAGAAATTTCACACAATAAGTCTCAAGCAAATCAACTATCATGCTGAGGTCTACACAATCCAAGTTCTCTTCTTAAAATTTTGAATCTTTCATTGCAAAGAGATTTTATGAAAACATCAGCAATCTTTTTTTCTGATTCAATGAAATGTAATTCAATTTCCTTTTTATTGACCACATCTCTCAAAAAATGGTGTCTAATCTCTATGTGCTTAGTCCTAGAATGCTGAATAGGATTCTTTGTTAATGAAATAGCACTGGTGTTATTGCACAATATTGGGATACATCCAAGATTTACATGATAATCTTAGAGTTGATGTTTTATCCAAAGTACCTAGGCTGCACAACATCCTGCTGCAACATATTCTGCTTCAGCAGTTGAAAGAGCAACAATGTGTTGCTTTTTAAAAGCCCAAGAGACCAGATAACCACCCAAATATTGACAATAACCACCAATACTTTTTCTATCTAATATACATCCAGCATAGTCTGCATCAGTGTAAGCTACAAGGTTTAACTCACACTGTGCAAGATACCATAACCCCAGATCAAAAGTGCCTACTAGATATCTGAAATTCTCTTTACTGCACTCAAATGGGATTCCCTAGGACTAGCCTGAAATATAGCACAAAGACACACACTAAATTGTATATCAGGATGAGAAGCAGTAAGATATAGTAGAGAACCAATCATACCTCGAAAAATTTTAGTATCTACCATTTTAACTTCTGAGTCAGCATCCAGACTGGTTACTGTACCCATTGGAGTTGAAATGGCCTTGACACTTTCCATTTTGTATTTGTTCAATAGGTCCTTGAGATATTTTGCTTGAGTTATGAAGCTCCCTTCTGATGTTTGAGAAATCTGCAATCCAAGAAAGAATGTCAATTCTCCCATTAAACTCATTTCAAATTCATTGGTCATTAGATTGGAAAACTCCTCACACATAGATAGTTTTGTTGAACCAAACACTATATCATCTACATAGATTTGGACTAAAAGAATATCTTTCTTCTCAATTTTGGTGAATAGAGTTTGGTCAACCTCACCTCTTTTATATCCTTTACCTGTGAGGAATGAGCTCAATCTGTCATATCAAGCCCTGGGAGCTTGCTTCAGCCTATATAATGCCTTATCCAGCTTATATACATGGTTACGAAAATCAATGCATTCAAATCCAGGAGGTTGTTCAGCAAAGACATCTTATTTTATTAACCCATTCAAAAATGCACTCTTAACATCCATTTGCTGGAGTTTTATTCCTAAGCTACATGCAAATGCAAGTAAGATTCTGATGGCTTCTAGCCTGGCCACGGGAGCAAATGACTCTTCAAAATCTACACCAAATTCTGGGTTATAACCCTGTGCCACTAACCTAGCCTTATTCCTTACAATTTTTCCTTCTTCATTTGTTTTATTTCTTAAAAATCCATTTTGTGCCTATGACTGAACCATAAGATGGTCTGGGAACAAGGTGTCATACCTGGTTCCTCTCAAATTGATGCAGTTCATCATGTATTGCATTAATCCAATGTTCATCTTTTAAGGCACATTCAACACTTTTTGGTTCAATTTGAGATACAAGAGCTAAGGAATTAAGTTCTTCTTCTAATTTGAAGTGTGACCAGGTTCGGGGGGGTTCATGTAGATTACCAATTATATTTTCCAAAGGGTGATCTTTTAGCACTCGAATGTTTGTAAGTGAATTACCTGAATTGGTGATTACCTCCCCCTGAGTGCTTGACCCTTCAATCTCTCCTTCAGTCCTTATTTCTGCACTTTGAGTTCCTTGCTCCTCTTTATTTTCCAAAATCTCCCCATCATCTATGTTCCTGCAAGAATTGTTTTCAGACTTATCAGTAAACTCATCAAATGTAATATGTGGAGATTCTTCAACATATTTATTTTTTAAATTAAAAACTTTATAGGCACGTGAATGTTCAGAATAACCATGAAAAATTCCTGGTTCACTTTTAGCTTCAAATTTATCAAGGTCTCTTTTATCATTAACATGAATAACCAAAGACCTTAAAATGTGCAAGAGAAGGTGTAGCACCCCGATGAAAATGATAGAGAAATCCAACTTTTCCCTAAATAAATAATTCTACATGAAGGCCACATAAAAAGAACTATACCTTATGAGGGCCACTATATAAATATACCTACATTTAAGAGGCCCAACATCACTTAAATACCCACACATAGACCACACGTATAAGGGTTTCATTTTTTCCAAAATGGAAGGGAATGGGCGCCCCTTACCAGGGTGCCAATTAATTAAATAGAGCCCCCATGGAAGGGCGCTAATTCCTTCAGGGGCCACAAATCCCTATATATATATTAATATATATATGCCTCACAGAACCACACGTGAAGAGGGCCAGCCTATTTCCTAAGCAATAGGAATGGGCGCCCTAATGCAAGGGCACCAATTCCACTAATAGGGGCCACCCAGTTAATGGGCGCCCCTATGCTAGGGCGCCAATTCCTAACAGTGCAGAACACTGTTGTTCCAGCTATCCTTCTAGAAGTATTGAAACACAAACAGCCTTATTTCTCGGGCAACAGACCCGCAAGGCAATAAACCATTTGCCTTTCGTTGGCAACAGATTTTCCCTATAATTATACCCTCTAGTGAGTAGGCAGAAGCTACTACCGTCATCCTGCGGCCTGTAGAAGGGAATATCTCCCTTCTTTTCTTCAGAAGACGTGAAGGGACATCTTCTTCCTATATTCTACATCCTACTGCTCAAACTTTGCTCTTGTGGCTTTCTTTAGTCTTTTTTCTATTAACCTGTACCTCGTATATCACTCCAAACAGGTAGGTGTTCTCAAGACCTAGCCTAACTAGCAGCTAAATAGGGTAACATAGCATGCATGCGTAGAATTAGTACAATTCATCTTCCATGTTATATAGCCTATTACACATCTTTACTGAGATCAAGTATATAGCATGTTACATCGGTTTTCTACATAGTCTGTTACACTAGTTTTACGGAAAACAAACATATCCTATTACTCTAGTTTTACGGTCTAAACTATAGCATGCTTAGGTCTATATATATATCATGGTTTACTAAATATACAGCATGTTTTACAAAATCTAAAATTACAGCAATCAGGTAATGGGCACCCATCACCTGGGCGCCATTTCCTGAATGGGCGCCCCAGGCATGGGCGCCCATTAATTGAAGACCCCTCGGACAGTCGCTAATTCATTTTCCTAGAATTAATAATCACCATGTTAGAAATTTTATATCTATGAAACTAAACTATAAAATTCTTGCATGAGTATGATTCTGTGATCCTGATATTTTTCTCTATCTATCCATGTCCTTATTTCTTGATTCTGAAAACTTTTGAAATCATGAATAGTAACTTATGTCTCAAAACGTACCTGCCCAGTGCGTAGAGGACCCAGACGAATGGGCGCCCTTGACTAGGGCGCCATTTACAGAATTGATGACTCTCTGTAGAGTCTTCAATTAAATGAAAACACTACAGAGGGGCGACAATTCTTTAGGGCAAAAGAAAAGAAAAAAAAAGATGGAAGAATGGGCGCCCCTTGGAACAGGCGGCCATTACCTAAAACATGGCAGCCACCTGGGCACCATTTACTGAAATAATGGCAGCCTCCTGGGCGCCATTTAAATGGTCGCAGCCCCTTGGGCGCCAATTCATCCAGTGTTGTTTTCCTGTTTGTTCAGAAGCTGACTCGTCTCAGATTGGGCGCCCCTCAATGAGGGCGCCAATTCTACATATAATGGCAGCCTGAAGGGTGCCAATTCAGTTACTTGTGGCAGCCCTTGAGGTGTCAATTCCATCCCAGTTCCCGACTTGACTAGTGTTCTTCACTGTTTTGACCATAGTTCATTTTCTGCATGATAATCGAACCTTAAACTCCATTCATGAAATCCACCTTATATTCGTACAACGGTTAAACCTTGGAATTCTATATTGGCCATAGCTAGAGTGAATGTCAAAAGTAATACATGAAATGCTGTGCATATAGGGCCCGATCTGGTCCTGGGAGGAGCGTCTGAAAGTACTTGTACCCATGGGAGTTGAATGATCACGGTGTTTAGCATTGCACCGCAGTACTTGATTGCTAGACTTTAGACATCCCACTCACTCTCCCGTGACACTACTTACTTGCTTGACTTGATTTACGTGGCCCGAAAAAGGGTAATTACTTGACTTGCGTGGCCCAAAAAAGGACAAAGTACTTGCTTGATTGAAATAGCCAATTCCAATTACACGTACTTAATATTACATGTGCTTGATATTACTTGCTTGAGCTCGTCCTTGGCTTTCTTGGAAAATTGTGTAAACACTTGATAGTACTTGGAATCCTGCAATATCCTTTCTATAAGTTCTTGATATCTTGCTTGTCAACACTTGATAGTACTTGAAAACATGTGATATTCTTCTATACCGTTCACGACTTTCTCGCTTGTCTAGCATGCATAAGATATACTTGCATTTCACGTAACCTGTAATTTACTTAAAGATTGCTCAAACTTGAGATGTAATTCCTATTGAGCGATTTGCTCATCTAGTTCATTCTAACATTTTTCAAGTAATTCGGATAGCGACAACCACATGAATGGGAACGAGACCGAGTGAAGAGTGCTAGAGTCACCGATCATCTATTGTTAGATAGTCACGTCTTTTGATTTCTTGAGTCCTTCCCTTGTACTTCCAATTATGTCAGCGAATCGATTAAAAATTTGTTAAGGCTTGTAGCCTAGTATTTGGGTTTGAATAATGAATGTCATGAACTAGAATTATCACCATTTGGTTGTTTGATAATTGTCATCTTGGACTATTGGTATCATTTTAGAAATTTAATCTTAGTCATTATTCAGTCTTTTGCGCACTCTATCTTTTGTCAAAAAATATATATATATTGCTCTGATCGATTGGTTCTATATAAGCTGGCCGCGACCCCGAGTATCTTCCTTGCTCAGGACGTGACAGTCTTCGTGGTATCAGAGCCTAGGATTTCAATTTCCTAAGAAACCCAAGTCAAACCCAAGTCTAAGGACAGGTTTACTCCCTATACCCGGTGACATGGATAGAGACATGGGTTAAAGTTCTAGAATGACACCTTACCTTGTAATTAAACTCGATATTTATTATCTTTAAATTTTCTTGTAGGATTATGGCCGCTGAAAGAGCGTAATGGCACGAGATGCAGCGCACCGTGCAAGGCCTTACGTAGGCGCTACAGCAAGTGGCACAAGGCGGTGCTCACCATGGAGCTGGTGACCTTCATAAGGATTTTCGCAACATGAACCCACCAAGGTTCACGGGTTCGGCTGACCCCGAGGATGCTAAGAACTGGCTAAAGGAAATTGAAAGAATTTTTCATCTAATGCAATGCACGGATGAAGAAAAGGTTTTATTAGCCACATTCCAACTGGAGCGGGATGCTCGATGCTGGTGGGAATCTGTAGAAGCAACATTGCCCGGTGACTATGTCACATGGGATGAATTTGTTGAAAACTTCAACACCAAATACTTTTTCGACCGCATTCTGGAAAAGAAGGCTGTGGAATTTGCCGCACTAAAACAACGGACCCTGAAAGTGGCCGAGTGTGAGGCTCAGTTCTCAAGATTGTCTAGGTATGCACCCCACTTGGTGTGTACTGAAAGGATGAAGGCAAGAAGGTTCCTCAATGGGCTTCGGCCCCAATATGTTACCCAACTTGCGCCGATGGACATCCAAGTCTATTCGAAAATGGTTCGACATGCCCAGCTACTAGAGGACGCCACCGAATTATCTGAGAAGATTCGAGGAAGGGACAAGAAGGAACATGTCACAAGTCCAGGAAATTTCAAGCCATCATTTAACAAGAAGAGGTTCTACAATGGAGGGCAGTCTACCAAAGAAAAGAAATTTCAGAAAAATGCCAAGTCTTTCTCTACCACCACACCTTCTAAAGAGGTTTGCAAATACTGTGATAAGGCCGGTCATAAGGCCGAGGAATGCTGGAGGAAATTGGGAGCATGTCTCCGATGTGGGAGCCGAGATCATCGAATCCCTGATTGCCCATTGATGAATGAGCAAACCACTAAAGATGAGAAGCGTCCGACAAAGAAACAAGGCTGTATGTAAGCTCTTCGAGAGACGGAACTAATTAAAGGTGGAATTGTGAAGGTACACTAACTGTTTGTTCTAAGACTGCTAAAGTTTTATTTGATACTGGAGCAACTCATTCATTCATTTCTGAGAAATTTATTGCTTCATTTTCTAAGAAACCTGAACTGTTAGATTTGGTCATATCTACACCTCTTGAGGACGAATCCGATATCACACATCACTACCCAAACTGCAAGGTGATGGTTAAAGGAAACAATCTGCTTGTCAACCTGATATGCCTAGATATGAAGGGGTACGATGTTATACTAGGTGCCGACTGGTTATCCAAATACCAAGCAACTGTAGATTGCCGAAATGGCAAGATCACTTTTTTGGATTACCCAGAGCTGGTTTACAGTAGCCCTCGGAATAGATCACCTCTTATCTCAGCTCTTTGAGTTTGTAAACTCAGAAGTAAAGGGTGTGTGGCTTTCATAGCATTGGTGACTGTTACGGAAGTCGAGGAGCCTAAACTTGAAAAACTCCGTATAGTTCAGGATTTTCCTGACATTTTTCCAGAAGAATTGTCCGGCTTACCCCCGGAAAGGGAAGTGTCGTTCACAATCGACCTTGTCCCTGGTGCTGATCCTGTCTCCAAAACACCTTACAGAATGTCCCCCGCTAAGCTTAAGGAGCTAAAAGATCAACTAATTGAGTTATTGAAAAAGGGTTTCATCAGACCGAGTACTTCCCCATAGGGAGCACCCGTGCTATTCGTCAAAAAGAAGGATAGATCGATGAGACTATGCATTGATTATCGGCAACTAAATCATCTTACAATCAAGAACAAGTGCCCGCTGCCAAGAATTGATGAGCTATTCGATCAACTATCTGGAGCTACATACTTCTCCAAAATTGATCTTCGTTCTGGTTACCGCCAACTGAAGATCACAGAAGAAGACATTCATAAAACAGCGTTCTGAAGCAGGTATGGGCATTACTAATTTACTGTTATGCCTTTCGGACTAACAAATGCCCCTGCAGCCTTTATGCAGTTAATGAACAGCATCTTCAGGCCCTACTTAGACCAATTTATTATGGTCTTTATTGATGATATTCTGATTTATTCAATGTCCAAAGTGTTGCATCCCTATGGTTTTGATGATGTCCCACACTATAAATCAATCTTCCATCTCTAGATTAATGCTGTTTCATCATGTGAGTGAGTACAGTTCAATGGCTGTCAGATAACATGCTCTACCTTAATTCTACCTACACTCTGTCTGCACAGTCTTCACACCAGTGCGTCAACTCAGTGTGCTGATGCGTCGACCCTTCAGTCATTGCATGTCTCTATTCTCACACCAGTGTGTCAACTCAATGTGCTGATGCGTCGACCCTTCAGTCATTGCTTGTCTCTGTTCTCGCACCACTGCGTCAACTCAGTGTGCTGATGCGTAGACTCTTCTGTTCAGGTTCTTCATTTGATTAAGTCTATACATCATCAGTTGAACGTAAAAGTAATACGTTGCAGCGTCAACTCATTGGGCTGCAGCGTCAACTCAGCATGTTTGCTCTTCGCCTTCAGACTTTCAAGTCTATACACCCTATACTCATTCAAGTCTATTCAGCCATTTGCATCTCATAAAGTCTATACATTCGATTCCTTGGGCAAAGTCTATACATCGCTTAGTCTGCACATTGCCTTCAGCCCAAGTGCTCAAAGCCTAAGTCTATACACTCGTTTGTGAGACCTTCAACTCTGTACACTGCTTGAGCCTCACCAAGTATGTACATCGCTTCAAGCGATTCTAGTCTATACAGTCTGCCTTCACACTAAGAGTCTGTACATCGGTCCTACAGCCGATCGTCTCACTCACTCTTTGCAAGTCTGTACAGCCTACCGTCTCATGCATCGTCTAATGTTAAAGTCTCCACATCGCATTACATCGTCTCTATCAGTGTCTCACTGGTCTAGTCTGTATAGACTTTAGCGTCCCATGAAAGTCTATACAACGCATCAATTTTTAGAAGTCTGTACACTGGCCTTTGCATTAAGCCTCAAAGTCTGTATAGTCGTGTACAGTGGATTTCAAGTCTATACATCCTTCAGCTGGATCTGTTCAAGTCTGTACATCGCCCAACTGATTTGGCAAGTCTATACAACGTGAAGTCCTCACCTCGTCTTGGTTCAAGTCTATACAGTCTAAAGTCTACATTGCTTTACATCCACAGAGTCTGTACAGCCTATCTGACTTCATGGGTAGCATGCCTTTAGTGCGTTGACGCACTTGGCTGGCTGCGTAGACGCAATGGTGCGTCTTTCGCTTCCTTCTTGTTCACTACGTCGACGCTGACACTGGATGCGTTGACGCATTAGTCAGCTTGCCTTGGGAGAGAGCATTTTTCTTGAGGAGCTGAGGTGACGTTGCACGCTGGAAGCGTTGACGCCTTGGCTGTTGACCAAGGGTCTTTTGATCAGCATCATAGTCTGACAATTGTCCACCTTTTACAAGTCTACACATTGGGTTGTACGACCACAATCCTATACATTCTGTTATTACAACTTGAGTCTTCAGAGCTCACAACACACTCATTACAAGTATGTACACTGGTTAGGCTTTGTGAAGTCTACACAGTGGTTGAGCAATGTGAAGTCTACACATTTATCTCCTCTAGAGGTCTATACATTGGCTAAGGGTATTCAAGTCCATACAGAGTCATCTGATGCATGCTGTCTGAAGTCTGTACAGCATGCCTTGCTGTTTATAGCTTTCAAAGACACATTGCACTGCGTCAACGCAGTGCATAGGCACGTAGTGTAGCGTCAACGCATTGCATTGTGCATACCCTGGTAAAGTCTATACATGCGTTTATTCATTAAGTCTATACATTCTCTCACGATTGTACACAGTTACTCAGTTGATGTTTCTGAAGTATATACATTCTTGCTAAAAGCCTAAACTAATTAAGTCTATACATTCCATCTGTCTGTCTGCAGGCGATTCAGGCTGATGATTGGGCACGTGAATCGAGGTTAGAACCTGACACGTGATCCAAGACAACAGGTGCATGACACGTGGCCTGTCAGGATGCTGCCATGTGGTCGAAATTCAAATGATCTGGCCAAAAGTGCATGGGCGGGAAGCTGGCAGCCACACGCCATTGTCTGCTATAAATATAGAGCTTCATCCTTTAGTAGAAGTTTGATCGTGAAAAGAAAAAGTAGAAGCCATTGGTGAGAGTCTGCACTATCCAGAAACGAAAAAGAGAAGAGAGTTCCATATCTGAGAGGAGATTGTTTGAGAGAGAGAGAGTGTGTGTGGATTGATGAATTGCTTCATTTGAAGCTACATTTGTATTGGGTTTTCAGAACCGATTTCTTCTTCATTGGTTTTTCTTTCTATTCTGTTTTCGTTTATTTTGTTCTTCCATTCTGATTTGAATTGGTTTCCCTCCGGTGTGTGGAGGAAGGGAGTACTACTCCAGTTTCCCTCTGAGTTGCAGAGGAAGAGAGATCGGTGATCTCTGGTGTTGTTAGTGACAGGTTGTCATTAACAGTTTCCCTCTGTGTGTGGAGGAAGGGAGAGGATTCTCTGGTTGTGTTCTAGCTGGGAGCTAGAACAGGTTTCAAGTTCTGTGGGTAGCAGAGCTTGATCGAGGGATTTGTTTCCCTTGGGTGTTCAAGCTGTGTGGCAGCATGTTGTACGCAGACTGAGTCTGCTGTGATCTAGCTTTGCCTAGTGGAATCCTCACTCTAGTTGGAGTGAGGGGTGGATGTAGATTGCGGACTGCAATCGAACCACCTAAAAATTGAGTGCCTCCTCTGTGGTTTGCTATTGATTTCTGTGCTCTTCATCTGCTTGTCCCTTTGCCTTCAAGTGATCAGTTCTTCACTCTCATCTATATTTCTCTGTGTTCGGGTTAAGGAGGTGCGTTAGCTGTAGAATCTATTTTCCGCCTGAGTTTCTGCAAATTGGGAGTGATCTATTCATCCCCCCTTCTATATCACTCTTGCTGCGCTAACAATTGGTGTCAGAGCAGGTTTACGCCATGTGAACGAACGGTCAAGGAAATGCTGGTGGTCCTAGAACCTTCATGGCCGAAGGTCAATCCATTAGTCGCCCTCCTTATTTCGATGGTAGTAACTATCTATTTTGGAAGAACAGGATGGAAGTGTTCATCAGAGCTCAGAGTCATAAACTGTGGAGAGTAATCACGGTGGGGCCATATGAGCTGCCACCAAACGAGGATGCTTGGATAGATGACCATGTCAAGCTCTCTTCACTCAACTGGACGGCGCTGAACATAATCCAGTGTGCTGTTCATCCAGAGGAATATGCCCGTATATCTACATACAGAACTGCCAAGCGAATGTGGGATGAGCTGCAATTGATCTATGAAGGTACAGCTCAAGTGAAAGCCTCGAAGGTAAACCTCTACACTTCTAAGTATGAAATGTTTAAGATGAATGCAGATGAGAATATAACCGAAATGTATGACAGCTTATCCTTGATCACTAACACTCTTAAAGGGCTAGGGAAGGATCTTGCTGAGGCAGATATAGTCAGGAAAATCCTTAGATCTTTATCCCCGGCATGGCACACTAAGGCCATTGTGATCGAGGAGTCAAAAGATTTGACTGTCTTAACTGTGAATGAACTCATAGGATCCCTGATGACCTATGAGATGAATTTCCAAGGAGGTGGGGAAGGAAGTGAGAGGAAGGGTAAAAATGTTGCTCTAAGAGCTTCCCGCAACAAGGGTAGTAACAGTGGGGGTAGCAGCAGTAGCCCCGAGTCTGAGTCCGAGCTTGAAGGTTTATCAAATCTCGACTAGGAGGAGCAGGTAATGCTCACTAGATAGTTCAGGAAATTTCTGAAGAAGAAGGGAAAGACCTTTAGGAAGAAGAAGCCACAACCCTTTAACAAGAATGCTGAATTTACCAGTTACAGGGATAAAAATCCTAAGAAACTGACTTGTTTTAATTGTAACAAACAGGGACACATGAGAGGCGAATGCCCAGACCTCCAGAAGAAGGGTCCCTATCTTCAGAAGAAAAACATAAAAGTGTAGAAGAAGAAGAAGCCACAGGCGATGGTCTGCACATGGAGCGAGGAAGAAGAAGACCCCGAAGATGCTTCCTCAGAAGAATATGACGATGGAATTTACCTTATGGCAAACAGTGAAGAGGAGGTAATAAACGTTTTTGAAAATTTCTCAATTGATGACTGGGAGGATGCTTATGGTGACTTGCTAGATAAATTTAATTCTCTTAGCAAAGAGCACAGAGTTCTGAAAAGAAAATTTAACACAAATATTGAAGAACAAACTCTGGTCTGTGAGGAAAATGAAAAGCTAAAAGAACAACTAGAAGAAATGACCTCACTAAGGAAAGAGAATGATAAGCTTAAGGGAGAAATTCAAGAAAGTCAAAAACAGCTCAATGAATTCAAAACTAAAATTGAAGAAAGCATGAATGAAATTAGAGTGAATTCAGAGAAATATGAAGCTGTGAAGAAAGTAAATGCAGAACTCCTAAAGAATTCTGAGTCTCTTCAAAAGGAGCTGGAAGACAAACAGAAAGTCTTAGAAAAGTTTGTCCAAGGAAAAACTAGCCTAGATGCTATACTAGGGACTAGGGTCAATTTCAATAAGGAAGGTCTAGGCTATGACCCAACCAACAAGAGACCCTTGCAATTCAAGACCATTACCTTCTGTCCAGAGAAGGGAAAAGAAAAGCTGGACACACCATCCAGCTCAAACAGCTCTAAGGAAACTCAAAGTCCTAAAGAAAACACAAAAACCAGTATTGGACAACCATTTAAGATGGAAATGAAATTTATGAAGAATAACATTAAGTCCACTCACCAGAACACAAATGGTAGATGGACCAAGAAAATAAATCAGAATAAGAGCTGGAATTACAACAATCAGATGGGTCCAAACATGACCTACTGGAGAAATAACTTTCATGGTCAAAGATATGCTAATCAACAAGCCTACAGGAAATTTCCTAGGAATAGGAAGACTAATGAATGGAATAGAACTCACTTCTCCAGTTCAGCTGGATTCAACTTTAATAAACCAGAAAGGAAGGTGCCAGAGAAAACTATGCTGAAACAAATCTGGATACCTAAACACTTGATCAGAGATTTGAACAATGTCCTTGGACCCAACTCATCTTGGGTTCCAAATCACTCTGCTTGATATATCTGTGTAGGTCGGCCTGGCAGCTGAAGACAACAAGTGGTACCTCGACAGTGGTTGCTCCAGGCATATGACAGGAGACCGATCCAAGTTCAGCAAGATAGAGATGAAGCCAGGGGGTCTGGTCAAGTTTGGAGGAAAGAACAAAGGTAAAATAATTTGAGTTGGCACAGTAGGTAAGTCTTCCACAAATTCCATTGAAAAAGTATTACTTGTGGAAGGGCTTCAACACAACCTGATTAGTATTAGCCAATTATGTGACAGGGGTCACAAGGTTGTATTTGATGATAGTTCATGCAAAATCCTTGAAACAAATTCTGACATGGTTAAATTTGTAGCCAACAGGATTAATAATGTCTACATTGTAGACTTAGATGAGAATTCTGAATTTACTATTTGCTTATCTGCCAATTCTGAAAATGATGCTTTTGAATGGCATAGACGTCTAGGTCATGCTAGCTTTTCAACTTTAAATAAATTGGTCAAGCATGATTTAGTTAGAGGCATGCCTAGAATTAAATTCAACTCAATATCAAAAGCATGTGATGCCTGTGCTCTAGGCAAACAGACCATAAATTCTTTCAAATTAAGATCTGAGCCATTGTCTTCTAGACCAATGGAACTTCTTCATATGGACCTTTTCGGTCCAACTAGAACTCAGAGTCTTAATGGAAACAGGTTTGGCTATGTCATCATAGATGACTTCTCTAGATATTCATGGATATTTTTCTTAGCAAATAAGAGTGATGCATTTCAAAAGTTTAATCTGTTTTTCAATAAGGTCAAACAAGAAGGGAAGTACAAGGTTAGTTCTATTCAATCTGACCATGGAGGTGAGTTTGAAAACTCCATGTTTACTGATCTTTGTGACAAAGAAGGACTAACTCACAGGTTTTCTTCTCCCAGGACACCTGAACAAAATGGGATTGTGGAGAGAAGAAATAGAACAGTGGTGGAAATGGCCCGAACCATGTTGATTGAAAGTAAATTACCTAGAAGATTTTGGGCAGAAGCGGCCAATACAGCAACCTACATAATCAACAGGGCCATGGTAAGACCCATACACAAGAAAACACCCTATGAGCTTCTAAAAGGTAAGAAACCAAACTTGTTTCATTTCAGAATTTTTGGAGCAAAATATTTTATTCATAACAATGATAAGAAAGATTTAGACAAGTTTGAAGCCAAGAGTTCACCTGGAATATTCTTGGGTTACTCTGAAGTGTCAAGGGCATATAGGGTATTTAACATATCAGATCAGAAAGTGGAAGAATCTCCACACATCCTTTTTAGTGAAAAGAAAGATGTCTCTAATGTTGAAAATCTTGACAGGGATTCCAATCATGGTGGAGACTTTCTAGAAGACCAACAGGAAGAAGAGAAGACTCAGCCAAATGGAGAAACAAATTCCCCCAATCAGGAAGGACCAAGAGAAACAGGTGAGTCTTCAACAAACATCAGATTTCTTAAAGACCATCCTTTAGATAAAGTCATAGGCAATCCTGAAGATCCTCTTCGGACTAGGTCTCATTTTAGAAATGTGAATAATGATGACTTAATTGCTTTAGTCTCACAAATTGAACCCAAAACAGTAGAAGAGGCCTTAGCTGATCAAGCTTGGGTCAATGCTATAAGTGAGGAATTAGGTCAGTTTGAAAGGAATAATGTCTGGGAGCTTGTCCCAAGACCAGATGGTATTAATATCATAGGAACCAAGTGGGTGTTCAAAAATAAGATGAATGAAGATGGAATTATCTCGAGGAATAAGGCCAGACTAGTAGCCAAAGGCTACTGTCAGGAATTCGGTGTAGACTTTGATGAATCCTATGCACCTGTTGCTAGGATGGAAGCTATAAGATTGTTGCTTGCCTTTGCATGCTCAAAGAACATAAAACTCCAACAAATGGATGTTAAAAGTGCCTTTTTAAATGGAGTTATTAAAGAAAAAGTTTTTGTTGAACAACCTCCTGGATTTCAATATTCTCCTCAACCTAACCAAGTTTTCAGGTTAAACAAAGCTTTGTATGGTCTAAAGCAGGCTCCAAGAGCTTGGTATGAAAGATTGTCTGAATTTCTGATCAGCAAGGGCTACAAAAGAGGTAAAGTTGATCAGACTTTATTTACCAAGGGCATGAATAAAGATCTCATCATAGTTCAGGTATATGTAGATGACATTGTATTTGGATCAACTAAGCATGAACTATGTGATGAATTTTCTACCATGATGTCTGCTGAATTTGAAATGAGCTTGGTTGGTGAACTAAAATATTTTCTTGGATTGCAGGTACAGCAGCTAGAAGATGGGTGCTTCATCAACCAAATCAAATACACAATGGAACTGTTCAAAAGGTTTGGCACGGAAAACTTAAAGCACATTACTACACCCATGGGCACCAATACTTCATTGGATGCAGATGAGACAGGTAAAGAAGTAAATGCCAAACTTTATAGAGGTATGATTGGATCACTACTTTACTTAATAGCCTCTAGACCTGATATACAATTCAGTGTAGGAATGTGTGCAAGGTATCAGTCTAGACCTACTGAACTACACTTAGCTGCAGTTAAAAGAATCTTCAGATATTTGTCAGCTAGTCACTCTCTTGGTTTATGGTTTCCTGCATCTCACACACTTAACCTAGTAGCATACACAGATGCTGACTATGCAGGCTGTAAACTCGACAGGAAAAGCACAAGTGGCCATTGTGAATTCTTGGGTGGGTGTTTAGTGTCTTGGGGCTCCAAGAAACAACATTCTGTGGCCCTCTCCACTGCAGAAGCTGAATATGTGGCTGCAGGGAGTTGTGGAACACAAGTCATATGGATTAAACACCAGCTTCAGGACTACCAAGTAGACCTGGGATGCACACCTATTTACTGTGATAATACTAGTGCCATCAATCTTGCTAAAAATCCTGTTTTGCATTCACGAACCAAACACATAGAGATAAGACATCATTTTATAAGAGATGAGGTGTCTAAGAATAATTTTGAACTGATTCATGTAGGCACAGATAATCAGATTGCTGACATATTCACAAAACCTCTGGATAATGAAAAATTTTCCACATTGAGAAGAGAATTAGGCTTATACAAATTGTCTTAATTATGAAGCATGTTCTTGTTGTGAGGGGGAGTTGTATTTGTCTGATGTTTAGCCTTCTTGCATGCTGGTTTAAGGGGGAGTTCAGAATGCTTACTGGTTAGCTTTCAGGAATGCTCAAAGTAAGGGGAAGCCTTGAGATTTTGCTGGAATATTTTATTGAGGAATGCTATGTCTTAGGGGGAGCTGAGTTGTGAAGTGAGAAGAGAAGTTCTTTGACAGATTCAAAAGGGCTGTCCAGATGTGTACCTTTGCTGGTCTTGCATGACTGATTTAGTGTGGTTCTCTTAGAAAGTAGAGTGTCACTTATCTCTTAAGTCTATAAGTCAGTGACTCTAATCTCCAAGTTAGAATCTTTCCTTTGGTACTCCTTCAGAGATCTGGACTAATTGCATAAAGTATATCTTCCTACATTGTCATTGATTATGGTTCAGGCCAAAAACTTGTATGTCTTGATATCTGACCCAAACAACTTAAAATCTAGACTTCAAGACTCAATTCAAGAAAAGTCCTTTTTGGTATTGTCTTCAATCATTCTATCTCTTTAACTCAAGGGCTTAACTGAACAAACATGTTCTGTTTTGATCACTGAGAAACTGGGAGCTTCATCAATGAAATGAATATTTCTCCCAAGTCATGAGGTGTCAAATGCTTAAAATGAATGAAAAGTCATGACAGAGCAATGGTGGCTTGCTGGTGAGTAACGGGGGACTCTGGCCTCTAATCAAGGTGTCTCCTCATGTCAAAAGCCACAGTTACTAACTCTGTTCCTTAATAAAAAAAAAAGGAAGGAAGTAATGAGGTACTCACTCTGAGTAACTGGGGATTCAGGCCTCTAATCAAGGTGTCTCCCTAATGTCAAAGGAAGTGAACTACCAACTTACTCATTGATCTTCTTGAAAATCATCTCCAACAAAAATTCCTTGTTGTTATGCAACTAATGGATTGCTTGTCTTCAATACCTTGAGAACACCTCTCTGATAATGTCTCTTGCTGTCTTGTGGGATAGTTGAATGATCAGCTATATCTGACCATACTTGTGAACTCCTGCTCTAAATCATCCTCTATGTATGCTGATAAACTTGTCTATCATTCTACTTCTCTATTGTGTACTGAAGTCTAAAGAATCTTATCTTGAGATTAGAAACTCACTTATTCTCTTAAGACCTACTCGTGACTTTCTGCACTAAGAAGTTACTGCCCTTAGTCCTCATGTTTCCAGCACTATCACACATTCTGTAGTTCTTTTTGCTGATGTCAAAGGGGGAGAGAAGTTTGCAATGTCTGCAATTTTAGGGAGAGGTTCTGCAATATCAGTGAGTCTTGGATTTGTCTTGAGCTTTGGGGGAGTCATGTTGCTTCATGCTGATATGGTTATGAGTTGTGGGGGAGATGAGAGTGTGCTATAGGAAATGTTTAATTCATTTGCATGAGCATGTCTTGAATTTATTCTGCTTGTTGCAGCTGGTATTAACGTTTTGTTGAAACTTGATATTGCTTTATTCATAGTGTTGTCATCATCAAAAAGGGGGAGATTGTTGCATCCCTATGGTTTTGATGATGTCCCACACTATAAATCAATCTTCTATCTCTAGATTAATGCTGTTTCATCATGTGAGTGAGTACAGTTCAATGGCTGTCAGATAACATGCTCTACCTTAATTCTGCCTACACTCTGTCTGCACAGTCTTCACACCAGTGTGTCAACTCAGTGTGCTGATGCGTCGACCCTTCAGTCATTGCTTGTCTCTATTCTCACACCAGTGTGTCAACTCAATGTGCTGATGCGTCGACCCTTCAGTCATTGCTTGTCTCTGTTCTCGCACCACTGCGTCAACTCAGTGTGCTGATGCGTAGACTCTTCTGTTCATGTTCTTCATTTGATTAAGTCTATACATCATCAGTTGAACGTAAAAGTAATACGTTGCAGCGTCAACTCATTGGGCTACAGCGTCAACTCAACATGTTTGCTCTTCACCTTCAGACTTTCAAGTCTATACACCCTATACTCATTCAAGTCTATTCAGCCATTTGCATCTCATAAAGTCTATACATTCGATTCCTTGGGCAAAGTCTATACATCGCTTAGTCTGCACATTGCCTTCAGCCCAAGTGCTCAAAGCCTAAGTCTATACACTCGTTTGTGAGACCTTCAACTCTGTACACTGCTTGAGCCTCACCAAGTATGTACATCGCTTCAAGCGATTCTAGTCTATACAGTCTGCCTTCACACTAAGAGTCTGTACATCGGTCCTACAGCCGATCGTCTCACTAACTCTTTGCAAGTCTGTACAGCCTACCGTCTCATGCAGCGTCTAATGTTAAAGTCTCCACATCGCATTGCATCATCTCTATCAGTGTCTCACTGGTCTAGTCTGTATAGACTTTAGCGTCCCATGAAAGTCTATACAACGCATCAGTTTTTAGAAGTCTGTACACTGGCCTTTGCATTAAGCCTCAAAGTCTGTATAGTCATGTACAGTGGATTTCAAGTCTATACATCCTTCAGCTGGATCTGTTCAAGTCTGTACATCGCCCAACTGATTTGGCAAGTCTATACAACGTGAAGTCCTCACCTCGTCTTGGTTCAAGTCTATACAGTCTGAAGTCTACGTTGCTTTACATCCATAGAGTCTGCACAACCTATCTGACTTCATGGGTAGCATGCCTTTAGTGCGTTGATGCACTTGGCTGGCTGCGTAGACGCAATGGTGCGTCTTTCGCTTCCTTCTTGTTCACTGCGTCGACGCTGACACTGGATGCGTTGACGCATTGGTCAGCTTGCCTTGGGAGTGAGCATTTTTCTTGAGGAGCTGAGGCGACGCTGCACGCTGGAAGCGTTGACGCCTTGGCTGTTGACCAAGGGTCTTTTGATCAGCATCATAGTCTAACAATTGTCCACCTTTTACAAGTCTACACATTGGGTTGTACGACCACAATCCTATACATTCTGTTATTACAACTTGAGTCTTCAGAGCTCACAACACACTCATTACAAGTCTGTACACTGGTTAGGCTTTGTGAAGTCTACACAGTGGTTGAGCAATGTGAAGTCTACACATTTGTCTCCTCTAGAGGTCTATACATTGGCTAAGGGTATTCAAGTCCATACAGAGTCATCTGATGCATGCTGTCTGAAGTCTGTACAGCATGCCTTGCTGTTTATAGCTTTCAAAGACACATTGCACTGCGTCAACGCAGTGCATAGGCACGTAGTGTAGCGTCAACGCATTGCATTGTGCATACCCTGGTAAAGTCTATACATGCGTTTATTCATTAAGTCTATACATTCTCTCACGATTGTACACAGTTACTCAGTTGATTTTTCTGAAGTATATACATTCTTGCTAAAAGCCTGAACTAACTAAGTCTATACATTCCATCTGTCTGTCTGCAGGCGATTCAGGCTGATGATTGGGCACGTGAATCGAGGTTGGCACCTGACACGTAATCCAAGACAACAGGCGCATGACACATGGATGGCAACCCTGTCAGGATGCTGCCATGTGGTCGAAATTCAAATGATCTGGCCAAAAGTGCATGGGCGGGAACCTGGCAGCCACACGCCATTGTCTGCTATAAATATAGAGCTTCATCCTTCAGTAGAAGTTTGATCGTGAAAAGAAAAAGCAGAAGCCATTGGTTTGAGTCTACACGATCCAGAAAAGAAAAAGAGAAGATAGTTCCATATCTGAGAGGAGATTGTTCGAGAGAGAGAGTGTGTGTGTGGATTGATGAATTGCTTCATTTGAAGCTACATTTGTATTGGGTTTTCAGAACCGATTTCTTCTTCATTGGTTTTTCTTTCTATTCTGTTTTCGTTTATTTTGTTCTTCCATTCTGATTTGAATTGGTTTCCCTCCGGTGTGTGGAGGAAGGGAGTACTACTCCAGTTTCCCTCTGAGTTGCAGAGGAAGAGAGATCAGTGATCTCTGGTGCTGTTAGTGATAGGTTGTCATTAACAGTTTCCCTCCGTGTGTGGAGGAAGGGAGAGGATTCTCCAGTTGTGTTCTAGCTGGGAGCTAGAACAGGTTTCAAGTTCTGTGGGTAGCAGAGCTTGGTCGAGGGATTTGTTTCCCTTGGGTGTTCAAGCTGTGTGGCAGCATGTTGTACGCAGACTGAGTCTGCTGTGATCTAGCTTTTCCTAGTGGAATCCTCACTCTAATTGGAGTGAGGGGTGGATGTAGATTGCGGACTGCAATCGAACCACCTAAAAACCGAGTGCCTCCTCTGTGATTTGCTATTGATTTCTGTGCTCTTCATCTGCTTGTCCCTTTGCCTTCAAGTGATCAGTTCTTCACTCTCATCTATATTTCTCTGTGTTCGGGTTAAGGAGGTGCGTTAGCTGTAGAATCTATTTTCCGCCTGAGTTTCTGTAAATTGGGAGTGATCTATTCATCCCCCCCTTCTATATCACTCTTGCTGCGCTAACACAAAGAAGACCATGAAGAACATCTGAAGAAGGCATTGCAAATATTGAGGGAAAATAAATTATATGTCAAATTCTGCAAGTGCAGGTTCTGGCTCGAGGAAGTATCCTTCTTGGGCCATGTAGTCTCGAAGGATGGAATTTCTATCGATCCTGCAAAGGTCGAGGCCATGAAGAATTGGGAATGACCAACAAGTGCAACGGAAATTCGAAGCTTCTTGGGTCTAGCTGGTTACTATCGGCGATTCATCAAGGACTTCTCAAAGATTGTTGTTCCTTGTTGGCCCAGAGTAGATGGCGGACAAGAAGGGGGGTTGAATTGTCCCCTTGCCGAGATGGCGGATTTTTAAAACCTTTCTAAACTAATCACGATGGAATTAAAATTAACAGCGTTAATTGATCTAAAGTAACTTGAGATACAATAGATCTCTCAATCTTTCCGATCTCACACGGATTTTCAATGCATGGAACAATTAAATTAATCCAAACACGGATAGCAGATGAAGCGATGTGTAGAGGTGTAGTGAATAAAAATCTATATAATTAACCTGTGAAAGGAGATAGAAGAAATGGACAAACGCACAGGCATTCCCACGAAGCATGAGGATTTTTAGGTGGTTTGGGACCACAACGGGCTCCCTACGTCCACCCCTCACCGAACCCGGCGAGGATTCACTACACGCTACTCACGTAGCAACACGGGGACAAGCCCCAGCACCACGCACGCTGCTTCCGCAGCAATACACACACGGGGACATGTCCCAAGACGCTGCCACCACAGCACACACACACACAACGTCGAGGAACACACCCTGGACACTAAAACCACACGGAGACGCAGCTCCATCTACCACAACCAAACTTGGGGAAACTTTCCTCACAATAAAACCACACACGCGGAGATGCAACTCCACCCACACACGATGATATATCGAGTTTGACAAAATAAAGGATATACAATAATCACCCAACTTGAATAAATGCTCAGATAAAAGAGTAGAGATGAGAGAAGAAGAAATCCCCCTCAAATCTGTAGTGAACCACGTCCATTTGGGTAGTAGGGTGCGCTGGAACGTTTCTTCACGGAGTGGAAGCCAACCAAGGTCGTAGGAGACGCCCGGAGATGAGTCTTCAGCAGATGCCTTCAGATTTGGAATAAATCCGCAGTGATGAGCTTGTAGACGACGTCCTCCTCTTCTTCTTCTTCCTCCTCCAAGTAGAGAGGCGCCCTCACCCTTTCCTACAACCAGATAAACAATATTTGCATAGGCTTGTTACCCTCGAAGCAATCGCGGCCAGCATATATCAAGGAGAAAACCAGCAACAAAAGACATGAATGCCCATGCTAAAACCCTCTCAAAGCAACCCTAAGACATGTAGAGAAACCTTAAGGGTAATGGCGTAAAACACCAACCCAATCGGATCTCAACCCATGGAGTTTGCAACCAAAATGGCTAACCCGATTCGGGTCACCCAGAAAAAGTGTCGACTCTTACAGTCGACACTTTTCTCAAAGTGTTCTGCCCCGAGATAAAAATCAAGACCGAATCAAAAAGTGTCGACTCACTGAGTCGACTCTTTTTGCAACCCATGCAAAAAGTGTCGACTCATTGAGCCGACTCTGTCACGCCCCGACGCAGAACATCGGGACTGGCAGTAGAAACAAGTAATAATAATATGTTGATTTACAGACATGATGTGCTAAAGCTAAGAGATCAACAACACACAACTCCATTCACTAAATAATATTTACATAATCCAGGTTCCAAACACATAGACTCCCTAAAACAATCTTTCGACAACATCCACTTAACACTATTACATTGCTGAATTCAAATTACAATCCTCTCACAACATAAATAGACACAAATACTACGAATAGATCCACAGGCTTCAAACTGGCTCACTCCAAGGCCATCACTCTTGCCCATCCCCATCAGTCTGTGAATCCTCTCCTGAGCTACCTGAAAAGGGGGAAACACCTGGGTGAGCAAACGCTCAGTAGGTAATAACAGGCAGATTTAAGTGATTAACCAATTAAATTACATTCTTAAGCGTGAAAAATAAAGAACGAAATGAAATGATAATATGACAACAAGATAATCGAACGAAGGCAAAATCAAGATATAACGGGAAATTGGCCAATCAAGCAAGAACTAACCAAGTCAAGAAAACTTCAAGTACTAGATTATTGTCGTAGACATCACGCTAGTCATGCACTCGGTGCAATGCCTCACCATGTCATTCAAACTCCCCGGGACACAAGTACTTTTCGGGCGCTCCTCCAAAGACCAGACCGGGCCCTTATGATGCTTTGGCATTGATTTGTTGGATCCAAGATCCCAAGTTATGTCTAGACATTAATCAAGTTAAATGGCCAATAATTTCAAGGTATAACTTACCTCGGAGGATCCCAAGGATAAGTTGAAGAGATATTTGGACCAAAAATTCAAGTTATCAAGAACCAATCAGGTCCTTGGGTTCAAACACGAATAATCGCGGAAAATCACTTCTGGATGATAAGCGGTTCACATTAGGCCGCTCAAACCATACACGGTCGATACTGGACCGTTCAGGACAGAAGTGGGCGGAGGATCAGCCTCACCGAAGTCAATGGTACACGGTCCATGTCGAGTCGTTCATAGAATTGGACGGTCAATAATGGACCGCTCAAGGCTAGCAGAGCTGGGAGCCCAAGAACAAACTAAACGGGCCTTATGGGGCCACTCAATGGGTGGACGGTCCAATAAGATCCGCTCTATGACGTGGGCGGTTCAAATTAGTCTGTTCTACAGAACTTAGCACAAGGAAATAGAAATCTACCCAAATGGGCTCCGTGCTATCATAAGTGGGGCAGAACTGAATCAGGTCCAGCCCACTGTCCACTTGGTCAGCCTAGGGCTTATCGGGTCGATCCAAACGTGATTTGGTCAAAGATAGAACAAGGTTAATCGACCAAGGTAAGTGGCACTTGGCCAGAGTTGCACGGTTCTTAATGGGCCGCCCAGTGAGCCAGATGGTCCCTGTCGGGCCACGCAAACCTCAGGGGGTCCAAGTTGAGCCGTGACTCACAACACGATAATCCAAGCGATTCGATCACGTACACAGGTTCAGGCTTTGGTGGTACAACCTGCCCGGCGTCCTAGTGGGAATCTTAGGCTCGCGGGGGCTTACGGAGGTCCCGTAATGAAGGTCCTAGTCCGACGGAAGGAATATTCGGCGAAGAGTCCCAAACATTACAAGGAAATGAGGCTATCAAATCATCGGAAATCAGTATGGCGGTCAGTCAATCCTACTAGAGTAGAACGACTGTCAAAAAGTCCTAATAGCATGAAATCATGGTTGAATTAACATATCGAAATAACTTAAGGCTATGATGAAAGAATAATTAAACATTATGAAGTCTGTTCTCACATATGTTCCTTTTCCTTATGGGTTATTAACCTATCATTAGCCAAATTCTACTAAGTTAAATCGTGCTAAAAAGGAAAACAAGCAGTTCTGTACAATTGTGCGGTTCTGTCTGAGCCGCTCATTGTCCTCGACGGTTGCACGACAGGCCGTTCAGCTCCTTCCAGGTCAGAAGGCCTGTCAGGGTTGAGCTGTCTGTAATGTGCCGCTAGGGAACATGCACGGTCTGGAACAGGCCGCCTAATGACTGGGCGGTTAGGGTTAAGCCGCGCAAACTACGAAACCGATCAAAAGTATAATACATGAATGGTCAAGAACTAGCCGCCTCACATAGATGGGCGGTCTATCGTGAGGCCCCGCAAATCAACCCAGCCCGCCACCCCTTCGTCTTATCCATTGCCAGCGGGGTTGGCTAGGGTTAGCAAGAATGTCTAAATACGAACAGTATAAAGCATAAAAATTAAGGCTTTTATAGTCAAAAGAACGAGCATGAAAAGTTTTACAAGATAGCATGATCAATTTCGTGTTTAGTACCTGGAATCCCTACGTAAATCAAGATGGGACAATGGTAACCCTAGTTCTAACATGCTTCCACTAAACCTCAAAATACTAACAGGATACTAGATTAAAATTGGGGCTTTCTAGACCAATCAAAAGAGGACAGAACAACGCTTCTTTTGATATATCACAGTTAGGGTTTGGCTTGCTATCACCTACCTTATTCGAAGGATGAAGGAAGAAGAGGGATGTCGACGCGCTAGGTACACACCGCCAAAGATCGTCAGAATTCTCCCTCGATCGAGCTCCTCTCCGGTCGCCACAGCAACTAAACAATTCTAGGGTTGCTAAGTGTCATTTTTATAGGTTCAATTGAGTCTAGGGAGTCCTAATCGCGAAGATAGAGTCCTATCATCATGTACATGAGAGATTCGTGCGAGACCGAGTCTATCCACTACTCCGCTGCCAAATACTCCTCCTAGGGTTAGGGTTTCGAAGGTTAAACAGAGGGGAAACAAAGATTTAATCTTAGCCTTTCATTTGCATCCGGTTTTAACTTAAATGGTCGGGTATTGGGCTCGAATTTCACGTTTTAAGGTCCGATTAGACTAAGTGTGATTTTGGGCATTAATCTATTAATTCGACTTGGTTACAATTTTTATTTGGGCTGGTCATAGAAGATAATTTTACTAAGCGTTTTATCCACTACGAGATTCTAATTTTTTCATATTTTTATAAAATGGTTGAATTTTGACTTATCTTATTTCTTAAGGAATCTCTTATTAAGTTTCTCGAAATTTTTATTCTTTAATAAATCGGGGTGCTACACCCTCCCCCACTTAAAGGAATTTGGTCCTCCAAATTCACTGCACTTAATAGAATGGGGAGCGAGATAACTCACCTAGAATAAGTCAGGATATTGCTTCCGCATAGTTTCTTCAGATTCCCAAGTAGCTTCTTCCGTTCCACGCCAACTCCACTGAACTTTAACCATGGGTATAGAACGACTTTTGAGATGATGCTGCTTACGATCCAGAATCTTAATAGGTCTTTCTTCATAAGTCAAGTCTTCCTTCAGTTCCAAATCCACATGCTGAATGACATGAGTGGGGTCATACACATATTTTCGCAGCATAGACACATGGAAGACATTGTGTACTCCTGATAACTGAGGTGGTAGTGCTAAACGGTAAGCCACCTCCCCCACTCTTTCCAGAACTTCAAACAGACCCACATATCTTGGACTCAACTTGCCTTGAATACCAAACCTGTGAATCCCTCTCATGGGAGAAACCTTCAAAAACACATGATCACCAACCTGAAACTCCAAGGCTCTCCTTCTGTTGTCGGCATAACTCTTCTGTCTTGATTGTGCTACTAGTAACCGATCTCTAATAACACGGATATTCTTGGACGATTCAGAAATGAGATCTGGTCCCAGTCATTGCTTCTCACCTACATCATCCCAACATAATGGAGATCGACAGCTTCTTCCATACAAAGCTTCAAACGGAGCCATCTGAATGCTAGACTGATAACTGTTATTGTAAGCGAATTCAATCAAAGCCAAGTGATCACTCCAACCACCTCCAAAATCAATCATGCAGGCTCTAAGCATATCTTCCACTATCTGGTTGGTTTTTTGTGTCTGTCCATCTATTTGTGGATGAAAAGCAGTACTAAAATTCAGACGGGTTCCCAAAGATTCTTGCAATCCTTTCTAAAAATGTGAGGTGAATCTGGGATCTCTATCAGACACAATGCTGACCGAAATACCATGGAGTCTTACAACATCCTTCCTATATAGAGCCGCCAAGACGTCTACCGTCCACTTAGACTTAATGGACAAGAAATGAGCAGACTTCGTCAATCTGTCAACAATAACCCATATTGCATCGAATCCACTGCGAGTCCTAGGTAGACCCATAATAAAGTCAATACCAATACTTTCCCACTTCCATTGAGGTATATCAAGTGGTTTCAATTTTTCTGTAGGTCTAAAATGCTCAGCCTTGACTTGCTGACTGAAAGCTGATGTGGTCGGACAAAGATAGAACTGCAGAGGCGGCTCGATGGCGGCACGAACGGCGGCGGCGGCATCGATGATCGCCGGAGGTGGGGGGAAGGAGATATCACTCTAGAATGGGAGTTGGGGATGAAGAAACTAGGGGGAGAGAGAGGAGAGGTCGAAATTCTCCAAGAGAGGGGTTCTTGCACAATGATTTTTTCACTTTCATTAATATTCAAATTGGAAAATACAAGTATTTATATGCCTCCAATCTAATCCAATCTCCACCATTGGATCTAGGGATGAGGAATGAATGGCCTAGATTAAATGTGACCAACACACACACAAAAAATAAAATAACCCAAGTGGGAGACAAGCTTGACATGGTAGGTAGCCTACCTTAGACTTTTTACTCTCTTTGTCTACCCATGTGGCATTTGACATTCAACCCTTCTAGATGGCCACCTAGGATGGTTGACCAGCCCCACATAGGTGACATGGACCAATGGGAAAGGGCTGAGGCCCCCCTTGCTGGTCCTACTGTATAATTGCATAAAAACCCACACAATCCATGGGAATGACTCCTTGACTTATAAAGCCTTACATTTGCGTACATACTTTCCCAAGGATATAAACACAAACTAAAAGGACATAAATGCAAAAGAAAAAGTACATGCTCGGCGTCGATTCCCATCAGAGGTGATGGATCAAGACCCTTGCGGGTAGAGTGCCAGCAGGGCTAGGGTTGCCCTCCCAAAGGTACGAGGCCCACACTTAAGGGGCTGGCCGATGCCAATTGGGGCACTAGGTCCCTTTCTCTCACAGCCCACGGTGATCGCTCGTAAGTGGAACACGCGGGGTCGGACGCTCACTCTCTTGCACAACGGAGCAATTTCCACGGATATTACATGAACAAGCACCAAAAGAATGGAGCAAAGATCAGAGCTTACCCTGGTTGGTTTGAAGAAACCAACCCCGTTCGGAGACGAGGGTGAGCGGGGAAGTGTGGATTCCCCGCACACTGCGCCGATGAAGCTTGGCCTGTTTAAAAGGTTACAATCACTACGCCTCACACAGGAGGGTGGACTTGGGGTGGGGAATTCACTGATACAATCAAACACTACCTCCACACAGGGAGGGGCGTTAAGCCAGCCAGGCGGGGAGGGGAGATTCGCTGAGAAACCCAAGAAAAGGAGCCGCTGCCGAATCGACTTGCTTGCTGTGATAGGTGACAGACAGTCGGTGTAGCGGCCGTAGATTTCAATCTGAATTTTGCTGATGACGAGACCAGAGGGGACCTTTCCGTAACTAGAACCGGAATGCCTCAAAATTATGTTGAATTCTTCTGATGTCGTTGCTGGCCGTGGTGGAGGTTCGAACAGAGCGACAGAATCTGGGACTGGCAGTTTCTGATCTCACACAGCAGGTTGCAGAGAGTGCCCCAACCGCTTCTGGACTCCGAATCATGAACCGCCGGAGTTTCTGGAACCGTGGACGAGCCCTCTTTTCAGAAAAACTAACGGGGAAGCCGTCTGATGTCGGAGAGGACTGGGGAACTCAGAATAGTGGAGGCAGGTCGTTGCAGACTGTGGGAGGCAGACCCGCGCAGCTGAGGGAGAAAAATGGTAACTTCGGCCCACGGACGCGGAAAGAAGTTCTGCTTCTTGATTCTGAACTTCGACTGAACGAGGGAGATCTTTGTAGAAGAGCTCGTGGCCTGAATCTTCCTCCGTTTGTCATGGGGAAGCTTCTCTTCGGGTTCAGGTACTCTGCAGAGGTGGTCCTGCGCAGCCTGGGAAGAATGGTTCTCCCGGACAACCCCAGACTCAGAATGGGATGGGATCACCTCGCCTGCGAAGCAGATTGGACGACCTTTCCAGAAAGGTATGGTACGCCTTCAGATGTCACCGTATGAATCCGTGATTGCTTCTGCAAGTCGACCCTTTCTCTGCCACCTGTAGACTGGACAAGGTGAAGAGAATGGTGGTGGAACTAGGTTGATGTGGGTGGAGGTTAACAATGGTGGGAATGGAAGGTGTTGATGGTTGAAGGAGGAGGGAGGTTTCAAGGATGGTGAGAGGGGGTGGAGCAGGGGATGAGGAGGTCCAAGAGGGAGGTGGGGTGAGAGGGGCGCAGCTTGGAGGGTGTTGGTGGAGGGGGTCGGCCAAGGTGATGAAGGGGAATGGGCTAGATGGGGGGGGGGGGGGGAAGGGTTCGCAGCTTGTGGAGGGAATGGGGTTTAATTCCCCTAGGGATATGAATGGGGGTGTGGGGGAGTGGAAAGGGTGCTTGGGGGAGAGGGAAGGGTGCCTTGGAGGATGAGAGGGTGTATAGGGAATGGGAAGGGTTGCTTGGGGAAGTGGAGGTGTTAATGGTAGTTATGGTTCTTGGGGAGGTGAAAGGGTGGGGGGAATGATGTGGCTGATGATGTGGCAGGGGAGGGGGGGAAGGGGAAGGGGCAGGTTCGCCCAAGGGAGAGAAAGAGGGGGAGGAGAGAGAGAGGGGTTCACCCCCTTTAGTGAAAGAGAGAAGAAGAGAGAGAGAGAGCTAGAGAGAGAGGGAGAGGTGCACTAATGCTTTGGCAAAATTCTTTCAATATCTCATTAGCCATCTCAAGTGGAGTTGGGGTCCTATTTATAGGGATCCCAAAAAATTACATAGAAGTCCCTGAGATAAGTGCAAAAAGCAAATAAGCAAGGAGGTGGGGAAGGGAGAGGGCGCCCCTGGGCCAGGCCCATCTAATTGGGCCCATATGACACTCTAGCCTTAACATGAAGATAAAAACATAGGTAAATAACATGATAACCTAGGGACATGACTCAAAACAAAGGCAAATACATCAAAAATGACTCAAGCAAAAAGGGGAAAATACATCAATATGATCCAAGTAGTATGCCCCAGTGCCGACGTGGACCCGTCACGTCGTGAAGTCGCATCCTACCCGTCTCCGGGAGGGAGAGAGGTGTCGAGCCAGAGGGATCCCTGGGTGATGTCCCCATCATTCGTCTTCCAGAACGTCTTCCATGCTTCAAATTCGATGGCAAAACGCTTCGTGAAGAAGGAGAGAAGAAAGGCTGTCAGAGAAAATCCTAAGCGATGGAGAGGGAGAGATGCCCTTCAGACCTTTTATAGGCAAAGGGAGGTTACTTGCCTTAAATGATTCTCCCCTTGAAAACACGCTAAAGGGACTTCTCCCTACGAACGGTCACCTCAGACTCCTCATGATGAGGGCATCTCACGACACTCCCTCTAGCTCGGGTCGCCTGCACACTCTTGATGTGGACTGACTGTGATCCACACTTGTTATCTTCATTTCCTTAGTTTCATTTTATGTATTTTCCTTTTATTGAGTCCTATCATTGTATTTATCTTTATTAAGTCATGTGGTTCTAGTCCATTTCCCTTGGTATGCTTAATTGGGCCTTATTACCTTAGTTATGGGCCCATTAGGTTGAGTCTAGGATATGCCCAGACTTTTGTCTAATTGTCAAGGGTACTATGGTCATGTAAAGAGTGGATGCCTATAAATAGGCCTCCCCTCCCTCTCATTGAAACAACTTTGATGAATATTGAAAGGCATTTGCCATCTCCATCTCTCTCTCTCCCTCTCTCCCTCTCTCTCTCTCTCTCTCTCTCTCTCTCTCTCTCTCTCTCTCTCTCTCTCTCACTATCACTCTGTCTAAGTGGGTTGTGCCCCCTTTCTCTCTCCTCCCCACCCCAAATTCAAAATTCATTCTCTCTCCTCCCCATTCACCCCTCATTAAGGCCCCTTCCCCTTCCCCATGCATTCATTCAATTCCCCCTCCAACCCCTAGGTGGAAACCCCTTCTCCTAGGCACCTTTCCACTCTCCCAAGCAACCCTCCCTCTTCCCAAGGCTGAATTAACCCCTCCCAAAGCCCAAATTCTAATTTCCCTCTCCCTAGGGCTGTGCCCTTCCATCTCCCCACCTTCTAAACCACCCTAGGTCGAAATCCATCTCCCCCCAACAGCCAAGTTCGTCCCCCATCCTCCTCTCACACTCACCCTCTCTCTAGTGCACCTCCACCCCCCCATCTCCACCCCTAGCTGCTCCAGCCCCCCTCTCCATCTACCCCTGCCACTCCAGACCCTCCAGAAGCCCTAGCCACGTCCTTCCCATATCCACAAACCATCAGCCATCCCCCCAATCTGTGCTAACTCCCTTTGCCCCTCCCCTTGTTCTTGCAAGTTGCAGCTTCAAGTAGCAGGTCGCAGGCAGCAGAGTGAGGCCCTGAAGTCGCGTCATCCCCGGCCGGTCCCTGCTCCTCCTGGGGGCAAGGCCTACATCTCTGGAAAGGTTGTCCAGAGAACTTCCAAGGCGAGGTGGTTTCGTCAGCATCCGAGCTCCGAGCAGTCCACAGCGGCCGATCTCCCTCGACTGCGCAGAAGAACCCAGGCAGAGAACCAGAGTGAGAGTGGAAGCTCGGCCACGACGAACCCTTTGGGATTCAGATCAAGATTTCTTCAGAAAATTCCTTCTCTCTCAAGTCCTCTTTCATCTTCAAGAAGCAGAGTTGCATTTGGACATCGACATCGAAAGTTACGAATTTTCTACTCCAAGTGTGTCAGGTCAGTTTACAGGAGCCAGAACTGACATCCCTCCACTCATCTGATCGTCCCGGTCTTCTCCGACATCTGCCAACCCCGCCGTTGGCACCGACAGAAAGAAGATTCGACCACGGTTCCAACGGTTCAGGTCTTGTACCCATCAGAGCTTTGTGGAGATCATGGCACCCTCTGCAACCAGCCCCATTGTTCTGCACCAGACAGAGGCAGAATCAACCAGTCCGGTTGCAGACTCTGCCACGGCCAGCTGGTGAAGGCTCTGAGCGCCATTTTTGGAGGAGAGAAACTACATCTAGTTAGCTGCCACCTCAAAGAAGAAGGGACTCAATCTGCCACCGGAACCCCCTGTTCCAATTTTCTTCGTCAGAGAGGGCAGACTGCCCCCTGTGATCCCAGGTTAGACCAGTCCACACTCCTCCGGTCACCCCTCTCTCCACCGACATCAGATTGCATCCCCGTCAACTCCGGCTCGAATCTACCCTGATCACGATCGCGTCACCACCAGTTTCATTCCAATCGGAGTCCGGGAGAGCCCACAGTGACTTCTGCAACCTACTGCTTCAGTCCAGTACCAGCCAGAGACCAGACGCTGGTGCCCTGTTCCAGTCGCCGGTGCGGTCAGCCCCGAGAATCAAAGCTTCCCCAAAAATTCAAGCTTCATCCCCTGTCAGTTGGTAAACTTTTGGCGCTGGTCTCGTCAAGATCCGAGCTCCGTGGAGCCCGTGGCAGCACCGTCTCCGACTGTCTGTCCAGCGAACCTGAAGCAAGGCAGAACCGGTGGAGCTCGGAAGATAACGTTTTCATTGCGTAATCCCCACCCCGCTTGGCCGACTGAAGGCTCCTCCCTCCGTGGAGGTAGTTTTGGATGTACTAAGTCTAATCCCTACCCCAAGATCACCCCTCCTGTGCGAGGCGTAGTGTTGTACATCATTGCATTTTCAGGTCAAGCTACATCGCCGCGGCGATCGGTTGTATACCCTCGCCTCCCGGCGCGCCCTCGTCTCCGAGCGGGATCGGTGTCTTCACACCGATCAGGTGAGCGTCTGATATCTCCTTAGTTGCCTTCATTCTGCAAGTTTAGTATTGCTTTGATTGCCCGTCGGTGGTGAGAAGAGGGCCCGTACTTATATGCTAGTTTGTTAGCGTCCACCGCGGACCGTGAGAGAGTGCCACCCACACCCCGCCCAGCGGGCCAGCCACCCATGAATTTGGGGAATCCTAGGCCCTTTGGGGTCAGCCTAAGCAAACTAAGTCCTTTAGAGTCATTGGGTCCCGCCTCGGACCCTTGCCATCATCCCCCGGCCCCGCCGGGTGATCACGTGTGCCGTGTGAGTAAGACGCTATTGTGAGAATCATTGGAGAGCTTGTATGCTTGTGGATCTTGGTCCTAGGTTGTCCATTACATATTTAGTCATCCTAGGGCTGTTTTACATCACCTCAGTTCCATCCCAGCGGGACACACGAAACGACCGGGCAATTAAAGCATGAGAAAACGGAAAGACACCCTGTCAGACGCCCGCCCAACCATCATGCAAGATCCATACAGAAAGTATCAGCACTTTCCAACTACTGCGGATACGCTGGTCAAACTACGACAATGGCGATACAAAAGAGTTAAGTCTACATCATAACGCTACTGCCTTACGTTTTTTTCCTTTACACAACAAGAGAAGTTTTTTCTTCAAAAAAAAGAAAAAGAAAAAACATACAAGGAGAAAAAACAAAATAGATACATTAGGCCTCTGGCCCATCCTGAGGCTTGGAAGCGGAAGGCTCAGACGGTCTGCCCCCGGCACCCTTGACGACGGCCGACCCTAGCACTGACCCCACCGGCGTGGGAACTGCCTCGGTTGCGCACCCTCCGGAGGCATCCGGAGTTGGCGACCCCTCGGACGAAAAGTCCCCCTGGTCTCCTTCCTCCGACGCCAAACCAGAGGAACCGGAGGATGACAAATCTGGGTCATAGCATTGCCCAGACGAAAAATTGATTGTCTCGGACGCCTGTTCCTCCGCATAAGAGATGGCCCGGTCATAGCCTTGCTTGAATCCCTTGCGGATGCCCCGGCGAAGTGCTGACTCATAGTAGGGGAGGGCAGCCTTCTTGAGGTCGACCGGGTAGGCCTCCTAGCATTTGTATTGCTCGAGTGCCTCTGCCCCAGCCGATTCCACCCTACCAGCGAGTTCGGCCTTCTCCCGCTCCGCCTCGACCAACCTCTACTCTACCTCGGCTGACCGCTTCTCTGCCTCGACCAAATCAGCCTCGGCCTTCAGCCGAAGGCGCATGGCTTCCTCCACCCGGCCCAATAGCTCGGCGCGCTCGGCCTCCCACTGGCCATCTAGCTCGGTACGGGCCACGCGCTCCTCCTCCAGAAGTCGGCTCTTCCTGTCAAGCGACTCGCGGGCCCAAGCCAGTTGTTCAGACAGCAACCGGGCATCCGCCTGGCTCACCCTTGCCAGCTCCTTGACTGCGGAGAGCTCCCGTCGAAGCCCGTCACGCTCCTCGGTGAGCTGAGCCACCTTCCTGTCAGACCCACCCAGGGTCCAGGCAAGGGTCACACGCTCCGACTCCGACCGAGCGTAAGCTTCAGCCAGAGTGGCCCCCATCTGGGCCAAGACCAAGCCGCCCTCCATAACCAGCTCGAGGGCCACGGGCGGGGAGCGTTGCCTGTCTCCTCCCTTCACCACCTTCGCAGCTATGCTGCAACACGCCCGATACATAGGGCCCTGGATGCCCAGCCTCTCCAGAGCCACCGAAATAGGGCCCCCCCTCCGAGCGGTACCCCCTCCGGAGCCCCGCCGACCGGCCTGGATCGAGCCGCTGCTTCATTCGCCCCTCTTGCCTCAGTCGGTCGGGGCTGTGTCGCCACTCCTCGCGACCCCCTGGCCTTGACCGGCTCGGCCCCTGCACCGCCACCCGGAGCATCGCCTGCCTCGATCGACGCCCCAGTCTCGACCGCGGTCCCAGAGTCGCCCGCTTCACCTCCGCCCCCCTCGATTCCTGCTAAGGGGAGAGCCGATCCAGCACCACCGCCACCAGCAGAAGTGACCCCGGCCCCCTTGGCTTCTGCCGAGGGGAGAGCCGATCCACTGTCGCCGCCCCCAGAAGTAGCCCTGGCCTCCTCGGCCCCCTCTCGCTCGGCGGATGGGGGAACCGGCCCAATAGGGTCGGCCCTATCTCACTCAGAAGAGGGGAGAGCCGCCGAGCCAGAGTCATCTTCGACATCGGGAACAGACCCAGCCTTCTTGGCCCACTTCTTGGCCTTCACGGCGTCCCGTATCATGCCCTCCACAGGATCTTTGCACTTGGCCCCCCGCGGCTTGGAAGACCCCTCCCGGGCCATCTCCTCGCCCTTTTCTCAGGCTCGAGAGCGCCCCTCGAGAGCTCGCGACTCGTCGGTAGCCGAGTCATCACCGAGATCGATCACCTCCCATTCGGTCGCAGGCTCCTCCTCCACAGCCGGCCGCCTGGCGTCTGCGCAGAAGAAGATATAGTCAGGAAAAGAAAATGGTCTCATCATCCGACGAAGAAGCTGATTCGTGACGTCTGAACCTGTCAGCCGTAGCCGCGTGAGAAGGCACCGCTCGATGTTCTCCGGAGTAACCAGCTCCTCCGTGGACTCGCGATGTTTCAGCAAAATGGCCGCATACTTCTCCACATCCGAAGAGAACTCGTCCTACCTCGGAGGGATGTTCGGATGGAAATTGGGGATTACGGGGCACCTCCAAGTCTCCTCCACCGAAAAAATCCCCACCTAGAAGAACTGAGTCTTCCATCCCTTGTAGGAAGAGTCCTTCTCGGCTAAGGAGACACAGCTCCTGTTCCGTCTCACCTGGATGAAATAGAACCCCTTCCCAGCCGAGGAATGCGCCTTCAACTCGAAAAAATAATGGAAGAGGTCCAAAGAAGGAGGAACCCCGCATTGGTGGCAGAGGATGCGAAAGGCGGAGAGAAGAAGATAAGAGTTGGCTACCAACTGTATGGGAGCCAACTTAAAGAAATCAAGAAGCTTAAGAATAAAGGGCTCAAAGGGAAGGCAGAACCCATTCTTCCACGATCGAAGGAAGGAGCAGATATGGCCCGAATAAGAATCCAAGCTCGTCTCATGCGGGGCAGCCGTGGTTAAGTAAAACTGATAGGGCAGGCGAAACTGGTGCTCCAACCTTTTCACCTCTGCCTCCCCTAGCTCGCTGCAGTTTGGAGCCAGCGGTATCACCGTCACCCTCGCCTCAGGCTCACCCTCCCACTCTTCGACCTCCGGGTGCTAGTCCGCCATGGGATCTGAAGAAGAACTTCAAGAGAAATGCTCCCGAGACTCCGAAGAATCTGGAGGAAGAGGAAGCTATCGAACCACCTCCGCGGTTATCACCGCCAAATCTGCGAACGCCGCTGCAAGCCTCTGCTCTTCCGTCGTGTCCTCACGACGCATCAAAGAGCCCCAAAAGTAAGCACGAAGGAGAGCAAATATCCTAAAACGGAGGGAGTCTGGAACGACAACAAGCGCACAATGCTTATATTCCCACGCGAAAGGCGGCACGTCGCTCCGACCTCTGAGAAAAGGGGGGCCCTTCATTTCAAATCCGTCAGGATTATCATTATTATGGGCCCAGGTGACCATGACACGTGGCTTCTTAACACCGCCAGATATCCACCCACCCGAGCCACGCTAGTCTAAAACCCTAACAGCTACTCTTCCGAGCCTACCAAGGCTCGAGAGTAGGAGGGGGACAAGTGGAGAGGCGAATTTTTGTAGCCCATCTAAGAGCGGCCGAACCAGGTCCAGCAAGACCAAACGAGGCCCAGCTCATCTAAGTGACCGCCCCGCAGGGCCCACTTAGCATAAAAGCCTAATAAGATCACTCGGGGTCAAGCCCTTCCTCGGCGGCCATTAGGCTCGGAAGGCCCGAGCGTCGGTCTGGTCGGAGGAAGGCCCAAGCCTGACCTATCCCCCTCGCAGGGATAAAGGATAGCGCCCCGCGCCCACTCCGACCGAGCCTCATCCGAGCTATGCTTATCGCCCGGATAGGGCTGGCACTCTTCATGCTTAGGTCGACCGACGATTACTTATCCACGCTGCCGTTGAGAGCCCTTTATGAGTAGGAGTTCACAAAGATAAGGGACCCACGAGTCCTCAAGGTTATAAAGAGCCCACGTCGAGGACGTAACCCCCGCCTGGAACTCCTCAGCTTACGGTACTCATGAGGTTAGCGCACTATTTAAACCGGGGACTCCCTCCAGCGAACGGTAAGGGCCTACACACGCCTAAACTCCCTGAGCAAGAACCACTTCACCACCTTGGTGGAGAGGGATCTCATGCATATCCTTCCTCCTCCTTTCATAGCTTCCACCACTGCTCTACTGACTTAGGCATCGGAGGGTTTACCCCAGGGAACCACCCATGGGCCCCCTGATCTGTTTCCCTTCCTTGCAGTTCACTAATCAGTGATCATCCCCCAGCTCAAGACCAGCGCGAGATCGCCCCTCTTCACCCATTGTCTAGAAAATCACTTATCGATGTTTTGTATTTCTGGACCTAAGCGGCCATATGGTTGACCGTCTGAGTTTGCTAGCGGCCATTCACTAGACCGCTAAAGGACATTAAACGGCCATCCAGTAGATCGCAAGGCTTCAGAGATGGGTTTTTGTATATCGGACTTTATCTTATCAAACGGTCATTTACTTGACCGCTTGGATCTCTAAACGGTCCTGTATATGACCGCTTGCATTTCAAAACGGCCCAGTAATAGACCATTTGGATCCTGATTATGTCTAACCTAAGGCTTGAACATTCGGGTTGGTTTTCTTAAATGCCTAGATGGTCTTCTGATTATCTAGAGCCTAAATTATGGTTAACCAAGTTAAGCTAGAATTATGAAACTTAAAGAAAGTACTGTTATGCTGCCGACTTTTTCTAGCATGACCTAGTTATAAACTCATTTATTGAAATCTCTTGTTCTTAATTGAAGCATTCTTATTTTGTTACCTTATCATGGAACTTTTGTTGAACATGTGCATTATTGGCCACATTATTGCTATAAACATGGAAGCATCTTGATTTATATTTGAAGATGCAGTTCGAGCATTGATTGTGTTCAAGGGCTCTATGCTAGTCCCCTCGGCTGATTGTCAGAAATATACTGTAAACCTTGGGTTATGATGCTACTAGCGTCGCATTGCGCTGGGAGTACTTTCTTTATAAATAAGTGAAATGTCCACGGGAATCCACATGAATTCACGAAGTACTTGCTACTAAGTGAAGAGTACATTCTTGCTTGTTACATGACTTTCTAGTGCATAGCCTTCATTGTTATGAAAAGTACATTCTTGTTACATTCTTGAAAAGGCCAGATCTACATTATTGTTATATACTTGATCAAATCATATTCTTGTATCTCAAGTTTGATCATATCTTATTACTTTAGCTTTATTCGCATGTTTCATCATATTTGTATGATTTACCTTATTCTTTAGAGCTAAAATGCTAATCATTTAAATTTACCTTCATGTTGATACGAAGATACCTACTGGGCAAGTGTGCTCATTTCCCTACTTTCTAATCTTTTTTAGGAAATTCTAGTGGGATGGATTCTGATTTCTCAAGTGATGGATCCGAGAGTGATTAAAGGACAAACGACTTAAGAGAAGCCTTAGTTATTAAATGTCTAGTCGAGTCGTGATGTACTTTTTATTTTCTTGAGTCTAGTAAAAGGATCTTATATACTTTGGGAATTATTTTATGAAGGAATAAAATTAAAGGTTTTAGTGAATTATATTGTGCAATTACTCTTATGTGATTGTCTTGCGCTCTGATTATATTGCTTGCTCGAGGCGTACTAGCCGACTGTTCACATTCCCGATTGTTTTCGCTGCATAATCTCGGGACGTGACATGCTAGATATTCCCAAGTGGAAATGGGAGGACATCGGCATGGATTTTGTCATGGGCTTGCCCAAGTCTAGGGCCGGACATGATGGAATTTGGGTAATCATCGATCGTTTAACCAAATTGGCTCATTTCTTGCCCATCAAGAGCCGATGGTCAGTTGATATTCTTGCTGCTTTTTATATCTAAGAGATGGTTAGGTTGCATGGAGTCCCTGTGTCGATCGTATCTGACCGAGACCCACGCTTTACTTCCCATTTCTGGAAGAGCCTGCAACACTCTCTGGGGATGAAACTCAACTTCAGCACCGCTTTCCATCCCCAAACAGATGGTCAGACGAACAGGACAAATCAAGTTGTTGAAGATATGCTAAGGGCATGTATTATAGATTTCGGTGGTAGCTGGCATGACCACTTACCCCTGGCCGAATTTACCTATAACAACAGCTATCAAGCCAGTATCCAAATGGCACCTTTCGAGGCACTTTATGGCAGGAGTTGTCGATCTCCAATATGCTGGGATGAAGTCGGGGAAAAATAAACTCTAGGCCCAGATATGGTAAGAGATTCAACCGAGAAGATACACCTCATTCGAGAAAGGTTAAAGATAGCAGAGTCCAGGCAGAAATCTTATACTGACAACAGGAGAAGAGATCTGGAATTTCAAGTTGGAGAACATATTTTTATCAAGATATCTCCCAACCGAGGTATTAGAAGATTCAGAGTTAAGGGCAAGCTTACACCGAGGTTTACCGGTCCATTCGAGGTATTGGAAAGAGTGGGCGAGGTGGCTTAACGTATTGTCTTGCCTCCACAACTATCAGAAGTGCACAATGTACTCCATGTTTCTATGCTGAAGAAGTATGTGCACGATCCTTTCCACATCATCGACCACAATGACTTAGTGATACAGAAGGACCTTACTTACGAGCAAAAGTCGATGACGATCCTCGACCGAGAAGTCAGAGTTCTAAGGAACAAGACAATCCCTCTGGTGAAAATCCACTGGAATTGATACTTAGAACAAGAAGCCACGTGGGAAATTGAGGAGTCAATGCGAAGGAGATTTCCAGAGCTATTTTAGACTGTAAGTACTCTACACCTTCTATGTCGCCTTGCATGCAGTTGAATTTGGGGACCAAATTCTTTTAAGTAGGGGAGAGTGTAGCACCCCGATAAAAATGATAGAGAAATCCAACTTTTTCCTAAATAAATAATTCTATATGAAGGCCGTATAAAAAGAACTATACCTTATGAGGGCCACTATATAAATATACCTAAATTTAAGAGGCCCAACATCACTTAAATACCCACACATAGACCACACGTATAGGGGTTTCATTTTTTCCAAAATGGAAGGGAATGGGCGCCCCTTACCAGGGCGCCAATTAGTTAAATAGAGCCCCTATGGAAGGGCGCTAATTCCTTCAGGGGCCACCAATCCCTATATATATATATATATGCCTCACAGAACTGTAGACACGCCATTTTTAACGTTTCTGTGAGTAAATTTCATATTACGCTACGATGTCCCAAAGTGGCCTGCGCATTTGATTCATGTGGGTGATTAGTCATTTTTCAGGGTTTTATATGAAAATATAAAAAGGGTTAAAAAAAGAGAAAATATATAAATAATAAAAAAAGATAAAAAATGAATGGATGAGAAAAGCTCATAATATATATATATATATATATATATATATATATATATCAAGAAAAACTTATAACAAAAATACAAAAAATAAAAGAAAAGTTATAAAATAATTCAAAAAAGGTTTTAAAAAAATGAGATTGTTTTATGTGTGTGTGTGTATATGAATATAAAAAGGAGATATATATGTGTATATGAGAAATAATATAACAAAATTTATCATTAAGTTAATCTCTATTTTATTATCACTCACCTATATCTTAATCTTAATATTAGTCCCTTTCTCTCACTCTTCTCACGTCCACTTCCTTGCTAACTCTTCTTTGGCCTTTTATACTCATCCACCCGACAAGGCATCTTCTCCCCTCTCATGTCCCTTTCTTCTTCTTATTATTCTCTTGGCACATAATCGAAGCCCTCTCCCCACCTTTCTTTGTCCTTATCTCCTCTCTTCCCCACTTTCTTTTGTTCTCTGACAGACCTCTTATTCTCTAGCAACAGCTCACGTGAAACCATCCGATCCATGACATACGAACACCAACCCATTCCCTCTCTTCTCGAGGTAGCTGACTCCCCATCTCATTCCCCAGCACACCGTCGTACCACCTCTCGCCTCCCAACTCTCTCCCTCTGCTCTCTTACACCACCCACGTTCACCGGACGCCATCTCCGGCCACCGTCCGCCGCTGCCCACGAACCTCTCCACCTCCTCATTTTTCATTGCACCCTACCTCCCCTTCGTCGGCCTCTCCTAGACCTCTTTTCTTTCCACACCCCCCTCTTTCTGCTAAGCCACCCTCCCATTTCTCTTACTAGCCCAAGCCGCCGCCGTCGCCAACCAGCCACCTGCCTTGCATGCTAACACCCAGTTGACACACCTCCATTGTTAGCCGCCCTCACCAACTGTCGCCCCCCCCCCTTTCGACCTCCACCATCTAGGCCACCTCTACTTCTTTCTTTCCTCATGTTCTCCATGAGCTCTGCCCCTCCGACTGCCGTCAGCGTTTGCATGCCACCCCGCTAGCGCCCCCCGTCGCTGCCGTCGTCGTCCGGTCATCGCGCCCGTGAGCTCACCCTCACCACCGGATGCACCGTCCACACCCCTACTGCTGCCACCGCGAAGCTTCCCCGCCTGCGTCGCCACCCCACACCACCGGACGCCGTCACTCTCTCTCTTTTCTTCTCCGTCAATCTCTCTTTCTCCTTCCCTCTCTTACTCTCTCTCTCGCGTGAAGATTTGTTAAAAAAAAAAATTTTTTTTTACGTTTCGCGGGGGGGCCTCGTCGCCCGTGCCCCCCCCCCCCGTTCAAACGAAAAGAGCCGTTGTGGCCCTTTTCCCGCAGCACCCCCGACGCCGCCCCGCCTCCGGCCCCGCCTCCGACGCCGCACCGGCCGCCCACGCCGCGACACCGCCGCCTCCCCGCTCCAACGCCGCCCCTGCGCCGGGATCCCCCGCGGCCACCGTCTCCGGCCACCGCTCTACCCCCCCCCCCTACTCGCCTCTGGCCGTCTCCACGGCCACCGCTGCCGTCGGGCCCACCGCCGCCGCTGCCCGCCGCACGCTTCCCCCTCCCGGCTTCTCTCTCTCTCTCCCTCTCTCTCCCTCTGAATCTCTCTCTCTTTCCCTCGTCCCTCTCTCTCCCTACCGTATCTGTCTTTCTCTCTCCATCTCTCTGCTTCTCACTCCCTCTCTCTATCCCTCTCGATCTCTCTCTCTCTCTCACTATTTTCTTTTTCTTTTTTTTATCCCCTCCCCACCGTCTCTCACTCCCTCTCTCTATTCCTCTCTCTCTCTGTTTCTCTCTCTCTCGTTCCCTCTCTCTCCCCATCCGATCTCTCTCTCTTCTTTATACATTTTTTTAATCTTTTTTTTAACTTCTCTTTTCTTCTCTCTCTCTCCCCCCGTCTCTATTACTCCCCCTCCATCGATTTCCTTCTCTCTCCCTCTCACTTTTCTTTTTCTTTTCTTTTATTTATTATTTCCCTTCCCCTCTCTCCCCCTCTCATCTCTCTGCATCTCTCTCTCTCTCGATCTCACTCACTCTCTTTTTTTTTACTTTATTTTTTTCCCCACCTATTCTCTCTCCCTCTGTCTTCTCTCTTCTTCTCTCCCTCTCTCCCTATCGTCTCTCTTTTCCCCTTTTCTCTGCTTCTCACTCTCTCACCCCCCCTCTCTCACGTATTCTCTCCCTCTCTTTCACACTCTCTCCCTTTCCCTCTCTCCAATCTCTGTCTTAACTCTATCTTTCTTTTTTATTTTTTTTATCTCCATCTTTTACTCTGCCTTCCTCTCCCCCTCACGTATTCTCTCTCTCCCTCTCTCCCTCTCTCGATTTCTCACTCCCTCCATTTTCTTCTCTCCTTCTTCTATATATATATATATATATCTATTTTTTTTTATTTTTTTATTCTCCTTTTGTTACTCCCTTTTTTATTATCTTCTCATTTTTATATTTTCTCCCCCTTAAAACTAAGATATAAAAATTCCCTAAAAAAAAGAAAGAAAAAGCTCTCCCTCTCTCTCTCTCTCTCTCTTTCTCCTTTTCAGGACGGTATCGATACGCGGAAGGCCCTGCCGAGTTTCCAGACGTCGGAGTATACGGGAACCTGTTACGTCTCAGCGCACGCTCGCGCCATCCTCACCTCGAAGAAGCTCGTCCAAAGCCGCCATCGTTCTTCCCCAATAAGTTTTCACCCCTTTGTATTCTTAATTAGTCACTTAATTACATCGCACGAATCATCTAGCATCCATGCCACGCCTTTCTTTCTGAGAGGGCATAGTTTATGAGCGTCTTCGTGTCCGTGCATTCCATCATATCATTTACCATCCTCTAGTTCCAAAGGGGTTTTAAACACCACCAACCAGGTCTGTATTTATTCATGTTATTTTCAATATTAGTTTCTAAAGAATTGGTACTACACCTCCGTCGTCCTTATTTAGTTGTTATTTTTCTTCGTTTGCTCTCTCTATGCAGGGTTAACCAGTCCAGAAGGTCGTTCTTCAGCCGGTCGAAAAGGGAGGAGGAGCAACTCACATGTCCCCAGTTCGAGAATGAAATGCGACCTTCTGTTTTGAGGTACCCGGCTATCATCTCCCTCATCCCATTTTAGTTCTTTCCCTTATTATTGTTATTTGTTGTTAAATTTCCACCCTCACCCCTCTCTATTTTGTCTAAAAATAAGTCTATCTTCCCTCTCTTGTTGTTATCATATATCGTTAAATCTTCATTCCCGTTCTTTTCTGCTTTGTCTAAAATGCGTCTCTCACTCTACCTATATTTTTCTTAGTGGTTTTTCCTTATATCATATTATCTTATTCTATCATCTACCTCTCGGTTTCTTTCTTCATCTTCTCACGTCTCTCTAAAAGACATAAAAACATAAAAAAATAATAAAAGTAACAAAACCCCAAAAAAATATAATAACAAAACATAAAACAAAATAAAAAGAATAATAAAAATCAGGGTAATCAAAGAAGGCCCTCTTCGTCGGCCGGCCGATCGAAGAGGAAGAGAGGACCCGCACTGCTCCCGCTTCGATGGTGAACGCGATCAGAACATTTCCTGTGGGGTTCTCAGCCCCTGGCGATCACACTTCTCTTCCCCTTCTTTTGTTATTTATTTTTCTGACCAAACCCCGTTGACGGAACCAGTTCCTCGCGGTGGTCTCATCTAACCGGTGCGGTGTGCTATCTCCCGCGACCGTTTTATTTCAGTAATTTAATTTCTGCAGTCTAACACTCTAACCGCTAACTGCTTAACTCTAACCCTCCCCTATCATCGCTTCAAAAGCCCGCGGAGAGTGACATCTCACGGCGATTTATTTGATCCCCTTTTCATTTGTTCTAACCCCGATCAAGGAACTCGTTCCTCGTGGTGGTTTAATTTCCTGTACATTCATTCCAACCCTAATCAAGGAACTCGTTCCTCGCGGTGGTTTAATTTCCTGTACATTCATTCCAACCCCGATCAAGGAACTCGTTCCTCGCGGTGGTTTAATTTCCTGTACATTCATTCCAACCCCGATCAAGGAACTCGTTCCTCGCGGTGGTTTAATTTTCTGCATTCTTTTGTTCTGACCCCGATCAAGGAACCCGTTCCTCGCGGCGGTCTTATCTAACCGGTGCGGTGGGTCATCTCCCGTGACCATTTTCATTCCAATAACTTAATTTCTGCACGCTAACCTCTTAACCCCTAACCATTCAATTTTTAGCATCCCCCATCATCGCTTTAAAACCCCGCGGAGAGTAACATCTCGCGGCGGTTTATTTGATCCCTTTTTCTTTTCTTGTTATATATATATATATATATATATATATATATATATATATATATATATATATATATATAGTTATTATAATAAAAACCCCGCGGAGGGTAATACCTCGCGGTGGTCTTTTGTATATAGTTATACTTATTACTTATATCGCTGCAAGAACCCCGCAAAGGCCAATGTCTCGCGGTGGTATGTACATATAATATTTATTATTTATGCTGCAATAAAAATCCCGTAAGGCCAATGTCTTGTGGTGGCCTTAATATGTACATATATATTCATTATTGCTGATATTATTATATTACTTTTAGAACCCCACAAAGACCAATGTCTTGTAGTGGTACGTCTTTGTTCGTATTGTCCTTATGATTATCTGGAGAATGATATATCGTGGCAATTTCTGAGTTTACGTGTCTCTCCATTTCTGTTACGTAGATTCTCGGACTTCCCGGTATATGAAAAACTGCTCGTGGAACGGTAAGTCACGCTTACCGGGAAAGGGTCAGTTTACGCGAGAGGGCCTTCGGACCCATATCTCCGCCACGTACCGGAGTTTGTGCCGCATCCCTATTTTCTTTCTCTCTCCTTGAGTTGATCTCCCGCATCTCCATCTCCTAAGACAGACGAGGGTGGACGTCCACTCCTGCCGTCTACACCTCTCTGGCGATCACCCTTTCACCATTCCATCTTGTTTATTGTGTTTTTCCCACGAGGGTGGACGACGACTCCTGTCGTCTACACTTTTCTGGCGATCACGGTGGGACTTCTTTTGTTTCCTCTGGTTACCCAAATATTTTCGGCACCCACGTGTGCCCCTCCATATTCGGCACCCACGTGTGCCCCTCCACTCGGCACCCACGTGTGCCCCTCCTGATTGCGCATGTGTGTGCTACATTTGTGTTCCCAATAGCACTCCATTCGGCACCCACGTGTGCCCCTCCACTCGGCACCCACGTGTGCCCCTCCACTCAGCACCCACGTATGCCCCTCCTGATTGCGCCCTCGTGCGCTACATTTGTGCTCCTAGTAGCACCCCCTCCACTCGGCACCCACATGTGCCCCTCCTGATTGCGCCCTCGTGCGCTACATTTGTGCTCCCAGTAGCACCCTCTCCACTCGGCACCCACGTGTGCCCCTCCTGATTGCGCCCGCGTGTGCTACATTCGTGCTCCCAATAGCACTCGTGCCATCGGCACCCAAGTGTGCCCCTCCACTCGGCACCCACGTGTGCCCCTCCTGATTGCGCCCGCGTGCGCTATATTCGTGTTCCCGCTATCACTCTTGGCATTCCAATTTCACCCCTCGTGCACTATGTGCATTACTCCAGAATCCCCTTGAAGTCTGAAGAGATTCGTATCATTACAGAAAAGGAGTGTTGTGATGTTTGTTTCATTTCTTTTATTATATATATTTGTCGTCTGTTTATATATTTCTTGTTAAAATTCAGCACTGCATTACATATCATCTCCCTTTTATTTTTATTTCTTTTGTTCCATTTTTTTAGGATCACCTTTTCCTAGTGAAGGAAGGACTCTCCGTCGGGAATTCCTCTCGACGGACTAGGATCTCCTCCATCGGGACCTCCGTAAGTCCCCGACATCGAAGGATTCCCTCTTCGTTCACTGGGCTGGTTGTACCACTGAAGTTCCCTGGAGATAGTTAACCCATTCGTGGTGAGTCGAGTGTCCTTAGATCACACGGTGGAAATCAATATTGCAACTAAGGTCCCTTCTGTGGTGTGAACATTAGATTAGAAAAGAGAAAAAAAGGGGGAAAACCAAAAGAAAATGAAAAAAAAAGGCGTTAAACATCAACTTGTTTGTTAATCTTTGCTAATGGTTTGAGTGTGTATGTTATTACATTCTGATTAGAAAGAAAAAGAAAAAAGGGAAAACAAAAGAAAACACAAAAAAAGGCGTTAAACATCAACTTGTTTGTTAATCTTTGTTATTGGTCTGAGTGTGTATGATATTGCGTTCTGGCAAAATCTCACGTTCCGAAAAAGATCAAGAAATGTCCGGGAACGGTCAGAATCCGACCCCGAGTCACCAGGGGACATATGTCCCTGCTGAGGATGCAGGTTCCTCCCGTGAGCCCTCATATGAGGTGCGAGCCGCCGTCGGGGAAGCATCCCCGCCACAAGATATTTCCTCCTTGCTAGGTGTTCTCGCGAACACACAGCTCAATTCCGATCAGATCCGAGCCTTTCAGACCGTCTTAAAAGGGAAATATGTTGATTCTACTCCTCAAAATCCAACACCAGTTGCTCTCTCTATTCAAGATCCCGCACAGGCAATCCCTTCCTCATTCCCTCTTGTGCAGATAAGTTTGCAGCCTCCCTCTTTCCAATTACCTCCCCAGTCTCAAGTTCCACCAATTCCTCATCCAACATTTCAGTCAGTTCCATTTACTGATATGCCACGTCTGCAACCTCCCCCTTTCCAATTACCTCCCCAATCTCAAGTTCCACCAATTCCTCATACGACATTTCAGTCAGTTCCATTTGCTGATATGTCACAACGTCTCTCTCATCCGGAATTCCCTTCTTAGGCTTCTGCAAGGCCTCAGTGGCCACCACAACCTGCTCCTTACAATGAGCTCACTCAATCTCTCCTTCATAGGATGAACAAGATGGATGAACAATTTCGAGATTTCAAAAAGATCGTGGATGTCAAATCCGCGCCTGAGATCTCTTTACCAATCCTTCCAGTATTCCATCTCCCTCCTTCTGAAATGCCAACGTATCGACGGTACACCGGCACAGGCAACCCCCTCATTCATCTGAAGGACTTTATGTATGAGTCCTCGTTTTGGCAGAACGATCAAAGATCCTTGGCATACCTCTTCAGGAGATCATTGGATGGTCTCGCCTTAGAATGGTTCTATTCCCTAGAGCCGAGTGAGGCTAAGAACTTCGACGTAGTGCAACGGAAATTCATACAGAAATATCGGGATAGGGTCGGTCCCTCCTTCTCTATTACCGACCTAGTGGCTGAAAAAATGAAGCCGGACGAAGATTTCACCCAATTTGCCGATCGATGGAGATTCTTGGCAGAGAAAGTGAGAGACCCCATTTCAGAATCGGAGCAAGTAAAGATGGTCGTGTCTAATGCCACTCCATAATATAGACACGTCCTAGCAATGAACAAACTCACCACTATGGAGGAACTGTATGAGAGGGCTCGATATATCCAAACACAGCTGAAAGATTCTCCCCTCATGCATATGTTCGAGCCACCAAAGCCAAAGGTGTTTAGGAAGCCGGGCACGGGTGCCCAAGGTGGGGTGACAGAAGGGGTTGTAACAAATGAACAAGTGGGCGCGGTTGGCCATCCCAACTAGCAAGCTAACCCTAGGCCCCCACAACCCCCACAATTCCCCTTTCATCAGGAGCAACAAGGTCAGCAACCCTATCGTCCTCCCCCACAAAATAATCTCTTCCAGAACAATATGCCTCAACCGCTCCATCTCCAACAACAACAACAGCGACCTCCTCAATATAATCAGGTTCCACCACCCGGGGATTATGGCCTCCAACAACAGAGAAGGCCGATTGGCCCTAGGAGAGCTCATTACCCACCTTTGTCGGAGTCATTATCAGACATCTTTAATGCTCTCATGGCTGCTAATTTCCTCACCTTGCCTAAGGAAAAAGCCATATAGCCCACGAACGTCGACACTTCCAGATATTGTGTCTTCCATAGACAGCCGGGTCATACGGTGGAAAACTGTTTTCATTTCAGAGATTATATCTATGATATGAACGATAAACATCAAATAGATTGGGATGAAATGAGGCGATGCGTCACCATGATGAAGGCCAGGAGACCTCCTCTTAGACAACAACAACAGCAACAACAACAACAACAACAACAACAACAGCAGCAACAACAGCCTCAGCAGGCACCACAACAACAGCCAAATATGGGCATCCTCCAAAATCCGTTACCGGCGCACCAACAACCTAACCACCAAGTCAACCCCATCTCTTCTTTCCCGGAAGTTGGAAGAGGGCAAGATTGGCATACGGAAAGCGGCTCTGTCCTTGTCACCAATCACGTTCCTATCCAATCCCCACGCCTTATTCGTCCCGCGCCTGTCTATCCTCCACCCGCAGCACAACCCGCAGTGATACCTCACTCATTTCCACTGCTATCACGTCCTCTCATCCGTGTCTCTGCTGATGACCTTCCTTCGAGTCCCCAGCAAACACCCTCCACTTCCACCATAACATCGTTACCCTCGAAGCCTCTCATTATTTCTCATGTCTCCACCTCGACATCCACCTTCATTCCACCTCCACTAAACAAACCTCTCATTGTCCAACATCCTTCCGAGGTGCCCTCCACTTCCACCATAACATCGTTACCCTCAAAGCCTCTCATCATTTCTCACGCTTCCATTTCATCATCCACCTTTGTTCCGCCTCCACTAAATAAACCCCTTATTGTCCAACACCCTTCCGAGGCACCATCTACCTCCACCACAACCCCTTTACCCTCTAAACCCCTCATTATTCATCACCCATCCGGGGCCCCATCAACCTCTACTATGCCTCCACCTTTTAAACCCCTTATCATTCACCGTCCATCTGAGGCTTCATCCACTCCCACCATGCCTCCACCTAACAAACCACTCATCAGAGCCCCTAAACCTATTATTGCCCCTGCTTCATCAATTGTTCCGCCACCACTACCCCTCGAACCCCTGCTAAACCCCATATCTAACTCTATAAAGGTGTCGCCAAAACCGCAAGCCATGGTGCTCCGTAGTGGAAGGATGTTCCATCGGGTTTTTCCCCAAAACAGTCAGGTCCCCGAGCAATCTCAGCCGGAGAAAGACACCGAAGAACAGCCAGAGGAGTCTATCCCCGGGACACAATATGACCTGTTGAAACACTTGGATAAAACACCAACTCGGATCTCCATTCTCGAGCTAATCAAGAGGTCGAAAACCCATCAAGACGCCTTGATGGAGTATCTTCAGAGGGTTATGGTAAATGAGGATCTCCCAATGGAGAAGATCTCGTCAGTATTGACGCCAACTGATACACAACCGGCTATTATATTTCACCACCATGAGCTTGCCCCCAAGGAGGCTCGAAAATATGCTTTGTGTATTGCAGTCAAGATCAATGGGGTGTCTGTAGACCCGTGTTTGGTGGACACTGGTGCGTCTATAAATGTGATCTCTATGATCACCCTCCAATCATGTGGGGTTGACACGGAACAGATAAGGCCTTCATCAATCACGGTTACGGCCTATGATAATAGCAAAAAGCCGCCAATGGGGATGGTCATCTTGAATGTAGAATTGGGCCCTGCATCAGTCTTCACGGAATTCTATATCCTTGATATGGATCTCACATTCAAGGCCATACTGGGCCGCCCTTACATTGAGGTTATGAATGCGGTGCCTTCCACCAATCATCAGTGCTTGAAGTTTCCATACAAGGCTTGGATTATCAAGGTAAATAGCATGCCCATCTTTTCTACAGTGGATGCTATCAATACCTCTTTGCCTTCTGTTTGGCCGACTCACCGGCCAATTCTTTCACTGCTAGATGTGTGTGACCCATGCCGAGCCCCTTTAACACAAAAGCCATTTCAGGCATCAAAGTCATGTCACCCTTCCCATTCTAAGGGATGGGAGATCATGAGCAACATTGGCTACCAACATGGCAAAGGTTTGGGGGTACAGTTACAAGGGAGGCTGAGGCTGCCAAAGAAGACAAAGCTAACCCTTAGAGCTGGCCTAGGCTTTAAAGGACCACTCACGTGGACCTTGTACTCCCATTTCAGAAAGGGGCCGGTGATACAGTTGGGGGATCACCCACAACATTCACATGGGAAATTGCATATTGTCTACTTAGCTGAAAGTTGCTCGAGAGCTGCAAAGAAGGGGAAACACGATGACCCGGATTGTGAGTGGAACAAATGGTTTGATATACAGGATATTTCCATTACGCTACACCAGATGTTCTCGCCTCCAGACTTAAAGGGGCCACTTCTGATCTCCGAGGTACCAAAAGATGTCGCTGACATTGCCAAAATTTTCAAGTTTTCCTCGCCGAGAGGAAGTTGCCACTGATGGATCGCTTTCCGTCATTCTATCTGATCATTCTCCTCAGTCGTTGCTGCTGACTCTTTCTTGGACCCGATGTTTATCTGATGATATTCCCAAGTCCCCTTCTCTACTCACATTGTTGCGTGGGTTTCTCAGCCCATGCCAAATTTTCAACCATGATCTGCTCAATGAGCCATGCAACCCCCTAGCTATAGTTCCCTCCTCCCATTCTCTAATTTCTTTCAATTGTTTTGTAATTGAAAATGAAAATTAAAAAAAAAAACGTCGATTTTCAAACTCCTCAACAGCGCATCTCCTTTGAGGAGACCTCCTACATCTCTCACGAGTGTGTCCCGACTTACGGGCCACTCATTCAAGGTCCCTTGAGCGACCTTCTTTACCCCTCTATCGAGGGGTCTCTTCCTGTACATTCTTCAACCCCTTCTTCGTCCGTAGAACAAGTCAGTCAGGTTAGGAATAACGAGTCAAGGGTAGTACCTAGAAGAAAATCCAAGGGCGGGGAAATTCCTCATCGATTCCTTCTAGATCTAGCCAATAGGTGTCAAGCCTTTCTAGCCATTCCTCAATTGCTAGAAAATCCCATCCATCTGCCGGAGTTAGAATGTGAGGAGGATTGCACAATTGATGAGGGATACGGAGTTTATGAGCTCACAGATGAAGAGTACCCTATTGAAGAAGGGGACGAAGAATATGAGGACGCGGCCGATGTATATGCTAGCGGAATGAGGAGGTTTGATGAACCATCAGCCGCTATAGAAGAACCCACCAAAGAAATCAACCTGGGGACCGAGGAAGACCCTAGGATCGTCCTCATAAGTGATAATTTGCCGCCATCTGAAGAAGAAGAATTGATCCAGGTTCTCAAGGAGTATAGGGACACGTTCGCATGGAGCTACGAGGATATGCCAGGATTGGAGTCCAGCTTGGTTGAACATCGCCTAACGTTAAAACCAGGGTCCGTCTCGATAAAGCAAAGGTTAAGACGTTTCCACCCCCAAATGGCTTTAAAAATAAAGGAAGAGGTCGATAAGCTCCACAAAGCCAGGTTTGTTAGAGTCATCCTATATCCTCAATGGGTGGCAAACATTATCCCGGTCATGAAAAAGGATGGAAAGGTGAGAATCTGTATCGATTTTCGGGACCTTAACCGCGCGTGTCCAAAAGATGATTTCCCCTTGCCTCATATCGACGTGTTGGTGGATAACACAGCGGGCTATGAAACTCTCTCGTTTATGGATGTATTTTCGGGGTATAATCAGATCCGTTTGGTGGAAGAGGATCAGGAGAAGACATCATTCACCACACCCTGGGGAACTTACTGTTATTTAGTCATGTCATTTGATTTGAAGAATGCTGGAGCTACTTATCAAAGGACTATGATGGCAATATTCCATGACATGATGCATGTGTATTTAGAGGTATATGTGGATGATTTACTGGTGAAATCCAAGACTAGGGCAGCACACCCGAGAGTTTTAGCCAAGGTGGTGCAAAGATCAAGAGAGTTCAATTTGAAAATGAATCCAAAAAAGTGCGTATTTGGTGTTTCGTCAGGCAAATTGCTTGGTTTCATTGTGAGTAAGAGGGGTATTGAAATAGATCACAACAAAGCTAAAGTAATCAGGGAGATGCCACCTCCGAGAAATCTGAGAGAAGTTCGAGGCTTAATTGGAAGGTTGCAATTCATTCGTCGATTTGTGTCACAGCACTCACAAAGGTGCAAACCTTTCTACGAGTTAACTAAGTCAGGAGTAGAATTTCTTTGGAATTCTAAATGTCAAAAAGCTTTTGAAGGATTGAAAGAGTATCTGGCCAATTCACCCGTTCTAATTCCACCCACGCCAGGTAGACCTTTAATCCTTTATGTCTCAATCCTAGACGACTCCGTGGAAGCTGTCCTGGCACAAGCCGATGAAGCGGGCAAGGAAAGGGCGGCCTATTACTTGTCCAAACTCCTCAACTCATGTGAGCAGAAGTATACGACTATGGAGAAAACTTGTGCCGCCCTTGTCTGGATAGTGCAGAAGTTGAAACACTACTTCTTAGCTCATGAAGTCCATCTGATTGCCCGGATGAACCCTATCAAGTTCCTTTTAGAAAAATCTATCCTTACGGACAGATTAGCACGCTGGCAAAGCTTCCTTTCTTAGTTTGACATCGTTTACATCCAGCAAAAGGCGATTAAGGGGTATGCTATAGCTGAGCATCTCGCTCGCCATCCTCTCCCCAAATTTAATCATGTTCAATCAGAGTTTCTAGATGAGGAACTAATGTCCATCAACCAATCAGATGATTGCATGTGGACATTACATTTTGATGGAGCTCTGAATTCCCAAGGGAAAGGAATCGGCATTGCCCTCTTGTCACCTGAAGGCCTTACATTCCCACTGGCATATCAGCTCAAATTTCCCGTTACCAACAATATAGCTGAATATGAAGCTCTTCTAGCTGGCCTAGAACTCGCTCATTCCTTTCGTATCACTGAATTACGAGTCGTAGGTGATAGTCAACTCATTCTTCGCCAGGTGCTCACCAAATATCGCACTCGCGATCCCAAGCTCAAGCCATACCAAGAACTCACTGTTGCCTTTGCCAAATTGTTCACCAAGTTGATCTTTGTCCATGTCCCTCGTCATCAGAATATTCTGGCCGATGCCCTCGCCTCGTTGGCATCATCTTTAAGATTCCCTCTAGGAAGATAGTTTGAGTCCATTCACATCTACAAGCGTCATGCCCCTGCAATCGATGATGTTTCATACGTAAATATCAAGGACAGGATAGCAAGAAAGGCCCTACAGGAAGAAATCCTTGAGAAGAGGGAAGTCTTGTTGGCGGAATTAGAAGAAGAATTGGCTGATGAAGAGAAGCCATGGTTTTACGAAATTGCCAAGTATTGCAAAGATCAGTCCTACCCTGAAGAAGCCACATCGGAAGATAGAAAAGTCATAAGGAGAGTTGAACAAAGATACATGCTGGTCGGAGGAGTGTTGTACAAAAGAAGTCTCACTGGTGTTCTTCTAAGATGTCTCGACGAAGAGGAAGTCTGGAAATGCGTCGAGGGAGCACACTCTGGTGTGTGCGGTGGCCATGTAAATAGCCAAATGCTTGCCAAGAAAATCCTTCGGCAAGGCTTTTATTGGCCCACCATGGAAGAAGATTGTGCCGTCTATATCCGCAGGTGTGTCAAGTGTCAACTTCACGCCGATAAAATTCATTCCCCATCTTCTTCACTTCATCCAGTATCCTCCCCATGGCCTTTCTCCATGTGGACTTTCGATGTCATTGATCCTCTCGGTAATCCTTACTCCCTCACTAAGCAAAAATCATTCATCCTTACTACAACGGAGTACTTTACCAAATGGGCCGAAGTCGAATCTTACGTGGAGGTTAAAGCATCAACAGTCTGCAAATTCATCATGAAGAACATCATCGCCAGGTTCGGCATTCCAAGCACGATCATCACCGATAATGGACCGCAATTCATTTCTCAGGACCTTCAGGACCTCTGCAAAAGGTATAAAATTGCATTGCATCATTCATCACCTTATTATCCACAAAGTAATGGCCAAGCAGAGGCCACTAACAAAACATTGATTAAAATCATAAAAAATACATGTGAGTCTAACAAGTTCTCGGATTGGCCAGAAAAGCTCATCGAGGCTCTATGGGCCTATCGCACCTCAATCCGTACCCCCACTGGGCAAACTCCGTTCGCCCTTACTTATGGGATGGAGGCGGTAGTTCCGTACAAAATTCTGGTTCCCTCTCTAAGAGTACAATTGGATAAGGACCTCCCCCTCGACGAACGTCATGATTCACTCCTTACCCAATTGGAACTCTTAGATGAGAAACGGCTGGCCGCTGCCGAGCATGCACGTGTATATCAAAATAGACTCACACGTTTTTATCAAAAGAAGGTCATTGAAAGGAAATTTTAAGTCGGTGAAATGGTAGTGAAAAGAATCTTTGTAAAACCTGGCGGCCCACGTTCTAAACTCCAACCCAATTGGGAAGGATCGTACATGATTCAGGCTGTGCATCCTGGCAACGCCTACAGGTTAGTCAATGCTGAAAGAGTCGAGTTATCTCACTCTTGGAATGGACTTTATCTTAAGAAGTACTATCCTTAGATAAGTGTACATAGTGTCAAAAAATGATGAAACGAAAAATAACAAAAAATTAAAAAAAATTGAAAATAACAAAAAATATGTATATATACAACAACAAAAGCAAAAAAAATAGGAAAAATGAAAAATATATATATAGAAAATTCAAAATGCCAATGCTTGGAGACCACCATGCAGTTAAGTCATCGCATTCAACCTCCATGTTGGGATAGGGCCTATTAAGACTTGGTAGGTTCCGGGTCTTGGTTTGCCAGAACCGTGGAGATTCCTGTCTGGCTAGTTTGGCTTATGCCCCCCTCAAAAGGGGCAACATACATGTACACATGTGTTCTATGAAAGATCGGTAGCATCGCTTATGGTGAGGCCTCACCCAAAGGGTCTCCAGAAGGCTTAAATCTTTATTCTCTCTCTCTTCGACCGAATGAGACAGCCGGCGCCCTTAAAATGCTGAGCATCGGAAACACGAACACAACCCCTAGGGTAAGAGTAGGGCCCAATTCCTTGAGCATGGGTCAGAGCACGAGAAGAGGGCAGTGTCCACGCAGGCATCCAAGAGGGATTCCATAATGTCAAAATACTATGTCCCTCGCAAAATCTGCCAAGAAAAATCAGAAAAGAAGAACAAAATCAAAATCAAGTGAAAAGCCTGGTCGTAACCGTGCCTGATCCCACAAACGAAACTCCTTTAACTGAAAGTCAAATTCTATACGAAAGGGGTCATCAGATGTAAATGCTCGAGATTTGGTCTGAAGTTGCCCGAGAGGGGAAGTTAAGTGCGCCCCTACTGGCTCGCCGGGTTAACGGTTTTGCCGGTCCTCTCAGGAGGTTTTCCCCCAATATTCTTCCTTCTTCCCCTAAAGAAGAAGGCCCAATGGAGTTCCCGAAGGGTGAGGCTTGCCCAAGCTTGTAACCTCATTTCAATACAAACATATGGTTGTCCATTTTGAAAAGTCAAAACCGTTGTCGTGAAGGAGTCCCCGTGTTTCTGGCCGGTTAAGACCCTTATCTACCATCTAGATGTCTTCTTAGCCTAACCTCAGGCTTAGACCAATGTAAGCGCGTCACCTATAGGTGTGACGGAGTCTGATTCGGGTCAGCGTCGCGCGGTTGGTCATTTGGGTTCCAGGGTGTTCCATTACATATCATCTAGAGTTGTGAGGAAATAGACCCGGGTCGGGCAAATCATTTACCTCGAACACTTTTTGGGTGAATCCCTGTGGTCGGAAGCAACTGGGAGCCTAAGTATGGCATGACGGTATTGTCATCAGGGTAAGTCTTAGCCGACGGGATTATCATTCTAGGAGTCTAGAGGCCCAAATCAACTTAGATGTGCACTTAGGATGCCTGGGAGGTTAGTAAGAAACCCTCGTTCTCATGCAGGTTAGATGTTATATCAAGTGGTCATCATGCATTAGCAAAAACAAAAAATAAACAAATCAAAAACAAACAAAAAAATAACAAATCTAAAATTCCAAAAAAAGTAAAAAATGTACATGCACAAAAAAATGGAAATATAATAGACCAAAAAAAATAAACAAACAACAAAATACAAAAAAAATGAATACACCTACAAAAATAAAGAAAATCACATCTTCGCATGATCGCATTTGTATGCACCATTCATTTTAAATTCTCGTTTGCATCCGTGTGCTTGTCTTTCGCATTCATTATCCTTTATTATTGCATTTGTTAATAAAGACTTGCCCCTTGACTCGTTATCAAGGACAGCTTAAATCATGTTTATTTATTGAGCAAGGGGCAAGTCAGAGCAGAGATGCTAACTTGTTTGCTTAAGTGTATGCAGGGACTAGAGTGATCAAGAAAAGCAGAGAACCAAGCACGAACTAATTTATTCCACTCTCAACTAAAAACAAATAGAAGTCTGCATCAGGTTTCACCTTCTCTCTCCACATTACTTGTCCCGCCACCCTCCGGGTGAGACACTCTTGAGGGGGCTATCCAATCATGGAATGCGGTCCTTCTACCGCTTTGTGGGCCTCTTTCTATCTCTACTCCCCGGCGCCGATCTGCGTGGGCACCAAAGAAGCTGCTGACACGAAAGCCACGCTCTCGTGCTCTTCGGTAGCATTCCTCACCGTCCTTTAGCCACTGCTCGGCGAGGCCGAGACTGGTCTTCAATTCAAATATTTGGGCCTCCAGGGCCCTCTTCTCCTCTTTCTCGGCCGACCTCTTGGCCTTCTCTCGTTCCTTGGCCTTTTCCCTCTCAGCACGTTCTCTCGCTCTGTCTTCCCTCTCCAGCTGAAGGGTGATCCTCAGCTCTATAGCGTCCCTAGAAAAGTCGTCACCTGGACGACGCTGCAGTTCCTCTTCTAGCTCGGCTATTCTAGCTTCCTTCTGGGCGGCATGCGCGAGTGCCTCCTCCGTTTCTTTCTCCTGCCAAACGTTTCATCTCAGGCTTTAACGCTTGAACAAAAGATATGAAATGGTGAGGCTCTCACCTGTACAGAAAGCATCCCTTCTGCTTCCGCAGCCCTGCTGGGTGGCATGAGCAAGCTGCTCGTGGAATAGATCTAACTCTGAAGTGGGAATCCATAGACTGGAAGAAACGCCGTCTGCCCCCATCGCCGATGAAACTACATCGAGCTGGGCACGCTGCGTACACATATGAGAGGTGACAGTTAAAGGGTTAACGCCATTAATTTCAAATCATGCCAGAAGTATGTATATATACACTTACTGATGAACCCAGAGCCGCTCGGGTGTCAGTTAACTCTCGCTCCGTGTCCGCTTAAACGAGCTTGTAAGTTCGTTATTATGGTGTCACGGGCATCCTACAGCCATGGCTCTTGAGTTCACAAATAAAAATAAAAAAATGGAAATTATAAAAGACAAAAAAAATGGTGTTTTACTTTACCTCTATAAGCCCTCCAAGCTGGAGCCTCTCCGGATACATTGTCCTATAGAGCCGTAGGTAATCTTCACTATCTTGCACTTGGGATTCCACGAGCGTGCCACCACGCTGCCAGTCTTCATACTGCTCGGGGAAGCGCACTCTCCAATCAACGCAGGTTGCCGGCCCACGCGTCTTCTTCCCGACGCTGGGTGAGGAGGTTATATCCACCCATTCCTGGGCAAGCCCGAGAGTCCTCATGGCTAATCGTAGTCTTAGTGGCTCAATTTCATTCAAACAATGAAGCCAGAGGTCCCGTCCAAATAGGGCACGGCTTCCAATTACCCATGGCTGGTCGGCATCGACCATGTTCAAGTAAGGCTTCCAGTTCACCTATGTTGGTTGTACATATCTTCTTAATTACTCAAAAATAAAAAAATGGCAAAAAATGAATAAAAAAAATAGAAAAGACTATCTTACCATCGTTGTAGGGAATTCTTGTAGCTCCCGTCTCGATACCATCAGCTGGTAGGATAATGGTGCTGTACTCATGATGGGTTGCCACTGCCTAGCCAACGGGATCGTCACTGGCCGACAGTGTCGAGCTCTCCCCATTGGAATATAATAGTAGCTCCACAGCTACACCATCATGTGTCATTGGCATCAACAAATACAAGAAAAAAGCATAAAACGAAAACCACAAAAAAAAAATAATCTTTTACCTGGATGAAGGGTGTAAACCCATTTATTGTCACCTCTCGGCCTGTCCTTTGCGACAGACCTGTGAATAAATGTGCTAGTACGGCAGCCCCCCAAGCGTATTGTCCTACTCTCTCCAAGTCCACAAGCAGCTCCAGGAAGCGGCAGTGTATGTTGTCTCCCTTGGAGCCCAGTAGCAGCCTACCCAGCAGAAAGAGGAGGAACCTCCTCAGGTCCATGTTGGTCCTTTCCCAGTTGCTGGCATCTGCATAGTATACAGCACGGGCACCTCTCTCTGCCCTTTCCATAAGTTCCTCCAAGGACTCGTCATCCCGTGGACGGATGTCAGTAAGCCTTAACACCTCCAGGATCGATGTCTTGGCTACTGACCTGTTCTTCCGTCCATCGAGTTCCAGTCCTAACAGTTTCTGGGCACCTTCTCGGTAATCCGCATAAGTGACGCCGGTCACTGCCTCTCCATCCACTTTGAGGCCCGTAATGCGGACCATATCTTCCAGACTGGGCACCATGTGCCCCCAAGGCATCAGGAATGCCCGACTCGCCGGATCCCATCTTTCATGTAATGCTTGGATCAGGGCAAGGTCGAGCTTTATCGGCTCGATTCGAAGGAAGGCACCGAACCCCATCACGTCTAGCCTGGCCTTTTGGAAGTCCGGGAGACCTCGATACGCTGCCACTACCAGCTCCCACGAAATGTGCGAGCGCATCATGCTCTGCACATACACAAAGGTGAAAAAGGGGAGCATTGCTAAGCAAGAAAGGAGAAGAAAAGGATGAAGGAAGGAAACCAAAGAAGCCACTTACAAGCTGTGATCGGGTCCTCTCACTCAGTTGTCCTTCGACTTCTGAGAGTCTCCTGGAACTGCTACCTAATCTGCTCCTCTTCGAGGAGCGGGAAGACTCACCTTCTACTCTGAAGCTGGATTCACCCTCCATCCTAAAAAAATGAGCAACACTCGTAACCTCCCTTCCTTACAAATTTGCACTCCTCAAGTCTGCTCTCAGGACCTTGGTGCTTCCAGGTCGAGGGAAAGGGAAGGTATTTATAGGATCGGAAAGAAGGTGATCTGGATCTATCACTATCACCCCTAGCAACAGCTCTTACGACAAGTCACCCTCTCTTTACTTTTACGGTCACTCTACCATGTGGAGTGATCGATTCGGACGCGTGATTTGTTGACTTATCCTCCTATTTGGTCCAAAGATTCCCCGTGGTCATTGTCCCGTTGCGACTACTGCTAGCGCAACGAAAGAAAACGGGGGACATTTATGCGGGAAAACAAGGCCAGGGGCCGATATTATTGAAATTAGTGATAGCTTCCATTGCAAGCCATGGTCGAGGTGTCCTCGGATGCCACTTTGCCATGTCGGATGAATGCTTCAGAGCCGTAATACGGTCCGAAGAATCCACGTGTCCCTTGTGACAGGGGCCGATATTATTTAAGTTGGTGATATCTTCCACTGCAAGCCATGGCCGAGGTGTCCTCGGATGCCATTTTGTCATGTCGGGTGAAGGCTTCAGAGCCGTAATACAGTCTAAAGAATCCACGTGTCCCTTGTGACAGGGGCCGACACTATTGAAATTGGTGATAGCTTCCACTCAAGCCATGGCCAAGGTGCCCTCGGATGCCACTCTGCCATGTCGGGCGAATGCTTCAGAGCCATGATACGGTCTAAAGATTCCCCATGTCCCTTGTCCTATTGTGACCACTTACAGCGCAAAGAAAGAAAATTAGGACATTCACGTGGGAATATAGTACTAAGGGGCCGTCATTTCAAAGGCGGTGGAAGATTCCTTTTGACGATCATGGCTATCACAAGTCACTGCCCCATGTTTCGAGGAGATGACTCATCGAGCATGTCTCACGGGACCCACGTGGTGAAGAAGAAGAGTATACCAGAAGGAACGCACCCTAGGGCCAGCGAGCTGCCCTAAACCAACCCATTCCACTTATACATCTATATAAGGGTTTGAGCCCGTCATGAGGAAAGAGTGGGTGTACAAGCCATTCATTAACCCTTGTCGCCCTCCTGGTCACTCCTATTCTCTCTTCTCTCCGAAGACAAGAAGTCCCTCGGAGGCTTTCTATAGTCCCGTGACGCAGCAATCACTTTGCCGTACCGCAAGTTCCCACCGGCTCTTTGGCGGTGCTCTTCATCATCCTCTTGCTTCTCTCGTGATCCCGATGGCCGCGAGGTTCTCGAAGTCAAGGCCGCTGGCTGAGCTACCCTTGCTTCACAAAGGAGACTGCACCAACTTCAGGAGCTCCTCCACTGCGAGCTCCGATTCTGCCCTAATCTGTAACGACTCTGAGGAATTGATGCGTCCATTCGCTGCTTCTCCCAAAGCTTCATTGCCCTCCTTGTGCCAACCTCGATGCCGCTCCATCCTCGCCTGCCTCCACTCTTCCCCCTTACATCTCTCCTTGACACCCGGAGAGAAACCTTCAGCTCTAGGAGGCCTCAGGGCAACCCCTCGTGCTAGAGTTATTCTGGTCCTTCGATTCTCGGCCGATGACGGCTACCCGTCGTCCGGCGTCTGCCACTCCAAGCAGCCGATACCAAAAGTAAAAGGGGAAAAGGGGATTCAAGGAACGTACAACAACATTAAGGCTTGGCATTTATTCTAAAATGAGATACATTACGGTTAGGGCACCTCAGGCCTCAATTTCCCCAGTTCCATTACATAAGTCATCAACAGCTCACGATCCTCACTCACAGTCACCATCGTCTTCCGTGGAACGCTTGCCTTCCACGCTGCTTTGATAGCTTTCCTATCCTTGGCATCACCTTCCGTGTCTAAATCCCTCTCCTTAATCAAAAGGAGATCGGATGGTGTAGAAAAAGAGTGTCGCGGAAGGCCGATTTGCAGGCAACACCGGTGCGAGCTGTAAAGAACAAACTCAGTTGCCCCGATAAGCTGGAGTTCCGCGTCAGGGGAGGATCTCGCAAGAAGCTCACGTCCAAGTAAACATGCTGGCGCGTGAGTAAACGCATCCCGCTCCAAATTGTTGAAGTAAGCACGCCAGTCTCCACGTGACTTCAGCCGAGGCATGCGATTGACCACGCTCCCGCCAAAACCCAACACATCAACCATGTGATAAAGGGGGCTTTGTTGGAAGATTCTGGAAGTAGTTCGTGCCTCCTTGCAGCGATCAAATTTGAAATGGAGATCGATCCAGCAATTGAGGAGAAACATGCACCCATAGGGGGGCTGACCCATGCTGGAAGCCGTAAGACCGCTGTAAAGGTAGGCAAGGATGGCTGGTCCCACTCTTTTGCCCTTCCAGAGTCCTCATATCGCGCCCAATTGATCCTCCTCCAGGATGTTGTCGATGCTTGGGAAGAGGAGAGCTCCCGCCAAACAAATCATGAACCCTTTCATGAGTGCTTCCAAACGTTCGTCACTTGGCGGTCTTTCCAAACCGTTCATAGTCCAATCTGCCAGCTTCTGTAGGTTGATTCCCCTCTGAGTCTGAACTTGTTTAATAACTTCACAGGGCATGAAGCCTCTCAGAATCTCCTCAGGGGACATTTTCTTCCCCATGCGCAAAATTTTTATTTTGCCATCATTCCTGAATCTTTTTAAGCCAAGTAGGAGTTCCGCCTCCTCCAGAAGGATCGTTGATTCAAAAGTCTGAAAAATGAAGGTGTGGGTTTCAGGGTGCCAAACCTCTATCAGTGCACCCATGGCTACCCAATCCATGTAAATCTGGTTGTAGTATTTGGCATGGATAACCAGGCCTTGAAGGTGCCACTTTGAAATAAAAACCCTCATGTCGGTAGTAATGTTAGAAGTGAGCTTTGTAAGACAGGGTAATCTGGAGAATCTTCTGGGACCCGGAAAGAGAGGATACGGCTGAGAAGAAAGAAAAGAAAAGCATAAGAAAGAACTCGTCCGTAAAGAAAGAGAGAACTGATTGGACTTACCATCCGTAAGCGGATTCTTTCGCACAGATGACCTCCGAAGTCGGTCAATTTCTTGAAACCACGATCGAACCTCCCCCTTTTGGTAGGGCGGGAAGGTTCACCCTCCATCTCCACAGGCTGGGAACTCTCTCTTCCCACCTCAAAAGCATAAAACCACCGTTGAATGCATTTGGCTAAGTGTTGGGGGGTACTTATAGGAAGAAGGGCGGTAAAACGGTAAAAGTAAAATATTAATGATGAGTTACCGTCATGGACTTTAACCGAGGGAATGTGGTTTGCCTTGCACAGTGTTTTGGTAGTCTCTGTGAATCATTTTGCTGTGTGGATTTCTTTGTATAGTAGAATGTAATTTTATTTCTTATGCGATAATTGTGTGCTAACTGTTGATTGCAGGAATCAAAAAGAAACAAAAAAATAAAAAAATAAAAAATAAAAAAAAGTGGGATCACACTGTCCCACCCTCAGTCACTACGGTGATTGGCCCCATTGTGTCATGCATCCTACTATATGATATCTACGCTATTAGATCGTACCAAGGACCTTATGTCTTGGACAAATCTGGAGTTTGAGTTCCCCTTCAACAAAAATAGTGATAACTTCAGAGAAATTCATGACGTACGGATAGGCCGTTAGGATGTGACAGCTTGGGGACGACGGTTCCGTCCGGTGTGTCGGTACGTGGATAAACGGGCCCCCGGCTCAGTATCAGCTCATCGGATCGGTATCTGACCCAGTCTCCACACCTTAACAATATTATCCTTGGATATCTTCTATTTTCTTTTGCTTTATATTTTTCTTTTAAACCCAGCATGCATTCATGTAGGACTTTGAGTTCATTGTGGAAAATCATTCACTTACTTTGATTGTGTGAGCCACTGTGCTTAATTGCTTAGATATGAGATATTCCATTCTGAGTCGAGTACTGAGTTTTCCCGATGTTGCCTTGGGATGTTTCTCTGAAAGAAACCATTGTTTGGATTGGTCTCTAATTCATTTTTTCAATTTCACCCGGACCCACCTTGGCTGCAGCACTTCCACAAAGGCTGGTAACCGCTCCCCAATAGTGAAACCTGAGGTTTACGACCCAGGTACTTCCGCACCGTGAAGTTGGTCCTTTTAGTTTACTTATGCCCTAGCGCACGCAATGTTCTTTCTAATTTGTTCACCATCCAAACAATCGTTGATTTCGGAGGACCTTCTTCAAGGTTACTTTGGTAAAATTCGAGAAAGATGCTCACCAGGAAAATGATGAAGGCGTGTCTCATCACACCTTGGCACCTGCTTTTCACTCCACTCCATTTCATTCCAACTCACTTCATTCCATTCCACTACATGTCTTTCCCCTACAAAGCAGACGCCAAGGCAGGGCAGCTGTAGACACGCCATTTTTAACGTTTCTGTGAGTAAATTTCATATTACGCTACGATGCCCCAAAGTGGCCTGCGCATTTGATTCATGTGGGTGATTAGTCATTTTTCAGGGTTTTATATGAAAATATAAAAAGGGTTTAAAAAAAGAGAAAAATTATAAATAAAAAAAAGATAAAAAATGAATGGATGAGAAAAGCTCATTATATATATATATATATATATATATATATATATATCAAGAAAAACTTATAACAAAAATACAAAAAAAATAAAGAAAAGTTATAAAATAATTCAAAAAAGGTTTTAAAAAAAATGAGATTGTTTTATGTGTGTGTGTATATATGAATATAAAAAGGAGATATATATGTGTATATGAGAAATAATATAACAAAATTTATCATTAAGTTAATCTCTATTTTATTATCACTCACCTATATCTTAATCTTAATATTAGTCCCTTTCTCTCACTCTTCTCACGTCCACTTCCTTGCTAACTCTTCTTTGGCCTTTTATACTCATCCACCCGACAAGGCATCTTCTCCCCTCTCATGTCCCTTTCTTCTTCTTATTATTCTCTTGGCACATAATCGAAGCCCTCTCCCCACCTTTCTTTGTCCTTATCTCCTCTCTTCCCCACTTTCTTTTGTTCTCTGACAGACCTCTTATTCTCTAGCAACAGCTCACGTGAAACCATCCGATCCATGACATACGAACACCAACCCATTCCCTCTCTTCCCGAGGCAGCTGACTCCCCATCTCATTCCCCAGCACACCGTCGTACCACCTCTCGCCTCCCAACTCTCTCCCTCTGCTCTCTTACACCGCCCACGTTCACCGGACGCCATCTCCGGCCACCGTCCACCGTCCACCACTGCCCACGAACCTCTCTACCTCCTCGTTTTTCATTGCACCCAACCTCCCCTTCATCGGCCTCTCCTGGACATCTTTTCTTTCCACACCCCCCTCTTTCTGCTAAGCCACCCTCCCATTTCTCTTACTAGCCCAAGCCGCCGCCGTTGCCAACCAGCCACCTGCCTTGCATGCTAACACCCAGTTGACACACCTCCATTGTTATCCGCCCTCACCAACTGTCGCCCCCCCCCTTTCGACATCCACCGTCCAGGCCACCTCTACTTCTTTCTTTCCTCCTGTTCTCCGTGAGCTCTGCCCCTCCGACTGCCGTCAGCGTTTGCATGCCACCCCGCTAGCGCCCCCCGTCGCTGCCGTCGTCGTCTGGTCATCGCGCCCGTGAGCTCCACCTCACCACCGGCTGCACCGTCCACACCCCTGCTACTGCCACCGCGAAGCTTCCCCGCCTGCGTCGCCACCCCACACCGCCGGACGCCGTCACTCTCTCTCTCTTTTCTTCTCCCTCAATCTCTCTTTCTCCTTCCCTCTCTTACTCTCTCTCTCGCGTGAAGATTTGTTTAAAAAAAAGTTTTTTTTTACGTTTCGCGGGGGGGCCTCGTCGCCCGTGCCCCCCCGTTCAAAAGAAAAGGGCCGTTGCGGCCCTTTTCCCGCAGCGCCCCCGATGCCGCCCCGCCTCCGATGCCGCACCGGCCGCCCACGCCGTGACGCCGCCCCTGTGCCGGGATCCCCCGCGGCCACCACCTCCGGCCGCCGCTCTGCCCCCCCTGCTCGCCTCCGGCCATCTCCACCGCCACCGCTGCCGCCGTGCCTACCGCCGCCGCTGCCCGCCGCACGCTTCCCCCTCCCGGCTTCTCTCTCTCTCCCTCTCTCTCCCTCTGAATCTCTCTCTCTTTCCCTCGTCCCTCTCTCTCCCTGTCGTATCTCTCTTTCTCTCTCCATCTCTCTGCTTCTCACTCCCTCTCTCTATCCCTCTCTCACTCTCTTCCTCTCTATCTCTCTCCCTCTCGATCTCTCTCTCTCTCACTATTTTTTTTTCTTTTTTTTATCCCCTCCCCACCGTCTCTCACTCCCTCTCTCTATTCCTCTCTCTCTCTGTTTCTCTCTCTCTCATTCCCTCTCTCTCCCCATTCGATCTCTCTCTCTCTCTCTCTTCTTTATACATGTTTTAATCTTTTTTTAACTTCTCTTTTCTTCTCTCTCTCCCCCCGTCCATATTACTCCCCCTCCATCAATTTCCTTCTCTCTCCCTCTCACTTTTCTTTTTCTTTTCTTTTGTTTATTATTTCCCTTCCCCTCTCTCCCCCACTCATCTCTCTGCTTCTCTCTCTCTCTCGATCTCACTCACTCTCTTTTTTTTTACTTTATTTTTTTCTCCACCTATTCTCTCTCCCTCTGTCTTCTCTCTTCTTCTCTCCCTCTCTCCCTATCGCCTCTCTTTTTCCCTTTTCTCTGCTTCTCACTCTCTCACCCCCCCTCTCTCACGTATTCTCTCCCTCTCTTTTACACTCTCTCCCTTTCCCTCTCTCCAATCTCTGTCTTAACTCTATCTTTCTTTTTTATTTTTTTTATCTCCATCTTTTACTCTCCCTTCCTCTCCCCCTCACGTATTCTCTCTCTCCCTCTCTCCCTCTCTCGATTTCTCACTCCTTCCATTTTCTTCTCTCTTTCTTCTATATATATATATATATATATATCTATTTTTTTTATTTTGTTATTCTCCTTTTGTTACTCCCTTTTTTATTATCTTCTCATTTTTATATTTTCTCCCCTTTAAAACTAAGATATAAAAATTCCCGAAAAAAAAAGAAAGAAAAAGATCTCCCTCTCTCTCTCTCTCTCTTTCTCCTTTTCAGGACGGTATCAATACCCGGAAGGCCCTGCCGAGTTTCCAGACGTCGGAGTATACGAGAATCTGTTACGTCTCAGCGCACGCTCGCGCCATCCTCACCTCGGAGAAGCTCGTCCAAAGCCGCCATCGTTCTTCCCCAACAAGTTTTTCACCCCTTTGTATTCTTAATTAGTCACTTAATTACATCACACGAATCATCTAGCATCCATGCCACGCCTTTCTCCCTGAGAGGGCATAGTTTATGAGCGTCTTCGTGTCCGTGCATTCCATCATATCATTTACCATCCTCTAGTTCCAAAGGGATTTTAAACACCACCAACCAGGTCCGTATTTACTCATGTTATTTTCAATATTAGTTTCTAAAGAATTGGTACTACACCTCCGTCGTCCTTATTTAGTTGTTATTTTTCTTCGTTTGCTCTCTCTATGCAGGGTTAACCAGTCCAGAAGGTCGTTCTTCAGCCTGTCAAAAAGGGAGGAGGAGCAACTCACATGTCCCCAGTTCGAGGATGAAATGCGACCTCCTGTTTTGAGGTACCCGGCTATCATCTCCCTCATCCCATTTTAGTTCTTTCCCTTATTATTGTTATTTGTTGTTAAATTTCCACCCTCACCCCTCTCTATTTTGTCTAAAAATAAGTCTATCTTCCCTCTCTTGTTGTTATCATATATCGTTAAATCTTCATTCCCGTTCTTTTCTGTTTTGTCTAAAATACGTCTCTCACTCTACCTATATTTTTCTTAGTGGTTTTTCCTTATATCATATTATCTTATTCTACCATCTACCTCTCGGTTTCTTTCTTCATCTTCTCACGTCTCTCTAAAAGACATAAAAACATAAAAAAATAATAAAAGCAACAAAACCCCAAAAAAATATAATAACAAAACATAAAACAAAACAAAAAGAATAATAAAAATCAGGGTAATCAAAGAAGGCCCTCTTCGTCGGCCGGCCGACCGAAGAGGAAGAGAGGACCCGCACTGCTCCCGCTTCGGTGGTGAACGCGATCAGAACATTTCTTGTGGGGTTCTCAGCCCCTGGCGATCACACTTCTCTTCCCCTTCTTTTGTTATTTATTTTTCTGACCAAACCCCGTTGACGGAACCAGTTCCTCGCGGTGGTCTCATCTAACCGGTGCGGTGGGCTATCTCACGCGACCGTTTTATTTCAGTAATTTAATTTCTACATTCTAACACTCTAACCGCTAACTACTTAACTCTAACCCTCCCCTATCATCGCTTCAAAACCCCGCGGAGAGTGACATCTCGCGGCGGTTTATTTGATCCCCTTTTCATTTGTTCTAACCCCGATCAAGGAACTCGTTCCTCGCGGTGGTTTAATTTTCTGCATTCTTTTGTTCTGACCCCGATCAAGGAACCCGTTCCTCGCGGCGGTCTTATCTAATCGGTGCGGTGGGTCATCTCCCATGACCATTTTCATTCCAGTAACTTAATTTCTGCACGCTAACCTCCTAACCCCTAACCATTCAATTTTTAGCATCCCCCATCATCGCTTTAAAACCCCGCGGAGAGTAACATCTCGAGGTGGTTTATTTGATCCCTTTTTCTTTTCTTGTTATATATATATATATATATATATATATATATATATATATATATATATATATATATATATATATATATATATATATAGTTATTATAATAAAAACCCCGCGGAGGGTAATACCTCGCGGTGGTCTTTTGTATATAGTTATACTTATTACTTATATCGCTGCAAGAACCCCGCAAAGGCCAATGTCTCGCGGTGGTATGTACATATAATATTTATTATTTATGCTGCAATAAAAATCCCGTAAGGCCAATGTCTTGTGGTGGTCTTAATATGTACATATATATTCATTATTGCTGATATTACTATATTGCTTTTAGAACCCCACAAAGACCAATGTCCTGTGGTGGTACGTCTTTGTTCGTATTGTCCTTATGATTGTCTGGAGAATGATATATCGTGGTAATTTCTGAGTTTACGTGTCTCTCCATTTCTATTACGTAGATTCTCGGACTTCCCGGTATATGAAAAATTACTCGTGGAACGGTAAGTCACGCTTACCGGGAAAGGGTCAGTTTGCGCGAGAGGGCCTTCGAACCCCTATCTCCGCCACGTACCGGAGTTTGTGCCGCATCCCTATTTTTTTTCTCTCTCCTTGAGTTGATCTCCCGCATCTCCATCTCCTAAGACAGATGAGGGTGGACGTCCACTCCTGCCGTCTACACCTCTCTGGCGATCACCCTTTCACCATTCCATCTTGTTTATTGTGTTTTTCCCACGAGGGTGGACGACGACTCCTGCCGTCTACAAGAACCACACGTGAAGAGGGCCAACCTGTTTCCTAAGCAATAGGAATGGGCGCCCTAATGCAGGGGCGCCAATTCCACTGATAGAGGCCACCCAGTTAATGGGCGCCCCTATGCTAGGGTGCCAATTCCTAACAGTGCATAACACTGTTCTTCCTGCTATCCTTCTAGAAGTATTGAAACACAAACAGCCTTATTTCGCTGGCAACGGACCCACAAGGCAATAAACTATTTGCCTTTCATTGGCAACGGATTTTCCCTATAATTATACCCTCTAGTGAGTAGGCAGAAGCTACTACCGTCATCCTGCTACCTGCAAAAGGGAATATCTCCCTTCTTTTCTTTGGAAGACGTGAAGGGACGTCTTCTTCCTGCATTCTACATCCTACTGGTCAAGCTTTGCTCTTGTGGCTTTCTTTATTCTTTCTTCTATTAACCTGTACCTCGTATATCACTCCAAACAGGTAGGTGTTCTCAAGATCTGGCCTAACTGGCAGCTAAATAGGGTAACATAGCATGCATGCGTAGAATTAGTACAATTCATCTTCCATGTTATATAGTCTATTACACGGCTTTACTAAGATCAAGTATATAGCCTGTTACACCGGTTTTCTACATAGTCTGTTACACTAGTTTTATGAAAAATAAATATATCCTGTTACTCTAGTTTTACGTTCTAAACTATAGCATGCGTAGGTATATATATATATCATGTTTTACTAAATATACAGCATGTTTTACAAAATCTAAAATTACAGCCATCAGGTAATGGGCGCCCATCTCCTGGGTGACATTTCCTGAATGGGCGCCCCAGGCATGGGCGCCCATTAATTGAAGACCCCTCGGATAGTCGTTAATTCATTTTTCTGGAATTAATAATCACCATGTTAGAAATTTTATAACTATGAAACTAAACTATAAAATTCTTGCATGAGTATGATTCTGTGATCCTGATATTTTTCCCTATCTATCCATGTCCTTATTTCTTGATTCCGAGAACTTTTGAAATCATGAATAATAACTTGTGTCTCAAAACGTACATGCCCAGTGCGTACAGGACCCAGACAAATGGGCGCCCTTGACTAGGGCGCCATTTACAGAATTGATGACTCTCTGCAGAGTCTTCAATTAAATGAAGACACTACAGAGGGGCGCCAATTCTTTAGGGCAAAAGAAAAGAAAAAAAAAGATGGAAACTTGAATGGGCGCCCCTTGGTACAGGTGCCCATTACCTGAAACATGGCAGCCACATGGGCGCCATTTACTGAAATAATGGCAGCCTCCTGGGCGCCATTTAAATGGTGGTAGTCCCCTGGGTGCCAATTCATCCAGTGCTGTTTTCCTGTTTGTTCAGAACCTAACTCGTCTCAGATTGGGCGCCCCTCAGTGAGGGCGCCAATTCTGCATATAATGGCAGCCCGAAGGGTACCAATTCAGTTACCTGTGGCAGCCCTTGAGGCGTCAATTCCATCCAAGTTCCCGACTTGACTAGTGTTCTTCGCTGTTTTGACCATAGTTCATTTCTTGCATGATAATCGAACCTTGAACTCCATTCATGAAATCCACCTTATATTCATACAACGGTTAAACCTTAGAATTCTATATTGGCTATAGCTAGAGTGAATGTCAAAAGTAATACATGAAATGCTATGCATATAGGGCCCGATCTGGTCCTGGGAGGAGTGCCCGAAAGTACTTTTTCCCATGGGAGTTGAATGATCACAGTGTTTAGCATTGCACTGAAGTACTTGCTTGCCAGACTTTAGACATCCCACTCACTCTCTCGTGACACTACTTGCTTGCTTGACTTGATTTGCGTGGCCCGAGAAAGGGCAATTACTTGACTTGCGTGGCCCGAAAAAGGGCAAAGTACTTGCTTGATTGAAATAGCCAATTCCAGTTACACGTACTTGATATTACATGTGCTTGATATTCCTTGCTTGAGCTTGTCCCTCGCTTTCTTGGAAAATTGTGTAAACACTTGATAGTACTTGGAATCCTGCAATATCCTTTCTATAAGTTCTTGATATCTTGCTTGTCAACGCTTGATAGTACTTGAAAACATGCGATATTCTTCTATACCGTTCATGACTTTCTCGCTTGTCTAGCATGCATAAGATATACTTGCATTTCATGTAACCTGTAATTTACTTAAAAATTGCTCGAACTTGAGATGTAATTCCTACTGAGCGATTCGCTCATCTAGTTCATTCTACCATTTTTCAGGTAATTCGGATAGAGATAACCACATGAATGGGAACAAGACCGAGTGAAGAGTGCTAGAGTCACCGATCATCTACTGTTAGCTAGTCACGTCTTTTGATTTCTTGAGTCCTTCCCTTGTACTTCCAATTATGTCAGCGAATCGATTAAAAATTTGTTAAAGCTTGTAGCCTAGTATTTGGGTTTAAATAATGAATGTCATGAACTAGAATTATCACCATTTGGTTGTTTGATAATTGTCATCTTGGACTATTGGTATCATTTTAGAAATTTAATCTTAGTCATTATTTAGTCTTTTGCGCACTCTATCTTTTGTCAATATATATATATATATTGCTCTGATCGATTGGTTCTATATAAGCTTGCCGCGACCCGGGGTATCTTCCGCGCTCGGGACGTGACAGAAGGTTTCTTACCTTTCATCATTTCATATGGAGCCTTTTTCCTAGAAGGCCTTACCATAGCTCTATTTATGATGTAGCATGAGGTGTTTACAGCTGCAGCCCAAAACCTTCTAGGTAAATTGCTCTCTACAATCATTGTACGAGCCATCTCCCCTAATGTTTTGTTCCTCCTCTCTACCACTCCATTTTGTTCTGGAGTTCTTGGTGATGAATATATGTGATTTATTCCATGTTTCTTGTAGAAATCATCAAACTCTGAGTTCTCGAACTCACCACTATGATCAGTTAAAATATTAGAGATTGAAAACTTACCATCCTGTTTTACTTTTCTAAAGAATGCCTGAAATTCACAAAATGCATCATTTTTGTGAGACAAGAAAAATACTCATGTGAATCTAGAAAAGTCATCTACAAGTACATATCCATATCTTCTACCATTCAAGCTAGCTGACCTAGTAGGTCCAAACAAATCCATATGAATCAACTCAAATGATTTTGAAGATAAGTTTTCAGTTCTGGTTTTAAATGACTTTCTGGTTTGTTTTCCTTAGGTACAGGCCTCACAAATTTTATTATTCTTTTTAAATGAAACATCAAGAAATCCTTTTACCATATCAAATTTGACTAGTTTATACAGCACATGGTAGCTAGCATGACCTAACCTACGATGCCACAACCATGCCAACTCTTCTTTATTTGAAGTGAGACACAAGCTATTGTGTGTAGCATCATCTAAATCTACCATGTAGATGTTGTTAACCTTCTTTCCAATAAATCCCAGATTCAGAATTTGATTCAAATATGGTGCATGCATGAGAGTCAAAAGCAACTTTATGACCTCTATCACATAACTGACTTGTGCTAAGCAGATTATATGCTAGACCTTCTACTAGCAAGACATCGTCAATGCAACTAGTCAAAGTTTTGCCAACCTTACCTGATCCAACAATCTTACCTTTTGTATTTCCTCCAAAAGTTACATGTCCTCCTTCGTTTTCAACAAGAATATAGAATTTATCTTTATCACCAGTCATGTGCCTTGAGCAATCACTATCAAGATACCATCGGTTATGGGTGGCAACAAGACATTCCTGCATAGATAATCAGGCAAAAGATTTTGGAACCCAAAAATGATTGGGTCCCATCTGACCATTCATATTATTCAACAAAGAAATCAGACATTTCGGTATCCATACAGATCTCACAGAAGTATATTCTTTTTTAGATTCATTTCTTTTGTTCTTATGATTCACTTTTATTGCATCTTTATTTTTCTGCGGCTTTGCAGCAAACTTAAGATTATTTGACTTTGAGTTTTTGTTTTGGTTGTTATTCCAATATGCTGCTGAAGGATGGAACCACCCATAATGACTAGGATGACTAGCCCTTTGAAAACCTTGATAATACTGTGGTTCATAAGTTGACTGTCTAGTTCTATGATTTCCCCATGCATTGCTTTGATAGAAAGGTGTTTGAAAAGGGGTATGCCTAGATTTATAATAATTGACATGCGGACCTCCCCAAATGTTTTTCCAATGGTTTTGAGTCTGAAAGTGGGTGTAAACATGTCTATATGTGTTCTTGTATTTACCTCCCCATGATTTTCTGTTTCACTTTTCAGAATTGTTACTAGACCCCGTTGACCTTTCCATGAAGAGGGATTTCCTTTCATATTCCTCATAGCTTGAGTGTGCATATACCTACCCTGGTTCTTATTCCAGCCTGACTGAGTTTTCTCATAAGATTTCTCAGGGGTAGTCTTGCCTTGCTTTCTGGTTTGTCCTACCTTTTCTTTTCCCTTATTCTTCATGTTGGATTATTCTGTGGATTTTTGAATATTTTCATTTTCTTCACAACAGTTCATGTTTATTAAGGGATTGAATTTTACTTTTCCTTTTTCTGAAACAAATGTGATAGTTTTAACATCAAAAGCCTTTTTGTTGGTAGGATTGAAACCCAAACCTTCTTTCCTGTTTATTTTTGTCCCTAGAATTGCATTCATGTTTTCTCTGCCTTGTGTCATTGATTCTAGGGAATGTTGTTTATCATCGATTTCTTTCTGCAAATTTTCTAAAGTTCTTTTTAACTCTTCATTCACACCTTTAACAGTTTCATATTTTTCCAAAGCAGTTTTAGTTTCCTCCTCAAATTTTTGCATCCTTATCTTCAATTCATCAATGACATTCTTAAGATTTTCATTTTCACATTTCATTTCATTAATCACAACTTTATCATTCTCATATTCAGTCAGAGATTTTCTTAGTTCAGTAATTTCAGCCTCTAAGCAAGCAATCTTATCATTCAAAGAATTATCATGAACAATGGAGTTTATCTTTTTCTTTAAATGTCTATTTTCTCTACGCACATCATCATACTTATCTAAGATTTCAGCATATGCCTCATCCCATTCACTTTGAGAAAAATTTTCTAATGGGGAAGTTACCTCATCTTCTTCTCTTTCTTCTTCTTCTTTTCTGGCCATCAGGCACAGCTTATTATCACTTTCTTTTTCAGCTGAGCTTCCTTCATCTTCATCCTCTTCTTCATCACTCCAAGTGCTGACCATAGCTTTAGGCTTTTTACCCTTCCACCTGGGTTGCTTCATCTTCTGAAATTCTGGACATTCAGCTTTTACATGTCCTGACTTCCTGCAATTGTAACAAACAACTTTGTCAACTTTTTTCACATTGTCAGATTTAATTTTAGAATTTCTCTTACCAGTAGAGTATTTTCTTCTAAAGTTCTTACCTTCCTTTTTCAGAAATTTCTTAAATCTTTTTGTCAGCATGGCAAACTCACCTGAATCGCCCTCTGAGCTAGATGACTCACTTTCACTAGATGAATCCTTGCAGCTTGAATTGACTTTTAGAGCCAGGGGTTTCTCCTTCTTCTCAGGGTCTTCGGTTCTCTTCAGATTCAACTCATATGTCATTAACGACCCAATGAGCTCATCAACTTTAGTAGTAGTTAGATTTCTTGATTCCTCCACCACGGTGGCCTTGGTATGCCAAATTGGAGTTACTGACCTGAGAATCTTTCTGACTAGCTCATATTCACTATACACTTTGCCTAAACTCTTTAGACTATAAGTGACCTGAGTCAACCTAGCATACATCTCAGAAATGCTTTCATCAGATTTCATTTTAAAAGCTTCATATTCAGATATCAACATATTAGCTCTAGTTTCTCTTACCTCCAACATTCCCTCATAGATTACCTGTAGTCGATCCCACATCTCCTTAGCTGAGGAGCAAGATGAGATCCTAGAGAACTCGGTAGGATGCAAAGCACATTGCATAGTGTTCATTGCGCTCCAATTGAGATTAGATTTCCTTATCTGCTCTCAAGTCCAATTATCTTCGTCTTCAGGAAGCTAGAAGGGACCTCGATTGACTACCTTCCAGATCTCATGGTCTTGAGCTCGCAAGAATACCTGCATTCAGTTTTTCCAATAAGCATAGTCAGTTCCATTGAAGAATGGAGGCTTGTTAATAGCATGTCCCTCGGCTATGTATCCTCTAGTTTCCATAACACTAGATCTCTCCGGGATGTTAAGCCCTTGCTGGAGAACTCAGCTCTGATACCACGTGTAGGTTTTAGTGAGATGGAAGATCTAGAGGGGGGGTGAATAGATCTACCCTGACTTTCGCTCTAATGCAGTAAAATGAATATGCGGAATTAAGATCTACTGCTTTAGAATAATAATTCGATTCTAAATGATTAACTAGCAGAGCAGACAGATGAACAAAGACAACCACACATGAGAGACAAGGCTTTTAAGGTGGTTCGGTCTCAACTCAGAGACCTACGTCCACCCCTCACTCAACAGAGTGAGTATTCCGCTGACTATAGCTTAGATCCATTGAAAACACAGCTTACACCTGCTGACAAACAGCTTGACTACACTCAATTCTAGCACTTCTCACTAGATTGAGATCTGCTGACTTACAGCTTGAATCCGCTGTCACACAGCTTGATTGAACAGAGTTTCTAAACGAAAATGAAAATGATAAAACTAAACAAATACATATCTAGTTTAGAATTCCCCCAATAAGTATGAAGTCGATCTGCAGATGAATCTCCCGTTGCTTCAGAATTCCTAGCAATCTGATGGATCTGGAACTTCAAGCTTCAGATACGAAGTTTGTCAGATGATCACGATCTTGTTTCTTCAAATCCTGCTCAGAGTCTTCCCCAATTCAGCTCAATCAGATCCACCTTGATCTCACTAGAATTATCCTTTCAATTCCCGCTCTTTTTCTCAACTAAACTCTCATTGTTTCCCACTCTGTATTTTCGTAATCCTTCTCCGGAGGAAGAAGTCCCTTATTTATGAGAGAGAGATTTGAATTTTCTATAAAAGATTCAAATCTTCAGGGTATTTCTCATTGGTCCACATCTATAGAATGGAGTAGAAGTGCTTTGGACAGATGCCAAGTGACCTAGGGTGATGTGCCAGTCAGCTGCCTTCGAACATAGGTGTGAATATTGCATTTCCCACAAGACTAGCCATTATTCACCCTTATCGACCTATTATTCACCCTTATCGAGCTATTTTTCACCCATAGGCACCTATTTGTCATCCTTAACCTTCAATAGCCTTCGCCTTGCTTTGCCATCTATTTTTCACCGATACACATCTATTTGTCACCGATACGGGACTATTTGTCACCGATACGGGACCATTTGTCTAACGGGTGACTTCAGGCTTTTCTGCCTTGCAGGTTGCACTGGCGTCCTTGCTGTGTCGACTTCAAGGCCCTCTTGAGTCGACTCCCCTTCTTCACAGAACCTTCTTTAACTGGCAGTTCACATGCTGAGCTATTTGTTACCATTGTAAAGCTATTTGTCACCCGTGTAGAGCTATTTGTCACCCTTAAGAGGGACCCTTAGCTGCAGGGTTCTTCCTGGCTCTTCCTGGTGACTTGATTGACAAAATCTTTGGGCATTTAAACTATGGACTTCAGCTAGAGTTAGATCATGCTGCACAGCATCAGTGGCACCTTTACCATGATTTTTCCTGTCAAATCAAACATAGGAAATTATTATCATTAGCATTATAAACATATGCTCATCAGTGTGTTATAGAACATGCCATCATCAAAGACATATAAATGCTCATGAATGAAGACATATGAATGAATACTCATGCTGACTCACACAGTTTTGACATCATCAAAACCTAGAGACACAACAGAGAGGGGCACCCTAGGCAATTTTTTTGCACACAATGATTCATTTTTCCATTAAAATTGTACAAGAGAATATTTATATGGGGGTAAACCCTAGATATAAAGACAATAAGTACTCTCAGATATAGGGCTAGGGAGGGGTACTTTGGGGATAGCAAAGTAATGGGGAGGGGGATCCACTAGGGTACAAGAGAATAATGGGGAGAGGGATCCACTAGTAATGGGGAGGGGATCCACTAGTAATGGGGAGGGGGATCTGAAGTCCGTGATCAATGACACCTAAGAGGGGGGTGAATTGGGTGATTATAAATTTTAGAAAACTTTTACCCGATTTAAAAAGATATGATAAAACATCAACTAAGAAGTTCAGATCTGTTAAATTACAAATTAGATCTATCAAAATCTATCGCCATGATAGTTCCTCGATACTAGACGGAGGTATGAATCTAAGGATTCTACTCATACAAGGTCCTATCGTCCTGACAAGACTGGCCTTGTCAATTTAAAAACACCTTTCGATATACCAAAGATTTACTTATAGAAAAGATCGATTTATGCTAGATCTGAAGAGACAAATGCGGAAGAACAATATGCATGAACAATCACACAGAAAGGAGGTGGGAGAAATGGACTAAACCACACAACTCAAACCACAAGGCACAAGGAATTTTAAGGTGGTTCGGATGCAACAATGGCAACCTACGTCCACCCCTCACCAAAACCTGGTGAGGCTTCACTGCTGGAAAACCAACACGGGGATAAATCCCCAACACGGAGTCAAAACTCCAACAACACGCAGGTTGACGCCTCCACACACACGAGGAACAAACCCCAACACGCACACACACACGGAAACGGAGTTTCCAACACGATCCAACGACTGGATCAACAACACGCACACACATTACAACAGATGCAGCACTTTACACACATGAACACCCGGATCTGGATAGATCCACACACACACGCAGATCTAAAGAGATCCACGCACAACCACAGATCTAAACGAGACAACACACACAACTATGGATCTGAAATGATCCACACACACGGATGTTTACAAATCACAAGGAACATAAACTTGAAGCTCAAAACACTTTAGAAGATGAAACACGAAAGAAGGACTTCTGATTTAGGCTCCCCCTGAGTATATAATGCAGATCTTGAATGAAGCTTGAATCTCCACTTGATTTGTCTCAGCTTGATCTTGGATGAAGAATTTGTGGACGAATCATTGTTCACGGAGTTCTTGCAGAGCTTTCTTTCTCCCTTGATAGCCTTCCCTTTTTCTCCTTGGATCATTAGGGTTTCTTGGCCCAAAGAGGTGTTTTTATATCTCTTGATTGGTCAAGGGACATGCCCAGACACAGATCCACGAATCTAGGCATGTCTGGAGGCTTTGGGACTCAAAAGTCCACAAGAGAGGCTTTGAACATGTTGGTTGAAACAAGGTCAACAAAAGCCGCCTCAAAGGGTTCGGTCGACCGATTTGAGTTGGTCCGTCGACCGAACTATGACAATTTCTGAGACTTCCAACGCTGGCTAATTCGGTCGACCGATCCTGGGCCATCGGTCGATTGAACTTTGAAATTTTACAAAGTCCTGGGTGCTGGAAGGATTGGTCGACCGAACAAACCAAGTTGGTCGACCGAACTCTGGAATTCCTGCAAAACAGATTCGTTTAGCCCATAAATCATATCCGCATACAAAAGACTTTGTGTCCTCATTTTGTTCCATTCAATTTGTGTTTATTTGACTTGTTCTGGGCATCGTGAGACATGATTCGTTTGTGCATTAGCTTGTGATGGAAATGGCTTTGAGAGCGTACATGTGCTTGCACTTTTGTAATTAAACGGTGCTAAGCCATTGCCCATTCCAAGGTTTTGATATCATCAACCTCAGCTAAAAGAGAGTTTTATTATCACCAAAAACACTAACGCATAATAGCCTCAGATACATTCTGAGTTCGCTCTTGATCAAATATGCACGGCACGAGACGGAAAGCACATCCGGGGTTTTGTTATCATCAAAATCACTTGGAGAGACTCAATAATCTCCCCCTTTTTGATGATGACAAACTCTAGAACATAAAAAGCATTAGCGTGCCTTAAAACAAATTTAGAACCCTGAAATCAACACATTATATGCTTGCAAGCTCCCACATGGTTCTTGTATGTGGCAGAGTTTACACTCACGCATAGTGAGGGATTTCAGACGGGATGGCTTGTCTTTTATCCAACACCATTTGATATACATAGAACCCATTGAGGGTTAATAATCCAATAATCCGCATCATTCCAACCATTCAAGCCAACATAAATCATTCAATCATATTTGCCAAATTCAAATTGAGAAGAAGGGCAAGAACCAACATGTATGTCCAATAACAAGTGAATTTCATTAATTCCAATTGTCATTACATATCACACAACATGGACTAACACAAGATGACTCTAGGGCATATGAATGAAAATAACACAAAATGCAATGACTAAATGACTCAACTAATGCAAGTGACACTCACAAATGCCAATGCCAAATGGCATATATGCATACAAGCATTCAACACATGGATAACTTAAATAAACCTAGACTAGCTACTTATCCCCCTTTGGCATCATCAAAAGAGGGGAGGGGATACAAGAAAAAGTAGACCATGCTTAAACTGAAGACTGTGGAGGCAACAACTAAGGAGGAGGAGGAGGAGGAGGAGCAGAGTCCTCTGGGGCACCATCATCATGAGAAGGCTCAGCTGGAGGCAAACGATAGCCAAGATGGCATCGGATATCATCTAGAGTGTGATCTTGATACTGAAGGCGGTGTTGAATATTGGCAAGGGTGTTGTCACGAGCCTGGTCACGGCACTGCATGTCAAGAAGAATGATGTTCATGATGTGAAAGGCCTGGCGGGAGTCTTCATGGCTGGTGATGAGGGTGGTCATGTGAGTGGACAGGGTGGTCATTTGAGTGGACAAGATATCCAAAACTATGGAGAAGGAATCAACCCGGTCAGACATGTGGTCAAGCATATTGCCCATGGTGTCAATGTTACTCCCAAAGTGAGATAGTTGCTCCCCAAAAGTATCCATGCAAGTTCCTAGTCCAGAAAGACGCCTTTCAAAAGACTCAATATCTACCCAAGAAGGCTGTCCAGCTCCCTGAGTAGAGGACTCCCTGTGAAAGAACTGAGGTGGAGGAGGCATTTTCGGATCTGCATGTGGAGGAGAAGGTGGAGGATGTTGTTCCTCCGCTTGAACTGGAGGTGGGGCTTCCCCTTGACCCTGCTGCTGCTGTGGCTCTTCGTTCTCTTCCTCGCTTTCAGATTTGTCTCCATAGACTGGCACATTTCTGTGTAACTCACCATCTGGACCCCAATAGTAGCCAAAATCTATGAAGATCTTATATTTATTATAGATATCATCCTGTCTCACTAGAATAGACATCTCATCGGCCAGACTAATCCCAGCATAAATGAATACGCCAGTCAACTGTGATGCATATGGCAATGATCTCCTCATTTGGGTCCGACATGACCCAATCAAGTCTAACATAAGTTGGCCCATATTGACTAACATCCCATTCATTACATAGTAAAACAAGAACTTGTGTACTTCGGTCACTTCATTGCAACTTCCACCCTTGGGATAGATGAGGGTGGTAAACATATGATGCAAGATTCACTGCAGTGGAGGAAAGTAGTTGGCATTTAATGTGATCAAGTTGCTGACACCAGGCACATACTCACAGCCGGTCATGGCGAGAAAAGTGTCCTTAACGGCACCATGACCAAAGAGCATATCTGCACCCCTAGCTGAAACACCTAGGGCTCTTTCAAATAAGGCCGGAGTAACCGTAATCTCAACGCCTTTAACTACTGTATATAGATGTTCATTCCTCTCGATCAGATTTTCATAAAATTGTTGGACAAGGCTGGGGTAGTAACGGGGACACCGTGTGATAAAATCAACCCAACCATCTTGTATTTCAAAGACTGCACATAAATCTAGAAGAATTTCATTCACCTCGTTGAAATCAACTAGACGGGGGTCGATGATTGGCTGTGGGGGCAGCCGCGGTGCACATGGAGGTGCAGGAGCCCGTTGAGGTGGAGGAGTCGGGGCCCCTCCTCTCCGGGCACTGGATTCCCCTTGGGTAGAACGCCGAGAGCTTCTTCTAGGCGCCATCCTAGACTTGAAAACCGTTGTGGAAACCCTTGAAAAGGGATGATCTCTTCCCTTGGGATGAGGATGGACCGGAAGGCACACCAAAGGCTTCAAAAGAACTTCTCCACAATCTAGAACCTAGAGAATGGCTTCAAGGTCGCACAAGCCTTCGCAGAGGTTTTGTTCCGAAACGGTGACGAACAGGCCGGATCTTGTGCGGGTGGAAGAAAGAGGAAGTTTTTGGGCTTGAGAAGTGGAGTTTTGATGTTCTAGGGTTAGGGAAGAAGGTTGGAGAGCGAATGGGGTGCTTGGAATGAAACGATGGGGTGAGAAAACCCCTTATAAAAGGGTTTGGACGTGGGTTCGGTCGGTCCGGTTCGCCAGATTCGGTTAACCGAACTCGGGGTGTCGATCGACCGAAATAGTCAGCCTAGCCCTAAATTATCATTTTTTTTGGTATAACTCCTCCAATGCTTTCTTTCTTTTATAACTCCTTCAACCCCTTTTTTTATATCTCCTTCAACCTTCCTTTTTTTTTTGTTTGAACCTTCACCATGGTGTAGTTGAGAGCGAATGACTTGAAGTAAGAGGTGATGGGGCATTGAGAAAATAATCTGACTCTTCCCCTCAGACAATGCCTCAGATCCCGAGATCAATGGGTCCACATTTATTTAATCAAGGAATATTTTACCTTAGAAAATGATGGGGACATCAGAGCAAGACCACTTACTTTTTATTTTGCATTTGAGTCCTTTTCTTTACATTTATATCCTTGGGAAAACATGTATGCAATTGTAAGGCTTTATAAGCCAATTTGTCATTCCTTAGGATTCTTTGGGTTTTGTGCAAAAAGTCTAGTAGGACCAACAAGGGGCCCTCACTCCTTCTCTATTGGTCCACCTAAGCCCTAGGGGTCCATGTGGGGCTGGTCAAATGCCAAGGTGGCTTCTAGAAGGATTCTTTCCTTCTTGGATAAGTCAAGGGGACAATGGGTGAAAAATGTACAAGAATCCTCCCCTTAAGTCAAGGGGGTGCCCCCCCCCATTAAAATGACATTTTATATTTATTTTTTTTGCCAATGGACCACATGGGGGAAGAAAATGCTACCCCTCCCCTCTCTCCCATGAAATTCCAACCCCCTCCCCCATTCTCCCCTTCTATATAAACCCATGTATAGTGTTTTGTAAGGTTTAATGATGAATGAATGAAAAATTGTGAATTTGATTGGAGCTCCTTGAAGGGTGCGCCCCTCTCCCCTCTCTCCCTGTTGTGGTTCTTCCTCCTCCAGCCTTCCAGGATGTAAGACCCATTCTATCTCTCCCTCTCATCCTCTGAATTCTGATTCTGTCGCCGCCATCGCACCGCCATCGCGCCGCCGCCACCATCGTCGGAGTTCTGTCCAAATCAGGATAGAACCTCAACTCCAGAATTTTATCTTTTTTTCTTGTTGTCGGATAGAGCCCAAACTTTGAGGGCTTGTTCTACCTGCCACCCCTAGTCTCCAGTTTAAATTTCATGTCATTTGGCTTTCGTTTAGTATTTTTCCCATATTTCTTGTTCTCCCCCCTGTAATATGCCATTCTACAGATCCACGGGATAGTGTCACCTATTCGTATTTTTCCCACCCCCTTATACATTTTTATAAAATCCACAAAAATTTCTCAATTTTCCTCACGTTTCCCCCTACCTCCCATAATATTTTCAGCCCCTGGAAAAATCATTTATCTCTCGGTCAAAGGTCAGTTTCAGGTAGATCTCTTTCTATCCTGAGTGTCAGTAATTAGATCCACAGAAAAAACATAGTGTTGCAGAGCCTCCCAATTCTCGTCCTTTCGTTGGATTTAGCTGAAAAAACTATATGTTGTAGATCTGGGAGTCATCTTTCCAACGATACCAACCACAACTCGATCTGATTTCAGATCTGAGAGAATTAATTTCTGCAGCCGAGGCACACAGATCTGTTCCCTGTGCAGGTCTGAAATAGCAGTCCAAGAGAAATTCACAAATAAATCCCAAAAGTCAACTTCTGCGACCGCTGCTCCCAGGAGTCGACCAGGGACGTCCTGCCAACGTTCCAACCAAGCAGCGTCTTCCGAAGATCTCAGGAAGGTGACGTTCCTTTGGAAGCCGCGCCTTGCTCTCCAGCGAGTCAGAACCTAGTCGGCGCAGCACCGAGTCGGCGCAGCACCGAGTCGGACCAGCAGGCCGAGTTCGCCCCAAACGCCCGTCCAGCTTGCTGCCCGTCAACCCAGGATCGGTCCTCCCTGGCCCACTTATCGCCCTTTACCTCCCTGCGTGGAGTGGGCAATATAATTCGCTGCTGTAATTAAATTTTAACCATTGTTACCGGGAGTTACCGTAACTGGCCGGGGTCATCTTCCCCACGCCCGGAGCGTGGAGGTATCGTGTTCGTTCTCTTACTCGGCGTTTGCTTTACTCGTATTTATTCATATATGCCGCTGCATGTGATAGTTAACTAGCTCGATATCTATTTTTGTCACCGCTGCGAGAGAGTGAGAGTGACCCGTCCCGTGACTCGATCTGAGTACACGCGGAAAGTCGATACCCGAGACTCACTGCCGGTTTCTCAACCGCACACGGTCCCACGTCTTCCCTCGTATAGGGACGATTGTGAGCTCAAGTCCCAGGTCGTATGTCCGTCCCACATCAATTTGGTATCAGAGAGCCAGTTGAGTCTAGGGTAGTATTTGGTCAAAAACAAAAAAAAGAGTCATTTAAGTCTAGGAGTCTAAGTCTAAGTCGGTTGTTGCATTTGCATACCATTGTTCGGTATATAAAAAGGTGTCACCCGACCATTAGATTATGCCTATCGGAGAAGTGATTCACTCGCGTGAGAGGATCTTCGGATCTCGGGACTTCGCCTGGTACCGAATCTTTGGTTGTGTCTAGGTGTGTAGTCGAGTCGGCATTTCAACTTTGCATCGCATTTTAAGTCGTGTCTAGGTGCTTGCAATAGTTGCATAAAATTTTACTTATAAAATAAAAACAAAAAAATGCCATTGCATGCCCATTCCTAGGAGAACCAACCCCATCTTTGCAACCATGGCCGCACCCCGAGTCTATAGTCCCGATGAAGTGGCCGAAATGTTCCGAGCCATTATGGGAGCAATGGAGGGGTTGAGTACACGCCTGGATGTGTTGACTACAGATCGGATGGAAGGGTTGAGTATGCGAGTGGATGGCCTAGGCACACACCTAGAAGAGAGGAAGAAGGCCTTAGAGAATAGGATGTGTACTCAATTTGACGGTTGCCTACCCGAGCCTCACATCCTGGTGCCACCCCATGGACCCCTTCTCCACGAGGAGGAGAGTCCTTCCTCACCCATGAGGGATCCATTGCCATCACCCTCACCTTCCGATCTTTATTCGGAGCCATCATATTTGGAGCCACCAAAGCCCGAGCCACCCGTGTTTCTAACAGGTACACTTTTTATAGCTGAGCCACTTCTTTGCTGGCTCAAGGATGGCTTGGTCCCACCTCCTTACCCATCCATGGACCCCACCTTACCTCTAGTGTCCGTCAACTCCTACCACACGATATTCTAGTCTAGTCACCATGTTGATACATTGGGTGACCTTATTTTGGGTTTAGGTTGGCAATGGAACTGGACGCACTTATTGGCCCAAGGCTTCGACCAACCCACTAGTCGTAGCTTCACACATCGGGCCATAGGGTCCATTACCTCCGTACGCACTGTGGGTTGTGTCACCACGGAGGTTCTCTTATTCCTCCCTATGCCGGCAGAGCCCGACCTCATTCCCTTTTGCCCAAGGGAGGAATCTTATTTTCTACACATGATCATCGTCCCACCTACCACAATGCATGAAGGTGACCATCCACACCTTCAAGACTACCACACATGGGACCGTGACTTGTGGGAACCCACCACAAGAGGTCATACCTTCTTTGATCCCTTTGATCCATTCCCTAGTGGACCCCTAGACCCACCATATATACTTCACTTCTTCGAGGGAGTCCACTACCACACCCCTTCCCCACGGGCCGGGTCGTCTACACCCACCAAGCCCGTTCACTTGCGAGATACACCATCATATAGGGGAAAGGAAGAAGATGCATTTGGTACCCCTGGCTCTCCCACATCCAAGTCCAATGTGCATGCATGGTCCACCTTAAGATGTCTAAGAGACCCACATTCTACCAACCACCGGTTGCATCTAGTGTATACATGGCACACATTCGGGTGCCCTGGTCCACCTTTGCATATGCATGAGTCGGACTAACCGTAGGTTTGTTTAGGGTCATGTGTTAGTCTTTGTTTCGTACCGTTTGTCTGTCGAGTGCATGTGCATACGTCAAGTTGAGTCGATCTTTGTACGCTCACGTTGTTAGTCCCTTTCGAGTGCGAGACTTGTCGGACTTTGGGATCGGTTCTACCCCACATATCGGATCTAGTCACATAAGGGACCCAGCGGTGATTCCTAGTGAGTCTTTGAGCCGCTTCCTTCATTTGAGAGTGACCCCACCCCGGAGTGTCCACCTCTAGCCAAATTCCCTAGCAGCGAGTGCATATCGAATCTATACGGGATGAGCAGGAGTCGATTACTTGGAGTGGAGCGTACTCCGCGCTTCCTGGTACGATGATGGATCCGCCAGCGTCACGAGCAGCTGCACCCCTTACTCGACAGGGTCGAGTTCTTCCCACCCGGGGAGAATTGATGGGGACATCAGAGTAAGACCACTTACTTTTTATTTTACATTTGAGTCTTTTTATTTACATTTATATCCTTGGGAAAACATGTATGCAATTGTAAGGCTTTATAAGCCAATTTATCATTCCTTAGGATTCTTTGGGCTTTTGTGCAAAATGTCCAGTAGGACCAACAAGGGACCCTCACTCCTTCTCCATTGGTCCACCTAAGCCCTAGGGGTCCATGTGGGACTGGTCAAATGCCAAGGTGGCTTCTAGAAGGATTCTTTCCTTCTTGGACAAGTCAAGGGGACAATGGGTGAAAAATGTCCAAGATGCCTCCCCTTAAGTCAAGGGGGTGCCCCCCCATTAAAATGATATTTTGTATTTTCTTTTTTTAGGCCAATTGACCACATGAGGGAAGAAAATGCTACCCCTCCCCTCTCTCCCACGAAATTCCCTCCCCCTCCCCCATTCTCCCCTTCTATATAAACCCATGTATAGTGTTTTGTAAGGTTTAATGATGAATGAATGAAAAATTGTGAATTTGATTGGAGCTCCTTGAAGGGTGCGCCCCTCTCCCCTCTCTCCCTGTTGTGGTTCTTCCTCCTCCAGCCTTCCAGGATGTAAGACCCATTCTATCTCTCCCTCTCATCCTCTGAATTCTGATTCTGTCGCCGCCATCGCACCGCCATCGCGCCGCCGCCACCATCGTCGGAGTTCTGTCCAAATCAGGACAGAACCTCAACTCCATAATTTTATCTTTTGTTCTTGTTGTCGGATTGAGCCCAAACTTTGAGGGCTTGTTCTACTTGCCACCCCTAATCTCCAGTTTAAATTCTGTGCCATTTGGCTTTTTTTAGTATTTTTCCCATATTTCTTGCTCTCCCCCTGTAATCTGCCATTCTACAGATCCACGGGATAGTGTCACCTATTCGTATTTTTCCCACCCCCTTATAAATTTTTAGAAAATCCACAAAAATTTCTCAGTTTTCCTCACGTTTCCCCCTACCTCCCATAATATTTTCAGCCCCTGGAAAAATCATTTATCCCTCGGTCAAAGGTCAGTTTTAGGCAGATCCATTTCTATCCTGAGTGTCAATAATCAGATCCACAGAAAAAACACAGTGTTGCAGAGCCTACCAATTCTCGTCCTTTTGTTGGATCGATCTGAAAAAACTATATGTTGTAGATCTGGGAGTCGTCTTTCCAACGATACCAACCACACCTCGATCTGATTTTGGATGTGAGAGAATGAATTCTTGCAGCCGAGGCGCGCAGATCTATTCCCTGTGCAGGTCTGAAATAGCAGTCTGAGAGAAATTCACAAATAAATACCAAAAGTCAACTTCCGCGACCGCCGCTCCCAAGAGTCGACCAGGGACGTCCTGCCAACGTTCCAGCCAAGCGGTGCCTTTCGAAGATCTCAGGAAGGTGACGTTCCTTTGAAGACGCGCCTTGCTGTCCAGCGAGTCAAAACCAAGTCGGCGCAACACCGAGTCGGCGCAGGACCGAGTCGGACCAGCAGGCCGAGCTCGCCCCAAACACCCATCCACCTTGCTGCCCGTCAACCCAGGATCAGTCCTCCCGGGCCCACTTGTAGCCCTTTACCTCCCTGCGTGGAGTGGACAATATAATTCACTGCTGTAATTAAATTTTAACCATTGTTACCGGGAGTTACCGTAACTGGCCGGGGTCGTCTTCCCCACGCCCGGAGTGTGGAGGTATCGTGTTCACTCTCTTACTCGGCGTTTGCTTTACTCGTATTTATTCGTATATGCCGCTGCATGTGATAGGTAACTAGCTCAATATCTATTTTTATCACCGCTGTGAGAGAGCGAGAGTGACCCGTCCCGTGACTCGATCCGAGTACACGCGGAAAGCCGATACCCGAGACTCACTGCCGGTTTCTCAACCGCACATGGTCCCACGTCTTCCCTTGCATAGGGACGATCGCGAGCTCGAATCCCAGGTCGCGTGTCCGTCCCGCTTCAGAAAAATTTTAAGGAGGGGCTGTATGTATAATTACATTCAAGCATGCAAGGTGGTATTTCAACATACAGAAACTAAAAAAGTCACACAAAATATGCATGTATCTAATGCAACCTACCCCTTATGCAAATGATTTTTTTACATATGCAACACTTGACTTAAGTGTAAACCTAGGTATGTATGCTCTCACCCTTGCACAAGTCGAGTTCTCTTCTTATTTTACTGAATTGTTTCTGGTTTAGGGGTTTTATGAAGATATCAGCTAACTGATTGTGTGTGTCAATGAATTTCAATTCAAAGACCCCTTTTTTTACATGATCTCTCAAAAAATGATGCCGAATGTCAATGTGCTTTGTTCTAGAATGTTATACAGGATTTTTGACAAGTTAATTGCACTAGTATTGTCACACAAAATTGGAACATATTTCATTTCAACATTCAAATCAAGCAATTAATTTTTGATCCAAAGTACTTGGGCTCCACAACTTTCGGCGGCTACATATTCAGCCCATGAAACTAGGCATCCATCAAGAAACTGACAGTATCCACTTGTACTTTTACGATCAATAATGCATCCAGCATAATTCGCATCGGTATATACAATCAAATCAAATGAGGTACCGATGGGAAACCACAAGTCAAAGTCTACTGTGCCAATCAAATATCAAAAAATCCGTTTAACAGCCAACAAATGATATTCTATAGGACATGACTGAAAACGAGCACATAGACATATGTTGTACTGAAAGTGAGGACGGCATGCTGTTAAGTACAATAGTGATCCGTTCATACCTCGAAACAGTGTGGGATCTACTGTTTTACCCTTTTCATCTTTGTCTAACTTCGTGGATGTGGCCATCGGAGTTGACATTGGCTTTGCATCTTTCATGTCGTATTTCTTCAAGAGCTCCATGGTGTATTTGGCTTGGTTTATAAGGATTCCTTCGGATGTTTGCTTAACCTCTGGAGGTTGTTCTTGGCGGAGAGATCTTTCAAGAACATTGAAGCTCTAGGCGAGTCGGGGTGATGCACTTGCTGTTCTTGAAGTGTTTCAACTGAAGAAGCTTCATTGTCTTCATGCTTGCTGGAGGTTCCTACATTTGATTTATTTTTGGCTTTAGCTGGTCTAGCATCACTTGGATTTGAGAGCGTGATTTGCATCCAAAGTTGAAATGATTTGATTGGTCAATCTCGATTCAGATTTATCAACAATAACATGTAGACTTTCTTTAGCAACTAAAGTCCCCTTATTGAACATGCTAAAAACTCTAGACTTAAATGCCTAACTTAGGAACGAGCCTAGGCACAAAGTTCACATGACTAATCTAGCAACTCTCCCTTAATGTGTGCAAAAATCTAAAAAGTTCAGTGAGGTTTTAATGCCATATGCTACCTATGAAAAATTGACTCATAGTACCATGGCGGAGAACTTAGATCTGAAGATCACCTCACGCGTAGTGATAGTTTTCAAACAGGGTTAACCTACCCTTCCACATGTCACCATTTAATATATCATGTAGTCATTGATGTGATGAAGGCAGAAGGGTTACAATGCATTATGACATGAATTCACAATGTTCAACTTTCGCATGACAGAATGTGAAACCATATGCAAACATCTCAATGTATGCAGTGAAATTTGATTTGAAAATTTTTAAGCTCCCCTTCAACAAGATGCTATATGACAAGTGATATACACAAAGATATGCAAACAACTATGGATGGAATGCATGTATAAACTTATGCATTATCACATAAGATTCAGCACAAAGGAAATCAAGAAATAGCATGGTGAGGACACCAGAGCATGAGTACGGCTCGACTCAGCGAGCCGTCGGTACCGGACCCGCAGCACGACTCGGTCGACATCGACCTCTTTATGGCTGGGGGACAGTCTGGAGTCGCCACCGGAGTAGTGATATTTTAGTACGTATTTTTATATGTATTTGTATGGTATATGTGTTTGGACGTATTTGGGTGTGTATTTAGCATGTATTTGAATTGTATTTGGTTTGTATTATCTTGGGTTTTTATATTGGGTCAATGGTAGAATAATTGACCATGTATTTTTATTTTTATTTATTTTGGTCCAAGGGGAATTAATTTGGTCCATGGGGATTAAAATAAGCCAAGCCCCTTATGTTGACCTTAAGGGAGGGGCGTCCCCTCTTTTGTCCTTCATGGGTGGAGGGGGTTATTTTATGCTAGTTTAATCCCATCTCCCCATTATACCCCCTTGACCAAGGGTAACCTAGGTCATTTGGCTAGGTCTAGGGTTTGATTATATATAATCTCTTGTTGCATTTTGACAAAATTAATGAAGAAATTTATGGAATATTGATTTGGGCGCACCTCTCTCCCTCTCTCTTGTGTTCTTGGTGTTTTTCCATCTTCTCCCCCCTTTCTTCTTCAGATCTGATCCAAATCCTCTCTCTCTCAAATTTCTTCCTCTTCCCTTCTTCCTCTACTTGCTGTGGTTGATCACCGCCGCCGCCGCCGCCGTTCGTGCCACCGTTGAGCCTCCACAAGCCGGCATCCTCCCTGCTGCCCCAAAATTTAGAGTTGCAGGACAGCAGCTCGGTAAAAGGGCTGGTACGGGAGATCCAACCGTTGGATTGTGACGCAACTTTGAGGGTAGGTTTCCCTCATTATAGGCCATTCCCAGTTTAATTTTGAGATCGATCAGAGCTCATTTAGACCCTTTCCCAGCCACATGTTCCTCCTTCTCAAAGTCTGTCTGTGTGTAGATCTGCGAGATAGATCCCGGTAGCTGATTTTTCTCACCGATCAAATGTTGTCGGAACATCACAAAAAAACTATGTGCATCTCCATCACCGTCCTCTCTATCCACCATAAAAATCTCATGTCCTAATTCGTTCATTTGATCCTCGGTCAAAGCCCTTGATCAGGCAGTTCATGTTCTTCCCAACCTGTTCCGTATTACAGGACAGTGTGCTCAATAAATTTGCAGTCACTCCCATTTTCATTCCAGCGGTTGGAAAAATCTGTAATTCCACTATGTCGTAGGATTTTGAAGTCTCTTTCCAATGGTACAAATTGCGTCATGATCTGACATCGGATCTGGTTGTACGAGCCGTTCTCGTCTGAGTGCGCAGATCTGGCCAGAAGCTGAGCTGCGGGACAGCCTTGGGAAATAAATCCCAAGAAATCGCCCGACTCCACCCCGATGACCGCCGCTCCTGGGGGATCGACCAGGGACACTCCAGAGACGCCCCATCGGTCGCTACAGCCAGGATCCCTCCCAGACATCGTCGTACCAGCAACGGGTCCCACGTGCTATCCTGTGGGCCCGAGTGAACCGAGCCGAACCGGCCGACCGCGTCCGCCCGAGCGCCACCAACTGATGCCCGTCAACCCAAGATTGGTGCTCCCGGACCCCACGTGTCGCCTATTACCTCCCTGTGTGGAGTGGGCTGTAGAATTAATTCTGTAATTTAATAATTATTGCTGTACCGGGAGTTCCAGATCTCAGCCGGGAAGTCTTCCACACGCCCCGAGCGTGGAGGTACATTCGCCACCCTCTTTGTCGTATTTGATTGTTTAGTATGTGTTCTAGATGCCACTGCATGTGAGTAGGATATTTTATTAGCTAGTTAAATATTAATCACTGATGCGAGTTGTGAGAGCGGAACCCGTCCTGTGACTCGTTCTGAGCACGAGAGTAAGCTGACCACCCGAAACTCAAAACCGATTTCCCAACCGTGCAGATCGTCACGTTTCCCTCGCTGGGGAAGACCGTGGGTTTAGTGCTTTTTGTTATGGATCACCTCTTCTAGAGCTCGTTCGGTGCCGCGTTGTAGTGCTGTTGTTGGTCGCGTCGTCGTATTAGTCATGTCATCCTTTAGAGTCCAAGGTCGCAACCAGTCCGAGTCGAGTCCTGTAGTCGTCCCCCATCAAATTGGTATCAGAGCCGGTTTGAGTCTAGGGTAGTCAATCCAAGGTGCTCCATTTCATCTGGTATATCCAAATGTGTTCCCGGAACGGTAGGCCACGCCTATTGGGAAAGGGACTAACTTACGTGAGTGCGGTCTTTGGATCAAAACTCCGCCTTGTACCGGATATTGGAGTCTAGGTCGTCTTTCATTTTGCATTCGTCCTTCCATATAGGTCGTAGTGAGTCACCCCTTAGTTCCCTCTAGGTCCTCTCCCATTGCATGCCAACCCATGGAGGTGCCCAGTACCATCGCCCTGACACTATGGGTGAACCTCGAGGTGCCAACCCAGGAGGCCGAACTCTGGATGACGTGGTCGCTCTACTCATGGAGCGCATGGATAGGTTCGAACAAATTAGTAGGGAGAACACCGACCGCTTAGAGAGCCGTCTCAAGAGCATGGAGGACCGTGCCGAGGTCTCTGACTGATCTATCCAAGGTCTGGTTGGAAGGATGGATAATGTGGAGAGAGTCCCCCGTCAGGAGCTCCCCGGAGCTGTCCCTTCCCCTCAGGTGCCCCCTTCGGCACCTGCTATCCAGCCCGTCCCACTTAGGGCTGAGGAGCGGTAGCCACGTGCCCCCGATGTTGAAGACTACAGGTCCGAAAATGAGTATGGGGGAGATGGCAGACGCCGTCGTGGTCACCGACCACAAAGGGATGATGAGGACGAGCGGGTCCTCAGGACGGTACGAGCAGACCCTCCCACTTTTGACTGGTCCTTAGACCCGAAGGTCTATCTTGATTGGGAGGCCGGCATGGACCGGTATTTCGAGTGGTTTGAGATGACGGACCACCGAAAAGTCAAGTTTGCCAAAATGAAACTGCTAGGGTAGGCACAAACTTATTGGAGGAACATGGAGAACATGATGTTTCACCGTCAGGAGCCCCAGGTAGAGACGTGGGATGAGATGAGGTTCAAACTCAGGAAGAAGTACCTTCCTACCTCCTACCGCTAGCATCTCATAGACCGATGGCAGAGTCTCACCCAAGGAGATCGGTCCATCTCCGATTACATCACCGAGTTTGATGAATACTTTTTGCGATGTGACGCCACGGAGGAAAGCTCCCTGATCGTTTCCCATTTTCGGCGTGGTCTACGGCCACACCTACAGTATGAGCTTTTCCGCCGTAAGGTGGACAAATTGGAGGATGCGTACCAAGTTGCCCTCGAGGTGGAGCAATTTGAGGCGGAGTTTGCTCCTACTCCGTGCCAGGGGGTCCCATATCCATGTGTGTCTGACCCTAGGACCACGCTTGGTTCTTACACTCGGTGGCCTATGGCCCACCCCTAGGAACCTCCTCGCCAGGACCTTGCTGCTCTTAGGTGCCCCCTCCCTCTGAGGGATCCTCCCCTTCACCAGCAGGCACCCGTCCCTACCCTTAGACCTGCTCAACCCGCCATGCTGACTCGACCACCCCTACTTCCTACACCCCCAGTCCGTCTTGTGGACAAGGGTAAGGGGCCGATGGTTGGTGGAACATCCCAGGGCTTCGGGACACAGGGAACTTGCTGTAGGTGTGGTGGGGTTGGCCACTATTCGGCCAAGTGTCCCTTTAGTGCCCCAGAATTTATATAAATAATTTTTGAATTACAAAATAATTTTTTGGAATTTATAAAGACCTAAATATATTAATAAAGGGATTATTGAAGTAATAAGACCTTATAAAGCCCAATTGGATGGAACTAATTAACCTAGTCTATCTAATTATTATCCAAAAGGTTTAAGGACCAAGCCCATTAAGTTTGGCCCACATTCTAGAAGGTAATTACCTTATTCACGTATTTTAAAGATAAATACTATTTTTATAAAATAATTATATGGATAGTTATCAAAAGAGTTTTATTAAAATGAAACTCTATACACGTTGAGTGTAACGGTCTATCGGGCGACTGCCACAGTCATGTGACGATGGACGACCGTTACATCCTGCAATTCCATGGAGTGAAAAACAAGCCAAAAGATTAGATTTTTGCTAACTTATCTCTTAGGGATCAAGATAGGAAGACTAATAGAGGTGTTAAGGACTCTTAGATGTTGATCTAAGCTTTAACAAGGACTCTAGAAACGATCTAATCTTCAAACCCTAGCCAAAACCCTATAAATAGGACCTAGTTTTGAACTGAGCGACCCTTACTTTTGACTCGTGAAGAATCAAGGTAAGGAGTCATAATTTCGGGTAAGTTCTTTAGAAGTTTTTGTTCAGTATACTTTAGACTAATAGCTCTCCAAATTTCGTGCTAGGAGACCAAGCAACCAAGGAGATTGAAGCTTCCCAAGTTGCTGATTTACCACAAGAAGAGCAAGGATCAAAGGGTAGCACCTAACATCAAATTCAAAGTTTAAAAGTCTTAGAAGAGGTAGGTTATCTCATGAACGGCAAAAACAACATGTTAGGGATAAAAGTCCTCTGATTTTGCTTGATTACATGCACGTTATCTCATAAATTTCATGTTTTAGTAGAGACATGCATATATCTATATTCTTAGCCCTAACTAAATTAAAAAGAAACTTCCTTGTGAAATTCACAGAGAACCCATGCATGATATTCATTTAGCCTTCATTCTATCATGTTGGAAGTTATATGTATGATTTTCAGACATGATGCAAGTTGAAACTTAGGTCATTATTATTTATTACTGTCAGCAGAGGCTCTAACGGATTAGGGTAAGACTATCACATGATATAATGACCTTACGACCGATCGTTACACACTCTGTTATGTTTTTATTTCACTGTTGTCTCTAACGCACCAGGACAGGAGCGTTACATTACTGTAACGGCCCCTCGATAGACCGTCACAAGCACTATGACGCTCTCATGTTAGACCGTTAGACTCTGTGTTCTGTCAGCCCATGACAGAATAATAACCAGTTAAATTAACCTATAATTAAGCCTAGTTAGCTAAGTTTTGACCTGTTATTATGATTTTAAATTTTCTTACTAATTCATATTGAAATCTGCATGATCTAGGCATCTTGAACTATTTTAAGTTATGTTAATTTTATGTGCCAAAACTTTATAGTTTTGTAATTAAAAACATGATTTTCCAATGTTGTATTGACGGAGTTTATCTTGCTTTCACGTTGTTACATATTCTTCCTCTATCTATAGAGTCATTTTCTTTAAGTACATGGCACATACTCCGGTATGTTGTCCATTAGTTCACTTTGCACTATAGGAACATTATTCTTGGACATGAGGACCTCTCTATTGGATATTCCTTCCAATGGACTAGGAAATCTTATTTCAAGGCCTCCGTAATTCTCCGCGAGCTTGGGATTCCCACTAGGACGTTGAGTTGGTTGTACCATTAAAACCCATTTGATTAGATTACACTATCGATGTTTTCTGGTTCTAGCTATGTAACGGACCTATACTGGACCGTCAGGAGCACCTACGGCCCACTATACGACCGTCACACTTCACTGAGTCTATTTTATTAGTTCTATATTCAGACTAATGTAACGGCCCAGAACTAGACCGTCACATCATGTAACGGCCCAGTACACGACCGTCACACTACTTGAGTACTTAACCTGAGGTTTGACCCAAGGGTTGATATTTCAAGGTTTCTAGATGACCCTTGATAATCTAGAACTTATCATATTGCTTAATAGACTTAATATAATGAATGAAAGTTAAGAAATATACCGTTATGCTATCGATTTATTTTATGAGCATAACATTGTTTAATGTCATTCTTGATTCCTCATATTCAAATTGAAGCGTTCATTCATTGATTCTTATTATCTTGAATTTATTTGAACTTATATTCTTGGCCATACTTTATTGTCATGCGTGGAAAAAACTTGATTTATACTTGAAGATGCGATCGAGCACTGATTGTGTTCAAGGGCTCTATGCTAGTCCCCTTGGCTGATTGTCGAAAACATACTATTTTATAAACCATGGGGTATGATGCTACTGGCGTCGCATTACGCTGGGAGTACTTTCTTTATAAATAAGTGAATTATCCACGGCTCGTGAAGTGAAAATTCACAACACGATGCAGCATGATTGATTCTTGTACATGACTTTCTTGCTTGATATTTCACAGAAATTCACGAGGTACTTGCTCATAAGCAAAAGATACTAGAGTGATGATTATGTGGCTTGCTAGTACATTCTCGATACATTCTTGTTCATGAAAGGCCAATATCATGTTCTTGTTACATTCTTGCTAGTTTGTACTTGTTCTCGTTCTAACTTACATGATCGTCTAGTTACTTTGGTTTAATCACATGATTGATCGCATTCGCATGATTTTTACCTTATTCTTTAGAGCTAAATTGTTAGTTACTTTAATAGTGCCTTCATGTTGATGCGAAGATACCTACTGGGCAAGTGTGCTCATTACCTATTTCCAATCTTTTTCAGGAGATGAAAGTGATTCGAATTCAGATTTGGGTTATACAAGTAGCGGGTCCAAGAGCGAATGAAAGTATTTTCAAAATGAGAGTGAAGACTTAGGAAGTCTATATTGTTTAGATTGAGTCTATGTAATTTTCCTATTTCTTGAGTGTAATGCATAATCAAAATTGAAGTAGTGGTTGTACTTGATTATTTTGATATAAAGTTGGAGTTTGAGTAATATTGTGCAATTGCATTTATGTGTGTGATTGTCTTGCGCTCTGATCATTCTTGCTTGCAAGAGGCTTACCATGTCGACTGTTCGCGCTCCCCGAGTTAGTCTTCCGCTATAATAAAGGCTCGAGGCGTGACAGTCCCACTTGGGACTCCTTGTCATCTCTGATCCCTCTGCCAGCGACCCCACACATGAGCTAGTGCCGATCAGTTACGAGGCTGATCAGGACTTAGCGGAGGAGTTCTTTGATGAACTAATGGATGGAGTGCCAGTTGATGTCCCAGGTACCCAGCATCAGAGTGATGTACAGCTGGGAGTAGTCAGGTGCATCCTTACCCAGCCCCAGGTGAGTGACGACTGGCGTCGTACCACCATCTTCCATACATTTTGTAGGCTGGGAGGAAAGGCCTGCAAGGTGATCATTGATAGCAGGAGTTGCATTAACGCTATCTCTATGGGCACGGTTAAGCGTCTGGGTCTGACGCCCGTAGATCACCCCGCACCTTATAGAGTCTCTTGGGTGGACTCTACTTCCATCCCGGTCAGACTGCGATGTCTGGTGCCACTGTAGATCCAGGCTTACCATGATGAGGTCTGGTGTGATGTGTTGCCTATGGAGGTGGGTAGCATTATCCTAGGTAGGCCTTGGCTTTTCGATCGGGATGCCACCCTTCAAGGTCGGTCGAACACCTGCACATTTGACCACGGTGGTCATAGGGTCACCCTCCATCCCACTGAGCCGAAGGATCCTTCTATCCGAGGACCAGCTGGTCCCAGCTCTTCGACCCCATCTAGTCAGGGGACGGTCAGACCTTCCACCTCATCCTCGCCGTGGGCTACTACCGCTTCGACCGCTCCTAGCACAAGAGGCCTCCCACCCCGGAGGTTAATGATGATTAGCCCGCGAGAGATGGAGCAAGAGGTGACCGGGGGTAGCCCTGTCCTTGCCGTTGTTGTCCGAGGAGTGGAGGATGTTGCTCCTGGGACTGATGATGAGCACCCCCCAGAGATAACTGTGATCCTACGGGAGTTTTCTGATGTCTTCCCGGAGGACCTCCCTGAAGGCCTTCCGCCTATGAGGGACATCCAACACGAGATCGACCTTGTCCCGGGCTCATCGTTGCCCAACCTTCCCCATTACAGGATGAGTCCCACGGACCATGCCGAACTTCAACGGCAGGTCAAGGAGTTGATGAGTCGGGGATCTCTTAGGGACAGCAAGAGCCCTTGCGCTATTCCCGCATTATTGGCCCCGAAGAAGGATGGCACATGGAGAATGTGCATTGATAGCCGTGTGATCAACAAGATCACGGTGAAATATCGCTTTCCCATTCCCCGATTGGATGACTTGTTAGACATGATGTCGAGAGCCACTATCTTTTCAAAGATAGATCTTCGTAGTGGTTATCACCAGGTGCGGACCAGTCTTGGGGATGAATGGAAGACGACATTCAAGACCAAGGATGGTCTTTATGAGTGGTTGGTTATGCCCTTCGGGCTTTCCAACGCCCCTAGCACCTTCATGCGGTTGATGACCTAGGTTTTATGCCCTATGATAGGGGTCTTCTTGGTCGTCTATTTTGACGATATTCTTATCTACAACCGCACTAGGGTGGACCACTTAGACCACCTTAGGCAGGTCTGTGTCATTTTGAGGCGGGAGAGCTTATTCACCAACCTGAAGAAGTGTGCCTTCATGACTGATCAGATCACCTTCCTCAGGTTCATTGTGTCTAGAGATGGAGTCTCTGCTGATCCGGAGAAGATTAGGGCCATCAGGTAGTGGCCCGAGCCCCGCACCCTCCACGATGTCCGGAGCTTCCATGGCTTAGCGATGTTCTATCGCCGCTTCATTCGTGGCTTTAGTTCTATCACTGCCCCGATCACTGATTGCATAAAGAAGGGGGCATTCGTATGGACTAAGGCTGCAGCCACGGCCTTTCAGGACATTAAGGAGCGCATGACCCATGCACCTGTCCTTGCTTTACCTGATTTTTCAAAGGTGTTTGAGGTCACGTGTGACACTTCTGGAGTGGGTATCGGTGGCGTGTTGAGTCAGGAGTCCCACCCCATTGCATTCTTTAGCGAGAAGCTTAATGATGCCAAACTGCGTTACTCCACTTATGATAAAGAATTTTACGCACTTGCCCAGGCATTGCGGTATTGGAGGCATTATCTTTTGCACCAGGAGTTTGTCCACTTTTCTGATCATGAGGCCTTACGCTTCCTCCATACCCAGAAGAAGCTGAACGCTCGCCACAGTCGTTGGGTGGAGTATCTCCAGGAGTACACCTTTGTGCTCATGCACAAGGCAGGGGCGGAGAACAAGGTCGCCGATGCGCTGAGTCGGTGGATGATGATGTTGACCACCATGAGTGTAGAGGTGGTAGGGTTAGAGAGGTTGAAGGATGCTTATGTTGATTGTCTGGATTTTGGTCCGATCTATGCAGCCCTTCAAGCCAGTCCCTCGTGTGATTATAGTGAGTTTGTGCTACAGGAGGGTCACCTATTTCGGGGTGACAAGTTGTGCATCCCACGGACTTCTGTTCGTGATTTTCTTACGTGGGAGATGTACGCGGGAGGTCTTGCTGGCCACTTCGGCCGGAACAAGACCATAGAGTCGGTTGAGCATAGACTCTATTGGCCTAGCTTGAAGAGGGATGTCGCTCGCATCGTGGCCCAGTGTCGCACTTGCGCTATGGCCAAGCAAAGGAAGCAGAACACTGGCCTCTATACTCCCCTCCCCGTCCCGGATAGTCCATGGCAGGACATTAGCATGGACTTTGTGTTGGGATTGCCCCGCACCCTCCGACGGCATGACTCTATCTTTGTGGTCGTAGACAGGTTCTTGAAGATGGCATTATTCATTCTGTGCTCCAAAACGTCGGATGCCTCTAGAGTTGCCGGTCTATTCTTCTCACACTGTGTCTCTAGGTTCGGACTCCCACGCACTGTAGTGTCTGATAGGGATGTGCGTTTTACTAGCTATTTTTGGAAAATCATATGGCACATGATGGGCACACAATTGAAATTCTCCACTACATATCACCCCCAGACCGATGGTCAGACTGAGGTTGTCAATAGGAGTTTGGGGGATCTTATTAGGTGTATAGTCCGAGATCGAGTCAGGGATTGGGATTTGGTCTTACCCTTAGCAGAGTTTGCCTATAACGATTCGGTCAATAGGTCTACAGGTATGAGCCCCTTCGAGATTGTCACTGGCCGTAGACCTAGGAAGCCCATAGACCTAGTCCCATCTCCCATCCAGTCCTGTGTGTCCGAGTCAGCCGAGTCTTTTGCTAGCCATACTAGACAGTTTCATGAGTATATCTGTCGTCACATTGAGTCCAGCAACGCACGATATAAAGAATTGGCCGATGCCCATAGGCACCACCGTGAGTTTCAGGAGGGCGATTCTGTCATGATCAGGGTCAGACCTGAACGGTTTCCCTCAGGAGCCGTGAATAAGTTGCATGCTCGCGGTGCCGGTCCCTTTCGGGTAATGAGGCGAGTCGGATCAAACGCATATGTTGTGGACATGCCAGAGGATTACGGGATCAGCTCCACTTTCAACGTCTCGGATCTCGTCGCTTATAGGGACCCAGAGGTGATACCCAGTGAGCCCTTTGAGCCGTCTCCACCCATTGTGGGTGACACCACCCTAGAGTGTCCACCTCCAGCCTTGTTACCTCAGCAGCAAGAGCAGATAGAATGTATCCTGGACGAGCAGGTGATGACTACTCGAGGCAGAGTGTACCAGCGCTATTTGGTGCGTTGGAGGGGACGGCCCGCATCCGAGGACACTTGGATCACCCGGGACGAGCTACAGAGGATAGATCCAGATCTGCTGGATCGATACCAGAGTGACCCGAACCCTTACTCGATGGGGTCGAGCTTCTCCCACCCAGGGAGAATTGGTAAGGACACCAGAGCACGAGTACGGCTCGACTCAGCGAGCTGTCGGTACCAGACCCGTAGCACAACTCGGTCGACACCGACCTCTTTGTGGCTGGGGGACAGTCTGGAGTTGCCAACGGAGCAGTGATATTTCAGTACGTATTTTTATATGTATTTGTATGATATATGTATTTGGACATATTTGGGTGTGTATTAGCATGTATTTGGATTGTATTTGGTTTGTATTATCTTGGGTTTTTATATTGGGTCAATGGTTGAATAATTGACCATGTGTTTATATTTTTATTTATTTTGGTCCAAGGGGAATTAATTTGGTCCATGGGGATTAAAATAAGCCAAGCCCCTTATGTTTACCTTAAGGGAGGGGCGTCCCCTCTTTTGTCCTTCATGGGTGGGGGGGTTATTTTATGCTAGTTTAATCACATCTCCCCATTATACCCCCTTGACCAAGGATAACCTAGGTCATTTGGCTAGGTCTAGGGTTTTATTATATATAATCTCTTGTTGCATTTGGACAAAACTAATGAAGAAATTTATGGAATATTGATTTGGGCGCACCTCTCTCCCTCTCTCTTGTGTTCTTGGTGTTCTTCCCTCTTCTCCCCCCTTTCTTCTTCAGATCTGATCCAAATCCTCTATCTCTCTCAAATTTATTTCTCTTCCCTTATTCCTCTACTTTTTGTGGGGCCGCTGCCGCCACCGTTCGTGCCGCCGTTGAGCCTTCACAAGCCGGCATCCTCCCTGCTGCCCTGAAATTCAGAGTTGTAGGATAGCAGCTCGGTGAAATGGCTGGTACGGAAGATACGAACGTTGGATCATGACCAAACTTTGAGGGTAGATTTCCCCCATCATAGGCCATTTCCAGTTTAATTTTGAGGTCGATCAGAGCTCGTTTAGGCTCTTTCCCAACCACCTGTTCCTCCTTCTCAAAGTCTGCCTGTGTGCAGATATGTGAGATAGATCCCGGTAGCTGATTTTTCTCACCCATCAAATGTTGTCAGAACATCACAAAAAAACTATGTGCATCTCCATCACCATCCTCTCTATCCACCATAAAAATATCATGTCCTAATTCGTTCATTTGATCCTCGGTCAAAGCCCTTGATCAGGCAGTTCATGTTCTACCCAACCTGTTCCGTATTTCAGGACAGTGTGCTCAGTCAATTTGCAGTCACTCCCATTTTCATTTCAGCCATTGGAAGAAGCTCTAATTTCACTATGCTGTAGGATTTTGAGTCCTCTTTCCACCGGTACCCATTGCGTCACGATCCGACATCGGAGCTGGGAGTACAAGCCGTTCTCGTCCGAGTGCGCAGATCTGGCCAATAGCTGAGCTGTGGGACAGCCTTGGGAAATAAATCCCAAGAAATCGACCAACTCCACCCCGGTGACCGCCGCTCCCGGGGATCGACCCGGGACACTCCAGAGATGTCCCGCCGGTCGCTGCAGTCAGGAGCCCTCCCGGACATCGTCGTACCAGTAGTGGGTCCCACGTGCTATCCTATGGGCCCTAGTGAACCGAGCCGAACCGGCCGACCGCGTCCGCCCGAGTGCCACCAACTGCTGCCCGTCAACCCGAGATTAGTGCTCCCGAACCTCACGTGTCACCTATTACCTCCCTACGTGGAGTGGGCTATAGAATTAATTCTATAATTTAATAATTATTATTGTACCGGGAGTTCCGGATCTCGGCCAGGAAGTCTTCCACACGCCCCGAGCGTGGAGGTACATTCACCACCCTCTTTGTCGTATTTGCTTGTTTAGTATGCATTCTAGATGCCGCTGCATGTGAGTAGGATATTTTATTAGCTAGTTAAATATTAATCACCGCTGTGAGTTGTGAGAGCGGAACCCGTCCCGTGACTCGTTCCAAGCACGAGAGTAAACCGACCACCCAAAACTCAAAGCTGATTTCCCAACCGTGCAGATCGTCACGTTTCCCTCGCTGGGGACGACCGTGGGTTTAGTGCTTCTTGTTTGGGGCATGATCGCCTCTTCTGGAGCTCGTTCGGTGACGCGTTGTAGTGTTGTTGATGGTCGCGTCGTCGTATTAGTCGTGTCGTCCTTTAGAGTCCAAGGTCGCAACCAGTCCGAGTCGAGTCCCGTAGTCATCCCGCATCATAGCACCTTTTCTAGAGAAGTGAGAGGGATATCACCTGAGTGTTCAGATTTTAATTTTTGATTTTTTTTAACCTGACTTATGTCGCTTGGCCCTTGTGCCTTACCTTCTTGACTGAAAATATATCTCACGCTTCATATTCCTAAGGCACACCTGCAAAACAAATTTCTCATTTTGCATTCTTAGGTACCCACGTCATCTTGGGTCCTTGTGGGTTAGCAACACTCTTGGCACGTGGTTTCCACTTTTTGACAACATTCAAATCATCATTTTTTATCAGAAAATAATCATGCATGATATGTCCAGATTTACCACAATAATTACAGCATGACTTTGAATACTTAGAAGCGTGAAGATTATTTGAAGCATGTGACTTTTTGTTCCAATGTTGTTTCCAATTAGCAGGGGGTGTGTTGAACACATTAGAGATCCTAGGTCGACCTGCCCTTGGATTTGGCAGAGGATAATTGGTCCAGAACACATGATGTGTTGACACCATAGGTTGGTAGTGTCGACCTGCCCAATCCTTTTCCTTCATGTAGTGGTGTTTAGCCTTGAGATGCATCGACCTACCTTTATCTTTTCCATTGTTCATTCTATTCATGTATGCTTCCAAATCATCATTCTTCATAGTAAAACAATCATGCATGGCATGTCCATGTCTTCCACAATAAAAGCATGAGATTTTCTTTCTAGGTGGATGTGTGTGTGTGGCAGAAGTATGTTTAACATGCATAGTGGTGCTAGAAGCATTTTTTTGTTTTTTGATGCAGATTGATTTTTTGATTTTTATTTTCTTTTTAAATCTTTTGTACAGAAGACTGCTTTGGGGGTGAAGTTGAGGTACTGGCTATATTTGAACTTTGAACAAAGGAAGTAGATACCTTAATCTTAAAGGACTTCTTATTTACAGGATTATTTTTTTTTTGTAAACCCAGTCATCTAATGGGAGAGAAGGGAGAGTGCACCCCCATTCCAGAGGAAGGGAATGTTCTTACTCCACCTACCGACCATTAGATGCTAATTTTATTGCTTTTTTCCAAAAAGAATTACATCATTTGAGGAGGCAAGCCTCTGGTGTACAAGTAGAGAAAGAAACAAGAAACGAAAAAGCTATACACTTCTCACACGAACATTGGGTAAGCCTCTAGCATCAGCTATGGCATAACTCTTAGCAAATAATGGCAGCTCACGAATAGAGAAAAACTCTACATTGCTTCCCATAGAAACTGCATGGTTGGCTAATGCGTCTGCTAGCTGGTTAGCCTCTCTATATGAGTGCACAGTGGGGCATTGAAATGTTGAGTGAAGCTGCAGCAGATGTTGCCACCAAGGAAGAAGAGTCCAGGGTGGGTCTTTCTTGGAAGTCAGCAAACCAATCAGAGCTAGAGAGTCTGTGTATATAACTGATAAAGGGATGTTATGGAACTGAGCCAAACGGAGACCGTCAAGCAATGCTCGACCTTCAGCAACCATATTAGAACCAAGGCCATAGTAGTATGCAAAACCCAACATTAGCTGTCCATTTTGATCTCTGAAGCAGCCTCCTCCCCCGGAGGGACCGAGTTCCCTTTACTAGCACCATCTACATTTAATGAGAAGCCTGCTGCAGGAGCTATCCATCGGACCGTGAAGCAAACAGAGCGAGCACAAGAGATAGTTATACCAAAGCTTTGCAACATTTTCTGATAATCCGAGCTAGCCCCTTGCCTGAATTTCATCTGCCAAACCAAGCAAGAAATCTCTGCAGAGACTTGTTTAGCAACTCTCATGAAGTTGATATGATTACCTTCATACCTAACACAGCATCTGTACTTCCAAGTTTCCCAAACAATCATTATTGTTAACATGAGACGTATAAAACCTTTTGATTTGTTGATCACTGTCTTGTCTATGATATTTTCCAACCTGCTGAAGATACTGGCATCATCCAAGAATGTATTACTAAAAAAAGGAGCAAATCGTCTCCAAAGGAAGCTAGCTATATCACTCTTTATAAACAAATGGTCTTCATCTTCTATGTCATGGGAGTTGATGCAACAATCATAGCTTGAAGCCAAATTAATACCACTATGTTGAATGCGACTATCTACTGGGACAGCATGATTCAACATTTTCCAACAGAATAAGGAGGCCCGCGGGGAGAGCTTATAATGCCAAAGCTTCTTGAGCCTTAGATTAGACCTGACAGTATGCCCTTTAAGAGCATTATAAGTGGATTTCAAACTGAATAAACCTGAGGTAGAATGAGACCATATGGGAGTATCATCTCCAGCTTGTGTACCAAATCTTTGGATTTGCTCCCTCAACTGCTGGTCTTCCAAATTCTCCCAGACAGGGTGCTGGAGGTTAGACAATGCATCTTTAACAGAACAATCTTCAAGTTCCGATTGGTTCTATAAGGACAGGAAGTCAGCTAGAGATCTATCCTTGTCAAAAGAAATTGGAACATATTCTCCCAATGTGCTTAAGAGTAGTGTATGGGATAGAAGCAGCATTAGCAGTGTATATAGGAATAGTAGACAGTACTGATCAGATAAGGATCATTCTGCCAGCCTGAGATAAGAATTTACTTTGCCAGCCAGCTAGCTTGTTGTTACCTTTATCAATCAGGTACTTAAAATGTGGAGTCTTGACTCTACCTTTGAAGAGAGGAATTCCCAAGTAGGTGATGCTTCAAATTTTATGATGATATCCAGACAACTGACTGATGCGGGCAGTGGTTCTGTGTGGCATTTGCTTAGCAGCAATGAAGTAACTTTTTTGTGCATTTATACGTTGCCCAGAGGATGATGCATACCTCCCCAAGAAAAGAAGGAGTTGTTTGATTGAAGAAACTCCACCACTCATAAAAATCAGTGAGTCATCTGCATATAGGATATGTGAAATGGGCTACACCCCTCGAGGAAGGTGGTAGTGTTTACAAAGACCTACTGAAAATATATGATTAAGGCCCCTGCTCAATACCTCCTCTACAATGATGAATAAAGCTGGGGCTAATGGATCCCCTTTGAAAATTATGGTAGTGTTTACAGGATTATAGCCAAGTCTTTCCTTTGAAAATTATCTTTCATGCCCAAAAGTTTATCCAGATTATCTTATCTATCCACGAATCTAGACAATGAATTATGCAAGTCCTAGATTTTACTTTCTAAAGATGTGATATGTAATTCAGTATCAGCAAGTTCTTTTTCACATGTAGCAAGGCTGACATTTAATACTGCATTGGTAGTCTTAAGGCATTCAACTTCTTATTTTAATTCATCCACATTTTCACATTCACTTACAGCCACTGATTTCCCTTTTTCTAGGACCAACAATCTCTCAGATATGGCTGTATTCAATTCCTTCAGTTTCTAATTTTTTTTCAACAGCTTTTCATCGTGAACAAGTTCATTTATCAAAATTTGATCATTGCCCATTGAGTTCACCTTTTCTTTTAGTTCACTTTCTGTTTGCTGAAGTTCACAGATTTTGACCAAGATATCCTTATTTTCATTTCTTAAGGAACAAATTTGATCTTTAAGAACTTTAATGTTCAACACATGAGCCTCAGTCAATTCTTATAAAAGTGAGCATTTTTTTCAAGAGGAATCACAACTATTTTGTTCTATTGTCTTCTTCAATTTTTTATTCTTAGATTTTAACTTCTTATATTTTCTTGCAAGCTCATTGAATGCATCCACTAAATCATCAAAAGAGACATGATCTGAATCGGATCTTACCTCTAAGGGTGATCCATTCTATTTGTAGTGCCCCAGAATTTTCTAGAAATAATTTTCTAGACTTTATAAAGGCCTAAATATATTAATAAAAGAATTCTGAGACTAATAAGTCATCATAGGCCCAATTAGGTTGAATAATTAACCAAGCCTATTTACACATCATCTAAAAGGGTTTAAGGCCCAAAACCATTAAGTTTGGCCCATATTCTAGAAGGTTACTTAGCTTATTTAAGGATAAAAATGAATTATATAAATAATAATATAGGAAAATGAATAAAAGAGTTTTATTTATTTAAAACTCTATATATGTTGAATGTAACGGTCTATCGTGTGACCGTCACATGCTTGTAACGCATGGGTCTACGACCGTTACACTCTGTGAATTCCGTAAGCTGAAGAGTTTGATTCATGTTGAACTCTGGGAACAATAAATGTAACGGTCTATCGTGAGACCGTTATATGCCTCTAACGCACCGGCATTAGACCGTTACATCCTGTTAGTTCCGTGAAGGAAAGAACAAGTACAAAGATCAAAACTTTGGACTCTTATCCACTAGAGATCAACGTAGGAAGAGTTATAACATTACTAAGGACTCTTAGAGATTAGGTTTTAGCAAATTAAGGACTCTAGAATCGATCTAATCTTCAAAACCCTATAAATAGGACCTAGTTCTGAACTGTGCGACCCTTACTTTTGGCTCGCAAGGAATCAAGATAAGGAGGTGTAATCTTTGGTAAGTTCTTTAGAAGTATTTGTTTACAATACTTTAGACTAACTCCTCTCCAAATTTCACATCTTTAGGTCAAGAGGTCGTGGAGTTAGAGCCCAAAGAAGTTGCTGAAAAATCACAGGAAGAAGGGAACTAGGGTTCGGTGTTCAGACCATAATTGGAAGTTTGAAGCCTAGACAAGAGGTAGGTTATCTCATGAACGGCAAAAATAACTTGATAGGACTATAAGCCCTCTGGTTTGATTGAATTTCATTCATAGTAGAGCATCAATTTCATGTTTTACTAAGTTCTATACATTACATGCATCTCTTAGCCTAATTGGAAAATTAAAAAGATGTATCTTGTATATCTCACGGGTACCCACGCATATAGATAGCCTATACTTCGTTATCATGCCTAGAATAGACATGGTATTTGATTTACAGACATGATGTGAGTTGATACCTTAGGTTTTATATCGCTTTCTGTTAGCAGACCCTCTCACGCATCAGCGTAGGACCGTCACACTCATGTAACGGCCATACGATGGACCGTCACAGTCCCTAATTGCCAATTGATTTCTCTGTTGACTCTGACGCATCTATGCAGGGGCGTTACGCTACTGTAACGGCTGTTTGATAGACCGTCACACTACTGTGACGCACCACTTATAGACCGTCAGAAGCCCTGTGTTCTGTCAACCCTAGATAGAATAAGATTCGTCAATCTTACTTATTATTAAGCCTAGTTGATTAGAGTTTTCACTTGATTATGTGAATTTAAGGTTATTTTAATTATTCATAATAGGGGTTGCATGATTTCGGGAACTTAATGGTATTTTAAGTTATGTTAGTTTCATAAGCCAAAAATTCTATAGTCTTGTATTCTAAATCATGATTCTTTTAACTATTGTATTGTCGGAGTTTTCATCATGATTTTCACGTTGATACTTGTATCTCTCTATCAATAGAGTCATTTCTATAAGTACATGGCACATACTCTGGTATGTTGACCATTAGTTCACACTTTGCACTATAGGAACACAATCTTGGACTTGAGGACCTCTCTATTGGATATTCCTTCCAATGTAATAGGAAATCTTGTTTCAAGGCCTCCGTAATTCCGCGAGCCTGGGATTCCCACTAGGACGCCGAGTTGGTTGTACCATTAAAACCCATTAACTAGAATACACTATCGTTGTTTTCTGATTCTAATAATGTAACGGCCTTGTATTGGACCGTCAAGCTCTTGTAACGGCCCAATATACGACCGTCACATTCATCTGAGGTTGAATTGTTGATTCTGGATTCAGACAAATGTAACGGTCCTATACTAGACCGTCACACAATGTAACGGCCCAGTGAATGACCGTCACATGACTTGAATATCTCAACCCAAGGTTTGACCAAGGGTTGACATTTCAATGTTTCTAGATAAACCTTGATGATCTAGAACCTATCATTTTGCTTAATAGACTTAATATAATGAATGAAAGTTAAAAGAATATAATGTTATGCTGCCGATTTATTTCCATAAGCATAGCATAGTCTAAGTCAATCTTGATCTCATATATTCAAATTGAAGCGTTCATTCATTGATTTTCATTATTTGGAATTGTTATATTCTTGGCCATACTTTACTGTTACATGCGTGGAAGTAGCTTAATTTATACCTGAAGATGCGATCGAGCACTAATTGTGTTCAAGGGCTCTATGCTAATTCCCTCGGCTGATTGCCGAAAACATACTATTTTATAAACCATGGGGTATGATGCTACTGGCGTCACATTGCGCTAGGAGTACTATTTCTATAAATAAGTGAAGATTCACGACATGACATGACATTCTTGCTTGATATTCCACAGAAATTCACGAAGCACTTGCTCATAAGCATAAGATGCTAAAGTGGTGAATATGTGGCTTGCTAGTACATTCTCAATATATTCTTATTCATGAAAGGCCAATATCATGTTCTTGTTCTATTCTTGCTAGTTCATTCTTATTCTCATTCCATCTTATATGATTGTCTTGTTACTTTGATTTAATCGCGTGATCATCGCATTGCATGATTTTACCTTATTTCTTTAGGGCAAAAATATTAATCACTTTAATAGTGCCTTCATGTTGATGCGAAGATACCTACTGGGCAAGTGTGCTCATTACCTAATTCCAATCTTTTTCAGGAAATGAAAGTGAGTCGGGTTCGGATTCGGATTATTCAAGTAGCTGATCCGAGAGTGATTAAAGATGAGCGAAGACTTAGGAAGTCTATAATGTCTAGATTGAGTCAATGTAATTTTCCTATTTCTTGAGTCTAGTAGAATGAAAGATGATGGAAAGTGGTTGTATTTCGAGTATTGATCATTTATGAAATAAAGTTGGAGTTTGATTAAATTCCGTGCAATTGCATTTATGTGTGTGATTGTATTGCGCTCTGGTCGTTCTTACTTGCAAGAGGCTTACCATGTCGACTGTTCGCGCTCCCCGAGCGAGTCTTCCGCTGTAATAAAGGCTCGGGGCGTGACAGTTAAGTTGGTATCAGAGCCTAAGTCTCAGGACTTAGGGAAAGGAATCATGTCATAGAATAAGTCCAAGGTTTAAGGACCCCTACCTATGAACTAAGGAAGAAATTCCATACCCATGTGAGGATTGGGTAGAGCCCGGGATAAGATAATTAATTAGCTTTAAGGTTGATTTTCATGAGAAATAACAAGTTGTTATTTTTCTCTCTCAGGTACCCTATTTTACAAATGGCTCATCGCGTAGATTGGGACGGTATGCAACAAACAGTTGCCGGCCTCACTCAGGCATTGCAAACTATAGCACAAGGTGGTGCAGGGGCAAGGGCTGGTGACCTACATCGCAACTTCCGGAGTCTAAATCCTCCGCGATTCTATGGATCTTCAAATCCCGATGAGGCAGAAAATTGGATCGATGAGATGAATAGGATATTTGACGTTATTCAATGCACTGATCAGGAGAAGGTGTGTCTAGTAACATTTCAACTAAATAAAGATGCCCGTACATGGTGGAAGTCGGTTCCGGCACCTCCGGTCGATGCACCTCATACATGGGACGGGTTTCTTACTTTATTCCGTACCAAGTATTTTTCTGAACATGTAAAGGAAAGGAAGGCCATGGAGTTTGCCTCCCTTCGTCAAGGGATGATGTCGGTGGCAGAATATGAGCTGCAGTTTTCAAGACTAGTACCTTATGCACCACACCTTATTAGCACGGAATTATTAAAAGTAAATCGATTTATGGACGGGTTACGACCCGGTTTCATTCAGCAACTTGGGACACAGAATATCTGCACTTATGCGGAGATGGTTCAAATGGCATATCTATGCAAGATGACCTTAGAGAAGGTCAAAAATTTGAAAGGAAAAGGAGAAGAATCTAGCCGACGATCTGATCGGCATTATAAGAAGGAGAAGTTTAGCATCACGGAACCATACAAAAGCCGTGATAGTAAGAAAAGATCAAGGAGCGGGAATGGTGGAAGTTCCCAGAAGAATAATAAAAAGGTTAAGGAAGAGAAGGAGCAAGTTGCCTCGGCATGCACTTTTTATGAGAAATTCGGCCACTCGGCTGAAGAATGCTGGAAGCGCCTCGGTGCTTGTTTACGTTGTGAAAGTAGGGAGCATCGTGTGCCAGATTGCCCCCTTATGAAAGATCAATCAGCTAATGGAGGACGTAGGAGGCAGGCTCGCCTCAATGCCGTTCTAGACGAAGAGGAAGCGCCTAGGAATGATGGGCTTATGGAAGGTACTCTTCAGATTTATTCTCGTCCTGCATTTGTGCTATTTGATACTGGTGCCTCTCATTCTTTTATTTCCACTACCTTTTCAAAAACATTGTCAATTGCATCAGTCCCCTTACCTTCAGATCTTGCTATTACTACACCTTTAGGATCTAGAACCAAGCTCACCGAGTATTATCCTAATAGCAAAGTGATAGTAGAAGGTTACAATCTCCCCGCAAACCTCGTGTGCCTTGACATGAAAGGTTATGATACCATTTTAGGGGTTGATTGGCTTGTAGACCATGATGCTTATATCAATTGCCGAAATAGGATTATATCTTTTCGAAAGCCCGGTCTTCCAAGATTTTATTTTCTTGGCATCAAATACGTGAAACATCCTACCATTATATCTTCTCTTAATGCTTGCAAGCTTATCTCGCAATGATGTGAAGCTTTTCTTGCTTCAGTCATTATCACCGAATATAAGGAAATTGTCCTAGCAAACATTCCCATTGCGAATGAGTTCCCAGACGTGTTCCCATCTGAACTACCTAGTTTACTGCCCAAGAGGGAAGTAAACTTTACCATTGAACTCATTCCAGGAGCAGCACCTGTTTCTATAGCCCCTTACAGGATGTCCCCCACAGAACTCAAGGAACTAAAAAGGCAGTTGCAGGAACTACTAGATAAGGGTTTCATCAGACCTAGCACATCCCCTTGGGGTGTGCCGGTTTTATTTGTCAAGAAAAAGGATGGTTCTCTCAGGCTATGCATCGATTACCAGCGACTGAATCAGCTGACAATTAAAAATAAGTATCCATTACCGCGTATTGATGAGCTCTTCGATCAGCTTTCGGGAGCATAATATTTTTCTAAGATTGACCTCAGATCAGGTTATCATCAGCTTAGAATCAAAGAGGAAGATATTTATAAATCGGCTTTTCGAAGTCGTTATGGCCATTATGAATTCGTGGTAATGCCATTTGGGTTAACTAATGCCCCAGCATCATTTATGCAACTTATGAACAGTGTCTTCCAGCCATACCTGGATCGATTCATTATCGTCTTCATCGATGATATCCTGATATACTCCAAGATAAAAGAAGAACATGAAGAACATTTGAAAATAGCTTTGCAAACACTTAGAGAACACAAGCTTTATGCCAAACTCAATAAGTGTGAATTCTGGCTCGAGGAAGTCTCATTCCTAGGTCACATTATTTCAAAAGAAGGTATTGCTGTGGATCCTTCTAAGGTAGAAGCTGTCAAGAATTGGAGTCAGCCTACGACTGTGTCTGAAGTAAGGAGCTTTCTGGGTCTAGTTGGTTATTATAGAAGATTCATTAAGGACTTCTCAAAGATAGCAGTTCCTTTAACTAGACTCACCAGAAAAGAAAATCTTTTTGTCTGGTCAGAGGAATGTAAGAAGAATTTCCAAACTCTTAAGAATCATCTTACAACAGCCCCTGTTTGGTCACTACCAATGGAGGGTGGTGGATTTGAGGTATATACGGATGCGTCTGGAATTGGCTTAGGATGTGTCCTTATGCAAAATGGAAAGATGATTTGCTATTCTTCAAGACAATTGAAACGTCACGAAGAAAATTATCCTGTACATGATTTAGAATTGGCAGCGGTTATTTTCGCCTTGAAAATTTGGCATCATTATCTTTATGGAGAAAAGTTTACGATCTACTCAGACCATAAGAGCTTGAAATATTTATTCTCTCAAAAGGAGCTTAACATGAGGTAAAGGAGGTGGTTAGAACATCTCAAGGACTTTGATTTTGCTATTCAATATCATCCTGGCAAGGCAAATGCTGTAGCAGATGCACTCAGCAGAAAACCAATGGGTATGTTATCAAGTATCATGATTAGTGTAACTAACCTTATTCCTCAATTTGTTCAGTTGAATTTAGATGTTGACATTAAGGAAGAAGATTGCTTCATAGCTAATATCCGAGCTCAACCTACATTAATAGAGGATTTGGCCAAATTACAAGAGGATGATCCAGTTTTACTGGAAATTAAGGCCAATATTGAACAAAGGCCGGATTTTTCTACTTCTAATGATGGAAGATTGTTATTCAAGGGCCGAATGTGTATACCGGATCATGAGGATACAAAGAAATTGATCCTAGAAGAAGCACATAAATCAAAGTACACCATTCATCCAGGAGGTACAAAATTGTATCAAGATCTCAAAAGAAACTTTTGGTGGCCCAATATGAAGAGGGAAATAGCTGACTTCGTGTCTCGTTGTCTAACCTGCCAACAAGTTATAGCTGAACATTTTAGACCCGCAGGTAAATTACATCCCTTAAATATTTCCGAATGGAAATGGGAGAGCATAGGGATGGACTTCATTATGGGTTTACCTAAGACAAGAGGTGGACATGATGGCATATGGGTAATCATAGATCGATTGACTAAATCTGCACACTTCATACCAATAAAGAGTCGATGGTCTGTGGATATTCTAGCAGCATTGTACAAAAAGAAAATTGTCAAATTACATGGTGTCTCCGTCACTATTGTATCAGATAGAGATCCTCGATTCACATCACAGTTCTGGAAAGGTCTACAACATTCACTAGGGACCAGATTAAATTTTAGCACAGCCTTTCATCCACAAACTGATGGTCAGACGGAAAGAACAAATCAGGTGGTAGAAGACATGCTCAGGGCTTGTGTCATTGATTTTGGAGAAAGTTGGCATGATCACTTGCCTCTGGTGGAATTTACATATAATAACAGCTATCAAGCAAGCATACAAATGGCACCTTTTGAAGCTCTATATGGGAAAAGTTGTCGATCTCCAATATGTTGGAATGAAATAGGGGAAAAGTAATTTTTAGGCCCCGACCTTGTCAGGGATTCTACGAAGAAAATCAAGCTCATTCAAGAGAGAATGAAAATGGCACAAGATAGGCAAAAGTCTTATGCCGACAATCGAAGACGTGACTTGGAGTTTAAGGTAGGAGATCATGTATATTTAAAAGTTTCTCCATGTCGTGGTATTCGAAGATTTGGCATAAAAGGAAAGCTAACTCCAAGGTTCATTGGCCCATTTGAAATTCTTGAAAGGGTCGGTGAAGTGGCTTATAGATTGACTTTACCTCCACAATTAGCAGGAGTTCATGACGTATTTTACGTCTCCATGCTGAAGAAATATGTATACGATCCTGACCATATTATCACTTATGACAATCTGGAGATTCAGAAGGATATGACTTATGAGCAAACGCCAATAAAGATTCTGGATCGGGAAGTGCGTCAACTAAGAAATAAGGTTATCCCTATGGTCAAAATTCAATGGAAGAAAATATGGCCATACGAAGCAACATGGGAAACCGAAGCAGCCATGAGAAAAAGATTTTCAGAATTATTTAACTGTAAGTACACTCTCCACAATCCATGTCTTAAATTTGGGGACCAAATTCTTCTAAGTGGGGGAGGGTGTAGTGCCCCAGAATTTTATATAAATAATTTTCTAGAATTTATAAAGGCCTAAATATATTAATAAAAGAATTCTGAGACTAATAAGTCATCATAGGCCCAATTAGGTTGAATAATTAACCAAGCCTAATTACACATCATCTAAAAGAGTTTAAGGCCCAAAACCATTAAGTTTGGCCCATATTCTAGAAGGTTACTTAGCTTATTTAAGGATAAAAATGAATTATATAAATAATAATATAGGAAAATGAATAAAAGAGTTTTATTTATTTAAAACTCTATATACGTTGAATGTAACAGTCTATCGTGCGACCGTCACAGGCTTGTAATGCATGGGTCCACGACCGTTACACTCTGTGAATTCCGTAAGCTGAAGAGTTTGATTCATGTTGAACTCTGGGAACAATAAATGTAACGGTCTATCGTGAGACCGTTACATGCCTCTAACGCACCTGCATTAGATCGTTACATCCTGTTAGTTCCGTGAAGGAAAGAACGAGTACAAAGATCAAAACTTTGGACTCTTATCCACTAGAGATCAACGTAGGAAGAGTTATAGCATTACTAAGGACTCTTAGAGATCAGGTTTTAGCAAATTAAGGACTCTAGAATCGATCTAATCTTCAAAATCCTATAAATAGGACCTAGTTCTGAACTGTGTGACCCTTACTTTTGGCTCGCAAGGAATCAAGGTAAGGAGGTGTAATCTTTGGTAAGTTCTTTAGAAGTATTTGTTTACAATACTTTAGAATAACTCCTCTCCAAATTTCACGTCTTTAGGTCAAGAGGTCATGGAGTTAGAGCCCAAAGAAGTTGCTGAAAAATCACAGGAAGAAGAGAACTAGGGTTCGGTGTTCAGACCATAATTGGAAGTTTGAAGCCTAGACAAGAGGTAGGTTATCTCATAAACGGCAAAAACAACTTGATAAGACTATAAGCCCTCTGGTTTGATTGAATTTCATTCATAGTAGAGCATCAATTTCATGTTTTACTAAGTTCTATACATTACATGCATCTCTTAGCCTAATTGGAAAATTAAAAAGATGTATCTTGTCTATCTCACGGGTACCCACGCATATAGATAGCCTATACTTCGTTATCATGCCTAGAATAGACATAGTATTTGATTTACAGACATGATGTTAGTTGATACCTTAGGTTTTATATCACTTTCTGTTAGCAGACCCTCTGACGCATCAGCGTAGGACCGTCACACTCATGTAACGGCCATACGATGGACCGTCACAGTCCCTGATTACCAATTGATTTCTCTATTGACTCTAACGCATCTATGCAGGAGCGTTACGTTACTGTAACGGCAGTTTGATAGACCATCACACTACTGTGACGCACCACTTATAGACCGTCAGAAGCCATGTGTTCTGTCAACCCTAGATAGAATAAGATTCGTCAATCTTACTTATTATTAAACCTAGTTGATTAGAGTTTTCACCTGATTATGTGAATTTAAGGTTATTTTATTTATTCATAATAGGGGTTGCATGATTTCGGGAACTTAATGGTATTTTAAGTTATGTTAGTTTCATAAGCCAAAAATTCTATAGTCTTGTATTCTAAATCATGATTCTTTTAACTATTGTATTGTCGGAGTTTTCATCATGATTTTCACGTTGATACTTGTATCTCTCTATCAATAGAGTCATTTCTATAAGTACATGGCACATACTCCGGTATGTTGACCATTAGTTCACACTTTACACTATAGGAACACAATCTTAGACTTGAGGACCTCTCTATTGGATATTCCTTCCAATGGAATAGGAAATCTTGTTTCAAGGCCTCCGTAATTCTCCGCGAGCCTGGGATTCCCACTAGGACGTCGAGTTAGTTGTACCATTAAAACCCATTAACTAGAATACACTATCGTTGTTTTCTGATTCTAGTAATGTAACGGCCTTGTATTGGACCGTCATGCTCATGTAACGGCCCAATATACGACTGTCACATTCATCTGAGGTTGAATTGTTGATTCTGGATTCAGACAAATGTAACGGTCCTATACTAGACTGTCACACAATGTAACGGCCCAGTGAATAACCATCACATGACTTGAATATCTCAACCCAAGGTTTGACCAAGGGTTGACATTTCAATGTTTCTAGATAAACCTTGATTATCTAGAACCTATCATTTTGCTTAATAGACTTAATATAAGAATGAAAGTTAAGACAATATACTGTTATGCTGCCGATTTATTTCCATAAGCATAGCATAGTCTAAGTCATTCTTGATCTCATATATTCAAATTGAAGCGTTCATTCATTGATTTTCATTATTTGGAATTGTTATATTCTTGGCCATACTTTACTGTTACATGCGTGGAAGTAGCTTAATTTATACCTGAAGATGCGATCGAGCACTAATTGTGTTCAAGGGCTCTATGCTAATCCCCTCGGCTGATTGCCGAAAACATACTATTTTATAAACCATGGGGTATGATGCTACTGGCGTCACATTGCGCTAGGAGTACTATTTCTATAAATAAGTGAAGATTCACGACACGACATGACATTCTTGCTTGATATTCCACAGAAATTCACGAAGCACTTGCTCATAAGCATAAGATGCTAAAGTGGTGAATATGTGGCTTGCTAGTACATTCTCGATATATTCTTATTCATGAAAGGCCAATATCATATTCTTGTTCTATTCTTGCTAGTTCATTCTTGTTCTCATTCCATCTTATATGATTGTCTTGTTACTTTGATTTAATCGCGTGATCATCGCATTGCATGATTTTACCTTATTTCTTTAGGGCAAAAATATTAATCACTTTAATAGTGCCTTCATGTTGATGCGAAGATACCTACTGGGCAAATGTGCTCATTACCTATTTCCAATCTTTTTCAGGAAATGAAAGTGAGTCGGGTTCGGATTCAGATTATTCAAGTAGCTGATCCGAGAGTGATTAAAGATGAGCGAAGACTTAGGAAGTCTATAATGTCTAGATTGAGTCAATGTAATTTTCCTATTTCTTGAGTCTAGTAGAATGAAAGATGATGGAAGGTGGTTGTATTTCGAGTATTGATCATTTATGAAATAAAGTTAGAGTTTGATTAAATTCTGTGCAATTGCATTTATGTGTGTGATTGTATTACGCTCTGGTCGTTCTTACTTGCAAGAGGCTTACCATGCCGACTGTTCGCGCTCCCCGAGCGAGTCTTTCACTGTAATAAAGGCTCGGGGCGTGACACTGTTGATCACTGCTATGATCGCTCATGTCCGCCATGAGACAACTGTCCTCCTTCTCTTCATGGAAGCCAACCAAGCCATCCAATATGTCCTTTGCGGAGATGTAGCTGGAAGCAAAAGGAAAACTATTAGTATCAACTGTGGCAGTGAGCAAACTTTGAACTTAGCAATTTCGATCATGTTTTGACTCATAATCTGTAGTCCATACTGATTCGTCTCCAGGCAACTCATAAGGACCATGTGAGATAAGCTTCCATAGCTTAGGGTCATATGAGTTGACAAGATTGCACATTCTTCCGAACCACGAATCGAAGTTAGAACCATCAAACACAGGTGGAGAATCCATAGTGAACACTTCGGTAGCCATTGATCTAGATCTTGCCCAAGATTGTTAGATCTATAAAAAATAGAGCCTTAGCTCTGATACCAATTGAAGTCCCGTGATCAACGACACCCAAGAGGGGGGTGAATTGGGTGATTACAAATTTTAGAAAAATTTTACCCGATTTAAAAAGATATGATAAAACATCAACTAAGAAGTTCAGATCTGTTAAATTACAAATTAGATCTATCAAAATCTGTCGTTACGATGGTTCTTCGGTACTAGACGGAGGTATGAATCCAAGGATTCTGCTCATGCAAGGTGCTATCGTCCTGACAAGACTGGCATTGTCAATTCAAAAATACCTTTCGATATACCAAAGATTTACTTATAGAAAAGATCGATTTAAGCTAGATCTGAAGAGACAAATGCGGAAGAACATATGCATGAACAATCACACAGAAAGGAGGTGGGAGAAATGGACCAAACCACATAGCTCAAACCACAAGGCACAAGGAATTTTAAGATGGTTCAGATGCAACAACGGTAACCTACATCCACCCCTCACCAAAATCCGGTGAGGCTTCACTACTAGAAAACCAGCACGGGGATAAATCCCCAACACGCAGTCAAAACTCCAACAACACACAGGTCGACGCCTGCACACACATGGGGAACAAACCCCAACACACACACACACACACGGAAACGGAGTTTCCAACACGATCCGACGACCAGATCAACAACACACACACACACACACACTACAACAGATGCAGTACTTTACACACACGAACACCCGGATTTGGATAGATCCACACATACACGCAGATCTGAAGAGATCCACGCACAACCATGGATCTGAACAAGACAACACACACAACTATGGATCTGAAACGATCCACACACAAACAGATGTTTACAAATCACAAGGAACATAAACTTGAAGCTCAAAACACTTTAGAAGATGAAACATGAAAGAAGGACTTCTGATTTAGGCTCCCCCTGAGTATATAATACAGATCTTGAATGAAGCTTGAATCTCCACTTGATTTTCACTTGATTTGTAGAAGCTTGATCTTGGATGAAGAATTTTTGGATGAATCACTGTTCACGGAGTTCTTACAGAGCTTTCTTTCTCCCTTGATAGCCTTCCCTTTTTCTCCTTGGATCATTAGGGTTTCTTGGCCCAAAGAGGTGTTTTTATATCTCTTGATTGGTCAAGGGACATGCCCAGACACATATCCACGAATCTAGGCATGTCTGGAGGCTTTGGGACTCAAAAGTCCACAAGAGAGGCTTTGAACACGTTGGTTGAAACAAGGTCAACAGAAGCTACCACGAAGGGTTCGGTCGACCGATTCGAGTCGGTCGGTCGACCGAACTGTGACAATTTCTAAGACTTCCAACGCTGGCTAATTCGGTCGACCGATCCTGGGCCGTCGGTCGACTGAACTCTGTAATTTTACAGAGTCCTGGGTGCTGGAAGGATTGGTCGACCGAACCAACCAAGTTGGTCGACCGAACTCTGGAATTCCTACAAAACGGATTCATTTAGCCCATAAATCATATCCACATACAAAAGACTTTGTGTCCTCATTTTGTTCCATTCAATTTGAGTTTATTTTACTTGTTCTGGGCATTGTGAGACATGATTTGTTTGTGCATTAGCTTGTGATGGAAATGGCTTTGAGAGCGTACATGTGCTTGCACTTTTGTAATTAGACGGTGCTAAGCCATTGGCCATTCCAAGGTTTTGATATCATCAACCTCAACTAAAAGAGAGTTTTGTTATCACCAAGAACACTGACGCACAATATCCTCAGATGCATTCTGAGTTCGCTCTTGATCAAATATGCACGGCACAAGACGGAAAGCACGTCCGGGGTTTTGTTATCATCAAAATCACTTGGAGAGACTCAACAGGATCCACTAGTAATGGGGAGGGGATCCACTAGGGTACAAGAGAGTAATGGGGAGGGGGCAAGTTGGACTTGTTCACCTTGGTCCAAGTGGATCATGGACCAACCCTAATGGGCTTTAAGCTAGGAAGCCCAATTTGAAAACAAACCCCCTAATAGACCTTATTGATTTACATTAACTCCAATAGCCCAACTAACACTCCATTGACCCAAAGATAGCCCAAGAAAAAAAATACAATTACACACTACACACCAATTACACTCCAAATAAATACTGAAAATACCAAGACTCAAGATGGAGACTCTAGACTGTCTCCAAGCCAAGGAGATGCCTGCATAGCCCGAGTGGTACTACGTGTCCTGTAGTGTCGGTCCACTAAGTCGTGTCGCTCGAAAACTCTGGTGTCCGCACCAGATTGTAAGGCTCTAAAAATGCACATGTCCCCCTATAGAAAACGAGCACACTAGGTCTGATACAACAGAGCCATTCCTCATAGAATGACCGGCTAGGACTGGCGTGATGAGGGAGGTGGTAGGCCACTCCAGTCAGGCTATCAATGTTGCATGGCCTAAAATTGTATGAACTATGGGAGAAGTGTAGGCCTACTCGCCCCTCTGTGGGCAGATAAGAAAGTACCTTTCGGGCACCTATCAGCTGATCCGAGGGATTCTGACTTGGGCGATTCCTGAAGAGAAAAGTCAACAGAGCCGCAGGGTTCCCAAGTCGATACATTAGCACAGCCCAGGAAAAAGCAAACTAGCCTAGGCACTTAAATAATGGGTGGCCATCAACACACCTCTGTCTCGAGGAGAGCTGTAAGCAGTCAAGTTCCCCAGACCGTGATACATATTTGCCAAGGTAGCTAGTGCAATAGAAAGCCTATGTCCATCAGCAAGGAGGCACGTTGGATATATCTGCTTAGGCCACACAAGCTTCTCCTCCCCATGGGACATCACAAAAGTGGCAAGCCAGTAAACAAGTTAAGCAGCTAGATAAGTCGAATCTAGCAACTCACAAGGGTTCCACCCTTTATTCTCTGGTGCAGATAAATAGCGCTTGTGCCTCTGTAACTTCAATGTCAACTAATAATAGTCATTAAGAGACATGTTATCTTCAGAAAAATTCTCATAAAAGTATAACAAGCTACTGTAAAAATAACGAACCTAAGCATTCACATTAACTCTGGCGGTGCTCGAAGAAGCTGAAGGGGTATCTTCCTTCCTAGCTCAGGGCAAATCTCGCCAAACTTTCATCAAGTATCTAAAGTTGAGTGGCAATCCATACTGCCCTGTACCAGTGCTCTGATTTCTGTGCAAATCGTTGAGCGTCACCTCCTCATAAGGACTCCCGAAAATAGGCAAGCCGAAAATCCTGTAAAAGTTGCACAAATCAATAGTCATCTTTTTAAAAAAAAAATGAATAGACCCTTGTGGGTAATAGGAGAGCGTTGTTGTACCCGGACAATTTCCCCAGCGAAATACCCAGAAATAAGAGTTCGGGAATTTCTTCGAACACCTTCAAGGCACGGGCTACCTGGCCCCTCCGACAACCCAGTGGGCCCGATCAACGGCCCCAACCTGCTAGCCGAGCTACACGGTAACATTAGCAACTAATCGGGACCACTCAGTTGTGGATTTCCTCCGCATTCTACATAACCACCTGGGACAACCCGGGGGCGCCCCGACTACAAGCTACGCCACGTGGCACCCAGTGAAAAAGCCAGGGGCCTACCCCAGGACGTCTTCTTTTAACCCCCCAAGGTCAAAGGGAGACCAAAATAAGTCAACCACAGGCTTTGGAGGCCCGCAGCACGTGTATATGGCTCACACACGTGTGTTCGGCATTTTTCCGAACACCTTGTGGGCGTGTATGTTCCAGTCCTTCTACACCAAACCACGGCCCGCCCCAGAGTTCCAGCACACTAATTGGGTCCTACAACGACCCCCCAGGAAGCAGGGGCCACCCCCAACCCTCAGACACGTGGCGATGAGCCACTTAACTCTAGCTCTCGGGCCAACCCGAGACTATCCTGCCAACCTACCGTGCAACATGGCACGCAGCCCGAGGCTGGGCTCACATGCCCAAGGTGCCTCCTCTCAGCCCCCATGAACTTCTACTCTCGGCCTTAGACTAAGTCCAAGGCCCGTCGGTTACCTACATGGCCCGTTCGACAACCCGGGGTGTGTCGGGCATTTGCCCGAACACCTTGCAAGCAACTACTACGACTCGAAGAACAACGGCCCCCACGGGTCATCCCAGTATCCCGGAGCCCAGTGTCTCTCAAAGGACACTCCCAGACGACAAAAGAAGACCCCCGAGGGCCATCCCTCAGGGTTGTGACGTGCCCGGGGCCAGTTCACCCCAGGGGGCGGCCGCGCGCCCCTAGGGAGGGCGAACTCCCTGGGGGCCCTGCCCTCTCTCTAGCCTGGTGGCCCCACGGCCCCGCTCAGTCCCAGTTCGTTTGATTATCAGTCTCCGTTTGTCTGACTCCCTAATCCAGGGGAAGGGCTTGCACCGTTCGTCCGTACCAGTTCGTGGGAGCAACACGCGGAAGCACGAAGCAACAGCACGGGGGAGCGGTCCTCGACAGTCAATGCGCTCACAAGTCTCCACGTATCCTCCCAGCACTTGTCCCTTTCTTCTTAGTTTAATTTAGGAAGAAAAATAACAAAAATTGAGATTTTATAGAGGGTGGGGCCGCCCCTCTCTCTCTCCACTCTAGCCCGCCTAAACCCCTGCGCAATAAAAAAAGATTTTTTAAATTAAAAAAAGGGGCCAACTTAGCCCGCCTAAACCCCCCCTGGGGAGGGGTTTAGGCGGACCAGCCTGGATCCCCGGGCTGGTCTGCCTAAACCCCACCAAATTTTAAAAAAAAAGTTTTTTTACCCTCCGAAGAGGGGTTTAGGCGGACCAGACCAGCCCCTTGGGCTAGTCCGCCTAAACCCTATCTCCCCCACTCCATTACACAAATAAAATAATATATATATATATATATATATATATATATATATATATATATATATTCTTAGGGTTTACCCGGACCAAGTTGAACCCTCAACTTGGTCCGCCTAAACCCCACCCCCCACCCTTTCAAATTCCTATAAATTCTCCCCCTTAGAAGCTCAAGGGGCAACAACAACAACAAGAGCAACGCACTAAGGCTTGTGCAAGCGGACTCTCGGATGGAGGGACAAACACCCCCGACCTAATTGTCGCACCCTCGGACTCCCGAGACTTTCGGCAACGGTCGGGAACACGATAAGATAAGTGCACGCGCGGTTGGCTTGCTAGTCGGCTCACACACGTCGAAGGTATGTCACGTGTACTTCCCTCACGCGGCGTTTAGCCGTCTCACACAAGTCCATCCTCGTCGCATGTATGGTGACTATGTCAACGGTGAGTACACCTGCATCCCGGGTCCGCCCGTGTACGCCAACTTACGGTGACGAAACGCACTCCATGATGCGGTGCCAAATTCTGACACGGAATCACGTGCCCACTACTCACCCCCCAGTCGGCCGTTGGCCACTCAGATTAACAACTCGAGTCTAGTCGGACCTCTGGCCCGGGAATCATAGTCCTGGGGCCGACCTCAACTCCCCAGCATGACGACACTCGCCGTCCGAGACCTGGATGCGACTGCTCACCTCGAGCCGTGTCCGACCTCCACCAGGCGCCAGTCCACATCCGCCCCCGCCACCAAGGCAGTCGGGCTCTCATCGATTCCTCTACAAAAGAGTTTCTGTAAAACACGCGGATATCCACTTTATTACGTAACGACCTGGGGACTGACCCACGTGTCGGAGTTGTCCCGCGGCTTGCGCCAGTTGTACTTTGGCCCCCTCGGCCAATTTGTAAGGCCCCGCAGCCCTCATACAACATAAAACCAGTTGAATACAAGTGCCCTCATTCGGGTCCCCAGCTTTATACCTACACCACTCAGCATACGTGCCTAACATCTTGACTCTAGTAAACACCCCTCAGTCGAAAGCGCACCCACAGCTGCAGAATGCTCCCGGCCCTCTACCCACGGCTTCATATATATATACATGATTCTCTTCAGCATGGAACGAAGGTGTTCGGATTCAATCCGATGTAAATAAACACCGGTTGCTTGCGGCCAGTGGGGAAAGACGTCCAGTACACGATTCCCACAATCGCCTACGCACTCGCACCCGTGGAACCCATTTTCTCCACGTGTCGCCCGCTCGCTCGAGCCCACGTGCCGCATCCTGGTGACGCTTTCCCGGTCAACCCTTGGTTCCACAGGTGATTGTCGAGAAATTGACTGGCACGCCCGCACCCTGTCCGGCTAACCTATATCCTTACATTCTCGTGCCATTCGACCCTTTTCGACTTTCCGTAAGAGGAGAGTGCCCGATATCACCGTGAGAGGTATGCAACCATAAGGAGGATACCCGAGATATATCAAACTCCCGTGTCTTCCTTCCCCGCTGCATCCCTTCCTTCACCCCGGTCATCGGCAAAAAAAAACACGTGCAACAAGCGCTCACCTCCTCAAGGAAGAGATGAGTTGTTCGCTCCACTACAACACACCATAGAGGAAGCTTTTATTGATAGAATAATAACAAAATTACAAGGGCTAGGGCCTAATTGAATGACACCTAACCTTATCCAAACAGAGGGGCCCTTTTACAGAAATGGGAATGTCAACCCAAGAGGCCCAAGAAGTCAAATGAGGAAGAGCACAACCCAAATTAGCCAAACAATCGGCCGGCTGGTTAGCCTCCCTAAAACAATGTGACATGGAAACACTAAGGGAGGACATCAAATACTGGATGTCATGAACAATATAAAGAATATGCCAGGGAAATGGAAATCATGCTTCACAATCCCGACCAGCACACTAGAATCTGACTCTATGAAGATCTGCGTGAAATTTTTATTCTTGCAAATGCGCAATCCATCATGAAGGGCTAAGGCTTCAGAATGAAGGCTAGACAAGACACCATGGTATGGTGCAGCAAATCCAAAAAGAACACACCCATGACAATCCCGGAGGACGCCACCACCAGCTAGGCCAGAATCCCGCTTGAACGCACCATCCACATTGAGTTTATATGTGCTGAGAGGGGGACAAAGCCAACGCACCACCCGGGGCATATTACGGGTACGCACCGGGAGACATATACCCCAATCCTATAGCAGACGGTTCTAGTGGGGAGACAGCCAACACCCCTTCGTGGTAATAGCTGGAAGAACATCCCGCAAGTGTTGAAAACATCTGTGAATAATATGCTGGGTAGACATCGCAACCCCTTCAAATATGGATCTAGTACGGTTGCACCAGATCTCCCAGAGTGCCGCAAAGAAAGTCACCCGAGCTATACACCCCGCCATAGAAGAAATATGTAGCTACTCAAAGAAATGAGTGATGGACTGAGCACAAGACAAATGATGCCGGACCGCGCTAGCGAGCAAGTCAGAGAAGTAGGCCCAAACTCCCGCTGTAGTGTCGCTGTAAAAGAGAAGATGGATGGCAGATTCCTGGCAGGCCTCATAGCAACAAGAGCACTTCGAACAGAGAGGGATGCCACAGTGCATAACTAGGTCATCAGTAGGGAGGCACCCCTGCATGAGCTTCCAAATAAAAACAAACCATTTGGTTGGAATGTGAGCAGCCCAAAGAGCCGACCAGATAGCTAAAGGAGCAGCGCGTTGGATGATTTCCCTTGTAGATCTGGCAGAGAAGTAGCCAGAAGGAGTAGGACACCAAATCCAGCTATCCTTCACCTCCAGAGTGGCAAGGATATGAGGAAATACCACAGCGGGACAATGCTAGATAGCCAAGGACAGATGAGCAGACCCAAGATAAGCAAGAACCTGACTAACCGTAACCAATTTGTCACAGACCGAGTTCCACAAAGAAGAGGGAATGAAAGACTTGAGGGGGATGTTACCCGCCCAGATGTCAAACCAGAATGAATCCGAGGAATCCACAGTCGAAGGAATAACTCGATGGCGTTCAGCAACAATGGAGGCAGCCCTGTCGGGTGCTTTGATGAGTGGGAAATTAGCTTCAGAGAAATGACAGTGATACAGATGTTTCTCCTTGAAGAACCTAGACCACATAGTAGAAGAAGTGATCACAGTCCATAGCAACTTAACACGAATAGCCGCCTGCAAATCCTCCAGGCTAATAATCCCAAGGCCGCCGCAGTTCTTATGTTGACAGATGACCTCCCAAGATTTCCAGTGCCATTTGGGGACCCCCTCAAAAGAGCCCTAGAAGAAGTTAGCAAGCAACATGTTAATCTAACTGATAACAAGACGAGGGATAGCCAACGCAGACAAGGTGTAAAGCGGGATAGAGGAAAGGACATGCTTAATGAGAATGAGCCGCCCCCCAACAGATAAAAGATTGGCTTTCCATGTCTGCACTTTAGCATGAGTCTTAGCAACCAGATGAGAAAAATAAACAGCTTGAGATCTCCCATAAAAGAGCGGGATGCCAAGGTATGCAAAAGGAAGCTATTTCGGATAGAAGCCCGTGGCAGACGAGATAGCACGGCAGAAATTGACAGGCACATTCTTATGGATAATGAATGAGCTCTTGGCAACATTAACCAGCTGCCCCGATGAAGCTTCATAGCGTCTAACAAAGGTCATCAGGTTATGGACCAATCTCGCAGAACCATTAGAAAAAATTAAAGAATCATCAGCAAACAAAAGGTGTGTGACAGGGCTGCACCTCCTAAAGGTCTGATAATGACCCACCTTGTGAGATCTGAAGAGGCTATTGAGGCCTCTACTCAAAGCTTCTTCAGCCAAGATGAATAGCGCTGGAGCAATGGGATCCCCTTGTCGGAGTCCCCTTGAAGACTTGAAGAAGCCACAGAGAGAACAATTCACCAGAATAGAAAACCAGCAATTGGATAGCAACGGATCAATAAGAGAAATGAAATCCCTTGAGAAACCAAACTTCTGAAGGACAACATAAATAAAGTCCCATTCCATACGATCATACGCCTTAGCCATGTCCAACTTAAAAATCACATTTCTGCCTCTACATTTCCAACCCAAATCCTGAATCAGCTCCTGCGCTAAGGACACATTCTCAATGATGTATCTCCCTTTGACAAAAGCACATTGTTCCTCCGAGATAAGAATGGGCAGGAGCATAGAAAGCCGATCATTGATTATACGAGAGATAACCTTGTACAAGAAGTTGCAGAGACTGATAGGACAGTAGTCCCCACAGGAAAGCGGTCTGTCCACCTTAGAGATCAGCGTAATGATGGAGGAGGTGAGAGCCCGCGGCAGCATATGTCCACAAAAATAAGATTTGACAGCTGCACAAACATCATCCTTGATGATAGACCAGCAAGCTTGAAAGAAGTGGCCCGTGAAACCATCCAGGCCAGGAGCACTATCTGGGGACATACTAAAAACCACATTCTTAATTTCCAAATCATTAGGCACTGCACACAAAACAATATTGTGACCAGAGTTGATCAAGGACGGAATGGGTACTAAAATTTAAGAATCAATGGTATGGCTAGTGGAGGAGAAAGCATCAGAGAAATGCTGAACAAACATACCCGCAATAATATCTTGCTGCTCAACCAGATTCCCAGTTGAATCCTTCAATTGGGTAATAGCCGCCTGCCTCCTGTTAGACACAGCACAAGAGTGAAAAATTTTCATGTTTTTATCACCTTCCTATACCATCGAATACGGGCCTTTTGCTGCCAATAGATTTCTTCCTGTAGGAGGACACTGTCCAAGTCTTGACGGGCCAATCAGAGAGCCGCAGTAGTGGCATCAGTTGGCTGGGATTCATAAGCAAGCTGAGCATTATTAAATAAGTCTTTTTTCTGTTGCAAGGAAATGAAAATATTGCCAAAGATATTCCTGTTCAAATCCTTAAAAAAGGCTTTCATGTACTTAAGCTTAAGAATAATATTATGCAGGGGGAAAGTAAAGATGGGGGCGGACCCCCAAGCCGCACAGACATCATCCTGGAATGTAGCATGCCCTGTCCACATCTACTAGAAGAAGAACTACGCAGGAACTCGAGGCTGTGAAGGAGGTAGCTGGATAAGGAGGGGGCAGTGGTCAGAACACGCCCGGGAAAGATGCTGAACCTGCAGTTGCGGGCAAGAAATAGACCAGGTAGCATTAAAGAACAAGCGATCTAATCTAGCCCAGATGCCACCGATCGAGCGACCATTAAACCAAGTGTACGGGCAACTAGAAAATTCGGCATCCTCCAGACCAGTTGTTGAAACATAGTTTTGGAAATCTAGGGAGGACCTTTGGAACGCTTGACGACCTCCCCATTTTTTAGTAGGATCCAGAATGTTGTTGAAGTCACCCCCAATAATCCAAGGATCCAAACAAGACCTAGAAAAATCAACCATATATTGCCACAAGCTCAATCTGTCATACAGAGAACAACTAGCATAAATAATCGAGACATAAAACTTTTTGGGCATAGTCGGACCAGCTTCCAATGTAATGAACTAGTCATTAGCAAAGACAACAATAAAATCCACATGAGGCCTCCAGAATAGCCAAATTCGACCCCTGCCAGGACTGTTGAAAAAAGAGGAAGTCATACGCAAAGAACGCATACACCTCCCAATGCGACTAGAATCAACCATAGGTTCCATAAGAGCCATAAAATCAGGATGCAAGGACATGATCAGAAACTTCATCCATGCAACGGATCTGGCATTCCCCACACCACGAATGTTCCAAAAGAGGGCATTCATTATTTACTATTCGGAAACAAGTGAGAAGAGGCGCTACGGTGAAGTTTTCCCCTAGTGAGAACACCCACATGCTCCATTTTGGATTCATGCGACTCTCCAACAAAATTCCTATGAGTAGAAAGAATAATGGTAGGATCATCTGGTGGGACAGTTCTACTAGGGAATCGTAAGACCTGGCACTGGACAGAATCCACCACGTGCAAATCCGGGACAAGGACCATAGAGCCAGAAGTAGAAGCACCCTTTGCATGTTTATCAGGCCGCAAAGCAACGCCCAGGACCAGCGGCTCAGGGTCAATAGCAGCATCATGAGACACAACAGGGTCAGGCGGAAGCATCTGTTGGCCATCCAAAGCACTGCCAGCCCGAACAACAACAGGCACCAAGGTTGAGCTAGGAGCGCAGGCAGTTGGTTGCAGAACTGGAATTTGGGATGAAGGGAGCTCTGGAACGACACTAGCACCATCCATAGAGGTAGAAGGATCATTTGACACATCAGGAGCATCAGATAAAACAAGGCGCATCAATACGCTAGGAGGTTCCTACCCCACAGGCGGCTGGGGGTCGACAGGCAGGGCAGCCACAGGCGGCTAAGGGACAATAGATGGGGCAATGGCATCCTCAGGCAAAGCAGAGCAAATAAGAGCCAAATCAGGGCGCCCCTCGGGGCAACCCTTCAGAGGAGGGTCGACAACTGGAGCCAGGTCGATATGAATCTCATTGTCATGTTGTAGGACTGAGAATCTATTAGACTGATCAACACTTTGCTGTGTCTTTGGACAAGCCATCTGGGCAGGAAGTGGTCTGTATTGCAGGTGAGGCTCCTCTGTTTCGGAGCAGAATCCCCATTCACAGGCCGAGAGGGCCTATCGGCAGGCTTACCAAGCTTCTTCTTGCAGTCGGCCTCCAAGTGGCCTAGCTTATGACAGAAAGAACAAAGATGGGGAACTCTATGGTAATTAACAGGTTTCCAGAAGCCCTCCCCATCCATATCAATCCATAATCGCTCCTTGCGTTGAGCAGACAAAAAGTTCCACACAGGCCAGCGCCTCGGAAGTATCAATCATAGCCAATGTGTTATCATGAATCCAAAGAACAGGGCCAATATTACAAGCTATGGAGCGCATTAAGTCCTCGTGATAAAAATTAACAGGTAGAGAAGGGAACCCGATCCACATGGGGGCCGAAGCCGGATCAGCAGCAAAATCAAAGTTATGAGCCCAGCGAAAGAATCGGAACAGGTAGCCCTTGATGTATAGGTTTTTCCGGATTAGAATCTCAAGGAAATCAGCCTCACATCCAAGACAAAGAAGAATGTGCCTGGGATTCAATCTGCTAATCACAAAATCAGAAGAGAGTTGCAAACGTTGTGCAAGGCAAGCCTTCATGTCCGAGATGGTAGGGCGGCCATAAGCACACTTGGCAATGATGGCGAGATGGAGGTGCTGCATCGAAGCCTGGATCTCAGCCTGGGAGAAGAACATGGTAGGTTCCCCAAGGTCGGTGAAGGCAGGGGGCTTGACATGGGAAGGAGAGCCGCATCCTCTGTTGAGACTCCATGAGCATCTGGGCATAGGATCTGCGAGGGGCGGTAGGACCAAGCTGGGAGGGAGGGCGAGGGAGGGGATCAGCATCATCCACACGATGAGGGGGGAAGACCCCCCACCACGCCGGCCATAGCCGGCGGCAAGGCATCCACAGCTAGGGGATGGAAGCCATGGTTAGGGCACAGGGAGGGGATCTCAATAGCCATCTCACCCTCAGTGATAGCAAAAGTATTCCTTCGACTATTAAACCTCTCTACCAAAGCCTGAAGCAACCCTGTATGGCAAGGATAATCATAGAGCATGGATGTAACTACGTGATGGATCCCAAGGTGATTCAAAATCTCACTATAATGGTGTAGTATACCAATCAGCCACTCTGTGGCTCCCAAATGAAACTGATGGGAAGAGAGCATCGATCATTTACCATACCAACTCGGCGTTGAATCACTCATAATCATGTCAAGAAAGAATGAGTTATCATACCCTTCACTCGCATGCTGTGAGCCAGAAGGTGTTAAGAACAAACCAGAAACACTGGTCAAGCTGAGTCAGTGCTGGTCGAAGAACTCCCAAATCGTCGGTGTCATACTACTATGTGTCATAGTGTGGCAACTGACATTAGGGCCAAAGAAACCCAACTGGTATGCCACAGGAAACTGAATCGGGCGGGTGAAGCCTATAGGGAAGCTAGGATATGAAGTGGTGCAAGTCCCGAGCATGCTGTCTCGGTGTCCCAAAATAGCCCTCTCAAGATGTCAGCACCTGGCGAACAAGGGTCATTTTCATCCATATCCTCAGGGAGGTATCTCTGAATGAATGAAAACAGATATTTATCCAGTGAAAAGTATCTGGGGTACTCTCCAATCCGTTGACACTGGTCAAAGTGGAGACAACATCTCCACCCTCTGAGATATCCTTCGAAAGTGGCCCCTCAACAACTATCTCTAAACCTCGATCGAGAGAAAAGATGTTGTGCTTAGTCACCCGGAGAGGGCCCAGGGGCGGCATCAAATTCTTTGATGGAGTGGGGGCCGAATCTTTGTCCCTGCCTGCACATCCCCGGGCATGACTCTCGAAGACGAGGCATAACGAATACCTACAAAAGGAAAATGAAGACAATCAGTCCAAACATATATGAAAGTAAATAAACAAGTCATCATGGCTGCAAATCTCAACACGTCATCAAGCCATGAGAGCCGCCGGAGTTAACAAGGTGCACAGGTCACCTGCCGTCACCTTTGGCTCCGATAGGCGCCCGATGAGGGACATTTATTAAACCGTACGACTTTTATGATATTTTCTAAGTGTTTTCAGAACAAAAGAAATATGTTAATTAAATCCACTATAGGATGGCATAAAGCGATATAAAATTGTGGCCGTTATATGTGGGTTAACTTTAAATGCCCTCGAAATCCCATCGGGTAAGATTATGTACACAAAGATTACATGTTTTAAAACATGGTAATTCTATCAAACACTTGGTGGGCGGCGCTTAGCCACGTACCCACGCGACAAACAATCAAAAGACAACGATCCCTGGCATCCGTGGGGTGTCTTCAATGTGCCACAAAGCTATCCCTACACTTCGGAACCCAAGGACAGTAGAATGACGTCAAGAGGAAATTGAGGAAACAAACAAATGTCACCATGTGTCGTGGCCTTGTAGAGAGGAGTATGAAACCATAAAACTATGCCAGAAAGGGACAAGTCAATGGATTTTATAACCCCCTTTTGGACATGGAAACCAGGAGGGACCACCCTCCACCCTTCCTCTCTCTCTCTCTCTTTGCCTGAAAAGGGACCCAGAGGAGCATCCGTCAAGTGTTGTAGACCCGGAGGAGCTTCCTCTGGGTCAGGCAAACTCAGAGGGAGCTCCTCCAGGTTGTACAGACCTGGAGGAGGGCTCCTCCGACTGTATAGGTCTGGAGGGAGCCCCTCCGGGTCCCTCTCTCCCTCCTACCTACTGTTTGAACAAAAAAAGGGGGAACAAAAATAAAGGAGAAAAGACCAGGAGGGAGGCCCCTTCGGGTGTGCAAACCAAGAGGAGCCTCCTCCGTCCCCTCTCTTTGTTCTCTCTCCCTAAAATAAAAAGGGAAAAGGGAAAAGAAAGGAGAATACTAGGGGCACAGGGTTTTCCACTCACAAACTCAAAGAAAGTCTCCTCTAATGCAATAAATGCTTGAAACCTGGAAGAACTCCCTCCATGTTCTAACCCTCGAACTCCTATAAATAGGAGGCTTGGCCAAAGAGGAAGGGGAGTTCAAAGTCTTCACACCCTCAAGCTTGGAGCAAGTTGGAGCGCATGGAGGAGCTTGGCCGGCCTGTTCTCTTGGGCCCACTTTGATAACAGAATAAGGGTCGATTAGGGTAAGTTATTCTACTTATCCGCCCTTATTCTAATTTGATAGTGGAGTTATCGTACTCGGGGTCAGTTAGGGTTAAAGTCCTTATTCTCAGATTAACTCATTTCACCCTCTCACAACGAATACCCTACCTAACCCCAATTAAGTACCAAACCAAAAGTATGAAAATCTAAGAATAACCCACCCTGGGCTCACCTGGGTTAGCTTATCCTAACAAGTGGCCCACGGAGTTTTTGAAGCTTTGAAACCCATCAACCTTGTAAAATCCTCAATTAAAAGGATATACTACATAAATACGCATATTTGAAGAAATTAACTTATATTTTTTAATCTATAAAAATCATGAGAAAACCCCTAGTATTTTAAAAAATTATAATTCTACTCTCACACTTCGTGAATAGATATACTTAGAAGATTATACAAAATCTCAAGAGTTTAAAAATTCTTCAAGAAATGTTCAAGTTTACTCAAATGTTCTTAAAATTTGTGGAGAAACCATGTTCCACTCACCGGATTCAAAAATTATAATTTTACCTTAAAATTATAAAATTACATAAATATCCTAAAGAATTATGCAAGAAAATGCGCATTACATGGAATACTTATCTCCTCCACTATAAACCCCCAGTTTATGAGAAACAATAAATAAACCCTAACTTAGAAAAAATTATAAATAAATCTTGAACCGAAAAAAAAAACGTAAATATATCACTTAGGACATGCGAATCCACCCTCGGATCAAATGCCCGATGTCACAACAAAAATTATAAGGGTTAAAAATCCTTTAACAATTGATCAAAAATATTCAGACATGTACCGATATAAATTAACACCGATCAATGAAAAAAAATTCGATTCACAAATCAGAATCGTCTGATAAATCAATTACATGGAATCAATAATATTCTAAAATATATACATATTTATCCAATAAATGAATATCTCAAAATTAATTTTCCACGTCCATGAAACACTAGTATATCATATATTATATTCATATTCCACTTTAAAAAATATATATTTTTTATTTATATTCCACCTGCCTAGTTTCATAATTTTTCAACAGCCCTTCCATACAAGTTTTCTACCTCAACAACTTCTCACCCTAGAGCCATCATGTTATATACTTCCTCATGCCATAATTTCACGTGTCAAATATCTTTGATTGACTTTTGAATCCACTAAATGGTATTCAATAACCTCAAATCACAATCTGGATGGTTCGTGCTTCTCCTAACAGTCCACTTGCTGTTCACCGGAGAATAATTCATCCTCGGAATGCATGAACCAAGACTAATAATGTCCTTTCTAAAGCAAAAGAAGATATTTAGTTTTCAGATTCACAGGTGGAAAAATGATAAGAGGAGAAGATACTTAAAAGGCTTTCTAAGAAAGCTATGCGCATGAGCCAGCCCCAGCAAAGGCCACTTGGCAACAACCAGACACCTGTGGAAAGTGAATAATTCAACTTTGGCAGTTTTCGAAAGTTATAACGCAAAGAACTTATTACTCTTTGATTATGTTTACTTTTTCAGTCCTTATAACATGTTTGACTTCAACACATACAAATTCTTAAAGCAAATAGGTACCTGTGTGAAAATAAAAATAAGTTTAAACAAGACATTTCACCTGCATTTTATTCACCACAAAAAAGAACCCTCTATGCCTCATGTCATCGCCCACCGTGCAGCCTTCAAACATCCTATTTTACAAGAATGCAGGTGAAAAGAGCGAGGCGAGAGACAGACATGAGAAAATTTTCCCTCAAATGACTTCCAACAACATGGAAGAAAATATGAGAATAAATATTAATCAGACTGATCATGTGTTGATCCCGATGAAGGTGCAGTCTGTGACGGAGAAATGGCTTGAGGTGGTTGATCTTCTGCCATATTGGCATCCACATTTTGCTTTTTGCTTGTAGACTCGGGCTTTAGGAACCCATCAGACACCTTCAAAGTTTCTGGCACAGATATGCTAGATGTCCAATGGATTGATGAGCTCCTCTGATATGGAAAGAGAGTTGATGGGTCCCACATAGGGAAAGCAGGGTAACTATAACCATAGCATCCTGCCCATGGATAAGGGTGGTCGAACTTGCAAGCTGAACCATATTTGCAAGTTCCATATGTACTATAGTATGTGCAGACTGCTTGACCCTTGATAATGAAACCACAAAAATGACAAACAAGTAAAATTAATTAGTTATGACAATAGAAAAACTGTAGCCAACAAATATAATTCAAGCGTGTCAAACTTACTGGTCGTAGAGGAAGCATGTGAGGTCCCATGGAGCCAGAAGCTAATTGAGCAATTTTCTCCTTCGGATGATGGTACTTGCAAGATGGTCCATATTTGCAGCTTCCGGTTTTTATGAAGTATTGGCAATCAGGCTGGTCAGGTCTTTCTGGGAACATTACTTGCGTACTTGAACTCGACTGTATTTGTGGCTTGGAGTTAGATATTTGATTTACTCCAGATGCATCAGAAGATGAGACAGGGTTCATGGTTCCCTGATTCATGAACATGGTTAAGAAAAATCTGTCTGGATAGATAACAAGTACCTAATGTTGGAAAAAACAGAAGTTGATTCCAGCCAGCGTACACTGCAAAAAAAAACACATTGCTGGTGCAAATATAAAGTCATTTAAACAAAGAAAGTTTCCTGTCAACTTCGTCGTTATATCTTTCTTTAATTATCTCAGAACTCTTGAATCAGAATATGCCTGCAATGACCGCCTTTGTTCTCTTTTAACTTACAGTCTTGAGAAGAATGACCACCAATTGGAAATACAAATCCTTAACTCAATTTGTGCATAACATGGCCGCAAAACATGAACTATGAACTAATTTTGAGGAGTAAGAAAAACAACCAGTTGACATCATCAGGTTCAAGGAAATCATGAAGGGGAACATAAACCACAAGAAACTGGAAACGCAGTATGACAAATCAACCATATAATATGGTTATGATAGAACCTTTAGATGCTTGTCAAAGTCCAAAAGGTCATATACTGCAGTTCCAATGGACAGCAGTTAAGTCATTCTTTCAGTCAGCATACATATCAGGTCGGGTGGTTACCAAATGCATTTTGCATAAAGACACTCCATTTCCAATACACTTAGAGCAATACTGTAATGAGGGGCAAGCTTCATGATAAATGCAGATAAAAGAACTATACAGAATGGGTTGTTCACAATATTGGCCTCACAGACTTCCACTAAAAATAATGGTGCCTTGAGGAAGGCAGAGGTGGAGAGAGTAACAGGCATGAAGGAAGAGGTGAAGAAAGTAACAAAGGAAACACGAATGTATAAGGCAAGGAGCGGAGAAGCAGCGGACAGGAGAAAGAGGGAAGGAATCCAAGCATCAGTCAAAGGTAAGTATAAATCGTTCAATTAGCTACTTAAGTCTTAATATGTAGTATGACAATGAATGTTTATTGATTTATTTATTTCAAATGAAAAGCCCACAGACATTGCATAAAGTTACAATTTTGCAGTTGCCTTTCTTTGGCTGTTGCAACTACAAGAGCATTCAGAAACTTGTCTAAAGATTACTAATATGACTAGTAGTATGCTGCTATATCTGCTATAGGATTACCCTCTTTACCGAAGTGAGAGAGTTTGTTTAAAAATAGTCTTTGGTTAGTGATTTCCTTAGAGAGCAATTAAGTTTATTTGAAATATGTCATAGAGTTTTCTGTTGTAAGATATTGTTCTTCGTTTTACTGTCACAGGTATCGATTGCCCATGTTGATTACAAAAGCTGATTTCAGGTTTTATTATGTGTCATTACTTGATTATGATGATTTTAGCTTGGAATATGAGATAAGTGTGTGTTCTTGTTTGCTATTTCAATGGATATAGTTGTCTGAAAAAAAAATGTTCGTTATGTGATCAATCCAGATTTAATTCTTAAATAGTTCTGATGTTCTTTGGCTCTCAGATTAGTTGAACATTAAAACTCATCTTACAAATATACAAATTGAAAACCTACACGGCTTTTGTTCGATGAGTCTGTTGGACACGCAGAATCACGTGTTTTATGTCCTACACAGTCAGTTCTTGGATACATAATCTTTTTGTAACATATCAAATCTTAATGTATGATTTAAATTCCTACTATTTACTGTATAATGAAAATACAAAATACTGTCAAAATTATGGAAGTTGGTCTCCAATGTTATTGAAGATTTCAACTGTGGTTAGCACATTTTTTTCGAAGAAAATTGTAGATTATAAAACCAATTTTATTCCAAAATAAATAGAGGCAGTATAGACGAGATTCCTCACCTTCCCCAAATGACATGACAGCTAAAGAAAGAAATTAACCTGAATTCAACATATACGTAAAAGACATTATGATGACTTAAGAGACCAAATGTATTAGCACCACGATCCACTGTATGAGCCAAATGTGGTTAGAACATATCTCCACAAGTTTGAAAGACTTCAGGTTTTAATGGTAAGACCCACCCCAGTTGGCCACCCATCAGGCAGTGTTCATTATATCCACCCATTATGGGTAGTCACTCGGCATTTAGCAATTCACTGGATCTACCAATCATGGGCCCCATTTGGGCATTTGTTGTTTAATGGACCCACCATCAACAGGGCAGTCGACTAGCCATTGGGCATTTATCATTCACTATGCCAACCCTTGGTGGGATAGACTTTGGGAGTTCATTGTATAGTGGACATATCATTGGGTAGCATTCAAGTGCTTACAATTTATTCGACCCACCTCAACTGGGTGATCCTTGTGGCATTTAAATTTCATTCAATGCCCTCCTGCGGGTAGCCTTAAGATGTTTATTGTTCCCTAGACATAGCAAGTGAGGTAGCCTTTGTGTCTCATGATCAATAGATTCATCTTTTATTGGGGAGCCTCTAGATGTCTACCATGTACTACGCCCTGGACAGGTTTATTGGCCACCGTTCATGCAAGCCTTCAGATATTTTATTTTCTACTATGTATTGGACCACCATCAGCAAAGCCTTCAGACATATTTGTGGATCCATCCTCGTGTGGCTTATTTGTGAAGCCCAGTATCTATCACTCTTCTTTTCCCACTACTGTCCCTTCTAACATGATTCTGGATGTATTGGTTTGATTTGTCTTTTTGATTATTTGATAGACTGGTTAGTGTTGGCACTGATTCCTGATATTCTTTTTTTTAGAGTTTTAGTTATTGATATGAATTATTTGCAGCTCACTGTTTTATGTGTAAAGCACATTGTATTTTTAAGTGATACCTTTATTATTATGTCACTCTAATAAGTTCATTATTTTCGGATTGTATTTGTTTCCAATTGAACTGTCTCTGGACTCGATGCATTACGAAATACTCGGATATCACCATCTCATTAAGAAAAGTAGCAACTTGACAATAGTTTTATAGTATAAGGTAAAAACCAATTTTATAATATTATTTGCATAATGCCATGATTTATCTGGCATTTAAGCTCATTGTATATTTGTGTCGTTTTCAATTGTATAGGTGATTAATTTAGGGCTTGGGGATTTATGACCAGAGGACTTCCCGAATTATGTATCATCAAGGTGGCACTACGGTTACATTTAGTGTTTATATGCTTATTATGCCGTGAACCTAATGTCTGAATGGATAAATCATCTAAAGTGTGGTATTAATCATGCTATTAATAGAAAGATAAGATTCGAAATAGACGCATACATGGTTGACCTAGGAGTGGCTCCAATGAGAGCGGGTTAGATGGTCTGTCCATGTCCATTGTTGTCCAAGTTTGGCACCAATTAGAGGTACCATCAGATTCAGGTGGACGACAATAAAATGACTTGGGGAAGGCCCAAATAAGATAGCTCGATGTGGTAAGAAAGCTTTTTCCAAGTTTAATTAGAAATATGGCATTCAACAGGGAAGTGGCAGAACAGGATTCATGCAACCGATGCCAAATAAATGGGATAAGGTTTTGATGATTACAATGATGACAATGATGATGATGACCCACCATGAAAAATGCTATTACTAGATAAGAAATCTATTCAAAGATCTTTCAACACATTGAAAGATTGTCAAGTTTTAGCTTCTGAGTTTAAAATTACAAGAGAATGCCCTTGTACAAGGTATGGTACATCATCTGTATCCCTACCAGCAATCAGAAAATCCAAAGATATTTAGACTAGTAGGTAGACCTGTAAACGGATTGGATACGGAGCGGATAGTGTGATATCCGAATTTGTATCCGATTAATAATCGAATTATTCAATTAATAATCGAACTATCCGTCGGATACTTTATTCGGATAATTATCTAATTAATACGAATTCGAATTTTAAACGAATAATTAGGCCTACTTAGAGGTGAGTCGTGTGAGCTAAGAGGTGAGTCGTGTGAGCTATGTGGGAGCGTCGTAGGTTGTTTTCTCAAAAAAAAAAAGACTGAGTTATTTTTATTTTGGGAGATGTTATCAAAAGATTAGACTTCATCCAAAAAAATAGGAGATAACTTACCAAATGAGTGTAAGTGGAGTTCTTATTTTTAAATTATATTTTGAGACAAAAAAGGTAAAAAAGCAATCAAACAACGTATTAAGATTTGAGTTAATTATATATAGAATATGTGTATCCTTAGATATTTATCTAAGGGTTCATATTCGGTCGGATAATATCCTACACGGACATCACAATATCCGAATTCGTATCCGATTAATAATCGGATATTCGATATCCGATTAAATTATCCGTCAAATATTTTATTTGGATAATTATCTGATTAAACGAATACGAATTCAAATTCGGTTCGAATTTTAAACAGATAGTTGACAGGTCTACTGGTAGGGTATGAAATCCCAATAGTAGATTTTGCTTCAACACAAAAGTGGGACAGGGCCTGTTTGACCCTTTATGCAAATGCTTTTTTATCAAAGCATGGAAATATAAATATGTTTATAGTCCCAAGCCCGGATGAGAAAAGAGGAGGGTTTGCGTTAGGTCGACAGCCAACAATAAAATTTTGTCACATCTCCAACATGAATTCTGATCCAAATACATTATGTGCTAATGCTAGGGCATTCCCCATAAGCGACGCGTTACATCGGAACCCGGATGGAATGACAAGTGAGCAAGGGCTAGCTAGGGCGTTCCCCGTAAGCAACGCGTTACATCGGAACCCGGATGGAATGACAAGTCAGCAAGGGCTAGCTAGGGCGTTCCCCGTAAGCGACGCGTTACATCGGAACCCGATTGCGGTGTCAAATAGGCAAGGGTTCTCGTGTGGGGTTGGACGCACACGGGTAAAGAAGCAAGTCCAAAAATATAGGATCCGTCTAGTTACTTGGAATATAGGAACTTTAACGGGTAAGAGTTTAGAATTAGTTAAGTTAATGAAGGATAGGAGGGTTAACATAGCTTGCCTACAAGAAACTAGGTGGAAAGGATATAAAGCTAAAGACATTGATGGATATAAAATTTGGTATACGGGTAATAATAACTCTAGAAATGGTGTTGCTATAATAATAGATAAAAACTTAAAAGACAGAGTTGTGGAAGTAAATAGATTGGAGGATAGACTAATGTTAATTAAACTTATCTTAGGTGAGGATATTTTGAATATAATTAGTGTATATGCACCTCAAGTAGGATTAGAAGAGAGTATTAAAAAGCAATTTTAGGAGGCTATTGATAGTTTGATCCAAAATATCCCTAGTGAAGAGAGAATCTTTATTGGAGGGGATCTTAATGGTCATGTGGATATAGATAATAGAGGCTATGAGAGGATTCATGGAGGGCTTAGTTTTGACAATAGAAATGATATGGGTAACACTATTCTTGATTTTGTTGTGGCCTATGATCTAGCAATTACTAATACCTTCTTTAAGAAGAGGGACGAACACTTAACAACATACAAGAGTGGAATACATATAAGTCAAATTGACTATTTTCTCATTAGGAAGGTCGATAGAGTTTTATGTAAAGATTGTAAAATTATTCCTGGTGAGAGTCTAGTCCCTCGACATAGGTTGTTAGTAATGGATGTCACTATCCCTAAATTCAAAAGAAAGATCATTATAAATAATTATTCCAAGATTAAATGATGGAATTTAAAAGGTAAAAGTTTAGAAACATTTAAAAATCATCTATTAAAGGAAAATATTTAGAATTTAGAACAAGAAACTAATGTAATGTAGAATAATGTTACAAATTGTATAACGAGGGTTGCAAAACAACTCTTGAGCGAATCTAAAGGTAAAAAGAATTTAGACAAAGAGACTTGGTGGTGGAGTGAGAAAATCCAAAATACCATTAGAGTAAAAAAGGAATGCTTTAAAGTTTGACAAACTAACAAAAATGATCAAACCCTAGAAGCCTATAAAATCGCTAAAAAGAGAGCTAAGAAAATAGTTAGCGAAGCTAAATCAAAGGTATTTGAAGATTTATATAATAAATTAGGAACCCGAGAGAGTGAAAAGGACATATTTAAACTTGCTAAATTAAGAGAAAGGAAAACTAGAGATTTAGATCATGTTCGGTGCATTAAAGGTGAAGATCAAAGGGTTTTAACTAAGAATCTTGATATTAAAGGGAGGTGACATAGCTATTTTCAGAAGTTACTTAATGGAGATTCCGTCAAGGATTTATCTTTAGAAGGTACCCAAGAGTCCACAACATTTGATAAATATCAATATTTCAGGCGTATTAAGATGTCAGAAGTGAAGGATACTTTAAGAAAAATGAAAGTGGGCAAGGCCTTAGGACTAGATGGCTTACCTATTGAAGTATGGAAAGGCCTAGGAGATATTGGTATTCAGTGGCTAACTAAATTTTTTAATAAAATTTTAAAGGAACGGAGAATGCCAGAAGTTTGGAGAAAAAGTGTTGTAGTTCCTTTCTATAAAAACAAAGGAGATATTCAAAGTTGTAATAATTATCGTGGAATTAAGCTTATGAGTCATACTATGAAACTTTGGAAAAGAGTAATTGAAAAACGCCTCCGATGTATGACTACTGTATCGGAAAATCAATTTGGTTTTATGCCAAATAGATCTACTACAGAAGCTATTTTCTTACTACGGCAACTAATGGAGAAGTATAGAGAGGAGAAAAGATTTGTATATAGTTTTTCTTGATTTAGAGAAGGCGTACGATCGAGTACCGAGAGAATTGATTTGGTGGACATTAAGAAAGAAAGGAATCTCTCAAAGATATGTTGATTTGATTAAAGATATGTACGGCGGTGCTATTACTAGTGTTCGAACTATTGCTGGGGAGACAAGTGAATTTCCCGTTTCTATAGGTTTGCATCAAGGTTCTGCACTAAGTCCGTATCTCTTTGCCTTAGTTATGGATGAAGTAACTAAACAATTGCATGAGGATATCCCTTGGTGTATGCTATTTGCAGACGATATTGTTTTAATTGATGAGAGTATTGATGCTCTAAATGCTAAGTTAGAGCGTTGGAGACTTGCCTTGGAGTCTAAAAGTTTTAAAATTAGTAGGAGTAAGTCAGAGTTTATGCACTGTAATTTTAGTAATGGGAGAGTGATTCAGAAAGACATGCTTCTAATTGATGGACATAACATTCCGAAGAGTAGTAGCTTTCGATATTTAGGGTCTATCATACAAGAGAATGGGGAGATTTATGATGACATTACACATAGGATTAAGGCAGGCTGGTTAAGATGGAGAAGTACATCAGGTGTCCTTTGTGATCGTCGTATGCCTGTGAAACTCAAAGGGAGATTTTATAGAACGGCTGTGAGACCTGCTTTGTTATATGGTACCGAGTGTTGGACAGTACGAAAGGAACACATCCACAAAATGTGTGTAGCAGAGATGAGGATGTTGAGATGGATGTGTGGCAAGACTAAGAAAGACAAGATTAGGAATGAGCGCATCCGTAAGGACTTAGGGATAGCTCCAATTGATAGCAAAATGAGAGAAAATAGACTCATGTGGTTTGGACATGTGTTTCGTCGCCCTAACTTAGCACCGGTTAAAAGATGTGACCAAATCTTAGTGGATGCTAGTAAAAGAGCTCGAGGAAGGCCTCAAATGAGATGGTGCGATGTTATTAGGAAGAACATTAGTTCCTTGAGTTTAAATATGAATATTGCACTTGATAGAAATCTTTGGCGGAACAGGATTCATGTAGCCGACCCCAATTAATTGGGATAAGGCTTTGATGATGATGATGATGATGATGATGACTCTTTTCTCAATTGGATGCATGTTTGTATATGAAGTAAATATCTTTGTAACAGATAAATGAATGAATGGCAATAATGTGAAAAGTTAGGCGATTAAGGTATGATTCAGATAAAGTTAAAGAGGTTTGTGGACTAGGGTGTGCTAAGGTTCATAAGATAATAGACATATGATGACTGAACATCTAACTGTAGAGAATGATCTACCCAATCCTTAGTGGCTCCAGACCCACTTGGAGGATCCGTATATTAAAGTGAAGGGCATTTATGCCTTTGAATATTTTGTTCATGTTTTTTCCTCTTATAGCCCTAGTTAGCCGATGTAACGGGTAGATTAGTCACTTACATTGTAACTTTTTATTAGGGTTAATGAAAGGACATTTGGGGGCGTAGAGTTGCATGAGTGTGCAGACCGAGTCCCTCCTCCCTGCTTCTCCCCCTCCATGCGTAATCCACTGCTCCTGCTCTCTCTCTTCAACTTCTTCATGGCATCAGAGCCCATGGTTATGTTCTGGGCGGGGCACCTCATGGTTGTCATATTCTACATGACAAAGCCTAAGTTGGCCTGCACGTAAGGGGGTATATTAGAATAGTCCCACATTCGTAAAGGGCAAAAGCAAAATGTATTTAAAATAGTGGAGCCCTCTCCACTCAACATCTTAAGGTTTTGTGTTGGATGGCTCAATCAAATAACTTCTACATGGTATCAAAGCAATGGCAAAAAGAAAGGTTGCTGTTTGATAGGTAGGAAGCTCTTATGTCTAGCTTCATGGCATCAAACTGGGATTTGAAGTTCATGGAGAGATTGGAGGAGGAGAACCGAAAGCCTTGGAGTTCAAGGCTTATCACTGCAATAGAAGGAAGGGAGAAGTCTCTCTCTCTCTCTCTCCCTCTCCACTCCCCCTCAATCTGAGCATAAATGTCTCTCATGCCCACCTTGCTTAGATTCATATGGAAGGCTTCCCTGGCCAAGCCCTTGGTCAATACACAGAAAGATAAGGAAGACACAACTCCCTTGAATCCAACTTTTCTCGAATGAAGTGTCTATCAATTTTTATGTGCTTTTTGTCATCATATTGAACATGATTATTGGCTATATTTAAGGCAGCCTTGATCTCACAATAAAGTCTCATCAAAAGCTGTGCTTTAATGCCAATATCCTTAAATAGAATTTCCAGCCACAGCAACTCAGTCACAGCCTGTGCCATGGACCTACCTATATGCTACTTCTGCACTTGTCCTACCACAAATAGTTTGTGTTTTGCTCCTCCACGTGATACGATTTCCTCCTAAATAGATATAAAATCCTAATGTACATTGGGAATCATCCTATGATCTGACCCAATCAGCATCAGAATACCCTTTTATAGTCAGTTGTCCTTTCTTGCTAAACAATGGACCCTTTCCTGGACAGGTCTTTATGTATCTTAGGACCCTGTCTACAGCTTGCATATGTGATACTCATGTCCTAGGGGCATGCATAAACTAGCAAAGCACATTAGTGGCATAAGTAATGTCTGGCCTTGTGAGGGAAAGGTATAAGAGTTTGCCAACCACTCTTTGATACCTTCCTTTTTCAGCTTTTGAAAGCACATCACCATTTCTAACACTGAGTTTGTGGTTTACCTCAATGGGAGTATCTGCGGGTTTGGTACCCAATTCCCTGTTTCTTTCAAGAGATCCAAGGAAAACTTTCATTGTGATATGTGGATATCTCCTTGAGATCTAGGTACTTCAATCCCAAGAAAATATTTCAAGGGCCCAAGGTCTTTAATTTCAAATTCCCTCGCTAAATTCTCCTTTAGTAGGGTGATTTCCTGCAAGTTATCACCTGTAACCACCATGTCATCGACATGGACAATGAGCATAACAACCTGTCCATTTCTCCATTTTACAGACGGTGTGGTCAGCATTTCCTTGATTGAAACCCATTTTTAGCACGGCAGATCTGAGCCTCTCAAACCATGCTCTAGGAGACTGTTTGAGGCCATACAATGCCTTTCTCAACTTGCATAGCTTCCTATTTGCAACAAAACCTGGAGGAGGTTGCATATATACTTCCTCTTCAAGTCTCCATTAAGAAATGCATTTTTTACATCAAGTTGATGTAATTTCCATGAAAAATAAACAGCAAGTGACAGCGGTACCCTTACAGAGGATAACTTGACTACTGGAGCAAATGTCTCTTTATAATCAATATCATAGGTCTGAGTGAACCCCTTGGCAACCAGTCCATATTTATGCCTTTTCACTATTCCACCAGCTCTGAACTTTATAGTGTACACCCATTTACATCCAACCAACTTTTTCCCCAAAGAGATATCAACAAGATCCCATGTATCATTCTTTTTTAACGTCCTCATCTCTTCCTACATTGTTTTGACCCACTTAGGATCCTTCACAACCTCTATGAAAGGAGGCAGAGAACAAGTGGAAATGGAAGAAATAAAGGCATGGTATGATGGAGAAATTTTAATAACACATATTTGGAAATGGGATGCTTGGCTCATTCTCCAACTCCTTGATGCAAATGGCTGAACTAAGTGAGGAGAAAGCTCTGAAATAGGTTCAGCCATTGGCTCACGTTCTAAATTGGTAGGACTTGAAGCCCCAGCAAGTTCATGAGAGTGGTCTTTGGTCAGGGAATCACCTTGCTGTTCTGGAACTTCACGTTGTTTTTACTCATTCCTCCTTTTCTTGGAGTAACATTTTATTATGTCTGTTTGCTCTTCAATGTGTGTTTTCTTCAATCTCACCCACAACAATGTCATCTTGGGAAGGAATTTTTGAAGTGGTAAGTAAAACAACAGATATTCAATTTTTAACTGAGGTATGACAAGGGATGAAATAGCATGATAAAGGGCTAATGCCTTAAGTTTTCTCCCCCTCAGACAAGTCCTTAAAGTGATGATAAGATTGTGACTCAAAAAAAGTCACATCCTTCTGAACATATTCCTTTCCAATAGTGGGGTCGAAGCATTTATACCTTTTTAAGTAGGAGAGTAGCCCAAAAAGATGCATCTAACTGATTTAGGATCAAGTTTAGAATTTCCTAAATCTAAATGATGAACAAAACTGGTGTGGCTTTTTGTACAGGGTCTCTTTTTGGGAGCTTCTTGTTTACACTTGTATACCCTCTTTTTCATTTAATACACACAGTGGTACTACCCACTTTCAAAAAAAATTGATGAACAAAACATAGACATCCAAACACCCGAGGGAGGGAAAGAGAAAACAAGGTGATTTGGATGAAGAAGAGTCATAGGAGTATGAAAGCCAAAGATTATGGATGGCACACGATCTATGACATAGGTTGTTGTGAGGACAGCATCACCCCAATACTTCTTTGGGAGGTTATGTTGGAAAAGAAAGGCCCAAGTTGTTTCCGTAAGGTGCTGATTTTTTCTTTTAGCCACTCCATTATGTTGAGGAGTGCAAGGACAAGAGGACTCCAGTATGATTCCCTCACCTTCCATAAAGACGTTCAGGCTTCTTGCAAAGATTTTTTTTGCATTATAAGACCAGAACACTTTTACTTTTTTTTTATAAATTGAGTCTACACTACCTTGAAAAAAATTGAACAATTCTAGGCACTTCCTCTCTAGATTTCAAAAGATAGACCCAAGTACAAGAAGAAAAATCATCAATAAACATAATGAAATATCCATGACCATCCAAAGAACAAATGGGTGAAGGGCCCCAGACATCAAAGTGAAGCAATTCAAAAGGAGCAGTTCTCTTCTTTATTGAATCTGAAAATTTTGTTCTAGAATGCTTTGACAATCGGTAAACTTGACACTGAAGTGTTTTAAATTTGACTTAAGTAAACAAGGATGGGAAAAGAAATTTCAAAGGTCTAAAAGAAAGATGCCCTAGACGATAATGCCATAATTGGATGTCCTTTATTTGACTGGCAACACTGCTAGTTGAACTCGACTGAAGTGCAGTACCCCCCCTGGGTGCAAGAACATAAAGACCCCTTTCCTCAAGACCACTCACAATCATTCGCCCAGTCCTAAAATCCTAAAACACACAATGCTTAGGAAAGAAGGTTATGGAGTAGTTTAAGGATCTCATTAAGCTACTAACTGACAATATGTTTATTAGGAGTGATGGAACATGTAATGTGGGGGTAAGGGAGAGATGATCGACTAGCTTGAGAGTGTCCATGCTAGCAATTGTAGCACGAGTGCCATTAGCTACCATCACCTTATCTTGACCAAAAGAAAGGGAATAAGAAATAAAGAAACTTGGGTTACTGATCATATGGCTCCAAAATCAATAATCCAGGAGGTACTAGTTGGTTGGGCAGCGACACTAAGTGTTGTTCTACCAACACCTGACTTACCCATGGAGGTAGAGGTAAGGGCGGAGGATCAAGCCGAGAGATGATCTTTTCTATGTTGGCAATTCATTAGAGGAGAGGCCTGAGTCGTGGCACTGTAGAACTTGAAGATTCACCATTAGTAGAAGAGTTTTGGGTGACTGTTGCTACCCCCTTCGCTTGTTGTCCTCCTTCCTTGGATCTGAATTTTTGAGTCTTCTTCTCAAGGTATAGCTCCCAACAATCATCTATGAGGTGGTTGATCCTTCCGCAATGACTACGCTTTCTTCCTCCCATAGCTTCTTCTTCATTTGAGTTAGCCCCCCACTCCTTTTCCTTTAGTCACATTGTTGGCCAGTGTTGAGTGGTCAATCATATTTTGTCCATCAGAAGCCTGAACATCAACGTGCATAGCTTCTCTTCTATTTTCCTCAATCAGCACCTTTTGGTATACATCATCTAATGGAGCTATGGGAATTTCAGTGAGAATCTGTCCTCTCAAAGGTTCCCACTCTGGATTAAGTCGTCCATGAAACTTCAGAACTCTTCCCTTCTGGATGAACTTTAGGTGTCTCTTGTGATCCTCTGGAGTATTCCAATCATCTGCATCATATAGTCCAGTTCTTCCCACAATGTCTGTATGGTGGTGAAGTAGTCTATGACTAAAAGAGCACCTTGCTTTTTGTTTCATAGATGCTATTTTCTAGTTGATAGACACGGACAGCATTCTTCTTTTTTCCATACATTGTTTCCAATAAGACCCACATAACACGTCCTATCTCCTCCCATTAGTAGCTTGTCTCCTTGCATTATTAGCTTCCTCTGAGCATCTTCAACAAAGTTGAACTATCCAAGTCATTATGATATTATTTCCTTCAACCCAGTCCTCAAACGTATCACTATTAAGATCTGGTTTCTCCATTTTCCCATTGATATAACCAGATTTCCTCTTCCCACCATTGTACATCTTCGCAGATCCTAACCATTCAACATAGTTGTTTTTGTTCAGCTTCATATAAGTAAAATCTGCAAGGCATGGTGTTCATGAGAGAAAGGTGATGAACCCTAAACTGCAGAGACTCTTTCACTACCCTTAGATGTGACATCAGATGTAGAGGACATATTCTGCTCAGCCATGAATATCTCCTCCTCGCTCTAGCGGCGGCTGTAGATCCTCTTGAGAAACCCTAGGGATGAGGCGACCTCTCCTGGGCCACCTGTGCAGCAGTGTAAGGTATTTGGTGGAGGGACTACTGCTAGAGCACTGGAAGACTCTCCCAGTGGCAGCAAAAACGTCGGTCCTTGAGAGAAGAAGTACTAGCTGGTGGACAGTGAAAAAGATACCAGTGCAAACCCTAGATTTCTAGGGTTTCTCTCCAGTGGTGATCAGCTCCTTCATTGATGTCGATCCTGGTCAGAGAGATCCACAGGGCTTGCTTCTCTGTTTAGTGCAATGCTGTTCTAATACCATGCAGAAATAGGATCACACAGAGAAGAGCGAGGAGAGGGAAGAGAATCTGTGCAGAGAACCAAAGGAGAAGGCTGTGGCCTTGGAATCTCACATGTTCATGGCCGCCAGCTTCTCTCCCTCTGTATATATGATTGGGAGCCATGAAACAAAGTTACATGACATAAATGCCCCTGGTTAAGTAAATGACTAGGGCGCACATTGACAGGAAGTAAATAACTACATAAAAGACAGGAAAAGGCAAGACTGCCCCTCAACTTTCTCTACAACATGCAACCTCCGCCTAGGTATTTTTATACACCAAAGGAAAGGTATGCAGACTAAAAAGACGTTGTATGGGTTAAAGCAATCTCCTAGAGTTTGGTTTGACAGATTTAAGATTGCAATGCTTGGATTTAGGTACAGTTGAGGGAGTGCTGGCCATACTCTTTTTGTAAAATGGCAAGATGGGAAGTTGATGTTCTCATGGTATATGTAGTTGACTTAGTGATTAATAGTGATAATGAAAGGGAGATCAAGTTGTTAAAAAGCAACTTACAAAAGAGTTTTGAGATCAAGGACTTGGGAAGCCTAAAATATTTCTTGGGAATAGAAGTTGCTTATTTTGGTGATGCCGTCTACATTTGTCAACATAAATATGCATTGGACCTGTTGCAAGAAACTGGTTAGTTGGGTTGTGAGCCCACTGACATATCCATAGATGTCAATTACAAGTTGAGTTGTCAAGAGGGGGAGCTTCTATTTGAAGGAGACAAGGGCATGCATCAAAGATTAGTTGGCTTCTCTACCTGACCCTTACTAGACCCGACATTATATATGTCATGAGTGTGGTCAATCAAATTCATGCATGCTCCAAAACTACCTCACTTGAAGGCAATGAATAGAATTACAAGATACATCAAGTCTAATCCAAGAAAAGGTCTTCTATTCATTAAAGGTGATGGGTTGAAGCTTGAAGAATATGCTGATGAGGATTGGGCAGGTTCATGTGATCAACAAGAAGTTATTATGTATGGCAAAAAAAAGGTTATTATACTTACCTTGTGGGAAATTTAATGAATTGGAGAAGTAAAAAAGCAAATAGTAAATGGTATATGCTAGATCTATTCCTGAAGTTGAGTATAGAGCTGCTTCACATGGATTGACTAAGCTACTATGGCTAAACTTCTTCTTCAGGATATGAGGCTGAACATTGATCCCCTATTCATCAGATTGTATTGTAGTAACAAGGCTGCAATCAATATTGCTAACAATCTTGTGCAACATAATAGAAAAAAACATATAGAGAGAGATAGACATTTTATCAAGGAAAGGCAAGATACTGGAGATCTTTGTCTTACATCTGCTCAGAAGATCAAGTAGTAGATATCTTCACCAAAGGGATATCTAAAGACTAGTTCACCTCAGATTTGACCAAGCTCTGCATGATTGACATCTCCACTTGAGGGGGAGTGTAGAGGGTGATCGACCCAATCCTGAGTGGATCCAGACACACTTGGAGGCTCCATATATTTAAGTGAAAGACATTTGTCTTTACAAGTTTTGTTTATCTTTTTTTCCTCTTACAGCCCTGGTTAACATAAATATCAAGAATCATATAGTACCATTTCATATCATAGTTTCCTGCAAGTTGCATTACATAGTTATTTCATGTGGACAGTGGAGAAGCCTGTGGAAACAGATCATTCAGCAGGCACACTATACTTCGCATTATAAATTCTATCCGCAGATGGAACAAGACAGTCACTTGAACCCTTTTTCGAAGAATGTTCTTACTTTTAGTCACTGGATGAGCAAGATCTTTCAATTAAGCCTGGAAAAAGCAATAGAAGTTTGTTCTGGTTTGCATATGGTTGAGCAACTCTTCACCGAAGTGCTAGTTTCCAAACATTTTTCTCTCTATCAGTTCATAATGGCAGATTGTCATGGATTGTAATCAAACTGATGGACAACTTAAACAATGGTCTATTATCCGGAGAAGGAAGAAAAATATTTTCAGCTTCTGCAGTTGCTCAAAGGTCTATCCGTAGATTGTTTGGACTCATAAATTTGCATTAAGGGCAAATGTCATTTTTCTGTTAAATCTTTATATTCCATCATCAAAGGTCACCAATCCACTATCAGTTAAGTACAATGAGGTTTAGAAGGTTAAGTGTACTTTGACGATCAGGGCTTTCACATGGCTTACTTTCCGGAAGAAGTTGGTAACCAAAACTGAAAGAATTACAACAAATAGGGACATAAGTCCATTTGTGAGTACTACCGTGCTCTTTGAGCTCTGTGGGAGGAACAAGATTCCTTTGCCATTAACGATTGGGACACTATAGCTGATCACAAAAGGAATCTTAAGCATGTTCAGGATAGAAGGGTTCTTCAATTTCTTCATGGCCTTACTTTTGAATATGAACCCTTAAGATACGAGATCTTGAATTTTGAGATGATCAATGCTATAAGAAAGTACTTACTGAAGAAAGGCGAAGGAAAACCATGCAGGTGGACACTTCGGTGGCTGGAGGGCAGAGCGTTGGAGATCATTCAGCGATAGCCAACACCACTATTAAAGCTACCAAGGGTGGAGATAGCACATACAAGGGACAAACAAAGGGGGGGGGAGTGCACACACTATAGCAGAATAAATCACTCAGTTGAGACCTGTTGGGAGTTGTATCTAGAAAAGAAACTTGGTAAGTTCAAGAAGAACCAGAAAGGTAACGAGAATGAAGCTGTGACCAAATCCACAAGAGCTTCACAAGTCTCTTCTCCTTAGGGTGGCACAACAGGCCAAGCAAGCTTCATGAGACTTTCTACCTTTGAAATAGCCAACTTCCAGCAGTTCCTATCCAACCTTAGCACTTCTACTTCCTCCACTCAGTCAGGTACCAAAGCAACAGCACTTAGTGTTGCTTCTCAGCACAGTGGTACTCCCTGGGTCATTGATTCAGGAGCCACTAATCATGACTGGTACTCCTATGCTCTTTCATCCTACACTTTATGCTCTGGATAAGATAAGGTGACCCTTGCCGATGGCACTCCTGCCACCATTGCTGGGAAAGGCAATATTCCTCTTGGTGACCAGTTTATTTTGTCCTCAGCTCTTCATGCTCCCAAACTTCCCATCAATTTGCTATCTGTGAGTAGCTTGACAAAATCCCTAAATTTTTCTGTAATCCTTTTCCCTGACCATTGTACTTTTCAAGACTTGAGGACAGGACAGTTGATTGGGATTGTGCGTAAAGTTGGGGGTCTCTACCAGCTCCAGTCCAGGCATAGTGTGGCTCTTCAGTCTGCTAGTACCGATGGTAAGACCCATCAGCTAAACAAAATTCAGTTGTGGCATTCGTGTCCAGGACATCCGCCTTTTTCTTAAAAGTCCTGTTTCCTTTGCTGTTCCAAAAATTAGATTTGAAGTATCTTCAGTGTCAAGTTTGTCCCATTGCAAAAACAGTGTAGAACTCAATTTCCTTCATCTATTAATAAAAGTTCAGCTATGAATTGAGACAATCTGATATCCGGTCCAATGTTTGTTCCTTCTATTGATGGAAATCCTTATTTCATTACATTCATTGATAACTTCTCGCATTGTAAGTAGTTGTATTGATGAAAACAAGAGGGGAAGTGCCCAGACTTGCACAAGTGTTCGAGAAAATGGAGAAAACTCAGTTTGGAGTGAAAATAAAAATATTTAGATCTAACAATGGAAATGAATATATTGGGAAAAATATGAATGTTTTCTTTGAGGATGAGGGTATTATTCATGAGTCCTCATGCCGATATACACCCCTAGAAAACTGGTGTAGCAAACCGCAAAAATCAACATCTGCTAGAAACTGCTCGGGCACTCCTATTTCATCATAAGCTTCCCAAGAAATTTTAGGCTAAAGCTGTGCTCATGGCTGCATATGTCATCAATAGAATGCCCTCCAGAATGCTTGGTTTTCGTACCCCTTATTCCATTCTTCTGCCCAAGCATTCACTCTTAACTTTGAGAGGGCTTGATTGTCTTTGTTTTATCTATCACCTTGCTCCTGGCTCATGTAAGTTGGGTCTCAAAGCCATTTGTGGCATTTTTCTTAGGTATTCTCTTACTCAGAAAGGGTACAAATGTTGAAACTGGTAAGTAGACCATCAAAGATGTTACCTTTCATGAATCTCGGTCCTATTACCAATCCCAAGATTTGTCTGAGGGGCGGAATATTCTGTTTTTTTTTTTTTTGGAAAGTGGTTGGTACCACTATTGTATTACGCAACAGGATTTCACCCACGCCCTTTTTTCTGCCTCTGATTATTTCTCCTTTCTCTCCTCCTCATGATGAGACTCCTAGTGCCACTACTGAAATATTTTGTGAAGCTGAAAACAACAAAGGTGCTGGTCAGACTGAGGAAGCAAGATTCGGTAAGCACTATGTTAGAAAAAATAAGGTTCAGCAGGTTGAGATCAGTAACCTAGAAAAGGGGTTGAGGCTGTGAAGATCAAAAATTATTTTGGCTAATGATGTTTTATGTGAAAACCAGCAACCAGGCTAGCCACCTAATGATCTTGACAAGCCAATTGCTGAGAGGAAAGGTGTTAGGGAGTGCACCAAACACCCAATATCCAGATACCTTGGCTACTCATGTTTGTCTCCTTCTTACTAGGCCTTTATCTCAGTCGTCTTATGCTTGTCAATCCCTCAACTTTTACTAAGGCCATGAAAGATCTCAGATGTGTAAGGGCTACGGAAGAGGAATTGAATGCTCTCAAGAAGAATGATACTTGGGAACTTGTTGACCTCCCTCAGAAGAAGAAGCTTGTGGGCTCGAAATTGGTTTATACCATCAAGTTCAAAGCTGATAGCAGTGTGGAGAGGTTCAAGGCCAAATTGGTAGCAAGGGGTTTCACACGCCTATCGTGTTAATTATCAAGAGACCTTTGCTCTTCTGGCAAATCAGTTAGAGTCACCCTTTCATTAGTAGCTCATTTCTCTTGGGAATTGCATCAGTTTGATGTAATAAATGCACTCCTAAATGGTGGTGATTTTGCAGAAGTATACATGTAGCCATCTCCTTGGATTGTTATAGGGCATAAAGTTTGCAAACGGAAAAAGGCTTTGTATAAGCTGAAACAATCTCCTAGAGCATGGCTTGAAAGATTTAGAGTTGCTATGATCAGATATGGCTTTATCAAGGGTAATGTAGATCACACTTTATTCACAAAGTGGATGGAAAAGTTGCTATTCTGATTGTCTACGTTGATGACATGGTAGTGGTAGGAGACAACCAAGAAGAGATTTAACTCTGGAAGAAAAATTTAGCCAGTGAATTTGAGATCAAAGGCTTGGGACAGTTGGTATACTTCTTAGGTATTGAAGTCACTAAGTCTACTTAAGGGATCTACATACGTCAACGCAAAGTATGCACTTGGTTTACCGAAAGAAACTGGGAAACTTGGATGCAAAACAGTAGACACTCCTATTGAGACAAATCATAGATTTAGTGGAGCAGATGATGATCTTCTCTCTGAGGCAAAAGGGGGAAAATATCAGAGGTTAGTGGGAATATTGTCATACCTTTCACTCATTGGACCTGATATTACATATGTTGCCAGTTTAGTTAGTCCACTTCATGTATGCAACCTGTACATCACATCTTGGAGCTGTGGACAGGATCTTTGGATACACAAATCTTATACTAGAAAAGGTGTCTTGTTTTTCCAAGAGAGATCATCTCAGGTTGGAAGCATATACTGCAAATTAGAGAGGCTTTCAAGATGATAACAGATTGACTATCGGGTATTGCACATTTTTGGGTGAAACTTAGTCACCTAGAGAAGTAAGAAGCAGTCTGTCTATGCTAGATCGAGTGCTGAAGCTGAATATAGGGCTAATGGCACAGGCTGTAGCTGAATTGATGTGGCTGAAAATCCTGCACAAGGACTTCGGAATGAAGGTTATATTATGACAATAAAGCAGCTATCAATATTGCTAACAACCCAGCCCAGCATGATAGAACCCAGCATCTCAAAATAGATAGACATTTCGTTCGAGAGAAGCTTGATCACGGTTAGTTGTGTCTGCCTTATATTAGTTCGGGTCAATAGTTGGTTGAATGTTCTGACCAAAGGTCTGCCTCGAGAGCAGTTTATGGCTGCAATTGGCAAGTTGAACATGACCGACATACATGCTCAGCTTGAGGGTGAGTGTAGTAACTTGCACCACAAACAGTGAAGGGCATTTATGTCCTTTATTTGTTTTTTGTTCTTTATGTATTTACCCCATGGTGTTTACATGTTACACGGGTAAATATGTCATAATTTATTTATGTTTGCCCTAGTAATATAAAAGGGGAGAGAGGTCTGTGGCCGGCTCTCTCAAGTCAGAAGACTAGACTGCAGCCTCCTCCACCTTTGTTTCTCCTCTCATCCTCTGTTCTTCCTCTCTTTCTCTGATCTACATCATAATGTCAGCATCGATTAGCAGTTTGGAGATACAATGGTATATCATACTATTAAAGTTTGGTTTTTACTGGTTGATGGTTGTATTCCAGTTTCTTTTTTGTTGGAAGTAGATGGTCCCATGAGTTATAAAAAGTCAAGATGAAGGGAATGCACAAGTATAATCTGTATACTTTTTTTGGAAGGTAAGTGTAAACTGCATACCATAAAGATACCTGTATATAAAACAGGTGCTCACACCAAGGTGGTGTGACATGCTCAACCTACCCAGAATTGAAGATTGAAAGTCTTCCACCTTACACAAGAATCTTGCCCACTCCCTGACCCCTACAAATGAAGGAAAACATCCTCTCTGTTAGAGGCCCGAACTATAACCCAAAACCTAGGCATTGAGTTGAGGGAATCCCCCACCTGTATAGCGGAAAAAACTCCCATGAATTTCCGATATGGGACTAAACCACAACACCCCTCTCACGCCGAACCAACCGGTTTGGGACACATCACGGGTAGGGCCAAGTGTCCGCATCTATGTTTTCAAAGGCGATGTAGGTGATCGCCTAGGCGATGTAGGTGATCACCAAGGCAATGAAGGCGATGGAGGCAGCCACAAGTTGCCTAGCCTCCACCTCAATCGCCTCAATCTGGCCTCGTGGGCCTGACCCACCTCCGCATGCCTCGTCCCGTTTGATTTTTTGTTTAAATTTGTTGTTAATTTTATTTAAATTTGTTTGATTTTAGAAATGAATGAATTTAGAAAGTTTATGGATTTTATGTATGCATTTTTTGTGATATTTATACATATTTATATTTAGGACTTATATATATTATTTTAATAAAATATCGCCTCAAACGTCTAGGCCATCACCTAGGCAGTTGAGGCATGAGGCGACCCCTCGGTCGCATCTCACCTCTGACTACATAGGTCCACATATGGATCCAGTGGATAAACGAGGCTCTGATACCATATTAGAGGCCCAAACTCTAACCCAATGCCTAGGTGTTGAGTCGAGGGAATCCCCCACATATATAGAGGAAAGACTCCCATGGCTTTTCGATATGAGACTTGGGGAGGCTTAAAAAGGGGGGCCAAAAGATCCCATATTTAAAACTACAAAGATGGGCATGTGCTTATAAGTAAGGCCCAAGCCTTCTCCTTTGAGGGCCCTTTTACCAGCAAAACAAAAAAACCCTAGCCGCCCTCGGGCGTAGTGGGGGCAATACTCGAAGGAGAAACCCAAATTTGTACGTCTACATAATGGCGCCGTCTGTGGGAACCCCCGGCCCAATAAGCACAAGTCCATCTTTGCTGAGGGGCTAGTGTGGAGGTTTGAAAAGGAGGACCATAAGATCCCATATGGAAACTACAAAGATAGATATGTGCTTATAAGTAAGGCCCAAGCCTTCTCCTTTGAGAGCCCTTTTACCATCAAAAAAGAACATACCCCTAGCCACCCCCGGGCAGAGCAGGGACAATACCTCAAAGGAGTACGTCTACATGACTAAACCACAACACTCTCCATAGTCATATGCTCCCTTCTGAAGATTCTCCTATTCTGCTCCTCCCATCTTAGTCAAAAGCATTGCGGGGAGGATCAGCCACCATACATTGCAGTCACTTTGGAGTTCCCATCTCTGATTCCAGCTCCATCCCACGATCAGCTACTCCTCTCTATCTGGAGGTTGGTGACCACAATGAAGGTGATGAAGAAAGAGGTGCAAATCCTTCTAAGTAAAACACCTATGAATAGATGGTCTATAGTCCCCTCTTCCTCACGACCAAGGCAACAGGTTGTCCTAATATCATCCAAAAAATTTGCTAGCCAGTCATTTGCAGGAAGCCTTCCATATGAAATCCTCCCTACAAAGATATTAACTTTGACTGAGCTCCTAGGTGGACAGATGTGCTTGGCCATAGAGTTGTAAGTACATCTGAACCTGTAGGCAGACTTGTTGGTAATGCAACCATCCATTTGCTTCATTTCCATGTGTCAATCCTATGAGTGTCCAAAGTCTGGCCCAATAAATGTAATAGGAGCTCTCCAACCTGAGTGATTTTCTCATCATGCAAACCTCCCCCCCCCCCCCCCCGAAAAAAAAATGTGGAGCACAAGCACCTCCTGCAAGTCCATCATACAATTGTGCAACAAAAGGCCATAGGTCTGAAGAGATCCTAAAAGGCTGTTGGAACCTCTGCTCGACGGATAAACTACTACACCATCTATCTTCCAAGATAAGACCTCTGATCATTGCCAATTGTAACCTAGATATTTGTCTTCGCCACAAACACAGCCTAAAAGAACCACAATAAGTAAGAAATATTGCTCGAGATACTTGGAGAAATATTGTAGTCTAGTCCTTTTGTAATATTCCCATGTTTCCATACCCACTTCTCCATAAGCACCAAGTTAGGTGTCCTCCTGTTTCAAATTTTAATTCAACAATATACTGAACCTACTATTTTCCGTGTGAACTTCAAGGTTATGGACTCAAGAAGATTTCTACATAGATACTAAAGTTGAAAAAAACTTAATTCAAGGGAGACTGTTTCATTATTTCTGTCCTTTGTTTGACTAATCAGAGATGGTCTTATCTTTTAGGCTGTTTGTGGGATGGGGCTGGTTTCAACCCCACCAGTGGCAATGGATCCCTCCTCTAGGAGGGACCGGTGGCAACAGAAGAGCAGTGCCACCAATTTCAAAACTACATGATTCAATCTTAAATTTTTAATCCACATCATTAAATCTTCTCTCCAATATCATAAATTTAACTACACATGAAAAATCATTCAAATCTGATATCAAAAACCTATATATTATATGATACCAAAAATTATACTATGTAAGCATGTTCATTTTATATTCATCTCATGCAAAAGAAATAAATATTGGAACCATATGATTTTTAATCCTAATAGTACAGAAAATTTAACGGTATGGATTGAAAAATTGAGATTGAATCATGTGATTTTGAGACTGGTAGCACCGCTCTTCTGTTGCCAGTTGCCACCGGTGGCAACAGATCCCTCCTCATATAAATATACATATATATATGCGCGCACCTGCACACACACACACAGATATACACACACAGAGAGAGGAGCAGGAAAACACACAGAGAGATATACAACACACAGAGATATATACACACGCACAGAGAGGAGCAGGAAATGCTATGGAAAAGCATAAGCTGCAGCAACAAGTAGTAGAAACCACAGGCACCTCACACACACACACACACACACACACACACACACACACACACACACACACACACACACACACACACACACACACACACACGCACGCACAGAGCGGGGCAGGAAATACTACAGAAAAGCATAATCTGCAGCAACAAGTAGAAACCACAGGCACCTCACACACACACACACACACGAAATACTACAGAAAAGCATAATCTGCAGCAACAAGTAGTAGAAACCACAGGCACCAAGAATTTTCAGATTACTCATCTGAGATATGTCAAGCTTCAGGCAAACTTCACCTGGCATTTCTTTGCAATTTGATGATAGTGCTTGCAGGGGTGCTATTTCCTGTTTTTCAGGTAAGCATTAAGTGCATATGGGAATCCCCACACAAAAATCTATGAAGGTCCTTGACTATAGATTACATACCCTTGCCAATTTGCAGTCACTGAATCAGGAATATCCTGCAACCTTTCCATCATATTTTTTGTGCTTTAGATTTTCTAGCCTGGTTGTGATGCAAAAAGATAGAAAGAGTACACAGAAGATCGACATCTTCCAAGGTGATTGACACATGTTTTTGTCTGGGAGTTTTCTTCCAATATTCTTTTCAGGGGACTTTTATGTACCAAGGCTATAATAGAGGAAGGTGCAAACAATTGGCATAGTAAACGCTAAAAGTGCACAGCAACTGAGGATCTGAGCAGATCAAGTACACAATCTGAGATGTATAGATGCATCCATACATGAATATGGGAAAGCTATCATCAGAAAATAACAGAACTACAAAAAGTAGATAATAGTTAGGCAGACATGACAATCAGTGGTCCAGTATGCAGAAATAGGTTATCCATAAAAATGTTCGCTGAAATAACAGTAATCTAACACATCTCTGTAATCACTAAGTAGGACCAAAGGTAGACTGCTGACCGTGTAAGTGCTCCAGCCCTGTTGTGCAGGTACCATGCCTTGAGAAGATGGGATAACAACAGGCACAAAAGCAGGAAGCCCATGCATATGTGGAGTGGAGACATAGGGATGTCTTGGTAAGGTCCATGATGAAACTCCACCTATGAATGGTAAACCAGATGGAGATGCCACAGCTGATCCTGATGATCCATAGACTGAGGGTCTCGTTTCTGGCAATACAGCTCCAAGGGCAGGTTCAGGATGATGGAATTTGCAAGCAAACCCAAATTTACAGGACCCAGTTCTCAAGTAATAAGGACAGGACTTTTCCTCCTGGGAAACCCAGAAAAAAGTAAAAATTGTATGCAAATAAGCTTTAATTTTTCATAAAGAACACAGCTAAAATTTCCAACACTGACAGCATAACAGATGAGAAAAGTGAACGTGATGCCCTTTCTAAGCCCAAATAAGGATAGTGTAAGGTCATAAAAAAAGCAGAAGAATAAATGTACCGGACGCATAGGTAGACCCAACATGTTTAATGGCACATGCATTGCTGGCAGCCTCTCACGTGGATGATGATATTTACATGTAGCTCCAAATTTGCAAGTTCCTGTCTTGAGAAAATACTGCAAAATAAGAACGTAAAAATAAAATCAGAGATTAATGCGAGCAGTTCTTTTTGTAGTACGATAAGGTAACAGGAATGGGGTTGACTGAAATGCAGACTCAACCGATCCAGATCTGGATCGGCCAACTCATATCAGGATCACCAGGTGGCAATCCAAGTCTGGAGCCAAATTGGCTCAAAATTAAAAAAAAATGAGCAGAATTGGCCAAAACAGTCCAAATCAGACCGGAATAGGTGGAATCAGTCCGATACATTTTTTCCCAGAATTTTCTTAATCAGACTTGAGTGGCAGAATATATGTAAAGTCATAAAAGAATGCCACTTATGCATGTGCATTTCTTGCAATGGAAAACCTGCAAATCAAATCTTGCAATGGTATAGATGCTGCAAAGCTCCCTTATTTAAGATGATCTTATTTATGTTTAAATGATATTTTTTGTATCTTTATATTTGTAAAGAACAGGACCATTTCAGTAAATAAACAGGGATATTTGCATAATATTAGAAGTTACAGGGGTTTTTTGTAACTTTCCTTTTCTTTCTGGTTGTTCTTGTATAGGAGGGCGGAGATGTGCATTAACCTTTTGAGTCTTAATATAAATAGAGGGCCAAACTGCCCTGGAGGGTGGTTCAAGAACTCCTTCCTCTCATTGGCCTCTCTCTCTCACCCTATTCTAACATGGTATCAGACTAGGAGGCCATGGGACCTCCTCGAAAACCCTCTCTTCCTGGGCCGCACCTCTCCTAGGGGGTGTTCCTTGCTAGCGCAGGAATACTCCCTCTCTTTCTCTTCTCTTTCAACCCCCAAACATCCCAAAAACCATAGGCAGGCAGCCGGTACAAGGTGATGGTCACGACCCTCCTCGGAGTGTGGATTCCTCTCCAACTTCTTCAGCAGGCTGCAGACCCATCTCTGAGCACTCCATGGAGTTCTCCTGCCCAGGCCGAAGCCCTCTCCAGGCCGGACCTATTGCTGCCTCTGCCGGAGACCTCCTGTGCAGGCCACAGCCCCTCTAGCAGGCCCCACTACCCTGCTATCTCTCTCTCTGTGGCACTCGCTCTGTGACGCTCTAACAGGCCGGACCCTCTCTCTGCAGCCCTGGTTCAGGCCCCTCTCTCTGTGGCACTCTCTCTGCGACACTCTCTCTAGCAGGCCAGACCCTCTCTCTGCGACACTCTGTGCAGGCCGGCTCACTAGGAGGCCCCTCTCTCTACGGCTCAGGTTCAGGCCGAGAGTACTTGGTGCTGCTGCACTTGGTCAGGCTGCTAGTCTGACCTGCTCTCTTATTTTGCTGCTGCCTCTGCCGTTTTTGTTCAGGCCTGATCTGCTCCCTCTGCTGTTCTGGTTTGAGCTGAATGTGGAAGGTGCTTCAATTCAGGTTAATTAGTGCAGCAACTCTCTCCTTTGCGCTCCGATATGGCAGATACCCTTCCATGTCTCTGAAATGTAATCTCCTATGGTTCAACCTGTGACACTGGCGTCTTCTGGCCAGACCACATTACAGATTACATCAGAAAAATTGACAGAGCATAATTTTCCATCATGGGTTGTCGCAGCTGAATTATATATTGCTGGCTGCGACAAATTGGGTTTTCTGACCGGTGATCAGAAGATGCCAGATCCTCTAAATCCTCTCTTTCCTGCATGGAGGCACGATAACAGCATGGTTATGTCGTGGCTTCTCAACTCTATCAGCCCTGGAATTCGACCGACTATTTTGGACAAGTCCACTGCTGCAAACATGTGGAAGACATTAGGTGGCCTCTATGGTCACAAGAAAAATAAAGTTCGATTGTACCAGTTGAGCCACAACATCCTTGAGTTGAAGCAGGGTTCTCTTACTGTCACAGCCTACTTCTGTACTTTAACTTCATTGTGGAATGAGTTAGATGTCTATCGTACAGCTAAGTGGCCATCACTTGCAGACCAACAAACCTATCTGACACTTCAAGAAGATGACAGGATTGTGAAGCTCTTAAGTGGGCTAAATTCTGACTATGAGGCCTTATGTGGACAGATCCTCAACACGGACCAGCTCCCTCATTGAAGGAGACTTACTTCAAAGTTCTAAGTGAAGAACAGCGACAACAGCTCATGAGCAGTAAACCTGTCACCCTGCACACTCTGATGTTGGAGAATACTCTGCACTAGCTAGTGTTACTAGTAGGCCTCCTCCCACGTGTGATAGGAAGCGAGAAGACAAGAAGTGTACTCACTGTGGTTGCACAAACCATGATTCTTTTTTGTTGGGAGAAATATCATGATAAGATGCCTGTGAAGTTGAGAACAAACAAGAGGGGACAAAAGCCGCAAAGCAATGTCGTTGTGTCTCACCCTTCTACTGCCCCTACCTCTGCTTCTGATCTGATGAACCTTCAACTACGGCAACACAAGCCCTCTCCTCTTCAAATATTGTCACACTACAGCACCTTCTTGCACAGCTCCAGAGCACCTCTTCATCACCCTCCTCTTCATTGCCGTCAGGTATACATGGTGCTGCTTTAAGTACCACTGCTCGATCTCCTAGACATTTCTGGGTGATCTACTCTGGTGCTACTGATCACATGACGAATACATCTACTTCCTTTCATTCTTATTCTCTATCGTCGGGTCAAGATAAAGTCACCATCGCTGATGGTACCCGTGCCACTATTACTGGCAAAGGTTCTATTAGACTCACAGATCACTTGACTCTTTCCTTCACACTTCATGTGCCATCCCTTTCTATTAATTTACTTTTAGTGAGTAGTCTTACTAAATAGTTAAATTGTTCTGTGACTTTTTTTCTCTGCTCACTGTGTTTTTCAGGATCTGAAAAGCAGGCAAACGATTGGGATTGCCCGTTAAGTAGATGGACTTTACTTCTTTGTCCCAAGGAACACAATTGCTCTTCAATCCTCTACACCTTCACTTCGGGATAAACAAACTCAGGTGATTATTTTGTGGCACTCTAGATTAGGGCATTTGCCTTTTCGTTCATTGAGAGTCTTGTTTCCTTCTTTATTTACATCACTTGATGTGTCATCTATTTCATGCCAAACTTGTTAGTAGGCAAAGCATTGTAGAACCATTTTTTCTCCTTCTATGAATAAAAGTACCACTCCTTTTAAACTTGTTCATTCTGATGTTTGGGGACTTTTCCATGTTCCCTCCTTTGATGGCTACAGATATTTCCTTACATTCACTGATGACTACTTTCGTTACTCTTGGCTATTTGTTACAGTCCCAGGATGACGTGTCTCATATTGTTCAAGTGTTTTGAAGGATAGTTAACATACAGTTCAACACAAAGGTAAAAATCCTTCGTTTTGACAATGCTGAAAATACTTTGCTAGAAGTGTAAACATCTTTCTTGAGGTGCATTGTTGTCAAGGCGGGTGCCTAGACGGCGCTTATGCTAGAAGTGTAAACATCTGTCTTGAAGATGAGGGGCATTGTTGTCAAGGCGGGTGCCTAGGCATCACCTAAGCACCGCCTAGGCCCCTAGGCGCTTTTGAAATGCCAAGGTGCCGAACCACCTTGTTTCGCACTGAAAAGGTGAACAAGGCGGCATGGAATGCCATCTCGCGAGATCTCGACGAGATCTCGATCTCAGCATGTCCGCGAGAAACGGAACACCCGAGTTCCCCTTTCTTGTTTTGTTTGAACGGGTTCGTGATTCGGCAGGCGCGAAGACGTCAACCGGTGCATGAACCGGTGAGCGAATGAGTGAAACGGGGTGGACTAAAAAGGCCCCACGGTCGAGCCCTCGTCCCCACCCCGATGCTCTCCATCTCACACCCCCACCACTCTCACTCTTCCCCACATCTCTGCACACGCTCGCCAGAGCCCTAGGTGGCTCTCCCCGCTGGCCGGCCGCCTCAATCGTGAGCGAGAGGTGTACGATCGAGTTCGCCGGCGTCGGATCTCAAAGCGGACAGCCGGATCAAAGCATCGGGCTTATGTTGAAGCGGGAGTTCCCACTGAAGTTGATGATAGCTATCGAAGCTCCTTCCTTGGTGACTGCCGATCAATCTCTGTCTCTCCCTCTGCCCCGGACTCTCTCCCTCTATCTCCCCCTCTCCCCCAGACTGTCTCTGTCTCACCCTCTCTCTCAATCTCTCTGAGCTCTCCCTCGAGTTCTCTCTGAGCTCTCCCCCTCTCCCTTGGACGCTCTCTCTATCTTCCCCTCTCCTTCGAACTCCCTCTGTCTCCCCCTCTTCTCCAGACTCTCTTCTCTATCATTCTCTCAGCCTCTCTCTCTCTCTCTCTGTCTCTATCTGTATGTCTTCCCCCCTCCCTCTCTTTCCGTGCTCTCTCTGTCTCCCACCCTCTCTCTCTCCCTCACTCCCTCTCTGTCTGTCTTTCTCCCCCTGGTCTCTATCCTCCGGCCCTCTCTCTCTGTCTCCCACCCTCTCTCTCTCTCTCCATCTCCCACACTCACACTTTCTCTCTCTGTCTCTCACCCTCTCTCTCAATCTCTCTCTGTCTCTCTCTCTCCGCCTCCCACATTCTCTTTCTCTGTCTCTCACCCTCTCTCTCAATCTATGTATCCCACCCTCTCTCTGTCTCTCTCTCTCTCCCCCCTCCGTCTCTCCCTTATGTCTGAGATAGCGGGAGATAGAGAGGGGGGAGACAGAGAGAGACTGAGAGACATAGAGGGAGACAGATATAGAGAGAGGGGGGAGACAGACGGAGACGAGGGAGACTGAGAGAGAGGGAGACAGATATAGAGAGAGGGGGAGACAGAGACGTAGAGGGGGAGACGGAGAGAGAGATAGAGATAGAGGGAGACATAGAGAGAGGGAGGGGGGAAAGAGAGAGAAGAGTGAGGGGGTTGTCTTGGTTTGATTTTTTCATACTGATTTTTTTGGTCAATTATCTTAGTTTAATTCGTCGAAATTGTTGATCAAGGTGGCACTCGTGAGAAAGTAATGAATTCTTGAAGAATTGTTTAAATTTCAGAAGGTATAATTTTAGATTTGTTGCACTATTTTTAATAATTTATAATATTTATTTTGTTCATATTGTTGTTACATGTGGTATATGATATAGTTGGCATTAGTGCATGTGAATGGATTTGTTATTGTTATCATTACTCTTTATTAAGTAAAATTGAGTTGTCAATTACAAAAACATGTTTGTGAAATTGAGTGGTTAATATAAAAGAATTAAGATTTTTTTAGAAATAGACTATCATCATCATCATCAGAGCCTTATCCCAATTAATTGGGGTCGGCTACATGAATCATGTTCCGTCAAAGATTTCTATCAAGTGCAATATTCGTATTTAAACCCAAGAAACTAATGTCCTTCCTAATAACATCGCACCATCTCATTTTAGGCCTTCCCCGAGCTCTTTTACTAGCATCCACTAAGATTTGGTCACATCTTTTAACCGGCGTTAAATTAAGGCGACGACACACATGTCCAAACCACCTGAGTCTATTTTCTCTCATTTTACTATCAATTGGAGCTATCCCTAAGTCCTTACGGATACGCTCATTCATAATCTTGTCTTTCTTAATCTTACCACACATCCATCTCAACATCCTCATCTCTGCTACACATATTTTGTGGATGTGTTCCTTTCGTACTGCCCAACACTCGGTACCATATAACAAAGTAGGCCTCACAGCCGTTCTATAAAACCTCCCTTTGAGTTTCACAGGCATACGACGATCACAAAGGACACCTGATGCACTTCTCCATCTTAACCAGCCTGCCTTAATCCTATGTGTAACGTCATCATAAATCTCCCCATTCTCTTGTATGATAGACCCTAAGTATCGAAAGCTACTACTCTTCGGAATGTTATGTCCATCAATTAGAACCATGTCTTCCTGAACCACTCTCCCATTACTAAAATTACAGTGCATAAACTCTGACTTACTCCTACTAATTTTAAAACCTTTAGACTCCAAGGCAAGTCTCCAACGCTCTAACTTAGTATTTAGAGCATCAATACTCTCATCAATTAAAACAATATCGTCTGCAAATAGCATACACCAAGGGATATCCTCATGCAATTGTTTAGTTACTTCATCCATAACTAAGGCAAAGAGATACGGACTTAGTGCAGAACCTTGATGCAAACCTATAGAAACGAAAAATTCACTTGTCTCCCCAGCAATAGTTCAAACACTAGTAATAGCACCGCCGTACATATCTTTAATCAAATCAACATATCCTTGAGAGATTCCTTTCTTTCTTAATGTCCACCAAATCAATTCTCTCGGTACTCGATCGTACGCCTTCTCTAAATCAAGAAAAATTATATACAAATCTTTTCTCATCTCTCTATACTTCTCCATTAGCTGCCGTAGTAAGAAAATAGCTTCTGTAGTAGATCTATTTGACATAAAACCAAACTGATTTTCCGATACAGTAGTCATACATCGGAGGCGTTTTTTAATTACTCTTTCCCAAAATTTCATAGTATGACTCATAAGCTTAATTCCACGATAATTATTACAACTTTGAATATCTCCTTTGTTTTTATAGAAATGAACTACAACACTTTTTCTCCAAACTTCTGGCATTCTCCGTTCCTTTAAAATTTTATTAAAAAATTTAGTTAGCCACTGAATACCAATATCTCCTAGGCCTTTCCATACTTCAATAGGTAAGCCATCTAGTCCTAAGGCATTGCCCACTTTCGTTTTCCTTAAAGCATCCTCCACTTCTGACATCTTAATACGTCTGAAATATTGATATTTATCAAATATTGTGGACTCTTGGGTACCTTCTAAAGATAAATCCTTGACGGAATCTCCATTAAGTAACTTCTGAATATAGCTATGCCACCTCCTTTTAATCTCAAGATCCTTAGTTAAAACCCTTTGATCTTCACCTTTAATGCACCGAACATGATCTAAATCTATAGTTTTCCTTTCTCTTAATTTAGCAAGTTTAAATATGTCCTTTTCACTCTCTCGGGTTCCTAATTTATTATATAAATCTTCAAATGCCTTTGATTTAGCTTCGCTAACTATTTTCTTAACTCTCTTTTTAGCGATTTTATAGGCTTCTAGGGTTTGATCGTTTTTGTTAGTTTGCCAAACTTTAAAGCATTCCTTTTTTACTCTAATGGTATTTTGGATTTCCTCACTCCACCACCAAGTCTCTTTTTCTAAATTCTTTTTACCTTTAGATTCGCCTAAGCGTTGTTTTGCAACCCTCGTTATACAATTTGTAACATTATTCCACATTACAATAGTTTCTTGTTCTAAATTCCAAATATTTTCCTTTAATAGATGATTTTTAAATGTTTCTAAACTTTTACCTTTTAAATTCCACCATTTAATCTTGGAATAACTATTTATAATGATCTTTCTTTTGAATTTAAGGATAGTGGCATCTATTACTAACAACCTATGTTGAGGGGCTAGACTCTCACCAGGAATAACTTTGCAATCTTTACATAAAACTCTATCGACCTTCCTAATGAGAAAATAGTCAATTTGACTTGTATATGTTCCACTCTTGTATGTTATTAAGTGTTCGTCCCTCTTCTTAAAGAAGGTATTAGTAATTACTAGATCATAGGCCATAGCAAAATCAAGAATAGTGTTACCCATATCATTTCTATTGCCAAAACCAAGCCCTCCATGAATCCTCTCATAGCCTCTATTATCTTTTACCCACATGACCATTAAGATCCCCTCCAATAAAGATTCTCTCTTCACTGGGGATATTTTGGATCAAACTATCAATAGCCTCCCAAAATTACTTTTTAATGCTCTCTTCTAATCCTACTTGAGGTGCATATGAACTAATTATATTCAAAGTATCCTCACCTAAGATAAGTTTAATTAACATTAGTCTATCCCCCAATCTATTTACTTCCACAACTCTATCTTTTAAGTTTTTATCTATTATTATAGCAACACCATTTCTAGAATTATTATTACCCGTATACCAAATTTTATATCCATCAATGTCTTTAGCTTTATGTCCTTTCCACCTAGTTTCTTGTAGGCAAGCTATGTTAATCCTCCTGTCCTTCATTAACTTAACTAATTCTAAACTCTTACCCGTTAAAGTTCCTATATTCCAAGTAGCTAGACAGATCCTATGTTTTTGGACTTGCTTCTTTACCCGTGTGCGTCCAACCCCACACGAGAACCCTTGCCTATTTGACACCGCAATCGGGCGCCATTGCGGCGCGTCGCTTACGGGGAACGCCCTAGTTAGCCCTTGCTCACTTGTCATTCCATCCGAGTTCCGATGTACATATGAAAAATTTTCTGAAATCACTGAACCCTATCTCCTGAGATTTTTACGAGATCAAGCCCCAATGGTCTCTCTCTCTCTCTCTCTCTCTCTATATATATATATACACATATATATATATACATATATATATATGTATATATATATGTTTGTCTTTCTAAGAGCCCCCCCTCAGGATGAAGCTCACAAATTTTAGCTCTCTATTTTTCCATAATTTTCTTGATGTTGTTGTGACCTTTTGTAATTTTCTAAATATTTTACATTTACTTCTGATTTTTTGTATTTACTTCTGAATGTTTTGTAATTTTTTTGAAGCAATTTAATTTTCTATAACTTTCATGCAATTTAATTACTATAATTCTTCATGTAATTTAATTTCCTATAATTTTTATATTTTTCATATATTTTATTCTTACTTCATATATTAGAGGATATGTACTTTATATTTTTTTAATTAGCGGCCAAAGTATCGCTTAACCGACGCCTAAGCGGGCACCTCGTCACCTAAACGCTTAAGGACCCCGTGAACGTCTTGGGTCGCCTTGTCACCTTGACAATTATGATGAGGGGGTGCTTCACGAATACTCGTCCATATTCTCCTCAACATAATGAGGCTACTGAACAAAAAAATTGGCATCTTCTTGAAACTGCAAAGACTCTTCTTTCTCAGCGTTATCTGCCCAAATCCATCTGGGCAGAGGCAGTTCATATTGCCAATTACATTATCAATAGGATGCCATCCAAGAGTTAAGATGGTGCTCACATTCCCGTGACTAGTGCAGAGAGCATTGAGAAGCAAAAACAAGTTATTCTAGTCCCCTACTGATCCGCCAATCCCAGAGGGTGCTAACCTTTCATATTCCCCTACTCTTGATGACTTGAATCATCCAATTGCTATTAGAAAAGGTATTCGGGACTGCACTAAGCACCCCATCACCAATTTTATTAGCTATTCTCATGTTTCTCCCTAGTACTACTCCTTTCTCTCTTCGTTGGCCTCTATCCATGTTCCTACTACATACTCTGAAGTTGTGCAAGATCTGAAACAATAGCATGCAGTGGATGAGGAGTTGAGTGCTTTGAACCAAGGAAGGTAAACTCGGGGATCGGGATCGGATCGGTCCATCCAAAATCGATTCGGATCAGTGGGATCGGCCGATCCGAACCGATCCCGAAGCGATTCAACGCTGATCCTGGAAGGCTGAACCACCGAACGCATAGAGGTTAGTTGCCTATGTATCAAGTTTTTCAAGGGGTTTTGTATAAATATAATATTCTAATATTTCACTTCCCTCTTTAACCTATTCTCTCCGTGTTTACTTTTTCACTTTTACCTTTGCAGGATAACAAAGGCGGAGGAGGCGGAGGTGACGGAGGAAGAGGCGGTGGTTGATGGCGGCGTCGACGGCGGCTGTGGGTGGCGATGGTGGCGGCGTCATGTTCTCGTCCCGTTCTTCTTCCGAGGGAGGCCGATCACGACGAGGAGGATGCGGAGGACAAGGCGGAGAAAGAGGATGCAGGACCGGCGGCGGTGACAACGGCGGCGACGGTAAGTATTTTCAGTATCTTCTTCTTCTTCAACCCTTCTTTTTCTTCTTCTTCGTCGATCTTCTGCTTCTCCCCTCTGTTTTTTTTAATATCTAGCATCAATCCAGATCAGCAATGGGGATCGCCCGAAACTGGGTGGAATCGGGAGATCCAACCCGATCCTAGCCGAGTCAAGCCGATCCCGACCGATCCCCATGCTCCTAGTGCAGGATCGGGAAAGGTTGGCTCGGGATCGGGTCGGACCGCCCGAAATCCGATCGGATCGGGCGATCTGATCCGATCCCGTCCGATTTTGCATACCTTGCTTTGAACAAGAATGAAACTTGGGTCCTCCTTGATCTTCCAGAGAACAGATGGGTCTATGTAATTATATAATGCAGAGAGTGAGGTACAACGGTATAAAGTCAAGCTTGTTGCCAAAGGATGTACACAGACATATGGGATTGACTATCAAGAGATTTCTGCTCCTGTGACAAAGTTAAAATCAGTCAGGGTGATCCTTTCACTGGCTGTCCAATACTCTTGGCCACTGTACCAATTGGATGTCAAAAATGCCTTCTTGAATGGTGATCTACAAGAAGTGTGCATGTTGCCATCACCCGGAATTGATACAAATGGAAGGTTTGCCGCCTAAAGAAAGCACTTTATGGGCTGAAATAGTCTCCTAGAGCCTGATTTGGTAGGCTGCGCCTTGCCATAGTCAAATTTGGTATTAAACAATCAAATGTTGATCATACCATGTTTGTCAAGTGGACAAGGAGACGTGCAACCAACTACTTGTTCATGTGGACGATATGATTGTCACAGGAGATAATGAGGTAGGAATCAAACAATTAATGGAGGACTTGGCCACGGAATTTCAAATCAAAGACTTGGGTGACCTGAAGCCAAATCAAAGAATGGAATCTACATCTGCCAAAAAAAGTATGCACTGGACTTATTGATTGAGACTGGGAAGTTAGGGTGTAAACCCATAGCAACACCAATTGAATTGAATCATGGCTTATTAGAGACAAGGGAAGATGATCTCTCGCTAGAAGATAAGGGTCTATATCAAAGGTTGGTGGGAAAACTTCAATATTTGTCATTGAATCAGACATACTTGACTTATGCTGTAAGTATAGTCAGCCAATTTATGCATGCTCCATGAACAACGCACATGAAAGCCATAGAACGTATACTAAGGTATTTAAAGTCATGTCCATGAAAGGGATTTTTACTTCAGAAAGCTGAAGGCTTGAGCCTTGAAGGATATGCACATGTATATTGGGATGAGTCACGAGAAGACAGGGGATCAACTTCTGGCTATTATACTTTTCTAAATGGCAATCTGGTTACCTGGAGAAGTAAAAAGCAAGTAGTGTGTGTGAGATCAAGTGCAAAGGTAGAATACAAGGCCATGTCATGACACATGGGCAACAGTGTTGATTTGGCTAAACTTTTTCTGTTGGATCTAGGAGTCCCGATGAAACTACCCATGAAGCATTGCAAACAATCCTGTTCAGCATGACAGAATTAAACACATTGAGATTGACAGACACTTCATTCGAGAAAAGTTGGACTCTAAAGATCTTTGTCTGCCTTATGTAAAGTTGCAAGAACAAATTGCTGGTGTCTTCACAAAGGTCATGACTGAAGCCCAGTTTAGATCAGCTCTTGACAAGATGAGCATGGACATCTATGCTCACCTTGAGGGGGAGTGTAGAGAACAGGGGCATTTCAATAAATGAACAGGAATATTTTCATAATATTAGAAGTTACAAGATTTTTTGTAACTTTTTCTTTCCTTTCTAGTTGCTCTTGTACAGGAGGGCAGAGATGTAAGTTAACCCTTGAGTCTTAATATAAATAGAGGGTTGGGGTGGTTCGAGACCTCCTTCTTCCTTTCATCGGCCTCTCTCTCTCTCTCTCTCTCTCTCTCTCTCTCTCTCTCACCCTATTCTAACAATATTTATATTAAGAAAATGTTACAACCAAGCAAGTAGCTCTAGCTAGAAATTTGGCAACTTTTTCCAAAGGCAGTCCCAGTATTGAAAGTTTGGCATTAAGCTGATATTCATCTGGCCACTATCATCTACGATGTAAGTTCATGAACAAGCATTTCTACATTTTTTGTCATTTTTCTGATTTTTTCCTTATTTTTTCTTATGTTTTATTGATTCTGATTTTTAATAATCTTCTATTTTTTAATCAGTCCAAAACAGGATCAGCCTGTTTTTCAGTGGATTAGCAGATTCCACCGATCCGATCCAGATCAGATCAGGTATGTTTGATCCAGACTCCCATCCAAGTTTGTCTTCCATGCTTGTCTTCCATGGGTTGACATAGAAGAGGGAAGATCATCCATTTCTGGATCTTTCACTTCTGTCTTCTTTTTCCTCGAAAAGAAGGGTGGAATGTACCACCAATTTTATTGAATAAATAGAGGAGGAACATTCAAATGAGTAAGGAAAGGGAGGGGAGGTTCCTACCCTAACCCTTATCAACACCAACAACTCGTGAATTTCTCATTTCTGTTTTTGTTTCTGTATTTGGTGGATTTAGCTCATACTTGTTTGGCTCATAATGCATTGTGGAAGAGTTCTAACTTTTAGTAAAAGAACTATATCCTAAGGTTCTATAGCTTAAAGCATGTTCTTCATGAGGTATGATGTTTTACAAAGTGATGAAATACACTAAAATTAAAAGGCTTCACGTGTAACAAAACATGAAATGTCAAATAAACAATGAGCAAACATGGCACAGTGATGTTATCACTAAAATTTCTTGACATTGATCAAATTGAGATGACGTACATTTTTCGCTGCTTTAATACCTATTTCTGGAAGAACATTTGTATCGGAAATTGCAGTCTACAAAATGAGCTATCTAATATATGTCAAATTACAGTTTCCAAAGGGTTGACTGCTGGCTGTGATGAGTTGACTAAAAGAACCTTCCAGTGATTAGCCAAACTGGGCCAGGAAAAGTCCAGACACATTGACTTGTGAACCATGATCTGCATCATGTTGTAGCTGGTAGCAGTCGAAAACATGGCCTCCCTTCTTGAAGCAAGATCCACATGCCAACAAGTCACCCCCGCCCACTTCATCAGTTTGCACTACTCTTTTTGAAAGTGGTTAGCATTAATATAAAAAAGAATAACAAGAAGAGATTACAAGTATATAATCGTCTATGTTCCACACTTTGCAATCCCCACCCTTGATAAAATCTATACACCTACAGCAGCCTGGCTCATGAGAAGTCAAGAAGATAAGGCAGTAGACCATACTATGCTTTGGCTCCCTATCCTCCCCAACGTAAGAGGAGCTAACTTCCTTCACTCTACCTAGAGAACTGCCCATTATTTGGCATGGTCCCCAATCCATCTTACAAGCCTTGTAGCAAGTTGCTGAGAAGTGCTAGCTTCATAGCCCAAAGATTCCTCAACCACACATGCAGCCACTCCATTCCCTTGCAGACTACACCCAATTTGATGTCATGCATACTTCTCCATACGTCTCCAGCACCTTGCAAAGAAAATCCAACTCCACATTCTTGGGTAATCAGAAAACATGCACACTGTTGGGAAACTAGCTACCACAGCACAGCATAGAATTAGCCTCTCCATAGATGAAAATTAATTGTTCTTTTTCCCAGCCAATTTCTTGTCAAACCCCTAAACAATCACTCCCTGATCCCTGGATCTTAATGGCCTTAAGGTAATGCCCATGTACATCACCAAATACATCACAGATTGAAACCTGTTCTGTTGTCTGCAGAATGGCTCCTTCAGCCCGAAACCCACCACCATGCTCTTTTGATGTTCACCTTACACCCAGGACCTACCAAAAGTAAAGTAAAAATTCCAACCACAGTCAACTCCTCTCAGACTGAGAAAAGGAAGAATAGCTTCATCTCTGTATTATAGACGAGTGATATCTGCAGCCAAGGCAAATGCCCAGAAGCCTGAATGAGTCCTGCGCTACTCATCCTAACATAAATGCCTCTCAACACCTGTGTGATGAGAATGAAAAGAAAGGAAGAAAGGGTGTGGAATGTGGCATGTGGCAACCAACGGATCTGAATTCATAAAAGGATGTAAATCATCAATCATCCATGCAACTCTTAATTTTTCCTGTCCCTGGATATTGGATTCAATCAGACCATTAAATATCCCCTCGGATGGCAGACATATAGTTGCAGTTGTTTGACTGACAGCACAGGTGCGGCCAATTGGGTGAAAGAATTAAGGCATTCATCAATGACAATGCAGAAGAAGCCATCATTGATCATCCTGACTGATGGAGACGCCGGACCAGGATGGAAGCCCGACTGACACGGGTGGACCAGCGCCAACAAGACTACAATCCGATATCACCCGAAGCGAGAGACGATTCCGACAATTAAATATTTGCAGTTTTAATTATGCTTTATATTCCCCATGTAAGAGTCATTAGTAAGGTGTTTGTGTTTTCCATATGAGAGTCATTAGTAGGGTGTTTGTGTTTCCATAGAGTTTTTATATCTTCTTGTATTCTAGAGGGTTGTCTTTAGTCTGTTTATGTTTCCTAGGTAGGGGTCCATGAGAATCTAATGGTCTATATATAGGATTGTACTTCTCATTTTGAAGGGACAGTTGAATGAGTTGAGAAAAAACAAAAACAATTTCTTTGGTGAGCAGATAGAGCCTGTGTATTCCTCTGAGACGGAGGAGGGGTGAGAGGCCCCGGGGTGTGAGGCCCCAAGTTACCCACCGTATTGCCACCTACCCCTTTACCCTACAGGAAGCTTTCTTCCTCCCACTGCCCCCCTCCGTATAGACTAACCCATCCCACTTCTTTCTGTCAAACCCACACCCTCCTTCTTCCCCTCTCTCAACTGCAACAGCAAAGTGATCAGCTACCAGTGCCGCAACCCCCCCCCCCCTTCTACAACCCTGCTGCCGCCGAAAGCCAGTCTCGCCGACACCCAGCAGGAGCTCACACCTTCCCCGCCCCTCTCCCTCTTCTTCCATCTGCTGCCACCCCTGAGTTGCGAACAGGGCACTGGTCTACGTCATCCTGGCACCAACAACCAGCCGGAGCCAACACCGTGCCGGCGGCCCCTCCTTCCTCCCACTTCTATATCCTAAGGTTCTATAGCTTAAAGCATGTTCTTCATGAGGTATGATGTTTTACAAAGTGATGAAATACACTAAAATTAAAAGGCTTCACGTGTAACAAAACATGAAATGTCAAATAAACAATGAGCAAACATGGCACAGTGATGTTATCACTAAAATTTCTTGACATTGATCAAATTGAGATGACGTACATTTTTCGCTGCTTTAATACCTATTTCTGGAAGAACATTTGTATCGGAAATTGCAGTCTACAAAATGAGCTATCTAATATATGTCAAATTACAGTTTCCAAAGGGTTGACTGCTGGCTGTGATGAGTTGACTAAAAGAACCTTCCAGTGATTAGCCAAACTGGGCCAGGAAAAGTCCAGACACATTGACTTGTGAACCATGATCTGCATCATGTTGTAGCTGGTAGCAGTCGAAAACATGGCCTCCCTTCTTGAAGCAAGATCCACATGCCAACAAGTCACCCCCGCCCACTTCATCAGTTTGCACTACTCTTTTTGAAAGTGGTTAGCATTAATATAAAAAAGAATAACAAGAAGAGATTACAAGTATATAATCGTCTATGTTCCACACTTTGCAATCCCCACCCTTGATAAAATCTATACACCTACAGCAGCCTGGCTCATGAGAAGTCAAGAAGATAAGGCAGTAGACCATACTATGCTTTGGCTCCCTATCCTCCCCAACGTAAGAGGAGCTAACTTCCTTCACTCTACCTAGAGAACTGCCCATTATTTGGCATGGTCCCCAATCCATCTTACAAGCCTTGTAGCAAGTTGCTGAGAAGTGCTAGCTTCATAGCCCAAAGATTCCTCAACCACACATGCAGCCACTCCATTCCCTTGCAGACTACACCCAATTTGATGTCATGCATACTTCTCCATACGTCTCCAGCACCTTGCAAAGAAAATCCAACTCCACATTCTTGGGTAATCAGAAAACATGCACACTGTTGGGAAACTAGCTACCACAGCACAGCATAGAATTAGCCTCTCCATAGATGAAAATTAATTGTTCTTTTTCCCAGCCAATTTCTTGTCAAACCCCTAAACAATCACTCCCTGATCCCTGGATCTTAATGGCCTTAAGGTAATGCCCATGTACATCACCAAATACATCACAGATTGAAACCTGTTCTGTTGTCTGCAGAATGGCTCCTTCAGCCCGAAACCCACCACCATGCTCTTTTGATGTTCACCTTACACCCAGGACCTACCAAAAGTAAAGTAAAAATTCCAACCACAGTCAACTCCTCTCAGACTGAGAAAAGGAAGAATAGCTTCATCTCTGTATTATAGACGAGTGATATCTGCAGCCAAGGCAAATGCCCAGAAGCCTGAATGAGTCCTGCGCTACTCATCCTAACATAAATGCCTCTCAACACCTGTGTGATGAGAATGAAAAGAAAGGAAGAAAGGGTGTGGAATGTGGCATGTGGCAACCAACGGATCTGAATTCATAAAAGGATGTAAATCATCAATCATCCATGCAACTCTTAATTTTTCCTGTCCCTGGATATTGGATTCAATCAGACCATTAAATATCCCCTCGGATGGCAGACATATAGTTGCAGTTGTTTGACTGACAGCACAGGTGCGGCCAATTGGGTGAAAGAATTAAGGCATTCATCAATGACAATGCAGAAGAAGCCATCATTGATCATCCTGACTGATGGAGACGCCGGACCAGGATGGAAGCCCGACTGACACGGGTGGACCAGCGCCAACAAGACTACAATCCGATATCACCCGAAGCGAGAGACGATTCCGACAATTAAATATTTGCAGTTTTAATTATGCTTTATATTCCCCATGTAAGAGTCATTAGTAAGGTGTTTGTGTTTTCCATATGAGAGTCATTAGTAGGGTGTTTGTGTTTCCATAGAGTTTTTATATCTTCTTGTATTCTAGAGGGTTGTCTTTAGTCTGTTTATGTTTCCTAGGTAGGGGTCCATGAGAATCTAATGGTCTATATATAGGATTGTACTTCTCATTTTGAAGGGACAGTTGAATGAGTTGAGAAAAAACAAAAACAATTTCTTTGGTGAGCAGATAGAGCCTGTGTATTCCTCTGAGACGGAGGAGGGGTGAGAGGCCCCGGGGTGTGAGGCCCCAAGTTACCCACCGTATTGCCACCTACCCCTTTACCCTACAGGAAGCTTTCTTCCTCCCACTGCCCCCCTCCGTATAGACTAACCCATCCCACTTCTTTCTGTCAAACCCACACCCTCCTTCTTCCCCTCTCTCACCTGCAACAGCAAAGTGATCAGCTACCAGTGCCGCAACCCCCCCCCCCCCCTTCTACAACCCTGCTGCCGCCGAAAGCCAGTCTCGCCGACACCCAGCAGGAGCTCACACCTTCCCCGCCCCTCTCCCTCTTCTTCCATCTGCTGCCACCCCTGAGTTGCGAACAGGGCACTGGTCTACGTCATCCTGGCACCAACAACCAGCCGGAGCCAACACCGTGCCGGCGGCCCCTCCTTCCTCCCACTTTCTATTAACCTTTCCCAGCTGCAGTCTAGCCACCGGCGACCCCCCCCCCCAACACGAACGCCGTCTGCCACCACCGGTGGATCCTCCGCCTGCATCAGACCTCCTCCGAGACGCGCCAGCCTCCGGCTCCACGTCGGGCGCCCAGCTGCGACCCACCACCAATGCAGCGGCCCCTGCAACGCTGGCCACCACCGTTGCCTTTGTCCGTCTTCGCCAACCCACCAGCCACCGTCTCCGGTCGTGACCACCCTGCCGTCTGACTACGGGACTGCTTCACCTCTGCACAGTCACCACTGCTCCCTTTGCCCTCCCCTCTTGCCCTCGACAGCTACCAGAACCTGTTCAACTGCCCCCCACTGCTACTGTTCCTTCCCTTCTCTCCCTCACTTACCTGGCCACTACTCTTTCTCTCTCTGTCCACAGAACCACGCATCCCTCCCTCCGCTGCCCTTGTCTGTGCCATCTCTCACGCTTTCTCTCTCTCTCCCCCCCTTCTCCCTGGTCAGTATTGCAGCGCTACTGTAACAACAGTACGCCCCAAAGTCCAAGTGACAATGTGGGCAGCGGTCTTCTCTGGCAGAACAACCCGTCTGACCAACTTAGTCTGTAGCATCTGGACAGTCCGTAGCAGGCCCAGCAATACCTCGCACTACAATCGGCCCATATAGTGGTTCGTTCCACATCACTTCTTCTTCCATCTTCTGCAACCCCTACGTTGTGAACAGGGCCCTGGTCTACGCCACCCTGGGACCAACAACCAACCAGAGCCAACACAATGCCGGTGGCCCCTCATTCCTCCGGCTTTCTATTCGCCTTTCCCAGCCGTAGCCCAACCACTGATGACCCCCCCCAACGCGAACACTGTCTGCCACCACCGACGGGCCCTACACCTGCATCGGACCTCCTCCGAGTTGCGCCAGCCTCCACGTCCACGTCGGGCACCCAGCTGCAACCCGCCACCATTGCAGCAGCCCCTGCAACACTGACCACCACCGTCGCCCTCGTCCGTCTTCACCAACCCACCAGCCACCGCCTCCGGTCGTGACCACCCTGGCGTCCGACTACGGGACTGCGTCACCTCTGCAGCCCCGCCGCTGCTCCCTTCGCCCTCCCCTCTTGCCCTCCACAGCTACCAGAGCCTGTTCAGGAGCCCCCCACTGCTACTGTTCCTTCCCTTCTCTCCCTCACTTACCTGGCCACTACTCTCTCTCTCTGTCCACAGAACCCCGCAGCCCTCCCTCTCCTGCACCTGTCTGCACCACCTCTCTCTCTCTCTCTCTCTCTCTCTCCCCCCTCCTTCTCCCTGGTCAGTATTGCAGCGCTACTGTAACAACAGGACGCCCCAAACTCCAGGAGACAACGTGGGTTGCGTCTTCTCTCGCAGAACAACCCATCTGACCAACTCGGTCTGCAGCATCTGGACAGTCTGTAGCAGGCCCAGCAATACCTTGCACTGCAATCGGCCCATATAGTGGTTCATTCCACATCACTGGCTCAGCTCAGTTTCTCTTTGTAATATCCTTGCAACCGAACGAATAGAATTAATAAAAGAACAAAGATGCATTTGATACCATTTGCTGGATGGAAAAAAAAGTAATTTAGGGGAGGCAGAGACATGGCTTGGCTCAGAATAAGCTTGGAAAATAGATATCTAAGGAAAATCTTCCTCCCCTGTGATATCCGAGCAACCTAACATATAATCATGAACATTTTAGGTCAATGGAACAAGGTTCCATGTTCCTGGTGCCTTTGATTTTAGGGAAAATTTCTTGGATACCATTGATATTTTCTAAATTTCAAAAAAAAACATGCTTACCAGCATATAATATTACATACCACTGATATTTTTCTATAGTTTCAAAACTACCACTGTAGTTAACATCCTTTCACAGACGTCAATATTTAAAGAGAATATCCCATTATAACGGTCAAATCTAACAGAAAGTTTCTCAAATAGACCGATATGACAAAAATACTCTCTCTCCCCCCCCCAAAAGTTGATGCCGCAAGCTTCCTAGCAGTTCCCACAGGTTGAACCTCCCATGCCAAATCTTAGGATGCCTCCTAGTTAGCCAACCATTAAGATGGAAGATCCAAATTTAAATGAGGAGGTGCTGCATGTGATGGGTACCATAAGCTTGTAAGTTAAGGATGAAATGCATGTGCATGTGGAAGGCATTCACAGAAATGAAAACTTGGGAGCCGATCTCGCTGTTTAGCCCATCAATGGTAGGCCCCAGCTGGAATAGGCCAGCAGCTTGTCACAACTCGAGGTTACAGTTGCCATCGTGGCTTTTCTGAGCAAGCCTGGCAGGGATGCCTCTTGAAGAACCTGCATCTGCAAGCATCTCCGATCTGAGAAGCAGTGTGGTCATGGCAGGAGATGGTGGCAGCAGGGGGAGAGGGGGGCATACTGGCCATAGAGGGCATCGTGAGAGTGGATGAGCCATCAGATCCCTGGCGACTACTGTTAGAGTGGTGGGGGAGGAGGAAGAGGAAGCCAGAGAGCACTGTCAGTTCCTGCCTCAAGAGCATTAGATCCATATCAGATCAGGCAAGCATGGAAGGTGGGAGGGAGGTGAGGAGGAGAGAATAACTACGCATCGCCATAGTCATCTCTCCACCCGTCTCTCTCTCTTCTATGTATCAGAGGGGAGAAAACTGCTTTGCTCTCTCCCCCCCCCCAATGTCTCTCCCCCCAATCTCTCACTAAATTTACACAAGGGTAGATTAGTCAATTTACATGTGGGTTAATTTTTAACCCAACTTTGGTTACTAAACTTGATGGCATATGACGTCAATGGCATTTCTGAAATTATATGAAAATAGTAGTGGTATGTAAGATTATGTGCAGGTAAGCATGGTTTTTTTAACTTAGAAAATACCAATGATATCTGAGAAATTTTCCTTGATTTTAAGACATTCCTTGTAGTGACCCAATCGCGAGCCGTACAAGAGGAGAAGGCTACCCGTAGGAAAGGGCTACCACGCCGTGAGGTGTAAAAATGCCAACATTGAGTTGCCACGGTGTGGAGCTCCCTTTGTGTATGGGGGGGGGGGGGCTAAGGCAGGGAAGAACCGGATTGGTCACATATTAAAAAGCGAGAAAAGTTACACTATATATGTATGGCTCAGATCCATAACTTGTAATGTGTGTTTTGGGGGCAAAACCATGTGGACTCGGCCCACATAAGTAGACAATACATCAAAAGAGTTAGATTGGGTGGTACGGACCTATGCAATATGATGTGGGTCAGTTTGAAGATGAACTAGGTGAAAGCTGGTGAGCCTGTAGTGACCTAATCACAAGCCATGTAGGAGGAGAGGAATACCCGTAAGAAAAAATTACCCCATCATGAGGTGCATGCATGCTAGCGTGGAGCAACCACTGTGTATGGAGGTTAGGGTAGGGATAAACCAAATTAGTCCCATATTGGAAAGCAACAAAAGCTATTGGCTATCTATATAAGGTCTAGAATGTGAGGTGCCTTTGGGAACAAAACAGTGCAAGATAGCCCAATAACTTTTCCCCTTCCCAATATGGAATTAATCCAGTGTAAAGGAGATATTCAAAGTTGTAATGATTATCGTGGAATTAAGCTTATGAGTCATACTATAAAACTTTGGGAAAGAGTAATTGAAAAACGCCTCCGTTGTATGACTACTGTATCGGAAAATCAGTTTGGTTTTATGCCAAATAGATCTACTACAGAAGCTATTTTCTTACTACGACAGCTAATGGAGAAGTATAGAGAGATGAAAAAAGATTTGTATATAATTTTTCTTGATTTAGAGAAGGCGTACGATCGAGTACCGAGAGAATTGATTTGGTGGACATTAAGAAAGAAAGGAATCTCTCAAGGATATGTTGATTTGATTAAGGCTATGTACGGCGGTGCTATTACTAGTGTTCGAACTATTGCTGGGGAGACTGGTGAATTTCCCGTTTCTATAGGTTTGCATCAAGGTTCTGCACTAAGTCCGTATCTCTTTGCCTTAGTTATGGATGAAGTAACTAAACAATTGCATGAGGATATCCCTTGGTGTATGCTATTTGCAGACGATATTGTTTTAATTGATGAGAGTATTGATGCTCTAAATGCTAAGTTAGAGCATTGGAGACTTGCCTTGGAGTCTAAAGGTTTTAAAATTAGTAGGAGTAAGTCAGAGTTTATGCACTGTAATTTTAGTAATGGGAGAGTGGTTCAGGAAGACATGGTTCTAATTGATGGACATAACATTCCGAAAAGTAGTAGCTTTCGATACTTAGGGTCTATCATACAAGAGAATGGGGAGATTTATGATGACGTTACACATAGGATTAAGGCAGGCTGGTTAAGATGGAGAAGTGCATCAGGTGTCCTTTGTGATCGTCGTATGCCTGTGAAACTCAAAGGGAGGTTTTATAGAACGGCTGTGAGACCTACTTTGTTATATGGTACCGAGTGTTGGGCAGTACGAAAGGAATACATCCACAAAATGTGTGTAGCAGAGATGAGGATGTTGAGATGGATGTGTGGCAAGACTAAGAAAGACAAGATTAGGAATGAGCGCATCCGTAAGGACTTAAGGATAGCTCCAATTGATAGTAAAATGAGAGAAAATAGACTCAGGTGGTTTGGACGTGTTTCGTCGCCCTAACTCAGCGCCGGTTAAAAGATGTGACCAAATCTTAGTGGATGCTAGTAAAATAGCTCGAGGAAGGCCTAAAATGAGATGGTGCGATGTTATTAGGAAGGACATTAGTTCCTTGAGTTTAAATATGAATATTGCACTTGATAGAAATCTTTGGCGGAACAGGATTCATGTAGCCGACCCCAATTAATTGGGATAAGGCTCTGATGATGATGATGATGATGATGATGATCCCTGACCCAGCTCCCATTCACAATGGTAGCTCCACGCCAACATGCATACAGTATACACCCAGCAGCCAGATAACCCTTTCTTACGGATAGACCTCTCCTCCTACATGGCTCACAATTGAGTCACTACATTCCCATTAGCCTTTATGTATGTGGTCTAACCCATTATTTGCTGGCAACATGTTAACAACCTTCAGGAAGGCATGGTTGTCACCTTCTCAAGGTGACGAGCATTTTGGTATGGGAGAGGAGACATAGGACATCTGAGTGCAGTGATATAGATTCTGCAAAATTGCCTAATGGTTGGCATGGACTATCACCCCCTAACCCCCTTGATGGATTCCACGTAGCCATTCTGCCTCAGATCTTCTAACTCTCAGAAGTATTCTCCTCTGATGTTAATGCTTTTGGAGGAGTGATGATTCCTAGTTGACTGGACAAGAAAGACGTCTGACCAGGTTTCTCAATACCTCTCCCTTCAGTATGTGACACTATTTCTGCTGCAATGACCATGAATAATTAGGAGACACAACAGATAAGAACAAATAGTGGTCCACTGAGAATTTACTGCATTTCACCATAGCCAGGGAATGTCAGGTTGTTAACGTGAATGCTGTGAGAAAGATTAAACAGCATTTGCAAACGGTCATTTGGTCATGTAGCTAGGAAGAAAGTGGGTTTCTGATATCCAAATGCTTATTGATGCTCTTCGTTGAATCAAAATCTTCTTAACCTAGTTCAGTGTCCTATGTCCATCAGTAATTATTATACATTGTTGTTATAATATCTTTTTCCCCTCTATTAGCAAATATCTGGTTCAATGTTTCATAGTGCTCATCATGATTCGTGATACTGCCAGCAATTATCCAGAAGAACATGCTACATCAGTTTCATATTCATGTGAATTCTGGGCATGGAAATAAAAGGTGGGAAGCACACACCTGGCAATCAGGTTGCCCAACTCTCTCTGGGAGCTCACCTCTGTATTGAATACCCTGTAGAAACACCATGACGTTAGCATGTAATACAACATGGCAAAAATTCGGCAAACCAATCAAACAACGGGTACATGTATATGCCACTGCACTGCAGGCACAACTAAAGATGAGCACTATGAATTTCTGCATAATGAAACACACAATATCCAACCCCGAGAAAGAACTAAACGGAGTAGCAAACAATGCAGTATCACGCCCATCGTGCCAGTAAGACCCACTGATGGATCGCGGGAAGACAACACCCACAGAGGACCATCGACCAATATCTGCACATCGTCACCTGGCCAACATGAGCAGGGTGGTTGTAGCGGCAGTTGTTTCCATAACCACACAGCCCCGTCCTCATGTAGTAGCTGCAATCAGGTTCGCCAGGGCGATCGGGGTAAGGGTTCCGGTTGGCATCGCCACCGTTGTGATTATCCTGAATATTCAAGCGCCAAATCGCATCTGCAAAAAGAGGACGGTGATCGCAGTTTCAAGAAAGTTTCGTCACTGCAAATCAAATCTAGAAATTCACAGGGCGATGGCTTTCTCCAGGAAAACCAGAGGCAACAACAGAGCGTCACGCACGTCGACCATTGACGCAAAACAGAAACAAGGGTGCATCTTGGAGCATCTAAAACGTGTAAACACTCGAATAAGAGTAACAGGGAGATAGAAGAGAGAACAAGCAGGAAGAAAGGGGGAAGGGAAGGATTGGAAGATGAGAGAGAGAGAGAGAGAGAGAGAGAGAGAGAGAGAGGATCTACGAGAGGAGGAGAGTGGGCCACCTTCCAGGTTCTCGGGCGGTGCATTGGAAGAAGAGGTGACGGCATTGCTCGGATTCTGCGATTGCCTGTTGTCCGGCATCTCTCCGCGAAGAGGAGAATATCGAGGCGATCCCCTTCCCTTCCACCCGATCGGGAACAAATTATTCCGAGAGCGAGCGTGCGAGCGTGCAAATCTCTCTCTTCCCCCCCACCGCCCCCCCCCCACCGCTTCTCTCTCTCTCAGCGGTGCCACGCAAATCTGCGCTCCTCTTTGTTCCCGATTATTAAATTAACGAAACGAGCAGTTAATTCACAGAACGAAGAACAACAACAATGCCGCTGCCGAATCGGCACGCCCGCGAGCACCAATTCGGATCCACCGCAATCAGATTAAAGATCTCAGACCATAAAGAAGGGGAAACAAGAAAATCCCCGGCGGGATCCCCCCGCTATTGTGTGTGTGTGTGTGTGTGTGTGCGTGTTCGAGAGAGAGAGGGAGAGAGAGAGCGAGCGAGCGAGGAGGAGGAGGAGGAGAGGGTGGGGGAGCTCCCGATTCCTTCTTTTATGTGTTTCAGCTCTCTCGATTCGATTGTTTGCCCCCGGAGATCAGACTGCACGCCACAATTTAACTGCGGAGGAGCGGAACCATATCATCACCAATCCCCACCATCGTCGTCGCCGTCGTGTTCTCTTTCCTCCTTCCCCACTCCTCCCTCTCCGTCCTCCCCAACCCCAAACACCCCTCCCCCCCCCCCTCCCTTCCGGTTCCCTCCCACTCCTTTTCTTCCTCTCTCAGAATTAGAACATGAGAAAATTGGGCCCCGTCTTTTGTATTATAATCTAATTAATGAATCACGTACTCATATCATTATTTATTATCTATTGATAAAAAATTATCATTATTCAAATGTCTAAGGAAAATATTATTATTATTATTATTATATTAAGTAGAAGCGCAGCACGAGAAAATGCCCCGTCGCGCCTTCTTTTCTTCTGTTTCATTATAGTGTCCCGCTTAATTTAAGAGATTTATTTCCCCATCGTATAAAACACGTGCCGAGATCTCCAGCGCCAGGAGGGGGAGATGAGAGGGGGCCGCAGCCGTCCGATTTCCCAAATCTTTCACATCGAATAATTATTTAATTTAATTGCGGTATCTGTTCGAAAATTATAACACGTAGGAATTAAAAAAACATAGGTATTTATCTATCTATATATATAGATAGCGTAAACGTATCGTAGTTGGTCTCAGATGGGCCCCACTACGGAGCGCCTCGCCGGATGACCCTTCGCACTTTGCACCAGCCACGCGGCTCGGCCTGCTCGCTGGATTGGGGCATCCGGCTTCGGCCTATCCTTCACGGTGGGGCCCGCCATCCCCACCTCCCACGCCCATCCATCGGGCCACGGTTAGCGCCACGGCTTGAAGCGCCGCGTTCTCGCCCCCCGCGCAGGCGTAGAAGAAGAAGCGGGACTTCCCCCCCTCCTCCGTGTTGGTAGGGCGCGGAACGGGAATTTATGGCGAATGCCCCTGAGACGGGTCCCACGCCTTCTCCACCGTCAAATTGGACTCTCTGCGGTACACGTCACGACGCATCATATATCGGAGAGATGGTGATACCGCGGGCGGAGGGTGGGCGACATTGCGGTGGCGCGACAACATATGGGATGCGCACCTGTGACTCTTACTCATGTAGCTGTACGCATCGATGCGTATTACGGTTCCAAGTCGGAGCCCCCTCTCCCTCTGTTATGTTCAGATTGGGATGCGAGCGAGTTCACGCGCTGGGGTCGAATCGCTGAACCGCGGCAGGAAGGTACGAGGTGATATCGTGTCAGGATCTAGAGCTTTGGGCCGCGTTCGGAGAACATGTGATTTTAAAAGTGAAATCCCCGATAACATTTAGACTGCGTTTAGAACGGAGATGGGCCGCTCCTTCACGCAAAATCCTCCTCCGTGTAGTGTGCAAGATGTCAATGAATTTTTAATGTCTCAAATTACTTCTCAAGATTTCATAGAGCCAACACATTTGTGTCACATTCTCTCTCTATTTTGAAATCTGTTTCTCACAAAAGTCGAGATACGTAATTTGCATTTGATAAAATTCAAACCCGGTCGGGGAGTTCGCAAACGCAGCCTTAAACGTAGACGTACGTCCTTCGTTGATCTGGGTTTTCAAGCCATGCAAAATCTAATATGAAAAAGAACACAGACACATCATGGATGGTGTTTCTCTAATCCTTCGAAGCTGGATAGATTGGATTTTAGAGATCTTACAATGATGATAATCCTTATATTGTCAGTGGTATGTACGGTGAAGTAAATTTTTAAAAATCATCACATGGTGAAAGTGTTACCAATCGGGGTCATAAAGCACCTCAGTTGGAAGTACCCGATATCAGATCGTTAGCGTCGGGCCATCTTCGTGGTCCATCCATGGCCTCTCTCCAACCGTCCGATCATACATATATCTCCTGCCAGGGTCGAGGGCGCATGAACCCGTGCAGTCCCACGCCCCTTTCTCCCAAAATGTGAAAACTCAAAAGGATTGTATGCGAGCGGCACAATTCAGCAATTTGATCATAAAAAGGTTCCCACGGAAAAAATATAAGTAAGTTGCGTGTGCATACTTTTTTTTTGTACAGAGAGATGTGAGGTCTGTAATTGTCAAAGTAACTCGCCACTTTCTTTGTTGGACCATAATTAAAAAATGGATGTTCACTATTTAATTTTAGACTTGATTATAGTTATAAACAGGAAGTATCATCTATCGTGAAAAGGGCGCTCCTTAATAAAAAAGATGTAGAGGTCAGAAAGTGTTCTCTTCATTTCGTATTACACCTTTAATATTTATTTGACGGGGAAGAGTAGTTGGCCATCCTGTGGAAATCTGCAGTCACTAGATGGAGCGTCAGAAGAAACCCTGAGTGTGATCTCAAGAGACAACCTTTCGATGCTTAAGTCAAACACGAGCGAGATAGCCAAAAAGAAGGCTAGGGGGAGAGAGAGAGAATCATGAGCCTGCAAAGTGAAGATGATGTGTGATGACGTGGAGAATGCTCGGAGTCATTGAGAGTGCTTGGAGTCTTGGAGAGTACTCAGAGGCATAGCTAGGGTAGGGAGAACCAGGTGGAGAACTCTCTATCTTCTCCTCTCTCGGTACTGCTCACCCTCTCTGTTGTTGGAGTCACTATCTATATGTGTCCGTGTGTGTGACAGTTCGTCTCTCCTCTAGGTCTCTCTGGGGGCTATTTATATCAGTTGCAGCGTCGTCGTCCCTTCTTGACTTAGCAGCGACATGGTTAGTGGAGCGGTGTCTTGTTTGATCGTGGAGATCGTTCGTTACCCATTAACTCGTTCTCTAAGATAGGACATCGTGGCGGGCATCTCGGCGGCGTGGGCGTGATTCAGTGCTCATCGGGGTAAGCCCCATAATGGCGGCTTCAACATTCGTCTGTTGACAAGTCTTACGGCGTTCAGAATGCACGAAAGTAGAGATCTTGCATGTGGGCCGGTCGGTCCTTGATGGGCCTCCCTGGGTAGCGTTTCAGGACCGCTGGTGGGCTGGAGATGGCCACTCTGGGTCTGGCTACCCTTGACCATAATGGGCCTGACATTACTAGGTTGTGCTGGGCCTCACACATTTTTCCCCCCATTCTCGAGCATCGAACATGCTCGGGAGTTACAAGGTCCGGTAAGGGGAAAACCTGGCGAAGCCTTTGCGAACCTTCTCATACCTCTAACATAGGGAATCCTACTGCCTACAGCTTTTCTTGGTGCGCAAGGCGGTCCTCCTATGTGCGGGCTGATGTCATCGTCATCATGGCAGTGTCGTTGCGCTTAGAGAAACGGAGCGTAGCCGACATTGGTGTGGCTCTGGATTTTCCCGCCGAGTGCCCCAACGGTGACGGTTGATGTAGCAACCCGAAATAAAATAATACTAAATTTATTTAATTACCTTCTCAAACTCAAATGAGTAAAATATTAACAATATGAAAAATACATAAACTTTTAGAAAAAGGAATCTTTAACTTAATTGCTGAAAAAAACCCAAAAGAAATTTTAAAATAACAGTATTAGGCTAAAATTAGGGTTAACTCGTAGTTTAGGGAAAACCTAACCAAAACTAGCCTGATTGGGCCCAAATCTTGACCTAATATATAACACTCGAGAATTTTCTAAGAATTTTTTGAGATTTAATATAATTATTAAGCATTTAAGTAGACTAATTTAGCTATTTAATAAATATAAGTCTATTTAATAATTGTTTAAAGGCCCAGATACTATGTTAGGTTTAAATCCACTAAATAGGCCCATAAAACCCAAATCTAAGTCTTTTAGGCGCAAGCCCAATTATAGAAACGTAATTAGAATTAAAAAGGGGATAAATAGCACAAATTAGAGACAAATAGGGGATAAATTTGAAAATTCAAAAATTTTAGAAAAATGGCCGAATGGCGGTCTATCGCGCGACCGACAATCCATCCTAGCAGTCCCTCTATGACCGCTAAACCCTTCTGATTCCGTGAATGGAAGAAACGTGAAAAGCTTGAATTTTTGGCAACCAAATCACCTTGGATCGAAGCTATCTGGCATGGGATACTCTCTGGAATACTCTAGGGATCAGTTCTACACCAATTTAGGACTCTAAGTTCGATTTAATCTCTAAACCCTAGGTGAACTCTATAAATAGGGTGTAGGTTCGAACTGTGCGAACCCTTACTTTGGCTCGCGAAGTTCGACGGTAAGGAGACGATATCTCAGGTTGGTTCTTTAGAAGATTTTGTTCTCCTTAGTTTTATCTAACTCCCCTCCAATTTTCATGCTAGAAGACCCAGTCGTTGAAGAATTAGGGCGTCTGCAAGTCGCTGGTTTGCTACAGGCTACACAGGAACCAGTGCACCGATCCAATGAAGATCAGGAGATTAGAAGCCCTAATCGAGGTATTTAGAAGTTGATCCTTTAGAAACTTTTTGTTCACCTTTCTATCTTCTACCTACCCTCCAATTTTCACGAATATAGGTCAAGAGAATCAGAAGATAGAGGGGCGGGAAGTTGCTGGTTTGGCATAGGACGTGCAGGAACCTGAGCGATCTTCCAGTTAGAAATTCGAAGTCTAAAGCTTGTCACAGAGGTAGGTTATCTCGTGGATGGCTAGAATAATATGTCAGGAGTAAAAGCCCTCTGTTATCTCGTGATTTTATGCACTGTACTTGGAGTATTTGATGATTTATTCCAACTACGCATCTAGGTTATCACAGCATGCATGAATCCTACCCTTTAATGAGAAATTGATAAATTTGGCTTAATTCATGTGAACCATGCATCTCCATGCGTTTCTTATGCTCTATCATGTTTTATCCTTATGTTTAGCATGATTTTCATTTATCTATTGCTAACAATAAGACCTATATGACCTATTTTACTTTTGTCTGTCACAGACGAGAAACGGTCTCTATTAGACCGCCATATGTATTTAGCACCTCTGCGATAGACCGCTAAACGCCTGCATGCAGTCCTCACCTGGCCGCTATTCTCTTTCTGTTCTCTGCAACCTGTTAACTCCAAACAGATTACAGATTGACCCTATTAACTATATGATAAGCCTAGGTAAATAGATTTTATTCCTAGTTTGGACTTCATATTCGTAATATTGGCTATATTGTGCATTATCCTTGATAGATTGCATGTCTTACATGGGTTTAAATGCCTATTTTAGCTTATGTTAATTTCATGCCAAAACTATATACTCTTGTATTAACGTTAAAGTTCATGTGATTATAAGACTTGTGTCGTTGATGATATTTGATCGCTATTTATCTCGATTCACTCTCATCTAGAGTCTTTTCTTAAGTATATGGTGCGTACCCCGGTGCGTGGCCATTAGATACACTTTTGCATGTATAAACACATAATCTTGGACTTGTGATCCTCTCCGTTAGATATTCCTTCCACCGGACTAGGCGATCTTGTTTCAAGGCCTCCGTAAGTCTCCGCGAGCTTGGGATTCCCACTAGGACGCCGAGCTGGTTGTACCCTCAAAACCTAATTGTCTAGAAAGCACTTTACCAGAGTTTTCTGTGTGTTGGTCACTAGCGGCCCTCTGGAAATCGCAATTGTCTAGTAGCGGCCCTTTCCTTGACCGCCACTGACACCTAGCGGCCCTGCCATGACAGCATAGTTCCAGTTCATTCTCTGCATCGACTCTGTCAATAAACGGTCCAGTAAACGACCGCTATTTCTAATAAACGGTCTAGTCATGACCGCAATTGTCTCAAGTATAATTAACCCAAGGTTTGACCTATTCGTTGATTTTCCTAAGTTCCTAGATGGTATATTGATTATCTAGAACTTAACACCTTATTCCAAAGCTATGTAATGAATTATGGAAGTTAAAGAATATGTCGTTATGCTGCCGGATTTTTCCCGTAGCATGACCTTGTTTTAAATCATTCATTGAACTCCCGTAATCTTATGTTGAGTATGTTCTCTACCTTGGTTACATTATCATGAAACTAGTGTTGAGTTGAACATTATTGGCCGAAACTTTACTATATTCTCATGGAAGTAGCTTGATCTGTAACTTGAAGATGTAAAGTAGGCACGAACAGTGTCCAAGGGCTCCACGCTAACCACCTCGGCAGATAATCGGAAATGTCTTAAAACCATGGGGTACGATGAGTACTGACATCACATTGCGTCGGGAGTACTTTTTTTTTATAGATGGGTGAAAACCATGAGGCAACTTGTGATAATTGACATGCTTGCTAGTACTTTCTTGTTCATGACTTTCTAGTGCATAGCCTTTATGGTTATGAAGTACATTCTTGTTAATGAAAGGCCACTTTACCTTATAAATCTTGCTTGATCATGCTATATTGTCCATCCATATTCCTCATATCTTTATAATTCATGTCTTGTTACTTGGATTTTGTTCGTGTGTTTTATCACATTTTCTTTTACCTTATTCACTAGGGTGAAAATGTTATTACTTAAAGCATGCCTCCATGTCGATGCGAAGATACCTACTAGGCAAGTGTGCTCATTACCCTACTTTTCTAATTTTTTCAGGAAGTTCAAGTGAGTCGGATTCGGAGTATTCTAGCAACGGGTCCGAGAGTGATGACTGATAGTCGAGAGAAGACTTAGAATGTCAAACGTATTTAAGTAGTCTAGAGTCATGATGTAATTTTCACTTTATTGAGTCTCATTATGTAATTTTCATTTTTCTTGAGTATAGTAGGCCATGAGTCAACTTTATGTAATTATGGATCATTATTATCAATAAAAGTTAGAATTTTGGTCAAATATTGTGTACTCCATTTCATGTGGATGTTTATTACACTCTGATTACATTGCTAGCATGAGACGTATTGCCGGCTACTCACGTTCCCCGATATTACTTCCGCTATACATATGTCTCGGGGCATGACATAATGGGTTCAAATCAAAGCCTAAACCCTAGTTCATCCTTGGTGGTCGACCAAACCTCAAAACACTACCCATAGGAAACCCTAAATTGGGGCGGCGGTGCTAGATAAGGTAGGATGGTAAAATTTTCACAGGTTTTTCTCCTCGATTTCTCTAGATCGATCTAGGACTCTTTAAGGCTCCCTAACCCGATAAATAGAGGGCCACACCGTCTAGAAAACCCTATTTGTCCTGGCAAACGGCAGCGTGCGTGGACGAGGGTGGAATCGGAGGTCGAGGGCAAGGTGTCTAGCTAGGGTTCCGGCATCCACCATCCCCTCCTTCTTAAATCATTCAAGGTAGGTGTTCTCTAGGGCCAAACCTGCAATTTTGTATATCAAAATGTTCATTTTTAAGTCCCCTTTCATATGATATCTTTTTGCCCAATTTTTATTAACTATATCGATCGAAATCTTGGTTCGAACCGAGGTGTGTCGCCATTCACCGGAAGGCGAGTTTTTGTTTTATATCGTGGTACTAGCAGTGACCGCGATTCTAAACGCAGCACCGCGATAGACCGCTACTTAAGCTTTTCTTTAATATTCCAAATTTTTCAACAATTTATAAAATCTCTTGATCGCGATCTCCTGGAAGACCGTGTCTACGTGATTGCGACTAGGGACCAGACCGCGTTCTGGCCCCGAGTAGCCAGCAAAACCCTAGTTTTTACCGTGTTTAAACTCAACTATCCACTGTAGCACCCCTGGCAATTTTTTAGATTTTTCAAAAATTTAAATGGATTTATTAAGCATTGTGATAAGCTTAAAGACTTAACTAGGTTAAAAATGGATTAATAAGTTAAGCCTTTGATAAAAAGGCCCAGCTATTAACTAGATAATTTAGCCCACTTAAAAAGGGCCTTAAACCTAAATTTAAGCCTTTTGGCCCAAGCCCAAACCCTAGAAACACAGTAGGGAAAAGTTCCCTAGTCAAAATAAGGAGATAAGGGAAGATTAGAAGTGGAGTTTGAATCAAAAACTTAAATTTCGAAAAGTCGGGCGAGGTCACAGTCTATTGCGCGACCGCGTCTTGATGATAGCGGTCTCTGTTCAACAGCGATCTTGTTCCGAAAACGGCAAGTGGATAATCACGAAAAACTCATATTTTTATCTACGATTTGGCCATGATTCGATGTGATATAGAAGGAAAACTTATCTAAGACTCTTAGGGGATCGACTTGACACCAAATAAGCATCCTAAATCGAATTAAAACCCTAACACTAAGTCGTTCCCTATAAATAGGACCTAGACCGTCCCACGTGAACCCTAGGTTTTGGATCGCGCAGAACGAAGGTAAAACGTCATCTTCTCGAGTTATTTCTTTAGAACTTATTATTCCTCTTCATATCTTCTAACATCCCTCCAATTTTCCTGTTAGAAGAACAAGCAACCAAGGAGATAGAGCGTGTGGAAGAAGCTAGTTCCATGCAAGACGCGCAGGAATAAGGGCTCCCTTCAAGCGAGTAATTCAAAGTTTAGGATCAACCCAAGAGGTAGGTTGTCACATGATCGGCTTAAACATGATGCTAGGAATAAAAGCCCTCTCTTCCTTCTCGTTTTCATGTTTCATGAATGTTGTATTTTGAGTTTTTCCATGATCGCGCTTTAGGTTTCTAGTTCATGCTGTCCATGCAACATTAAAGGAAAAGATAAGAACTTGGGTGGATTACATGCCTTTTCATGCATTGCTTACATACTAGCGTGATTTCCCTTTCAGTTTTCCTACTAGTAGCATCTTGATTAGTCATAGAAAAAGGGCCTGCAAGGCCGGATCTATCTCTGTCTGACGGTAGAATAATCGCGGTCCTATAGGAGTCGCGACTTGAAATAGCGGTCGCCCGACCAACCGTGATCTGGCTACTTTTCACGCCAAACAGCAACCAGATCAACCTTCATGATTTCCTATTACATATAATTATCTATGCTATATTTCATTTTATTTCGTTATGTTTATGTTCTGCCATATCATGTTTTGAAAGGGGTATGTTTTGTGTCATACCATGCTTTAAAGGACTATTTTCACACATGCTAATTTCACATTAAAACCTTATAGTTTTGTACTAAAGGGACTTTCATTCCTTCCCTGGAGCTTATTACACATCGATCTATGTTTCACTTTCGTTTTCTTTTCTTCTTCGTTACTTGTACAAAGCCCGTACTCTGGTACAATCGCTATTAGCCACTTGCGCATGATAGGAACACCCTCTTGAACTTGAACGCCTCTCCGTCGGATATTCCTTTTGCCGGACTAGGAATTCTTATTTCAAGGCCTCCGTAAGTCTCCGCGAGCTTGGGATTCCCACTAGGACGCCGAGCGGGTTATACCCTAAAAGCACAAAAGCTAGATGAGCACTTCATGATTTTGTGTTCTGTCCTGATCATGACTGACGGTGCAACCGCTTTCTGTAGATTGCGGCTGGCCAAATGACCGCGTTCATCCAGTATGTTACCTTTTTTTCAGTCGACCGACATTCTATATTCAATTGAACGATTCCATACTTCAGTCGACAGATTTTTGATTCAGTCGATTGGTTTTTCTTGGGTCGACAGACTTTTGATCACGAACTGTAACCTAACCGCGTCCTCAAGATCGCGGTTGGAATTTTCTTGGGTCGATAGACTTTTGATCGCAGATAGTAACCTAACCACACCCTCAAGATCGCGGTTGCCTTCCAACCGCATTCTATCACAATTGTCCAACACGAAGGTCTGACCAAAGGGTTAATTGTGTTTTGTTGCAGTCTCAGACGATCTTCTGGCTGTCTGGAACCTGAAATAGTACTTAACAAGTCATTAATAAATTATGAAATTAAGAAAGATGCTGTTATGCTGCCGAAACTCTTCTGTAGCACAACGTCCCTTTTTAATTCATTCTTGACCTCCTTCTTTTTCAAAGAATTCAGTACGTTCTTGCCTTGCTTACTATCGCCTCAAATGTATTATTGAATTTTACATTCTTGGCCGAACTTATTGACATTCTCATGGAAATAACTAGATTTATAACTTGAAGATGTAAGTGCGGGCACGGAGGGTGTCCAAGGGCTCTAGTCTAGCCCCCTCGACAGATGGCCGGAAATATACTGTAAACCATAGGGTATAATGATTACTGGCATCGCATTGCGCTGTGAGTACTTTCTTTATAAACTAGACAGTTCCACGAGGACGAGGCAATTCATGAAATTACACATGCTTGCTTGAAAAGTACATTCTCGTTACATGCTTGTGCATCACCTTCTTAAGGTTATGAAATGGTACATTCTCGTGATTGATAGTACATTCTTGATTGAAAGGCCAATTTATATTCTTGCTAGATCATGCTCGTATATTCTTGAAATATCATATTTTTTCAACTAATATTGTTACTTGTTGCTATTATTTTTACCGCATGATTTATCGCACTTTCTTTCATTATTATTCCTTCTAAAGCTAAAACATTAATATGAAAACTATGCCAACATGATGACATGAAGATACCTACTCGGCGAGTGTGCTCACTCCCTACTTTATCTAACTTTTCAGGAAGTTCTAGTGGATCAGAGTCGGATCATTTAAGTGGTGATTCTGAGAGTGAATGAAGATTGAGAAGAGCCTTAGATACTCTTGAGTCTGTTATGACAATTTAGATCGCTCACTGTAATAGGTGGTGAAGTTGATCATGTCTGTGTAATTTTCTATTTTTTTAGTCTAGTGAGTCTTAATGTCAAGCGAGTCAAATATCAATTGTAAACTCTAATAATTATTCAATAAAGTTGAAGGTTTTTGATCACATGATGTTGCGTACATTATTTATGCTTTTTAGTATGAATGAATATGGCGCTATGATTGTCTTGCTAATTAGAGAGTTACTTTGTCGGCTGTTCATGTTCCCGACTTGTTTTCACTGTATATATCTCGAGACGTGACAGTTAAGGTGGTATCAGAGCCTAGGCTTATTAAGTCCTATAAAAATATCAAGTCATAGGATTTAAGTCCAAGGTTCTAAGGATTCCCCACCGATGAACTAGCTTATGAAAGATTTTTTCCAACCTATGTGAGATTGGGTAGAGCCTGGTATAAGGTAGTTCTCTACTAAGAATTAACCTCTAGGTTCCGGAACAGAACTCAAGTATCACTACCCTAACAGTGAGGTAACCATAGAAGGTCACAATCTTCCTGCAAATCTCGTATGCCTAGACATGGAAAACTACGATGCAATCTTATATATAGATTGGTTGTCGGAACACTATGCTGATATTAATTGTCGCCATAGGAGAATCTATTTCTACAAACCTGACCTTCCAAACTTTTTTTTTCTTGGCATAAAGTACAGGAAGCATCTTTGAAAGACCCGGTAGTTAATGGATTCGTAACGAATCCTTATCAGTATTGAAGAGTGGGAAGATTCACGACTTAATGGGCTATTTTATTGGGCTTAATAGGCCTAGTTAATTGGACTTCAATCATATCTTGGTGTCTCTCTTTTTGAAGGTAGGAAGAGAGTTTCGCATTACAAATACTTGCTAGATAAAATCTGCAACATGATTAACAGTTGGTAGTCTAAATATCTATCCCAAGCTGGTCGGAGGTGCCTTATCAACTCTGTGCTTCAATCCATTCCCGTTTACACTACCAGTGCTTCCTGCCTTCCAGTAACTACTATTGGTGTGATTAATAAGCTGTGTGCTAACTTCTTTTGGACTGGAAAAGAAGGCTTAAGACACCATTGGGTGGCATGGTCCAGTATCACCAAACCTATTGAGGAGGGTGGTCTTGGTATCAGAAGTTTGCATCATATTCAAATCTCGATGGTGGCTAAACAGATCTGGAGAATTCTCTATGGCTCTTCTCTTTGGTCCCAATATGCTGCATCCAAATATATAAAAGGGCATCTTAGCACTATTCAGAACCCTTTCCCTACTGGTGTTCGAAGGGATATCTTTTTACAGGCCAGGAATTTGGTGTTATCCAACACTCGGTGGATCCCTATGGATGGGAATACTATAGATATTTTGAAGGATAATTAGTGTGGAGCAGTATTGGCTCTTAATAATTGCAATAATAAGGTCACGCTTAGTGAAGCCATGTCAAATCTTAATCACCAGGTGTGGTCTTATATCCCTCACAGTGTGGCTCAAGACTTGGGTAACTTACAGTTGCAACAGAGGCCAGACATATGTGTCTGGGCTGCCAACATTAATGGCAACTTCACAAGTAAATCTGCATACAATGCTATGAGATTACAAGGGAATAGAAGATTACCTTTAAAGAGGATTTGGGGAGCACATTTCCCTCCAAGAGCCTCCATGTTCTGTTGGTGGACTTTAAACCTTGATGTTCCAGTTGACAGTGTTATTAGGAAAGTGGGCATAAGCTTCCCTTCTAAGTGCGTTTGTTGCAAGGATAATAACCAAGAAGAGTGTCTGAATCATCTTCTCATGGAGAGTCAAATTGCCAAGCCACTGTGGAGTTTTTTCAGGTTGCACTTTGATTCTAGGTGCAGAACTACTAATTCAGTTACTGGCTTCTGTTGGGATATTCTCTGCACAGCTAACTGTAAGTCACCATTTGGCTTTGCAGCCATCCTCACCATGATGCTCATACTATGGGAAACCTAGAAAGCCCGATGCAAATCTAAATTTGAAGACAAGGGGCCTTCTATCAGAATCCTGCAGCAGCAAATCAGTAGGCAGATTGAATATTCTATGCAACAAGTCACTTTCAGCAGGGCTCCTTCTGCTAGCGAAAGGCATATACTAGACCAGTATAAATTTACATACAAGCTGATTGTGAAACCTCCAAAGATTATCAAATGGTCTTGTCCCAACTCAGGATATGCGTTGAATGTTGATGGGGCAGCCAAAGGTAATCCTGGGCATGCCGGTGGAGGTGGCTGCATCAGGGGCAGCATGGGAGAATTTCTCTTTGGATTCTCTTATTATTATGGAGTAGGGACTAACATGGTGGCAGAGGCAAGAGCTTTACTTGATGGGCTGAGAATTCTGGTCAAGTGTGTGTAGACACGCCGTTCTTGACATTACATTGAGTAAATCTCATATTACACTATGATACCCTAAGGCGGCCTTCACATTTTTAATTACTCTGGTGATTTCCTATTTTTCTGAATTTTTTTTACATTTTTCTGAATTTTTCCGTGAAAAATCTTGGAGGTGTCCAGGAGACTGGACGCCTCCATAAATTCATATATATATAAAATAATAGAAAAATTAAAAAATCATGGAGGCGTCCAGGTGCCTGGACGCCTCCATAAATAAAAATAATAAAAAAATCAAAAAATCATGAAGGCGTCTAACCCACTGGATGCCTCCATAAAATGACAAAAAAATAATAAAAAATAATAATAATAATAACATAATAAATAAAAAATATATATATTCTTGAAGGCGTCCAATAGACTGGACGCTTCCTTGATTTGACTCACGGGTACCCTCGACCATTGGTCGAGTTGTCGTTTGAAAAGAATCCAAATTATGGAGGCGTTCAGGCCCCTGGACGCCTCCATCAACCTGCTCACGGGCGACCCCCGGCCATCGACTGACCGTTTCTCAGTCTATCGTTTGAAGAAAATCCAAGTTATGCCCCTGGACGCCTCCATCAACCTGCTCACGGGCGACTCTCGGCCATCGACTGACCATTGCTCAGTCTGTCGTTCGAAGAAAATCCAAGTTATGGAGGCGTCCAGGCCCCTGGACGCCTCCATCAATCAGCTCACGGGCATCCCCGACCACTGCCTGACCGTTGCTCGGCCTGTCGTTTGAAAAGAATCCAAATTATGGAGGCGTCCAGGCCCCTGGACGCCTCCATCGTTCAGCTCACGGGCACCCCTGATCCCCGACTATCCGTTGGCTGGCTTGTAGTTTGAAACGAATTCAATGTCATGGAGGCGTCCAGGCCCCTGGACGCCTCCATCATCCAGGTCACGGGCGCCCCTGGCCACTGACTACCCGTCAGCATGTCAGATTGTCGTTTAAAAAAGAGCCAAGTGAGGGAGGCGTCTAGGCCCCTGGATACCTCCATCCTCCAGAACTCTATAAATAGAGGCCTACCCTGTAGCAACCCTAATAAATGAATAATTGAAATAAATTAAAACATATATATTACAGAAGTAATATATATAAAAGGAATAGGGTTAGTTGGACGAAATAAAACAAATTAAAAATAACGCCTCTTATTAAGGCGTTAATTTATAAAGAAACGCCTCTATCCATGGCGTGAATAAAGAAAGGACGCCCACACCTACGGTCGTCAGTTCTCACGCGACCAAATGGGTAAGTAAAAGAAACGCCTCTATCTTGGGCGTGTTTTAAAACACGAAACGCCCTTTTTCAAGGCGCTTTTTAAGAAACGCCCTTATGCAAGGCGTTAATTAAAGAATACACGCCCTGACCAAAGGCGTTAATTCAGTTCGTGACTCGTTCGAACCCAGAGCTTATCCAGGGAAAGATTAAACTAATCTAGTAAGTGTCTATTAGAGTAAGGACTCTATTGGGGATATGTTACCCTCAATCAAACACTACTTTTAATAGGACTTCCATAACCCTATAAATAATCTACTGCTCGAACCCGTGAACGCTATTTGGCGTTCGAGTTCTCTGAAGGTAATTACAGAGCAATAGCTCTTCCTTCCCTCTGTCCCTTTTTGATTTGGTGGACGGTCATTAATTCGACTTCTTCCTTCTTCCAGGTTGAAGAAGCATTGGGGTTGTGAAGAACAAAGGTAATAATCTTTCCTTTACCTTCGGTCAGGTATTATGAAGAAAATATTAATGTTTCTTCGTATTTCTCTGTAGGAAGTTCAGTCGAAAGGGGTTCATCAGTTGAACATAAAGACTTCTTCCTGCTGATACGGCTGAAGTTATTGGTTGCTGTTTAAGCAACAGAGTTTTCTCCCTTCTTCATATCAATCTGCAAATCGTCATCTCCAAATCAACTCTTAAAGGTAGGATTTTCTCAAGTTATTGTAGCCCAAATGAAATTAATGCAAGATATATATATATAAGCATGTCATGCATAAGGTTATTATAGTTTCCATGCGTTTTCTGCAATATTTTGAAAGAGACGCCCCTGTCAAGGGCGCTAATTCACATGAAACGACTTTTCCCAGGTCGTTAATTTCATGTTTAACGCCCCGTACTCAGGCGTTAATTTCTTTAAACCGTTAATCACCCATCTTAAGAATTGATTATCTATGAAATCATGATTATAAAATAATGCATGATCCTCTGTCTTCAACCTGCTAACTTTACTGTCATGATATTACATTCGTTCCTCTGTTATCCTGAAATTGTTACTGTCCTTAAAGTTTCTGAAGGAACTTGAATTAACGACTTGGGCAAAGTCGTTTTCCACATATTAACGCCCCCTCATAGGGCGTGAATCTGAAAGGTAACGCCCCTTCCTAGGGCGTGTATCGGTTAAAATCCTGAAATTTATATATTCTGAAAAATAGAATTAAATAGTAACGCCCCTGCCCAGGGCGCGTTTTTGATAATTCCTGAAAATTAATTGTATTCTGTCAAATATGTAAACAATAAGACGCCTTCTGGTGTAGTCGTCAGATCTTGAAGAAACGACCCTGACCAAGGCGTGTTTTAGACAATTCATGAAATTATTGATATTCTGTCAAATATATAAATAAGGAGACGCCTGCTACTGTAGTCGTCAACTGTTGAAGAAACGCCCCTTCCCAAGGCGCTTTTTAGATAAATTATTGAATTATTGAAAATTCTGCAAAACGGACCATATGTAAACGCCCTTCTGTTAGGCGTTAATTACTTGAGAAACGACTTGACCTAAGTCGTTATTTTACTGTAAACTGTTTTTAACCCGTTACTGTTAAACGATTGTTTCAATATATATTTATATACATATATCGGCACTATTCTCCACTCCGTGAGTATAGTCCCACTTTTCACGTTGATTTATCGATCACACTCAACTCTCATTGACATACAAGCTCTCCATTGGACATTCCGTTCCTTTGGACTAGCGAGTTAGTCATAGAGACCTCCGTAAGACTCCTCGTAGCCTTGGATTCCCTCAAGGCCGACTGAGCTGGTTGTACCCTAAAAACCCATTACACCATTGATGCCATGTCACTCTAAAGAAACATGGGATACCGGCCCTTATGATTATACAAAGAGTATATCATAAGAAATTCTTAATGGGATGATGACATTATGCCATATCATCCCATTCTTGTAAAACCTCAATTCTATGATAAGAATGAGGGTATCTTACCTTTGATATACTGTTCATGTGGACCTCAATTCTATATAAAGAATGTCCATACTGATTTGTCATGGTACCCAAGTTAAGGGAATCATATTCTACCTAGTTTTATTGATATCGTGATTATACCGTTATTATCGCCATTCTATGTCCTTTGTCATATTTTGGACTCTATTCTATCAAAGTTGTCATACGGGTCTACAAGCTTGATTATTGAAATTCTATATTGGCTATATAAACAAGAGTGGATGTCAAAACACATGATAAATGCCTGCGCATATAGGGCCCGATCTGGTCCTGGGAGGAGCACCCGAAAGTACTTGTGCCCATGAGAGTTAAAATGATAAGGTATCTGGCATTATACCGAGTACTTGACTTGCTTGATTGGACATTCCACACACATCTTATACTTGAATCGTACTTGACTTTACATGAAATGCGTGGCCCGAAAGAGGGTAATTTACTTGCTTGATACATGATAGCCAAAGTTCTTGACATGACTTGTTAAACGTGCTTGCTTGAATACCTTGAATATACTTGTCATCTTGTTGGAAGTTCATGATTAAGTTCATCTTATTTCTTTGATATTACATTCTCTCTATCTTGTCGTTTTATGCGAGCATGCATAGCTTTATTGCATTCATGAAAGATGTAATTACTTAAACCCCTTGCTAGTACTTGAGATATAATTTCCTACTGAGCGTTCGCTCATTCCGTTTGTCCCTTTGTACTTTTCAGGTAAGTCCGACGACGATGGAAGTCAATCGGATGGGAATTGTCAAGAGTGAAGAGATAGAGATTCTCCAAGTGTCATCTAGTCTTTTCTATAGTTTCTTGAGTCAAATATGTATTCTTTTCCTTTTTATTAAACAGAGTATTGGATTTGTAATAGTCTATCCATTATGAAATAAAGGATTGGGTTATCTTGCTATTTTGCGCATCTCTGTCTTTGTGTCGAATACACGACCACTCTGATTGACATGATTGATATAGACACGTCGCGCATCTCCGGGTATCTTCCGCGCTCGGGGCGTGACAGTCTTTGTGGTATCAGAGCCTAAGGTATTCAATTCCTAGGAAACCCAAGTCCAAGGATAGGTTTCAAAACCTTTAACCAAGTGAGAGTGGGTAGAACCAAGGGTTAAATGATCAATGAGTCCTTTATAAGATCATAGTGATATACTACTAACATAGCTATTGTAATTGTAGGATAATGGCTGCCGAACGTGCTCAATGGCGCAACATGCAGCGTACCCTTCAAGGGATGACCCAAGTGCTACAACAGGTAGCACAAGGTGGTGCTCCACGAGCTGGAAGCTTACACCAAGCATTCAAGAATATGAATCCCCCGAAGTTCATGGGATCGACCGATCCAGACGATGCCAAGCATTGGGTTCGGGAGATTGAACGTATATTCCGTGTTATGCAATGCACGGATCAGGACAAAGTCTTATTAGCTACTTTCCAGTTAGAAAAGGATGCTAGATGCTGGTGGGAGTCGATTGAAGCTACTATTGACCCAACTCAAGTTACATGGGGTGAATTCGTTGAATATTTCAACGCCAAATATTTCTCTGATAGGGTCCAGGAAAAGAAGGCCGCCGAATTTGCCGCATTAAAGCAAAGATCTTTATCGGTGGCTGATTATGAAGCACAGTTCTCTAGACTGTCTAGATATGCTAAGCATTTAATTAGCACGGAAAAGATGAAAGCCCGTAGATTTCTTAATGGGCTTAGGCCCCACTACATTACTCAACTGGCGCCTATGGATATTCAAGTTTATACTGAAATAGTGCGCCGAGCTCAGTTGCTTGAAGATGCCACGGAACTATCTGATAGGATCCGTGGGAAAGACAAAAAGGAGCAAGTCACAAGTTCGGGTTCTTTTTAACCCAACTTTAAGAAGAGGCCCAATAATGGAGGTTCTTCCTCTCAAGATCAGAAGTTCAAGAAATCCAAGCCTTTCTCTATCACCACTACACCTTCAAACGTAGTATGCAAGCATTGTGACAAGGCTGGTCACAAAACAGAAGAATGCTGGAGGAAATTAGGAGCATGTCTCCGTTGTGGGAGTCGTGAACATCGGATTCCCGATTGTCCATTAATGAATGACCAAGACGGTGAGGGTAAACGCCCAGTGACAAGGAACACGCGTCTTCATGCAATCCAAGAGACCGAACCAGAAGAAGAAGGCGGATTGGTGGAAGGTACATTAAAAATTTGTTCCAAATATGCACATGTCTTATTTGATACGGGTGCATCGCATTCCTTTATTTCCAAGAAGTTTGCTGACCCATTACCTCTAGAACCAGAATGGATGAAGTTAATATTGTCTACTCCTCTCGGAAACGAGACGGATATCACACATCATTACCAAAACTGTGAGGTATTGGTTCGAGGAAAGAATTTTCCTATTGATCTTATCTGCTTAGATCTAAAAGAGTATGATGTTATACTAGGAGCAGATTGGTTATCCAAATACCAGGCAACGGTTGATTGCCGTGATAGCAAGATTGTTTTCAAGGAATTTCCGGAACTGACTTATACTAGTCCTAAGAGTCGAAGCAAATCCCCTCTTATTTCGGCTCTTCGAGCAAGCAAGCTCGTCAAGAAAGGATGTGTATCCTTCCTTGCTTTTGTCACTATTAAAGAAGCTAAAGAAACCAAGATAGAGGACATTCAGGTAGTGCGAGAATTTCCAGACGTATTTCCTGAAGATTTGCCGGGATTACCTCCTCAAAGAGATGTGGCCTTCACCATTGACTTAGTCCCTGGTGCTGGTCCTGTTTCAAAGGCACCCTATAGAATGTCCCCTGCAGAACTAAAAGAATTGAAGAAGCAATTGATGGAATTGATTCAAAAAGGGTTCATTAGACCAAGTACTTCCCCGTGGGGAGCCCCAGTCCTATTTGTAAGGAAGAAGGATGGATCCATGAGATTGTGTATCGACTATCGACAGTTGAATCATCTTACTATCAAGAACAAGTATCCACTGCCGAGAATCGATGAATTATTTGATCAGATTTCTGGATCCAAACATTTCTCCAAGATTGATCTCAGGTCTGGTTATCATCAATTGAGGATTAAAGACGAAGATATTCATAAAACTGCGTTCAGAAGCAGGTATGGCCACTATGAATTTGTTGTTATGCCTTTTGGACTAACAAATGCCCCTGCTGCCTTTATGCAGTTGATGAATAGCATATTCAGGCCTTATCTAGATCAATTTGTGGTGGTTTTCATTGATGATATATTGATATATTCCAAGACTAAGGAAGAACATGAAGAGCATTTGAGGATTTCATTACAAATCTTGAGGACAAATCAATTATATGCTAAGCTCAGCAAATGCGAATTCTGGCTTGAAGAAGTGGCTTTTCTCGGACATGTGATATCCAAGGATGGATTATCTGTAGATCCGTCAAAGGTTGAAGCAGTTAGGAAATGGGAAAGACCAACCAATGCTAGCGAGATCAGAAGTTTCTTAGGCCTTGCAGGCTATTACAGGCGATTCATCAAAGACTTCTCAACAATCGCCGTGCCACTTACAAGGTTAACTCGTAAGGAGATCCGATATGAATGGAGTGAGGAATGTGAAAGAAGTTTCCAAACTCTCAAGGATCATCTCACTACAGCTCCGGTCTTAGCTCTACCGATAGAAGAAGAGAAATTCGAGGTCTACACTGATGCTTCTGGCATTGGCCTCGGATGTGTCCTAATGCAACAAGAAAAGGTCATAGCATACTCTTCACGTCAGCTGAAGAAGCATGAGGAGAATTACCCCGTCCATGACTTAGAACTGGCCGCGGTAGTATTTGCCCTAAAGATATGGAGACACTACTTATATGGAGCACAGTTTACTGTATACTCCGATCACAAAAGTCTCAAATATCTATTTTCCCAAAAGGAGCTAAACATGAGACAAAGACGCTGGCTAGAATATCTCAAGGACTTCGACTTCAATATACAATACCATCCCGGAAAGGGTAATTATGTTGCTGACGCCCTTAGTCGAAAGCCGAGAGCAATGATAGCAAATTGTATGATGCAAGAATGGAGGTTACTTGAACAATTCTCCGAGCTCAATATAAGCTTGGACACGGAATCCAAAATTGTCACACTATCTCATGTAAGCATACAGTCAGATTTGTTATCTGAGATACAAACACTTCAGGATGATGATCCTATATTAGTAGAAATCAAAGGCAGATTAGAAGGACAATCTGATTTTCAACTAACTTCTGATGGAAGATTATCGTTCAAAGATAGAACTTGTATACCCGATTGTCCGGAATTAAAGAAGAAGATCTTAGATGAAGCTCACAGATCAAGATACACTATTCATCCAGGATCAACCAAAATGTACCAAGATGTAAAGAGGAACTTTTGGTGGCCTAATATGAAAAGAGAAATAGCGGACTATGTATCACGCTGTCTCACATGCCAACAGGTCAAGGCGGAACACCAGAAGCCTGCGGGAAAACTACATCCTCTAGATATTCCTAAGTGGAAATGGGAGGATATTGGTATGGACTTCATCATGGGTTTGTCTAAATCTAAAGGAGGACATGATGGAATCTGGGTTATCATTGACCGATTGACTAAATCGGCACATTTCTTGCCAATCAAAAGCCGATGGTCAATTGATGCGCTAGCTGCACTATACATCAAAGAAATAGTCAGGATACATGGAATTCCTGTCTCAATCGTGTCTGATAGAGATCCCCGTTTTACTTCTCATTTTTGGAAGGGATTACAACATTCGTTGGGAACAAGGCTCAACTTTAGTACTGCTTTTCACCCACAAACGGATGGTCAGACCGAGCGAACTAATCAAGTTGTTGAAGATATGCTGAGAGCATGCATCATTGACTTTGGAGGAAGCTGGCATGACCACTTGCCTTTAGTTGAATTTGCATATAACAACAGCTATCAAGCTAGTATCCAGATGGCACCTTTTGAAGCATTATATGGAAGGAGTTGCCGATCACCCTTATGTTGGAACGAAGTTGGAGAAAAACAACTATTAGGTCCAGACATGGTAAGGGATACAACTGAGAAGATACAGGTAATCAGAGAAAGATTACAAGTTGCTCAGACAAGGCAAAAGGCTTATGCTGATACCAGGAGAAGAGATCTTGAATTCCAGGTTGGAGATCATGTATTTCTTAAAATATCCCCTAGACGTGGCATACGAAGATTTGGTGTTAAGGGCAAGCTTACGCCAAGATTCATCGGACCATTTGAGGTACTCGAAAGAGTTGGCGAGGTTGCTTATCGCATCGCGTTGCCTCCTCAGTTGTCCGAGGTACACAATGTATTTCACATATCTATGTTGAAGAAGTATGTGCACGATCCGTCACATATTATTGAGCATGGAGATCTGGTGATCCAGAAAGATCTCACATATGAACAGAGGCCTTTAAAGATATTAGATCGAGAAATACGAGCTCTAAGGAATAAGGTTATTCCCATGCTCAAGGTGCAATGGAATAAGAATCCCGAACGCGAAGCGACATGGGAGACCGAAGAATCTATGAAGAAACGATTTCCCGAGTTATTCTAAGAGGTATATGTTCTACGCTCTCCACATGTATAATTATATATATATTGAATTTGGGGACCAAATTCTTTTTAAGTGGGGGAGGGTGTAGCAACCCTAATAAATGAATAATTGAAATAAATTAAAACATATATATTACAGAAGTAATATATATAAAAGGAATAGGGTTAGTTGGACGAAATAAAACAAATTAAAAATAACGCCTCTTATTAAGGCGTTAATTTATAAAGAAACGCCTCTATCCATGGCGTGAATAAAGAAAGGACGCCCACACCTACGGTCGTCAGTTCTCACGCGACCAAATGGGTAAGTAAAAGAAACGCCTCTATCTTGGGCGTGTTTTAAAACACGAAACGCCCTTTTTCAAGGCGCTTTTTAAGAAACGCCCTTATGCAAGGCGTTAATTAAAGAATACACGCCCTGACCAAAGGCGTTAATTCAGTTCGTGACTCGTTCGAACCCAGAGCTTATCCAGGGAAAGATTAACCTAATCTAGTAAGTGTCTATTAGAGTAAGGACTCTATTGGGGATATGTTACCCTCAATCAAACACTACTTTTAATAGGACTTCCATAACCCTATAAATAATCTACTGCTCGAACCCGTGAACGCTATTTGGCGTTCGAGTTCTCTGAAGGTAATTACAGAGCAATAGCTCTTCCTTCCCTCTGTCCCTTTTTGATTTGGTGGACGGTCATTAATTCGACTTCTTCCTTCTTCCAGGTTGAAGAAGCATTGGGGTTGTGAAGAACAAAGGTAATAATCTTTCCTTTACCTTCGGTCAGGTATTATGAAGAAAATATTAATGTTTCTTCGTATTTCTCTGTAGGAAGTTCAGTCGAAAGGGGTTCATCAGTTGAACATAAAGACTTCTTCCTGCTGATACGGCTGAAGTTATTGGTTGCTGTTTAAGCAACAGAGTTTTCTCCCTTCTTCATATCAATCTGCAAATCGTCATCTCCAAATCAACTCTTAAAGGTAGGATTTTCTCAAGTTATTGTAGCCCAAATGAAATTAATGCAAGATATATATATATAAGCATGTCATGCATACGGTTATTATAGTTTCCATGCGTTTTCTGCAATATTTTGAAAGAGACACCCCTGTCAAGGGCGCTAATTCACATGAAACGACTTTTCCCAGGTCGTTAATTTCATGTTTAACGCCCCGTACTCAGGCGTTAATTTCTTTAAACCGTTAATCACCCATCTTAAGAATTGATTATCTATGAAATCATGATTATAAAATAATGCATGATCCTCTGTCTTCAACCTGCTAACTTTACTATCATGATATTACATTCGTTCCTCTGTTATCCTGAAATTGTTACTGTCCTTAAAGTTTCTGAAGGAACTTGAATTAACGACTTGGGCAAAGTCGTTTTCCACATATTAACGCCCCCTCATAGGGCGTGAATCTGAAAGGTAACGCCCCTTCCTAGGGCGTGTATCGGTTAAAATCCTGAAATTTATATATTCTGAAAAATAGAATTAAATAGTAACGCCCCTGCCCAGGGCGCGTTTTTGATAATTCCTGAAAATTAATTGTATTCTGTCAAATATGTAAACAATAAGACGCCTTCTGGTGTAGTCGTCAGATCTTGAAGAAACGACCCTGACCAAGGCGTGTTTTAGACAATTCATGAAATTATTGATATTCTGTCAAATATATAAATAAGGAGACGCCTGCTACTGTAGTCGTCAACTGTTGAAGAAACGCCCCTTCCCAAGGCGCTTTTTAGATAAATTATTGAATTATTGAAAATTCTGCAAAACGGACCATATGTAAACGCCCTTCTGTTAGGCGTTAATTACTTGAGAAACGACTTGACCTAAGTCGTTATTTTACTGTAAACTGTTTTTAACCCGTTACTGTTAAACGATTGTTTCAATATATATTTATATACATATATCGGCACTATTCTCCACTCTGTGAGTATAGTCCCACTTTTCACGTTGATTTATCGATCACACTCAACTCTCATTGACATACAAGCTCTCCATTGGACATTCCGTTCCTTTGGACTAGCAAGTTAGTCATAGAGACCTCCGTAAGACTCCTCGTAGCCTTGGATTCCCTCAAGGCCGACTGAGCTGGTTGTACCCTAAAAACCCATTACACCATTGATGCCATGTCACTCTAAAGAAACATGGGATACCGGCCCTTATGATTATACAAAGAGTATATCATAAGAAATTCTTAATGGGATGATGACATTATGCCATATCATGCCATTCTTGTAAAACCTCAATTCTATGATAAGAATGAGGGTATCTTACCTTTGATATACTGTTCATGTGGATCTCAATTCTATATAAAGAATGTCCATACTGATTTGTCATGGTACCCAAGTTAAGGGAATCATATTCTACCTAGTTTTATCGATATCGTGATTATACCGTTATTATCGCCATTCTATGTCCTTTGTCATATTTTGGACTCTATTCTATCAAAGTTGTCATACGGGTCTACAAGCTTGATTATTGAAATTCTATATTGGCTATATAAACAAGAGTGGATGTCAAAACACATGATAAATGCCTGCGCATATAGGGCCCGATCTGGTCCTGGGAGGAGCACCCGAAAATACTTGTGCCCATGGGAGTTAAAATGATAAGGTATCTGGCATTATACCGAGTACTTGACTTGCTTGATTGGACATTCTACACACATCTTGTACTTGAATCGTACTTGACTTTACATGAAATGCGTGGCCCGAAAGAGGGTAATTTACTTGCTTGATACATGATAGCCAAAGTTCTTGACATGACTTGTTAAACGTGCTTGCTTGAATACCTTGAATATACTTGTCATCTTGTTGGAAGTTCATGATTAAGTTCATCTTATTTCTTTGATATTACATTCTCTCTATCTTGTCGTTTTATGCGAGCATGCATAGCTTTATTGCATTCATGAAAGATGTAATTACTTAAACCCCTTGCTAGTACTTGAGATATAATTTCCTACTGAGCGTTCGCTCATTCCGTTTGTCCCTTTGTACTTTTCAGGTAAGTCCGACGACGATGGAAGTCAATCGGATGGGAATTGTCAAGAGTGAAGAGATAGAGATTCTCCAAGTGTCATCTAGTCTTTTCTATAGTTTCTTGAGTCAAATATGTATTCTTTTCCTTTTTATTAAACAGAGTATTGGATTTGTAATAGTCTATCCATTATGAAATAAAGGATTGGGTTATCTTGCTATTTTGCGCATCTCTGTCTTTGTGTCGAATACACGACCACTCTGATTGACATGATTGATATAGACACGTCGCGCATCTCCGGGTATCTTCCGCGCTCGGGGCGTGACATACCCCCCTCAGTTTATGGGGTCGAAAAAAGAGAGCCGATAGGCTGCCGAATTCTATTTCTAACCCGCGGGTGTTTTGTAGGGGGGGAAGTTCTGCCGGATTCCTGGGTGCCCGTGCTCGAGGGAGAAAGGCCGCCTTCGCCCATCGTGCTCCCGCGTCGTCCTTGCACTGCCGAAGCTCCGCCGGGCCTCGCCATCGACCATCCAATAAGCCATTCTCCTCTCTTCTTTCCTAGTTATCTTGCATTCATCATATCATATCTTCCACCCCCCCCTTTTATAAGTGAGTCTCTTCCCGTTCTTACGTTGGCATAATCGCAATTCATCATAAGCATTTTCCTCCTACTCGTGTCCGAGAGGGGTTTTAAAAGACAACACCAACCAGGTGTGTGTCCTGCCATCATTTCATTACTTGCATCGTTAGAATTGAATACTGCACCTTTATCTTTCTGATCCACTCGTTACTTGTTTGTCGTTGTTTTACAAGGGTAATTAAAGAAAGCCCTCTCCGTCGGCCGGCCGAAGGGGGAGGAAGAAGCAACCCGCCATTTCCTGCTCTCGACGATTCACGGTCTCCGTGCCTCGTACAAGGTACACGCGATCATTTCTTTTCATTGAGGTAACCCCTCTGGCGATCACATCCCTTTAGCATCCTACATATGCTCTTTTCTCTATTGGCACGTTTCATGCCCCTTATTAGCCTTTAGTCACGGCGAGTTTTCGTTTTCTCCTCTTTTAAGTGGATCCCTCCTCGGCTTCCACAGATTGGCGATCACGGTGGGACATCAGTTACTTTCTTTTAGTTACTCTTGCAGCCTCTTGTGATTTGCTTTATCATCTCTTGCGTGTTGTTTATCTCTCAGTTGCTTTCTTTTAGTTACTCCTGCCGCCTCTTGTGATTTGCTTTATCATCTCTTATGTGTTGTTATATCTTGATTGCCTTGTTGTTCTGTTATGTTCTATATATCTGTCAGCATTTCATCGCATACGTCCGTCCCTCTTTTCTATCTTTCTTTTTATTTCTTTCTAAGGACCACCCTCTCTCGGTGAAGGAAGGACTCTCCGTCGAGAATTCCTCTCGACGGACTAGGATCTCTTTCACTGGGACCTCCGTAAGTCCCCGACAGCGAAGGATTCCCTCTTTGTTCACTGGGCAGGTTGTACCACTAAAGTTCCCTGGAGATAGTCAACCCATTCGTGGTGAGTCGAGTGTCCCTAGTTCACACGGCGGTAAAACAAAGGTGTAACTAGGATTTTTGCAAATTTTGTGTGAATTTTTACAATCGTAAAAAGAAGAAAAAAAAGAGTTAAAACAAAAACAAAAAAGAGACGTAAAGCATCCACTTGTGTGTTAATCTATGCTGCTTGTGTGCGGTGTATGTTATTACGTTCTGGAAAAGTGTTAAGGATGGCCGAGTATAATTACGATACTTTCGAGGCTAACGCCTTCGGCTATGAGCCCCAAATGCATGACTCGGGTCATGGCTCTTACGTAGAATACAGCCCGGACCAGGGCTACCAAGGTGGGCCTCATGTCTACGCTGTGGATGTCGTTCCATCCCACGAGCCCTCACATGAGGTGCCGAACGTTGCCGGGGATACATCTTCCCCCCAGGACATCTCCTTTCTGTTAGGTGTCCTCGCCAACACCCAGCTCAACCCGGAGCAACTTCAGGCCTTCCAAGCCATTCTGAAAGGGAAATCGGTTTCCCCCTCTCCCACGGAGCCGAATCCGGCTACCACTCATGTCCAAGAGTCTGTACAGGCCATTCCCTCCCCCTCACCTCTCGGGCAGGCAAATCAACAGCCTTCCTCCTTCCAATTCCCCTCCCAATCTCCGGCGCCAGCCACCCTCCAAACACCAATCCAACCGGGCCTATCCATTGCTAGACCCCAATACCCTTCCTGTCCTAGGTTTCCTTCTCAGGTCTCCGGGAGGCCTACCGCTTCTCCGTGGCAAGCGCCACCTTCACCAATTGACCCGTTCACCCAGTCCCTCTTGAACAAGTTGAACAAGATGGATGAGCAATTCCGAAACTTACAGAAAATGGTGGATGTAAAATCCACCCCTGAGGTTTCTCTACATGTCCTACCAATATTTCGCCTTCCCCCTTCTGAGATGCCCACGTACCGTAGGTACAATGGCACTGGCAACCCCTCTACCCATTTGAAGGACTTCATGTATGGGTCCTCGTTCTGGCAGAATGATAAAAGATTCCTGGCATACCTCTTTAGGAGATCATTAGATGGCCCTGCACTGGAATGGTTCTACGCCCTAGAGCCGAGTGAGGCTGAGGACTTCGACGTGGTTCAGAGGAAGTTCCTACAGAGATACCGGGATCGGGTTGGCCCGTCTCTTTCTATCACCGACCTGGTTGCCGAAAAAATGAAGTCGGACGAAGATTTCGTCCAGTATGCCGATAGATGGAGGTCTCTGGCAGAGAGGATAAAGGATACCATCTCAGAGCCAGAGCAGGTGAAGATGATTATATCAAATACTACCCCCCAGTTTAGGCATATCCTGGCAATGAACAAGCTCAACACCATGGAGGAACTGTACGAGAGGGCTCGGTATGTCCAGACACAACTGAAAGATTCCCCTCTCATGCATATGTTCGAGCCACCAAAGCCGAGGGTGTTTAGGAAGCCGGGCACTGGTGTCCAAGGTGGGGTGACAGAAGGGGTAGTGACAAATGAGCAGGTGAGTGCGGTTGGCAATCCCAACCAGCAAGCCGACCCCAGGTCTCCACAAGCCCTACCACTCCCCTTCCATCAGAACCAATAGGGTCAGCAACCCTATCGTCCTCCCCTACAAAACAACTTCTATCAGAACAATGTGGCACGACCCTTCCATCCCCAGCAACAACAACCGCCACCTGCTCAGTACCATCATGTTCCACCCCCGGGGAACTACGCCCCACCACAACAACAGAGAAGGCCGATTGGCCCGAAGAGAGCTCACTACCCACCATTGCCGGAATCACTACCGGACATCTTTAATGCTCTCATGACTGTTAATTCACTCGTCTTGCCTAAAGAAAGACCCATATGGCCACTAAACGTTGACACGTCCAGATATTGTGTTTACCATAGGCAGCCGGGCCATACAGTGGAGAACTGCTTTGATTTTAAGGACTACATTTATGATTTGAATGATGGACACTTAATTGATTGGGATGAAATGAGGAGAGTTGTCGCCGCTTTGAAGGCAAGGAGACCTCCCCCCAGACCGCAATTACAACAACAACAACAACAACAACAACAACAACAACAACCCCAACAATAACAACAACCTCAGCAGGTCCCACAGCAACAACCGAACATGGGCATTGTTCAAAACCCACTCCAGGAGCACTAACGACCCAATCAGCAAGTCAACCCCATCTCTTCCTTCTCAGAAATCGGAAGAGGGCAAGGTTGGCACGCGGAGGGCACCTCCGTTCTTGTTGTCAATCACGTTCCTAGCCAACCCCCTCGCCTCATCCGGTTGGCACCTCTTTCTGCTCGAACCATGCCACAACCCCCGAGTGGACCTCCTTTTGTCCCACAGTCATCACGCCCTCTTATCCGCTCCCCCGTCGCCAGTTCCCTCCCAGTCCAGCCCTCCACCACACCTCTACTTACACCCTCAAAGCCCATAATTTTGCCTTGCCCATCCAAGGCCCCATCCACCTCCGCCACTCCTTCACCCCTACCCTCGAAACCTCTCATCATCTACCATCCATCCCAGGTGCCGTCCACTCCGCCTCCATCTCTCCCAAGCAAACCCCTCATCAGGATCCTTACACCTGTCATCACCTCCGCTCCGTCGACCATCCCTCCCCCACTTAAACCTCTGATAAAACCCATACCTAACCCCGTCGAGGTGCAACCAAAGCAACAAGCCATGGTGCTCCGAAGTGGAAGGATCTTCCACCGAGTTTTTCCCTAGAACGGTCGGAGTCCAGAACAGTCCCAACAAGAGAAAGGAACTGAAGAGCAGTTAGAGGAATCCATCCCCGGGACACAATATGATCTTCTAAAACATCTGGACAAGACGCCTGCCCGAATCTCCATTTTGGAATTGATTAAGATGTCCACGTCTCATCAAGAGGCACCAATGAAGTATCTCCAAATGGTCATGGTGAACGAGGATCTCCCGGTAGAGAAGATATCGTCGGTGCTGAGACTGACAAGCACGCAACCGGCCATCACATTCCATGACCACGAGCTTGCCCCCCAGGAAGCTCGGAAATATGCTTTGTGCATTGCAGTGAAGATCAATGGGGTGCCCGTAAACTCGTGCCTAGTGGACACGGGTGCCTCAATCAATGTGATCTCCATGAACACTCTCTTGCTATGTGGGGTTGATTTAGAACAGATAAGGCCATCGGCTATCACAGTCATCGCATATGATAATAGCAAGAGGCCTCCGCAGGGAAGGATTATCCTTAATGTAGAAGTGGGTCCTATTGCTGTTCTTACGGAGTTTCACATCCTCGACATGGACCCCACGTTCAAGGGCATATTGGGTCGTCCTTATATAGAGACGCTGAATGCTGTCCCTTCCACCAACCACCAATGCTTAAAATTCCCGTGCAAGGGACGAATCATCAAGGTGTTTAGCTTGCCCCTGCTCCCTACGGTGGATGCTATTAACACTTCATTGCCCTCTGTCTGGCCGACCCATAGGCCTATCCTTTCCCTGCTAGATGTGTGTGACCCTAGCCGCCCTTCACCAACACAAAGAAAGCCACTTCCCGGGCCGACGCTGTTGTGCCCCTATGGTCACTTGAGTTCATATGGTCACTTGGGTCATTCGACATCATTCTATGGTCATATGAGTTCTAATGTATTCTTGGTTTTGATAATGGCTAAACATTATTAGTCATTGATGTTTTTCACCTTCATGTGATTGACATACGTGATGTTTTTGTTCATGACAGGTGAGCCAATGAATGGACAAGGAATCAAGTGGAAATGGCGAACGTGAAAGCTCAATGTTACGCCCTCGCACGCGGATCGACCTGCCCGGTCAGGTCGCAGGGGTCAAGGGGGCAGCGCCCCTTGCGGGGGTTTCCGGGGGCGGATCCCCCGGAACAAAATTTAGAAATGCTCAAAGCATATTCTATGTTGATTTCAATCCCAAAATACATGAAATTGATGAGGACATGAATATCTTGACTTATGAACATGTTTCATTGGTCTAACACTTCATTTTTGCAGGTATAGGTGTTTCCGGTCAACCTACACACCTTGGCCAGTCGACCAGATTTGCCAGAGCCTAAGAATTCCACGTTTTACAGGTTTCGGTCGACCGCCCCTGCCTTTCCGGTCGACCGGTTCTTCCAGAAATGAAACACTCCAGGAATTACAGATTTCGGTCGACCGCCCCTACTTTTCCGGTCGACCGATTTTCCCAGAACCGACAAGTTGGAGATTTTACAGATTCCGGTCGACCGCCAGCCCCGATGCAGCCTTGTTTGACTTCGAAATCAACCTCGTGGCTAGCCCCTTTCCATGGATTTATTTAATCAAACCTTACCTAATCTTCCATGATTTGTGGATCTGGTCTAGGGGGCATCTATGGACCATTCAAGGGTTATAAAACTAACACATGAGGGGTTAGAAACCCTAATGCTTCAAGGGCTTCTTGTGAGATCTAGGGTGGCTGCAAGGGAGGTTGAAGAGAGCATGGAGACGAGCTACTGTTCACGTGAACAGTAGTTCGTGAAGGTGTTCTTCATCCAATCAAAGGGGAATCAAGCTCAAATCAAAGCCAGCAAACCTCAAGGAAGATTACATCAAAGCAAGGCTATCAAAGTGATCCAAGGAAGCTGGTTTGATTCAAGTTCTTCAAGGGAAATCATCTTCATCCATTCAAGTTCTTTCCACCTCATTCAAGGTGATATTTCAAGCATTCAAACTCCTAGAAGCTAAAGAAGCAATCAAGATTCAAGGTAGCTTCATCATCTCCTTCATTCATTCAAAGAAATTCAAAGAGAAGATCAAGAGAGAAGAATTGAAGGAAGAGGTACTGTTCACGTGAACAGTACTCCGTGAAGAACATTCATCCAATCAAGGGTGAATCAAGAAGATTGAGTTAAAGCCAAGAGGAGCCTTGTTGCTGATCAACATTCCATACAAGGGCCAATTCATTTTCACTCATAACTCAATCTCTTGTTTTAGTTCATTCACATTTGTTTCATTTTCATTATTGTTTAAACATTGAAAGTGTGATTCATCCCTACCGGTGGTTAGTAGGAAGGCAATTGGAGGTTGTTCCAATTTGCGGTTGACATCCCTACCAGGTGGTGAGTAGGAAGGCAATCGGTGGTTTCCGATTTGTGGTTCTGTGCGCTGCACAAGTGAAGCCTCACCGGGTTTTGGTGAGGGGTGGACGTAGGGCTGAGGATTCAGTCCGAACCACCTTAAAATCCTGTCTAGTGTGGTTTGCTTGTGTGATTGATTCGTTCTAGATGCATGCTTAGGATCGAATTGTTATATATCTTGCTTATCTTGCTAAGCAAATCATAACGCACTTGGAAGCTAGTTTCTATTCCGCTGCAATTCATTTTAACTAGCTATATAGAGGGCCACATTGCGAAAAGTGGGGCTGATCTATTCACCCCTCCCCTCTAGATCCACTGTCCACTACACAACAAGTGGTATCAGAGCCTAATCTCTCATTATGGGGTCCAACGACCTTGAGGGAAATGGTGGATCAGCGTCCAAGGGTTTTCTACCCGAAGGACATGCTGTGAATAGGCCTCCTTACTTTACTGGAACTAACTATCCTTATTGAAAACATCGCATGCAGGTGTTTATTCGCGCCCAAGACTACGAACTTTGGCGAGTGATCAGGAAAGGTCCGTATGAGCTTACAGATAAAGAGGACTTGTGGACCAAAGAACAGATAAGGCAATCCACTGTCAACTGGAATGCTAAACACATCATGCAATGCTCACTCCATCTAGTAGAATTCTCAAGAGTGGCTACCTGTACATCTGCAAAACAAATGTGGGATAAGTTAGAGGTAATCTACGAAGGAACCTCTCAGGTACGAGAAACGAAAGCCAACATCTTAGTTTCTGAATATGAAATGTTCCGCATGAAGCCTGATGAGTCAATTCGAGATATGTATGCTCGATTGACTGTGCTTACTAATAGTTTAACTGATTTGAGAAAGAAATACACAGAGCAAGAAATTGTAAGAAAAATTCTCAGATCATTAACTCCAGCATGGCACACGAAGGCTACCGTGGTGAAAGAATCCAGAGATCTTTCCACTACAAAGGTAGATGAACTCATTGGGTCACTAATGACCTATGAGATCAACCTTAAGAGCAAAGAGGTTGAGGCACCAAAGAAAAAGTCTTTAGCTCTTAAAGCATGACCTAGCCGTCAAAACTCCTCCGATGAAAGTGAGGATTCAACTAGTGAGCGAGATGAGGATGACGTGGCCATGCTTACACGTAAGTTTGGAAAATTTCTGAGAAAGGAAGGTAAGAGGTTCTTGAGAGGAAGATCTAAGGTGAGAAATGGTTTCAAAACTAATTCTGAAAATTTCAAGAAACCTGACAAAATCATTTGTTACTCTTGCAATAAACCAGGGCATTACAAGACTGATTGTCCTGACAGACTCAAAAAGGCTGACAAATGGAAGGGCAAGAAGAAAAATAAGGCCATGGTGTCCACTTGGAGCGACGAAGAAGAAAGTGATGATGAAACCAGCTCCTCGGACAAGGAAAGAGGAGATCTTTGCCTTATGGCCAAAGGTGACGAAGAAACCGAGGTAACTTCTCCATTTGAAGATTATACTGTTGATGATTGGGAGGAAGCATATATACAACTGATGGAAAAATATAACATGTACAAAAAAGAAAATAAATCATTGAAAAAGAAAATCAATTCTTTTGTGCATGATCATGAAACCAATCATAAGAATGCTATACTTGAGACTGAAATTGAAGATCTTAAGAAAATGATTGAAAATTTGGAGGAAGGAAGAAAAGAAATGACTGATTTGGAAACTGAAAATGAGGATTTGAGAAATAAAATTGATAGCATGAAGCTCAAAATGTAAAGCTATGAAAAAGATAGTAAATTGAGCAATGAGAAATATGAAGCTGTCAAACAAGTTAACATTCAACTTTTGCAAAACATTGAAAACTTAGAAAAAGAGTTGAAGGATAAACAACAGTCCTTAGAAAAATTTGTGGATGGAAGAGAAAACCTAGATGCATTGCTAGGTACTAGAATGAACTTCAACAATGAAGGGTTACGTTTTGAACCTACAAACAAAAGGTCAATTGGGTTAAAAACTGTCACATTTGTTTCATCTTCCGAAGCTTCCACCTCAAACACAACTCCCACTCAAAACCAGCAAAAATAAAAGGAGAAAGGGAAAGAAAAGATTGAACAGGCAGTCACCAACATTCCCAAAAAGCCTGTCCAAAAGCCTAAGAAAGGCCAATCTTCCCAGCAGCATAGGTCAACACATTCTTGGCCTTTACCTGCTCAGCCTTCTAGGTATCACTATAACTGGGGTGCTCCATCACTTAGGCCAACACCACCTCACTTGTAGGGTAATTGTGATTTCTGTGTGCACCAATCCCCTGGGTGGCAAAACAATCATTTTCAATCTAAAACCAGCCAACGGCCTCAATGGTTTAAGAAGCAAGTCTTTTCAAACTTTCACAAAGTTCAACAAAGAACCTCCAAATAGAAAATGAATGTCAAAGTTGAAAAGAAAATTCCTGCATTAAGCAAAGAAAACATGAATGCTAGAAAGGTTTGGATTCCGAAAGAGATGGTATCATGTTTTGAAAACTTGAAGAAGTTGGTAGGACCCAAGTTTTGCTGGGTTCCAAACCCCATTGCTTAATTCTTTGTGCAGGAGTGTCTTGCAGCCATGCATAACAGGTGGTACCTTGATAGCGGCTGTTCAAGACACATGACGGGAGACAAATCAAAATTTTATCTCTTGGAGGGAAAGGAAGGAGGATACGTCACATTTGGAGGAAACAACAAAGGAAAAATCATTGGAACAGGTAATGTAGGTAAGAACCTCTCCAACTCCATTGGAAATGTGTTGTTAGTTGAATGATTGAAATACAACTTGCTTAGCATAAGTCAATTGTGTGATAAAGGTCATAAAGTATTGTTTGACTCTCATGCAAGTAAAATCCTTGAACCAAAATCTAACAAGGTAAAATTTTCTGGTAAAAGAGTCAACAATGTCTACATGATTGACTTAGATGATCCTGCTCATGCAAATCTTTATCTTGCTGCACCAAAATCTGAACTTGCATGGTTATGGCATCGTAGACTAGGACATGCTAGCTACAATGTTCTACATAAATTGTTAAAACATTCAATGGTGAAAGGTTTGCCTGAATTATATTTTAAACAAGAAAACAAGTTGTGTGATGCATGTGCCCTTGGTAAACAAACTAGAAAATCCTTCAAGGCTAGATCCTCATATTTGTCTTCCAAACCACTCGAGCTAATTCATATGGACTTATTTGGTCCAACCAGAACTGCTAGTTTAAGTGGTAGAAAATATGGATATGTCTTGGTGGATGATTTCTCTAGGTTCACATGGGTTTTTTTCCTCACACACAAAAATGATGCTTTTAATGAGTTTCAGGCACTCTATTTGAAGATAAAGCAGGACGGTGAGTTTAAGATTTCCAAGATTCAATCTGATCACGGTGGTGAATTTGAGAATACTGATTTCTATAATCTTTGCAGGTCAGAAGACATTTCACACCGATTCTCTTCACCAAGAACCCCCGAGCAAAATGGGATTGTTGAAAGAAGGAATCGAACACTCATAGAGATGGCGAAGACAATGCTTGCCGAACGGCAACTTCCAAGGAAATTTTGGGCCGAAGCGGTAAATACGGCGTGTTACATTATCAACCGGTCAATGGTAAGGTCTCACACTAAAAAAACTCCCTATGAGTTGCTCAAAGGTAAAATGCCCTCTCTGCATCATTTGAAAGTTTTTGGATCAAAATGCTTCATTCACAATAATGACAAAAGAGATTTAGATAAATTCGAGCCCAAGAGCGATGAAGGTATATTTCTTGGATATTCTGATAGATCTAGGGCATATAGAATTTATAACTTTAAAAGTCAAACTGTGGAAGAATCACCCCATGTTTCCTTTGATGAATATCATGATTCTAACAATGATAACTCTTGCAGGAAAAATGATGAAGATGGGGAATTCCTAAGCATGAAGGACAAGAGTGATTCTCCACAAGAAGAAATAAAAGAAGACGGTGACCTAACTGAATCAAGCAATGCAAGGGATCAAGCTCCAGGAGAAGGTAACGATTCTACAAACATTAGAACTCATAAGGATCATCCCTTGAAGAATGTCCTTGGCAGCTTGAATGACCCACCTAGAATAAGGTCACATTTTAAAATTGTGGAAGAATTAGATCAACTTGCTCTTGTCTCGCAGCATGAACTCAAAAACATTGATGATGCCTTAAAAGATGAAAACTGGATAAATTCCATGCAAGAAGAGTTAAACCAGTTTGAGAGAAACAAAGTTTGGCATCTTGTTCCTAGACCATCATCACAATCTGTCATAGGCACTAAATGGGTTTTTAGGAACAAATTAAGTGAGGAAGGCAAGATAATCAGAAACAAAGCTAGATTGGTGGCTCAAGGATATAATCAAGAGTTTGGGGTCGACTTTGATGAATCTTACGCCCCAGTTGCTAGACTCGAAGCCATCAGAATTTTACTTGCCTTTGCATGCTCCCTTAGAATAAAGCTTTATCAAATGGATGTTAAAAGTACTTTCTTGAATGGCTTGATCAAAGAAGAAGTCTATGTTGAGCAGCCCCCTGTGATGTGACACCACCCTTGGACCTATTTGCAAGCATTCAAGTTGAGCAGCGGACTCACACTAGCGAGCTCACCCGTATGGTGCACACTATTACCCGATGGCGACTAGGCGATGTTGGAGAGGGTCCGAGGCGGGACCTTTGGGCTCCAATGGTTGGCTAACTTGGGATGAACCCCAAATGGGCCTAGGATGCCCAAATCATGGGCGGCCAACACACCAAGGGTGTGGGTTAAGTGGATTCACTCTCAACTTGCCCGCGGTGGCCACTCACGGTACTAGCAATTTGGGCCGAACTCTCACTCTCCGTCCGACGAAGCAATAGCAATAATACTAAGCTAAGCAAGTGATTAAACCAGTAAGAGAGGGACCGAGGCTCACCTAGCCGGCGTGAAGACGCCGACTCCGGCCGGAGACGAGGGCGAGCGGGGAGGCGAGGGTATGTACCCGCACGCCGCGTCGATTGAAGCTTCAAACCTGCGACTTAATAATTACATGAACTACACCCCATGCAAGGGGGGGGATATTGGGGTGGGGATTATGCTTAATACATCCAAAACTACCTCCACGCAGGGAGGGGCCTTCAGCCGGCCAAGCGGGGTGGGGAGATATGCAAAGATAACCGACTTCCTGAGCTTCGCCGATTCTGCCTAGCTTATGTATTTCTGGATAGAGGGTCGATGTCGATGCTGCCAATAATTCCACCGAGCTCAGAATCTGATGAGACTTGAGCCAAAAGCTTGCTAACAGGTTGAGGATGATGTCTGAATTTTGGAAGGAGCTCTGGAACTCAGGGCTGGTTGGGCCAGCGACTGGAACAGGTCAGCAGCTTCTTCCTCTGGCTGGTGCAGAACTGGTACAACAGGTTGCAGAGGGTACCACGGACGCTTCTGAACTCAAAATGTGACGAGCGTGGCAGTGACATCCTCGTGGTCGGAGCAGCTTCGAGTAGGAGTTGACGGGGCCCCAATCGGAGGTCGGAGGGGAGAATGGTGGTTAGATATGTGAGGACAGGTCAAACCTGGACCTGCAGGTGGCTGGCTGCAACCTTCGACGAAGAAATTAGTAACTGATAGCTCCGGTGGCCGAATGAGGTCCTTCTTCTTGGAGGTGAAAGCTAACAAGAATTAGTCTCTGCCCTCCAAAAATGGCGCTCAGAGCCTTCACTAGCTGGCCGTGGCAGCTTCTTCTTTCAGCTTCTGGTCTGCTGACTGGGACAGCAGACGCAGTTGGACGAGATCGGCTCCCCCGATCAGCTCCGACCTCGGAAGCCGGCGAAACCACCTCGGTTGGAAAGCTAACTTGAAGACGATTCCGACGATGTAGGCCTTGCCACTTGAATCTCCGAGGGACGGTCGTGGCTGCTTCTGCAAGTCGCTGTAGTTCTGCTGCCTGAAACAGAGACAGATTAAGGGGAAGAAGAAGGTGTGGGGAAGGGGATGGCCAAGAGAGCAAGTAGTGGGAAGGGTGTCTAATGGCTAATGGAGGGAGATGAGAGGAGTTTAGGGGTTGTGGAGGTTAGGGAGAAGAAGGTGGGGAGGGCGAAATGAGCTGGAGAGGGGGGCTGGAGCTGCAAGTGGTGGTGGTGGGAGGGAGAGTGAACACAAGAGAGAAGGTGGGTGTGAGTAGAGGTGGGGGCGAACTTGGCCCAAGGGGAGAGAGAGGGGGTTCGACCTAGGGAGGAGAGGGTGAGGAGAGATGGGAGGGAAATTCAAATGGGCCTAGGAAAGAGATCCTTCAGCCTTGGGGAGGTGAGGAGGTGCTTAGGGAAGTGGAGGGAAGTAGGTGGTGGTTGGGAAGTAGGGCTTGGATTGGTGGAGGGTTGTTGGGACTAGGAGGGGAGTTAATGGAGGGTTGTGGGAAGTTGTGGAGTAATAAAGGAGGTAGGTGGGAGTTGGATTTGAATGAGAGAGGGGGGGGGGAGGAGAGAGGGGAGGTTCGCCCCTTTCCTTGTGGGAGAGAGAAGGAGAGCTAGAGAGAGAGAGAAGTGGAGTAATGAGAGACTTGAAAGGGATTTCTTCAATATTTCATCAAAATTGTTACATATGAGGAGTGGGGTGGCCTATTTATAGGCACATGACTTTTTTCACAAAGGACCCTAACAAAAGACACAATGACTAATAACCGAAGGGAAGGGGGGTGTCCATGGGCCTAGCCCAATGAGATGGGCCCAATAACCTATCTAACCAACACAATGACTTAGGACATTGGTAGATAACATACTAACCTAGGTACATGACTCAAATAAAGGGAAAATTACATGATTAAGACTCAAATAAAAATAAGAAAATTACATGACTCGACTCACAAACACTTGAGGAACATAATGGCGCTTGCCGACGAACAATCCGAGTCCGGAGAAAATGTGGAGGGGCAAGGGATGCCCTCATCATACCCCCGGGGTGGGAAAAACTCGACCCCGTCGAGTATGGGTCCACCAGGGAAGTAGTATATCGAACTGCGGCTCTGGGTGATCCACGATCTCCATACTCAACCCGCGACCATAGTCGGGGAACGGCGCTTCAGCTCGACAAAGTGACTCGGACACACCCTCATGCTGGCTATGATGTCTTGCTTGCCTAGTATTGCTGCCGTGTGCTCACGTCGGGCTCTCGGGCTAATTTTTTTTTGGTGGCACTCCGAAGGTGTCCCTCGCAAGGATAGGTGTAGGCTCAAGACACTCACTAGGATCCACCGCGATACCCTTAGACGGTGTTGGATCCGCTACATGAGAAATGGGTAGAATCCCAAAACCCTTTTGAAAGTTCAACCCATAAGCCGGGTTGCCAAAGCCACTCAGAAGTTGGCAAGGTCCAAGTCCTCGTGCCCTCGATTTGGAGGTGACCCAGGGTAGAGCCACTCCAAAGTCATCATCGTCAAGTTACCAACTTGGAATTCCAAGTGGCGCCCATGAGTTTTTGCCCGCTTGTTGTGAATCTCACCGCTTGTTGTTTGATACTTGCTCGGATGCATATGCCATGCACTATGATGCGGTGTGAGTGGACAATGTATGGTATGCAAAGGTGGTCCAGGGCAACCACATATAGACCTATCATGCATTGATGTTATGAAGATTTTGAATGATTTGGGAGGACCAGGGCATCCATAGGTGTCCCTCTTATGAGTGAGTGTGATGGATATTGGAGGACCCGGACACCCATGTAGGTTCCTAGCATACATAAGACCAATGGTGAATTGGGGAGGACCGTTACACCCAAATAGGGACCACTCATGCTTCCTACCTGACATGTGGGTGATGTGAATGAATGGACCCGACTTTCTAATCATGCCAAGTGGTGTGTTGTGCCAAGACTCATGCACTCCTATCCTAGAGATGACTTCTATGTGCATGGGTATGGGGTGGCCCTTGAGCTTCCACTCGTATGGATCAAATGGATCTAAGAAGGGGAAAATCATGGAGTGGGGCAACTCATCAATCCCAAGGTGTATGTTGCCGAAGGTCAAGGTTCCCTTAGTGTAACCCGAGTCTAGGAAGGGAGGGGTTTGATTCAACATGGGTGGTAAGGGTAGGGTAAGGTGGGTGGTGAATAAGGTGAGTGGGTTACATAGAGATCTAGGCTCCCATAGGAAAGGGTCAAAGGGATCATGGTTAAGGTCACCTAGATGGGGGTACTCCATGTCCTCAAGGTCCTCATATGGTGGGGAGTCGCCTTCCTCTAATGAAATGGTTGGACCGGTGTATGGGGTGGGTTGGATGGTCAAGGTTCTAGGAATCACAATGGTAGGGGAGTGGACCGGGATGGGATCTTCCACTATGGGGAGAATGAAAAGGAGGTCACTAGTGTAGTAACAAATAGTGCAAATCGAGGTGATAGACCCAATGCATGGATGGATGAGGTCAAGGCTCTTGGGTCGGTCCGCCCCTAGGGTCAACAAAGAAGTCAAGTCTAATTGCCACTCTAGACCTTGGAGGAGATCATCCCAACATTCTACCTCATAGTAGGATTGGATTGTGGTGTGATAGGAGTGGAAGGGTACAATGGGAAGGTTTTGCTCCATGGGTGGGTAAACATAGGACATGATGGGGTGAATTGGTCTCTCCTTTAGCCATTTAGCTAGGGGCCCATCTATGATTATGGTGCTATTTGTGAAGGGTTGTGGCTCTTGGGGGTCCAAGCTATGTGAAGGGGACATTTGTGATTCTTCCTTACCATAGGTATGAACTTGGGTTTCCTCAAGGATGGGGATGGATTCCAGACTAGCATATACTCCCATGTGGATGGTTGTGGTCTCCTTTCTCAAGGGAATGGGAAGGTCTATTGGGGGTGGGGTGATGATGGTTGGTGCATGGTGTACCCGGGGTGGTGGGTAATGGGAAACTTTGGTTTGGATAGGGAGGGGAAGTAGTGGAAGCCTAGGACTTGGGATCTTTGGGGTAGGGAGTGGGAGGTGGGTTGGGTGAGGGGTTTTGGGTTGATTTATTTTGGGAGATGTGTCCCTTTTTGGGGATGATGGTGGGTTGGTGGTGGTGGTCAAGGGGGCTTGTGGGGTACGGGTTTGGTGAGGGGTTTTGGGTTTGGGGGTGGTGGCTATTATGGGCCTCGGTGGATGGGTGGACACGGGGTCCAATTGGGTTTGTGGACATATGGTTGTGGTGGGAGTTTGTAGGTAGGGTGCTGGTGTGGTGGTTGGGGTAGGATAGGTGGGAAGTGATGTGGAATGGGGAATTAGGGTCATGGGTTGGCTAGGTGGGGATGAAGGAGTTGAAGTGCTCCTTAGGTCTTGGTGATTTGAGTATGAGGGGAAAACATACCTAGCCCTAAGTTGTTCCTTCATGTCCCCCCATGTTGTGAGGGGAGCTTCCCTTCTAATTATCCTTAAGCCTTCAATTTGCATCCAATAAGTTTCGGCCCGTTTGGTAAGTTGCATTTTGGCAACCCATGCCTTTTCATCCTCGGACATAGGATACAAAGTGAAGTATTGGTCCATTGTAGCTTCCCAATCTAAATATTCTATAGGAGAGGTTCCATCAAAGGTGGGAAGTGGGAAAGGGACCATCCTATCGTCCGTCCTTGGGGCGGGCCTATTTTCTCCAAGTTGGTTGAGTCGGCCCGATATATTATCAAGCCGCTCATTGGCATAGGTCAAGGCTTTCATGAAGTAGTTGACATGGCCAGAGAAGTTATGGGTGTTAGTGGTAGGCATCTCTTGGTGGCTTGGACTTATGGAGTGGGCCGATTGATAAGGTCGATATGAGGTGGCCATACTAGGGGACAAGAGTGATGCATTTGAAGACTCTAAATGCATAGACATGCCCTAGGACCAACTTGATAGAGACAAGTTGTGAACTTGCTCTGATACCACTTGATGTGACACCACCCTTGGACCTATTTGCAAGCATTCAAGTTGAGCAGCGGACTCACACTAGCGAGCTCACCCGTATGGTGCACACTATTACCCGATGGCGACTAGGCGATGTTGGAGAGGGTCCGAGGCGGGACCTTTGGGCTCCAATGGTTGGCTAACTTGGGATGAACCCCAAATGGGCCTAGGATGCCCAAATCATGGGCGGCCAACACACCAAGGGTGTGGGTTAAGTGGATTCACTCTCAACTTGCCCGCGGTGGCCACTCACGGTACTAGCAATTTGGGCCGAACTCTCACTCTCCGTCCGACGAAGCAATAGCAATAATACTAAGCTAAGCAAGTGATTAAACCAGTAAGAGAGGGACCGAGGCTCACCTAGCCGGCGTGAAGACGCCGACTCCGGCCGGAGACGAGGGCGAGCGGGGAGGCGAGGGTATGTACCCGCACGCCGCGTCGATTGAAGCTTCAAACCTGCGACTTAATAATTACATGAACTACACCCCATGCAAGGGAGGGATTATGCTTAATATATCCAAAACTACCTCCACGCAGGGAGGGGCCTTCAGCCGGCCAAGCGGGGTGGGGAGATATGCAAAGATAACCGACTTCCCGAGCTTTGCCGATTCTGCCTAGCTTCTGTATTTCTAGACAGAGGGTCGATGTCGATGCTGCCAATAATTCCACCGAGCTCAGAATCTGATGAGACTTACGCCAAAAGCTGGCTAACAGGTTGAGGATGATGTATGAATTTTGGCAGGATCTCTGGAACTCAGGGCTGGTTGGGCCAGCGACTGGAACAGGTCAGCAGCTTCTTCCTCTGGCTGGTGCAGAACTGGTACAGCAGGTTGCAGAGGGTACCACGGACGCTTCTGAACTCCAAATGTGACAAGCCTGGCGGTGACGTCCTCGTGGTCGGATTAGATTCGAGTAGGAGTTGACGAGGCCCCAATCGGAGGTCGGAGGGGAGAATGGTGGTCGGATATGTGAGGACAGGTCAAACCTGGACCTGTAGGTGGCTGGCTGCAACCTTCGACGAAGAAATTTGTAACTGATAGCTCCGGTGGCCGAATGAGGTCCTTCTTCTTGGAGGTGAAAGCTAACAGGAAGTAGTCTCTTCCCTCCAAAAATTCCGCTCAGAGCCTTCACGAGCTGGCCGTGGCAGCTTCTTCTTTCAGCTTCTGGTCTGCAGACTGGGACAGCAGATGCAGTTGGACGAGATCGGCTCCCCCGATCAGCTCCGACCTCGGAAGCCGGCGAAACCACCTCGGTTGGAAAGCTAACTTGCAGACGATTCCGGAGATGTAGGCCTTGCCACTTGAATTTCCGAGGGACGGTCGTGGCTGCTTCTGCAAGTCGCTGTAGTTCTGCTGCCTGAAACAGAGACAGATTAAGGGGAAGAAGAAGGTGTGGGGAAGGGGATGGCCAAGAGAGCAAGTAGTGGGAAGGGTGTCTAATGGCTAATGGAGGGAGATGAGAGGAGTTTAGGGGTTGTGGAGGTTAGGGAGAAGAAGGTGGGGAGGGCGAAATGAGCTGGAGAGGGGGGCTGGAGCTGCAAGTGGTGGTGGTGGGAGGGAGAGTGAACACAAGAGAGAAGGTGGGTGTGAGTAGAGGTGGGGGCGAACTTGGCCCAAGGGGAGAGAGAGGGGGTTCGACCTAGGGAGGAGAGGGTGAGGAGAGATGGGAGGGAAATTCAAATGGGCCTAGGAAAGAGATCCTTCAGCCTTGGGGAGGTGAGGAGGTGCTTAGGGAAGTGGAGGGAAGTAGGTGGTGGTTGGGAAGTAGGGCTTGGATTGGTGGAGGGTTGTTGGGACTAGGAGGGGAGTTAATGGAGGGTTGTGGGAAGTTGTGGAGTAATAAAGGAGGTAGGTGGGAGTTGGATTTGAATGAGAGAGGGGGGGGGGGAGGAGAGAGGGGAGGTTCGCCCCTTTCCTTGTGGGAGAGAGAAGGAGAGCTAGAGAGAGAGAGAAGTGGAGTAATGAGAGACTTGAAAGGGATTTCTTCAATATTTCATCAAAATTGTTACATATGAGGAGTGGGGTGGCCTATTTATAGGCACATGACTTTTTTCACAAAGGACCCTAACAAAAGACACAATGACTAATAACCGAAGGGAAGGGGGGTGTCCATGGGCCTAGCCCAATGAGATGGGCCCAATAACCTATCTAACCAACACAATGACTTAGGACATTGGTAGATAACATACTAACCTAGGTACATGACTCAAATAAAGGGAAAATTACATGATTAAGACTCAAATAAAAATAAGAAAATTACATGACTCGACTCACAAACACTTGAGGAACATAATGGCGCTTGCCGACGAACAATCCGAGTCCGGAGAAAATGTGGAGGGGCAAGGGATGCCCTCATCACCCTGGCTTTGAGAACTCTAACAATGTAGATTTTGTATACAAGCTAGACAGGCCGCTTTATGGACTCAAGCAAGCACCAAGAGCTTGGTATGAAAGGCTAAGCTCATTCCTCATTGAAAAAGGGTACACACGAGGTAAGGTAGATCAAACACTCTTCACCAAGAAGTAAGGTAAGAACATCTTGATTGTTCAAATTTATGTTGATGATATTGTGTTTGGTTCTACAAAATCTGAAATGTGTGAGGAATTTGCTAACCTCATGACTAGCGAATTTGAGATGAGCCTAATGGGAGAACTTCAATTCTTTCTCGGTTTGCAGGTCAACCAAGGAGACGATGGGTGCTTCATAAGTCAAGCCAAATACATTAAAGAGCTATTGAAAAGATTTGACATGGCAAACAGTAAAATCATTGCAACTCCTATGATCACCTCAACTTCACTAGATTCGGATGAAAATGGTAAATTGGTGGATGCAAAGGTCTATAGAGGTATGATTGGCTCTTTACTTTACTTGACTGCATCTCGACCAGATATCCAGTTTAGTGTTTGCCTTTGTGCTAGATTTCAAGCTAGTCCTAGAGAATCCCATTTGACTGCCGTCAAACGTATCCTTCGATATCTTGCCGGCACTCAAGATTTGGGATTGTGGTATCCGTCATCATGTGATTTATCTCTTATATCTTATTCTGATGTGGATTACGCTGGATACAAATTGGATCGTAAGAGTACTAGTGGCTATTGCCAGTTTCTAGGCGGGTGTCTAGTTTTTTGGGCCTCCAAGAAACAACACTCGGTTGCCCTCTCAACCGCGGAGGCGGAATATGTTGCTGCGGGGAGCTGTGGCACCCAAGTGTTGTGGATTAAACACCAACTCCAAGACTACTTGGTGGATCTTGGTTGTGTCCCGATTCTGTGTGATAACACTAGTGCTATCAACCTTGTAAAAAATCCAGTCCAGCACTCTAGGACCAAGCATATTGAGATTAGGCATCACTTCATTAGAGATGAGGTCGGTAAGAAAAACTTTGAACTGCATTTTGTTGATACATTGAATCAGATTGCTGATATCTTTACCAAGTCCTTGTGTAATGACAGGTTTTCAACACTAAGAAGGGAGCTTGGTCTTTGCCGACCTCAGGCCAATAAGAATTTGAATTGATAATCCTGTTTAATTAGTTGTGTGTTTTGCATTCATGCATTGTTTATATGTCAATATGTCTTTTTGCATATGGTGTCGCATTGCATGTAGTTGCATAATAATGAATTGAGTTCATGTTCATAATGCATTGTATGGTTTGTGTAGCATCATTCTCGCATGGCCATGGTATATCAAATGTTGATGTATGGAAGGGCAAGTTATGCTTGTCACGAAGCACTCAATATGTGTGAGGTTTCACCTCCGCCAAGTACCATGCGTCAATGTCGCATATAGGCCATATAGTAAGAGGGAGTTGTCCTTGTGCAGCATTCATGCATATATTTCATCTTCATTCTGTTGCATTTAATAAGTGTACAACCATGGGTTGAGTCATACATTTCATTTCTGGCACCTTCATGAGTGACTATGCCAACCTCATTTGTCATTCAACTTGATTGCAAATATAACTCCTTCGCGCATCCATTGCATATCTTTAGGGGGAGTTTTGCTGATTCTCTTAACCTCTTACAATCTACTTCTTGGCTTATAGTCTGGTTTGAGCTCCTGAGATTGTCGAATATATGGTGTAAGAGCTTTCTATTATATGCCCTCATGATTGTCCAATCAATGAAAATGGTTCAGATTTAATGATTTCATTGCAACTCTGAAATATTTGTTTTGAAATCATCTATGTTCTATGGTTTTAATAGACCTTAACTAAAGATTGCATATTATGCTTTGAATGACTATCCTGATATCTGAAAATCCAGACTTCATGACAATCTTGGTGATACTCTAGAGCTTAGTATTGTTTTTAAACATCTTGATGAGCTGGACTTCTTGAAAATCTATTTGCAGAGCAATGATATTGTTGCACGGAGAAATATGTCACGTCATCACATCAAGTGACGAATGATATGTCATGATGTGCCTCTATTATCTCTGTCTTACTTATATTTGGACTCTAGGCAGAGCACTAGCATAATTGCTGAGAAATATATCTTCTCATCATAGAAATGAGATCGGATATGTCATGACGCGACTCTGCTATCTCTGTTCATTCTGAAGCATTACAGTCAGTCTTGTCAAATACCTAGGGATATTGGCGTCTAAACAACGTGTATTCTTACGGCTAGGAGGCATGTACTAGACTTGACTACTCGTAAAATATGAGTCATGTGCCTTCATATACTACATATATTGAAAATCAAAATATGAAACCTCTTGCCTCAATCATACAATTCCATGCTCTAGTCATGATTGTTTAGCCTCAATACGAGTTCTTGTGTTATTCCCTTTCTAGTTATTGAATATGGATATATAAAGACAAGGGACGGTTAAGCACTGCCATGATATGCCTTTTTGGTTCATTTCTATTAAATCTTGGATGTAGCTGCTTTTCGAACTCTGTTGATGAATTCAGATTTCATTAGCTTTGAACCATACATGCTGCTCACAATCTGCTTCAGGTTTGCATATAATGACTTGCTCTTCACTCCTTTCCGCTCTGGTCTCATAGATATTTCACTTTATTGCTCCTTTTTGCTGTTGGCAAAGGGGGAGAATTCTTGTTGTGAGTCCTTGTTGAGGTTGTGGACATGGGAGTCCTTGTTGAGGGGGAGAGCCTTCATCTGTTTCATCTGTCATCATGCAACCGTCACATTATGCATGGCATTCCCATATAGCATTCACATGCTTTGATCATCATAGTATTCCCATATAGCATTCACATGCTTTGATCATCCATGCATAAAAATCCGCATTCCCATGTTTTACTATCATGGATCTTGAGCTGCATAGGTTGCATATGTCATACACTTTGCCATATTGGATATCTCTGCCATATAATGACTCACAGTGTTGCCATCATCAAAAAGAGGGAGAATGTTGTGCCCCTATGGTCACTTGGGTCATTCGACATCATTCTATGGTCATATGAGTTCTAATGTATTCTAGGTTTTGATAATGGCTAAACACTATTAGTCATTGATGTTTTTCACCTTCATGTGATTGACATACGTGATGTTTTTGTTCATGACAGGTGCGCCAATGAATGGACAAGGAATCAAGTGGAAATGGCGAACGTGAAAGCTCAATGTTGCGCCCTCGCACGCGGATCGACCTGCCCGGTCAGGTCGCAGGGGTTAAGGGGGCAGCGCCACTTGCGGGGGTTTCCGGGGGCGGAGCCCCCGGAACAAAATTTAGAAATGCTCAAAGCATATTCTATGTTGATTTCAATCCCAAAATACATGAAATTGATGAGGACATGAATATCTTGACTTATGAACATGTTTCATTGGTCTAACACTTCATTTTTACAGGTATAGGTGTTTCCGGTCGACCTACACACCTTGGCCGGTCGACCAGATTTGTCAGAGCCTAAGAATTCCACGTTTTACAGGTTTCGATCGACCGCCCCTGCCTTTCCGATCGACCGGTTCTTCCAGAAATGAAACACTCTAGGAATTACAGATTTCGGTCGACCGCCCCTACTTTTCCGGTCGACCGGTTTTCCCAGAACCGACAAGTTGGAGATTTTACAGATTCCGGTCGACCGCCCCATGAATTCCGGTCGACCGCCAGCCCCGATGCAGCCTTGTTTGACTTCGAAATCAACCTCGTGGCTAGCCCCTTTCCATGGATTTATTTAATCAAACCTTACCTAATCTTCCATGATTTGTGGATCTGGTCTAGGGGGCATCTATGGACCATTCAAGGGTTATAAAACTAACACATTAGGGGTTAGAAACCCTAATGCTTCAAGGGCTTCTTGTGAGATCTAGGGTGGCTGCAAGGGAGGTTGAAGAGAGCATGGAGACGAGCTACTGTTCACGTGAACAGTAGTTCGTGAAGGTGTTCTTCATCCAATCAAAGGGGAATCAAGCTCAAATCAAAGCCAGCAAACCTCAAGGAAGATTACATCAAAGCAAGGCTATCAAAGTGATCCAAGGAAGCTGGTTTGATTCAAGTTCTTCAAGGGAAATCATCTTCATCCATTCAAGTTCTTTCCACCTCATTCAAGGTGATATTTCAAGCATTCAAACTCCTAGAAGCTAAAGAAGCAATCAAGATTCAAGGTAGCTTCATCATCTCCTTCATTCATTCAAAGAAATTCAAAGAGAAGATCAAGAGAGAAGAATTGAAGGAAGAGGTACTGTTCACGTGAACAGTACTCCGTGAAGAACATTCATCCAATCAAGGGTGAATCAAGAAGATTGAGTTGAAGCCAAGAGGAGCCTTGTTGCTGATCAACATTCCATACAAGGGCCAATTCGTTTTCACTCATAACTCAATCTCTTGTTTTAGTTCATTCACATTTGTTTCATTTTCATTATTGTTTAAACATTGAAAGTGTGATTCATCCCTACCGGTGGTTAGTAGGAAGGCAATTGGAGGTTGTTCCAATTTGCGGTTGACATCCCTACCAGGTGGTGAGTAGGAAGGCAATCGGTGGTTTCCGATTTGTGGTTCTGTGCGCTGCACAAGTGAAGCCTCACCGGGTTTTGGTGAGGGGTGGACGTAGGGCTGAGGATTCAGTCCGAACCACCTTAAAATCCTGTCTAGTGTGGTTTGCTTGTGTGATTGATTCGTTCTAGATGCATGCTTAGGATCGAATTGTTATATATCTTGCTTATCTTGCTAAGCAAATCATAACGCACTTGGAAGCTAGTTTCTATTCCACTACAATTCATTTTAACTAGCTATATAGATGGCCACATTGCGAAAAGTGGGGCTGATCTATTCACCCCTCCCCTCTAGATCCGCTGTCCACTACACAACAGACGCCACATTCCCCTTCCCACTCCAAGGGATGGGAGATCATGAACAACTTAGGTTACCATCAAGGCAAAGGTCTAGGAGCATAATTACAAGGAAGACTGAGACCGGTAGGGAAGGCCGGGGTAATCCTAAGAGCTGGCTTAGGTTTTGAAGGCCCGATTGAGGAAGTTGGAGAACCTCTTACATGGACCTTGTACTCTCATTTCATAAAAGGGCCGATTATACAGTTGGGGGATCAGCCGCAAGAATCACATGGGAAAGTTCGGATTGCCTACTTAGCCGAAAGTTGCTCGAGGGCTACAAAGAAGGAGAAGCACGATGACCCGGACTGTGAGTGGAGCAAGTGGTTTGATATACATGATATTTCCATTGCACTACAGCAGATGTTCTCACCTCCGGACTTGGAGGAGCCGCTTTTGATCTCCGAGGTGCCAAAAGGGGTTGTTGACATTGCTGAAATTCCAAGTTTTCCTCGCCAAGAGGACGTTGCCACTGACGGATCGCTTTCCGTCATTCTATCTGATCATTCTCCTCAGCCGTTGCTGCTGACTCTTTCGGGGGCTAGACATTTGTCTGATGATATTCCTAGGTCCCCTTCTCTACTCACATTCTTGCGCAGGTTTCTCAGCCCGCGCCAGATTTTCAACCATGATCTGCTCAACGAGCCTTACAACCCCTTAGCTATAGTCCCCTCCTCTTATTCCCCAAGTCCTTTCAATTGTCTTGTAATTGAAAATGAAAATGAAAAAAAAACGTCAATTTTTGAACTCCTCAACAGTGCATTTCCTTTGAGGAGACCTCCTACATCTCCTACGAGTGCGCCCCGACCTACGGGCCATTCGTTCAAGGTCCCTTGAGCGACCTTCTTTACCCTTCCACTGAGGGGTCTTTTCCTGTACATTCTTCAACTTCTTCTCCATCCGTAGAACAAGTCAGTCAGGTTAGAAATAATGAGTCAAGGGTAGTGCCTAGAAGAAAATCCAAGGGTAGGCAAATTCCTCGTCGATTTCTTCTAGATTTAGCCAATAGGTGTCAAGCCTTTCTAGCCATTCCTCAATTGCTAGAAAATCCCATCCAACTGTCAGCGTTAGAATGCAAGGAGGATTGCACAATTGATGAGGGATATGGAGTTTATGAGCTCACAGATGAAGAGTACCCTATTGGAGAAGGGGACGAAGAATATGAGGATGCGGCTGATGCATATGCTAGCGGAATGAGGAGGTTTGATGAACCATCAGCCGCTATAGAAGAACCCACCAAAGAAATCAACCTGGGGACCGAGGAAGACCCTAGGATCATCCTCATAAGTGATAATTTGCCGCCATCTGAAGAAGAAGAATTGATCGAGGTTCTCAAGGAGTACAGGGACATGTTCGCATGGAGCTATGAGGATATGCCGGGATTGGATTCCACCCTGGTCGAACATCGCCTAACGCTAAAGCCGGGATCCGTCTCGGTAAAGCAAAGGGTAAGACATTTTCACCCCCAAATGGCTTTAAAAATGAAGGAAGAGGTCGATAAGCTCCACAAAGCCAGGTTTATTAGAGTTGTTCTATGTCCTCAATGGGTGGCAAACATTGTCCCGGTCATGAAAAAAGATAGAAATATGAGAATATGTATCGATTTCAGGGACCTTAATCGCGCATGTCCAAAAGATGATTTCCCCTTGCCTCATATCGACGTGTTGGTTGATAACACGGCTGGCTACGAAACTCTCTCATTTATGGATAGATTTTCGGGGTATAATCAGATCCGTTTGGCAGAAGAGGATCAGAAGAAAATGTCATTCACCACACCTTGGGGAACTTATTGCTATTTGGTCATACCATTTGGTTTGAAGAATGCTGGAGCTACTTATCAAAGGGCTATGATGGCAATATTCCATGACATGATGCATGTGTATTTAGAGGTATATGTGGATGATTTACTGGTGAAATCCAAGACTAGGGTAGAACACCCGAGAGTTCTAGCCAAGGTGCTGCAAAGATCAAGGGAGTTCAATTTGAAAATGAATCCAAAAAAGTGCGTATTTGGTGTCTCGTCGGGCAAATTGCTTGGTTTCATTGTGAGTAAGAGGGGTATTGAAATAGATCCCAACAAAGCTAAAGCAATTAGGGATATGCCACCTCCGAAAAACCTGAGAGAAGTTCGAGGGTTAATCGAAAGGTTGCAATTCATTCGTCGATTTGTGTCCCAGCACTCGCAAAGGTGCAAACCTTTCTATGAGTTGACTAAGTCAGGAGTAGAATTCAGTTGGAATTCTAAATGTCAAAAAACTTTTGAAGGATTGAAGGAATATCTGGCCAATCCACCCGTCCTAATTCCACCTACGCCAGATAAACATTTAATCCTTTACATCTCGGTCCTGGACGACTCCGTGGGAGCTGTCCTGGCACAAGCCGATGAAGCGGGCAAGGAAAGGGCGACCTATTGCTTGTCCAAACTCCTCAACCCCTGTGAGCAGAAGTACACGGCTATGGAGAAAATTTGTGCCGCCCTTGTTTGGGTAGTACAGAAGTTGAAACACTACTTTCTAGCTCATGAAGTCCATCTGATTGCTCGAATGAACCCTATCAAATTCCTTCTAGAAAAATCTATCCTTACGGATAGATTAGCACGCTAGCAAAGCTTTCTTTCTCAGTTTGACATCACCTACATTCAGCAAAAGGAGATCAAGGGTTATGCCATATCCGAGCATCTCGCTCACCATCCTCTCCCCAAATTCGATCCTGTCTAGTCAGAATTTCCAGATGAGGAACTAATGTCCATCAACCAATCAGATGATTACATGTGGACATTACATTTTGATGGAGCTCTGAATTCCCAAGGGAAAGGAATCGGCATTGCCCTCCTATCGCCTGAAGGCCTTACATTCCCACTGGCATACCAGCTCAAATTTCCAGTTACCAATAATATAGCTGAGTATGAAGCCCTTCTAGCTGGCCTGGAACTCGCTTATTCTTTTCGTATCACCGAATTATGAGTTGTGGGTGATAGTCAACTCATTCTTCGCCAGGTGCTCACTAAATATCGCACTCGCGATCCTAAACTCAAGCCATACCAAGAACTCACCGTTGCCTTTGCCAAACTGTTCACCAAACTGATCTTTGTCCATGTCCCTCGCCATGAGAATATTCTGGCCGATGCCCTCGCCTCATTGGCATCATCCTTAAGGTTCCCTCTAGGGAGATGGTTTGAGTCCATTCACATCTATAAGCGCCATGCCCCTGCAGTTGACGACGCTTCCTACGTGAACATCAAAGACAGGATAGCAAGAAAGATCCTACAGGAAGAAATCCTTGAGAAGAGGGAGATCATGTTGGCAGAAGCCGAGGAAGAACTGGCTGACGAGGAGAAACCATGGTTTTATGAAATCATCAAATACTGCAAAGATCAGTCATACCCTGAAGGATCCACCACAGAAGATAAGAAGGCCATAAGAAGAGCGGCTCAGAAATATACATTGGTGGGAGGTCTACTCTATAGGAGGAATCTTACCGGTGTTCTGTTAAGATGTCTTGATGATGACGAGGTTTGGAAGTGTGTAGAGGAGACACACTCAGGTGTGTGTGGGGGCCATGTGAATAGTCAGATGCTCGCCAAGAAGATCATTAGGCAAGGCTTTTACTGGCCCACTATGGAAGAGGATTGTGCCATCTATGTCCGTAGGTGTGTCAAGTGCCAACTTCACGCCGATAAAATTCATTCATCATCTTCCTCACTTCATCCAATATCCGCCCCATGGCCTTTCTCCATGTGGGCATTCGACATCATTGGTCCCCTAGGTGATCCCAATTCCCTCATCAACCAGAAATCTTTCATCCTCACTGCGATGGAATATTTCACCAAGTGGGCTGAAGCTGAAGTTTACGTGGAAATCAAGGTGTCAACAGTCTACAAGTTCATCATAAAGAACATCCTCGCCTGGTTTGGCGTCCCAAGCACAATCGTCACCGACAATGGGTCATAGTTCGCCTCCCAGGACCTTCAGGACCTCTGCAAGAGGTACGTAATTGCATTGCATCATTCATCACCTTACTATCCATAAGGTAACGGCCAAGCGGAGGCCACCAATAAAACATTGCTCAAAATCATCAAGAAAACCTACGAGTCTAGTAAATTTTCAGACTGGCCAGAAAAGCTTATCGAAGCTCTATGGGCCTATCGCACTTCAATCCGTACCCCCACCGGGCAGACTCCATTTGCCCTTACTTATGGTATGGAAGCGGTAGTCCCATACGAGACCCTGATCCCTTCTCTCCGAGTACAATTGGATGAGGAATTTCCCCTCGACGAACGTCGTAATTCACTCCTTGCCCAGTTGGAACTCTTGGATGAGAAACGGCTGGCCGCTGCCGAGCACGCGCGTGTGTATCAAAATAGACTCGCTCGCTTTTATCAAAAGAAGGTCGTTGAGAGAAAATTCAAAGTCGGTGAGATGGTTGTCAAAAGAATTTTTGTCAAACCTGGAGGGCCGCGTTCTAAGCTCCAACCCAATTGGGAAGGACCATTTGTAATTCAAGCCGTGTACCCTGGCAACGCCTACAAGCTAGTCAATGCCGAAGGGACCGAGTTATCCCACCCTTGGAACAGGCTTTAACTTAAAAACTACTACCCGTAACTTAGTGTCAAAAAAAATGATGATGAAAAGATAGAAAACAACAAAAACAACAAAAATTGAAAACCACTAAAAATATGAAAATTCAAAATACCGATGCCTGGTGATCACCATGTAGTTAAGTCCCTGCATCACACCTTCATGTTAGGATAGGGCCCATTAAGGCTTGGTAGGCACCGGGTCTTGGTCTGCCAGAACCGTGGAGATCCATGTTCGGCCACATCAGCCTATGCTCACTCAAAGGAAACCAACATGTACTCGCCTATGTATTTTATCCAAAAAGTTGGTAGCATCACCGACAGTGGGGTTGCACCCAGAAGATCTCCGGAAGCTATAATCTTTATTCTCTTCTCTTCGACCAAACGAGATAGCCGGCGCCCTTAAAACGCTGAGCATGTGAAACCAAAACTCAAACCCCTTAAGGTGAAAGTAGGATCCATTTCCTCGAGCATAGATCAGAGCACGAGAAGAGGGCAGTGTCCCCGCAGGCACATGAAAGGGAGTCCACAACGTTAAACAGCTATATCTCCCTCAAGAAGCACAAAATCAAAATCAAGAAGAAAGCTTGGTCGTGACCGTGCCTGATGCAATAAATGGGACCCCTCAAAGCAGAAGTCTGAATCCACAAAAGGGGGCCATGAAATGTAAATGCTCGAGATTGGGTCTGAAGTTTTCCGAAAGGGAAGAGTTAATGGGCCCTTATTCGCTCGCCGGGTTAACGGTTTTGCCGGTCCTCTCAGGAGGTTTATCCCCCACACACTTCCTTCTCCCTTTAAAGATGAAGGCTCGATGGTGTTTCCGAAGGGTGAAACCCGCCAAGGTCTGCGACCTTATTTTAGTATACACATATGGTTGCCTACTTTGAAAAGTAAAAGCTATCGCAACGAAGGAGTCTCTGTGTTTCTGGCTGGTCAAGACCCCTGTTTACCATCTTGATGTCTTCTTGTTTAACCTTGGGCTTAGGCCAATGCAAGCACGTCACCTATGGGTGCGACGGCGTCTGATTCCGGGTCAGCGTCGCGCAGTTGGTCGTTAGGGTTCCAAGGTGTTCCATCATATACCATCTAGAGTTCTGAGGAAATAGACCTGGGTCGGGCAAATCATTTACCTCGAAAACCTTTTGGGTGAATCCCTGTGGTCGGAAGCGACTGGGAGCCTAAGCATGGCATGACGGTATTGTCATTAGGGTAAGTCTTAGCCGGCGGGATCATCATTCGAGGGGTCTAGAGGCCCAAATCAACCTAGATGTGCACTTAGGATACCTGGGAGGTTTGTAAGAAACCCCTGTTCTCATGAAGGTTAAGTGCCATATGGGTGCTTATCAAGCATTAGCAACAAAAATGATAAGAAAAAAGAAAATGTAGATATTTGGAAAACAAAAAAATTAGAATGATAAACAAAGACAACAAAAATGCCAGAATAATAATAATAATAATAAAAAAACAAAAAAAATCATTCCGCGTGATTGCATTTGTATGCTGCATTTCACTTTTAAATTTCGCTTGCATTAGTGTGCTTGTCTGTCACATTCATCATTATCACATCTTTCCCTTTGCCTTCGTTAATAAAGGCTTGGCCCCTTGACCCATTATCAAGGACAGTTGAAGTGAACACCTGCTTATTGAGCAAGGGGCCAAGTCAGAATAGAGATACTGACCTGTTGTTTCAATGATGCGTGCAGGGATTCAAGATAGCAAGAGTGAGATGAAAATCAAACAAAATCATACATTTTATTCCATTCTTAAATAAGGAATTGTACATTAAGTTCCACCTTCTCTCTCTACATTACTTGTCCCGTCACCCTCCGGGCAAAACACCCTCAAGGGTGCTACCCAGCTACGAAAAGCGGTACTTCTACCGCTCTGTACACCTCTTGCCATTCCCACACCCCGGCGCTGATCCGTGGGAGCAGCAAAGGAGCTACTGACACGAAAGCCACGCTCTCGTGCTCTTCGGTAGCGCTCCTCACCATCTCTCAGCCATTGTTCAGCGAGGCCAAGGCTGGTTCGGAGTTCGAACAACTGGGCCTCCATGACCCTTCGCTCCTCCCTTTCAGCTAATCTGTCGGCTCTCTCTCTTTCTCTGTCCCTCTCTTTCTCTGACCGTTCTCTCTCACGATCTTCCCTCTTCAATTGAAGGGTGATTCTCAGCTCCATGGCATCCCTGGAAGAATCATCATCCGGACGACGCCGCGATTCCTCCTCCAGCTCTGCTATTCTAGCCTCTCTCTGTGCAGCATGGGCAAGTGACTCCTGCATCTCCTTTTCCTGCCAGATATACTATCTCAGATATGTGGCAAGGTAAAAACGGAGAACTCAGCACTGAAACTCTTACATGTATAGAGAGCATTCCTTCTGCCTCCGCGGCACGCTGCGTAGTCCGAGCAAGTTGCTCGTGAAGCAAATCAAGTTCTGAGGCGGGGATCCATAAGCTGAAAGAGACGCCGCCTCCTCCCATCGCTGACGAAGCCGCGTCGATCTGGGCGCACTATAACCACATGGGATGAAAATTAGCGGCCGAACACCATCAATCTAGAGTTTTAATTAGGAGTGCGCATTGTACATACACCTACCGAAGCGCTCAAGGCTCCACGGGTGTCGCCTAATTGTTGCTCCGTTTCTGCCAGGCGCGATCGCAAGTCCGCTATCATGGTATCACGCACATCCTGTAACCATAGGAGTCAGCATCCACAGAGAGGAGAGGAGGAAAGGAGAAAAGAGGAAAAAGGAGACCCACCTCCACAAGTCCCCGGGGTTGGAGCCGCTCTGCGTACATTGTCTTATATAGACGCAGATAGTCTTCACTATCCTGCGCATGTGATTCCACAATTGTGCCACCTCGTTGCCAGTCTTCATACTGTTCGGGGAACCGCACACGCCAATCAACGCAAGTTGCCGGTCCCCGTGTCTTTCTTTCAACGCGAGGTGGCGCAGTCGTATCCACCCATTCCTGGGCCAGCCCTAGGGTCCTCATAACCAATCGTAGCCGAAGCGGCTCGATTTCATTTAGGCAGTGTATCCACAATTCCCGTCCGAACCGGGCACGACTTGTTAAAACCCACGGTTGGTCAGCATCGACCATGCCTGAGTAGGGTCTCCAATTTACCTAGGTGAGGTGGTACGTACCCGTTTAGCTGGTTAGAACCGAAAAAAAAAATAAAATATATAACAAGAGCAAAAATATCCCACCATCGCTGCAGGGAATTCCTGTAGCTCGCGCCTTAGCACCATCAGCTGGTAGGTTACAGGCGCTGCACTCAGGATAGGTTGCCACCGCCTGGCTAACGGCACCATCGCTGGTCGCCAATGCCGAGCTCTCCCCATCTGGAGATAATAATAGCTCCACAGCTACGTCGTCATATGCCGTCAATGCCTCAAGTGGACTATTACAAACAAACAAAAAATATATATATACACAAAAAAAACAAACAAAAATACCTGGATAAGTGGTGCGAACCCACTCACAGTCATCTCACGATCTGTCTCTTGGGACAGACCCGTAAACAAGTGCGCTAGCATGGCAGCTCCCCACGCATACTGTCCTACTTTTTCAAGGTCTGATAGTAGCTCCAGGAAACGACAATGGATGCCGTCTCCTTTCGAGCTCAGTATCAATCTTCCCAGGAAAAAGAGGAGAAATCTCCTCAAATCCATATTGGATCTCTCCCAATTGTCAAAATCTGTGCAATACACAGCACGACATCCCCTTTCCATCCTCTCCATGAATTCTTCCGAGGACTCGTCATCCCGTTGACGAGTATCAGTGAGTCCTAATGCCCCCATGATAGATGCTCTGGCCACTGACCTGTTCTTCCGGCCGTCTAACTCCAACCCCAGTAGCTTCTGGGCGCCTTCCCGGTAGTCCGCATAGGTGACTTCGGTCACTGCCTCACCATCCACTTTGAGGCTCGTGATTCGGACCACATCTTCTAGACTGGGCACCATGTGTCCCCAGGGCATCAAGAATGCCCGACTCACTGGGTCCCATCTTTCGCGCAAGGCTTGGATGAAGATCGGGTCGAGCTTAATCGGCTCAATCCGGAGAAAGGCACCGAATCCCATCACGTCTAGCCTGGCCTTTTGAAAATCCGGAAGACCCCGATATGCTGCCGCTACTAAATCCCATGAAATATGCGATTTCATCATGCTCTGCGCATGCATGAGGGATGGAGAAGGTTTTGTCAAAGGAGAGAAAGAAGGAAAGAAAGAAAGAAAAGAAGAATTAGAAAAGGGGCGGGGCAGGAAAGCTCAGCTTACGAGTTGCGACTGGGTCCTCTCGCTGAACTTCCCTTCGAGGTCCGAGAGTTTCCTGGAACTGCTACCGCTGGATCTGCTTCTCTTCGAGGAGTGGGAAGATTCGCCCTCCATCCAGAATTCTGAGTTCCTCTTAGTTGGCCCTCGATGCCCCTGGAGGAACGAAAGAGGAAGGTATATATAGAAATGGGAGAAGACCGGGTCAAGATTGCCTCCAACGATAGCCCCCACAATAAGGCGCCTCCCCTGTGGCCCCATGAGTCACTTCACCACCCGCACGAGGTGATGGATCGGATGGTGTAATATGATGACCTGCTCCCTGTGGCGCCCTGTCATAACGTAGAGGCCATCCGCAAGTTTGAAAAATCATCCGAGAAAAGAGGCCCAAGCTGTCATCATTGACCTTGACAACAAATTCCCGTAAAAGAATAGTCGTAGCAAGATGCCATCCTCCGTCTAGGGCAGGATGTCGGCAGACACATCACATGAGAACAGTACAAGGAAGCATAGGGAAGAAGGAACGCACAGGAAAACAAACAAGCAATAGAAAATCAAATCATTCATAAGTCTACATGAGCTGTCACAAACATCACAATCATAGAGAGGAGGCGGGTCCACTGACTCGCCAACTCTCGATATCATCCTCACACTCATCCCTCTAGGCGTCCCTCTCCTCTCCCCCGAGGTGAGGATCCCTCGGAAGCCTCCTGGGCCCCCGTGCAGCGCTCGCCTCGCCTCGTGGTGCCTGCTCCACAGCAGTGGCTCGCTGCTCCTCCTCTGGCGTGGCGAGGAAGCCACCAGCAGAAAAGCGTCCGGACCGGCCAAGTAGCACCCCGAGCTATCGTGCTCTCTCGTAACGCGTCTCCATCCCTCCTAACCTTTGCGTCGTGACCTGAAGGCCTAGCTGGAGCTCCCTTACTTGGGCCTCCAAGGCCTTCCTCTCAGCCTGGTCTCGCTGTCGCTCAGCCCTTCCCTCCTCTCTCTCTCTCTCCGCCTCCCTCCTCGTCACCTGGAGAAGGACCCTTAACTCCAGAATGTCTAGAGAGGGCCTCCCCTCACCTCGACGCTGCAGCTCTGCCACAGCTGCGGCCCAAGCATCACGTCAGCACGAACCGCGCGGGCCACCGCACTGGCAAGTTGCTCCTGGAGGGAGGCGATCTCTAGAAAAAGAGCCTGAGGATTGGAGGACGATCCGCCAGCCATCCCTACCACCGTTTCCTACTGAGCACATAAAAAATAGATAGACAACGGCCGTTGGTTAAATTCTGGAATTTCATGGCAAAAAAATATAATAATAAAAATAAAAATAAAAATTTTGAGGCCCTATTGTCACCTCCGTCCGTCTCCCAAGCTGAGGAGCCCCCGCTCGGTCCCCCCTCCGCTGCTGCAGGAGGCCGCCACTGCCCTGCACCGGTGCGCTCCCTTGTTGACCAGGGGAATGTACGCGCCAGTCCTCGAGCTTCGCCTTGCCGTGACTCTCCTTCCTGACACGGCTCGGCTCATCCACGCTCGCCCACTCGTCAGCCAAGCCCGGGATTCTCACCGTACCCTGCATCAAAGAGGGAGGTCCCCCGTCAGTTAACGAGAACGCGTCTCCTGTCAAGGATGCGTCCATCATTTGAGTGCAACACTGACCGAACCCTCTTCCCCCCTCGCGTGGCTCACTTCAAAACTCAAAATGGATCAAAGAGGAAGAGATCGAAGGACCTACCAGGCCGCGTTCCCCTCCTTCCGCGCCATCGGGCCCCTCGGGTCCCACCAGTGCTCTAAAAGGCCCTTCCACTTCCATCGACGCCTCTCCATGCTCGGGCGCATCCCTCCTCGAGCGAGGAGTCCCTCGCCCCTCTCTCACCTCGTCACGATCTGGCCCACCAAACTCCATCGATCGAGAGAGGAAGAAGACGAAATAGGGCGAGCAAATCTCGACAGGAGGCGGGCTCGTTTGCGGGTAAGGCACGAAGAAAGAAAGGCCGCTTGGCGCCTTAAATTTGAATTCGAAGGATAAGACGCGTCCTCGCGCCTGGACGCCCCCACATCAAAATAAAAAAAAATAAAAAAGAAATGATAGGGGCGTCCAGGCCCCTGGACGTCCCCACATCAAACAAAAAAAAAATAAAAAGAAAAGAAAAGATAGGGGCGTCCAGGCCCCTGGACGCCCCCACAAAAAGAACAAATTTTTTTCAAAAAATTTTCAAAAAAATTAGGGCCGTCCAGTCCCCTGGACGCCCTCATTTAAGCATATAAAAATGTATATATGTATATATATAACCATAATATGAATAAACCAGAACATGAAGGAGAAAACACAAAAAGCAAAAAGAAAAATAAAAATCATAAAATAATAATTCAGGGAACAATGGTCCAAAATGTCATGTGCCAGATTTTATTCCATCAGAAAAGTAGAATGGGCTACATCAGGGGCTTAGGCACCCTAGGCCTTAACTTCCCCAATTCGGTTACATAAGCCCCCCACAGCTCGCATTCCTCCCCCACATACGCTAAGGCCTTTCCCGCAACGCTTATCTTCCAAGGCGCTTTAATGGCCTTCGCTTCCTTCACGTCCGCTTCCGTGCCTAACTCCCTCTTCTTCAAAGGAACGATCCCGGTCAGCAGTGGGAACGAGTGGCGTGGAAGGCCAATCTGGAGGCAGCACCGATGCGCGTTGTAAAGGACAAACTCGGTCACGTCGATCAGTTGGAGCTCAACTCTGGGAGAAGGCCTCATGAGAAGTTCAAGTGAGAGGAGACATGTCGGAGCATGAGTGAAAAGATTTTGTGCCATGGTTCGGAAGTGAGACCGCCAGTCTTCACGCCTCTTCAGCCACGGAACTCGGTTCGCCACGGTGCCACCGAAGCCTAACACGTCGGCTATGTGATAAAGGGGGCTTTGTTGAAAGAGCTTCGAAGCGGTCGGCATCCCCTCAGGGTGGTCGAACTTGCAGTGCAAGTCAATCCAGCAGTTCAGAACAAGTGCGCAACCATAAGGAGGTTTACCCATGCTCGAGGTAGTAAGGCCGCTGTAAAGATAGGCGAGGACGGCATGTCCCACCCTCTTGCCACTCCAAAACCCGTGGATAGCACTCAGTTGGTCCTCCTCCACTATGTTGTCGGCATAAGGGAACAGAAGAGCCCCCGCCAGACAGATGGTAACACCTTTCATGACTCCTTCCAAGTGGTCATCGTCTGGTGACCCTTTCAGGGCATCAATAACCCATACCGCGAGCCTTTGCAAGTCAATTCCCTTTTGAGTGCGGACCTTTCTGACTGCATCGGACGGCATGAAGCTTCCAAGGACGCTCTCGGAAGTCGCCCTTGTCAACATCCGCATAGGCCTCGTCTTCCCGTCACTCTTGAATTTCTTCAATCCGAGCAGAAGTTCCACCTCCTCGAGGAGAATGGTCACCTCGAACGTCGGGAAGATGAAAGTGTGGGTCTGGGGATGCCAGATCTCCACTAAGACGCCCATAGCTGCCCAGTCCATATGGATTCTCTCGTAGTGTTTGGCGTGAATAAGGAGCCCCTGAAGATGCCACTTCGAGAGTATAGCCCTCATGCCAATGGAGATGTTGGAAGTTAACTCTGAAAGCCATGGCAGTTTGGAAAACTTCCTTGGGCCCGGAAAGAGTGGATACGGCTGGAAAGAAGAAGAGAAAGGAAGAAAAGTGAGGAGAGAGTCCATGCAATAAATTTGAAATAAATCAACTTACCATATGCGACTGGATCGTCCCACTCAGATGACCCTCGAGGTCGGAAAGTCGCCTGATCTCACTGCTAGGCCTACCCCTCTTCACAATGCGGGAAGACTCTCCTTCAATCCTGAAATCCTTAGACCCTCCTCTTCTCCTCCTCCTGAACCTTCAAAACTCCCCTTGGTACATTTGAATAAACTAGCCTAAGGGAGGTACTTATAGGAAAGGAGAGGTGCTACGGGACGGGACGTGTCACATGAGTGTTCAAGTCGTCAGTGTTTTATCCTTGTACTGTGGCACGATTCTGCTATATTTCTGCTGCTTTCTGATGTATTTAATCTATGATGGTCTGTGCAGGTTTTACCAACAGACGTTTTTCGCCCTATCTTGTATACCATCCTTCAGTGTTTGGTACCCCGTGACAAGCATCATACTATATGATATTTACGCTATTAGAACACGTCAAGGACCTTGCGACCCGAACAGATCTGGGATTTGAGTTCCCCTTCAACAAAAACAGTGATTATTCCAGAAGAATTTGGGTTTTACGGATAGGCCGTTAACTGGTGACAGTATGGGGATGACGGTTCCATTCAGTGAGTTGGTGCGTGGATAAACGGGCCCCAGCTCAGTATCAGCTCACCGGATCGGTATCCTGACCCGTTCTTAACAAGTTGACAATATTATCCTTGGCTATTTTCTATTTTAGTTTGTTTTAAATTTTTCTTTAAACCCAACATGCATTCATGTAGGACTTTGATTCCATTGTGAAAAATCATTCAAAGTAATTCAATTACGAAGGTCGCTGTGCTTAAATTCTTATAATATGAGATATTCCATTCCGAATGAAGTACTGAGTTTCCTTGAGACAGCCCCACGCTGTTCTTCCAAAGGAGACCCTTGTTTGGATTGATCCTCAAATATTCCTTTACTTTTACACCATTTGACCCATCTTGGCCGCAGCACTTCCACATTGGCTGGTAACCGCTCCCCAAGGTGAAACCTGTAGGTTTACAACCCAGGTACTTCCACACAGAGAAGTTGGTCCCTTTTTCTACTCGTGCCTGAGCGCACAGTTTCTCCTTCCTTGTTTGATTTCCGTCCAAACAATTGTTGACTTCGAAAGACCTTCTCCCAGGTCGTCTCGTTGAAAACTCTGAAAACATTCCAAAAATCATAATGTTGAAAGTGTGTCTCATCACACCTTGGCATCTACTTTTCAGTCCATTCTCACTCCATTCCACTTCACTTCAATGCCATTCCACTACGTGTCACTCCCTTGCAAAGCAGACGCTAAGACGGGGCAGCTGTAGACACGCCGTTCTTGACATTACATTGAGTAAATCTCATATTACACTATGATACCCCAAGGCGGCCTTCACATTTTTAAGTACTCTGGTGATTTTCTATTTTTCTGAATTTTTTTTATATTTTTCTGAATTTTTCTGTGAAAAATCTTGGAGGTGTCCAGGAGACTGGACGCCTCCATAAATTCATATATATAAAAAATAATAGAAAAATTGAAAAATCATGGAGGCAACCAGGTGCCTGGACGCGTCCATAAATAAAAATAATAAAAAAATCAAAAAATCATGAAGGCGTCTAACCCACTGGACGCCTCCATAAAATGACAAAAAAATAATAATAAATAATAATAATAATAACATAATAAATAAAAAATATATATATTCTTGAAGGCGTCCAGCAGACTGGACGCCTCCTTGATTTGACTCACGGGTACCCCCGACCATTGGTCGAGTTGTCGTTTGAAAAGAATCCAAATTATGGAGGCGTCCAGGCCCCTGGACGCCTCCATCAACCTGCTCACGGGCGACCCCCGGCCATCGACTGACCGTTGCTCAGTCTGTCGTTTGAAGAAAATCTAAGTTATGGAGGTGTCCAGGCATCAACCTACTCACGGGCGACCCCCGGCCATCGACTGACCGTTGCTCAGTCTGTCGTTCGAAGAAAATCCAAGTTATGGAGGCGTCCAGGTCCCTGGACGCCTCCATCAATCAGCTCACGGGCATCCCCGACCACTGCCTGACCGTTGCTTGGCCTGTCGTTTGAAAAGAATCCAAACTATGGAGGCATCCAGGCCCCTGGACGCCTCCATCGTTCAGCTCACGCGCACCCCTGATCCCCGACTATCCGTTGGCTGGCTTGTAGTTTGAAAGGAATCCAATGTCATGGAGGCGTCCAGGCCCCTGGACGCCTCCATCATCCAGGTCACGGGTGCCCCTGGCCATTGACTACCTGTCAGCATGTCAGATTGTCGTTTAAAAAAGAGCCCAGTGAGGGAGGCGTCCAGGCCCCTGGACGCCTCCATCCTCCAGAACTCTATAAATAGAGGCCTACCCCCCTCAGTTTAGGGGGTCGAAAAAAGAGAGCCGATAGGCTGCCGAATTCTATTTCTAACCCGCGGGTGTTTTGTAGGGGGGGAAGTTCTGCCGGATTCCTGGGTGCCCGTGCTCGCGGGAGAAAGGCCGCCTTCGCCCATCGTGCTCCCGCGTCGTCCTTGCACTGTCGAAGCTCCGCCGGGCCTCGCCATCGACCATCCAATAAGCCATTCTCCTCTCTTCTTTCCTAGTTATCTTGCATTCATCATATCACATCTTCCACCCCCCCTTTTATGAGGGAGTCTCTTCCCGTTCTTACGTTGGCATAATCGCAATTCATCATAAGCATTTTCCTCCTACTCGTGTCCGAGAGGGGTTTTAAAAGACAACACCAACCAGGTGTGTGTCCTGCCATCATTTCATTACTTGCATCGTTAGAATTGAATACTGCACCTTCGTCTTTCTGATCCACTCGTTACTTGTTTATCGTTGTTTTGCAAGGGTAATTAAAGAAAGCCCTCTCCATCGGCCGGCCGAAGGGGGAAGAAGAAGCAACCCGCCATTTCCCGCTCTCGACGATTCACGGTCTCCGTGCCTCGTACAAGGTACACGCGATCATTTCTTTTCATTGAGGTAACCCCTCTGGCAATCACATCCCTTTAGCATCCTACGTATGCTCTTTTCTCTATTGGCACGTTTCATGCCCCTTATTAGCCTTTAGTCACGGCGAGTTTTCGTTTTCTCCTCTTTTAAGTGGATCCCTCCTCGGCTTCCACAGTGTGGCCTTCCCATAGCTGTTATATATTCTGACTCCAAGGCCTTAATCACCATGATTCAGTCCAACAAACAGCCGCCTTGGAGGATATACAAATGGTGGGATGAAATCAAATATATTATCACAAAGAACAATTGGAATCTCCAGCACATCTATAGAGAAGGGAACACAGTTGCAGATGCATTAGCATCTCTTGCATGTACCACCAGAACCAACAAGGATTTTAGATGTTGGCATGATCTCCCTAGAAGAGTGCACTGTCTTGTCACTGTGGATGCTGCTGGCCTTCCTAGTTGGAGGGGTTAAAGAGTTGTCATTGCTTTCTTTTTTTTGGTTATTTTGTTCATACACAGGGGAATGCCCCGTTGATACTTGTACATGAATTTTTCAATATCAATAAAATTTGGGCCATGCACTATTGGTGGAATTAGCACATATTGTGCAATCCTCCAATAGCTATCCTTGGTCTCGTTTATATAAAAAAATATATAAGTATTTAGAAATAAAATAAGGCATTTATGCAATTTCGCTTCTTTTAAGGCCTTATTGTAATTTGAGTTTTTTAACAAAAAAAAATATATCTCAAATATTTTTTGAGAACCCACGAGGGTTCTCTCTCTCTCCCCTCACCCTCTCTTTCTCACTCGCACGTCTCCCCCTCTCTCTTTGCTTCTCGGTGGTGTGATCACCCCGGGCCGTTGCAGGGATTGCAGGTGGCGGCCTTGGCGAGCCCGAGGCATGAGGAGTGCGGTGGTGTCATCGTGGAGGCGAGCCGTGGAGCATGGAGGGGGGAAACCACGTGGTGGAGCGCGGCGCCCCTTGTGTAGAACAGGCGTGGAACGGTGCTTTCGACTAAAAACAAGTAGGGGGATGGCTTCCTTGTCTCGTTAGGATCGATTTCTTGTCCTTTGACATGTAATAGGGTGGCCATATGCATGAACATCGCCATTTATTTTTTCAAAGCATGCACATTGTAATTTATGTTTTCAATCCATCCATGCCCATTGTTTTTATGTTTTTGGATGCATAGATGTTGTGGAATGGTCATAGGAAGGCAGGGAACAGGTTTTACAATGTTTTCCCATCGATTTGGATCGATTGGGAGGGATTCCAAATGGAAATCCCGCATTTTCGGTGCTCTGGGCAGCTTACGGTCGCCCCAGTGACCACTTGCAAATAGGGGTAAGGCGGTGGACCTAAGCGATCTTACGCTTGACCGTTTAGTATCTTAGGCGGTCATTCGACCGACCGTTTGTGGACCCTAGCGGGCCAGTAGGTGACCGTTTAGTCCTTTGACCAAGTAAGGCGGTGTGGTCTAGTAGTCTTTGACCAGACCGTTTACCGTCCCTAAGCGGTCCATCGTGCGACCGTTTACGATCAAGTTTCATCCCATTTAAATATGTGAAATATTCGTGGCCAAGCGGTCATGGAGAGGACCATTTGGGTCGGTCTAGCGGTCAATCGCTTGACCATTTACCGCGTCCTTGCGGGCCTATAGTAGACCGTTTGGACCTGCAGTGTGTGAATTTCATCCTGTTCAGTTAATTCTGCATTAAATACTACATGTTCGCCATATTTAAATATTTTTTACAAACTGTGGCATGTTTTTAGATCCCAATAGAATTAATTTTCTCTTTCCTTGTGATGGAACCACTAGTCGTAGCCCGACGACCTTTAGTGTCGGCTCACCTGGGAGAGGTGGCGGGGTAGTCCCGGTGTACGGTTTGTAAGCTAGTTTCCGTGGGCCCCCTTGCTTGGCAGTAGCGTCCTACTGGGGGGGAAAACTAGCTAGAGGCCTGGCTCAAGGCATTGAGCCTGTGTGTGCACACGTGGTTAGGGGCTTGGACTGACACTGACGAGTGTGACCCTGACTAGTTCTTGACCTTGGTTACTGTTACGTGTCTCACTTGCCGCGTTCGAGGCTCATGTAGATATTTGAGACGCAATATAAGTCATCAGTGGACGCGTCTGGTCTTCTTTCTGGTGGTCCTTTCTTTCTCCTGTCACTTGGAATTGTTGAATTCTTATTCTATTGGTAGATTATGACTCTCGTGTTTTAATTATTCATGTGAATATTAAATGGCATTTCAGTTAGCTATTTTTAATTTGTTCACGTCCATGTACAGCTTTATTTCCCATTATTTCTTTATGCCATTGCATGATTACTTGCTTTTATATGTTTAGTTGCGAGGTAGGGATCCACGTGAACCCTACTGAGTCTATGTTGTGAGACTCACCCTTCCTTTTCAGGTGAGGCGGAGCAACAGTCTACGGGTTTTTCTCGCGCTTTTGGCGGGAAGTCATAGAGCCAACAGTGGTCTGTTTGTCTGTCCGTCTGTCTTTTGGTTTCTTTTTGGCCGAGGTACGCCCCGTGTAGTTGTTTATTTTAACTTTTGTACAGTGTTGGACTTGTAAAGCTGGATCTGGACTATTTTATATAAATATATCACTGTGATATTGTTATTGCTTCCGCTTAAAATTACCATTTTATAATTGCCCGTGTAATTCCAATTCATTATGCACCTCCTCAACCAATCCTCCCAACCCTTACGGGGCCTCATCAGCCTCTTGGGTGGCGCCTCCGAGTTCTTGGTATCGGTTTACCGGTATCTGGATCTTCGGGTGGTTACAGTTAGTATCAGAGCGGTGTTGGAGTGATGTATAAGGAATTGAAATTGCAATAGTCCAGAACAAGTCCGTGTGTACCACTATTGCTGGCTTAGGTTGTTTTCTGTGATTACTTATGATTCTTTTGTTGTGTGTTTCCTTGTAAGTTTAGATTGCAATGCCGCCTAGACGGAGAGGCCGAGGTCGTGTCCAAGTTAATGTGCCCCGAGATGTTCCAAGGGAAGAGAGCGGTATTTCGCCTCCTCCAGCAAATGTTCGAGGGCAAGGCCGTGTTGACCCCGCTACTGGTGAAGACTTGTTGCCTCAAGGTGGTCGTGGGCAAGTTCTAAAGGAGTTTCTTCTTTTCCACCCACCGAGATATGAAGGACAAGCTGATCCAGATGCGGCTAGGGTTTGCCTGGATCTGACAGAGCATGTATTCCGTTCTATGGAGTGCACTGAAGATGAGAGGGTGATGCTAGCTACTTTCCAGTTGCAGGGGGCAGCACTCGCGTGGTGCACCACGGAGTGGGCGGTGACTTTTAAGTCCCGTCCTCTTCGACTGATTACATGGAAGGAGTTCGTGACTTCGTTCGAGCGTACATACAGTCCAGCTTATCTCAGAATGGACAAAATGCACCAGTTTATGGAGTTGGCTTAGGGCGAGATGACAGTCATGCAGTATCGGAACAAATTTATGGAATTGGGTCGGTATGCTCCTCATATTCTTGCTGATGAAGGGCTGAAGACTGAGCAATTTTTGCGTGGTTTGAAGCCGAAGCCGAGGCAGCCTCTGATTGCAACTCGAGTGGTAGAATTAGATGTAGCATATCAGGCAGCAGCATCGTTAGAACTTGATATGGCAAGATCTAGAGGGTGAACCCAAGTTGAGCCAGTGCAGCATAGTGTGCAACAGCAGTAGGCCAGTAGTCTACAAAGTGTAACGGGGGTACCATCTTCTGTTCCTTCTGCCAGTGGTACTTCCTCCATGAAATCCAAGTTCAAGCGGATGTTCAGGGAATCCAAGAAGCAGTATGGCCAGCAAGCTTCCTCTGATAATGTGCAACAAGCAGCACCCACTTCTTTTCAGTGACAAGGATCGATGGCCAGTCAACCGAGACCATGTCCAAGGTGCGGCGGTAGTCATTTGGGGTGACCATGTTCGATGCCCGTGGTGTGTTTTAGATGTGATCAGGTGGCTCACGTGATTCGTGATTGTCCACTGAGGCCGAAGTAGCATGTTCAGTTTTCACAGCCACAACAGTTTCGACCTCCACCACCATCACAATCACAGTAGTATTCACAAGCTTCAGTATCATCGTCACAGCAGTCAACGGCAGGTGGAAAGAAGCAAAAAGGGAGAGTCATGCATATGACTCGTTCTGAAGCAGTGGCGTCTCATCTTGTGGAAAGTACCATTATGATTTATGGTCATGCAGCTCGTGTTTTATTTGACTCAGGTGCTTCTCATTCATTTATTTCTGAAGATTTTGTTGCCTGTATTGAGGAGCCGACATCAGAAATGTCTTGTGAGTTACTTGTTGAATTGCCTTCCGGGGAATTCATGTTCACACCTTTCTATCTTGATGAGACTCCTATAGTGATTGGGAATCAATAGTTTCCAGCTAGGTTATATGCGTTGAATCTAGTAGACTATGATCTTATTCTGGGCATGGATTGGTTAGAAAATTATGGAGCCGTGGTTGATTGTAAATCAAAGAAAGTTTATTTTCAGCCATCTGGGAAAGCGGTATTCTATTTTCAAGGTATTCGATTTCGTTCTTCTCGCTTGTTTATTTTCGCTATTCGAGCATGTAGATTACTTAATGCAGGTTGTCAGAGATTCTTTACTTCTGTTGTTGCTGTCGAGGCACCACAGCAGGAGATAAACGATATTCCTGTGATTTATGAATTTTCTGATGTGTTTCCTGATGAGTTGCCAGGCTTACCCCCACATCGAGAGATTGAGATGGTAATTGACTTAATTCCAGGTACGGCACCTTTAGCAAAGGCACCTTACCGTATGGCTCCTGCAGAATTGAAAGAATTGAGAGCACAATTGCTAGAATTGCTGGAAAAGGGCTATATCCGTCCTACCTTTTCTCCATGGGGTGCTCCTGTGTTGTTTGTGAAGAAGAAGATGGAAGCCTGAGGCTATGTATTGATTATAGGCAATTAAATCAGGTGACTGTCAAGAATAAATATCCTTTGCCCAGAATTGATGATTTATTTGACCAACTTCAGTCGGCAAGCGTATTTTCACGGATTGATCTTCGATCTAGTTATTAACAATTGAGGATTCAAGAATCTAATGTGGAGAAGACTGTCTTTAATACGAGGTATGGCCATTATGAATTTTTGGTTATGCCATTTGGGCTAACCAATGCTCCAGCAGCTTTTATGGACCTCATGCATCGTGTGTTTCGTCCATATTTGGACCAGTTTGTGGTGATATTTGTGGATGATATTTTGGTCTATTCTGCCTCTGAGAAAGAACATGTTCAACATCTTCGGGTAGTATTGCAGACTCTGCGAGATCACGAGCTCTATGCTAAATTTAGCAAATGTGAGTTTTAGCTTCGGGAAGTTCCTTTTCTAGGCCACATGATTTCTGGCGATGGAGTGGCAGTTTACCCTGTTAAGATTGAAGCTGTTCTACAATGGCAGAGTCCTAAGACTGTGACAGAGATCAAAAGCTTTCTGGGTCTTGCTGGTTATTATCGAAGATTTATTCAAGATTTTGCACGAATTGCCGCGCCAATGACTAAGTTGACTCGCAAGGATGTGCCATTTGTGTGGTCGGATAAGTGTGAACAAAGCTTCAATGAATTGAAAAGGCTGCTCACCACTTCTCCAGTGCTTGTTTTGCCTACTGGCTCGGGTGGCTTTGTTGTGTGTACAGATGCTTCTCGGGTAGGGTTGGGTGCAGTGCTTATGCAACATGGTAAGGTTGTGGCATATGCGTCCCGACAATTAAAGCAACATGAAGAAAATTATTCCACTCATGATCTAGAGTTGGCAGCGGTGATTTTTGTATTGAAAATATGGCGACACTACTTGTATGGTGAGAAGTTTGAGATCTTCACAGATCATCAAAGCTTGAAGTATGTGTTTTCTCAGAAGGATTTGAATCTTCGACAGTGCAGGTGGATGGAGTATATGAAAAATTATGATTTTACTCTATCTTATCAACCTGGCTAGATGAATGTGGTGGCTGATGCATTGAGTAGGAAAGTGCAGATCAGTCATTTATTGATTCAAAAATGGAGGTTGTGGGAATAGTTTCCTTGTGAGACATTCAGATTGAAAATTCCCCATGATCCGATGGTAGCCGTGTTTGCTAGTCTAGTGATGACTCCAGTGATTTACCAGCAGATCAGGGAGGCACAGCAGGCAGATTCTGAGTTGTCTCGCATTGTGTTAATGCCAGATGTGGAGTTCAGTGATGATTCTATGGTTAGATTCAGAGGAAGACATTATGTTCCAGCTGATGAATCTTTGAGGAATGTCATTTTGCGTGAAGCGCATGGATCTCGCTATGTTGTTCATCCTGGCATCACGAAAATGTATCATAATGTGAAAAGATAGTTTTGGTGGCCAGGTATGAAAAGGGATGTGACTGATTTTGTGTCTAAATGTTTGACATGTCAACAGGTCAAAGCTAAGCATCAAAAGCCTAGAGGAATTCTTCAACCCTTGGAGATTCCGATGTGGAAATGGGATCACATCACTACTGATTTTATTGTGGGTTTGCCTCGCACTTCTCAAGGCTATGATGGTATTTGGCTGTTAGTTGATCGTCTAACTAAGACAGTAAGAATGTTGCCGAATAAGGTGACGTGGAATGTTCAAAGATTGGCAGAGCTTTATGTTGAGAAGATTGTGCCGTCGCATGGAATTCCAATATCCATTGTGTCAGACCGTGACCCGCGTTTTACTTCTGGCTTCTGGCAGAGCTTTCAAAAGGCGTTAGGTACGGAACTGGCATTTAGTTCAGCGTATCATCCTCAATCTGATGGTAAGTCCGAGAGGACTATTCAGACATTAGAAGATATTCTGCGATCGTGTTGTTTGGATTGGCAGGGTTCGTAGAGTCAACACTTGCCACTGGTGGAATTCTCATATAATAATAGTTATCATTCCAGTATTGATATGGCTCCGTATGAAGCTTTGTATGGCCGTCCTTGTCGTACACCGTTGGACTGGTTTAAGACTGGTGACCGACTGTTGACAGGGCCAGATATGATTCAGCAGTGTGTTGATGTGGTGCGCCTGATCAGACAGAAAATGTTGACAGCTCAAAGTTGACAGAAAATCTATGCAGATCGGCATAGAAGACCATTGTAATTTGAGCCTGGAGATTCTGTTTTTGTGAAAATATCTCCGATGAAAGGCGTTATGAGATTTGGGAAGCGTGGAAAGCTTAGTCCCCGATATATTGGTCTGTTTCCTATCTTGGAACGTGTGGGCCAAGTGGCTTATCGACTTCAATTGCCATCGACGATGCAAGCAATCCACGATGTGTTTCATATTTCTCAGTTAAGAAAGTATATTCCTGATGCATCTCACGTGTTAGATGATTCAATGTGGCCTGAAGTGACAGCAGATCTATCCACGCCAGAGTTTCCAATACGAATTGATGATCGTCGTGAACAACGACTGAAAAATAAGGTAATCCCTTTGGTAAAGGTACTATGGCAGCGTCACTCGGGTAATGAAGCTACTTGGGAACGTGAGGACGATATGCATCAGCAGTTTCCATTTTTATTTGAGTAAGGTATATTTTTTTCTTTAGTTCTCTCCTTGTGCTTCCTTTTAAATTTTGAGGATGAAATTTCTATTAGGAGGGAGGGACTGTAAGACCCGGTAGTTAATGGATTCTTAGCGGATCCTTATCGGTATTGAAGAGTGGGAAGATTCACGACTTTAGGCTATTTTATTGGGCATAATGGGCCTAGTTAAGTGGGCTTAACCAATTTGTATAAGTATTTAGAAATAAAATAAGGTATTTATGCAATTTCACTTCTTTTAAGGCCTTATTGTAATTTGAGTTTTTTTAACAAAAAAAATATATCTCAAATATTTTTTGAGAATCCACGAGGGTTCTCTCTCTCTCCCCTCACCCTCTCTTTCTCACTCGCACGTCTCCCCCTCTCTCTTTGCTTCTCGGTGGTGTGATCACCCCGGGCCATTGCAGGGATTGCAGGTGGCGGCCTTGGCGAGCCCGAGGCATGAGGAGTGCGGCGGTGTCATCGTGGAGGCGAGCCGTGGAGCGTGGAGGCGGGAAACCACGTGGTGGAGCGCGGCGCCCCTCGTGTAGAACAGGCGTGGAACGGTGCTTTTGACTAAAAATAAGTAGGGGGATGGCTTCCTTGTCTCGTTAGGATCGATTTCTTGTCCTTTGACATGTAATAGGGTGGCCATATGCATGAACATCGCCATTTATTTTTTCAAAGCATGAACATTGTAATTTATGTTTTCAATCCATCCATGCCCATTGTTTTTATGTTTTTGGATGCATAGATGTTGTGGAATGGTCATAGGAAGGCAGGGAACAGGTTTTACAATGTTTTCCCATCGATTTGGATCGATTGGGAGGGATTCCAAATGGAAATCCCGCATTTTCGGTGCTCTGGGCAGCTTACGGTCGCCCCAGTGACCACTTGCAAATAGGGGTAAGGCGGTGGACCTAAGCGATCTTACGCTTGACCATTTAGTATCTTAGGCGGTCATTCGACCGACCGTTTGTGGACCCTAGCGGGCCAGTAGGTGACCGTTTAGTCCTTTGACCAAGTAAGGCGGTGTGGTCTAGCGGTCTTTGACCAGACCGTTTACCGTCCCTAAGCTGTCCATCGTGCGACCGTTTGCGATCAGGTTTCGTTCCGTTTAAATATGTGAAATATTCGTGGCCAAGCGGTCATGGAGAGGACCGTTTGGGTCGGTCTAGCGGTCAATCGCTTGACCATTTACCGCGTCCTTGCGGGCCTGTAGTAGACCGTTTGGACCTACAGTGTGTGAATTTCATCCTGTTCAGTTAATTATGCATTAAATACTGCATGTTCGCCATGTTTAAATATATTTTTACAAACTGTGGCATGTGTTTAGATCCCAATAGAATTAATTTTCTCTTTCCTTGTGATGGAACCACTAGTCGTAGCCCGACGACCTTTAGTGTCGGCCCACCTAGGAGAGGTGGCGGGGTAGTCCCGGTGTACGGTTTGTAAGCTAGTTTCCGTGGGCCCCCTTGCTTGGCAGTAGCATCCTACTGGGGGGAAAAACTAGCTAGAGCTCTGGCTCAAGGCATTGAGCCTGTGTGTACACACGTGGTCAGGGGCTTGGACTGACACTGACGAGTGTGACCCTTTTTGGGCATGTATGTAACATGCTTTAATTCTATTGTTTTGATGATGTCTGACTATGACTCATTAATATGTTTGACCTGCATTTAATAAATGTCAACATTCGTGCATTTCAGGTCAAGCCAGCTTTGACAACAAAGAAAGAAATAAATTTAGTAAGGCACAGAAAACGAGGCATGTGGCTACACAAGAATCAAGGCAGAATTCAAGATTCATGGTTACACAAAAACCAAGGCACAGGCAACACAAGGCAAATGGTTTCTCAGGAATCCATGTAGATAAGGTCAGTGCACAGCACTGCTCACATGCATTCAAGGTCGGTGCATCTTCTGGCAACATCAGGTCGGTGCACATTTCTCTCATACCTTACAAGGTCTACACGCATGCAACAAACCAAGTCCGTACATATCTGCAAGTAAGGTCGGTGCAGTCCCTCTCTAGAGCAGAGCAAGGTCGGTGCAATCCTTCTCAAGTGCAAAGGAAGGTCGGTGCACAGCTAAACTAAGGTCGGTGCAATCCTTTTCAAAAGTACAGTAAGGTCAGTGAACATCTGCTACAAGGTTAGTGCATGCTTCGTCAGCGTAACATACAAGTTCGGTGCACAACCTAGACTCGCACGAACCAAGGTCGGTGCATGTCCTGCCTCAGTGCAAGACCAGGTCGGTGCAAGTCCTGCCGTCAACACAAGACCAGGTCAGTGCAGGTTTTCTCAACAAGGTCAGTGCCAGTATGTGCATTGGGTTGGTGCTAGCTCGATCAAGGTCGGTGCAACTTCTGGCTAGCTCAAGACAAGGTCGGTGCAGGTTTCTGTTCCTATGAACCAAGGTCTAAGCACTTATGAAGATCAAGGTCGGTGCAGGTGTCTATTCCTATGAACTAAGGTCTAAGCACTTATGAAGATCAAGGTCCGTGCAACCTCTGGCCAGGAGATAACCAAGTATGTGCACATTCTCTATGTGATAAATCAAGGTCTTCAACACTAAAAGGTCCGTGCACACATGAAGACAAAGTCTAAGCACGATGATGAAGGTCTTTGTAATGCTTCCTTAGAATAAATACAGAAGAAATTCTCTTGTGGTGTCTCGACACATCTAACCCATGTCTCGACACATCCAGAAGAATTCAAGCTGAAGCCATTCTGACTAAGCATCTGGATTCATCGATGTCTCAACACACTGAGTGAAAAGTGTCGACACATTCGTGTGATAATCTCTGCACAGGGCACTTTTGTCTCGACACCTTCTTGCAACAACTCTGCACATGACTCACATGTCCCGACACCTCTTAGTGTTGTCTCGACACATCAGCTATGGATCTTCAAGACATTCACTGGATGTCCCGAGACATCCACGTTCAACTAGAACGATTCTTCAAGGCTTTCAATGAGATGTCTCGACACACTGCTAGGAAAATGTCGACACACCCTTGTTCTTCCAGAAATCCTCAAGCCAATAAACTGTCAGATCAATGGGCCATCCAGAGAGAGAAAAAGGAACCACAAATCATTAAAATTAAGGATTTTGGGGTCTGGACCACGTCCCGAGGTCTGACCCTTGCTCTACCATCTCATCACTCATTTGTCTACCTTTTGGAGATGGTTTTATCAGAAATCCAGCTAGAAGAGCCACTTCTGTCCGCCACGATATAAGTCTTATCTGTCTGCCAGTCCAGACTGTCTGCTATTGAGAATAGGACACTCCGCAGTCTGCCACCATCTTGCTATCGACCAATGGGCTGTCCGACCAGGCAGAGTTCGCAGAAAAGTACACTTCAAGCAGAATGAGAAGACTACTTGTCTGAAGGGGATTTAATGTGAAGATCTGAGACTGACCAAAAGGAGATTTAGTCTGCCTCTTCACACAAGTCTCTCATCGTACTATTCTTGTACTAAAAGCAATTTAACTCACGCCAAATCTTGCAGAGCATCTTCTTCAAAGTAAAGAAAGCACTTGGCGGAAAACTTGGCGGGAAAATGTTCCTCACCAAGTGACCGCGTGGCACGCTGTATATATGTATAATATCTAGCTTCCCATGGAGCTGCTGTTGCTTCTGCTGCCGTCCACAAAGTGCCACGCCCTAGGCCAATCTACCAAGAATATTCCTAAGAAGCGTGAGAGCAGCCCCAACACCTATTTGACATAGTCCAGTGCTGTGAGAGAAGAAGAAGAAGAAGAGAGAGCAGCCTTGAGAGAAGACATATCTTGTAGTCTACCGGTCCTTGAAGAAAGAGATCCCTGGATCTAATCTTGTAGCTGCAACCACCAGCTCCCATGTCTTGATCTATTTCCTCAGCCGGTGTCTACATTGTCACTATTGTTTCTCCACTGCACTTGCAGTATTTCCTTTCTTTTGTTTCGGTTCGTCTATCATCTTTTCATCTTGATCGTCTGATCCCTTGTTTAGGGATCGGGTTCCCTTTGTGATTTCAGAGGAAGAGAGGATCTGCTCCTCTGGGTGATTGACAAGCTGTTAGTCAGCGGTTCAAGCTGTTAGTCAGCGGATAGCAAGCTGTGTTGCTCAGCCGTGTAAGCAAGCTGTGCTGCTCAGCGCATCAAGCTGTGTGTCAGCCGGAAAGCCTCACCTAGTTTGGTGAGGGGTGGACGTAGGTTGTGGTCTAACAACCGAACCACCTTAAAATCCCTGTGTTGTGGGTAGTATACTTTGTGAGCTTGTTCCATATCCTCTATCCCTACTTTACAGGTTCGTGTGCTACTTACGCTATTTATTTTCTCTGCACACTCAAGCGTTCAGCTTGCACAACAGTCTCATCTCGATCCTCCTGCGATCGTAGCTAACGTGGATCCTCTTAGGTGTCTGCAGCACTGTTGCTTACAGACACTTTGGAGCATCTCCCAAACAGAGGAAGTTATCACGATGTGTGTGCAGCTTTCTCCCTTGTGTATCTAACTACATTTGCACCTTAGGTTGCCTGCTGCACCCTTGCAAATAGGGACCAAGGTGAAAGCTTTCCCAAGGGACTTCATCTTGCTGAACACTCATTCTTCTTAGCTGATCATCATAGCTCTCCCACCTGAGATGATCTTTTAGCTTAGCTTTTCTATTTCAAGATCTCTAAGGTGTTTTAGATTACATCTCATTCGGATCTGAGTTGCTAGTGAAGAAGTGTCGACCTCTCACTTGAGACGTGTCGACCTGTCTGGATTGATCTGTTAGAGGTGTTGACCTCACTCCATGAAGAGCAGACTCCAGCTCACTTCATAGTTGAATTCTGCTAAAGGAGTGTTGACCTGCCTGCTGGGAGTGTCGACCTGTTTGAACTGAGCATTGAAGTTTAACGTCATTACTTGTTCCATTCCTATCAATTCTGCGGTGCTGTATTCTTAAGTAATTCATTTACCTTATAAGAGTGGTTTATGTTTTTACGAGTCAAGATTTAAATAAGCCAAAGTTATTAATAGGATCTATTCAACCCCCCTTCTAGATCCGATCGCACTCCGTGGGACCCAACAATTGGTATCAGAGCCTAGCTCTGCTATTCTCAGATCCCACGATCTATAGAGAAAGATCCCGGTGCATTTGATCAAATGGCTTCATTTGCTACACATGCTTCGATGGCTTCTCCGCCTATTTATGATGGTTCAGATTTTTCTATATGGCTAGGGAGAATGTTCATCTATGTCAAATCCATAGATCCACAATTGTGGAACCTTATATATATTGGTCCTCATGAGCTGCCATCAAATTTAGATGAATAATCTGCTGAACATGAGACCAAACATATTGATAGCCTTGCGGCATTCAATTTGATAAAAGCTACAATTGATTTCAGGTTATCTCATCTTGTGTCCACCTGCAGCACAGCCAAGCAAATCTTGGACAAATTGGTGACCATCCATGAGAAGGGAGAAGAACTAGAGCATGAATGCCTTATGGTCGACCAACCTGAACAGTCCAGTGATCCGTCCTCATCTCAGGTAAGCTCTGACTCCGAAGATTTTACTTTTGAAGAACTTATGGAGGCCTATGATGAGTTGATCAAATAATTTAGAAAGGTAAAATCTGAAAACAAAAAGTTGAAAAAGGATCTTAAGAAGAACAGTCAAGATAAGAGCTCTTTCTGTAAAAATTATTCAGCTTTTGAGAAGCTTAATGACACTCTCTCTATTGACTTGGATGTGCATAAACAAACTATTGCATGTCTAAGAGATGAAAATGGAATCCTTCAAGCTGAGATCAGTAGATTAGAAGAAATTGTAAGAAGGCTACAAGATAAATCTAAATCTGAAATACATGATCAAAGCTTGATTGAAAAGAAGGCGCTTGCTAAAGAAAATCAAATTCTTAAGAGAGAAAATGAAATGATGAAAGATCAAATAAATCTCTTGACTGAAAAGCTGGTTGCTCTTGAAAAAGGCAAACATGTTGTTGATAATTGTTCTGAAATAATGCATGCTTTAGAACAAGAAATAGAAAATCTTAAAACTGTGAACACTATGCTCAATGAGCAACTTACTGCTTGCGAAGAGGACCTTGCCAACTCCGAGCTGAAAATCTCTTCCTTAGAAAATGATGTCAAAGATTTAAATGACTCTCTGTCTAAGTATGTGCAGGGTAAAGAAGACTTGGACAGACTCTTGGGAACTAAAGTGAATCATCAGAGAGAAGGATTGGGTCACAACACCGTGAACAAAAAATCCTTCGGAAGCAAGGCGTACACCTCCTTTGTCTTCGGTTCACTTGAAGCTAGCACCTCGTATGGTCACCCAAAACTGCATGCAACTCAAAAGAAAAACAAAAATCAGTCTGCTCGTCCTGATATGCATAATAAAAAGTTCTATGCTAAACACCATGTTTCTCATAAAATGAATGTTCATTGTTTTTATTATGGTAGGCATGGTCACACTGTGCATGATTGTTTTATCTTGAAGAATGATGAACTAAAAACAGGTAAGATCAGGAGAAACAATGTAGAAAGCAATGACAAGAGGTAGGTAAACACTGGGAGAAAGGTTGCTCAGCATATTACCATTCAGAAGCCCAAGTATGACCCTGTGCATCGAGGCACCTATCAAGACAGATCGACGGACTCTAAGGCTGCCAGAAGAAGTATGCCTCCTTACTGCCACCATTGTGGCAAAATTGGCCACACAGTCAAAAACTGTTGGCGTCTGAAAGGTAGGAGTCACTCTCATGATCAAAATGGTAGTATACATGCTCATTCATAAAGACTCAATGCACCTGCACACAGAAAGAATGGTAAATCCTTTGTGCATTGCTTCTATTGTGGTGAATACGGACATACATCTAATCACTGTCCTTGGATGAGAGTGGATGACCATAAAGCAGCAAAGAAAACAAAGTCATTTGCTAGAAGTGCTGCTAACCAACCAGGACCCAAGAAAGCTTAGGTACCTATAAACTCGAAATGAGAATTTTGAGTGCAGGGTGTCTTGGAGCTGAACATAGGATGATCAGGTAAATAAAAGCTCAAGACACAAGTATGTAAATAAACTTTTCAATTCATGTTCAAATCTTGCATGATAGGCTTGCGTTTTAGTTATTGCATCATAAGTCTGTCTTGCTGTCAATAAGTGTTGAAAACTGAATTTGTCTCTTTGGACTGCTAAATTTTCCCCCATGGTGTGAGATGAACATCTAAGCTAGATCACTTGCTGACACCGTGTTTTGACCTCTAGTATATCAAATGGTACAGAATAGAAAAGCGAGTCAAGCTTGCCTGGAACTCTCACTATACATGAGAAGGATCTCAGATCCAAACCTCCGCCTTGTATCAGAGATCAATTATTTCAGCTGCGTAATCCATGAAAAATTTGTCATGCTGATGGAATTGCTATGATGATGAGTTGCTATTTGATTTTTGCTACCTTTTAGCAGCCATGTGAACTTCTTGCTTAACATTGATGATCATTGTTTTTGATGATGTCTTCCATGGCTGCATATATCCTAACTCATCACTCACATGGACAAATAAAATGTTGATTATCTATCTTAATTTCCATAAGCATTCAACAAAGGGGGAGTTTAAGAGTTTGCACCTTAGTGTAGAAATGCATTGCATATGTTTGAATCTGTATGTGCTGTGGTCATTAAGTGTCATTTTGGAATTTCATGCATAATCATACATTTCATGATCAAGGGACCCAGCGCTGCATGACTGGCATGTTTTACTCATACTCCCTTGCCATCTTGTTATGTCTAATTCATACACTTAGAACATTTGGAAAGAGGGAGTAAGTAGCATGTATCCATCAGCACATTAAAATATCCAGTCTGCATTACAATTCAGAATGCATTGCAAATGATCCATGATTGCATCATTTTGTGATCTCATGCATTTCAATACACATCATGTTAAAAGGACACAAAAATGCATAATCTATTAGCAGCATCTCCAATGCATTGTGCATTCATTCATGTCATAGGTTGCACATTCCTTTGCCAACAAGTGCACAAATTCAGGGGGAGTCATCATCAAAATTCAGCATGCATCATTGCACATTTTTGTTGACATTTGCATGGAATGCATCATCCTAGGGGGAGCATATTCAACCTTGACAGATTGACCTCTCAGTTCATTCTGCTTGAAAGCTTCCTTCAGTCTGAGCTCACTACATATCCTCAGGGGGAGTGTTCCATATTCTATGTCACTGTGTACTCATTTGTGCTCAATCAGACCTATGCGTAATAATGTTAATATTCCATGATTGTACCTCAGGTCTGAAATACCTTGGATGTCTGTGAAGCCTTCTAGACTGTCTGGAATCTGACATCTCTTGCATGTCCAGCTGATTGGTTCCAGAATTCCTTGAATGCCTTGATCTCCTTGGAGGTTTTTCGGTCTGTTATTGAGTTTGCTAATCAGGGTATATCTTCAAGAAGAATCTTCCTTTATGGAGCTTTATGACTGGCCTAAACATGAAAGTTACTGGTTTAAAATTAATGATTTCTTGAGCCTTATTACTTAATGATCTTGAAAATGTTCGTGCTCAGGTTTAATAGACTTAAACTAGCTTTTCATGTTTTGATGAGTTATGCCTTCTTGAATCTGAAAGTTTATTTTAAGTATAAAGGCTTTTATGATTGAGAAACTTCTGTCTAAGTATTATTTTTAAACAATCTGATGTTGTGGGATTCCTAATGGCAAAAATCGTCAGAGCAATGACATTGGCTCACTGAGAAATATGTCTCCTCATAAATGAATTGAGATGAGACTTGTCATGAAGTGCCCTTGTTAACTCTGCTGTGCTATAAGATATATCATGAGGCAGAGTAATGGCAAAGTTGCTGAGAAACATGTCCCTTCATCAAGAATGTGTGGTACGATATGTCATGAGGTGACAATGTTATCTCTGTTCTATTTGAAGCATGACAGTCAGTCTTACCAATTGCCTAGGGATACTTGCATCTAAACAACGTGTGTCCTTACGGATATGAGGCATGCACCTGACGTAAATGCTCGTAAAAACTTCTCATGTACTCAATGAATATTATGGTTGAAATTGCAAAAGCTAAATGCACATCTATTGAAATTCCAAAATTCCATTTAGTCTTCATGCTTGTTTAATTTCAATACTTTTTAAGAGTTTCTCTCAAAGGGGCCAATGGAAATGAATGAGTAAGATAAGAAGAGGTTAATCTGACTTTGATATGAATTTTTGGTTCATCTCTATCAAACTTGAATACAAATGTTTTTATGTGATTCTACTGAGTAGGCCAAGATTCATTAACATTAAACCAATCTAAGTGTAAGGGCTAGTTCATTCGGGTTCTATAACTGAAAATTCTGAAACATCTATAACTCTGCATTTATGAACTTGGTTTCAGATTTAAAAACCTCCATCTCTTGTAAAGACAAACTATCTTTTGATATCCCTTGACGTTTGCCCTCACTATACAAATGGTATCATTGCCCTCCTATTCATGTATATCAGGATATCTCTGCTCCATGCTCTCCATGCAACTAGCTTGAGTCTGCACATACATGGGTGGTCTACATTCTTCATGCATTGCATAGAAAATCCTAAAAATCTAAAAAATAGAAAACACCAGAAAATGGCTGAAAAAATATGAAAAGCCTAAACATCTGAAAAATCAGAAAACCAAGTCTGTTGTGAGGCTGCTGTATTATTCTCAAAACTAGATCATGGTGCATGATTAATCTTCCTGCATGATTGAGTCCTTGTTGCGTTTATAACTGCTAACGGCCATTTGTTTCATGTTTGACCATGAGACCCAACAATTGGTATTTGTTTTTGGTCAAGAAACCCAACATCAGCTTGGATCACAACAGATCTACTCTTATACATGGTTGCTCTATGGCTCTTCTACTGCACCATATTGCCATGATTAAATGTTATGCATACATTTGTCTCTCATGGCTCAGTCAGGTTGTCTTGCTATCATTATGTTGCCATTAACAATTGGCATCACTTGCTTACTGAACATTGATCATCACTCACTAACAAGTGGTATCAACTCCTCAATTGCGTGATCTTCTCTCAGCATCACTTTTGTCCTACTTTCACTTGTGGGAGACCATGCATCACCTCGAGGACTCAACAGTTGGCATAATAAGTGTACAACAATTGGTATGTATTTCCACATCAAGTTCTAAGAAGATGTCTCAGGTTGACTGCACTTAGTTGTACCCTCCAGGTAAATACTCATTTTTCTATTGTACATCCTGTACTAATAATCTCCCTTACTCCCACCTTCCTAATTATGCCATTGTTGGCACCGGCTTAGTTTCTCGAATTAATCGAGGATTAAGCATAGGGAAATACTCCCTAAATGGAGCAAAACGGCACATTGCCAAAGTTGCTCTACCAGTCGAGTTATGCTTGAAAATCGAGACGTATCACCGAGTCAAGCGGCGCAACATAACAACCGGGCATCGGCCCCGAGCAAATGGCACTATGCCAGCCAGTTTCTTGACAACCGGGTCAGTTTCGGGATTCGGGACAACCTGCCGTACCTTACGGCACTATGTGAAGATTCGGGGTTTACCCCCGGACACCCTGCATACGGTATTATACCACTGACACTTCAACAACCGAGTTAACTCGGGACTCAGAACAGCCTGCCGCATCATGCGACTCTTCGCCGAGGAGCGAGGGTCACCCCAACCACCAGACAAACGGCATCATCATGTCGACGCCCCAGTCACCGGGCCCAACCGAGGGTCCTAACCAGCTAGCCGTGACCCACGCAATATCAACGATCGATCGGGCCCACCCTCGATCACTCAGTTTACGGGTTTACCCCCGGTCAACATAGCTACCCGAGCCGACCCGGGGGCACCCTGACTACAAGCCATGCAACGTGGAGCCCAGCAATGAGGCTGGAGTCTACCCTCGAGTTGCCTCCCTCCAGCCCTCTGAAGTCAAAGGAAGACCCGTCAAGGCCAACCTCAAGCTTCAGGAGCTCACAGCACCCTTACACGGCCCGCACACGCGTGTCGGGAACTTCCCCGAGCACCTGGTGGGCGCGTATGATCCAGCCACTCTACAGCAAGTCAGAGTTCAACTCGGGACTCCCAGCAACACATCGCGTCATGTACCACCATCGTGCGCCCTCGCACGCGGATCGACCTGCGCGGTCAGGTCGCGGGGGTCAAGGGGGCCGCGCCCCTTGCGGGGGTTTTCGGGGGCGGAGCCCCCGGAATAAAAATTCATGTTTATAAACCCAGTCAAACCCTCAGTCTAAACCCAGTCAAACCCTCAGTCTAACCCCCAGTCAAATCCCAGTCTAACCCCCAGTCAAACCTCAGTCAAACTCATGGTCAAACCCACGGTAAACCCTCGGTCAAACCCGCGTAAAGCCCTCCGGGGAGGGGTTTAGGCGGACCAGACCCAGCCTTGGGGTTGGTCCGCCTAAACCCCCCTGGGGGGAGGGGTTTAGGCGGACCAGCCTCACCCCTAAGGCTGGTCCACCTAAACCCCCATTAAACCAAAAAAGGTTTTTTTTTTAATTAAAAAAAGTGCCCAGCCTGTCCGCCTAAACCCCCCCTGGGGGAGGGTTTAGGCGGACCAGCCTAGACCCCCAGGCTGGTCCGCCTAAACCCCCTGGGGGAGGGGGTTTAGGCGGACCAGCCTGGGGGTCCAGACTGGTCCGCCTAAACCCCATCAAAACTAAAAAAAAGGTTTTTTAACAAAAGAAAAACCCCTCCGTGAGGGGTTTAGGCGGACCAGACCAGCCCCTTGGCTGGTTCGCCTAAACCCCACTTGGGGGAGGGGTTTAGGCGGACCATACCAACCCCTTGGGCTGGTCCGCCTAAACCCTCCCTCCCCCACTCCGTAACACTCTCCCATGGTTGACCCGGACCAGCTTTGCCCCCGAACCTAGTCCGCCTAAACCCCCCATGACCCTTCATCTTCCCCTATAAAATCCCCCAAGGGGCGCAATGGAAGAACATGCAATGGAACATGCAACATGGAATGAAATGAAGGATGCAATGCAACACCGACCTAACTTCCGCGCCCTCGGACTCCCGAGGCCTTCGACAAGGGTTTGGGACGCGAGGAACTAAGTTCGCGCGTGGTTGGCTTGTCGATCGGCTTATACACGTCGAGGGTATGTCATACGTACTCCCCTCACGCGGCGTCTAGCCATCGCACACAAGTCCATGCCCGTCGCGTATAAGGCGTTATGACAACGGCAAACACACCCGTATCCCGGGTCCGCCTGCGTATGACAACCCACGGTGGCTACGCATATGCCATGATGCCGCACCTACTTCTGACACGGAACCACGTACCCACCGCCCGCTCTGAGCTAGCTGCCGACCGCTCGGACTGATGACTTGAGTTATCCGGACCCTTGCCCGGGAATAATATTCCCGGGGCTGGCCTCGACTCCCCAACATGACGACATTCGCCTTCCGCCGGACCCGACCGCTCACCTTGAGCCGCGTCCAACCTCCGTCAGGCGCCAGCCCACGACCGCCCCGGCCACCTAGGCAATCAGGCTTGTCTCGATCTCCTCACGGGGAGCCTCTGTAAAACACGCGGATAGCCTCTTTATCCCGCATTGACCGGGGGACCGACCCACGTGTCAGAATTGTCCCGCGGCTTGCGCCCATTGTACTTCGGCCTCCTCGGCCCATTTGTAAAGCCCACGTGGCTCTCATATAGCATGAAACCAGTTGAACACACATACCTATACTCGGGCCTCAGTCTCTTCACGGCGCCCGCCTCCTTCAGTCACAATGGTTCCTCCAGCACCCGACTGCCAGTCACATCGGGCCCTGAGCACGACTATCGAGGTCTCCCGACGCCCGACAGCTCAACAACTCAGTCACAACGGTGCCCCCGGCACCCGACTGCCAGCTACTCCAGTCACATCGGGGCCCCCGGCACCCGAACGCTCAACAACTCCACTCACAACGGTGCCCCCGGCACCCGATTGCCAGGTACTCCAGTCACATCGGGACCCGCGGCACCCGATCACTCAACAACTCCAGTCACAACGGTGCCCTCGGCACCCGACTGCCAGCTACTCTAGTCACATCGGGGCTCGCGGCACCCGACCACTCAACTTCCCCAGCACAACGGTGCCTCTGGCACCCCTACTGCCCTGACCTCGACACTGTCTCATGTCGAAAATACATTGTGACGCCCCTCGGGCGCCATCCTGCTGAGTCACATGTCCTTTGACGGACGACACGTACAAATGCGGAAATACCCACACAATAATGCAATGACCCGGGGACCATCATGAATGATGGAATTGTCCCGTGGCTTGCAAGCAATTTTAATCGGGCTCTCACGCCCCCATATAAATGCCTTTCATGGCATATAAGTCATGTAATCCAATGAAGGAGTGGATTCCCCTCCTCGCTAGAACCAGTCTCTCTGTCCCCAATAATCCCTGTTGTGTTGCTGTTGCCCTGTCGCTGTTGCACGGACTAAACCCTCCCGACGTCGCGACTCCCAGGGTCCCTGACTCTTTCTTCGGTAGTAGAAACAAAGGTATTCAGATTCAATCCGATGTAAAATAAACACCGGTTGCTTGCGACCGGTGGGAAAGTGATGCGGGACAGGACTGAAATGGGCTAAGACCTACGAATGCAACAAGTGCGGCCAGCACTCGCACGCCAAAGGTAAGCCGGGCGGCTGACCTCCGTGCCGTTCCTCCGGGTGGAGGCATCTCTCAACAAGAAATCCAAGCCCAACGACCATCCCTATGAGGGAAGCGCGGGGATCTCAGCGACTAAGAAGCCGCCGTGCGTCTATGGGAATCTAGTCCGAGCTCGGCGCTCGACTAGGGCCACGGAATGGGTGCTCTCAACTCTCAACCACGCGGTGAATAGCAAAATAGCTAGGAACTTATACGCACTTCACGCGGCATGCAAGAAAGTATACTAGTAAAGCAAAATGCCAAAAGTGAGGAGCTTCGCACGTACCTCCACGCCTAGGCGTGGGGAAGGAACCCCGGCCGAGATCGACAACCCCGATACACAAGGACGAACAATAGTACAACCCAACCACAAATGCCCACTCCTCGCAGGGAGATAACAGGCTACACAAAGAGATTCGGGGCTGCCGATGTACGGGCTGACGGGCAGCACTCGGTGAAGGGTTGGCAGCGAGGAGGATCCGAACAGTGGTCGGCAGATTCGCAGCAATGTGTGACTCGGCGGTGGAAGCTCCCACGACCTGACCCGGCGTCCGAATGAGGCGCCGTCAGTGATGGCGCGTAGCTGGGTCACGGGAGGAAGTCTCGGCCAAAGTGGGCACGCAGATTCCGTCCGTGGAAGCCGGGGGCGCACCTGCAAGTTGCGACTGGATTCTGCTCCCAGAACTGCGCGCTCGAGCGGGAAAATTAAGAAGAATTAGACCCGAAGAGCGAACGGAGCTCCGCTTGTTGGAGGACGAAGAGGACGCAGAGCATCAGGCCCCGATCGAAGGGTTCGATCAGATCTGGTCGTGGCTGAGAGCAGTAGGCTCTGGAATCCGCCGGTGGTCCTGGCGCCGGGTGGACAGGGCAGACCTGCGCGACCTCACGGGAATGGGCGCCACGAACAGCTCGGACGTCGGAACGAGGCGAGATCAGCGGCGTTGGACAGAGGACGAAGAGAGGTACGACCGGTGAAGATCCCACATCTAAACTCATAGACGTCCGTCCTGTGGGATTTTTTCAAGGGGGCGAACAGAACCAGGCTCGCAGGGAGAGGGGGTCCTGCGCGCGCTCACGAAGAAAATCGCCACGGGTGATGCCGAACTCCGAATGAGGCGAGACCACCTCGCACACGTCGGAGACTCGTAGAAGGATCACCCAAAAATGGGCTGGTCACCCAAAGTCGCCAAGAACAGAGTAGGACGTCACAGCTCTTGGAGACGAAATCTGGTTGCAACGAGCTTGAACCTGTGAAGAGATAGAAGAGAGGGGGAACCTCGGCGTCGCACCGAGGGGATGGGGAGTCACACCCCAGGCTTGCTCCCGTCGCAGGAGCAAGGAGGAACAGAGGGGGGCGCAGCCACCTTCAAGAGCACAAGCAATTTTCTTTTCTATTCATTCAATAATTCCAAAAGAAAAATTACAAGCCTTTATATCGGGGGGGAAAGCTAGGGTTTCACCCTTGCCACATGGAGGGGGGGGGGGCGCAAATGGAAGGGGGGGTGCGACCCAGCCCTTCCCCATTCAAGGGGGGGTGCGGCCATCCCTCCTCCAATCAAGGAGGGATCAAAGGGAGGGGGCGCCCAAGGGGGAAAGGGGAGGGAGATGGAATGGGGCAAGGGGGGGCGCCCAAAAAGGCAAGTGGAGGGGGTAAGGGGGGGAAGGTGGCGCAGCCACCCAGGATGAGGGATGAGGGATGCGCCCCAAACCCTAACCCTAAACCAACCAATTATGGGCCAAGGCCAAGCCCAATAATAAAAGAAGACAGCCCACTACTCCCTCTACACATAGTCTGATAATATAAAGAACTAGATAATGTGTCCACGCAGGGACCAAACCTAGGCCCAACATGGCCTCAAATGAGAAGGAAGATCCACTAATAGATGCCGTAGTCGCCTAGCCAAAGAGATGTTGGCGTGCTCCGTGTACTCCATCGAGTGATGCGGCGCGTGTCCTCACCAATTCTCCCCGGGTGGGAAGAACTCGACCCCGTCGAGTAAGGGTCACGGTCGCTCAGGTAGCGCTCCAGCAGGTCCGGGTCGATCCTCTCCAGCTCTCCACGTGTGATCCAGGCGTCGTCTGTCGCAGGGCGCCCTCTCCAACGCACTAGGAAGCGTTGGTAGGCTCCGCTCCTGGTCGTGGTCACCTGCTCATCCAGTATACAATCTATATGCTCGCGTGTCTGTAATGGGGCTGGAAGAGGTGGACGCTCGGAAGGTGTAATACTCTCAACAGGAGGGGAGGGCCCAAAAAGCTCACGGGGAATCACCGCGGGATCCCGATATGCCACCAGATCTGAGACATTGAACGTCGAACAGATCCCATAGTCGTCTGGCAGCTCAATCTCATACGCATTCGACCCAATTCGCTTCAAGACTCGAAAGGGTCCAGCACCGCGGGCCTGGAGTTTCTTCACGGCCCCCGAAGGAAACCGTTCAGGTTTGACCCTGATCATGACGTACTCTCCTTCTCGGAACTCACGGGTGCGTCGATGCGCATTAGCTAACTCCTTATAACGTGCGTTGCTGGCCTCGAGGTGGTGATGATGCGGACTCCGAACTAGCTGTGTTGACTCATACCTATGTGAATGCAGTGGTGGTCCTGGACATCCAAACACAGACCTAGCATGCCTATGACTCCTACATGATTGGACAACACGGGGAGGACCTGGACAACCAAAGTTGTATCTATCATGCATGGGTGTCCTACTGAATGTGGTAGACTCATGGGGACTAGATTGCCCAAACTCACTCATGACATTACCCCTATATGATGAGGGACATGGAGAAACATGAGAGTGAGACATGTGTCCCTGGCCTCCTAAACTCTGGCATCTGGAAGTATGCAAGGTGAGGTGTTGACTAGAAGGCCTAGGTGGTGTATGATAGTGGACCTCCTCGACAAGGTGGGGAAAAGAATTTGGGTCGAGAGGCTCACTAGGGAGGAGATCGAATGGGTCAAAGAAATGATGAACCCTCTCGACAGGTCCCTTCACAATACTTGCCCATGTGCGACATTCGTCCAGGTGCAGATGATCACCTTCAGGCGCTCTAATGTATGGGGCAAGAGGCTTATGAGGAAGGTAAGGAAGGCAAGGTTCCTCCCTCGGGACCGTGATACCATAAGAGGGGATAAAATCAACCTCCACGGGTATGGGAAAGAATAAAAGGACCTTAGAGGTGATATGTCCTATGGTGTAGACCGAGGTAATAGACCCCAAAGTAGGGAGTGTAAAGCAATGACTATAGGGTTGGTCAGACCCTAAGGTCAACATATATGTCAACTCCCATTGACAATCTAAACTCTTAAGGAAGCCCTTCACATTTTCAAGAAAGCAGAAGGACCGAAAAGTGGTGTGAAAGGGGTCAAGGGGTACAATTGGGAGGGCTGGTCCCATGGGTGTATAGCAAGGAATGGAGACATCTAGAAGTGGACCCTCCCTTAGCCAGCTAGCTAAAGACTCTCCAATGACCAGTTCACCCTCGGAAGGTAAGAATGGCTCTATATGAGGGTCTAAGGGTGAAGCATCTCTCTCGGGAATGGAAACAGAGTCCTCTATGATGTGGAGGGGCCCCTGGCTCTCAGTCGAGGGTCTCAGGCCGAGAGTGTAGGCCCTAACTTCCAAAGGTTCAGGCACGACTGGGTGCTCCATGGGGTCACTCCCTAACTCCTCGACCTCAGTTAGGTACTCCTCAATCAACTCCTGTTCAGCCTCGTAAATCACTGGAACAAAAGGCGGAGTGGATCGCTGGGGGTGGGTGGCTAGCGACACGGAGGTGGTCGGCGCAGCGCCGTCGTGGAAGACAAACTCGCCTGGAAGGTGAGATGGGTGTAAGGTGCAGGTCCTCCTGTCCAGGTCGATGGTCGCTCTTCTCTCCTCCAACCAAGTTTGCCCTAAAATGATGCATGGACCAGCAAGTGTGTCGATCTTACACCATGCACCATCGTGATATAGAACGGGGCCAAACCATCGTTGAAACTCAACAAAAGCTAAGCCACCGCAGAGAACAATCTCCCCAGTCTTAGAGAGAGACTCAACAATGTCCTGTGAGACATAATTATATGGCACCCTACTGATGAAGTCGATCTCCGTATGCAACCCATTAGGTAGGATGGCCACGGACATGACAGGGCACTGAAACGACTCGGTCATCGATATCGGGATCGGGTCTCCCGACGACTGAGTGGTAGGGGCGACACCCAGGGGTCATGCCATAAGAGCGTCGAATCAGGCCAACAGGTATGACCAATCTGACACGTGGGCACGAGGGACCACCATGGGGCTGGCGGGGGGGGGGGGGGGGGGCGCAGGACATGCAAGACTCAACGAGACAAGGATAAAACTCTAACTAGACACAAACCTAAAATGACAATGCAATGGTAGGTTACCTAGATGAACTAAGAGACTCAATGCACCCTAGACAACCTAAAGACTCAAAAGACCTAAGACCCCAATTTGTTAGAACAAACTGGTTCCCTAAGCTCTGATACCAATTTGATGCGGGACAGGACTGAAATGGGCTAAGACCTACGAATGCAACAAGTGCGGCCAGCACTCGTACGCCAAAGGTAAGCCGGGCGGCTGACCTCCGTGCCGTTCCTCCGGGTGGAGGCGTCTCTCAACAAGAAATCCAAGCCCAACGACCGTCCCTATGAGAGAAGCGCGGGGATCTCAGCGACTAAGAAGCCGCCGTGCGTCTATGGGAATCTAGTCCGAGCTCGGCGCTCGACTAGGGCCACGGAATGGGTGCTCTCAACTCTCAACCACGCGGTGAATAGCAAAATAGCTAGGAACTTATACGCACTTCACGCGGCATGCAAGAAAGTATACTAGTAAAGCAAAATGCCAACAGTGAGGAGCTTCGCACGTACCTCCACGCCTAGGCGTGGGGAAGGAATCCCGGCCGAGATCGACAACCCCGATACACAAGGACGAACAATAGTACAACCCAACCACAAATGCCCACTCCTCGCAGGGAGATAACAGGCTACACAAAGAGATTCGGGGCTGCTGATGTACGGGCTGACGGGCAGCACTCGGTGAAGGGTTGGCCGCGAGGAGGATCTGAACAGTGGTCGGCAGATTCGCAGCAATGCGTGACTCGGCGGTGGAAGCTCCCACGACCTGACCCGCCGTCCGAATGAGGCGCCCTCAGCGATGGCGCGTAGCTGGGTCACGGGAGGAAGTCTCGGCCAAAGTGGGCGCGCAGATTCCGTCCGTGGAAGCCGGGGGCACACCTGCAAGTTGTGACTGGATTCTGCTCCCAGAACTGCGCGCTCGAGCGGGAAAATTAAGAAGAATTAGACCCGAAGAGCGAACGGAGCTCTGCTTGTTGGAGGACGAAGAGGACGCAGAGCAGCAGGCCCCGATCAAAGGGTTCGATCAGATCTGGTCGTGGATGAGAGCAGTAGGCTCTGGAATCCGCCGGTGGTCCTGGCGCCGGGTGGACAGGGCAGACCTGCGCGACCTCACGGGAATGGGCGCCATAAACAGCTCGGACGTCGGAACGAGGCGAGATCAGCGGCGTTGGACAGAGGACGAAGAGAGGTACGACCGGTGAAGATCCCATGTCCAAACTCGTAGACGTCCGTCCCGTGGGATTTTTGCAAGGGGGCGAACAGAACCAGGCTCGCAGGGAGAGGGGGTCCTGCGCGCGCTCATGAAGAAAATCGCCACGGGTGATGCCGAACTCCGAATGAGGCGAGACCACCTCGCACGCGTCGGCGACTCGTAGAAGGATCACCCAAAAATGAGCTGGTCGCCCAAAGTCGCCAAGAACAGAGGAGGACGTCGCAGCTCTTGGAGATGAAATCTGGTTGCAACGAGCTTGAACCTGTGAAGAGATAGAAGAGAGGGGGAACCTCGGCGTCGCACCGAGGGGATGGGGAGTCACACCCCAGGCTTGCTCCCGTCGCAGAAGCAAGGAGGAACAGAGGGGGGCGCAGCCACCTTCAAGAGCACAAGCAATTTTCTTTTCTATTCATTCAATAATTCCAAAAGAAAAATTACAAGCCTTTATATCGGGGGGGAAAGCTAGGGTTTCACCCTTGCCACATGGAGGGGGGGGGGGGGGCGCAAATGGAAGGGGGGTGCGACCCAGCCCTTCCCCATTCAAGGGGGGGTGCGGCCATCCCTCCTCCAATCAAGGAGGGATCAAAGGGAGGGGGCGCCCAAGGGGGAAAGGGGAGGGAGATGGAATGGGGCAAGGGGGGGCGCCCAAAAAGGCAAGTGGAGGGGGTAAGGGGGGGAAGGTGGCGCAGCCACCCAGGATGAGGGATGAGGGATGCGCCCCAAACCCTAACCCTAAACCAACCAATTATGGGCCAAGGCCAAGCCCAATAATAAAAGAAGACAGCCCACTACTCCCTCTACACATAGTCTGATAATATAAAGAACTAGATAACGTGTCCACGCAGGGACCAAACCTAGGCCCAACATGGCCTCAAATGAGAAGGAAGATCCACTAATAGATGCCGTAGTCGCCTAGCCAAAGAGATGTTGGCGTGCTCCGTGTGCTCCGTCGAGTGATGCGGCACGTGTCCTCACCAGAAAGACATCCAGTACATGAATCCCCATAATCGCCTGCGCACTCGCACTCGTGGAACCCCTTTTATCCATGTGTCACCTAATCCCTCGCGCCACGTGCCGCGTCCTGGCGACGCTTCCCCGGTCAATCCTCGGTTCCATAGGTGATTGTTGAGAAATTGACTGGCATGCCAGCATTCCACCCATCCATCCCTGTCCCAGTCTCCCAGAATGATGAACCATACGCCATACCTTCCAGTGCGTTCCTATCGTTCTCTCTGCCTTCTTCTCAACACCCCCGGAATCCCCGCGCGCCCAGTCAACCTATCTCGACATTCCGTAAAAGGCGAGTCTACACCCCCGCCGCGAGGATAAAATGACAAGTGACTCCCCCGCGGTCGCAAACAAAGATGGCACGCCCGGTGGGACGTCTCCTACCTTTCTTCTTTATGCCGAAAAAGAGTCACAGCCGCCAGGTGTGCGCCACAATGCCCTCTCCTTTTCTTATCGGAGAGGAAGTGGAGGGCCCCCTGTCCAAGATGCAACATGCGATCGGTCATCATCGAGCGACCAACCTGCACCAGTGACAGCAACAACAAACCAGTGGTGATGGTGACCTATGATCCAATCGTCATCGCCATCCACACTGGGCACCTACGGTTGGCAACGCCAATCGTGTTCAGTGTTGTGACCCCTCTATGTTGATAATGTTGACACTTACTTTATTTCATTGGCAACACCATTGTTTTGATTGATTGGCAACTGCTTTTGATTTGATGAAATTGCTCTATCAGATTGACTATGTGTTCTTTGCATTTAATACACTGCTGTCTACAATTCTTACTGTCATGAGTCTATACTTCGTCCACTATGGATAAAGTCCACACACTGCATTTCAATTGAATTGGTTAAATGTGTACAGCATCAACGCACCATGTTACAGCGTCAACGCACTTCATTGGATGTGTGTACAGCATCAACTCGTTAAGTGTGTACAGCGTCAACGCATCATGTTACAGCGTCAACGCACTTCATTGGCTGCTGGCCTTGAGCCTCAAAGTCTGTACATCGGTCAGCATGTCTGAACATCGTCCGTCTTTGTTAGCGTCTTAGGCATTGGGCTAAGTGTGGACAGCATTCAATGTCTAGAGCTTCATGAAGTCTGTACATCAGACTGTTACAGCAAGTCTGCACATTGTCTTCGAAACCATAGTCTCTACAATGGTCTTCACACTTGAAGTCCATACATTCGATGTGCAGAGTTGATGTCTATACTGTGTCTTTGCTTTTCAAGTCTACACATTGGCCTCCTTGCATAAAGTATATACACTGGACTGTTTGGCAAGTCTTTACATCGGCCCTTGTCCTCGATGTCTATACATCCCTTTAGTTTGCTCGAGTCCATACATTTGGCTTCAAGACTTTCAAGTCTATACACTGAAGTCTTCACATTCGCTTGCATAACATGAAGTCCATAAGTTGGCAAAGTTTGTACACTGTCCATGCTTCATGCAGCGTCAACTCATCCTTCATGCAACGTCAACTCCTCAAGTATATACAATGCTTTCCTTCGCATGAAGCCTTTTAAGTGCATTATGTCTATACAATGCCTCTAGGATTTAAATTCTATACAGCTGTTGCCTCCCTTGTTGAAGTCAACACATTGGGCAAGTCTGTACGTTGCATTCTGCCTTCACAAGTCTATACAACGATGTATATACAATGCAATGTACATACTTAAATCTTATGTCTTTATTCTTGTTGTTGAAGGGAACAGGGTCGACGCTGGGAGCTTAAAGCGTCCACGCATCAGTTGATGAAGCCTTCGCGATATCTTCCACTGCGTCAACGCCACAAGCAAGCAGCGTCGACGCAGCAGTTGAAGAAGCATTCATCCTCACAGGCTATTCCACTGCGTCAACGCCACAATTGAGCAGCGTCGACGCAGCAGCTAAAGAGACGAGGCTAATGGCTACTGGAATGCCTCACTGCGTTAACGCCATTGAGTGACAGCGTCGACGCAGCAAGTCAGATTGATGACTTTGAGCACGTGAACGGAGAACTCTATACATCGGACTGAAGAAGCTAATGAGGGGCACGTGATCCCAGGTACCTGGCTCGTGATCCAAAAAGGACAAGGTATCCAGATGAGGACACGTGTACTAACACTCCATTGCATGCTGCCACGTGGTCCAAATTGCTGGGCGGGAAACGTGGAGAGCACACGCCTGCTGCTATTGTTGCTATATAAACAAGTCTTCTTCCACAGAAGAAGATTGATCGAAAGAAAAGAAGAGAAAGTCTATACAGCAGTGAGGTTTCGATCCACAGAGAGAAAAGAGATAAGAAGAAGATACAGAGAAGAAGAAGAAAAAATAGAGAAGAAGGAGAAAAAGAGAGAGGAAGAGATCGAGAGAGAGTGAGGTGAGAGAGAGCTGATCGAGAGTGAGAGTGAGAGTGTTTGTATCTCAGTCTCGTGGTTCAAAACCAGAGCTGAGCTTTGCTCTTTAAGAGCTACATTGCTTTTGGGTTTTTATTTTTCGTTTTGATTCTGTCTTTCATTTCCGAATGCTATTTCTTCAAGCTGTGTGTCCGCGGTCTTGCAGTGGTGGTCTCCACTGGACGGGTTAAGCTGTATTTCCCCAGCGGTTGCAGAGGATCAGATCCTCTGGTCAGCAAGCTATAGTGCCCAGCAAAGCTGTGTATCAGCGGGTTGTTTGGCCAAGCTGTAAAGCCCAGCGGACGCAAGCTGTGCTGCGCAGCAGGAAGCCACACTCGGTTGAGTGTGGGGTGGACGTAGGTCGTTGACCGAACCACCTAAAAATTGTGTGTGCAGTGTGTTTGTGTTTTTGTGTGATCTGTGTACGATGGGAATTTCTTGCTTAGCTTGTTTGATTGCATCGCTTATGCTCATGTCTAGCTTTCTACCTTTAGCTTAGCACTTTTCATTTAGCTTTATTGATGCTTGCCTAAATTCCGCTTTAGAACTTACAATAGTTTTAAATTAGGCAAGTTGATCTATTCACCCCCCTCTAGATCCACACTTAGTGGAGATAGACTGCATCCATCTAACCCAACACTTGGTATCAGAGCCTAACTCTTCTGCAGGGACTCATCGCCCGAAGAGAATAGGCAGAGATGGATGCTCGAGGGATGACTGCCGAAGGTCACTCAACAACGAAGCCCCCGTTCTTTGATGGATCAAACTACGCATACTGGAAGAACCGTATGCAAGTGTTCCTCAGGGCTAAGGATTACGAGATTTGGAAGATTGTCAGCAAGGGACCTTATGAGCTGTCCCCGAATGAAGATGTATGGACCAAGGAGGAGATCAGAAGGTCCACGCTGAATTGGAGTGCTATTAATGCTATCCAGTGCGCTCTGCATCCTACAGAATTCTCCCGTGTGTCTGCTTGCAAATCAGCTAAGGAAATGTGGGATGCGCTGGAAGTAATTCATGAAGGTACATCTCATGTAAGAGAGCAGAAGGCCAATCTTCTTGTATCTGAGTATGAAGCCTTCAAGATGAAGCAGAACGAGTCCATTAGCAAAATGTACGCTCGGCTGACTGTAATAACCAATGGCCTCGGAGGTTTTGGGAAACCTCAGGCAGAGTATGATGTAGTGAGGAAAATTCTGCGCTCCCTGACTCCCAATTGGCACACCAAAGCAACAGTGATGGAGGAGTCAAGGGACTTGCGTAATACTAAAGCTGATGAGCTGATTGGCTCACTAATGGCATATGAGATAAACATGCCAAGGACAGATGAAGCCGAGAGGAAGAAGAAGCCGATAGCGCTGAAGGCTAGTTCCAGCAAATCAACAAAATCCAGCTCCAGCAGCTCTTCATCATTAGAGGAGAGCCTGAATGAAGAAGAAGATGTGACTCGAGCTGAGATAGCCTTGATGACTAGAGAGTTCATGCGATTTCTCAGAAAGGGAGCAGGACGGTTCGGCCAGAAGAAATACAGTGGTGGCCGAAAGGATAAAAGGTATAAATCTAAACCTGCAAAGAAAGATGAAGCTAATGTCTGTTATCAATGCAGGAAACTAGGGCATCTGAAAATTGACTGTCCAGACAATCAGAAACATAAGGACATGTCAAAGAAGAAAATCAAGAAGGGAAGAGCTATGATCACCACATGGAGTGATGAAGATGAAGGTTCTTTCAGCAACAGCTCAGATAGTGAAGCCGAATCTGAACAGCCCATTTGCCTTATGGCAACAAGCTCCGAAGATAGAGAGGAGGATACAGATGAGGTAATCACTAGATTTGAAAACTTCACAATTGCTGATTGGGTAGATGCTTATCATGACATAGCTGATAGAGCTAATGATATTAGAAAAGAGAATAGGCATCTTAGAAGAAAAATCAATTCCATGTAAAATGATAAAACACTAACTGATAAAATTGCATGTTTGGAATCTGAGATTGATGAATTGAAACTCACATGCTCTGAAGAAGATGAAATCAAAAATGAGTTAAAAGCTTCTAAGGAAGAGAATCTAAGGCTTGAAAATGAAATTGATGAATGGAAGCTGAAGATTCAGAAATGTGAAAGTGTAGTCAAAATTATCTCTGAAAAATATGAAGCTGTCCTCAATGTCAACAATGAACTGAAAAAGGCTATTGATGAACTTCAGAAAGACAATGAAGATAAAATGAAAACCATTGAGAAAATGACCCAAGGAACAGATAACTTAAATGCTTTGTTAGGGTCAAAAGTTAATTTCAGAAAAGAGGGCCTAAGATTTAATTCTAGTGCAACAAAAACATTCGGAATGAAAACAATTTCATTTGTTGCTCAAAAAGAAAAAGGACCTCTAATTAGCATGAACTCAACAAATTTAATGAACAATACTGCTAATCTGAAAAAGACCAGTGTTGAGGAGAAGGGTAAACAAAAACTCAGTGAGCCTAGTAGAGCTAGCACATCTAAGCAGAATCCTAGGGCTCAGACTCAGGTTAGGGGTCAACCTACACAGTCCGGAAAACCCCAGGTCAAGGCAACCAAGTCTCCACCAACACCTCCACCTCTGAAGAAGACCCAATACAAACCTGTGTATAGGTCAGCAGGGTCCAAAGTACAGGGGAGACAAAGTGCTGCTAGGAGTCAACCCAATTATTTTTATCAACCCAGAGCTCAGACCCACTACAATGCACAGCCAACCTACTTCAATAGGTCAAATTGGTCTAGAACTCAGGATAGGTTTACATGTCTTGCACACCAGGGTGCTAAATATCAAAGACCTTACAGTAGAAATTGGGTCAATGGGTATGGTTACTGGACATCTAGAAATCAATATTTTCATAGCGAGCCCAGGAACTTCTATGGCCAAAATTTTGTGAACACACCCTGGCCAAGGCACTGGCACAGAAATAACAATACTGTCAATAATCATGCTACTGCCAATAAGAAAAAGAACAACAGAAGAAAATCTGTAGGATCCACTGAACAAAACACATTTAAACAAATGTGGATTCCGAAACATTTGCTTTCCTGTTTTGCTTCTAGTTCATTTACATTGGAGCCCAATCAGTCTTGGGTTCCAAACTTCTCTACCTAATTGTGTATGCAGGTATGCCTGGCAGCCAAGAACAACTTGTGGTACATGGATAGTGGCTGCTCCAGGCATATGACAGGAGATAAGGCCAAATTTTGCATACTGACTGAGAAAGTAGAAGGCCTTGTCACCTTTGGAAGCAGCACAAAGGGTAGGATTATCGGATCAGGTAAGGTAGGTAAGTGTTCTACCTGCTGCATTGATGATGTTATGCTGGTTGAAGGGTTAGCCTATAATCTACTTAGCATTAGCCAGTTATATGATAAAGGTTACAATGTTTTATTCAATTCTCAATGCTGCAAGGTTTTTGAACCTGATTCTGATATTGTCAAATTTTTTGGAAAAAGAATAAATAATACTTACATGATAAATTTAGATGAAATTCAACACACTAACCTTTGCCTTATTGCCAGTAGAGAAGACATAGCATTTTTTATGGCATCGTAGGTTAGGTCATGCTAGCTACACTGTTTTACACAAATTAAATAAGCATGGTATGGTTAGAGGACTTCCTGAAGTCTCATTCAAGAAAGAAAATAAAATTTGTGATGCATGCACTCAATCAAAGATAACTAGAAAGTCATTTAAGTCTAGAACTGAAAATCTGTCTTCCAAACCCTATGAGCTAATACATATGGACCTTTTTGGGCCAACTAGATCTGTCAGCCTATCAGGGAGGAGGTATGGGTTTGTCATGGTAGATGACTTTTCTAGGTATACTTGGGTTTATTTCTTATCTAATAAGAGTGATGCTTTCTCAGAATTTCAGGAGTTCTATGTTAAAACAAATCAGAAAATTGAAAACATTTTGTCTGATCATGGAGGTGAGTTTGAAAACTCACAATTTGATGAATTCTGCAGGTCAAATGGAATTAACCACAGGTACTCCTCACCAAGGACACCTGAGCAGAATGGAGTTGTGGAAAGAAGGAACAGAACCCTAGTGGAAATGGGTCGTACACTCCTTATCGAAGGTGGTCTACCAAGGAAATTTTGGGCTGAAGCAGTGAACACTGCCTGTTATGTAATTAACAGAGCCATGGTAAGACCTTCTACCCAGCAAACACCATATGAGATATTAAAAGGTAAGAAACCTTCTATTGCTCACTTCAAGGTTTTTGGTTGTAAATGTTTCATTCACATAAATGATAAAAAGGACCTTGATAAATTTGAACCTAAAGGAGAACCAGGAATTTTTCTTGGTTATTCTGAAAACACCCGAGCATACAGAGTGTACAATCTGAACTCTAAAACTGTTGAAGAATCTCCACACATAATTTTTTGATGAATCTTTGGCAAATTCTAATGCTGGTAAATGCAGGAATGAAACCAATGGTGAAATCCTGAAGGAAGGAGATCCTGCAGACAAATCCGAGGATGAAGAAGAACATAAAGAGCTTAATGAAGAGAAGCCTACAGTTCAGGGGGAGGTAAATCAAGTTCATGATACTCCAATTGCAAATATTAGATATCTCAAGGATCATCCTGTAGATAATGTTATTGGAAATCTGCATGACCCCCCTATGACTAGAGGCCACTTAAGAATTCAACATGAACTGAATGCGTATGCTTTTGTATCAAACATAGAACCCAAGTCCATTGACTGTGCTCTCCAAGATGTGCATTGGATTAATGCCATGCATGAGGAGCTCAATCAGTTTGACAGGAATAAGGTGTGGCATTTGGTTCCACCTCCTGTTCATGAAACAGTCATAGGGACTAAATGGGTATTTAGAAACAAAACTGATGAAGCGGGGAAAGTTATTAAAAATAAAGCCAGACTTGTAGCTCAAGGGTACAATCTGGAATTTGGAATAGACTTTGAAGAGTCTTTTGCCCCTGTAGCTAGGTTAGAAGCAATAAGAATTTTATTGGCTTATGCATGTTCCCTAGGAATAAACCTTCAGCAGATGGATGTGAAATCTGCTTTTCTAAATGGGGAAATTAATGAGGATGTCTATGTGAGACAGCCTCTTGGGTTTGAATGTTTAGATTTTCCTAATCATGTTTACAAGCTCAATAAAGCTCTCTATGGGTTAAAGCAAGCTCCTAGAGCTTGGTATGACAGGTTGAGCAAATTTCTCACCGACAAGAACTTCACAAGAGGTATAGTGGATCAAACATTGTTTACCAAGGTAAGCCATCCAGATATTCTTATCATTCAGATTTATGTGGATGACATTGTGTTTGGGTCAACTAACCCCAAATTGTGTGAGGAATTCTCTCAAATAATGACTGATGAATTTGAAATGAGCTCAATGGGTGAGCTCAAACTATTTCTTGGACTGCAGATTACACAAACAGAAGATGGAATCTTCATCTCTCAGTCCAAGTATGTAAAGAACTTATTGAAGAAGTACAAAATGGACAACCTAAAGGAAATAGCTACTCCAATGGGTACATCAACCAATTTGGATGAAGACTCTAAAGGTAAACCTGTGGACCAAAGGCTATACAGAGATATGATCGGATCTCTTCTCTATCTTACAGCATCTAGGCCTGATATACAATTTGCTGTGTGTTTATGCTCTAGATTTCAGGCCAGTCCTAAGGAAATCACTTTAAGGTTGTGAAAAGAATTTTTAGGTATTTACTAGGCACCCAAGAACTAGGTCTCTGGTATCCTGCTAAGTGTGAGTTAGAGCTTCTAGCCTACACTGATGCAGACTATGCTGGGTGTCGAGTAGATAGAAAAAGCACCAGTGGCTATTGTCAATTCCTTGGTGGCTGTCTAGTGTCTTGGGCATCTAAGAAGCAACACACTGTAGCATTATCCACAGATGAAGCTGAGTATGTTGCAGCATGCAATTGTGCAGCCCAAGTACTTTGGATTAAGCACCAACTGGCTGATTATCAGATAAATCTGGGATGCATTCCACTTTTATGTGATAATACTAGTGCTATTTGCCTTGCTAAAAATCATGTTCACCATTCTAGGACTAAGCATATAGAGATAAAACATCATTTTCTTAGAGATGCTGTAAATAAAAAGGAGATTGAAATGAACTTCATAGAAACTGAAAAACAAATTGCTGATATTTTTACTAAGCCTCTTGGGAATGAAAAATTTAAGTTTCTTAGAAGAGAACTTGGCTTATGTAAATTTCAGCATGATGAATGATTGTTTAATTGCTGTGAATAAAATCTCTGATGTGGACTTATTTTTGATTGCTTGGATAAATCATGTGGATGTGAATGTGGATGTAGAACTGTCCTGCATTGCATATATTCAGGGGGAGTTTATTGTGTCTCTGCATGTCTTTGCATATCATTCATTCATGACCTATGCATAAGCTCTCTCTCAATTAATTCTTGCCATGCTGCATGCATATAGACAGGGGGAGTATTGCTAAGAAAATCAGAGTGGTTTCAACTTTCTTGAAGTCATTCAACCTTTAACTTTGAATACTTGTCTCTGACATTATGGCAATCTGTTGGTCAGTTCTGATTTCTAAGCAGTAGAAAATGGAATTCTTCATTTATAAGAATTTGAATTGTTCAAAGACTGATATAATGGTTTAAATCTTATAATGGTTGGAGTTTAAAGATTGCAATCAGTATATAAGTAAGTTGAAAATTGATAAAACTCTCAACCTCTTTCTTAATTCATGTCAGACAAAGCTAATCATATCTGAAATCTGAAAACTCATCTGAAATCATGTCGAAGAGATTAAGTATGTGTATTATTTTTAAACAAGTCATTCTGAAACATAAAAAGGACAGCTAAGAAAGATACTGAAAAACATTGAGAATCATTGAAAATATATATATTGGCAGAGCAATGACTGGTAATCACTGAGAAACTGAGTGATCCATCAAAGAAGTGAACAGCACTCATGTCATGAAGTGTATCAGCTATCTCTGTTTAAAATGTTCAAAACAGCAGGCTGGTTTCACTGAGTACCTGGGGGTAACTGGCGTCTGATAAGCGTGTACCCTCACACAAAAAGGTGTAACTCAGCTCTATTGAATTTGATCATAGGCAGAATGGTCCATCTTGTTGAGTATCTAGGGGTATTGGCGTCTTATAAACGTATACCCTTAAGCAGAAAGACTTGTGATACCTGAATGCTCAAAATGATCTAATATTGATAATGCTGCTCCCTCAAAAGAAAAGTTCACGAGTGTCAATTTGTTTAGTTTCAATACATGACTTGGGTTCTCTCAATTTTTTTTGAGACTATGAAAGTAAGATATCATGAAACTGAATCTTTCATGCAAATGGGATTCTGGTTTATTGTCTTATCATGCACAGTGAACTTATCTATTGCTTGTAGTGCATGAACTCCAAATTTTATCATCTTTAAACCAGAACTCTTTTTCTGACAGCAGTTTCTAATTTCATATGACTGAAGACTCTATGCTTTAGAATGCTTATTCATGAACTACCTGTTCAGAATGCCAGTCAGTTCTTCTCTTGATTCCTCCATTGTATTTAATTTTTCCCTCCTCTTTGTTGATGGCAAAGGGGGAGAATGGTATACCAAATATTGTCTAGGGGATGTCTAGGGGGAGAATATTTCTGTCTGATGAATTTATTCCAAGGGAGAGTCTGAGGCAGTGAGTTGCATGCCTTCATAGCATCTGCATGTCAATCTGCATAACATATCATGTCTTTCATCAAACATATATCTATATGACAGGTTGTTACTCTTCTACTTCATATGGGGTTGCCATCATCAAAAAGGGGGAGATTGTTGTGACCCCTCTATGTTGATAATGTTGACACTTGCTTTATTTCATTGGCAACACCATTGTTTTGATTGATTGGCAACTGCTTTTGATTTGATGAAATTGCTCTATCAGATTGACTATGTGTTCTTTGCATTTAATACACTACTGTCTGCAATTCTTACTGTCATGAGTCTATACTTCGTCCACTATGGATAAAGTCCACACACTGCATTTCAATTGAATTGGTTAAGTGTGTACAGTGTCAACGCATCATGTTACAGCGTCAACGCACTTCATTGGATGTGTGTACAGCATCAACTCGTTAAGTGTGTACAGTGTCAACGCATCATGTTACAGCGTCAACGCACTTCATTGGCCGCTGGCCTTGAACCTCAAAGTCTGTACATCGGTCAGAATGTCTGAACATCATCCGTCTTTGTTAGCGTCTCAGGCATTGGGCTAAGTCTGGACAACATTCAATGTCTAGAGCTTCATGAAGTCTGTACATCAGACTGTTACAGCAAGTCTGCACATTGTCTTCGAAACTATAGTCTCTACAATGGTCTTCACACTTGAAGTCCATACATTCGATGTGCAGAGTTGATGTCTATACTGTGTCTTTGCTTTTCAAGTCTACACATTGGCCTCCTTGCATAAAGTATATACACTAGACTATTTGGCAAGTCTTTACATCGGCCCTTGTCCTCGATGTCTATACAGCCCTTTAGTTTGCTCGAGTCCATACATTTGGCTTCAAGACTTTCAAGTCTATACATTGAAGTCTTCACATTCGCTTGCATAACATGAAGTCCATAAGTGGGCAAAGTCTGTACACTGTCCATGCTTCATGCAGCGTCAACTCATCCTTCATGCAGCGTCAACTCCTCAAGTATATACAATGCTTTCCTTCGCATGAAGCCTTTTAAGTGCATTATGTCTATACAATGCCTCTAGGATTTAAAGTCTATACAGCCGTTGCCTCCCTTGTTGAAGTCAACACATTGGGCAAGTCTGTATGTTGCATTCTGCCTTCATAAGTCTATACAACGATGTATATACAATGCAATGTACATACTTAAATCTTATGTCTTTATTCTTGTTGCTGAAGGGAACAGGGTCGACGCTGGGAGCTTAAAGCGTCCACGCATCAGTTGATGAAGCCTTCGCGATATCTTCCACTGCGTCAACGCCACAAGCAAGCAGCGTCGACGCAGCAGTTGAAGAAGCATTCATCCTCACAGGCTATTCCTGGTGAGGACACGCGCCACACTTCACGACGGAGTACACGGATCTCGCCTGCATCCCTTTGGCTCGGCGATCACTTGGCGGACTAGCGGAGTTATCTTCATTTATTTTATGCTTTAGGCCATGCTGGGCCTTTGATTAGTCCCTGCGTGGACAATTTTATTACTTGTGGACCTTTGTAGGCCAATTGGAGCCAACTAGGCTTTAGTTGGGTCATTTTTGTGCTTATTAGGTGAGGGATAGGGCTATTGGGCCACTTCTTTGGTTCAATCACTGGCCCATTTGGGCTGGCCGCCCACTCCCATGCTTAGCCCACCTAGGGTTAGGGTTTTGGGCGCCCCCACCTCTTTCCCTCCTCTTGGAAGGTGGCAGCCGCCCCCCCTCTCCTAGATTATAGGAAGAGGGGTGCGCCCCCCTTTCCCTTCCCCATCCGACCACCCCCCCTCCCTCCTTTGGCCGCCCCATTCCCCCAATCCACTCCTACATTCAAGGAGTGGTGCGCAGCCCCCTTTCCCCCCTTGCCTTGATGCGCACCCCCCCTCTCCCCCTTGCCATGTTGCGCACCCCCCTTTCCCCCCATGCCATGTGCGCACCCCCCCTCCCCTCCCTCTTGGCTAGGGTTTCAACCCTAGCACCTCCCCTCCCCATATATAAGCCTTGTATTTTTTCTTTGGAAAATAATGAAGAATATTTTGAGCAAGACTCCATGGTGGCTGCGCCCCCCATCTCTCTCCCTCTTTGATCCTGCGACGGGATCAACCCCGGGGTGCGACTCCCCATCCCCTTGGTGCGACGCCAAGGCATCCATCCTCCTTGTTCCTGCGACGGGATCAATCCGGGTGTGACTCCCCTTCCCCTTGGTGCGACGCCAAGCATCTATCCTCCGCGTTCATCCACATCTCCATCGCCATCCTTCGTCGCCATCTCCATCATCAAGTGTGAAGAACAAGCAATCTGCACCCCTGCAGATCCGAGGCAGAATTGAAGCCCTAATTGCAGAGTCGACCCCGACGTCCACAGTGCGAATCAGGCCGAGAGTTCTTCTGTGAGTTTGTTCCTCTCTGATCCTCTTCGATCCAGAGGTGGTCTCGCCTCGTTTCGACTTCGGCACTGTTTGTGGCACCCGTTCTCCCACGACTGCGCAGACTCCATTCGAATCAACCCGTCCAGAGGGTGCAGTTGGGTGCTGTTCCTGTCACGATTTCTCCATCCATTTTCTGCCCAAATCTTCTTCTTCAAAGTTATAGCCCTCGGCGTCCCGGAACCAACCCAGGTGGTTTCGTCAGATTCCGACCTCGTTTCAGAAAATTTCACCACGGCCATCGTACCTCTGTCCGACTGCTCGCCCAGAGGACAGAAGCTTACCACTGTTGCGATTGCGCCCAGCCTGGTGACTTGATGAGGCTCATCTTCTGATGGTTCGAACAACTTTTCATCCTCCTTCCAACGCCGCAAGTCTCGCCGCATTTCGACGATCGTGCTGTGCGTGGCGTTCATTCTCGTGGGACCGCGCAGACTGATCCTGTGCAGCCCGACCCCAGTACCAGCGACATGTTGCAGAAGCAACCACGGCTTACCTCGATGCAATCTGGTCAAGCCCTTTGATCAGAAGTTTCTTCTACGAGTCCCCGTCGTCCTCCCACAGGCAGAATCACGTTCGCACGCCGGAGCCTTAAGTTATTAACTTTCTCGCTCGAGCGCGCTGTTCTGTGTGCAGGAAACCAGTCACGACTTGCAGATGACCTCACGGCCACCTCGGTGCGAATCTGAGCGCCCCCTTTGGCCGAGGCTTCCTCCCGTGACCCAGCTACGCGCCATCGCTGACGGTGCCTCATTCGGATGCCGGATCAGGTCGTGGGAGCTTTCACCGCCGAGACGCGCGTTGCTGCGAACCGGCAGATTACCGTTCGGGAACCTCTTCGCGGCCAACCCCTCACCGAGTGCTGCCCGTCAGCCCGTGCATCGGCAGCCCCGACTCTATTATTGTAGCCTATTATCTCCCTGTGAGGAGTGGGCATTTTGGTTGGCATTGTACTAATGTTCATCGTGTGTATCGGGGTTGTTGATCTCGGCCGGGGTTTCTTCCCCACGCCTAGGCATGGAGGTACGCGCGACGCTCCCTTTGTTGGCATTTGCTTTACTAGTATACTTTCTAGCATGCCGTGTGAGTGTGTGTAGGTTCCTAGCTAGCTTGTTATTCACCGCGTGACTGTGAGTTGAGAGCCCCATTCCGTGGTCCTAGTCGAGCGCCGAGCTCGGACTAGATTCCCATAGGCGCACGGCGGTTCCTTAGCCGCTGAGATCCCTACGCTTCCCTCATAGGGACGGCTGTGGGCTTGGATTTCTTGTTGAGAGACGCCTCCACCCGGAGGAACGCTACGGAGGTCAGCCGCCCGGCTTGCCTTTGGCGTGTGAGTGCTGGCCGCACTTCATTGCATTCGTAGGTCCTAGCCCGTTTCGGTCCCGTCCCGCATCAAATTGGTATCAGAGCTTAGGGAACCAGTTCGTTCTAACAAATTGGGGTCTTAGGTCATGTGAGTCATTAGGTTTGTTTTAGTTGCATTTGAGTCCGTATTCTTCCCCAGTTTCCTACACCATTTTGAGTTGTGTCTAGTCCCATCCCTTAGTTGTCCTACATGTCCCTTCCATAGTCCTAGGGCGTGCATGTGTATTTAGAGTCCTCAGGTGCTTCATCATGGCTACTCCTTACATCCTCCACAAGGGTCCGACCGACCCTCTATTCCTGGACATCATTGTAGATGGGGACCTTCGCTTTGATGGATCGAGCCCTAGAGCCTATCTAAAGTGGGAGGCTACCATGGGAAAATACTTTGAGAAGAATTGGATATATGGTTCCGAGAGAGTCAACATTGCCAGGGGACAACTTTCACCTCAAGCTAGGGAAGTGTGGGATCACATAGTAGGTCTTAGGGCAGGTTGGAGGCAAGAGCCCATACACTCATGGGAGGAGATGAAGGTAGAACTTAGGAAGATCTACGCTCCCCAACGCTTCACCTCCTACTCAGAGACCCATAGCCCGAGGAGCACTACCACTCCTCCTATCTCCCTCGGTCAGTCTAAGGCCACTCTAAGGGCTCAACCTCCGCAACGCCCATCACCTCTTACCCCCAACCGAGCACATCATAGTTGGAGGAGTAAGGTGCCACCTGTGTGTGAGTCTAGGCCCGAGACTAAATCTCATGATTACCAGCAAGTCTCCCCGAATGCCCCTAACTTGAGAGATCTCCCCCTCGCAGAACTCCTGCAACTCTTTAGGGAGAAACTAGAAAGGATGGGCACTCCTATGGGATCACCGATTTCCCCTAGCCCACAGTCCGCTCCGCCTCCAGGCTCACGCCTGCCACCACCCCCAGAGCCCGCCCCTGTGGCCCCCTGTAGTAGGAATGTCCGGTTCTCTGACCAGTGTCCTTCACGTTCCCCTATCTTGGAGGACACACGTTCGGCGGATGCCCCACCCTGGTTTGTTCCAGTGACTTACGTTGCTGAACAGGGGTTGGCTGAGGAGTACTTAGCTGAGGTTGAGGAGTTAGGGAGTGATCCCATCCACATCATAGAGGACTCCGTTTCCATTCCTGAGAGAGATGCTTCACCCTTAGACCCTCATATAGAGCCATTCTTACACTCCGAGGGTGAGCTGATCATTGGAGAGTCTTTAGCTAGCTGGCTAAGGGAGGGTCCACTTCTAGATGTCTCCATTCCTTGCTATACACCCATGGGACCAGCCCTCCCAATAGTACCCCTTGACTCCTTTCATACCACTTTTCGGTCCTTCTGCTTTCTTGAAAATGTGAAGGGCTTCCTTAGGAGTTTAGATTGTCAATGGGAGTTGACTTATATGTTGACCTTAGGGTCTGACCAACCCTATAGTCATCGCTTTACACTCCCTACTTTGGGGTCTATTACCTCCGTCTACACCATAGGACATATCACCTCCGAGGTCCTTTTATTCTTTCCCATACCCGTGGAGGTTGATTTTGTCCCCTCTTATGGTATCACGGTCCCGAGGGAGGAACCTTGCCTTCCTTGCCTTCCTCATGAGCCTCTTGCCCCATACATTAGAGCGCCTGAAGGTGATCATCTGCACCTGGGCGAATGTCGCACATGGGCAAGTATAGTGAAGGGACCTGTCGGGAGGGGTCATCATTTCTTTGACCCATTCGATCCCCTCCCTAGTGAGCCTCTCGACTCATATTATTCTCCCCACATTGTCGAGAAGGTCCATTATCATACCCCATCCAGACCTGCTAGTCAACACCTCACCTTGCATACATCCAGACGCCAGAGTTTAGGAGGCCAGGGACACATGTCTCTCCTTCATGTTTCACCACGTTCCTCACCATATAGGGGTAATTTCATGAGTGAGTTTTGGGTTGTTCGTCCTCCTGAGTCTACCACATTTAGTAGGACACATGTGCATGATAGGTCATACTTTGGTTGTCCAGGTCCTCCCCAAGTTGTCAAGTCTGGTAGATGGCATAGGCCTATTAGATCCATATTTGGATGTCCAGGACCACCCCTACATTCATATAGGTATGAGTCCACACAGCTAGTTCGGAGACTACATCATCATCACCATCTTGAGGCCAGCAACGCACGTTATGAGGATTTAGCTGATACACATCGGCCCACCCGTGAGTTCCGTAAGGGAGAGTACGTCATGATCAGGGTCAGACCTGAACGGTTTCCTTTGGGGGCCGTGAAGAAACTCCAGGCCCACGGTGCTGGACCCTTTCGAGTCTTGAAGCGAATTGGGTCGAATGCGTATGAGATTGAGCTGCCAGTCGACTATGGGATCTGTTCGACGTTCAATGTCTCAGATCTAGTGGCATATCGGGATCCCGCGGTGATTCCCAGTGAGCTTTTTGGGCCCTCCCCTCCTGTTGAGAGTATTACACCTTCTGAGCCTCCACCTCCTCCAGCCCCATTACGGAAACGCGAGCATATAGATTGTATACTGGATGAGCAGGTGACCACGACCAGGAGCGGAGCCTACCAACGCTTCCTAGTGCGTTGGAGAGGGCGCCCTACGACAGACGACGCCTGGATCACACGTGGAGAGCTGGAGAGGATCGACCCGGACCTGCTGGAGCGCTACTGGAGCGACCAGGACCCGTACTCGACAGGGTCGAGTTCTTCCCACCCGGGGAGAATTGGTGAGGACACGCGCCACACTTCACGACGGAGTACACGGATCTCGCCTGCATCCCTTTGGCTCGGCGATCACTTGGCGGACTAGCGGAGTTATCTTCATTTATTTTATGCTTTAGCCCATGCTGGGCCTTTGATTAGTCCCTACGTGGACAATTTTATTACTTGTGGACCTTTGTAGGCCAATTGGAGCCAACTAGGCTTTAGTTGGGTAATTTTTGTGCTTATTAGGTGAGGGATAGGGCTATTGGGCCACTTCTTTGGTTCAATCACTGGCCCATTTGGGCTGGCCGCCCACTCCCATGCTTAGCCCACCTAGGGTTAGGGTTTTGGGCGCCCCCACCTCTTTCCCTCCTCTTGGAAGGTGGCAGCCGCCCCCCCTCTCCTAGATTATAGGAAGAGGGGTGCGCCCCCCTTTCCCTTCCCCATCCGACCACCCCCCCTCCCTCCTTTGGCCGCCCCATTCCCCCAATCCACTCCTACATTCAAGGAGTGGTGCGCACCCCCCTTTCCCCCCTTGCCTTGATGCGCACCCCCCCTGTCCCCCTTGCCATGTTGCGCACCCCCCTTTCCCCCCATGCCATGTGCGCACCCCCCCTCCCCTCCCTCTTGGCTAGGGTTTCAACCCTAGCACCTCCCCTCCCCATATATAAGCCTTGTATTTTTTCTTTGGAAAATAATGAAGAATATTTTGAGCAAGACTCCATGGTGGCTGCGCCCCCCATCTCTCTCCCTCTTTGATCCTGCGACGGGATCAACCCCGGGGTGCGACTCCCCATCCCCTTGGTGCGACGCCAAGGCATCCATCCTCCTTGTTCCTGCGACGGGATCAATCCGGGTGTGACTCCCCTTCCCCTTGGTGCGACGCCAAGCATCTATCCTCCGCGTTCATCCACGTCTCCATCGCCATCCTTCGTCGCCATCTCCATCATCAAGTGTGAAGAACAAGCAATCTGCACCCCTGCAGATCCGAGGCAGAATTGAAGCCCTAATTGCAGAGTCGACCCCGACGTCCACAGTGCGAATCAGGCCGAGAGTTCTTCTGTGAGTTTGTTCCTCTCTGAGTCCTCTTCGATCCAGAGGTGGTCTCGCCTCGTTTCGACTTCGGCACTGTTCGTGGCACCCGTTCTCCCACGACTGCGCAGACTCCATTCGAATCAACCCGTCCAGAGGGTGCAGTTGGGTGCTGTTCCTGTCACGATTTCTCCATCCGTTTTCTGCCCAAATCTTCTTCTTCAAAGTTATAGCCCTCGGCGTCCCGGAACCAACCCAGGTGGTTTCGTCAGATTCCGACCTCGTTTCAGAAAATTTCACCACGGCCATCGTACCTCTTTCCGACTGCTCACCCAGAGGACAGAAGCTTACCACTGTTGCGATTGCGCCCAGCCTGGTGACTTGATGAGGCTCATCTTCTGATGGTTCGAACAACTTTTCGTCCTCCTTCCAACGCCACAAGTCTCGCCGCATTTCGACGATCGTGCTGTGCGTGGCGTTCATTCTCGTGGGACCGCGCAGACTGATCCTGTGCAGCCCGACCCCAGTACCAGCGACATGTTGCAGAAGCCACCACGGCTTACCTCGATGCAATCTGGTCAAGCCCTTTGATCAGAAGTTTCTGCTACGAGTCCCCGTCGTCCTCCCACAGGCGGAATCACGTTCGCACGCCGGAGCCTTAAGTTATTAACTTTCTCGCTCGAGCGCGCTGTTCTGTGTGCAGGAAACCAGTCACGACTTGCAGATGACCTCACGGCCACCTCGGTGCGAATCTGAGCGCCCCCTTTGGCCGAGGCTTCCTCCCGTGACCCAGCTACGCGCCATTGCTGACGGCGCCTCATTCGGACGCCGGATCAGGTCATGGGAGCTTTCACCGCCGAGACGCGCGTTGCTGCGAACCGGCAGATTACCGTTCGGGAACCTCTTCGCGGCCAACCCCTCACCGAGTGCCGCCCGTCAGCCCGTGCATCGGCAGCCCCGACTCTATTATTGTATCCTATTATCTCCCTGTGAGGAGTGGGCATTTTGGTTGGCATTGTACTAATGTTCATCGTGTGTATCGGGGTTGTTGATCTCGGCCGGGGTTTCTTCCCCACGCCTAGGCGTGGAGGTACGCGCGACGCTCCCTTTGTTGGCATTTGCTTTACTAGTATACTTTCTAGCATGCCGCGTGAGTGTGTGTAGGTTCCTAGCTAGCTTGTTATTCACCGCGTGACTGTGAGTTGAGAGCCCCATTCCGTGGTCCTAGTCGAGCGCCGAGCTCGGACTAGATTCCCATAGGCGCACGGCGGTTCCTTAGCCGCTGAGATCCCTACGCTTCCCTCATAGGGACGGCTGTGGGCTTGGATTTCTTGTTGAGAGACGCCTCCACCCGGAGGAACGCTACGGAGGTCAGCCGCCCGGCTTGCCTTTGGCGTGTGAGTGCTGGCCGCACTTCATTGCATTCGTAGGTCCTAGCCCATTTCGGTCCCGTCCCGCACCAATTCCACTGCGTCAACGCCACAATTGAGCAGCGTCGACGCAGCAGCTAAAGAGACGAGGCTAATGGCTACTGGAATGCCTCACTGCGTTAATGCCATTGAGTGACAGCGTCGACGCAGCAAGTCAGATTGATGACTTTGAGCACGTGAACGGAGAACTCTATACATCGGACTGAAGAAGCTAATGAGGGGCACGTGATCCCAGGTACCTGGCTCGTGATCCGAAAAGGACAAGGTATCCAGATGAGGACACGTGTACTAACACTCCATTGCATGCTGCCACGTGATCCAAATTGCTGGGTGGGAAACGTGGAGAGCACACGCCTGCTGCTGTTGTTGCTATATAAACAAGTCTTCTTCCACAGAAGAAGATTGATCGAAAGAAAAGAAGAGAAAGTCTATACAGCAGTGAGGTTTCGATCCACAGAGAGAAAAGAGAGAAGAAGAAGATACAGAGAAGAAGAAGAAGAAATAGAGAAGAAGGAGAAAAAGGGAGAGGAAGAGATCGAGAGAGAGTGAGGTGAGAGAGAGCTGATCGAGAGTGAGAGTGAGAGTGTTTGTATCTCAGTCTCGTGGTTCAAAACCAGAGCTGAGCTTTGCTCTTTAAGAGCTACATTGCTTTTGGGTTTTTATTTTTCGTTTTGATTCTGTCTTTCATTTCCGAATGATGTTTCTTCAAGCTGTGTGTCAGTGGTCTTGCAGTGGTGGTCTCCACTGGACGGGTTAAGCTGTATTTCCCCAGCGGTTGCAGAGGATCAGATCCTCTGGTCGGCAAGCTGTAGTGCCCAGCGAAGCTGTGTATCAGCGGGTTGTTTGGCCAAGCTGTAAAGCCCAGCGGACGCAAGCTGTGCTGCGCAGCAGGAAGCCATACTCGGTTGAGTGTGGGGTGGACGTAGGTCGTTGACCGAACCACCTAAAAATTATGTGTGCAGTGTGTTTGTGTTTTTGTGTGATCTGTGTGCGATGGGAATTTCTTGCTTAGCTTGTTTGATTGCATCGCTTATGCTCATGTCTAGCTTTCTACCTTTAGCTTAGCACTTTTCATTTAGCTTTATTGATGCTTGCCTAAATTCCACTTTAGAACTTACAATAGTTTTAAATTAGGCAAGTTGATCTATTCACCCCCCTCTAGATCCACACTTAGTGGAGATAGACTGCATCCATCTAACCCAACATTCGGCAACGCTGCTTTGACTTTTGGCTCGCCCTAATCCTCGAGCGCCATTGCCGTGGCCGACAAGCAGCCCAGTCTGGCGACTGCCCATACATGCAGTTGGCCCCTCTACTCCTCCAGCAACAGAGATCCATGCGGTCATTGACCCCTGGGTCCCCAGCTCTGCCAGCACCCGACACGGGCTTTCTGCTCCGGGTCCCCGGCTCCTCAGCACCTCACTCAGGCTCTCAGCTCCGAGTCCCAGCCAAGCCTACCCCAAGCACGGGTTTCCCACCCTAGGGTCAAGGCCTCCCACTGTTCTATTCGGGCCTTCCGACCCGAGTCTCGGATGAGCCGGCACTCAATACGGGCTTTCAACCCCGAGTTTGAGGCTCCCTAGTATCTGGCTCGGGTAGATGACCCCGGGTCTCATCAAGGTCGGTCCCCGATGCGGACTCTCCGCACTGGGCCCCTGGCCTCCCAGCTCTATGATGGGGTCTTTACCCCTACGATCCAGCAATGCCAACTCCCAGCAAAGGGTTTCCTCTTTGGAGCAAGGCCACCTCAACACCCAAGATGGGCGTCTAGCCCTGGGTCTCAGCTCCAACAATACCCAACACGGGTGTCTAGCCCTGGGTCTTAGCTCCAGCAACACCCAACACAGGCGCTTAACCCCGGGTCTCAGCTCCAGCAACACCCACGACTGGCTTTTAGCCCTAGGTCTCAGTTCCAGCAACACCCAAGACGGGCATCTAGCCCCGGGGTCCAGCTCCAGTAACACCCGAGATGGGCCTCCAGCCCCGAGTCCCAGATACATCAATACCCGAGACGGGCTTTCAGCCCCGGGTCCCAGATACATCAATACCCGAGACGGGCTTCCGACCCCGGGTCCCAACTACATCAACACCCAAGACGGGCTTTCCGCCCCGGGTCTCAACTACATCAATACCCAAGAGGGGTGCTCCTCCTTGGGTCCCAGTATTCCTACATCCCCAGTACCCAAGATGGGCGTTCAGCCCCGGGTTCCGGTTCCAGCAATACCAAAAAAGAAAGGGGGCCATCCAGTTTTGGGATCCAGATCCAACAGCACCCAAGGCGGGCGTTCAGCCCCAGGTTCCAGCTCCATCAACACCCAGGACGGGTTGCCTGCCCTGGGATCCAGTTCCATCAATACCCAAGACGGGTGTTCTGCCCTGGGATCCAGTTCCACTAACACCTAAGACCGGGCGTTCAGCCCCGGATCCCAGTTTCAGCCACACCCAAGATGGGCGATCAGCCCAGGGTCCCGGCTTTATCGACACCAGAGATAGGCATTCGGCCTCGGGTCCTAGTTTCATCAGCACCCAAGATGGGCCTCCAGCCCCGGGTTCCAGTTTCGACAACGCCCAAGACTGACATCCAGTCCTGGGTCCCAGCACCATCAGTATTCAAGACGGGCTTCTAGCTTTGGAACCCAGTGTCGTCAAGCACTCAGTTTGGGTTTCTAGTCCCAGATCCCAGCTTCATCAGCTCCCAATACAGGCTTTCAGCCTCGGGCACTAGCTTCGCCAACACCCAGTACGGGCGTCAAGCTCTAGGTCACCATCCCTCTGACATCCTCAGTTCACGACATGGGTCACAAACCTCGAGTTCCGGCAACAACTCTGATGGACCAAGTGAACACCAAGTTCTAGGTCACCATTCTGTCGGCCCCAGCTCGGGCACTGCACTCCCGAGTTCCAGCTACATCGGCACTCACCAGAAATGCCATGCTCCAGACAACCTCAGACCGGGTTCGTTCGGTCCACCACATTGGTGCTGAGTCAACCTCGGCCCTGCAAACAAAAAGGGGGTGCCATGGCGGTTGCTAAAATTGGTGACCCACCGCCGCCACCCCTGCCTCCAGAAGACTAGGTGAGGCTCAGAGAAGCCGATGCACCAGTATCACACTGGGGTCAATCACCCCGGTCCAGTATCCAGCCTTCCAAGCCCAAAGAATGGGGGCAACTCTAAGGAGGAGCGTCCGTCCTCCCTCGGATGAATATGGGTCATTAGAAAAGAGGCCCAACCCATTCGGAGGTCCCGAGTCAAGAGGTCCCTTCACTCACCAGAATGGTACCAAGCTCAAAAGCTAGCCGAGTGAAAGAGGGTGAATCCCACCGACACCCGCCCAGTAGCTCCAAAGAAACTCCACATGCGTCAGCTAACGACTCGGTGGAATCCCTGCCAACGCCAACTGGTGACGCCGGTGAAGCTCCGTCGGGTCCTCCACCGGTGGCTACCAGCAAACCCTGACGGGAAGTCTATCCCTTCAGTATTTATTATGTCAAAAGGGGTAGCAACACCCAGGCAGACACCCTGTCCAAGCGTGTCTTCGGCCATCATGTTCAATAAGGCCGAGCCACCCAGATCCCTGTTAAGGTCCCAGCCACCTATAGCAAAGACTAGCCATTCTCTGGATCCACCCTAAAGTCCCGAGCTACTCGGTTGAGGGTCGATCCACGGTCACTTCTACAACACCAACAAGTCGTTGATGGCACAACCTACAGGCAACGTCCCATGATAGCAACAAGCTAAGGACGACAGCCGCAAGGCTCACAGGTATCAAAAACAAAAAAAAAAACAAAAAAGGGGCTAAAAATATAGATGCCCTGGCGGACTTAGCCACTCTTTCCATAAGGTGGCTGGGAGCAAAAAGGCCGCAAACCCAGCTGAGGTGAAAACCCGCGAGGGCGCCTCAGGCAAAATCGGGTTACCCCTCGGTGTGAAAACCCGAAAGGGCGCACCGGAAAAAGCAAAAGGGGGCCAGCTCCGGTGAAAACCTGAAAGGGCGGTGGAGCTGGTAAAGAGAAAAAGAAAAGTATCTCTCCCTCTTTAGGAATAGCCAACTACCTCACCCTAAATCCCTGACCGGTCCACTACAATAGTGGATCAATATACTCTCTTTTGGCCTTCACACCACGATGGTCGGCCCACACCCTATCCTTGACCAATACACCATCACGATTGGTCATCTCCCGGCATCCAGGTCAATACACCATCACGGTCGACCTACCTATTTCCTCCTAGTCTCACACTATCCCCATTGGCCGCTAACCCCCTTGACCCATATGCCGTCATGGCTAGTCAAGCCTCCACCTTGGTCGTCCTCCTTCACAGTCGACCTACGCATACCCTTGACTAAACACCTCCACAGTCAATCCAACACATGATCTCTGGCCAGTACACCATAATGCTTGGCCTACACATCACCTAGTCCCTAACCAGTACACCTTCCTGGCCAGTTAAATCCATAACCTTTGGCCAGTACACCTCTTTGGTCGGCCTACGTCAAGTCTTGGCCTATACGCCACCACAACCCAAAACCTTAGCCTTTGGATCGTCAAAGTTGACCCGTTCAAGCTTCAGTCCGAGCTCCAGCTGCAAGCTACACGGATCAGCCAGCCTAAAGGTCTACATGAAGCTTCAAATTGCTTGGCAATTAGCCAATCCCCAGCAAGCAATCCCAGCATCAGCATAACAGATCAATGGCAATAATCCCGCCAATAGTGTTCTTCGACAGCAGCAAGCTAAGAACACCCAGCGCCAGTCACCGAATAGCAAAAAGGCTCTTAGGTAAACAAAAAATTTTTTTAAAACAACAAAAAAATGGGGTTAAAAATAGAGATACCCCGGCGGACTCAGTCGTTCTCTTTTTCAAGGAAGCGGCTGGGGGCAAAAAGGCCAGTAACCCGGTTGAGGTGGAAACTCGCAAGAGCACCTCAAGCAAAATTGGGTAACCCCTCGATGTGAAAACCCGTAAGGGCGCATCGAAAAAAGCAAAAGGGGGCCAGCTCTGGCAAAATTGGTTAACCCCTCGATGTGAAAACCCGTAAGGGCGCATCGAGGCAGGTCTTCAACAACACCAGACCAAGATGCCTCACCGAGGCAGGTCTCCAGCAACTCCAGACCAAGTCGCCTCGCCGAGGTAGGTCTCCAGGAACTCCAGACCAAGTCGCCTCGCCGAGGCAGGTCTCCAACAACTTCAGACCAAGATGCCTTGCCGAGGTAGGTCTCCAGCAACTTCAGACCAAGACGCCTCGCCGAGGCAGGTCTCCAACAACTTCAGACCAAGACGCCTCGCCGAGGTAGGTCTTCAACAACACCAGACCAAGACGGCTCTGTTGAGTTATGGTTTTGATGATTGTTGTGATTGTTAAGTTATGGTTTTGATGATAACTAAACTTAATGTGTGATTAAGTGATGATAACTAAACTTGTGGTTGATTGCTCATGCTCTGGTTATCTATGTATGGTTGAGATGGCAAATGGGAACGGTTACATGGTCTTGATCCTTGGTTTGCATATGTTGGTTTTACAAGAGGCAAGAGGTTTCATAACCTCTTCAACAGGAACAAGTATGGTATTAACCTTGACTATCTTGCTTGCAGGATCAAACACATGGCAGTCACCTGGTGAACCAAACGTGTGGATAAGCACCCTGCTCCTCTACAATCCAAAACGGGATCAAACACATGGCAGTCACTTGGTGAACCAAACGTGTGGATAAGCACCCTGCTCCTCTACAATCCAAAACATGTGGTATATGTCATTTATTATCAAGAACCATTGGTGAGACTCTTACTTTGTCTTAGCATCGATCTCACCATGTGTATCTCATATACCTCTCCTTCATACACCTCATTCATGCACATTAAAGCATGAAACCCTTCTGGCCATCGTGCGCCCTCGCCCGCGGATCGACCTGCGCAGTCAGGTCGCGGGGATCGACCTGCCCGGTCAGGTCGCGGGGGTCAAGGGGGCAACGCCCCTCCGCCCCCGGAACAAAATTTTGATTAATGCTCAAACGGTTTGCATGAACTTCATGCATTTATCATATGGATGGTTGAGCTATAGTTCTAATCAATTATGTATGCTTTTGCAGGTCAAAACACTCAGTAAAAATCCACAAGGTCAAAGACTCATTTGACACCTTCTAAACTGTCAAGGGTGATGCCACAGACATGAACGGGCTGCTAAAGGACTTAAGCGACGGAGCTGAAGAGGTTAACGGACCGACCCGGGAAAACCCAGGGTCTGCCTAGCTGGCGGTCGACCGCTAGCTCAGGGGCGGTCGACCGCCCCTGCCAGCAGCTCACCGCCTACAGGGATTCACAGTGGCGGTCGACCGCCGACCCAGTAGCGGTTGACCTGAATTCCCAGAAACCAACGGCCAGCAGTTCTCTCAATAGCGGTCGACCGCCAGCCCCGATAAGCCAAAAATATTGACTTTTGTCCATCTCGAAAGAAGCATCTCCTCTTGCTATTGTTTAATCCCAAAGCCACTAAACCCTCCAGAATTTGTGGATCTGGTCTAGGGCTTGTCCATAGACCTTCCAAGGGTTATAAAACATCATATTAGAGTCATAACCCTAATTATCCAAGAGATCCAAAGGGGAGGCTGTCCAAGGAGGAAGAAGAGGGTACTGTAGCTCCATGAACAGTACCTCGTGTAGCAAGTTCTTCATCTATCTCCAACACATTCAAGGTACTTCTAAAGCCAACAAGCATCCATGAAGTGAAGAAGCAAGCAACCAACAAAGAGAGATCAAGGGGGTGGCTATCAAGAAGCAAGCAAGGTTTTCAAGAAGAGATCAAAGGAAGATTGTCCAAGTGAAGAAGAAGGGTACTGTAGCCGTGAACAGTACTCCGTGTAGCAAGTGTTCTTCATCCATTCTCAACCCCGCAGCATGCATTCAAAGGGAACCCAAATCAGGAGTTTTCTAAACTAAGCCTCATCGTCTTTATGTTTTGGATGTTGTAATTGTGTTCATCATAAACTGCAAGAACTTGTATGTGTATGTGGATCGTTGTTGGATCCGTGGTCATGTGTGTGTGTGTCGTATTTGATTCGTGTGTATGCGTGGATCTTCCTAGATCTGCGTTTATGTGTGTGTGGGCCTTTTAGATCCGTTCTATCTCGTGTGTGTGGATTGCTGCACTTGTGGCAGTGGGTGTTTGTGTTGGTGATATGCTTGTTGGATCATGTTGGAGACCTCGTCTCCGTGTGTGTGTGTGTGTGTTGGGGCGTGTCCCCGTGTGTGTGGGCAGGTGTTGTCCTGCATGTGTGGTTGGAGCGTCGTCTCCGTTTGGGGATTTATCCTCGAGTGAAGTCTCACCGGACTTGGTGAGGGGTGGACACAGCATTGCCGCCGTTGCATCCGAACCACCTTAAAAATCGCTGTGCACTATGGTTTGATTTGTGTGGTTTGGTCCTTTTCTTCTACCTCCATTCTATGTGAGTGTATGTGTTAATTATTGTTACGGATTTATCTATGTATATCTTGCATATTCTATATCTCATTATACAAAGTTTGATAAATCTAATTTGTGTTCAAATAGTTTTGAATCTCTTAACTAGCATTCTATCACATATTTTGAAAAGGCCAAAAGTTTCCTTAAAATTTGTAAACACCCAATTCACCCCCCTCTTGGGTGTCATTGATCGCGTGACTTCAGCCTCGTCGAGACAGGTCTCCAGCAACTCCAGACCAAGACGCCTCATCGAGGCAGGTCTCCAACAACTTCAGACCAAGACGCCTCGCCGAGGCAGGTCTCCAGCAACTTCAGACCAAGACGCCTCGTCGAGACAGGTCTTCAACAACCTCAGACTAAGACGCCTTGTCGAGGCAGGTCTTCAACAACCTCAGACCAAGACGCCTCGCCGAGGTAGGTCTCCAACAACTTCAGACCAAGATGCCTCACCGAGGTAGGTCTCCAGCAACTTTAGACCAAGACGCCTCACCGAGGCAGGTCTTCAACAACCTCAGACCAAGACGTCTCGCCGAGGCAGGTCTTCAACAACTTCAGACCAAGACGCCTCGCCGAGGTAGGTCTTCAGTAACTTCAGACTAAGACGCCTCACCGAGGCAGGTCTCCAGCAACTTCAGACCAAGACGCTTCGTCGAGGCATGCCTCCAGCAACATCAAGCCAAGATACCTTATCGAGGTTGATCCCCAGCAACACCAGGTCAACATGTCTCGCCAGATCTTGCCTCCAACAGCATCAGACCAACTCACCTACGACACCGATTATCTTCGGCAGCTTCACCCCAGTCGTCGGATCACCCTACTCCTTGGGTGTGGTCCCCGTGGCTACTCCGCAGCTGCCCACTCCTCAGTTAACATCATTCATCCCCCTGTTACTCCGACCTCTCCTGATTCCCTGACACCACCAGCCAACCAGCCGGCCCCTACCACTTCGGCCGTGCAATGGCGGCCCTGGCAGGAGCTGGAATCTCTCAACTTCGAAGCCCTAGTATAATCCCAGTTCCCCTGTAACCCCTGACCCACCAGCTATAATCCCAGTCACATCCAGCCATGACAAAGGGGGCTCCAGCATCATAACTTGACGATTTGCAAGTGCCCTACAACACAACTCTAGCTACAATGCTTCAGAGCTGTGACCATCCCATCCCATAGGACGGTGGGTGCCAAGCTTGGCAAATGCGCCCCCATGGGCGGTCAACAGACAATGCCAGCATCCCACAAGAAGAATCAACCACCACAGCAGTGGTAGGCTGCTAATGACCGACCACAGACTTCGCCACAAAGCCCCAGTCAGAGCGGCGGTCATCTTGTCGCCATCCAGCAATCCCAGGGGCTGAGAGATAGGTGGCCCTCCAATTCCCAAGATAGGGAAGTCTCGAACCCCCTCACACAGCATCATCGGCTACGGTCACGACCAAAGGGGAACAGGCTAAGGAGTGAAAAATACTCAAGGCACTCCTCGACTCAGACAAGGTGGAAAACCTAAGAAAACACAGATCTCAGTCTACAAGTCCACCTCTGGGGGCAAGACATGACTCCCGCCAGTGCAGCCTCAGATAATGAAAAGAGAGCCACAAGTGGTCTCCCATTGCTCGCCAGCCACCCTACGAGGCGGGATGGATTCGACAGTCCTGGCCTATCCCTGCCTCAGATTTGTAATGGGGGAGGGTCCTTTCCAACGAGCCGCCTCTCCTCAGAAAATCCACAAAGCCCAATGCACGAGACAGGCCCCAGACATAGGCAACAAAGCCAGAAGCATTGTTATGCCGGGCTCCCCTGGCCTCTTTATGCCATCGGCATTGGCATCCATCCCAGTCATATCATCAATCACCGAAGTGGCCACCTGTATGGTGAGTTCAACGTCCAGACTAGATTACTCCCGCGACGCGGGCCCTGTACACCTCTGCTACAAGCCCGACACGCGAGAAAAATGGGAACAAAATTCCCAAGTCACGGATAACGGGCTCCAACTTCAAGCACCACGTGTGTATCTAGCCACTCGGATCTCTCTAGAATCCAACTCTATAACCTCCCAGGTTCAACGGTCTTCTGCAAACGTACCACTGTCTCATGAAAGATCGCAACGGGAGCGTCAACCCTCAGAACAAGTAACTCCCACACGCCAATAAGGTCGGGAGAAATCAAGCTTGAAAGGCGCACGGGCCGCACGCCGTCGTCTTCGCCTCCGACGCACGCCTCGTGGGGGGCATTTGTTGGCACCGGCTTATTTTCTCGAATTAATCGATGATTAAGCATAGGGAAATACTCCCTAAATGGATCAAAATGGCACATCACCAAAGTTTCTCTACCAGTCAAGTTGTGCTCGGAAATCAAGACGTGTCACCGGGTCAAGCGGCGTAACATAACAACCGGGCATCGGCCCTGAGCAAATGGCACTATGCCAGCCAGTTTCTCGACAACCGGGTCGGTTTCAGGATTCGGGACAACCTACCGTACCTTACGACACTATGTGAAGATTTGGGGTTTACCCCCGGACGCCCTGCATACGGTATTATACCACTGACACTTCAACAACCGGGTTAACTCGGGATTCAGAACAGCCTGCCGCATCAGGCGACTCTTCGCCGAGGAGCGAGGGTCACCCCAACCACCAGACAAACGGCATTATCATGTCGACGCCCCAATCATTGGGCACAACCGAGGGTCCTAACCAGCTAGCCGTGACCCACAGCAATATCAACGATCGATCGGGCCCACCCCCGATCACTCAGTTTGTGGGTTTACCCCCGTTTAACATAGCTACCCGAGCCGACCCGGGGGCACCCTGACTACAAGCCACGCCATGTGGCGCCCAGCAATGAGGCCGGGGTCTACCCTCGAGTCGCCTCCCTCCAGCCCTCTGAAGTCAAAGGAAGACCCGTCAAGGCCAACCGCAAGCTTCAGGAGCTCACAACACCCTTACACGGCCCGCACACGCGTGTCGGGAACTTCCCCGAGCACCTGGTGGGCGCATATGATCCAGCCACTCTACAGCACGTCGGAGCACAACTCGGGACTCCCAGCAACCCATCGCGTCATGCACCACCATCGTGCACCCTCGCACGCCGATCGACCTGCGCGGTCAGGTCGCGAGGGTCAAGGGGGCAGCGCCCCTTGCGGGGGTTTCTCCTGTTTATAAACCCAGTCAAACCCTCAATATAAACCCAGTCAAAGCCTCATTTTAGCCCCCAGTCAAATCCCAGTCTAACCCCCAGTCAAACCTCAGTCAAACCCGCGGTCAAACCCGCGTAAAGCCCTCCGGGGAGGGGTTTAGGCGGACCAGCCTCACCCCCAAGGCTGGTCCGCCTAAACCCCCATTAAACTAAAAAAAGTGTTTTTTTTAATTAAAAAAAGTGCCCAGCCAGTTCGCCAAAACCCCCCCTGGGGGAGGGTTTAGGCGGACCACCTGGACCCCCAGGCTGGTCCGCCTAAACCCCCTGGGGGAGGGGGTTTAGGCAGACCAGCCTGCCCCCCTCAGGCTGGTCCGCCTAAGCCCATCAAAACTAAAAAAAAAGGTTTTTTAACAAAAGTAAAACCCCTCCGTGAGGGGTTTAGGCGGACCAGACCAGCCCCTTAGGCTGGTCCGCCTAAACCCCACTTGGGGGAGGTGTTTAGGCGGACCATACCAGCCCCTTGGGCTGGTCCGCCTAAACCCTCCCTCCCCCACTCCGTAACACTCTCCCATGGTTTACCCAGACCAGCTTTGCCCCCGAACCTAGTCCGCCTAAACCCCCCATGACCCTTCATCTTCCCCTATAAAATCCCCCAAGGGGCTCAATGGAAGAACATGCAACATGGAATGAAATGAAGGATGCAATGCAACACCCTCCGACCTAACTGCCGCGCCCTCGGACTCCTGAGGCCTTCGGTAAAGGTCGGGGACACGAGGAACTAAGTGTGCGCGTGGTTGGCTTGTCGATCGACTTATACACGCCGAGGGTATGTCATATGTACTCCCCTGACGCGGCGTCTAGCCATCGCACACAAGTCCATGCCCATCGCGTATAAGGCGTTATGACAACGGCGAACACACCCGTATCCCGGGTCCGCCCGCGTATGACAACCCACGGTGGCTACGCATACGCCATGATGCCGTACCTACTTCCAGCATGGAATCGCGTGCCCACTGCCTGCTCTGAGCTAGCTGCCGACCGCTCGGATTGATGACTCGAGTTATCCGGACCCTTCCCCGGGAATAATATTCTCGGGGCCGGCCTCGACTCCCCAGCATGATGACATTCGCCTTCCGGAGCCCAGACCCGACCGCTCACCTTGAGCCGCGTCCAACCTCCGTCAGGCTCAAGCCCACGATCGCCTCGGCCACCTAGGCAGTCGGGCTTGTCTCGATCTCCTCACGGGGAGCCTCTGTAAAACACGCGGATATCCGCTTTATCCCGCATTGACTCGGGGACCGACCCACGTGTCGGAATTGTCCTGCGGCTTGCGCCCATTGTACTTCGGCCTCCTCGGCCCATTTGTAAAGCCCACGTGGCTCTCATATAGCATGAAACCAGTTGAACACACATACCTATACTCGGGCCTCAGCCTCTTCACGGCGCCCACATCCTTCAGTCACAATGGTGCCTCCGGCACCCCCTGAGCACGACTATCGAGGTCTCCCGGTGCCTGACAGCTCAACAACTCAGTTACAACGGTGCCCCCGACACTCGACTGCCAGTCATATCGGGCCCACGGTGCCCGCCTCCTCCAGTCACAACGGTGCCCCCGGCACCCGACTACCAGCTACTCCAGTCACATCGGGGCCCCCTGCACCCGACCGCTCAACAACTCCTGTCACAACGGTGCCCCCGGCACCCGACTGCCCGCTACCCCAGTCACAACGGTGCCCCTGGCACCCGACTGCCAGCTACCCCAGTCACAACGGTGCCCCCGACATCCAACTGCTAGCTACTCCAGTCACATCAGGGCCCGCGGCACCCGATCACTCAACAACTCCAGTCACAACGGTGCCCCCGACACCCGACTGTAAGCTACTCTAGTCACATCAGGGCTCACGGCACCCGACCACTCAACTTCCCCAGCACAACGGTGCCTCCAGCACCCCTACTGCCCCAACCTTGACACTGTCTCATGTCGGGAATACATTGTGACGCCCCTCGGGCGCCATCCTGCTGAGTCACAGGTCCTTTGACGGACGACACGTACAAATGCGAAAATGCCCACACAATAATGCAATGACCCGGGGACTGTCATGAATGACGGTATTGTCCCGTGGCTTGCAAGCAATTGTAATCGGGCTCTCACGCCCCCATATAAATGCCTTTCATGGCATATAAGTCATGTAATCCAGTGAAGGAGCGGATTCCCCTCCTCGCTGGAACCAGTCTCTCTGTCCCCTGTAATCCCTATTGTGTTGCTATTGCCCTGTCGCTGTTGCACGGACTAAGCCCTCCCGACGTTGCGGCTCCCAGGGTCTCTGACTCTTTCTTCGATAGTAGAAACAAAGGTATTCGGATTCAATCCGATGTAAAATAAACACCGGTTGCTTGCGACCGGTGGGGAAAGACGTCCAGTACACGAATCCCCATAATCGCCTGCGCACTCGCACCCATGGAACCCCTTTTATCCATGTGTCGCCCGATCCCTCGAGCCACGTGCCACGTCCTGGCGACGCTTCCCCGATCAATCCTCGGTTCCATAGGTGATTGTTGAGAAATCGACTGGCACGCCCGCATTCCACCCAGCCATCCCTGTCCCAGTCTCCTAGAATGATGAACCATACGCCATACCTTCTAGTGCGTTCCTATCGTTCTCTCTGCCTTCTTCTCAACACCCCCGAAATCCCCGCGTGCCTAGTCAACCTATCTCGACCTTCCGTAAAAGGCGAGTCTACACCCCCGCCGTGAGGACAAAACGACAAGTGACTCCCCCGCGGTCGCAAACAGCCATACATACTCTCTCTTGTATTTTTTGATGATGTCAAAGGGGGAGAGATTATATGTGTCATTAACTAGGGCATGCATAAGGGGGAGAGACTTGTTCATTTGCATGAAGGGGAGAGAATTATCTGGGGAGAAAATGTCATTGAAAGTCTTTGTGCTTCAAATTCTTGATTACATTTCATGGCACCTTGACTTACAATGTATTCTTAATGACTCATAGTTGCCATCATCAAAAAGGGGGAGAATGTTGGGCATGTATGTAACATGCTTTAATTCTATTATTTTGATGATGTCTGACTATGACTCATTAATATGTTTGACCTGCATTTAATAAATGTCAACATTCATGCATTTCAGGTCAAGCCAGCTTTGGCAACAAAGAAAGAAATAAATTGAGTAAGGCACAGAAAACAAGGCATGTGGCTACACAAGAATCAAGGTAGAATTCAAGATTCATGGTTGCACAAAAACCAAGGCATAGGCAACACAAGGCAAATGGTTTCTTAGGAATCCATGCAGATAAGGTTAGTGCACAGCACTGCTCACATGCATGCAAGGTCGGTGCATCTTCTAGCAACATCAGGTCGGTGCACATTTCTCTCATACCTTACAAGGTCTACACACATGCAACAAACCAAGTCCGTACATATCTGCAAGTAAGGTCGGTGCAGTCCCTCTCTAAAGTAGAGCAAGGTCGGTGCAATCCTTCTCAAGTGCAAAGGAAATTCGGTGCACAGCTGAACTAAGGTCGGTGCAATCCTTTTCAAAAGTACAGTAAGGTCAGTGAACATCTGCTACAAGGTCAGTGCATGCTTCGTCTTCGTAACATACAAGTTCGGTGCACAACCTAGACTCGCATGAACCAAGGTCGGTGCATGTCCTGCCTCAGTGCAAGTCCAGGTCAGTGCAAGTCCTGCCGTCAACACAAGACCAGGTCGATGCAGGTTTTCTCAGCAAGGTCAGTGCCAATATGTGCATTGGGTTGGTGCTAGCTCGATCAAGGTCGGTGCAACTTCTGGCTAGCTCAAGACAAGGTCGGTGCAAGTTTCTGTTCCTATGAACCAAGGTCTAAGCACTTGGTGCAAGTGTCTATTCCTATGAACTAAGGTCTGAGCACTTATGAAGATCAAGGTCCGTGCAACCTCTGGCCAGGAGATAACCAGGTCTGTGCACATTCTCAATGTGATAAAGCAAGGTCTTCAACACTAGAAGGTCCGTGCACACATGAAGACAAAGTCTAAGCATGATGATGAAGGTCTTTGCAATGCTTCCTTAGAACAAATAAAGAAGAAATTCTCTTGTGGTGTCTCGACACATCTAACCCATGTCTCAACACATCCAGAAGAATTCAAGCTGAAGCCGTTCTGACTAAGCATCTGGATTCATCGATGTCTCGACACACTGAGTGAAAAGTGTCGACACATTCGTGTGATAATCTCTGCATAGGGCGCTTTTGTCTGACACCTTCTTGCAACAACTCTGCACATGACTCACATGTCCCGACACCTCTTAGTGTTGTCTCGACACATCAGCCATGGATCTTCAAGACATTCACTGGATGTCCCGAGACATCCACGTTCAACCAGAACGATTCTTCAAGGCTTTCAATGAGATGTCTCGACACACTGCTAGGAAAGTGTCGACACACCCTTGTTCTTCCAGAAATCCTCAAGCCAATAAACTGTCAGATCAGTGGGCCATCCAGAGAGAGAAAAAGGAACCGTAAATCATTAAAATTAAGGATTTTGGGGTCTGGACCACGTCCCGAGGTCTGACCCTTGCTCTACTGATGGGGACATCAGAGCAAGACCACTTACTTTTTATTTTGCATTTGAGTCCTTTTATTTACATTTATATGGTTGGGAAAAAATGTACGCAATTGTAAGGCTTTATAAGCCAATTTGTCATTCCTTAGGATTGTTTGGGTTTTTATATAAAAGTCTAGTAGGAGCAGCAAGGGGCCCTCATCCCCTTCCCCATTGGTCCACCTAAGTCTTAGGGCCCATGTGGGGTCAGTCAAAGGTCCAAGGTGAGATTCTAGATGGCTTGACCATTCAAGGGGACAAGGTGGAAGAAAATTCAAAATTGGACCAAGCAAAGTCCAAGATGCTTCCCCCTTATAATATAGTTTATCCCATGTTATATTTTTTATTTAATTTGGTCATTTGACCACATGGGGAAGAAAATCCCCTCTCTCCCACAAAATTCTCATCCCCCCACCCCTTGCCATTCTCTATATAAGCCTATGTATAGTGTCATTAGGGATATTAATGAAGAATTAAGCATTTTTGCCAAGAGCAAGCCCAAGGGCACCCCTTGTGTCTCTCCTCTCCCCCTTGCAGCAGTGATTGCTGCCCATTCTAGGGTGTGAAGCCTTCATCTTGGTGTGACTCCAAGATCTCCAACCTCTGTTGGATGCGACTTCCGGCCGCCGCCTTCCGTTCGTGCCGCCATCGCGCCGCCACCGCCATCGCCAGAGTTCTGTCCAAATCAGGACAGAGCCTCATCTCTGAAATTTTATATTTTTTTATTGTTGTCTGTTCAATCCCTAATTTTGAGGGTTTGTTCTCTCTGTCTCCCCTAATCTCCAGTTCAAATTTCGTGCCATTTGGCCTTAGTTTGATATTTTTCCCATATTTTTGTTCTTCCCCTTAGTAATCTGCCATTTTACAGATCTACAAGATAGTGTCACCTATTCATATTTTTCTCACCCCCTTAAACATTTTTAGAAATTCCACAAAAATTCCTCAGTGTTTCTCACGTTCCTCCCTACCTCCCATAATTTTGTTAGTCCCTTAAAAAATCATTTACCTCTCCGTCAAAGGTTAGTTTCCGGCAGATCCCCTTCTGTCATGAGTGTCTATCAACAGATCCACAGAAAAAACTTAGTCTTGCAGAGCCTCCCATTTCACATCCCTTCGTTAGATCGACCCACAAAAATTATATGTGGTAGATATGGGAGTCCTCTTTCCAACGCCACCAGTTTTGCCTCGATCTGATTCCGGATCTGAGAGAATTAATTCTTGCCGACGAGGTGCACAATTTTGTTCATTGTGCAAATCAGAAAAATCAATCCGTGGATAATTCGTGCAAAAATACCAAAAGTCAACTTCTGGAACAACCACTTCAGGGAGTCGACCAGGGACGTCCTACCCTCGTTCCAGCCAAGCGGTGCCTCCAGAAGATCTCAGGAAGGTGATGTTCCTTTGAAGGCCAAGGCTTGCTGTCCAGCGAGTCAGAACCGAGTCGGCGCAGTACCGAGTCGACCCAGTACCGAGTCGGACCAGCAGGCGGAGTTCGCTCCGAACGCACCTCCAGATTGCTGCCCGTCAACCCAGGAACAGTCCTCCCAGGCCCACTTGTAGCACTTTACCTCCCTGCGTGGAGTGGACAATAAAATTCACTGTTGTAACTAAGTTTTTACCATTGTACCGGGAGTTACCGTAACTAGTCGGGGTCGTCTTCCCCACACCCGGAGCGTGGAGGTAAACTCGCCCCCACTCTTTATCGCATTTTACTTAGTTCGTATTCATTCGTATATGCTGCTGCGAGTGTAGGTTCCTAACTTGATATCTATTTTTTATCATTGCTGCGAGAGAGTGAGTGTGATCCATCCCGTGACTCAATCCGAGTTAACGCAGAAAAGCCGATACCCGAGACTCACTGCCGTTTTCTCAACCTCGCACGGTCCCACGTCTCCCTCGCTTAGGGACGATCGTGAGCTAGAGTCCCAGGTCGCGTGTCCGTCCCGCATCATCTACCATCTCATCACTCATTTTTCTACCTTTTGGAGATGGCTTTGTCAAAAATCCATCTGGAAGAGCCACTTCTGTCTGCCACGATATAAGTCCTATCTGTCTGCCAATCCAGACTGTCTGCTATTGAGAATATGACACTCCGCAGTCTGCCACCATCTTGTTGTCGACCAATGGGCTGTCCGACCAGGCAGAGTTCGCAGAAAAGTACACTTCAAGCAGAATGAGAAGACTACTTGTCTGAAGGGGATTTAATGTGAAGATCTGAGACTGACTGTTGTACCCAGACTATTTCCTAGCCAAAATACCTGAAAATAAGGGCTCGGGCATTTCCCCGAACACCTTCAAGACACTGGCTACCTAGCCCTTTCTACAACCCTGCAGGTCCCCACAGGGGTCCCAACCAACATGCCGTGACATGCGGCAACACCCGCAATTGTTCGGGGTCGATCTTAGTCACTTTCATACGGGCTTTGCCCGCGTTCCACATGGCCGCCCGGGACCACCGGGGGGCGCCCCGACGCTAAGCCATGCCACGTGGCATCTAGTAAAAGAGCCGTCGGCCCACTCCGAGGCTTTTCATCTAACCCTTCAAGGTGAAAGGGAGACCCGAGCAAGTCAACCACATGCCTTGGAGGCCCGCAGCACGCGTGTACGGCTCACACACGTGTGTTCGGCATTCTATCGAACACCTTGTGGGCGCGCGTGTTTCAACCCTTCTACACCAACCCACGGGCCACCCCGTGGTTCCAGTACACCAATGGGGTCCTACAACAATCCCCCAGCAAGTCGGGGCCACCCCGACCCTCAGACACGTGGCAACAAGCCACTAAACTTAGCTCTCGGGCCAACCCGAGGCTACCCTGCCAACCCGCCGTACAATGCGGCACGCAGCACGAGGCAAGGCCCATGGGCCCAAAGTGCCTCCTCCCAGCCCCTAGGGACTTCTACCCTTGGCCCTAAGCCAAATCCAAGGCCCGTCGGCCACTTATGCGGCTCGTTCGGTAACCCGGGGTGTGCCAGGCATTTGCCCGAACACCTTGCGAGCGGCTACTCCGACTTGAAGAACAACGGCCCTACGGGCCTGTGCTAGCCTTCCAAAGTTCAAAGTCCGTCAAAGGACATCCCCAGACAACACGAGAAGACCCCTGGGGGCCATCCCTCGGGGTTACGGCCAGCCCGGGGCCAGTTCACCCCGGGGGCATGGCCGCGCACCCCAGGGAGGGTGAACTCCCTGGGGGCCGCGCCCCTCCCTCCAGCCCGGTGGTCCCACGACCCCACTCAGTCTCGGTTCGCCAAATTACGGTCCTACGATGCGGTTCGTGTGCCGTACCAGTTCGAGGGGTCAACATGCGGACGTGGAAGCGTAAAGCGACAACACTACGGGCTCGGCCTCAAGTCAACACGCACAAGTCTCCACAAGCTGCCACATATCCTTCACCAACTTGTCCTTTCTTTATTAGTTAAATTAGGAAGAAAAAAGGGCCAAAAAATCACATTTTATAGGGTGGGGACCAGCCCCCCCTCTCTCTCCTTGCGAACCCGCGTAAACCCCCCAGGGGGGGTTTACGCGGACCAGCCAGGACCCCCTGGCTGGTCCGCGTAGACCCCCATTCAATTCAAAAAAATAATTTACTTCTTTAAAAAAGAAAAAAAAAGCCAGCCCGCCTAAACCCCCATCTGAGGGGGGTTTACGCGGACCAGCCAGGGCCCCCTGGTTGGTCTGTGTAAACCTCTTTCCCCCCTCTCTCTCAGTCCGTAACCCACTATTCAATTGGGTTTACGCGGACCAGCTCACCCCCCCTGGCTGGTCCGCGTAAACCCCTTGTGACCCTTCAGCTTCCCCTATAAATACCCCTTAGGAGCTCAAGGGGTGGGGCATCGAATCCAAGGCATCTGATCGCAGGCACAAGACTTCAAGCGCGGCCCCAAGCAACGGGCAAAGGAGAATTGTGTGTGGGTGACTTGTTCGGCGATCTACTACGCCGGGGGTATGTCGTTCGCACTCCCCTCATGCTGTATGTAGCCGTCACACACAAGTCAACACCCACCGTATGTGAGATGTCGTGATACGAGCGGACGTCCCCTCATGCCGGGATTTCCCTTCGCACGCATGTCGGTTGCAACCACACGCGTGCCATGACGTCATGCTTACTCGCAGTTACGAGGCCATGTCCGACCGCTCAACTCGAGTCACGACCGACCCTCGCCCAGATATCGGATCGATGTATCCCCTCAGTTATCCAGTCATAGGCCCCCGTTCGGCAACGCGGCCATGACCTACATCACGGGAGGAGCCCTCTGTAAAATGCATAAGTGCTCACTCATCACGCATCAACCTGGGGACCGACCCACGTGTCGAAATTGTCCCGTGGCATGCGCCAGTTGTACATTGGCCGTTACGGCTTTCCTATAAAGAAATATATGTCTCAGCACAACACTGCCGATTGGATGAGTGCTCTCGCACCCACGTCCCGGCCTTTAGTCTCCTCGACATCCGTGCCTGACACCCTAACCCCATCAAACACCCCTCGGTCCAACACGTACCCCTAGCTGCTGAATGCCCCCAGCCCTCTGCCCACGGCTTCAGACACATATACAGACTTTTCTTCAGCATGGAACGAAGGTATTCAGATTCAATCTGATGTAAAGAAACACTGGTTGCTTGCGGCCGGTGGGGAAAGACGTCCTGTACACGATTCCCGCAATCACCTACCCACTCGCACCCATGGAACCCCTTCTCTCCACGTGTCACCCGATCACCCGAGCCCACGTGCCGCACCCTGGTGGCGCTTCCCCGGTCAAACATTGGTTCAATGAGTGATTGTCGAGAGATCGACTGGCACGCCCGCAACTTGTCCGGTTAACCCTTATCCCGACACTTCCGTGCCATTCGACCCTCTCTGACTTTCCGTGAAAGGAGAGTGCTCGATACCACCGTGAGAGGCATGCATCTGTAAGGAGGATACCCGAGATACATCAAACTCCTGTATTTTTTCCCCGCTGTATTCCTTCTCTCACCCCGGTTAATCGGCATGAAAAAAATGCGCGCAACAGAGAGGATGGCACTCCTGGTGGGACGTCTCCTGCCTTCCTTCTTTTTGCTGAAGAAAAGTCTATTCCAGCCCTGAAGTCCGGTGCCCTTTCCCTGTCCTTGCAGGAGAGGCAGAGGAGGGTACTTGTGCGTGCATTCCCCAGTAGCTTTCGGTTCGCGTTCCGATCGTCGGACCACTCTCGATGACTGTCAGTGACCGTCGCCTCCGCAGCACTCAGCTCTCCTGCAACCATGGCGGCCATTACCTACGGCCCCAACGTCATTGCCACCCATGCCCGGGTGGGCTACTTGGCGACGCCGATCGCTTTTGGCAGCTTCACCCCGGTTATCGGATCGCCCTACTTTCTGGGTGTGATCCCTGTGGCTGCTTCTCAGCCAACTCTAGTTTCTCCAGTGGCCCCCGCGGCCAGCGCGCCATGCGCACCCCCAGCTTCACACCAGTGTCCCGCCCGAGTGCCAGGCGTCAAACTTTGACTGTAGGCCCCTACAGGGCCCCTATATCAACGTCGGCCCGGGTGAACATCAGACCCCGAGGCCAGCCTCGTCCGATCTCCAACCCGGGCCCCGCGCCCCAGACTTCGGTCACTATCACGGCACCTTCCTCGGGTCCTCAACCCCGTGCTCCAGCCAAGCCGGCACCCAACACGGGCTCCCTGCCCCGGGTCCACGGCTTCCCAGCCTCTTCCTCGGGTCCTCAACCCCGAGCTCCAGCCATGCCGGCCCCCAACACGGGCTCCCTGCCCCGGGTCCATGGCTTTGCCAGCCCCTTCCTCGGGTCCTCAACCCCGAGCTCCAGTGAAGTCGACACCCAACACGGGCTCCTTGCCCCGGGTCCACGGCTTCCTAGCCTCTTCCTCGGGTCCTCAACCCCGAGCTCCAGCCAAGCCGGCACCCAACACGGGCTCCCTGCCCCTGGTCCATGGCTTCCCAGCCTCTTCCTCGGGTCCTCAACCTCGAGCTCCAGCCAAGCCGATACCCAACACGGGCTCCCTGCCCCGGGTCCACGGCTTCCCAGCATCTTCCTCGGGTCTCCAACCCCGAGCCCCAGCAAAGCCGGCACCCGACACGGGCTTTCAGCCCCGGGTCTACGACTCCCCAGCATCTGCATCGGGATTCTGACCCCGAATCCTGGCAAGGCCGACACTCGACACGGGCTCACAGCCCCGAGTTCGCAGCACCACGACATTGCACTCGGGACCCCGGTCCCGAGCTCCAGTTGAACCGGCTCTCCCCGTGGGCCTTCTAACCAGGGGGTGAGGTTTCTCAGCACCTTCCTCGGGCCTCCCGACCCGAGCCCAGACTATACCGGCACCTATAATGGGTCCTCGACCCAGGGGTGTCGGCACCTCAGCGCTTGCAACGGCGTCTCTTCCCGGTGTAAGAGCTTCATCTCGAGCAGCGGTGACACTCCTATCGGCGTGGGCGAAGGCTTATACCCGAGTCGCCCAGCCATCGACTCTCAGTGCGGGTTACTTACCCTGAGGGCCGATCCCAACACTTCAGACTGGCATCTTCACCCTGCCGATCACTCCAAGCCGGGTCTTCTCGGTCTACCATCTTGGGGCGGAGTCTTCCTCGGCTCCTCAGAAGAAGCGTCGCCATGGCCGCAGAGGCAGGCGACTTGCTGCTGCAACTAGCAACTCCGGCAAGACGGTCCTTGTCGGTGACTTGCGGATCCGTCTCGATGGGGGTGAACCAATCATACCCTAGGAACGGACCATTCCCACCTCCAATCATTTTGACCTCTTACGTCAAACACGAGAGGACGGGGCGAAGCTCAAAGGAACGGGTCCCTCGGCAGTAGCCCGGGGGCACCCATCGCAGCCAGACACATGGCCTCCCAAGACAACTCGTCAAAAAGTGGCGACAAGGGAGATCAGCAACTTGACTTGAGGAGAATCTGGGTCACCCCAGAAGAAGCTCAAGTCGTTCGAAGGGCGCGTATCACCAACCCCCTGCGAGCACTCAGACGCGGCATCAGACGGGGTGCGACTAGCCTCACAGTAGCATCGTCTGACGACGCCCAGTCATCCAATGTCCCCCGCGTAACTAAGCCGAGGCAAAGGCGAGCCCGTCCTCGGCCCCCCAGCAACCTGTCCAGGGTTCTCCTCTGGCTGATGTCGGGAGTGGGCCCCCACCATAATGCATCTCGGTCTTTGACTGACTAGGGATGCCTGTCCGCCCCGAGCGGCACCCGCGGAGGAAGCGGACGGCCCGGTTTATCAATGATGCGGTTCGAGTGTTCGCGTGCTACACCACCGGACACTAGTCGAACACCCAGTCTGACGACCTAAACCAACCTCTGTCCCACTTCAGGAGGCCGCGCCACCAGGCTCCGCCGCCTCCCCTAACAGGTCACATCGGCACGTCTGCCGGACCGCAGGCGTCGGAACGCGTAGAAGAAGTCCCGGTAGAAGACTGCAACCCTCCTATCAATGCAGAGCCGATCAACAATGACCCTCCTACGAACGAGGCTCAAGAAGTGACCCTCGACACTCTTATGAAGGAGAACCAGCATCTGAAGGCCCTCCTGCAGGACCTCCTCTAGGAACAAGACCTTCATCCTCAGCAACATGTTAGACCTCAGGCCGAGGCACCGACACCCCCGGCGGCCCGCGATGCTGCCAACACCTCAGCGGAGGTTGCCCGAACCCCGTTGGCAACTGTGTTTGACACGCCCCCGGTTGAGGTTCAACCACGAGCCTCTAACACGCGAGTGCCAGAAGATCTCCTGGCTCAACGTCAGATGATCGAACGCATTGTCGAGACAAAGCTCGCCCAGTATGGTGAAGGGGCGGTCATGGTAAATCTCTACAGTGTACCCTACCCGCTTCACCACCAGTTGAAGAAGCTTCCTCCAGAGTACTCCAAGCCCCCGAAGCTGCAAAAATTCAATGGGCAGGGGTCGCCACATGAGCACTTGGCCTACTATGTTACGGCCATGGGCGAGTTAGCGTTGGACGAATCATACCTCCTCCGCTACTTCGCCACTTCCCTCATGGGAATGGCCTTTCAATGGTATTCCCGCCTGAAGCCTAACTTAGTCATCGACTGGGCCGATCTCCAGAAGAAGTTCCTCGACAGCTTTTAAACGGTCGAGCGAAAGGTCTCCTTAGCCGAACTCTGTTCTCTTCGGCAGAAAAAGGGCGAGAGTGCCCTTGACTTCATCAAAAAATGGCGAGACCTCAGCATGAGGTGTGTCAATCCACCAGTCTAAGAGGACACCGCCACTATATGTCGTCGAGGTCTGGCGGCCGAGGTCAGTGAAAAGCTTCTCGACACCAATATCAAAGGCTTCGACCAGCTCAATTCAGCGGTCGCTGAAATAGAGATGTTCTTTGCCGACAACCCAAGCTATACTGCAGCAAAGGGTAAACAAGCGTGAGAACGCCAGCCCGATAAGGAGGTGAATATCATAGAGTTCACCCCTGCTGCCAAGGCCAGCAAAAGGGCCGAATCCAGTAGCTCTGACAAAAAGCCAGTAGATAAGCCGGTTGCTCCTTCCTTCTCGGAGCGTATGAAGACACCCTTCTCCTTTAAGAAGGAACACACGAAGATGCTCTTCGACCTCTGCATGGCTCAGAAGATTGTCGAACTGCCAGAAATCCGCAAGCCGGATGAGGCCCTGAAGACCGACGATCCCAGTTATTGCATGTACCATCGCATGCTGGACCATTCAATTGAACATTGCTATGTCTTCAAGACTCAGGCACAGAAGCTGATCCAAGACGGTCTTGTCAAAATGAAGAGCGGTCTCATCGATCCCCCGCAACCACACGTGGGCCCGGCCAGCTAAGGCAGCATGCATGGCTCACCCCTCGGCCAATGTCATCCACATGATGGCCGCATTCTCTCTCTCTGACGATGAGTCAGAGGAGCCCAGGGCTAATCGAAGGGAATGTTCGATCTAGTACCCAGGGTGGAGACCTTGGCATGATCAGAGACCTCTCTCCTTCCCTAGGGAGAGAACCCGGTGACTCTTCGATATCCTCATCGAGAGGGGGCAAATCATGCCCCGTGACTCGCCTGCCGGCTACACCCATTTGGATCGTAGTCACCCCCAATACTGCCCCTTCCATGCCAGAATCTGCCACCCGATCGAGTCTTGTGAGGAAGTTCAACACCTCATCCAGGAACATATCCAATGGGAGCAGATCGATGCGGAAGGAAACTCTATGTCACTCGTCAGGCTTCGGCAAGCTGTCGAAGAGACTCTAAGCATCGCCAGGGATGCGCCAGAGCGGCCAGACTCTCCTCAAGAAAATGGGCACGGGCTGCCTTACCAGCACCCTCCGGAATGGCTTGAGTTCTGGACCGACAACCAAGAGGCGCTCGAGCGACTGCGAAGGTGTGGAGAGCAGGATGCCAGTCAAGAGATGGAGCCGACTAACTTCTCGATCAACGTCATCCATTCTCCTGCTCCTCCGGCACTTGAGGGCTCCCAGACATCAACACCTAACCAGCCAACCCCAGCCACCTCGACCGTAAGGTAGCGATCTTGGCGGGAGCTGAAGTCTCTCCCTTTCCCTAAAGAAGACACTGCCAGGCTCCTCCGGGTCCTTCTCGGCCGAGAGGACGTTCTGGTGGGCGAGACAACGACAAGCTCTTCTGCTCTTTCTTGTCCTCCTCCTGCCCTATCTTCGTCGCCGATAGCCGCGGATAGGAAGGGAAAGCAAAAATAGGGTGAGGCCCCACCTCAGCCTGGGTGTACCTCCTCAGTGGAGGGGCCGTCGGGTCTACCCCGCCTACCTGTTGACATAATTCGGAGTACGAAGAAGACATCTTCGGAGTCTTTAGCGGCTTCGCTTCAAGTTGCGGGCCCACCGCCACAAGGCTCCTTCATTTCGCAAAGTCGGGACAACTGTGCAGAGCGACAATGTCCTGCGACGCTGTCAGTCGTTGCTAGGCCTAGCTCTCAGCATGGTTACAAAGGCAAGGCTAAGGAGCAGGACAACCAGTGCCCCTCTCTGTCTGCTTCTCAACAGAAGCCACCGCCACCACGGGTAAGGCGTCAAACCGCGCATATGTCCTCCAATATCGATCCCAATGTACCGGCTCAACAGAAGACATCTTTGTCGCCACCGCGGCTAAGGCATCAAACCGCGCATACGTCTTCAGATGCCAGCACTAGCCTACCGACTCCTCGTAGGCTCCCGTCGCCACCGCGGGTAAGGCATCAAACCACGCATACGTCTTCAGACGCCTGCCCCAGTATTCTAGCATACCAAGAATTGTCGCTCGAAGAAATCAAGCAGGCGATCAACGGCACCTTCCAGATACAACAAGCGGAAGGCGCCTGGATCGAAATTCAAGCGAAGAAGAGTCATCTACCTCGCCCTACAAGGTATCAGATTGGAGATAACCTCTGTCACGCCCTGAGCCTTTATGACAGCGGAAGACTCGCTCGAGGAACGCGAACAGCCGACATGGTAAGCCTCTTGCAAGCAAGAGCGATAAGAGCGCAAGGCAATCACACATAAGAATGCAATCGCACAATATTTACTCAACTTCAACTTTCATTAATAATCAAATCCAATATTCAAATACAACCACTAATTCAACTTCCATCATGCTAGACTGAAGAAATAAGGAGTTACATAGACTCGATCTAAACAATGTAAACTTCGTAAGTCTTTGCTCATTCTTTAACAATACTTTCATTCGCTCTCGGACCCGCTACTTGTATAACGCGAATCCGAATTCAAATCACTTTCATTTTCTGTAAAGAATAAAAATAGTTAATGAGCACACTTGCCCAGTAGGTATCTTCGCATCAACATGAAGGCATCATTAAAGTAATTAACGTCTTTGCTCTAGAGGAATAAGGTAAAATCATGCGAATGCGATCAATCATGCGATTAAATCAAAGTATGTAAGATATAATGAGAGCAAGTATGAACTAGCAAGAATGTTATAAGAACATGATATGGCCTTTCATGAAAAAGTATGTAACGAGAATGTACTGTCAAGCCACATAATCATCACTCCAGTATCTTTTGCTTATGAGCAAGTACTTCGTGAATTTCTGTGGAATATCAAGAAAGTCATGTATAAGTATCAATCATGCTGTATCGTGTTGTGGATTTTCACTTATTTATAAAGAAAGTACTCCCAGCGTAATGCGACGCCAGTAGCATCATACCCCATGGTTTATAATAGTATGTTTCCGACAATCAGCCGATGGGACTAGCATAGAGCCCTTAAACACAATCAGTGCTCGATCGCATCTTCAAGTATAAATTAAGCTTTTTCCACGCATGTAACAATAAAGTATGGCCAAGAATGTACAATTCCAACAAGCTCTTGCGAACAATAATTCAACGAATGAATGCTTTAATAAGAATTATGAGAAAACAAGAATAACTTATACTATGTTATGCTTATGGAAATAAATCGGCAGCATAACGGTACATTCTTTATCTTCCATTCATTATATTAGGTTTCTTGATCAATATGATAAGTTCTAGATCATCAAGAGTCCATCTAGAAACCTTGGAATATCAACCCTTGGTCAAATCTCGGGTTAAAATACTCAAGCAGTGTGACGATCGTGTACTGGGCCGTTACATGATGTGACGCTCTAGTATTAGGTCGTTACATTAGTCTGAATCCAGAACCTAGAAATCAGACTCAGTTAAATGTGACGGTCGTATATTGGGCCGTTACATGTGCCTGACAAACAATCCAATATAGATCCGTTACACTACTGATAACCAGAAACCTCAATAGTGTAATCTAATCAATTGGGTTTTAATGGTACAACCAACTCGGCGTCCTAGTGGGAATCCCAGGCTCGCGGAGAATTACGGAGGCCTTGCAATAAGATTTCCTAGTCCATTAGAAGGAGTATCCAATAGAGAGGTCCTCATGTCCAAGAATAATGTTCCTATAGTACAAGGTGAACTAATGGATAACATATCGGAATATGCGCCATGTACTTAAAGAAATGACTCTATTGATAGAGAGGATGTGTAACAATAGGAAATCATGATAAAACTCTGTCAATACATCTTTGAAAAATCATGATTTAGATACAAAACTATAGAATTTTGTCACATGAAATTAACATAACTTAAGATACCTAAATTATGTAATTTCTATCATAAATCAGTAAATAATCTTAAAGACATGAAATCAGGTCAAAACTTAGATAACTAGGCTTATTTATAAGTTAAATTAACTAGTTTTCCATTCTATCTACAGTTACCCTAACGGTCTAGAATGGGTGCGTCACAGTGACTGTGACGGTTTATCGTGAGGCCGTTACAGTAATGTAACGCTCCATCGATGGTGCGTCAGAGATAACAGAGAACTTCAAACACCAAAGAAGGTGTGACGGCTTATAGTAAGGCCGTTATATCATTGTGACGGTCTTACCTTGATACGTCAGATCGTCTGCTGGCAGTAAAATAAAGAAAAAGTTTATGAAACATAACATGCCTGGAAATCAAAATACTACAATTATTCTAGGCATGATAAATGAAGTATGGGCCAACTACATGCATGGGTTTTAGTGAATAGACAAGATAATATCTTTGATCTTTGATTAGGGCTAAGGATATGTATGTATTCATGATTCATGATGCATGAAATCAAGCACAATCAGAGGGCTTTTATCCCTAACAAGATGTTTTTTCCAATCATGAGATAACCTACCTCTTAACTAGGCTTTAAGCTTCTAATTTGAATATGAAAATCGAGCCCTAGCTCTCCTTTTCCAGCGATTTTCTAGTAACTTCCTGCTGCTCTATCTCTCCAACCTCTTGTCCTAAAGATGTGAAATTTTGAGAGTAATAACATGAAACTAAGGTGATCAAAAAGTTCCAAAGGATTGAATTCTAATTACCTCGTTTAGACGTCCTAATCTCTTGATCTTCAGGGGTCCTTTGCTCTGAATCCCGAGTTACTATGGTCGAACCAGCAACTTTGGAAGCTTCAATCTCCTTGGTTGCTTGATCTCCTAGAACGAAATTTGGAGAACTATTAGTCTAAAGTATATTAAACAAAATCTTCTAAAGAACTTACCTGAAATTCTATCTCCTTACCTTGATTCTTTACGAGCCAAAAGTAAGGGTCGCTCAGTTCAGAACTAGGTCCTATTTATAGGGTTTTGGCTAGGGTTTGAAGATTAGATCGATTCTAGAGTCCTTAATTGCCAGAACCTAATCCCTAAGAGTCCTTAGTAATGTTATAAACTCTCCCAAGTCTATCTCTTGCAGATAGGATCCCATAGTTCTAATCTTTTTGGTCGTTCTTTCATTCACGGAGCTGTCAGGGTGTAACGTATCAGTCTAGGTGCGTTACATGCATGTGGCGGTCGTACGATAGACCGTTACATACAACGTGGATAGAATATCAAATTAATGAAACTCTTTTATTCGTTTATCCAATATAATTATCTATAAAATAGTATTTATCCTTAAAATACGTGAATAGGCTAAATAACCTTCTAGAATATGGGCCAAACTTAATGGGCTTGGTCTTTAGACCTTTTGGATCTTATTTAAATAGGCTAGGTTAATTATTTGACACAATTGGGCCTTATAATGACTTATTAATCCAATAATCCATTTATAAATCTATTTAGTCTTTATAAATTCCTAATAAATTCCAGAAAATTCTATAAATGATCCAGAAATTATTACATAAATTCTGGGGCACTACACCCTCCCCCACTTAGAAGAATTTGGTCCCCAAATTCAATACATGGATTATGGAGAGTGTACTTATAGTTGAATAATTCAAGAAATCTTTTCGGCATGACTGCTTCGGTTTCCCATGTTGCTTCATATGGCCATGTTTTCTTCCATGGAATCTTGACCATAGGAATAACTTTATTTCTTAGTTGACGCACTTCTCGTTCCAAAATCTTTATTGGCGTTTGCTCGTACGTCATATCCTTCTGAATCTCTAGATTGTCATAAGTGATAATATGGTCAGGATCATATACATACTTCTTTAGCATAGAGACGTGAAATATGCCATGAACTCCTGCTAATTGTCGAGGTAAAGCCAGTCTATAAGCCACTTCACTGACCCTTTTGAAAATTTCAAATGGACCAATGAACCTTGGAGTTAGTTTACCCTTAATGCCAAATCTCCGAATACCACGACCTGGAGAAACCTTGAGATACACATAGTCTCCTACTTGAAATTCCAAGTCGCGTCTACGATTATCAGCATAAGACTTTTATCTATCTTGTGCCATCTTTATTCTCTCTTGAATAAGCTCGATCTTCTCTGTAGAATCTCTGATAATATCGGGGCCTAGGAATTGTCTTTCCCCTATTTCACTCTAACATATTGGTGATCGATAACTTTTTCCATGTAGAGCTTCAAAAGGTGCCATTTGTATGCTGGCCTGGTAACTGTTGTTATAAGCAAATTCTACTAGAGGTAAGTGATCATGCCAACTTCCTCCAAAATCAATAACACAAGACCTGAGCATGTCTTCTACTACCTTATTTGTTCTTTCCGTCTGACCATCAGTTTGTGGATGAAAGGATGTGCTAAAATTCAATCTAGTCCCCAGTGAGTTTTGTAGACCCTTCCAAAACTGTGATGTGAATCGAGGATCTCTATCAGATATAATAGTGACGGGGACACCATGTAATTTGATAATTTCCTTTATGTATAATGCTGCCAGGATATCCACAGACCATTGACTTTTGATTGGTATGAAATATGCAGATTTAGTCAATCGGTCTATGATTACCCATATACCATCGTGTCCACCTCTTGTCTTAGGTAACCCTATAATGAAATCCATCCCTATACTCTCCCATTTCCATTCGGGAATATTCAAGGGATGCAGTTTACCTGCAGGTCTAAAATGCTCGACATTTACATGTTGACAAGTGAGACAGCGAGACACGAAATCAGCTATTTCTCTCTTCATGTTGGGCCACCAGAAATTCCTTTTGAGATCTTGATACATTTTTGTACTACCAGGGTGAATGGTATACCTGGATTTATGTGCTTCTTCTAGAATCAATTTCTTCGTATCTTCATGACCCGGTACACACACTCGGTCCTTGAATAGCAATCTTCCATCCTCCGTAATAGAGAAAACCGACCGTTGTTCAATATTGGCCTTGATCTCCAATAATATAGGATCATCATTTTGTAACTTGACTAGATCCTCTATTAAGGTAGGTTGAGCTCGGATATTAGCCATGAAGTAATCTTCTTCCTTCCTGTCAATATCTAAGTTCAATTGAGCAAATTGAGGAATAAGATTAGTCATACTAATCATAAGACTTGATAGCATACCCATTGATTTTCTACTGAGTGCATCTGCTACAGCATTAGCCTTTCCAGGATGATATTGAATAGTAAAATCAAAGTCTTTGAGATATTCTAACCATCTTCTCTGCCTCATATTTAGCTCTTTTTGAGAAAATAAGTACTTCAAACTTTTGTGATCTGAGTAGACCGTGAACTTTTCTCCATAAAGGTAATGACGCCAAATTTTCAAGGCGAAAATGACAGCTGCTAATTCCAAATCATGCACAAGATAATTTTTCTCGTGACGTTTCAATTGTCTTGAAGAATAACAGATTACTTTTCCATTTTGCATGAGAACGCATCCTAAGCCAATACCTAATGCATCCGTGTATACTTCGAATCCACCACCTTCTATCGGTAGTGATAGAATAGGAGCTGTGGTAAGATGATTTTTAAGAGTTTGGAAACACTTCTCACATTCCTTGAACCAGACAAAAGGATTTTCTTTTCTCCTGAGTCTAGTTAAAGGAACTGCAATCTTTGAAAAATCTTTAATGAATCTTCTATAATAACCAGTTAGACCCAGAAAACTTCGTACTTCTGATACGGTCGTTGGCCGGCTCTAATTCTTGACAGTTTCTACTTTAGAAGGATCCACCGCAATACCTTCTTTTGAAATAATGTGACCTAGGAAATGAAACTTCCTTGAGCCAGAATTCGCATTTATTTAGCTTGGCATAGAGTTTATGTTCTTTAAGTGTTTGCAAAGCTATTTTTAAATGTTCTTCATGTTCCTCCTTTGTCTTGGAATATATCAAGATATCATCAATGAAGATGATGATAAACTGGTCTAGATATTGCTGGAAGACACTGTTCATAAGTTGCATAAATGCTGCTGGGGTAATAGTTAACCCGAACGGTATTACCAAAATTTCATAGTGGCCATAACGACTTCGAAAAGTCGATTTATAAATGTCATCTTCTTTAATTCTAAGCTGATGATAACCTGATCTGAGGTCAATCTTAGAAAAATATTCTGCTCCCGAAAGCTGATCAAAGAGCTCATCAATACGCGGCAACGGATACTTGTTTTTGATTGTAAGCTGATTTAGTCGCCGGTAATCGATGCATAGCCTGAGAGAACCATTCTTCTTCTTGACAAATAGAACCGGCGCACCACAAGGGGATGCGCTAGGTCTGATAAAGCCTTTGTCCAGTAGTTCCTGCAACTGCTTCTTTAGTTCTTTGAGTTCTGTGGGGGACATCCTGTAAGGGGCTATAGAAACAGGTGCTGCTCCTAGGATGAGTTCAATAGTGAAGTTCACTTCCCTCTCGGGTGCTAAACTGGGTAATTCGGATGGAAACACGTCTGGGAACTCATTTACAATAGGAATGTCCGCTAAGATAATCTCCTTGGATTCGATAATAATGACAGAAGCAAGAAAAGCTTCACATCCTTGCGAGATAAGTTTGCAAGCGTGAAGAGAAGATATGATAGTAGGATGCTTCTGGTACTTGATGCCAAGAAAAGAGAATCTCGGAAGACCGGGCTTTCGAAAGGATATAATCCTATTTCGGCAATTGATATAAGCATCATGATCTACAAGCCAATCTACCCCTAAAATGGCATCACAACCTTTCATGTTAAGGCATACTAAGTTTGCGGGGAGATTGTGACCTTCTATCATCACCTCACTATCAGGATAATAGTTGGTAAGTTTTGTTCCAGAACCTAAGGGTGTGGTAATAGCAAGATCTGAAGGTAAGGAAACTGATGCAATTGGTAATATTTTTACAAAAGTAGTGGAGATAAAAGAATGAGAGGCACCAGTATCAAATAGCACAAATGCAGGACGGGAACAAATTTGAAGAGTACCTTCCATAAGCCGACCATCCTTGGGCGCTTCCTCTTCTTCTAAGATGGCATTGAGGCGAGCCTGCCTCCTACGTCTTCCACCAGACGATTGGTCTTTTATAAGGGGGCAATCTGGCATGCGATGATGCTCCCTGCTTCCACAACGTAAACAAGCGCCGAGGCGCTTCCAACACTCCTCAGCCGAATGACTGAATTTTTCACAAAATGTGCAAGCCGTGGCGACCTGCTCCTCCTCCTTGACTTTCTTTTTCTTATGGGAACTTCCAGCATTCCCATTCCTGGATCTTTTCTTACTATCACGGCTCTTGTAGGGCTCCGTGATGCTGAACTTTTCTTTCTTATAACGCCGATCTGAGCGTCGACTGGATTCTTCTCCTTTCCCTTTTAATTTTTTGACCTTTTCGAAGGTCCTTTCACACAAATACGCTCGTTGAACCATTTCCGCATAAGTACGGATGTTTTGGGTCCCGAGCTGTGAATGAAACCGGGTCGTAACCCGTCCATGAACCGATTTGCCTTCAATAAATTGGTGTTGATAAGATGCAGTGCGTAAGGTGCAAGCCTTGAGAATTACAGTTCATATTCAGCAACCGTCATCATTCCTTGCCGAAGAGCGGTGAACTCCATAGCCTTTCTCTCTTTTACGTGCTCAGAAAAGTACTTGACACGGAATAGGGTAAGAAAACCATCCCATGTATGAGGTGCATCGGCCGGAGGTGCTGGAATCGACTTCCACCATGTACGGGCATCTTTGTTAAGTTGAAAGGTTGTGAGACGCACCTTCTCCTGATCGGTGCATTGGATAACATCAAAGATACGATTCATTTCATCTATCCAGTTCTCCGCTTCGTCCGGATTAGAAGAACCATAGAAACGCGGAGGGTTTACGCTCCGAAAGTTACGATGTAAATCACCAGCCCTTGCTCCTGCGCCAGCTTGCGCCATGGTTTGTAATGCCTGAGTGAGGCCAGCAACTGTTTGCTGCATGCCATCCCAATTTTACCGATGAGCCACGGTAATGATAGGGTACCTGAGAGAAAAATAACAACTTGTTATTTCTCGTGGAATTGGAAGGAAAATCAATCTTAAAGCAAATTAACTATCTTATCCCGGGCTCTACCCAATTCTCACATGGGTGTGGAAATTTCTTCCTTAGTTCATAGCTAGGGGTCCTTAAACCTTGGACTTATCCTATGACATAACTATTCTCCCTAAGTCTTGAGACTTAGGCTCTGATACCAACTTAACTGTCACGCCCCGAGCCTTTATTACAGCGGAAGACTCGCTCGAGGAACGTGAACAGTCGGCATGGTAAGCCTCTTGCAAGCAAGAACGATCAGAGCGCAAGGTAATCACACATAAGAATGCAATCGCACAATATTTACTCAACTTCAACTTTCATTAATAATCAAATCCAATATTCGAATACAACCACTAATTCAACTTCCATCATGCTAGACTCAAGAAATAAGAAATTACATAGACTCGATCAAAACAATGTAAACTTCCTAAGTCTTCGCTCATTCTTTAACAATACTTTCATTCGCTCTCGGACCCGCTACTTGTATAACCCGAATCTGAATTCGAATCACTTTCATTTCCTGAAAAGAATGGAAATAGCTAATGAGCACACTTGCCCAGTAGGTATCTTCGCATCAACATGAAGGCATCATTAAAGTAATTAACATTTTTGCTCTAGAGGAATAAGGTAAAATCATGCGAATGCGATCAATCATGCGATTAAACCAAAGTATGTAAGATAGAATGAGAGCAAGTATGAACTAGCAAGAATGTTATAAGAACATGATATGCCCTTTCATGAACAAGAATGTAACGAGAATGTACTAGCAAGCCACATAATCATCACTCCAGTATCTTTTACTTATGAGCAAGTACTTCATGAATTTCTGTGGAATATCAAGAAAGTCATGTATAAGTATCAATCATGCTGTATCGTGTTGTGGATTTTCACTTATTTATAAAGAAAGTACTCCCAGCGCAATGCGACGCCAGTAGCATCATACCCCATGGTTTATAATAGTATGTTTCTGACAATCAGCCGAGGGGACTAGCATAGAGCCCTTGAACATAATCAGTGCTCGATCGCATCTTCAAGTATAAATCAAGCTTTTTCCACGCATGTAACAATAAAGTATGGCCAAGAATGTACAATTCCAACAAGCTCTTGATAACAATAATTCAATGAATGAATGCTTTAATAAGAATCATGAGAAATCAAGAATGACTTATACTATGTTATGCTTATGGAAATAAATCGGCAGCATAACGGTACATTCTTTATCTTCCATTCATTATATTAGGTTTCTTGATCAATATGATAAGTTCTAGATCATCAAGAGTCCATCTAGAAACCTTGGAATATCAACCCTTGGTCAAATCTCGGGTTAAAATACTCAAGCAGTGTGACGATCGTGTACTGGGCCGTTACATGATGTGACGCTCCAGTATTAGGCCGTTACATTAGTCTGAATCCAGAACCTAGAAATCAGACTCAGTTAAATGTGACGGTCGTATATTGGGCCGTTACATGTGCCTGACAAACAATCCAATATAGATCCGTTACACTACTGATAACCAGAAACCTCAATAGTGTAATCTAATCAATTGGGTTTTAATGGTACAACCAACTCGGCGTCCTAGTGGGAATCCCAGGCTCGCGGAGAATTACGGAGGCCTTGCAATAAGATTTCCTAGTCCATTAGAAGGAATATCCAATAGAGAGGTCCTCATGTCCAAGAATAATGTTCCTATAGTACAAGGTGAACTAATGGATAACATATCGGAATATGCGCCATGTACTTAAAGAAATGACTCTATTGATAGAGAGGATGTGTAACAATAGGAAATCATGATAAAACTCTGTCAATACATCTTTGAAAAATCATGATTTAGATACAAAACTATAGAATTTTGTCACATGAAATTAACATAACTTAAGATACCTAAATTATGTAATTTCTATCATAAATCAGTAAATAATCTTAAAGACATGAAATCAGGTCAAAACTTAGATAACTAGGCTTATTTATAAGTTAAATTAACTAGTTTTCCATTCTATCTACAGTTACCCTGACGGTCTAGAATGGGTGCGTCACAGTGACTGTGACGGTTTATCGTAAGGCCGTTACAGTAATGTAACGCTCCATCGATGGTGCGTCAGAGATAACAGAGAACTTCAAACACCAAAGAAGGTGTGACGGCTTATAGTAAGGCCGTTATATCATTGTGACGGTCTTACCTTGATGCGTCAAATCGTCTGCTGGCAGTAAAATAAAGAAAAAGTTTATGAAACATAACATGCCTAGAAATCAAAATATTATAATTATTCTAGGCATGAGAAACGAAGTATGGGCCAACTACATGCATGGGTTTTAGTGAATAGACAAGATAATATCTTTGATCTTTGATTAGGGCTAAGGATATGTATGTATTCATGATTCATGATGCATGAAATCAAGCACAATCAGAGGGCTTTTATCTTTAACAAGATGTTTTTGCCAATCATGAGATAACCTACCTCTTAACTAGGCTTTAAGCTTCTAATTTGAATATGAAAATCGAGCCCTAGCTCTCCTTTTCTAGCGATTTTCCAGCAACTTCCTGTTGCTCTATCTCTCCAACCTCTTGTCCTAAAGATGTGAAATTTTGAGGGTAAGAACATGAAACTAAGGTGATCAAAAAGTTCTAAAGGATTGAATTCTAATTACCTCGTTTAGACGTCCTAATCTCTTGATCTTCAGGGGTCCTTTGCTCTGAATCCTGAGTTACTATGGTCGAACCATCAACTTTGGAAGCTTCAATCTCCTTGGTTGCTTGATCTCTTAGTACTAAATTTGGAGAACTATTAGTCTAAAGTATATTAAACAAAATCTTTTAAAGAACTTACCTGAAATTCTATCTCCTTACCTTGATTCTTTACGAGCCAAAAGTAAGGGTCGCTCAGTTCAGAACTAGGTCCTATTTATAGGGTTTTGGCTAGGGTTTGAAGATTAGATCGATTCTAGAGTCCTTAATTGCCAGAACCTAATCTCTAAGAGTCCTTAGTAATCTTATAAACTCTCCCAAGTCGATCTCTTGCAGATAGGATCCCACAGTTCTAATCTTTTTGGTCGTTCTTTCATTCACGGAGTTGTCAGGGTGTAACGCATCAGTCTAGGTGCGTTACATGCATGCAGCGGTCGTACGATAGACCGTTACATACAACGTGGGCAGAATTTAAAATTAATAAAACTTTTTTATTCGTTTATCCAATATAATTATCTATAAAATAGTATTTATCCTTAAAATACGTGAATAGGCTAAATAACCTTCTAGAATATTGGCCAAACTTAATGGGCTTGGTTTTTAGACCTTTTGGATCTTATTTAAATAAGCTAGGTTAATTATTTGACACAATTGGGCCTTATAATGACTTATTAATCCAATAATCCATTTATAAATCTATTTAGTCTTTATAAATTCCTAATAAATTCCAGAAAATTCTATAAATGATCCAGAAATTATTACATAAATTCTGGGGCACTACATCCTCATCAGAATTTATCAACTCCGGGTCCAGCATCTCTCCCTCCTACCCCCTTGGAGACTGCTATCACCAAGAGACAAGAGAAAAATAGGAGGAAGAACCTCAGAAGGCGGCTCAAGAAACAAGCTGAACAAGCAACCGCCCTGCAATATTCGGCTGAGCCAACGCCTCTCTAAAGGCTCCAGCGGCTCATTGACGACCTGGAGGAATACGTTCCTCCTCGTCCTACCGGGGCTCTCCCACTCGACAGCTACATCCCGTGGGAAGAAATGCAGAAATGAGCTCGCCTCAGAAGTTGGGTCCAAGAGATGATCCAAAAGCTCAAGGACGGCGAAAGACTCGTGATCTCTGATGAGCTCTCCTTGTGTTATAAAGACAAGGAGATCACCATAGAGCAGCTGGAAGAAATGCTCCGACGCTGCACCTGCAACATGGTGGCCATACCACCTCCTGACAATATGAATGCTTCTCGGCGAGGCGAGCCAGTATCCTCCCGGACAAGACAAAGAACTGTTGCCCCTCTTGGGCTACAACCAGCTCCAGAACACACCGGTCGTGGCCGGGGACGTGGCAGAGGTCGTGGGAGAACTCCTGAGCTACCTCCTCACCTGTCCACCTACGACCCGGAGCGAATCATCCTCTTTCGAGGAGAGGAACCGGCTCCCAACCCGGAAGTAGAACTCCGGAATGGACCCGGCATCTTCGATCCTTCCGGCATTGACGAGACTACAACTAGTCTCCCAACCTCTGCACCAGTATCGACTTCTGCAGCAGAGCAAGTGGGACCGTTCGACAAGGATGAGCCATCCCGCCAATCACCCCCAGAAGAGCCGTCATTGGCATCCCTGTTTCAAGAATCCGCTGGTGATCAAGGTCAATCTGATCCCGGTGGTAAGGGCAAGGCAGTGCAACTTCCCGACGGGGAATAGAGCGGTAGCTCGCAGAAGGCTCAGCCTGACATACTATCCTCTCTGGAGGATGCTCGAGCCCGAGCTGACCGGAAGGTCCTCGGCCAGATGAAGCGTTTCCCTGCCAGTATTTCAATTTGGGAAGCCATCGCTTGGAGTAAGGATCTAAGGGAAACCCTTATCAAAATACTCCCAGAGCCGGAAGTCTATGAAGCACATGCTGTAGACACGCCATTTTTGACGTTACGATGAGTAAATCACATATTATACCGTGACGTCCCAAAGCGGCTTACGCTTTCCATTTATTTGAGTGATTTTCAAAATTTTGGGTTATAAAAAGGAGAGAGAGAAATTAAAAAAACATATAAAAAAATAATAAAAAGAGGAAAATAAATTTCAAAAAAATATGTATAGTTGTGTTTACGTAAAAATAATTGATTTTCTTTAATAAATTTATTTTCACAAATATATATATAAGTGATTACTATATATATAAAATCAATAAAAATATATTTACTAAAAAGTAAAAATTGAATAACCATAAAAAATGAACAAAAATAAAAAAAGTAAAAAGATAAAAATAAAACAAACAAAACAAATACAAAAATACAAAAACATATAATATAATAATAATAATATCCTCTGTACTTCCATTTCTTTCTCCCTATTCCCTTCCCCCCTTCTCACGTAACTCACCACCCCCACTTCCCTGTTCTCACCCCACTCATCACGACATCTTTCATTCTCTCCTGGTCGATCTCCCGAGCCACTCTCTCAACTCTCTCATTCTCTCTTTAGCCTCCCCCCACTTCATTCTCTCCTGTTAGGAAGCTCACCCCATCCGACACTCTCATTTTTCTCTCCCCCTCTCAACACCCTCTACATGCCACCACTCTTCACAGTCACTGCCACCTTCTCTCCGGCCACCCTCACCACGCCGCTACCGCCGTCCGACCACTTCTGCTCCCCCTCGGCTACGTCCCCCCCTCCAGCTCCCACGCCCCCTCCAGCTTCACTCCCTCTCTCTCCCACAGCCCAACCGCCCAGCCGCCCAGCTGCGACCACGCCACCATCGTGAGCCCCCCTCTCCACCGACTGCACTACGACACCACCTCCTAGACCACCGGCTGCCCCTCTCCACCTCGTCCACCTCCTTTGCATGTGCCTTCACGAACCCACGCCACCTGCCGACGTCGTCGTCGACCTCTCTCCCATCTCCCTATAGCTGCTGCACACCTCCCTGCCGCACCGTCTCTCTCTTACCACCTCTGGCCACCTCCCACGATTTTCTCTCTATCTGTACAACCACGTTCATCATCGCCCGTCTGCCATGCACAACGCCAGCCGCTGCCGTTCCCCCTCTGACTAGTCCCATCATCCACGAGCTCCTGCCACCCATCGCCATCCCCCTCACCTCCGGCCACGCCCGCGAGCACCACCGGCCGCCCTCTCCGACCGTCGCCACCACCTCCAACCGTCTGCTAGCCACTACATCGGATGCCCCTCGTCGCCCCCCCCTCACTCTACTACAACCGTCCGAAGCCCCACACCTGCACCGTCACCGCCGCGAGACCCCCTGCGCATCCGCCCGTGAGCCTCGCCAACCCCCCACCGGCACCGCCGCGACGCCGTCCGCCACTCCGCCGCCCGCCGTTGCCGCCGTCGTCCGCCACTCTACCGCTCGCCGTTGCCGCCGTCGTCGCGTACGTCGGCAGCCACCTCCTGGCCTCCCGCTCTCCCTCTCTCTCTCGCATCTCTCTCTCATCCCCCCTCTCCGTTTCTCTCTCTCGCATCTCTCCCTCTCCCTCCCTCTGTATTCTCTCTCTCTTCTTCCCCCCCTCACAGCTCTCTCCCTCTCATCTCTCCCGTCTCTATCTCTCTCTCGTCCCACCATCTCCCTCTCTCTCCCACTCTCCCGTCGATCTCTCTCTCTCTTTCCTCTCACCACCTCTCTCTCCCTCCCATTTTCTCTCTCTCTCTCTCTCGCGGCACTACTGCGATCTCTCTCTCCTCTCACTGCCTCTCTCTCTCCCTCTCCCGTTTTCTCTCTCCCTCTCTCTCCCTCTCTCCCGTCTCCATATCTCTCTCTCAGTCCACCACGTGACGCGTTCACATCTCTGGCGATCACGGTGGGACCTGCTTTTTACTTTTTTCTGGTTACCCACAAACTTTCGGCACCCACGTGTGCCCCTCCTTTCGGCACTCACGTGTGCCCCTCCTTTTGGCACCCACGTGTGCCCCTCCTTTTGACTCCCACGTGTGTCCCTCCTTCCGGCACCCACGTGTGCCCTTCCCTACTGCACCCAAGTGCGTCACTCCCCTCGTGCACTTCGTGCACTCCCCCGGTCCTTTGTGGTTACTTGAGAGGTTAACGTTGTCTCGTGCACCACGTGCATTTCTCCTCCATTTGGCACCCACGTGTGTCCCTCTCTATTCGGCACCCACGCGTGCCCCTCCATTTAGCACCCACGTGTGGCCCTTCCCCTCCATTCGGCACCCACGTGTGCCCTCCTCCATTTGGCACCCACGTGTGCCCCTCCTTGTTCCCCTCTATTTGGCACCCTCATGCCCCCCCTCCTCATTGCGCCCACGTGCGCTACGTCATTCCCCTCGTGCACTACGTGCACCCTTAGAGCCCCTTTCTCTTTTTTGTCAAGTGATCTACGTGTCTCGGAAAGAAGAACGGTTGTATCCTACTCCATCTGTTTATTACTTTTATATCTCTGTTATATCATTGTGATTATCTCTGTTCTATTTGTGTGTTTATCTCTAGTATTTGTGTGTTATACATCTTTTATTCAGCACTGCATTTCATGCATTTACCCCTTTTCTTTTCTTTCTTTTACTTATTTAAGGATTAACCCCTCTCGGTGAAGGAAGGACTCTCCGTCGGGAATTCCTCTCGACGGACTAGGATCTCCTCCATTGGGACCTCCGTAAGTCCCCGACAGCGAAGGATTCCCTCTTCGTTCACTGGGCTAGTTGTACCACTGAAGTACCCCAGAGTTAGTTACCTATTCGTGGTGAGACGAGTGCCCCTAGCTGACACGGCGGTAAAACAAAGTGCAATTAGGGTCCCTCCTACTAAGTGTGAATTTTATATTTGTTAAAATCAAAAAAAAAGAAAAAGAAAAAGAAAAATAAAAAAATTTAATTAAATCAAAACACAAAAAAAAAGTTAAAACAAAAACCGAAAAAAATGGCGTAAGATCATCCACTTGTCTGTTAATCTCTGATACTTGTTTGCTAGTGTATGCATTTACGTTCTGGTAAAATTACAGGAATGGCTCACGACACTTCCGAAGAGAATCAATCAGGTCGTGGTCAGTCAGCTGACCCACGGGTCCACGCAATGGACTCAGGCCCCTCCCGTGAGACCTCACAAGAGGTCCTCACTGTTCCACGGGAACTAGCTCCACCCTAGGATATCTTCTCCCTATTGGGTGCCCTCGCTACTACACAGCTTAGCCCTGAGCAACTTCTGGCCTTTCAGGCCATTTTAAAGGAGAAGTCTGTATCTGCCCCTCCTCAGGAGTCAACTTTGGCTCCCACATCCTACCAACAGCCGCTCCAGGCTACTGTATCCCCATCACATGTACAGGTTGCCCCTTCTTCTTCACTTCAAGGACAGGCGAGCCAACAGCCCGCCTCTTATCAGTTCCTCCCCGTACAGTCTCAGATCCCTGCCATCCTTCATACGGTACCCCAGATGGGTCCGTCCACTGGTGGGCCACCATACCCATCTGGCTCAGGGTTTCCTTCTCAGGCCCCTGTAAGGCCTTCTCAGTCTCAGTGGCAGGCCCCACTTTCACCTGCCGAGGAGTTCAACCAGTCTCTCCTCAATAAATATAATGAAATGAATGAGGAGTTTCGGAATCTCAAGAAAATGGTAGATGGGAAGTCCGCCCATGAGATTTCCCTACCAATTCTTCCCACATTTCATCTCCCTCCCTCCGAAATGCCTACATACCGTAGGTATAACGGTATGGGTAATCCTTCTATTCACATTAAGGATTTCATGTATGAATCTTCCTCATGGCAGAACGATCCAAAATCCCTGGCTTATCTTTTTCGCAGATCCTTGGATGGTCCCGCCCTAGAATGGTTCTATTCTCTAGAACCGAGTGAGGCTGAGGATTTTGACGTTGTTAAGGCCAAATTCATTCAGAAGTACCGGGATAGGGTCGGTCCCGCCCTTTCTATCACCGACCTAGTTGCTGAGAAAATGAGATCGGACGAAGATTTCGTCCAGTATGCTGATAGATGGAGGTCCCTGGCCGATAAGGTGAAGGATACCCTTTCAGAACCCGAGCAAGTGAAAATGATCGTGTCTAATGCAACCCCGCAGTTTAGACACATTTTGGCCATGAATAAGCTTACTACGATGGAGGAACTTTATGAGAGGGCCCGGTATATCTAGACCCAATTAAAAGATTCCCCCATCATGCATATGTTTGAACCCCCAAAGCCTAGGGTGTTTAAGAAAACAGGTACTGGTGTTCAAGGAGGAACAACTGAGGGAGTCGTCATAAATGAGCAAGTGAGTGTGCTTGGCGGCCCCAACCAACCAGTTAACTCAAGGCCTCGTCAAGTTTTACGACCTCCTATTCAACAAGGTCCACCCCTTTATCATCCTTCACCCCAAAATAACCCCCTTCAAAACAACATGCCTCAACCCTTCCATCTCCAGCAACAACAGCAACAACCCCAACCTCAATATCACCAAGTTCCACCTCCGGGAAATTACGGCCCACCACAACAACGGATGAGGCCCATTGGACCCAAAAGAGCCCATTATCCACCATTGCCTGAAGCCTTGCCGGATATTTTCAACACCCTTATGGCTGCCAATGTACTCACTTTGCCCAAAGAAAAGTTTATATGACCCCCGAATGCTGATACCTCTAGGTACTATGTCTATCACAGGCAACCAGGTCATACGGTCGAGAATTGTTTTAACTTCAAAGATTACATTTATGACATGAATGATCAGGGTGAAATTGATTGGGATGAAATGAGACGATACATTGCCACCCTGAAGGCCAGGAGACCTCCGCCTAGGCCTCAGCAACCCCAACCACCACAGCAACAGCAGCAACCTCAGCAGGCCCCACAACAGCAGCCTAATATGGGCATCATCCATAATTCACTTCCGGAGCACCAACAGCCCAACCACCAGGCTAATCCCATTTCCTCCTTCCCGGAAGTTGGAAGAGAGCAAACTTGGCATTTGGAAAGCACCTCTGTCCTTGCTACCAGCCATGTTACTAATCAGCCTCCTCGTCTCCTTCGAACATCATCTTCTTATCACCCAACCCCCTCACAACCCCTATTTGGTCCTTCTTCCTTTCCACAGCCATCACGCCCTCTTATTCGTACCCCTATCGTCAATTCACCACCAGTCCATCACCCAATACCATCTATCACATATCCTTTACCTCTAAACCCTCTCATTACCTCTTATCCCTCTACTTCACCACCTACCTCTATTAAATCTCTACCCCAACCTTTTAACTTCTTTACCGCCCATTACCCGTATGACGCGTCATCCGCCTCTACCTCCATTGAACCTCCTCCTCCACCATCTAAGCCCCTTATTATCCACCACTCATCCGAGGTCCCTTCTACTTCTAATCTACCTCCACCATCTAAGCCCCTCATCATCCACCACTCTACCATTCCCCCACCAAACAAACCCCTAATTAAAACCTTTACATCCGTCATCACCTCTATACCACCAACTGTTCCTTCACCATTACCTCTCAAACCCCTGTTAAAATCCACACCCAATACCATAGAGGTGCAGCAAGACCCACAAGCAATGGTGCTCCGGAGTGGAAAGATGTTCCACCGGGTGTTTCCCCAGAATAGTCAGGCCCCCGAACAGTCTCAGCCAGAGAAAGATAAGGAAGAGCAGTCAGAAGAGTCCATCCCTGGGACCCAGTATGACTTGTTGAAACATCTGGATAAGACGCCTGCCCGTATCTCCATCCTCGAGTTGATCAAAAGATCCACATCTCACCAAGAAGTTTTAAGGGAATATCTCCAAAAAGTCATGGTGAATGAGGATCTCCCTGCGGAGAAAATCTCGGCAGTCCTAACGCCCACCGATACACAACCGCCCATCATGTTCCATAATCAAGAGCTTGCCCCCAAGGAAGCTCGAAAATATGCGTTGTGTATTGCGGTAAAAATCAATGGTGTGTCAGTGGATCCATGCCTGGTGGACACGGGCGTGTCTATAAATGTGATTTCCCCGAGTACTCTTCAAGCATGTGGGGTTGATGAAGAACAACTCATGCCCTCCTCAATCACAGTCACGGCCTATGACAATAGTAAAAGGCCGCCAATGGGGATGATTACCCTCAATGTAGAACTAGGCCCTGTATCAGTCTTCACGAAATTCCATATCCTTGATATGGATCCCACTTTCAAGGCTATACTAGGCCGTACCTACATTGAAGCCATGAATGATGTACCATCCACCAATCATCAGTGCTTGAAATTTCCATACAAAGGATGGGTTATCAAGGTAATGAGCATGCCCCTCTGTTCTACGGTGGATGCTATCACCACCTCTTTGCCCTCAGTCTGGCCGACTTATCGGCCCATACTATCCTTGTTAGATGTCCGTGATCCCTGCCGTGCTCCCTTCACACAACAAAAGCCGTTTCCTGTGCCAACCTCATGCCTCCCATTCCGTTCCAAAGGATGGGAGATTATGAGAAATATTGGCTATCAAGAGGGCAAAGGCTTAGGGGCACAATTGCAAGGAAGGTTGAGACCACTGCAGAAGACAAAGTCGGTCTGTAGAGCAGGCTTAGGTTTTAAGGGGCAGTTCGAATCAGACGAGAAACCCCTCACTTGGACTTTGTCCTCACATTTCAAGAAGGGGCCCGTCGTTCAGATGGGAGATCCTCCACCAGAATCACATGGGGGGTTACATAATGTATTCTTGGCTGATGGATGTTCAAAAACTCCAAAAAAAGGAAAGATTGTCCACTTGGATTGTGAATGGTATAAATGGTTTGACATACCAGATATATCCATTACACTGGAAAGAATGTTCTCACCTCCACATCTAGAAGGGCCACCTTCGATCTCCAAAATGCCAGGAGATATCACCACTATTGCCAGAATGTCAAACCCTGCTCGTCAGGAGAGTGTTATCATCGACGGATCATCATCCGTCATCAACATTGCCACTGATGGCTCATTAGTCATCATCTTCTCCATTCACTTATCACAGCCTTTGTTGCTGTCTCCCTCCTGGGCCAGACGGTTGTCTGATGATCTCCCCAGGTCCCCTTCTTTACTTATTCACTTGCGTGAGTTTCTCAACTCACACCAGGTCTTCCATCACGATCTGCTCTACGAGCTACACAACCCTTTAGCTGTAAGTCCCTTTTCACCTCCTCCAATTTCTTTTCACTGTTTTGTTATCAAAAATGAAAATGAAAAAAAAATGCCAATTTCCCAACTCCTCAACGACGCATTGTCTTTGAGGAAACCTCTTATATCTCCCACGAGTGTGTCCCGACTCATGGGCCACTCATTCAAGGTCCCCTGAGTGACCTTCTCTTCCCCTCGTCTGAGGGGTCCTTCCCTGTACATTCTTCACCATCCTCTTCAGCTTCTTCTTCTTCTGTAAATAATGTGTGTCAGGTTAGGAATAAGTCAAGGGTAGTGCCTAAGAAGAAATCCAAGGGTAGGCAGATTCCCCGTCGATTCCTTTTGAATCTAGCCACCAGGTGTCAAGCCCTTCTAGCCATTCCCCAATTGCTAGAAAATCCCGTCCAACTGCCAGAAATAGAATGTGAGAATGATTGCATGATTGATGAAGGGTATGGGGTCTATGAACTCACTGACGAGGAATACCCCATTGAAGAAGAGGATGAAGAATATGAGGACGCGGCTGACGCCTATGCTAGTGGAATGAGCAGATTTGACGAGCCGTCAGCCGCTGTAGAAGAGTCCACCAAAGAGATAAACTTGGGAAGTGAGGATGATCCTAGGATTGTCCTCATAAGTGATAATTTACCCTCATCTGACGAAGAGGCATTGATTAAGGTTCTTAAGGAATATAAGGACACGTTCGCATGGAGTTACGAGGATATGCCAGGTTTGGATTCCACCTTGGTGGAACATCGTCTCACTTTAAAACCAGGGTCCGTCTCGGTAAAACAACGGTTAAGACGTTTTCGCCCACAAATGGCTTTAAAAATGAAGGAAGAGGTCGATAATCTCCACAAAGCTAGGTTCATAAGAGTCGTCCTTTATCCTCAGTGGGTGGCAAACATTATCCCGGTCATGAAGAAGGATGGTAAGGTGAGAATTTGTATTGACTTCCGGGATCTTAACCGCGCGTGTCCGAAGGATGATTTTCCTTTGCCTCATATTGACGTGTTGATTGATAATACGGCATGATATGAAACCCTTTCATTCATGGATGGATTTTCTGGATACAACCAAGTCCATCTGGCAGAAGAAGACTAGGAGAAAACTTCATTCACTACTCCCTGGGGAACTTACTGTTATGTGGTCATGCCATTTGGACTGAAGAACGCTGGAGCCACTTACCAAAGGGCTATGATGGCAATATTTCATGACATGATGCACATATATTTGGAAGTGTATGTGGATGATTTGTTGGTAAAATCCAAAACTAGGCTAGAACATCCCGAGGTCCTTGCAAAGGTGTTGCAAAGATCACGTGAGTTCAATTTTAAAATGAATCCAAAAAAGTGCGTGTTTGGTGTATCATCGGGCAAGTGACTTGGCTTCATTGTGAGCAAAAGGGGCATTGAGATAGATCCCAACAAGGCTAAGGCGATTAGGGATATGCCACCCCCGAAGAATTTGAGAGAAGTTCGAGGATTAATCGGGAGGTTGCAATTTATCCGTCTGATGTGACACGGTCTACCTAGGATGATAATGACCCTTAGACCTATGCATCCACAAGCATACAAGCTCTCAATTCGGCTCACCGTGCGACCTATCTCACGCGACGCACATGCGCTCCCAGTGGGTCCGAGTGATGCCGGCGAGGATCCGGGGTGGGACCCTAAGGTTTCCACCGGTTGGTGGGCTTATGGCTGACCCCTAATGGGCCTGGGATACCCAATTTATGGGCGGGCTAGCACGCTGGGGCGTGGGCTTGGGTGGCGCTCTCTCACTTGCCACGGTGGTGCGCTCGTGGTTTCACAAACAATCAAGTCCGGGCACTCAATTACCGCCAACGAGCTAAGGAAACGATACTAGCTAAGCAAAGTAAATGAGGACCAGGAGAGGGACCAGAAGCTCACCTGATCGGTGTGAAGACACCAATCCCGGCCGGAGACGATGGGCGCGCCGGGAGGCGTGGGTATGCACCCGAACGCCGCGGCGGGGTAGCTTGACCTGCTGGTTAGTTAATTACACAACTACGCCTCTCGCAGGAGGGGGGATCTCGGGGTGGGGGTTATGGAGTTTACACCAAACACTACCACCACGCAGGGTGGGGCCTTCAGCCGGCCAAGCGGGGTGGGGAAAATTGGTTAATTATCACACCGGCGGTCGATACCGAAACCTGTCCGGTTCTGGGATTCTGGACCAGCAGTCACTGATGTAGCCGTAGAACACTTTCTGGAATTTTGCCGGAGGCGCGGTCGGTGTCGTTGGCTTCGTAACAGAATAGGGGTGCGCCTCAAATTTTATGGATTTTCGTTCTGCACGAGCCGGGCTGCCACGATCGACCGAACGGGGTCCCTGTTCAGGACCTGCACAGGTTCAGCTTCTGAACAGCAGATTGCCGAGGACGCCACGAACGCTCCCGGGCTCTGTTTTGCAAACGGCCGGTGTCGATGGAAGCGTGGGGAAGTCTACTTTCCAACGGAGCCGGCCTCGCCACTGTCTGAAGTCCGTGTGGACAGGATGGTCCCGTTGAAGGGGGACAGGTCGGGGAAGACAGACAGGAGGCAGAACGAACGCCCGGCGGTATAAAAATGGTAACTTCCACTTACGGCGTTCAAACGATGCTCCGTCTTCGGCTTCTGAAAGCTGACAGGGGGAGGAAGAATTTTGATGAAGAGTTTGATGACCGATTCCTCCAGTCTTGGCCGCTGCACGAAGGTCGAACAGAGATGGCCTTCTGGTTGAGCCCCCAGTGCGCAGTCGCGGTAGAACGGAGCTAGCGGCCGGCCACGATCTTGGAACGGAGCGATTCCAACTCGCCTGCGGAGAAGACTCGTGGATGCACAAGTTTGCTGAAGCGCTTGGATGCCGAATCCTCCTGGAACGGGTTGGAAAATGCTCTGCAAGTTGGGGCCAGAAACTGCCTGCGGGCTGGAATGGATTTGTGGAGGGGAGGCTAAGGTGGTGGTGGTGTATGTGGGTGGAGATGGAGGGGGGTGCGACCCTAGGAGGGAGGGGAAGGGGATGGACGACCTAGGGAGGTGAAGGGGTCCCTTGGAGAGGGGAAAGGGGTCTTGGGTGGAGGAATATGGCTTGGGAAGGGTGGGGAGTGGCCTTGGGAAGGTGAAAGGGTGCCTGGGAAGATGAAAGGGTGCCTAGGAGAAGGGGTTTCCACCTAGGGGTTGGAGGGGGAATTGAATGAGTGTATAGGGAAGGGGGAGGGGTCTTAAAGAAGGGTGATTAGGGAGGAGAGAGAGGGGATTTCGAAATTTAGAGAGAGAGAGGGAGAAGTAGTGAGAGAGAGAGAGAGAACTATAGAGAGAGGGAGAGAGAATACTTGAGGGTTTAATTTTTCAATTCATCAAAAGTTGTTACAAATGGGAGAGGGGGGGGTCCTTATATAGAGTTGGACCATTTGCACAAAACCCCCTAACAAAGTGCATAAATGCAAAAGACCAAGAGACAGGGGGGGGCGCCCATGGGCCAAGCCCACTAACTGGGCCCAATGTCCTCAACTAAGGGTCCAAATGACTCAAGACTTGGATAATTAACTCTAAGACCTAGATAATGGACTCAAATAAAGGAAAATTACACATGATATGACTCAAATAAAGAAACTACATAAGCAACAAATAAAGATAGCCATGAGGACCACATCTCCAAGGGGTCACGAAGTCGGAGTCGCCTCGTGCCATAGGGAATGCCGGGAGATGTCCTCATCAAATCCCCCGGGGTGGGGAGAACTCGACCCCGTCGAGTAGGGGTCCAATCGGCTCTCGTACTGCACCAGCAGGTCCGGGTCTAGGCGCATCAAGTCCTCTCGGCTTACCCAAGCATCCTCGGTCGGGGAACGGCCTTTCCACCTCACGAGGTAGCGCTGGTAGACCCTGTTCCTGGTAAGTGTGCTCTGCTCATCCAGTATTGCCTCCACTTGCTCAAGTCGGCCTCTCAATCGGGGTGGTAGTTTCGCTCCGGGAGGGTCACTCACAAGGGGGGGTAAAGGCTCGAGATCCTGACTGGGTTCCACCGTGGGGCCCTTATAGCGAACCAGATCCGCCACATTGAAAGTGGGGTGAACCCCAAAGCCCTTAGGTAAGTCGAGCTCATAAGCATTGGTACCAACCCGTCTTAGAACCCGAAAGGGTCCCAAACCCCGTGTCCTCAATTTGGAGGCGGGCCCTGGGAGGAGCCGCTCCGTTCTCACCATCACATGGTCTCCCACTTGGTATTCATAGTGACGACGATGAGCATCGGCCTGCCTTTTGTAAGCCTCGTTGCTTTTGCCTATATGCTTGCGGATGTTTTCATGTATCTTTGTGGATGTTGACTCACTAGGAGATAATGGGGGTCCTGGACAACCAAAAGTGGACCTATCATGCAGTGGTGCTACACAGACTTTGGTAGACCTAGGAGGCTTATGCGTCTTGTCAAAGGGGGTGGGGATGGAAGACCCGGAAAACCCATAAAGGGACCTATCATGCCATGCCATGTAGGCCCTAATAGACCTAGGTGGGCCAGGACAACCATAGATGGATCTATCATGCATGGTGGTGATAATTACCGGGGAACCCGAACTTCCTTGAATATTTCTCTCATGCCTAAGACTTGCGACGAACGAGGGTGGGCCATTACATCCGTACATAGACCACTCATACTTCTTACATGTCATGTGGGTGATTTGAATGAATGGACCCGACTCATGAATCATGTCAAGCGGTGTGGTGTGTCTAGACACATGCATTCCTTCCCAAATGGCATCCCTAATGTGTATGGCTTGGTGTGGGAGTTTCCTCTCATAGGGGTCAAATGGGTCTGGGAAAATAGAGTGGGCCTGGTCTATTAAGGTGGGTGAGGGTAGGAAAGGGTGGGTGGTGGGTAAGGGGGGTGGGTTGCATGGGGGTCTAGACTCCCATAGGAAGGGGTCAAAGGGGTCATGGTAAGGGTCCCCTAGGGAGAGGAACTCCAGGTCCTCATGTAGCGGTGAGTCATCCTTCTCTAAAGAAATAATTGGGCCGAAGTCTTTGGTGGGTGGATCAGCCAGGAAGGGATGGTTTGACACTCTACCCGAGATAAGCAATTCTAATTCATGGAGAGCAGCAGGCTCATCCGGTGTAGGGAGGATTAGAAGGAGGTCGCTAGTGTAGCAACCTACAGTGTAAGCTGTGGTGATGGATCCGACACATAGATGTAGGAGGTCAACGCTCCTAGGTTGGTCAGCCATTGTGGCCAACATGTCGGTCAACTCTATTTGCCATGCTAGGCCCTTAAGAAGGTCATCCCAACTCTCAACCTCATAGGAGGATTGGATAGTGGTGTGATAAGAGGAGAGAGGGACTATGGGGAGGTGTTGTTCCATGGGAGGGTAGGCATGGGCCATTATCTCTCTAATTGGGCTACCCATCAACCAGCTAACAAGGGTCTCTCCTAAAATAAGCTCGGTCCCATCTAGAGAGGGTGGTGTAGGGTGAAGGTTACCATGTGAGTTTTTTTCTTCAATTTGGACATGTGTGGTCTCCATGTTGGGAATTGGGTCCGGGGTGTTCACCACTTTGGGGTCGGGTATGGGTTCCTCCTCCAAAGAGGTGAGAGAGTATGTTCGGGGTGGGGTGGTGATGGTAGGTGCATGGCGCCCCCAAGGTGATGAGCAAGGTCGGAATTGGGTTGGGGTTGGAAGTGGAGGTAGTGGGAGTCTAGGTTGGGGTAGGTTTGTAGTTGGAAGTGGAAGGTGGGTTGGGTGAAGACAGTTGGATTGGTCGATCTTGGGTGGGGCATCCCTTATAGGGGATAATGGAGGGGTAGTAGTAGGGGCTACGGGGGTTTGGGGAGTATGGGTCTCATGGGGAATAGTGAGTTGCGGGGTGGTGACCGGTGCGGGCCTAGGTGGAGGGGTGGGCACGGGATCCACTTGGGTTTGAACGGTGAGGGTTATGGAAGTGAGTTTTAATTGGGGAAGGTTGGTGGGGATTGGGTTTTCCTGACTTGACTCTTGGCATTGTGCCTCAAATTCTTCCTCCCATTCAAGGGGAGCTTCATGAACTTCAATCACTTTCTCAACTCTTTGGGGTGGAGGGGTTTGGTAGGGATTTGTGGGTTGGAGGGTGGTGGTCTTTGGGGGCCTAGGTGGAGGGGTGGGTAGTTGGGACAGTTGGGTTCTAAGGGAGAGGAGTTGGTGGCGAAATGTGGAGAGGGGATCGGTTAGGGGTGGTGGGGGCGGAGTCCTATGGATGGTCTTAAGTTGGCCGGGTTGGGATTGAGTAGTGGTGGTGCTCCTCGGGCTAGGGGTGTGTGAGTAGGAAGAGTAGGAAGGTTTTGGAATGTAGATTTTCCTAAGTTCTCTCGTCATCTCTTCCCACGAGTGAATGGGCTCTTGCCTCTCAATCCTTCTTATGGCCTCTATGTGTTCCAATTCTATCTTGGCTTGACCCCGAATTTGTCCCTTGGCCCTACAAACTCTTGTGTGTCCGTATACCCGATTCCTCTCAAAGTTCCTTTCCATTGCAGCCTCCCACTTGAGGTAATCACTAGCATGCGACCCATCAAAGGTAACACCCTCATCTCGAATAATGTCCCAAAGTATTGGGTTGATCGGATCCCAGTAGTGGGCCGAGTGGGATGGGTATGTGGTAGCCATGATTCATGAACTAGATGACAATGCGCCCTAGGACTAGACTTAGTAGAGACAAGTCTAAAACTTGCTCTGATACCATTTGATGTGAAACGGTCTACCTAGGATGATAATGACCCTTAGACCTATGCATCCACAAGCATACAAGCTCTCAATTCGGCTCACCGTGCGACCTATCTCACGCGACGCACATGCGCTCCCAGTGGGTCCGAGTGATGCCGGCGAGGATCCGGGGTGGGACCCTAAGGTTTCCACCGGTTGGTGGGCTTATGGCTGACCCCTAATGGGCCTGGGATACCCAATTTATGGGCGGGCTAGCACGCTGGGGCGTGGGCTTGGGTGGCGCTCTCTCACTTGCCACGGTGGTGCGCTCGTGGTTTCACAAACAATCAAGTCCGGGCACTCAATTACCGCCAACGAGCTAAGGAAACGATACTAGCTAAGCAAAGTAAATGAGGACCAGGAGAGGGACCAGAAGCTCACCTGATCGGTGTGAAGACACCAATCCCGGCCGGAGACGATGGGCGCGCCGGGAGGCGTGGGTATGCACCCGAACGCCGCGGCGGGGTAGCTTGACCTGCTGGTTAGTTAATTACACAACTACGCCTCTCGCAGGAGGGGGGATCTCGGGGTGGGGGTTATGGAGTTTACACCAAACACTACCACCACGCAGGGTGGGGCCTTCAGCCGGCCAAGCGGGGTGGGGAAAATTGGTTAATTATCACACCGGCGGTCGATACCGAAACCTGTCCGGTTCTGGGATTCTGGACCAGCAGTCACTGATGTAGCCGTAGAACACTTTCTGGAATTTTGCCGGAGGCGCGGTCGGTGTCGTTGGCTTCGTAACAGAATAGGGGTGCGCCTCAAATTTTATGGATTTTCGTTCTGCACGAGCCGGGCTGCCACGATCGACCGAACGGGGTCCCTGTTCAGGACCTGCACAGGTTCAGCTTCTGAACAGCAGATTGCCGAGGACGCCACGAACGCTCCCGGGCTCTGTTTTGCAAACGGCCGGTGTCGATGGAAGCGTGGGGAAGTCTACTTTCCAACGGAGCCGGCCTCGCCACTGTCTGAAGTCCGTGTGGACAGGATGGTCCCGTTGAAGGGGGACAGGTCGGGGAAGACAGACAGGAGGCAGAACGAACGCCCGGCGGTATAAAAATGGTAACTTCCACTTACGGCGTTCAAACGATGCTCCGTCTTCGGCTTCTGAAAGCTGACAGGGGGAGGAAGAATTTTGATGAAGAGTTTGATGACCGATTCCTCCAGTCTTGGCCGCTGCACGAAGGTCGAACAGAGATGGCCTTCTGGTTGAGCCCCCAGTGCGCAGTCGCGGTAGAACGGAGCTAGCGGCCGGCCACGATCTTGGAACGGAGCGATTCCAACTCGCCTGCGGAGAAGACTCGTGGATGCACAAGTTTGCTGAAGCGCTTGGATGCCGAATCCTCCTGGAACGGGTTGGAAAATGCTCTGCAAGTTGGGGCCAGAAACTGCCTGCGGGCTGGAATGGATTTGTGGAGGGGAGGCTAAGGTGGTGGTGGTGTATGTGGGTGGAGATGGAGGGGGGTGCGACCCTAGGAGGGAGGGGAAGGGGATGGACGACCTAGGGAGGTGAAGGGGTCCCTTGGAGAGGGGAAAGGGGTCTTGGGTGGAGGAATATGGCTTGGGAAGGGTGGGGAGTGGCCTTGGGAAGGTGAAAGGGTGCCTGGGAAGATGAAAGGGTGCCTAGGAGAAGGGGTTTCCACCTAGGGGTTGGAGGGGGAATTGAATGAGTGTATAGGGAAGGGGGAGGGGTCTTAAAGAAGGGTGATTAGGGAGGAGAGAGAGGGGATTTCGAAATTTAGAGAGAGAGAGGGAGAAGTAGTGAGAGAGAGAGAGAGAACTATAGAGAGAGGGAGAGAGAATACTTGAGGGTTTAATTTTTCAATTCATCAAAAGTTGTTACAAATGGGAGAGGGGGGGGTCCTTATATAGAGTTGGACCATTTGCACAAAACCCCCTAACAAAGTGCATAAATGCAAAAGACCAAGAGACAGGGGGGGGCGCCCATGGGCCAAGCCCACTAACTGGGCCCAATGTCCTCAACTAAGGGTCCAAATGACTCAAGACTTGGATAATTAACTCTAAGACCTAGATAATGGACTCAAATAAAGGAAAATTACACATGATATGACTCAAATAAAGAAACTACATAAGCAACAAATAAAGATAGCCATGAGGACCACATCTCCAAGGGGTCACGAAGTCGGAGTCGCCTCGTGCCATAGGGAATGCCGGGAGATGTCCTCATCACCGTCGCTTTGTGTCTCAACACTCGCAAAGGTGTAGACCTTTCTATGAGTTGACCAAAGCAGGGACCAAATTTTGTTGGGATTCCAAGTGTCAAAACGCTTTTGACGGATTAAAGGAATATATGGCCAACCCGCCTGTTCTCACTCCACCTATTCCAGATAAGCCTTTGGTCCTATATATCTCAGTCCTAGACGACTCTGTGGGAGCCGTTCTGGCACAAATCAATGAGGAAGGCAAGGAACGGGCAACCTATTACTTGTCCAAACTCCTCAACCCATGTGAGCGAAAGTACACAGCCATGGAAAAGACCTGTGCCGCCCTTGTGTGGGTGGTACAGAAATTGAAACATTACTTTCTGGCTCACGAAGTCCACTTGATTGCTCGGATGAATCCTATCAAATTTCTTTTGAAAAAATATGTCCTTACTGATAGGCTAGCACGTTGGCAAAGTTTCATGTCTCAATTCAACATCACCTACATCCAATAGAAGGCGATTAAAGGCTATGCCATAGCTGAGCATCTTGCTCACCATCCTCTTCCTAAGTTCGATCCTGTTCAATCAGAGTTTCCAGATGAGGAACTAATGTCCATTACTCAATCAGATGAGCCCATGTGGACATTGTATTTTGATGGAGCTTTGAATTCCCAGGGGAGAGGTATAGGCATTGTCCTTTTGTCACCCGAAGGCGTCACTATCCCAGAGGCATTTCAGCTCTCATTTCCAGTCACTAACAATGTGGCTGAATATGAGGCTCTCCTGGCAGGTCTGAATCTTGCCTATTCCTTCTGGGTCACCGAATTGCGAGTCATAGGTGATAGTTAACTTGTTCTTCGCCAGGTGCTTACTAAATATCGCACACGCGATCCCAAGATCAAGCCATATCAAGAGCTCACAGTTGCTTTTGCCAAACTGTTCAACAAGTTAGTCTTTGACCAAGTTCCTCGCAATCAGAACATTCTCGCCGACGCCCTTGCCTCGTTGGCATCATCATTAAGGTTTCCTCTGGGCAGAAGGGCTCTGTCCGTTTCTATCCACAAGCTTATCCTCCCTGCTATTCACAACCCTTCCTATTTAAGGGTTCAGGAGAAAATGTCAAAGATGGCTCATGATAGAGAAGTTGTTGAAAAGAGGGAAATTAGGTTGGTCGAATTGGAAGAAGAATTGGATGATGAGGAGAAGCCATGGTTCTATGAGATTGTTAAATATTGCAAAGACCAGTCTTACCCTGAAGAGGCAACAGCAGAAGATAAGAGGGCCATAAGGAGAGTTGCCCAAAGGTATACGCTGGTTGGAGGATTGCTATATAAAAGAAGTCTCACTGGTGTTCTTCTGAGGTGTCTTGATGATGATGAGTCCTGGAAGTGTGTAGAGGAAGCACACTCAGGTGTGTGTGGTGGCCATGTGAATAGCCAGATGCTTGCTAAGAAGATCCTTCGGCAAGGCTTTTACTGGCCCACCATGGAGGAAGACTGCGCTGTCTATGTCCGTAGGTGTGTCAAGTGTCAGCTTCACGCCGATAAGATCCATTCACCATCTTCCTCTCTCCATCCAGTGTCCTCCCCATGGCCTTTCTCCATGTGGGCATTCGATATCATTGGTCCTCTTGGCGATCCTAACTCCCTCACCAAGCAAAAATCTTTCATCCTCACTGCAACGGAGTACTTCACCAAATGGGCTGAAGCCGAAGCTTACACGGAAATCAAGGCATCAACAGTGTGCAAGTTCATTATGAAGAACATCATTGCCAGATTTGGCATCCCAAGAACTATCATCACCGACAATGGGCCACAATTCATTTCTCAGGACCTTAAGGACCTCTGCCAAAGGTATAAGATTGCATTGCATCATTCATCACCATATTATCCACAAGGCAATGGCCAAGCGGAGGCCACTAATAAAACATTGATTAAAATCATAAAGAAAACCTGTGAGTCTAGCAGATTCTCGGATTGGCCAGAAAAACTTATTGAAGCTCTATGGACTTATCGCACTTCAGTCCGTACTCCCACTGGGCAAACTCCATTCGCCCTTACTTACGGGATGGAGGCGGTAGTCCCATATGAGATTCTGGTCCCTTCTCTTAGGGTACAATTGGATAAGGAACTTCCCCTCGATGAACGTCGTGACTCACTCCTTGCCCAATTGGAACTCTTAGATGAAAAGCGTCTGGTTGCTGCCGAGCATGCTCGTGTCTACCAAAATAGACTCGCACGTTTTTACCAGAAGAAGGTCATTGAGAGAAAGTTCAAAGTTGATGAAATGGTAGTGAAAAGAATTTTTGTAAAACCTGGCGGGCCGCGTTCTAAGCTCCAACCCAATTGGGAAGGACCATACGTGGTTCAGGCTATGCATCCTGGCAACGCCTATAGGCTAGTCAATGCTGAGGGAGTTGAGTTATCCCACCCTTGGAATGGGCTTTACCTTAAGAAGTACTACCCTTAGATAGGTGTACATAGTGTCAAAAATGAAAACACAAAAAAAAGAAGAATGAAATAAAAACAACAAAAAATAGAAAACAATGAAAACAACAAAAAAATATGTGTATATAACAACAAAAAGGAAAGAACAAAAAAAATAGAAAATTCAAAATGTTGATGTTTGGAGACCATCCATGGAAGCAAGCTACTGCATCTTACCTCCATGTCATGATAGGGCCCATTAAGATTTGGTAGGTCTCAGGTCTTGGTTTGCCAGAATCGTGGAGACCCCTGTCCGGCCAGTTCGGCCTATGCCCCCTCAAAAGAAGATAACATGTATACACATCTGTGTTATAAAAAAATTGATAGCATCGCTTATGGTGGGGCCTCACCCAGAAGGTCTCCAGAAGGCTGTAATCTTTATTCTCTCTCTCATCGACCAAATGAGACAGTCGGCGCCCTTAAAACGCTGAGCATGGGAAACATAAACACAACCTCTCAGGATAAGAGTAGGATCCAATTCCTCGAGCATGGGTCAGAGCACGAGAAGAGGGCAGTGTCCCCGCAGACATCCAAGAGGGATTCCATAATGTCAAAATATTATATCCCTCACAAAAATCTACCAAAAAATCAGAAAAGAAAAGCAAGAAATCAAAGTCAAATGAAAGGCCTGGTCGTAACCGTGCCTGATTCCAATAAATGAAACCCCTTTGACTGAAATTCAAATTCTACACAAAAGGGGTCATGATATGTAAATGCTCGAGACTTGGTCTGAAGTTGTCCGAAAGGGGAAGTTAAGTGTGCCCCTATTGGCTCGCCGGGTTAACGGTTTTGCCGGTCCTCTCAGGAGGTTTACCCCCTACACTCTTCCTTCTTCCCCTGAAGATGAAAGCTAAATGGAGTATCCAAAGGGTGAGACCCACCAAGGCTTGCGACTTTGTTTTAACACATACATGTGGTTGTCCATTTTGAAAAGCAAAAGCCATTATCGTGAAGGAGTCTCCGTGTTTCTGGCCGGTCAAGACCCTTGTCTACCATCTTAATGCCTTCTTAGTTTAACCTCGGGCTTAGACCAATGCAAGCGCGTCACCTACGGGTGCTACGGCGTCTGATTCCGGGTCAGCGTCGCGCGGTTGGTCATTTGGGCTCCAAGGTGTTCCATTACATAACATCTAGAGTTGTGAGGAAATAGACCCGGGTCGGGCAAATCATTTACCTCGAACACTTTTTGGGTGAATCCCTGTGGTCGGAAGCAACTGGGAGCCTAAGTATGGCATGACGGCATTGTCATCAGGATAAGTCTTAACCGGTGGGATTATCATTCGAGGAGTCTAAAGGCCCAAATCAACCTAGATGTGCACTTAGGATATCTGGGAGGTTAGTAAGAAATCCCTATTCTCATGCAGGTTAGGTGCCCTATGGGTCCTTACCAGGCATTAGCAACAAAAAAATGGTGACAATGATAAAAACACCAAAAAAAAGGAAAAAGAGAAAAATGTAGATATATGCAAAACAAAAAAATGATATAAAAATAAAACAACAAAAAAATGCAAGAAAAATAAAAATAATAGAAAAAAAACACATTTCCTATGATTGCATTTGCATGCAGCATCCCACTTTTAAATTTCGCTTGCATCCGTGTGTTTGTGTGCCGCATTCATCATCATATCTTTATCTTGCCTTTATTAATAAAGGCTTGGCCCCTTGACCCATTATCAAGGACAGTCAAAACAAACCTGCTTATTGAGCAAGGGGCCAAGTCAGAGTAGAAATTCTGACTTGTTTGTTTTAGTGATGTGTGCAGGGATTCCAGATAGCAAGAAAGAGATGAAAAACAAAAAAAAAAACAAACTTTTTATTCCATTCCAAAACTAGAAGTTGTACATTAACTTCCACCTTCTCTCTCTACATTACTCGTCTCACCGCTCTCCGGACAAGACGCTCTAGAGGGTGCTACACAACTACGAAAAGCGGTACTTCTACCGCTCACTGCTCCTCTTCCTATCTCCACACCCCGACGTTGATCTGCGGGGGTAGCAAAGAAGCTACTAACACGAAAGCCACGCTCTCGTGCTCTTCGGTAGCGTTCCTCGCCATCCTTCAGCCATTGCTCGGCGAGGCCAAGACTGGTCCTCAATTCAAATAGTTGGGCCTCCATGGCCCTCTTCTCCTCTTTCTCGGTCACTTTTTTGGCCTTCTCTCTTTCCCTGTCCCTTTCTCTCTCGACACGTTCTCTCTCCCTGTCTTCTCTCTCCAGCTGAAGGGTGATCCTTAGCTCCACAGCGTCCCTAGAAGAGTCGTCATCTGGACGACGACGCAGTTCCTCTTCTAGCTTAGCTATTCTAGCCTCCTTCTGGGTGACATACGCGAGTGCCTCCTCTATTTCTTTCTCCTGCCATACATATCATCTCAAGCATATGGCAATGCTTGAACAAGGGATATTAAATGGTGAGACTCTCACCTGTGCAGAAAGCATCCCTTCTGCTTCCGCAGCCCGTTGTGTGGTATGAGCAAGCTGCTCGTGGAGTAGATCTAACTCTGAAGTAGGAATCCATAGACTGGAAGAAGCGCCGTCTGCCCCCATTACCGATGAAACTGCATCGAGCTGGGCACGCTGCGGCACATGAGGTGACATTTAAGTGGTTAGTGCCATGAATCTCAAATCATATCAGGAGTGTGTACATGAATACTTACTGATGAACCCAGAGCCGCTCGGGTGTCATTCAACTCTTGCTCCGTGTCCACCAAACGAGCTCGTAAGTTCGTTATTATGGTGTCACGGGCATCCTACAGTTATGGCTTAGGAGTTCACCAAAAGAACAAAAAAAATGGAGAAAATGTAAAAGATAAAAAAATTATGTTTTATTCTACCTCCACAAGCCCTCCAAGCTGGAGCCTCTCTGCGTACATTGCCTTGTAGAGTCGCAGGTAATCCTCACTGTCTTGTGCCTGTGATTCCACGAGCGTGCCTCCCCGTTGCCAATCTTCATATTGTTCGGGGAAGCGCACCCTCCAATCAACACAAGTTGCTGGCCCGCGTGTCTTCTTCCCGACGCTGGGTGATGTGGTCATATCCACCCATTCCTGGGCAAGTCCGAGGGTCTTCATGGCTAATCACAGCCTGAGGGGCTCGATCTCATTCAAGCAATGGAGCCAGAGGTCCCGTCCGAATCAGGCACGGCTTCCAATTACCCACGGCTGGTCGACATCGACCATGTTCAAGTAAGGCCTCCAGTTTACCTATGTTGGGTTGTACATATCTTCTTAGTTAGCTAAAAATACAAAAAATGATGAAAAAATAAATAACAAAACAAAAAAAAATAGAAAAGAGTATCCTACCATCGCTGCAGGGAACTCTTGTAGCTCCCGTCTCAATACCATCAGTTGGTAGAATAGTGGTGCTGTACTCATGATGGGTTGCCACCGCCTAGCCAACGGGATCGTCATTGGCTGCCAGTGTCGAGCTCTCCCCATTGGAATATAATAGTAGCTCCATAGCTACACCATTATGTGCCATTGGCATCAACAAATACAAAAAAAAGCATAAAAACAAAAATAAAAAAAATAATAATCTTTTACCTGAATGAAGGGTGTAAACCCATTTATTGTTACCTCTCGGCCTGTCCTTTGCGACAGACCTGTGAATAGATGCGCTAGTACGGCAGCTCCCCAGGCGTACTGTCCTACTCTCTCCAAATCCACGAGCAGCTCCAGGAAGCGGCAGTGTATATTGTCTCCCTTGGAGCCCAGTAGCAACTTGCCCAACAGAAAGATGAGGAACCTCCTCAGATCCATGTTGGTCCTTTCCCAGTTGCTGGCGTCCACGCAGTACACAGCTCGGGCTCCTCTTTTGGCTCTTTCCATGAATTCTTCCAGGGACTCGTCGTCCCGTGGACGAATGTCAGTAAGCCCTAGTGCTTCCATGATCGACGCCTTCGCTACTGACCTGTTCTTCCGGCCATCAAGATTTAGCCCCAACAGCTTTTGGGCACCTTCTCGGTAGTCCGCATAAGTGACGCCAGTCACGGCCTCTCCATCTACTTTGAGGCCCGTGATCGGGACTACGTCTTCCAGGCTGGGCACCATGTGCCCCCAAGACATCAAGAATGCCCGACTTATCGGGTCCCATCTCTAGCGCAGTGCCTGGATAAGGGCAAGGTCGAGCTTGATCGGCTCGATTCTGAGGAAGGCCCCGAACCCCATTACATCTAGCTTGGCCTTCTGAAAGTCTGGGAGACCTCGATATGCCGCCACTACCAGCTCCCACGAGATGTGCGATCGCATCATGCCCTGCACATCCACAAGAAGTGAGTAAGGGGAGCTTTGCTAAGGAAGAAAAGAGAAGAAAGTATGAAGAGAGGAACGAAAGGATCCACTTACCAGCTGTGATCGGGTCCTTTCACTCAGTTGTCCTTCGACTTCTGAGAGTCTTCTGGAACTACTCCCAGACCGGCTCCTCTTCGAGGAGCGGGAAGACTCGCCTTCTGCTCTGAAGTTAGATTCACCTTCCATCCTGCAAAAAATGAGCAACGCTTGTTACCTCTCCCTTTACAAACCTTCACTCCTCAAATTAGCTCTTACGACTTCGGTGTTTCCAAGTCAAGCGAAAGGGGAGGTATTTATAGGATTGGAAGGAAGGTGATCTAGATCTATCACCATCACCCCTAGCAACAGCCTTTGCAACAAGTCACCCCCCTTTTACTGTTGCGGCCACTCTACCATGGGTAGTAATCGATTTGGGGGCGTGATTTGTTGACTTGTCCTCCCTATTCGGTCCAAAGATTCTCCACGTTTATTGTCTCGTTGCGACTGCTTTTAGCGCAAAGAAGAAAGTGGGGGACATTTATGCGGGAAACTAGGACTCGGGGCTGACGTTTTTAAAATTGGTGGTAGATCCTTTTGGAAAGTCATGGCCACAGTACACTCGCGTGCCACTTCGCCATGTGGAGTAAATGGAGCGGAGCTATGATTTGTTGACCCGCCACTCCTATTCGGTCCAAAGATTCCGCGTGTCCTTTGTCCCATTGCGACTACTTTTAGCGCAAACGAGGAAATGAGGGGCATTCACATGGGAAAAGAGCACCACGGGCCGATATTGTTGAAATCCGTGGCTGATCCCCTTTGAAAATCATGGCTATGGTGAGTCGCCGCCCCGTGTTTTAAGGTGAAATCTCGCCGAGCATACTGCGCGAGAACCCATGTGGTGGAGAAGAGGTGTAGAGCAGAATGAACATATCCAGGGCGAACCAGCCGTGTTCAAACCAAGCTATTTCACTCACACATCTATATGAGGGTTTGTGCCCATCATGAGGAGTGAATGGGTGTGCAAGTCACTCACTAACCCTCGTCACTCTTCTGGTCATTTCTCTTCTCTCTTCTCCCCAAAGGCAAGAAGTCCCTCGGAGGCCTTCTATAGTTCCGTGACGCAGCAATCGCTTTGTCGCGTCATGCGTTCCCACCTGCTCTTCGGCAGTGCTCCTCGCCGTCCTCCTATCTCTCTCGCGACCCTGATGGCCGCGAAGCTCTTGAAGTCGAGGCCGCTAGCTGAGCTGCCCTATGCTCTGCCGATGAAGATGCTACCAACTCCAGGAGCTCCTCTGTTGCGAGCTCTAATTCCCTCCAATCTGCAGAGCGAGCCATGTCTGGATGCTCTTTCTCTCAGAGCTCCATCTCCTGGGCCTCTTGTGCTACTCTATTTTGCCTTTTCTCTCTCTATTATCTCTTGCTTGATCTCTCTCTTAGCTGTTCGGAGAGAAATCTTCAGCTCCCGGGCATCTCAGGGCAACTCCTCATGCTAGTTGCCTTAATTTTTTGGCTCTTGTCCGGAATGGTTGGCTACCACCTAACACTGGCTATTGCAGATGTTTGTGCCAAAAACAAAAAAAAGAGAATAAAGGGAATAAAAAAGAAAAAAATAGAAGAGAGTTAGGATCTAAATACGCATTAAAGTTTCCATATTCATTCCAAGATAAGATACATTAGGGTTTGGGCATCTCAGGCCTCAATTTCCCCAACTCGATTACATAAGCTTTCAGCAGTTCTTCGTCCTCACTCACAGACTCTGTTGCCCTCAGTGTAATGCTGACCTTCCATGATGCTTTGATTATCTTCACATTTTTTGCGTCACCCCCTGTGCCCAGCTCCCTTTTTCTGATTAAAGGAAGGTTGGATAGCAGTGGGAATGAATGGCGAGGGAGGCCCATCTGAGTATGACACCGGTGCGTGTTGTAAAGGATGAATTCAGATGCGCCAACAAGTTGGAGCTCCATGTTAAGAGAAGACCTCGTGAGAAGCTCATATGGGAGTAAGCATGTCGGTGCACGAGTGAACATATACTCTTCAATGGTACTGAAGTGAGCCAGCCAGTCTTCTCATTTCTTCAGCCAGGGAGCGCAATTTGCTATACTACCACTAGAGCCTAACACAATGACCATATGGTGAAGCGGGCTTTGTTGGAAGAGTCTTGAAGTAGACGACATTCCCTCACGATGGTTAAATTTGAAATGCAAGTCAGTCCAGCAATTCAAAAGGAGTGTGCAACCAAAAGGAGGCTTACCCATACTGGAAGCCGTGAGTCCGCTATAGAGATAAGCAAGGATAGCAGGTCCCACTCTCTTTCCTTCCCAGATTCCACAGATGGCACTTAGCTGATCTTCCTCCACTATGTTGTCAGTATAAGGGAATAGGAGAGCACCTGCTAAGCAGATGGTGAATCCCTTCATGAGCCCTTCATTGCGATCATCATCGCTTGTCAACCTTTCAAGAGCATTTATGGCCCAATCTGCAAGTTTTTGCAGATGGATTCCCTTCTGAGTCTGGACGCCCTTGATGGCTTCAGACGGCATGAAGCTTCTGAGCACCTCCTCGGAAGTCACCCTTCTTAGCATGCGCATAACCTTTACCTTGCCATTTCTCTGGAACTTCTTCACGCCAAGTAGAAGTTCTGCTTCTTCGAGAAGAATAGTTGCCTCGAAAGTGGGGAAGATGAATGTATGGGTTTGAGGGTGCCAAAGCTCTACCAGTGCACCCATAGCCGCCCAATCCATGTGAATCTCGTTGTAATGTTTGGCTTGAGTTACGAGCTTTTGGAGATGCCACTTTCTGATGATGGCCCTCATACTGATTGAGATGTTCGAAGTGAGTTTCGATAGCCATGGTAACCTTGAAAACTTCCTCGGGCCAAGAAAGAGAGGATACGGCTGGAAATAGAACTGGGAGAAGGCGAAAATGGGCGTAAGAAAGTCTTGCAGAAACACAAAAAAGAAATGTTAACGCACCATTCGAGACTGGATTCTCCCGCTAAGATGCCCTTCGAAGTCGGTAAGCCGCTTGCACTCGTTGCTGGGCTTGCTTTTCTTCACGGGACGGGAAGACTCGCCTTCCATCTCAAACTCTGATCTCCTCCTAAGCTTCAACTTTCATAACTCGCCATTGAATGCATTTTCTTAAGGCCAAAGGGGCGATACTTATAGTGAGGAAAGGAATCTAGGAACAGTGTTGGCAGTTTCATTTTGTTGTGTGTGATAATTTGCTTGCATAGTTGTGATCTTGTTTTGTTATGTTAATTATTGAGTGGGGTACCATTGTCCCACCGGTGTCCCACCTTGTCCCGCCTTGTCCCCTAATCATTCAATCATTGTGGTCCCCCCTTATCATGCATTGTATTATATGATATTTACGCTACTAGAGCATGCCAAGGACCTTACGCCTTAGACAAATCCGGGATTTGAGTTCCCCTTCAACAAAAATAGTGATGATCCCGGAGGAGTTCAGGACGTACGGATAGGCCCTTAAGTTGTGATAGAATGGGGACGATGGTTCCGTTCGATGAGTCGGTACGTGGATAAACGGGCCCCAGCTCAGTATCAGCTCATTGAATCAGTATCCTGACCCACTCTCCACAGCTTAGCAATATTATCCTTGGCTAGTTTCTATTTTAGTTTGTTTTATTTTTCTTTTAAACCCAGCATGCATTCATGTAGGACTTTGAGTTCATTCTGGAAAACCATTCACTTACTTTGATTATGTGAGCTACTATGCTTAATTGCTTGAATATGGGATATTCCATTCCGAGTCGAGTACTGAGTTTCCCCGAGGTTGCCTTCGGACGTTTCTCTGGATGAAACCATTGTTTGGATTTGTCTCCAATCATCTGTTTATTTCCCTCGGACCAACCTTGGCTGCAGCACTTCCACAATGGCTGGTAACCGCTCCCCAATGGTGAAACCTGAGGTTTACGACCCAGGTACTTCCGCGCCGTGAAGTTGGTCCTTTCAGTTTGTTTGTGCCCCAGTGCACACAATGTCCTTCCTTGTTTGTTTACCATCCAAACAATCATGGATTTCGGAGAACCTTCCTCAAGGTTGCTTCGTGAAACTCGGGAAAGATTCCCATCGCGTGATGTTAGAAGCGTGTCTCATCACACCTTGGCATCGACTTTTCAGTCCACTTCATTTCATTTCAATACACTTCGTTTCATTCCATTACACGCCCTTCCCCTACAAAGTGGATGCCAAGGCGGGGCAGCTGTAGACACGCCATTTTTGACGTTACGATGAGTAAATCCCATATTATACCGTGATGTCCCAAAGCGGCTTACGCTTTCCATTTATTTGAGTGATTTTCAAAATTTTGGGTTATAAAAAGGAGAGAGAGAAATTAAAAAATATATATAAAAAATAATAAAAAGAGGAAAATAAATTTCAAAAAAATATGTATAGTTGTGTTTATGTAAAAATAATTGATTTTCTTTAATAAATTTATTTTCACAAATATATATATATATATATAAGTGATTACTATATATATAAAATCAATAAAAATATATTTACTAAAAAGTAAAAATTGAATAACCATAAAAAATGAACAAAAATAAAAAAAAGTAAAAAGATAAAAATAAAACAAACAAAACAAATACAAAAATACAAAAACATATAATATAATAATAATAATATCCTCTGTACATCCATTTCTTTCTCCCTATTCCCTTCCCCCCTTCTCACGTAACTCACCACCCCCACTTCCCTGTTCTCACCCCACTCATCACGACATCTTTCATTCTCTCCTGGTCGATCTCCCGAGCCACTCTCTCAACTCTCTCATTCTCTCTTTAGCCTCTCCCCACTTCATTCTCTCCTGTTAGGAAGCTCACCCCATCCGACACTCTCATTTTTCTCTCCCCCTCTCAACACCCTCTACATGCCACCACTCTTCACAGTCACTGCCACCTTCTCTCCGGCCACCCTCACCACGCCGCTGCCGCCGTCCGACCACTTCTGCTCCCCCTCGGCTACGTCCCCCCCTCCAGCTCCCACGCCCCCTCCAGCTTCACTCCCTCTCTCTCCCACAGCCCAACCGCCCAGCCGCCCAGCTGCGACCACGCCACCATCGTGAGCCCCCCTCTCCACCGACTGCACTACGACGCCACCTCCTAGACCACCGGCTGCCCCTCTCCACCTCGTCCACCTCCTTTGCATGTGCCTTCACGAACCCACGCCACCTGCCGACGTCGTCGTCGACCTCTCTCCCATCTCCCTATAGCCGCTGCACACCTCCCTGCCGCACCGTCTCTCTCTTACCACCTCTGGCCACCTCCCACGATTTTCTCTCTATCTGTACAACCACGTTCATCATCACCCGTCTGCCATGCACAACGCCAGCCGCTGCCGTTCCCCCTCTGGCTAGTCCCATCGTCCACGAGCTCCTGCCACCCATCGCCATCCCCCTCACCTCCGGCCACGCCCGCGAGCACCACCGGCCGCCCTCTCCGACCGTCGCCACCACCTCCAACCGTCTGCTAGCCACTACACCGGACGCCCCTCGTCGCCCCCCCTCACTCTACTACAACCGTCCGAAGCCCCACACCTGCACCGTCACCTCCGCGAGACCCCCTGCGCATCTGCCCGTGAGCCTCGCCAACCCCCCACCGGCACCGCCGCGACACCGTCCGCCACTCCGCCGCCCGCCGTTGCCGCCGTCGTCCGCGACTCCGCCGCTCGCCGTTGCCGCCGCCGTCGCCTACGCCGGCAGCCACCTCCCGGCCTCCCGCTCTCCCTCTCTCCATCTCTCTCTCGCATCTCTCTCTCGTCCCCCCCTCTCCATTTCTCTCTCTCGCTCTCCCTCTCCCTCCCTCCGTATTGTCTCTCTCTTCTTCCCCCCCTCACAGCTCTCTCCCTCTCATCTCTCCCGTCTCCATCTCTCTCTCGTCCCACCATCTCCCTCTCTCTCCCTCTCTCCCGTCGATCTCTCTCTCTCTCTCCTCTCACCACCTCTCTCTCCCTCCCGTTTTCTCTCTCTCTCTCTCTCTCTCGCGGCACTGCTGCGATCTCTCTCTCCTCTCACTGCCTCTCTCTCTCCCTCTCCCATTTTCTCTCTCCCTCTCTCCCGTCTCCATATCTCTCTCTCAGTCCACCACGTGACGCGTTCACATCTCTGGCGATCATGGTGGGACCTACTTTTTGCTTTTTTCTGGTTACCCACAAACTTTCGGCACCCACGTGTGCCCCTCCTTTCGGCACCCACGTGTGCCCCTCCTTTTGGCACCCACGTGTGCCCCTCCTTTTGACTCCCACGTGTGTCCCTCCTTCCGGCACCCACGTGTGCCCTTCCCTACTGCGCCCAAGTGCGCCACTCCACTCGTGCACTTCGTGCACTCCCCCGGTCCTTTGTGGTTACTTGAGAGGTTAACGTTGTCTCGTGCACCACGTGCATTTCTCCTCCATTTGGCACCCACGTGTGTCCCTCTCTATTCGGCACCCACGCGTGCCCCTCCATTTAGCACCCACGTGTGGCCCTTCCCCTCCATTCAGCACCCACGTGTGCCCTCCTCCATTTGGCACCCACGTGTGCCCCTCCTTGTTCCCCTCTATTTGGCACCCTCATGCCCCCCCTCCTCATTGCGCCCACGTGCGCTACGTCATTCCCCTCGTGCACTACGTGCACCCTTAGAGCCCCTTTCTCTTTTTTTTCAAGTGATCTACGTGTCTCGGAAAGAAGAACGGTTGTATCCTACTCCATCTGTTTATTGCTTTTATATCTCTGTTATATCATTGTGATTATCTCTGTTCTATTTGTGTGTTTATCTCTGGTATTTGTGTGTTATACATCTTTTATTTAGCACTGCATTTCATGCATTTACCCCTTTTCTTTTCTTTCTTTTACTTATTTAAGGATTAACCCCTCTCGGTGAAGGAAGGACTCTCCGTCGGGAATTCCTCTCGACGGACTAGGATATCCTCCATTGGGACCTCCGTAAGTCCCCGACAACGAAGGATTCCCTCTTCGTTCACTGGGCTAGTTGTACCACTGAAGTACCCCAGAGTTAGTTACCTATTCGTGGTGACACGAGTGCCCCTAGCTGACACGGCGGTAAAACAAAGTGCAATTAGGGTCCCTCCTACTAAGTGTGAATTTTATATTTGTTAAAATCAAAAAAAAATAAAAAGAAAAAGAAAAATAAAAAAAATTAATTAAATCAAAACACAAAAAAAAAAGTTAAAACAAAAACTGAAAAAAATGGCGTAAGATCATCCACTTGTCTGTTAATCTCTGATACTTGTTTGCTAGTGTATGCATTTACGTTCTGGTAAAATTACAGGAATGGCTCACGACTCTTCCGAAGAGAATCAATCAGGTCGTGGTCAGTCAGCTGACCCACGGGTCCACGCAATGGACTCAGGCCCCTCCCGTGAGACCTCACAAGAGGTCCTCACTGTTCCACGGGAACTAGCTCCACCCCAGGATATCTTCTCCCTGTTGGGTGCCCTCGCTACTACACAACTCAGCCCTGAGCAACTTCTCTCTCTCTCAGTCCACCACGTGACGCGTTCACACATGCCGCGAAAATGAAGGCGGCTGCTTATGGAGCCTTCGCAGCCACCATCTCTTTCACGGAGAAAGACATGCTGCTTTCTGCTCTGTGCCACAACCGTCCTCTTTACATGAGGGGGAAGATCAACGAGCATGATGTGAACTGGATCCTAGTGGACGCTGCTGCCGCATTCAACATCATGCCGCTCAAGACATTCAAGTCTCTATATCTGACCCCATACCTCCAGAAGGTCCAGGCGGTCAAGATATCCGGCTTCAACCAGAACACCGAGGACGTCCTCGGCCGGGTGGACGTCGATCTGGTGCTCGATGATTTCACTTCCAAGGTGACATTCTACATCATCGACTCCAACACATCTTATAAGATGCTACTGTGCAGACCCTGGCTCCATGAAAATTGGGTCGTCCCGTTGACTCTCTACCAATGCATCAAATATGCCAAGGACGGAGAGCAACATAAGGTCTTTGCAGACCTGTCACCGTTCACACCGGTAGAATGCAACCTAGCCGACGCTGCACTCTATTTCAAGGGGATTAGTCCGTATCCCGTGATCAAGAGCAAAAGCAACGGCTGGCTCTTAGAGGAAGATGATGATGATCTCTTCTCTGTTGATGAGGAAAAGGCCAAGCTTCACCGGCTACGTCTGGGCTCCAAGTCAATCCCAGATCACCCTGAGAGGCGCCAGATCGACTTCGAGGCTAATCTCATTAGCTGAGCTATTGGCAAGAGTATATGCTTGCCACCAGACTACATCCAGCTCCCATGTGCATCCGAGGAGCACAGCATCGAGTCACTGACGACCTTCATTGTCACCTTCAAGCGATAATGCCAAAACAAGAAGAAGGCTAATAGGGACAAACCCATTGTCTTCTACAAAGGAGACATGGTCCCTCAAGCCCCGCCGGATGACGACTTCGGCTGGTCTAGGCAAGCCGACGATACTCCTGAAGCAGTTTAGGTGTGGGGCGACCTCTCGCCACATATTCAAGAAATGTGTTTGAAACAACACATTCCTCTGTGGCAAACCCCTGCCCAATAAAGATACTTCTGTCGACTGTGGGTGTAGCGACCCGAGAATCTGATTACCGGGAGAGACCCGATAACCCGAAACTCGAACCACCGCCCAGGAGCCGGGAGGGCTCGGAAGGGCTAAAAGGAGTGTGGAGGCACAAATAAATAGGAAATAAAGTAGGATAATTCAAAAATTAACAGAAATAAATAAACAACTATAGCTACAATAGAGTCCTGTCCAATAGAAAGTACAGTCTAAAGCCGTAAAAGCGTACCACATGCCGAGTGAACACTCGGCCCGACGAGTTGGCTACTGAGAACCTCCGCACCGTGCCCTTGGACCTCGAGGAAGAAGAACCGCCACACCTGAAAAGTAGGGAATGCGTCTCCAAAACAGAGACTTAGCAGGGATTCCGCGGAACCCCAACCGGAAACAACGGCGGTAGCGGAAAGGAGAGCTACAACTACAGCAGGAATAACGAACCGGTGGCCAGTCAAAACTCGGCACTACAGCTACTCCTATTGTACCATAAACACACCTCGGACTCACGGTCGGGGGCTACCGAACAACACTAATATCGCTTACCGAAGTAAAAACCCACGGCAACCACGCCGTAGAGGCCTGTCTCCCAGGACATGGCCAACATGGACACACTGTCCAAAGTGCAACCCTGACACCTGGTCACGGGTACCTCACGGCAAGACGCGACCTCAGTAAAGCCACTAGCACTAGTCTCACGGCGTGAAAACGAACACACGCGTCACGGCGAAACAACCGAAAACTCAACAGTTGACACGACCGAAAATCGAAGGTCAAGGTCACGGAAACTGACAGTCTAACACTCTCTATCCAGAATAGGAGTACCTCCCACTAGAAGAACGACCGGAAGCGTCCCCTGACATCTTACACTGCGTCACAAGTGTCTAGCTACAACGCCCCGGGCGTGAGACTCAGACACGCAACAAGTACCACAACAAGGACTAGCTGGGGCCACGCTCGTCAGCGCGTGTCCAAATCCCCCAACTACGTGTGCACACATAGACCATCTGCTCTAGGTCGGGTCCTCTAGCTGGTTTTCCCCCCCACCGGACTCTGGTGGCAAAGGCAAGGGGCCCTACCGTAACCAGCCTAAAAACCGCCTCTCACCGGGTCTCACTCTCCACCACTCCCAGGTGGGTCCGCACCCGCGTGCGCAGGAAGCTACGACTAGTGGACAGGTCACTGAGAGAGTGGACTCTCAAGACAATGGAAAATATGGTCTGAACCCGACGAAGTACAGGGACCGTCCCACGTACCAGCACCGTCGTACGGTGACCACGATCGGAGAAGAAACGGGACTTCACAGTCCACGGGCCGCACGCCCAGCCACATAGAAACGTGGAAACACGGTTCCCAAGGTAGCTCACAGGCCGCCAAACCAAATCCCACTCTCAGGGAAAGGCGGGAACCCTCCAGCCCCAGGCTGGGCAACTGGACTCGCAGTCCAAGGCCATATGCGTGGCCTACGCGGAAAGCACAGAAGCATGATTTCCAGGGCGACGCGCAAGCTGCCACGTCGATAACTGGACTAACAGTCCAAGGCCAAACACGTGGCCCACTCGGGAATCATCTTCCAGGAAAACTCACGGCATGCGGGGGAGACCCCACCACACCCCCACTAACACACGGTGACTCGGTCTAGCATAACACGAAAGCCCGACACGTGAGAAGCCACCCGGACTCTCAAACCCATGGGCACGCTAAATGAGGTAGCACGGTCCTCCCGACACCCTCAAAACACGGACACAGAATCCCACGAGTGTCTGGGGCACTCGCAAGATCGCAAGTTGACCACTGGGTCACGACCGGGTCGACTAGGGACCGACACAATGTGAAACGATCGCGGAGAACACGAAAATACACCTCGGTGCAACACAGAGCCTGACGGTCTAACTTTGGGCCGTCACAGTCTGTAACGGTCAATGCTGGACCGTCACAGCACTCTGGCGGTCCAACGCAGGAGCGCCACACGAGAGGGGAAACAATGACTGTGACGCACCCACCCTGGGGCGTCACAGTCTCTAACGGACCAAGCCTGGTGCGTTAGAAGACAGAACAACACAGGTTGTGACGCTCACCCCTCGGCGCGTCACAGCGTCTAACGATCCTACCTGGGCGTGTCAGAAGAATGGGCTGCGTCAGCTCTGACGCTCCCATTCGGGCACGTCACAGTCTCTGACGGTCCTACCTAGGCGCGTCAGAAGACTCGTGACCCCAACGGTCTGAAAACACGAGAAGGCACGTAGCGGTCGAACCCAGGCACGTCACACCCTCTGGCGGTTTATCGTAAGACCGCCAGAGCCACCGACGCCCTACCGATAAAATAGGACACTGTGACGCGCTCACCCTGGCGTGTCACAGGACGTAACGCACCCACCCTGGTGCGTCACAGACTGTGACGGTCACTGGAAGGACCGTCACACCGTCCCAAGAACGCTACGGCTGGAAACGACCCAAAACTCGTCCCACGCCCCCATACCTCCACGGGAGAGGGGGAAAACAAGGGGAAGCCCCCAAATAGCCCCTAGCATGCATCTACGGCCTCGGATCTGTTATGGTGCTAGGCCCGGATACAGAGGGGGGTGAATGTATCCTGCTACGAATAATGCCCAAATAAAAACTCAGATGCTAGATGCAATCATAGAATAAAACTAATTCAATTAAACTTATGAGCAAGCACATGGAGCGCGCCTATCCAAGCATCTAGCGGAAGCAAACACACAAAGCAAACCATTGCTCAATAGATTTTTAGGTGGTTCGGTCCTCCAGAACTACATCCACCCCTCACTCCCAACCAGAGTGAGGCTTCACTAGCAAACGCTAGAACCAAGCAGACTCAGTCTGCGAACAAGGTGCTGCCACACAGCTTGACCAGGGGAACAACCTCCCCTCTTCCTCCCAACCGGAGGGACACCCCAAGTGACTCCCAGCCACTTGGAAACCAGAGACCGAAGTCTCTCTTCCTCCAGTCCAGGAGGGAACCCGCCAGTGACTCCCCGTCACCAGCAACCAGAGGTCGAAGACCTCTCTTCCTCCAACCGGAGGGACCCCTGGACTTGCAACCCACAAGCCCAGAACCAGAGACAAGTCTCCCTTCTCCTGAGTCCACAGGAGGAACCCGACCTCAGACCAGAGGATTGGAAGAACAAGGATAACCAGATGACAAAGAAAAAATAAGGAATGGAAAATACACAGCGATCGGAAGGCTGTAAATGAAGAACAAGAATGTAGCTCTCAAAGGAGCAGATCTGGCTTGGATTTAATCCAAACGCCAGATGACAGATCTTCAATAACTTCTTCCTTCTTTTCCACGAAATCTCTCTCTCTATCTCTCTTTCTTTCTCCTCTGCTCTCCTTTTCTCTCACGTTGTTCTCTCCTTCTTCTCCTGCAACTCCTTTTCTTCTGCCGGCTCACTCTTCTTCTATTTCTTCTTCTTCTGCTCTCTGCTTCTCTTCTACTGGATCGAACTCTCAGCACTAATGCTTTTCTACTATTGCTCTCAAGGCTTCGATCAACCTCCTTCAGACAACGGAGACTACCCTTTATAGCAGCTCGAGCAGGGGCAGCACTGGGCGCGTGTGGCCTCCACATTTCCCGCCCAAGTATTTGGCCACGTGTCAGCATCTCAGCTCCTTGGATCACGTGCCAGACATTTCTTTGGTTCACGTGCCAGAACACCTGCAAGAGTAACTGAGGAGTTCAGTCGATGGACAAAATTAACACAGGCTATACATAGTTCAGCAATGTATAGACTTATAGATATCAATACAGCAAGTGTGTATAGTGTGAGGGAGTGTATAGACTTAGAAGTCTTCATGCGAACTCAGTGTATATACTTGCTGAAGAATGCATTATCATAATAGGAAGGAGTGTATATACTTCTGTGAAATGCATGAATGAATCGAGTGTGCAGACTTACTAATGCAAGCACAGGCTGTACACACTTTGTTTGCGTGCGAGAGAACATAGTGTACAAACTTTTCTGTGAAGAACAATGCATGAATGCAGTGTATAGACTTGGTGTTAACATGCATGAGAACCAATGTACAGACATGCTGTCCTTACAGCTGACGACTCCAGTGTATAGGCTTGCTGAGGGAGAGACTGTACAGACTTGAAGTTCTGAATGAAGGTAAGGTGTCAATGTACAGACTTGCTATGGTTGTATGGACATTGAAGCTGCAAGCGATGTACAGACTTGGAGAGTTGAAACCAATGTACAGACTTGATGAAATGAAGACCATTGTATAGACTTCCTTCGGCACAAAGGCAGCTTAACGATGTACAGACTTGATTGAAGTGAAGTCTGTACATACTTGAATGTTCACAGTGTATAGAGTTTGAAGCAAGTGACCAAGGCGATGTGTAGACTTTACCCAATGTATAGACTTGGTGGTCTTGAACGTAGGTAAAGCAAAGCAATGTATAGACTTGCCATCGACCAATGTATAGGCTTGCTCATACGAGTGAACATGTCGATGTACAGACTTGGCCAATGCTTGAAGCACAGTCCACTGTATAGACTTGATGCCTTGAAGGCGATGTACAGACTTTGTTACCCAAACGATCAATGTATGGACTTGAACTTCTGGAAACGAATGAATAGACTTTGCCACAGTCTAATGTATAGACTTTAGCTGAAGACCACGATGTAATGTATAGACATGAAGAAACTGTGCACATTGTATAGACTTGAAGAAATGAGGCGATGTGCATACTTGCTGAGTTGACGCTGCAGCCCAATGAGTTGACGCTGCAACGTATATACTTTACGTTCAACTGAGGATGTATAGACTTGCTGAGTTGACGCTACAGCCCAATGAGTTGACGCTGTATAGACTTTGTCTTCCAGCGTATAGACTTGATGAATGCATGAAGACATTGAATAAGACCCAGCAATGTGTAGACTCTACAGTGAATGCATGACCCAATGTATACACTTGATGCAATGCATGCCGATGTACATACTTTAGTTGAAGTCAACCGAAGAGTGTATGTACTTTATGAATCCATATCCCAAGACCAGTGTACAAACTTGATCGAATGTCTAGACTTTGCATGAACAGTCGATGTGAAGACTTCACATGAAGATAGTTTGTACGTGTGTGCTGGCAGTGTATAGACTTGGAGAGCGACAGAATAGGATGTGTAGACTTGCACAAACAGACAGCATAACTGAACATGCTTTATGCAGCAGACAAAATGACTATCATAAAACATGCAATGCTTTAAATCTGTTAAACTAACTGAACAGCAATACAATGCTTTGATAATCAGACTGAACATCAGAATATGCAATGCTTGACTGAACATTTGAAAAAGACTGCATTATGAACAGAAAATGACTAAATATCAACATGATGACTCACACAGCAAGATGACTCACAGTGATTAACTCACATCAAAAACCAATCATCAAAACCATCATCAAAACCACAGGGGCACAACAATCTCCCCCTTTTTGATGATGGCAACACTTTCAACACATTGAGTCATTCTGATGATGTGAGGCATTCTGATGACTCAAATTATTCTCCCCCTTTGACTTCATCAAAAAGAAAATAGTTTGAGAAATTAAAGCATGTATAAAAATTCAGTCAATTTCTCCCCCTTGCAAGAACATAATTCTCCCCCTTTGGCAAACAATCTCCCCCTTTGGTATAGTCAGGATGAACCATGGGAAGGGGTGAATGCAGATGCCGAAACCAGAATGCAAGATCTTCCCCTTTAAGAGTTTCTATGCAGCATGATGCATATGACATGGAAGCTCCCCCTCAATAAGTGGAATCTTATGAGATAGATGAGAAGGAGACCACAGGGGTAAACAAGGAGAAGTTCAGGTCAATGAACCAAGGACATGAGCAGAAGAGTTTCAATTAACAGATTTTTCAAGGATGCTCCAAACACAAGAAATTCAGCCAGATTTTCAAAGAGATATCAATCTCATAAATCCAAAACATAAGTTTTCAAAGTCTTCCATTATAAGGGCTTATGAATGAGCTTTATTGAACAGCATGGTTTAAACATGATGTATGCAGAGTTTATCAATAAAATTTTGTATTGATATCTAAAACCATGTTTTAATAAAAATGAACAAAGCCCTCATATTTATCTTGATTATCCTCCCTTTGTCTTACACAATCAAATTTATTGACTTCTTTCATAATTACATGCACTAGTATTGAGATTAAGCAATTATGAAGTCATATGATTTTATCTAGGGTTGTAGCAATTTGATTTTAGCATCAATAATCATATATTGAGATATATTCAATAATTTTTCATGCTACAAATTTTACGAGCAGTCTAGTTCAGTGCACACCTTGTAACTAGAGGATATACCTTGATCAGAGGCCAATATCCCTAAGCACTTAGTGTGACTAACTGTCATGCTATATATGAACAGAGATAGCATTTACACATCATGACACACTCCAAATCATTTCTTGATGAGTGAGTTGTATTTCTTAGTGTGCATGCCATTGCTCTGCCTGAATTTCAATGAATTCTTAATCAGAGTTAACTATGGTACCTCATGACACAGTCCTTTGGACATGTGTTTCTCAGTGACCAAGGTCATTGCTCTGACAGATATTACCATTTAGACTTTTCAGAAAAATTCATTTGCTTCAAGTCAATAATAATTTCATGTACTTAATCAGTTGAAGTCATGTATTCAAAAGTGTAGATTTCAGAAGTTTTCACAAGACACAACATGAAACAGATGGTTAAGGTTTATTAAACATGCTTCAGATATTTTAAAGAGATTTTAAAGTCAACCCTTGAGTACATTAAACTTAAACCACCTGAGTTATTTCAGATATTCATAAAAACGTATAATAGAAGATTTCTAGTTCAAAAGTTTTCAGATTTATGATCGAGATAGCCCATTGAAATTTTCATGAAGGACTGATAGAATTTTGAACCCAAATGATACCAATTGATAGGAGAAATACCAATTGTTAAGAGAGATTGTGAACCTCAAAGTTTTCAGAATATGATCAAGGTTTGTCAACAAAATCAATAAGAAAGGATATGCAATGAATTCTGACAAATGTATGCATTTGACAACCTATATGCAATGCATTGACTCCCCCTCACAATATGCATTCAAACTCTCTTTTTGGCATTTTCAATATAAGGAAATGCAATGCACTATATGTATGCAAGGACATGTAGAGACTCAACATTGAATGCTATGCAAGGATATGCAACTAACTCCCCCTGAAAACATGTAATGTTTGCACTGAAAACTGAACATATGATTCCAAATGATATTGTGACTTGTGCACAATCAGACTGTCTTATCAGCAAAGTGACCCATGGTACTAGGCGGAGCACTTGGTCTAAAATATCGCCTCACACAGAGTAAGAGCCTCCAGATAGATTTTCCTACCTTTTGGTAGCTTACCATTTATATATCATTGAGGTCAATCATGATAATTCAATATGCAGTCCTATATGCAATTCAGATTTTCAATGAACTATGCAACAGACAGATTTCAATAACATTCATATGCAGTTCAGATTTAAACAGACAAAACAGTATGAGCATTGAGAGACGTGAATACTCATAGTGTCCAAAGCATAAATTTCAGTTGAGGAGAGTTCAGAGGCTTCAATTTAGACAATGCAGATGAAGAGTGAATATGCTATGCAGAAAAAAAATAGCAATTGTGCATGGACACATCAACCAAGATATGTAATGAGTTTCAAAATAGGAAATGCAGAGAATTTACCTGAACAGTGTGAGAATGGGGTTTATCAACTTGGGTGCCTTGGTTTATTAACCCCTTTTATTCTTCAGCTTCCAAGGCACACCTGCAGGTTAGCAAACTATTTTGCACAAATAGTCACCCAAGAAGTCTTGGGTCCTGACGTGACAGTATTACCTCTAGCAGGTTTTCTCAGCACATTTCTAGCAGCATGGTCATCAGATTTCATCAAGTAACAATTATTCATTGAATGACCAATTTGTCCACAGCAATGGCATGAATTAGCAGATTTCAAATTCCTCTTATGCACATTACTGTTGTCATGAAGTTCATTGGCAGAGAGAGAGTTCTGTTTACTATAATGATAGTAAGATGCATCAGGTTTCAGATTTGATCTATGCACATTCTTGTTAGCATGAAATCCATGTGCATATGCATGAAACTTTTTATTGTTGACAGAATTAAAATTCTGTTTACTAAAACCGGCCAGCCAACATTTAGCAGCTCTATGGCCTGGCTTCCCACAGTTAAAACAATGAGAAGAATTCATTCTCTTAAAATTCTCATGAAAAGTATGTCTATTTGCAGGGATTTTAGCATGCTTAAAATTCTCATTTCTACCCTGAGCATGCCAGCATTCAATGGCCCTGTGGCCACTCTTTCCACATTCAAAGCATGAAATAGAATTTCTTTTAAAAGAGCCTTACCAGCATTCAGAGGTCTTGTGACCAATCATGTTGTAGTTGAAACAGATGATGTGCTGGTTCATTGAAGCAGATTTATTTTTACTAAAGACAAGTTGGTTTGCAGGGAATTTAGTATGATATGAATAAAAAGTTTTCTTACCATTAGCAAACCAGCAATGAGCAATTGAGTGTCCTAATTTTCCACAATTAGAACATGTGACACTCCTTTTCTGAGGTGAAGGATTTTTATCATGAGATCTCCTAGCACTCTTATCATCCTTCTCCATCAGCTTACACTCATGCATCAGATGTCCAAATTTATGACAGTAATGACAGATCATTTTCTTTTTGGATGCATGTGAATGTGTGTGAGGACTATAATTAACATGCAGTGATGAACCCTTTTTATTTATTTCCTGATTTACAGTCCTTTTCTGATTTTTATCCTGTTTTCCTATTTTCATAGCCTTGTACTGAGTTAGAGATGAAGTAGAAGGCTCATCCTGTTCAGAAGATTTAACAAAAATAGTTTTCAGGTTGACTCCATCAACCTTCCTTATGACTGGACTGTAACCCAGTCCTTCTTTCTTAAAATTAATCTTTGTTCCCAGCTTTTTCTGATCAGTGGGCTGTTTGTCTTTTGATGTTGTGGCTACATTTGAAGCATTTACAAATGATGTCATTAGCTTGTTCTGAAAAACATTTTTATTAACATTGTTGTAGCCCAACCCTTCCTTTTTGACATTGACTTTTGTTCCCAGCAATTTGTTCAGATTATCTTGCCCACTAACAAATTTAGACAAAGAGTTTTTTAAGTCTTGAATTTCATTTTCTAAAGAGGAAATATGCAACTCGTAACTGGCAATCTCTTGCTCACTGCAATTCACACATTCAGTTAACACATTGTTAGCAGTTTTGTATTTTTCAACTTCCTGTTCTAGATTGCTCAGTTTATCAGAATCTTCAACGCAAACACTTTTACCTCTTTCTAAAGCTAGAAGTCTCTCAGACATGGTGAAGTTCAGCATTCTTAACTTCTCATTTTCTTCCTTAAGTTTGTCATTTTGAACCAATTCATTTATTAGAAGCTGATCTTCTGAATTGACTTCATACTTTCTTCCATTTTCAATTTTCTTCATATCTTTTTGCTGTTTTTCAAGATCTTTCTGTAATTCTATGTTTACAGACTTTATGGCATTAAGTTTTTCAATTAGCAATTTGTTCTCCTGTTTAAGTTTCTCTGATTTTTCTTCATCTTCTTTGGAGAGTTTTCTGAGAGAGTCATCTTCAGATTTTAGCTTGTTTAGTTCAGAGTAAGCACATTCAAGTTCCTTCTTCAGCTTTGCATTCTGATTTTTATACATATGATTATCAGACAGACATGCATCATGAAATTACTTCATACTTGAACAGTTTTCACATGGAGAGCTAGAACTATCTATCCCACTACCCTTCTTCAACTTTTTATACTATTTTCTTAAGCTCTCATGTGACTCTAACAATTCATCATATGCATTCTCCCAATCATCAAGAGAAAAATTCTCGAAGAGATTTACCTCATCATCATCATTTTCATTTTGGCTGCTGCTTTGATTGCTTCTGTCAGCCATCATGCAGCTGTCCTCATTCCTCTTCTGAGTTCGCTTCAGCATGTCCAGAATATCTTTAGCAGAACTGCAATCAAAGAAACATGAATGAAAAGCTCTATCAGTAGATGCCTTCATTAGATTTATTGCTATCTGATTTTCTTCATGCAGTGATTTTTGACTGTCAGTCCATTTGGACTTTTTCTTTGGTAGATCATGAGGACCATGTGAAATCACTTTCCACAGGTCTGGATTAACAGATTTAGCATAGTTTTTCAGACTAGCAAACCATACACTAAAATTGGAACCGTTGAAAACTGGTGGTTCACCCATGGAGACAAACAGATATAATGCGACAGGAATATTGATGCACCAAAAGCAAATTAGCACCTAAGACTGCAAGATCGGATCTGCATGTCGCTGGACCTTGTATGCAGACACCGCTCTGATACCAATTGTTATGGTGCTAGGCCCGGATACAGAGGGGGGTGAATGTATCCTGCTACGAATAATGCCCAAATAAAAACTCAGATGCTAGACGCAATCACAGAATAAAACTAATTCAATTAAACTTATGAGCAAGCACATGGAGCGCGCCTATCCAAGCATCTAGCAGAAGCAAACACACAAAGCAAACCACTGCTCAATAGATTTTTAGGTGGTTCGGTCCTCCAGACCTACATCCACCCCTCACTCCCAACCGGAGTAAGGCTTCACTAGCAAATGCTAGAACCAAGCAGACTCAGTCTGCGAACAAGGTGCTGCCACACAGCTTGACCAGGGGAACAACCTCCCCTCTTCCTCCCAACCGGAGGGAAACCCCAAGTGACTCACAGGGAAACCAGAGACTGAAGTCTCTCTTCCTCCAGTCCAGGAGGGAACCCGCCAGTGACTCCCCGTCACCAGCAACCAGAGGTCGAAGACCTCTCTTCCTCCAACCGGAGGGACCCCTGAACTTGCAACCCACAAGCCCAGAACCGGAGACAAGTCTCCCTTCTCCTGAGTCCACAGGAGGAACCCGACCTCAGACCAGAGGATCGGAAGAACAAGGATAACCAGATGACAAAGAAAAAATAAGGAATGGAAAATACACAGTGATCGGAAGGCTGTAAATGAAGAACAAGAATGTAGCTCTCAAAGGAGCAGATCTGGCTTGGATTTAATCCAAACGCCAGATGACAAATCTTCAATAGCTTCTTCCTTCTTTTCCACGAACTCTCTCTCTCTCTATCTCTCTTTCTTTCTCCTCTGCTCTCCTTTTCTCTCACGCTGTTCTCTCCTTCTTCTCCTGCAACTCTTTTTCTTCTGCCGGCTCACTCTTCTTCTATTTCTTCTTCTTCTTCTGCTCTCTGCTTCTCTTCTGCTGGATCGAACTCTCAGCACTTCTGCTTTTCTGCTATTGCTCTCAAGGCTTCGATCAACCTCCTTCAGACAACGGAGACTACCCTTTATAGCAGCTCGAGCAGGGGCAGCACTGGGCGCGTGTGGCCTCCACATTTCCCGCCCAAGTATTTGGCCACGTGTCAGCATCTCAGCTCCTTGGATCACGTGCCAGACATTTCTTTGGTTCACGTGCCAGAACACCTGCAAGAGTAACTGAGGAGTTCAGTCGATGGACAAAATTAACACAGGCTGTACATACTTCAGCAATGTATAGACTTATAGATATCAATACAGCAAGTGTGTACAGTGTGAGGGAGTGTATAGACTTAGAAGTCTTCATGCGAGCTCAGTGTATATACTTGCTGAAGAATGCATTATCATAATAGGAAGGAGTGTATAGACTTCTGTGAAATGCATGAATGAATCGAGTGTGTAGACTTACTAATGCAAGCACAGGCTGTACACACTTTGTTTGCGTGCGAGAGAATACAGTGTACAGACTTTCCTGTGAAGAACAATGCATGAATGCAATGTATAGACTTGGTGTTAACATGCTTGCAGCTGACGACTCCAGTGTATAGGCTTGCTGAGGGAGAGACTGTACAGACTTGAAGTTCTGAATGAAGGTAAGGTGTCAATGTACAGACTTGCTATGGTTGTATGGACATTGAAGCTGCAAGCGATGTACAGACTTGGAGAGTTGAAACCAATGTACAGACTTGACGAAATGAAGACCACTGTATAGACTTCCTTCGGCACAAAGGCAGCTTAACGATGTACAGACTTGATTGAAGTGAAGTCTGTACAGACTTGAATGTTCACAATGTATAGAGTTTGAAGCAAGTGACCAAGGCGATGTGTAGACTTTACCCAATGTACAGACTTGGTGGTCTTGAACGTAGGTAAAGCAAAGCAATGTATAGACTTGCCACCGACCAATGTATAGGCTTGCTCATACGAGTGAACAGGTCGATGTACAGACTTGGCCAATGCTTGAAGCACAGTCCACTGTATAGACTTGATGCCTTGAAGGCGATGTACAGACTTTGTTACCCAAACGATCAATGTATGGACTTGAACTTCTGGAAACGAATGAATAGACTTTGCCACAGTCTAATGTATAGACTTTAGCTGAAGACCACGATGTAATGTATAGACATGAAGAAACTGTGCACATTGTATAGACTTGAAGAAATGAGGCGATGTGCATACTTGCTGAGTTGACGCTGCAGCCCAATGAGTTGACGCTGCAACGTATATACTTTACGTTCAACTGAGGATGTATAGACTTGCTGAGTTGACGCTACAGCCCAATGAGTTGACGCTGTATAGACTTTGTCTTCCAGCGTATAGACTTGATGAATGCATGAAGACATTGAATAAGACCCAGCAATGTGTAGACTCTACAGTGAATGCATGACCCAATGTATACACTTGATGCAATGCATGCCGATGTACATACTTTAGTTGAAGTCAACCGAAGAGTGTATGTACTTTATGAATCCATATCCCAAGACCAGTGTACAAACTTGATCGAATGTCTAGACTTTGCATGAACAGTCGATGTGAAGACTTCACATGAAGATAGTTTGTACGTGTGTGCTGGCAGTGTATAGACTTGGAGAGCGACAGAATAGGATGTGTAGACTTGCACAAACAGACAGCATAACTGAACATGCTTTATGCAGCAGACAAAATGACTATCATAAAACATGCAATGCTTTAAATCTGTTAAACTAACTGAACAGCAATACAATGCTTTGATAATCAGACTGAACATCAGAATATGCAATGCTTGACTGAACATTTGAAAAAGACTGCATTATGAACAGAAAATGACTAAATATCAACATGATGACTCACACAGCAAGATGACTCACAGTGATTAACTCACATCAAAAACCAATCATCAAAACCATCATCAAAACCACAGGGGCACAACAATCTCCCCCTTTTTGATGATGGCAACACTTTCAACACATTGAGTCATTCTGATGATGTGAGGCATTCTGATGACTCAAATTATTCTCCCCCTTTGACTTCATCAAAAAGAAAATAGTTTGAGAAATTAAAGCATGTATAAAAATTCAGTCAATTTCTCCCCCTTGCAAGAACATAATTCTCCCCCTTTGGCAAACAATCTCCCCCTTTGGTATAGTCAGGATGAACCATGGGAAGGGGTGAATGCAGATGCCGATACCAGAATGCAAGATCTTCCCCTTTAAGAGTTTCTATGCAGCATGATGCATATGACATGGAAGCTCCCCCTCAATAAGTGGAATCTTATGAGATAGATGAGAAGGAGACCACAGGGGCAAACAAGGAGAAGTTCAGGTCAATGAACCAAGGACATGAGCAGAAGAGTTTCAATTAACAGATTTTTCAAGGATGCTCCAAACACAAGAAATTCAGCCAGATTTTCAAAGAGATATCAATCTCATAAATCCAAAACATAAGTTTTCAAAGTCTTCCATTATAAGGGCTTATGAATGAGCTTTATTGAACAGCATGGTTTAAACATGATGTATGCAGAGTTTATCAATAAAATTCTGTATTGATATCTAAAACCATGTTTTAATAAAAATGAACCAAGCCCTCATATTTATCTTGATTATCCTCCCTTTGTCTTACACAATCAAATTTATTGACTTCTTTCATAATTACATGCACTAGTATTGAGATTAAGCAATTATGAAGTCATATGATTTTATCTAGGGTTGTAGCAATTTGATTTTAGCATCAATATTCATATATTGAGATATGTTCAACAATTTTTCCTGCTATAAATTTTACGAGCAGTCTAGTTCAGTGCACACCTTGTAACTAGAGGATATACCTTGATCAGAGGCCAATATCCCTAAGCACTTAGTGTGACTAACTGTCATGCTATATATGAACAGAGATAGCATTTACACATCATGACACACTCCAAATCATTTCTTGATGAGTGAGTTGTATTTCTCAGTGTGCATGCCATTGCTCTGCCTGAATTTCAATGAATTCTTAATCAGAGTTAACTATGGTACCTCATGACACAGTCCTTTGGACATGTGTTTCTCAGTGACCAAGGTCATTGCTCTGACAGATATTACCCTTTAGACTTTTCAGAAAAATTCATTTGCTTCAAGTCAATAATAATTTCATGTACTTAATCAGTTGAAGTCATGTATTCAAAAGTGCAGATTTCAGAAGTTTTCACAAGACACAACATGAAACAGATGGTTAAGGTTTATTAAACATGCTTCAGATATTTTAAGAGATTTTAAAGTCAACCCTTGAGTACATTAAACTTAAACCACCTGAGTTATTTCAGATATTCATAAAAACGTATAATAGAAGATTTCTAGTTCAAAAGTTTTCAGATTTATGATCGAGATAGCCCATTGAAATCTTCATGAAGGACTGATAGAATTTTGAACCCAAATGATACCAATTGATAGGAGAAATACCAATTGTTAAGAGAGATTGTGAAGCTCAAAGTTTTCAGAATATGATCAAGGTTTGTCAACAAAATCAATAAGAAAGGATATGCAATGAATTCTGACAAATGTATGCATTTGACAACCTATATGCAATGCATTGACTCCCCCTCACAATATGCATTCAAACTCTCTTTTTGGCATTTTCAATATAAGGAAATGCAATGCACTATATGTATGCAAGGACATGTAAAGACTCAACATTGAATGCTATGCAAGATATGCAACTAACTCCCCCTGAAAACATGTAATGTTTGCACTGAAAACTGAACATATGATTCCAAATGATATTGTGACTTGTGCACAATCAGACTGTCCTATCAGCAAAGTGACCCATGGTACTAGGCGGAGCACTTGGTCTAAAAGACCACCTCACACATAGTAAGAACCTCCAGACAGATTTTCCTACCTTTTGGTAGCTTACCATTTATATACCATTGAGGTCAATCATGATAATTCAATATGCAGTCCTATATGCAATTCAGATTTTCAATGAACTATGCAACAGACAGATTTCAATAACATTCATATGCAGTTCAGATTTAAACAGACAAAACAGTATGAGCATTGAGAGACGTGAATACTCATAGTGTCCAAAGCATAAATTTCAGTTGAGGAGAGTTCAGAGGCTTCAATTTAGACAATGCAGATGAAGAGTGAATATGCTATGCAGAAAAAAAATAGCAATTGTGCATGGACACATCAACCAAGATATGTAATGAGTTTCAAAATAGGAAATGCAGAGAATTTACCTGAACAGTGTGAGAATGGGGTTTATCAACTTGGGTGCCTTGGTTTATTAACCCCTTTTATTCTTCAGCTTCCAAGGCACACCTGCAGGTTAGCAAACTATTTTGCACAAATAGTCACCCAAGAAGTCTTGGGTCCTGACGTGACAGTATTACTCTAGCAGGTTTTCTCAGCACATTTCTAGCAGCATGGTCATCAGATTTCATCAAGTAACAATTATTCATTGAATGACCAATTTGTCCACAGCAATGGCATGAATTAGCAGATTTCAAATTCCTCTTATGCACATTACTGTTGTCATGAAGTTCATTGGCAGAGAGAGAGTTCTGTTTACTATAATGATAGTAAGATGCATCAGGTTTCAGATTTGATCTATGCACATTCTTGTTAGCATGAAATCCATGTGCATATGCATGAAACTTTTTATTGTTGACAGAATTAAAATTCTGTTTACTAAAACCGGCCAGCCAACATTTAGCAGCTCTATGGCCTGGCTTCCCACAGTTAAAACAATGAGAAGAATTCATTCTCTTAAAATTCTCATGAAAAGTATGTCTATTTGCAGGGATTTTAGCATGCTTAAAATTCTCATTTCTACCCTGAGCATGCCAGCATTCAATGGCCCTGTGGCCACTCTTTCCACATTCAAAGCATGAAATAGAATTTCTTTTAAAAGAGCCTTACCAGCATTCAGAGGTCTTGTGACCAATCATGTTGTAGTTGAAACAGATGATGTGCTGGTTCATTGAAGCAGATTTATTTTTACTAAAGACAAGTTGGTTTGCAGGGAATTTAGTATGATATGAATAAAAGTTTTCTTACCACTAGCAAACCAGCAATGAGCAATTGAGTGTCCTAATTTTCCACAATTAGAACATGTGACACTCCTTTTCTGAGGTGAAGGATTTTTATCATGAGATCTCCTAGCACTCTTATCATCCTTCTCCATCAGCTTACACTCATGCATCAGATGTCCAAATTTATGACAGTAATGACAGATCATTTTCTTTTTGGATGCATGTGAATGTGTGTGAGGACTATAATAACATGCAGTGATGAACCCTTTTTATTTATTTCTGATTTACAGTCCTTTTCTGATTTTTATCCTGTTTTCCTATTTTCATAGCCTTGTACTGAGTTAGAGATGAAGTAGAAGGCTCATCCTGTTCAGAAGATTTAACAAAAATAGTTTTCAGGTTGACTCCATCAACCTTCCTATGACTGGACTGTAACCCAGTCCTTCTTTCTTAAAATTAATCTTTGTTCCCAGCTTTTTCTGATCAGTGGGCTGTTTGTCTTTTGATGTTGTGGCTACATTTGAAGCATTTACAAATGATGTTGTTAGCTTGTTCTGCAGAGCCTTTTTATTAAGATTGTTGTAGCCCAACCCTTCCTTTTTGACATTGACTTTTACCCTAGCAGTTGTCTAGATTATCTTGCCCACTAACAAATTTAGACAAAGAGTTTTCTAAGTCTGAATTTCATTTTCTAAAGAGGAAATATGCAACTCGTAACTGGCAATCTCTTGCTCACTGCAATTCACACATTCAGTTAACACATTGTTAGCAGTTTTGTATTTTTCAACTTCCTGTTCAGATTGCTCAGTTTATCAGAATCTTCAACGCAAACACTTTTACCTCTTTCTAAAGCTAGAAGTCTCTCAGACATGGTGAAGTTCAGCATTCTTAACTTCTCATTTTCTTCCTTAAGTTTGTCATTTTGAACCAATTCATTTATTAGAAGCTGATCTTCTGAATTGACTTCATACTTTCTTCCATTTTCAATTTCTTCATATCTTTTTGCTGTTTTTCAAGATCTTTCTGTAATTCTATGTTTACAGACTTTATGGCATTAAGTTTTTCAATCAGCAATTTGTTCTCCTGTTTAAGTTTCTCTGATTTTTCTTCATCTTCTTTGGAGAGTTTTCTGAGAGAGTCATCTTCAGATTTTAGCTTGTTTAGTTCAGAGTAAGCACATTCAAGTTCCTTCTTCAGTTTTGCATTCTGATTTTTATACATATGATTATCAGACAGACATGCATCATGAAATTACTTCGTACTTGAACAGTTTTCACATGGAGAGCTAGAACTATCTATCCCAGTACCCTTCTTCAACTTTTTATACTATTTTCTTAAGCTCTCATGTGACTCTAACAATTCAGCATATGCATTCTCCCAATCATCAAGAGAAAAATTCTCGAAGAGATTTACCTCATCATCATCATCTTCATTTTGGCTGCTGCTTTGATTGCTTCTGTCAGCCATCATGCAGCTGTCCTCATTCCTCTTCTGAGTTCGCTTCAGCATGTCCAGAATATCTTTAGCAGAACTGCAATCAAAGAAACATGAATGAAAAGCTCTATCAGTAGCTGCCTTCATTAGATTTATTGCTATCTGATTTTCTTCATGCAGTGATTTTTGACTGTCAGTCCATTTGGACTTTTTCTTTGGTAGATCATGAGGACCATGTGAAATCACTTTCCACAGGTCTGGATTAACAGATTTAGCATAGTTTTTCAGACTAGCAAACCATACACTAAAATTGGAACCGTTGAAAACTGGTGGTTCACCCATGGAGACAAACAGATATAATGCGACAGGAATATTGATGCACCAAAAGCAAATTAGCACCTAAGACTGCAAGATCGGATCTGCATGTCGCTGGACCTTGTATGCAGACACCGCTCTGATACCAATTGTTATGGTGCTAGGCCCGGATACAGAGGGGGGTGAATGTATCCTGCTACGAATAATGCCCAAATAAAAACTCAGATGCTAGACGCAATCACAGAATAAAACTAATTCAATTAAACTTATGAGCAAGCACATGGAGCGCGCCTATCCAAGCATCTAGCAGAAGCAAACACACAAAGCAAACCACTGCTCAATAGATTTTTAGGTGGTTCGGTCCTCCAGACCTACATCCACCCCTCACTCCCAACCGGAGTGAGGCTTCACTAGCAAACGCTAGAACCAAGCAGACTCAGTCTGCGAACAAGGTGCTGCCACACAGCTTGACCAGGGGAACAACCTCCCCTCTTCCTCCCAACCGGAGGGACACCCCAAGTGACTCCAGCCACTTGGAAACCAGAGACCTGAAGTCTCTCTTCCTCCAGTCCAGGAGGGAACCCGCCAGTGACTCCCAGTCACCAGCAACCAGAGGTCGAAGACCTCTCTTCCTCCAACCGGAGGGACCCCTGACTTGCAACCCACAAGCCCAGAACCGGAGACAAGTCTCCCTTCTCCTGAGTCCACAGGAGGAACCCGACCTCAGACCAGAGGATCGGAAGAACAAGGATAACCAGATGACAAAGAAAAAATAAGGAATGGAAAATACACAGTGATCGGAAGGCTGTAAATGAAGAACAAGAATGTAGCTCTCAAAGGAGCAGATCTGGCTTGGATTTAATCCAAACGCCAGATGACAAATCTTCAATAGCTTCTTCCTTCTTTTCCACGAACTCTCTCTCTCTCTATCTCTCTTTCTTTCTCCTCTGCTCTCCTTTTCTCTCACGCTGTTCTCTCCTTCTTCTCCTGCAACTCTTTTTCTTCTGCCGGCTCACTCTTCTTCTATTTCTTCTTCTTCTTCTGCTCTCTGCTTCTCTTCTGCTGGATCGAACTCTCAGCACTTCTGCTTTTCTGCTATTGCTCTCAAGGCTTCGATCAACCTCCTTCAGACAACGGAGACTACCCTTTATAGCAGCTCGAGCAGGGGCAGCACTGGGCGCGTGTGGCCTCCACATTTCCCGCCCAAGTATTTGGCCACGTGTCAGCATCTCAGCTCCTTGGATCACGTGCCAGACATTTCTTTGGTTCACGTGCCAGAACACCTGCAAGAGTAACTGAGGAGTTCAGTCGATGGACAAAATTAACACAGGCTGTACATACTTCAGCAATGTATAGACTTATAGATATCAATACAACAAGTGTGTACAGTGTGAGGGAGTGTATAGACTTAGAAGTCTTCATGCGAGCTCAGTGTATATACTTGCTGAAGAATGCATTATCATAATAGGAAGGAGTGTATAGACTTCTGTGAAATGCATGAATGAATCGAGTGTGTAGACTTACTAATGCAAGCACAGGCTGTACACACTTTGTTTGCGTGCGAGAGAATACAGTGTACAGACTTTCCTGTGAAGAACAATGCATGAATGCAATGTATAGACTTGGTGTTAACATGCTTGCAGCTGACGACTCCAGTGTATAGGCTTGCTGAGGGAGAGACTGTACAGACTTGAAGTTCTGAATGAAGGTAAGGTGTCAATGTACAGACTTGCTATGGTTGTATGGACATTGAAGCTGCAAGCGATGTACAGACTTGGAGAGTTGAAACCAATGTACAGACTTGACGAAATGAAGACCACTGTATAGACTTCCTTCGGCACAAAGGCAGCTTAACGATGTACAGACTTGATTGAAGTGAAGTCTGTACAGACTTGAATGTTCACAATGTATAGAGTTTGAAGCAAGTGACCAAGGCGATGTGTAGACTTTACCCAATGTACAGACTTGGTGGTCTTGAACGTAGGTAAAGCAAAGCAATGTATAGACTTGCCACCGACCAATGTATAGGCTTGCTCATACGAGTGAACAGGTCGATGTACAGACTTGGCCAATGCTTGAAGCACAGTCCACTGTATAGACTTGATGCCTTGAAGGCGATGTACAGACTTTGTTACCCAAACGATCAATGTATGGACTTGAACTTCTGGAAACGAATGAATAGACTTTGCCACAGTCTAATGTATAGACTTTAGCTGAAGACCACGATGTAATGTATAGACATGAAGAAACTGTGCACATTGTATAGACTTGAAGAAATGAGGCGATGTGCATACTTGCTGAGTTGACGCTGCAGCCCAATGAGTTGACGCTGCAACGTATATACTTTACGTTCAACTGAGGATGTATAGACTTGCTGAGTTGACGCTACAGCCCAATGAGTTGACGCTGTATAGACTTTGTCTTCCAGCGTATAGACTTGATGAATGCATGAAGACATTGAATAAGACCCAGCAATGTGTAGACTCTACAGTGAATGCATGACCCAATGTATACACTTGATGCAATGCATGCCGATGTACATACTTTAGTTGAAGTCAACCGAAGAGTGTATGTACTTTATGAATCCATATCCCAAGACCAGTGTACAAACTTGATCGAATGTCTAGACTTTGCATGAACAGTCGATGTGAAGACTTCACATGAAGATAGTTTGTACGTGTGTGCTGGCAGTGTATAGACTTGGAGAGCGACCAAATAGGATGTGTAGACTTGCACAAACAGACAACATAACTGAACATGCTTTATGCAGCAGACAAAATGACTAACATTAAACATGCAATGCTTTAAATCTGTTAAACTAACTGAACAGCAATACAATGCTTTGATAATCAGACTGAACATCAGAATATGCAATGCTTGACTGAACATTTGAAAAAGACTGCATTATGAACAGAAAATGACTGAATATCAACATGATGACTCACACAGCAAGATGACTCACAGTGATTAACTCACATCAAAAACTAATCATCAAAACCATCATCAAAACCACAGGGGCACAACAGGATCGGCCAAAAATGCAATGAAACGGCGGATCGACGCTCAACCCCAAAAAACATGGATTTTTCCCTAAATCGCCCCGATTAGCCCGCTCGGCTCACCACGGCCTACGAAACTCGCGGAAAAGAAAGAGCACGAGCTGGGGGTCCATCTTCCTACCTCCACCAAAGATTTCGCATCCCGAGCTCGCCGATCCAAGAAGAAAACGCCGTGAAACCCCCGCCGCGCCACGAACCCGCGACCGAGCTTCCACGCGCCACCGGCCCTCGATCCTCGACCCGTTCCCCGTTCCTTGCCTCCCGCCATCGCCGCCTCGCCCTCCTCTGCCACCGTCGACCGCTCGGGGAGAGAAAGAGATGAGAGAGAGTGAGAAAGAGAGAATGAGAGGGGAGAGAGAAAAGGGTTAATATATATAGAAAAATCCAAAAATTCTAGAAATTCAAAAATATACAAAAAATTACCTCCGCGATCATCGAGAGGAGCACAACGCAGTGGTACAGTCTCGGAGTCAGAGAACGTCACGGTTCGCCTTGCACAGAGTTCCGAAGGCACATCAGGGAAAAACACGTGTAAAGCACAAAATACACTCCGAGGCCCGCTAAAATAATCCGAAATTTTTTTTTGGGGCATTACAGTGTGACCCTTCCCAGGGCCGGGGACAACCCCCGTCCTTCCATAAGGATACCAGGGGGGTTGGTTACGACCAGGACCCGGACTTCCGCGTCCACTACGCAGTCAACGTCATAGGTTTGGTACTACCAGCCAACGACCAAATAAGAGTCGAAGTCAAATTCGACAGCTCCGGGGATGAGGGAGAGGAAATCCTGATCCCGATCTCCGCCAAAGCCAGAACCCCGGCTCAGGCCGTCGGGGGACCTTCTTCACCTCCCTGCCAAGACAAAGGGGCGGGAGAAGCTTCTCCAGTCTCTCAGCCAGTCGAGGGACCCAGTACAATAAACCCTCCTGAGGGGGGGGGGGGATCTTGCTGGTCTTAGCTGCGAAATATTGCCAGCTCAGCCAGGCAACCCCGGAGAAACCTCAACAGCCCCAGTTGACAACCGCTGGCCAGGAACCGACGGTCCAAATCAATCCTCGATGGATCCTAGCAACAACTGCTCTCCGATCCCTTCAACATCAATCGGTGACTTCGAGAACCAAGAGATACATGAAGCCGACACCGATGATGAGGATTTCATCGACCTTCAACCCGCTCCTCCCGAGCTGGAGGACGGCGGCCAGGCGACCGTGGATGAGCTCGTTGAGATCAACCTGGGCGATGATGACGCCCCGCAGCCTACGTTCATCAGCGCTCTTGTCACGCCCCGAGCTTTTATGACAGCGGAAGACTCGCTCGAGAAACGTGAACAGCAGGCATGGTAAGTCTCTTGCAAGCAAGAATGATCAGAGCGCAAGATAATCACACACATAAATGTAATTGCATAATATTTTAATCAAACCTCAAACTTATTTCATTGATAATCAATATTCAAATACAATAACTTTCAACTTCTTCCAATCTATCAGACTCAAGAAATAGGAAAATTACATAGACTCAATCAACAATATAGACTTTTCTAAGTCTCCACTCTCATCTTGACAATACTTTCATTCGCTCTCGGACCGGCTACTTGTATAACCCGAATCCGAATTCGAATCACTTTCATTTCCTGAAAAGAATGGAAATAGGTAATGAGCACACTTGCCCAGTAGGTATCTTCACATCAACATGAAGACATCATTAAAGTAATTAACATTATAGCTCTAAAGAAATAAGGTAAAATCATGCGAATGCGATCAATCATGCGAATACCCAAAGTAACAAAGATGATCGTTAAGATAGAGTGAGAGCAAGTATGAACTAGCAAGAATGTAACAAGAACATGTTATGACCTTTCAAGAACAAGAATGTAACGAGAATGCACTAGCAAGCCACGTAAGCATCACTCCAGTATCTTTTGCTTATGAGCAAATACTTCGTGAATTTATGTGGAATATCAAGTCATGTAAAAGAAAGTCATGTCGTGCCGTGGATCTTCACTTATTTATATAGAAAGTACTCCCAGCGCAATGCGACGCCAGTAGCATCATACCCCATGATTTATAATAGTATGTTTCCGGCAATCAGTCGAGGAGACTAATATAGAGCTCTTGAACACAATTAGTGCTCGATCGCATCTTCAAGTATAAATCAAGCTACTTCCAGGCATGTAACAATAAAGTATGGCCAAGAATGTACAATTCAATAAGTTCATGATAACACTATTCAATGAATGAACGCTTCAATTTAATAATGCGAGAGTCAAGAATGACTTAAACAAAGTTATGCTTATGGAAATAAATCGGCAGCATAACGGTACATTTCTTTAACTTTTATTTCATTATATTAAGCCTCTTTGGATAATATGGCAAGTTCTAGATCATCAATAATCCATCTAGAAACTTTGGAACATCAACCCTTGGGTCAAACCTCGGGTTAAGCACTCAAATAATGTGACGGTCAAGGATTGGGCCGTTACATGATGTGACGCTCCAGTATTCAGCCGTTACATTAGTCTGAATCTAGAAATAGTAAAATAGACTTAGTGAAATGTGACGGTCATATATTGGCCGTTAGATGCTCCTGACAGTCCAGTATAGATCCGTTACATTGCTAGAACCAGAAACATCGATAGTGTAATATACTAAATGGGCTTTAATGGTACAACCAAATCGGCGTCCTAGTGGGAATCCCAGGTTCGCGGAGAATTACGGAGGCCTTGAAACAAGATTTCATAGTCTATTGGAAGGAATATCTAATAGAGAGGTCCTCATGTCCAAGAATAATGTTCCTATAGTGTAAAGTGTGAACTAATGGCCATATACCGAAATATATGCCATGTACTAAAAGAAATGACTCTATAGATATAGAGAGAATGTGTGAAACCAAGATAAACTCCGTCAATACATCATTTAAAATCATGGAGTTAATACAAACTATAGTGCTTTGGCATGAAATTACATATCCTTAAAATAATTCAAGATGCTTTTAACATGCGATACTTATCATGAACCAATTAATAAATTTAAAGTCATATCAACATGTCAAAACTTAGATAACTAGGCATATTTATAAGTTAATGTGACTGTTCTTCAATTCTATCTACAGTTACTCTGATGGTCGAGAACGGGGGCGTCATAGTGATTGTGACGGTTTATCATGGGACCGTTACAGTGTTGTAACGCACTGAGTCTGGGCCGTCAGAGATAACAAAGAAATTTAAAAACAACAAAAGGTGTGACGGCTTGTCGTAAGGCCGTTAGATCACTGTGACGGTCTTACATTGGTGCGTCATGTCGTCTGCTGGCAGTAAAATAAAGTAAAGGTTTATGAAAACATAACATGCCTGGAAATCAAAATACTACAACTATTCTAAACATGATAAACGAAGTATAGGCAAACTACATGCATGGGTTTTAGTGAATAGACAAGATAATATCTTTTATTTTCCATTTAGGGCTAAGGAGATGCATGAATGTATAGAACTATTAAAACATGAAATTTATGATCTATCATGCATGACATCAATCCAAACCAGAGGGCTTTTACTCCTATTAGGATATTTTTGCCTCTCATGAGATGACCTACCTTTTAATCTGGGCTTTAAACTTCTAATTTGAGCTTGAAAATTGTGCCATAGTTCTCCTTTTTCAGTGATTTTTCAGCAATTTCTCGCTGCTCTAACTCCACGACCTCTTGACCTAAAAATGTGAAATTTTGAGGGTAAGAAGATGAAACTAAGGTGAACAAAAAGTTCTAAAGGATTGAGCTCTAATTACCTCGTTTAGACGTCCTAACCTCTTAATATTCAGGGGTCTTGCGTTTTGTTTTTTGGGTTATTATGGTCGAACCAGTAACTTTAGAAGCTTCAATCTCCTTGGTTGCTTGATCTCCTAACATAAAATTTGGAGAACTATTAGTCTAAAGTATACTAAACAAAATCTTCTAAAGAACTTACCTGAAATTATGACTCCTTATCTTGATTCTTCACGAGCCAAAAGTAAGGGTCGCACAGTTCAGAACTAGGTCATATTTATAGGATTTTAGCTAGGGTTTGAAGATTAGATCGATTCTAGAGTCCTTAATTTGTTAGAACCTAATCCCTAAGAGTCCTTAGTAATGTTATAAGCTCTCCCAAGTTGATCTCTTGCAGATAGGATCCCAAAGTTCTAATCTTTTTGCTCGTTCTTCCATTCACGGAATTGACAGGGTGTAACGCATCAAGACTGGTGCGTTACATGGCTGTGGCACTCGCACGACAGACCGCTACATCCAACGTGCACAGAATTCAACATAAATCAAACTCTTTTGTTAATTACCCATATTATTATCTATAAAAATAGTAATTATCTTTAAAATAGGCTAAATAACATTCTAGAATATGGGCCAAACTTAATGGGCTTGGTCCTTAAACCTTTTGGATTTTATTTAAATATGCTAGGTTAATTATTTAACACAATTGGGCCTTATAGTGACTTATTATTTTAATAATCTATTTATTAATCTATTTAACATTTATAAATTCCTAATAAATTCCAGAAAAATCTATAAATAATCCAGAAATTATTATATAAATTCTGGGGCACTACACCCTCCCCCACTTAGAAGAATTTGGTCTCCAAATTCAATACATGGATTATGGAGAGTGTACTTACAGTTAAAATAATTCAGGGAATCTTTTCCGCATGGCTGCTTCGGTTTCCCATGTTGCTTCATATGGCCATGTTTTCTTCCATTGAATCTTGACCATAGGAATAACTTTATTTCTTAGTTGACGTACCTCCCGTTCCAGAATCTTTATTGGCGTTTGCTCGTATGTCATATCCTTCTGAATCTCCAGATTGTCATAAGTAATAATATGGTCAGGATCATATACATACTTTTTCAGCATAGAGACATGAAATACGTCATGAACTCTTGCTAATTATGGAGGTAAAGCCAGTCTATAAGCCACTTCACCGACCCTTTCAAGAATTTCAAATGGGCCAATGAATCGGGGAGTTAGCTTGCCCTTAATGCCAAATCTTCGAATACCACGACCTGGAGAAGCCTTGAGATACACATGGTCTACTACTTGAAATTCCAAGTCGCGTCTTCGATTATCAGCATAAGATTTCTGCCTATCTTGTGCCATCTTCATTCTTTCTTGAATGAGCTTGATCTTCTATGTAGAATCTCTGATAAGGTCGGGGCCTAGAAATTGCTTTTCCCCTATTTCATTCCAACATATTGGTGATCGATAACTTTTTCCATATAAAGTTTCAAAAGGTGCCATTTGTATGCTGGCCTGATAACTGTTGTTATATATAAATTCTACTAGAGGCAAGTGATCATGCCAACTACCTCCAAAATCAATAACACAAGCCCTGAGCATGTCTTCTACCACTTGATTCGTTCTTTCTATCTGACCATCAGTTTGTAGATGAACGGCTGTGCTGAATTTTAATCTAGTCCCTAGTGACTGTTGTAGACCCTTCCAAAACTGTGATGTGAATCGAGGATCTCTATCAGATATAATAGTGACTGGGACACCATGTAATTTAACAATTTCTCTTATGTATAATGCTTCCAGGATATCCACAGACCATCGACTTTTGATTGGTATGAAATGTGCAGATTTAGTTAATCAGTCTATGATTATCCATATACCATCGTGTCCACCTCTTGTCTTAGGTAACCCCATAATGAAATCCATCCCTATACTCTCCCACTTCCATTCGGAATATTCAAGGGATGCAGTTTACCTGCGGGTCTAAAATGCTCTGCCTTTACTTGTTGACAAGTGAGACAGCGAGACACGAAATCAACTATTTCTCTCTTCATGTTGGGCCAATAGAAATTTCTTTTGAGATCCTGATACATTTTTGTACTACCTAGGTGAATGGTATACCTGGATTTATGTGCTTCTTCTAGAATCAATTTCTTCGTATCCTCATGATCTGGTACACATACTCGGTCTTTAAATAGCAATCTTCCATCCTTCATAGAAAAATCCGGCCTTTGTTCAACATTGGCCTTGATCTCCAATAATATGGGATCATCATTTTGCAGCTTGACCAGATCTTCTATTAATGTTGGTTGAGCTTGAATATTAGTTAGGAAACAATCCTCCTTCCGGTCAATATCTAAGTTCAACTGAGCAAATTGAGGAATAAGATTAGTCATACTAATCATGAGACTTGATAGCATACCCATTGGTTTTCTGCTGAGTGCATCTGCTACAGCATTAGCCTTACCAGGATGATATTGAATAGCAAAATCAAAGTCTATGAGATATTCTAACCACCTCCTCTGCCTCATATTTAGCTCTTTTTGAGAAAATAAGTACTTCAAGCTTTTGTGGTCCGAGTAGACCGTAAACTTTTCTCCATAGAGATAATGATGCCAAATTTTCAAGGCGAAAATGACAGCTGCTAATTCTAAATCATGCACATGATAATTTTCCTCGTGACGCTTCAGTTATCTAGAAGAATAACATATTACTTTTCCATTTTACATGAGGACACACCCTAGGCCAATGCCAGATGCATCCGTATATACTTCGAATCCACCACCTTCCATCGGTAGTGTTAGAATAGGAGGTGTAGTAAGATGATTCTTAAGAGTTTGGAAACTCTTTTCACATTCCCTGACCAGACAAAAGATTTTTCTTTTCTCGTGAGTCTAGTTAAAGGAACTGTAATCTTTGAGAAATCCTTAATGAATTTTCTATAATAACTAGCTAGACCCAGAAAACTTCATACTTCCGATACGGTCGTTGGCCGGCTCCAATTCTTGACGGCTTCTACCTTAGAAGGATCCACAGCGATACCTTCTTTTGAAATAATGTGACTTAGGAATGAAACTTCCTTGAGCCAGAATTCACACTTATTAAGCTTGGCATAAAGTTTATGTTCTCTAAGGTTATGTTTGGTATCGGGATAAAGGGTGATGAGAATATGAGTAAGTCATTCTAGGTTAATTTTTTCCTATTCTTATTCTCATATGCGTTTGGTATGCGAGGGGATAAATATGTGTGTATTCCTATTACTCGTTTGGTAAAAAATAAGGATAAGAATGAGAATAGGGGTATAAATAGACAATTTTGCCCATGTTATCCTGGGTTAAAATCTGCGATGTTATTCTTCATTTGGTAGGGATTAAGATGACTTAAATAAATTTTTTACAAATCTTCAACTTATACTTAATAAATATTAACAAATATGATTATCACTAATGACAAACCTAATTAAATTTACATAATGATTGTGATTAGATAAATTATGATCATCATAAATATAATTATTAAGACATTTTACTTTATTTATAATATTAATTAATGTCCATGATATCTTAATCATGATTATTAATATTGTTAAATTTTATATTCAGATAAAAGAAGAAAAATAATAAAAAAGATGATTTGTATGTTTATTCACTTCTATTAATGAAAGGGTTTTTTGCATGAAAACCATTGTTAAAAGTGAATTTACAAAAAAACCATTCCTAAAAATGCATTAGCAGGTATATCATTGAGTTAATTCAAATAGTGCATAAATGCCATTTAAGCGTGGTTTTCTTGCAAGTTGTTGGTAAAAAGAAGTGATATGCATGCAAATAAATATGGCATTTTTGCACAATTCAGATTACACAGTGATATACCTGCTAATGCATTTTTAGGAATGGTTTTTTTGTAAATTCACTTTTAACAATGGTTTTCATGCAAAAAACCCTTAATGAAACTAGTTAAAAAAATATTTTTATTAATCTATCTTTAAATTAACAATGCGCAAAAATTACGTTGGAACAACTACCAACCCCTGCACACACACACACACACACACACACACACACACACACACACACACACACACACACACACACACACACACACACACACACACACACACACACACACACACACACACACACACAATTGGTACGTAATCTCTCCTGAACACACACACTGAACACACACATGTCGGCTGTGTCCCCTGCACACACACACACACACACACACACACACACACACACACACACACACACACACACACACACACACACAATTGGTAGGTAGTCTCCCCTGAACACACACACATGAGATAATACAACTTGTTGGTAGGTAGTCTCTGGCACACACACACACTGCTGTAGGTAGTCTCCCCTGAACACACACACACACACACACACACACACACACACACACACACACACACACACACACACACACACACACACACACACACACACACACTCAAAGCAAAGTATGGCTGCCAACCAAAGTTTCACTCATGTATACCTGATATGACCAACCAATGTTTGGTATTGGGAAGGAGTATAATATGGCTGCCAAAGTTTTGAGGTTGGAAATTGAGGTTGTGAAAAAGCATAATATGGCTGACAAAGTTTGAGGTTGGGAATGGAGGTTGTGAAGGAGCATAATATGGCTTCCAAAGTTTGAGGATGGGAAGGAGCATATTATGGTTGTGTTTCCTGCACACACACATACACTCAGCTGACACACACACACACACACACACACACACACACACACACACACACACACACACACACACACACACACACACACACACACACACACACACACACACACACACACACACACACACACACACACTCAAAGCAAAGTATGGCTGCCAACCGAAGTTTCACTCATGTATACCTGATATGACCAACCAAAGTTTGGTATTGGGAAGGAGCATAATATGGCTGCCAAAGTTTTGAGGTTGGGAATTGAGGATGGGAAGGAGCATAATATGGCTGACGAAGTTTGAGGTTGGGAATGGAGGTTGGGAAGGAGCATAATATGGCTTCCAAAGTTTGAGGATGGGAAGGAGCATATTATGGCTGTGTTTCCTGCACACACACACACACTCAGCTGACACACACACTGAACACACACACACACACTCAAAGCAAAGTATGGCTGCCAACTGAAGTTTCACTCATGTATACCTGATATGACCAACCAATGTTTGGTATTGGGAAGGAGCATAATATGGCTGCCAAAGTTTTGAGGTTGGGAATGGAGGTTGGGAAGGAGCATATTATGGCTGTGTTTCCTGCACACACACACACAATTGGTAGGTAGTCTCCCCTGAACACACACAGATGAGATAATACAAGCTGTCGGCTGTGTCCCCTGCACACACACACACACACACACACACACACACACACACACACACACACACACACACACACACACACACACACACACACACACACACACACACACACACACACACACACACACACACACACACACACACACACACACACACACACACACACACACACACACACACACACACACACACACACACACACACTCACACACACACACACTCTGCTGTAGGTAGTCTCCCCTGAACACACACACACACACACACACACTCGGCTGTGTCCCCTGCACACACACACACTCAAGTATGGCTGCCAACCAAAGTTTGACTCATGCATAGCTGAAAGTGTGAAAGTACAATAAAAAATAGATCAGGTTGTTTTGTTCCTTACTAAACTTCGAATTAAAGAAGACAGGTGACTAAACTAAATTGAACAACTCATGCTTTTACATCACACACTAGGCTGTATAAAACAAAAAACACATGCAGTTGACATTTCTTTCATTCATTGATACATCAACGATAAGAGAAATATGTATACCGTTGACATTTTTTCCACACATTTGAAGAAGCCACAACCTGAAGTTATCTTTGCAGCCTGCACATATATCGAAATAAAGAAAAATTACGTACAATTGATATAGAAGATATAAATAATAACCACATTACAATGTTTATCACAAAACATACCTTGGATTCTGGGCATACATAAAAAACTTTCCCTTTATTTTTGGTAGTATTTGAAGTACGCCTTCTGCATGGGCCTTTGCCACAAGGACATAATAATAATTCATCCACCCACATGAAGAATCGACATGGTTTATCATTTGCAAGCTGTGAACACGTATATAAAAGAAACTTATATACATAGCCCATACACAGACAGAATGTGTTGCAAAGATTGCAAAGTAAGAATAACATACGCCAAGTGGACAGCAATAATAGGGACGTTGTGGATTTCTACTGCTTTGAGATATCTTGACAACACATTCCCCCTTGCCGCATTCACATTGAATACGATCATATTTACCAACACCTATTGAATCCATTTTCACGATGCCCTGAAACATAACTATGCACATTAATAATTTATGACGTGTGTGCTTGGGCTCAGATCGAAGATTTTTTCATTAAGGTACAAATGTTGCAGTCGCATATCAAAGCCACTGCAGTAAATCATGCAAAAGTAGGGGTACACCATAGGTCGCCAAACCTACTAGTTGTGTGAAATACAAGGCACTGCAGTAAATCACATCATAAGTAGGGGTAGACCATGGGCCGCCAAACCTACTAGTTGTGTGAACTACAAGCAGGGCAGTGAAATCACATCATAAGTAGGGGTAGACCATATGCCACCAAACCTACTAGTTGTATGAAATACAAGCAGGGCAGTGAAATGAGATGCCCCCACAGTACCCCTCATCACATATATGCTCCTTCACATCATCATTGCCCATCCTACTAGAGTTGATGTCCATGAACCCATAGAAAATAATTTGTTAATTACCCAAAGCATGAATTATGAACATGCAGATAATACTACTAAAATAATTCAGAGTATAGTTTTTTGATCGCCTATAAACCATCATGCAAAAAATGTGCAATGTAGCGAGTTTTGGCCCACATAAGACTACCCCTAGTTGAGCCAGGATGCTCCAAAAAATTATATGAGGGTACTAAACAAAATATCAACGTCACGTTCGTATGTAAAGTCAGGGGTGGGGGAGGGGGGGGGGAGAAGAGGATGTCAATCCATGATCACATGCATATCTAAAGAAATGTTAAGGAACTTATGTTACAACATCTGAAGTGTTCAAGGACATAAGTAACAGTACAAATCAACTATTCGATTACACAACACAACCAATGTCCAATTTAAAAAAACAACCAACACACAAATTTCATTCATCATTTGTGGCTCCCATATGACGACGCCTGCAATACACAAGATACATGCTTACAATAAATGGATGTTGAATGAAATGAAATGAAATGAAATGAAACTGACTATAACTTGGGTTTTAAGAGAATACCCTCGTGCCGCATGGTGGGCCCAAAGGCGAGTGGCGTTCCCGAAATCTGTCTTCTCTAACAACCACAGATCTATTGAGATTGTCCTCTTCTTTGACCTCCTCATCCCCTGCAGTGTTTATGTCATCCTCTCCTTGTTGGAAGATAAAATCAAACCCCTGCTTCTTTCTAATGAAGTTATGGAGTACACAACACGCCATAGCTATCCTGGCTTGTGTCTTAATTGGATAACTTCGACGTTTCACTAGAATTGTGAAACGTGACTTCAATACACCAAAAGCACGCTCAACGTAATTGCGTAGTTGGGCATGCCTATGATTGAACAAGTCCCCCTTGTTCTTATGATTAACCCTGCTCCTATTAGATCTGTACTCAGAAAGATGATACCTTGTGCCACGGTATGGCGCTAGGAAATTGGGGGTGTTAGCGTGCCCTGCATCAACCAAGAAGTATTTCCCTACGAGAACGGATTGTGAGTAACATTGTGGAAGATAGTACAGAAGGACACTCTATGAAAGGAGTAAACTATACCTTCAAGAACAGTAAATCCACCTTTCTCAATGGCCCATCTCAGTACTTTCATATCTGCAACTGATCCTTCCCAACCGACAACAACATAAGTAAAGATAAGATCAAGATTCACACAACCCAACACATTTTGGGATGTTTCACCCTTCCGATTTTGATAACGAGGTTGGTCGACCGTTGGCACCTTTGCAGTAATATGTGTCCCATCAATCGCACCGATTACATTCTAAAAGAGAAATAAACTAATAAGCGTTGATAACTAATGAACAATAACTATGAATCAATAATTAATGATTATAAACCACACCACCTTGAAGAATGGATAGAATTTTGGATCATGCCTTATTTTTGGATGAACTGGCTCTTCACCTGTGGGTTTCTTAATGCATTCATGACGCATGGATAACACTACCATGAGTACATTGTTAAAATGTCGGCTGATGGTCTCACCTGAATGTTGGAACCATTCCCTGAGTAACCTATTACCAACTCCATGTCCAACCTCGAGAAGGAAGATAGCTAACTGCTCAGTAGCCAACATATTCTTGGTGTCTTTCAGTACACCCTTTTCCATTAATGTATCCCTTAATCTTAAGAATAGAGAAGGATGTACTCGAAAGCTAGAGTAGGATCTACCTACATGACCGGCCATTAATTGTTTAACCCACCTATGTCCTCGACCGACATCTGTGTTCATTAACGGCCTAGAGATATAGGAATGAGCCGACATCATTTGAAGGACAACTACATGCTCAACTTCCTCCCATTACTCCTCCTCCTCCGTCATAAACTTAATAAGGACATCAAGTGACGGGCCAGCCTGAGCAGTTTGAGAATCCATTGGTAATGCAAAGGTTACAAATCCTATATGAAAGAAAGAGCATGTATTAAAGTATGCATGAGTATATCATCACACAATTCATGTAAATGAAACATAGCCAATCATATTCACATTCCACTAAATAAGAGCTAGAAATAGCAAATGTAGGAGATTACAAGTAAAGGTTAAAAAGGATACAGAGATCTATGAATAATAGCCTAGATGGCTTAATATCCATCCGAGCTTTAACTCTTCTGGGAGAGCCAAGAAGATGCAACGGTCCTCGACACACTTGATAATCTCCATCGCTCTGAACATGTCTTCCTCAGGAAGTCCAGGTAGCTTCAAGAGGGCATCAATTGCCAGATCTATTGGTGGAGTAGATTTCTTCTGCAATTCTAACATCTCCCTTTGTAAGCTTAACCTTTCCTACCATAAACTAACCAATTTGTCAATTGATTATTCATTAGCCACAGATGCTCGCTTCCTCTTCCTATTTACATTACTACATGAAGGCATGTTCTTAGATGATGGTGGCACATCTTGGGTTGCCTCAAAATTAGGTGTGCCCATTTATGATTGTTGCTGAATGTTTTCTGGTGTTTCGTGTCATTAAAAATACTAGTTATGTTAAATTCATCTTCCACATTATGCTGCTCATCACCATTGTCGCTTCGCTGGTCAAGATAAGAGATTCCTTCATTACATGCAGCGTCATCCCCTCGAGCCATAGAAGTAGAGAAGATGAATTCCATTTGATCAAAAACTAAGAACGGCTTCCCTTGGATTGCTCTGTATTCTTTATTCATCTGCGTGTGTGAAGTCACATGTTATTCATGTAATGGAATGTGAATATTATAATTGTATAATGTGTAATGGGTATGCTACCTGCCGATATGAGCTCCTCCCAACTTTCCACAGTACCCAGGAGTGGCATTTTTTTTCATCATCCCAACCCCAGCCCGATCGATTCTTTAGACTAACAATTAGATAGTACCTCTTTTTCAAATTTTTAAACCGATTTTTTAGATTTTCCAACGAATATGCTAACTTGGTCAACTCGTTGAATTTCTTTACCGTATTTCTCCATGCATCTTTTGTGAAGTTTTCATTGGAAAAACCATCATTATTAGTCTTATGCTCAGCGAGGAGGTCAACAATACACATATCTGCTTCGTTGCTCCAATTTGTCACCCTACTCTTCGGATCTTTCGATCCACTCATACTTATTTAGAGAAACAATAAAAATCATTAGGAAATTAGAAATGAGAGTAATCTATGCCCCCAAAGATAATTGAGAATAAATTATCATGAATGCTAGTATATAAAAACCATCACATTTGATAAAGATAATAAAAAGAACAATTAAATCGGGCGTTTATCACATGCAATTAATCATAGAGTTTGAATTACCTGAAGGGAAAGGAGTAGTGTGCAAGCCAATGAATTAAGGAGCCGTCTGCACAGCAAAATGAGAAGGAGCAGTCGACAGCAAAGGGGAAGGAGCAATCGATAGCGTATGGCATAATATAAACAATCGCCAACTTTAGTTGGCAGCCATACTTTGCTATTGCTGTGTGTGTGTGTGTGTGTTCAGGGGAGACTACCTACAGCAATGTGTGTGTGTGTGTGTGTGTGTGTGTGTGTGTGTGTGTGTGTGTGTGTGTGTGTGTGTGTGTGTGTGTGTGTGTGCAAGAGACTACCTACCAACAGGTTGTATTATCTCATGTGTGTGTGTTCAGGGGACACTACCTACCAATTGTGTGTGTGTATGTGTGTGCAGGGGAAGGAGCAGAGTGTGTGTGTATGTGTACACATTTAGTGTGTGTGTCAGCTGAGTGTGTGTGTGTGTGTGTGTGCAGGGGAAGGAGCCGAGTGTGTGTGTACACATTTAGTGTGTGTGTCAGCTGAGTGTGTGTGTGTATGCAGGAAACACAGCCATAATATGCTCCTTCCCAACCTCAAACTTCGTCAGCCATATTATGCTCCTCCCCAACCTTAATTCCCAACCTCAAAACTTTGGTAGCCATATTATGCTCCTTCCCAATACCAAACATTGGTTGGTCATATCAGGTATACATGAGTGAAACTTTGGTTGGCAGCCATACTTTGCTTTGAGTGTGTGTGTGTGTGTGTGTGTGCAGGGGACACAGCCGAGTGTGTGTGTGTGTGTGTGTGTGTGTGTGTGTGTGTGTGTGTGTTCAGTGCGTATGTGTTCAGGGGAGACTACCTACAGTAGTGTGTGTGTGTGTGTGTGCAGGGGACACAGCCGTCAGCTTGTACTATCTCATGTGTGTCAGTTCAAGGGAGACTACCTACCAATTGTGTGTGTGTGTGTGTGTGTGTATGTGTGTGTGTGTTCGCATAGGCGACAGGGACAGAGAAGAAAGTGCTCACCAGAGTAGAACTGTGGAGTCGGCCACCGGAGAAGATGAACCTGTGGAGTCGGCCACCAGGGCTCACCGGCCAGAGGCCCCAGCGATGGGCCCAAATGTAACAATAGCAACCGGAGAAGACGAGACGGGGTGTCGGCCACCAGAGCTCACCGGCCAGAAGCCCCAGCGAACTAGCAGGGTCGTCTCGCCAGGTGCGATGAAGGGCGAAACGGGGAAGGAGACCGGCCGGAAGCCCCAATGTTGGGCGTCGATGTACCCTCGTGCCACCGGGGAAGGAGACGAGCAGGGTAGACCACTGTTGGGCCTCGATGTACCCTTGTGCCACCGGGGAAGGAGATGAGCAGGGTAGCCCACCGTTGGACCTCAATGTAGAGTCGGCCACCGGGGACGGAGACGAGCTAGGGCGAAGGGTGGAGGAGGGTGAATGCACGGGGCTGAAACGGGGATGGTCGGCCGTTGGAGCAAGAAGGAGACGAGGATCAGGTCGGGCACCGTCCGGACCTAGGGCAAAGGGTGCGAAGGGTGGAGGAAGAGGAAGGGTGCGAAGGGGGGCGAATGCGAGGCGGCGGTGGGCAGAAATGGGGATGGGAGACGGGGATAACGCATCCCCACTTTTCGTGGGGATGAGTTATCTTCGCGATATCCCCGATTTCAGGGTTATTCTCATTCTCTTTAACCCAGGATATCCATGAGCTTTTTAGTCGAAACAAATGCAGAATGGGGTTCAACCGGGGATAACCCGATGCCAAACATGACCTAAGTGTTTGCAAAGTTATCTTCAGATGTTCTTCATGTTCTTCCTTTGTCTTGGAATATATCAAGATGTCATCGATGAAGACGACGATGAATTGGTCCAGATATGGCTGGAAAACATTGTTCATAAGTTGCATAAATGCTGCTGGGGCATTAGTTAACCCGAACGGCATTACCACGAATTCATAGTGGCCATAACGACTTCGAAAAGCCGATTTATAAATGTCTTCTTCTTTAATTCTAAGCTGATGATAACCTGATCTGAGGTCAATCTTGGAGAATTATTCTGCTCCCGAAAGCTGATCAAAGAGCTCATCAATACGCTGCAACGGATACTTGTTTTTGATTGTAAGTTGATTCAGTCGTCGGTAATCGATGCATAGCCTGAGAGAACCATCCTTCTTCTTGACAAATAGAACCGACGCACCCCAAGGGGATGTGCTTGGTCTGATAAAGCCCTTATCTAGTAGTTCCTGCAACTGCTTCTTTAATTCTTTGAGTTCTGTGGGGGACATCCTGTATGGGGCTATAGAAACAGGTGCTGCTCCTGGAATGAGTTCAACAGTGAAGTTTACTTCCCTCTCGGGTGGTAAACTGGGTAATTCGGATGGGAACACATCGGGGAACTCAATTACAATAGGAATGTCTTCTAAGATAATCTCCTTGGATTCGGTAACAATGACAGAAGCAAGAAAAGCTTTACATCCTTGAGAGATAAGTTTGCAAGCGTGAAGAGAAGATATGATAGTAGGATGCTTCTTATACTTGATGCCAAGGAAGGAAAATCTTGGAAGATCGGTCTTTCGAAAGGATATAATCCTATTTCGACAATTGATATAAGCATCATGATCTACAAGCCAATCTACCCCTAAAATGGCATCATAACCATTCATGTCAAGGCATACTAAGTTTGCGGAGAGATTATGACCTTCTACTATCACTTCGCTATCAGGATAATAGTCGGTAAGCTTTGTTCCAGAACCTAAGGGTGTGGTAATAGTGAGATATGAAGGTAAGGGAACTGATGCAATTGATAATGTTTTTGCAAAAGTAGTGGAGATAAAAGAATGAGAGGCACCAGTATCAAATAGCACAAATGCAGGACGAGAACAAATTTGAAGAGTACCTTCCATAAGCCCACCATCCTTGGGCGCTTCCTCTTCTTCTAAAACGACATTGAGGCGAGCCTGCCTCCTACGTCCTCCACCATACGATTGGTCTTTCATAAGGGGGCAATCTGGCATGCGATGCTCCCTGCTTCCACAACGTAAACAAGCGCCGAGGCGCTTCCAACACTCCTTAACCGAATGGCTAAATTTTTCATAAAACGTGCAAGCTGTAGCAACTTGCTCCTTCTCTTCCTTGACTTTCTTTTGGTTATGGGAACTTCCACCATTCCCATTCATGGATCTTTTCTTACTATCACGGCTTTTGTAGGGCTCCGTGATGCTGAACTTTTCTTTCTTATAACGCCGATCTGAGCGTCGGCTGGATTCTTCTCCTTTCCCTTTTAAATTTTTGACCTTCTCTAAGGTCCTTTCACACAAATACGCTCGTTGAACCATTTCCGCATAAGTACGGATGTTTTGGGTCCCGAGCTGCTGAATGAAACCGGGCCGTAACCCGTCCATGAATCGATTTACCTTTAATAAATCGGTACTGATAAGATGCGGTGCGTAAGGTGCAAGCTTTGACAATTGTAGTTCATATTTAGCAGCCGTCATCATTCCTTGCCGAAGAGCGGCGAACTCCATAGCCTTTCTCTCTTTTACGTGCTCAGAAAAGTACTTGGCATGGAATAGGGTAAGAAAACCATCCCAGGTATGAGGGGTATCGGCCGGAGGTGCCGGAACCAACTTCCACCATGTGCGGGCATCTTTGTTGAGTTGAAAGGTTGCCAGTCGCACCTTCTCTTGATCGGTGCATTGGATAACATCAAAGATACGATTCATTTCGTCTATCCAGTTCTCTGCCTCGTCAGGATTAGAAGAACCGTAGAAATGCGGAGGGTTTAAGCTCTAAAAGTTGCGATGCAAATCACCAGCCCTTGCTCCTGCGCCAGCTTGCGCCATGGTTTGTAATGCCTGTGTAAGGCCAGCAACAGTTTGTTGCATACCATTCCAATCTACGCGATGAGCCATGGTAATAATAGGGTACCTGAGAGAAAAATAACAACTTGTTATTTCTCGTGAAATTGGAAGAAAAATCAATCTTAAAACTAATTAACTATCTTATCCCGGGTTCTACCCAATTCTCACATGGGTGTGGAATTTCTTCCTTAGTTCATAGGTAGGGGTCCTTAAACCTTGGACTTATCCTATGACATGACTCTTCTTCCTAAGTCCTGAGACTTAGGCTCTGATACCAACTTAACTGTCACGCCCCGAGCTTTTATGACAGTGGAAGACTCGCTCGAGGAACGTGAACAGCCGGCATGGTAAGCCTCTTGCAAGCAAGAATGATCAGAGCGCAAGATAATCACACACATAAATGTAATTGCATAATATTTTAATCAAACCTCCAACTTATTTCATTGATAATCAATATTCAAATACAATAACTTTCAACTTCTTCCAATCTATCAGACTCAAGAAATAGGAAAATTACATAGACTCAATCTAAACAATATAGAATTTCCAAAGTCTTCACTCTTATCTTGACAACACTTTCATTCGCTCTCGGACCCGCTACTTGTATAACCCGAATCCGAATTCGAATCACTTTCATTTCCTGAAAAGAATGGAAATAGGTAATAAGCACACTTGCACAGTAGGTATCTTCGCATCAACATGTAGACATCATTAAAGTAATTAACATTTTAGCTCTAAAGAAATAAGGTAAAATCATGCGAATGCGATCAATCATGCGAATACCCAAAGTAACAAAGATGATCGTTAAGATAGAATGAGAGCAAGTATGAACTAGCAAGAATGTAACAAGAACATGTTATGGCCTTTCAAGAATAAGAATGTAACGAGAATGTACTAGCAAGCCACGTAATCATCACTCCAGTATCTTTTGCTTATGAGCAAGTACTTTGTGAATTTCTGTGGAATATCAAGTCATGTACAAGAAAGTCATGTCGTGCCGTGGATCTTCACTTATTTATAGAGAAAGTACTCCCAGCGCAATGCGACGCCAGTAGCATCATATCCCATGGTTTATAATAGTATGTTTCCGACAATCAGCCGAGGGGACTAGCATAGAGCCCTTGAACACAATCAGTGCTCGATCGCATCTTCAAGTATAAATCAAGTTACTTCCACGCATGTAACAATAAAGTATGGCCAAGAATGTACAATTCAATAAGTTCATGATAACACTATTCAATGAATGAACGCTTCAATTTAATAATGCGAGAGTCAAGAATGACTTAAACAAGGTTATGCTTATGTAAATAAATCGGTAGCATAACGGTACATTTCTTTAACTTTTATTTCATTATATTAAGCCTCTTTGGATAATATGGCAAGTTCTAGATCATCAATAATCCATCTAGAAACTTTGAAACATCAACCCTTGGGTCAAACCTCGGGTTAAGCACTCAAACAATGTGACGGTCAATGACTGGGCCGTTACATGATGTGACGCTCCAGTATTCAGCCGTTACATTAGTTTGAATCCAGAAATAGTAAAATAGACTTATTGAAATGTGACGGTCGTATATTGGCCGTTAGATGCTCCTGACGGTCCAGTATAGATCCGTTACATTGTTAGAACCAGAAACATCGATAGTGTAATCTACTATATGGGCTTTAATGGTACAACCAACTCGGTGTCCTAGTGGGAATCCCAGGCTCGAGGAGAATTACGGAGGCTTTGAAACAAGATTTCCTAGTCTATTGGAAGGAATATCCAATAGAGAGGTCCTCATGTCCAAGAATAATGTTCCTATAGTGCAAAGTGTGAACTAATGGCCATATATCGGAATATATGCCATGTACTAAATGAAATGACTCTATAGATAGGGAGAGAATGTGTGAAACCAAGATAAACTCTGTCAATACATCATTTAAAATCATGGAGTTAATACAAACTATAGTGCTTTGGCATGAAATTAACATATCCTTAAAATAATTCAAGATGCTTTTAACATGCGATACTTATCATGAACCAATTAATAAATTTAAAGTCATATCAACATGTCAAAACTTAGATAACTAGGCATATTTATAAGTTAATGTTGTTGAGTACGGACTGAATAGATCTAGAGGGGGGGTGAATAGATCTTTCCCCCTTTTTCAGATTTAATATCTATTGGCTAAGTGAGTTGCAGGTGATTAACGAATTACAAAATTGATGTTGATATCAGTGAAGAAAACAAACACATAGAAAAGCACACACACACATAAGCAAACCACAAGATAGGATTTTTAAGGTGGTTCAGTCTCTTCCCGAGACTTACATCCACCCCTTGCTTAACTCAAGCAAGGCTTCACTAATGAGAACCTCTGATCTCAATCAAAACACAAGACACTGCTGTCACACAGCTTGTTCCTGCTGACACACAGCTTGTACCAGCTGACACACAGCTTGAATCCGCTGCCTCACAGCTTGACACTTGGTGTAAGGATGAATAGAAATGATGTGAAGGTGGGATGATGCAACAGGACTGAATATGGACTTTTGTAACAAAGTAAAGAATTCAGCCTGGGACTTAATCACATGAATAAAAAGACTAGACTCCCTGTAGAGCTTCCAATCGGATGCCTTCAGCTGCTTTGTTGCTAGAGGTCGCACAGCTTGAAGCCCAGTCTTTCTTCTGCAGCAAATGAGAACGCCTTCAGTCTTCTACAGATATCTGATTGATGGTGAGCTACTTCGTCCTGTGATGTAGGTGTGTTTCTTAGCTTCGGTTCTATGCTCCCTCTGTGTGCTTGCCTTCGCGATCCGTGGCCTTCTACTTTTATGCAGATTCTTTTCCAAGTCTGAAGCTTTTCCCGCTCAAAATTCAGATCGCGCATCAATCTGCTAAAAAGCAGGGAGAAGGTTAAATCCGATGACTACAATAAGTTTGACCACTTCTAAGCACGATTCTCTCCTTGATTCCCGTGCGGAATCTCATCATTTGAACTGCCCAACAACCTGCAACAACAATCTGCAGGTTTTAAGAACCAAAACAGAATTCGGTTACAGTTCGGTTCTGGACGCTATAACGCCCGTGGTCGACCATGACACGGTCCCTGGTCGACAACAAGCAGTGTCCTGATGGCGGTTCCATTCTGGCTGACACTCGCGTCCCCCGTGGTCGACCACAGCCTTGTCGCTGGTCGACAAGGGGCGAATTACAGATGGCCGTCAGTTCTGTCTGATGTTCTGGCTGTTCTGTGGTCGACCAGAAGTGGGGCTTTGGTCGACAGCCAAGGCACATGCAGAAGACGGATGACTTGAAACGTTTCTGGCTGGGTTCGTTGGTCGACCATAACCACTTCCCTGGTCGACAAGCGGCCTTTGACACTTCTTCTGATTTGTTGATTCCACTTGGATTTCAGTGGACCTGAAATTACTTAACTTATCAGAAATAAATTGAACTATCAGATTTATATTGAGTTGATCAGAAGCACTATTTGTCATCATCAAATAGTCATGAGTCCAATACTTTGAAGGAACAATCAAACCACTTGTATTTGTTATGAAACAATATAGAACTTGATTAATCAAACATATCCTATTGTCATCATCAAAACCAAGGGATGCACAACATTCTCCCCCTTTTTGATGATGACAACCATGAGTCATTGTGACAAGCAACAGACTATAAAATTCATTTGATATTGCATTCAAGGCTATCATAGCACAGATTTCATTCAGACAATTCGTTTGATGTGCCTTTCAAAAACTATAGCACTACTTACATGAGAGACTCAAAAAAGAATTAAGACACTAAGGACACGTAGACAAAGTAAACTTGACAATCTAGACTCACATCTAGACACACAGCTAGACACACAATGACACATAAAGTCCTATCTCCCCCTTTGTCAACAGCAAAAAGAAGATCATTTGAACAATCCCTCTGAGGAGGATGAGGAGGTCTCTGGCTTCACGTTCTCTGCCATGCGATCCAGCTTGTCAACAATGTGGGCATAAGAGAGCCTGAGCTTCTGGATCTCGGAGATAGTAGCATTGTGATACTTTTCATTCTGCTTGGTGGTGAACTCTATGCGGTTTCCCATTTCTTCTGACACTTGACCTAAGGTGCCAACTAGTCTGTTGAACCGAGAACTAGCATGGTCAGTGTATTCCTTTTGCTTGATGAACCTGGCCTCCATCTGTTGTTCCAGCCTTTGGACTTTCTGCTCCAGGCGCCCGGTGGCAGCATTCATATTCTCTTGAAAGGAATGGAATTGGGTGGTGAGAGAGGACAACTGAGATGCTATCTGGAGAAGCACTCCGTGAGACTCAGTGTTGGATGTGAAGGATGGTGGTGGAGCAAAAGTAGAAGGAGTGGAGGTAGGTGGAACTTGGGTAGGTGGAACAGAATGAGATGGAGCTTGGGTAGGTGGAACAGAAGTAGATTGAGCATGAGTGGCAGCAATGCCTGGATGCCAGGGCACTATAGAAAGGGAAGCTGAAGGATGGGCAGTAGTGGTGGTAGCAGGGGTAGCTTGAGGCACCACAGGTGGAGGTGTGACAGTAGGACTAACTTGTATAGGTGTATGTGGTGGAGAAGAGGGTGGCAATGGAGCCGTGGATTTGCCCTTGGATGGTAGAGTGCGCTGAATTTGGTCTCCTACCTTCTTAAACCCCAAAAATGTGGTCACGAAGTGATAGTTGTAGATGTGCCATTTGGAAATTACAATGCGCGGAGCATGGGGAAATGGTATTTTTGCTGCTTCCAGAATGGCAGATATGTGGGCAGCAAATGGAAGAGAATTCTGGGGGTAATGTAGGATGTTTTGGAAGGTGTTTAGGAGGAGCGTGATGAGGCGAATGGGTTGACAAGTGATGAGGCCATGGAGCAAAAATAGATGGAGGCGACTTACTTGATCTCTGGCGCCTCCTCTTGGTTGGATAATGGTGGTAAGAATGTGATGAAGCAATCTATGAAGAGGAGGGAAGGTGTTGGCATTCAGATACTTAGGGAGAACCTCAGGAGCTGGCTGGCCAGTGACGACGGTGTATGCAGCTCGGAAGTCAAAATCCTCAGGATTGAAGACGGCGCCATGTCTGGGAATCTTCAACGCTTTGTGGAGCAGTTTGACGTCGAGGCGGATGACGATGCCGTGAACTACGGTGTAGACCTGACCATCCACTATTTGCAAGTTGTGGTAGAATTCTTGCACAAGCTGAGGCGAATACTGAGTATGTGCCGAGACAAACGCTGTCCACTCTTGAGCTTCAAAAATTGGCAGTAGTTCTGGGAACATCTCCATCAGCTTCTCATCAGAGAAATCAACAATCCTTGGTGGCAGAACGGTCCGTGGCTTGAGAACTCCTGACACTGGATGGACGATGGGTTCTTCTGAAGCTGATACCTTCCTGCCTGAGTCAGCCGCCTCAGCCGTGGTCGACTTTTGAGGGGCCGATGGCGGACCCTGCGCAGCCCTTGGCTTGAAACGCTTGGACGGCGTCGAGGATTCAGCAGGGGCCTTCTCTCGTGTTCTCTTGGTAGACCGCGGAGCGTGCTTTGGAGACATGGTGGAGGGATGTGAGAGAAAGACGAGAGAGAACGGGAGAGGAAGAATGCGAAAGAAGTACAGGGCGGCGGATGAGAAAAAATAGGGACCCAGCCGTGGCAATTTATAGGATAGGGCAGTAGGGCTGGGTCTTAAAGGAACTGGGACAGTGAACCATCACGATGCAGAAAACGAGCGGTCAGGATTTAATCAGCATTACTCAACTTTTTGGAAGGTATTAAAGTGTACGCCCTTTCTTTAACAGAACACTTATGGAACCTTTCCACCCTTATGCAAAGACCACCTTGTGACCAAATAGAGTGGGTATAGTGGTTCAATGAATTTGAAAGTATTGCACCAATAAATTGACTCCCCATATCCAATTTCTTTCACATGGCTCCTTGAACTTATAATATATTTCAAGAGATAATTGGACTAACTATGCTAGCTGAACAGTGTTTTTAAACTTGTATTTGCATGCTATGCTTTAGGTCAACCATTTTCTCTGCCTTTGTGATGCTTTAAATTTTTCTTTTTGAATCATTTGAGAGCTGTGGTCAGGTTGATCACATGCTTTTCTACACGAGGAGACACGCTTTGTACACGCCAGAAACCCCGGCTACTTAGCATGCCTAACCATTCCACAAATGACTGGGACACACCTTTTATCCGTGAGGATATACGTTTATCAGACGCCAATATCCCCAGTTACTCAGTATGCCCAATCAATATCAGCAGAGTTAGATTGGATCTTCATGACACACTGGTCTCCCATCTATTTTTCAGCTAATTTTTTGCTTTGAGATGAAGAACAGTAGTTTCTCAGACCTCAATCCATTGCTCTACCATGAAGGCAGAATTATGGCGTATTCCATGTACATACATGTTAAATTTAAGTTTATTTTTACTGTTCAGCACAAACACAGGTAGAGAAACAGTCTCATTACTAAAAATCATAAGTCCTCAAAATCTTGTGACAGAGTCATAGTTATGGTTTGAATTTATTGCAGTAGTACAGTTCAAATTCTCATTACTACACTCAACCTCTACTCTTAATGATTACCTTGGTGATTTTATTGAAGGATATGGTTAGGTTTTTCAATGTTTTATCAAGGAATGAGTTTACACTTTTTCTTCCCCTCAATTTATGAGTCCTTGCTGAAGATAAAAAAAATGTTGGCCATAAAGAGATATAGAGACACAAGGGATGGGAAGTATGGATAAGGATGAATGAGTGAAGAAACTGAGCACAAAAGTTCACTTAGATCAGAGGATTTCCTAGCAGAACCAGTAGCCTTTTTAGATCCATTTTCCCTTGTTCAGATCCTCTGTCGACCATAGAGGTGCCTTTGGTCGACCTCTGTGCTGTCACAGAACCAACTATTTCCTGTCCTGATGCCTTGGTCGACCAGCGCCTTGCCTGTGGTCGACAACTGCGAAGTCACAGAACCAACTATTTCCTGTCCTGATGCCTTGGTCGACCAGCGCCTTGTCTGTGGTCGACCACAAGAGATGAGCCGTAGAGAACCAGTATTCTGTAGAACTTGCTGAAGTAGCACCCGACACTAGACTTCCAAACTCAAAAACCTGACTAGTACTAGAGACCTAGTTGACATAACTTAGACAGAAATGACAGAATCTATGCAGTGTACACATGAATATGATTATTTCAAGAATTTTCAGGAGAAATTCTACAAATTCCTAACTCCCTTCTTAGAGTTGAAAATCTGTCATTGTTAAGGGGTTTTGTGAAAATGTCTGCCAGTTGTTTTTCAGTTTCTACAAAATGAAGCATGAAATTTCCTTTGGAGACCTCATCTCTTAGAAAGTGATGACGGATCTCAATGTGTTTTATCCTAGAGTGTTGAATGGGGTTTTTAGACAAATTAATAGCACTAGTGTTGTCACAGAAAATAGGTGCACATCCAAGATCTACATTGTAGTCTTGGAGTTGATGTTTTATCCACAAAACCTGTGTACCACAGCTCCCTACTGCGACATACTCAGCCTCAGCAGTGGAGAGTGCCACAGAATGCTATTTTTTAGAAGCCCATGATATTAAACATCCACCCAATATTTGACAATAACCACTAGTACTCTTCCTATCAATTTTGCAACCAGCATAATCAGCATCTGAATATGAAATCAAATCTAGTTTGCAGTAAGTAGGATACCATAAACCCAATTCTTGGGTGCCGGCAATGTATCGAAGGATACACTTGACAGCCCCTAAATGTGATTCTCTAGGGCTAGACTGATATCTAGCACACATGCATACACTAAACTGAATATCTGGCCTTGAAGCAGTTAAATATAGCAGGGACCCGATCATACCTCTGTATTTCTTGGCATCTACCATGTTACCTTTTACATCAGCTTCCAATGTTGCATTTGTACCCATGGGTGACTCAATTGGTTTGCAGCTTTCCATGCCAAACTTTTCAGCATCTCCTTTATGTACTTGGATTGATTTATGAAGTATCCTTCTCTACATTGTACGATCTGCAATCCAAGAAAAAACTGTAAATCACCCATTAAACTCATTTCAAACTCATTGGTCATTAAGTTTGCAAATTCAGTACATAAAGAAGCTTCGGTAGATCCAAACACAATATCATCCACATAGATTTGTACAATTAGTATATGCTTACCTTGGGTCTTGGAAAACAATGTTTGATCAATTTTACCTCTTATGTATCCCTTCTTGGTGAGGAAGGAGCTCAACCTTTCATACCAAGCCCGTGGAGCCTGCTTTAATCCATACAAAGCTTTATGCAATTTGAAAACATGATTAGCAAGTTCATCATTTTCAAAACCAGGGGGTTGTTCCACATAGACTTCTTCTTTTATTATTCCATTTAGAAATGCACTTTTTACATCCATTTGTTGTAGTTTGATTCCATGAGATGCTGCAAAGGCTAACAATATCCTGATGGCTTCTAATCTAGCAACTGGAGCATATGATTCTTCAAAATCAACCCCAAATTCCTGGTTGTACCCTTTAGCCACCAGCCGAGCCTTGTTTCTCATTACAACCCCTTCTTCACTTAGCTTGTTTTTATAGACCCATTTGGTTCCAATAACGGGGTGAGATGAAGGTCTAGGGACAAGACTCCACACCTGATTTCTTTCAAATTGATTTAGTTCTTCATGCATAGCATTTATCCATGAGTCATCTTTTAATGCTTCCTCTACTGATTTGGGCTCTATTTGGGACACAAGTGCAAGTTGATCTAGTTCATTGATTTCTTTTAATTGAGATCTAGTCTTCCTAGGATCATGAATTCCACCAATGATGTTTTCTATGGGATGATCTCTAAGAAGTCTTAAGTTTTCAAGATTGTTACCTGAGTTGACCTCTCCTTCGGTTTGATCATTGGAATTACCTCGATTGCTTTCTTGATTCTGTGCTTCTTCATTCTCCATCGGTTCTTCTTTGTCATTCAGAAATTCTCCATCTTCTTCTTCCTTGCAAACCTTTTCATTTTTGCCAAAATCATTGATTTCATCAAATGAAATATGAGGGGATTCTTCAACAACTTGATCTTTGGTGTTAAAGACCCTATAGGCTCTTGATCGGTCCGAATAGCCCAAGAATATTCCTGGATCACTCTTCGGTTCAAATTTGTCCAAGGCCCTTTTATCATTGTTATGGATAAAGCATTTTGACCCGAAAATTCTAAAATGGGCTAGGGATGGTTTCTTACCTTTGAACATTTCATATGGTGTATTTTCACTAGCCGGTCTTACCATTGCTCGGTTTACAATGTAGCATGCTGTGTTGACTGCCTCTGCCCAAAATCTCCTTGGAAGTTTAGCTTCAACCAGCATGGTTCTAGCCATCTCGACAAGAGTGCGGTTCCTTCTCTCCACAACTCCATTTTGTTCTGGAGTCCTTGGTGAGGAAAATCTGTGGGTTATGCCCTTGTTTCTGCAGAATAGATCAAAGTCAGAATTTTCAAACTCTCCCCCATGGTCAGATATGATTGTACACACTTTGGACTTGCCATCCTGCTTCATTCTTTTGTAGAATTCCTGAAACTCAGAAAAAGCATCACTTTTATGAGATAGAAATATTACCCATGTGAATCTAGAGAAATCATCAACTAGTACATAACCGTACCTCTTACCACTAAGACTAGCAGTTCTTGTTGGGCCAAAAAGGTCCATGTGCACAAGTTCTAGTGGTCTAGAAGATTGACTTTCAGTTCTACCTTTGAATGATTTTCTTGTTTGCTTACCTTGGGTACATGATTCACATACTTTGACATTTTGAGCAAACGAAATTTCAGGCAAACCAAGAACCATCTTATTCTTCACAAGTTTATGCAACACCCTATAGCTAACATGCCCTAGCCTTCGGTGCCACAGCCAGGTCAGGTCCTCTTTCTTGGCGGTTAGGCACAGGTTGGAGTGGGCTGGATCATCCAAGTCTATTATGTAGACATTGTTTACTCTCTGGCCCATAAACTTGACTGTTTCTGAATTTGGTTCAATAATCTTGCAGATCTTGGAGTCAAATACTACTTTATGGCCTTTGTCGCAAAGCTGACTGATGCTCAGCAAATTATATTCCAGTCCATCTACCAGCAGTACATTTTCAATACAGTTAGAGGAGTTCTTACCTATTTTACCTGTCCCAATGATCTTACCTTTGTTATTTCCTCCAAAGGTCACATAGCCTCCATCTTTTGAGCTTAGTTGGAAGAACTTGGTCTTGTCTCCCGTCATGTGTCTTGAGCAACCACTATCTAAGTACCATTTATTGTGCATGGCTGCCAGACATTCCTGCATCATGAATTACACAGAAATTTTTGGACCCCAATGATACCCGGGTCCAAGATACCTTGTAAAATTATGAAATTGCTGTAACAATCCTTTGGGAACCCAGATTTTGTTAGAGCATTTTAATTTTTCGTTTCTGAACTTGTTCAGATTGGGTGGCTTTTGTTCTAATGTTTCTTTAATCTGAATCCACCTTTTTGATTTCCAATTTTCATTTTGTTTCACCTTAGAAAATCTGTGGTTTCTGTTTGCGTGTCTGGTCATGGTCGACATCTGGTGTGTCTGTGGTCGACCATCGCTTTTCCAGAAGCTAGCGCTTGTTCTGGCAGTTCCTCTGGTCGACATCTGGTATGCCTGTGGTCGACCACTGCTTCTCCAGACGCCAGCGCCTGTTCTGGCAGATCCTCTGGTCGACAGAGGAGGGGTCGGTTGTCGACCAGCCTGTCTCCAGACACCTTGTTTTTCAGATTTATGTCTTTTAACTTGATTTAGTGCTTGGTTTGTTTGGTTATTTCTGTGAATTTGAGTTTCTTGTCTATTATTTTTAAGCTTATGTTGATTGACTGTTTTCTCTTTAATGTTTCTCTCTTCCTTGGTGACATTATTCCTTTTGGAGGAGCATTCAGCTACATCCTCTTGTTTGTTTTGATATAGATTGATTAGGGGCCCTTTTCCTTTTGAGTCAGCAGTCCCAGTTATGGTTTTTGTTTGGAATTCCTTTTTAGCCGTAGGATTGTATCCTAATCCTTCTTTTTGAAAGTTTACTTTTATTCCCAAGACAGCATTTAAGTTTTCTTGACCTTTAGTCATTTTTTCCAAGGTTTCCTGTTTGTTTTTCAGTTCACTCTGGATTCTTTCTATTTCTTCCAGAAGTTTACAGTTTTCCTCCTTGAGTGAGTTGTTTCTTTCTTGAGTTTCTTAGTTTGTTGTTCACTTTCTTGAGTCTTTAATTTTACCTCATCAATTGTGTTTTTCAGTGACTCATTTTCTTCTAACAGCCCTTTGACAGTTTCTTCATCTGTCTCGTATTGTTTCAGCTTATTTTTCAAGGTGGTGATTTCTAATTCTAGTTCAGTTCTGTTGACAAATGGGATGCTGTCATTGTTGACCTGATTAAGTTTTTTCTTCAAACTCTTATTTTCCTTTCTAATTCTTTCATATGCATCAAGTAAGTCTGAGTAGACTCCTTCCCAATCTGAGCTAGAAAAATCTTGAAAAGGGGAGGTTACCTCAAGATCGTTGCTGTCTCCTTTGGCCATTAAACATGTGTTTCCTTCTTCTTCTTCGGAGGTTGTTTCCTCTTCGCTGCTTTCCTCTTCCTCGCTCCATGTGCTTATCATTGCCTTTGGTTTCTTGCCTTTCCACTTGTAGCTTGATTTCTTAGGAGCCTCTGGACATTCTGCCTTCACGTGTCCTGGCTTCCTGCAGTTGTAGCAAACAAGCTTGTTAGATGAAGCTTTGTTTTTGTCAAACTTAAACCGGGATGATTTCCTTACCGTGCCCTTAGGATTTTTAAATCCCTTACCTTCCTTCCGCAGGAACCTTCTGAACTTTCTTGTTAACATGGCTAGTTCGCCAGTTTCATCACCTGTGCTAGATGAGTTATCAGTGTCAGATAATTCAGAGGTGCCTACTTTAGTTTTCAGGGCGAGCTGCTTCTTTTTCTTGCCCTCATCTTCCTTTCTCTTTAGGTTGACCTCATATGCCATTAGGGAACCTACCAGTTCATCCACAGTCATAGTTGTGAGGTTCTTTGAGTCCTCAATTACTGTGGCCTTGGTATGCCACATAGGAGTGAGGGATCTTAGGATCTTCCTTACTAATTCCTGTTCCTTGTAGGTTTTCCCTAGACTTTTTAAACTATTCGTTAATTGCACTAGTCTAGCATACATTTCAGAAATATTTTCGTCAGTTTTCATTCTAAACATTTCATATTCTGAAACTAGCATATTTGCTTTTGACTCCCTTACCTCTGAAGTACCTTCATAGATTACTACTAGTCGATCCCACATTTCCTTGGCCGTTGCACATTGTGAAACTCGTGAGAACTCCGTGGGGTGTAGTGCGCATTGCATTACATTCAAGGCTCCCCAGTTGATGGTTGATTTTCTAACTTGTTCTCTGGTCCAGGTATCCTCATCATCGGGCAGCTCGTAGGGTCCTCGGCTTACTACTCTCCACATCTCATGATCTTGTGCTCTCAAGAACACCTGCATACGATTTTTCCAGTATGAGAAATCATTTCCATCGAAATATGGTGGTCTAGTTACTGAGTGTCCCTCAGCCATTAAACTTCTAGAGTTCAGTCCGGCAGGCCTCTCCTGGTTGTTAGACCACATTTTTGGAGAGTCTGGCTCTGATACCACGTGTTGAGTACGGACTGAATAGATCTAGAGGGGGGGTGAATAGATCTTTCCCCCTTTTTCAGATTTAATATCTATTGGCTAAGTGAGTTGCAGGTGATTAACGAATTACAGAATTGATGTTGATATCAGTGAAGAAAACAAACACATAGAAAAGCACACACACACATAAGCAAACCACAAGATAGGATTTTTAAGGTGGTTCAGTCTCTTCCCGAGACTTACATCCACCCCTTGCTTAACTCAAGCAAGGCTTCACTAATGAGAACCTCTGATCTCAATCAAAACACAAGACACTGCTGTCACACAGCTTGTTCCTGCTGACACACAGCTTGTACCAGCTGACACACAGCTTGAATCCGCTGCCTCACAGCTTGACACTTGGTGTAAGGATGAATAGAAATGATGTGAAGGTGGGATGATGCAACAGGACTGAATATGGACTTTTGTAACAAAGTAAAGAATTCAGCCTGGGACTTAATCACATGAATAAAAAGACTAGACTCCCTGTAGAGCTTCCAATCGGATGCCTTCAGCTGCTTTGTTGCTGGAGGTCGCACAGCTTGAAGCCCAGTCTTTCTTCTGCAGCAAATGAGAACGCCTTCAGTCTTCTGCAGATATCTGATTGATGGTGAGCTACTTCGTCCTGTGATGTAGGTGTGTTTCTTAGCTTCGGTTCTATGCTCCCTCTGTGTGCTTGCCTTCGCGATCCGTGGCCTTCTACTTTTATGCAGATTCTTTTCCAAGTCTGAAGCTTTTCCCGCTCAAAATTCAGATCGCGCATCAATCTGCTAAAAAGCAGGGAGAAGGTTAAATCCGATGACTACAATAAGTTTGACCACTTCTAAGCATGATTCTCTCCTTGATTCCCGTGCGGAATCTCATCATTTGAACTGCCCAACAACCTGCAACAACAATCTGCAGGTTTTAAGGAACCAAAACAGAATTCGGTTACAGTTCGGTTCTGGACGCTATAACGCCCGTGGTCGACCATGACACGGTCCCTGGTCGACAACAAGCAGTGTCCTGATGGCGGTTCCATTCTGGCTGACACTCGCGTCCCCCGTGGTCGACCACAGCCTTGTCGCTGGTCGACAAGGGGCGAATTACAGATGGCCGTCAGTTCTGTCTGATGTTCTGGCTGTTCTGTGGTCGACCAGAAGTGGGGCTTTGGTCGACAGCCAAGGCACATGCAGAAGACGGATGACTTGAAACGTTTCTGGCTGGGTTCGTTGGTCGACCATAATCACTTCCCTGGTCGACAAGCGGCCTTTGACACTTCTTCTGATTTGTTGATTCCACTTGGATTTCAGTGGACCTGAAATTACTTAACTTATCAGAAATAAATTGAACTATCAGATTTATATTGAGTTGATCAGAAGCACTATTTGTCATCATCAAATAGTCATGAGTCCAATACTTTGAAGGAACAATCAAACCACTTGTATTTGTTATGAAACAATATAGAACTTGATTAATCAAACATATCCTATTGTCATCATCAAAACCAAGGGATGCACAACAAATGTGACTGTTCTTCAATTCTATCTACAGTTACTCTGACGATCGAGAACGGGGGCGTCACAGTGATTGTGACGGTTTATCGTGGGACCGTTACAGTGTTGTAACGCATTGAGTCTGGGCCGTCAGAGATAACAGAGAAATTTAAAAACAACAAAAGGTGTGACGGCTTGTCGTAAGGCCATTAGATCACTGTGACGGTTAAAAGGTGTTCACAGTTAAAAAGTTGCGGCATTACATCCTGTCCCATCAAGTCGAGCTTATATCCAAGCACGACCCTCTGAAGTATCTCCTTCGGCGACCTGTCCCCTCAGGCAGACTGGGAAGGTGGGCTCTCCTGTTGATGGAGTATGACATTACTTATGTCGCCATAAAAGCAATCAAGGGACATGGTATGGCTGAATTCTTGGCAGCCCATCCAGTGCCAGACGATTCACCCTTCAACTCGGAGCTCCCGGACGAGAAGTCCCTTGCTACTCAATCGCAACAACTGGTTGAACAGAGCGGAGATGTCTTGCATTACTGGCAGCAAAACGCTCTTACAACCACTATTGCTCGATCACAGCAACCAGTTGAACAGAGCAGAGATGTCTTGCATTATTGGCAACAAAACGCTCTCACAACCAGCGTACCTTGCTGGGAGCTATACTTCGACGGTGCTTCCCGAGGGATCACCTGTAGCAACTAGGATCTAGCCACCACGGCAGGTGCCGGCATAGTCTTCTTGACTCAACGGGGTGGAGTTTTGTACAACTCCTGCACCCTCATGAAGTCCCTGACAAACAATGAAGCTGAGTATGAAGCTCTACTCATTGGGCTCCAGATGGCTCTCCACATGGGCGTTAAATGCCTCGAAGCCTACGGGGGCTCTCAGCTGATAGTCCGGCAGGTCCTCGGCATTTATGACGTGCGGAAGCCAGAGTTGGTTCCATACCATATCGTCGTCACCAGACTAACCCAGAAGTTCTATTTCTTTGAAATAGATCACATTTCAAGAAGCAGCAACGCTCAGGCGGATGCCTTAGCAAAATTGGTCGCGGCCATTGAGCTTCCGCTTGAGGGTGAGATCGACATCGTTATCAAGCACAACAGGCTGATGCCGAGCTCACTCGAAGGCGACACCGGTCTCACCATCTACGAGGTCCATGACCTTGACCAGAGCACACCTCCAGAAGAAGATGATTGGGGTACGCTGTGGAACGCACTAGGTTTCGTGTGTGAAAGTATCGGGATATCGGTGGTCTTTTTATCGGTTTATCTAGTGCGAGGGCGTGCCAGTCACCTAGGTGACAATGTGTTCGGGCTTCAAGACTGGAGTGGTCCGAAGCCCGGGGTGCGCTCCATCTGACTGATCAGATGATTGTGGATATCGGGTCGGGACTGGAGACCCGCCGCGCCATAAAGGGCGCGACGTTAATTACATCCCCTCAGAGAGGGGAAGACCTCTGATTAATCGCCAAGAAAAGGGGTCAAATGACCTAAAGATCGTTTTTCATTAAAGCATGCGAGTTGGGTTGACATGATTTAAACCCTCCGCGTCGATATGTAAAACGGTGTTCAAAAACCGTACAAATACTTGCTGCGAGTGCGGCGAATTTAATGAAAGTGCGGGATTAGATCCCGGTATATATATATATATATATATATATATATATATATATATATATATATATATCAGTCACTAAGGACCATCCAGTATTCGGTCGAGAGTTCATATTCGAAGCATCGAAGGTAACAACAAAGACATTCGGATATCTACCGTAGGTACGGCACGTTTCATGTGGGTGCGGGATCGGATCCCGGAAGAAGTGGGTCAATTTGATGAACTATCGGCCCAAGAGGTGCACGGATCATGACCATGTCAGGGATCCCGAGGTCCATGTCCGATACCACGGGGCATCATCACACAGTCCGGGGGAGCGGGTCGTTAAGTGTAAGGCCAAAACTCGACAATGTGCGCCCTCGCACGCGGATCGACCTGCGCGGTCAGGTCGCGGGGTTCGACCTGCCCGGTCAGGTCGTGGGGGTCAAGGGGGCAACGCCCCTTGCGGGGGTTTTCGGGGGCAGCGCCCCCGGAACAAAATTTGGTTAAGGCGCGGGTAATAGAATTCCTTTCGTTTTTTTTTTGGGTTTAGTTCTCTTCCTTCGCTTTATTCATCAATTCAAGCCTTTTCTTCCTACTTAGTTAATTCCCTCCCCCCTTTTTTTTAATGAAGCACGCCGGTTGCAGAATGAGTCAAGGGGGCGCGCCGGATAGAGGCAGTAAGGGGGGGGGGGCGCGCCGGATAGAGGCAGTAAAGGGGGGGGGCGCCGGGTGGAGGTACCCATGGGGCGCGCCGGTTGGGGCGCGCCGGTTTAAGGGGTTTCAAGGGTGGGGCGCGCCGGTAAAGGGGCGCCGTTTTAAGATGTAAATGGAGACGGGGGGCGCGCCGGATAAGGGGCGCCGTTTTAAGGTGTAAATGGAGATGGGGGGGTACGAGAGAGGTGTTAAATCGGCGCGGTGAGGGGTGACAGCGCCGGATTAGGCCACGCCGGGACATCGTTTCGTTCTGTGGACTTGTTTTGCTTTCTGTTCTTGATTCTATAGCCTACAGAAGGATCAATAGTTAGATTAATTGTTCAATTGACACCCTAGATCAATAGGATGAAGGTTTAAGCATCATTGATGGTTTGTTAAGGTGAATGAGCAAGAGGTTTAAGTGTTTTATTCGGGGGGTTCAGTTCACAGAGTTTTACTGTGTGTTTCTTTTCTTTCACCCGTGGGCAAATTCTATGATACATTTATTCATTGTTCTTGGTGTTCTTGTATGTTCTTGACCCTGACGAAAATCGGGCAGCACCTCCCCTAGATCGGAAGGGTCTGGGGGAAAAGATGGGGCGCGCCATGCGGAGAGAACTCCGACGGCCCCGAAACATCCCGGTGTGTGCATAAGCAACGACACCAGTAAAATTACCCCATTAGGGGCCGGAGATCCCGAGGGCTAGCCTACAAGGGAAACCGGTGACCCATGGGTTGTTGCGATCGTATCGACTCCCCCGTTCGGGGCCGGAGGTCCTGAGGGCCAACCTACAAAGGAACTCCGACGACCCGAGGGTTGCCGTGATCGCGTGGCTGAAGACCGCGTGAGAGCCGAAGTCGGCACAAGAACACGGCGGAAGGGAGATCCAAGGGACAGCAGTAAAATGAAGTTAACGCATGCATACGTATATATCTATCTACAGATACATATGTATATATCTATGCATATATGATCCGACGGAAACATATAGACTTGCAAAAGGGAAGGGATGAGCGAGCATCAAAATCGGGTTTCATGAGGGAGATAAGTGAGGATCGGGGTTGAAGGCCCCATGCTTCATTTCCATTTAAACAGAAGAGCTACATCGGGGCTGGACGTCGCCGAGCGGAATACAAGGGGAGAGGGGAAAGACAATGACCCACCCTCACACGGCTGGCTCTCACTCTTCCTCCCCTTTCTCTCCCACTCTTTCTCTCTTCTTCTTCGCACAGGCTTCGGGCTTCAAGGGATTTCTCTCAGAAGAAAGCTTCTGCCTTTCAAGCTTCCAAGAGTTGTCCCTCCTCTTCCACGCGATCAAAGTTCCTCGTGGTGGGATTTTTATAGGGGCCAGTGGCCCTGTCGAAGGGAGATCCCCCCCCCTTATTTCTCTTTATTTCCTCTTCTTTCCATCTTGCTTCGCCTGCAACGCCTCTGCCGTGTCGCCGTGTCGAGAGCCGTTGTCGTGGACGTCACCTCCGCCGCGGCTACAGTGTGATCGGGAGAGGGGCAGAGGCATGGCCTCCTCCTCTGTTGGCATATCCACCGCGAGACACGCGGCTTTCATCATTTGCAGGAGCATGGGTGGCCGACGGACGAAGTGGGCGTTCGACGGTGCAGGGCTCGAGGGTTTCCATTTGAAGAACATGCTTGGATGCCCAACGGGTCGAAGCATACCTTTTGCCATTTTAAGGCTTGTTCGTCGTCGTGCAGTTCCCAGGAAACAGGGGACCGTAATGCCGATGGGATGGTTTGGTTGCTCGCCAGGAAGTGCTTCAGAGAAAGGGGTTAAAACGGCGCCGCATCCAAAGGGGGGGCGCGCCGTTTTAAGCATCCAAAATGGAGGCCCCTTCGAGCGCGCCGTGTAGCCAATGAACATAAAAGAGGTTAAAATGGCGCCACACCCAAAGGGGGGCGCGCCGTTTTAAAGGGGGGGCGCGCCGTTTTAAGGCGCGCCGTTTTAAAGCCCCCTCGTGCCGTTTTAAGCACTAAACGGATTCTTCTCGAAGTCGCGGCCATTTTACGTGAATGTCGACATTCCCGGAAGGTTCTGGTTGCTATGTATGACCTCTACAATGTTCCATTCGCAGCCTTTGGGGCCCGGTCACAGACTCTGCGTGACTTTCGGTGCACGTCGGGCTATGTCGGAGTCCCCGACTCTTCTTTGATTCAGCTCTCGGCACGGCCGGCTGTAGAGTTGTGGCCATATCTTCCGCCCGGGGGGCTCCCTCATCGGCTAGCGGACCACCAAGCAAGTCCTCATCCTGATCGGGGAGGCATGAGGTTTATTTGGCATTTTCATCTTCGGCTTGCTCTCGAGTGTCGAGACGTGCATGCCGTATGATCATCATCGACATTTTTCGACGTCCACAAATGCCCCCCACTCGCGGGTGGCGCAAGCGAGGGATGAGTGCGCGGGGATCGCGAGTGTAGAGTTCTTCGACAGGACGTCTGTTCTTCCGAGCCAGTGGGATGCTAGTCCGGTGCAAATTCACGAGAAAGCGCTCACTCCTTCAGCGAAGGGATGAGGGGATCGCTTCACCGCACATGCACACGGACTGGCATATCTGAGTGGAGGTTTGGTCGACGGCATGGTGGAATGCCGAAGCAAGAAGGAGGGGTTCAAGTTTCTCTGACTTGGGTGAAAAGTCAAGATCGGATCGCACGGCTGAGGCCCCAGAAAGGCCTTAGGCGCCGTCAAAGGTGGTTCGTTGACACTGGGGTTGCATCAACGCAAGGATTTCAATCTTCTTCCGACCCAGACGAAAGGTCTAAATTGGAGCTTTCGGCGAGGGCGCCGCATAAAGTGGATTCGTCAATGCTGGGATTACATCAACGCAAGGATTTTGGTTTTCTTCCGACCTAGACGAAAGGTCTAAATCGGAGCTTTCAGCGAGGGTGCCGCATAAGGTGGATTCGTCAATGCTGGGATTGCATTAACGCAAGGATTTCAGTTTTCTTCCGACCCAGACGAAAGGTCTAAACCGGAGCTTTCGGCGAGGGTGCCGCATAGGGTGGATTCGTCAATGCTGGGATTGCATCAACGCAAGGATTTCAGTTTTCTTCCGACCCAGACGAAAGGTCTGGATCGGGGCTTTCGACGAGAGTGCCGCATAAGGTGAATTCGTCAATGCTGGGATTGCATCAACGCAAGGATTTTAGTTTTCTTCCGACCCAGACGAAAGGTCTAAACCGGAGCTTTCGGCGAGGGTGCCGAGTAAGGTAAATTCGTCAATGCTGGGACTGCACCAACGCAAGGATTTCAGTTTTCTTCCGACCCAGACGAAAGGTCTAAACCGGAGCTTTCGGCGAGGGTGCCGAGTAGAGTGGATTCGTCAATGCTGGGATTGCATCAACGCAAGGATTTCAGTTTTCTTCCGACCCAGACGAAAGGTCTGAACCGGAGCTTTCGGCGAGGGTGCCGAGTAGAGTGGATTCGTCAATGCTGGGATTGCATCAACGCAAGGATTTCAGTTTTCTTCCGACCCAGACGAAAGGTCTAAACCGGAGCTTTTCGGCGAGGGTGCCGAGTAGAGAACACTAAGGAACAACTTCTTTCTTATTCTTATTCTTTTTTTTTCTTTTTCTTATTCTTTTTTTTTCTCTTTCTTTTTCTTTTTTTTCTTTTTTTTTCTTTCTTTCTTTCTTTTCTTTTCTTTTTTTTTTTGATGATCACGGTGGGACCGGATCACAAAGGTGTGATAGTATCGTCGACATTGGGTTTATGTCAACGCAATGGAATCGGGTTTAACCGGCTTAGACGGAAGGTCTACGCCATGCTGCTCGGTTGAGGCCTCGGAGGGCCATGGGCGCCGGGTTGAGTTTTCGGATGTTTTATGTAAAAAGCTCCATGATGGAATCCTCTTCATTGTGGGGTAATGGTTTCAGTTGATCGCCGAGCTGGGGAAGCGGCGCATGGTATAACTTCAGGTGTTTCCCATTGAGTGGTGGGAATTGAATTTCCCCCCGGTGGTTGACGATGACATAAGCACCGCCTTCATAGACTTTCTGGACCACATAAGGTCCTATCCAGTTTTCATTCAGTTTGCCTTTGGGGTTGGCCGCCATGACTTCTCTTCGCTTGACCATGACTAGGTCTCCCATCTTGAATTCACGTTCTTTGACGAGTTTGTCAAAGGCGCGGGTCATACGGGCCTGGTAGACCTGTATGTTCTGCTGGGCTCTGAGCCGCCGTCCTTCAAGATCGGGGAGGTCCTCCAGTCTTCTTTCTATATTGGCTTGGCCATCTTTGACTAATTCGTGCTGGATCGCCACCCGTAGTGAGGGTATCTCCAGCTCTATCGGGACGACCGCTTCTGAGCCGTACACCAAGGAGAATGGTGAGCAACCCGTGGGGGTCTTGTACACGGTGCGGTACGCCCATAGTGCTTCATACATCCTGTCTTCCCAATCCTTCTTGCTAGAGCTGACCGTCTTGGCAAGAAGTGTGCATAGTGTCTTGTTGAAGGCTTCCGCTAACCCGTTTGCCTGCGGATTATACGGAGTGGACGTCCTCCAATCAATCTTGAATTTATCGGCCAATCTATAGACCTTTTGGTTTCGGAAGTGGCTTCCGTTGTCAGAGACAATTCGATCGGGCACGCCGAATCGGAATATGATATTTCGACGGACGAATCTGGCCACAATTTCTCCCGTCACTTCTCTTAGAGCCACAGCTTCAGCCCAGCGAGAGAAGTAATCTGTTGCTGCTAGAATGTATTTGCATCCCGCTGAAGATGCGGGGAGCGGGCCCACAACATCAGTACCCCATTGAGCAAAAGGCCAACTGGGCACCGTTGGGTGCAAATGAGCTGGAGGTCTTCTTGGGATCGCAGCATGCTGCTGGCATTTATGACATGACTTGGCATACTTGCAGCAGTCATCGAACATAGTCGGCCAGTAATATCCTAGCTTCTTGACTTCAATCTTCATTTTCGGCCCAGCTTGATGAGCACCGGCCGACCCGGCGTGAACTTCCTTCATAACCATCCAAGCCTCCTCCATGGATATACATCGGAGGAGCACCTTTCTTCCGGCATCAGCCATGGTTCGGAACAGAGTTCCATTTCTGACTTCATAAGAATCTTTTGTTCTGATCAATCTGATCCTTTCTTCCCTCTGCTTGGGCAATTCTTGGTGTTCAAACCATTTCATTAGGGGTTCCCTCCAATCAGGAGAGTTAGTTGTTTCTGCTGTCGCAGCTTCATATTCTTCTTCGTCACCTGGCTCCTCTATCATGCTGGGGACCTGGCGCCTGTTTATGACTGTTATGTTGAGGGATTCGCCTGGCAGGGCCGCCAGTGAGCTTGCTAATTTTGCTAGTGCATCAGCCTGGGCGTTCTGGCTTCGACGACATGGCCTACTTCAATGAAGTAGAACCGCCCCATGAGCTTCTTCGCCTTGGCGCAATACGGAAGTAACCCGGGCTTCCGGACGTCGAACTCTCCTTGTATCTGCTTGATAATCAGCATAGAATCACCAAACACCTGTAGCATTCGGATCTCCATGTGGAGGGCTATCTGAAGACCGATAATCAAGGCCTCATATTCTGCTTCATTATTCGTGCACGGTTTGTTGATCGAACACGATGTATGCAACACTTCTCCTTCTGGGGATTTGAGGACGATGCCTGCTCCAGCCCTTATCCTCGACTGCCCTGATTGAGATGTTTCAATTCTGGATGCCCCGTCAAAGTATAACTGCCATATGGCTTGACGGACTTGGTCCACTTCCAGTGTTTCATCTTCCGGAAGTTCCGCGACAAGCGGGGAATTCTCAGGCACAGGGTGTGCTGCGAAGAAATCTGCTATCGCCTGGCCTTTAATAGCCTTTTGCGGCACATATGTAATATCAAATTCCATCAAAATGACGGCCCACTTCCCCAGTCGCCCTTTCAGCGCCGGCTGGGACAAGAGATGTTTGGCTGGATCGGCCCTTGATATCAGCTGTATTTCATGCGAGAGCATGTAATGCCTCATTTTCTTGGCCGCAAAGACCAAGGCAAGACAGACTTTCTCGATCGGGGTATACTTTGCTTCTGCCCCGACCAGTCTTCGACTGAGGTAATAAAGCGCATGCTCCTTTCCCTCGTCGTTGTTTTGAGCCAACATTGCCCCGAGTGAACATTCGGTGGCGGCTATGTAGAGAATTAGCGGCCGCCCTTTGACAGGTGCCCCCAGCACAGGTGGGGTCTTCAGGTATTCCTTCAGCTTATCAAAAGCCTTCTGGCATTCTTGATTCCAGTCGAATGGCGCATCTTTCATCATCAGCTTATGAAATGGTTGACATCGCCCGGACAGGTTGGAGATGAACCTGCGGATATAGGCCAATCGGCCCTGCAGTGATCGCAGTTCCGTCAGGTTCTTCGGAGGCGGCAGCTCCTGAATAGCCTTTATCTTGGAGGGGTCTATTTCAATCCCCCTATATCGGACAATGAAGCCCAGAAACTTCCCACTGGAAACGCCGAAGGCGCACTTCAGTGGGTTCATCTTCAACTCGTATTGTCGGAGCCTTTGAAATATAACCCTGAGGTCACTCAGGTGATCTTCTTTCTTTTGGGTCTTGACAACCAAGTCGTCGATGTAGCATTCGACCTTCTCATAGAGCAATTCATCAAATATCTTGGTCATCGCCCTTTGATAAGTGGCGCCAGCATTCTTGAGGCCAAAAGGCATCCTTTTATAGTGGAATATCCCCTTGGGTGATCGGAAAGCCGTATGAATTCTATCATGTTCGGCTATCCATATCTGGTTGTATCCGGACGACCCGTCCATGAAAGATAAGGCTTCATGGCCAGTGGTGGCATCGATCATGACTTCAGTGATGGGCACCGGAAAATCATCTTTCGGACAAGCCTTGTTCAGGTCTCGGAAGTCCACACATATCCGGATCTGGCCGTTCTTCTTCTTGACGGGCACAATATTGGCCAGCCAGGTGGTATACTGGTTTTCTGCTACGAAGTTGACGTCTATGAGCTTGTCGACTTCCTTGCAAACTTGGCTTATCAGTTCTGGCCTCATTCGCCGGGGTGACTGCTTCACTGGTTCGGCCTTGGGGTCAATGGCCAACATATGCTGGGTAATGGTCGGGTTGAGGCCCGGCATTTCTTTGTAGTTCCAAGCAAAACAGTCTCGGAACTCTTGTAGGAGCTTGATGTATCGCTCTCTTTCTTCTGGGAGAAGGAGGGCGCTGAGGAATGTTGGTCTGGGGTCATCTTTTGTACCCAGATCCACTTCGATCAGCTCATCAACAGTGGCTTGGCCACCATCTTCTATCTCCGGGGGAGCCGGTTGCAAATCGATGAAGCCTTCATCGTCTTCTTCAGCCTCGAGGGCATCATAGATGTCTTCTTGTACCACCCCGCTCAGTGGCAGGGCTTTGTCATCTTCTTTCAGAGGGGTTGAAAGGGGTGCTTCACTGGCTTCCGGGCATCTTCCATCGGTGGGGCTTGCGACCTCCGTGAGCAAAGAGATCATGTGGACCCCGCTTCTATGAACGACCACGTCATGCGGACGCGGTGGGTACAGTTCATATTTTCCCAGCCTTAGTTCGCCCTTCCTGATTAGGCCTTGAGCGATATTTTTGAATACATAACAATTCTCAATAGGATGCCCCAGCACCCGATGATAAGGACAGAATTCGGGGTCGTCGCTTCGTTCGACATCCTCTGGCCTTTTGGATTCTGGCAAGGTGATCTTGCCGTAACGACAAGCCCATTCAAAAATCCTCTGAGTTTTGTGTCTTGGGAAGGAATAAGGCCTCCTCATTTTCTCTCGCAACGAGGCCGGTTGATTGGTTGAAGGATTGGCTACCTCCTTTGTCTTCTCCTTCGAATGCCCAGAAGTGCGGAAGTTGACACCTCCGGGTTTGTCTTCTTGCCTTGCCAGGGTGATGGCAGGATGGTATTTTGCCGGAAGGCTTCAATATCAGCCGCTATTATGGCCAACTGATCAAGGGAGTGGACGTTAAGGCCGACCATCCGCTGCTGAATATCCTTCTTTAGACTTTCCCCGCAAGCCCAAGTGGCAACCTCGTGGCTTAACGGGGAGATGCATCTCACATATAGGCTTCTCCACTTTCTGATGTAGTCCAGGACGGGCTCATCATCTTCTTGCCTGTGGCTGTAGAGTTCTGCCCTGGTCACGAGGAAGTGCTCCGGGCTTGAGTGACTACATTGCTGAGGGAGGATGTCCCCTGCTGGGTCAAACCAGCGCATACTTATTTCGGCTAGGTGCTCCTCTAGCCTTTCAATTTCCTGATGTAACCCGCCGAGCAGTGAGGGCAAGGTGGAGTCAGGCTGAGGGAAATCTGCTTCAGGACATCTTTCACCGGCCGGGCTTGTGACCTCTGCGAGGAGGGAAACCACATGGACTCCCTTTTCACAGACAGCTGTTTCATGGGGTTGTGGGGGCTTCACCTCATAATCCTCCATCTTCAATTCTCCTCTCTTGATCAGGTTCTGGGCGATATCCTTGAAGACATAGCAATCTTCTATAGGGTGGCTAAGGATTCGATGGTAGAGGCAGAATTTAGGGTCATCACTCCTTGTAGCATCCTCTGGCCTTTTGGACTTTGGCAAGGTAACCCTGCTATAGTGGCAAGCCCATTTAAAGATCTCCCGAGTTTTATCCCTCGGGAAGGAATAAGGCTTCTTCATCTTCTCCTGCAACGTGAGGACTCGTTCCGCCGGCCGGCTAGTTGAAGGACCGGCTATTTCTTTCGCCTTCCTCCTTGAGTGCATAAAAGCACTAAAGTTGGTGGTCGGGGACTGATTCTCCCATCTTTCCGTGGTGGCATAGGAGCCGCCCGGGTTCATGGATCTGCCCTCCCGGAGGTGGATACCCTCGGTAAGACCGGACAGTAGTTCGATCATCTTGGCCAACTGCGCCTTCAACATCTCGATCTCCTGCTGCTGTTCACAACATATTGCGAGCATAACAGGGTCACAAAGGGAGAAATCTGGAGTGTAGCTTGGACTGCTATCTTCCGTTCCGGCATCGAGTGGAGGTGGCAGCACCCCGCCACTGTGACTATCTGGGAGTGGTGCCTCGGAAGTGGATGGTATCCCCCCTATATCCCTGCTTGGAGGTGGGTTCTGGAGGAGCACTTCTTCATCTTGAGCTTTGTCGGCTGAAGGCATATGCTGCACTTTGCTCTCGGTTTCTAGTGCATCTGGGTCTTCAGGGGGACTGTCGCCAACTAGAGTTGAGACGGCTATCATGTTTGCTTCGTAGAATTCTTCTGCTGAGAAACCCAACCCAGGGTGCTGGGTAATCTTCAGGAGCTCCCTATCCAGGTTCGGTGGATACCACAGCTTCTTGAACATTTGATTCCGACTTTCGGTCTGAAAGAAGGGCAGTTGTTGCCCTCTAGCCATTTTCACCACTCTGCTGGATATATCCGGAAGTCCCATGATTGGGCCGACCGGGTCACGGATTTCTTCGGGGAATTTACAATCATCATCCCCTTTCACTGGATGTTCATCAGCCACATAGAATATCGTAGGTGGGCCCTCTGGGTTGGGCACCTCCCAGATCTTCAAGAATTCGACTGTTTGACAGTCTAAGTCTGTGGGGGGCTTCATGATCCCTGGAGGGACCTTCACATACCCAGGCAAATCTTCGAGCTTCGGAACTCCTGTCTCGAGGTAAATATTGAAGGGGATGGCTCGAACCACGCCTTCAACTTTAGAAATGTGTGACACTTCCTGCGGTTCCACATAGTCGGGCGGTGGTGGAGGGAACCAGTCGTCGTCCTCTGCTATCTCCTTCCCTTTGCTTTGAGTCGGCTGGGGATTCTGCTTCGGCTCCTCCATGTAAAGTGCAGCATCGAGCAGGTGGCATTCAAACACCTCAAAGGGGTGTAAGTCTGCAAATATTCTTTCTTCTTTTCCATCTCGGGAGTACTTAATGCACTGGTGCAGGGTTGAAGACACTATCCGATTCTGATGCAGCCACGGTCGGCCGAGCAATGCTTTATATGTGGTATCGGAGTTGATGACGTGGAACTGCAGTTTGGTGGTGAAGTCTCCTAGTGACAGCTCAAACTCTGCTACACCCATGGGAACTTCAGACTTCTGGTTGAACCCAGTTATCTTCATATCCCTGACCTTGATCAGGTGCACATTGAAGTAATGTTTCTGGTAAACCTGGTAGGAGAGTATGTTTACTGCTGCCCCTGTATCGACCAAGATCCTATTTATAGGCTGGCCGTTCAACTGCCCCCTCATGTACAAGGGTCTGTTGTGGCTGACCGAAGGAAAGAGCATGTCTTCTTCGGTGAAGGTGATGGTTGTTCCCAACTGCAACTCAGCAAAATAGCTTTCATAATGCGCCGGGGTTTGCAGAGCCGCAATGACAGCCTGCCTGGTTTCCTCATCCAGGGAGAGTATCTCCCAGACACTGAATCTTGCTGGGATTCTTTTCAATTGTTTCAATATCCGAGAGCCGGCTCGGACGTTAGCTAACTTTGCTTCTTCGGCTTTGCTACGCGTGCCATGTTCTGGTGTCGGAGGAGTCGGCGGGGAAGATAGTTTATCTTCTTCGGGGGCCGCCCGACTCCGGCTTGCTTGGTCGGCTGGTTCTTTCATTTGCACGGGCTGAGCCACAGGGGTGGCGCCCTCATCATCTTTATTTGCCAGAGGGGGCATTCCCGAGGTGGAGGTAAGAGTGCTCTTGGCCTTGGACCCGGGCTGTTGGTATGGTTGTTTGCTCTTCTTCGCGAGCAAAAATTCGGCGAACGAGGGTACCACTTCGCCTGCTGCATCTTCAGGGTACAAGCCCGATGGAGGCGGGATTGCTGCGCCCTTCACTTCAGGTTCGGGGATTTGGTATGGCCGCTCACCCCTGAATATAATATTGTGATTGGCCGGGGGCAAACGTCCCCACCTTCTCCCAGACCTGGTGACATGTTGGGAAGTAGAGGCCTCGACTTAGTTTGCTTCGGTAGGTGCGAAGCATATTTCTTCTTCTCCCTCCTCTTCAGAGTTTTGTGCCATGTTGAACAAGGCCGACAAGGTATTGCAAGGCAAAAGGCTGCATTTTCTTTTATTCTTCAGCTTCTTCTTCTTTTTCTTCTTCTCTTCTTTTACAGCTGGAAGCTGTTCTCGGGGAAGTTCATCCCATATGCCGGTTTCTTGTGTTTCGGGTTCAGCTTCTTCAGCCAATTTTAAGGATTCAAAATGTTCCCAGGGGACATATTCCTTCAGCCGCACTGGCTGGATCTTGGGTTGTTCATATTCTTCTAACCCGTCAATGATTGCCTGCAGCCGTTTAACCACCGGGCTGACTTGCATGTGCATCCGCAACAAGAGTGGCTTCTTCCTGTTGTCAGTCATTCTTCGGAGGACCAACTGAGGAGCAGTTTCATACCAGACCGGGGTGACAACCGGTGGTGGTGGCTGAGGCGTGACGCCATGAATTCGGACTCCCGGGGTAGGGCGGGATGTCGACTTTCTTCTTGTCTTCTTTGGCACCATCTGCCAATCTCCATGGCTCTCTGCGGGAGCGAGAACAAATGCCTCATAGGTGTGCATTGTACAAGTATCTGACACTTCTTCAGGCAGTTGTTGGTATAAGGATATCATATTTACGGTTGCCCCCAGCACTGGCAACTCATGCGGGCGGGGCGGGTCCACCTTGTGTTCGCCCATCTGGAGCTCTCCCTTCCTGATCATGCCTTCAATGATGTCTTTGAAGACGTAACAGTCTTCGAGGGTGTGCCCGAGCATCTGATGGTACGGACAAAATCGAGGATCATCTTTCCTATTGATGTCACCGGGTCTCTTTGGCTCCGGGAGAGTAATTTTGTTATATTTGGTGGCCCACTCGAAGATGACCCGGGTCTTCTCCTTCGGGAAGGAGTAAAGTTTCTTCATTCTTGACCGCAAGGAGGCGGCCTCTTGTTGTTCAGCCTGCTTGGCCGGAGGAGCACTGGCGACTCCTTTATCATTGTCCTTCTGCTTCTCGAAATCCTTGAAGTCGATAGTGTTGACTTCTTTGGGCACGGACCGCTTCTCAATTGATTTTCCTTTTTGGGCTGAGGTGGCCGGTGCGGAAGAGTATTTGGAGAGGTAGGACTCAATTTCCACCACCACATTATTTAATCGATCAAATGACTTGATCTCCATCCCGATCATTTTCTTGAAAACTTCACGCTTCAAATTCTGCTTGCAGATTTGAACCGCATCTTCTTGGTGTGGCGGGCGTCTACACCTCATGCTGAGGTTCCGCCATCTCTTGATGAATTCTAGAGCAGTTTCATCATTCTTCTGCTTGGTTGCATAGAGCTCGGCCACTGTGACCTCTCTTTCGGTGACGTGGAACCGCTCCCGAAATTTTCTTTGCAAATCTGGCCAGTCATTAACGGACCCCGCCGGCAAGTTCGAGTACCATTCGAAGGCGAGCCCTGTGAGCGAGGACCCGAAGAACTTCAGTAGGTATGATTCATCAGTCGCCAGATCGCCCATCACATTGACGTAATAGGCTATGTGCTCCTTCGGTGACCCCTGGCCATTAAATTTGTCAAACTTTGGCGGCTTGCTGACGCCAGGAGGCAATCTCTTCCCCGCATGATGGACAGGGTAGGGTACCTTGTACACATCATATGAGGCATATTCTTCACTTCCCCGGTCGGCTAGCTTCATCTCGACTATCTGCTCGATCATGAGCTTGTTAGCCGTTGCCGGATCCACTGCTTCTGGGTAGAAATGAGCTGACTGCATCTGTGGCGTCGTCAACACCGTCGCCTGGGGTATAGTGGCGGTGCCTTGGTGTTGAGGAGCCGAAGGGGTCATTGGGGCCATGCCCCCAGCATAGTTGGGGATTGGCTGAGAGGCCGTCACCTTGGGTGAACCCTCAAATTCTCCAGCGCCTTGCCTGGATGTTTCTGGAGACGGTTCGACCTGCTTCGACGTGGAAGCATGCATGGTCAGTTCGCCCACCTGTCGCTTCAGAGCTTCGATCTCCTGTCGATAGGCTTGAAGCAGCATCAGCATCGCCGGGTCGGAGGTGGAAGGGCTAGGAGCTTGGCCTCCCCCTTCTGTCAGAGTATCTAGAGAAGGCGCTACCCTTTCTCCTTCATCCCCAGTGGTAATCACGTTCGCTGCCATGGCGACCGCATCTGAACTTGTTTCACCGACGAGGGCTTGTATTATCTCAGCTGCAGCTGCTCCTCTTCTAGTTAGGGGACCCGACCTACCAGCCAACCTGGCCATCTCTTCTTGGTCTTCAGGTAGGGCTCCATATTGGTTGGCCACTCCGGCCATATTACAGGTATAAGCCCGCATCTTTTGGTTTCTTCGAGCCGCCTCCCTGGTTGTCTGTCTAGGAAAGGTTAGCCTATCAAACACCGAGACTCTTGGTGGAGCTTCTTTACAGAGGGGCGGCCCATAGCACCCTGACTCCGCATCTTCGATATCTTCCGGGTTAACTTGTTGCTTCCGGTTTCTTTCAGCATCATTCATGGCTTCTAGGAGCCGCTGAGTTCCCAAGAGGGTGTTTCCAAGGCTGTGGAGATATCCCCTCACGGCTTGAGTGATGTCGTCTTCTCCCCGGCTGGGGCAGACAGTTGGTGGTGATGCTTGCACTGGCGGTCTATAGGCGAGACGCCTCCGCTCGTGCATCATGTTGTATCTTCTTTCCTTCAAATAGATGTTCGCCTGCCAACCGTGAGTACGGAAGGCAGGTCTTCGAGACGCTCGAGCTGACGCCTCAATCTTCTCTTCTTCATCTTCCTTCATCTTTTTCTCGAGCCGGTCAGTCCTGACGAGCTCCAGTTGAGTTGAGGCTGGGGCCCGCCTGATGGGGACCCATGCTTGCTTGAATTTAGTCGGCTTCTGGGCCGACTCTTGCTTTGGCATGGACCTGATATGGTCCTCTCGCTCCCGGGCCAGTGCATGGAATTGGTTGTGCACCGGCACCATCGGGATTACCCTATCTGGTGAGATCGTGGCCTGACGGCCATTCAGGTACACTCGGACTCCTCCGATCATCACGGATTTGCCCGAGAGGGAAGGCCGGCCTTGCGGCGTGCTAGTGGTTCTCCTTGCCGCCCTCCTGGCAGCCGAGGTGCATTTCTTCTTTGCTTCAATGTGGTGGACATAGTAGCCCACCATCTTCACAGCTTCTGGTGTCGCCTCCACGGGGGCGGCGGGCTCGACCTCCTTGACATCCAAGAGGTCCACGAACATAACCCCGAGGAAGTTGGGGAAGCCAACGACCGGGGGAAAATCGCCGAACTGGATCGGCACTGCCAAGTAGCCATGCTCGGCATGGCTCGCCACAACCAATGGACCGAAAGTGACAGCCATCGGTTCTTCAGAAATGGATCCCTCCTGCAATTTCAAAAATGCGGAAGTTAAGACTTCGGAAAAGGCCATTGGGCCCCTAATCTTGGCGAAAAGATGAGAGGTAGTCCAGTCCCACCGGGCGTGCCAGCTTGTGGAACGCACTAGGTTTCGTGTGTGAAAGTATCGGGATATCGGTGGTCTTTTTATCGGTTTATCTAGTGCGAGGGCGTGCCAGTCACCTAGGTGACAATGTGTTCGGGCTTCAAGACTGGAGTGGTCCGAAGCCCGGGGTGCGCTCCATCTGACTGATCAGATGATTGTGGATATCGGGTCGGGACTGGAGACCCGCCGCGCCATAAAGGGCGCGACGTTAATTACATCCCCTCAGAGAGGGGAAGACCTCTGATTAATCGCCAAGAAAAGGGGTCAAATGACCTAAAGATCGTTTTTCATTAAAGCATGCGAGTTGGGTTGACATGATTTAAACCCTCCGCGTCGGTATGTAAAACGGTGTTCAAAAACCGTACAAATACTTGCTGCGAGTGCGGCGAATTTAATGAAAGTGCGGGATTAGATCCCGGTATATATATATATATATATATATATATATATATATATATATATATATATATCAGTCACTAAGGACCATCCAGTATTCGGTCGAGAGTTCATATTCGAAGCATCGAAGGTAACAACAAAGACATTCGGATATCTACAGTTACTCTGACGATCGAGAACGGGGGCGTCACAGTGATTGTGACGGTTTATCGTGGGACCGTTACAGTGTTGTAACGCATTGAGTCTGGGCCGTCAGAGATAACAGAGAAATTTAAAAACAACAAAAGGTGTGACGGCTTGTCGTAAGGCCATTAGATCACTGTGACGGTTAAAAGGTGTTCACAGTTAAAAAGTTGCGGCATTACATCCTGTCCCATCAAGTCGAGCTTATATCCAAGCACGACCCTCTGAAGTATCTCCTTCGGCGACCTGTCCCCTCAGGCAGACTGGGAAGGTGGGCTCTCCTGTTGATGGAGTATGACATTACTTATGTCGCCATAAAAGCAATCAAGGGACATGGTATGGCTGAATTCTTGGCAGCCCATCCAGTGCCAGACGATTCACCCTTCAACTCGGAGCTCCCGGACGAGAAGTCCCTTGCTACTCAATCGCAACAACTGGTTGAACAGAGCGGAGATGTCTTGCATTACTGGCAGCAAAACGCTCTTACAACCACTATTGCTCGATCACAGCAACCAGTTGAACAGAGCAGAGATGTCTTGCATTATTGGCAACAAAACGCTCTCACAACCAGCGTACCTTGCTGGGAGCTATACTTCGACGGTGCTTCCCGAGGGATCACCTGTAGCAACTAGGATCTAGCCACCACGGCAGGTGCCGGCATAGTCTTCTTGACTCAACGGGGTGGAGTTTTGTACAACTCCTGCACCCTCATGAAGTCCCTGACAAACAATGAAGCTGAGTATGAAGCTCTACTCATTGGGCTCCAGATGGCTCTCCACATGGGCGTTAAATGCCTCGAAGCCTACGGGGGCTCTCAGCTGATAGTCCGGCAGGTCCTCGGCATTTATGACGTGCGGAAGCCAGAGTTGGTTCCATACCATATCGTCGTCACCAGACTAACCCAGAAGTTCTATTTCTTTGAAATAGATCACATTTCAAGAAGCAGCAACGCTCAGGCGGATGCCTTAGCAAAATTGGTCGCGGCCATTGAGCTTCCGCTTGAGGGTGAGATCGACATCGTTATCAAGCACAACAGGCTGATGCCGAGCTCACTCGAAGGCGACACCGGTCTCACCATCTACGAGGTCCATGACCTTGACCAGAGCACACCTCCAGAAGAAGATGATTGGGGTACGCTGTGGAACGCACTAGGTTTCGTGTGTGAAAGTATCGGGATATCGGTGGTCTTTTTATCGGTTTATCTAGTGCGAGGGCGTGCCAGTCACCTAGGTGACAATGTGTTCGGGCTTCAAGACTGGAGTGGTCCGAAGCCCGGGGTGCGCTCCATCTGACTGATCAGATGATTGTGGATATCGGGTCGGGACTGGAGACCCGCCGCGCCATAAAGGGCGCGACGTTAATTACATCCCCTCAGAGAGGGGAAGACCTCTGATTAATCGCCAAGAAAAGGGGTCAAATGACCTAAAGATCGTTTTTCATTAAAGCATGCGAGTTGGGTTGACATGATTTAAACCCTCCGCGTCGATATGTAAAACGGTGTTCAAAAACCGTACAAATACTTGCTGCGAGTGCGGCGAATTTAATGAAAGTGCGGGATTAGATCCCGGTATATATATATATATATATATATATATATATATATATATATATATATATATCAGTCACTAAGGACCATCCAGTATTCGGTCGAGAGTTCATATTCGAAGCATCGAAGGTAACAACAAAGACATTCGGATATCTACCGTAGGTACGGCACGTTTCATGTGGGTGCGGGATCGGATCCCGGAAGAAGTGGGTCAATTTGATGAACTATCGGCCCAAGAGGTGCACGGATCATGACCATGTCAGGGATCCCGAGGTCCATGTCCGATACCACGGGGCATCATCACACAGTCCGGGGGAGCGGGTCGTTAAGTGTAAGGCCAAAACTCGACAATGTGCGCCCTCGCACGCGGATCGACCTGCGCGGTCAGGTCGCGGGGTTCGACCTGCCCGGTCAGGTCGTGGGGGTCAAGGGGGCAACGCCCCTTGCGGGGGTTTTCGGGGGCAGCGCCCCCGGAACAAAATTTGGTTAAGGCGCGGGTAATAGAATTCCTTTCGTTTTTTTTTTTGGGTTTAGTTCTCTTCCTTCGCTTTATTCATCAATTCAAGCCTTTTCTTCCTACTTAGTTAATTCCCTCCCCCCTTTTTTTTAATGAAGCACGCCGGTTGCAGAATGAGTCAAGGGGGCGCGCCGGATAGAGGCAGTAAGGGGGGGGGGCGCGCCGGATAGAGGCAGTAAAGGGGGGGGGCGCCGGGTGGAGGTACCCATGGGGCGCGCCGGTTGGGGCGCGCCGGTTTAAGGGGTTTCAAGGGTGGGGCGCGCCGGTAAAGGGGCGCCGTTTTAAGATGTAAATGGAGACGGGGGGCGCGCCGGATAAGGGGCGCCGTTTTAAGGTGTAAATGGAGATGGGGGGGTACGAGAGAGGTGTTAAATCGGCGCGGTGAGGGGTGACAGCGCCGGATTAGGCCACGCCGGGACATCGTTTCGTTCTGTGGACTTGTTTTGCTTTCTGTTCTTGATTCTATAGCCTACAGAAGGATCAATAGTTAGATTAATTGTTCAATTGACACCCTAGATCAATAGGATGAAGGTTTAAGCATCATTGATGGTTTGTTAAGGTGAATGAGCAAGAGGTTTAAGTGTTTTATTCGGGGGGTTCAGTTCACAGAGTTTTACTGTGTGTTTCTTTTCTTTCACCCGTGGGCAAATTCTATGATACATTTATTCATTGTTCTTGGTGTTCTTGTATGTTCTTGACCCTGACGAAAATCGGGCAGCACCTCCCCTAGATCGGAAGGGTCTGGGGGAAAAGATGGGGCGCGCCATGCAGAGAGAACTCCGACGGCCCCGAAACATCCCGGTGTGTGCATAAGCAACGACACCAGTAAAATTACCCCATTAGGGGCCGGAGATCCCGAGGGCTAGCCTACAAGGGAAACCGGTGACCCATGGGTTGTTGCGATCGTATCGACTCCCCCGTTCGGGGCCGGAGGTCCTGAGGGCCAACCTACAAAGGAACTCCGACGACCCGAGGGTTGCCGTGATCGCGTGGCTGAAGACCGCGTGAGAGCCGAAGTCGGCACAAGAACACGGCGGAAGGGAGATCCAAGGGACAGCAGTAAAATGAAGTTAACGCATGCATACGTATATATCTATCTACAGATACATATGTATATATCTATGCATATATGATCCGACGGAAACATATAGACTTGCAAAAGGGAAGGGATGAGCGAGCATCAAAATCGGGTTTCATGAGGGAGATAAGTGAGGATCGGGGTTGAAGGCCCCATGCTTCATTTCCATTTAAACAGAAGAGCTACATCGGGGCTGGACGTCGCCGAGCGGAATACAAGGGGAGAGGGGAAAGACAATGACCCACCCTCACACGGCTGGCTCTCACTCTTCCTCCCCTTTCTCTCCCACTCTTTCTCTCTTCTTCTTCGCACAGGCTTCGGGCTTCAAGGGATTTCTCTCAGAAGAAAGCTTCTGCCTTTCAAGCTTCCAAGAGTTGTCCCTCCTCTTCCACGCGATCAAAGTTCCTCGTGGTGGGATTTTTATAGGGGCCAGTGGCCCTGTCGAAGGGAGATCCCCCCCCCCTTATTTCTCTTTATTTCCTCTTCTTTCCATCTTGCTTCGCCTGCAACGCCTCTGCCGTGTCGCCGTGTCGAGAGCCGTTGTCGTGGACGTCACCTCCGCCGCGGCTACAGTGTGATCGGGAGAGGGGCAGAGGCATGGCCTCCTCCTCTGTTGGCATATCCACCGCGAGACACGCGGCTTTCATCATTTGCAGGAGCATGGGTGGCCGACGGACGAAGTGGGCGTTCGACGGTGCAGGGCTCGAGGGTTTCCATTTGAAGAACATGCTTGGATGCCCAACGGGTCGAAGCATACCTTTTGCCATTTTAAGGCTTGTTCGTCGTCGTGCAGTTCCCAGGAAACAGGGGACCGTAATGCCGATGGGATGGTTTGGTTGCTCGCCAGGAAGTGCTTCAGAGAAAGGGGTTAAAACGGCGCCGCATCCAAAGGGGGGGCGCGCCGTTTTAAGCATCCAAAATGGAGGCCCCTTCGAGCGCGCCGTGTAGCCAATGAACATAAAAGAGGTTAAAACGGCGCCACACCCAAAGGGGGGCGCGCCGTTTTAAAGGGGGGGCGCGCCGTTTTAAGGCGCGCCGTTTTAAAGCCCCCTCGTGCCGTTTTAAGCACTAAACGGATTCTTCTCGAAGTCGCGGCCATTTTACGTGAATGTCGACATTCCCGGAAGGTTCGGTTGCTATGTATGACCTCTACAATGTTCCATTCGCAGCCTTTGGGGCCCGGTCACAGACTCTGCGTGACTTTCGGTGCACGTCGGGCTATGTCGGAGTCCCCGACTCTTCTTTGATTCAGCTCTCGGCACGGCCGGCTGTAGAGTTGTGGCCATATCTTCCGCCCGGGGGGCTCCCTCATCGGCTAGCGGACCACCAAGCAAGTCCTCATCCTGATCGGGGAGGCATGAGGTTTATTTGGCATTTTCATCTTCGGCTTGCTCTCGAGTGTCGAGACGTGCATGCCATATGATCATCATCGACATTTTTCGACGTCCACATACGCCCATTATCAAATTCAAGAAAGGGTGGCTTCCCCCTGACTGAGCTCAAAGGGTCCAGCTACTTCGCCGAGTGACCTCTTACGAGGTGATTGGCGACTCCCTGTACCGACTCATCCACGAGAAGGACAAGTCGATTCTCTTGAGATGTGTCTCTCTGGTGGAGGCTCGAGCCATCATGTAGGAGGTCCACTCTGGATTGTGCTGTGCGCACCAGGCCGGAGATAGGATGAAGCACAACATCAAGCTCAAAGGCTTCTTCTGGCCAACCATGTACGTGGACTGCATCCAGTATGCCCGTGCATGCCATCATTGCCAAGCCTTTGGCCCAGTACCCAGAAGACCTCTTAACCTATTGCGCCCTACAGCCCCCACTTGGCCATTCGCTGAGTGGGGCATGGACATTACGGGGCCCTTCCCGCCATCTTCCAAGGGCCATAAATACATCTTGGCCGCCACTGACTACTTTTCTCGTTGGGCGGAGGCTCTACCCTTGCGAGAGGTTACCGACGAAATCGTTGCTAGATTTGTCCGGCACAACATCATATATCGATTCGGTACTCCCAGTCGCATAGTGACTGACAACAGGACACCCTTCAAGAATAAGGCCATATACCAGTTAGCGGCCAAATTCCACATCGACTGGAGAGCCTCTTCAGTCTACAACCCTCAGACTAACGGTTTGGCGGAAGCCTTCAACAAAACCCTCTGTAAGCTCCTGGCTAAGATGGTTAGCCACCGGAAACGTGACTGGGGTGAAAAGGTCTTCGAAGCATTGTGGGCCTACCGGACGGTCTACAAAACCCCCATGGGGTGCTCGCCGTTCTCCCTAGCTTATGGGATGGAAGCAATTATCCCCATCAAAATCCAGTTAGCTTCTTACCGTGTGGCAATCCACACCGGCCTTGCCTGCCCCAATGAAGATGAGTACCAGAGAAGTCTAGAAGAGCTCGCCGATCTAGAAGGCAAGCGACTCGAATCCTACAAACACCTGCAAGTATACCAGGCTCGCATGGCCGGGGCCTACGATAAGCTCGTCAAACAGTGAGCTTTCAAGCAAGGCGACCTTGTCATGATCAAGGAAAAAGTGGTCATGGCAGGGCGCTCTAGTGGAAAATTACAGCCAAATTGGCGAGGCCCATACATCATCCAAAATGTCTATGAGGGTGGGGCATACACAGTCATCGATCACAAAGGTCACAAACCGTTCCCGCCTCTCAACGGCAAACACATGAAGCTATATTATGCACCAGAGCACGAGTTCGCGCGCCAGCCAGACTAAGGTGCACGTCCCAGCTACTATCAATAAGGCCGATCCTCCCTCGTGAAGGATTCAACCGGCCAGTCCTCCCAGTCTGCGATTCCCAGTCAACCAGCCAGCTCAGCTCCTCGGAATCGCTGCCAGGCATCCGCAGGGGCTGATTTCCTGCCCTCGTTCCCGTCGTCGTGGGAGCACGGGCCCTTCTACATCAGCACCAGTCTAGCCGCCAGGCTCTCAGGTAAGTAAAAAAAAAAACAACAAAACACAAAACAAAAAAATGGGGTTAAAAATAGAGATGCCCCGGCAGACCCAGTCATCCTCACCACAGGGGGGTGGCTGGGGGCAAAAAGGCCAGCAACCCGGCTGAGGTGAAAATCCGAAAGGGCACCTCAGACAAAATTGGGAAACCCCTCGATGTGAAAACCCATAAGGGCGCGTCGGAAAAAGCTAAAGGGGGTCGGATCTAGCGAAAACTCGAAAGGGCGGTAGAGTCGATAACGAGAAAATCTTCTTCTCCCCACCAGTCAGAACGGCCTTCCACCTATTCCTTGGTGGGCCGTTAGCCTCACCCAGAGCCAGTCTTCAATACATTTGCACTGCTACGGCACAAACCCTTCAATCACCAGTTAACCTCGCATTATTCCTGCTCAGCTTGGCCAACCTTTGGCCCTTACCTCAACGTCACAGCTCAACCAGTCCCTGTGACAGTTAAGCTTCCAGTCACCATCCCGGTAAACTTATGTCCCAGCATATTCCTAGATACTCATTATTCTCTAACCCTATATCCTACATCATCTGTAAACCTAGAACCTTCCAGTTCATTATAGTCCTAGTTCCCCCATACAATCCCTGATCCACTAGTTACAATGCCAGTCATACCTTGCCATGACAAAGTGGCCCTTCGCCACCATAGCGTGAGGATTTCTAAAAAACCCTTATTAATGGCCGAACAATATCTGGCTACCCCACACCTCCCAGTCTCAGGTTACGTCCCCTGACAACAGTATGCTATGGACGGTAGTCTAAAAAAAAAATATATAATACAAAAAAATGGGGTTAAAAATAGAGATACCCCGGCGGCCTCAGTCAACTCCTTCTACGAGGCGACTGGGGGCAAAAATTGCCACTAACCCAGCTGAGGTGAAAACCCGAAAGGGCGCCTCAGGCAAAATCGGGTAACCCCTCGGTGTGAAAACCCACAAGGGCACACCGGAAAAGGCAAAAGGGGGCCAGCTCTGGCGAAAACCCGCAAGGGCGGTAGGGCTGGTAAAGAGAAAAAAAAACAACTCTCTCTCCCTCTCTACTCTTCACTTGCAAAGCTGTCGGCTATAACACACCCCGATGGTGAGCTCAACATCACTCCCTGACAATGATGGCCACTACACCCCCGAGGGTCGGCCATCTCCAGTGCCAACTCCGTTTCCAGATTCCAGTTCCAGTTTCAGCTACTACGCATCAGTAGTCAGCCGCCAGCTTCCAGTTTCTGCTACAACACCTTCACAAGCCAGCCGTCAGCTTTCAACTCCAATTTTTGGCTACAACGCCTTCACAGGCCAGCCGCCAGCCTTCAACTCCAGTCTTCGACTACAACGCCTTCCCAGGCCAGCCGCCAGCCTTCAACACCAGTTTTCAGCTACAACGCCTTCACAGGCCAGCCTCCAGCCTCCAGTCCCAGCACTTCAGCTACAACGCCTTCGCAGGCCAGCCGCCAGCTTTCAACTCCAACACTTCGGCTACTACGCCTTTACAGGCCAGCCTCTAGCCACCAGTCCCCGTACCCCGGCTACAACGCCTTCGCAGGGCAGCCGCCAGCTTTCAACTCCAGCACTTCGGCTACAACGCCTTTACAGGCCAGCCTCTAGCCACCAGTCCCAGTACCCTGGCTATAATGCCTTCACAGGCCAGCCGCCAATTTCTAATCCCAATCATCGGCTGCAACGCCCTTACGGGCCAGTCGCCAGCTCCCAGCTCCAGTTCGGGTAAAACCCGGTCCGCTGCCCCTCACGCCGGTACGTGTCAAAACAATCAAGCACGACCGACAGTAAGTGATAGCCACTCCTTGTTCTCAACCCTATTCCACAGATTGAGAAGAACAACTCAACAAACAACAACACCAAAATCCGGAGTTTGTCATTGATACTCTATAAAAGGGGGCCCAAGACATGCCCTTGGGGTAACAAAAATACATAGTCCGTGAAGGGGCGTGATCTCGCACTGGTCCTGAGCTGGGAGGATGATCACCGGATAGTGAACTGTAGAGATAGGGAAACGAATCAGGGGGCCCAGGGATGGTTCCCTGGGGAAAACCCTCCGATGCTCAAGTCAGTAGAGCAATGGTAGAAGATATTGAGGGAGGTAGAAAGAGATGCGCGAGATTCCACAACACCAAGATGGTGAAGTGGTTCCTGCTCAGGGAGTGTTAGGCCTGTATCAGCCTTACCTGTTGTCGGAGGGAGTCCTTGGTTTATATAGCGAGCTCCCCCGAAGAGTCCCATAAGCTGAGGAGTTTTAGGCGGGAGTTACGTCCTCATCATGGGCTCTTCATGACCTTGGAGATCGTGGCACCCTTATCCCGCTAAACTCTTGCTCATAAAGGACTGTCAATGGCTGCATGGATAAGCATTAGTCAGTTGATCCAAGCATGAGAAGTGCCAGCCCTGTCCGGGCGATGGGCGTAGCTCGGATGCAGTTAGATCGGAGTGGGCGCGGAGCGCCTGCCCTTATCTCGGTGGGGAGATGGCTCGGGCGTGGGTCTTCCTCCGTTCTGTCGTTCGGGCCTTTCGAGCCTAAGGGCCGCCGAGGAAGGATGGGATCCCGAGTAATCTTTATTGGGATTTTCTGCCGAAGTGGGCCCTAGAGGGCTGTCACTCGGATGAGCTGAGCCTCGTTCGGTCCTGATGGGCCTGGTTTGGCTGCTCTTGATTGGGCTACAGAAATCCCCCTCTCCACTTGTCCCCCTCCTACTCCCGAGCTTTAGTAAGCTCGGTCGAGTAGCTGTTTGGGGTTTCAGACCAGCGTGGCTGAGGTGGGTGGAAATCTGGCGGTGTTTAGGAAGCCACGTGTCGTGGTCACATGTGCCCATGTTAATGATGATCCTGACGGATTTGAACTGAAGGGGCCCCCTTTCCTCGGAGGTCGGAACGACGCGCCGCCTCCCGCGTGGGTTTATAGGCGTTGGGTGCTTGTTGTCATTCCAGACTCCCTCCGTTTCTTAGGGTTTTGGCTCTCCTTCGTTCTCATTTTTGGGGCTCTTCGATGCGCCGTGAGGACACGACGGAGGAGCAGAGGCTTGCGGCGGCATTCGAGGAGTTGGTGGCGATAACCGCGGAGGCCGTCCAGCAGCTTCCTCCTCCCCCGGAATCTTCAGGGTCTCGGGACCGTCTTCCCTCAGAGTCTTCTTCTGACTCCATGGCGGGCCAGCGCCCAGATGTTGGAGAGGGGGAGGACGAGCCGGTGGCGAGGGCGCCGGTCCCCAACTGCAGCGAACTGGGGGAGGCGGATGTGAGGAGGCTGGAGCACCAGTATCGCCTGCCCCACAAGTATAGTTTTGCCGCTGCTGCTCCATACGAGACGAGCCTGGACTCTTGTACAATCCACATCTGTATGTTTCTTCTATCGTGGAAGGGTGGATTCCGTCTACCCTTCGAACCTTTCATCCGACATCTTCTTAATTTTTTTCGGTTGGCGCCCATTCAGTTGGTAGCCAACTCTTATCTCCTCCTTTCCGCCTTTCGTATTCTTTGCCGTCAGTTGGAGTCCCTCCTTCCATGGACCTCTTCCACTTTTTCTTTGAGTTGAAAGCGCATCCTTCGGCGGGGAAGGGCTTCTATTTCATCCAGGCGAGGTGAAATAGGAGTTGTATTTATTTGGCGGCGAAGGATTCTTCGCATAAGGGGTGGAAGACCCAATTCTTCTGGGTGGGGATTTGCTCAGTGGAGGAAACCTGGAGGTGCCCAGTAATCCCCAATTTCCACCCAAACATCCCTCCCAGATAGGACGAGTTCCCTCCTCATGTGGAGGAGTATGCTGCCATTTTACGGAAGCACCGCCAGTCCACCGAAGAGCTGGTGACGTCGGAGAATATCGAGCGGTGTCTTCTTACGCGGCTGCATCCGTCGGGCTCAGGTGCCATAACTTAGATCCTCCTTCAGATGTGTGGGTCACCTTTCCTGAATACGTCTTCTTCTTTGTGCAGACACCAGGCGGGAGCCTATGAAGGAGACCGCAGAGGTGATCGAGCTTGGAGATGACTCGGCTGCCGACGAACAGACTGCTCCCGCGGGGTGCTCCCGAACCAAAGATAAGGGCAAGGGAGTGGCCCAGGGCGAATCCTCCGGACCACGGGGACCCAAGCGCAATGACCCTATGGAGGGTATGATCCGGGCCGCTGCGAGGGCCAGAAAGCGGGCCAAGAAGGCCGGGGTCGTACCCACGGTCGTAGGTGATCATACCGTGGCTCACCCCTCCGCCGGGCACAGTGGGGCCGACCCTACCGGGTGGGCTCTCCCACTAGACGAGCCAGAGGGGGCCGAGGAGGTCGGGGCTGCCCCTGCGGGCAGTGGTGATGCGGGCTTGGTTCCTTCTTTGGCTGAGATCGAGGGGGCTCCTGCAACCGGCAGCGGGGCTGACCCGGCTCTCCCCTCGGCCGGAGCGGAGGGGGCCGTGGCCGAAGTTGGGGGTGCTGTGACTGCGGCCGGGGCTGGCGCTTCGGGTGGTGGCGCAGGTGGCGAGCCGATCCAGGTTGAGGGGCCACGAGCAAATCCGGCCGAGGCTTGAGGGGAGACCGAGGCTGGGGCTCGATCCGAGCCACACAGTGGGGCGCCGAGCGATAGGGGGTTCTCCGTCCCGGTGGCCTTGGAGAGGCTCGGTATCTCGAGCCCCCTGCACCAGGTATGCCGTGGTATAACCGCGAAGGTGAGGGGGGGAGGTAGGCAGCACTCCCCATCTACGGCTCTCGCCGGGGTTATGGAGGGCGGTCTGGCCTTGGCCCAGATGGGGGCTGCTCTGGCGGAAGCGTATGCTCGGTCGGAATGGGAGCGAGTGAACCTGGCCTGGACCCTTGGTGGGTCGGACAGGAGGTTGGCTCGGCTCACCGAGAAGTGTGACGGGCTTCGGCGAGAGCTCTCCTCAGTCAAGGGGTTGATGCGGTCGAGCCAGGTGGAGACCCGGGCACTAACCGAGCAGCTAGCCAAGGCTCATGAATCGCTCGAGAGGAAGAACAAGCTTCTCGAGGAGGAGCGCCTCGTGCGTGATGAGCAGGAGGGCCAGTGGGAGACCGAGCGGGCCGAGCTGGTAGACCGAGCGGAGGAAGCCGAGCACCTTCGGCGGGAGGCCGAGGCCGATCGGGCCGAGGCGGAGAAGCAGATGGCGGCGGCCGAGGAGCGGGCTGCTGAGGCCGAGCGGAGGTCTGCCGAGGTGGAGTGGAGGGAGGCCGAGCTCGCTGGTAGGGTGGGATCGGCCGGGGCGGAGGCTCTCGAGCAGTACAAGAGCTCAGAGGCCTACCGGGTCGACCTTAAGGAGGCTGCCCTTCCCTACTACGAGTTAGCGCTTCATCGAGGCATCCGCAAGGGGTTCAAGCAGGGCTACGACAAGGCAGTATCTTATGCTGGGGAACCGGATTCTGGGATGGAATTCCCATCCGGACAGTGCTACGACTCGGATCTGTCGTCCTCGGGCTCCTCTGTCTCGGCACTAGATGAAGAAGATCAGGAGGGGTCTTCGCCCGAGGGATCGCCAACTCCGGATGCCTCGGGAGGGCGCGCAACCGAGGCAGTTCCCACGCCGGTGGGGTCAGTGCCAGGGTCGTCCGTCGCTGAGCATTCCGGGGGCAGACTGTCCGAGCCTTCCACTTCCGAGCTTCAGGGTGGGCCGGAGGCCTGATGTTCCCGCTTCGCTTCCTTTCTTTGTATACCTTTTTCTTTTTGGAAGGAGAAAACTTCCTTCCGGCAACCGTTGAGATAAATAAGGTAGTGGTATTGTGATGAAGATTTATCTGTTCCATACCGCCGTTGTCGTATTATGTTCCGCGTATCTGCGGTTATTTGAAATAGCCGATATTTTCTGCGTGAATCTCGCACGATGGTTGGGTGGGCGTCTGACAGGGTGTTGTGGGAGATGGTTTTTTTTATTAAGAATATTTTTATTATGGGTTTATTTGGTTTAGTTATTAGAGGTTTATTTGCATGGGGCGTGCCAGTCACGGAGTGACAAATTTATTATGCGCACCGTCTGACTAATCAGACGAAGATGGGTGATCGTGTCGGGACCCAGAACCCGCCGTACCATAAAGGCTACGGCGTTAATTACATCTCTCCAGAAGAGAGAAAACCCTTGATTAATCGCCAAAATAGAGAGGCCATGGGGCCCATAGAATATGTAAAGGATGTGATTGCATGCAAGCACACAATATGGTAGTATTTGTTTATTAGGCCAGCTCTCGGTACAAGGCGGAGAACCTAGGTCCGAGGACCACCATCGCGCATAGCGAAAGCCTCCGGCCGGGCGTAACCTGACTTTCTGCTAATCACCATTCGATATACCGGAGACTCAGAGCATGCAGGCATGCAAGGTGGTTTAATTTTAGTATTTATTATTTATTTGGTCGTTTATTTGTAAATTTAAGGAAGACTTTGGCAATCCCTGTCAATCACAAGGCTGTCGATCAGTCATTGTCTTTTTATTTTGAGACTGCACATAGCGTTACGGTGCATGCATATAGGCCCATGAGGTGGGCCGAGTATGACCATATTCGGGCAGACTCGTGTATCATCGGGACAATGTATGCCAGGGTATGGCAAATTTGATATTTGAAAATGAGGGACGCGGTTAAAACCCGGTCAAAACGAATTAGATTCAGCGGCTTATTGGCCCGAGACAAGGTCATGTCGTGACCATAGTGGGATTAATCTCGAGGTGCAGACACGACCTGTCAGGGGGTCATCAATATTCCCATGCCCGGGATCTAGAGGAGGTAAGAGCTCCGGAGTAGACATGCTCATGTTCATTATTCTCTATTTATTCTTATAATTATTTTAAATGTATGAATGCACATTATTTATTATTTATTATTTATTTGTTTATTTGGTTTTATTTTATTATTTTATTTATTGGATGCATGCATCTTTTATTTCCTTTATTGGCATTTATTTGAGTTGTTATTCATTTATCATATTGTGTTATTATTGTTTATCATTATTTATTTATTTATTTATTTATTTTGAACGAGAGTGTTTTGTTTATTTTCTTAGTTTGTTTTCTTTTATGTATATACATACATGTATATGGCAGGGGGTGGACATATGTGTGTTTGATGGGTTTAATATTAATGGTTAATTGGTATTAGTGGGGTGGCTAGTGTTAGGTGGGTGAATGCATATGTGTTTCACGTAAAGTACATGCATATGTTAAATGTGAGTGAGTGTGTGTTACATGTTACGTGTGTGTTGAATATGAAGTGAGATACCAGGAGGGGAAAGCATGCACAGAAGATAAAACGGCGTGCATGTGTGCATATGGTTAAAACGGCGCGACCATGTATGAAGTTTAAAACGGCGCGCATTTGGTTTTGGCCTTATTTGAAACGGCGTGGGTTTGGATGAAACTTCGCGGTTAAAACGGCGTGCAAATGTGTGAGCACGTCGGATAACGGTGTTATTCTTTTTGTTTCATTTATTTTGTTTTGTTTTGTTTATTCTATTATTCTATTATTTATTATTATTATTTTTAGTTGTTGTTTGTTTGTTTTATTATTTATTATTTCATTTTCTATTCATTTTTTTATTTATATTCTCGGTTTTACAAATGGTTAATCCGGCAGCATCTCCCCTAAACTCGGGGTGTCTGGGAAAAGTGGAGGCATACCCACGGAATGGGGTAAGCTCCTTAAAGGCCGGGAGGCCAGACACGGTGACCAACGGACCCGAATGGACGGAGACCCCGAGGGCGAGCCTACGTGGGATACCGTTGTGTCCATGGGTTATCCAAATCGGGGCAGTGTTCGCCATTAAGGCGGTTTAATATTCACTCGGAGAGTGATTATTTAAAACAACATGAGAAACAAAACCTTAAAACGACACGGTTTCGGTTAAATTGGCGTGGAACGCTTAGGAAAAGGGGGTTAAAGCGGCATGGGAACCGTAGGTGAAGAGGAGGAGGTTAAAACGGCGCCACGAAAGGTGAAGAGGAGGAAGTTAAAACGGCGCCATGAAAGGTGAAGAGGAGGAAGTTAAAACGGCGTCACAAAAGGTGAAGAGGGGGGCTTGAAAACGGCACGCTCACCTTATGGCGCGTCAGAATAGGGCGCGCTATTTTAGGGCGCGCCGTATTAAGGCGCGTCGGATGATCGTCGCGTCGATTTAGCCCGCTTTCATGGAAATTGAAGTTTTATTGGTTTATTTGGACTTGTTAAAACATTTTTTGAAGATTTCAAAAGTTTATTAAGTTATTTATTCAACAGATCGGCCCCGGGCCATTCAGAAGTTGAGTCACAGGCTCGCACAAGGTTCATACTCGAGTGCGGCGATCATTCCGAGTCAAACTTGTTCGAGCCAAAATTTCGGCAGCATCTCCCCATCCCGGAGGATTTGTTGGGAAGAAGCGGGGAGTACTCACGTAGCGGAGCAACCCCTGAGAGCCGGGTGGCACAATGGCGGCCGGTAAACCCGAACGGATAGGAAAACCCCGAGGGCTAGCCTACTAGGGGCACCAAATCCGTGGGCGAGAGTGAACGAATGGGGTGACTCATTATGGGAGCGAAAACCCCGAGGGCTAGCCTGCGAGGGGCACGCAACCCGAGTCGACACAATGCTCGAATCGGGACGACCGATAGAGGGAAGGAAACCCCGAGGGCTGGCCTACGAGGGGCACCCATCTCACGTCCACCACAAGGTCCATTAAGACGGTGGATTTAGATCTGTTGGGGTCGACCCATATTAATATCCACTCATTAGCCCGTAGGAAATTCGTCACTAACAGACGGATCCCTGTAGACAGAGTGATATCATGGTGAAACATTGGGGAATGTTCCCCTCTCCCCGGTCACCAAATCTCTTCGAAAGAACGGTAACACGGTGTGGATGTAGATCATACTCAGTTAGCAAACTGATTATGATACCTATATATATATATATTATTTAGGGGTTAGAATGTTAACAGAGTGATTACCAAGCTAATGCTGGGAAGACCATGATGCAGGGAAGCCAAGCATTAAGCTTATAGGGGCGGCCTCATTGCCTTCTGTTCATGATCAGGAACGAAAGGGGGGACAAGAGGACAGCCCCAAGATCAATCAGGGAGACGCACATGCATACATCTCTGGCGATGAAATCTTCGACATTCTAACGGAAAGAACCCCGGGGAGAGGGGAGATTGCTATAGCCCATGGTGTACCAGGGCGTATCCGGCGTCGGAGAAGATGGGTACGGAAACAATATGCGCAGGGAAACGATTAAATACACGGACAGAGGAAAGATGAATAACTGGGAAAGATGGAAACGGCGCCGAGCACAACCACCGTTCATCCATTCGATGCACGGTGAGTGGGGATATATATATACGTACGTTCATTCCGGCGTCGGCACTGTTGCGCGGCGCCGTCCCACTAGCCACAGAAAGAAAAAGCAGGGGGGGTGAGAAGAGATGATGCAAGGGAAAGCGAACAACATTGATCCCTCGACTCATTAGTGCATTTGTGCATACCATTCATTCCATCAATAAGGAAAGACGTATAGATTGCATACATCGGCGCCGGCGTTGTCGCTCGGTCGTCGTTAACATCGAGTGAAAGAGGAAGTCACAAGGGAGAAAATGGGTAGCAGAGATGGTGAGGGGGGAGATAGGCTCGTATCATCGCCTCTCCCCCCCTCACTTACATTATATCAGAAGAGAGAAACCAGAGAGAATCATCGGAAGAAACCCGCGGAACCCACCTAAGCTTCTTCTCCAAAACAGAGTATCGGATGACGGGATTCTCTTCTCCGACTCTGGAGATATTCAGGCGAGCAGACGGGGAAGACGGCGGTGAGAGCCCTCAGTGGAAACCCTGCTTCTCCCCCAAGGTTCCCCCCTCCCTCGGACGAACGGGCTCTGATTGGCTCTCTTCAGATCCTTCTCTCCTATTGGCTCTTTCTATTTTTTCTTCTCTTCCCTCCTTAGTTGGTCGAATAAGTGTTGCTTTATAGCAACCAGTTAATCCGGCGCCACGGAGGGGCGCGCCGATGAACATGGCGCCGGGGAAGGAGCTTCTGCCAAGCTTTTGCGCGTCGGAATTGGTGGCGCCGGGGAAATGTTCCCCAATTGGTTTTGGCGCGTCGGGATTGGTGGCGCCATTTTAAGGGGCGTCGATGACCTTTCTGCGCCGTTTTAGCTTGTTTACTCGCCGCGGGTCAGCTGATGGGTCCGGGGATGGTTCTGGAAGTTGACTTGGTCCTTCATCTCATCGCGGCTTCGTGAAATCGCAACGAGAAGTATTGGTAAAGCCTTCAGGCCATTGAACGGCCAATTCGGAACCTTTTGTGCCTTTGGTTCGGACACTCGGTTTTTCCGCTGACATGGCCTTCAACACTGTGATTTGTGATGCCGGGCCGGCTTCACTTGTATTTGTAGCTTTGATTGCTTCTTCGGGGATGGTCCCGACTATTCTCCCGTGCTCTCAGATCTTGCTTTGGCGGTTGTGCCTTGAGGCCATGCATCTTTCCTTTTCTTCATTTCTTTGGGCTCACCTTTTCTTCGGCTTTCACCATTCTTTTCCTTTTTTCTTTATTTTATTTTCTATCAGCACAAGAGCACTCGATCAGAACTGAAGACCTGCCGAGGCAGAAGTTAGGAAACATTGGAAATATTTTCAGTGTCAACAAATGCCCCCCACCCGCGGGTGTCGCGACAGAGGGATGAAAGAGCGGGACGTGCGGGTGTAGCCCATGGCCCGTTTTGAAAACATTGCATGGATCCTTTTATTATTCATTCTTTTATTTACTCCATTTCCACTTATCGTCATTCATTCATTTTTATTTCATCATTTATTATTATTATTTATTATCTCTTTTATAGCCTCATCTAAGCACGTAGGCACTCATCGACTGCAAGCATAGAATAGCTATATGTAGCATAGTTCCCCTATATCAGGGATAGGATAAGGAAAGCGCCCACGATTCACGGATAGAGTGCAGCTCACGAAGCACAACTAAGGGAGATGTGCATACGTAAAGGGGACACTGCATAGAACGTACGCGTAGCATAAACCACAATCTATGCCCATGACTATTCCTCCATAGTGTGAAAGTGCAATTATATGAGTAGTGAACCCTAGACATAGGGACATGCAAACGTTCTGAGTAACACTGGAGGATTATTTTATCGCCTACACATACATTCCGGGCTTTCGGCTTTTGGTAGCTTCGCACAACCCCCTTTCATTCTTGATTTCGAACTTCACCGTTCGACGCGAGTTTCCTCATGTGTCTCAATGGGGATTCCCGGCTACTAGGATTCATCCTTTATTATGATATTATTACAGATTTCACCATTTGACGCGAGTCTCCTCATTTGTTTCAGTGGGGATTTTCGGCTACTAGGATTCATCCTTATTTTAATTGTGGAGTTTGTTGCACCGTTTTAGCGCGAGTCTCCTCATTTATTTCAGTGGGGATTCTCGGCTACTTGGATTCACATTCCACTTACCGTTATCATCATTTTTTTCATTTTTTATTCTTTTTTTTCAAAGGGGGCAGGCAGCTTTTTCCTCACGATCACCCTGTGCGCGAGTGTAGAGATTTAAGCGTTCATGAAGTGTTAAGAAGAATTTATACTGTCCCTATGACTAAGGGCCATTGCTCATATATGTGCGAAGTGTGGGAGTTTCGTCTAGGGTATATCACGTGAGTTGTGCTAGCAACATAGCTACGACTCTTTCCCTTGTCGTATGCACTCACCGAGAATTGGCTTTTCATTCCTTAGTGTATGCCGTGACGCACACATATCCTGAATCAGGACAATGTTATTTAGCAAGGAAGTACGCGGCCTTAGAAATTTGAAGGAAGAGTATTAATACTATACTTTCAAGCAGACATGCACGTGAGGCAAGCAAGCACATAAATCACGTCATGATCATCATCTTTTTTTTTCTTTCTTTTTTTCTTCTTCTTCTTTTTATTTTTTTTTCTTCTCTTTTTTTATCCCCTTTTTCTTCTTTCTTTCTCTTTTTTTTTGGAGGGCATAGTAAGTACATCCGCAGGCCGACTCTCTTACAGGTGGGTGGCTGATGCCACGGCGACGGAGAGAAAGTGTTACATGTTATGGTGAATCCCTGGAGAGATCAAGGGTTGGTATGAAACCAGGGGGGGTCCTTTCGTTCATTGGTTCGGATAGCAATTCCAGGCCAATGGTAAGAGGTTTGTCGGCTTAGACGGAAGGTCATGACACCGAATGACTTGGCTTAGACGTAAGGCCATGACACCAAGAAAGAGCATCCGCCGGCTTAGGCAAGGAGCCTTGATGCCGGACCACTTGTCCTAGACGGAAGGTCATGATGCCAATGGAGAAATATTTACTGGCTTAAGCATAGAGCCATGACGCCAGACAACTTGGCCTAGACGGTGTGTCATGTTGCCAAGGCAGAAATATTCACTTGCTTAGGCGGAAAGCCATGACGTCGGACAAGGATATTTAACAACTTAGACATAAAGTCATGACGTCGCACAGCTTGGCTTAGGCGAAAGGCCATGACACCAAGATAGAATATTTACCAGCTTAGGCAAAAGCCATGACGCCGGACAAGAATATTTAACGGCTTAGACGTAAAGTCATGATGCCGTACAGCTTGGCTTAGGCGGAAGGCCATGACGCCAAGATAGAATATCTACTGGCTTAGGCGGGAAGCCATGACGCCGAACAAGGATATTTAACGGCTTAGACGTAAAGTCATGACGCCGTACAGCTTGGCTTAGGCGGAAGGCCGTGACGCCAAGGCAGAGCATCCGCCGGCTTAGGCAAGGAGCCTTGATGCCGGACCACTTGGCCTAGACAGAAGGTCATGATGCCAAGGGAGAAATACTTACTGGCTTAAGCATAGAGCCATGACGCCAGATAACTTGGCCTAGACGGTGTGTCATGTTGTCAAGGCAGAAATATTCACCGGCTTAGGCGGAAAGCCATGACGCCGGACAAGGATATTTAACGGCTTAGACATAAAGTCATGACATCGCACAGCTTGGCTTAGGCAGAAGGCCATGACGCCAAGATAGAATATTTACCAGCTTAGGCAAAAGCCATGACGCCGGACAAGAATATTTAACGGCTTAGACGTAAAGTGATGACGCCGTACAGCTTGGCTTAGGCGGAAGGCCATGACGCCAAGGCAGAATATTTACCGACTTAGGTGAAAAGCCATGACGCCAGACAAGGATATTTAACGGCTTAGACGTAAAGTCATGATGCCGTACAGCTTGGCTTAGGCGGAAGGCTGTGACGCCAAGGCAGAATATTTACCGGCTTAGGCGGAAGGCCATGACGCCAGACAAGGATATTCAACGGCTTAGACATAAAGTCATGACGCCATACAACTTGGCTTAGGCGGGAGGCAATGACGCCAAGGCGGAATATTTACCAGCTTAGGCGGGAAGCCATGACGTCGGACAAGGATATTTAACGGCTTAGACGTAAAGTCATGATGCCGTACAATAATATTTTTTGTTGGTTAACGTGCCAACATAGACGAAAGGTCATGATGCTGACTAATGGTCTGTACATCGGCCTAGACGGCATGTCATGATGCCGATGATAGAAGGGGTCTTTTGTTCTCCAACTGGATGGAAGGGCAGAGCCACAAGTAAAAAGGGTCTTTTTGTTTCCGGCCGGACGAACGGCCCATGCCGATGGTGAAGGGGTCTTTTTGTTGTATGGTCGGACAGAAGGTCCGGACCAAAGGTGAAAGGGTCTTTTTATTGACCGACTGGACGAAAGGTCCGAGCCAGAGGTGGAAGGGTCTTTTTATTGACTGACCGGATAGGAGGTCCATACCAAAGATGAAATATTGACGTTGACCTGATGGGATGTCGGAGTCAACAAACCTTGCCTAGGCGGTATGTCTAGGAAAGGGTAGAAATAAAGCATTGTTGTCGTCTCGACGTCATGTCGAACAGGACCAACCTGGAAGAGACGAAGGGTCTGGGCCAGGGCAGAATATGGTCATTGACTTGACAGACTTGCCAAAGTCAACCAACTTGGAAAAGGCGTGAGGCCTGAACCAAAGGCAGAATATAACATAGGTGTTGGCTTGGCGTCCTGTCCAAGTCAACGAACTTGGCAAAGGCGTGGGGCCTAAACCAAGGGTATAATATAGAATAGGTGTTGACTCGACGTCATGTCGAAGTCAACAAACTTGGCAAAGGCGGGAGGCCTAGGCCAAGGGAAGCATACATGATATGTGTTGACTTGACGCCATGTCGAAGCCAACGAACTTGACAGAGGTGGGAGGCCTAGGCCAAGAATATAATATGGGATAAGTGTTGACTCGACGTCAAGTTGAAGCCAGCTGTTGACACCCGTTTTATGACCAATAAGTCGGGTCATCTCTTTATTCATTATATATGATGATCCGAGTTGTTCACTCTTCATCGAGTCTCTTTATTTAGTTGAAGATCATTTCTTGGGTCTTGACTCCTTGATCGGATGTGGCTCTTTGTGGCATTTCATTTTGACTAAAGCTTAGCAAAACCTTCATTCCTTCTTTTGAACTCCATTGATAATAACGGTCTGTCCCAGGCGCGTTTCTTCCTTCTAACGGATGGGTACTGGGCCGTTGCTCCTTGAAGAGTCCTGAAGCTTAAGGTCTTGTTCCAAAGCTTATCCTTTGGCCTATATGTTGAATATAACGGTCTGTCGTGTAGCCGTTGTTTCATTCTGACGCCCTATGCCTTGGCCGTTGCTTTCTTTACGGAGTCCTATTGTTTTAATCTTCTTCCTGTTGATCTTATCTCTTTGGGGATAAGGTTGAAAGTAACGGATGTTCCTTGATGCGTTATTTCACTGTGGCGGTCTGTCGTGCAGCCGTTACTTCCTTCAGAGAGTCCTGGCAGTTCAGGCCTTTTCTCTTCTGCTCCGTGGTCGAGATAAGAACTTGGATTGACGATATCTCTTCCAATTCTAATCCTCAGGACTTTCTATTTGATTCTATGGACTCTTGGTGATATTATCTTCAAGGATTTGCTAAGAGTTATCCCTTTATCTTGCTGGATTTTCCTCTGCTCGACCCAAGGGTTTGAGGGTCTATAAATAGAACCTTTGACTTCATGGTCCGAGGGGAGGAAATTCGGGAGTTTGCATCGAAGTGCTGCCGCATTTTAGAGCCACGTTTGATCAAGGAGAAGTGCTTTCCACGTTCGTTTGCTGCCTGGTGAAGGGAGTATCTGTTCCTTTGGTTCTTAAAGTTCATTATTGCATATTGAGTTTCTTTCCATCTCTCTTTCATCATAAGCATTCTCTCACTTCCTTCTCCATGTTTTTCACTGTTCTTCATCATACAAACATCCTCCCAATCTTTTAAAATGCCCAGAGGGGTTAAAAAACCAAAACCTCCCGGTATTTCCCTTTCCTTTTGATGATATTATGTTTATTGAAGAATTGATGCTATATTGTCTAAAGGGCTAATTTGGGTTGTTTTCTGTTGCTTTCCATGTCTTTGGCAGGTTTACAGGTCCACCAGCACGAGGCCCAAGTCTTCTAGCTGGCTGGAAGAGTTGGAGTTAAAAGGATTCACGCTTTGCAACTACAGGTTATTTGACGGTCTCGTGCAGGCGCGTCAGATTATTCCAGCGGTCTATCGAGCGACCGTCACTTCCAAGTGACGCACATGGTTCTGGCCGTTACTTTCAGCTGACCTGCAGGTCTTCTTTGGGTTTCCTCTCCCGTGGGCGGGTGCTTCATCCACCTATTTCCAAGGTATTTTTTGGTCTTTGGCTTGTTTTTACTTTGGTGGCGATCACATCTTTCTTAAGTATTGGGCATTAGCTTTCTCTTTCTCTTTCGCATCTCACATCTTTTATTTCCTTGCTTGTTCCACCCCTTGCGGTGTGTTTCTATTTACTCCTTGCTCCACGCCCCGGCGTGTGTTTTTCCTTTATTTCTTAGCTTAGTTTGGTTGAGATAGCATGCCCATGCTACAGCTTGCTTTGGTTGCCTAGGTTCATGATCACATGTTCATAGGTTGAGTGCAGATCTTTGATTATTTGCTTGTCATCTTGCTACATATCATCATTAAGACCCCCAAAAAAAGAAGATAGAGAAGCAAAATAAAATCAACAGATAATTTTTTTGGCGATCACGGTGGGACAAGTTGTGCCAATTGTGCTTTTGATATCTGTTTAAACCTGCCATCATCTGCTTATTCGGTTCCCTTTGGATTGCCCTCTTATTTCCTGATGATTCTGGTTTTCTGAGTGCTCTGATGGCCCTGTGTCCCTGCGTTATACTCCTCTGACGCAGGGGCAGTAGACCGTTAAATTTGTTCTACTGTGTGGGCTTCCACGGGTTTTCCTTTTACTTCTGGTTGATTTTGGCTCTCTGGCACATTTGGCGGTCTTATCTCCCTGCGTTACATTTATTCTGGTGGTCTGGCCTCGACCGTTATTTACCTCTGACGCAGGGATCATTGACCGTTATACTCCAGACAGGTACGCATCCGAGGTGCATTTTGTTTTCGCAGTTTCTACTGTGATTCCTTGCTTGGGTGATACCTGACTTCCTCCTTGCTTTGTTACATATATCCATATCATTGTATGCATCATTGTTTGTTAGATCATAGGCTAGACTTTGCATGCACTCCGGTGCACATAGGGGCATTCATACATTCATATCTTAGATTGCATTTTCCTACCTTGTTGTGAGGACCTCTCGTCTCCATATTCCTTGGGGCCGACTAGGAAATCACACCAGGGACCTCCGTAAGTCCTCGCGAGCCGTGGATTCCCACACGGACGCCGGGCTGGTTGTACCTTTCCCACCCCGTGTCTAGGGTTGCATAAGTAAAGGAGTGATTACACTTAGAATCAAACCAAGCCTTATATCCACCTCCTACCAGGAACCCATTGTTGAGAGCACACATTAATCAATCCATAAAAGTTCCAAGGGAGAAATCACAAGAATCTTGCTGCATCATCTTAAGCAAACTTGGTTGACTTTGGGTGTTTTCATCTTTTGTCACTTACATCTTTATCGAGGTCATTTTAGTTTGGTTACTCATTGTGTGATTGTGTGTGTTGTGTTATTTGCATCTTTTCCAAGGTTGTTCGTTGCATGTGGAGTTGTTTTCGTCCATCCGAATCATCTCCTAGGATCAATTCCTTCATCAAGTTCTATTCTAATCCACTCTTCGAGTCCGCTATGGCATCCTTCAATCCTCCTCACCCCCAAGAGGACTCGCTTCCTCAAGGGCTTCTTGAAAACCTTCCTAGGGTTACTTCCGGGGAAGGGACCGCCCCTCTTCTATCCTCCACTTCCATGGAAGGTGGTCAAGCTACCCCTTCTTTCTCCACTCCTTCCGCGGGCTCAATTCTTCACATGATGGCCCAATTGGACCCGGCCCAGCTTCAGGTTCTCTATCAGGCCATGCAAGAGTCCAATGCTTCTCCTTCTACCATTATCCAAGGCCAATCGAATCTCTCTGTTGATCCATCTAGGGTTAATGGGCCCTCCATTCAGCCCACTCCGATTGATCTCACTCCGGTCCCACCCCGGACCATTTCCTTCACTGGCATGGAGACGGGCCAGTCTTCCAATTCAGCCCACCAATCTTTTGATAAAGGGAAGTCACATATCCCTTCGTTTGTTCAGGTGGATCATCACACCTCTGGCCCGATAGCTCCACAAGTTCTCCTGGGCCCTTCTGATTTCCTACGCCCTCAGCAAGGGGTGGCCCAAGCTTATTCTAATCCTGGTCAAGCTCAGGCCCAATATCCTTCTTACGGGCCCCCTATTTCCACTGCCTATCCTTCTGCTCCTTCATATGGGCTTCCACCTTCTGCTACAATCATTCCATCCACTCCTCAAGTCCAATCAACATCTTTCACTACCCCTGCTCCCTCTCGAGAGCAGGAACTATTTGATAAATGGGCCACCATGCAACAGCAACTCGATTTCCTCCAGAAGCGGGTTGGCCCACAATCTTTGGCAGATATTCCTGTCCCGAGCTTCCAGAAAATCCAGTTCCCTCCGCAATCGGAACTCCCTAACTACCGCAAGTACGATGGGAACGGCAATCCCTTTATTCATGTGAGGGATTTCCTATATGAATCGGCGCAGTTCCAATATGATGATCGCCTCATGGCGTATTTATTCCGCCGATCTTTGGATGGTGTTGCTCTGGAATGGTTTTACTCTCTGCCATTAGAGGAGGCTGAAAGTTTCAAGGTAGTGAAGGACAAATTTATCCAGCGGTTCCAAGACAAGGTCAGCCCGGAATACTCATTTACAGATCTAGTGGCCGAGAAAATGAAGCCGGATGAGGAATTCGCCACTTATGCAGACAGGTGGAGACAAATGGCCGCAAGAGTGCCTGGCCATATTCCGGAGGAAGAGAAGGTCAAGCTGCTCATTTCAAATGCTACCCCGACCTTCAGGAACATCCTGGCAATGAATGATATAGCTAACATGCATCAACTCTATAGTCGGGCGCGCTTCATACAAACCCAGTTCAAGGATTCTCCCATACACGCCCTATTTGAAAACCAAAAGCCCAAATCCCACAAGAAACCACAACGGCCGGTTACCGAGGGGGTCCAGACAAACGAACAGGTACAAGCCGTTGCCTTTCCATTCCAAGCCGCACCATTCCGCTTCCCCCAAAACCCCCGCACTCCACAAAATCCCGCTTCATAGAACTTTCAAACCGCTCCACAAAACCCTCCGCCTACCTTCACCGTTCCACAAAACGCTTTCATCACTCCACAACAACCCCCACCACCTCCACAATACTACAATGTCCCTCCACCCAACGGCTATAACAACAATCCGAACAACAAGCGCCCGGCTCCCAAGAGGGCACAATATCCTCCACTGCCAGAGACCCTCACGGATATCTTCTCGGCTCTTATGTCGGTGAATGCAATTCAAGTTCCTCCGGAACGGCCTAACTGGAACCCAGCCGTTGATCAGATGAAATATTGCATGTTCCATAGGCAGCCAGGCCACACTATCGAGGAATGTTATCAGTTTCGGGATCTGGTGTACGATCTCCATGAAGGGCAGAGAATCGATTGGGCCGAGATGCATCGGGCCATTGTTGAAATCAAAGAGAAAAGAAGGCAGCCGCCAAGGCAGCAAGTGCAGCAGCATTCAGCACCGCAGCCGCAGCAGCCACTACCACAACACCAACCACAACAGGCTCAGGATCTGGGCATCCATCAAGATCCGATGCCAAATCATCCGCCTACTCTACAGCAACAGCAGCCGCCGGCACCGGCATAAGTGAACGTAGTTCAACCTCTGGCCCTCACTGCCGGGTGGTCTTTCGACGATGATGGCCCCACACCGCAAGTCATGGCCCTCCACCACAACTACCACAATCCTCTCACCCCTTCCTTCGTCCTTCCTGCATCCCCAGCACCCTCCCCGCTCGTCCTTCCGTTCACATCCGCTCCAACAAATCCACAACCTACCACCACTCCATCGTACCCTCCGCCACTTACCTCCGCTGCCATCATTGCGCCACCACTCAACCCTTCACCTGTCTTTATGATCCCCCCAACATCCCCTCCACCCGCACCAACACTCATCACCGTCCCGCCATTCACCAGTCCTTCATCCATCATCCGCTCACCACCGCCTATTACCCCCACTAACCTTACACCCCACCAAATCATCTCCCCTACACAGCCTACTCCGCTTATTCACCCCACAGGGCCCATCATACTATCCACCGATGCCGCGGCCGCTACAAGTTGCGCCTTAAGGAGCGGGAAGTTATGTCATCGGAGTTATCTTACTAATTCCAATCCCCAGTCCTCTCAGCCAACAGCCGAGCAAGAAGAAGCCGAACCTCTGCCGGGTACTCAGTATGACTTATTGCATCATCTAGACCGAGTACCCGCCAAGATATCTGTTCTGGAGCTCATTAAAAGGTCTACCCTTCACCAGGATGCATTAAGGGACTTCTTACAAAAGGTGATGGTTAGCGAGGATATGGCAGTCGACAGCTTACCAACGGCACTAGCAACTATCTCCAAAGGGCCGGCAATCACATTTTCAGAATCTGAGCTAGCACTCCCGGAAGCTCGGCAAATGCCGCTCTGCATTACAATCACTCTGAACAAAGTCAGCATTGAAGCAGCACTGGTTGACACAGGGGCTTCAATCAATGTGTGCCCACTCAGTACCCTCCAAGCTTGCAACATATCTGAAGAGTTATTACGACCTACCCCTACCACTATAGCAGCATATGACAACTCAAGGCGAGCATGTCACGGGGTGGTCACTATCCAAGCAGAGCTCGGACCCCTTACAATGGCCGTGGAATTCTATGTACTAGACATCGACCCTATGTTCAAGGCTATCTTGGGTCGTCCATGGCTGGATACGCTCGGTGCCGTGCCCTCCACCGCACATCAGTGCGTCAAATTCCCTTTCCAAGGGAGGGTCGTCATGGTCAAAAGCCTATCTACAATGCAATCGGTTAAGGCCATTTCATAACAGATTCTTCCTACACTTTGGCCAAGCAGCCGACCCGTCATATCAGTGCTGGATTTAAACTTCCCTTGGGCTTATACACCTCCTAGGCCCATCACTACTCCAGTTAACATCAAGACGAAGCCCCAGATCTGAGACTCAAAAGGCTGGAACATTATACTGAAACTGGGCTACCAACCGGGGAGAGGCCTCGGTGCACAATTACAAGGAATGACCAAGCCCATACCCAAGGGAAAAAAGATGGGCAGGAGAGGTCTTGGCTACAAAGAAACCGCATTATCTATGATGGGTGATTCTGGGCCACTCACCTGGGACTACCGTCAGCACTTTGTCCGAGGGCCTCTCCAGCCCGGCACATTAGCTCTGTAGCAAGCTCCATTAGAGAGAAATACAATATGTCCGATTGCCAGTCCTCCGCCGGCACTAAAAAGTCCAGAACATGATATGCTTGATTATGGTCAAGCCCTTCAGGGGTTGTTTCATGAAGAAGACTGCCAAAAGAAGCAAGAGGTTCGGCTCATGCAATGGAGACCGAAGAAGCGGCCAGACGATGATCCACGGGAGGAGGGAAGCTCGCCGATTGTCTTTTCTTGGTCTCCCTCCCGCTTTCAATCTCTCCTCTAGCAATGGGAGTTCTTACCCCGTCTTCCTCCTATCATGGTAAATCCATCCTTCATTGATCCGCCCGAGATTCTATTTGTTCCTTGCGCTTGCGGGCACTGCCCGCCCATTGATCTATCCACTCTATTCACTCCTCCTCCTCCCAACGCCCAACTCCACGAGATGTGGTTCTCATCTTCCGATCCCTTCTTTGACTGCATCTTCCCCGAGCTATTCCCTATACAGCTCCGGCCTCCTCCATCTTGCTGTATAGTCTCTGCTGATCTCCAAAAAAAAACGTCAAATTCAAAATAGAGATTTCAGTGGAAGATTATGCTACCCTGTCTCCATCCTCATCCCAGGGGCACGAGTCCCCTGCTCCTTCCCTTCCCCTAGGTCTCATTTCTCCTAGGTTAGGATTAGGGTCTATCGAGTCTAGGGAAGTAGAATTAGTTAGATCTAAAGAAGTAGGGTCTTGTTCTAGGTCATCCAACCCTTCCTCCTCTGAGCCGCGCCCGCTTGCGCGTCCTCCCAAATCTGTTCCTGAAAGGTTCTTGCAAGACCTAGCTCAACGCTGTCATGCCCTTTTAAAATGTCCGGAATTTGTTGCTACGGCAATTACGATTGAGGATGGAGAAGAAATAGAAGGGGCGTGGGGCGATGACAGACTCGGCGTCTATGAAATCCTGGGTGAAAAAGATCCGGTTAATGAGGACAGTGATGTAGATGACACTGCTGATCTGTACGCGCAAGGACTTAAGAAATTCGACGAGCCATCATCAGCAATGGATGAACCTACGAAAGAAATCAATCTGGGAACCGAAGAAGACCCCAGGCCCATCATTATTGCTACTAATCTCCCTCCACAAGTAGAAGAAGATTTGATCAAAGTTCTAAGGGAGTATAGTGATTCCTTCGCCTGGTCTTATGAGGACATGCCAGGTCTTGACCCCTCTTTAGTAGAACATCGACTCGTGCTTAAACCAGGGGCAACACCGGTGAAACAACGGTCAAGAAGATTTCACCCCCACATGGCCTTAAGGATTAAGGAAGAAGTTGACAAGTTATATAAGGCCAGATTCATTAGAGTTGTCCTATATCCTCAGTGGGTGGCAAACATAGTCCCTGTCATCAAGAAGGATGGAAAGGTGCGTATTTGCATCGATTTCAGGGATCTCAATAAAGCATGTCCCAAGGATGATTTTCCGCTGCCTCACATTGATGTCTTGGTCGATAGTACCGCCGGGTACGAATCGTTGTCATTTATGGATGGTTACTCAGGATATAATCAAATCCGTCTCGCTCCAGAAGATCAAGAGAAAACCTCCTTCACCACGCCCTGGGGTACATATTGTTATGTGGTTATGCCGTTCGGTCTGAAGAATGTAGGTGCCACCTATCAAAGGGTGATGATGGCCATCTTCCATGACATGATGCATATCTATATGGAAGCTTACGTGGATGACATTTTGGTGAAGTCAAGAACCAAAGAAGAACACCCCTCTATTCTGGCTAAGGTACTGCAAAGAGCCAGGGAGTACAAGCTTAAGATAAATCCGAAGAAGTGTGTATTCGGAGTCTCCTCAGGGAAGCTGTTAGGTTTCATAGTGAGCAAACGGGGGATCCAAATTGATCCTAACAAAGCACATGCCGTCATGGACATGCCCCCGCCGAAGAACATTACGGAACTTCGAGGATTGATCGGCCGATTGCAATTCATTAGAAGATTCATATCCCAACATTCTCAAAGGTGCCGTCCGTTTTATGAATTACTTAAGGCGGGGGTCAAGTTTGAATGGAACCAAGACTGTCAGAAGGCCTACGAGGACTTAAAGGAATATCTATCCAATCCCCCAGTTTTGCAACCTCCTGTCCCTGGGAAACCCCTAATCCTATACATCTCAGTTATTGAGACTCCCTAGGGGCGGTCTTAGCACAAGTAGACGATGAAGGGAAAGAGCGGGCCGCTTATTACCTATCTCGGTTGTTTAACCCAGCTGAGTCCAGATACACCGCTATGGAAAAGACTTGTGCCGCCTTAGTATGGGTAGCTCAGAAGCTTAAACACTATTTTCTTGCCTACCCAGTTAGGTTGATCTCTAGAATGGACCCGATTCGCTATCTCTTAGAAAAGCCTGTCCTTTCTAGTAGGTTGGCTCGCTGGCAGAGCTTCCTCTCTCAGTTCGACATCACCTTTGTTGTTCAGAAGGCGGTCAAAGGATATGCCATTGCTGAGCATCTCGCTCATCTCCCCATTCCTCACACCGATTCCATCCAGGACGATTTCCCTGATGAGCATCTTTCTGTTATCTCTCATCACCCCTTCTGGTCTCTGCACTTCGACGGTGCACTCAATTCTCAAGGCCGAGGGATCGGTGCTGTTCTGCTTACTCCAGAGGGGGTGACCATCCCCTTTGCTTATCAACTTCGGTTTCCTGCTACCAACAACATCGCTGAGTATGAGGCTCTCCTGGCTGGACTAAAGCACGCCTACCTCTTAGGTGCACGTTATTTAAACATTATAGGAGATTCTCAGCTCGTCCTACGGCAAGTTCTGACCACTTACCGTACTCGTGACCCCAAGCTCAAGCCTTATCAAGATCTGGTCACGCTCCTTGCCAGGCAATTCCGTAAGCTGATCTATATCCATACTCCCCGTTCTCAGAACATTCTAGCTGATGCTCTGGCATCCCTTGCTTCTTCCCTATCTTTCCCTCTCAGCCGGAGCACTGAGACTATCATCATTCAGAGATTGGACGCACCCTCTCTTCAGGATCCTTGGTACATCAATCTTAGGAAATCTGTAGAGGCAAGAGCTGAGAAGGAAGATCTTAAGGAAGTATCTTTAACAGAGCTAGAAGAGATTCTGGACGAAGAAGAGTTGCCTTGGTATCATGAAATCGAGTTGTTTTGTAAGGAGGGATTGTTCCCAGAAGGGGCAAATGCTGAGCAACGCAAGTCAATCAGAAGAGCCGCCGCAAGGTACACCGTTGTTGCAGGAGAACTGTACAGGCGCGCTACTAATGGGATGCTCATGAGATGCTTAGATGATGTTGAAGCTTGGAAGGTGGCTGAAGCAGCCCATTCTAGTGAGTGTGGGGGTCATGTCAATGGCCAGGCTCTAGCGAAGAAGATCCTAAGGCAGGGCTACTATTGGCCCACTCTAGAGGAAGATTGCTCCCTCTATGTCCGGAGGTGTCTTAAGTGCCAACTCCACGCTGATAAAATTCATTCTCCAGCTTCATCTCTCCATCCTATGACTGCTCCTTGGCCATTCTCTATGTGGGCCTTTGACGTTGTCGGCCCGCTCGGTGATCCTGATTCCCAGATCAAGCAGAAATCCTTTATCCTCACCGCCACTGTGTACTTCACCAAGTGGGCCGAAGCTGAGACGTACGCAGAGATCAAAGCTACAACGGTGTGCCGCTTTATTATGAAGAATATCATCTCGCGGTTCAGAGTGCCAAGCAGCATCATCACCGACAACGGACCCCAGTTCGTCTCTCAAGAGCTTAAGGACCTATGTAAGAAGTTCAAGATTGCATTGCATCATTCATCTCCATATTATCCTCAAGGCAACGGCCAAGCCGAGGCCACTAATAAAACCCTTCTTAAAATCATCAAGAAAACATGTGAAGCTCATAAGTTTTATGATTGGCCAGAAAGATTAGTGGAAGCTCTGTGGGGTTATCGCACCTCCGTCCGTACCCCTACGGGACAAACTCCCTATTTTCTTACCTACGGGATGGAGGCGGTGCTCCCATATGAGATCATGATCCCTTCCCTTAGAGTGCACCCTTGATAAGGAACTTAATCTCGATGAACGTCGAGAGGCGTTGCTGGTTCAGTTGGAACTCTTAGATGAGAAGAGGATGAATGCGGCCGATCATGTATCCGTTTATCAGAAGAGGGTTTCGCGTTATTTTCAAAAGAAGGTAATCGAACGTAAGTTTCAAAAGGGTGATATGGTTTTGAAACGAAAATTCATTTGGTCTGCAGGTCCTAGGTCTAAATTACAACCTAATTGGGAAGGGCTGTTTGTCGTAAAAGAAGCTTATCCGGGAAATGCTTATCGTTTAGTAAACGCGGAAGGTGAGGAGCTCTCTCACCCGTGGAATGGGTTGTATCTTAAGCGTTTCTTTCCTTAGAGTCTAACCATGTGCTACCCCGGCAGCAAGATGTTCCTCCTTTCACTAAAGGAGTCCCGAGTGAGGCAATCACACACTACACGACGTCCCTGGTCAGGTTTTCCACGTTGAGAAAGGACAACGTTTCTCCTTGGCCATGCTTTGGGGGAAAGTCGAGGTCCCTGTCCGTTTCTTCCTTCAGCTATAACCAGGGGCAAGAGGTGAATAAGGAGGCGATAACCGATCCAAACACCCTTACGAGAGGAGGTCTCAAATAGGGGCAATCCGTTATGACCTGACGCCACAAGAAACAAAAGAGACAGCGAAGGGGCAATCTCTATGACAAAATCAAAAGCATCACCTCAAAGTCGATATAGTATAAATTATGAATTCCAAAGCTCCAGAAAGGCGAAGCAAGAAAAGCTAGGCATGACAAGAGTGGCAGTACAGTTCCCCGCGGGACGTTATGAGCCCGGTCGCATGCATGCCTAGGGTGGATTAAGGTTCGATGACGGACTCAAAGTCCCGGCACAACAGACCAAATCTCTAATGGGTTGTACGGAAAGGAAATCAAGTCTTAAAAAACTTCTATATCTGGCCTAAAGCTTACCCCCCCCTGTATTCTGTTTTTCTTTTAGGACCAAGATTAGTACCCTGGGTATGGCCCTGGCAGAAACACCGTCATGACTTGGACCTTGTCCAGGGGTCGTCACCTTCTCTCACACCAACCCCCGGACTCGGTATCAACAAGGAAGGGCTCACACTGCTGGGGAAGCACTGGTTTTCCAAAATCTAAAAAAATCAAATATTTTCAAAATCCAAACAAATTAAATATTTTCCAAAATCCAAAAAATCAAATATTTTCCAAAATCTAAAAAAATCAAATATTTTCAAAATCCAAACAAATTGAATATTTTTTTTCCAAAAAAAAATTGAAATATTTCCAAAATAAAAAAACATCAAATATTTTCAAAACTCAAACAAATCAATTTTTTTCAAAGTCTCACAAAAATCAGATATTCTCCAAAACCCCCGAAAAACACCATCATATGCATTGCATGCATTGCATTATTTTTATTATGTTTTCCACCTATTTAACAAGGCTCCACCCCTTGACCAAATATTAAGAAACGGTCATTATCTAACTTGCTTCAAGGCAAGGGGTTGAGTCTAAGAACAGATCTAACTTGTTTCATGTTTAAAGTGTGCGCAGAACACAGGATCAAGATCAAAGTGAGAAGCTCACAATTATGCAGATTCAAAGGCTGTAACGCGCCGCTACAGTCATCCAACGGTCATATCCTTACCGTCACTCCTCTTCTTGCATAAGCTTTCTTTCTTTCAGCAGCCATCATTCTAACGGCCAGGGTTATGACCGTTACTTACTCTAACGGCCTGAGTCTTGACCGTTACATCCCTCAGAGAACAGGGTTCTTCGTGCTTCCATTCTGACGGCCTATCGTCAGACTGTTGTTTCTTTATAACGGCCCAGTGCACATCCGTTACATACTCCAGAGGCTCTGCCTGTTCATATTATTCTAGACGATCAAGCCACAAAACTCTTGCTCATTCAACTGAGAGAATCTCATCTCATTCAATCAGGCTTAATGAAAAATGAATTCACAAAATTCCAACTTTTTGTCGTACAAGCAACATCTCTCATAAATAAAAAAAAAATAAATCAAGCTACATTAAATTTTTTATCTGCAAGAGGGCGGATCTTCCTCAACTCTTTCACGTAGCCTCGGCGTGCTTCGTCGTTCTCTTCAACTTCTTCTTGCCACGGGCGCACTTTACTGATCTCCCACATGGTCAGCGCGTTCCGGATCGCTCTTTCATCCTCCTCGGTCCCCATCTTCCTAGATAGAAGGGGAGGGTAGTGTGATAGTGCAGGAGCTTGGGTTCTTGGAAGTCCGATCAGAAGATGGCACCGGTGCGGGTTGTAGATCGCCATTATAGTATTCCCCACTAGCTGGAGGTCCAGGCCTTGACGCCGCGGTATTTTAAGAGGAGTGCTTCGAAGGATTCTTGGTCGCATATTGAACTTGTCTATTGGCAAAGTGTTAAAGAAGAGGCGCCATTCATCCCAAGTTCTCTTATCCGCCGTCTTGCATTCAACCTATGAAGAGTATCCAAATGCTCCTCCAATGAAGAAGAGAAGGTGGCTCCCGAAGATTCGGCTGGCTGAAGTTATGTCTTCCTTTGGTTGAAATTTGATTCTCACTCCCATCCAACACTCAAGAAGTATCATGGAGCCGAACAAAGGTCCTCCTAAGCAAGCCGAGCTGAGTCCTTCATAGAGGTATGAGAGGATCGCTTGAGAGATGGACGTTCCCCGCCACAACCCACTAATAATGCTGAGATTTTTTTGTGTCTAAAAGGTGGTCGGTTGGGGTGAAAAGGAAGACTCCGCATAAGCAAACCGCCACCGCCTTGGCTATTGCCTCGTGTCTCTCCCACTTGTTTTTACAATGAGACACTATCCATTGTGCCAAGGGTATCAAGTGAATGTGGTGTGGGCTGATCATGGTCCTCACATCCTTCGGATTATGGATAAAATCGCTTAAGATCAAGGATGGGTCAATAGGCTCGATTGTATAACAAATCCGGTCTTCATCCCCCACCTTAGTCTTAGGGAGGGTTAGGTAGGTCTCTACCTCTTCTAATAGGACTGTTGCTTCGAAGGAAGGGAAGATGAAGGTATGAGTTTGTGGATGCCATAGTTCTATGAGGGGCTGAAACACTTGGCCAATCTAAGGACAATTTCTGGAAGTTTTTGCCTAAAACCAAGAGAGGTTGAAGGTGCCATGCTTTGAGGATTGATGTGACCTCTATAGGGAGCACTTTTACCATAGGAGCCACCCACTTCAGATTGGAATAGCATCTTGGGCTAGGAAGGGGCTTAAGAAGGAGAAGCAGAAGAAGTCATGAGAATTGAAGTGCAAAATTTCTGAACTTTGGTTAAGTTGTTAGGAAGCTTACCACCCTTTGAGCATTGGAGCTTAGGTGCTTGAGAATCGAGGTTAGCCGTTGAAGCTCTTCGTGTTCCTTTCTTGTAGCCTTAGGACCAGTGTAGACCTTCTCCTCCATAACCATCACCTCAAAGCTTTCTCTTCATCTTGATTTCTGCCTTTAGGAGTGGTCTTTTAGCCCTAGAGCAGAGGTTTCAGCAAAGCTACGTTTTTTGGTTGAGTTTCCAAGTTTTAAAGGCTTGATTTTGGTTTTAGAAGGATAAGATTTGAGTTGGAAGGCCTTATCTTCAATCTAGATAAGTTCTAATAAGGATTTAACTGGATAAATCTTGAGTTTAGGCTCTCACGGCTCAATCCGTCTCGGAATACAACTCAGGTTCTAACGGTCTATCGTTGAACCGTCATTTATCTCTGACGCGCCAATCTTGGGCCGTCGCATTTTCTGTGGGTTTAATTTCCCGCGATCCTGTTCTGTGAAGATTCACGGTCTAGTGAATGACCGTCGTTCCTTTGTAACGCGCGGACCCTGAGCCGTTACACTCTCAGTCGGTCAGAAGGTGGCTTCTGGGTTAAACATTGCCCGACGGTCTTGGTCATGGCCGTTACTTCATCCCGACGCGTCTCCCTTGGGCCGTCGCATTTTCCTGCTAATCGCCCTGACAAACCATTGTTCTGCCATGATCAACGGTCTAGCATTAGGCCGTTATTTACCTCTGACGCGCCAGTAGTGGGCCGTCACTTTTCTGCAGCTCAGATTACAAGTTTGGCCTCTGCCATATCTAACGGCCTTACTCCAGCGCGTTATTCGATCATGATGGTTTGAGACTAGACCGTTACATTCTCTGCTACTGATTTTAGGCAGTTCCTTCCTGCCTTTGTTTAGACCCAGCAGTCTTTCACATTTTACATCTCATTCTCCGCATTTCATCCACCCATTTTTTTTCATACACATCTCATACGCACATCTTGTAAATCTTAAGTCATTCATTCATTTCATCCCACAAATCAAACATGCATCAACCGTTCTTTCCTGCACTTTCATTCGCATACAATCTCACATTTCATTCACATCCACTCATTTATCCACTCGCTCATTCATTCACCACACATTCATTCATTCATAAAACAAAAACAAAGCACAAAAACAAATTTCCTTTCATCTCATTCCATTTCATATAAGTCGTGTACAAGTGAAAAACAAAAGAAAAAAGATGCCTCACTCGGCCGGCTTTTTCGCCGGGCCACCATCATCATCCCCGCCCTCGGGTCTCCTCGCAGGTGGTGCTATGGAGGCACTCTCCTCCTGCTGACCCCTCTCTGCTCTCTCATTCCTCCGCTGGCCGGAGGAGCTAGCAAGGTAGTCTCCCACTGATCCAGCACGAGCAGCACTCCTCGGCGCTCCGCTCTGAGAAACGCTCCGCTCCGGTCCTCGGCCCATCATCCGTATAGTCCTCTCCAAGGTCCGAACCTCGATCTTCATGTCGTGGGCCTCGAGTCGCGCGGCTCGTGCCTCGGACCGATATCTCTCGAAGTCTGCCGTCTGTGTGGCCGTCCGCGCAAGCTCTCCTTTTAATCGGGTCACTTCTGCTCGTAGGACCTCTGCCTCGGCCCGGTTCCTCTCCGCCTCCGTCCGAGCCAGCCTCGTCTCGGTCATTGCTGCGGCCAGCTCTCTCGCCTGTAGTTTGCATTGCATCTAGTTAGCCACATGAGCATTTTTGTATAAACACAAGCATTTGAGTCTAGCATTCAGCATCTTACCCGCTCCGCGAGGGTGGCCTCCGCCTCCTCGGCCCGGGCAACCGCCCGAGCAAACTCGGCATCCTGCTCAGCCCTGCCTCCCGCAGGCTGTGAGGAAGACGATGGGGCAGCCGGTCCAGCTCGTTGGGCTCCCTCGGCCCGCTGCATTTTCATGATTAGCATCATTGGCATTTCATAAGCATAATCATTTAAGTTTTAGTTTAGAGTCTCACCAGGAGCTCCAGAGCGGTCCGGTACTCATCCCGCTGCTGGATGGTCGAGTGGAGTAATCCCTCCAGCTCAGCGATCCGTCCCTCAGGGTCTAGCTGCATTTTAGAAACATGAGTCAGTCCATCTGGCACATTGCATTTTTGCATATAAAAGAGTTTAAGGTTTAGAATTGCATACCGGTCGTCGGGTACCTCGGTACACCCGGTCGCCGTAGAGTCGAGCGAAGGCCTTCAGATATGCCTCGTCACTCTCATCTCGCTCCTTCACCGCTCGGCCCCGCTTGTTCCAGTCGTGGACGTACTTCGCCTTCCGGGCGCACCAATCCACGTTGCCACTGATGCCCCTTGCCGACTTGCCTGGGTGGTCATCACTGTGGCGTGGAAAGGTCACCTCGGGCTGGTGTAGTCCCCGAGTCCGCAGGATCAGCCTGTAGTGCAGAGGCTCGATGATGTGGATGCAATGCAGCCATATGTCTCGCCCCCTGTACGACAAGGCCGCCTCTACCCACGGCTGTCCCGTGTAACCCTCGCCGCGGTACGGGGTCCATCTCACCTGAAAGCATTCAGTCCATTCATTAACATTTTTAGAAATATTGACAACATGTAGAAGCATTTAATAAAGCATTTAAAGGCGTGTAGAAGCATTTAAAAGCATGTAGAAATCATTTCGAGTTCTGGACTTACCGACGTGTGTGGGTAGGAGTCCAGGTCATCCTGGATCGTCCGGGTCAGTCTGATGATCGACCCTGTGTCCCTCGCTACCGTCCATCGCCTCGCGATCGGGATGCGGCCGGGGTGGAGTAGTGTGCCTCTCCCGATGCCCGGGAGATACATGTAGCTCCAGATCTGCATTTTAGAAATCAAGTCAGTCAAATTGCATAGTCATTTGCATGACATTTTTTGCATAATATAGAAAGCATTTAAATTGCACTCACCTGCAGAAAAGGCGAGAAGCCGCCCAGCATCGTCTGTCGATCCGTCGTGCTGAGGGACTCGAACAGGAACGCGAGCACTGTTGCTCCCCATGCATATCTCCCGACTCTGTGCAAGTTTTCTATCATCGGAAGCAGTCTGCAGCTGATGACGTCCGCTCGAGTCGCGAAGAGGAGCTTCCCGAATAGCAGCATCAGGAAGCGTCGCAGTACTTTATCTCCCTCAGGTCCTGCCTCCGCCGCCACGTGAGGGCGCACCTGGTCTATCACTCTGCCCAGATGCTCCTCGGGTAGCTCTCCTACGGCAATCGCTGCTCCTCTCAACCCCAAGCTCTCCTACAGTACTGATCTCGAGAGTTGAGATGAGGACTGTCCTGGTCTGATCAAATCCAACCCGAGCAGCCGCTGTGCCATCTCCCGGTAATCACCGTATGTCCATCCTGTCACTGCAGCTCCGTGGACTCTCAATCCTGTAATCCTCGCTATGTCTTCTAGTGTGGGGATAATATGGCCCCACGGGAAGATGAAGGCTCTGCTGACTGGGTCCCACCTCTCGTGCAAGGCGTACAGCAGCGGCGTGTCCATCCGGATCACCTCGATGCTGAGCACCTCGGTGAATCCCATCCCGGCCAGTCTCTCCCTCTGGTAATCGGGCAATGCCTGGTACACTGCCCGGATCTGCAGCCAGGAGATCCGCGTTCTTCTCTTTCCCTGCATTCATGTAGATCATTGGTTAGTCAATTGCATCATAAAATCATTGCATAAACATTTATAAAATGAAAACAAAACAAAAATTCAGAAATTGGAAAACCTAAAAACAAGTTTGGGTCTCTGGTAGATGTAACGGCCCTGGGGTGGGGCGTTACTTGGCTCTGACGCATTCTGGGTAGTGCGTCAGACGTGTGACGGTCACTGGCAGGACCGTCACATCGTCTGCCTTTGGTTTTTTTCCCTTTTGCATTCCCATTTTACTTCCAACCTTGGCCAAATGGCCTACAAGCAATCCTAATGGGTTTTTGGACCAATTTCTACCCCTCAACCCCGCATGCATTCACAAATAAAATTCAAAAAAAATTTAAAAATTGAAATTAGGGCGAGGGGACCTACCTCATGGTCCATGCCCCTTCTCCTCTTCTTGGCTGGTTCTTTGGGCTCTTCTTCACCCAATGGGGCTTCTCCTTGGTCCTCCACGGCCTTGGGAGCTTCATCTTCCTCCCTTGGGCTTCTTCTCTCCGGTTGTTCTTCTTCCACCGGCGGGATTGCTTCCCGTTCGAGCCGGCGGTGAAACCGCCGCATGGCCTTCTTCTTCCCTCTTTCCCTCTTCTGTGGAGGCGGCTGGGGTGCCTCGTCGCCGGCCATTGGTGCGTGGGGTGGTGGATCGTCGGAGGGTTTCTCGGTTGAGGGTTTTTGGGGTGTTGAATGTGGAATGAATGGGCCATGACCGTTCGGGTTTTATTTTTTGAACGCTCAGGAAATGTGACGGTCTATCGACCGACCGTTACATCCTTCTGACGCGTCTGTCTTCGACCGTTAAATGTGTTGGCCCTGTTTTATTGGAGAATGTGAACCGCCTGGTTTTGACGGCCCAGTGCTGGTCCGTTATTTGGTGTGACGCCCTTACACTAGACCGTTACAAACTTGCAAGTTTCTTGATGAATTAAATGGTCTAATTGATGTCAAAATGATTCCATTTCCTTCCATGTTGATCATTATTGATGCATCTCGCACGTACAAATGGTTATGCCTTGATTCATGCTCATATTCATATTTATTTATGGCTAACCTATCTTTCATGAAGGAAGTTATGATCAAACATCACGCCTTGCCGATCGTCAGGTAGGTAAGTCAGGTATTGTATCTCGTTCCCTTATCCCTATAATGCATTACTATATGTTATTTATGATATATTATCTCGAGAACCGGCTGGTCATTCATGTGTTCCAGGATCTGATGTTCCCCTTAAAAAAAATGATGATGATCTAAGTTCACATGTTTAATCGTTGGATAGGCCGTTAGGTTGGAAAAATTTGGGGACGATGGTTCTATCTTGCACGCCGTGGTTGCAGATGGTGTCCTGACCTTGATTTCTCCGGTCTAGCAATACTATTCTCGAGTATTTTGTTATTTTATCTTTCTTTGCATTTGTTTTAAAGATTTCTTTTTCTTTAGCCCAGCATGCATCATACGCATCTTTTAAGCATTCATGAGGCTTCATCTGTTCAAGATGTCTCAATGATGGTGAATAGCTGTGTTCTTAATCTCGAATGAAGGAGAATTATTCCACTCTGAATTAGAGGGTTTCCTTCAATCTCTCGCTTGATTTGGTTGGCTGAAGATTCCTGTCTGGAGTTTAGTCAGTTCTCTTTCCTTTCTGTTGCCTCCGGCGGCTAGCTGTGTTTCCTTTCCTTAGTTGTTAGTTCCTCTAGACATGCGTCCTTTGGTTGGCTATTTCCTTGTGATCAGTTCGAAGTTTTTCCAAAAAATTCCTATCGCTTGTTGGTAAAGAACAGGTGTCGTTTTACCTTAACGCCCTCATTTTGATCCACTCCACTTCACTTCCGCTTCATATCCATGTTCCATTTTGCTTTCGCTTCACCTCCGCTCGCTCCCCTGCAAAGAGGACGTTAAGGAGGGGTATCTGTTGACACCCGTTTTATGACCAATAAGTCGGGTCATCTCTTTATTCATTATATATGATGCTCCGAGTTGTTCACTCTTCATCGAGTCTCTTTGTTTAGTTGAAGATCATTTCTTGGGTCTTGACTCCTTGATCGGATGTGGCTCTTTGTGGCATTTCATTTTGACTAAAGCTTAGCAAAACCTTCATTCCTTCTTTTGAACTCCATTGATAATAACGGTCTGTCCCAGGCGCGTTTCTTCCTTCTAACGGATGGGTCCTGGGCCGTTGCTCCTTGAAGAGTCCTGAAGCTTAAGGTCTTGTTCCAAAGCTTATCCTTTGGCCTATATGTTGAATATAACGGTCTGTCGTGCAGCCGTTGTTTCATTCTGACGCCCTATGCCTTGGCCGTTGCTTTCTTTACAGAGTCCTATTGTTTTAATCTTCTTCCTGTTGATCTTATCTCTTGGGGGATGAGGTTGAAAGTAACAGATGTTCCTTGATGCGTTATTTCACTGTGGCGGTCTGTCGTGTAGCCGTTACTTCCTTCAGAGAGTCCTGGCAGTTCAGGCCTTTTCTCTGCTACTCCGTGGTCGAGATAAGAACTTGGATTGACAATATCTCTTCCAAATCTAATCCTCAAGACTTTCTGTTTGATTCTATGGACTCTTGGTGATATTATCTTCAAGGATTTGATAAGAGTTATTCCTTTATCTTGCTGGATTTTCCTCTGCTCGACCCGAGGGTTTGAGGGTCTATAAATAGAACCTTTGACTTCATGGTCTGAGGGGAGGAAATTCTGGAGTTTGCGTCGAAGTGCTGCCGCATTTTAGAGCCATGTTTGATCAAGGAGAAGTGCTTTCCACGTTCGTTTGCTGCCTGGTGAAGGGCGTATCTGTTCCTTTGGTTCTTAAAGTTCATCATTGCATATTGAGTTTCTTTCCATCTCTCTTTCATCATAAGCATTCTCCCACTTCCTTCTCCATGTTTTTCACTATTCTTCATCATACAAACATCCTCCCAATCTTTTAAAATGCCCAGAGGGGTTAAAAAACCAAAACCTCCCGGTATTTCCCTTTCCTTTTGATGATATTGTGTTTATTGAAGAATTGATGCTATATTGTCTAAAGGGCTAATTTGGGTTGTTTTCTGTTGCTTTCCATGTCTTTGGCAGGTTTACAGGTCCACCAGCACGAGGCCCAAGTCTTCTAGCCAGCTGGAAGAGTTGGAGTTAAAAGGATTCACGCTTTGCTACTGCAGGTTATTTGACGGTCTCGTGCAGGCGCGTCAGATTCTTCCAGCGGTCTATCGAGCGACCGTCACTTCCAAGTGACGCACAGGGTTCTGGCCGTTACTTTCAGCTGACCTGCAGGTCTTCTTTGGGTTTCCCCTCTTGTGGGCGAGTGCTTCATCCACCTATTTCCAAGGTATTTTCAGGTATTTGGCTTGTTTTTACTTTGGTGACGATCACATCTTTCTTAAGTATTGGGCATTAGCTTTCTCTTTCGCATCTCACATCTTTTATTTCCTTGCTTGTTCCACCCCTTGCGGTGTGTTTCTATTTACTCCTTGCTCCACGCCCCGGCGTGTGTTTTTCCTTTATTTCTTAGCTTAGTTTTGCTGAGATAGCATGCCCATGCTACAGCTTACTTTGGTTGCCTAGGTTCATGATCACATGTTCATAGGTTGAGTGCAGATCTTTGATTATTTGCTTGTCATCTTGCTACATATCATCATTAAGACCCCAAGAAAAAGAAGATAGAGAAGCAAAATAAAATCAACACCAGCGAACTTGGCAAAGGCGTGAGGCCTGGGCCAAGGGCATATTGCTGGATAGGCGTTGACTCGACGCCATGTCGAAGCCAATGAACTTGGCAAAGGCGTGAGGCCTAAGCCAAGGGTATAATGTAGGATAAGTGTCGACTCAACGTCATGTCGAAGTCAACGAACTTGACAAAGGTGTGAGGCCTAGGCCAAGGGCAGCATGTAGAATAAGTGTCGACTCAACGGAATGTCGAAGCCAACGGGCCCTGCCCCAATAGAAGGTTCGTGGCGAGGGTAGACTAGAACGTAGACATATGAGAGGCCCAGACCCAGGGCTAAATATCAATGTCAACCCTGACGAAGTGTCGGAGTCAACCAACCTCGCTCAGACGGAAGATCTGCAACAAGGGTATAATGTGTAGATGAAGATGTCAACCCGATGTCATGTCAAAGCTGACAAACTTGGCGAGGGCGTGGGGTCTAAGCCAAGATAGAATATGGACGTTGACCCGTGGAGATGTCGGGATCAACAAACCTTGCTCAGACAGAAGGTCTAAAACAAAGTACAGGAATCTTATTGGTTTATTAGTTTGGATTGGTTGAGTTTATTGATTTGATGAGTCGATTGACCTGTTGGGTTTATTAGGTCTGTTGGATTTTATCGATTCCATTGGGTTTATTTATTTGTTTGGTTTTATTGGGTTTATCGGGTTTGTTAAGTTTATTGATTTACTGAGTTTACTGAATTTTTTTTGAGTTTATTGAATTTTTTTTAGGTTTCTCGATTTATTGAGTTGATTGATTTTGCTTAGCTTATTGGATTTATTGAATTGTGTTGGGTTTATTAAATTTATTTTAAATCATAATTTCCCTTTTTTTATTCATTTTCATCATTCATTTTTTTATTCATTTCTTTCTTCTTTTCATTTCCTTTTTTTGTTATTATTATTTTGTTATTATTTGTTTTTTTTTGTTGGGCTCCCTGACGCAGTCTCGTCTGTGATGCGGGATATTTTGTCCGGTGGGACTATTGATGAATTTGACTATTTATTCTATTGGTGGGGCTAGGGACTGATGTCCAAGAGCCCGGCGGGCCTGGCGAGGGCGGAGTGCCTTAGGCCAAGGAAGAGGGCTTCATGAATCCTACCCAGTGGGACGAAGTTTATTTTCGAGCTTGGCAAGGGCGGAGCTCCTCAGGCCAAGGAAAAGACTTTGTGGACCTAGCCCGATGGGACAGAAGGTAATTTTCAAGTTCGGCTAGGGCAGAGCGCCTCCGACCAAGGGAAAGCTTTTGTCGGCTCGGCCCGACGGGGCTGATGGGCAAATTTTGAGCTAGACAAGGGTAGAGTGCCTTATGGCAAAGAAAATAGAAGATTTTATTGGGCCGACATTGGACAAGGAATCCAAACCGGCATTGATAGGAGAGTCCCATGGGACAAATATGGCATTGTTGTGGCTGAATGCCGAAAGGCCATGAGAGTGCATTAGCTGGGAGCGTAGGTCCCAGATCAAGGGTGGAATGTTAGTCCCAGTGGGACGAGTGGCAAATATCTCCACGGGATAGGAGGGTGGTAAGGCATCATGAATTCTAGTGGGACCAGGGGTGCTGAGATAGGCTGTTAGAAGCCGAAAGGCATTTATTTGCTGGCTTGGTAAGGAGTCGAGGGTGTAGCTGACTCAGTAAGGATTGTTCTTTTCATTCCCCAACAGGGTTTGGACCCGTATTTGAAACGAGAGGCCTAGTGGCCAATGAAGGTTCTTTAGCGTCGGTGGGACTATTGATTAACATGATCCCCCTAGGAGATATTGAGTGACAGCTATGCATTAGATCAACAGCTATCTTCTTTGTCATTGATTTCTTTAGGAGATGCTCCAACTAGCTTCGGTTCGGGCCTCCGGCGCTTACGCCAAATGCTGTCCTCTTGACGCTTGTTCTTAGAAGCTGCAGTTGCAGGGTCCTCCCACCTCCACAGATGATGTAGTCATTTCACTATTCCTTGGGTATTCACCATGAACTTTTTTTATAGTCCAAGGTGGGTGCACAGGAGAGCGCTCACACCCTCAGAGAGGGGATGAGTGGTTCACTCCACCATACCAACCCCACAATGGTAATTTTTTTTTTTTACTTGGCATGAACCAAGACATGAGGGGAGTGACATCTCCCTCGACAGATATAGCCATCAAGGCCTCCTTCAAAAGAATTTTTCTCTCTCCTTTTTTTTTGAGACCTGACCTTCTGAGAGACGACATCTCAGATTCAATAGGTGGAGCCTTATGTCTATATATATGCAAATTTCATTTGCCCTCATTTTTTGCTCATTTTGTTTGGTGCCTGCCCCCGGAACAGGATCTTTCCATTCTTTTTTTTTTAGTTGCTATTCTTCTGTCTGTTGGCAAGCATCCGCATTCAAGCTATGCGGGCTTGCTAGACATCGGCTTCAGCCAGATTTGTGAGAAGCAGTTGAGGCGGTAACGCCGCGCGGGACTGCTCTTTTGAGGACAGATATTTGATGAGGGCGCGGTGGGTCCACCTTATACTCGCCCATCTGTAGTTCACCTTTCTTGATCAGGCCTTCAATAATGTCCTTGAACACATAGCAATCCTCAATGGGATGCCCCAACATTTGGTGATAAGGACAGAATCGTGGATCGTCTTTTCTTTCGGCATCGCCTGGCTTCTTTGGCTCCGGAAGCACTATTTTACCGTATTCACGGGCCCACTCAAAAAGTGCCCTAGTCTTGTCCTTTGGAAAGGAATACAGTTTCATCGTTTTGTCCCTTAAAGAGGGCCCTTGCTTTGCCGGATCGGCGGACGATGCCTCTTTCATTTTCTTCTTCTGTTGCTCGAAGGCTTCAAAATTTGAGGTGCAAACTTCTTCCTATGCCGAAGGCTTGTTGATTGGTTTATTCTTTTGTCTCGAGGCCGTATAGGACGAGCAAAGCCTTGCCAGAACTGCTTCGGCATTAGCTGCAATGTCACCTAGTTGTTCGAAGGTCGTGACTTCAATGTCAATGACCCATCGTAGAATTTCTATTCTCAAATTTTCTTTGCAGATTTGAACAGAGTCCCCGTAGCTCGGTGGATGTCTGCATCTTTCACGGAGATTCCTCCACCTTCTTATGTAGTCCATGACATACTTATTATCTTTTTGTTTGGCTGCTTGTAATTCGGCCTCGGTGACTTCCCCTTCGGCCGCCTTCGTATTCATTGTTTGTCTCACCTTCAGCTCGTTTGACTGCATGCACGGTCTCATTGGCACCATCTTCGGAGATGCTTTAGTTGCCCCCTGATGTGCTCGGGAAACTGTGTGCTTGAGTGGTTGAGGGAGGATACCCCCTGTATGATCATGTGCTACTCGGGGTATGACTGGCTGTGCTGACGCTTCAAGTGAGCTAGCACTACCTTGTGTCGCCTCATGTAGATGTTCTGCCAGTTGTGGTATAGGTGGACTTAGATTCATTTCATTCAGTTGCCTTTGCAGCATTTCAATTTCCTGCTGCTTCTGGTTTAGCAGTGCCATCACAGCGGGGCCTTGCCAAGAGGGGCCGGGAGTGCTATCTTGCGCCTCCGGTCTGACTAGGGTGAGTGGCATCCCGTCATTATTGCTGGACGCGCCCAGTTTCTTTGAGACGAACTCCTTGGGTTTTATGCCTTCGAGCCTAGGGGGAACACGGTATTGTGTCCCCTTGTTGGCTGGTGGGCGTCTTGATATTCTCCCGGATCCGGTAGCATGGTGGGAGGCAGAAGCTTTAGCTTGATTTGCTCCTTTTGGCATAAAGCAAATTTCTTCATCTTCTTCATCAGTAGCTTGAGCCACACTGGACGGTGCTGACAGCATGTTGCAAGAGAGAGCAACATGTCTTATTTTAGCTTTTGTATTCTCATTTTCCTTCTCCCATATGGCTGGCCTCTGCCCCTGCAGTGGGTCATTCGGTGCATTGAACACCCTTGCCTTTTTTTTAATTCTTTCTGTTAGCCCGTGAGACTTATTCTGTCCTTGAAGGGCATGCTTCTTGACCTGCATAGGCTGGCTCTTGAGCTGCTCCTGCTTGTCTAGCCTGTCTGTAACAGTTTGTAGCCGTTCCACGGCTGAGTTGATTTCTTTATGCGCCCGTGCCGGGGCTTGTTTCTTTGTGTTATCCACTGGCCTTCTGATAGCCACAGGAGGGGCTATTTGATGCCAAGCAGGAGCTATAGGGGGCGGAGCGGGCCGGCCCATGGCTCCACTAACATGGACTCTTGGAGTCGGAAGGGATGTTGATCTTGTTTTTTTCTTCATTGACGATGCTTGCCAATTTCTTTGCTTTTCTTCAGGCGCTAGGGCAAAGTCTTCATTGGTGTGTTGGCTGCAAGCCTTTGGCACTTCTTCCGGCATTCACTGACATATAGATATTACATTAATTGATGCCCCCGGAGTAGGCACTTCATGAGGGCGCGGAGGGTCGACTCTGTCCTCCTCCATTTGTAGCTCCCCTCTTTTTATTAAGCCTTGGGCGATGTCTTTGAATATTTGACAATCTTCAATAGGGTGCCCCAAGATCTGATGGTAGGGGCAGAAGTAAGGATCATCTCTTCTTCTGACGTCATCAGGTCTCTTTGGCTTCGGAAGCCTAATTTTGCTATATTTGACAGCCCACTCGAACAATGCTCGAGTCCGATCCCGGGGGAAGGCATAGAGCTTCTTTGCTTTGTTCTGCGGAGGATGACTCTCTCGACATTCAGCAGGTTCATTGAGAGGAGGATTGTGCACCCATTTATGCCTTTTCACCGTGAGGCTGACAGCATGAACCGCTTTCAGTTTCGACCGTTTATTAACCTGCTTGGCTTCGTAACTTGAGTCAGCAGAAATGGAGGGATATTTTGTGAAGAAATCTTCAACCTCTGTGGCAATATCACTTAATTGGTCAAAAGACCGGATTTCTATTCCAATCATCTTTTCCAGAATCTCTTTCTTTAGATTTTATTTACATATTTGTATTGCGTCTTCTGGATGCGGAGGACGCCGACATCTCATGCTGAGATCCTTCCATCTCTTGATATATTCTGCAGCAGGCTCATCATCTTTTTGTTTGGTCGCCAATAACTCGGCCATGGTCACCTCCGTCTCGGCGACGTGGAATCTTTCAGTGAATTTCTGCTGCATGTCTGGCCAGTCGTGGATAGACCCGGCTGGCAGGTCAGAGTACCATTCAAAAGCAGGTCCTGTCAATGAAGACCCAAAGAACTTGAGCAGGTACGACTCGTCTGCCGCCAAGTCACCCATGGCGGCTATATATTGTGCAACATGCTCTTTCGGGGAGCCCTGCCCGTTGTATTTGTCAAATTTTGGGAGTTTATTGATGCCGGGTGGCAATCTTTTGGCAGCATGGTAGGTTGGATATGGCAGTTCATATATGTCGAAGGGGGCATAATCATCGCCACCCCTCTTTGCCAGCCTTGCTTCGATCACATGTTCAACCATCAACTTGTTCACCATGGCTGACCCTTCTGGTTGAGGGTAGAGGTGGGTGGGATGCATCAATAATGCGGCCGAAGTCATAGCATTGGATGGAAAAGGCTCTAACAGGGGAGCCTGCCGTTGCATTTGGGGAGGCATTAGCCGTGCTGGCTGAAGCCATTGAGAATAATGCTGGGGAGTGGCCCAGTTTTGATCAGCAGTTTGTAGAATGACTGGTGAAGGAGCGCCCCCAGGGTTAAAACCTTCCTGTGATGGCCCATTTTGTGCCCCCAGTTGCTCGGGCGCTACAACATACTCAGTCTTTTCATTTAATTTACTCTTCAGCAGCTTTATCTCTCGCTGGTATCCTTGCAACAACATCAGGATGGCAGGGTCCGTGGTTGTTTCATTACTAATGCTCTCGGGCATTTTTCCCAAAGAACCTTCGATTGAAGGAGGTGGAGATGCTCCTTCTTGTTCAGACGCCATCATTCTGTCGGTGACAGTAGTGATGTCTTCTTCAGCAAGCTGCTTGCCCTTTGTGGTTTGCAGCAGCTCAGCCTCAGCTTTGTCCCATCTTGTCATCGGGTCTCTTATTCCAGCAATCTCGGCTGGCTCTTCTTGTTCATTTGGTAGGGGATCAGGTGTACTCATCACCCATGTCATATTGCAAGTAAGAACTTGCGTTGTCCTTTTGTGCTTTCTGACTCTCCTTCGGGCCTGACTAGGGAACGTCGGCCCTCCATAAATTCTTTTCATCTTTTCATTTTGTGGAGATCTTTCAAGGCTTATAGCCCCAACTTGCTTCTCCTCTTCATTCGCCGCCACGGGTGATATTTTGTCTCTTTCTTCTACTTCGGTGCTGATGACACGAAGCGATCTTTGTCGGCCCATGACGGGACTCCAGAGGCTGTGGAAGTATTCTCGAACCATCTTCGTCATGTCTTCCTGACTATACTCTGGAGAAATGGCTGGAAACGGCACTTGGACTCGGACAGACGGCATATGTGAAAGCCGTATCAGCTTGGCAGCTTGATTGGAGCTTCTTGAATATTTGGAAATTTCAGCCTGCCTTGCACAGGCCCTGGCGGTGGGTGGGGGAGTTGCAATCACGACTTCCTCCGCATGCATAGTCTCTTTGCCCCCTCTGTTGGGAACATCCGCAGAATCCTTGAAGCCTTGTGAGGCTGGTGCAAGGCCTCGGATCCTCTTGGGAACCCAGATTTGCTTAAACTTTGGCAAGTTCGGGGTTGGCCTCCCTTGCTTGTTGTCATTAAAATTCACCCTCCGACTTGCTAGCACTTGGAAGGTGTTGTGGGTGGGCACAGTCGGGATGATCCGATCTGGCAGAACTCCGGCGTTGCGGCCATTGAAGTATACTCGGATGCCCCCGATTAACGAGGACTTCCCAGATGCTGAAAGTTGACTCCGAGGAGCAGCAACAATTCTTCCTCTGGAGCTCTTCTTGTTGCCCCCAGCAGGCTTCTTCTCATGTGTCACAGTTGGGCAAACAGTATGGTGGACGTGGCAGCTCACGGTCACCAGAGTTTTCGGTAGAGTTTCGTTAATTTGGCCCTCACTTCGGCGGACCACAGCTTTGTTGTTCTTCAGCTCCACAAGTTCAGGAGTCTCCACATCCAGGAGACTCGCGAATGCAACTCCCAGGAAGTTGGGGAAGCCAACGACCGGGGGAAAGTTGCCGAAGGGAGTGGGTACGGCAAGGTAGCCATATGCAGCATGGTCTGCCATGATTTGAGGACCAAAAACAAGCCCAGATAGTCCGCTCGCCATCACTTCAACCTACAAAGAGGAAAAACAAGATGAATGAATAATTAACATTTGAAATAGTTCAATGGGGGCCCCATGGTTCTTCTATTTTGGCAAAGAGATGAAGGGAGGCTGAGTCCCACCGGGCGTGCCAGCTTGTGGGAGATGGTTTTTTTATTAAGAATATTTTTATTATGGGTTTATTTGGTTTATTTATTAGAGGTTTATTTGCATGGGGCGTGCCAGTCACTGAGTGACAAATTTATTATGCGCACCGTCTGACTAATCAGACAAAGATGGGTGATCGTGTCGGGACCCAGAACCCGCCATACCATAAAGGCTACGGCGTTAATTACATCTCTCCAGAAGAGAGAAAACCCTTGATTAATCGTCAAAATAGAGAGGCCATGGGGCCCATAGAATATGTAAAGAATGTGATTGCATGCAAGCACACAATATGGTAGTATTTGTTTATTAGGCCGGCTCCCGGTACAAGGTGAAGAACTTAGGTCCGAGGACCACCATCGCGCATAGCGAAAGCCTCCGGCCGGGCGTAACCCGACTTTCTGCTAATCACCATTCAATATACCGGAGACTCAGAGCATGCAGTCATGCAAGGTGGTAATATTTAATTTTATTATTTATTATTTATTTGGTCATTTATTTGTAAATTTAAGGAAGACTTTGGCAATCCCTGTCAATCGCAAGGCTGTCGATCAGTCATTGCCTTTTTATTTTGAGACTGCACATAGCGTTACGATGCATGCATATAGGCCCATGAGGTGGGTCGAGTATGACCGTATTCGGGCAGACTCGTGTATCATCGGGACAATGTATGCCAGGGTATGGCAAATTTGATATTTGAAAATGAGGGACGCGGTTAAAACCCGGTCAAAACGAATTAGATTCAGCGGCTTATTGGCCCGAGACAAGGTCATGTCGTGACCATAGTGGGATTAATCCCGAGGTGCAGACATGACCTGTCAGGGGGTCATCAATATTCCTATGCCCGGGATCTAGAGGAGGTAAGAGCTCCGGAGTAGACATGCTCATGTTCATTATTCTCTATTTATTCTTGTAATTATTTTAAATGTATGAATGCACTTTATTTATTATTTATTTGTTTATTTTGTTTTATTTTATTATTTTTTTATTGGATGCATGCATCTTTTATTTCCTTTATTGGCATTTATTTGAGTTGTTATTCATTTATCATATTATGTTATTATTGTTTATCATTATTTATTTATTTATTTTGAACGAGAGTGTTTTGTTTATTTTTTTAGTTTGTTTCCTTTTATGTATATACATACATGCATATGGCAGGGGGTGGACATATGTGTGTTTGATGGGTTTAATATTAATGGTTAATTGGTATTAGTGGGGTGGTTAGTGTTAGGTGGGTGAATGCATATGTGTTTCACGTAAAGTACATGCATATGTTAAATGTGAGTGAGTGAGTGTTACGTGTTACGTGTGTGTTGAATATGAAGTGAGATAGCAGGAGGGGAAAGCATGCACAGAAGATAAAACGGCGTGCATGCGTGCATATGGTTAAAACAGCGCGGCCGTGTATGAAGTTTAAAACGACGCGCATTTGGTTTTGGCCTTATTTGAAACGGCGTGGGTTTGGATGAAACTTCACGATTAAAACGGCGTGCAAATGTGTGAGCACGCCGGATAACGGTGTTATTCTTTTTGTTTCATTTATTTTGTTTTGTTTTGTTTATTTTATTATTTATTATTTATTATTATTATTTATTATTATTATTTGTTTGTTTTATTATTTTTTATTTCATTTTCTATTCATTTTTTTATTTATATTCTCAGTTTTACAAATGGTTAATCCGGCAGCATCTCCCCTAAACTCGGGGTGTCTGGCAAAAGTGGAGGCATACCCACGGAATGGGGCAAGCTCCTTAAAGGCCGGGAGGCCAGACACGGTGACCAACGGACCCGAATGGACGGAGACCTCGAGGGCGAGCCTACGCGGGATACAGTTGTGTCCATGGGTTATCCAAATCGGAGCAGTGTTCGCCATTAAGGCGGTTTAATATTCACTCGGAGAGTGATTATTTAAAACAGCATGAGAAACAAAACCTTAAAACGGCACGGCTTCGGTTAAACTGGCGTGGAACGCTTAGGAAAAGGGGGTTAAAGCGGCATGGGAACCATAGGTGAAGAGGAGGAGGTTAAAACGGCGCCACGAAAGGTGAAGAGGAGGAAGTTAAAACGGCGCCATGAAAGGTGAAGAGGAGGAAGTTAAAATGGCGTCACAAAAGGTGAAGAGGGGGGCTTTAAAATGGCACGCTCACCTTATGGCGCGCTGGAATAGGGCGCGCCGTTTTAGGGCGCGCCTTATTAAGGCGCGCCGGATGATCGTCACGTCGGTTTAGCCCGCTTTCATGGAAATTGAAGTTTTATTGGTTTATTTGGACTTGTTAAAACATTTTTTGAAGATTTCAAAAGTTTATTAAGTTATTTATTCAACAGATTGGCCCCGGGCCATTCAGAAGTTGAGTCACAGGCTCGCACGAGGTTCATACTCGAGCGCGGCGATCATTCCGAGTCAAACTTGTTCGAGCTGAAATTTCGGCAGCATCTCCCCATCTCGGAGGATTTGTTGGGAAGAAGCGGGGAGTACTCACGTAGAGGAGCAACCCCTGAGAGCCAGGTGGCACAACGGCGGCCGGCAAACCCGAACGGATAGGAAAACCCCGAGGGCTAGCCTACTAGGGGCTCCAAATCTGTGGGCGAGAGCGAACGAATGGGGCGACTCATTATGGGAGCGAAAACCCCGAGGGCTAGCCTACGAGGGGCACGCAACCCAAGTCGACACAATGCTCAAATCGGGATGACCGGTAGAGGGAAGGAAACCCCGAGGGCTGGCCTACGAGGGGCACCCATCTCACGGCCACCACAAGGTCCATTAAGACGGTGGATTTAGATCTGTTGGGGTCGACCCATATTAATATCCACTCATTAGCCCGTAGGAAATTCGTCACTAACAGACGGATCCCTGTAGACAGAGTGATATCATGGTGAAACATTGGGGAATGTTCCCCTCTCCCCGGTCACCAAATCTCCTCGAAAGAACGGTAACACGGTGTGGATGTAGATCGTACTTAGTTAGCAAACTGATTATGATACCTATAGATATATATATATATATATATATATATATATATAGGGGTTAGCATGTTAACAGAGTGATTACCGAGCTAACGCTGGGAAGACCATGATGCAGGGAAGCCAAGCATTAAGCTTGTAGGGGAGGCCTCATTGCCTTCTGTTCATGATCAGGAACGAAAGGGGGGACAAGAGGACGGCCCCAAGATCAATCAGGGAGACGCACATGCATACATCTCTGGCGATGAAACCTTTGACATTCTAACGGAAAGAACCCCGGGGAGAGGGGAGATTGCTATAGCCCATGGTGTACCAGGGCGTATCCGGCGTCGGAGAAGACGGGTACGGAAACAATATGCACAGGGAAATGATTAAATACACGGACAGAGGAAAGATGAGTAACTGGGAAAGATGGAAACGACGCCGAGCACAACCACCGTTCATCCATTCGATGCACGCTGAGTGGGGATATATATGTACGTATGTTCATTCCGGCGCCGGCACTGTTGCGCGGCGCCGTCCCACTAGCCACAGAAAGAAAACACAGGGGGGTGAGAAGAGATGATGCAGGAGAAAGCGAACAACATTGATCCCTCGACTCATTAGTGCATTTGTGCATACCATTCATTCCATCAATAAGGAAAGACGTACAGATTGCATACATCGGCGCCGGCGTTGTCGCTCGGTAGTCATTAACATCGAGTGAAAGAGGAAGTCACAAGGGAGAAAATGGGTAGCAGAGATGGTGAGGGGGGAGATAGGCTCGTATCATCACCTCTCCCCCCCTCACTTACATTATATCAGAAGAGAGAAACCAGAGAGAATCGTCGGAAGAAACCCGCGGAACCCACCTAAGCTTCTTCTCCAAAATAGAGTATCGGATGACGGGATTCTCTTCTCCGGCTCCGGAGATATTCAGGCGTGCAGACGGGGAAGACGGCGGCGAGAGCCCTCAGTGGAAACCCTGATTCTCCCCCAAGGTTCCCCCCTCCCTCGGACGAACGGGCTCTGATTGGCTCTCTTTAGATCCTTCTCTCCTATTGGCTCTTTCTATTTTTTCTTCTCTTCCCTCCTTAGCTGGTCGAATAAGTGTTGCTTTATAGCAACCAGTTAATCCGGTGCCACGGAGGGGCGCGCCGGTGAACATGGCACCGGGGAAGGAGCTTCTGCAAAGCTTTTGCGCGCCAGAATTGGTGGCACCGGGGAAATGTTCCCCAATTGGTTTTGGCGCGCCGGGATTGGTGGCGCCATTTTAAGGGGCACCGATGACCTTTCGTGCGCCGTTTTAGCTTGTTTGCTCGGCGCGGGTCAGCCGATGGGTCCGGGGATGGTTCCGGAAGTTGACTTGGTCCTTCATCTCATCGCGGCTTCGTGAAATCGCAACGAGAAGTATTGGTAAAGCCGTCAGGCCATTGAACGGCCGATTCCGGAACCTTTTGTGCCTTTGGTTCGGACACTCGGTTTTTCCGCTGACATGGCCTTCGACACTGTGATTTGTGATGTCGGGTCAGCTTCACTTGTATTTGTAGCTTTGATTGCTTCTTCGGGGATGGTCCCGACTATTCTCCCGAGCTCTCAGGTCTTGCTTTGGCGGCTGTGCCTTGAGGCCAGGTATCTTTCCTTTTCTTCTTTTCTTTGGGCTCACCTTTTCTTCGGCTTTCACCATTCTTTTCTTTTTTTCTTTCTTTTATTTTCTGTCAGCACAAGAGCACTCGATCAGAACTGAAGACCTGCCGAGGTAGAAGTTAGGAAACATTAGAAATATTTTCAGTGTCAACAGGTGTCTTCCCGTTTTCCCACGCTTTAAATGCCTGGCCGCTTCGTGTGTCCCGCTGGGGCAGAAGACGAGAAGTTTGAGGTGACCGTTTGTAGGGAGAAATCCTTCTAGCGTGTTTTCGAGGGGGGAGATCATTTAAGGCAAGTAGCCTCCCTTTGCCTATAAAAAGGACTGGAGGGCGTCCCTTCCACTCCACCGCTTAGGGTTTTCCTTGACAGTCTTTCCTCATTCCTTCTTCACGTTGCGTTGTGCCGTGGTATTCGGAGCATAGAGGAAGCTCTAGATGAGGAGGCTACCGACGACGGGGGGCAGGGAGTTCCTATTGCTCCGGACTTGAAAAGGAGTCGAAGGCCGGTGGACAGACTTGAAAAGGGGCCGACGCGCGGAGGCACGCCGTTTTCCCTTTATCAGTTCCAACGACGCTTGCAGGGGGGCGAGATGGAGGACGGATGGGGGGATCAGACATCCCTGCTGCCCGTTGTTGATATTTATTTGCCTATCTTTGATCTTTTACTTTTGAGGTTTGCAAAGTAACATGGCAAGATGACAAACAAGCAATCAAAGATTTACTCAAACCTGTGAACATGTGAACATGAACCTAGGCAATCATAGCTAGCTCTAGCATGAGCATGCTATCTCAGTCAAATTACGCTAAGGAAAAGGAAAACACACGCCGGGGCGTGGAGCAAGGAGTAAATAAAAACACACCGTGAAGGTGGAGCAAGCAAGGAAAGTAAAGATGATATGATGAAGAAGACAGCTAATGCCCAATACCAAGGAAAGATGTGATCACCACCAAAGTAAACACAAGTCAAAAGACCTGAATATACCTTGGAAATAGGTGGATGAAGCACCCGCCCACGGGAGAGAAGACCAAAGAAAGCCTACCGATCAACTTGTAAGTAACGGCCAGAACCCTGTGCGTCGCTTGGAAGCGACGGCTGCACGATAGACCGCCAGAAGAAAGTGACGCGCCTGAAGTAGACCGTCAGACAACCTGCAGTAGTAAAGCTTGAATTCTTTTAACTCCAACTCTTCTAGCCGGCTAGAAGACTTGGGCCTCGTGCTAATGAACCTGTAAACCTGCCAAAACGTAAAAAGACAAGACAAGACAACCTCAATTAGCCCTCTTCACAAGCATAGCATCAATTCTTAAAGAGTTTAAGAACATCAAAAGGAGAGGGAATTACCGGGGAGTTTTTGGTTTTTTTAACCCCTCTGGGTGTTTTAAAAGTTTGGAAGGATGTTTATATGCTTAAAGAACAGTGGAAAACGCGGAGGAGGAGGAGGGACAATGCTTTGTTTGAGGAAAAACCAAGGAAGAACTCAAGCATGCAATGATGAACTTGAAAGACCAAAACTAAAAGTACTCCCTTGATTGGAAGATGGATGTACGTGGGAAGCAGTTCCTCCTGGATGAAGATGACTCCTGAGTTCGGCAGCACTTCGTCGTGAATTCAAATCTCCCCCCTTTTTGTCATGAATTCAAGGGTTCTATTTATAGACCCTCAAACCCTTAGGTTGAGTAGAGGATAATTTAGCAGGAAAGAAGGATAGATCTTAGCAAATCCTTGAGGATAATATCACCAAGAGTCCATAGAAACAAACGGGAAGTCCTGAGGATCGGATTTGAAAGAGATAACGTCAATCCAAAAATTTATCTCAACCACGGAGTAGCAGAGAAAAGGCCTGAACTGTCAGGACTCTCGGAAGGAAGTAACGGCTGCACGACAGACCGCCACTTGAAAGTAACGCATCAATGAGTATCCGTCACTTTCAACCTTATCCTAAAGGATAAGATCAACGGGAAGAAGACCCAACAAGTCGGACTCTTCAAGGAAGCGACGGCCAAGGCATAGGGCGTCACAGAGAAACAACGGCTGCACGACAGACCATTATTATCAACGTAGAATTAAAAGGATAAGCACTAACCACGAGGCCTTAGCCTTTAGGACTCTTCAAAGAGTAACGGTCCAGGACCCATGCGTCAGAAGGAAGAAACGCACCGGACTGGGACCGTTATTATCATTGAGGTTCAAAAAATATAATGAAGAGGATTACCAAGCTTTACCAACGAATGCCACCAGGAGCCAATTCTTAATCCAGGGATTCAAAACCCAAGAAACAGGCTTCAACTGATCAAGAGACTCGTCAAAGAATGAACAACTCGGAGCATCATAAGGAATGAATAAGGAGACGACCCGACTTATTGGGTATAAAACGGGTGTCAACAGATGCCCCTCCTTAACGTCCTCTTTGTAGGGGAACAAGCGGAGGTGAAGCGGAAGTAAAAATGGAACATGGAGATGAAGCGGAGATGAAGCGGAGTGGATCAAAAAGAGGGCGTTAAGGTAAACGACACCCGTTCTTTACCAACAAGCAATAGGAATTGTCTGGAAAACTTCGAATTGATAACAAGGAAATAGCCAACCAAAGGATGCAAGTCTGGAGGAATTAATTAACTAAGGAAAGGAAACACGGCTAGCCGCCGGAGGCAACGGAAAAGAAAGAGACTAAACTCCAGACAGGAATCATTAGCGAACCAGATAGAGCGAGCAAATTGAAGAAAGCCTTCTAATTCAGAGTGGAATGATTCTCCTTATTCGGGATTAAGAACACAGTTGTTCACCATCACTGAGACATCTTGAGCAGATAAAACTCATGAAATGCTCAAAGAATGCGTATGATGCATGCTGGGCTAAAGGAAAAAGAAATCTTCAAAACAAAATGCAAAGAAAGATAAAATATCAAATACTCGAGAATAATATTGCTAGATCGGAGTAATCAGAGTCAGGACACCATCTGCAACCACGGCGTGCAAGACAGAACCATCGTCCCCAAATTTTTCCAATCTAACGGCCTATCCAACGATTAATCATGTGAACTTAGATCATCATCATTTTTGTTTTAGGGGAACATCAGATCCCAGGACACATGAATGACCAGCCGGTTCTCGAGATAATATATCATAAGTAACATATAGTAATGCATTAAGGGGGATGAGGGAACGATATACCATACCTGACTTACCTGCCTGACGAACGGCCAAACGTGACTCCTGTTCATAATTCCTTTCATGAAAGATAGGTTAGCCAATAATAAATACGATCATGAATCAAGGCATAACCATTATACGTGCAAGAGGCATCAATAAGGAACAACATGGAAGAAAATGGAACCATTTTGACATTAATTAGACCATTTAATTCATTAGGAAACTTGCAAGTTTGTAACATTCTCATGACAGGGCGTCACATCAAGTAACAGATCACCCTTGATCCGTCATAAATCAGGCGGTTCACATTCTTCGATAAAACAGTCCAACACATGTGACGGCCCATTAAAGAAGCGTCAGAATGATGTGACGGCCGGTCGATAGACCGTCACATTTCCTGAGTTTTCAAAAAAAACAACCGAACGGTTACGGCCCGTTCATTCCATTCCAATCACTCAAAAAAAAACCCCAACCAAGGAGAGCTCCGGCGATTTCACCCCCACGACCACCATGGCCGGCGACGAGGCACCCCAGCCGCCTCCACAGAAGAGAGGGAGAGGGAAGAAAATGGCGATACGACGGTTCCACCGCCGGCTCGAACGAGAGGCGATTCCGCCAATCGTGGAGGAAGAAACGACAAGGAGAAGCCCACGAGAGGAAGAAGTGGTCCCCACGGTTGTGCCGGACGGCGAGGAAGCTCCACTGGGTGCGGAGGAACCCAGAGAACCAGAGAAGAAAAGGAGGAGAGGCACGGACCATGAGGTAGGCCGCCTTGCCCTAGATTCCATTTTTGATTTTTTTGTCTTTTAATTCATGAGTGCATGTGGGGAATAAGGGTAGAAATGGGTCTACGAACCCACTAGGGAACTTTGTAGGCCATTTGGCCAGAGTGGGAGACCATAGGAATACAGGGGAAAAAACCCCAACTAGCAGACGAAGTGACGGTCCTGCCAGCGACCGTCACTCCCTTGACGCTCCAGCCTGGGTGCGTCAGGGACAAGTAACGCCCTAACCCAGGGCCGTTACTTCTGCCAGGGATTCAAACTATTTTTTAGGGTTTTCAATTTTCAATTTTTGTTTTGTTTTCAATTATGAATGTTTATGCCATGAGTATATGATGCAAACTAAACTAATTAATGATCTATTATGCAATGCAGGGAAAGAGAAGATCACGGATCTCCTGGCTTCAGATCCGGGCAGTGTACCAGGCATTGCCCGATTACCAGAGAGAGAGACTTGCCGAGATGGGATTCACCGAGGTGCTCAGCATCGAGGTGATTCGGATGGACACGCCACTGCTGTATGCACTGCACGAGAGATGGGACCCGATCAGTAGGGCGTTCATCTTCCCATGGGGCCACATGATCCCCACACTGGAAGATATGGCGAGGATTACTGGGCTGAGAGTCCACGGCGCCGCAGTGACCGGATGGACATACGGCGATTACCGAGAGATAGCGCAGCAGCTGCTCGGGCTAGATTTGATCAGGCCGGGTCAGTCTTCTTCCCAGCTTGCGAGATCAGTGCTGCAGGAGAGCTTGGGGCTGAGAGGAGCGACAATCACCGTGGGAGAACTGCCTGAGGAGCATCTGGTCAGAGTGATCGACCAGGTGCGCCCTCGCGTGGCGGCAGAGGCGGGACCAGAGGGAGACAGAGTGCTTAGGCGCTTCCTGATGTTGCTGTTCGGGAAGCTTCTGTTCGCGACTCGGGCAGACGTCATCAGCTGCAGACTGCTGCCGATGATAGAGGATTTGAGCAGAGTCAGGAAGTACGCATGGGGAGCAGCCGTACTCGCATTCTTGTTCGACTCCCTGAGCACCACGGATCGCCAGACGATGCTGGGCGGCTTCTCGCCCTTTCTACAGGTAAATGCACTTCTAAATGCTTTCTATCATGCTATGATTATGATTATGCTATGACTCATGTAAATGATTTATGCAAAATGATTCGACTGACTCGATTTCAAAATGCAGGTCTGCAGCTATATGTACCTCCCGGGGATTGGGAGAGGCGTACTACTCCATCCCGGCCTCATACCAATCGCGAGGCGATGGTCGGTGGCGAGGGACACGGGATCGGTCCTTAGACTGACCCGGACGATCCAGGATGACCTGGACTCCTACCCATACACATCGGTAAGCCCGGGATTCAAAATGATTTCTATGTGCTTTACATGCCTCTATATGCTTCTATATGCTGACAAATGAATGAATGCTTTCAGGTGAGATGGACCCCGTACTGCAGCGAAGGCTACACGGGACAACCGTGGGTAGAGGCGTCGCTATCGTACCGGGGGCGAGACATATGGTTGCACTGCATCCATATCATCGAGCCTCTGCACTACAGGCTGATCCTACGGACTCAGGGACTACACCAGCCCGAGGTGACCTTTCCGCATCGCAATGATGACCGCCCAAGCAAGTCGGCGAGGGGCATCAGTGGAAATGTAGATTGGCGCGCCCGGAAGGTGAAGTACGTCCTTGACTGGAGGCAGCGAGGCAGGGCTGTGAAGGATCGAGATGAGAGCGACGAGGCCTATCTGAAGGCCTTCGCTCGATTCTACGGCGACCGGGTATACCGAGGTACCCGACGACCGGTATGCAATTCTAAAACTCTAAACTTCTCTATATGAAAATGCAAGATGATGGATGCTGACTCATACTTTCCAAATGTAGCTAGATCCTGAGGGACGGATAGCCGAGCTAGAAGGGCTACTCCACTCCACCATCCAACAGCGGGACGGGTACCGGGCTGCCCTGGAGCTCCTGGTGAGACTAAAACTTAAATGCTTATGATTCATGCAATGATGTTCATGATGCAAATGCAAATGCTAACTGACCATGATTTCTAAATGCAGTGGGCCGAGGGAGCCCAACGTGCCGGGCCAGATGCCCCATCGTCTTCATTGCAGCCTGCGGGAGGCAGGGCTGAGCAAGAGGCCGACTTTGCTCGGGCAGTTGCCCGAGCCGAGGAGGCAGAGGCCACCCTCGCAGAGCGGGTAAGAGACTAGAAAACTCATGATCACGCCTAATTAAATGCTTCATGACTAAATGATATGAAATGCAATCTACAGGTGAGGGACCTAGCAGCAGCGGTGGCCGAGGCCAGCCAGGCGAGAGCTGAGGTAGAGAGAAGCCGGGCCGAGACTGATCGAGCCCGAGCAGAGACGGAGCTAGTACGGGCAGAGATGGCCCGGCTGAGAGCAGAGACCCTGCGACGCCCAGATGACGCAGAGATGGAACAACTCCGGAAGGAGTTAGCGCAGGCACGAGCTGAGGTGGAGGAGCTTCGGATCGGGACGGCCGACTTGGATCGCTACCGGACCGAGGCGCGGGAGACGCGGCGTCAGATCTTTACACTGAATATCGAGCTGCGGACACTGGAGCGGACGGTGCGGATGATCGGCCGGGGATCGGAGCGATGCACCTCCCAGAGTGGGATACATAGGAGCGCTGCTCCTAGCGGCTCAGTAGGGGACTTCCTCGTCAGCTCCTCCGCCCAGCGGAGGAATGAGAGGGCAGAGAGAGGACAGCAGGAGGAGAGTGCTTCCATAGCACCGCCACCCGCGAAGAAGCCTGAGGAGGGGGAGGATGAGGGTGGCCCGACTGATAGACTGGCCGAATGATGCCTTTCTTATGTTTTCTATTTATCATTTGTATAGAACTTTTGGCAAAATGGAATGAGACCCCTTCATTTTAGCTTTCTGTTTTGTTTTAATTTTATGCGAGCGTGAATGAATGAATGTGAAAAATGCAGGATGGACGAAATGTGGATGAATGAAATGAATGAGATGTATGCAGGAATGCATGAAAATGGGAAGAGGACGAGGTGTATAATGTGAAAGACCGCCAGGTCTAGGCAAGGGCAGAAGGAACAGTCTGAACCCAGCAGCAGAGAAAGTGACGGTCTAAGATCTGACCGCCATAATCAAAACGACGCTCTGGTGAAAGACCGTTAATGGTCAGAGACCCACTCCGGCAGTGGGGCATTAGGATAAACGACGGCCAATCGAGGGTGCGTCAAATGAAAATAACGGCCAAGGGTCAGACCGTTAATCATGGCAGAACGATAGTTGTCCAGGGAAACTAGCAGGAAATGCGACGGTCCGAAGGGGACGCGTCAGAAAGAGACGGTCCTAAGCAAGACCGTCAGGAAGTGTTTTTTTTGCCCAAAAGAGAAGGAACTGAGTAGCTGAGAATGTGACGGCTCAGGGCTTGTGCGTTACAAAAAATAACGGTAGACCCGTAGACCGTTATTCTCCACAGAACATGATTCGGGGAATTGAAACCCACAGAAAATGCGACAGCCAAGGGTTGGCGCGTCAGAATTAAATAACGGCCGCGCGATGGACCGTTAGAGTCTGGGTTGTAATCGGAATCGGATTGAGCCGAGACAACTAAAACCCGAGGTTTAGCTACTTAAACCACCGCTAGAACTTATCCTAATTGAAGATAAAGCCTTGTAGCCCGAGTCTTACCCTTCCAAAGTTAAATATAAGCTTTAGTAACTTGGAACCTTAATCAAAATCGCAACTTTTGCTGAAGCCTCTATTCTAGGGTTTGAGGAGTCCCTCCAAAGAGCAGAAAACATGATGAAGAGGAGCTTCGAGATGATAGCTATGGAGGAGAAAGCTTACACCGGCCCTAAAGCTGCAAGGAGGGAACATGGAGAGCTTCAACGGCTAACCTCAATTCCCAAGCACTTAAGCTCCAATGCCCAAAGAGTGGTAAGTTCTCACAACTCACCCAAAGTTCAGATTCTTTTGCTGCACTCCTTTTTTTAACCTTCCTTCTTCCTTTCTCAAGCCCCTTCCTGGTCCAAGGTGCTATTCCAATCTGAAGTGGGTGGCTCCCATGGTAAAGGCACTCCCCATAGAGGTCACATCGATCCTTAAGGCATGGCACCTCCAACCTCTCTTGGTTTTAGGCAAGAATTTTCAGAAATTGTCCTTCGATTGGCCAAGCCTCTCAGCACTTGTGGAACTATGGCATCCACAAACTCATACTTTCATCTTCCCTTCCTTTGAAGCAACCATCCTATTAGAGGAGGTAGAAACCTACCTAGCCCTTCCTAAGACTAAGGTGGGGGATGAAGACCGGGTTTGCTACACGATAGAGCCTATTGATCCGTCCTTGATTTTGAGTGATTTCATTCATAACCCGAAGGACGTGAGGACCATGATCAGCCCACACCACATTCACTTGATTCCTTTGGCACAATAGGTAGTGTCTCATTGCAAGAATAACTGGGAGAGACATGAAGCAATAGCCAAGGCGGTGGCGGTTTGCTTGTGTGGGGTCTTCCTTTTTACCACCACCGATCACCTTTTAGATATCCAAAACCTTGGTATTATTAGTGGGCTGTGGCGGGGTATGTCTATCTCTCAAGCGGTCCTCTCATACCTCTATGAAGGACTAAGCTCGGCTTGTACAGGAGGACTTTTGTTTGGTTCCATGATACTCCTTGAATGTTGGATAGGAGTGAGAGTCAAATTCCTTCCTAAGGAAGACATAACATCTGCAAGCCGAATCTTCGGGAGCCACCCTCTCTTTTTTATTGGAGGGGCATTTGGATATTCTCCTCAGGTTGAATGCAAGACGGCGGATAAGAAAACTCGGGATGAATGGCGCCTCTTCCTTAATACTCTTCCAATGGACAAGTTTATCATGCGACCAAGAGTCCTCCGAAGCATTCTTCTCAAAATACCGCGGCGCCAAGGCCTGGACCTCCAGCTAATAGGAAACACTACCATGGCGATCTACAACCCGCACCGATGCCATCTTCAGATCGGGCTACCTCGAATCAGCGTTTCTACACTATCACACTACCCTCCCCTTCTACCTAGGAAGATGGGGACCGAGGAAGATGAAAGAGCGATCCGGAACGCGCTGACCATGTGGGAGATCAGCAAGGTGCGCCCGTGGCAAGCAGAGGTTGAAGAGAACGACGAAACACGTCGAGATTATGCGAGAGAATTGAGAAAGATCCGCCCTCTTGCGGATAAGAAATTGAATGTATCTTGATTTTCTTTTTGTTTATGAGAGATATCATGCAATTGACAACCGAAGTTGAATTTTATCAAGAATTATATTTCATTAATCTTTGCTTGAATGAGATAAGAGTGCCGTAGTTGAATGATCTTGAGTTCCATAGTTGAAAGGCTAGACTGATGTGAACAGACAGGGTTTCTGGTGGATATGACGGATGGGCGCAGGGCCGCCATAAAGAAATAACGGTCCTATGACAGGCCGTCAGAATGAGAGTAACGAGAGCTCGTCTCTGAAGAATGTGACGGATGGGTCTCGAGCCGTTATATTCAAATAACGGTAGGTTCTCAGACCGCTAAAGTGAAGGTTCAAAAAAGGAAGAGGGCCCATGCCTGAAGGAAAGTAACGGTCGACGATGGGCCCGTTACATGACTGTAACGGTCTGATGCTGGTGCGTTACATGCCTTGAACTTGCATAGTTGTGAGCTTTTACTTTTGGGCTTGCCCCTGTATCCTGCACACGCTCACATATGAAGCAAGTTAGATCTGTTCTTAGACTCAACCCCTTGCCTTGAAGCAAGTTAGATAATGACCGTTTCTTGATATTTGGTCAAGGGGTGGAGCCTTGTTAAAATAGGCGAAAACATAATGAAGATGCGATGCATGCTATGCTTATGATGGTATTTTTGGGCGTTTTGAAAAGTATTTAATGCTTTTGGATTTTGAGAATGTTTGTTTTGTTTTTTGGAAACATTTGTTTGTTTTTGGACTTTTTGAAAATATTTGTTTATTTTTGGATTTTGAAAATATTTGTTGTTTTTGGATTTTGAGAATATTTGTTATTTTTTTGGATTTTGAGAATATTTGTTGTTTTTGGATTTTGAAAATATTTGTTGTTTTTGGATTTTGAAAATATTTGATGTTTTGTTTGGATTTTTGGAAATATTTGTTGTTTTTGGATTTTTTGAAAAACCAGTGCCTCTTTAGCAACGTGAGACCTTCCTTGTTTTATGTTGAGTCTCGAGATCGGCGTGCAATAGCGTGACAACCCCTGGCCGAGACCTAATCATTGCGACGGTATTTTTACCAAAGCCATACCCAGGGTACTTATCTCAGTCCTAAAAGGAAAAAAAGATCATGGGGGTAAGCTTTAGGCCAGATATGGGAGTTTTTAGAACTTGATTCCCTCACCGTACAACCCTATTAGAGATTCGGTCTGTTGTGCCGGGGGTTTTATGTCCGCCATCGAACCTTTGTCCACCTAGGCATGCATGCGACCGGGCTCATAACGTCCCGCGGGGAACTGTACTGCCACTCTTGTCATGCCTAGCTTTCTTTTTCCGTTGGAGCTTTTGAAAATTCATTCATAGACTTTAAGATGATGCTTTCGATTTCGTTGTAAAGAACACTTCTTTTCTTTTCTTTTCCTTCGTTCCTTGTGGCGTCAGGTCATAACGGACTTGCCCCTATTTGAGACCTCTTCTCGTTAGGGAGTTTGGATTGGTCGTCGCCTCCTTATTCACTCCTTGCCCCTGGATTCAGCCGAAGAATGAAGCGGACAGGGATTTTGACTTTCCCCTAAAGCACGGCCAAGGAAAAATGGTGTCGTTTAAACAAGGAGCCCGACCAGGGACGTCGTGTAGTGTGTGATTGCCTTACATGAGACTCTCCTTTTGAAGATAGGGAGGAAGTTCTTATTGCCGGAGAAGCACATGGTTTAGATTTTTTTAAGGAAATAAACGCTTAAGATACAACCCATTCCACGGGTGAGAGAGCTCCTCACCTTCCGCGTTTACTAAACGATAAGCATTCCCTGGATAAGCTTCCTTCACTACAAACGGCCCTTCCCAGTTAGGCTACAACTTGGACCTAGGACCTGCAGACCGAATAAATTTGCGTTTCAAAATAATTTCACCCTTACAAAATTTTCGTTCGATTACCTTCTTTTGAAAATAATGCGAAACCCTCTTTTGATAAACAGATACGTGATCGGCCGCGTTCATCCTCTTCTCATCTAAGAGTTCTAGCTGGACCAGCAACGCCTCTCGACGTTCATCGAGATTAAGTTCCTTATCGAGCTGCACTCTAAGAGAAGGGATTAAGATCTCGTATGGGAGCACCGCCTCCATCCCATAAGTTAAAGAGTAGGGAGTTTGTCCCGTAGGGGTACGGACGGAGGTGCGGTAAGCCCATAGAGCTTCCACCAATCTTTCAGGCCAATCAGAAAATTTATGTGCTTCGCAAGTTTTCTTAATGATTTTAAGAAGGGTTTTATTAGTGGCCTCGGCTTGACCGTTGCCTTGAGGGTAATATGGAGATGAATGATGCAATGCAATATTGAACTTCTTACATAGGTCCTTAAGCTCTTGGGAGACGAACTGGGGTCCGTTGTCAGTGACGATGCTGCTTGGCACTCCGAACCGCTAGATGATATTCTTCATGATAAAGCGGCACACCGTTGTAGCTTTGATCTCTGCGTACGCCTCGGCTTCGGCCCATTTGGTGAAGTACTCAGTAGCGGTGAGGATAAAGGATTTCTGCTTGATCTGAGAATTAGGATCACCGAGTGGGCCGACAACGTCGAAAGCCCACATAGAAAAAGGCCAAGGAGCAGTCATAGGATGGAGGGACGAAGCTGGAGAGTGAATTTTATCAGCATGGAGTTGGCATTTAAGACACCTCCGGACATAGAGGGAGCAATCTTCCTCTAGAGTGGGCCAATAGTAGCCCTGCCTAAGGATCTTCTTTGCTAGAGCCTGGCCATTGACATGACCTCCACACTCACTAGAATGGGCTGCTTCAGCCACTTTCCAAGCTTCTACATCATCTAAGTATCTCATGAGCATTCCATTAGTGGCACGCCTATACAGTTCTCCTGCAATGATAGTGTACCTTGCGACGGCTCTTCTTATCGCTTTACGCTGCTCAACCTTTGCCCCTTCTGGAAATGACCCTTCTTTACAAAACAACTCGATTTCATGATACCAAGGCAATTCTTCTTCGTCCAGAATCTCCTCTAGTTCGGTTAATGAAACTTCCTTGAGATCTTCCTTCTCAACTCTCGCCTCTACAGATTTCCTAAGGTTGATGAACCAAGGATCTTGAAGAGAGGGTGCGTCCAATCTCTGGACGACGATGGTCTCAGTACTACGACTGAGAGAAAAAGATAAGGAGGAAGCAAGAGATGCCAAAGCATCAGCTAGAATGTTCAGAGAACGGGGAGTATGGATATAGATCAGCTTACGAAATCACTTAGCAATGAGCGTGACCAAATCTTGATAAGGTTTGAGCTTGGGGTCACGAGTACGGTAAGTGGACAGAACTTGCCGTAGAACGAGCTGAGAGTCTCCTATGATGTTTAAATAGCGCGCGCCTAGGAGATAGGCGTGCTTCAAGCCGGCCAGGAGAGCCTCATACTCAGCGATGTTGTTGGTAGCAGGAAATCGCAGTTGATAAGCGAAGGGGATGGTTACTCCCTCTGGAGTAAGCAAGACCGCCCCGATCCCTTGGCCTTGAGAGTTGAGTGCACCGTCGAAGTGCAGAGACCAGAAGGGATGATGGGAAAGGACAGAGAGATGCTCATCAGGGAAATCATCCTGAATGGAATCGGTATGAGGAATAGGGAGATGTGCAAGATGCTCAGCAATGGCATATCCTTTGACTGCCTTCTGAACAACAAAGGTGATGTCAAACTGAGAGAGGAAGCTCTGCCAGCGAGCTAACTTACTAGAAAGGATGGGCTTTTCTAGGAGATAACGGATCGGGTCCATTCTAGAGATCAACCTAACTGGGTGGGCGAGAAAGTAATGTTTAAGCTTCTAAGCTACCCACACTAAGGCGGCACAAGTCTTCTCCATAGCGGTGTACTTAGATTCAGCCGGATTAAACAACCGAGAGAGGTAGTACGCAGCCCGCTCTTTCCCTTCATCATCCACTTGTGCTAAAACCGCCCCTAAGGAGTCTTCAATGACCGAGATGTATAGGATTAGGGGTTTCCCAGGGACAGGAGGTTGCAAAATCGGGGGATTGGTTAGATACTCTTTGAGGTCTTCATAGGCCTTTTGACAATCCTGATTCCATTCGAACTTAACCCCCGCTTTAAGCAATTCATAGAACGGACGGCACCTTTGAGAATGCTGAGATATGAATCTCCTAATGAATTGCAGCCGACCGATCAATCCTCGAAGTTCAGTAATGTTCTTTGGCGGAGGCATGTCCATGACGGCCTGTGCTTTATTAGGATCAATCTAGATCCCCCGTTTGCTCACTATGAACCCTAGTAGCTTCCCTGAGGAGACTCCGAATACACACTTCTTCAGATTCATCTTAAGCTTATACTCCCTAGCTCTCTGCAGCACCTTAGCCAGAATAAAGGGGTGTTCTTCTTTTGTTCTTGATTTCACCAAGATATCATCCACGTAAGCTTCCATGTATATGTGTATCATGTCGTGGAAAATGGCCATCATCGCCCTTTGATAGGTGGCACCTGCGTTCTTCAACCCAAATGGCATAACCACATAACAATACGTGCCCCAGGGCGTGGTGAAGGAAGTTTTCTCTTGATCTTCCGGAGCGAGACGGATTTGATTGTAGCCCGAGTACCCATCCATAAATGACAGAGCTTCATACCCGGCAGTGTTATCCACTAGGACGTCTATATGAGGTAGCGGGAAATCATCTTTGGGACATGCTTTGTTTAGGTCCCTGAAATCAATGCATATGCGTACTTTTCCATCCTTCTTGAGAACAGGGACTATGTTCGCCACCCACTGGGGATATAAGACTACTCTTGTATAGCTTGTCGACCTCTTCTTTGATCCTCAAGGCCATGTGGGGGTGAAATCTTCTTGACCTTTGTTTAACAGGTGTTGCCCCTGGTTTAAGCACGAGTCGATGTTCCACTAAGGAGGGGTCAAGACCTGGCATGTCCTCATAAGACCAGGTGAAAGAATCGCTATACTCCCTTAGTACTTTAATTAGATCTTCTTCTACCTGTGAAGGGAGATCAGTTGAAATAATGATGGGCCTTGGGTCTTCTTCTGTTCCCAAGTTGATTTCCTTTGTAGGTTCATTCACTGCCGTCGACGGCTGGTCGAATCTCTTTAGTCCTTGTGTATATAAGTCGGCAGTGTCCTCTACATCGCTGTCTTCATCTATTGGATCCTTCTCATCCAAAACCTCATAGACGCCTAATCCGTCGTCACTCCATCCCCCTTCTATTTCCTCTTCGTCTTTAATCACAATTGCTGTGGCGACGAATTCCGGGCACTTCAAAAGAGCATGACACCGCTGAGCTAGATCTTGCAAGAACCTATCAGGAATAGATCGGGAAGGACGCGCGAGCGGGCGTGGCTCAGGATGGGAAGGATTGGACGACCTAGAACAAGACCCGACTTCTCTAGACCTAACTGACTCTACTTCCTTAGACTCACTAGACCCTAACCCTAACCTAGGGGAGAAAAGGCCTAGTGGAAGGGGAGGAGCAGGGGACTCGTGCCCTTGGGAGGAGGAGGATGGAGACAGGATAGCGTAATCTTCCACTGAAATCTCCGTTTCAAATTTGACGTTTTTTTTTTTTTTGGAGATCAGCGGAGACTACACAGCAAGATGGAGGAGGTGGGAGCTGCATAGGGAACAGCTCGGGGAAGATGCAATCAAAGAAGGGATCAGAAGAAGAGAACCACATCTCGTGGAGTTGAGCATTGGGAGAAGGAGGAGTAAATAGAGTGGATAGATCAATGCGCGGGCATTTCCCGCAAGCACACGGAATGAATAGAATCTCTGGTGGATCAATGACGGATGGATTTATCATGACAGGAGGAAGGCGGGGTATGAACTCCCTTTGCTGTAAGATGGATTGGAAGCGTAAGGGAGACCAAGAGAAGATAACTGGAGAGCTCTCCACCTTCTACAATTTAACCGCGGGCTGCTTCTTCCGCCTCCACTGTACGAGCCGAACCTCTTGTTGCTTCTGGCGCTCTTCCTCATAAAAGAGCCTCTGCAGGGCCTGGCTGTAGTCGAGCATGTCATCATCTGACCCTCTTGGCAAGGAAGGCGGACTGGCAATCGGACAAACTATATCCCTCCTTGGCTGAACCGGCTTTGGAGCTAATGTGCCGGGCTGGAGAGGCCCTCTGACAAAGTGCTGACGATAATCCCAGGTAAGCGGCCCAGAATCACCCATCATAGATAATGCTGTTTCCTTGTAACCAAGGCCTCTTCTGCCCATTTTTCTTCCCTTAGGTATGGGCTTAGTCATTCCTTGCAGTTGCGCAGCGAGGCCTCTCCCCGGTTGATAGCCCAGTTTTAGTATGATGTTCCACCCTTTCGAATCTCGAATCTGCGGCTTCACTTTGACATTAACTGGGGTAGTGACGGGCTTAGGAGATGTATAAGCCCAAGGAAAGTTCAAATCAAGCACTGACAGAACGGGTCGGCTGCTCGGCCAGAGTGTGGGAAGAACTTGATCTGAGATGGCCTTGACTGTCTGCACCGTGGACAAGCTCTTAACTTTGACGATCCTCCCTTGGAAGGGGAATTTAACGCACTGATGTGCGGTGGAGGGTACGGCGCCAAGCGTGTCAATCCAGGGACGACCCAAGATAGCCTTGAACATAGGGTCGATATCGAGAACGTAGAATTCTACGGCCATAGTAAGGGGCCCGAGCTCGGCCTGAATGGTGATTATCCCGTGACATGCTCGCCTTGAGTTGTCATATGCTGCTATAGTAGTGGGGGTAGGTCGTAGTAACTCTTCAGATATGTTGCATGCTCGGAGGGTGCTAAGTGGGCAAACATTAATTGAGGCCCCCGTGTCAACCAGTGCAGCTTCAATGTCGACTTTGTTCAGGGTAATTGTTATGCAGAGCGGCATCTGCCGAGCCCCCGGAGGTGCGTGCTCGGTTTCAGAAATGTGATGGCCGGCCCCTTGGAGATAGTTGCTAGTGCCGTAGGTAGGCTGTCGACTGCCATATCTTCACTAACCATTACCTTCTGTAAGAAATCCCTTAGTGCATCTTGATGAAGGGTAAATCTTTTGATCAGCTCCAGCACGGATATCTTAGCGGGTACTCGATCCAGATGATGTAACAAGTCATATTGAGTACTCGGCAGGGGTTCAGCTTCTTCTTGTTCGGCCGTTGGCTAGGTGGACTGGGGATTAGAAGTAGTAACATAATTCCGATGGAACATCTTCCCGCTCCTTAAGGCACAGTTTGCCGCAGCATCCGAAGAGAGTATGATGGGCCCCGCAGGGTGGATGAGTGGAATAGGTGGTGCGGGGGAGGTGATTTGGTGGAGCGTGGGATTGGTGAGGTTAATGGGGGGTGAGCGAATGATGGGTGAAGGATTGGTGGATGGCGGGGTGGTGATGAACGTCGACGCGGGTGGAGGGAAGGCTAGTGGATGTTTCAGAGTGGGCGAAGGGTTAGGTGGTGGTGTGATGATGGTGAGGGGAGTAAGTGTTGGAGGGAACGATGGGATAGAGAGCGGTAGAGGGTTTGCTGGAGCGGGTGCGGATGGTAGGACGAGTGGAGAGGGTGTCGGTTGTGTGGGGAGGATGAAGGAATGGTTGCGGAGGTTGTGGTGGAAGGCCATTACTTGCGGTGTGGCGCCATCCTCATCAAAGGACCACCCGGCATTGGGGGCCGGTGGTTGAACCACGTTTACCTGTGCTGGTGCCGGCGGCTGCTGCTGAGGAGCGGGTGGATGACTTGGCATCGGGTTCTGGTGGATGCCTAGGTCTTGTACTTGCTGTGGTTGCTGCTGTTGTGGCGGCTGCTGTGGCTGCGGTGCTTGATGCTGCTGCACTTGCTGCCCCTGCGGCTGCCTTCTCTTCTCTTTAATCTCCACAATGGCCCTATGCATTTCGGCCCAGTCGATTCTCTGCCCTTCATGAAGGTCATATACCAGATCCCGGAACTGAAAACATCCTTCTATGGTATGGCCTGGCTGTCTATGGAACATGCAATATTTAGTCTGATCAACTGCCGGGTTCCAAACAGGTCGTTCCGGAGGAAGTTGGATTGCATTTACTGACATGAGTGCCGAGAAAATATCTGTAAGTGTCTCTGGCAATGGAGGATACTGGGCCCTCCTGGGAGCCGGGCGCTTGCTATTAGGGTTGTTGTTGTTGTAGCCGTTGGGTGGAGGGACGTTATGGTATTGCGATGGTGGCGGTGGTTGTTGCGGAATGGTGAAGGTGTTTTGAGGAATGGTGAAGGCGGGGGGAGGGTTTTGTGGAGTGGCCTGGAAGTTTTGTGGAGCGGTGTTTTGTGGATTGCGGGGGTTTTGGTTGTAGCGGAAGGGTGCGGCCTGAAATGGAAAAGCAACGGCTTGTACTTGCTCGTTTGTTTGGACTCCCTCGGTAACTGGCCCTTGTGGTTTCTTGTGGTACTTGGGCTTTTGGCTTTCGAAGAGAGAATGGATGGGGGAGTCCTTGAATTGAGTCTGTATGAAGCGCGCCCGGCTGTAGAGTTGATGCATGTTAGCTATATCATTCATTGCCAGGATGTTGCGGAAGGTCGGGGTGGCATTGGAAATTTGCAGTTTGACCTTCTCTTCCTCCGGAATGTGGCCAGGCACTCTGGCGGCCATCTGCCTCCACCTGTCTGCATAGGTGGCGAAGTCTTCCTCTGGTTTCATTTTTTCGGCTACTAGGTCTGTAAATGAATATTCTGGTCCGACCCTGTCTTGAAATCGCTGAATGAATTTGTCCTTAACTACCTTGAAACTCTCGGCCTCTTCCAGTGGCAGAGAATAGAACCATTCCAGAGCAACTCCATCTAAGGATCGGCGGAATAAGTATGCCATGAGGCGATCATCATATTGGAACTGCGCCGATTCATATAGAAAATCCCTCACATGGATAAAGGGATTGCTGTTCCCATCATACTTGCGGTAGTTGGAGAGCTCTGATTACGGAGGGAACCGAATGTTCTGGAAGCTCAGAATAGGAATATCGGCCAAGGATTGTGGGCCAACCCTTTTGTGGAGGAAATCAAGTTGTTGCTGCATGGCGGCCCACTTGTTAAGCAAGTCCTGCTCTTGGGAGGGAGCAGGGGTAGTGAAGGATGTCGATTATTGAGGAGCGGATGGAATGATGGTGGCAGACGGGGGAGGCCCATAGGCATGAGTAGAAGGATAGACAGTGGAAATAGGGGGCCTGTAAGAAGGATATTGAGCCTGAGATATACCCGGATGGGAGTGAGTTTGGGCCACCCCTTGCTGAGGGTGTAAGAAATCAGAAGGGTTCATGAGAAGCTGTGAAGCCACCGAACCAGAATTGTGATGATCCACCTGGACAAAAGAAGGGATAGGCGATTTCCCTTTATCAAAAGACTGATGGGCTGAATTGGAAGATTGGCCCATTTCCATGCCAGCGAAAGTAATGGTCCGGGGTTGGACCGGAGTGAGGTCAATCGGAGTGGGCTGAACGGACGGCCCGATAATGGAAGGATTAGATTGACCTTGAACAGCGGCGGAGGGAGAAGCGTTGGACCCTTGCATAGCTTGATATAGGACTTGAAGTTGAGTCGGGTCCAATTGGGCCATCATGTGAAGGACGGAGCCCGCGGAAGGAGTAGAAAGAGAAGGGGTACCTTGACTACCTCCCACAGATGTGGAGGACGGGAGAGGGGCGGTCCCTTCTCCGGAGGGGAAGGTGGCAACCCTAGGGGGGTTCTCAAGGAGCCCTTGAGGAAGAGAGTCCTCTTGGGAGCGCGGAGGATTGAAGGATGCCATGGTGGATTCGAAGAGGGGATTGGAATAGAACGTGAAGGAAGAAGCGACTGGAGAAGACGATTCAGGCGGACGAAAGCAACTCCACATGCAACGGACAACCTTGACAAAATGTAAAACAACCAACACAAAACACACAATAAGCAACCAAACTTGGGTGATTTCAACAAGATGTAAGTGATAAAAGATGAAGACACTCAAAAATCAAACAAGTTGTTTAGAATGATGCGACAAGCTTCTTATGATTTCTCCCTCGAAACTTTAGTGAATTGATCGATATGTACTCTCAACAATGGGTTCCTAATAGGAGATGGATATGGGACTTGGTTTGACTCTAAGTGTAACCACTCAATCACTTATGCAATCCTAGACACGGGGTGGGAAAGGTACAACCAGCCCGGCGTCCGTGTGGGAATCCACGGCTCGCGGGGACTTATGGAGGTCCCTGCTGTGATTTCCTAGTCGGCCCCAAGGAGTATGGAGACGAGAGGTCCTCACAACAAGATAGAAAAATGCAATCTAATGTATGAAGAGATGAATGACCCTATGTGCACCGGAGTGCATGCAAAGTCTAGCCTAACAATCTAGCAATCAATAGTGCACACCATGATATGCAGATATGAGCAAAGCAAGAGGAAGGTCAAGTGTCACCCAAGCAATAAATCACAGCAAAAAACTGCGGAAATAAATGCACCTCGGATGCGTACCTTCCAGGAGAGTAACGGTCGCAGACCCCTACGTCAGAGAACAATAACGGTCGAAGGCCAGACCACCGGATAATATATAACGCAGGGGGATGAGACCGTCGGATAAGCCAGGGAGCCAAAAATTAAGCAGAAGTAACCGGGAAACCCGCGGGAGCTCACGCAGCAGAATCAAAGTGGCGGTCTAACGCCCCTGCGTCAGACGACTGTGACGCGGGGACACAGGGCCGTCAGAGGACTCAGAAAACCAGAATGAACAATACTTAAAGGGGACAAAAGACAACTAAACAAATAGATGATGGCAGGTTTAAACAAGAATCAGAAGCACGATTGGCACAAGCTGTCCCACCGTGATCGCCAAAAAATTATATGTTGATATTTATTTGCCTATCTTTGATCTTTTACTTTTGAGGTTTGCAAAGTAACATGGCAAGATGACAAACAAGCAATCAAAGATTTACTCAAACCTGTGAACATGTGAACATGAACCTAGGCAATCATAGCTAGCTCTAGCATGAGCATGCTATCTCAGTCAAATTACACTAAGGAAAAGGAAAACACACGCCGGGGCGTGGAGCAAGGAGTAAATAAAAACACACCATGAAGGTGGAGCAAGCAAGGAAAGTAAAGATGATATGATGAAGAAGACAGCTAATGCCCAATACCAAGGAAAGATGTGATCGCCACCAAAGTAAACACAAGTCAAAAGACCTGAATATACCTTGGAAATAGGTGGATGAAGCACCCGCCCACGGGAGAGAAGACCAAAGAAAGCCTGCAGATCAACTTGTAAGTAACGGCCAGAACCCTGTGCGTCGCTTGGAAGCGACGGCTGCACGATAGACCGCCAGAAGAAATGACGCGCCTGAAGTAGACCGTCAGACAACCTGCAGTAGTAAAGCTTGAATTCTTTTAACTCCAACTCTTCCAGCTGGCTAGAAGACTTGGGCCTCGTGCTAATGAACCTGTAAACCTGCCAAAACGTAAAAAGACAAGACAAGACAACCTCAATTAGCCCTCTTCACAAGCATAGCATCAATTCTTAAAGAGTTTAAGAACATCAAAAGGAGAGGGAATTACCGGGGAGTTTTTGGTTTTTTTAACCCCTCTGGGTGTTTTAAAAGTTTGGAAGGATGTTTGTATGCTTAAAGAACAGTGGAAAACGCGGAGGAGGAGGAGGGACAATGCTTTGTTTGAGGAAAAACCAAGGAAGAACTCAAGCATGCAATGATGAACTTGAAAGACCAAAACTAAAAGTACTCCCTTGATTGGAAGATGGATGTACGTGGGAAGCAGTTCCTCCTGGATGAAGATGACTCCTGAGTTCGGTAGCACTTCGTCGTGAATTCAAATCTCCCCCCTTTTTGTCATGAATTCAAGGGTTCTATTTATAGACCCTCAAACCCTTAGGTTGAGTAGAGGATAATTTAGCAGGAAAGAAGGATAGATCTTAGCAAATCCTTGAGGATAATATCACCAAGAGTCCATAGAAACAAATGGAAAGTCCTGAGGATTGGATTTGAAAGAGATAACGTCAATCCAAAAATTTATCTCAACCACGGAGTAGCAGAGAAAAGGCCTGAACTGCCAGGACTCTCGGAAGGAAGTAACGGCTGCACGACAGACCGCCACTTGAAAGTAACGCATCAATGAGTATCCGTCACTTTCAACCTTATCCTAAAGGATAAGATCAACGGGAAGAAGACCCAACAAGTCGGACTCTTCAAGGAAGCGACGGCCAAGGCATAGGGCGTCACAGAGAAACAACGACTGCACGACAGACCATTATTATCAACGTAGAATTAAAAGGATAAGCACTGACCACGAGGCCTTAGCCTTTAGGACTCTTCAAAGAGTAACGGTCCAGGACCCATGCGTCAGAAGGAAGAAACGCGTCGGACTGGGACCGTTATTATCATTGAGGTTCAAAAAATATAATGAAGAGGATTACCAAGCTTTACCAACGAAATGCCACCAGGAGCCAATTCTTAATCTAGGGATTCAAAACCCAAGAAACAAGCTTCAACTGATCAAGAGACTCGTCAAAGAATGAACAACTCGGAGCATCATAAGGAATGAATAAGGAGACGACCCGACTTATTGGGTATAAAACGGGTGTCAACACCCGTCCCTTCCTGCTCGCCTCACGGATGGGAGGAGGAAGCCAACTAAGCTCCATCCCTTCCGGGCCTTCCCCTGCCTCCTCAACCAACTCTGCTGGTTTCTTTTTCTTTCTGGCAGCCTCTTTTTCCCTCTTCTGCTCTACTCCTCCTTTCTTTCACTCTTCGGAGGGTGCCTGCACTCTCTTTCTTCCAAAGAGTTGGCAGTTTGGCGGGGAAGATGCTTTCATATGCATTCCCTCTCCCCCATCTCTTCCAAGTTCAACTTGGAAGGTAGCCTTCTCTTTCTTAATCCCTCTGTCACCTTTGTCTCGAGCTGCCCAAGCCAGCGGGGTCAACTATCCTTTATCAGAGCCAGTTTTTGCACTAGGCAGAGTCAGTGGCTGGACGCAGGAATGTCATCCGAGTCAGCCAAGTGATGGGCTCATACGACGGCGCTAGATGGATCTTTTTCTTTTTTTTTTTGACATGTAATCTATTGGCTTCGGCCTTCCTGATGTACAAATGGGTTGTTTGAATAAAAAGAAAGGAGCCTTTTGTCTTATCTCATGTCGTTTGCACGATACTTAGTACTCAGAAGTAGAACTTGCGTAATGTAGTTGCGTTCCAGGTCTGAGGGAGGGGCTCTCCTTCTATCGTGGACAGACGGTATGCTCCTTTTCCGAGCGTCTCGACCACTCGGTAGGGGCCTTCCCAGTTAGGGGATAGCTTGCCTGCCGCCTCAAGTGGTCGAGATGTCTCGGCTTGTTGTGTAGTGGACAACGGATCTAGAGGGGAGGGGTGAATAGATCTGCCCCTCTTTTCACAATGCAACCCTCTTTAAAGCTAGATGATGAATTAAGCAGCGGAATATAACTAGCTTGATGAAGAACATAAATGATTTGCTTGGCAAGATGATTACGCAATATAGATATTGAACCTAAGCATGCATCTAACACATATCAATCGCACAATCAAACCACAACACAAAGGATTTTAAGGTGGTTCGGACTGAATCCCCAGTCCTACGTCCACCCCTCACCAAATCCGGTGAGGCTTCACTAGTGCAGCACACCAAATCGCAAATCAGAGAACCACCGATTGCGTTCCTACTAACCACCGGTAGGGATGTCAACACCACAGATCGGACAACCTCCGATTGCCTTCCTACTAACCACCGGTAGGGACGATTCTCAACTTCCAAGTGTTTGAGTGAAATAGAAAAAGAACAACTTATGAAAAACACTCAAACAAGATATAGAATATGCTTAAGAGAAAAGATCTTATCTGAGATTTGCTGGAGCTTGAATCTCTTGAGGATTCGATGAAGAGCTTCTTCTCGGAGTAGCTTGATTTCCTTCTTGGAATACGCTCCTTCTAGCTTCCTTTGATCACCCTTCTTGCCCTTGAGTGCTTCTAGCTTTGTTGGAGATTGCTTGGCTTCAGATCTGAGCTTGAATCACCTTGGATGGATGAAGAACTTCCTTCCGAAACACTATTCACGGAGGTGCTACAGTACCTCAAAAATGGCCTCCCTTGATCTCCCTTGAAGCCTTGAAGTGATAGGGTTTCCAACCCCTCATGTGTTAGTTTTATAGACCTTGAATGGACCTTGGACACCCTCCAGACCAGATCCACAAATCATGGGAGATTAGGTGAGTTTTGATTAAACAAATCCATGGAAAGGGGGTGGCCACGAGGTGGATTTCGAAGTCAAACATGGCTGCATCGGGGCGGGCGGTCGACCTGCAGCTTCTGGTGGTCAACCGCTACTGAGAAACACTATAGACGGATGGTCACTGGGAATTCCGGTCGACCGCTACGGGCTGGCAGTCGACCGCCAGCTGAAAGACATGGAGACTGGCGGATGCTGGCTGGGGCGGTCGACCGCCCCTGTGCTGGCCGTAGATTGCCAGCTGGGCTGATTCCGGGCTTGCCCGGGTCGGTCCGTTATCCGCTTCAGCTCCGTCGTTCAACTCCATTAGCAGCCCGTTCATGTCTGTAACTTCATCCTTGTTGGTCTAGAAAGTACCAACTGAATCTTTGACTTTTGACTCTCATCTTGTGCAGTGGCCTTGGCTATTTGAATGAAGCTTGTAGTTGTTGTATAGACTTTGCATCAAGGCTTGGACGTGTAGACTTTGTGTGCATGTATGAACTCTGTACAGACTTTGCACCTTGAGCATGCATGAGCCTGTACAGACTTGCTTCATGAACGTACAAACTTGGTAACTTGATGCACGAACACAACAGAACGCAATGTATAGACTTTGCGTGTGAAGTAGCCGGCCAATGTATAGACTTGTGTTGCAGCCATCAACCAACGTACAGATTTGGAGTTGTGCTAGCAGCCAACGTACAGACTTTGTCTTGTGCAACGTACAGACTTTGTTTTGTGCATGCAGCCAACGTATAGACTTCATCTGCAGCAACGTATATACTTCAAGTTGTGCTAGGCAGCCAACGTACAGACTTCATGTTCAGTAACGTACAGACTTTGTCCAACGTATAGAGTTCGTCCAACGTATAGACTTTGTCCAACGTATAGACTTTGTCCATCATATAGACTTGGTCCAACGTATAGACTTTGTCCAATGTATAGACTTCGTCCAACGTATAGACTTTGTCCAACGTATAGACTTGGTTCAACGTATAGACTTCGTCCAACGTATAGACTTCGTCCAACGTATAGACTTGGAATGCAGTGCACATGCCCGCAACCTATTCGATGAAATGACAAACTGCTTAAACAGATACACAATGACATTATATGCAAACACAATGTGACTTATAGTAGTTGCTATCATCAAAACTATAATAGTAATCATGGTGCACATGTGTTCAACATTCTCCCCCTTTTTGATGATGGCAACACTGTGAGTCATTATATGGCAGAAATAGCCAAGATGGCAAAGTGTATGATATATGTAACAAAACTATAATAGTAATCATGGTGCACATGTGTTCAACATTCTCCCCCTTTTTGATGATGGCAACACTGTGAGTCATTATATGGCAGAAATAGCCAAGATGGCAAAGTGTATGATATATGTAACATATGCAGCTCAAGATCCATGATAGTAATAGCATGTGAATGCAATTATGAATGCAGATATGAATGCTATGCAATTATGCAAACCCCATCACATACACATATGAGATGCAAAGTGAGCAATGGATTCTCCCCCCTTTGACTCTCCCCGTACACCATTCACACATCCCCCATGACAACTCACAAAGCACATAAGCTCTCCCCTTTGACAATGCGATAACGCATATAGCTCTTACAAAGGACTCACACAAAGAATTCTCCCCCTTTGCCAACAACAAAAAAAAGAGTGATAATAGTAAAATGTCTGTGAGACCAGAGCTGAAAGGAGTTAAGAGCAAGCCATTATATGCAAACCTGAAACAGACCGTGAGCAATATATATGGTTCAAAGCTAATGAAATCCGAATTCATCAACAGAGTTCGAAAAGTAGCTACATCCAAGATGTAATAGAAATGAACCAAAGGTGCATATCATGGCAATGTTTAACCGTCCCTTGTCTTATATATCCATATTCAGTAACTACAAAGGGAATAACACAAAAAAATGAGTATTGAGGCTAAACAATCATGACTAAAGCATGGAATTTTATGAGTTCAACAAATTTGATTTTCAATATCTTTTGAATTTGAAGGCACATGACTCATATTTTACGAGCAATCAAGTCTAGTACATGTCTCCAAGCCGTAAGAATACACGTTGTTTAGACGCCAGTATTCCTAGGTATTTGCCAAGATTGACGGTTATGCTTCAGAATGAATAGAGATTGCAAAGTCACGTCATGACATATCCAAACTCATTTCATTGATGAGAAGATATATTTCTCAGCAATTATGCCATTGCTTTGCCTAGAGTCCAGATGAATTAAGACAGAGATAACAGAGGCACATCATGATATATCATTCGTCACTTGATTTGATGACGTGACATATTTCTCCGTGCAACACTATCATTGCTCTGCAAATTGATTTTCAAGAATTCCAGCTCATCAAGATGTTTAGAAACAATACGAAGCTCTAGAGTATCACCAAGATTGTCATGAAGTCTGGATTTTTAGATTTCAGGGTAGTCATTCAAGACACAACATGAAGTCTTTAGTGAAAGTCTATTAAAACTACAGAACATAGATGATTTCAAACAAGATATATCAGAACTACAAGGAAATCATTAAATCTGAACCATTTTCATTGAATGGACAATCATTAGGGCATATAATAGAAAGCTCTTACACCATATGTCCGTCTGTCTCATGAACTCAAACCAGACTGTAAGCCACTGAAGTGCAGTTTGCAAGAGGTTAAGAGAATCAACAAAACTTCCCCTACGGATATGCAATGGATGTGCGAAGGAGTTATGTTTGCAATCAAGTGGAATGACAAAGGAGGTTGACCTAGTCACTCATGAAGGTGGCAGAAATGAAATGTATGACCCAACCCATGGTTGTACACTTATTAAATGCCACAGAATGAATATGAAATATATGCAAGAATGCGGAAAAAGGACAACTCCCTCGTAATATATGGTCTATATGCGACATTGACACATGGTACTTGGTGGAGGTGAAATCTCACGCATATTGAGTGCTTCGAGACAAGCATAACCTGCCCTTCCATACATCAACATTTGATATACCATGGCCATGCAAGAATGATGCGACACAAACCATGCAATGCATTAGGAACATAGATTCAACTTGATTATGTAACTACATGCAATGCGACACCATATGCAAAAAGACATATTGACATATAAACAATGCATGAATACCAACGTGCAAAACACACAACTAATTGAACATGATCATCATTTCAAATTCTTATTGGCCCGAGGTCGGCAAAGACCAAGCTCCCTTCTGAGTGTTGAAAACCTGTCATTACACAAGGGCTTGGTGAAAATATCAGTAATTTGATTTAGAGTATCAACATAATGTAGTTCAAAATTTTTCTTACTGACCTCGTCTCTAATGAAGTGATGCCTAATCTCAATATGCTTAGTCCTAGAGTGCTGGATTGGATTTTTAGCAAGGTTGATAGCACTACTGTTATCACACAGAATCGGGACACAACCAAGATCCACCAAGTAGTCTTGGAGTTGGTGTTTAATCCATAACAGCTGGGTGCCACAGCTCCCCGCAGCAACATATTCTGCCTCCGCGGTTGAGAGGGCAACCGAGTGTTGTTTCTTGGAGGCCCAAGAAACTAAACACCCGCCTAGAAACTGGCAATAGCCACTAGTACTCTTACGATCCAACTTGCATCCAGCGTAATCCATATCAGAATAAGATATAAGAGATAAATCACATGATGACGGATACCACAATCGCAAATCTTGAGTGCCGGCAAGATATCGAAGGATACGTTTGACGGCAGTCAAATGAGATTCTCTAGGACTAGCTTGAAATCTAGCACAAAGGCATACACTAAACTGGATATCTGGTCGGGATGTAGTCAAATAAAGCAAAGAACCAATCATACCTCTATAGACCTTTGCATCCACCAATTTACCATTTTCATCCGAATCCAGTGAAGTTGAGGTGCTCATCGGAGTTGCAATGATTTTGCTATTTGCCATGTAAAATCTTTTTAGCAGCTCCTTGATGTATTTGGCTTGGCTTATGAAGCAGCCAGCTTCTCCTTGGTTGACCTGCAAACCGAGAAAGAATTGAAGTTCTCCCATTAGGCTCATCTCAAATTCGCTAGTCATGAGGTTAGCAAATTCCTCACACATTTTAGATTTTGTAGAACCAAACACAATGTCATCAACATAAATTTGAACAATCAAGATGTTCTTACCTTACTTCTTGGTGAAAAGTGTTTGATCTACCTTACCTCGTGTGTACCCTTTTTCAATGAGGAATGAGCTTAGTCTCTCATACCAAGCTCTTGGTGCTTGCTTAAGTCCATAAAGCGCCCTGTCTAGCTTGTATACAAAATCTGCATTGTTAGAATTCTCAAAGCCGGGGGGCTGCTCAACATAGACTTCTTCTTTGATCAAGCCATTCAAGAAAGCACTTTTGACATCCATTTGATACAGCTTTATTCTAAGGGAGCATGCAAAAGCAAGTAAAATTCTGATGGCTTCAAGTCTAGCAATTGGGACATAAGATTCATCAAAATCTACCCCAAACTCTTGATTATACCCTAGAGCCACCAATCTAGCTTTGTTTCTTATTATCTTGCCATCCTCACTTAGTTTGTTCCTGAAGACCAATTTAGTGCCTATGACAGATTGTGATGAAGGTCTAGGAACAAGATGCCAAACTTTATTCCTTTCAAACTGGTTTAACTCGTCTTGCATTGAATTTATCCAGTTTTCATATTTTAATACTTCATCAATATTTTTGGGTTCAAGCTGAGAGACAAGAGCAAGTTGATCTAGTTCTTTCACAATTCTAAAATGTGACCTTGTTCTAGGTTGGTCATTCAAGCTGCCAATGACATTTTTCAAGGGATGATCCTTAAGAATTCTAACGTTTGTAGAATCGTTACCTTCCCCTGGAGCTTGATCCCTTGCATTGCTTGATTCAGCTAGGTCACTATCTTCTTTTATTTCTTCTTGTGGAGGATCACTCTTGTCCTTCATGTTTAGGAATTCCCCATCTTCATCATTTTTCCTGCAAGAGTTATCATTGTTAGAATCATGATATTCATCAAAGGAAACATGGGGTGATTCTTCCACAGTTTGACTTTTGATATTGTAAATTCTATAAGTCCTAGATCTATCAGAATATCTAAGGAATATACCTTCATCGCTCTTGGGCTCGAATTTATCTAAGTCTCTTTTGTCATTGTTGTGGATGAAGCATTTTGACCCAAACACTTTCATATGTGAGAGAGAGGACTTTTTACCTTTCAGCAACTCATAAGGAGTCTTTTTGGTGTGTGGCCTTACCATAGAGCGGTTGATAATGTAACATGCCGAGTTTATCGCTTCGGCCCAAAACCTCCTTGGAAGTTGCCGTTCAACAAGCATGGTTCTTGCCATCTCTACAAGTGTTCGGTTTCACCTTTCAACTACACCATTTTGCTCCGGCAATCTTGGTGAAGAGAATCGGTGTGAAATGCCTTCAGCCCTGCAAAGATTATAGAAGTCAGTATTTTCAAATTCACCACCGTGATCAGATTGAATCTTGGAGATCTTGAACACACCTTCCTGCTTTATCTTCATGTAGAGCGCCTGAAACTCATCAAAAGCATCATTTTTATGTGTGAGAAAGAAAACCCATATGAACCTAGAGAAGTCATCCACCAAGACATATCCATATTTTCTACCACTTAAACTAGCAGTTCTGGTTGGACCAAACAAGTCCATATGAATTAGCTCGAGTGGTTTGGATGATGTATTTTCAGATCTTCTCTTGAAAGATTTTCTTATTTGTTTACCTAGGGCACATGCATCACACAACTTGTTTTCTTGTTTAAATGATAATTCAGGCAACCCTTTCACCATTGAATGCTTTAACAATTTATGTAAGATATTGTAGCTAGCATGTCCTAATCTACGATGCCATAACCAAGCAATTTCAGATTTTGGTACAGCAAGACAAAGATTTAAATGAGCAGGATCATCTAAGTCAATCATGTAAACATTGTTGACTCTCTTACTAGAAAATTTTACCTTGTCAGATTTTGGTTCAAGAATTCTGCATTCATGAGAGTCAAACAACACTTTATGACCTTTATCACACAATTGACTTATGCTAAGTAGGTTATATTTCAAACCTTTAACTAGCAACACATTTCCATTGGAGTTGGAGAGGTTCTTACCTATATTACATGTTCCAATGATTTTTCCTTTGTTATTCCCTCCAAATGTAACGTATCTTCCTTCCTTTTCCTCCAAGAGATAAAATTTTATTTTGTCTCCAGTCATGTGTCTTGAACAGCCGCTATCAAGATACCACTTGTTATGCATGGCTGCAAGACATTCCTGCACAAACAATTAAGCAATTGTATTTGGAACCCAACCAATTTTGGGTCCCATTAAACTCTTAAGATTTTCAAACCATGAAACCATTTCTTTTGGAATCTAAACCTTTCTAACATTCATGTTTTGTTTGCTTAAAGCAGGGATTTTGTTTTTCTTTTCAGCCTTGATATTTCCTTTTTGTTTAGAGGCTCTTTGTTGGATTTTGTGAAAGTTTGATGAAGTTGGCTTCTTAACCCATTGTGGCCATTGGTTGTTTTTGGGTTGAAAGTGATTGTTCTGCCACCTAGGATATTGAAAGTTATAGGATTGATGAACACATGAATCACAATTTCTCCGAAAGTATGGTGGTGTTGGCCTATATGAATGAGCAATCCAGTTTTGGTGATATCTGAAAGATTGAGCATGCAATGGCTAAGGAAGTGTTGACCTATGCTACGGGGAAGGTCGACCTTTCTTAGGTTTTTGGACAGACTTTTTGGGAATGTTGGTGACTGCCTCTTCAATCTTTTCTTTCCCTTTCTCCTTTTATTTTTATTGGTTTTGTGTGGGAGTTGTGTTTGAGGTGGAAGCTTCGGAAGATGAAATAAATGTGACAGTTTTGAGCTCAATTGGCCTTTTGTTTGTTGGTTCAAAACCCAACCCTTCCTTGTTGAAGTTCATTCTGGTACCTAGCAAAGTATCTAGGTTTTCTCTTCCATCCACAAACTTTTCTAAAGATTGTTGTTTATCCTTCAACTCTTTTTGTAGGTTTTCAATATTTTGAAGAAGTTGAATGTTGACTTGTTTGACAGCTTCATACTTTTCATTGCTCAATTTACTATCTTTTTCATAGCTTTGCATTTTGAGCTTCATGCTATCAATCTCATTTATCAAATCTTCATTTTCAGTTTCCAAGTCAGCCATTTCTTTTCTTCCTTCCTCTAAATCCTCAATCATTTTCTTAAGATCTTCAATTTCAGTCTCAAGTAGAGCATTCTTATCATTCATATTATGATCATGCACAAATGAGTTAATTTTCTTTTTCAATGATTTATTCTCCTTTTTATACATTTCATATTTTTCCATGAGTTGTATATATGCATCCTCCCAATCATCAATTGTATAATCTTCAAATGGAGAATTTACCTCAGTTTCTTCATCACCTTTGGCCATAAGGCAGAAATCTTCTTTTTCTTTGTCCGAGGAGCTAGTTCCGTCATCACTTTCCTCTTCATCGCTCCATGTGGACACCATGGCCTTATTCTTCTTCTTGCCCTTCCATTTGTCAGCTTTTCTGAATCTGTCGGGACAATCATTCTTGAAATGTCCTGGTTTATTGCAAGAATAGCAAATGATTTTATCAGATTTCTTAGAGTTTTCAGAATTAGATTTGAAACCATTTCTTACCTTTGACCTTCCTCTCACGACGCTCTTACCTTCCTTTCTCAGGAATTTTTTGAACTTATGTGTGAGCATGGCTACGTCATCCTCTTCTCGCTTACTTGCCGAATCCTCACCTTCATCAGAAGTGCCATGACCGCTGGGTCCTACTTTAAGAGCTAGAGACTTCTTCTTAGGTGCCTCAGCCTCTTTGTTCTTGAGGTTGATCTCATAGGTCATCAATGACCCAATGAGTTCATCTACCTTGGTAGTTGTGAGATCTCTCGATTCTTCAACCATGGTAGCCTTTGTGTGCCATGCTGGAGTTAACGATATGAGAATTTTTCTTACAATTTCTTGCTCTGAATATTTCTTTCCCAAATCAGTTAAACTATTAGTAAGCACAGTCAATCGAGCATACATATCTTGAATTGATTCATCAAGCTTCATGCGGAACATTTCATATTCAGAGACTAAAATGTTGGCTTTTGTTTCTCGTACCTGAGAGGTTCCTTCGTAGATTACCTCTAGCTTGTCCCACATTAGTTTTGCAGATGCGCAGGTAGCCACTCTTTAGAATTCAACTGGATGGAGTGAGCATTGCATGATGTGTTTGGCACTCCAGTTGACAGTGGATTGCCTTATCTGTTCTTTGGTCCACAAGTCCTCATTATCCGTAAGCTCATACGGACCTTTGCTGATCACTCGCCAAAGTTTGTAGTCTTGGGCGCGAATGAACACCTGCATACGATGTTTCCAATAGGGATAATTAGATCCAGTGAAATAAGGAGGCCTATTCACAGAATGTCCTTCAGGTAAATAACCCTTAGACGCTGATCCACCATTTCCCTCAAGGTCGTTGGACCCCATAATGAGAGATTAGGCTCTGATACCACTTGTTGTGTAGTGGACAGCGGATCTAGAGGGGAGGGGTGAATAGATCTGCCCCTCTTTTTGCAATGCAACCCTTTTTAAAGCTAGATGATGAAATAAGCAGCGGAATATAACTAGCTTGACGAAGAACACAAATGATTTGCTTGGCAAGATGATTACGCAATATAGATATTGAACCTAAGCATGCATCTAACACATATCAATCGCACCATCAAACCACAACACAAAGGATTTTAAGGTGGTTCAGACTAAATCCCCAGTCCTACGTCCATCCCTCACCAAATCCGGTGAGGCTTCACTAGTGCAGCACACCAAACCGTAAATCGGAGAACCACCAATTGCCTTCCTACTAACCACCGGTAGGGACGTCAACACCGTAGATCGGACAACCTCCGATTGCCTTCCTACTAACCACCGGTAGGGACGATTCTCAACTTCCAAGTGTTTGAGTGAAATAGAAAAAGAACAACTTATGAAAAACACTCAAACAAGATATAGAATATGCTTAAGAAAAAAGATCTTGTCTGAGATTTGCTGGAGCTTGAATCTCTTGAGGATTCGATGAAGAGCTTATTCCCGGAGTAGCTTGATTTCCTTCTTGGAATACGCTCCTTCTAGCTTCCTTTGATCACCCTTCTTTCCCTTGAGTGCTTCTAGCTTTGTTGGAGATTGCTTGGCTTCAGATCTGAGCTTGAATCACCTTGGATGGATGAAGAACTTCCTCCCGAAACACTATTCACGGAGGTGCTACAGTACCTCGAAAATGGCCTCTCTTGATCTCCCTTGAAGCCTTGAAGTGATAGGGTTTCCAACCCCTCATGTGTTGGTTTTATAGACCTTGAATGGTCCGTGGACACCCTCCAGACCAGATCCACAAATCATAGGAGATTAGGTGAGTTTTGATTAAACAAATCCATGGAAAGGGGGTGGCCACGAGGTGGATTTTGAAGTCAAACATGGCTGCATCGGGGCTGGCGGTCGACCTACAGCTTCTGGCGGTCGACCGCTACTGAGAAACACTATAGACGGATGGTCACTGGGAATTCTGATCGACCGCTACGGGCTGGCGGTCGACCGCCAGCTGAAAGACATGCAGACTGGCGGATGCTGGCTGGGGCGGTCGACCGCCCCTGTGCTGGCGGTCGACCGCCAGCTGGGATGATTCCGGGCTAGCCCGGGTCGGTCCGTTATCCGCTTCAGCTCCGTCGTTCAACTCCATTAGCAGCCCGTTCATGTCTGTAACTTCATCCTTGTTGGTCTAGAAAGTACCAACTGAATCTTTGACTTTTGACTCTCATCTTGTGCAGTGGCCTAGGCTATTTGAATGAAGCTTGTAGTTGTTGTATAGACTTTGCATCAAGGCTTGGACGTGTAGACTTTGTGTGCATGTATGAACTCTGTACAGACTTTGCACCTTGAGCATGCATGAGCCTGTACAGACTTGCTTCATGAACGTACAGACTTGGTAACTTGATGCACGAACACAACAGAACGCAATGTGTAGACTTTGCGTGTGAAGTAGCCGGCCAATGTATAGACTTGTGTTGCAGCCATCAACCAACGTACAGACTTGGAGTTGTGCTAGCAGCCAACCTACAGACTTTGTTTTGTGCATGCAGCCAACGTATAGACTTCATCTGCAGCAACGTATAGACTTCAAGTTGTGCTAGGCGGCCAATGTACAGACTTAATGTTCAGCAACGTACAGACTTTGTCCAACGTATAGACTTCGTCCAACGTATAGACTTTGTCCAACGTATAGACTTTGTCCATCATACAGACTTGGTCCAACGTATAGACTTTGTCCAACGTATAGACTTTGTCCAACGTATAGACTTGGTTCAACGTATAGACTTTGTCCAACGTATAGACTTCGTCCAACGTATAGACTTCATCCAACGTATAGACTTGGAATGCAATGCACATGCCCGCAACCTGTTCGATGAAATGACAAACTGCTTAAACAGATACACAATGACATCATATGCAAACACAATGTGACTTATAGTAGTTGCTATCATCAAAACCATAATAGTAATCATGGTGCACATGTGTTCAACACGGCTTTCCTGAGGATGAAATCTCCCGGCTGGAAGTGTCTGTCTCAAACTTTGGCGTTGTAGTATTGAGTGAGGCGGCGTTGGTACTCCGTTGCTCTGATGCTGGCGATCTCCTGGATTTCATCTGCTAAGTCGAGGTTTTTGAGCAGTTTTTGGTCGTTTGCCTCGGACGAGAAGCGGATGACTCTGAGGGAGGGGTTGCCGATCTCCAATGGGATCATGACCTCGGTGCCATACACTAATTGAAAAGGACTCACACCGGTTGCCGTTCTGGGGGTCGTTCTGTGCGACCAAAGTACGTTCGGCAATTCCTCGAGCCAGCTGCCCTTGGCTTTGCCGAGCCTAGTCTTGATGCCTTTCAAGATAGCCTTGTTGGCATTTTCGACCAGTCCGTTAGCCTGAGGGTGGGCAACCGAAGTGAAGTGATTACGAATATTGAGGTCGGCACATCTGTCTCGGAAGTACCGAGAATCAAATTGCCGACCATTATCGCTCACTATCACCCGGGGGATGCCGTAGCGACATATGATCGACTTCCAGATGAAATTCCAGATGACTATCTCGGTGATCCTTACAGTGGCTTCGGCCTCGATCCACTTAGTAAAGTAGTCGATGGCGACGATGATGAACTTCTTCTGGGCCTGGGCCGTGGGGAATGGCCCGAGGATGTCGATTCCCCAGCGAGCGAAAGGATAAGGCTCGGCTAGGGTGATAAGCTCCGTTGTTGGCTGATGGACCAAGTGGTCGAATCGCTGGCAACGGTCACAACGTTGTGTGTAGGTCGAGCAGTCACGTTGTAGGGTGGGCCACCAGTAACCTCGCCGTAGTAAGATCCTGGCGAGTGACCTTCCCCCCAAATGCGCTCCGCATAGACCTTCGTGAACTTCTTTGATCGCTCGGTTGGCTTCGTCGGTACTGAGGCACTTCAGAAGAGGGCCAGAGAAGGATCTCCGGTAAAGTGCGCCATCCAGGGTGACGAATCACCGAGCTTGGTATTTCAACCTTCGAGCTTCCTGAGGGTTGGAAGGCTCCTCGGAGTCTTGGAGCCACGATAGGTAGGGGGTACGCCAGTCTCCTGGGCAGGCTGGGCCAACAGCTAGGAGCTCCGAATCAATGCTCGGGCACTCTAGCTCTTCGAGAAGGACCGATCGAGTACCCTCGGGGTCAAGAGAGGAGGCCAGCCGAGAGAGGGCGTCCGCTCGGGAGTTTTCCTCCCGAGCTATCTGGACTACCTCAAAACTCTCGAACTGTTCTGCCACAGTCTTGACCAGTTGGCAGTCGGTGTGAATCCTGACTCGCTCAGCTCCTAACCACCGGGCCATGCGGGCTCCCGATATGAGGGCCTCGTACTCGGAAGCATTGTTGGATGCTTGGAAGTTGAACTTCAGGGTGTACTGTAGCTCTGCCCCTTCGGGGGACTTCAGGAAGATGCCGGCACCTCTCCCGGTTGAATTGGAAGATCCGTCAACGAACAGTTCCCAGGTTGCCCCGGGTACGGACGGAGATCTCTCTTGAGTCGGGATAGTGCTCTCGGTGATGAAGTCGGAAAGCGCCTAGCCTTTGATTGCCGAGCGAGGCCGATACGATATATCGTAGGCCCCGAGCATGATGGCCCACTTGACGAGGTGTCCCAAGGCTTCGGGGTGAGCGAGGATCTTCTTCAATGGTTCGCTGGTCAGCACGGTGATAGAGTTGATAGCTAGGTGAGAAGATAAACACCGATCCAGAGGGGGGGTGAATGGATCTTCTCAAGAGTTTTGACCAATTTAAAATTCGTATGAAATGATAAGCACAAGATCAGTGGACAATTGCTCAAACATAAAAGATGCAAACCCAATTAAACTCTAGGAGATGGATAATCAATCAGATCACGGTCCTAGCATGCATCTAGCGGAAGCAAGCAATCAAACAAACCACTGCTCAAGAGATTTTTTAGGTGGTTCGGTCCACAGACCTACGTCCACCCCTCACTGCAAACCGGAGTGAGGCCTCCACTAGCAACAGCTAGAAACTGCAGACTCAGTCTGCGAACAAGTGCTGCCACACAGCTTGACCAAGGGAACAACCTCCCCTCTTCCTCCCAACCGGAGGGACACCCCAAGTGACTCCCAACCACTTGGAAACCAGAGACTAGGTCTCTCTTCCTCCAGACCAGGAGGGAACCCACCAGTGACTCCCCGTCACCAGCAAACCAGAGGTCGAAGACCTCTCTTCCTCTAGACCAGGAGGGACCCCTGAACTTGCAACCCACAAGTCCAGAACCGGAGACGAATCTCCCTTCCTCCAAACCAGGAGGGAACCCACAAGTAGCACCTAGCTACTTGCAACCGGAGATAGCAATCTTCCTTCTCCTGAACCAACAGGAGGGACCCCGACCTCTCTACAGAGTATCAGAAAGACAAGATATCAAATGAAAAAGAAAACAGAAAATAGAGTCACAGCGACTGAAAGCTGTAAATGAAATACAAGGAATGTGGCTCTCGTAGGAGCTGACTGGATTGGATCTGATCCAAAGTCCAGTAGGCAGATCTTCAACTGAAGCTTCTTTCTTCTTCTTCACGAGCCCTCTCTCTTTTTCTTTTTCTTCTTCTTCTGGATCTCTCGATCTCTCTTCTGCTCTCTGGCTCACTCTTCTTCTTTCTTCTTCAGCTGCTTTCACTCTCTTTCTTTCTCCTTTTCTTCTTCTTCTCTGTTCTCTGTATCATGGAGGCACTCACTGCTCTTCTACTTTTCTCGATGGCTCTCTGCTCTTCGATCGTTCTTCAGCCGATGGAGGAAGCTCCATATTTATACCAGCAGCAGGCAGCTAGGGCGTGAGCTCTCGACGATTCCTACCCAGAAGGTTCGGTCCATGTGTCAGCATCTCAGCCTCTAGGATCACGTACCAGTCTTAATAACCTCATCCATTAATCCTGTCAGATAGTCAGTCGAAGACAATATTAGAAGGGTGTACAGAGTTGCTGCTTAAAGAGCATTGCAAGAACAAGCCATAGCAATGTATAGACTTAAGCGTTTCTGTGCATGACAGAACCAATGTACAGACTTGCTTTCTAAACGATGCACAAAAGTAGTGTATGGACTTAATAGCACATGCTGCAGTATGCATATGGTGAAGTGTGTACATTGACGATGAATGCTCAGCCAAGCCAAACCGAGTGTGTAGACTCAGCCAAGCCAAACGAATGTGTAGGCTCTGCGTAACAATGTACAGACTTGCTCATATGATGCATGAACACAACAGCAGAATGTGCAGACTTGAAGGACTTTCAGCTCGTGCAAAGAATGGCGATGTATAGACTTAGACAAGCACACAATGGAACAATGTATAGACTTGGCCCAACAAATAATGTATGGACTTGCGTGAATGCAACAGTAATGTATAGACTTGCTCCAAGCTCAAGGCACAGTACGATGTACAGACTTGACGTTGAAAGCTTGAAGGCACAAGACGATGTACAGACTTGGTCTCTAGACCATGGGCTGTACAGACTTTGAAAGAACGATGGCCAAGACGATGAGTGAGACGATCGGATGTACAGACTTTGCTTCGTGCAACAGAGCAATGTATAGACTTGCCTAAGACGTAGCATGAGACGCTGCCAGGCTGTACAGACTTCGAGTGAGATAAGACACTGAACAATGTATAGACTTTAAGCATGAAGCGTAGGTAAAGAATACCCCAATGTATAGACTTAGCCAGCGCCTAGTCGATGTATAGACTTTGTGAGTTGAACGTAGGTAAAGGTGAAGAGTGTGTAGACTTGCTCAGTTCAGCTGCCAATTGTAGACACGCCATTCCTGACGTCTCCTGAGAAAGTCTCATATTACTATACAACGCCCCGCAACGGCTTACGCATTTTGAATCACTCGAGTGCTTCCTTTTCTCGGGTCTTCTTCTACCTTTTTCGGCATCCGGAATCGTCTCGTCACGGCATTCGGACGGCATCAACACCAGTCGGACGCATCAGGAGGTTCCGGAATCAAGAAGGGGGTCTACCGGGCGGTCGCCGACACCTGATTTGAGGACCCGGGTGGGTCTTAATGGGGGCGTCCAGGCCCCTGGACGCCCCCATCTTTTTAATTTATTTTATTATTTTATAATTTTTCTCAGGGCCCAAAAATAAATAAAAATATATATATATTAATGGAGGCGTCCAGGACCCTGGACGCCTCCATAAAAACTAATAATAATAAATATTAATAAAATGCCAGTTGGCATAAAAAAATAAAATAAATAAAGAATACATATTAATGGAGGCGTCCAGGCCCCTGGACGCCTCCATAAAAACAAATAAAAAAAAAATAAAATGCTAGCCCTTGTATAAAAGATAAAAGAAAAATAAAAAATAATATACTTTTGGAGGCGTCCAGGCCCCTCGACGCCTCCATCAACTCCCTCACGGGCGCCGGCCACCGAACAACGGTTTGTCGTGTGTGAAAAAATCCAAATATAGAGACGTCCGGTCAGCTGGACGCGCCCATTTCTGAATCACGAGGCGCCGCTCACAAAACCACGCATTGTGCCAAACCGCGTGTGGCCGTCGTCGGTTTTCGGTGGATCTGTTGGAGGCGTTCGGGACCCTGGACGCCTCCACAAAAGTATTCCAAAAAAATCAATAAAAATAGAATAAAATATTATTTCGGCCCTAATGGAGGTGTCCAGGGTCCTGGACGCCTCCACCCTCCGGAGCCCTATAAATAGAGGCCCACCCCCTCAGTTCTGGGAGAGCTTCGAAGTGATCCGATAGGTTGCCGGAGCCCAGAGGCTACGGAGTCATTTTCTAACCCGTGGGTTCTTTCGTAGGTGGAAGTTCTGCCGGCTTCTCGGGTGCTTACGCTAGCGAGAGGAAGGTCATCTTCATCCACCGCGCTTCCACGTCGTCCCCACGCTGCCGGAGCTCCGCCGGATTTCACCCTCGGCTCATCCAATAAGCCTTTTCTTCCCCTTTCTCTTCGTAGTTCTTTTGCATTCATCATCTCACATCCTCTATCCCCCTTCATAAGGGCGCCTCTTCTTTTATACTTCTTGCATCCATCATCTCATTTTCCTCCTACTCGAGTCCGAGAGGGGTTTAAAAGATAACACCAACCAGGTGTGTGTCTTGCCATCATTTCGTTATTTTTATCGCAAGGATTTGAATACTACACCTCCATCTTTCTAATCTACTTGTCATTTGTTTGTTGTTGTTTTGCAAGGGTAGCCGAGGAAAGCCCTCTCCGTCGGTCGGCCAGAGGGAGAGGAAGAAGCAACCCGCCATCTCCCGCTCTTGAGGTAGGCGCGATCACTTTCTTATTTTGGGGTCTTTCGGCCCCTGGCGATCACATCTTATTTTCGAGGCCGCGGCGAGTCACTTCCCCAATGGCCGTTTAAATTCCCGTTTTTATATGTTATGTTCTTATCTATTCGTGTTCTCGAGGCCGCGGCGAGTCACTTCCCCAATGGCCGTTTAAATTCACGTTCTTATACGTTATATTCTTATCTGTTTGTGTTCTCGAGGCCGCGGCGAGTCACTTCCCCAATGGCCGTTTCAATTCTTGTTATTTAATTTTTGCACCATTCCCGTCCCCCCGAGGCCGCGGCGAGTCACTTCCCTCTATGGCCGTTTAAACCCCATATTTTGCTATATCATACTTGTCCAGCTCGCCCCGCCGGAGCAATCTCCCGTGGTGGCCCCTTCTCTCTCTTCTCTTATTTCTGTGTTGCAGCAAACAAACACCAAAAAGAAAGAAAAGAGGAGCCCGCGCACACTCTGCGTCCTCTCCGCTCTTCCCCGAACCGCGTGACGTCGCTCACAGATTGGCGATCACGGTGGGACCTCTACTGCTTCCTTTCGGCTACCCTTGCAAGTTCGGCACCATCCGTGCCTCTCCACCTTCGCGCCCGCGCGCGCCCCCGTTGTGCTCACGGCATCACCGTCAGTTTTGATTGGTTCTTTGTTTATTATATGTCTATTATTTCTGTTGTTTTCCCACTCCATATATCTGTCAGCATTCCATTGCATACATCCATTCCTCTTTTCTATCCTTTTTTTTCATTTCTTTGAGGATCCCCCTTTCCCGGTGAAGGAAGGACTCTTCGTTTGGGAATTCCTCTCAACGGACTAGAATCTCCTACACTGGGACCTCCGTAAGTCCCCGACATCGAAGAATCTCCTCTTCGTTCACTGGGCTGGTTGTACCATTGAAGTTCCCCGGAGTTAGTCATTTCATTCGTGGTGAGACGAGAGACCCTAGCGGACACGGCGGTGAAACAAAAATAAACTAGGGTCCCCATTTTGTGTGAACTTCGGATCTCGCTAAAAATACAAAAAATCATCAAAATCAAAACACAAAAAAAAAGGCGTAAAGGCATCCACTTGTTTGATAATCTCTGCTACCTACTTGCTAGTGTATGTTTTTACGTTCTGGGAAAACTGTGAGCATGTCTCACGAGTCTTCTGAGGAAAACCACCCTAGTTGTGGTTTGACAGCCGACCCGCGAGTCTATGCTATGGACTCGGGTCCTTCTCATGACCCCTCACATGAGGTGCAGGTTATAGCTGGGGACACGTCCCTACCACAGGATATCTCTTCCTTACTGGGCGTCCTCGCCAACACGGAGCTTACCTCTGAACAGCTCCGGGCCTTTCAGGCCATTCTAAAGGGGAAATCTGTTTCCCCCACGCCCCAGGAATCAACTCCAGCCATCGCACCTCTCCAAGAGTCCGTGCAGGCCATTCCATCTCCTTCATTGGCGCAAGCCATCCAGTCTCCCTCGCTTCAAGGTCAAGCGAGCCAACAACCACCCTCATTCCAGTTCCCGTCACAATCTCAAACTCCCGTTGTTCCCCACACGCCGCTTCAGCCAGGGCCAACTGTCGGCGGTCCGACAGCTCCCTCTCATTCGGGGTTCCCCCCTCAAGTCTCCGGGAGACAGTTTCTCCCCCAGTGGCAAGTGCCACCTTCACCCCCAGAGGAGCTCGCCCAATCGCTCCTCAATAGGTTCAACCGCATGGACGAGCAGTTTCAAAATCTGAGAAGGATGGTGGACGTGAAAGCCACCCCGGAGGTTACTTTGCCAATCCTTCCCGTCATTCATCTTCCTCCCTCCGAAATGCCCACGTACCGCAGATACAATGGTACCGGCAACCCCTTCATTCATCTCAAGGATTTCATGTATGAGTCCTCTTACTGGCAAAACGATCAGAGGTCCCTGGCATACCTCTTTCGGAGATCATTGGATGGTCCCGCGCTTGAGTGGTTCTATTCTCTGGAGCCCCGCGAGGCCGAGAATTTTGAAATAGTCCATAGAAGGTTCTTGCAGAAATATAGGGATAGGGTCGGTCCCTCACTCTCCATTACCGACCTAGTGGCCGAAAAGATGAAACCCGACGAGGATTTTGTCCGATATGCTGATAGATGGAGGTCTCTGGCGGAAAGAATAAGGGATACCCTCTCCGAGCCCGAACAAGTGAAGATGATTGTGTCTAATGCAACCCCACAGTTCAGACATGTCCTGGCCATGAATAAACTTACTACAATGGAGGAACTCTATGAAAGGGCCCGATACATCCAAACCCAGCTAAAAGACTCCTCCATCATGAACATGTTTGAGTCGCCGAAGCCCAAAGTGGTCAGAAAGACAGGCGCTGGTGTCCCGGGCGGAGCCACAGAAGGGGTCGCAACAAATGAGCAAGTCAGTGCGGTCAACAATGCCAACTATGCAGTCAACCCAAGGCCTCCACAAATGCCCCGACTTCCCCTTCAACCGGGTCCTTTCCCTCTTTGTCCTCCACCCCAAAATAATCCACCCCAGGATAATATGCCTCCATTACGCCAACCCCAGCAACAACAACCACAACTTCAGCAACAACAACCACCGCTTCAGTACAACCAAGTTCCACCCCCGGGGAACTATGGTCCCCAACAGCAACAAAGGAGGCCGCTCGGTGCCAAGAGAGCCTACTATCCACCATTATCGGAAACCTTAGCAGACATTTTTAATGCCCTCATGGCATCAAACCAACTCTCCCTACCCAGAGAAAGGCCCGCGTGGCCCCCCAATGTTGATACCTCCAAATACTGCGTCTACCACAGGCAGCCGGGACACACAGTGGATTACTGCTTCCATTTCAAAGATTACATCCATGATATGAATGATGAACATCAAATAGATTGGGATGAGATGAGACGGTACGTCGCGGCTCTCAAGGCTAGGAAACCTCCTCAGAGGCCACATCAGCAGTTACAACAGCAGCAGCAACAGCAACCACAACAACAACAACAGCCTCAGCAGGCCCCACAACAACAGCCCGACATGGGAATAATCCAGAATCCATTACCAGAGCACCAACAGCCCAATCATCAGGTTAACCCCATCTCCTCCTTCCCGGAAGTCGGGAGAGAGGAGGTGTGGCACCGGGAAAGTACCTCCATTCTTTCTACCTCCAACCCTATCATCATGCAACACCCTTGCCTTGCCCGGGTAGCACCTCTCTCTCATCAACCCGCGTCAT